>BSEG01000001.1:46035000-50835000 GCA_036245055.1 Diospyros kaki | reverse complement strand
AGCTGACAGGCATGCATGCAGTTGTTATTGTTGGGGCACACATGCATGCATGTTATTGAAGATCCACATGTTCTTCCCACATGACATGTTTCTTCAATTTAATCATTTAACTTCATCCCCCCAACGCCACACCCCCCCCCCCCCAAAAAAAAAAAAAAAAGAAAGTTTCTTTTTGGCTTCTCCTTTAATTACACGGCCAGTCTACCTGTGCATATGCAGTGTTGGTTCTGTAATTGGATTTGATTTGGTGTAGAAAAGCAATAAAAAAAAAAAAAAAGAAAGAGATCAGTTTCAAATTATAATAAGCAGCTAGCAAGAAGAGGAATAGCAACAAGAGAATTAATTAATAAGGTGGAAGATGATATATATATTTATATATGCAGATGCAATCATGCAAATGAAGGGGAAAAGTAACCCAAATCAGTAGTGGGTGGAGGCCAGGCTGCCGGCTTTTTTTTTATTGGGTTATGTCTTGATCTCTTTGATAAAGTCCTACGTACAGTGGTGGTGAGCAGGGCAGGAGTTTTTGTGGGAGATGGACGATCACAATATTCAAGCTTTAGTATGATTGGTTGGTTACCAATATAATGTAAATTAACTAAATGTTGAACCTGGATGCCAGCAAACAACTTGATCTCCAGACTTCAAACGTTTCAAAATTAAGCCTAATCATTTCAATCCATAACATTAGATGAGGATAAATTTTATTTTAATTCTTAAATTTATCATATATCACCCACCTCATCTATTTACAATTCCAATATATGACAATACATGATTTTTTTTTTTTTTATTGACATACACATAGTATTACAATTATCAATATTTTTCCCATGTTTTTCAGCCAAAAAAAAAAAATCATTTCTAGGTAAAGTGCCAAGGGCCAAGCTCAAGTTGGGTCCAAGTCCAATGGGCTAGCTAGCTGGGGGCCTTCCCATTATTTATGAGAGAGGATGAATGATATGTTGGTTGGCCTTAAAATTAATTAAGCCTAATCATTTTTCAAATGTTTGGCTCACTCACTGATTTCAAATGCTTGGTATTTCCAAAATGGCTATCTATAAGATTATGTGATCAATAATCTCAACACAGTGGTAAGTTAATTTCACTTCGTCCAGGCAATTTTTTTGTACGGATGTCAAACTATGTAGAGCAATAAAGAGGTCAAAAGTAACAAAAGAGTTGTGGTCTGCAATCTCTGTGATAAAGCTATAAAAGGTGGAATGGTCCAAGAGAAGGGACCGGTGACAAAGAAGGTTCACAATAAAGTTCGTGGCAGAGACCAGTTTGTAAGAAAAAAAAGGGAGGGAACAAGGATGGGCCACAAATATTAGGGAAATTTCTTGCTCAAATATATATCAAATAGAACAAATATCAATGGTAGGATTAGTTTAGGATCTGTTTCTGCTGTCAGTTTTTGTGTGTCAGCTTCAAATGATGAGGGGGGTGCGGAATGACTGTTTTGCCATGCATATATGTATGAACCAATAATCTATTCTATGTATCATACCGGCGAAATCAAATTCCCTAATTAATCGACGTTTTCTCTCTATCTATACATGTATGAACCAGTACTCAAGATGCTCGTGGCCCTCTAATTCAAGCAAATAATCCGTGCTTCCAGAAGCGCTATGACTGACAATGCAAGTATATTATCGGAAGAAGGAAATTTAAGTGAAGGAGTAATGAATTAGGCAGCCAATGCCTGCCGTGCAGATATCGGTGACTGCAGAAGGGAAGTGAAGGATTAGGATCCCTCGATCTTGGCGCTACAATTTTCTCAATCTCATAAACCCTAATCGCCTCAAGACATAGCATATAGAAGTAAAAACTGACTAAACAAATAATAGTTTGATTCTCTCTTCCAATCGACAGGAGGCGATCACGCACGGCCGCTGCCAAACAACATTTTTAAATTCAGAATCATGATGAAGAGGAAAAAAAACGGATGGATGAAGGAGAAACAGACCTGAAGGGATTCGGCCGCTTGTTCCTTCTTCTCAGGGGCGGAGCTATACACAGCTAAGGGTGGCAATTGCCCACCCTAAATTTTTAAATAATGTTATTGTATATATGTAGTTTAATAATTTTTTTTGAATACTAATAACCCAGCTTACTTAATCCAATTTTCATTTTCTCTCTTTCTCCCTCTCTCTCACACACGCATCTACTCTACTCAAACAATCGATCTGTCAGACACCCCCATTGTCGTTGGGCATCGACGTCTCTTCCACCTCACCTGCTCGGCTATTCTCTCTATCTTTCTATCCACCATCTCTCTCACTCTTTCTCCATCGCATCTCCTCCACCTTGTCCACCTGCATCACATTGAAGCAAGAACCCACCCAGCCACACATCGACATTTGATCTTTGATCTGACCATATTTTCACTGTCAAAGTGGCCTTAATTTACAAGGAGGTAAGTCTTTTCATCACAGATCCATGATATATACATATATACGTGGGTATTGGGTTTGATTGGAAGTTTAAGCTTAGATTTACGAAGATTCGACCGATGGATTTTGTTAATTTTTTGGTATGTTGGTTGATGGGGTTAAGGGTGTAGAGGGTTACCTCTGATCGCCGGAAGTCACTAGCCATGGTGGTCGGTGGCGACTACTAGTGCATTTACGCATGTGTTGGGTTTGGCCAAAAGTTTAAACTTAAATGTAGGAAGATTCGACTGTTGGATTTTGCTTATTTTAGGGTATGTCGGTCGATAGGGATAAAGGTGTCAAGTGGTTGCCTTTGATTGCTAGAAACCACTAGCCACGGTGATTGGTGGCGATTGCCAGTGTGTTTACGCATGTTGCGTTTGGTTGGAAGTTTAAACTTAGATCTATAAATATTCGATCGTTGGATTGCTTTGCTCATCAACTTAAATTGGCTCTTGTAACAGTACCAAACAAGTATGTAGAGATTGAAACATTCTTTGATTTTGTTAATAGAGTTGTAAATGTTGTTGAAGGATCAGCTAAACAATGTGATCTTCTTAGAGAAAAACATAGACTCCAAATTCTTGAAGCACTGAATCATGTTTGAAATATCAAGTGGACAAGACCTTAATCAACAAATTACTCTTAAGCATTTCAGTGATACATGTTGGGGCTCTCACTATGGTTTTTTATTGAACTTAATTCACATGTTTTCACCTACAATTGATCCTCTTGAAATGATTGCTAATGATATTTTAAGTTCTGAAAAAAGAGGTGAAGCACGCAATTTGTTGAGCTTGATAATAACATTTAACTTTGCATTTAGTCTACATCTCATGAAAAAGATTTTAGAAATATCAAATAAATTGCCAATGTCGTGAAATTAGTGAAATTTTGTAAAAAAAAAAAAAAAAAAAGCAACTTTTAACAATGAGGGACAATGGATGAGATTCTTTTTTAAAAACAATTTATTCTTTCTATTAGAAGCACAGTATTGATGTTCGCAACATGAATGATGTTTATAAACCTCTAGGTCGTTCACGGCGTAACACTCCAAAAATGATAAATTTGCATAACTTATAGGTGGATTTCTTTTATGCAGGCATTGATATGCAATTTTAAGAGTTGAATGATCATTTTTCAGAGGTAAATAATGAATTGTGCCTTTGTATAGCATGCTTGTGTCTAGATGATTCATTATCTACTTTTGCTAAGAATAAATTAATTCGACTTAGTGAGTATTATCCTAAAGATTTTTCACCAATAGATTTCTTAGCACTTGATGATATACTTAAAACATATATTATTGATGTGTGTACAACAACAATAACAACAACATATCCAGCCGTTATCCCACTATGTGGGGTTGGCTACATGAATTCTAGACTTCTATGTGGGTTACATCCCAACAGATTGTTTGTCTAGAATTCATATTTGGAACCGACTAAGTTTTACGCTGGCTATTGGCTACCTAACGCAACCCTCCTCCTTTATCCGAGCTTGGGACCGGCAGTGGATAATATCCCCTGGCGGAGTAATGATGAAATGAAGTTTGAACACCATCTTCACATGGAGAAATTTCATGAGATGGTGGTGAATGAAGATAATTGATATAGTTGTGTTCCATAACTTAGTTGACATGGTGAAACCAACAAGTACAATATGGAAACACAACAAATATTATTGATGTGTGTACTAACAAAAATTTTGAAGGACTAGGAGTCTTACTGATCTTACACAGAAGTTGATAACGACAAAGAAAAATAATGTGTGTCTATTAGTTTACAGGCTTTTGACACTAGTATTAATTTTTCATGTTGCTACTAGTATAATAGAAAGAATATTTTTTGTCATGAACCTTGTTAAGAGTCGATTGTGCAATCAAATTGAAGATCAATAGTTGAACGATAGTTTGGTTGTATATATTGAAAAAGATATGTTTAACAAAATTAATAATGATGTTATTATGTAGAGTTATCAAAATCAAAATATGAAAACGTGTCAAGAATAATTGTAATAATTTATCGATATATTTTCTTTAATATTATGTTATTTTAAATTTTCTTGTGTTATTTAATTTTTATCCATTCTATTTAAAATTTCAAACTCCGCCCCTAGAACACAATTCAAGTGATTGGACTATAATAAATTAGAATTCATACTAATAAGTCGTGAGTTCGATTTCTTGTCTTGTGTAGTAAAATAAAGTTTATACCCGTGATTTAACTCTTTTGTTAAAATTGAATATACGAATGACGAAAGATCACACGAGAATGGTAATCTCAAATACTACGTACTCTCGTCGGTCCTACTGTTGCGGCTGCTGCGTATGATTGATCATCATCACCATGATCCTTCAGGCGTTTGGACATGGATATCTCTCTTAGGAAGTGGAGTTTCTTCATTACCATCCGTCTCCCGTTTCGGTGATGCAGATAGAAATCAGAATCCTAGCCGTCTAATTTATAGACTACTGCAACACATGTCATGTACCGACCAGGCCCGGCCCTGAAGGGGGGCAATCAATGCGATTGCCCCGGGCCCATTATTGAGGGGGGCCCATTATTTAGGGCCGTTACTTTGCTTAGTGCACTGTTACAGCGGAAGTCCGCTGAAGCACTAGACTTGAAGTCCACCGACTTCAAGTGCCAGCTTCAAGTCCGCTGAAAAAAGCGAACTTCAAGTCCGCCTTCAGCGGACTTCAACTTCAAGTCTGATTTTTTCAACAGACTTGAAGTTACTTCAACTCTTCACTTCAAGTCCGCTTTTGAAGTTCGGGCGCGTTGATTTCAAGTTTTCAGTTGCTTTTGAAGTTCGAATAGTGCTGGGAGTGGGCGCACTGATTTCAACTTCATTAACCCAAGGTATGGTAACTATGGTTACAAGATAAAATGTCAGTATGTCACAAAAATGATCTGTTTGTTCGTATTAAGAATATTATGTTAGATGTTTTTCTCTTCCCTTATATGATATTAGTCAGTTGTTTATGAAGCTGTAGATTATGCAAAAGAGATGATTGGTGGCAATAAGAAGTTAGGGTTATTGAATAAGTTTAATTTTGTTTTTGGGTATGAGTAATTTTTTAGATTAATAAATAATAATAATAATAATGCATTTAATTAGAAGTTCACCACATTATGAACCACTCCTTAATTGGCTTAATACTCTCAGCATAAGATGTACTAAATGTATTTTGATGCCTAATAAATATTATTATTATTATTATTATAACCACATTATTATTGATGCTTAATTGGCTTAATAATTATTATGTATTTATTATTAATTAAAAATATTATTTAAAAAATAATTCCTAATAAATATATTTTATTTAAAAATAAAATATACTTATTGTACCTTAATCATTGTCTTAAAAGAATATTAATATCAGAGACACAAACGTATTTCATATATAGTAAACAAATTAGGATTTTTTTTAGGAAAAAACAAATTAGATTTTAGAGCCAAACATTTGAAAGAGTAATGCACTCATAAATACTTTGGTTTGTTCAAATTAAGAAAATATTTAGTCAGTTGTTTATGATTGAAATGTATGTTGTTTTTCTATTATTTTTTAGATTGGGTCAATACTCTGTGCATTCCAAAATTGTGCCATAAAATTGTCATCTTATAGTATTTTTATAAGATTTTTTGGCCTTGCAGTTGCATCATATTCATATGTTTGAGACTTTTCTAGAGTTGTTTACCAAATTGTTGGGTTTGTGTGTAATATACCATAACTGCAATATTTTTGCACAAAATCACCAAAATGATGTGGCCTATTGGAGTATCATTATTGCAAATGTGAGCTAATTTGGCACTCATTGTCTTCAGGTTCGCTGATCCTTCTGAACTTTATGTGGAGGGAGATTTCTCAAAGGGAGTTTCTTAAATTCCAGGTTATGTTGTTCTTTGTTTATTCTTTGAAGTATTAAAATTGCATTGGCTTTTCTTGTATTGTTTCTGTTTTCAAGTAACAATGCTTAGTAAGAAACACCCATCTGGAAGTCAAAAAAGAAAAAAAAGAAGACAGAGAGAAGAATTAACTCAATCTCAAAAAGGAGCTCTAGATAAATTTTTTCAAAACAAAACAAATAGTTCACTTGATAACTCAACTGAAGATTTAGTCAATGAATATGAGTAGCAAGATCATGTTGAAGAATTTGTAGGAATTGATAATGATTTAGTTAATGAATCTGAACAACAAAATCATGTGGAAGAATTGGTAGGAACTGTGAATGATTTTAATGCACAGGTAGGTGACTTAGGTGAAGATGAACATGTTGAAAATGAAGATTTTGATCATCTTTGTAATAATGAAGACACTGAACCTGAGGGTGTAGAACCAAGTTCTCCTTTAAATATTTTTAATCCTAGAATTTGGGATAATCTAGATGAAAAAATGAGAGCTTTACTTGTGGAAAAAGGTCCTCCAAGAGATAATAATATCAAATTTCCCAATGATGAAAACTTTAGACATTTTTCCTCAACTTATTACATGAGAAAGTTACCAAATGGAGAGACTCATGACAGAAAATGGCTAGTATACTCAAAGGAATTGGATAAGGTATTTTGTTTTTGTTGTAAGTTGTTTAAGACAATGTGTTGTAGAAGCCAATTAGCAAACGAAGGACTTAGAGATTGGAAACATCTTAGTGAGAGACTTAAACAACATGAAAACAGCATTGAACACATAACTAACATGAGTTCTTGGATTGAATTACATAACAGATTGAAAAAAAATAAAACAATTGATAAAGGCATACAAGAACAAATTAGGAGAGAGAAGGAATACTGGAAACATGTTTTGGTAAGAATAATTTCTGTTGTCAAATGTCTTGCTAAAAATAATATTGCATTCCGTGGAACAAAAGAGAGAATTTATGAAGAAAATAATGGTAATTTTTTAGGTATATTGGAAATGATTGCAGAATTTGATCCAATAATGCGAGAACATTTTCGACAAATTCAAAATGATGAGATTCACTATCATTATCTAAGCCATAAGATTCAAAATGAGCTAATAGCTTTGCTAGCTTCAAAAGTCAGAAATGCAATCATTGAGAAAATCAAACAAGCAAAATATTTTTCAGTGATACTTGATTGCACTCCTGATTCAAGTCACAAGGAACAAATGACTTTGATAATACGATGTGTGGATGTGTCAAGGAGTCCAGTGAAAATAGAAGAGTACTTTTTAGAGTTTTTAATTGTGAAAGATACATCAGGATTAGGACTTTTTAATGAATTGCAATCTGTCATAAAGTCTCTTGGTCTTAAAATTGATGATGTTAGAGGACAGGGTTATGATAATGGCTCTAATATGAAAGGAAAACATCAAGGTGTACAAAGAAGATTACTTGAAATAAATCCTAGAGCTTTGTTCATGCCATGTGATTGTCATTCTATTAATTTAACACTATGTGATATGGCAAACTGTTGTGTGAAAGCGAAATCTTTTTTTGGGGTGGTTCAACGCATTTATTGTGTTTTTGCTAATTCTACAAAGCGTTGGAAGATTTTACAAGATCATGTAGATGGTTTAACTCTTAAAACATTGTCAACTACACGTTGGGAAAGTCGTGTAGAGAGTGTTAAAGCAATAAGATCCCAAGCTGCTCAAATAAAAGAAGCTTTATTTAAAGTAGCAGAAACTAGTGAAGATGCTAAAACAAAAAATGAAGCTGAAAGTTTAGCAACACATGAATTGGAAAATTTTGAGTTTTTATTAGGCATGGTTATTTGACATGATATTTTATTGAAAATTAACTTAGTTAGTAAAAAGTTACAATCTAAAGATATGTGCATTGATGCTGCTTTAAAAAATTTGGAAGGGCTCATTTCTTTTTTTGAGAATTATAGAGAAAATGGATTTGCATCTGCTATGATTGAAGCTAAAACTATTGCTTGTGATATGGGGATTGAACCTGAATTTCCTAAAAAACGTCAAAGTCATAGAAAGAAACAATTTGATGAAAATGCCAATGATGAGACAGTACAATCAGTTGAAGAATCATTTAGAGTCAATTATTTTATTTGTGTAGTGGATATGGCTCTTTCTTCATTAAAGAGTAGATTTGAACAAATGCAAACATATGATGGTATTTTTGGGTTTTTGTTTAATTCAAAGAAGTTAACTTCATTGGGTGATGAGGAATTGAAAAATTATTGTGTGAAGCTTGAAACTACTTTAAAAAATTGTGAGTCTTCTGATGTTGATGCAAGTGATTTGTTTTCTGAGTTACAGGTGCTGCAATATCTTTTACCATCAACAGTAAACACAACACTTGAAATTGTAGAGTTTGTAAAAGATATGGACTGTTTTCCAAATGTTTTGATTGCCTATAGAATACTATTGACTGTACCTGTGACTGTAGCATCTGCAGAAAGAAGCTTTTCTAAATTAAAATTATTGAAATCTTACTTGAGGTCTACCATGTCACAAGAAAGGTTAAATGGGCTAGCAATATTATCCATTGAAAAAGAGATGTTAGAAAAGCTTGAATTTGAAAGCATTATTGAGGATTTTGCTTCTCAAAATGCAAGAAGGAAATCATTTAAATAATACTTTTTTAATTGTGATTTTGTTGTTTTTCATCTTATCTTGCAAGTGATGATGATATTTTGCCGGTTGCTAAGGATGAAAAGGGATTTCAAGTAGGGTGCTGTTATTTGCTTTGACTATTGAGAAAGAAAATATATTATTGTTTTGCTGGTTGCTGAGGATGCAAAGAGATTCAAGTACGTAAACTGCTACAGTTTGTTTTGACTATTGAATATGTAAAGATATTTTTGTTTTGCTGGTTGTTAATGCTAAGAATGTAAAGGGATTTCAAATATATTGATGTTGTTTTACTTTAGCTATTCAGCATGTAGAGAAATTTTTTTTTTTTTTGATGAAAGAGAATTTATTTTGTTGGATGAAAAAGAACATATTGAATTGTTATATATTGTAGTCTTTTATTCTAAATTTTAATATATTGAAGTTTGAATTGATACAATTTATTTGGTTTGAATGTTAAATTTTTAATTAATTTAGATAGATTAGATCTTAGTTGAAAAATAAAAATGATTTCATCACTATATTTAAATATATATATATATATATATATATACGGGGCCTAAATTTTACATTTGCCCCGGGCCCTAAATAATTCAGGACCGACACTGGTACCGACACCACACTCCTTGATGTACCGGATAATTGTACATCTCAGGTGCTTTTTATATTGCTATTCATATGTTAATGTACATAATTTTTATGTGTCACTGTTACCATATTTCGGTTTTTGATTGTATCAATTTTTTTATTCGTTTGGTCGGTTCAATTAAATTTTTTAAAAAACTTTGATTAATTCAATTTTAACATCTCGTTACCAAATCGACCGAATGCATATGGGATATTAGGGAGAGTTGAATTGACAATGAAATCAGCAACTGGCAGTCTGGCAGGCAGCCAGCCACACACGTCATGTGTGTGTCTGTATATGCTCTCTTATGGAGTCGGCGAGGTGTATTGGCATCTCGTTGAGTCGGCAACGTGGACGGTAGCCGAATTAAGATATCGGATTAGGTTACCTTCACTTTATTATTTTTAAGTTATTTTTAATTTTTAATTTTTTAAAATAATAAAAATACGTCTTCTTTATTATTTTTAAAAATATATTTTTAAAAATAAAAAAATAATTTATAAAAAAACTTAAAATAACAAAAAATTATTTTGAGTGTTTTCATCCAAAACAAACTTTAAACTCAAAATATATTTATTTATTTATTTATTCATATTTTATTATTACAATAAAAAAAATATTATAAAATTCTTTAACTTTAAAATATATATATATTTTTAATAATATATTAACATTAAATATTTTTAATTTACTGAATAATCAAATTTATTGAATAAAATATTATTATAAAATTATTTTCAAAATTTATATTTTGAGAAATAATTTTTTAAAATGATAAAGAAAACGCATTTTTAATTTTCTAAAAATAGACTATTAAAACAAAAGATTAAAAATAAATTCAAAATTCAAAACTAAAAATTAAAAAAGAAAGAAAAAGCAATCTTAGTTTAATACGAAGTTTAATATTAATAGTTAATAAACTATTAGTCACTACTTAATTATGTGATGGGTCTTTTTTACTTTTTTTTAATGAATTAATTATAAGATAATACGTATACATTTATTTTATTTAAGGATTTCTTTGCTCAATTTAAAATTTTACGAATTGCTCATAGATAGATAAATCAATAGATAGATAGATAGATATTGAAGCTTGATGATAAATATAAACCTATCTATATATGTTGATGTATTTGGCGGATATTTAGGAATTAGGATTATTAGTTTTCAATTGGAGTGAGTTAGTTGAATTATAGGCTATTTTTGAATTAATCTCTTCATTAAGTCAACCTCTAGCATCTTTCTTTTATAATAATTTATATTTATATGCTTTCCTTTCCTTTGCGGCTCCAATAATAATAATAATAATAAATAGTGATAATCCCAACGCACCCCACGAACGAGAGATTCTCCTCAATTTATCTCAACCAGAGCCTATCTCAATTCGACAACTCACCGGCGAGGATGGGCGGTGCGGCGGCGGTGATATTCACCTACGGGACGCTGAAGAAAGGCTTCTCCAACCACGGCCTCCTGCAAGACATGATGTCCACCGGCGACGCCTCCTTTCTCGGCCATCACAGAACCGTGGAGCGCTTCCCTCTCGTTTGCGGCCCCTACAGGGTTCCGTTCCTGCTCAACTTCCCGGGCTCCGGCCACCACGTGCTCGGCGAGCTCTACGCCGTCTCGGAGCGGGGCCTCGCGCGGATGGACGAGCTGGAGGGCACCGACCGCGGCCACTACGAGAGGCTGCCCCTGAAGGTAGAGTCCGCCGGAGATGAGGCGGATGTCAAGGGATGGAGATGGGCGGAGGCGTATTACGCGCACGCGAGCTACGCGGCGGAGATGTGGGAGAGATCGGCGGCGGCGGAGGGGGCGTTCCGGAGCTACACGGAGAAAGAGGCGGAGGGGTACGTGAAGCGCAGCTGCCGGCCGGCGAACCTCTCCTTCCTGGACCATATTCGGATCTACCTCCATTCTCCTCCGTGCTAGCTAATAACTCCGTTTCTCTCCACCTCGCGCGCCGTTCATCGATCCACCATATTCCGATCATGCATTAATTCCTTTCATCAATGTTGGAGTGCCTGCTATGGCGATTGGATTTTGCATCACTCTCTCTCTCTCTCTCTCTCTCTCTCTCCCCCTCTACTTTCTGTGTTTTGTTGGTTCATTGGCCGGTAGTCCCAGCGGAGAATTCAATGCAATTGCTCTTTCAAAGTTTTTTATTTTCTCATGATATTTATAATTTATTTTTATAAATTTTATAATATCGACTCTCCACATATCCCATATTAAGAAAAAAAATAAATATAATTTTTTGTAAGAATAAAATAGTGTGTATATATTTTTATATTTTATCTCAAATATTATATTTTAATTGAGCTATCAAGAATTAAAAAATTAAGAAAAAAAAATAAAAGATAAACAATGTAATCATGTCAAAACGATTAACCTCTTCACACTAGTCTCTACTAATACACATAAAAACATATAATTATATTTATATATTAATTCTTTGTGACAATAATAAATGTCACACTCGTGCGGGACAACCATTTATGCAAAGGTGACTGTTAAAAAAGAAATATAGAAATTCAAAAAATTAAAATAAATCATATAAGTTGTGTGAAAAATAAAAATAAAAAAATAACTCAAATCATGGCGTAAGATGCAAGTGAGTAATAAAACGTACCTTAACAAAATAAAGAGCCATTGCATCATCTGTCATTTCCCTTGTCCTGTTGGAAATGAGCAATTGCCCACAACAACTCTTAAGGTGCGTGAAATGTGCTAGTAAATGAGACCGTGATCAAGGAGAATTAGGTGTATTTTTTGAAATTATTTAAAGAAGATAGACAAATGAGTATTAAGTGGAGACATCTCAACAATTCTAAGATTAGAATTACAAATTCTATATATACATTCAAACAAAATAGAGTAAAAATTGAAAAAAAATTAAGAGTAAAGTAATTGAACTAGATAATATTCCAATCAAAATACAAATAAAGAAAAAATAAATGAAGTGTTTAAAGTTGTGAAAATTATAAAAGATTCAAATTAATAAACACCACCATAATTTTGATAGTGATTGAGTGTAAGGGCTAAGAAAAGAAATCGAAGTGTTAAGAACCAATCTGATTATGTTTTGATACCTCAACAATGAAAGTTATACATATGATGAATTTATAGATTTAGAAAAAACTTATGAAAAAACCCTTAAAAAAGTCTCTTGTGTCTGATATTAAAAAAGGAAAGAACCTAAATTTCTTATGTCCTAGTTATAAAAACACATTTTAGAACACATTGAATTAACATAATCCGATCATTGGAAAAGATTGCAAGGAGAATGGAAAAAGTGGGACAAATCTTTAGCTAAAAATGTACGAGAAGACTAAAAAAAAAACCTTAATACCTCACTCTTAAGTATAATATGAGTTACAAGGGATGAACTAAAATTCAGAGTCAATTCTATTTAGTAGAATTAAAAATTTATATTATTGTTGTCATAGTCACTTGCTAACCAATTGCGAAGTATATTAATATATATAACGCAAGTGCATCAGAACCTAGACGAAATCCAACATACAATATGTAATATATGTAATGCTCCAGTCAGCCTTGACAACAAAAATATAGCCTCTCAGTATATGTAAATTTTGAAGACAATGACTTTACTTTCGATAGTTTTGGTAGCAGAACTAGAGAGGATAATATGGTTAAAAACAGCAATCACAACAGCCCATAAGAATACTTTGAGGAACAATCACAAAGACTCATGAGAACAAAAATCTATTCAAAGAACAACGACGAACCAATTAAAGAAGTCACCACTCGTGTGGATCAGGGAATTGGGATCAGCACTGGTCATAAAATTTGGAACATGTCTTCTGATATTTTACATGTGATATGTACCCATACAGATGCATTTTGACAAAACCCTGTTGCTCAGACACAATATAATAGAGCTTTTTACATCCATCATTACCCATGAACATGTAACTAGTCAAATAATGGGCAAGGGGACTTTAAATATAAAAGGGATAAGTTATCTGGACCTTATTTCTCAGGACGTTCAGTAGATTCCATCAGTTGCTGTGAGCTGCAACGGCGAATACTGATAATAAGTACCAACACGAGAGAGAGAGAGAGTCCAAATTATGCAACTTATAACAATTCTTTTAACATATCAATTATTGTGAATAACAACTGGAAAGAACACCTACAAGGGCATAAACACAGTACATTGGTGACCTCCTATCATGCTAAAACGATCTCTTAGTATGGAACAACTCAGATAGAGTTGGAAGGCACACAATTAGAAAGGAAAAATTTGTAATTCTACAAAGAAAGGCAATATGTTGATTAGTTAAAGGATCACAGTATACCCCAGGCATAGTACTCCAAGGAGAGAAGGAAAAAAGGGGCAATTTACTGATGGTCACAATGAATGACAATATAGCCACTGTGATAATAAGGAAATTTGATGTGAGAATGAGAGCAATCGTGCTAGTTTAAAGTCACCAGTGTAGTTTTCCCTCCTTTCTCTAGGGTAAGGATCAAATCTGAGGTAAGTTTATTAATTCCTTATGAAAATATTATCATCATTGTCTAGGATCAAAAAGAAATTTGTGACAAAAAGAATATAAAAATAACTTGTGCCCAATTAAACTGCCTCAGCATTGCTAAATGACTGATTCAAATCTGTTCAGCAACAAATCTATCATCAAATGTGGAAAGATCAATATAAGCATATGCTTACTATAGTATAACCCATCTTTAATCCAGAGAAGTACAAAACATTAGATCTGAATAGACGAGTCCTTCTAGGTGGCACCTGTTCAAACTAGGATACAGTGGGAGGCATTTAGCACTGTTTAGTTGTGAAAAATGATTTCTAGTTTTCTATCTCAATTTTCTATAAAATCTCTAGTTTTTATTTTCCATAGAAAATTTGAAAAATGCGTTCAAATGTTAGAAGTATGGGAAACAAATTTCCAATCTAAAAAATTGGAACCCATGTTCAAAAAAGATAAGAGAGATTTGGAAATTTATTGTTGATATAGCACCAGAGAGGGGAGAGAGAGAGAGAGAGATAGAATAGAAAATCAACCATTGTTTTCAATCAATATCATAGTCTAAAAATTCCTTATACTTGTGATGTATTTATATAATCAAAAACTCCAAAAAGTTGAAAAGAAAATAATAGCTTGGATGAAAAGGGGAAAAGAAAAGAAGGGCAATTTATGGTCATGATGGACAAACATAATAACCTAGGTGAAAATAAGGAAAACTTCGTAACAGGACACAAGTAATACTAGCGCTTTAGATAATATTATAATTTTTCTTCTTCTTTAAGGGAAGGATCAACTATAAGGTGACATAGCATGTGTCTAAGAAAAACAATGCAAATCAATTGCTATAGAAATATTAACATTATTATCTAGGATAAACTTTGCGTGACCTCTCACACAAACCAATATCTGTCCTGTTACCCACCATAGGACTGCTAAATGGGGGATTTTGAATCTGTTTGGCAACAAAGCTATTGTCAAAATGGAAAGAACAATGCATGCATACAGTTATTACAGTGTAAGCCCATCTTTAATCCAGACGAATACAATAATAAATTGTAATACAAAGGTCTTTCCAGGCAGTACCTATTCAAACTAGGATACAGTGGAATGTTTAAGGTTCTTATCCCTTTGCAGACAGTTGCAGACAGTTGCTAAGCCAAGTCATCTAAAATAGTCAATTTGAAGAGATCTATCTATTTAAGCTTCTCCACTAGAGACATTATGAGTGATCTTCTTCCTCTTGTATATAGGAAGTAAGAACTTTAGCGTCCTACCTTCTCTTTATACAAGGTTCCCAAAAGGTAGTTTCTTTTTTTGTATACTTGTTTATTTATCTACACAGAGAGAGAGAGAGAGAGAGGATTTGGAAGGAGCTCATAGATAGTAAAAGAAAAGGAAAAACAGATAAGGAGGAAAGAAGGAACCAAGAGAAGAGATAACCAATGTCTTGATCAGTACCAAAGTCTAAAGTATTTATACTCACAAAATCCCCTCAAATCGAAAAGAAAATTGAATTGAAAGCAAATAAGAACTTCAAATGTTAATTTCACTAAAATTCCTTAACTCCTTATTGTGATGAAATACTTGAATAAATTTTCCATAATCTCCATCAATTTCCATGCCATAAATAGTGCTGACACACGGCATTACCCAGTAACAGACTAATTTCCCACTGCAAATTATTTCCTTCTGTGCCCAAGACAGATTTTATTAAAAGAGCCTTCCAGTTCTCCTATGTACTCAATATGGTGAAGTAAAAATGAAGGATCATAAAAAACAGAATTTTAACCATTTGAAGCCTGTTTCTGCAGGACAATAACTGGAATTAGACATAACAAGTCTATGGTAGGAGGAAATTTCTTGGAAACAGAACGAAAATAAAAATAAATAAAGAAATATGTAATGTAACTTTTCCAACAAGCAACAACTATCAAGAAAATATAGCAAGAAAAATAAAAAACTAACTTGCACCTGATGGTTTTTTTTTTTGAAAAAGCGCAATTAACTTGCACCTGATGGTAATTGGCCATTTTAGTTGTCCCAATTGTTTGATGTTTTTCTTTTTATTTCTCTTAATGAAAATTAACTTTAAGTGATAAGAGGATTTACCATATTGATGAGTGGCTCATACCAAGCCCATTACAGGTAAGTATCATCCCTTTAAACCTTGTCAGATACTCCTGTATAAAAAAAAACAATACATCTAGAATAGCAAGCATGCAGCAAAGATGAATCACAAAAAAACAAAGTAAAATGAGAAATCAAGGCCTGATGTTAGAATGAAACTCTTACCCGCAAAGTGTATTTATCAATCTCAAAATATCCAGTTAGGTCATAGTCAAGACGCTTGGCAGGATCACTTAACACTACAGAAGAACCATAAAACATCAAAAACTACAAAATATTAGTTCACAATTTCCTTGAATGGAAATAAAACTGCCTCACATGTTATAAAGGTCAGACCTCATCATCATCCTAACCCTCAATCCAACTAAATGGGGTTGGCTATCAGGTGCAAGCTATAAAGAAAAAATATATGTGTAAGGACTGGATATGATGGATTATGACTAGTTGGAATTTGTCACAAAGAATGTATTGCTTCAACTGCGGTCATGATATGTGTCACTATTAAACATAAAGTGCATCAATGGTGACCAAGGAGTTACGAAGGCCAACCCCTTCCCACCTTAAGCCAGCAAAATTCTACAGAGACACATTTTTGAGTATTTGTGAATGGAAATAATGTTTGGCCTCCAGAAATTTTACCATATCCCTCCAAAATTTTCTCCAAACTTCTTACTCATCTTAAAAATTATTGGTCTACTTTGGATCCCATCAGGAAATTATTTGGAGCACCACAAAAAGGGGTGTTAAATTCTAAGGAGCAGCTATACAACTCCAAATACATATCCTAAAGGGAAAAGAGATAGATCGAGTTCAACTCCTAATCCACATGAGAAAAGGCTGTTAAATATATGAACATGAACCAAACTTTAAAATCTCAATGTCTATTACCATGCACGAGATTGAAAACTTAATCTATCAACTCTAAGGTGAGTATAATTTGGCCACCAAGTGAACAAAAGGATGGCATATCACATGGTCATATGTATGGCATAACAAGGTAGGCATTTGTACTTGCTGATCACTTCTGTCTAGAAATTACCAGTGTATGCCTCATTGATCTGTTGAAATTTCTCGGTGACAGCATTGTCACCCTTGTGTTTGTCAGGATGCCACTTCTGTTACATATTAATAGAAAGCAAGGTTGTGTAAATTGCTTTCATGTGTAGTTTAATTCAAGAAATGCAAAAAGAGATTTTAGACTAGCTGCTAACAAAAGATGGATAACTAACCAGTGCAAGTTTCCTGTAGTTCAATCTGATCTGCTCATCGGTTGCATCATAATCCACCTCCAAAATTTTGTAATAGTCCTTTAAATGATGAACAACCTCCCCTCAGATATCCATCAAATTATTTCCAAAAAAAAAACATATCAACTAATCTGAAAAGAGCATAGCCGAGCTAACTCAAGGATTTACTATTAAATTTGTAATATGACATTAATATATCACAATTATGCATGTATGTCCACATGCATGTGGCACATGGTATCAGTCAAATCATTTTCACCAAGAGCCTCTAAAAGGGAGCAACAATATAACATGTTACAGAAACACTAAAATTCTAAAGAAAAGTAAATCCATCCACTGTAATCAATTAGAACACAGGACAATGCTCTAACCTATATATCAAATTCACTTTTTTCATGCCAGAGGCCTGGGTTACAAGTCAAATGTGGGTTACAACTTTGCTGAACCACTCAATATTTCCATTTTTCATATCCATTACTTCATGTTTTTTTCCCTTCACATCCCTTCTCTTCTTCCATCTTTTCCTTCTACTACTTATTTTGGACTTTTAAATCAGGAACATAATAGAAGAAGAAAGGCAGAACAATAACCTTCCTTTCCTTTCTTTAACATATGACAAGTTCAAAATGTCAGTCTAAATTTTGAAAGTGAAAACAGGAAACCAATAATGCTTCGGCCTTCTTCCTTCCTCGTTGACTTTGATTCTACTCCTTTTTCTTGGGTCTTTCAAAGCAATTGTATAAATGGATAAAACAACAACATATCCAGCCTTTATCCCACTATGTGGGGTCGGCTACATGAATTGTAGACTTCCATGTATTTCTGTCTTTTGTCATATCATCATTGAGGTCAATTGTATAAATGGATATTCCAGGTATTTCTATTTTGAGAATATTTTCATCACTCACAAGAAATTGAATTAGAGCACTTCGTAGTTGTGACTAGTTAAAATTTAAAAGATTGGTAAGAAGTAAAACAGGCGAATACCGGAAAAGCTCCCAAAGCTTTACTTAAAAGGTAACTTCAAATCCTATTAAGAAAAACATAGAGAGTTGATGATATATATATATATATTTATATAGACACACATAGAAATCATTTATATTTGTTCCTTGGCAATCGATTGAAGCCTGTGGACAAACTTTAGCATGAAACAACGCATAATAATCATTCGGGTATATGTGCTCACAACATTCAAAAGTTCAAAGCAACTCACTTCCGCAGTCAGGTCAGATTAGAGCACAAGCGATGAATCAAAAACCACGTAGCAACAAGTTCAATACTCTATGTACACAAGATTGAATTAAGCGCACAGAGGGGGCATAAACCCTAGAACCAGAAGGTTGCCACTAAGAATCGAGTCCTTGACAAAATTACGAAACAAACAGATTATTCCTACCAAAAAGAAGGTAAAGAAGAAAGCAGAATGGAGAGTTCGGTGTTCCGGGAGAGAGAATTGGAGTGAGTGAGAGAGAGGGGGAGAAAGTACCTTGTAGGATGAACTCGTCTCCTCATTGCCTTCCATCAAACACACACACACACACACACACACACACACACACACACATATATATATATATATGGGTAAACGTAGATTACAATAGGTTGCTGCAGCAATGCGGAATAGTCGACTGATTATTTGGATAATAATTCTTCTTCATGTGATTGATTGTGCACGGAGAGAGCGCGCGCGCGCTCGAGAGAGAGAGAGAGGGGGAGAGAGAGATGAACTGATAATGTCCAGAAAACCCCTTTTGTTGTGATAAAAATCATTTAATTGTTGTTATCACAACGGAAACTGAAACTGAAACGAAAAGGAAATAAAATTCCAAGAATGAATGAATGAATGGAAAACGAAGGGGACAACAGAACCAAATACTTACTGCCGCCTTTGAATATCTTTTATTTTGTCAAAAGGCCGGTATTTTTTCATTAGTTATCCTATTTCTTTATATAATTTTAAAAATCAAATAAATTATTACTTTCAGTTTGATAGACGGTTTTAAAATCCTATTGCAAAATATTTTTTATTTTGAGAAATAATAAAAAAATAGTAATTTCAAAAATTATTATCAATATAACACAAAAACTTTAGATTTTAACAAGGTTGACACCTCACTAAGAATAAACAAAGTTGATGTAGATGAACAATCAAATCACTGTATCATCCTGGTGTGGTAATAAGCCACACCAAGAATACAACTATACTCTTAATTCTTAAAAATCCACCACAAGAAAAAAAGAAGACTTATTAAAGAGAAAAATAATTATAATAAGAATAAGAATTTAAAACCTTTATAATTCTAATTAAAAAAGAAAAATAAAATATATTTTCTTAAATAATTAAGAAGCCTAAACCAACCGTGAGGACAAGAATTATACGAAAACTGACGTTTGGTTCTAGTCTTAAAAATAATAATAAATAAATAAAACAAAAGTACAGAAGCCATGAAAAATATTCTGGGCTCAGTTCTACAAATTGGCGTTTTCCATTTTAGCAGTTCTGCGCTTTAAACAGCTTTGACATTTTTAGTTAGTTTTCCAAGTAAAACTAACAAAACCCATTAGCCGAGTGGGTTAAATAAGATAAACAACACTATCCATCCCCCATCTCATGCCGACATAAAAGTTACAAGCTAGAATAATAATACGCTCCTCCTCAGTTGTTCAGGCGGCGCGGCCATCAGTCGTACGAATACGATCCATGAGTTGCGAGAAGAGGGGCATAGAGGCACATGGGAGATTTTCTTTATACCAAACAACAATCTTCTGAGCAACTTAAACAGCTGCTCCCTATTGGAGTCTCGAGAAAAAAATGAACCAGCAAAACAGAATACCACAGGTTCTTACCAATCTCGTGTACATATGTTGTAATATAAGGCGATTCTGGATGAATTTTTTCACATCATTCCAGTGGTACATAGTCACAACTTCAAGCCTTAAATTGTCTGACCTAAAAACCTCAGAAAGTTTTTGTTTTATTATGATTCAACAAACAAGACAATAGCAGGTCTTACATAGTAGCTTCTTCTGGATCAGTTTCAATTGGTACAGGCGGCATATTATTCCCCCCTCTCAGCCGTGAAGATACATTGTCAATGGCTGAGTTGAGTTGGCTGATTTTAGCATTCAAGGTCTGTCTGGTCTTCTGCATTTCGGGAAAAGATCACTAATGAAAAGGATAATGAAAGAAAGAATTATAACAAACTAATTACTATTTCAACCAAAGTCCTTTGTAATACCAAAAAAAAAAAAAACTTCATTACCTCTAAACCTTCATCATAGTAGTATATTGGTCGCTTGGCCCTTCGGAAACCATATTCATCTTCATTTAGCAGTGATCTTCTAATCTAAAACACACAGATAAAGACATAGGGAAAACAAATAAAGTTTAAACATAAAAGGATAAACAAACAATCCTGATTTCCCAAATGAGATAATTGCCCGAGGAGCACAAAAGAGAACTAGCTTCAAAATGCTAGTCCGAAAACCTTCAAAAGAACTTCGAGATTGTAAGCAATGAAGAATAGATATTTCTAACATTATACGCACATAATTTTAGCAAGTACATAAATTCCAGAGAAAACACTCACTTATGAGATGCTATGCAGACATCATAAAATGAATTTCAATGTACTATGGCAAAATATGATCATGATCAAATAAGAAACAGGGACAGAAATATCATTGGCACCGTTCTAAAGCAATTGGTTATTGGTTATGAAAAGGCAATGATCATATAATTATGTACGAGGACAGGAATAATCTGGATTTAACATATCTGATTTCTTCACAATAAAACTGAAACCAACAGATAGACTATGGAGGGGGAGAGAGAGATATCTGATTTGATATCTGATTTGATCAAATGTGTAAAATCAGGCACGTCAATTTTTCTAACGAAATAAAGCAAAGAGCAGCAATAAAACATTAATAGATGTGCCTCTAGGAACAACTTACCAGAAATAATAAACATGAAGAAAGTTTCATACAATCAAGTATTGACTTCTAAATGCAAAAATCCTAGTGTAAAAGGTGGGTTTGGTACAAGGACCCTTACCATGAAGAAACAAACACCAAGAGGGAAGGCAGTACCATTAAGAAAAAATAGAAAAGTAAGTCAATGTGAAAACATGTTTCATCAGGAACAGTAGAGAAACAAGTAACTCAACTCATAAAAAACACAAGGATGCAAGAGTAAAAATACTAACCATATTACAAAAAGCAAACTGCATAGAAAAGAATGAGAAAGGTTGAATATGTTAGAACATAAACTTCAAGATCTGAAATGAACAGAAAACTGTTCTCATTCTGCTACACCACAAAACAGAAATGAGATGATTAAAATGGATATATGATTTTATATATATATATATATAGAGAGAGAGAGAGAGAGAGAGAGAGAAACTTGCTCTCAAGTGTAAAACATTTTTTTCCCTTATTTTCTTCATTTGATAAATCTCATATATATATATATATAGAGAGAGAGAGAGAGAGAGTGTGTGAATGTTTCTGCTATAATTAACAGTGAATGATGCAATAGTTGGCCTATAGAATCATACATTGAACGGTCACATCAATAGCGTATTACATGGAACAAGCTGCATCACTTTTTGACAGGAATAAAAGCTTAAACCTTGATTGAAGGTATATAATCACCTGGGGAGCAAAAACATAAGCTAGAGTTCCAAAGATTGCACCTCCAAGAAGGAAGCCGGCAACAAAGTCACCTCCTCCACCTCTATGATCACTGCATGGTAAAGGAAGTGATAACTAACTACAAAAGCAACTGTGCTTCAAAGAATTGAGCAGTGTCTACTAATTGTCACTTCAAAAGATTATTAATATAATGCAGTAATCAAGAGGAAAGGAATCAATAATACACAAAAGAAAAACTATCAGCCACCGACCTCCACAGGGAACACAAGAAATCTTATCTTGCCCAGACCAGAAATGGCATTGCAAGCCTAAAAAACAAAAGGGACCCTCCTGTTAATCTGTTTCCTACCATCCAACGTACTCGTATCTCTTTAAGAATCTCTCTTAATGTTTTAGTTCTCAATGCCATAGCCGTCATCAAAGAAATATAAAGGTAATTTGACCATTCTTTTTTATCTCATCTAATATCAAACTTATTTGATTTTGAACAAAGATGAAGTACAGGTGAGTTTCCTTCAAATTTGAATTGCCTGTACAAAACTTTCCTGGCATATAGACATAGAAAGCAGACACAAAAGACCAACATCTAGAATGAAGGCCATTCAAGATGCTACCACTTAATTTAATTTTCTAAGATGGGCCATCTTGAAAAAGTTGTGCCCATTTACCTTTCTATGCCATTCACGAAGTCAAGTAAGGAATTTTTAGGAAAAAATGGATGATTAAGGATAAAAATCTGGAAATTTAAACCCATTAGGTTGCAAGGTTTTATTATTAGACCATGATACATCCAAGATGCCTCAATAAAACCAATCTACAAGAGCAGTTCAACCCTGCATGGGGTCTTAGAAAGGCCTAATTGTCAGCTTCACAATGCTCAGGTTCCTTATAAGGTTTGCGAAGTTGATGCATCAAGGTATTAGAAAGTTAATCAATCACTAGATATATAATTTTTAAGATGAAAACAAACCTCTTGAATTTCAAAGTATACAGAATTCAGTAGTGGAATTTTTAGTTTCACAAGACTAGCTTAAGGTAACACAAACAGGGTAAGGGGTTAGGGAAATTGTTTCATTTTTCATAGATACATAAGTATTGTTCTATGCTAAGTCAGGAGCCCTTTAGTTTTCTAATTCCATGTCACTAAATCCATTTTTGGGTGGATGCAGATGCATCCACATTGGTACCTCACAAATAGGCTGACACAGATATGAGTTTCCAGAAATGTTTGCATTGAAAAGCATTCAATACATCAATGGTCCTTGGCAAAGCGCATCTATAAAAGTTTTGTTCTATTTTTCTCATATCAACACTACATGAATTCTGGGCTTTCGACAACTTTTAGGCTGTTGCAAGTCCAGGTCACGCATCATTCTACGTTTTTTATCTTCTTGTTTCCAAATCAATAATCTGTTTACTTTTTATCTCTTTCAATAAAAGCAATTTCAGATTTCAGTAATCAAAATCAGAAAGATCATTGAATGAATAAGTGTAGAAAAAAGAGATATTCAATGCGGAGAAGAGAGCGAGAGAGAGAGTTCTACTGAGGAATCAAAAAAGTTCATGGTACAAGCAAAAACTAGATAGGAAAAATGGCACAACTAGTAAACAAGTACACAGAATAGCATATCTGGATGTTTTTACATGAATTTGGACAACTTAATCAGGCAGGAATATTAATTCATTTATATAAAGCAACTTATTACAAAAAATATATATATAGTATAAAGTAGGGTGACACATGTCCAATATATAATCTAAACCTAGGTAATGTTTGTTAAAATGAGTAACATAAGGTTGTATCAAGATAAGGCTGGAATTCTTTCCGGACCAAAATATGAAATGGTCAAGATAAAACTGGAAAGCATTCCAAAATTTTTATCAAACTATTTGTTAAATTTTTTGAAATGTATTGGAGGATATATACGTCATTTTTTCTTATCTATAAAGTCCAAAATATGCTTATCTGGAGAAGGGGAGAGACAAACATATCTAACAAATGTCAGATAAGAAGTCATGTAACTTTTTTTCCAAGGGTCGCCAAATAATTTTAACAAACTATCAAACACATTAAAAAGGAAAAAAGTTTAGAATATTTTCCATATCTTACCTTTTTCTGGTTTATACCTTAGTTAACAAACACTACCCTAAAAAATATGATAACTGGTTCATATGGTATCATCATTTTATACAGATTGCAAAAAAGTACTAAAGATTTTGATTCTGTTAATACCCAATAGAATTGTCTACAATTACTACTCTTGAAGCATATGACAACAGAATTACCCATTACAGCTATGAACTATGAATAAAATACAGAATATAAATATGGGAGATAAAATGGAGGTAGCAACTTTTACTCCATCCACCTTATAGTTGCATCCAGAAGAGATCTTAGACCTAGCTCTAACTTAACACTGTCCATCAAAGTCAAACTTTAATGCTATGCCACCCCGCTGATCACGTTATCTACCAATCAGAACAGCACAAGATAAATGAAATCGAATAGGAGAAATAGCCCACACTTTGCTAGTTTAATTCAAGACAAGAAGATAGGCAACCTCAATACAAATGCTAGATGAGCCCCATCCCACCTTCATTGATCACCCACTGCAGTCAAAAAGCATCACACTTAGGGCGCTGTTCAGCTGTGCAAAACATCCCCAGTTTCTCTAAATAGAACGAAGGCAAATTGTTCAAAGGATTTGATATTATTTTTCTATACTTTTAACATTGAATGCATTTTTTAAGATTTGTATGTAAGATGAAAATTAGAGATTCTATAGAAAATTGGAGGTAGAAAACTGGAACACGTTTTCCACAATTAAACAGGCCCTTATCGTTCCTATTGCACTGCCTGCTCATGGTTAAGTATACTCTCCACCTACACCATGTCTAGAAGGAAAAAAAAAAATCAAAAGAGAATTGAACTAAGCATTCAGACTGTGGAAGGGAAAGAAAACACCCTAAGATAAGTTACATTGGTATGTAATATTGTGTGTGCCATGCCTAATGTGATAAAAGTAACTTGCAATTAATTAAGCAAATATAAAAGCACACTTTTTTTGGGGCCTTTTTTCCTCCTTTTAAAAAAACTGGAAGCTGCACAGAATTCCAGTAGGCATATTTCATGAATAAACAGTTTATACCCTGCACCAAGTAATCAGAAGTCCATGGGGAAGTAAGGGTCCTACAACATCATGGCACTAGCTACCACTGTTGACATAATCTATGGAAGACCAAATTTCATACTTGTATTCTGCACAAACAGATAGCTTGTGCTTGGTTGGTTGTTTGTTTGATTTCTTATAAACCGTCAATCTTGATTTGTCACCAATAGAGTTGCACTTCCTGGACCAAAGCTCCTGTGATCTGAGACAGGCTCCACCTAAACCAGGATTGAGAAATTAGCAATAAAGCACACTCATCTACACCATAAACTAGAGAATTATAGCCCAGAGAAAAGGTAATATCAAGAAAGATGCTGCCAGAAAGTGAAATATATATAGAACATGATTATATTTGACTTTTGAATGCCAAAGAGTTATAACATGCTGTTCTACTCCTAGAGCATGTATACAAAATTTATTAGTAATAACCATTCTTTTATAAGTACCTAAAAAAATGGTAAGACTTCTAAGAATTGTAAGATGACTTGATTCAATAGGAAAGAGTTCCAACCCAATTACAGCCGAAAAGAAAGAAAACAGGGCAATTCGAGAGGCTCTTAATCTCTCCTACCTTCTGGAAAATTCTTCACAGCTCTCCTCACCTCCTCCACCTCTCTTTTATTCCTCATTCTCTAACGGAATTGGAATCCGAACATGCAGGTTGTTACACAACCTTGCAATTCTTGTTCTACCCCTCCTCTACCAGGCTAGCTGTTACAACCACCAGCCTAATTCCCAAACTATCCCCCAATTCCTTGGACGCCTTTGGTATGTCCAGTGAATCGGTGGTCTATCAATACTCTCTCCCCCAACTTTCACCTTGTCCTCAAGGTAGAAAAATGGAAACTGCTGCTGGATCACTAAGTAGGGCTCCTAAGTGGCTTCCAATGGTGGAAGGCCCTTCCACTGAATCAACACTTCTGCTCCTTGCATGTTTCTGCCATCCCCCGACCGCACTCCTAGCACCACTGATGGTTCCACCACCATTTCCAAGTCTTCATTAAGCTGTTTGGGCAGCTCCATCGTGGCCTTCATTGCACCCTTAGCCTCCTGTAGTTGGGACACGTGAAATGTAGGATGGATTTGGCAATGTGGTGGCAGTTTCAGCTGGTGAGCTACAAGACCTACCTCCTTCTCAATCTCAAATGGGCCATAATAGCGTGCCGCTAGTTTCTCATTTGCACGGGCAGCCAAAGACCTTTGTCAATACAGTCTTAATTTCAAATATATTAAGTCTCCTACCTGGAACTTCACATCCTTTTTTTCCCCATCTGCTCTCTTCTTCATTATTGCATGTGCCCTCAATAGTTGCGCCTTCAGTTCATCTAGGATCACATCCCTTTCAATCATTTGCTACTCCACCATCGAGACAGGGGTAGTTCCCTTCTCAAACCTCACTAAGGGAGGTGGTTCTCTCCCATACACCACTTGGAAGGGAGTTAACTTGGCAGCTGTGTGATAAGAGGTATTATACCATAATTCAGCCCATGGTAACCAAGTGAACCATGCCTTTGGTTTGGAGGAAGCAAAACATCTCAAGTAGGTTTCCAAAGTCCAGTTGAGTACCTCGGTTTGTCCATCCGTTTGTGGATGATAAGCTGTACTTCTTTTGAGTTTGGTGTGCTGTACCTGAAAAATCTCCTCCCAAAATCTGCTCATAAAAATTTTGTCTCTATCCGGCACAATGGACCTAGGAACTCCATGGAACCTCACCACTTCCCTGATAAAAGTTCCAGCCACATCCCCATCTTTAGATGGATGTTTAAGGCCAATAAAATGCCCATACTTGCTAAGTCGATCCACCACGACCAAGATCGAGTCCACCTTGTTAGATTTTGGGAGTCCTTCAATAAAGTCCATGGCGATGTCATCCCAAATCTGGTTAGGAATTGGTAGTGGCTGTAACAGTCCCCCCGGTGACAAGGTTATATATTTGTTTTGTTGACAAATCGAACACTCACTTACATATCGATGCACATCTTTCTTCATACCCAGTCAATAGACATCCGCCGACACCCTGTTGTAAGTTTTTAAAAACCCCGAATGACCTCCCATGCTCCCATCATGCCCTTCCTGGAGTATCAACGGAATTAATGCGGATCCCTTGGGTAAGTAAAGTCATCCCTTGTAGACGAGAAGCTTGTCCACCAGCTGAAAATTAGGATGGGAGGAGGGGTTAGCTTGTAACTCCTAGATAATTTTTTGCAACCCTACATCAGCATCTACCTCACATGCCACCTGCTCCAATTGGACCACCCTAGGCAATGTCAAAGCCATCAAAGCTGCTGTGTGACAGATTCTGGACAGCCCATCAACCACCTTATTCTCCATCCCAGCCTGATAATGTATCTCAAATTGGTATCCCATCAACTTTACCATCCATTTCAAATATTCAGGACTTACCTCCCATTGCTCCATCAAGTACTTGAGGCTTTTTTTATCCGTTCTAATAAAAAAATTTTTGCCTAACAAGTAGTGCCTCCATTTTTGCACCGCAAACACTATGGTCATGAGTTCTCTTTCATAAACTGATTTCTTCCTCCCCAACTGACTGAACGCTTGGCTGAAATAAGCGATCGGTCTCTGTTCTTGCATCAAAACAACCCCTATTCCATGCCTCGAGGCATCAGCTTCAATGATGAAGGGCTTCTCAAAGTTGGGCAAGGCTAAAACGGGTAAGGATACCATTTTAGCCCTGAGTTGTTGGAAGGCTTGTTCAGTAGCCACATCCCAAAAGAAGTTGTTCTTTTTTAATTTATCCATTAGAGGCCGAGCCAGCTTACCATAGTCTCTCACAAAACTTCTATAGTACCCCGTAAGCCCAAGAAACCCCCTCAATTCCTTTACCGTTGTTGGAGTAGGCCAATCTATCATTGCTTGCACCTTGTTGCTATCAGCTGAAACCCCCAAATAAGAAATAACATGACCCAAATACTCAAATTCCAGCTTCCCAAACACACACTTCTTCTTGTTGGCCACCAACTGGTTGTCCAATAACACCCTCAATACACATCATAGATGCTGCTCATGCTGTTTCAAACTGCTGTTGTACACCAAAATGTCGTCGAAAAACACCAACACGAATCGCCTCAAATAATCTTTGAAATTTTCATTCATCAACGCTTGGAAGGCAGCTGGAGCGTTCATCAACCCAAAAAGCATCACTAGGGACTCATAATGCCCTTCATGAGTCCTAAATGTTGTCTTTGGAACATCCTCGGGCCTAACTCGAATCTGGTGGTAACTAGATTTTAAGTCTAGTTTGGAAAAGATCCCAGCGCCATGCAACTCATCAAGTAGCTCATCTATCACAAGAATGAGGAATTTGTTTGGAACCGTAACCTTGTTCAAAGTCCTATAATTGACACAAAAACGCCACCCCCATCCTTCTTCTTAACCAATAATACTGGGCTAGAAAATGGAATGGAACTGGGTTGAATGATTCCAGCGGCAGTGGCCAACATTTCACCCACTAACTTCTCAATCTCAATCTTTTGTAAATAAGGATAACGATAGGGTCTTACACTCACCAGTGATGATCCCAGAATGAGGTTTATGGCATGGTCTCTTTCCCTGCTTGGTGGAAACCCTTCCACAGCAATAAACACCCTTCTAAATTCTGCCAATGCGCCTTTCAATAATTCTGGAACTGCCCTCTGATCTTCCTCAATTTCAGCTACCAATGTCCCCAATTCCAGCAGCATCCCTTCCCCCACCTCCTTGAATGCATTCACCATAGCCTTTAAGGATACCAAGGTCTTGCTCAAGCTAGGATCCCCCTACAAAGTTACAGCCATGCCTCCTACTTGAAACTTCATTGTGAGAGTTTTCCAATCTACATTCATCTTGCCCACTGTTGCTAGCCACTTCATTCCCAGAATAACATCCGAGCTTCCCAGCTCCAAGGGCAAGAAATCTTCCACAATCTGCAAGTTTTAGAGCTGAAGCTTCACCTACTTGCAAATTCCAACCCCTTGAACTGCCACTCTCGTCCCCATAATCACACCATAACCTGTTGTTTTCTCCCTACTTAGGCCCAACAGCTGCACCAACTCCACATAAATAAAGTTATGGGTTGCTCCTCCATCAATTAGGACCACAACTGGCTGCTCTATCTCCCCTTTTATCTTCATTGTTTGGGGTGCTGTCAATCCTACCACAGAATTCATAGACAGCTCAATGACCTCACCCCCTTGGACTGGTTCCCCTACTACCTCCCTCTTTTGGCTGAGGCACTGGTTGTCTTCTCCTTCCCCTACCCACTGTTCCTCCTCCTCTACTTTTTGATCATATATCATAATCACCTGCAGCTCTTTATTCTTGCACTTGTGGCCTATCGTTACTTCTCATCACATCTAAAACATAAGCCCTTATCCCTCTTGGACTTCCATTCGGCCTCACTAAGCCATTTCCACGGCTAATTACTCACCCTTCCACTGTTTTGGGGCCGAAATGGATAGGGGGAGTTCACTGCCATGGGTTTAGAAACTGGTTGTGCATGGGGCTGAGGACCCCCACGATGGTAATTCAGAATAGAGAGAGGCGGATTGCCCTCTATTTAAAGTCGACCCAGCTACATTTCCCTGAAGCACAAGGTTCCTCTCTTTTATATGTTGTGCCAGGTCCATCATTTGCTCCAAGCTCCTTGGCCTCAACTCGGCCTTGATCTCCAGACTGAGACCGTTGATGAAGTGCCCTTCTAGCACGTTTTCTGACAAATTTTCCAGAGGCGAGGCCAACTACTCAAAGTTCTGGCGGTACTCCGAGACGAAGCCTCTCTGCCAAAAAGCTAAAAAATGCTCCTCTACTGACCCTTCTTGAGTGGGTCGGAATCGGCTTCACAGCAGCAGCTTGAAATCCTCCCAAGTCCTCATTCTTCGCCGTTTTTCTTCCCACTAAAACCACAAGAGGGCAGGTCATTCCAAACATACAGCTGTTGTATCCACCTTCTCCATATTAGTCAACCCGTTCACCGAGAAGTATCTCTCGACCCTGAAAATCCAACCACCTGGGTCACCTCCATCGAAGAGCGGTATTTCCAGTCGACGTCCGCGAGATTCTAGTCCCCAACCTCCCTCAAACCCCTCCGTTTCAGCTCGCCTCCCACCCGCCTCAGGCATCGCCTCCGAGTCACACCTCCCCCCGATGATTGTTCTCCCCACTTCTCCTTGTTCTTGCTTTCTCGATGTTGCTCCTCCCACCTCGCTCTCACCCATTCAAGCTGTTCCATCAGGGAAGTAACGTTCTTCTCCACCGATCGAACCTCACTTCTCATGGCATTCGATTCACTCTTCATGACGTCCACACCTAGTTGTATGCTATCCAATCTCTTCTCTAAATCCCCCACTCAATCCGTTAAGTTTACCATTAGGATCGCAATGCTTTGATACCAAAATGATAGACTTCTAAGAATTGTAAGATGTTAGATATGAGCCCTAAAGACCAGTTCTAGTGACACAAAGGGACTCGATCTTGTAATTCTTTAAATATTATTTAAATGGCAAGTTTATGTTTTTGTTTAAATTGCAATATGGTTTAAATTATAAAACATATATCCATTAGTATAATAAGAAGTGGATACCATTCTTAAGTGTTAAGAATACGAGTTACGGATAATCCACAATTTGTTATACTATAAACATGTTCCTGGCCATAGAATTCCTATCATGGATGATAGCAACTCGTAAAGGCCAGCACATTGTCTTCCTCCTTGTTTCAGTATGAGATACTGAAAGATAAAGTTGGTGAGTCTCGTGCCATTCTGTATGAGCTATAGAAGGAAGATAAGTAGGTACTCCTTACAAGAACGAGTTCACTGAACGGGACTGTTAACATTAAATCACATGGGTTATTTCTCACGGGTCAATGATTTAATGTTAACTGCGATTTTACAACTAGTCCTTAGACCTGAGATGACATGGATATCTGTGTATTGGTGGATTAGGATATCAGCGATATTATGTGGTTATTCTAATCAAGGATAATCATACGTATCTATGTGCCTGATTCAGTGATACATGAGGTATGTGTGCATCAGACATGGAATCTATCACCTCGAGATTTATGAGGAAGATATCCTATGTGATCCAGTAATCACTTGACGATAAATCCTTGGTCGAGGTAATATGACGATGGAATTTGTTCCATACGGGTTGTGTCATAATTTGTCAAGATTGATTTTGGATTTGGTCATATGACAAGATTAAGAGATTCGACCTACTGACCATGATCTCATATCTTGTCGGGATATAGGATGATAGAAGGACCGTATTGTATGGTAACGTAGTAAAAGGTTCACAATACCCGCTTCACAATAAATTGGGTAATCATGATATATTGCTAGATGTCACTCATGATTTACGAGAATTAATTGTTGATTATTCTTGTTGCCAATTTATTTGTGAACCCAGAAAGTCCCACCCAAAAGAAATTACTTTCAAAGAGAAAATGAATAAATTAGTAATTTTATAATTACTAATAATAGTGCGTTTATTTATTGGATAAATAAGAATAATTAAATAATTATATTATGAATACAATTATTTGATTATTGATTGGGTTAGGCCTTTTGCTAGTACATTAGGCTTGGCCCAATGGCACTATTGGATTCAAATAAATTCCATTGGATTGGGCTTGGCCCAATTGCATTAAATGGAATGGACTTGAGAAGCCCAACCCATTTAATGGAGAATGGTTTATTAATTGGAACTATAAATAGCTCCAATATCTTATTTTCTCTCATTAGATACACTTGGATCATTTTGAGAGTTGAGAGAGTTTTGGAAGAATTGTTCTTGAATCCAAGAGGTAAGTTAGAAATTTTTGTGAAAAATCTCTTCTACTTATCTTTCTCTTTGATATTCTTGAATAGAAGTGATTTCGGGTGGACCGACTCGGCATCCTACACTTAGAGGATTATACGGCGGGAAATCTAACGGTGAAATAAGATTTCATCCAAGAGGTATTTTTCGTTTATGCCTTCATTTTATTAAACCATAATTTCTGAAAAACGAGATACCTCCAAACTAAATTTTAATTTCCGCTGCGCATATGATAAGATCTATGTAACTCAACATAAGATGACTTGATTCAATAGGAAAGAGTTCCAACCCAATTACAGCCGAAAAGAAAGAAAACAGGGCAATTCAAGAGGCCCTTATTCTCTCCTACCTTCTGGAAAATTCTTCACACCTCTCCTCACCTCCTCCACCTCTCTTTTATTCCTCATTCTTTAACGGAATTGGAATCCGCACATGCAGATTGTTACACAACCTTGCAATTCCTGTTCTACCCCTCCTCTACCAAGCTGGCTGTTACAGCCACCAGCCTAATTCCCAAACTATCCCCAATTCCTTGGACACCTTTGGTATGTCCAATGAATCGATGGTCTATCAAAAAAAAAACTATGTTTTGAAGCAACACCATAATTGCTCAACATAAAAACTTGAGGCAAGAATTAGTAAACTAAGGCTAAAATCAAAAGGTGAAAGACTCTCATGATGAACACAGAACAAGATCATCAACTCTATTAGAACAGCACAAAACACCAGCAGACTTTGTTTGATTATTTGTACAAGTTAACCTAGTAAATGCTATGTCAGTGGCAAATGATTTTTTTTTAATCTTGATCAGTGCCCTTAAAAACCTTAAATAAGCCATAAATTGAATTACAAAAGTAAATAATCCAAACTAAATTGAAAGAAACACATTGTACCAAGCATGTGTTCATTGAACTTTTGCATCTATATGAAATTCAAAACATATGATGTTCCGATGCAATTAAGATGACTGGGTCCCACAAGATAGCAAGTAATGATAATTATTTTTATGTAATTGGAGGTTTTTTATTTTATCTTAATGTATTTTGGTTTTATTAAGACTTTCAATAGACTATGAAGTACGGACACAAGATACAGGAAACAGGAACACGTCATTTTTCAAAAATGTGTACATGACACGGTTGAGATATAAGCCCAAATTCCAAATAAATAACTCTAATTAGCAATCAACTCACAGTCCATTCATTTTCATCCCTCACAATCCAGTCAATGTTCAAAGAGCTAGAGAATAAAAGTGTGGAGGGTATGAAAGCTGAGCAATCATGAAACCAAAACATGGGGGGAAAAATCATGCAGTTGCCAGGTCAGAAAACTGAAAAATCAAAAAGAAAACCCCTTCCACATAGGAGACACGTGTGTCCCTCCGGCATCCTTTCAAAAAATTTTAACTGTCAGAGAAGCCACATGGGCATGTCCAACACATATTAGAGGCATGTCGAAGTGTCCAACACACCAGCAACACTGGTACAGCAACCCCTAGGGAGGTCCCTGATTTTTGCAATTAGTAGATTTTGCAAAAAAAAATAATTTGTTCTAATATTAGATACAGCTAGGTTTAAAGAGTACTAGGTGTTTTAGGACTTAGGAGTATTATCAAGCTTATAGGTATGGCTTTTCTATGTAACCCAAAGTTACTGCAGCTGTCACCACACCTTTTCCTTGTCCTTGTAATCTCTTCTGCTGCTGCTTTCCCTCTATTCTAATCTGCTTCTCTATGCTCTCTGCTGGAACTCCCTGCTTGTTTCATCTTCTTTCCCTCTGCCGATGCTCTAATACTTCTTCTCTCTGCTGCTCTCCTTCTTTTCCTCCCGTGTGTCATCTCTTCTCCTGCTGGATTTTCCTTCGCTCTCTCTCTCTCCACTAGTTCTCCTATTCTACATGTGATTTTACATCACCCTCTTTTTGAGAGGGAAACGAAGCATCAACATTTGCATCTCAGATGAGAATTTTCAAAGCTACAAACTCACATAATGATCAAGGCTCACTCTGTGTTCCAAACCCAGCATAATTTAGTTCGGAAAAACATTAAAGAGGAAGAAGAAACAATGAAAAGAAAAGTGTATACCACTTTGTGAAAATAAATTTTACCACTTTGTGAAAATAAATTTTCTTAGCTTATGAAAGCATCCAATGTTCAGAGTCCTCGTAATTGAAATTGGAAAAATTAACTCAAACTCAACATTTAGAGGAATCGCATGAACGCTGTTTTGCCAGTCCAGTTGATTGAGCACCATAATTTGTCTCTCTCAGACGCCATGTCTCCCTTGTTAAGGCCCTATCATTATCCTCGTAATTAAGAATACCAGTCTTAACTAGTGGTTGAGTTATTGATTTTCCAGCCTTAAATAGGGCAAAACAATCATACAGCCGATTCTATCTCTTATAGTTAACCGCGCTACTACAGTTAAACGACATGAAAATCAAAAAATTACAAGCAACAAATAAGCAAAACAAGGAGAAAAATAAAACACAACAAAAGCTTATATAGAAGAACTCTGAATTATTAGTTACTGGAACTAATTTTTGTGGTGCTAATACAGAAAAGAATCGTCGTTCATTTCCGGTCCTTCCGGATATTAGCGCATCGAAAGCCCTACGCACGAAACCGAAAACCTAAAGAAAGATTTCGTGATTCGAGAGATGATTGAGTCACCTGACGTGAAAACACAAGGCAAGCTGGCCGTCGCCATGGCTTTCAGGCTTCAGCTATTCCGAGCGCAGAAGAGAGAGATAGGGGAAGGAACACGCTCCACCATTACGGTTTTAATATATATACGACGGTTTATTTAGCAGTTAATTTCCGAAGAAGAAACCTAATTAAAAATGAAAAAAATAATAATAATAAATAAAGTAAAGCAATTTTGTTGAGAGATCCCCCGACGTTTTGGAATAGTTAGTGAAATTAAAAAAAAAGAGTCAAAATCTCTCAAATAAATAAGAGTTAGTCGAGAAATCCAAAGTTGTATGAGTTTGTGTTTGTTCTCATTGGACAATGCGCCTCTCAGATCTCTAGCTACATTGATTGTGCTGTATTATTGTTCACTTGTTTGCCAAACAACTCCTTGCCGCTACTGAAATTGTGTTTTTGGGCATTTTGTTCTAGTGGTTAGAATTATAAAAATGTTATTATAAAAGGATTTTTTAACCTATATATCTTCACTCTTCAGAGCACTTGTTAAATGTTTCTTATTTTTTTATTAAAATATTTTTATTAATTAATAATAAATACATTGTATTTTTAAATACAAATTAAAAAAATTATAAAATTATGTAATTTTTATAAATAATAAAAAAAATAATTTACCTTTCTATAATATTTTTTTTTCATGTTCTTTTACACAATGTAAAAAACTCGAGAGATCTCTCGATTAAAAACAGTTTTTTACATGAACCTAATTTATCATCTTTAAAATTTATGATTTATCTATCTCAATCCTAAATAAATAGATAAGTTCATCGTAAGTGAAATTGTAGAGACTTAACTCCTCGAATAGACAAGTTCATCGTGAATCAAAGAGAAAAATGTCTTTTAAGACTCACAAAACTTGAATATAAGATCTGGGTTCACCCGCTGTAGCTACTACCAACTGTCAGGCTACCAGCTGGCAAATGATTTTAAGCTAAGATAAGAAGTACAAAGTAGAGCATAAAAGCAACATCTTAATCTTAGTAGAGACTAAAGGACACCATATCTGTCTGCAAATCCCTGATAGCATTTAAAAGGAAAGAAGTTGGTCCGGCTTTCGTTCCCTATATTTACAAACAGCTGCACTGAAAACCAACGGAGAGGGAGAGGGAGGGAGGATGAAAACTGGGAAAAAGAGAAGAAAACTATGAAATCCTGTATGAGCTATAAACACATGGATTGAGATCATATCCTGTAAAGAGAAGAAAGAAAAAACCCCCATGGAAAGATCATTCATTGTGCATGATCCCGGTATAGATCTACCGCCACCGCCACCGCCACTGGCGCCACCGCCATGGGATCTCTATAATGTACATAAACGGTGGAATCGCCTAATGCCTCCTGTCTACTTGTCTGACAAACCCCCAAAGAGGAGCAGAGAGGGGTTGTTGGCTTGTCGCCTACTTGGCACCAGCTGCTCCACTCTCGATCCTGGCTGTACGGTTGCTTCCTTGTCTGGGAATGGGAATGAAAGTGAAAGTGAAAGTGAAAGAGACGCAGAGACATCGTCGTCCTTTCCCTTCGTTGCCGCCTTCTCTGCCCCACGCTGGCCCTGTTCATCTTTCGGCTCTCCTTTCCCCACCAAAAAGGGCAGCATCCCCTGTTTTGCCGGTTTCATTTTTGCGCCTAGAGCAAGGTCAAGATCGGGCGCCCCATCTGGACTGTCTTCTGCAGACAAATCTTTCCAGGAGATGGGATTATCATCAGAGGTCAAGTCTATTACAGGATGTGGATCGACAGGAAAGAAGAACCTTTCAGCAGCCCCATTGTTTCTGGATACCCCTCTTTGATCGCAAGCTTCTATTCCCCGCTCCTTGGTCAGAGAACTGGCACACATTTCACGCACCTCTGACAGGAAACTCTCTCTGGAAGGGAGTGAAAGTGTGCCCCTAGAACTACTGGACACATACAACCCACCGTAACCAGTTCTCTGTTTCTTACTTGCAAATCCTTCATTAGGCGAAATAATTTGTACATCATCCCAAGAAGACATTTGACTGCTACCAGGAGAAACTCGTGAGCTTGTCCACGTAGAATCTTTGTTCAGACGCTTCTCTTGATTGTATTGCCAATTAGTGAGCCCCTGCCAGCTTTGATCCCCCACTATCAAGTTTCTCTGGAGTACAGTGTGTGAGCCCAACGATCCCTCTTCTTCCTTCAACTTCTCAAATGAGACCTGATCATTTCTACTGCTATGTGTACCTAGTATCTCACAAGGGCGTGATGAAACCTGTTGAATATCTGAGGCATTATCCACACACATAGGCATCTTGTCATTTTTCCTGGAACTACTAATAGTTTCAGCAGCTTGAACAGATGGTTGAAGTATTACTTCTAATTTGCGTCCAGGATCACCACTTTCATCCTGCATAGAGAATGTGTAAACATTAGTAAGATTTATGCAAAAATAAAATAAGAAGCACTGTACCAATGATTGCTCTTTCAAGGGCCAGCAGATATAATGATCCCCTTCAGAGAAATCAGTATTAAAAATAGTTTATATTGATTTTACACACAAGGAATGTGGCAACAAGCGGAAAACAAAGGAAGTTAGATGATGTACAAATCATAGAAACAACTCAATGACGAAAGTAAGGAATTATATCAAACCAGAAAATCTGCTTCTCCCTTCCAGCATATTTTTCCAATTTTTTTTAGTTAATTTCATCTAAAGACAAATAGACAATGCCAAAACGCTTGGAGAGTCATTAGGATACACTATTATAATTTCGTATATCATCACATAAGGCACAGGCCTTCATGCGCAGCAACACAATGCCCATGTCAGCTAGTGAGTGTGCAAGCAACTATGGATATGATCCCTGCAGACCAATACAGATCTCTTAGAAAGTTTAGAATTAGGAATTTTTTTTTGGGGGGGGAGGGGTGGGGGGGGTGTGGGGGGGGTTATATATGGCATGTGACCCTGGTGTTATATTCAAATTTTATTTTCTAAGGAGCCATTTTTTTAGGCAGGGGAAATTCTTCTTCCTATAGGGAGGGTGGTGTGCTCAAGATTCCTCCTCGCCAAGTTATAGCATTGTAGACTTGTATTAAAGTGAACTGCAGTCTTCTTTCACTATTTTCTTTACATTGCATGCATGTTTGGTTTGGATGCTAGAAATTTGAGATACTTTGCGAACTTGCCAGATGGGAGTTGAGGCAACTGCCACATGCCAATACTGGACGGCAGCCTCACTTGATGACATGATCCCTCTTTGTAACAAAAATGCAAGAAGAAGTAATGTTCATTAATTCCATGCAAACAAAAAAAGTGTGTTCAACAAAAGGTAACGGCATGTTGCATTGCAAGGAAAAACCATTTGAGGGTGTTGCCCAGTCAAAGGGCAAGTTTGGCTCAAAACTTTTAGATAACTAGAGTGAGCATGGGTTATTTGAGGATCTAAAACAATTTTGGAAAAACACATAAAAATTGGTAACATAAACCAAACATCCTACAGCAAGTGCAATAAGATTTCAAGGCAAACAAAAATACCTAAAGCCCTAGCAGATGGCTTCCCATGAGTAAAAACCTGAAAATTCTGATTTTGCTGATCCGCTGAAGTGGCTAAAAATAAGGAAAATAGTTCTGGAAAATATGTATTTTATGCATGCAGAGTCTGAAAATTCTAAAAATCTAGAGATGGTTGAAATGAAGGGTCAAGATGGCAGCCAAAGCCATTTTCTGCTGAAACTTGGCAGTCTTCTAGCAGTCAGCCATAGGAGCAACAGTCATTTTACATTTTTAACTACCAAAAAATAGTTTAAACTCTCAAAAGGATATGTTGAACTCAGGATTTAAGTTTTGAAAATTCTAAAAAAATTGTTAAAAGGACCAAACTTCTGATGAACCCAAGGAGAAAAACCATTTTGAGCTAGGAAATGGGTTTGGGCTCTCAAAGGACTGCACCACAACTGACCCAGGACCATGAATGAGAAGGTTTAAATGAAAATGTGAAACATGTTTCTATTTAAAAAAAAAAAAAAAGAATTAGATGATTTCTCGTAGCAGGGCCATCATACTACCAAAGCTAGAATCTTTCAACGCACAGGCATTCAGATATCTGCATTCAGTTCTAAAGTTTCCCATGGTAAATGTAGACACCAAAGAGAAGGTAATCACTCACAAACAAGTGTACACTCAAGTACAAAACATTAAAATGGAGTAAACAGTTGATAAGAGGAGCATGCGTGCAGTGTGCCAATGTACAGGAGGAAAATTACATTACCAGGGAGGGGCTGGTGCAATTCATTTTTTGGAATGGCAGCAAGCCGGTTCCTTGTGTCCTGGGCGAGGAAGTGGCATTTCGTCTATAGTCTTGCCCCACTGCATTTGTTTGGGTGCATTGACCCTTTGGTTCAAAGGAAGATGCATTCGTATCATAATCACCAGTTACTGTTTCGGATGATAAACAGGGTGATTCCATCGAGGTAGAACTCTTGGGCGCAAGTGTAACATTGCAAGTTTTGGGGTGCACAGGTAAATTCCCATCCACAGGCCCAAGTGAACATATGCTCTCTGGCAAAGACAAGATCGCAGTGGGGAGATCTTCCTCTATGGAATACTCCTTTGGAGAAGCAGTTCCAGTTTGCAAGCAATTCACCTTCTTTCCTCTGAATACACCCCAAAGGAAGTACAACATATTCCAACCTGTTGATATCCAATAAGAAAATTTAGAACATTTCAGAATTCTAAGAAAACCACTCCATGATTATTATCGTGAGGATTTAAAAGCATAAAGGTGAGGACAAAGACTTCCGTCTTGCAATCCTCAGAACATGATATGCATGAGTAGCTATACTAAGAAGCACAAGGCTGAAAAATCTTAGAGATTATATAGCAAAGAAAACTTTCTGACAGATGCGCATTTAGTCATATTTCCAATACCAATTTAAGTATGAAAAGAAATTGCATTACATCAGCTTTCTTAACTCAGAAGCTATACACCCACACCTAAAGATCTAAAAACATCAACTTAGGAAAAGACAAAGAAAGGAATCAAATAACCATCCAATGCGTTTATTTGCACACCTAAAATGGAGCTATCTCTCAATGCATGAGGATGACCACAATAAGTCTTACACTTTAAATTTTAAACTAAAACGAATAGGAAAACAAACCTCACAGCTTTTCTTACAGGGGACTCATCTTGAGATGAGCCCCTAGGCCTGAGCCACCATTAGTCCAGAATTGTGCTTAAACATAACAGTTGATGCATATATTAGAGAGATAAATATCTTACGCTGGAATTTATCAGGAAGATGGTTGGATGGGAATATCAAAAGTTCAACACCATCAATGTTTCCCCTGAGCGCTAGATCACTTTTCATCATGTTCTCCAGTAAACTCTTGTAGCTTTTTTCGTAACTGTAAGATAAGCAGCATAAAGAAACTCAGCCAAAGAAAAAAAAGATAAAAAGTAGACAATTTAATTGATAAAAAGATACAACCAAATTTTACCTCTCAAGATCCTTGGCAAAAAAATAAAGAGCAATATTTTCTTCTTTAGCACCAGTTTCCTGGAACTTTATAGGCCATGTACTCAAGCGAGGCACCTCATTCAAGAGAATTTTTGAAGAAAACTTATTCACAACTTCAAGAACTTTAGGCGATGCACAAGTTGATAGATGTGCTTGAATCCCATCTTGGAACTCTGGGAGTTTCCCACTCTTCTGAACCTCAAAGGACCCTCTGCAACAAACAACATAAGCTTGCAAGAAGTTATTTTGAAGATACATATTTTTCTCCTCAAATGTCAACTGAAAGCACAAACTTGCATAAAAAATGTAATCTTTTTCAACTAAGAGTGAATGTCAAGAAAAAGAAGAGTGACATACTGCCAAATATATTCACGCTCTGGTATAGGCGACATCTTCAAAAGAATAGAAAATGCCCCCAAAGCATCACAGGGTAAATCTCTTAAGAAAAGCTTGCCATCAGAAGGGTCCACAGGACTAGCATCTCCATTTTTCAAACTACTAGCTTCAGAATGAAATACCGATGACTGATTCATGCTGTTAACAGTTGTTTGTTTACAAGATTCAGCAGTAGATTTCCTGAGTATTCCTCGCCCTTCACGTACCTCGTTGGAAGGAGAAATGTTGTTTGTGTTAATAGAAGGTAATAATTGATCTTGAGGGTGTAGCTCAGAATTTAAGTTTCTGCTAGACATCAACGACTCGTCAGATTGGTTGGGCATCTTATTCTTTCTGTACATCCCAGGCTTTTTAAGCATTGCTGCTTCAATTGCAGCTTTCAATTTATTACCTCCTTTATCCATCACCTCTCTTGAACTTCTTGTAGCAGATACATCACCAAGAAGTGACCGAGGATTGTCAACAGGGCAAGATTGTCCCGAATGCCCGATTTCCTTACATTTTTGACAGGTAACATTTCTTCCACCTGCAGTAATGCCAGGCCTTGTGCAACCAGCAGAACCCTCCCTCATTCTCTCACCAGAATTTGTTGATTCATTAGCATTACAGGATGGTCTGTCAGCTGTAAAAGTACTTGGGGATGAATCATGCAGAACACTAATTTGTGCTGGTTTTTGTTCAGCAGAACCACTAATTCCATTGGCTGATGAAACTCCAGCTACACTGGATGAGCAGGACTGCTTCTTAATCTCACCTGTCCAGAAGGATGGCAACGAACTATAAAAATGCTAAAAGCATTAAGAATTAAATAGTCACAGAAAAAGAAAAAAAAAACAAATTAAACGCATCTCAGAATAAATAGATAATATAATACCTAAAGGAACCGGCATTTCCAAACCTCTGCGAGGTACATGACTGGCTGATTTTGTTGATGTAGTAAGCTTACTATCAGATTGCACACCCTTTGGTTCACGATTGTTGCTTACAGAAGGAAGTGAGTAGCTTTCACCATGAGATGCTAATTTTTTATCCCCTTTCACTGTAGAGACAACAGTGTTCCCAATGGCTGAACTTGCCAAAGAACGTTCTAGTTTAAATGAATTTCTCTTTTCAAGTAAGTTCCACTCTTTGGCTGGCTTTAATCCTTTTAGATCCTGGCCAGAAAATTTAGGGGATAGCAACTTAACTTTCGGTTCTGATGGATTTAAACGGCCTGGGACTGCAGATTTAAATGACAATGATTTGCCTATCAATCGAGCAGCACCCTCCTTCATATCAAGGGAAACAGGATCTCTAGCTGATTTCTGCTTTAGAGGAACAACTTCATTGACAAGTTTAACTTTCGGTTTTGCATTTGTTGAACTGAACGAATTAGACTTCAACAGGGTACCTGAAAAAGAAAATGAAAAACAGCTATTGCTGCTTAATCTAAACCCTAGGTTAAATAGTTACCAGAACAAGCTACTGCCTAACTCGGGAAAGAGCATCAAAGAATTGACTATGAAAAACAGTATTAAAAGGAAACAGAAGGCAGTGATTGCTGCTTGAGCCAGAACCCAAGTTAAACAGCTACCACAACAAGTTACTACACAAATAAGTGAAAGAAAATTGAAGAATTCACTACAAAAAAACAGCACCTTGTGATGTCTGTAATTTTGGACCTGGAGAAGAGAATGCAGCTTCGGAAGTATCATTGATTGAGGAAGTACCAGTAGATAATTGGCGTGCTGGCTTCACTTTTCCTTTATCAAGGTTCCTGAATGAGGAATCACGAGAAAGTGCTGATATTCTGCTGGGACTAGATGTTTTTGGTGACACAGTTGACTCGAGAGCCTGCCTTTTCACTGCTGGAGAAACTTCAATGTTCTCAGCATGTCTTTTAACGGAAGCTTTTACACTCAGCATTTCTTTATTTGTTTTATTCCCCTCATGATCTGAATCTTTTTTGTCAAACTTCACAGGGAGATTGGTATTCAGGGCACTTGCAAGTCCAGGTGATTGATTCGCGTCATTCCCGTCCACTGCAGCAATCTTACCTTGATTCGACTTTTTGATCTCATCAAACTTACATTCTTCACAAAGCCAATCACCATCTGGAATTTTTTCCATCATTTCCCGCATGCAATAGCTGCACGAGAGCAACAAATATGTTAAAGATACTTGGAAATATAAATGTAAGTTTGTGAAATAGATAACTAAAAAACTGATGCAGAAAATGTCAGCAAAATTTTCTAGGCTTACGTGTGCTCTGCACCATCACTGCACCTGCTGCATATGGCCAGTAAATCCTCCCGGCCAGCATCTCCACAAATATCACAAACTTTTACCTGTTTCCAGAAAGTAGCAAAAATTCAGCAAGCATGTCCTAAAATAATCATTCCAAAAACAAATGCAAAAAAGTCCCTCAAATGGGCATAGAACCTTGTGGAACATCCCTAGATAGATAGTACAGCCAGATAAAAATAGGTCAAATAACATCAATGGCAAAGGAAGTATGAATACTTACATCATGTTCCGAAATATCAGATTCATCACAATCATCTTCAGGTTGGGATTGCAAAAGAGGTTCTTGCACATTAGGTAACCCAAATGAGTCCTTGAACTTCACATTTTCTTTCTCTTGTTCTGAATGAGTCACAGCTTCTACAGGCATGTCACAACTGTCCTTGTTTGTTTCTGTTTCAGCTTCCATGTTGAGACAAACTTTTTGCGAGGCTGCAAAAGTGTCTCCAACAAGACTACTATCAGCAGTTTCCCCACATGTATGTGAGGGAGATCTTTGTTGACAAACCATTTCAGATGTGGTCTCTTTTGTCAATGGTGAACTCAAATGTTCCTTTGAGAATTCAGGCAGCTCTGCAGGGAGACTATTGCCTAAATCCTCTTTCAAATCCCGTACTAACAGGTTGCATGAATGAGGTGTGCCACCAGTAGGACAAGAGCATGTACTTGGTACCTTTGATGAGCTAACACCCTCACCCTTACCTTTAGAGGAAGGAATTTCTATCAAGTCTATCCGTTGGGAAGAAAACTCATCTGAAACAGCACTCTGTGGCACTTCTTTTCTGTCTACGCTTACATCATTATCATAACTGGGCAACTTGCTTGCATCATTACCTCCACTAACACAAGAAATGTTATCTTCATGGACTTCTAAAACTCTTTGATCCTCAATCTTTTTCACAGAAGCTCTCTGAACAGAACTGCACGGGGTATTCGGAGGTGGTCCATTATCCCCAGCTGTGACACCAATTGACAAATTTCTATGCATCTCAATGTCATCGGATGCACCAGAAACATCAGAAGTTCTCAATCGATCTTTACTTTCTTCATTTTCAGATAGAGAATCATGATTTGAATTGACACTGACTAAGTAACTTGTATCACTGGTAGTATGCTGTCCAGTGTCACTTGCACTGTTTTTGACAGGCAAAGCATCATTAACAGAGTACTGACTACCAGCATTTCCTTGAAAAGTTTCATCAGAACTCTCATCAGTCTTTGACCCCATAATAGTTTGGTTTATATGTAAACAAGATGTACAAGGAGTGGAACACACGTTGCACAACCCAGACCCTACTCCAACAGAGACTTTCTGGCTCTTGGAATGCTTACCCAGTCCTCTTTCATCTTGAGACAAGACCTAATAATGTCAGGGGAATCAAGTCAATGCAAACATAACCACTTAGAGCGGGCAAGAAGTCATCAAGTCACACGTGTAGTAGTCCTTCCTATCAAAATCCCCAGTGTAGACAGCACTTTTCATTTCATTGGCATAGAAGCAAATAAGTTCTATATAAGAACTTCAGGTACAGTACGCAATAACGAGCTAAATATTACACAAAGTTAAAGAGTGAATAGCAATACTTAACATAGATCATAGATGCCATTATACGCATACTTCAGATAAAGCACCCATACATACATTTTTCCCATAACTAGGCAAGTCCAGTGTCATGGATTCCAAATTGGCACATATTCAAAGTAGTACATTCAGATTTGGCACAAAATTTGCAGAAAGAAGTCTGTTTTGTTCATCATCCCAGAAGTTCCTTTCCTTTCTTTTGCTGTATCAGCTAACCATCTCTGTGAGATTTGAACATGGATAAATCCTCCCACTTATCATCTCAAAAGCAGCAACAGTATGCAGCCTTCATTTAACAATTAACAGCTTTCATTAGTCCCTAAAGGAAATTCCATGAGGCATTTTAGTTCTTAAAGAGTTTCAATTAACAGCACCTGTGATCTATGTGGTGCATTTAGAAAGCTTCTCTGGCCTAACATTATAAAAAATAATGTAACTCCAAAATTGCACGGGTTATGAAGCACACAGAAATAATGGTCTAGTAATTCTCATGTTAATATGTCTGACTTAGTTATGATTGGATTAAAACGCTATTTTAGTTTCTAAGTAGGTTGAGGAAGGAATATGGAGTAGCATCCCAGAATAGAAATGTCCCTTGCAATTGTTGCAACCTCAATTTTATGTTTTAAATGATTTACTACAGTTACTAAAAAGTTTTCCTCATGGATGAACATAATCACCAAACTTTCTATTCCAGTTTCAAGAATAGAAATGAGAATGACTCAAAGCTTGGACTCAAAACATATGAGCTCCAAAATAACAGCTTCACCAAACCAGCATATTTACATAATCAAATATTCGACTTAGTTCAGAATGGAGCTATGATACAAATTATTCTGATCAGTGAGTTGCTAATGGATTTATATCATCTCAGTATTACCAGGTTCACAGCTTGTTATTAATATATGATACAAGTATGGGTAAGCAGTAGATGGGGGTGGGCTTAGCTGGAAAGCAAATGGGGGTCACAGTACATCAATTTCAGATTCCACCCTCTAGGTTACTTTTTATTTTAGCTCCCTATAATTTGTCTTTTAGATTTTTCTTTAATTTCCTTCATCATACTTCCACTGAATTAAGACTCTATCTAGGTCAGAATCATTTCATGAATGCACCATAATCAAAATCAATGGATCTGGATCACAATCCCTATCTTTGTGAATTATTGATCCAAGATATTTGCACTTTTTTTTTTTTTTACAACTTGATCTTCTAGTTCTACCATAACATCATTCATGCTAGCATTTTTACTAAACTCACATTCCACATATTCGGTTCTAAATTTATTCAACTTAAAACCTCTAAATTCTAAAATGTTCCTCCATATCTCCAGTTTAGTATTCACACCTTTTGTCTCATTCGCCAAAACAATGTCAACTACAAATAGCACACAACAAGGCATCTTTACTTGAACATGTTTTGTAAGTTCATCCATTAGGAGGGCAATCAAATAAAGGCTTACTACAAATCATTGATATAATCCAATTGTAATTGAAAAAACCTCACACGTGTTTCTACTACATGATACATGTCTTTAAGAGTTTGTATATAAGCAATTCAGGCTCATTTCTTCTCTAACCCCTCTATAAGATTTCTCTAGTAATTTTGTATAAGCTTTTTCTAAATTTATAAACACCATATGCAAATCCTTTTGTTTATTTCCATATCTCTCCATTAGATGCCTCAGCAAGATAAGTTCATGGAAAGATAAAAGGATTTACATATGGTTACATATGTTTATATCTAAATTTATAATCTCTCTTTCATGCTAGTTGTTGGCTACCTAACACCACTCCCATCCTTTATCCAAGGTCGGGAGCAAAAAGAAATATATGGAGAAAAATATCTTAGTGAATTATTCAGAAACAAAAAAAAAAAAAAAGAACCTCTAAACAAACCATATTGCTGTAAAGAAACTTTGCATCTCCACAGGATAACATGATGGGCTTTCAGAAGCAAATGAGTACCAGTCAATTATATAGCTTACAAAATAAACACAAAGCAAGATTGTAGTTTAAACAGAATTCTTTTTTATTTTTTTCACAGGCTGAAATTAAAACTTATTAAAAATATCAAAGCATGATGAAACAGGCCAATTTTTTTTAAAAACAAAAAAATAACATTAGCTGCCAAAGCGAAAAATCACATCAAGAAATGAAGAAAAGTATCTATGAGCACAAGGAAAGCTTCCAGGAAAAAGAATGCAAGACATGCATTGCAACATCAAATTCCTCGACTTAAAAATGGGAAGCTCTGGAATTAAAAAGTGCTCATGCTCAACTCCCTCCAAACACAAGCCCATATCCCTATTGGCCCAAACACATGACATGTTTGAAGAGTGTAACATATCAACCAAGACTACAGTAGAATGAATAGCAAACCATTAGAATGAACACCCTAGAAAATACATTAAACACCAACTTTAAAAAAATAGATATCGAATATTCACAACTGATCCAGCCAAAAGGATTGTTAGGAGAAGGGATAGGACTAATAATCTAGAGAGCTAGATAATCCATTGGTATTGTCCCATGGAGTACCTAGTCCATGGCAAAGAAGATTGCCGCCATGTAAGTCCAAATATAGAGCATTGGAAGAGTTACAAACAGAATAACTTCCTGTAATTACCATGTTAGCTCACCGTATTTGTCTGAATGTCACAATCAGTCTCGTCTGCTGGCCCTTGCATCTGAAAGGTTCCTCTCAACACTGGGGTGATCTAAAAAGCACATAGAAGTTGCATCAATTATTGTGTTTAGAAGCACAGCCTCAAACACACCTCAACTCAGAAATAACCTAATATGCATTCCTCTTCTGTGGGGGTGGGGGTGAGGGGAGGAATAGAAAGCATCATAGGATCCAAAGGAATGCAACATGAACCAAAAAAGGGTAAAATCATCTTCTCTGTATCAATCCATATATCTATTCGGACACACAAGAGAAAGAAGAGGAATAATGCTACGGGCGTTTCATAGCGATAATTGACGATTAATTAAAGACGACCAAAACCCTAAACTGCGGAACCAATTGAAAATATATATACATATATATAACCTACAAAAATAGTAGCTTTGGGAATAGAAACAGGATCAAAGACAAAGAAGAAAATCAACTGGGAAAGGGAGAAAGGAAACGATGAAACAAATAAAACCGACAAGAATTAGGGCGAAATAAATTACATGCCTCCGGCTGCGTAATCTTGCGAGTGAGAGTGTAGAGGTCGTCGAGGGTTCGGTCCTTCCGTTTAGCCGATGCCATCAATTGACGAACACGATCATCGAGATTGACAGGAAAAATTCACGGATTCAGGGCACGCAAGAGAAGAGCGAAAATTGCCTCTGTGATTGCAGAGATTATTATTAATCAGTAGAGAAAGAGAAGAGTAGATGTCAAGCCATGGTGAATGCAGATAGTAAAAATGCACAATCTTTCACATGTAGAAAGCGAGAGAGAAAGGGGAAGAAGAGGGAGAAGAAAGCTTCCTTCAATCTAGTATTTATGGTGGAGATTGGGGATACATTGAGACATTTTATTTTCTTTTATTTTTTATTTATTAGCTTTGGGCATTTTACTATTCAATCCTATTCTAACACTAATAAAATTAATTAGAGATGCGATAAAATTACAATAAGACTAAGTGATTTTAATATATATTTGGCATCTTATGTTTCAAGCGGGTAAAAGCTAAAATTATTACTATCTTGTATTTGATATAGTAATTTTAAATGAGATACAATTGAACAATGTTATCAAATGAGCATTTAGTCTATTTACCTAATTACATCTTTTCGCTGCTTAAATATGAAATAAAAAATATTGACTAAAACATACCAAGGGATAGTTGACTGACGACTCTGATTGTGGACGATTGATGTCAACGAACAAATAGAGATGTCCAAAAGTTACAATTGATGAATGGAATAAAAGGTTAATAGAGAGATCAGGGAAAATTGAGATTTCTCGACAACGATCCTTGACAGATATGGCATCAGTGAGAAAAGATAAGGAATCGAAGATGAAAAAACATAGATTTGAAGGTAGAGGCAAAGATCTACAACTATCAAAGATCTTGGTAGATTTGAGATAGATAGATCTAAAAGTATGGAGTAATGAAGGAGATAAACCGTACGGATTTGATGGTAAAGTCTTAAAAGATGTGAGATCGGACGAGAGATGATGAAAGAGAGGTCGTCTAGTGGCGATACATGGTGACGGTGATCGGCAACAATAGAGTAAATAAAGAGAGAAGATGAAAGAATAAAAGAGAGGTGGAAGGTTTTTGGCAAAGAGATAAAAGGGCAAAGGTCCTTTATATACTAAAAAGGGCAAAATTGTCCACTAAAGGCAATTGGAGGTGTGGGGATAAAATTATCCAAGCTTTAGTTATACCAACTAACATGTTTTTCCAAACATGGTATAAGCAAGGGGATACTGCTAATAGCTAATCTATACATCAGATGATGCAAATGTTAGATGTGATTATATAAGAACAAAAAAATAAAAAATGATGTTATTTATAATAAGAATAAAATATTTTTTATTTAAAATAATATGTGTAATGTTCAATTAAAATTTAACAAAGTTTAAACCTTCATTATATCAGAAGAGCGGCGCATGTAACCCACGTGTAAAAAATAAATAAAAATTTAAATAAAATTTATTTGGGTAGTGTTCAACGATAAGAAATTATACTTTTAGATAAAAATTTAAATAAAATAAAAGTGAATGTAGTGGTAAAATTATTTTAAAATTAATTATTATTTAAAAATTATAAATTCAAATATCATAAAAACCAAAATTTGATATTTATTTATATGAAAAGACTAATCTATAAAAGACGGGGCATATTAAACAAATAACTATACCATCGCACGTGCTAATGCATGACACAATTCTTTTAATATTTTTAATAAATTATTAAATTAATTTTTATTTGATGGCTAAAGTTAAAATTTGTTGTTGATGAAATAAGAGCAAGATATTGATAATATTTAGATCTTAGGTGTGAGTTATGATATAAATAGGTAATATTTTTCTATTATGTTAGGAATTGTTGACTATAAGTCGTTGATTGAATAGTTGATGGAGATAAACATCAACAATGATAACTTTAATTTTCAAACAATTATATGAATTGACGCTAATTGTATTATATTTTGAATCATTTAATTAACTAGTAAATTTGTTTATAGACTAAAAATAAAGTGTAATAAATGCATGTTGTTTGAAAGTAAAATACATTTATTACCACTTAATCATTGATAATAACAACGACTTTAGTAAAACAAGCGAGAAACATGAATATGACAAGAGCCTTGATCACATTGTAATATTTTAATGATTTTATTAAAATTTAGATAATATTAATTAATTCTTTAGGAACGATAGTTAAACTTCAATAAATACATATATTTATAGATAAGATGTATGATTTTAAATTTAAATATAATTTTATTGTTTAAAACTGAAAATAATACTCCAATGTACATTTTTTTGTAATGTAGAATGTGACAACCATGCAGAAAATATCAAGGTGATGATGATGAAATGTCATCCCTTTAGGCAAACTATCTTGTTATTGAATTATCAAATGTGAAATAAGTTTTAATCTTACAAAAAGTGATGATTTTAGAAAGATAATGTTTAATATCAAATAATAATTAATATATTTTACTAGGTTTTAGTATGTGCTAAATATATTACCTATGCTTAGTCGATACCATCAATTGACAAATATGATCATCGAGATTGATGATAAAAATTTATTGATTTATAACATACGATTTATTAATTTATAATAAACAAGAAAAAAACGAAAAATATTCTCTAAATTAGAAGAAAAAGATTATATGTTAAGACATGGTAAATGCATATAGTCTTCACTTGGTAAATGCAAGAGGAAGGGAAGAAGAGAAAGAAGCAAACCTTATCCAATTCAGTATTTGTAATGAATTGAATAATTATGAATGCATGTTTTACATGTGCTAAACATATTATCAAACATATCTCTCATGCTTAGTCAATGCCATCAATTAGTAAATTGAGCAATTGCCTTTCTCATTACAGAGATTATTATTAGTAAAGAAAAATAAGAGCACATAGAGAAGGTAAATATAGATAGTAAAAATGCATAATTTTTATACATAGAAAGTGAGAAGAAAGGAAAGAAGAAAGAATATGATACCTCATTCAATATAATATTTATAATAAAGAATACGAATATAATAAAAGAATTTATTTTTTATTTTATTATTTATTTACAAGTGCCAAACACATTACTTGCTCTTCATCAATCAAAGGGACACAAAAGCAAAGCAAAAAATTGGCCATGGGTTGGAGAGATTACTATTGAATAGAAAAAGGAAGAAAAATAAATGCCAAGGTATGCCAAATACAAATAGTTAAGATGCACATAATACATATGTAAAAAGCAAGAGGAAAGGGAAGAAGAAAGAGAAGTAGGCGTTTATAACACATGCCTTATATGTGCCAAACGTATTGTTAGCTCTTAACCAGTGCCGTTAATTAATGAACAAAATGATAGAGTTTAACAATAAAAATTATGGATTTAGGGCACAAAAGAGCAAAATAAAAATATTGTCTATCTGATTGCATAGGTATTATTAGTACCATATGTAGTAGAGAGGAAAAAAAAAAAGAAGAACAATAGATGTCAAGTCATGGTGAATGTAAATAGTAAAAATGCACAATCTTCACATGTAGAGAACAAGAAAAACGAGAAGAAGAGCAAGAAATATGCCTTATTTAATCTAGTATTTATAGTGGAGATTGAGAAATGTCTTATTTTGCTATTGTTTCTTTATTTATTAGTACATATTCTGTATATGTCAAACATATTATATTAGTTGAGTTAAGTTACACCACTAATTGATGAACACGATCATTGAGATTGAGAATTCGAAAAGAAAAATTCGTCTATTAAGAACGCGCAAGAGCAAAGAAAAGAATTGCCTAGTTGCGAAGAAGAAAAGGAGTAAACGTCAACACACAGCTATTAAATAAAGTTAAATGCACAATATTTGCATGTATGGAGTGAGGATAAGGAAGAAGAAGGATAAACATACCTTATTCAGTTTAGTATCTATAGTGAAAATTAGGAATAAAATAGGAAACTTATTTTCTTATTTATTAGCACTTGTGTACATACTTTACACATGCCAAACATATTGTTTAAATTTAGTTGATGCCATCAAGTGACAAAAACTTTCATCTAGATTGACAAGAAAAATTCATCGATTCAAGGCTCATAATACCAATACCAAAAACTAGATTTACATTTTATATCAAACAAATAATTATTCAATACAAAATCGATAATCCTACATAGTTGTTTAGTGTAGCACTAATGGCTAAACTGCAATATGTAAAATGTAAGATATCCAAAAACTAGGAGAGTAAAGAGTTATAACAAATGGATTAGAGAAATATCTTCTACAAAGGGTACACTTGATGTCTCTTTCATGGCTAGCACCTGTAGTCAAAAGAGTAATTGTCAATTCTTTGTTAAGTTCCTTTATAGCTTCATAGGATTAGGAGCACATTGACCAATTGTATCAACATCTAATTGCAATAAAGAACCCAAACAACATATATAGAATTACAAGTAGAATATCCAGTGGATCAAAAACAAATATGTACGATTAACAAATAGTCACTTACGTGCAACAATTTTAAAAAAAAAATAACGAATAGAAAGTGTTTCTATGAATTTCTATTTCATTTCATTACTATTGTCTCATACTAAAGAACAAGAAGAATATTTTCCCAAGGGTAGCCTATTACATTTTCAAACTCGTCTTTAACAATCAATTTCAAGCACTTTCAAATTGATTTATACATCACCTGGAAGCTATGGTGCCAAAAAAAAAAAAAAGAAGAAGAAAAAGAAGAGAAGGAAAAAAGAAGATCAAAGGAAGCCATGAAAAAAGTTCACCCATATCTCCAATGAATATGGTCCTGGCGAATTCCAAATTTTCAAGAATGTTGCAAGCAATGATTCAGACGAGCTAAGTGAATATCTTTATCGCATACCCAGGTACTTAAACTGGACCTGCAACCAAAGGCAAATTCTTCCTTTATTACAATGTAGATTGCAATTCTATAAAGGAAAAAACAGAAATTGAAGATTTAGTAGAGAGAGAGAGAGAGAGAGAGATTCACGTGTTATACCTTCATTTGCAAAGAAAATCATAGCTACAACCAAGTCCATTTCCTGTTCACAGAACTTACAATATTAAACAATCTGATGATCAATCCATCAGGCATCACATGACAACTCCTACTTCAAAAATAAGATCTTCCATACCCATTCAGGAAATTACACCTATGAACCAAATAAATAATAGAGCGACCATATTACTTACCAAAAATAAGAGCGTACAAATTCTAATCTATTGGATGCTTGTCAGCTTGGCGAGATGTATAATGTGCAGAAAGCAGAAGTAGAGAGAGGAAAGCACTGGCTACAAATATTGCATCAAACCACCGGTGGTAAAAATCGAATTGAATGTCTCCACCCAGTACATCTGTAATAATCAACCTGCCAGAGAATAGAGATCAAATGACTACCACTTATTTGCAGGCGAACCAGAGAAATGGACATCCAAGTTTTATGTAACAAGTTGAGTAAGGTGTATTCATTTTGTAATGCAGGAAGCAACCAAAAGGGTTGCATGAAATTTATTTATGGTGTGCTCACCCTAGTATCCCAGTTGTTGGTACGTCAGCACACCACCTTCATTTAATCAATTGATGGTTAAGACACTAGTCTCTTTTACCAATTACTAGATTTTCAACGAACCAACCCCTACCAGTCATGGAACCTTATGTAAAAATGGGATATTCTCCTCGGGGTCAACAATCTTTTCCTTGTCACTAGGGACGTAAAAACATTTGAAAGAGAACTGTTACTTGTGAAAGCGTGATTTTGCATGGGGTAGTATCTCACTGTGTTTTAATATTTTTACCACAAATAAATGTATTATTATCTATTTCTTCAATCCACATTGTTGACACAATCAAATAAAATAATGATTTTACTTCCAGGAAAATCACGTCATTCTGTTCTACAGCAGCAGATCGGATCAACTTCCAAAATCCAGAAGGATTTACACTTTTTTGTCCCACACAGTTCCCGACTCAATCAAGGCAGCCCAACAATGAGCTTTCATATTCTCCATAGCAAGTAAAAACTAACAGCTTTGATGCATATAATCAAGAAATCTAGATTATCTACCAAGGGGACAAACTTAGGTGCACGCAATCCAAGAAAATAGACAAAGCACATCAGTATACCAATCCAACTTGCTTATATACCATTAGAGACAATCGTACCTGTATTCAGTTGCCAGGCTTTTCCTAATCAGTAATATAGATGACACAAAATACATTCCCATTATTTCAGAGAGAAAAAGTACAACATTGCTTGATGATCCACTGCCAACTCTAGAAACTGCAAAGAAAAACTGAAAGCAACCAACAGCAAGTTAGGTAAGAACTACTTCCTTCACAATATTCACTAGCAGTATATGATGCAATGCACAGGTGTCTGGTATTACAAGTTGTGACATGGCAAAATTTTCCATGGTTTTCACCTAACTTAAACATGATCACATGATTGGGTTCAAATCTACCTTTTAGTTTAAAGAGTTGCTAGAAACATGAGGAGACAAGCATAAAAAAGGCATAACTGGATAAAGTTACCAATGCACTTTCACTGCCAAATTTTCCCTTTTTTTATTATCCATTCAGACATCAATGATCTAATCAATTAATGACCTCCCACAGCATTACAGCTATCAAGAGGCAACCACACAAGAGGCAGCTATATGCAGCATGGATGTACAGAAACCTATATTCTTCCAATCATCATACTCACCAATGGGTCACCTCCTTTTAAATAAGCATTCTCGTATAACCCTCAGTTAAAATTCTAGATGTTATAGACTAATAAATCTAAACCATAACAGACAGGTTTCTGCAAGGCCAATGTGTCAAGTAGTAATTGGACTCCCTGGGAACATGCATTTTCTCCTCCTCAGTCATGCATATTCCTTTCTTTTCTTTTTATGAGGTAAAGGATGAGGATATTTCTTAATTTCTTTATAATATTCACATGTTTCTGCCAACAAAAAGAGAAAAATGTATTTTGCATTAGAGGATGCATTCATTTTGGTTCAACTTGACTGGATACGTAGCTGCAAAACATCAGCGTTATCACAAGCTGCAATAAGTTATAATATGAGCCACATTAATCTCATATTCATTCTAGCTTTGGTCTTGAGTAGCAGCAAACCGACACAAACTTCCATCTAAGTAAATTTCAACTATTTATTTTTTGTTAGTAAGAGCTAGAGAAAGAAAAATCAAACCAGTAATAAAGATTGACAATGCTAATCCACTTCCCCTGAGAAACTCAGACATTTCTGAGAAAGAACCGAATACACTTCAAATGTTAGTGGGGCCATGCATCTGTTGCTTAACCAGACATGACACACATCACAAGTTTAATCTAAATGACTTGAGATTTGATGATAAGCATGTAATCATATATAGCTATTAATCACTCCTTTAGATTTCTAAACTTGTGAATTTAAAGTCCAATTCTTCCAATATGTTTCTTACAATCTCATGGAGTTCATATGATTTTCCATGTCCTACCAATAACCACAACAAGGTGGTCTATAAGATTCAATTGAATCCGGTAACAATGACAACCAAAATCAGAAGAAACATTACCTTCATTAGATTCTTAAGAAATCCCCGCACAGATATAACAATCAACATTCCAATGAACAAAAGTGATATATACTGCACAACAGTGAAAGCAGCAACATCAGACATGTACAGAAAAGAAATTTGGGAAGCAGTTTAGCCAGCAGAGCGTGTTGTTAGCACTACACCAGTTTGATGAATCACCTATCCTTAGGGGTCCCAAAACCACATTCAACCTTATCCCCAGCCAAAGTTAAACAATAATAATAATAACAATGATACAATCCTTACCACAAGATACGATCTCATCATAGCCATTACCATACTTGAGAAGCAAAATGAACATTTGGTCAACAACAATATATCAAGCTTTTATCCCACTATGTGGGGTCGGCATATACATTTGGTCACATGAAATATATATATATATATATATATATATCAACAGCCCAAATAGGCTTCTTTTTTATTAAGTCATAGGATCGCTTCTGTTGTAAGAATTTTAAAGTTATATACTAGAAGAGAATCTAATGTCACTAAGAACCAATATGGCTTCACATTTAATATTTAATAGGTCAATAATGATTAATGAAAGCTATTTGCTTACTAAGGCTTTTGATGGAAAAGTGTAGAAATAAACAAAAAAAAAAAGGATAAGGTGCTTATAGACTTGAAAAAAAAAGCATATGACAGAGGCCCAGAAAAGATGATTGGCAGACTAAATCTATGTAGTCAACCCCACCTAGAAAGATTAAAGGTCAATACATTATTTTTGTTATTTTATAGAATCCTCAAAGAAGTCATTAGAGGAAAAGAAAAAGAGGAATCCAAATAACTTATATATAAGGTTATAGAAAACATGAATCAAGAGCATAAACACCTATTAGAACTAGTGGGAGAAATATAGATACCTTTTAAATTATAATCGAATTACATAAAAAATCCACACTAAACCCTTAATATCCAAGAAGAGGTGCCTTGGTGTATGTTACGTACAAATGATATTATTATCCTGGTGGATGAGACCAAAAAAACATAAATAGTAAGTTCAAACTATGGAGAAATGACTCAGTCCAAAAGCTTCAAGTCGAGAATGTCAAAAGCCAAATACATCAATTGTAAGAATAGTAAAAATAGAAGTAGTGATGATATTAGATTCAGATATGTTGAATCAATTGTTCAAAAAGGAGGATAGATTGTTGAGAATATTAATCATAGAATCAAGAAAAGATGGTTAAAATTAATAAGTGTTTTCAGTATTTCATGTGATTATACAATTTCTTTAAAGCTAAAAGGATCTGTTAAAAGTCATTTGTACTAGATTAGGATTATTAATGTGAGAGAGATGTCAGGGATTTATTTTCTGTATAAGTTCTTCTAGAAGGATATGTTTCTAAAAGACTGACCGGTTCTGTTTTAACTGCCATTTAGGGGCAGTCGGTCAGGGTAGTTATTCTGCCTCTATAACCTATAAATAGGGGTTGGAAGGTAGGCTTTGTGATAAGCTTTCATTGTGATTTTATTCTATCTTGTGTGAGTATGTGTTGTGTGAAAGAGGGTATATCTTTCGGGTATAAACTCTATATGGCTTTCAGGTTTTTATGGGTTGTGAGAGAGTTGGGTGTATAGAGCACATGTAATCGTGTATCATCATTCAAAGATAGTGGAGAAAGTTAAGGGCAAAGCCAATCTGGATGTAGGTCTCATTTGAAACTGAACCAGGAAAAGTTTTGTGTGTTCTTTACTATTTTTGATGCAATTCTTGTATCTTTTCTGTTTCTCTGTTATATTGTAAGATTGAGAGATTGTTCGGGTGTGTGTTGAGGATTGAGTGATCATATTAAGAGGTGAGATCTTTGCTAACAGGATCATTTTATCAAGCAACTATAAGATTAGCTGTTTTGTACGACACAAAATCTTCAAGGAAGTACCACAATATGCAAAATATGAATGTAACTAAGATGAGGGTGTTACAATAAATGTGCAGAATAATAAGAAATGAAAAAAATTAAAAACAACATTATCAGTAATATGGGTGGAGTACACCCATTAAAGATAAGATGCACAATATGCAATTAAGATGATTTGAACATGTGAGAAGAAGACCAATTACATACTTGTGAGGGAAGTACATCAATGGAAGAAGTTTGTAGCAAAAGATGTAAAGGGAACCCAAATAAAATATGACAGAAAACTCTTTGCCATGGCAAGGGATGTGACGGGCTTATAGAAGCTATAACCTTGGATAAAGATGATTGAAGAGCTAGAACCCATGTAGCCGACTAAACCTACTGAGACTGAGGCTAGTGATGACAATGATGATCTCATGGCACTTGAAAATCAAATTGAGACTTAAATCATTTACTTGTGAAGTTGGCTTTGATTTTACTTGTTCCTAAAACAATTGTAGGAAGAGATTTTCAGCATTGAAGATAGTTAAAAATCAATTATATAATTGGATGGGAGATGGTTGGATGAATGATTCCTCAGTTGCATACATTGAAAGGGATTTGTTTAATAGATAATGGGCTGACTTTTTGACACTTCCAAAATATGAAATCTCATTGAAGGCAATTATTAAATGTTGATAAATGAAGATTATCCGCAATGGCTTCGCTAACTAGCCTGAAGATAATTGCTATCCTATTATATATGCCAGAGTCCAGACACCAATCAGGACATGCTGTTGAAGATTATATGCAATGAACCGGTTGTGATCCTAATATAACTAAAGCAAACCACTCAAAGCAAAGCTACTTGTAATTTGCATGATTGGATGTATTCAATTTGTTTCAAATATAACAACTCTAAGATAGCATATAATGACCAAATTACTACAAGCAGATTAGCGAGATCCAATAATTCAAGAATGCAAGCAAAAACCAACCACCAACCTGTGATAATAATGCAGCATCAATACCAATATCAAAGAACTTCAAGAATATGCTAATTATCATGGTCACAGGATCAACTGAACCAGCCTGTAAAATAAAAGCAGAGTATTTGTATCATAGTACATTTTACATGATTTTGCAAAATGTTGCAAGGATATTAGTCAATTCAAATTACATTATACGTTCAGTTGGTAGTGAAATTTACAAAATTGGGACATTCCACCAAGAGAATTATTATTTAAGAAAAATAAATAATACCTCCTTAAAGACAACACTCTGCAGAGACTGCACGAAACAAAGCAAAAGAATTCAATTAGTCAGTACCTCACATTTCATGGATCAATAACAAAAACAAGGAATAAGAGAGAAAAATTGAAGGAGCACAAAAATATGTTGCATAAAAAGAAGAGAATTGCATCTAAGAAGTCACAAGCTATTTCAGCAGCAACATTATTGCTGTAATCAAATAAAAGGAGCAGACACGTCACCTAACAACCAATCTCACACATAAAATAAATTTCCTCATTTTTGTTATCTTCAGCTTTACTGAGGAATATAAAAATTTTAAAAACAACCAAAAACCCTGTAAGTGCCTATTCAAATTTCTCCTAGCAATACTTACATTACACCTAATCTAATTTTACATTAGAGGTAACATCATAGATGGGATTTATTGAATTGAGTTGAGTACAGAAGAAGCAGGGGCGGAGCCAAGATTTTGATTTAGTAGGGGAGAACTTAAATACAAAAAATATAATTTTAAAAATAAAATAATAATGATAATATTAAAATGATTTTTTTTTCTTTTTATAATTGTTTCTTACAGTTTTTCATACTAGAAATTGCAATTGTTCAAGAAAGTTACCTTGATTATTTGAATTTTTAGACTCGTCATGACCAAGAAAGGTTAGTTCTTGCCGTAGAAGAAGTCGAACACAATCAATTGATGCATTCAGACGAATTCGATAATCACATAGTGTTTTCTAACTGTCTGAAGAAAACTGTCTCAATATTTTGCTCTTGATTCATTAAGGTTTCATAATTGTTTCGAGCTTAATTGTGTGCACTATTAGCATCTCCAATATAAACTTAAAGTCTATTTTTTTTTCTAAATTACTGAACCCTTCTTTCACAAAAGAATCACTATCTTCTTGTTCTCCATTATTTGTTTTAAAAAGATAACAGTATAAGCAAAATGCGACATCTTTACTTATACTCTATTCCAACTAATCATCAAATTCATTGAACCAAGCTGGAATGAATCGTCTCGATTTCGAGACTGATACAGATCTCTTTGCAAGTAGGCTCTTCTAATTTGATCTAAAAAATTAACATTGTAATTCTTAGCCCAGGATCCATAAGAAGTTGTGTAACATCAATTTACTCAATACTTGTTTTGTTAATTTGTTCATTTTCTTCAATATAAATTTTCTCCATACTTGCTTTCTTTTCTTCACAATTTTCTTCAATACTTAGCTTTATTTGCATCATCATTGTAAAAAAATAAAATTATGAGCAAATTGTAAAAAATGCTGCAATGGTTACTATTGGGCTATTATATACTTGCTTTCTTCAATACTTATTTTTTTTTTATTTCTAGTGTAAAATATAATATAATTTTTTTATTTCTAGTAGTAAATCATTATAAAAAAATAAAATTTTAAAAAAAAAAATCTGGCCCAATGGGGACAAGGCCTCACGTGGCTCCGCCCCTGCGAAGAAGTATTAATTAACATTTGGAGCATGTGTGGGGAAGAAAGAAAAAAAAAAAATCAAATGCAGCAACAGGAAATAATTGTTAATCCCTTCAGCTTTCCAAGACAAGTAAAATTCTCATACCTTAATCATTTTGTAAACACAATAGAAGGAACATGCATAGCCCAGTAGATTCTGCATATGACCTCTCCAGGTCCGTGAATAAGCAGCAGCTTCCTGAGATTGATGAACCATACTAAATATTGGCCTTTTATCAATAAATTAAAGGTGGGGGCAGAGGGAATATGAATAAGAGCACCAATTAAACTAAGATTAACAACCAATTAAACAAACAATAGAAATGTGGCACCAACCAAGAGGAAAGCAGAACTTGATATATGTGTAGAAAACATAAATCAAAACCAAACCAATAACTAATTCCATGTTGCCCTTAAGTTGCACCAAGACCCTCCCAAGTGGCATAGCGATGGTCATGACCTGGAGCTTCAAAAGGGTACAAGGCAAGTACTGGCACTCAAATGCAATAACCTTTAAGAACAGAATTCCACATGAAGAATTTTAACCTTTGGGATTCTTAAACCATTTCTGAGAGTATTCTGTTATTTATCTCTCTTTTTGCAAAACCATATAAAAAAGATATTGGGTAAATAGCACCCAAAACCCCTACAGTTTGAGTCATTTACACAGAGACCCCAGTGCACAGACGCATGACAAGCTAGGACAGGAAGAATCCCCAGAACTAGTAAAAAGAAAACAATCTATGCAAGAAGCGGCATTATGCTCTAAAACCATGTGACATTACATTCACCAAAGGCAAGTCACAAAGCTGACATTCTCTAATAAAACGGTCAAAAATCCTTGTGCTTTAAGACACTTTAGGATTTTTCATTTCTCACTCAGATACCAATAAACATTAAACAACCTCCCTCAATACCAGAATTAGGAACAGAACTTGTAGGCATAGAATCCCAAAAAAGAAAATATATGCATAGGCCTACTTAGCCATACATCAAGGTGAACCACCATTACCCTTAACCTTTAACAAGGTAGCAATAGGGACAAGATACCACAAGGCAATCAAGCTTGATGGAAAATAACCCCCCCCCCCCCCCCAAAAAAAAAAAAAAAAAAAAAACCCAAGTAAAGGCAAATAAACCCAATCCTTTAGACTAGACTCTCACAAATTCCTAATAATAAAGCCATCAATTTCTTGGAGTTTAAACTCTTGAAGGAAGACCATATTAGGGGACACATGATAGACTAACTTTCCTGTGCCCTAAGGACCTTCCGTCGGAAACTACATAACCCCAAGGTCCCAACTCCTATTTTTCCTCCCATTAATACCAAACCAGGTAGCATAAAAAGTTCTTTTTCTACTTTCATCTTCCTACGTCTATACATTCTTGAAGAGATTTCAACAAACATATTTCTAGAGTGTGCATCAGACTAAATTAGATTCAGTTTCATTAAGATATTCTAAATCCAGGTTTCACTTTCTAAACATAAAAGTATCATACTAAAGCAGTACAAAAGAGTAGCGTGTGTGTCATACAAGCTCAAAATAATTCTTAAATGGGGAGAATATGAATGTGAGACCATATAAATTAATAGCAGTACTCAACAAGGTTGCATTCTTAAAAATACACCTTAGCTTGGCGAAGCTCGTATATTTCCAAGAATAACTGTTTTGACAGCTCTTCCAAAGCTTGCACCTCTGCTTCCATGCTTTTAATATCTTGTGATAGCAATACAGTAATTCAACAGAAATAAACATTAGGAAAAAGAACATTAAATAAACTGAAATAAAATATCATGCAATGAAGTAAAACTTAAGCAATGACGTAGGAGACCAAGACATAATTTACATCAATTGAAAAATTGCCTTTTTCTTTTTGGCTTATAAGTTACCAAGTTTGTCACATCTCTTTACATCTTGTCTGGTCAAACAATACTCTCCCTGGAATCGAGTGTACCAAAGTTTGGAAGACACACCCCAATTTATAAAACACTAAGAGCTATTTACTCAATTGCAAGCATTTTCAGAGGTATCTCTAACAGAGAATGAAACAGACAATTTTAAATAATGTAATGTCAACCTCTTTCAAAATCAGAGATTCTCAATTGATTACAGTTCAAACAAGAAGAAGGGATCAAAAAGATTTTCCAACCAAAATCAGCATATTAGGCTTTTATACGTGGGTCAACTATAAAAAGATATACAAAGCAGAGTAATGAATGCTCACCTTGCTCTTTTTGGTCCTCTTGCACAGATCGCACAACTGTCCCAACAATTCGCTTGATGAAAGACCTGGCCTTTAACTTCTGTAACATGTAAATGTCAATGAGGCACGTCTGGTGAAATTTTTTATTTCTACTGGTATCATAGAGCCACGAATGTTCAGTGTCAAGCACCAAGCAATTCAAATATTTGAGTGCTAAGATATCCATTAAACAAATGGAATCATACAGCGACAACAGCAAATACAAAGTACTGACGGTTATGAGTAACATATTTTAGTTATGTTCTAACTCATGCAGTAGCTAGCACATTTCTGGTAACATACCCAATATTTTCTAGTCAGGAAACAGAAATCAATTTTTTTTATCAAGTTATTGATAGGATACTGATTATCGAATGGAACTACAAGCTGGAAAGTAACAAAATGAAAAGGAAACTGGGCATTCGAGAGGCCCTTCACTCTCCCAAAACTCAATACAAGAATGATAATCCCCTCCCCCAACTTCTTCCCCCTCTATATATTCTTTTCTTCCTCCCCTCAACAGAAATCTGTTATGCACTTGCTGGGTTGTTACACAACCCAGCGATTTCCCTCTTCTACCCCTAAGCATAACAGCCAGCCATCCAATTTACATCCTTGCCCTTGCCCTCTTGGACCTTCTTTGATAAGTCAAGTAAACCGGGGCCTATCAGTTATCCATCTACAATCTGATTAAAGCAAAAATAGTACCATCATTTAACGTAGGTCAGCTACAGCTTCTCTCCTATAAGTTGGTTAATGTGTGACATGCTAGGTTCCTACCACCTTATAGGCTTAGTTGACAATTTTGTAGTAAATCTATTGATTGCAAGATCAAGAAAAATATGTGCATTAAAAACATTAAGCAATTTCAGTGAAAATTTTCAGCAAGAAACATAATAACATTAAGCCAAAATTGATAAAAAAAAATAGAACACACATAATGCATCAAACCAACAGCAAAATTTCATTATCTTATTGACTTAGTGAGACAGTTGAACCTCTTCTGACCCTTGAATTCTCTCCATCTCCATCTGAGAGAGAATGATTTTCTTCTTCTTGGCTATGCATGTTTCAATTGACTGCAACAGTTGTCTTTCCAGAGCCTTAATCTCTGCTTCTTCAATTTCTCTTCCATATTTTGGACAAGAAAAATGTGTCCAAATGTTAGGAATAGCATAAGAATAGAAGGAAAGAACAAAATTAGCAACTCAATAATAGATATTTCTTATGCTTTTATACTGAGCATAAAAAGAATATGCACTTGCAATTTAACCATTTGGTTACACAAAAGCAGGGCTATCCACGACAAATTAGACATCACAAGTAAATGTTACCTGGTTATCTAGTCACCAGTTAAGCAAAAGTGTCACTCAACCAGTGGATTACATCTCAAAAACATGTTGTTAAATTGATAGTTACATTTTTTTTGGTAACTGTGAAGCAGATAATACGTAAAAAATTATCCTAATAGAGTTGATATTGAATGATGTTTTCTCAAACTATATATTATAAGAAGCTTAAATTTTCAAGTTTCCTACACTATTGTGCAGGTTTGTGAATCAATAAGCCATACAGACCACATAGATACCAAGTACCTTAGACAAACATATTTCTTGCTAACAACTCTGTTTTGGAAGTCCGTAGGGATAAGGTAAACCTTAAACGGGACAATGCAAAACCAACAGCAAAACTCTACTAAAACAGCAACATAATACAATAAAGAGTACTCTATGGAAGAAGTTATATGCAGCAAAGCATAAAGACAGAGAGCCATGTAACAAAGCAATGATTTAACGCCTTTGCATCTGAGTTGTGCTTTGAACCTACCTAATGAAGAGAGAGAGATAACTGTACGGAAGATTTACAGCTCCAAAACCAGATAGCACAGCCAAGACAGTTACACCAATGACACCAATTCTGCTGACCAATTGAGTCATGGTGAAAAAACCTGAGAAGTAATAACATGATTAAACAAACAACTAGGGCCTCCAAATTTACTTATTGCAAATCAACTATTTAGGACAAATGTCTGATTAGTAAAACAATTGCATTACTTGTGGAAAATAACAGTAAGTGGTGCACAGCCAGACAAAGCATATAGAGGGGGAAGGAAAATTTTCCTCTCTTTGGCACGATATTGACCAATGAAAATAAAATAAAAGAAACAGGTAAATATAAACCTTTATCAGGTGAAGGCATGGGAAAGTGTATGCCCATGCGCCAAAAAGCATACAGGAAGGCCAGCAAGAATAAGATTGCACCAAGTGCTGCACGTTCCTTCCTCACACCTAAGACAAAAGTTCAGGTTCAGTGGATGAAGCTGCTTGTGGGAAATATCACTTAAACTTTTCTTAGTATAAACTAATCCACGAGTAAAATAAACATTTGATCTTCAAAATAAAACTAAATCTTGAAAAATTAATACACACAAAAAAAAGAAAAAGAAAACTAATTTGCAGGATCAGAAATAGCATGAGCATTTAACTTGCCATTGTTGCAAAGCATCAAGTAACAGTGATAATAAGGCAACATGAAGACCAGCAACAGTATCAAACAGAATAAATCCACCTTCCAGTTCATCCATCTCGCCCTACAGCCAACAAGGAACAGAATGTCCTAAAATCAATATACCCTTAATAAAATGGAAAAATGTATATTAACCAACCATCTTGCCTTCGATAACAACAATTATAACCCACGGACCTCAGACCTGAGATCCATAATCACCCAACCAGGCAGAGACCGAGGGATACAGTTTCTTTGAACAAGGTGCGCTTGAAATTAACCATAACGACAACAAGAAATTACAAATACTTGAAGCATATTTTCATAATAACTTCAGTTAGGTGACGTTTTCGTTGAGACAACGACACGTTGAGTAATTTGCCAAAAGTGGAATACGTGAAGATTACACGGACTGAAAATAACTGATGATAGGAAGGTGAACACGATTTCTGCCCTTTCCAACAGAGTGCCTGATTGGCCAAATCCCATAGTAAACGGCAGAAACCTAAAGCGGGAAAGGGGGGGGGGGGAGGGGGAAGTGGATTGGCATGAAATTAAAACAAATTTCAAATATATTATAAGTGAAACCCCAGCTGATTTTAAGTTAAACTTCCGCCATTGCTCAGCAACGTTCAATTCCAGTGGGAAATTTTGGACCAAACAAGAATCAGATATTAATGTAAAATGTGAATCAAGTAAACAGGAGGAGTCATGAATTAGACAAAGAAGGTGGAGGAAATTAACTCTTTGGATAGGATGGGGATGATCTCGAACAAGACGAGCTGGAGGAGATTGCAGGAAAAGGCGAAGACGACGCTGAAGATGATCTGAACGAGCACTCGCTTCTCTTCGTACTCCTTGTAGAGTCGTCTGTTCAAGAACCACAGCCCCGCCCATCCCAGCAGGGACAGCGATCCCACCACCACCACTCCTTCGTAAATCGCCCTCCCCCACCCCATTCTCTCTCCGCCTCCGATGATGAATTGATCTGTTTCTCTCTCGATTTCCGTTGTTTTGCGGTGATAATTTATCCGGCTCTTTCACTTCATCTCAAGGCTTGTCTCTCCAGAATGGATTCGATTGCAAGTTACCTGCAATAGATTGATCAACCACGAGTCGGAACTATAATGTGAACTTTTACTTCCCTTTTTCTGGGACTTTGTGGGGGAAGAGCACGCGATGGAAATGACAATTGATTTGGGCCACTTGAGGCAGCGCAGCACGGGAAAGCTAGCCCTAGTCTAGGCCCAACGTTATTACTGTTTTTGTGGGCCAACCAGCCCAATAATTCAATCCGATTTTCCAGATTTTAAATAATTAAAAAAAATCATAAATTATGATTTAGAAAAAATACAAATCCAGTATTTGTACACATGTATACGTATACGTATACATTTTAACATTTATGTATATATACGTTCATGTATACCTTTATACATATACAATCATTTAAGTTTGTTATAATTTTTTTTGTATGTTTAAAAAGTGTATTTATAATTTTTTTAATTTAACTTAATTTACATTAATTAATGATATTTTTAAAATTATTCCAAAATTATTTTTAAACTATGAAAAGTTTCAAAATAAATAATTCAAATCTAAAGCGATAAATATTTTAATTAAATCAAAATAATTAAATAAAACTTATTGAAATTGACCATTTGATTTGGTTTAATATGTAATTTAGTACGATTTAATTCATAAATTTGAATATTTTAATTATTTTGTTTTGATTTGACTTTTTATTGAAAAAATTAAAATAATTGAATTGACAAAATATCAAAAATGATGATTTTTTTTTTTCAAAATTATGAATTTTTTGATTTTTTATGTGGATTCAAATTTTCAAGCTTTTTTGTTTTTTTTGATTTATTCAGCTAATTTAGTTTTATTTGATTTAAAAAAATTCAATATATTCGATTTGATTAATTCCAACCGACCAAACAATCACTTCTATTGAAATCATAAAAAAATTGAAGTACAAATTACCGAAAATTTTATTTCCAAATTTTATTCTATTCTCTGCTCTTATATGTACTTGACGTGGGGAAATAAGTTACGTTTTCCCGCCCAAAGAAAGGGAAGAGCAGGAAACAGGACTGCGTGGGAGTTGAGTCCAGGCGAAACCCTAACGTTCGACCTTCGACTCTTCAATGGAGTCACCTTGCGGCGCCGATTCGCCCACGATACCTGAGAATTCAGAACGCAATTTCCAGGTACTTCCGCTGTTCGATTTCGCAGTTGTTTATTTTACACAAGTGAATGGATAACTGATCATGCTTGCGGTTCTTTCTGGCCTCAGCCTTTTTTTGTACTTCACAAAGCGACGCATCGCAATTCAGAGAGAAAATTAACTGCAAGAACCAGAGCCAGAACCCGAAGAAAAATAGATTTAACCTCATCGTCAGTTGAGCAGTCCGAGGGTGAGTTTGGTGGAGAACACGTCGACAACAATAACTACTATAATCGCTCGTGGACAAATGCTTTCCATCGTGTCTGGCACAAATTTGAGTCAACCATAAGGGTTTGTGCCACGCTTCTTTGCACATTTACATTTGTTTATCACATTCCGTTGTTTATGAGAAAATATTGTAATAGAGAAGCAAATATAAACCATATGTTCGTAAAATGTTTCATTACTTGAAACCAATGCAAACGGAAAGGGAAAAAAAAAAGGAAAAGGAAATTATTCCGCTTCTGATGTGCCCTCCGCCAAAAGATTTTCATCAGATTTTCAAAGACACAGGATTTGATTATTGTAATTCCAGGATGTTTTGAGGAATATCACTGCAGACGCATTTAATGATATTCATAGCTGGATACAAGAGTCGTTTGATGCAATTCGTTCCTGTGGAATTCCTCACGGTGACAAATCTATTTGGTCCTACCCCATTGTCACTGATCCTCTATCTAAACAAATTCACACAGGCTTGATGTTCACCAGTAAGTATTTTTATGTATTTCTCTTTTTAGCCTTTTCATTTCTTATATTACGATAAGGGCTGTGTACATTTAGGCGAGTCAACTGGCCTCCTTCAGGTCATTTTATTGACTTATTAAATCATAGTTACACACATACATGATTTCTATCTACAATATTCATTTTCCTTTATTTACCTTTAAAACTGAATTCTTAATTGTTTCGTGGTTTGCAGAAAATATAGATTTGGTTGATGATCTATTGACATTTGAGGAACTTGGTTTACATTTGAAATCACATGGATGCCATGTGGCTAAACTATCATCTGACAACTTCTCTGCCAAGAATGGAATTGCTGGTTGTTTCAGAGCCTTATTAAGGCAGTTTCTTATGGTTGGACTGGATGTAAGTGAAGGCAATGGTTTATTTTTCCTCAATTCACCTTGTTTCCTTAGGTAAAGTGCTTCATGACACTATTATTGTTTTCCCATGTTTTATGCAGGCAGCTGATATGTCTATCTTGGTGTCATGGTACATTGAACAAGGGAAACATGGCAAGCCAGTGGTTGTCATTATTGATGATATGGAGAAGTGTTGTGGGTCTGTCTTGTCTGACTTCATCCTCATGTTGAGGTGTTGTAGCTTCTTCTATCTCCCAACTAATCCCCTTGTTATCTCCTAGCATATTTTCACTCTGTAGGCTATTTACTTCTTGGTAAAAATGGAAATAGCTGCTGAACAAGATTAATATCCTTTTTTAGAGAGAGCAACAGGTGATCATTATTCACGATTACACTACACAAAAGCAATTGATGTTAATGAATAAAACAAAAGAGTACTTCTTTATCAGACACCAAACAGTATATGATAATTCGCTTCCCAAGTATGCATTTGGAAAGAACATGCATAGGAAAAATGTTACCTCACAGCCTTGGCCTTCTTAATACGCATAATTTAGGCACAGTACAAACCACAACATTAATGAAATGAACTACAGACAAGGAACCAATGTGAATATAATCAGATTTTGCACATGAATTGTTATATTCCATTTGATGAAGCAAACTATAAATATATAATATTGATTTAAAAGCAACTTATAAATAATTATTTAAACTAGACCTTGTTGTTAGTAAAATGCTATGTTAGAACACATTAAACTATTTTTGATAATGCAAATGCCAGGACTCATTGTGTGAAAAATTCCTACCAATATCTATAAAACATGGCACCACCAATTATAATCCAACATATCCATGTTATGTTTTATTGAATGTCTCGTAAATATGTCAATGGTTGACTACAATATACATACATGTGTGATATGTCGAAGGAATCACTATGTTGGTTTATATAATTCAGACATTTTCTTTTGGAAAGAGAACCACTAGCCTTAACAGTGACTTGATCAAAATGTGAAGGAGTAGTCATCATGTGTAATGAATGGGATAAATATTTTTGGGCATATTTGGATTATATGTAGATGAAGTCATAAGAGATAGTTCTAGCATGCCCCACATATCAATGTAGTAGAATATTCATATATAAAAATGTTACAGAATTTGGTTATAGGGAAAGTTGATAGATCTCACCTCATTGTGGAGATAGTAATGTTCTTTGTAATTAGCAGATTATGTAAACAGTAAATCTCATCTTTAGCTAGAAGGTGAATTCTAGTTTGTATAGAAATATGTGCTAGAGAAGTATATCAGCTAGTTTCATGCTTATCCTGTATAATACATGTATAATCATTTAATAGTTAAGTAGATAATTGTGTGCCTATTAATACTTACCCCTATGTTATTAATAGTGAATGGGTGGTTAAGATTCCAGTCATCTTGATAATTGGAGTTGCAACAACTATTGATGCCCTAAGAAGCATACTTCCGTCAAATGCCCTCCAGTATCTGTGCTGTCGTAAATTCAGTTTAGGATCTCCAACTGAGCGAATGGATGCAATCATTGAGGCTGTCCTTGTGAAACAACATTCTGGATTCAGTGTTGGCCACAGGGTGGCAATTTTTTTGAGGAACTATTTCTTAAGACAGGATGGGACTCTGGCCTCATTTGTTAGAGCTCTGAAGGTTGGTATTTGATCCAGTGTATCTTTACTTTTTTCAGTCTCTTGACAAGGGTGGCAAATCTAGTCATGTGCTTGTCAAATCAGCTTCACTGAGAACTTGTTAACATGATGCAACTATAAGTGCTTTCCAGATATCAATTGCACAACATATTTCTATGGAGCCTCTAAGCATCATACTTGGGAGCTTATTTAATGAAGATGGTCAGGTAGAGTTTTCTTCTACTTCTGGGCTTATTTGATAATTTCCTTTTTCTAGTTTTGCTTCTCACATTTTTGATATCTTCATTTGAGGTCATAACATCCTTTCAGAAATTTTCTTTTCTTCTTCTCCCTCACCCATGCCATTGGTTATCATAATGCCCGTAATTGGATGTCTCTGACACCACTATTGTCTTATCAACTGTTGTGAGTATTATTCATCAAAAAAAAAAAAATGTCATATCATCTAGTTTTAATGGTTGTAGACTTCTTATTAAAGGACATTGCGGCTTAAACCATTTTATCTAATCTGGAGAAATCAGCATGTTTGTCTAATTGCTTATCATATTCAGGATTAGCAAACTCCAGCTTACAGTGCAAGGTACATGATCACCATTTCTAATTAGTTGATACTTCAAACATTCCAAGATCCAAAGAGTGCCAATTTAATTTTCTATTAATTAATATCAATACAATTGTACATTGGAAAATCCCCAGCTCTTTTTTAGTGCTTTAATCTTTAACTCTTTGATGATTCTCAACTGTTGCAGGACTTAAGGAATGAAATACATTCATATTTGCCAGAAATGCAGTTCAAGCGGGCTTTTGATCTTCCATCTTGCAAGAGGTACATAGAACAAACATCAATATTGCATCTATGAATTTTCAGCAATTCATAGAGATGCTACTTTTTGAGGAGGGTAGGATTCTGAATTTGGTTGCCATTCCATCAGAAGTTATGAATTGGCTGAACGAAATGAAGAAATGTTTGCTCACAGCTTGTCTGATTTAAGGAGATTACAGATATCATGGAGCTCTGTGGTTATGGTGAGGCGTTAAGTACTTCCTTTTTTTTTTATCAAGAGCTTTAAGAGTCACTGCCATCTTATTTAATTTTGATATGAAAGCATTTTGTTTTGCCTGTTTCCCCAAAATGATGTTTCTACTTTTGTTTTCCCGTCTGCTTTATTAATTGATGATGGACAAATTTTTATCCTATGTTGAAATCTCTTCTAAAGTTTGTTACTTCTCATGTTATTCTGTCCCCTGCAGATTCAATAGGCTTATTATATATGAAAGAGGGAATTTAAATCCTTTTTACAAATTTCACCTATTAAAAAGTAGCTGCTGAAGTTATTTTAGGTTGTATGTAATTGCATATGGGTGAAGTAGTACTCCAACTAGAAGTAGGCTAATTTTGGTCCTTAATCAAGGTTTTGGTTTTCCAAGTTTCCTTTAAGGCATGATTTCCATGCTTTTATAGGTGACACAAGCAGGATACACAGCCAAAGATCACAAGGTAGTGGTGCATTTTTGCTTTTGGAGAGTGTTCCTTTGCTATTCCTTCTTTCCTGATGTGCTATGTGAATGAGGGATGTGTTTCCTTTGGAAGATCATTTTGAGGGCCTTTTTAAAGTTTGAACATCAACTTACATTTAATCAGCACCTCCCCTTTTCCCAAATGATCAACAAGGCGTAGTAATGCATTATATTTTTTCAAGGAACATTCCATTCATGTTTTTTTTTCAGATGGTTTTTGAGGTTCCTATCCATAAATTGATATCACTTGAATTCTTTCTGGTTTTATCTATATGGATGTATGATTGTGTTTCATGTTCTATAATTTGTGTTCAAGATGAGCTTGGGTGTGATATATAGGAATTTGTTCCTTGTATAATTTTTATAGCATTCATATTGACCAGCATTTATCTGTCATCTAAATATTTATATATTACCTTGAAATGTCTTAACTGTTGCAGTGCCTCTATGAAGCTGGAAAGAGTCAAAACATGACCTTGTTAGACTTGTATTGTGAGGCACTTGATCCAGAACTATGTCACTCAAGTGCTTTTGATCCTTTCTTGGGATCAGAAATGAATGTTAAAATGTCTTCAAGTGACCACCACATGCATGGACAATTGCGCATCCATGCATTTGTCTCTCAAGTGATCCGGAAGGTAAGGTAGGTAATCAGAATTTCTTTGAGTTGCTAAAAAGGTCCTTTGATATCTTTTCATTTAATCCAATCAAGGGCTTAGATAATTTCTAAGGCCTCTTGGAGACTGCCATCCAATTGCCATAGCTACAATGTTAGCTATGACTTCCCATTACTTTCCCTTATGTGTCTTTATGTTCTCAAACTTATTGCATGTCTTAATTGCTAATCGATGTTATAGTGGGCATGCATAGTGCGATCTTTCTTGAATTGTTTTTCAAATTTTCTATGAAAAAGAACTAGCTATAAAGTGGAAAGCTGGAAGATATTTACTTCTCCATTTCTTTATTTCTTTTTCTTTTGAATGTACAGCTGTTTCTTTGGTCAGATTCACAAATGACTAGTTCATTTTTTTTTTTTTACTAGTTTCATCTAGTTTTTGATTTTTGTTATCTTTCTTATGACCCCTGGTGTTGGGGTGGTTGGCATCTTCCTTGGAGGAAGAACTTTTTTTCTGTTAATCCACTGGAGGAATTAGGTGTCACTTGTTAGAATTGGAATAGTGTTGAACGGTAGGTTCAATATTAAGTAGCTCAGATAATTCTTGGTGCAGCTATATCTATTGTATGAACCTGAGATACCAGTATTCCCTTGTTATTCTTGGATTGCAGAACTAGAATATAGAATAATGAATATTACTGTTGGTGTTTCTTGTGAATGATTTCAAGCCCTTGGCTAAAATTCATGGGTAGGAGATGTAAGCACATAGAAGGCTACTAGAAGGCCATATGGGAACTTGCATTTCTCTAATCAAATTTTGATTCCATTTTTTAATATAAAGATACTTTATTTTATGCAAAAATAAAGAATCTAAAGTTAGTCTTAGAAGAGGAGTTTAAAACATCCCCTTTGATTCATGCCAATGGGTGCAATAATTGGGATTGGTGATGTATGGGCAAGGATGGATCTGTGTTCCTCATTAAATTGAGAAAAGAAGAGATGCAGCCAATGATAACTCCAAGAATCTCATGGAAATTTGGATTTCATTGTTTGCAGAGAGTGTAGTTCCAGCCTTTGTTGTTGCAAGTAATTGCTAGATGCTTCTTTTGACAATTGTCTATGAAATAGATTTAAAATATGCTAAACCATTGTCTGCCATAAGTTCCCGTATGAAGATTATTCAATATTTTCTCATTTGGTTAATGATATGAGGTTCTTGTTGAGCTATGAGTTAATTTAGTTCCTTATGTATCATGTTGCTAGAGTACTAAATTTAGTTTAATCAGGGATCTACCAGCAGTGCCCCTTTTTCAGTTGCTCAACAGTTGGGAAAAACTTACTGTCGGCATGGCTGAGGTAAGATTATGGCTCATCTCATTATTATTTGACAATGTCTTGTAATTTTCTTCCAATTTTAAAGATTGATGCTTCTCAGAGAACACGAGGGTTCATTTGCACGTGACAGTTATTATCCTAACTTCGTGCTAATTCTTTGGCTTGTGATATTTGATAATGATTCATGATATGATAATAAGCTTGGTTTCCATCCTTCCTCATATTGTGAATTTGTTTTCTGCATGGTGATCCTAAACTCCCTTAGCAACTCCTGTGTTGAAACCTGGCTGTTATATAACTAATTTGGAATTTTCTGCTGTGGGATATTTATGCTCACAACTTAAAATAATGTGTACACTTGCTATGGTTAGACAAATCAGTTTCAATCAGTTATTTGTTGGCTCCCATGAAGTTTTATCCGAAGTAGAACCATTTTGATTGATGTATTGCGATGCCCATAAATAGATAGTGATTCACAAAAACACCACAAAAGTAAAAAAAAAATGTCAGAGATCCATTATCTGCTTTTGAAATGAGTGAAATATTCATTAAGAGTACATATCTCATGTCAGCGAGTTCATTGGCTACACAATTTTCAGTCCAACTCATTCATTAAGCAGCTGTTCTGTTTTTGCGCACTAATGAATTATGGCCCGCTAGCACTTTTCTATCCTTATATGAAATAGTTGATTAGTAGTTGCAATTATGATTTTAAACATTGTGCTTTTCCTAGATCCATGCAAAAGTGAGGGAGCTGCAGTGTCGGTTCAAATTTGACGATGACAAGGGTTTGAAGGAAGAGCAAACAAATATGTCCAAGTACTTCCACATCTCAACTTTATTGTTTTCATCTAGATAATGTCCTTTTGTAGAATATATATCTTCTCCTAAATTGATATTCGAGCTATGCTTGGAAAAATTTTGAAATTGTGTGACATTTTCTCTAAATTTATTTTGTTTGATGAACTAATTATGATATCTCCATTTATCTTTTTTGTTTGATGAACTAATTACTTTATGAACTCGTTTAAGTTTGTTAAATTATATTATGTGGTAATAATCACCCTTTGATGATATCTCCATTTGAAGTGACAACAGTGTTGCCTTAAGTACAAAATGGAGATGGCATGTAAAGTTGTTTGTTGTTTTATGTGCTAGCTAACATGGTTTTAAAAGATGGTGAAGGAATTTGGATTTTTCTGCCAAACACTGTTATCTTCATTCTTAATCTGAATTAATTCTTCCTTTCTAGTAGAGGAATCTTGGGGAAAACTTAATGCCAGCTCCTATAATTTGAGGCATGCTGTAGTTGAGAGTTAGTATAGATGATGGTGCTATCTTTTGGACGAGGGTATAAGGCTGGTATATGTTCTTCTATTTTTGGAGTGCCTAACATGGAAGGCAATAGAGATTTGTTATAGGAGGAAAAATGAAGATTTGAAGTGAAAGAGGAGTTAGGGCAAATTGGGAAGATGGTATAGATCAACTGAAGACAATCTTGGCTCTTGTTGCTCAAGGAAAGGGGCAAGAGCACTTCATTCTCCATAACATCTGTAATGCTCATAGAGGCACAGTTTTATTGGGGAGTTTTCAGTTGGGGTAGGCATCAATTGTGGTAATTTCATTCAATCACACATTCTATCAAGACCATTTTGGTGCTCATTTGATCTGTCAACTCTCGCATTGAAATTGAGGCATAGATGTCTTGCATGCCCAGCCTGTCCAGAATTGAGTGATCATTATTCTTTGATATGCTTTTGATCAAGACATTTGCAGATCGATCTTTTGTCTTCACATGTGATGTGCAGATTTTTCTCTTATATTGTTGCACTGTATTTTTAATGATGTTGATATATTTGCCTGATTTAATTGATTTCAGGGTCTTTGTGGAAGTATGACCTTGATTTCACTTAGATATGACTGTAAATTCGCAACTACTGGCTTTGTTTAATCAAGCTCATTTGACAGGAGACAGAAAACTAGAAGCAATTTAAACGTCGAAAAGGGGGCAAAAGGATTGAATGAGGAAGTCATCGCATTGGTACATTGCATGGTTAAGTAAGGGCATTTTTTTCTTATATTCTGTCATTTATTTCTTTCTCAGTGGCATTTTCATGCCCTTAACTTTGCCTAATAACTGCATGTTTTCCTTTAAGATGCATATTCGAAAGCTTAATATGTATTTTTGAGCACTTTTTTCTAGCAACTTAAGTTTTTGGAACTAGTAGTTCCTTAACATATACCTCTGGTTCCAGGTGGTCTTGAGTTCAAGTCTTCATGTTTGTTATGCACTCTTATACTGTGTCAGTGCATCTGTGTCCACTTGCAACTTGCATGTAGGGATGTAAATGGAATAATGAAATAATTAATTTCATTATTTGCAACAATGAAATTTCTTGCTGTTTTTCTATTGTGATGGCTAACAGTTCATCAACAGTCTTAAATTTAAAGAAGTTGGTGAATTTAGTTTTTAGCCTTGAGCTTTAGGTTGGGGGTAGTATGTCCTTGTACAGCCATGCTGACAACTAATATGACAGTATTCGTTTGATTCAGAATTGGTTCAATTTTTCTGCAGATTATTAGAGAAATATGTCATGGTATGAAGCTACAACCTTGCATAGACAATTCCAACTTGTGATGTTACAGCTCTGCGAAGAAATAATTACAGTGTCCTTGGTGTTTATTAATTATGCCTGTCAGGAGAAAGTTTTAGTGATGGGTGTCCATTTGTTCAGATTTTTTTTTCTTGTTTGATTCCATCATATTGTTCAAATGTATTACCTCACAATCTCTTGATCATGAACAGGAACTATATGCTGCCCATTGAGTGCATACCTTTCCATGAAATTGCCTGTCTTAAGAATGTAGACAAACTTCAGTTGGTAAGTACTTTGGCAACAGTTTTACCGGCATATTTTCAAAACTTTCCTATTTGCTATAGAGAAGTGACAGTCAACTATTGGTGTTAAGTTATTGAGAAGTTTTATTGTTAGCCTTTCAATAAGTTGATAGGTCCTGTTGATTTCCACCTTTAGTTTCTAAGTTTGATTCTTGTCTGAGACAGCACCCTGGCCAATGTGCCTGATTGATTTTTGTGATGACGTGAATGACATTTTATTGGAAGTTTGATCTCTCCATATTAGAATGTAGATTCTTATATATGAGTGAATTTTCTAATGATTGGTTACACCCACTTCTGGAAGAAGCAGGATTGGGGATGTTAAAAACCTAATCTACTAAGTTACTTGTGGACTCCCCTCATGGGCTTCCCATTTAGCCACTTTGCCAACTGTCCAGATAAGGTGAAGTATAAAACTTGGCAGTGGATCTGCTTAAAATGTTGTTGCTCCAGCTGTAGGGAAATTAGGGATGTCAATTACATCAGAGATATTAATGGCATAAGTAAAGAAATCTGAAATACATTAACAAGAAAATAAGTATGTAAATTGATACATAGATGGCAAAGGACTGAGGAGATGTACCATGGATTGATGACTGCCTTGGGAAGAACTTGTAGAGATGCAAGGGACAAATTTCTTTCTGCCAAGGCTGGAACAAACATCAATTCCAGTAGAACAGCTACAACAACAACAAACAAGCCTTAATCCCCTCAAGTGGGGTCAGCTATATATTTTTTACACCTCCAACCTTCTCTATCCATGGCCATATATTTGTAAGGCCATTATATCTTATATCATATTTAGGGGTTTACCACCAGATTTTCTTTGGTCTTTCTCTCCCTCTTTTGCTATAAACTTCCTCCATTCACCTCACAGGGGTATCTATTGATGTTTTTCTCATATGTCCAAATTATCTTAATCTTATCTTCAATAAGCATCCGTCCAGCCTTTATCGTATATAATCTTGGTTTTTATTTTGTCTTTTTTTTTGGTTCCTTTTTGTAGAAACAACTACGTAATAAATATAACAACAAAATGTCAAGCTATCACTCATTTGTTTGCCTACAGAGATGAGTGTAGACTTGAAATGTGTTGGGAGAAACCTCAGAGTAGGCATTATTTCTGTAGTTTTCTCTTTTCTTGTTGTCAAAAATGGGTGGGACAGAAGAAAAGAAAGAAATTAGTTTCGTTTACTTATTATAGTAAATATTTTTTGCATTAACCCTTGATACAATTTCTTTCTAACCAAATTGTCCTTAGACCACTATAAAAGATCATAAACCAGAAATTTCTTTGAGATTAGCCCACAACAAAAAGAGCCTACTGTTCAAATAGGTCCAATAACGAGAAGGAACAGACCAGGAGAAGCCCCACCAGCTAAAAATTTCACACCAGAAAGAAAATGAATTTTATCTGGGAATGATTTATTGTGCCCTCTCTGTGGTGAAGAAAAGGAAACTGCTGGCCACTTATTCCTTCATTGTAAATTTTCATGGGTTTTCTGGTGTGAAATTTTTAGCTGGTGGGGCTTCTCCTGGTCTGTTCCTTCTCGTTATTGGACCTATTTGAACAGTAGGCTCTTTTTGCTGTGGGCAAATCTCAAAGAAATTTCTGGTTTATGATCTTTTATAGCGTCTATGGACAATTTGGTTAGAAAGAAATTGTATCATATTTGAAGGAGCTGCTAATTCTGGTTTGGATTTGTTCCACCAGGCAATCATGAGGCTGGTGGAATGGATCCAGGGATTAGACTCATCTTTTCCTTATGCTGGCTTGCTGTTGTTCTTTTCTTCATCCCCCCTTAAGCATTGGTGTTGAAGTTTCCCTTACCTTCTGTTAGATTATACCTTTTTCTTCTTCTGTTCATTCCTAAACACACATCTGGTATGATTTTATTTTTCTATCTTTCGGTGATGTCTGTATTGGGGTGGTTGTTCCGTTTCGGGGATCTGTATTTTATGTTTATTGCAGCTTTTCTTATGAATAAATCTCTGCCTCTATAAAAAAAAAAAAAAAGAAGATTATTTCAATACCTGAGCTTTAGTTTTTTCTTCAATTCTGTTGGTTTTTTATATTATATCTTGTGCACTCTACGCACTGTAATAGGCATTGATAGGGGACCCAAGGAGAACAATACAAGTTGACCTTTTGGAGTTCTATAAGTTTTTGAAGTGCAATTGCTGCAGCAAGAGTGACAGTATGCCATTTTCATCCATGCATGACACATCAATTATGTAAGTATCCCTACACACTTCTTATCTAATGAAAAAGATTATATTGAGATGAAAATGGTGACTACTATGCTTTTCAAGATTTCAGATTTCATTAGGTATATAATGAAAAGGGTTATAATAGAGGTGCTGTCTGTCAAGTGGGTTTTGTTCATTAGGTATCATAGTATGCTGCTCCAACTTTTACTTATGTTAACCGTTCCTTATTCCCCATTTCTGATATGATTAATCCAATACCTGCTTGCAATAAATGTATTCTTCTGAAGACATTGCAAAAGAACAGTGAACTAAATGACGTCCACAGGGAGACAGATGGTGTTTTATTTTTTGCAGCATTGATGATTGTTAAGCCCTTTCCCAGCTCAAAAAGTTCACAAAACAAGTTTTTTGCATCTAATTCTTCCCTAGCTAAAGCCAAAGCATTACTTTTCTCAGTCTTCCATGTACATTTTTTAGAGCACTTTTTCCTTCCCCCTGATTTTAGTTTCAATACTAATAGAGAACACACCTAGTGATATTCATAGTGAGGACTATGTAAATATTTTTCTGTGTTACCTTTAAGTTAAATATGAATTGATGCTTCTGTCGTGCCTCACTTCATTGTTGTCCCAGGTACATGCTTGCTCAAGAGCATGGTGACCTTATCAATCTCCATGACTGGTATCAATCTTTCAAAGCAACTATACTTCGCCCAAGAACCAGAGGGAAGCACAGATTGAAACAGTCACCATCACCCAAGAAAAGGAAGGATAGTAATGAATCTCAAAACAAGAGTGAAGCATCTATTCAGTATCCTTTTTCTCTCTTGGTAGCATTTTTTGCTCATCACCATTATTGTGCTGTATCTGACTTCATTCCAATTTACATGCATTGCATCAAATCGAGGATTGTGGTCTTGGGGCAGCGGCAGTCAATTTATTTTTTGCTCTGAATTTCACTAGGCCCAATCTACTATTCAAGCTTTTATTACAGCAGCTATTTTATTTTTAAATTGTTTTTATGCATATGCACCCAATTTTTTTGGCCTTAGTTCTGCTTCGCGTAGTCTTGCAGCTTTGTTTCTTGTTGGAGCTTCCACATGTTACACCTAATTTTGTTTCTGCTGATATTGTTATATGTATTATTGGCTTTGAGTGACGTTGACATAACACCAGAAGCATTTGCTATTTCAGCAACAAAATCTACCCCTTATAGTATACAATCAATAAAGACATGGCCGTGGCACACATCATTTTCCAGGGAGCTCGTTGTTTTTCCAGTTAAACCATCCTTTTTTATTTGGAAGAGTTAACCATTCAATCTGGAGTCTACCAATTTCCAATTTATCTCAGTAGTTTCACCGCCTCGTCATATCTTGCATGTCTGCTAACTTTCCAACTGTAGTAAGAATTCCATTTTGAGGACTCTTATTTTGAGTTTTAGAGCAACCTGGTCCTTGAAGGGCTTTTCCTTGTTTAACTTGCGAGTGTTTAAATTTGGATCTTGATTGATTTTTGTTTCCTGCACGATTTCTCTTGTTGCCATAGGTAATTGCAACTTTAGGATGGAAAAAATTAAGTAGTTTAGCGTTTTGAATCTTGATCGTTTTAGAGTATTAGTGAAAATGATAATGAAAATGTTGACGTATTGATTTGTGGGTTCTTTTCATTAGCCTTGACGCGAGTACAAAACCTTTGCTTGACATGCATATTATATGGCTTTGTAGCCATCCCACTGGTTGGTAGAAACCCTTTTTCAAATTAACTGATTTGGCAGTGACCAAGACATAGATCTTTCACATGAGCCCGGTGGATCCCTGGAAATCCTTGACTCGGTTTGTACAGGGCACAATTCTGCAGGGCAGTTACAGAGCTCCAGATTACAGGGTTGCTTCGGATGCCTAGCAAAAGACGTCCTGATTATGTCCAGAGAGTTGCCTTTGGTCTGTGACACTGCCAATTGAAGAGGTGTGCTGCTGCTGCTTTTTATTTTATATTTTTACTCTCTGCCAAGCTTCCCCCTTTACCCAAGAAATGAATATATGGTGGAAGAAATTATTAACATGATAATAATATTATTTTGTGGCATGAAGATGAAGGGAGATGTCAGAGTAACTTGATAAGAAGAAACGAGATTTAAGAGGAAAGTTTGTCAAGATGTGAATTGTCGGGATTCAATGTCGTGTATGAATATGATGATGCAATTTAGATTTGGAGCCAAATAGCAAATTGTCTTCTTCTGTCTTGGAAGTGTCAAATTCAAAATTTATTATTCAATGATGAAATTTATTAAATTAGATTTAAAATTTTTCTTTTTCTTCATTTGGATATGGACCCAAATTTAAATGGTTTCAATAAAAGCATATATGAACAATAAATTTAAAATTTAAAATAATAAAATTAAAAAATGACTAAATTCAAGCGCAATTTAGTCTAATAAAAGAAATAGCTTTATTTATTATTAGTAATTTTAAATAAATCTCTTTTACGAGACAGCTGATTCTTGTCACTTGATTGACTGATTCTCTTTGTTTTGTAAATTTTGTTTATTTATTTTATTTAATCTCAAAAAATCTTCTCAGTATGGCGTCATTCTCCATCAAATTCAAATAGCCCATTTTCTTCACGCTTTGTTTTGTTTGATAGTGAACTAAATAATAAAAAATAAATAATAATAGTAATTATATAATAATATTATTTATTGTTTTTAAAATAATAATTAATCTTTAATAAATATATATTATTTTTAGATAAGGGTACCCTGGATTATAGCTATTTAATCTAAGAGACTCACCACAAAATCTGTTATAATGAAAGAGTAATAATATTAATAACGATTAGGTGGAGAATTTATTCATTGATGATCGAAATATCCAAAATGCCTTTTGTTTGATTTTAATAATTTTATTTTTGTGATTATTAAAATTAAGTAAGAGTAACTTTAATATTTTACTCACTAAACTAATGAATTTAGCGACTCAAACGATGATTAATGTTTTATCGTAAATTAAATAAAAATATGGGCCAATATTAAATATTTGAAAACTTTACTTGTGGAATATCACACATAACAAAATTTAAACTTACCTGAAAATACAAAAATTTCAAATCTTTTACTCTATCATATGTTGTTGAAATATAATAATAAATTTATAATTATATAAAAAAAATTAATATTTAAAAAACTTGTAAAACAGATGATACGAATAGAATATCTCCCTTAAGGACTTCTTAATGCCTAAGTCAAATCTATTAAAAGTTAACAGAGAGAGCAATATATTTTATATAGTATTTTTTACATATTTAGAGAGTGAAGGATCATTCCTTATTTATAGAGATTAAAACTAATATATGTGAAATTATTTATATTTTTCGTGATTGTTTGTTCTAACTTTTTAAGGTATTAGTTTCATAAATTAGTTGACACCATTCGACAAAAATAACATTTGAAGAGTGTTCTATTAACATTTAGATGAGAGTTATAAAAAGAGATCTTCTGATCTAAATCACTTATATTTTTGTAATTTTTTATTTTATTTTTTAATTATTTTAAATTTATTTATTCTTAAATCTAATATTATTAGCGCAAAACACATCACCATCAAACCAAAGATTCGTTCTCATTGCCCTCAGGGGCATAGTCAAGTGGTAAAGGGGTAGGCTAAAAAGCTTGTTTGAAGATTCTTAGTGTAGGTTCAATTTCTGGGAGAAGCAGAATACTTCTTTCTGAAAGAGGATATTAGGAGTGATATTAGTGATGCTTAGACCTATCACCTTGATTAATTGAACACATTTCTTGATTAGTGATGCTTTAGGGGTGGGATGGTTGAAGACGCCAATAATAGAGCATAATCTAAAAAAAAAAAGAAAAAATTGTTCTCATTAAAATGCATGATTTAGATCCCTTTGATTAACTAGGGTTTGATTTTAATCAATAAAAAATGGTCCACTTAAAAGAGGAGCTAGTGGGTGTATAGGGGGAACATTTTATGGGACACAAAGGGTCCACGTCCCTTTTATGGGACACGAACATTTTGGGAGGTTGGTAGCTGTTGGTACCAATTTTTCACTCCACACAACATGACACCTCTCCACTCCAATCTGCCAACCATTCATGGGGAAGTAATTTCAAGGCCGTTCACACTCACAGTTGATGAAATACTTATATTCACACTCTATCCGCATCTATATCTATATATATTTCTTAACATATGTATAAGTCATAGGTGGATGTATGGGTGATGGCAGCAACCACTACCAGATTCAATTTTCAATCTCCGCAAGAAACAAGTAATCAATATTCAATCTCCACACGAAAGACTTTATCCATATAGATAATATATATATATGATGAGTGGAGGTGCGTGGTTGTGCAATTCGTGTGGGAGCAGGAGCCTGGTGGTTCGCAACACGAGCCTCTCCACATGCCGGCCGCTGCTAGGCCGGTGGATCCAGACTCCGGGGAGAACTTCCGGCATTGCGGCTAAGACAAGGCGGCCAACTGCTGTCGCCGGTGCCTCGTCGACGATGAAGCCTGCTCCACGCGCGAGGCAGGAGGAGGAAGACAAGCGGCTCAAGGAACAGATTGCCGAGTTCTACGACGAATCGTCGGGGATATGGGAGGAGATTTGGGGAGACCACATGCATCACGGCTTCTACGAACCTGCTACTGCTAATGCTGCTAAACCTAGGTCCTCCGTCTCGAAGCTTTCCGCCGACCATAGATCCGCTCAAATTCGGATGATCGAATAGGCTCTCCGTTTCGCCGCTCTTTCCGGTTTGGTTTCTTTCCTTTCTCAATTAGACGTGAATTTAGATATTGCTACTAGTGATACCGCTCGTCCTTCAAGAATCAAGGAATCAATGGTTTAGATATGTTCTGCGTTATCCTGATGCTCCCGTGGTTCTTGCTTCTGTTCGGATTTTCGATTACTCTATTAATGCTAATAAAAAAATCTGTCTAGCTTTATTACATGCCGGTTCTTTTCTTCTGAGACGCACGTTTGTAATGAAGAACATAAGTCTACACTCTCGAGCTCGTCTCCTCCTTGAAGGGGCGTTGTGACGAAGGCCCTCTGTTCGTCTCTGAGTAGCGCCGGCGACTCCTTGACCCACTCTGTCAACTCCTATGGGAGTCGGCAGTGACCTCCGGCGACCTTTAGTCGCCGACGACAGAGGTGAGCAGAAAATATACAAAAAATTATAAAAATTAAATATAAAATCCAAAACAAAATAAAGTTACCGCACATGTTATACTAAATGAAAACTCTACATAAAAAATAAAAAATGAAAACTAAAAACTGTAAATTCCGTCAAAGGGCTTGACTGCTGGAATAAAATTTTATACACTGCGTATATAAAGACTACTGATAGTAAGAAGATGATAAAGAGAGTGCATTTATTCTCCAGTATTGATAGTAAGAAGATGAATAGAGAATGCATTTATTCTCCAGTATTCATTTTCAATATTCTGCCTAGTGCCTAGCAAAGTAGCAGACACATTTTTTATGTACAATTAGAAATGTGCATTTGTTTCTAACGGCGAATGTATTTAGAACACAGAATTGGAGTTCAATTTCCTTTCAATAATAGTTTAGTCTATCCTCGAGTTTGATAATGCAGAAATGTTCTCCGCATCGAAAAGCTGACATACAGAGAGGGGGCCCACGCCCTTCTTGAGTGAGTTTTTCACATGCTTACTTATCCTTATATTTAGTAATCTATTATAAGCAAAAATTTATTAAAAGATAAAAAAAAATAAAAATTTAAAAATATTATTTTGAACTAAAAATAGTATCGAAAGACTGAATGTCTCCTAAATATCACAAAAGTCTCCAGGCGACATGGTGTACTCACTGTACTGGAGACTGAAAGAAGCTGGGAGACTGGACTGGGTGACCCTTACAGTCTCCCACTATGTGGACCATATAGAGCATGGCGCTGTTTTTTCAATACGTTCCTGTACTTTTTCTGTTTTGTCAATTAGAAGTAGTTATTGGTTGCCACGTGTTTTTAGTCCCCTATTAGTAGGTCTACTGACAGAATGTTTAGACCCTGTTTTCTGAGTACAGTGAAATTCAATCCCCATGTACTACACAGAATGTGCTGTAAAAACAAATTTTATATTCAACAATGCTACATGTACATATTTGCACGTGATAAAATAATGAAAATACTAGAATAATTTTCACATAACCCTTTAGTCTGAGAAATTCATCGTGGTTGTCGCTCCCATCAACTGGCTATAGCTGCCAGTCACACTTACTTTTGCCCTTATGACATTTTCGAACACTTCTCGACTGGAACTCAAACAATTTTTGCAACCATCGGTGATCATCGGAGAGAATATGTTTGCAAACTTGGCAAAAAAAAAAGTTGACAGCGATAGTAATGCGGTGGTTGACATGATCCTTTCGACAAAGATGGAGCGACGACAGTGTGACGATTGGCGTGATCCTTTTGGAGAGATGACAAAAGGATGCAGCAGTAGTCGACGATGGTAGGGTCAATGACAGTGTAAAGGTCAATGCGTTCCTTTTGGTAAGGTGACAAGAGGATGCAGCGACAATTGACAATAGAAGGGTCGACGACGATGCGACGATCAGTGCGATCCTCTCGACGAGAAGACAAGAGGATGTATTAGCGCTGGTGATGACAGTGTGACGATCAACGTGATCCTCTTAGTGAGGCGATAAGAGGATGCAGTGGCAATCGATGGTAGCGGGGGCGACGACTGTCGATGGTTGCTTGAGGCGCTCATGGGAAGGAGAGAGAAATGAGAGATGATCAGGCAACCATGGGAAGAGAAGAAAAAATAATTGTAGTTGAGGGCACTTTTGTCATTTTAACGTCTTTTGGTCATCTACTATGTACAAATAGTATTTTTCTTTTATATTTATGTTTGAATATTCTTGTTAGAAACTAGAGGAGAAAAGCCATACAGATAGACCATAGTTGCAAGTGGGAAAAGTAACAGAGATAAAGAATGAAAGAAGTTAGGAGAAAGTATTCTCAATGATTTCCGTTTGCATCAAGAGTGAGTGAATTCCTATCCTGTAAAATAAATTTCATAGGAAAACAGTTAATTTAATCTTTTGGAGGAATTCATGTTGAATTTAAAATTTAATTGCTCAGGAATAGAAAGATATTATTGCATCATCAACATGATAAGTCTTTTCTCAGTATTAGGTAACTTCTTAGACTTTATTTTATAAGATAATGTTTATTAACTAAGAAATGAGAAAAAAAATATCAAATATAAAAAGTATTTCGAAGGTTTGTCATTTTTAACGTATTATTAAACTTATCTGACAATGCTTAGAAAACAAGTCACGCAACTTCTTTTCTTGATTTTTTCAAATTTACTTATCTCTCTCCCATTTTTCCCTCAAAATAAGTATATCTTCATTCTTACATATAAGAAAAAATAACATTTGTGTCCTCTAATGCATTTCAAAAAATTTAACAAATAGTTTGATAAAAATTTTAAAATATTTTCTAATTTTATTTTGATCATTTTATATCTTGATTCGAAAAACATTCTGTTATTATTTTAATACTCTCTTATTTTGTTCATATGCTACTAAGTCTACAAATGCATGGATAGAAATTTGGTAAAGATACGAGGATGAAAATGTATTTGTGATCTTGTTAGTTTAATGTTTTGTTGAAATTTCAATTTCTATTTGTGTTTGTGTGCACAATGAATATTTTCACTTTCTTTCTAACCCATTTTCTGAATATAGATTACCTCTACATGTCTTATTGTTTATATTTTGATGCGTTTATCTATTGGTTTTCAGATGACCCAATGAACAGACCCAAAAGCATTGTTGATGTTGGGTGTGGAATTGGAGGCAGTTCTCGATATCTAGCTAGGAAATATGAAGCTCAATGCCAAGGCATCACCCTAAGCCCTGTCCAAGCCCAAAGGGCTCAAGCTCTTGCTGCTGCCCAAGGATTAGCTGACAAGGTTGGTCTGAGCCTTATGGATTTTCATTTTGACAACTAGTTTTTAGAAACGGACGAAATACAAGATCCTCATCATCAAGTGCACTTTATCCTAATTAAATTAGGGTTAGTAAAACATAAGAGATGTTATAGAAATTTTAAGATGAAATCTAGATTTTAGTAATATCTTAAATGTCATTTTTAAGTAAAAAAAAACTTGTACTATAGCAAATTATGACTTTGATCACTTAAAAATTTCATCGAACTGTATGATTATTTAGGTCATTGTGGGTTCTAATATGCAAACCCCATGTTAAGAAATGATAATCTTTTCTTGCCCTTTAAATAAGAAATGCTAGCCGTAAATCATTTTGTATGACCAAGGTGGCAAATTAGCAGGTTTCTTTCCAAGTTGCAGATGCTTTAAATCAACCATTTCCTGATGGGCAATTTGATCTAGTGTGGTCAATGGAGAGTGGAGAACACATGCCTGACAAGACAAAGGTCCTTTATCTCATCCATGCACCACTCTCATCTTAAGTTCATTCAAGTCCAAGTTAATTAAGCATGACTACTTGACCATGATTTCTTTAGTACTTACCACATTCATGGCATTTGATTATGCTGGCTCACACTGTGCTCTCTGACTTAAAATTCTCAAACTCGTAGTTTGTCAATGAATTGGCTCGAGTAGCAGCACCTGGAGGTACCATTATTATAGTAACCTGGTGCCACAGGGACCTCTCCCCTTCTGAGGAATCTTTGACGCCAAAGGAGAAAAAGCTATTGAAAAAGATATGCGATGCTTACTATCTTCCGGAATGGTGCTCCACAGCCGATTACGTGAACTTACTTCAATCCCTGTCTCTCCAGGTAGTAACTTTTGAAGTTGACCAAACTCATTTCGATAAAGGCTAAACAATATTCTACGTGATGTATGCTTTCATTTCAATATATGTTTCCATTTGCATTGTGCCATTTGGTATCAGAATGAGTTTATCAGCCAGCGTGAGCCTGTATGTGAACTCATGGTTTGAGTTTGATAATGGCAGGATATCAAGGCGGCTAATTGGTCAGAAAACGTAGCACCGTTTTGGCCAGCAGTGATAAGTTCAGCATTGACATGGAAAGGATTCATATCATTACTGCAGTGTGGTAAGGCAGGCTTGATGCGACTCACGAGCATTAATTATTATCTTCTAGTTTACGTGTTGGATTTCCACTTGAAAGATTTGCCAATTGATGATCAGGATGGAAGACCATAAGAGGGGCATTGGTGATGCCACTGATGATCCAAGGATACAAGAAGGGACTAATCAAGTTTGCTATCATTACATGTCGAAAGCCTTTATAGTTCACAAAGCACAATGGTGAATGGAGGTAGGTTTTGATCCCTTGGCAGTTGGCACACTCAATCTTGGGTATATCTGTGACTTCCCTTTATCTTTCTGTCTTTTTTTTTTGGGTTTTGTTTCAGTTTAATGCCCCACGTTCCAATGTCTATAACTAATAATGGAGGCACGTGATTGGAACCTCTAAATTGGGCTCTGTGTTTGTAATTTATATGGAAAAACTAGACTAGTAGTTGCTGGAATATGTACGTATAAAAGGGAAGCAAACAATAAAACTCCCACTGTTGTTGCCTGTTTCTTCTCCCATTTAGTTATTTCCTTTCCTGCAAAGCCCCCATGTAAATATTGTTAAATCCAATGTTGTTATCCAATGGTAGGGTTGCAATTTACAATCCCTTTTTTTTGGTGAAATTATTATAAATTTATGTGTTCCAAGTCAATTTGTAAGAGTAATTTGTTAAATTTATTTGTGAATATATTATTTTTCAATAAATATATACATGATCCAATGAGTCTAGATCAAAAAGTTTTGAATTTTAATATAAAAAATTGAATCGATTACCTAACGAACATGATCGATACCGTCTGATTCAATGTAGCGAATTAATTTTATTCATGTTTAACATTAATTTAAAATATATATACATATTAATATATACATAGATTTACACAAAATTAATAATAATTTAATATTTGATTTTTTATTCAATAAAATAATTTAACTTTAAATATGTATACTTGATTTTTAATCTAATCAATATGGACCAAAAATAAAAAATTACTACTCATCATACCAAAACAATATGCCAAAGCAGTTTAATAGTGTTTGATTGAATCAATATTTTTAGTCTGAAGGAAGTGTAACACCCTATGCTTGGGATTATTGTCATTACATGATCTCCTATCGTTTGTGTTTTTAATTTTGACAGATAAAGTAAATCACAGATAGAGATTTTATTTCACTACGCAGAATAAATAGTTGAATTTATAATCTATTGATACAAATCTTAACTTATCATGATCCAATCATTCGCATTTATGCTTGCAACTTTTGCACAGAGTAGACATATACATGCTACAAGAATCAAAGCTCCTGCGCCCATAAAAATAAAGAAGTCACCCATTACTGTTGCCTTTTATTTTTTGGGTATGATAGGAATTACTGAGTCACACCAAGCAGTGTTAATTGTTATTTTAAACGCAATTTACTTTTCATAAAAATATATATTTATTATATATTATTTTAAATTATAAATCACTTCTAATTATTTATTGATAACATATTATAAATAAATCATAGTCAACTAATAAAATTATTTTATAACTAAAAATAAAATATAACAAATATAAATGACCTAAAAATATAATAACATTTATCATACTTTATTACAGTAATTAACATTCGAATCTAAAGATTGACTTAAAGTAAGTCTGTCCGGAATCTGAATACTAGCTGAGTGCGTACAACTTAAGTTAATATGGCATGGCAAGTTGGCAACCAAAGAAAATGACTAATGACTAATCACAGTGGATTTGCCCTAATAAATTACAATTAACACAAATCAAATCAATTTGCCGGCTTTCTACTACCCCTTGTTTTTTCTTTAATTGAAGCAATCGTCACTCACCCAAGCCCATAGGCCCATGGGTTAGCGTCAAGAAATTAATATGAAAATGCACATTTCTTGAATAAAATATATTTATTATTTTTAATATTTAAATATTTATATTAATCGAATAAATAGTTTAAATCACCATACATTTATTATCAATTAATAAAATTATTTAATTATTAAAAATAAAATACATTTGTTACTATCTCTGCCTTATTTGCTAATTCTCTTGTCCATCTTCAATTTATTTTTTTTCACCATTGTCATTGCCTTTTCTTGTTGGCCAAACTTAGCTGTAACTACCATGAATGATGTCGCATGCCACCACTGCCCATAACTACTTTAAAACGATTGGATCTTTCATTATTTTTTTTTTATCTTAGACTATTAACAATTATCAATGTGTCCATTATAGTTAAAAAAAAATAAATATCATATTTATCATTATCAAAGAATAATAAATATTATCATCGCCAGAGTCATAAAAAAATGATACAATAAAAGAGATGAAAGTAAAAAATAGATATAATAGATAGAATACAAAGAGAAATATTTAAATAAAAATACATTTATACCTTCAACTTTATGGTATAGGTTAAGTGATGGACAAGTGATACGATGAGATTAGGATTAATAAATTACGAATTTGATACTCATCTTAAGTAAAAGTCAAAGACTTATCTGTAATTTATCTTTTTTATCAAAATCGAAAATACGAACGATGAGAGATCGCATAAAAATAGTAATCTCAAAATTTAATTCTAGTTACTTAAATGACAATGATATTGATTGATACAAATTTTAGAACTCAAGAATAATTATTATAATTTTTGAAACTATAGTGGTACTTTTTATAATTATATCAAACTTCATGGAATAGGGCAAAAGCGAGCAAGATTTGCAAACATTTGGGAGATGCCACGGGAGAAGAAATAGAGAAGTAAGAGCGAGGCGGCGCATATATGCTCTCCGCTTACCTTCTACGTAAATACTGCACTTGCCAATTTCCTCGCATATAAGGGTGGACTTCAATGGATGAGGGTTTCCATCCATAGCCACTGGCGGCTGCGTTTGGCGATCTCCAGAGCTCCGCCTCTTGCCCTATCGCCGCCACTTGTCAGTCATCTACCACCGCGCTGCTGTGCGTCTTGTTCTCGTCACTTCGGCTCCGTCCGTGGTGTCTTCGGTAGGGTTTACCATCACTCTCTGGCGTCGGCCTCCATGGGATCGCAGCAACAGGAATTGACGCAGGTGGAGTGGCCTGCGAGCAGAGTCCGTGATACTTTCATCAGTTTCTTCGAAGACAAAGGCCATGTCAACTGGAAATCAAGCCCCGTCGTTCCTGTTAATGACCCTACCCTTCTCTTCGCCAACGCTGGTTGGTTCCGTTTCAATATTCTCTCTGTCCCCGTGTCTCTCACACACACGCAAGTACAATCACACAATGTATTCGTTGTCCCATTCCTTATCCCTTATGTATTGTATTATTCCGCGTTTATATGTTCTATATATCCAATTCCTGGTGCTTAACGTTAAACATGTTTCCGGTGAAAAAGTAGCGCTCTTAAACTGGATTGCTTTTCACTTTTGATCTGTCTGCGTGTGTGAGTTTGTTTTTGTTTCCTGTTTTGGATAACTTACTAAACACAGAGGGATGGAGCAGGGACCATGACTTAGGATTTTGTCCCCTCGACTCTGCTTGAATGTTTCCTAGCGTAATAGAAGTTATTTCCTTTTCTACCTGACAACCAGTGGCTTACTTGCAAAGCATTATCGGTTTGATCCACTGCCGCATTCCTGTGTAAAATTTGAGTGCTGTATGTTGGAATCTGGTGTCTGATGGTGATGTTTCGGTGCTACAGGTATGAATCAGTTCAAGCCTATCTTCTTAGGGAGTGTTGATCCAAACAATCCCCTGGGTAAACTGACTCGGGCATGCAACACACAGAAGTGTATCAGAGCTGGTGGGAAACACAACGATCTTGATGACGTTGGGAAAGACACATATCATCACACATTCTTTGAGATGCTTGGTAATTGGTCTTTTGGGGATTATTTTAAAAGAGAAGCAATCAAATGGGCTTGGGAGCTTCTCACCAAGGCAAGTGACTGAATTCCCCTGACCCTGCTCCTTTTGAGTTTGTTAATCCTTGTGATTTTGGACGTACTTGCAAATTTGAATTCAAGAAAATATTTTTTTTATATGTTGTGGGGCAAATGTCATACTTAAAGAGGATGTAACATCCAATTCGTTGGTATGACATTTATGTAAACAATAAAGGATGGTGTATTGATGAAGAGTTTAAGAGAATGGAAGGGAAAAGTTCGAAAGAAAAAAGAATATTGGTGGTGGAATGAAGAGGTACAAGAAAAAAAATCAAAACTGAGAGATCTTTCTCCAAGACTTTGCATGCATATTGTAATGAAGAAATAAGAAATATATTTTGGCGAAACATAATCAGAAAAGACAATTTTGAATCAAAGTTACGAAAATTAATACCAATTTTGACACAAAAAGACAGGGAAAGACATATATTCAAACTATGAGGCAAGAGAAAGAAGAAAATATATATATATATATATTTATAGAGAGAGAGAGAGAGAGAGTTATGACTGACATTTGAAACTTGATTTTGATTGGGTGTCATCTATTTTGGCCTAAGTTTAAGCATGCTCGATTCACTGAGTTGTACTCAATTTGTAACTCTATTGATGTTAGTCTTTTCATCCTGCTGAGTATGTTGTTCTGATTTTAGCCGTTGTTGAATAGGTGTATAGCTTACCTGCTGATCGTATTTATGCCACTTATTTTGGCGGCAACGAGAAATCCGGGCTTGCTCCTGATAATGAAGCAAGGGAGATATGGCTGAATCTCTTGCCACCTGGGCGTGTCCTGCCTTTTGATTGTAAAGTATGTTTGCTCACCTGTCCTATCTTCCTGATGATCCCATATCTTTTAGTTTGTTCCTTGTACGTTGACAAAAGAACAACAGGTTCCATTTTGCAAAAAGATGACTAATTTTTGTGCTATTTGAGAGCTTTTTGAAGATTGTTGGTCCTTTGTTACTGTTTGCTTTATGGCATAGTTTGTTTTCTTTAATTCATGATAGATTCACAAGAATACCAATTATAGATTTTCAGCCAAATGGCTATTATTTTTTTGTTTTTTCACACAGAAAGGAAATTAGCTATTGATGCCTAAAAATGGGGAAAAAGCTAAAATGGAGAACACAGTCAGGTTCTCTCTCTTTTTTTTTTTTTTTTTTTTTGATTCCCTGTTTTTTGTGTCATTTTCACTGGATCGTTGCAAAAAAGGGGGCTGTTCAATTCTATTACTATCGTCTCTCCAAAATGAGGACAACCCTCCTCTTCCATCCCTTTCCATTCCATCCTCCCCCAAACATTATGTTAGAGTTTTTTTTGTTCCACAATTAGTCCTGTGAAAAGTAAAAGAAGTCCAGAAAGAGAGCAGCCACTTGTATATCTCAGATGCAGACATATTCATACTTCACTGTTATCATAGATTTTGCATATGGTTTTTTGGTGATCTTTAGCTATTTTAGGCTGAAACTGTAGAGATATCGTTGTTAGGGTTGCCATGAGCATCATCTGTATGGAAGTGCCCTATTCTATATGCAGTTTTTAATTTTGAACTTGATAATTATATGTGGAGCTTATGCTCTCCATTTCACGATTCTTCATAGTGTTCCTATGTTACAACAACAACAACATATCTAGCCTTTATCCCACTATGTGGGGTCGGCTACATGAATTCTAGACTTTTATGCATTTCTATCTTTTGTCATATCTTCATTAAGGTCCATACACTTCATATCAAACTTTAATGTCTCTCTCAAAGTCTTCTTAGGTCTGCCTCTACCTCTTTTTTTGATTAATTGTTCCATTTCATCAACTCTCCTCACAGGAGCGTTTCTTGGTCTCCATCTCACATGACCAAACCATCTTAGTCTAGTCTCTCTCATCTTCTCCTCTATTGGCACTACTCCTATTTTATTACGAATAACTTCATTTCTAATTTTATCTTTTCTTGTATGGCCGCACATCCATCTTAACATCCTCATCTCCGCTACGCTCGTCTTTTGCTCATGTTGATATTTGACTGCCCAACATTCTGAGCCGTACAATAAAACTGGTCTTATAGCTATCCTATAGAATTTTCCTTTCAGTTTTAATGGGATTTTACTATCACATAATACCCCCGATGCATTTCTCCATTTTAGCCAACCTGCCTTAATTCTATGTGTGACATCCTCGTGAATTTCTCCATTTTTTTGAATCACTGATCCCAAATACCGAAAATGGTTTTTTCTTTGTAAGATTTTGTCTTCCAATTTTATTATAACATCTTCCACTCTTGCATTCTTACTAAATTTACATTCCATATATTATGTTTTCTTTCTGCTTAATTTAAATCCCTTAGATTCTAAATTGTTTCTTCATAACTCAAGCTTAGTGTTCGCTCCTTCTTTTGTTTCATCCACCAACACTATGTCGTCTACAAATAGCATACACCATGGCACATCTGTCTGAATATCTTTAGTGAGTTCATCCATTAATAAAGTAAATAAGTATGGACTTAGTGCAGAACCTTGATGCAATCATATTGTAATTTTAAACGGTTTAGTATCCCCTCCGCATGTTTTGACTCTTGTCTCTGCACAATGATATATGTCCTTAAGGGCTTATATATAGGCTATTTGGACTCATTTCTTCTCTAAAACCCTCTATAATACTTCTCTAGGGACCCTATCATAGGCCTTTTTTAGATCTATAAACACCATATGTAGGTAGACATGGCCAAAATTGAACCGAACCGGCGGTTCGAACCGGAACCGGACCGGCCGGAACCGGACCCGGAACCGGCCGAACCGGAACCGGAACCGGACCGAACCGGCGAAATTCGGTCCAGTTCCGGTTCGAGGTTCCGCGGAACCGGAACCGTCGGTTCCGAACCGCCGGTTCCGAGCCGGTTCCGAACCGGTTCCGAACCGGCGGTTTGTTGTAATTATTTTTCATTTCTATTTTTTATTTTTTATTTTTCACATTTGTAAAAATTAATTACTTGTATTACATACTTGTTTAGTTGTTTTAATTATTTTTAATGAAATTATTACTTATATTTCTTCAATTTTTAGTAGTGTTTTTTATTAAAAATATGGTTGAGAATATCTATATTTACAATTACATTTAACAATTAAAAATCGAAACCAAACCAAACCGAACAACGGAACAAGGACCAAAATTGAATACAACAATATTTAAAAAAAATTAAAAAATTCGGTTTGAACCGGAACCGGAACCGTTGACCGAACCGGCTCAAACCGTTGACCGAACCGGTCCAAACCGTTGACCGAACCAGCACGAACCGGAACCGGAACCGAACCGTCCCAAACCGCCCTTGGGCGGTTCGGTTCAGGTTTAAAGATTTCTTGAACCGGAACCGGCGGTTCATGAACCGAAACCGGCGGTTCATGAACCGTGGCCATGTCTATATGTAGGTCCTTCTGATGATCCCGATACCTTTCCATTAGGCGCTTCAGTAGGTATATAGTTTTCATTGTTGACCTACCAGGCATGAAATCAAACTGATTTTCCGATACCTCTATTTCTTTTTTGAGCCTCTGCTCTATTACTCTCTCCCAGAGTTGCATGGTATGGCTCATTAACTTAATTCCTCTGTAATTTTCACAGTTTTGAACATCTCCTTTGTTCTTATATATAGGGACCAAAGTACTCTTCCTCCACTCATCTAACATCTTTTTTTATTTAAGAATCGCGTTAAATAATTTCGTTAGCCAGGAGATGTCCTCTTCTCCCATGCATTTCCATGCTTCTATTGGTATATTATTCGGTCCCACCGCCTTATGATTTTTCATCTTTTTTAATGCTTACCTTATTTCATTTGGACTTATGCATCGATAAAATGTATAGCTCACGTTCCCTTCGAAGTTACTAAGATGTCCCAATCTAACTCTTGTGTCGCCATCATCATTGAATAATTTTGTGAAATACTCCTTCCATCTTTCCTTAATCGCTCCCTCATTCACTAATACCTTTTGATTTATGCATTTCACTTGATTTAAATCCCTTGTTTTTCTCTCTCTTGCTTTAGCTAATTTATATATATCATTTTCTCCATCTTTTGTATCAAGTCGTTTATATAGATTCTCGTATGTTTTTGACATTGCTTCACTAACAGCTTTTTTTGTTGCCTTTTTTTATTCTTTATAATTTTTTTGATTTTCTTCATTGTTACACTGATATACAGCCTTATAGCAATTTTTCTTATTTTTAATTTTCAATTGTACTTCTTCATTCCACCACTAAGACTCCTTAAGGTTAAGGGCTCTACCATGTGTCTCTCCAAGCACTACCTTTGTTGTGTTTCTCAGGGCATTAGCCATTTCTCTCCACATTTAGTTTGTCTGTCCTTCTCCATTCCATTCTCTTCTACCCCCTTAATTTTTCTTTGAAGATTAGTTGTTTCTCCCCTTTTAAATCCCACCACCTTATTCTTGGATTTTATTTTATGTGATTCTTGGACGTCAAGTACTAGAAGTCTATGTTGAGCAGTCAAACACTCTCCCGGTATCACCTTACAATCCCTACAACATACCCGGTCCTCTTATCTCATGAGGAAGTAATCTTTTTGGGTGCTTGATGTGACATTTTTATATGTGATTAAGTGTTCATCCCGTTTTTTGAAGCTAGTATTGGTTATGATGAGCCCATATGCCATTGCAAAATCTAGAATAAATTTACCCTCATTATTAATTTCCCCGAATCCATACCCTCCATGGACCTCTCTATAGCCGTTTCCGTCTCTACCCACGTGACCATTTAAGTCACCTCCTATAATCACTTTCTCTGCTCTTGGTATCATTTGTATGAGTCTCTCTAGGTCCTCCCAGAATTTTGCTTTTATCTCCTCACCTAACCCCGCTTGTGGTGCATATGTACTAAAGATATTCATAGTCATTCTTCCTAGAATAACCTTCACCATAATAATCATACCCCCTATTCTCTTTGCATTCACTACCTCATCTACTAAGCTTTTATCCATAATGATCCCCACTCCATTTTTTGCTCGATCATTTCCTGTGTATCATATTTTATATCTATTTTCTAACAAAGTTTTTGCTTTTTTCCCTACCCATCTCGTCTCTTGAAGGCACGTAATATTAATCTTTCTCCTAATCATCACATCTACCACTTCCATAGCTTTGCCTGTTAATGTTCCTATGTTCCATGACCCAATCCTTAATCCATGATTTTGTTTTTGGATTTGACTTTGAATTTGATTTTGGTTTTGATTTTGATTTTGTTTTTGATTTTGTTTTTGGTTTTAGTTTTGGTTTTGATTTTGATTTTGATTTTGGACTAACTTCTTTACCCACATCCGTCCAAGCAAATGCGGGAACCCTTGCTTATTTGTCACTACATCCGAGCGCCGATGCAGCGACCCACTTGACACTACACATGGGCAGTGTAGCGCATCGCTATGAAGGGTTACACCCACGCCCAAACGTTTTTTCATAATTTGTCTATAGTTCATGTTTTGGATCCGACTAAGTTTTACGTTTGTTGTCGGCTACCTAACACAACCCTCCTCCTTTATCCGGACTTGGGACCGACAGTAAATAACATCCCCAGGCGGAGTTTAGTGTTCCTATGTTAATGTTCTTTAATCCAACAAAAGAAAAAGTTCTACTCAACTTTGTAGTGTCCCCCCCCCCCCCGCCCCCCCCCGCGGGGGGAAAAATAACCCACACCCACAAATCACATAACTAAACTTTATACTTAATCATTCGGGATCAGGATGCCTGCATTGATTTGTGTTCTCTCATTGATTCATTCCAAGGGGATATATTCTTAGCTTCTGAACTAATGTTTTCTTGTCCTTCCTTGTGGACTTTGTTATACCGTTTATATTTCATATTGTTTTATAAACCAAAAGGGTTTCACATTGTAATCTTGGGAACTAGTGATTAAAATTTGCATTTGTGTCATCGCAGGTTTCTATAAGTTTTTAAGGGTGATATCACCAGACAGGAAGGTAGGACAAACATATGATATTTGAATGTGAAGAGTCCAACTGATTCCAGAGTCCCTGTGAGTCCAAGTGCATACAATAACAAACAAAAAGTCGAAATTGTAGTCAAGTTGCTCATGCGCAAGTTTCTTCAAAAATCATCAGTTAACAAGTTTCTTCTAAAATCAACCATGGTCCATGCTTTAGGCGTTATAAAAGCTTTCGCAAAACAATGAGTGGCATTTCTTTGATTTGTTCTCATTTTAAAACAGTGACTGCATCTGTTTAATTGTTGCACTAAATCCAAAGGCAAAAACGATACTGCCGCTGAATTTTATATATTTATATCATCTTTATTTATTTATTTACCTATTTTTACTGGAATCCTTATCAGTATTATGCTACTGGATTTCATGTGCATCTACGCATTTGCATCTTTTTGTTGGAAGACACAAATATAATGTGATATATTTGTAGTTTTGAGTGCACCATCCGCAATTGTACAAAGTATGTCATTAGGTACTGGTATCTTATTTTTTGACACCTATCAGGGGCTTCTGTGACATTCTGTCAGATTATTGGCATAATTACATTGTTCTAACACCTGTGAATTACAATATTGTTTATATTTGACATTTCTTGTTAATGCAATGTTTTCGCCTTTTAATCTATCTTTTTTCCTTTTGGTTTTCTTTCCATGCTTTCTTTTGATTTTTCTTATATGTGCTCTGTTGCATAGCTGATCAAGGTTGTGTGTACTGTTTCTTTATTTGTACAACTCTGAGCAGGATAACTTTTGGGAGATGGGTGATACTGGACCTTGTGGACCCTGCACTGAGATACATTTTGATAGAATTGGGAATCGTGATGCTGCATCGTTGGTTAACAATGATGATCCTACATGTATTGAGATATGGAACCTTGTCTTTATTCAGGTACAGCTTTAGAAGTCTTTTCCAACTGCTCTCCCCTTAAGGCACCATATCTTTGCATACTATATATGACAGGGATTGTCCTTGGCATAACCTGGATGGATAAGTGCTCAATGCCCTTAGTTATATTTCATGCATATGTAGTTTTTAATGAATGTTAATTCGGAACAAGATTGAAACACTTTTGTTTTGGTATTGCTTGTTTTTTCTTTGGTAGTGTTGGACGGCTCAGTTTTACCATCACTTTGGCAAACTGTGTCACTTTAGTTTCATTTCTTTGCAGTTCAACAGGGAAGGTGATGGCTCACTGAAACCTCTTCCTGCCAAGCATGTTGACACTGGCTTGGGCTTTGAGCGATTAACTTCTATTCTCCAGAATAAGATGAGCAATTATGATACTGATGTGTTCTTACCCATCTTTGATGCAATACAAGAAGTAAGATTATATGATATATTTTTTATATGCAAAATAAGTTAATCGTTTTTGGTCTAACTTTATATTGAGCCGAGTCAGTTTATATGCCTCCAATTGCATTACATTTTAGAGTTCAATCTCTTCCACTGCATGCTAATGCTCATTTATTTAGTATGCACTTACGAAATTTGAGTGTTCTACAACTTCATTTATGGTATGTGCAAGATAGTAATAACCGGAGTAGTTATATATGCTAACATTCCCTGTATGGGTTATCTATGTTTGGATGATTATCATGTTATCCATGAGGTATGCTCTCGTGTTCTTTTCAAATAATGATAATCAAGTATCCATTTTATTTTTAATAATATTGGCAGTTATGTTTCTGTTTCTTTCCAGATTAAATTGTGATATGTACACATGTGTATGAATTTTTAAAATTTCTCTCTTATAGGCAACTGGGGCGCCGGCATATTCTGGAAAAGTTGGACCCGATGATGCAGATAAAGTTGACATGGCATATAGGGTTGTTGCCGACCACATAAGAACTCTTTCATTTGCCATTGCAGATGGTTCTTGTCCAGGTGGAGTGCAAAAGTTGGAAACCTTGTTTTGTGTTTTTACTTCTTGATTATACATTTGTAGCACTGTGTTGCTTTTGGGGATTTTACTTGTTTTGTTAAAAGCGACAACATGGAATTGATTGTGTATTTTCCTTTCCTTTATCCTTTTTTGATATTTATGGGTTGTGTGGATACTAGTTTATGCTTGTTGGTCAGTCAAGTTCTATTATTAATTTAAGTTGAGCCATAGACATTAATTGAACAAAACGAGTGACAATAATTTACATGCCTGTACAAAATGGAAAGAGCTGGCCTTGACTCTGTTAATGCAGGTAAATGGACCATATGCACATGATGGCATTTAGAATCTATGCTGCCCATATTAAGCTTTTTGGTCTCTTCATTGGAGTGTCTTGGTATATTTTCTCTAGATGATCAACCAATAACATGGCCGTCAAGAACTTAGTAGATGGTGAAGATATGCAACATATGAGAGGTTCACATACTGTTTCAAGTTCATCACGAAGAGAGATCTTTGCCATCTTTTATCACTTGTAGATTTGTATTGTATTATGAACACAGCATGCTGCAATTCCCATTTAATTATTGAGTATTCAATATGTTCTCAAGTAATTGATGGCTGTTGATGGGGTGATGATAGGAGTGGGCGAAGCGGGTGGGCGCTCTGGGAAGTAATGGGCGCCAAGTAAGTGTTCTGAGGGAGAGATAACTAGTGCAGGCAGGATAGAAGGTTGGCAGTTGGTAGTTTCCTCTGTTTGATAATGGCTTTCTTTTCCTTATTTATGGAGGATAACATAGGGTAGCCTTGGTATTGATCTCACAAGTAATAGGTGGCTCATTCTTCAGTTCGAGAAAGAGTTGCATATTTCAATGCCCTAGCTACCACAAGTAGCATGGTTCTTCCACTAATCCTGTATAGATTGTTGAATAATTTGTTTGAGATGTGGCAAATATTGGACAGGACTTCACGCCTCCTTGTTTGGAGTCTTTTGGTGGATTTCTTATTTGCTCTCGAATTGGTTTGAGTTGAGGAGGGCCCTTGATGTAATCATAATTCTATACTCCAAGCCACATTTATTATATCCTGTGAGGAAGGCATGGAGTGCTTAAGGAGGCTATCATAGTAGCTCTAACTTTAAGCAAGTCCATAGGTCCTCCTAACTGGTCCTGCATATGGATGCTTTGTGGAGTGGACGGTTGGAGATGCCATTCTGGCCTTTGAAGCTCTTGGATTGGGCTGTTGGGGAATGCTGAAAGTGCAGGGGAGATGATGCTGAACTGAGTTCATGGCCCAAACTGAAGAAGTGGAGGATGCCTCAAATCCCCTAAGAGTGAATGAGCATGGGCATGGCATGCCATTTAGGAGAGTGTCCTATTATACCTCCCTTGAGGGTCTTAGTCATTGGAGGTTTGTTCCAGAGCAGGCGTCGATGCAGTCAGTTATTTGCTGCCTTTGAATGGAATTTTTGTGGTTTATTGCTTGTTCCGGCTTCTTCTTTATTTATTTATTTTTAGTTTGGGCTTGCTTCTTATTAAATTGTTTCATGATGATTTAGTTCTGTACAAGGTTTCTGGCAAGTAAAATATGTTTTTCTTTCTGATGCCTCTTGAATTTTGAAGTCCATGCCTTTTAAGTTTTGTGCTAGCCAAGAAGTAGAAGCAAATTGTAGATTGCCCTTGGACCTTTTATTTCTTCTTGAATGCTATCTGTATTTCATTATCTTTTGTTGTCCTATATTATTTGTCTACTCTTTAAAAGTTGTACAAAAGTTTTCGTTATCTTTTGAAATTCATGGACCTAAGCTAAGTTTGAAAATTGAAACTTAAGTGGTTGGTAATGATGTGAAGATGAAAAAAAAATTGGCAGTAGGGGAGCAATGGGTGGCGTGCATGTTTATTTGCTTGCAGATACATGTTTTTCGTTAATATGGTTAATTTTTTGTGATTCGCCCCCCTTCTTCTGAATCTGTTTCAAGTGGACTCTCTTCATAGTCTTACTGGCTGTACAGGCAACGAGGGGCGGGAATATGTTCTAAGGCGTATTCTACGTCGCGCTGTACGTTATGGAACAGAAGTCCTAAAAGCTCAACCTGGATTCTTCAGTGGGTAGGAGAAAAACCTTGCACTGTTTGTTTCTAATCGATGCGCTTGTATCATTTCTAGATTTGTACCATATTTCAGTTGTAGTTTTGTATTCGATTGTGCAATTTTATGTTAAAGTATGCATGTTCTAGCTCCAGTTACATTTGAAGTCTGCATAACTTTTTCCTAAATTCTGTATTTTAAGTTTCCTTCACAATTGCATGGAAATCAGGCTTGTAAAGGTGGTGGCTCAAGTGATGGGCGATGTGTTTCCAGAACTTAAACAACATGAGGTGCATATTAGGGATACCATTGCTGCCGAGGAAGCAAGTTTTGGGAAGACATTGCTTAATGTAAGCTCGTTCTCTGTCTACAATTTAGTATGCTTTTATTCTCCATGATCCAAACCCAAGAACTTGTGTGCAGTGAGGGAGGTGTTGATATTCACAATAAGCCTAGTTAAACTGTAGACATTTTCCCCTTTTTCTTATTTATTTCTCCAACACTATAGCATTCATGCACCTCTCCATACCTGCTCACTTCTTTAGCCACATGGCCATTTAATCCACCTTTTGTAATGTTTTTTTCTCCTTTAAGGATTCCTTGCAACAGCCCTCTAAATTCTCTAAGGAATTTTCTTTTATTTTTTCTCCCAATGCAACTTGTGGTGCATATGTGTTTACAATTTTTGAAGTCTCATCTTCTAAAGTAATTTTAATTGCAACTCTCTTAACTTCCAACCGCTTCACATCTATTGTTTCATTTTTTGTCTTATCCATAATAATTTATATTCCATTTTTGGTGCAATTTTTTCCTTACACTTGGACAATATAATGTCCCACTAGGGTTTACATCCAACAAAGTAATGTTTTCTCTGGAGTCTATGTTGAAAAGATCCATTGATTTTACAATTACTGTTGGATACATAACACAGTCCTCCATTACTACATTATTTAACTGTTCTTGCATAAATGTATTGTTCTTATTGTTATTGCTTTTTGATCAGTATTGCTTTTACTCTTTTTCTTTATCCATTACACAACAACAACAACATATCCAACATTTATCCCACCATGTGGGGTCGGCTACATGAATTCTAGACTTCCATGTATTTCTGTCTTTTGTCATATCATCATTGAGGTCCATACACTTCATATCAAACTTTAATGTCTCCCTCAAAGTTTTCTTAGGTCTGCCTCAACCTCTTTTTTTGATTAATTGTTCCATTTCATCAACTCTCCTCACAGGAGCGTCTCTTGGTCTCCTTCTCACATGACCAAACCATCTTAGTCTAGTCTCTCTCATCTTCTCCTCAATTGGCACTACTCCTATCTTATTTCGAATAATTTCATTTCTAATTTTATCTTTTCTTGTATGGCCGCACATCCATCTTAACATCCTCATCTCCGCTACGCTCGCTTTTGCTCATGTTGATATTTGACTGCCCAACATTCTAAGTCGTACAATAAAACTGGTCTTATAATTGTCTTATAGAATTTTCCTTTCAATTTTAATGGGATTTTACCATCACATAACACCCCCGATGCATTTCTCCATTTTAGCCAACCTGCCTTAATTCTATGTGTGACATCCTCGTGAATTTCTCCGTCTTTTTGAATCACTGATCCCAAATATCGAAAATGGTCTTTTCTTTGTAAGATTTGGTCTTTCAATTTTATTATAACATCTTCCACTCTTGCATTCTTACTAAATTTACATTCCTTATATTCTGTTTTCTTTCTGCTTAATTTAAATCCCTTAGATTCTAAATTGTTTCTCCATAACTCAAGCTTAGCGTTCACTCCTTCTTTTGTTTCATCCACCAACACTATGTCGTCTGCAAATAGCATACACCATGGCACCTCTGTCTGAATATCTTTAGTAAGTTCATCCATTACTAAAGCAAATAAGTATGGACTTAGTGCAGAACCTTGATGCAATCCTATTGTAATTTTAAACGATTCAGTATCCCCTATGCATGTTCTGACCCTTGTCCCTGCACCATGATACATATCCTTAAGGGCTTGTATATAGGCTATTCGGACTCCTTTCTTCTCTAAAACCCTCCATAATACTTCTCTAGGAACCATATCATAGATCTTTTCTAGATCTATAAACACCATATGTAGGTCCTTCTGATGATCCCGATACCTTTCCATTAGGCGCTTCAGTAGGTATATAGCTTCCATTGTTGACCTACTAGGCATAAAACCAAACTGATTTTCTGAGACCTCTGTTTTTTTTTTGAGCCTCTGCTCTATTACTCTTTCCTAGAGTTTCATGGTATGGCTCATTAACTTAATTCCTATGTAATTTTCACAGTTTTGAACATCTCCTTTGTTCTTATATATAGGGACCAAAGTACTCTTCCTCCACTCATCTGACATCTTTTTTGATTTAAGAATCGCGTTAAATAATTTCGTTAGCCAGGAGATGCCCTCTTCTCCCATGCATTTCCATGCTTCTATTGGTATATTATCCGGTCCCACCGCCTTATGATTTTTCATCTTTTTTAATGCTTGCCTTATTTCATTTGGACTTATGCGTCGATAAAATGTATAGCCCACGTTCCCTTCGGAGTTACTAAGATGTTCCCTTCGGAGTTCCATTATGTTTTCTCAAAATTCTCTTTGCAAATTTGTTCACTTGATTGGAATGCTCCTTAAGAGTTTTGAACTTGATGTGAAAAGGTTAATATTTTTCCTTTTCATGGTTGCCTTGCTGTGCAATTTTCAGCTGCACTGGTTATTTTTTGTTCTGTACTTTATGTTAAGTATTTTAGTTAGCTTTCTAAATAACAAGCAGGATGGATTCAATCCATTTCTCTTCAGGGAATTGAGAAATTCAAGCGCGCTGCTCAAGATGTTCAGGGAAAGATTTTAAGCGGGCAGGCAAGTATGGGGACGGACCATATCTTTCTTGTACTTTTATTTTCTGCTTTGTGTGCATTCTCTGGCATATATTTAAGGATGTTATCAAGCAGTAATATTGGAGCTGGTCTCGAGTAAATAGTTTCCATGCTTCTAAGTGCAGAACTGGTCTGGCAGTTAAACATGTTAACTTAAAGCAGCTTAATGACGTTGATTTAAATTATTCAATTGGGTATAAGTAGTTTTTTATCTTCTTTTTCTTTTTTGCTCTCTTTTAAGTTAGCTTAATGACCTTGATTTAAATTACTTTATTGGGTACAAGTAGCTTTTTACCTTCTCTCTCTCTCTCTCTCTCTCTCTCTCTCTCTCACACACACACACACACACACACACTTCTCTGTGTTTAGGCCTCTGTTAATGCTAAGTTGTTTTTGGCCCCTATTCTCAATAAGATATTTAAAAGATGTTAAAAGGGGTGCAGCCAGCAGGGAAAAATACAAACTCAATCAGCAAAAGTGTAACTGTTTAAAAAAAATCTTTTTGTTTTCATCTCTTTATCGGTGTATGCATGATTTGATTTAATTATTAGCTGGTCTGGCAACTCTATGCCAAATGTAGTCTGATAAGTTAAGAACTTCTATTAATATTGTTTGTCTATGGTTCTTGTTTATTTTTGTATGTGTATCTGTCAATGTCATGAAACAAAAAGGTGAAATCACCAAGTTATTGTCCCTCTGTGAATAGCATTGAACTTATTTTTCCTGCTTAATCTCATCCTACTCTGTAGTTTCTTCTAAGAGAGTCAAAATTAGTTGTATTTATTTATTTTCTTTATTAATGTACTTATTGTTTTATTTTTCTCAAAAAATTGAAGTTTTTAATCCTTAGAATGGAGGTCGTAAAAAGCTTGTAAAAACTGAAATGTAAGCATGAAGAACAGTTGTGATGATGAATTTAAGCAATGAAACTTTACTTTGTAAGTTTCAGCAATCCAGGATTATTAAAAGAGCTTCGTGCCTCTGAAGAATGGTTTATTGGTATTAATTTTTTTGTTCTCAAGTTTTTATTTTTATGTTTTTTCCGTTTTATGTTAAACAATGTTTTCTTTAGTCTGTTAATTAACTATTCCACCCCTAATCACCAAAAACAAATCAACTGATAAATATGGAAAATGAATTTACTTTGTCTCAAGGCTTTTGCTTCTTCTGAGTGATATAAAAGGCCCTGTATTCCCCTTATCCTCAACACACTGACATTTTTTTGTAATTTTACATACTTGTCCTTCTAGCATGAAGAAATATAGTATCGGTAATACACTGTTACTGTCTTTATTGCAGGATGCTTTTGTCTTGTGGGACACATATGGCTTTCCCTTGGATCTGACTCAGGTGCAGGGAATTCCCTGTTTGGTCATTTTGTTCTCATTCCTTTCCTATATATGAATTCATCTCATGACTTTTTTTTTTCCTCTACCAGTTGATGGCAGAAGAAAGAGGTTTGGTGGTTGATATTGAAGGCTTTAATAATGCTATGGATGAAGCCAGGGAGCGGTCAAGAAATGCTCAGAATAAGGTATTGGCAATTTTCTTTTTCTTCTTTGTTTCATTGTTGCATCAATCATAATTGAAAGTGTTTGTTATTCCCATCCTTTTATGATGCTGCTAGTTGTATGAAGAAATGAAAAAAAAAATCTAGGAGTACCAGAAAGAAGAAAATATATTGGTAGATGTGCATAAAACACAGTATAATGTTGCAAATTTGGAAAATGCGTTGTGCTTGCCCATTTCATTATATGTGCTAATGTATTTTCTTGGCAGCAAGCTGGTGGTACTATTCTAATGGATGCAGATGCTACATCATCTTTGCACAAAAGAGGGGTTGTTGTAACAAATGACAGCTTCAAGTTTACCTGGTTCCAGGTGAGTGTACTAGTCAAAGTTTATGGGCACAGTTGCATCGGTTTCATTATAGTTGAGGGGCTCTCTGTTTAAGCTTAAAACCTGCACCTTGTATGATGAAATTATTGTATAAAAGCTTCTAAATTCTGCAGGATTGAGCTCATATCTCATGGTATTATATGAAGAGATTGTTTTCAAGTGTAGTTACTAATATGTATATTGTTTACCCTTGTTTGCATTTCTTTTTTTTTTTTTTTTTTTGGGGGGGGGGGGGAATATCTGGTGTAACTAACAGGGTAGAACTGTGGCAATTAGAATTGTATTTTATTTAAACCGGTGCTACTGAATAAAGCATGAACTGACATTTGTAGACTATAAATGGCCTATATACTTAAATTTCAACCTGTTTGGAGGGGGCTTCTGGTTGGTTTTCTGAATGGAGCAAAATTTTGGCTATTTGCTATGGTGTACCTACAAAAAGATGGCTTTTATGTTTGCACGCATTTCTTGAGGCATTGGGAGATACTAAATGTTAATTGTGTTTTATTTTCTGGAAGATGTGTTTTTTCGATCCTCTTTTTTTTTTTTTTTTCCTTCGGCAGAATTGTTAAATCATCCTAACCAATAGAATAACCTGAAAAATTGAAAGAAATTTGAGAAAACAATAAAACGCCTTGTTATTTAGTTAAATAGAAAGAAGAGACTTTGAAGATAAGTCTATGCATATCAAATTGTATGAGCTGCTCAAATGGATCAAAGTTAGGTCAAGGATCTCGAATAACCAGTGTTCTAAAACATGGCCTAGGCAGCTGCCTAGGTGCTAGCCACCACGATTAAGCCCTAATCGACACCCCTAAGCACTGGGCCCAATTAATCGAGCTCGATCGATGCCTAGTTGGCCCAGGCAGCGCCTAGCTGCCTACCCACCTGGGTCGCGTGCAACCTGGGTCAATTATCTTTCACTTTCCCTTTCTCTCTCTCGTCGTTACTCTCTCTCGCTACTTTCCCATTCTCTCTTGCTTTCCCGTTCACTCTCTCTCATCAGACTTGTTGCCGTCATCAATCTCGTTGTTTTTGTCTCTCTCATCGTCGATCTCGTCGTTTCTCTCTCTCTCGTCGCCGATTCTCACTCTTCTTCCTCCAGTACGTATGGCCATCTTCCTCCTTGCTCATTGTTGTGGCTTGCTGCTTGTAGCAAGTAGAAAGTTACAATACACAATGATGGATCATTGATGGAGGAGATGATGAAAAAGTTGAGCCTAGTACGGGACTCACTTGGGAAGTGGTTGGTGAAGCATCTGGAGCAGACAAGATGCTTCAACCTCAAAAAAGTTCTAGGGTGAGAGCTTCATGAATATGATTTTCAATCAGAAGAAGAAGATGAGCAAGAAATCAATAAATTTGATTTTTAGTCTGATGAAGATTGTGTGTTGGATGAATATGGAGAGGAAGAAGTTCAATTAGATAGTTAGATTCTTCGGATATTGTTTATGTTGTATTATTGCTACTTCTGTCTTCTTGAACTTAGAACTAATCTAACAATTTGTTTTCTTAGGCTTAATTTTATTATTTCACTTGTCTTTCCAACTTTGATTTATTTGAAAATAACATCAAAAAGTTAAAATTTAAAAAAAAAAAAAAAAATTCCTAGGTGCTAAGCCCCTATCTGGCACCCAACTAGCGCTTAATGCGTTTTAGAACACTGCAAATAACATCTCCAAGATTAGAAAGCAGCAAGAAGAGCTTTCTACCATATATTTGCTTGACTCAGGATTAGCACTCACTGCATTCCCAGCCCCTTTCTCACATTTCAACGTTCTCACTGCCCCTCTGGCTCCTTTCCGACATTTCAGCGTTCTCAACGTCACCACCCCCCCCCCCCAAAAAAAAAAAACAAATAAATAAATAATAATAATAATAATATATAAAACCTGAACAAATAAATAGTGCAAACACTCATTTTGGAGGCATTCACCTCCATATGAGATCTCTTTTATTTTCCGAAAGCATTGGCAACCTCCTGAATCTCATAGTCTCCCCTGTGGATCAAACTCCTTCAGAGTATCAGACTACTATCAGTCACTTTCATACACATCCCATAATCAGGACGTGGAATATGGGCATCCCCTTCTGCCACTTCAGAGCAAAATCTTCAGAAGGCATTTCACTATTGATTGGACTGAATCCTTTTCACCACCCAAGAAATAAAAAATGTAATCCATTGAGTTCCCTCTGAACATCACAAGCACACCCCTCAGAATCCTCGAGGAGATTAACTTAGTGAACTTGTGAACCTTGTTGGCAGCCTCAACCCTCTCTCAAAACAATAAAAGAAGATATGAGGCAGAGAGAGTGTTTGATCCAATTCAATAGCCAAAGTTTTAAGGGTGTGAGTTAAATTTATTTGATGTTAATTTTATCAATAGATTTGTGTAATATATTATGATCTTCAAGGAAATTGACGAAATTCCCTGTTACTTTGAATTACCATGAAGCACAACTCTTTACTCTTTTTATGTATTTCTCAAATCTGTATGACTCCTCAAAAAGGGATATTGCATGTGCTTCAATAAGTATATTTTGCCAAATTCATGCAAGTGGTAAGTTTACCCAATAATCAATTAAAAGGGATGGTGATTATTAGTCTCGCGGGTTTTGTTTAATCTCTCTTATTTATGATTTACTCTCCACCTGTGATTTCAGGACCATGAAAGCGTGATAAAAGCTATTTATACAGGAAGGGAATTCTTGGAAAGGGCTGTGGGTCATGATGAAGTTGGTGTTATTCTGGAAAGTACAAGTTTCTATGCAGAGCAAGGTGGGCAGGTAAGATGCCCTTTTGCCAAATAATCTGTGGGCCTACAAGGATAAGTTTTTCTCTTTGTTGCTGGATCTGATTTGCATCATGTAAATTTCTTTGGGTCGTAGATATTTGATACTGGATCACTTGAGGGCCCTTTTGGATCATTTCAAGTTTGTAATGTACAAATATATGGAGGATTTGTTGTTCACATTGGATCATTTACTGGGAAAACAGGCAAGTTTTTGGTAGGCGATAAAGTGATATGTAAGGTAAATCCTTTTTTTATACCTGGTTTTATAGGAATACATAAATCAAAGTGTCTTCTTTTATTTCTTGGACACTGTCAGCAGTAATGTTTTATGACTTGAACAGGTTGACTATGACAGACGTAAGCTGATTGCTCCTAATCATACCTGTACACACATGTTGAATTTTGCACTGAGGGTAATTTCCAAAATTCTCGTTGTAGCTTCTAACATTTATATTTCTTTAGCTTTTTCTACTTTTAGTCTTGATGCTTTTTTGTCATGAATGTAGGAAGTTCTTGGCAATCACGTTGATCAAAAAGGATCTATTGTTCTTCCCGAGAAATTAAGATTTGACTTTTCTCATGGTAAGTTTTGTGCTTCTTTTTATTTATTTTTTAATGCACAATCATTTTTTAATCACTGTGAAATTTGAGCAGGCAAGCCTGTGAAACCTGATGATTTAAGAAAAATTGAGTCCATTGTGAATGAGCAAATCAAAGCTGAACTGGATGTATTTGCAAAGGAGGCAAATCTGGCTGATGCCAAGAGCATAAATGGTTTGCGAGCAGTATTTGGAGAAGTAAACCATTTCATTCTATCATCCTAATCCTTTGAAGTTCTTTGTGGCACATGATCAACTCATGAGAATCGTAGTTGGTCTTCTTAATGATTTGAGTATCTTTTTTTTTTCTTTTCTGATGTAGGTCTATCCTGACCCAGTTAGGGTTGTGTCAATTGGAAGAAAAGTGGAGGATCTCTTGTCTGACCCAGAAAATAATGATTGGCTATCTATTTCTGCCGAGCTCTGTGGAGGTTTGTCTCATAATTCCTGTGCTCATTATGTAGTCCTTTCATTAAGCATGAAGATTAATGTGTTGATATTTAGGGACTCATATTTCAAACACACGGGAAGCTAAGGCGTTTGCTCTCTTGTCTGAGGAGGGAATTGCTAAAGGGATCCGTAGAGTAACTGCTGTTACAACAGATCTTGCTTTTAAATCCCTGGAACTGGCTTCCTCACTGCATCAGGAAGTAAAGGAGGCATCAAAAATAGAAGGAAGCTTGCTGGAACAGGTTCTTGATTTTTACTTTACACCAGATCCAAATATTATTTTATTTTGTGCAAATTAATTTTTGAAATACTGATCTGCTTTGTTACTTGGGATTCAATTTTTATTATTTTTTTATTACCCTTGCTTCTGGCACATGACCTTCAGCTATGATCCTGTCTTCTGGTCCTAATTTTAGTTGCATTTTTGTTCTTCCTGAAGCTATGGTGTTGCTTGAAATCAATGGAGTTATTTTATTTTGTGTTGGCTCCTTTGCCTAGTCTTTTCACCTTTAAACTTTTGCACTAACCTCTTTTTACCCATGTCCTTCAGCATAAATTTTGCAGTTATGTTTACCCAGTTTTCCATAATTGTATAAATTTTGCAATTTCACTTTTCCAGTTTTTCATTTTTTATTTCTGCTAGACCAGTCTTTATTAATTCTCATATATTATTTGGATTAGCATGCTTGTTACCTTTCAACTCAACCAGTTCCAACATTCTTCTTTCAAATACTTGGAAGGACATGTTTACTAGCGACTGTTTTGGTTTTGACCAGAAAGCATATCCATGTACCTTAAATGCGTCTGCTATTGAGTTAAAAATGGTTTGTCAATACCATACTAAATTTCTAGCTCCTAGATCAATCTTTATCCTTATAATTATTGGATTAACATGCTTGATTCCATTCCAGTCGACCAGTTCGAACATTTTTCTTTCAAGTACTCAGGAAGGACATGTTTGTTAGCAAACTGTTTTGTTTTTTACCAGAAAGCATATCCACATACCTTAAATGCATTTGCAATTTTTATGTTGCCTGCTATATGTTTCATGAATGCTTTAATGAAGTACATGATTCCGTTTCATTGAATATGGTTGGCTGATTTTACTTTCATCTTCCTAGAAAGTAACTTCTTTGAATGGTCGTGTGGAATCTGCTGCTATCCCAGCAGCCATGAAAGCTGATCTGAAAGCCAAAATATCTGTCCTTCAGGTACTTATCTATGCTAAACTGGAATTTACCTCACTATAGTTGTATTAATATCCTGCTGTTTTTGTTTTCATGGTAATTGATTCCGAAATTATTATTTCACTAGAATCAAGTTATAAAAGCAAAAAAGAAGATTGCCGAAGAGAACATACAGAAAGCTGTCAAGCATGCAATTGAGACAGCAGAACGTGCTGCTTCTGATGGAAAGGCTTTCTGTATATCACATATTAACGTTGGTTCAGACACTGCTGCAATCCGTGAAGCAGTTGTCAAAGTCATGGAGCAAAAGGTTTTTACCAGTTTCTGTCCTGAGGCTGATACAACTTGTATTCTTTTCCTGAGTGTTTGTATGTCTGTCTGTATGAAGTTTACATCTTTGGTGTATTGCAGGGGATAGCAGTCATGGTTTTCAGCCTTGATGAAACCGCGAACAAGGCTTTGGTTTGTGCTGGGGTACCGGAGAAGGGAGATAAAAGTAAGCAACTAAAGGTATTGGAGTGGCTGGTTGCAGCTCTAAAGCCCCTTAAAGGAAAGGGTGGTGGAGGCAAGGGTGGTCTTGCTCAGGGCCAGGTTAGCAATTTTCCCATGGCTGCTAATTTTACCCATGTTACATTACACTATAGATTTTATGCGTTAAAACTCTTTAACTTGTGCAATACAGCCTCTATGTATTATTGACCTTGTGTTATAGGTTTCTTGAATGGGCATTCGTCAGTTGACTATTATTATTAGATGAGTGAAATTCTAGACTGAAATCTTAGACTTGAGCAATTCTAGGTTTCTTGAATGGGCTTTCGTCAGTTGACTATTATTATTAGAATCGTAGGGGCCTTGCATGTGTATATATATATATATAATATATATACATAATATATATGTTTGTATGAATATCTACTTTAATATATATAATATTTTATAATAAATAATATGAATATATTTTTATATTTAATATATAATATATAAATATATATACATATATGTATATATAATATATTTAATATAAATATATTACATATATATAATATATATAATATGTTTGTATGGGGTTATAAAAGAGTAAGGGGTGTTTTAATCTTTTTATTTGTTAAAAACATTCTCAAGTCCATGGGAAAGTTGGATTCCCAACCCCCCCTTGAAATCTTTTTGTGGGAAAGTTGCTTAAAAATCATTCTCAAGAATCCTATTTCTTAGAATTCTTTTTATAAAAATGTTATACCAAACATGGGAATACAGATTCTCAACCTAACATTCTCAAGAATGTTAAAATTTCTCTTGTACCAAACGCCCTCTTTGTGTGGGTTGCGATCTTTTCTTTGTGTTTGAAGATACCAACTTTGTTTCCACTGTGTTATATGCTTCCACTCTCTTTTTGTGGCATAACATTTATATATGTTGCAATAACTTTGTACATGATGACATACCTTTAGGGGCGGTTTCTCATGTGCGCAATTCCTTCATCTGTCTTTGGTGATTTCTAAGTAGAAAAGGGTTGCTTCATCCTTTGCGTAGTGAATCTCCATGCAATTTATTAAAAACAATAGCATCTCTCTTTCAACCGTTTTGGATATATGATTTCAGGGGACTGATATATCACAACTAGAGGATGCGATGGAGGTGGCAACATCATTTGCAGCAATGAAATTGAGCTGAAAACACTATAATAGCTTGATGATGCAGTGTGCCCAGGCAGAAGCATGGTGATTATGATTCACTGCCAACTTTCTGATTTTTTATATCTAATTTAAATGAAACAACACAAACACATGATGCTATAGAAGCACACACTGTTTCCTCTGTAGTGACCACAAACACATTCTTGTCTTTGAAGTGAAAAGGAATATTTAAGTTGAATAGTAAAGTGTGTATTTGCATTCTTTTCCCCTTCCTTTGTAACTTTTTCCTGAAAATGTTGGTTTCTCACTCTTTTAAGTCCTTAAAATGCTAGAATACTCCTTGAATGTATTTCTTTTCCCCGTCATTGAAAGATGTGGTTATTATGTCTTTAAGTAATACCTGTTGCCCTCTCCCTTTCCATGGTCTTAGTGCTCTGATGGACTAAAAATTTATTCTACGAACATAAGTAGCAATAATTATATAAATTAAAACCACATCACATCATGTAATTAATTGGCTTGGTTTTCATGAAGTTGTCGTGGATGCAGTTCCAGCAAGTGACTACCAGTGTGGGGGCAACTGAATCTGCTGCTTGTGGGGGCCATCATTAACGTATTCCATTCCATGTACTCAAATTGGTAGTGAGTGATTAGAGGTAAATTTAGGAAGATGGGGCTGCTGTCATCCGATTTTTGCCTCAACCAAAGTATTGCCACTGCCTGTGGAGGCATGATATCAAAGGTGTAAGCAAAGTAATATGGATTAATACATACAGTACTCTCTGAATTATTAAGAAATATAATTTTTAATTTTGTTAACTAAAATGTTGTCATATTTTATTCTTTTAACTATTTATTTTCGTTCTCTTGGGTTTTTTAATTAATTGAGAGTTAACTTTTAAATTAATTATGACATAAGATGAAATATTAATTACACATTAGATTAATTTTTTTAAGGTTAAACATATATAAGGTTCTTAAATTATTAAAAAAATGTGACCTTTAATAACTCAACTAAAATTTTAATATTTTGTCTTTTAACTATTTGTTCTTGTGCCCTTTACTTCTTCAGTTAACCCAAAGTTTTGTAAGATAAATTTGATAATTGTACAAAGTTTAATTCTTTAAAAAAATTAACATGTGATTGTACACAATATGTTGACAATTTAAGTATGTAAATAATGGTAGAAGAAACATGAATTTGTTTAAATTGATCTTGTATTATAAAAATTTTATCGTATTTATTATTATTAATTTAATCATTAATTTGTAATTAAATAAAAAATTTAAGAAAACAAAAACAAAGAGCTGAAGAATGAAATATATTAAAATTTTAGATGAGAGCCAAAAAATTATACTTTTTAATAATTTAAAGACCTTACGTGTATTTAAAATAAAAAAATTAGTCTGATGCATAATAAATTTTTGTTCTCTATTAATTCAACCTTTTAACTCTTAATTAACTGAAAGACTAAAAAGGAGTAAAAATAAATGGTTGAAGAATAAAATATAACAAAATATTTTAATTAAGGGACTAAAAGCTACATTTCTTATTCCTATGTATTAAGCCAAGTAATACAAATTTATTTTAAATATTTTTTTGTAGGATTTAAGGGGGGAAATAAGGAAAAATAAAACAACAATCCAAAGTTGGGCGTTGTAAGTCCAGGACGAATGATGATATAACTCAATATATCTAATATCACAGCAATAAATAACAATTTATAGCAGTTTTCTCTCCCCTGGAAGACAAATGCAAATGTGAGGCAGGCAGGGTGTATTTCCTCGGTCATGTACAAATAGACAGCCTCAAAGTTGACAACCAACCAGGCATCATCCATCCGGTTGAGGCTGGCTCCGCCGCATTCCACCAACAGAACCAAGTGCTTTTTTTTTTTCACCTTGTATTCAAATCGAATTCTCCCACTTCACGCCACTCATGTTGCATGCTTGTTTCTCCATTCTCCGTCTCCTCATCGTTCAAGAAATCCTCAGATGGCTCTTTGTCGTCTCTCTGTGCATTGTTTCCCCATCCATTGCCCATTCCATCAGCATTAGCTACCTGTTCCTGCTCCCCGGCATCATGACCAACGGCAAGATCACTGCCCTGAGACCCAAGGGCATTTGCTCGAATAGGGGCACGAGCTAGAACTTCATGAGCTTGCGACTCGGCTCGAGCGTGTTCTGCGTGAACCATGGCCGCCATCCGCATCTTGGCCTCGTGAGCCTCTCGACCAGCCTTCTCTCTTGACTCCATTTCTGACCTCAGTTCAAACATCGCTCGTCTCTCCTCTTGTAGGAGAGCTTGCTCAATCATCAATCTCTCCTCTGATCTGAATTCTCCAAGAGCACGCTTTTTGGAGATTATGTTGAAGGCTAGAGCCTGTTTCTCAAAAGTGGCTGTAAACTCTGCAACTTTGGCAGCAATATTGTGGTCCCACTGCTGCGAGCGAGACAGCATTTGACCCGTTGTGTCAGAATCAAGAATCCTATCATCTTCCTCAGCTTCATAATCTGCCACCACATGATAAGGTAGTAACCTGCAGGATTTATTTTTGCCAAGTCCTAAAATTAAGAATGCTAAAATGTCAATTCTAAAACATCCCTATAACATGAACAAAAACAGAGGGCAATTCACTTTCACATTTCCATCAATTATGTAAACAATATAGGTCCAAGAGGAGTCAAACACTGAGATATTTGCCTATGAGTAGCCATTCTTGCTTTTAGAAAGCTAAACTGTTGCACTAGATAACATATTAGCCACTAGTGAACCCTGAACTATGTTTAGTATGGATGCATAGAGATTTTAAGGAAAATCTAAAGAGTGAACAAATATTTAATCCCCAGCTTGTATGGCAAATCAAACTTCATTATCTTAGTGAAGGGAAAAAAAATTACAAATAGCTATTTATTAAGACATAACAACAAAACATATCTTCCAAAGAAGAAGACAATAACAACAACACACTCATTTCAAAAAGACATCTGTAAAAAGACATTATCTGGAAGCAACTAAGCAATTCTTTTTGAATAAGTAAATGACAGCACATTTATGATTCATGTGCACCTAGAGAAAATGCCTCCCACTTGTGGTAACGTACCAACATTTCCATCTGTTACTCTGTACAATTTTCTTGTGGGTGTGTACCACCATTTCCAAACTGCCTACTAGGCATATGACTAAGTGTGTTAGGTTTTAAATGTGAGGGTGAGTTGACTTTTCTGCGCTTGCTCTTTGCTGCATCAAATGAAGCTCAAAGTCCATAAGCAATCGAGAGAATGTGCTACCATAGAAAGTGAATTTAGAACATTCCATTACAGACCTAAATTAAATTGTGTCATTAACAAGAGAACCTTGGCAAAACAACTCTGCAAAAGGGGGCCATCATCATCACTTGAGAAATTCTAGATAGAAGGACAATTATTCTTTTTGCTGTTGATGTGAAAACACAATGCACAGGCTGGAAGCAGCAGAGTTCTCCGGGCGTTGGTCCAGTGGATGTGTGACCGAGGCAAAGAATGCTAGGGATGCATCCTTCTTTGATGTAGCGGCTGCCCAACTTACAGCCAAGGTTTTCTTCTAATACTTTAGATCCTATTGCAATTCTGATGTTTATGACAAACTATTCAAAAGCAAAAAGAATAATTGAGGGTAAGAGAGGTGACAAAGAGTTATTTCTCAGCCCCAGCACACTTTTGATAGTTGTAAGCAGTTCCTTGACACTGTTCCAGTGAAAAATATGTGTGACTGCTCTTCGAAAATAATTTTGTTCCTGGGCTTTTGTTAATTGGCTCTTATGAAGTAGATGTAAGTGCATTTCCACAGCAAACCAGTAAAATCCAAGTAGCTTCTGGATGGGTGGATATAAAAGTTTGAGAAGAAGCTTAGCCCTATTCTCTTTGTTATTTTCAGACCATTTTCAGTTTTCAGTTTTTCAAAAAAGTGAAAACGTGTTTTCTTTCATATTTTCAAAAACGCAATTTCAAAAACAAGGAAAAAATTTATAAAGAAAACTCAAAACAACAAAAGGTCATTTTGGTTGTTTTCATCACAAACACACTCAAAATTTCAGCAATCTCAAAATAGACAATAAAAACACAAAAACTAAAAATGAATTCAAAATTCAAAACTAAAAACTGAAACACAAAGAGAACAACCCTTATTTATTGAAAAATGCAATATTTATCTCAAAAAAGGAGACTTACATAAAGGGTTATTTCTATTATGCCCAACTATGAAATGGTACCAGTCTACTATTAATCCTCGGTAGCTAAGAAACCCAATGAGTTATGGGACTTTTTGAGGGAGGTCTGGGTCAACAAGTGAAATTTCATTCAGCAGGTTGGAATGAGGTGTACTGCTATGGTATGTGGTGCTTCGGGTATTAGAAGGCCAGGTCCATGAACTGGTTGTGGTGGTTGGAATAAAGTGCGTCGCCCATTTGGTTGCTGAGATTTTCCATGGGGAAGAGTAGTTTGCCCTGGAGTCGCCAAAATGCTCTATTCACAGGACCTGACAATTTGTTCCCTTTTGCAAGATCTAATCTTTTTGGAATGACGAAAAAAGTAACGCTTTTGAGGGTTCAGAACATTGGGCTTCGTAGGGAACCATTCCAGTTTCCCCCTTCCAGCGGTTGAGGGAGGACAGCTCATTCAATATTGAGTCTTGAATTTGTATTCTGGAAGACTTATATGAGCCTTCATATAAAGGTTCTTACAGTTGGCCTAACCAGGCATTGATTCTGTTTTATGAGGTTTGCCCTTAAGGCGGTTCTTCTCATTAGAGAGAGAGAGAGAGAGAGGCCGTGCAAGGCATGAATGACACCCTTTATACCTATCACACTTCCATAACCTTGACAATCGTCCAGCACATTCAATAATCTCAACAACAGAAATGTAATTATAGAAGGAAAAAGAAGCACGAGAGAGAGAGAGAGAGAGATGGGGACCTCTCGCAAGCGTCTTCAAGGGAAGAGAAAGGGCGTTTGAAGTCGGGATGGCAGACCCGCCAGGCATCCTGGTAAGCCATCTGGAGCTCCGCCTGATTTCCCGCAGGTGGCGCCGCTCCTGGGGGTCGAATTGCCTTGTGATGCTGCATCTGCGGAATTGACGCAGGGTTTTGCTGTTGTTGTTGTTGTTGCTGCTGCTGCTGTTGTTGATTAAGGACAGGATTAGGGTTAGGGTTAGGATTCGGATTCGGGCTCTGTTGCCGCTGAAGCTGCTGTTGTTGTTGTTGTTGTTGGATGTTGATTGGGGATCGGTGCTGAAGGCCGGGAGGTCGCAGATGAGCGTCAATATTGGAAGGAAACCGAGAGATAGCCGCTTGTTGCTGTTGCTTATGTTGCTGTTGGAATTGTTGAAGCAGCAGAAGCTGCTGTTGTTGATGCTGCTGCAACATTAGCTGCTGCTGCTGCTGTAACGCCTTCGCCTCTTCCATCTCTCTCTCTCTCTCTCTTCCCCTGCAATTCCCTACTTCTGAGAAGCGACCTGAAAATGGAAGCCAGTTCTTCTGCGTGCTTCTCAAATCCATTTTGATCAATTCAGTCCCAGCCCTAGCAAATACTCTGCCCTGCCAGCCCAGCCCACTTGAGCGGAGCCCATTACTATTAAGACTCGTTAATTTACTTATATTAAATCAATATTTTTTTAATTTTATATTTAAATCTCATTTTAAATTCGATTTCAGATTTATTTAAGTAAAACACATAAATTTAGTATATAATATATATGAACTTTGAACAATATAAGTAATATAACTGAAAAAAAAAATCTCAATTATAAAATTACATTATTTTGAAACAAATTTTGCTTATAATCAAACACTTAAATAAAATTTTTCACTAATTTAAATGAATCAACTACTCTTAAATTCGAACCCAACTTGTTTCCTAATCAAATTTAGACATAATAATTTTCTTATAACATATTTATAAAATAAGATTTTATTTTATTGTCGTTATAATTTTTTATAGAAGCATAAAAACGAATATTTTCAATGTGATTTTTTATAAAAAAAAATAAATAAAATATTCACCTTGTTTGACAATTTATTGGCGTATAATATATATATAATATATAATGAAATATTGTGAATGTTAATCATTGTCCTTTGAGAATAGTTAATATGAAATAAATATATTTTATTTCTAGATAATATATATTTATTATGTATTATTTTTAATATTTAAATATTTTTTTCATTTGTTGATGATAAATGCATTACATTTTGAAATATTTAAATCAATTTAATTGTTTTGATGTTGAAAAAAAGTGTAATAAATATATATTATATAAAAATAATGCATGCCCGTTGCACAATAATTATTGTCTTACTATTACTCATGAAATAAATAATGCATATTGGCATTAAATTAAAAAATGTGTATCGCTTTGAGGGGTAAGTAAGAGGTATTAGTTATGTCGTTGAATTAAATTATTATCCTCAATAAACGATTATATTTCCTCGTTTATAAAAGTCCCAGATGTGGTAATTATTTTGTTTTTCAACATCTATAACCTAAGAATACTATATATGTTTCCTTTAAGATTTTTTTTTTCATATTCTAGTTTAAGTCATCAACTTCTTCATTTGAGAGTTTTCTAATTGATATAATCTTTGATCCTTTTTTTTTTTAGTTGGTGCTTGCAGACATCTTAATCGAACCTAATAACAATCAAAACAACGAGATTCACATCTATTGATCCTATTCAACATCCTCCAAATTCATGGTAATCACTTTCTGTTTGAATACATTTTGGGTATGATTTACATCGATGAAAACATATATAATGCAAGCAACAATCTCGCTTTTAGTCAATTTTGTGTTAGTAGATTTTGTTTTTAAGTTTTAGGGCTACGCTTGTTATTATCAATACAAAGTCAACTTTAGAATTTCAGCTTGTTCGACGACTATTTCGACATTTGCTTTAAAAGGAAATATCATGGTTAAATATTGAATAAGAGAAGATAACTAAACAAAAAATAAATACATTTATTTTAAAGTAATAGGTATTGGTTATGCCGGTGAATGCAATTATTGTCTTCAATAAATGATTGTATTTCCTCATTTATAAAAGGTTTAAGTGTGATAATTGTTTTGTCTTTAACATCTATAGTCTCATGATACCAGGTATGTCTCCTTTAAATTTTATTTTTCTTATATTATAGTTCAGGTCATCGACTTATTCGTTTGAGAGTTTTTTAATTGATATAATTTGGGTCGTTCCTTTTTGTGATTGCAAATATCTTAATTAAAGCTAATAACAATCAAAACAATCGATTCACATCCTATTCAACATCATCTAAATTTCTGGTAATAACTTTATATTTACATTTTGGGTATCATTTGCATCAATAAAAACATATCTAATACGAGCAGCAATATTTCTTTTAATCTATTTTGTGTTAATAGATTTTGTTTTTAATTTTATAGCTATACCTATTATTATCAACACAAAGACAACTTTATAATTTCAACTTGTTGGATATCTATTTTAATATTTGTTTTAAAGTGAAATGTTGTGGTTAAATATTGAATAAGAGAAGATAATTAAGCCAAAATCATAAGATATTTTATTTTCAAGAATAATAACGGAATAGAGATGAGCAAATATAATAAGAATTTTTATTTTTCATGGATGGTAGTGTGAAATAAAATTATAGCATTAGATGCATTAAAAGTGTTGTTTCTTATCACAATTGGATCAAGGAGAATAATTGTGTTTGATAACAAAGAGTCAACACGAATATTATATAATTTGCTTTCAGGTGAAGTTGATTAAAATCTCAAATAAAATTAGAAAAATTACATTAAGAGTGTGTTTGATTGCACACATTTTTTATAGAAAATATGTAATCATTACACATTTTCTATGGAAAGCAATCAAACACTCTTAACTTTTATATGAAAAAATGTATAAGGTACAAGCATTTAAAGTTTTTTTCCATAGAATTCATTTTTTAAGGGGGTGGGATGGATTTTATTTTCTAGCTAATATTATCTAGAATTAAATTCTAGATAATGCAATCAAACACACTCTAAGTAGTCGACAATCAAATCAAAAAATTATTGAATTTTCTTTTCATAGATAAGGGTGAAATAAATTTATAATGTTAAATATATTAAAAGTATTGTTTTGTATCACAATTTTAGTTCAAATCATGAATAAAAGAAGATAAATGCTTTAAAAAACTAATTGTAAATGTTTCATTTGAACGAATGGTATGATTAAAGAAGTTTTTAATGTTATATATAATAGAAATATACTTCTTTAACTATGCTCGCCCGTTGTCTAACAACAATGCACGCTCGTTGCACATTAACTATTATCTTTAAACAATAATTTGTATTACCTGTGAAATAATTAATTCATGTTGGCATTAAATTAAAAAAACGCATATTGCTTTCAGAGGTAAGTAATAGGTATTGCTTATACCATTTGATACAATTATTGTTTTCAACAAACAATTGCATTTCCTCGTCTATAAAAAAAAACCTTAAGTGTGGTAATGGTTTTGTCTTTGAGCATCCATAGTTTGAGAATATCATGTATATTCCCTTTAAGATTTATTTTTCTCTTGTTATAATTTAATTTATCGACTTATTATTTTGAGATTTTTCTAATTTATATGATATGGGGTCATTTTGTGTGTGTGCTTGTAGACATCTTAATCAGAGCTAATAACAATCAAAACAATGAAGTTTGTATATGTTGATTCAACATTCTCCAAATTTGTGGTAATAACAATATATTTGAATACATTTTGAGTATGATTTGCATAGATAAAAACATATATAATGCGTGCATCAATCTTTCTTTTAATCTATTATGTGTTAATAGATTGTATTTGTAAGTTTTAGGGGTATGCTCATTATTATTAACACAAAGACAACTTCATAATTTTAGCTCATTCAACGGCTATTTCAACATTTGTTTTAAGGTGAAATATCATGGTCAAATATTGAATAAGAGAAAATAATTAAACAAAAATCGTAAGATGTTTTCTTTCCAAGGATAGTAACAGAAAAGAGATGAGCAAATATAATAAAGGGTTTTTTTTTCTCATAGATGATAGTGTGAAATAAAATTATGGCATTAGATGCATTAAAAATGTTGTTTTTTTATCACAATCGGATCAAAACCTAGAAAAGATGAGAAGAATTGTGTCGGATAACAGAGAGTGAAACAGAAAAATTATAGAATTTTTTTTCACACATGGTAAAGTGAAAATAAATTCATAATAATAAATGCATTAAAAACATTTATTTTTTTATCAAAACAAGGTTAAAAGCTTAGATAAAATTAGGATAAATATATTAAGTAGTTGATAATCAATGCAAAAATTTAAAGGATTTTATTTTCATAGATAAGGGTGAAATAAATTTCGAATGTTCGATACAGTCAAAATATTGTTTCGTATCACAATTAATTCAAATTCTGAATAAAAAATGATAAATGAATTTGGAAACTAACTATGAACATAAAATTTTGTAGGATTTAATTTTCCAAGATGGTAGTGTAAAATAAATATAAAATAATGTTAAATGCATTAAACGTATTATTGTTTATCATAGTTCATCTAAATAAAATCTAGATAAAATTGCATAATTACATTAGGTGGTTGTTAGTGAATGCAAAAATCGTATGTTTTTCTTTTTATGGATGGCAAGGTGAATTAAAACTCTAACGTAAAATATACTAAAAGTGTTGCTTATTATCATGATCATTTTAAAACTCGAAAAAATAAAGAGAAATGTATTAGGTAGCTAACACTTAGCGCAACAAATTATAAACTTTATTTTTCATGGATAATGGGATGAAATAAATTTATACTATTAAATACATTAAGGTAGCGTTTGTTAAAACGAGGAAGATAAGATTGCATTAAGATAACTTATTTGTAAGGTCCAAGATAATTTATCCGAAGGGAGGAAAGAGATAAATTTATCTGAAAAATCTAAAATAAGAAGTCATATAACTTACTTCTATATAAATTTAACAAATACAATGAAAATTATTTTTATTTGATATGTTTTTCATATCTCACATTTTTCTATCTGTAAATACTATTTAAATGCATTACTTTTTGTTAGAGTTGGTTCATAAATCGAATAAAGAAATAAAATCACTATAAATGCATATAACCAACACAAAAACCATAGGTTTATTTTTTATTTTTTTTTATAGAGGATAGCGTGGTAAACGACGACAGATGCAAAAACTGTCAAACCCTGAATTCCAGAGTGGAATAAGTTTTAAATTTAGGGCCTAAGTGATCCATGCCAAAGTTCGAGGCTCAACTGTAATTACCTTTTGTTTGGTTTAGGCAACAGTGCAATTAAACAATTCGGCAATTGCTAACCGTAAAATTCCTATGCGGGGGGAGAGTGTGATTATGAAAACCCAAGGAGATAACTGTAATTTAGTGATTTATATATATAAATAAAAGTTCCTGAATTCCAGAGTGGAATAAGTTTTAAATTTCGGGCCTAAGTGATCATTTCCAAAGTTCGATGCTCAACTGTAATTACCTTTTGTTTGGTTTAGGGAAACAGTGCAATTAAACAATTCCGGACTGGCAAACCGTAAAATTCCGATGGGGGGAGAGTGTGATTATGAAAACCCGAGGAGATAACCGTAATTTAGGGATTTATATGTATAAATATAAGTCGGGTGCATAGAGCTAGACGGGAGCTTCTGTACGGCAGAGCCTTTACCCTTGCGAACTCGAAAAATCCCATTTGGACGCAGAGCCGGTGGCTGAAGGAAGAAATCACTCTTCTTCTTATCTCCGCCTAGTTTACTAATTTCTTTAATTTATTCTTCCGCCTTAGATCGCCATTATCGTAGTGATCGCTGTCTTCATTTGATCTCGAAGAGTTCCAATTTCAATCCGATCGACTGTCCGCCGGTTAGTCCATTGACTGATCCGCGACTTCTCTCCTGTTGAATTTTGCCCTACTTGTCGTCGCGGTGTCCGATTTTGACGCGCTCGGGTTTCTTTTCGCCGAGGAAGAAGAAATCCGGATATCGCGAAGGGGATATACATGAATTGGTGGTATTAATTGTGTGTGTGATGCATCTAATTAGAAGAATTTTGTTGATGTTCTGACTGATAAGGGGCTTGGTGAATGAGGATGGGTTTGGAATCTTCTGGTAAACTCCTCTGTTTTGCCAGAGGACTAATGTATCCGATTCCGCTGGGCTGCCAGTCGACTCGGTGATCTGTGAATTGGAGCCGTGACACACATATATCTTGTTATATCGATTTGTACTGATAGGATAAGTATATTTATCTGCATAAAGGCGCGGGGACAATGGACGAGGTCGGTACGAGTGAGGAAGGAAAAGCTCGACCTTCAGAGTTGGCAGTGGATGATGAATCGGCGCCGTCATTGGCGTCGCCGGCGGTACGGTGGCGTCCAAGCCAGTTTCTTTTTTCTCCCTATTCTCCCCCGCTTGATGCTGAGGCGAGGCCCCAAACTTTGCGTGTCGTTGTTAAAAAGCCTGTAAGCGTTCTTCGCTTCTTGTTTTTATTTTGTGTTTTCCATTTATGCATTTATATATTCGTTTTTGCATGTTGTACTTTGAGTGGGGACCTGGGTTCAGCTGGAGAAACTATAGCATGCTGTTATTGCTTCATTTCTCTCTTTTTTTTTTTAGTATGAAAATGATGATCAGGAAGATTAGGATTCTGTTCCAGTGGAGGAATAACGTGCTTCTGTCAACAGCCACTGGATAACAGTAAGAAATTGTTGGCAATGCCAAACATTGCTTAATCTTACTACCTGACTTTATGTTGGGAGCTGTATCCTTTTCCAATTCCCAGCAGGTCTATAGACCTAAATAAGGAAACTATCATTGAGGAAGCTTTTGTTCAGAGTCAGATTTTGGCTGTAGCTAACCAAGGTTTCCTATTTACTTGGCATACTTTATAAGGAGCTCAAATTAGAGCCTCTTATATAAGAGGTGATTTAGTTGGTTATAATGCCTTGTGAGCACGAGGTCAATAGTTCTTTACCAAGTTGTCTTTGAACTTTCTCTACCTCTTCTTGTTAGTAACTACTTTTTTCCCCCCTAACCACTGTCCTCACTAGTGTGTCTATTGGTCTGACCTGTCCAAGTCTATTCCATTGCATTTTGCTCATCTCCTCTGGTATTCTGGTTGTCTCATTATGGATAATTTTGTTTCTAGTTGCCTGTTTTTGTATGATTACATCCGTAGTAGCATCTTTGCATGTACCAGATATGCTTGTATTTTGCTTATGTTAGTCCTTTATTACATAATGCTCCATCTTATTTGCTTTTATCTTTAGTGATAACAGCCATGGGATTCCTAACATCTCTTTCCAAAGAATTCTCAATACCCCCCCAATCTATATTATTGCACTCCCTTCACAAATAATATACCAAACAAAGGGTAGCAAATTCATAAATTTTGCAAAATATGTGATGTAGCTTGCATCATCTACTGAATATCGAAGATGGAAAATAAGTGATTACAGATGGTTTGGGCTACTGTAGGATGAAGAAATTGATGATCAGTCTTCCCACTTTGTTTGCACCAATGCATTACAGTCTGCCTCCTTTTTTGAGGTTTACAGAGGTAAAAACAAAAATAAAGGAAATAGTCCACAAAAGATGGCTATTATGTGGAACCCATTTATGAATTGTATGAAGATAAGTTATGACTTGTATCATAGCTTATGTTAGCTTAGAGCTACTAAATCATAGATGCTAAGGGTATCCACATGTTGACTATAGGAGAACTTGGCAGAAACAGAGACTAACTAGTTTGTGTTAGAAACTTGGAGTTGCTTATTGCCATTAGGAATTATTGTACCATTTGTTAATATGAAACGAGTGAGAGGAACTATTTTTTCAGCAATCTTCTCTGTTTCACTTTTTTAATCACACCACAAATGATAGTCTATTCCTTACTTCCAAGTTTGCCTTTTATTTTATTCTTAAATTAGCATCAAAACTTGGTGGGAGACTTTAGGTTTGATATTAATTATATAGGGCCTTACAGAAGATAAGGCTATAGATATAAATGAATCAAAAACTAGAATTCATGTAGTCTCAACAGGGGGATAAAGGCTTGGTATGTTGTTGTAGTAGCATTTCAAGTGTTACTCTTTAGCTGTGTGGTCAAGTAATCTCAACTAAGCCTTCTCCTAACCATTTGATCAGCCAGATGGGTTTCTTGTTTTCCTGTACTCTGTTGTCATGTAATAACTATTGTACCGGGGGTAGTAGTGCATTTAGCTATAATTAAGGGTAGCTTTTGGTATTAGTTAGTTAGAGAATGGTACTATTTCCGTTGCTGCATTAGCAGCAGTACATTCTCTGCATGGGCGGTTACAGCCTCTAGTGGATAAGGCCTCCAGCTATATATGTAAGCTGCAGCCTTCTCCTACGGGTATGTACGAAATATATCAGAGAATATTTGATTCCATTCTCTCTCTCTCTCTCTCTCTCTCGTTTTCTATCTATTCTATCTCCCTCTCTTTCTGTGCAATCCTTGCTGTTCATCGTTCACGGTGAATCGGAATTCCTTGTCCGTTTCAAGGAGCTGACAAACCTGGTATCAGAGCAACTCTTGGGTCACAACGGTACTCACAAGAAATCGTCATCATGGCCGATGGAACGAGAATGAAACAAATGGAGTCGCAGCTCCAGCAAGTGACGGCGACCATAACAGAGATGCAAAATCGGATGGGAGCGCTCGAGACGTCTATTGGAGCTGGAGTGGATTCGCGGATCGACCAAGCGATGGAACACTGGAGGATAGAAAGTCGCGAGCAGGGTAACTTGTTGCGGGATCAGTTGATGGAGCAAATACAGCTGATAGCGCGCATGTTCACAAATCAACAACCCATAAGGCTATCACCCGAGTTTCCTCCAAGGGAAAGGGTGGAGCCCATTTTTCCAGGCGTGGGGATAGAACCGAGACCAAACGGAACGTCGGATTTTGAGTTCGAGACAGACACGGTGGGGGAGAATGTAAGAGAAAGGAGGCAAGCAGCACCGGGTAATCGGCACAATCCGAATTACCCCATGCCGAAGCTCGAGATTCCAGTATTCGAAGGAGAGAACCCGAGGTGGTGGACACGTCGGTGTGAGCGAGTCTTCTCCCTATATCAAATTCCGGACCAACAGAAGATTACCTTGGCGGCAGCTTACTTGAATGACATGGGAGATGCTTGGTATCAAGCATGGCTCGCGCTTAAGGAGGGAAGTCCTTGGAATGTGTTTGTGGAGGACTTATGTGTGAGGTTCGGAGATAAAAGCATGAGGGATGTAGTCGAAGAATTTAATAAGTTCAGACAGGAAGGAACTGTCCAAGCCTACCAGCAGAAATTCGAGGAGTTGAGATCGATGATGATGGTGCACAATCCTCAGTTAACTGAGGAATACTATGTTTCAAGCTTTATCAGCGGGTTAGGAGAGGAGGTGCGGCCCATGGTAAAGATGTTACAACCCCAGACCGTGAAGCAAGCAGCGGAAGGGGCACGTCTCCAGGAGATGATCGTTGAAGCAATGATAAAGAAACAGAAAAATCAAATGAGGGGGGTTATAACAGGAGGATGGCAGGCAAATAGGATGACACCCAAGGAAGGGGGGTCCAACAGTAGAGGCGTACTGGCCCTACCTAATCCCAATCCAGTACAGTCCCTGGGAGGGAAGCTAATGGAACAAAGGAGGGTAGCGGGTTTATGCTACAAATGTGGGGATAGATATTTTGTGGGACACAAGTGTAAGAGGCAGTTGTTGCTGTTGGAAGGAGAAGACGAAGGAATTGAGGAAGGAGAAGAACTTTTAGAAAATGAAAAAGAGGACCAAGGTGAAATATCTCTGCATGCTTTGAAGGGGGTGAACAATAGCAAGGTTATCAAGGTGGCAGGAAGAGTGAACAATCAGCCGATCATGGTCCTCATAGATAGTGGAAGCACCCATAGTTTTTTAGATGAAGCTGTGGCAAAAAGACTGGGGTGTGAAGTGAGCTTATCCCATCCCCTGTCAGTAACGGTTGCCAATGACAACAAGGTGGTAAGTCAATCATCTTGTAAGGGATTCTGCTGGGAGATGAATGGAGAAAGGTTTTCAACAGATCTTAGGCTGCTCAAGTTAGGAGGTTGTGATGTAGTGTTGGGGGTGGATTGGATGAAGAGAGTTAGCCCAATCAGCTTTGACTTCAATAAGATGGAGGTGACTTTTGAAAAAGATGGCAGCAAAAAGACACTGTTGGGCACTATAGAAATGGGGGTGTGTAAAATTATCTCGGGCAAACGGCTGAGCAGAATGTTCAAGGGTCGACTTTCAAAGGTGGCTCAACTTTTCTCCCTTCATACGGTGGAAATTCCTGAGGAAGACCTTAATCAAGGAGGAGAGATGTGCGTGGTGGTCAGCAGCAAGACTTGCAGCCAGCGAAAGGTACCAAAATTGGACTCCCTTAATATACTTTTAATTGAATATAAGGACCTCTTCGTTGAGCCCCATTCCCTGCCACCCAAAAGAGTTTTTGATCATGCCATTCACTTGAAGCATCAAGCCGAACCAGTGAACCTAAGGTCTTACCGCTATTCCCCTAAACAAAAGTCTGAAATTGAGCTACTGATCAAGGATATGTTAAGTAAATCTCTCATCCAACCCAGCAACAATCCTTTTGCCTCACCTGTTTTGCTTGTCAAAAAGAAGGATGGAACATGGAGATTTTGTGTTGATTATCGACAACTAAACTCCATAACCATCAAAGACAAATTTCCCATACCTATTGTAGAAGATTTACTTGATGAACTTAAGTATGCCACTGTTTTTACTAAGTTAGATCTTAGATCGGGCTATCATCAAATTCGAATGAAACCTGAGGATATTCATAAAACAGCCTTCAAAACTCACCAAGGGCATTATGAATTTCTTGTAATGCCTTTTGGATTGACTAACGCCCCAGCCACCTTCTAATCTTTAATGAACCGAATCTTTGAACCCTACCTCCGCAAATTCATTTTAGTATTCTTCGATGATATCCTAATCTACAGCCCCTCTTTTGATCAACATATCTGCCACTTGAGAGCTACTTTTGAGGTCCTTAGGTTCAATCAATTGTATATTAAGGAGTCCAAATGCACCTTTGCTCAAGAACAAGTGGAATACTTGGGCCACATCATCTCTAAAACTGGAGTTAGCACTGATCCCAGCAAAGTGGCAGCCATGATAGGCTGGCCGCGACCCACTAATATAAGAGGTCTGAGGGGATTTCTGGGATTGACGGGTTACTATCGTCGGTTTGTTAAAAATTATGGGGTTATCAGTCGGCCCCTAACAGATTTATTGAAGAAAGATGGGTTTCAATGGAGTTCAAAGGCAGAAGAAGCATTTGTTGAGCTTAAGCAAGCTGTCACAAAGGTTCCCACATTGGGACTGCCAGATTTCCGCAAACCTTTTGTGCTGGAAACGGATGCGTGTGCTAGTGGTATTGGTGCAGTGTTAGTTCAAGAAGGCAGACCCCTAGCATTCCTGAGCCAAGCGTTGGCACCTAAGCATTTGGGATTAAGTATATATGAAAAAGAATTGCTAGCTGTGTTAATGGCAGTGGACAAATGGCGCCACTATTTGGAAGGAGGCACCTTTGTGATCAAGACCGACCATGAGAGTTTGAAATTCCTATTACAACAGCGATTAAATACTCATTTACAGCAGAAAGGAATGACAAAACTCATGGGATTGGACTACTCTATCCAATATAGAAAAGGGAAGGAAAACAAAGCGGCTGATGCTTTGTTGAGATGTTTTGAAGAAGGTCAGATGACAGCTATCACTGTGGTGATACCAACTTGGTGTCAAGAAGTTAGTGCAAGTTATGACACTGATGTGACCACTAAACAACTGCTGCAGCAGTTGGTAATCAATCCTACAGCTCGAACAGGGTATACATTGACAAATGGAATCATTAGATATCAAGGAAGAATGGTTTTAGGAAATGACATGCAACTCAAAAACAAAGTAATTGCAGCTCTCCATAACTCACCCATGGGGGGACATTCAGGCATTGTCAACACTTATCACAAAGTGAGACAGCTTTTTCAGTGGCCGGGCTTAAAGAAGGATGTTATGGAATTTGTAATGGGCTGCGATACATGCAAGAGGTGCAAAACAGAGAATGTGGCTTATTCGGGTCTCTTACAGCCATTGAATGTTCCAGGGGGACCTTGGGAGAGCATCTCCATGGACTTCATTGAAGGGCTTCCAAGATCAGAAGGTAAGGACTCTATCATGGTAATAGTTGATAGATTTACCAAGTACAGCCACTTTGTTGGGCTGTCTCATCCTTACACTGCCAGGGAAATTGCTAAAATCTTCATGGATCAAATAGTAGCAGTGCATGGAGTTCCCAAAGCAATAATATCGGATAGGGACAAGATCTTTACTAGCTTGTTTTGGAAGGAGTTAATGCAACTAATGGGAGTAAAGTTGAACATGTCAACAGCCTATCACCCAGAATCTGATGGGCAGACCGAGAGAGTAAACCAAAGCCTAGAAATGTATTTGAGGTGCCTATGTTTTTTGCAGCCAAAATCCTGGCATAAATGGTTGGCTACTGCTCAGTGGTGGTACAATTCTTGCCACCATAGTGCCATCAAAAGGTCCCCTTTTGAAGCACTTTACGGCTACAAACCACCACTACTTCCGGGGGTGGGGGAGACATCTTCAGTGGCAGCCCTAGATACCTATCTCCAACAAAGGCAGCAGGCACTACAGCTAATTAAGACTGAGCTGGCAAATTCAAGGAATCGAATGAAACAATTTGCGGATAGGAAGAGAAGTGACCGACAGTTTCAAGAAGGGGAAAGAGTTTATTTGAAATTACATCCCAAACATCTGAAGTCTCTATATCCTGGACCTATCTCAAAGTTGCAACCCAAATACTATGGGCCCTTTCTAATAATTGCCAAGGTGGGCAGTGTGGCTTACAAACTACAGCTTCCAGAAAATTCCAACATCCATCCGGTCTTTCATGTGTCACTCTTAAAGAAATCAGTGGCTGAACAACAGATCAGCCCTACACTGCCTAATTTTATGCAGGAAGAAGAGCAACCCAAAGAACCTCGAGCAATCTTGGATAAAAGAGTGATCTACAAGCATGAAACCCCCATTCCCCAAGTGTTGGTCAGCTGGTCGGGCCTACACACAGATAATAACACCTGGGAATATCTCCCAGATCTACTCAACCAATTTCCCTGAGCTGCAAACCTCCTTAGTATTCTTGAGGACAAGAAAGTTTTGGTGAAGGGGGGTATTGTCATGTAATAACTATTGTACCGGGGGTAGTAGTGCATTTAGCTATAATTAAGGGTAGCTTTTGGTATTAGTTAGTTAGAGAATGGTACTATTTCCGTTGCTGCATTAGCAGCAGTACATTCTCTGCATGGGCGGTTACAGCCTCTAGTGGATAAGGCCTCCAGCTATATATGTAAGCTGTAGCCTTCTCCTACGGGTATGTACGAAATATATCAGAGAATATTTGATTCCATTCTCTCTCTCTCTCTCTCTCTCTCTCGTTTTCTATCTATTCTATCTCCCTCTCTTTCTGTGCAATCCTTGCTGTTCATCGTTCACGGTGAATCGGAATTCCTTGTCCGTTTCAAGGAGCTGACATCTGTTCAATTATTTTGTCAACTAAACACAATTCAAACCCTTCTCCCAACTATTTGGAATATACTTGTATATATTTTTATAAATAACAACACTACTTTTCGAGACCTCTTTATGTATTACTATTATTATGTTTTTTTTTTGAAAGGGGGTGTGTGTGTGGTAAGAATTCTATTCTAGTCCATGAGATTGATGAGCTAAAATATTGTTCCCGTAATTGTTCTTGTGTAAACCAAATTGCCTACATTAATCGTACTTATTACTATTTCCTTTTGTCCTCTCAGTTCATTTTTTCTTTTTTGGGTTTTCCAAAGTGATTCTTGTCATCAATCTTGAAATGTGAAAGGAGAACAAGGACAAAATTGGACATGAAAATAAGGTAAGAAGTAGGGATATAGATGCATGATATGAAGTTGGGTAGAAGGTAAGTAGCAATGTTCATGGCAAGTCTGTTAGAATAGATTAGGTTTCACTATAAATTTATTAATTTCTAGAGAAGAGTTTGATGGGGGTGTTGGCTAGCAATGAGAGAAAGTAGGAGAAGATGGCTAGGCAAGATTTATGTTGTAACCAGTCAGTTTTTATTAATTGATCTCTTCAAATCCCGTCTTGGTCTCCTTTAATTTCATTTTGGCATTTTGTTTTGGTTTTACAGTTAACTAGACAGACTCAAAGGAGAAGGACAAGGAGACAAAATTGAAAGTCAAGGTTGGATGTAATGGTGTTTTGGTTTTTATTTCTTTGAACAACTAAAAAGAAGAAGATGATTCCTCCTTATTTTTTGATTCATGGTTTTCAAATCGAGAAATGCATCATGAATTGGAAGGCCTAATTTTCGAATCATGAATGGTATCATATTGTAAAATACAATATCAATTTGATAAGCAGCTTAAAAAATATAATCTAAAATATGTTTAACCAATAACATGAAGAAAATACTCAAAATAGTAATTTTAACCCAATTTTAACAATATTGATATCATGTATTGACACTAAAATAAGTTAGCAAGGATTCTAAAATTAACCGTAACTCTGACATAAGTCATAAACTCATAAATCATAAGTCTTAAAGTCTTAAATGATGAGAAAATATTACTAAATTTATATATAATTATCCTCCCTTTCAAGATTAACGTCACTATCACAACTACTACCATCATTGTCATCTAACATGACCTAATTTCTGAATTGTGAACCATATTGTACGGTACATGTGATTCAGGTTGCAATTCAAAACAAAATCTGATTCACTCTTTGTGTCTTGATGAAAACTGTGTATACAATGTGTTAGAAGATGGGTTCAAGTTTGAGAAATGTGTTGACTAGTTGGGGAAGGTTGAGTGTGTCAAGGTCTATGAGATGCAGCTAGGATGCCTCTACTCATGGTGGTCTATGTGGTTGGAGCAGAATGGTCATCCTTTTGGAGGGTGGCCTTGCTTAGAATTAACATCATCTCATTGAGCTGTCAAAGTTCTTGTTAGAGGGATATGCCAATTATTCTGATTTTTGTGGAGCTTTGTTGAGTTCCTAAGGATAGGGTTTGGGTAGTCATTTTTCCTTATATATTTAGGCATAAATCCTGTAGTACACATTTCCTTTTGTTCATGCCTTTGGTTATGGTTAATTTTTTGATTTGGTTTGTCATACCTCTTAATCAGTTAATTGTTTGTGGGAATTAAATTATTTGAAGTGAAACCTTTTGATAATGGACAACTTTCTCTACTGCAGTTGGTGGCTAGATTAACGAAGGACATTGTTGAAACATACAAAATATGCAACCCACAATTTCACTATTCAGAAGAATTGAATCCAAAGCGGTTCTTGACAACCCCATCTGTTGGAGTGCTCAATGATGGCCATGACAATGCCAATTCAGATCTTATACTCTCTGTGAACTTTGTCTTGGTTAATATGGACACAAAACAGAGGTTTGAATTGTTACTTATTTGTCCTTTCTATTGTTGAAGTTTCATCCCTTTGTCACACTTCAGAGGTTATCTTTTTTAAGACTGCTTATTTGGTCCAAATATCTTATTTTATTTGTTAATTAGCTTATCAGGTCCAAACTACTAATAAGCTTATCAAGATGTTTTGGTGAATTTTGGGCTCTTTAAGTGTTTCTGCATACAGGGGTTGCTGTTGGGCTTAAATAATCCCCAAAGGATGCAACACTTTTGGAAAATTATTAAAACATAATCAGATTTACATAGTTGTGTGGCATCGAAGTGGAGACTTTTGGTTTGAATTTATCAGCATATAGTTTTTTATTGATGTCACAACTATGTTTCTACATTTATCAGTTCATTGACATGTTATGTCTTCCTATTTCCTAATCCAGTTTACACCACCTTAAATTAAGTAATTAGTTTGACAAGCTTTGCCTTGCAGATACATTGTCAAAGATATTCTTGGTCATGGGACATTTGGGCAGGTTGCTAAATGCTTGGTTTCTGACACAAACAGTTTTGTTGCTGTAAAAATCATTAAAAATCAACCTGCATACTATCAACAGGCATGGGTTGAAGTATCTGTTCTGACATCGGTAAATGATTCTTCTTCAGATTGGCTCTCTTGTCTAAAATGATAATTATATATATATATATATATTTCTACTATTGTATGTCATGCCTTTTTTCTCTCTCTGCAGTTGAATAGGAAGTTTGATCCTGAGGATAAGCATCACATCGTTCGCATTTGTGATTATTTTGTGTTTCATCGCCATTTATGCATTGCATTTGAGCTGCTTGATATTAATCTGTAAGTATGGAACTGGAACAACTATCCATAATTTATGTCTGTTTCTCATTGAAATATTATTCACCACTTGGTGGTGCTGTAATTTTGACTTCCTATGTGCTGTCCTGACATTATTACAAATTAGGTATGAGCTTATCAAGATAAATCATTTTAGGGGATTATCACTGAGCATTGTCCAGCTGTTCTCCAAACAGGTATGACCCTTCCTGGCTGGAATTTATATTACTATTGTATGTCATTTCCTTTAAGTGGTCATATTTATTACTCCAAAAAGATTTTATCATTCCATTTCTTTTTAATTATCGAAATTAGATTTTGCGAGGATTGTCTCTGATGAAAGATGCTGGCATAATTCATTGTGATTTGAAACCCGAAAACATTCTTTTATGCACAAGGTCAGCTGCTTTTATGATGATTTGAATCATGAATTGGGTTTAACATATGTTTCTTGTTAAATTAATCGGTATGCATGAAATTAACAGTGTGAAGCCAGCAGAAATCAAGATAATCGACTTTGGATCAGCATGCATGGAAGATCGGACTGTTTACTCCTATATTCAGGTCTTTGTCTGCACTGTGCTCAAAATCTTGATTTAATTTTACTGTGCTTTCTAAAGTTCCTCATTTAGCTGGCAAGGATCTTGCTTGATGACACTCGTTTCTTCTGCAGAGCCGCTACTATAGATCACCTGAAGTGCTGCTTGGCTATCAGTATCCTTGTGTTATATTTCTTCCTTACTTTTTTTCTTGCCTACTGCGAATGGATGGAACCTCAGTGGAACTTAAATATACTTAACATGAGTTCATCCTGACCACTAGCAAAGCTTGAGTTGGGAGGCCTAGAATTGGTTTTGGTTGGAAAATCTACTGTAAACCTTAATATTCATGGATGAGAAGAAAGATCATAGCAATGAGCTAGACTTTCTTCCATCTGGTTGATGTTGGGAAGAAGTGGCCCTCTGCCTGTGTGGTGTGGTGAGATGTTGGAGAGGTATCTAATAATCTCTCTTGTTGAGGTCTTTACTCTAGTGGGTTGCCTAGAATATGAGAGAGGCACCCCCCCCCAAGGGGGGTGGGGTATTGTTTATGGATAATGATGAGAGAGAGTAGAGTGCAAGGTGAGAGTGAGAAGTGGAACAGAGGGAGAATATGAATATTGCATCAGTGTTTTTCAAGTTCCACACATAGGTTTGTTAATTCAGCCAAAGCATTTACGTTTAAGAGGCCTTCAGGACTATAGCATTGCTTCTTAGGGACTGTGAAGCCTTTTCACTAGGCTGGTCTATGTGACCTGGGGACCTTGAAATGGCAGACAACGAAATGGTATATTCTGATTGTCTCAAACTTTTGTTATGCATCTAATTGCTCAAGATCATTTAATAATTATAAGCATTATTAATTTATGTATAATATTTTGCATTCATAAGAAAGTTAAGCAGTATGTCAAAACATCCTGATTTGTATGTATCATACAGATAATAAAAGAGTTTAGTACAGGATTGACTAGAATGGTGGCAAATAGTGTTTGGTTTGCATAAATGGCCATCCATGTCAATGGGAAAAAATAAATAAATAAAAAAGTATACCACTTAAAGAAGCCAAATGGAGTGGGCTGATGGGGCACTTAGCTGGTTCATTCAGTTTCTCCCATTCAAAGTGGACAATAGTTCAAGCCATTGGTGAAGTTGATGCATTTCAGTGATAAATTGTAATCCCATTTTTTTTCTATAATCGGATTTAATCTGTTCCGGTGGCATGGAATTGCAATTTAGACCTTAACCCTTCTTCCAGGTATACTACTGCTATTGACATGTGGTCTTTTGGGTGCATAGTTGCTGAATTGTTTCTGGGGTTGCCTCTATTCCCTGGGGCATCAGAATTTGATCTTCTAAGGCGGATGATAAAAATACTTGGGTATGCCTCCATATTTTTGCTGGTATTACAAGTTCTATTCTCTTAGAGGTTACTGTCTGTGATATGTGGACAGCTTAATTCTCATATGTGGAAGATTTCTGCTTTACCTGTTGGTTCTTTAAAACTCACTTTGAAAAGCCTCATGATCCATCAAGGTAACAAGAAACTGATGAACAATTTCTTGCCAAACTTGAATTGACCAAGTAATTGCCATTTTCATTATGTTAATGTGATGCAAGTAAATTTTGTTATGAAAAACAGAATAGACCAAATAAATTTTGACAGATTTGGCTGGAGAAACTTTTTTATGCTATCTCAAATCATGGTACTGCTAAATTTGTGGGCAGATATTATGTTAGGATATAAATTCTATATTTTGTACTTTTAAGCAACTCTCTGTTAAAGTTCAGAAACTATTCCAAATTGAAACTAATAAAATAATGTGAAATAAAAGTAAATAGAAGTAAAAACTGAGATCATGCGACAAAGCTTAAGTAATGAGCAATAATTTTAAAATAATGTTTGAAGTTTGTAGTTGGTGATAATGTATTTTCACGATCCAACTAATAGCATAAAAAATGGAGGTTGCCTTTCATGCAACTTGCTGAATAACATGAACTGTCCGAGTTTTGGTGGATTATGGTTGCAAAATTATATTGCTAATCCACAACTCAAGAGCTTGAGCTGTCAAATACTCACAGTATTTAGAAGAAACATAAAATCAAAATAATTAGATTAATATGTCACATTACTACCGTGAATTTGGTACACTCCTGATCCGGTATGGATTAGGAGATGGTTTTGATAAGAACCGAATAGTATAGAGCAGAAGAAGGAGAATGGTTAGGAAGAAGGAGAAAGAGAAAGAGAGCGAGTAAGAGAAGTTTCTGATATTCAATTCAATCATAATTCCCTAGCAAGTTTAGGAGAACATATATACCCGTTAGGGTGTAGGTGCTGCCACAGCAGATCCCTTCCCCATTTGTTTATAACCACCCTTTTGTCCTATTCTAGCGCCTCCACATGGGGAATCTTACTACCTTACCGGGCTACTTCTAATAGAGAATTACAGCAATATAAGAATGAAAATTACAGCAACAAAGGAAATTACAGCAGTAAAAGGAAATCAATTTTTTTTTGGTTTTCTAATTCACTGTCCGGATGAGCCTTCCATGACAATATCTTTTGTACAGTGTCCTCTATTCATAGAGCCTCTGACCTAGTCTTTCTAAGATCCCATGATCGTTTGACCACCATAATGTGACTCCTTGTGAGACATCTTTTATTTGGTTGCCCAACTCAGCTGGACAACCTACTGGTGACCCAATTCAATATTTTATATCTCACTCACACATGCTGTTGTGATATAGCCACTCCCCATTACATGTATTGTGATTTCATACATGCTAATGAAGCAAGTGAAATGGTCATGCCCCACATAAAATAAAGCTGCTCTACTGGCCAGGGAGATGAAACAAGGTGGTTTAATAGGAGATTTTGGAATGCTCAATACTAGACCTGTGGTGAGAGCTCTAGGCTTTCTTTGAAGATCCTGGACATATTTTAAAGAAATCTAGACTGGACACATATATAAAATTTGTAAAATATATTAGATACTTTGCTAGGAATATTATAGGGTATAGGTGACATGGTCCTAGGGTTTAGCCTAGGACTAGAATGGAAATCGGAAGGATCCGATACCGTTAAAGTTAATAACAGAATGTATAGAGGGAATATTGAAGAAGAATGGGGGAGAAATTAGAAAGAATGGAGGGAGAATGGTAGAAGAACAAGAGAGAGAGATTAGAGAGAAATCTTGGAAGAGAATTCAGAATTCAATATCAAAATCAGCATGACTTTTACAGAAGAAGGATCAAGCTTATATAGCTTGAACTGTGGGTGCTGCCACATCATATTACACCCACTCTAGCTAACTGATTTGTCCTATTCTAGCACATGGACACCTGGCAGATTCTGCCATAACAAACTAACCAGCTGAAAAGGAAATACAAATAAGAGAATGAAATACTAAGACAATACAAGTAAGTAATATCCAAGCCGATACAAAACTTGGCTGCAAAATTATACATCTCCCTAGTCTCGTGACAAACTATTGCAACCATATTACCATGATGCTCTTTTATTGTTCCTTAGGTCATGACAATAGATCCTAGTTGTCACCCCCATAGTTGTGACAACTAGGAATATTTGGATGTACAAGTGAGGAGAAGACCCAACAAGTCTTGAAAGCTTACTCTTGTATAGTGCAGTAGTTTCTCATTCTCCTTAACTCTCCAGCTTTTTCTTGCCACCTGTGCCCTGTTTCTGCTGTAAGGCTGACTTAGCATTCATTACAGGATGAAAAAAGGCAAATTGCCTGCAATGGTTAGCTTGGGGCCATAGCTGTGACAAATTGGTATTTGAGTAGGTTCACAAATGAAGTGAAAACAAGGATGCCCTAGGGAGCACGGAGAAAATGCCTTGAAAGGTTGAGCACGAAGTTGAGACCCTTGAGCTTCACGTGTGGAGCAAAACTTGCCTATTTTGAGGAAGACCTTGAGTCAGTTCTCAACATCAGAGAGGAGAGGCTAGGCTGCATGAACAGCTTGGAAAAGAAAGTCACGGACACCATTAGTGCCATGCATGCTAGCTTAACACCATCAAGGCATTGAGAAGATCCAAAATATAGGCATTAATTGCAAAAGTGATGATAGTGGCTTATACATTTTAGATCCATCCATAGATATTAGTTAACATTTCTAATCTCTCAATAAGAGTATGCTTAATCGTTTGGGGAGTGGGCATTATGTCTACACTTAGCTGCAAAGTGAAGTGATGAAGTTGTAGATCATTGACATGGAGTAGGATATATTAGTTCCTTTTGATTAAAACAAAAATAATCATGAGTCCTAATCCCACTAAGTGGGGTTGGCACATGAATTGTAGACCTCTAGTTATCTTTATCCATGGTTATATTGCTGTAAGGCTATTATATCCTACGACATGTTTAAGGGTTTCCCATTAAAGTTTATTTTATTTATTATTGTTTTATTTTCCTATTCCTCTTTTTCTACGAACTTCCTCCATTTCATCTGCTTGCTTCATAGGTACATCTATCAGTCTCTTTTTCACATGTCCACACCATCCTAACTATGTCTCCAACATCTTATCTTAAAGAGGTGTCGCTTTAATGTTATTATGTGTAATCTTTTTCTTATTTTTTTTAATATGAAACACATCTACCAGATCTCAGTTTTGTTCTTATTTTGCACATGTTGGCACTTAATAACCCAACATTTTTAGCCATAAGGAACTAATACAATTTTATAGTTGTCTAATAAAACTTCCCTTTTATATTTAAAGAATTTTAAGATTGCAGAAAATGTTGAACACCTTTGTCATTTTAATTTTCTTGCCTTGATTTGATGAGTTACATCTTCTGTATTTTATGAGTTACTTTTAAGGAGTGTTTTCTGCATAATTTGAGTTTAATATATTCTTTATGTGTATCATAATTCCATATAGTCTCTTATATCCATAGAGACTTAGTCCATATGGAGTTTTGTGATGCTGATTTGATTAGACCTCAAGAGCAATTGAATTATCAAATGCAATATGTTTTAGACTCTTTTGACTTGTCAGGCAACCCAAAATCGATCCTGACCAATATCTTTTACACAACAACAACATATTAAATCTTAATCCCACTATGTGGAGTTGCCTATATGTATTCTAGCTCACGGGTCATTTCTATCTATGGCTATATTTTTTGTGTGACTCTTAATAAGTCGTATCATACCTAAGAGTCTCCCATCAAGTCTTTCTTGGTCCAACTGTACCTCTTTTGGAGATGAATTTCTACCTGAAGTTCAACTGTTGTTTATAGCTTATTCTTAATGGAATCTACTTTTTTGGAAGTTCAGCAGCATACACTTGGATGCAGGTACCCACCTCATGGAAATGGGGGGACTGGTTCCAATTTGGAAATTGGGGCTTGCCTATTTGATCTTGGTATTCCATCCCCAGCTAAATACTTCAAAAAACAATATGAATAATAATGAATCTTTGTTTGTTTTTAGTTGATATTTTACTTGGAGTTCTTCTGTGATCCTGTTTTCTTCTCAAGCAAAGTGAAAACTAGTCTCAGATGCGCAACTATTCAATCTTATGCAGTTGTTGGCATGACCTAGTGGCATATGTTTATAATTTTGCAGAGGACAACCTCCTGATTATGTATTAAGAGATGCCAAAAACACAAGCAAGTTTTTCAAGTTTGTTGGGAATGTCAACCATGAGTCTATGAGCAGACGGAGTGCTTACCAAGCATTAACAGAAGAAGAGTATGAAGCTGTAAGTGTTCTTGTATCTTTTCCCCCCTCAAGGAGGAATCTAATAGCAGATAACAAGGTATTGGCACAAGTGAGTTGTGTAACATCTCTGACTTATTGTGCATGGTTGGCAAGACTTCTGACTTGCTACTCTGATTACCTCATTACTTGCATGAATTTGTAACGATTGGAAATGTGATTACCTAGTGGTTGCCACCCATAATTATAGGGTTCCATGAAGATAAATTTTGGGAAACGAACCTGAGACTTATCTCCAGAGAGTGGTGTGCTCTCATGTTTAAGCTATGACTTCATTCATTTGATAGCTTTTAATATTAGCCTGAACCATCTCTTGGCCATATATCAGGCAGCACATCCTAATTTTTTGTCCCAAGAAAGTATATATGTTCTTAAATTGGCTGTGGTGTACATTCCTCATTTTATTGTCACATTTGTTATTTCTCATCAGAGGGAGTTGAAAAAGCCATCAATTGGAAAGGAGTATTTCAATTATATGAACCTTGAAGCAATTGTCACAAAATATCCTTACAGGAAGAACTTGCCTGAAGAAGATATTGTTAAAGGTTAGCTTTGCATTGTTATAGGCTCTATTCTGTACACACGCTTTATGAATATATTACTGTCTTCCTTCTAAGAAGAAATTGTTTGATAGTGGTTGTGGATTTCTTACAGAGAGTCAAATACGATTAGCATTGATTGATTTCTTGAGGGGACTAGTTGAGTTTGACCCAGCAAAGCGTTGGTCACCTATGCAGGTTAGAGAGAACTTTTATTACTTGTTGCAATTACTATTTGTTCTTTTGATTTCTTGCAGGTTTATTGGTTAAAGGCATAGTTGTATTGTGCACAAGCTGTATATGCAAAAAACATCTGGAAATGATAATAGAAAAGTAAAAGACTATCTAGAAGATTTAGAAGAAAATATTGCTCATTGTTGGGGGACCAGCCCTGGGGGAAAATTATTATCTGGGTGCTGCTTTGACTTTATTAGGAGAAGGCCTGCATAGTTTGTTGTCTTCTCAAAAAAAAAAAAAAAAATATATATATATATATATATATAAGACAGCAGAATACAAAACAAAGGAAAAAGTGGCTAATTTGAGTTTTATTTTTATGCTTGTGGCAATTCAGATTAAAGGGCCTCCTTTTAGATTCTTACAGATAAAGTTGTTTTGATTTTTATTTGTAAATTTCCAAATATAAACAGGGGGATCACCTGTGGGTCGTATCATAGGGGAAAATTATGCTATCAGGCCATATGGAGTCCTTTTCAGATCTAGAATGTTCTAGTTGGTCATTTTTATAATAGTCAAATCCTAGTGGGTAGAAGAGAACCCGCATTCTGCCAAATATGAAAGCTCCTATCTGAATTTGCAAATAATTTTTTTTTTTCAGCCTGTTCCACTCTAATACCAAAAACCTAACCTGTTCTTTTCTCCCTAACCTAACCCTAGGAACTTTCAGTAACCAAAATCCACCATATTTCCTGTTGTAGGTGGCTTTAGACTATAGTTTCCTAATATCCTACTCTATGGAAGTTATCATATGCCTGATAGATTTCAAAATAATTATAAAATGAGATCCTATTTCCACTGAAGAACTGGCTTGCTTCATAATCTTGCAACCAACAACAACATATCTAGCCTTTATCCCACTATGTGAGGTCGGCTACATGAATTCTAGACTTCCATGTATTTCTGTCTTTTGTTATATCTTCATTTAGGCCCATACATTTCATATCAAACTTTAATGTCTCTTCCAAAATCTTCTTAGATCTGCCTCTACTTTTTTTTTTTTTGACTAATTGTTCCATTTCATCAACTCTTCTCACAGGAGCCCCTCTTAGTCTTCTTCTCATATGACCAAACCATTTTAGTCCAGTCTCTCTCATCTTCTCCTCGATTGGCACTACTCCTACCTTATTACGAATAACCTCATTTCTAATTTTATTTTTTCTTGTATGGCCGCAGATCCATCTTAGCATTCTCATATCCGCTACGCTTGTTTTTTGCTCATGCTGGTATTTAACTATCCAACATTCTGAGCCATATAACAAAACTGGTCTAATAGTTGTCCTATAGAATTTTCCTTTAAGTTTTAATGGGATTTTACCATCACATAACACCCCCGATACATTTCTCCATTTTAGCCAACCTGCCTTAATTCTATGCGTGACATCCTCGTGAATTTCTTTATCTTTTTGAATCATTGATCTCAAATATCAAAAATGGTTTTTTTTTTTTTGGTATGATTTGGTCTTCCAATTTTATTATAACATCCTTCACTCTTGCATTCTTACTAAATTTACATTTCATATATTCTGTTTTCCTTCTACTTAATTTAAATCTCTTAGATTCTAAATTGTTTCTCCACAAGTCAAGCTTAGTGTTCACTTCCTCTTTTGTTTCATCCACCAACACTATGTCATCTGCAAATAGCATACACCATGACACTTATGTCTGAATGTATTTAGTGAGTTCATCCATTACTAAAGCAAATAAATATGGACTTAGTGTAGAACCTTGATGTAGTCCCATTGTAATTTTAAACGGTTCAGTATTCCCTCCGCATGTTCTGAGCCTTGTCTTTGCACCGTGATACATGTCCTTGAGGGCTTGTATATAGGCTATTTGAACTCATTTTTCTCTAAAACCCTCCATAATACTTCTCTAGGGACCTTATCATAGACATTTTTTAGATCTATAAACACCATATGCAGGTTCTTCTGATGATCCCGATACCTTTCCATTAGGCGTCTCAATAAGTATATAGCTTCCATTGTTGACCTACCAGGCATGAAACCAAACTAATTTTCCGATATGTCTGTTTCTTTTTTGAGCCTCTGCTCTATTAGTCTCTCTCAAAGTTTCATAGTATGGCTCATTAATTTAATTCTTTTGTAATTTTCATAGTTTTTCATAATCTTGCAACCAAGATTCCTTATTTGATGCAATTCTAAAGATGCTAGGAGTTACTGAAAATTTCCTTATGATATTGATTTCACCCTTGAGCCTTTCATTAAACTTGATCCTATCTCTTAGAAAGTGGCTGAACTTGTTTTAGAAGCTCTACAAAGCTTTGGAAAACTATAACCTTAAAAAATCTATTTTCATGTAAAATGGTCTCACCCTTAGATCAACACCCCTGAATTTTTTTAAGCAGAGACCATACTTCCACGAGTCCAGAACCCTTGCCTTAAATGAGCCTTGCTTCTTGAGCCAAAAATGTTTTACCTAATATGATGTTAAGGCAGCATGTTGAAGATCCACATAAGTGGATGGATATTCTTTTGAACTTTTCATGTTAGGTAAATAAAAGGTTTAGATTTATGGATTATATGGGTCTATTGAAGGAGTAAGGATCTGTCCTTTGTTAAATTGGGGAAAGAGAGAGTTTGGGTTATTTCAGAATCTCGGATGCCATGAAAAGTATCTAATTTGCTTTTGTTACTTTGATATTCTATGGCTATTTAAATCTCACTGAAAAATCTGTTAGGTTTGCTATTTTAGGTTTATTAATAGGTAAATGATGCTACATATGGCTTTCTCCTTCAGTAGCTTTAAATACGGAAATCAAGGAGTAAGGTGGAGACTAAACTTAAATATATATCATAATCAGTGGGTCTCGCATGGATGTGAGATAATTTATCCTGTGATAATTCTTCTTCAAACTTAGTAGGAAAATGTGATAAACTAGTTAGATATTTCAGCAAGATCCAAAAACCTGCTTTTATGTTTAACTTAAGAATTTAATGGATTGAACCTGCTTTTATTGTTAACAATATTTTATCATGGGGATGAGGTTGTTGATGCAACTATATATTGAACTCTGTAACCATGGAAAGCTCCTCTTCTTGTTATCTGTTCTATTAATTGGGAGAGTTTCCTGTCTAGAGCCTTAGATGGGAGGATACTTTCTGCACTGTATGTACTATTAATTTCAAACTAATGATCATTGACATATGAATTATGTATGCAGGCTTCAAAACACCCTTTTGTTACAGGTGAACCTTTTACGTGCCCATTCACACCTCCTCCAGAGACCCCTCGTATGGTGAGGAGATAGTCTTTCATTATTATTATTATTATTAAACTTAATGGTTCCACCTCTGCAACTTCTCTGAAGGTGATTTTGCAGCACTGAGGTTATTCTTCTAGTTATTATTGTGAATGCTTACTGCATTTCATGAATGTATTTTTCTGATTAGTCATGCTACTTGTACATCACTTTTGTACATCTTGGGCTACATAAAGGGGTATTATGACCAAAATACCCCTCGTCTCCATGCACTTCACGTGCCTCTATGTGCCTCATAAGAGACTTTTTTGTCATTGGTACACCTTTGTGTACCCCAAGGTGTACACAAAGGTGTACCAATAGCATTTTTCTTTTCTGATCCTGGTCTTGGCTTTAAGAAAGTTTGGGCTTGTCATTAAATAATTGCTTTTTGTATATTTGACTCAATAACTTGTTGGCTTCTGTTTTACTAGATTCTTCTGTAATTCTAGTTTACATATTGAGAAAGAAATTTTCTATTTTCTTATTTGCTTGTGATCCACATTAGCATTTGATGTCTGTGTGTATGCTTTTGACCTTGTCTTGATTACAATAAAAATTTTGTGTTGATTCTTAATATAGAATTGCATCCAGTTATTAAGGTTCTATTTCTTACTCTTTTTTTTTTTTCCATAAGTTATGGAGGATATTTTAACTTGTGCTTCCCCCTCTTCTCCTGCTGTATGTAGCCTGTTTCTCAAAACATAAAAGTGGATCATCACCCAGCTGGAGGCCATTGGTTTGCTGCTGGACTCTCTCCTAATGTGAGTTGACTGCTTCTTAAATATGCTATTCTTTTTGTTCACTGGGATTGTTAATGTTTATAATATAATATTTGTTTCTGCTGGAACACCTAATTCAACTCCTGGCTGGATAAACATGACATGCGCACGTATTGAAAGCAAATCATTTTGTATGATCATAATCTAGTGTTCTACTTCTACCTCATTAAATCATATTTGCAAATGACATAGGTTTCCAGCAGGACCAGAATTGCACTGCATAACAGCCCACATTTTCAAGTTTTGCCATATGGATATTCAGCCAGTTATGGCAGTTTAGGTAGCCATGGAAGCTATAACGATGGTGCTGGTTTTGGTAGCAGCTATGGAAGCTATGGAGATAACAATAATATGCTGGCATATTATTCTCCTGTTGGCCCGTCTGGGATGAAGGGTGCTGTGTCAATACTCGGGAGTAGTCCTGACACAAGACGAAGGATTATCCAATTCCCACCCGGAAATGGACTTGGTGTAAGTCCATCTGCTGGAAATTTTGCACCTATGTCCCTGGGGAGCAGTCCTTCGCAATTTACGCCTCCAAACTCCTATAGTCAGGTTTCAGCTGGTTCTCCAGGACACTATGGACCAACTTCACCAGCAAGAGGCACTTGTCATGGGTCACCTTTAGGAAAAATGGCTCCAGCCAGCCAGTTTAATAGAAGAAAAAATTTGGGGTATTCTGGAAGTTTGCATACCCAGGAGAGTTTGGCATCTCATCAGTGGCAAGGGCAAGTAACTGATGGTGCTGGCTCTGGTCAATCTGAGGGAAACTCTCCTGTAGTTGGTACTTTTCCATTGCATCTGCCATCAAACTCAAATGTCTCAAGCTGGAAGCAGCAACGAGGAGGCAGTGGAGTCCCTTCTGGTTACTCTGCTACTCATAATATTCCAGGTGCATTAACACATCCAAATATGCAATTCTCCCAACCCATGGAAGCTGTTCAAGATAAGCCCGAGACCGGTCTCTCATTGCCTGATCCTGGAGATTGGGATCCAAACTATAGGTAGCCACTCAAACTGTTATTCTGCACTGATTTACATGCATACTCCTTGCCCTTCAAAAATAATTTGGAGTCCATATTAGTTTATTTGCAAATTGTTGTTTCTATCCCTTAAACAAACTTATTGATAACATTTGGAGAGACATTCAGTTGTTGCCTATTAGGAATGCCACGTTACTAACATGAGAGAATACTTATAGGGAAGCTCCGTGTTGTTTTGGACACATACTGGCAGAAACTGTCAAATTTGTGTCGGCCTGTTAGGCAAACTTCTAATCATTTCCTATTATTTGATAATTTTCTTGAGAAACTGGACACTCCTCAAACACTTGGGAGGCACTCACATCAATAGAAAAAATACACATGTCCATCATTTGAACAAATTAGACCTGCATTATAACTTAAAAAGTAAGTTGGAAATCAGTTGTAAAATAAGAATAATTTCAACTTATATCTAGTAGTATTTCCACTAGCCCTTTTTTTCTCAATAATTTTGAAATACAAAAGCTTCAATTTTTTTATTTTTTTATTTTATTTTATTTTATTTTTTTATGTATGGAGTTTTCTAAATATCCAAACATATATGTTTTAAAGCTGGAAGGATTATTCTAAATATATGTTTGGATATTTAGACCCCCTTCCTGCTTTAAAACAATATCATCTTTAACTCGATTCTGATCCTCTGCCGCTAGCTAGGACACACTGAATAAGCTGTCATCTGACCTTAAAAAGGACATTCTGACTTCCTGTGATGTTAATTTAAAGATCACATCAAATGTCATATACTTGCTCTAACCATATTATCACTTTTGGAAACAGTCGTAAGAAAAAATGCTAGACCAGATTGATGAATCCTTCAACATGCATGCACACCCCCAGACCCCAAATTTAATGTGTCATCAGGAGAAAATGTGGATCTTTCGTAGCAATCATCTGAAACCTTGGGGGGGTTCTGTTCAAGGAATTCACATTTGGGTAACCACTTGTGTGCAATAACTTCCTCTTCCCCAGGTTGTCACCAATCTAATGGTATTTATCGAAACCGGTTTCAATTCAGGGTGACCATACGCTATCTATATGCTGACAATATTCTTCTTGTGGGCCATTAGTTATTGTTAGTTCAATTGATCATTTTTCTTGGCTTAATTTCTTTACCTTTGAATTTCTTGAGCCATTTTCTAATGTCTGCTCATGTGCTTCATCTAATGTAATCTTGGATTCGCTTCAGTGAAGAACTTCTTCTACAAGAGGATGGTTCAGATGTGACCTTTATGACCAATGAATTCAGTAGGGGAATGCAACTGGGCCAAGCTTTGATTCCTGCAGATTCATTGGTTTGTGTCAGAAGGCCTAACCACTTCAGCGCTAGTGTATCAACACAAAGGTAGTTTATTTAGTCTTCAGTACATTGTTTTATTGTTTCTCTTCATCACCATCATATTCTTGTGTGTCCACGATAATGATGGATATGTTCACTATTTGACAGTAAATTTGCTTGTATTTCATGTGACTATTAATATTGTTGCATAGTAGACTTTGCAATACATTATAATGTTCAGAACTAATTGAATTACTCATCTGAGAATGCTGAAACTTGAGGCTGGGTCTTGGCGGAGTGGTAAGGTTGCTTTCTAGTTTTTTGAATGCCGAGACAGTCTCTCCCCCAATAACATAAGGCTGTGTACATTTGAACCTCCCTAAGCTTGAGGCCTCACAGTGAGGAGCCCTTAACATTCCTCTTTTGAAAATAAACCTTTTAACTATCTGGAGGAATTTGCATGAGATATCACAGTTCTCACATTGAATTTGTTTGAAGTGCCACATCTGGAAATTGTCATGCCTTCTAAGAGGGTGTGCATATTTGGAATGGTACTGTGTTCTCTTTTGTAAAAGATTGTCTTTCTTTCTCATAATAATTTGCCTTTTTTAATCAACTTAAAGAAGGCTCAGCCAGGTTGCTTTTTACATTCGATGTGATTCAGGCCGCTTATTCACGCCTTTGCTACCGGGGAAGTCAACAACCCTCCTTCAGGCCATGATATGCATTTTGGGTATAACCGCCCCATGACAAAGCATTCACATTTCATGCCTCACTTGCTGCAAAGTTCTCCAAGCCGTCTGGGTCAGCAACCTGTTCAGCGGTCCAATCATGGGAGATATTCAGCTGTTCGTGGCAGTGAATGGAACCAAATTAAGGTGCAGCAGCCAGGTGCTTCCAGCCTCAACTCTGGAGGTCCTCGTTCACCAGGGAGTAGTAGATTATTCAGCAACGGTACATCATGGGGTACTCGACCAAATCCCCCTTTTTTCTGAGCCACTACAATTTCTTACTTCTATCCTGTACTATCAATGAATATATTCTATTTAGAGGTAGTTTTTTTTTCTTCAAAACAAAGAAAAATATTAGCATTAAAGAGAAATAATTAGTTTTTTTTGTCATAACTAACCAAGGGATTTTATTGTAGGGCGAAGGGGCAACCATCCCATCCCCGACCTTCCACCAACTCGTGGAAGAAAAGACTAAGGAAGCATGATGATGCTGCTGCTGCTGCTGCAAGTAGCTTAATTTTCTATCTCAAGGGGCTCTGCAAGAAAAGTTGTACAAATAGTTGCAATTCCAAATCATTCTCATTCATCGTGGTCACATAAATTTAATATATGATTGTGGTTTGGTTTTTATGGTTTTTCGTCATATTTTGGTAGTGAGTAGCCATGGCAATAATTGCCGCCTCAAAGCCAAAATTTTGATTCGCTACCATTATTGGTACAGTTGGTGAAATTTAATCAGGCTGCAGGAAGAAAAATATCCACTACAAAGAAGTCCAGGTGATGATGGCTGGAGCATCATGTGTTGTTATATTTCAACAGTGTGGGAAGCTGTGATTCAAATGGGGTTAAGAGAAGTTGTAAACCAAGAAGGGGACAGAATTGCGATTATTTGATTCAATATGATTGGCAATGCATTTTGCCCTTTTATTTTCACTGCATTCATTCATGTTCCTTATGGCATTTGACCATCTGAAAGCCGAAGTAGCCGTGCTCCTGTTGCAGCACATGTTGGTTGAGGAGTTGAACTAAGTTTATCCGCAGGATGTGACAGACACAAGGTCAAAAGATATGGCAATCGCTTCGAATGCAACTACCCTGCACTGGGCATATTCATTAGCTAACTAGGATGGTTCCTTACAATGGGGGCATGGACATGATCACTAAAATGCAAAAGTTTGCTCCGTCTGAATGTTGTTGTAGTTTTTCGTTTTTATTTAGAAAAAAAAAAAGAAAACATCAAAATGGTGCTTTTCTAATTCATATTTCTGTTCTCATTGATCAATTAGTCATTTCTGTATTAAATCAACTTCCACAAATGACTAATCAATAATCATGCTCACTTTATAGTGACTGACTAGTCATTTTTTTTAGGAGATGGGTAACATTTGCAGTACAAGTAACTTTTTACAAGTGTTTAATCATCTGGCAAGAACTTAACCATAAAAACTATAAGCACAATCAAACTGGACTCAGAAATTAAGAACCCAAGTTGGCGCACATGTTTATTCAGTAACTGGTAAAGGAGGAGGAGGAGGAGGTGATATATTCAACAAGAAGTGGTTGCTCAGTCTGTGGGTGGTTTTCTTTAATTTTTGTTATTTTTTGAAAAGGAAAAGACGAGAGAGAGAGAGGGGGGATTAATTTATTTGGTCGATATTATTAACAAAGGAAATGTTTTGAGTGTGTGCGTGCATGCAAATGTGAAAGAAAGAGTGGGAAAGAGAGGGGACAATTGGGTGGCTGTGCACCACTCTCAGCTGGGGCTGGGGGACCAAATATCTGCCCCAGCCAATGGTTTCCTTCCCACCGATATCCTCTCCCTCCCCCAGACGATCTTCCCAATTTCCTTTGTTTTCTTCTCCTCCTTTTCTTTTATCTTTTTTATTTTCTTTCTTTCCCTTCCCCTCCTGATATTTAACGAAAACAAAACTAACCCAAGCGGCAAATAGCACACAGGAAAATATCACCCCATTTCTCTTTAATTCATTAAAAAAAGGAAAATTTAAACCCGAATATAAGTCATTCATTCACAGCACCTCTATCCTCTCTCTCTCTCTTTCTCTGCAACTCCCAGCAGGCAGCAGGCAGGCAGGTGGGCGAGTTCAAGATTTGAGCTTTTTCTCCCATTCACTGAGGTATGCCACGGCTCACCCAAATACACTTTCTCCCTTAATTCCTCTTCGTTATCCTTTCCAAGTTCATATCTCTCTCTGGGTCTTCTGGATTCTATACATCTTCCTTGATTTTTCCTTTTGATTCGTCTCTGCTTGATGCCTGATCGAGAAACATGTTCGTTTCCCAATTCGTTGTTTTTCGCAATCCAATGTTGTAACAGCTTCTGATCTACTGCTCAATTCGATATTTCCTATGTGCAGTGTGAGGATGTGTTCTTAATTGTTGTTTCCCCTGCATTTTTGTTTTTTTTCTCTTTTTTTCCAGGCTTCAGGACTTTTCTCGATTTGCCATGGCTTGCTTCTGTTTTTGCTTGTTTAAAGTTATAGTTTGATTTAAGATGATGTTCATGCTGATCGAATTTTTTTCACAAGAGGCTAACTATTTGCATTGATTGACATACTCGGTCTTAAATAAACAAGTTTAAAATAAATTGAGTAAAATAAAAATGTTCCTCTTATCTGCCTGTTGATTGCTTGCTTCAGATTATTGATTCACCCCTTCTAAATTTATCCTCTCCTCTGATATCTTTGAAGATTTTATTGCCTGCTTCAAGTTTACCCATCCTAAAGCTCTACTTCTTTAATATTTTGCTTGAAATCACATCCACAACTTCGTACTTAACAAGAAGGAATTTTTGCAACCAAAATGGATGCCATCTATGTCATAAAATGAATGTGTGTATTCATCATTTCTTTAATTCTGTCATTTTCAGAAGCTTAAGAGAGTGACCCAGCATCCGGTAAATCCATTTCATCGCCATCTGGTAACTTGCTTGCAAACTGAACTACTTTGATATGGCTGTGCCCTTGTGATGGTATTGAATCTAAGCAAGAGGAGGCCATATGATGGCGACTGCTGCTGTTGTCGGTCTTAGTGCAGGAAAGAGGCTCTTGAGTTCCTCCTTTTATTATTCTGAGCTCACAGACAAGTTGTCCTATGCTAATGACTATGGGTGGACACACCCTCAGGTTGCTTCCACAAAGAATGTTATCACTGCCAAGAAGTCATCCAATAATGGCGGCACTAGTTTCCTGTCCAACCGGCAGATACGGTCCATGAAGGCTCTTAAGGATCATGTGGATGTTGCTTGTGATCCTTCTACTGCAGAGATGTGGCTTGCGAGTTTAAGCCACTTGGAGTTGGAGGGGGAAAGTTCTCGTCCAGACTGTACGGTGGAGGCTCTCCTCTTGTTGCAGAAGTCTATGCTGGAAAAGCAATGGAATCTTTCGACTGAGACAGTCATACCTGATAGAATAAGAGAACATACCAACAAGAAGATGCACATCACTGGCTCTGGGACATCTGCGCGCAGACGGAGAACAGATACTAGGAAGAAAGTTCTGAGGCGAAACGGTTCTGTCATGGAACCAAGTACAAGTAAGCACAGATCCATTGTGGGTTCAGAGCTGCTCCAGAGCCGTTTGAAAGGATATGTGAAGGGTGTTGTAAGTGAGGAACTACTCACCCACTCAGAGGTTGTGCAACTATCCAAGATAATAAAAACCGGTCTTTACATAGAGGACAGGAAATCAAGGTAATTCATTGTCTCTTTTTGTTCTTTATTTGCTTATTTTCAGTGAAGGAACCACTTTGATTCATCTCCTTCTTTTGATCCTGCCCGCATATGATTTCCACAAGGAGCTAATTGAAGATTTGGTATCAGTAGTTATGCCTTCTAATAAGAAATTCAACTCAACTCAACTAAGTCCCCCCCCCCCCCCCCAACTGCTCAGCATCACCTACATCTATCAAGTGCAACCTCAGTCCATACTGCAAAATAACATGTTTTTCTTTATCATCTCAAGCCTTCTACTAGCAATGTCATTTTTCAATAGCCTTGGCAGGGAAGAGCTTGATGTGAAGAGCTTGAGGATAGCTTTTACTTCCTCTTTCTGACCAAGGCACCTCAGTTGCCTGCTTTGCCGTAAGGTTCTTTTTGTCAAGGAAACATTTCGAAGCACTTCAAAAATACAGCCGAAAAAGAGATGAAACAAACAAAACACTTTTAAGGACTGTAGATCTTTGATCACACAAATGAACATCCCATCTAACGGTGGCAAAGGAAAATGTTATGATCATGACAATAAAGAGATTTGTAGATGAAAAGGATTTTTTCATGTTTCTTCTTCGTGGATAGGAGTATATTTACTTAAGACTATTCAATTATCCAAGAAAGGCATTTCAGAAGGAGAAGGCTTTCAGTAGTTATTGAGGGTTGGGGCTTGCATGCTTTTCTTTTCCTAAACTATCATTCGCATATAAACTTTTCCTTCTTATTTACATGATTTCTGCTGAATGGGCATTCCAGACTGAAGGTAAGATTGGGATGTGAGCCGTCAGATGACCAGCTCGCAGTATCCTTGAGGATCTCTCGTGCTGAGTTACAATCAAAAGTGATAGAGTGCTCTTTGGCAAGAGAAAAGTTAGCAATGAGCAACATTCGTCTCGTCATGTCCATAGCACAGAGATATGATAACATGGGTGCAGAAATGGCTGACCTTATCCAGGTTATTTCCTTTCCATTACCTTAAAATTTCAGATGCCAATGTATTGCACCATACTTAATCTACTTAATATGGACCTGCAGATTCCTTTAAAGAATTTTGTCTATGTTTCATGTAGGGTGGCCTGATTGGACTACTTCGGGGGATTGAGAAATTTGATTCTTCCAAGGGCTTCAAAATTTCAACCTACGTTTACTGGTGGATTCGTCAGGTGAGGTCCACATTTTCTTTCTGTTAACACAATTATGCGTGTGCGATTATTTTCATGCATCAGGCAAAGTTTTAGTTGATGGTATCTGATATCCTATAACCAAGACGAACAACAATAGAGAGCGTGACAAGTAGGTCTTTGACATCTAAAAGGACCATGAGCATGGCTATCCAAACTTGAAGTTGGAGAAACTATTTTTAGTTATAATCATGAAGCAGAACTGTTAGAACCACCAAATATCATGCAATGTGAAGGACATTTGATATGAGACGGATGATTAGATGATATGGCACTTATTCTGGTAGCCTTTTGGTCTTGGAGGAGTTATTAAGCCTTAGAAATTTTTATCCTATTGTTGAGTCATTTTTCCCCTTTAAACTTCGACTGTGGATTGAGTAATCCCCTTAGCACTCTTTTTTTTTGCTAGATCTCCTTAGCTTTGACTTTAATGTTAAAAGGTATTACTCTTTATCACCCTCGATCCCAAGGTATTACTCCTTCATCCCAAGGTTGGATGAAGGAGGGAGGGTTACATTAAGTAGCTGACAAAGCCAAAAAAAAAAATCATCTGATCCCGAGTTCTAAACAAGTGATCATTTTCGTTGCAACAAGTTTCTCTACACCTTCATAAGCCCTAGTACCATGCATGTGCTAAATATATCACATGACATGGAAAGGAATAGTCATAAGTGCATCTCAAATTCCATCTAGACAAGCCCAGCCCCATGAGAAAATGAAGTCCTCAAAAACTGTAGTCAATATAACTCATTGGCAGGGAAAATGTGGTTCCAATATCCTGAACTAATTGCTCTACCCTATGGCTAAGAAATGAGCTTGTGCCAAAGAGGGTTCAGATTGCACATTCTATCATTTCACCTGGAACAAAGTCTGATTTCAATATGAAATATATGGAAGAACTCTTGTAAGGACACCTCCTCTACTCACTGGAATACATTTTATACCTGCTTTGACTACCCAAAGTATTTTTTCCATTCTTAAACAGGAACTTTGGAAGCCTTTTTAGTGATAGTTGCAGTCAAGCAGCTCTTTGATATTATAAATGTTGTACCCACAATAAAACTTAAAGATGTAAAATGAGTTGTACTCTTTTAGTCTTCGTCTTATGATTTGTATTGATACTCTATCATGTCATTTTTGTACTCTTTTAGTAAATAAATTACATTGTGTTGTCACCTCTATATGTCTTTGTTAGTATGTGTAACCTAAAAGAATCTGCCCTGTGCCTTCTCTTTCATGCAGGGTGTTTCAAGAGCATTAGTTGAAAATTCCCGAACCTTAAGATTGCCAACCCATTTGCATGAAAGGTTAAGTTTAATACGTAATGCCAAGACAAAACTGGAAGAGAAAGGAATAGTTCCATCGATCGATGTAAGTCTATTGATCACTATACAATTCAATAATCGCGCTTAATAGTCATCAAAACTGCATAAATATATATAGGCATCCCTTACCAGGAACTCTAATGTAGCTTTGTTATGCTTTAGTTTTGTAATTTCCCCTCTAATTCATTTATTTTTCACTCTCACCTTCAGAGAATTGCAGCATGCCTTAACATGTCCCAGAAGAAGGTCAGGAATGCGACAGAGGTACTGAATACTTGAGGCTGTACATTGTCTCAATACATTATATGCTAGGGTTCCTTCAATGTTTAGTTTCTCCTCTCTTATTGTGTCTTTGTCTTTTGTAGGCAATTAATAAGGTCTTCTCACTTGATAGAGAAGCATTCCCTTCATTAAATGGTCTTCCAGGAGAAACACTTCATAGTGTAAGTGTAAAGATAGAAGAAACTCGATTCTTTCTAGGAGAAACTTTTTACCAAAACAGCATAACCAGTGGCAGGCTAACGACATCCGGATATATGCATGGGGGGGAAGGGGGGAGATTGCTGGGCTGCTTGTAGTAATTGGAATTGGATTAAGTGGAACTGATTACTATTTTGGTTACAAGAGATGTTTGACTCGAACTTTCTATCTTTCCAGTACATTGCAGATAATCGCCTCGAGAACAATCCATGGCATGGAGTAGATGATTGGGCACTCAAGGTAGGCGGCCAACAAAATAAATTCTTAAAACTTTGGAGATTCAAATGTTCAATGGAAACATATTCAGTTTTAGCAGGAAACATATTGGGCTCTCAATATCACAATTGTGATGTCGTTTATCTACTTTAAACTGCTAAAGAAACTAACTATGATTTGGGTTAGGTTCGGCGCCGGGGGGGTGGGGGGGGGGGGGTTGGGGGTGTTGTTTGGGTGGGTGGGTGTTGGTTTAGGGAGGTGGTGGTACTAGTAGAAGAAGAAGAAACTGATGCCCATAATTCCTTTTGCAGGACGAGGTTAACAAACTCATAAGTACAACTCTAAGAGAACGAGAGAGAGATATCATACGACTCTACTATGGCCTGGATAATGAATGCCTCACCTGGGAGGACATCAGTAGACGGTGAGTACTAAGGGACATTTTTCCAGTAGCCAAATCTATTCACTTCTCCTGGCTTTTGGAATGATCTGTTGGTTTTCCTCACTTTTTCGATACTGAATAAGTTGGCTTGGTATCAAGATAAATGCTCAAAGATTTGGTATCAAGTACTCATTTTGTCAAATCCTACAGGATAGGTTTGTCCAGGGAAAGAGTGAGGCAAGTTGGACTGGTTGCACTTGAGAAGCTAAAACATGCTGCAAGGAAGAAAAGGCTGGAGGCAATGCTGGTGAAATATTGACTTGATATGTTTGTAAAAGAGAGTAGAGACTGCATATGTAAATATCAAGAAAGAAAAGGTCGAATCTCCATTTCATTTTTCTGGAAAGAGGAATAAGTATACATTGCCGTGTAAAATCTCTAATTCTATATATTTTTGTCATACATTCTCTGTTAGTGAGAATCTCTGAGCAAGCAATCTTATGTTGCTTTTCTTCTACTTGTTTTGGGTTTATTTGGCACTTTGGCCCTCTACTCTCACACTGACTAATCTAAATCACTGGCATGGAACTTGGTATCTATCCAATGTGCTCCAAATTGCAAAACCTCTTGATGGATGTGGGATTTGCAGTCAAAACCCACCAGCCGGATGTAGGCTGTACTTTGCAGCTGTTGCCTCCAACTAGTAGTTAGTATTGTTCATCATTACAGACTATCACCTATATGCAAAACTTTGTTTCCTCCTCCCTGTTTCATTTGCATACCTCCTAATAAGCCCGGTGGTTTTTGAATTTGCAATCTTCATGAAAAAACTCAATACTTCCAGCAGTCTGTCCAAGGCCTCTGCCGTTAGAGACAACAAAATGCAAACAGAAAGCATGTTCCATCGCCAATTCAGTTAGAAATATCATCTAATTCACTCCATAGATAAGACTTAGGGAACTCCATAAAGAGAAGAAAGTTTGCCCAAGGGTTGCCATTTGATCCTACAGAATCTAACTTACAAGTAACAAAAAGGAAGAGGTGAGAAAGCCCTCCCCCTCTCCACCTGGAGCAAAACATATTACCGGCACTAGTTATGCCTTTCCTATATGAGCCATACCAATGCAAAACAATTCGCAACATATATAAAAAAGTGCATAATCTAATAGCAACAAGCACTCCGGGTAGCCAAATCAATGGACGAAAAATCAAATGAAAAGATTTAAGCATAGTCTACAACATCTAAACAAGTATGATTGTGTATGCTTAGGTAATCTAGCAGCCGTTCACGGCCACACCTACACTACATATTACCCTTTGAAGGGGGTGGGCACCACAATTCATACATAAATGCCTTGTATTTCACTATCAAGTCATGCATATTCCGTAGAAGCCAAACCAGATCAAGTTATAGAGGATATAGCAAGGTAATGATTGGGAAAACAGAAATATGAGAAATGAGGATATTGTTATTGCTTGGAACATGAACAATCAGCATACTTGTTATACATGAAAAATGCACTGGCATGTGAATGTTACCGCTGCAAAATCACCATATCTAACAGTGGAGAAGTAGGTGGCAGTGACAAGTGATAGGGACGGTAATTTCATTTTCCTTCCCATTGAAAAATCCTACTTCTGGACATATCCTAGAAAGAATTCAACCATTCTTCAACGTTAGAAATGCTTTTGCAAGCTTCCAAATCCAGAATCTCAACAAAGCTATGCATTACAAGATATTGAATGATAGGGAAAAGAAGATGTCATAAAAAAAAAAAGAAACAAAATTGTATCCACTGATGCTAGTCTCAAATGTAACAACTTGGCAGTAACATCATCAAAAGTTAGAATGCTGCTCCAAATCCAGCAGAAACAAGCTGAAAACCTAGAGCAAACCTTACACTTAGGTCAATATTCATGCTGGAAACAAACATAGCCCAAACCCTATCAATTCAGTCTGTAGCTCAATGCATCTTTTCCACCCAAGAAGAACTAGACTGCATCAACGTCGCTTTGAACCAGAACTTTGCATCTCCAGCAGCTGCTCTAGGGATACTAAAGACCACCTGTCTTCAGTTTGTGCAAATACCTTCTGATTTAGGGAGTCAATTATAATGCTTATGTTACCAAAGCCATATATCTGGTGCCCATCTTGCATTCTGCCAGGTTTGGGCTTAAATAGCAAGCCGTTCTGCTGTGCATGCACTTCAATAACTTCTTTCAAGCTCATCTCAAGCCCACCACCCATGCTCTCCATCTGGGTTGTACTACCCAGGCCAGTAGAAGCTCGAACATCCACTGGTACTTTTTGCTGAGCCTCATAGTTTCTTTGCTCAAGCACCCTAAGATAGCTTATGTTTTCTCTCAAACCAGGCTGGACCACTTGCATGCCTTCAGCAGCCTGGTTCATCATGTTGAGACCCAGATTAAGCCGATACCTAATATGTTCATTAGCCAAAAGCTCTTGTGGTATCAGCGCCTTCCAGCCCAAATACCATTCAGTCACTTCTTCAAAGTCTGGATTTGAACACAACCAGTGATACAAAACTTGTTGCCACTTGTCAAAGAATATATCCATTAGCGGGATCATGTGATGAATGGGAATAGCAGTAGCCCATGTCTGGATCCAATAAAACTGATCGAGCTTTTGGTTTGCAGGGTTTACTTGGAATTCATGCATAACAGCCAACAATTTTGGAAGGATAAATCTGACCATTAGTTGTTCCCAACTGGCTGGATCAAACACAGTCTTCCAAGGAGACAAAATGTAGTATGCAGACATATCACTAGGATGCCAAGCATGAAGCACACCTTCCAACCTATTACGTATAACATGATAGAAAGTCTCCAGCTTTTGTCCCAATAGTGGTAGCCATGGATGCAACCAAGCATGGATTGGAATAGTTTCACGGCGTGGGTCCCACAAGTCCACGGCAGCTGACAGTTTGGGCATAACAATGTTGTCCAATATACTTCGAAGGACTGAAGGAGGTAGCAACTTTTCCCAAGCTTCCAGAAATCGTAGCATAGGTTCAGGATCTCTTGCCTGCCAAGAATTGGTGCCGGATATTCTAATAGCAGGGAAGACAACTTCCATGAACAGCTGAGTATAAGGTGATCCTGCATCAGAAAAATCAAAAATATCCTCTCCTTGCAACAGATTCTTCCACAAAGACACCACATCCACCCCATGAACTGGATTTTGAAGAGGGTCCCATCCCTGAAATACTCTAATGAATAAAGGAAGGGCAAGTGAGCAGGCAATGCAGGACAAATTGCACAGCTTGTAGTCATCAGCAAACCGCTTCTGCAAATCCCCAAATAATTTTGCAAGGGCATCTAAAGTCAATATACCAAGTGAATTTTCCTCTCCAACTCGGTCCAACAAGGTAACTATTTCTTCCATGTTTTCCAACTGTTTCTTCTGGCGAGCTGCCTCAGATTGAAGCTTCTCTTTCTCCTTCTGCAAAGTTACCAGCGTCTCCCTCTCACTTCTCAGATCCTGATCAATTTTCTGTATGTCCAACTCAGCTAAATCCACAACCAATCTCACATTATGCTGAAGCTCAGGCATAGGAATGTCATTTTCCCTAGCTTTCTCCTCTGCATTCAAGTTCTCCAAGTTTGTCAAAACACGAACTTGAGGTCCCCTCATATCAAAAACTTTTTGAACAACTTCCAGGCCCTGCTCTTGCTTCCTGGCCAACAGTTCTTCAGCAGTAACAAAATCCTTCTTCTTGGGCCGAGCTTGTTTTGACCACAACTTCACTTTGGACCGGCTCACTGGCTGGGACACCCCAGGCAACGATTTTTTTTCTTCTAATTCCTGCAATGATGGCAAATTGGCCTCTTTGAAATCATTGAAACCCATCCCCATATTTTTGGGCCGCATCTTTGCCTCAACGGGAGCGACAATCCCTTGCTCATTTTTCCCTAGCCCACCTCCTTTATAACCCATCTTCTCAAGCAACTTCATCCCAATTCCTTTTGTGTGCTTTTCAAACAAACCAACATCACCAAGCTCTGAATCACGCCTTCTGGATTGAGATGCCTTGGATAATTTTGATTTCTCTTTTTCCCTCTCAAGCCGTTGCTGTGCACCTTCCTTAATCTTCCTGCCAAAAGCAGTAGGAAGGAACTCCTCCTCGTCATTCTGGACGTCATCCGATTCTTTCCTCTTAGATGTAGAGCTGGGATGGAAGCCTAGGCCAGAAGAACCAGAGTAGGATGAAGAGAGACCTAAACCAGCTGTATTAGGTTCATTATTGTTGTCGTCTTCAGAAGCATCGTCTATTTTATCTTCCCTGGAATTGCGATCAATTTCCTGGTTGGGCATGACGGTTCCAGTGGAGACGAAATTGACCGGCTTGGTGAAGTCGGCTTTCTTGGAGAGATCTCTCCTCCGCTTCCTGGAAGAAGAACCTTTGCGGTCATCGGCGTCGGAATCGCTGTCACCGGAGGCGAAGACGCCGTAAAGAACATCGTCTTTGGTCTGAATGCGCTTGTCCTTACGCTTACGGTAGTAGAATTCCCCACCAATCCACTGACCGTCTTCGAAATCATTCTCCATCCCGAACCTTTCCATCTCCTGAAACTCCTCCATCTTCCCTCCCCTTCACCGCACCGACAAAGCACAAAATTCGAAACGCAGAAACCCTAGAAATTAACAATCCCCGGCTACCTACGCACGGATCTAGTTCCTATACGTACGCGAATAAATTAAACAAATTTCGAGCGCAGAGTAACAAAACAACCCCTACTCGGCCTGAAACTGGAAGACGACTCTAACAAAGATGTCTAGGGCTGCCGGAGGCGCAAAGAAGCGTCGAACGGCGTACCTTAATCTAATCTTGAAAGTGCAAAGAAGACGGTTTCGGCAGCGGAAGCCGCTTGATGAAGAAGAGGAGGAAGAAGAAGAAGTGCTCTCCTCGGCGAATAGAAAGCAACCCGATATCCACAACACAGACGAACTTCTCTCCTCGGTGATCGTCCGATGGCGGTGTCGACACAGTTGGACTCGGTTCTCTTTTTTCACGAGTCTTTAATTACTAATTAATAGTAAGTAATTAACTAATTACATCACCGTCGTAGTGGTAGCTTCCTATTATCAGCGTATAAATTAAAAAAATCAAATATTTTAAATCAATATTTGTTAAATTATAATTAGTAATTTTAATTTAATTTAATTAAAATTCCTTGAATTATCTCATATTTAAAATTAAATATATAGAAAAACACACAATTGGTTAACAATTTTTAATGTGGATAATTTCAATTTTAAATTTGTTTTTATTTGTATTTTAAGTTTATTACAAAAATTTGAGCATTTATTTGAAAGTAAAATTAATTTAAGTAAACGTTATATTTTGCTGTTACAAAATTATATAAATAAAGTATTTTCTTAAAATATTTTTTATATTTATTGCTTAAAAAATTAATTATCACTTTATTTTTTTACACAAAAAAATGTAGTAATTAAATTGACTCCAAAATATGAATGTAAATGTATAATTAAAATAATAAAAAAATATTATCACAAACAAAAATTAAAAATATATAAATAAATTGACTAAAAAATATAAGTAATCAAAATAATAAAAAATTTAAATGGTCAAACAAAAAAAATTATAAATATATTGTCAATAAATTAATAACATTTCTTCATAATTATCACTTATTTTTTAAAATAAAATTATTTATAATTTATGAAATTTATAAACATCCTTCAAAAAAAAATTAGGCTCCATCCTCTTTACTTTTATAATTTTTAGTTTTGAATTTTAAATTTATTTTTAATTTTTTGTTTTAATAGTCTCTTTTTAAAAAATTAAAAATATGTTTTTTTATTTTAAAAAATTATTTCTTAAAATAAAAAATTTAAAAACACATTTATTTTAAAATTTTGAGAAAAATTATTTTATTATATTTTATTCAATAAATTTAATTATTATATGATAAAATTAACTTTTTTTAATAAAATTTTATTATTAAAATAAAATAATAAATTTTATTATTTTATGATAATTTATATAAAATATTATTATAAATATATTTAATAATATACTATATGTTATCCTATATTTTTAATTATAATATAGATATATTATATTTTTTAAATTTTAAATAAATATATAATTTTATTTTTATAATTTAAGAATAATTTTTTTCTGTTTTTATTTTTTTCCTTTTCCTTTTTAGAGACAAAATATGAAAAATAGATCGTGCTTTCCATGTTTTGGACTTAGAGATTGTTTTGATTGAAAACTTTTTAACCAAAATAACTTTTATTGTTTTGAGTTTCTTTTACCAAATTTTTTCTTATTTTTTAAAATATATTTTTAAAAATAAAAAAATAAATGCATTTTTATTTTGTTTACAAAATTGAAAAACTATAAATAAATTGAAAACAACAAAAAAAACATAACCTTAAATTTTTAAAGTGTTTATAATTTTTAGAAGCGAAAATGTTATTTTTAACACCCGTTAATGGCATTTTTAATGACACATTTGCATTAACATATTATACATTTGTATTAATGTAATACAAAATATAACACATTTATAAACTAGTATTACAGAAATATCACAACTTTGTTTACTCTTGTTGTTATGTTTTAGAGAAATTTTGATGATAAAAAAATTATTTAAATTTATAATTTAAAAATGATTCATGTTGATTTTTGATATAAAATTTCCAAATGAAAAATTCTTAGCACAAATAAACTATTTATACTTTATCAAATCTTACAAAATTTTCTGTTAGGCTCACTCTATAAATAATAATGTTTTTATCTCTTGAGAAATATGTGTTAAAAGAATGTGTGTTCAATTTTTGTCAAAAATTTTCATTCAAATTTCACTTTATTTTAAAATAATACAAGTAAAAAATGTCGACTTTTTCTCTTAAAAATATCAAATTTTTCATGTCTTAATTTTTGAAATAATTTGAGAAGTTAAATTATGTCAATTTTTAGTCAAAATTAGTCGACAGTTTTGATAATCTATCGACACCCAAATTTCATGCTCCCGGTCCAAGAGACTTTAATTCAAAATCAGTTAACAGTATTATAACATGTCAACTCTCCTCTAAAACAGTTGACCTTTTGTTAAAATCAATCGACTTAATTTTAAATAACCTTGGTTTTAAATCTAAATGTTTCGAAAGAAACAGTTAACCAATTTTTTGAATTTGTTGACAATTTTTATTTTAATAACATTAAAACGACTAGTGGTTGAACAACCAAAAAGCTATAAATAGAACATGAAAGAGTTTGTAGAAGAGCTAATGAAGAAGTGCAAATGATCAAACTAATAATTTATTTTACAATTTTTCTAATTTTTCAAAATTTTCATTCAAAGGCAAAGTGTATTTTTGTATTATTTGTTTTAGCCTTTGATTTCAATCATGATGCTTCATTGTAACTAAAGGAGATGTCTTGTAAATTCTCATTTATTGTAATATCTATTGTCGTATTAATTTATGAGTTAAAGGGTTTACCATGTATTGGTAGGAGGATTTGTATATATCTAACTTGTTGTTATAATACTTATTTGGATTATTTGAATCACAAAAATTGGTTGAAGATGCTGTTTTGGCATTTCTAAACCATTTCCCATTTTAAAAACGAGAAAAATAGCCCAAATTTTTTTTCGGATCGTTTGTGTAATTTTTCAAAATTTTTGGATTGTTTCATAATTTTGAAAACTTGACACTAGAAAATGCGTTTATAGTGATTACTCCCAACAACAGAGGCACAATTGCACAAATCCTTAAAAAAAATTGCTCTACCTCATTTTTTCTCGAATTTATTATTATTAATATTATTATTTTGTTCTTATTATTCTTCCAATCTGATTGCTTCAACGCCTTCATCGCCATTTGCTTCTCGTCCGATTGCTTTGTCACCATTGTTGTTGTTTGCTTCCAAAGCCTCTTGCTTCAGTGTTCCTTTAGTTCCGATCGTTCCTTCTCAACCTTCCACCATCTACTTTAGTGTTTATTGGTTGTTGGTCGTCAATTCCCTTTTGTAAGTAACCTTTTCCCATCTCTCTCTCAAATTTCTTTTTTTTTGCAATATCTTTGTACCCAACTTTGTTCATAGAATTTTGCCATGCTCTATTTGGGAAAATGGGATATAAAAATGTTTAAATATATATGTGTTTTTGTGGCTCTTGATAGGGTTAGAGTTGACCTTCTCCTTCTCGAGCCCATATACTTGTGGAACTTCTTTGATCATTAAAAGATATTGGTAGTTATTTGTTAATCTTCTAGCAATTTTTGATCATGAGCACACCTATTCATCATGTTTATTATTTATGTTTGGACTTTTTTTTATTTTTATATTAAAAAATATATTTAATTTTTTTTATATTTTTTAAATTTATAGTTTATCACGCGTTTTTGTTTCTTACTCTTTTTAGAGAAATGTCATTTTTGCATTTTCATTTCATATAAAAAACATCTCCCATTTCTGTTTCCATGCAATATAGTTTGAGTTCAATTATGAGTTTTTAATAAATTTAAAAATTCACAATAGGGAAGGTAAGACAGTGGAGTAAATTAAGTTTAACCAAATTACTATAAATCTCTTATATTATTTTTCATTATTGCTTTATATATTTCTAATATTGCATTTGACATTTTTTGTTTTAATTCATTAAAATCTTAAAGTAAAATTTTTCACATTTTAAATAAAATTTTAAAAAATACCCAATTCACTTCATTTTTGAGTGTGTGGTGTTATACTTGAGCCAACATAGCAACTCTTAGTCACGTAAAAATTTAAAATAATAATTTTTAATAATTAAGATACAAAATGTTGATATTTTACACATTAGTGATTAAATATTATATTTTTTAATAATTGATACAACAAATCAATCAACAATTTCAAATAGTGTCAATAGATGTTTTATGTAATGTGTCATTTACAAAAACGAAACATTCATACATGCACTAATATTTTATTACGGTAAAAATTTTAAACAATAATTTTTAATAATTAAGACATCAAATGTTAATATTATATATATAAAGAATTAAATATTATATTTTTTAATTATTAAAAATACAATCCAAAATTAAATATACGAGATTACATTACCATATTATTTTCATATATTAAATACAAGCAACTCTTCTCGATCTCTTCCATTTCCATCCTCTCCCAATCCCATACCTAAAGCATGGTGGCAAGCTGGTGAAGCACAAACCTCGATGTTGTTAAATGCTTTCGTTCTGGAAACGCTATTGATATCGATGCGATGAATCACCTCCCTCTCTCTCTCCAGATGAATGAATCATCTTGCTTGCGATGCGAAAATTCAAAATAGTTTTTCTCCATGGCCGCCACTCAGAAGAGTAGAATCTCACAGTAGTTTCGGGAAAGTAAAATCCATTCACGAGAACCATAAGATAAGGATTAAAATCTCAAATCCCGAAACAGCCAAACTGGCGGTAAGCGGTGGCCGAGAGGGAAGGGGCTAAAGCTGCAAATATCAAGGGAAGTGGGCGCCGACACGTGTTCTTCCGAACTTCACTCCTCGGCCACCGCCCAATCTACGCTTCCTTTCTCGTGGAGCTTCGATTAAGCTTCCCCGGAGGAGCCTGCAGCTGCAACAAATTCACTTGGTGTTTTAATAGTTGTAATCGCCTCCTCTCACTCGTTCGTGAGTAGCATACAGTTCGCAGCTGTCCGGCGAAGGTAATATCAGCCGCCGTCGCAGAGAATCGTATTGTCGTTGCATTTGAGCTCTCTTTTCTTCTTTGCTTTTCGTCTCGGAAGGAGAGAGAGAGAGAGGGAGAGAGTCGAATGGCCGGTTCGCTGCTGCCCATGGCGAGGGCACCGCTGCGTGCTCACGAATCCCATCATCATCATCATCTTTCTCAGGTGGTGCGTTTGGATGACTCTAAGAAACCCTATCTGATGCTGCGAATGCGATGCAACAGCCACCATCATCATATCGATAATAGGAATATTAATAGTAACAGTAATCTCATCGGCGATCTCAACTTATCATTCATTGGCCGCTCCTCGCTTCATCTCCGACGTCTCGAACCAATTACTGCAGTTGGCTCGGAGTCGGAGGGCGTTGTTCCCCATCCAGTTCACCAGGACCTCCAGGTACGTTCCATTTTGAAAACCTTTCCCCTGCCTCTGTTTGTTATCATTTATCATGATCATTATTATGACTGAAATTTGGCAGTAGTGAGTAGCGACTCTCGGAATTAGAAGAATGAACTCAGAGACCTCTGTCATTCGAAACGTAGATCTATAATCATGGACTTCAATCTTCTATTTTCTTTTGCATTTTGTGCTATAACTAATGATATGTATGTTCAACGAAATGTAAGGGATCTAGCGGATCCGAGGAGGCTAAGAGTGGCAAGAACTTGGAGCAATGGAATATGTTGACGGCGAAGTTCGCTGGAGCTTCGAACGTTCCATTTTTGTTGCTGCAACTGCCCCAAATTGTACTCAATGCTCGCAATCTTTTGGCTGGGAATAAGACAGCGCTCTTCGCGGTTCCATGGCTGGTAAATCAACGGGATAAGTGAAGCTATTACCCAGACCCCTCTCCCTTTCAATTGGTTATGATTACTATTAAATTTGTGGGAACACTGAAGAAGATCTGATCTGATCATTACGAGATGTGTTAATCTAATAATGCAGGGGATGTTTACTGGATTGGTGGGGAACCTTTCTTTGCTATCCTATTTTGCAAAGAAAAGGGAGTCCGAGGTGGTGGTGGTGCAGACACTGGGAGTTGTATCCATATATGTGGTGATTGTCCAGCTGGCCATTGCTGGAGCCATGCCTCTACCTCATTTCACAGTTACATCTATCGTGGTTGCCTCTGGTCTCGTCATAAACTTCATGTATTATTTTGGTTTTCTCAATGATGGAATCTGGCGCTTTTGGGAAGATTTCATTACTGTTGCTGGACTCTCCGTACTTCCCCAAGTAATCCTTTGCCCTTTGTCTTGGGCCATGGATTTTAATTGTTGTTACTAATTTTTATTTCTCCTATTGTCGCTTATCATGACCTTGTTTTTTGATGGAATTTAATGCAGGTCATGTGGTCAACATTTGTCCCATATATTCCTAACAGTATTTTGCCAGGCACCATTGCTTTTATCATAGCTGTTGTGGCTGTTGTCTTGGTGAGCTTAATACTGTTTTTTTAAGGATTTGCTCTCAGCAGTCCGGTTAATTTAAACAGTCAGATTGAGTCCAAAATCTCCTAAAAAAGGTTTGCATGGATATTGTGCTTTATGCTTGTATGCTATCTCAAGAATGCATGTTTTAGTTAAATGAATGACGTAAGATCACTCGGGGATGAGTATTAACTACCATGAAGGGCAACGTTATGATAAATGAAACTCTCTCTCTCTCTCATTTTTAATTGCATTCAAGACCACATCAAAATACGAAGCTTTGATGGACTATGCCACTATGCTTCCAAGATTGCTACAGATTTGATTCTTCCAAGTAGAGGCTATGTACATGCTGTGAATCCTATACGTCACCATCTAGCTTGTGCAAGGCAGTGTTTGTGAATTTATTTTCTCTGGAAGAAACTGATGAACTGGTCGGAAGATCACATCAAAGACACTGATTTTTTATTCTATTGACATAAAAAAGGTAAAATGAAGTTAATGTTGCTTAATAAGTATAGTAGACAGTCTTTTTCTTTCCAACTTATCTACTACCTGTGCAACTTGGAGTTTCTGATTTATAAGATTCTTATTTGGAGCAAAGTCTTCTCTCAGTTTCGTCAAGTAAGGGTGTTGACTTTTATTGTGGGCTTCATTGGGTCCGTAAGTTCTTTTCAAGTTTATATGGAATCTCTTGTTCGACAATTTTTTGTATTCCCCTTGTCATACAATGCTAAAATTGTTGGAAGAAAGGGAAAGAAAAATAGCTGGTGATAACATTATGTGAAGTTCTAGTCATCTAACTTTTAATTTTCATGGGTAGAAAAGAATTGTTGAAATGGCCTGCATTGATAGCTGTTTTACTTTTATTTCATTGTGAAGTTGGGAACTGGCCTCTATATAATATACCATCCAAACCTTTATGATATCCTTTTTTGAGCAGAGCCCTGTTGGTTTGTGAGTCATTCTTAATTGTTATCCTTCCAAAATATCCATACCATACCTAGCATTCAAGGCATCATTCTCTGAAATTGGTTAGGATATTATGTTACTACCAAACTTCCCTTAAGATTATACCCTAATTTTTAGTCACGTGATGTTATGTGACTTTTCAATAGTAATCAATATCATATGGGGCATGTGACTAATGATTGGGGTATGATCTAAACAGAAGTTTGATGTCAGCATAACATTGCAACAAATTTCAAAGTTTTAGAGGTGAATTGATAAAATTGAAACTTTAGAATAAATCTGAAAGTCAAGCCAAAGTTTGGCATTGTTTTGGTTATTTTCCCTCCTTTTGGGTTTGAATAGATTTTACTTGGTAATCCTGTGAACAAGACTTAGGAGATAAGATTTGTATCTTGAAGCAGCTGTTATTTGTAGGCACGGATGGGTAAACTTCCAGAGAAAGGTATCAAATTTGTTGGAGGAATATCTGGATGGACTGCCACACTTCTCTTCATGTGGATGCCTGTTGCACAAATGGTAATCTCATGTTTATCCCTTCTACTTGGTGAATCAAATCTGAATCCATGAAAGCTGATTATTCTGATCAAAGTTACTGATTTCTATCCAGTGGACTAATTTGCTGAATCCTGATAACATCAAAGGCTTGTCAGCTTTCTCAATGTTACTTGCTATGATTGGAAATGGACTAATGGTTCCACGTGCTCTCTTTATTCGGGATTTCATGTGGTATACTTATTCTTGCAACTCAATCCTTTTCTCCCGTCTTAGTTGTTAGTCAAGCTTATCTGGCCACTATCAGGATTATGCTAAGATGCTTAGTAATTATGTTGAATTTTTTATTTGTAGTTCAATAATTACATTGCATCTTTTAACTGAAGTTCAGTAATTATTTTGAATCTTTTAACTGAAATTCACCATGAATCCAACTCGGGGTTGTGTGTGGTTGGTCTTTTCTGTAACCAAATCCATTTCTATTGTAACGAGCCCTGAAGAGCCATCTCCATTGGTGCTCTTTTTCTTATGGTTTTCAGGTTCTTTAAAAATTTCCGTTTTGTTCAAAATCCCACAGCTTCAACCTCACATAATAGGGTAAAGGCTTGATATGTTGTTGCTATTGTTGTTATAGTGAGTCTCCTATACATTTTTTATAATTGATCTTATGATTAAGGAGTGGCATCTTAATATTTGATCCTTGTGTTTTGTGCCATTTGCAGGTTCACTGGTTCAACTTGGGCATCTATTTTCTATGGATGGGGGAACCTTCTATGCTTGTACTGGTAAGATGATAAGGGTTTACTATTTACAGGAAAAAAAAGATTAAGGTTTTTTAGTTTCCTCATGACTTTTTCACAGCAGCATTCTTATATATGTTAACCATGATGATATATTATGAATCCAGTTTTAACAGTATTAGCAAGGAATTCTTATTGGCAGCAACAGCTGGCTTGTACACTTGGATAGGTTTGTCCCTCTATCCCTGTTTAAACTTTTTGCCAATATTGTTTACTCGATTCTATCTTGGAAGCATTGAAGTCTTATAACTGAAAGGTTGCTTTTTCGTGACTGGAAGGTCATTGTGGTTTAAGTTGTAGAAACAACCTCTTTACAAATAAGTAAAGAAAGGTTGTATACAAACATAATTCTTTCCCGATCCTTGCCCGGCCGAGAGTCCGGTGCACTAGAAAAGCCCTTTTATTCACCATGACTGATGGAAATACAAGAGCGGGAACTAATAAATCAACTTCTTTTGGTATGATACAGGACTTGCTCTTTGGAAAGATACCAAAGTGTATGGCCACGGTTCGCCATTGACATCCATAAAGGAGTTGGTTTTTGGATCTTGATGCCATCCTTCACGAAATGATTGGTTTTTGGATCTTAATGCCATCCTTCACGAGATGATTGGTTTGTGGATCTTAATACCATCCTTCACGAGATGATTGGTTTTTGGATCTTAATGCCATCCTTCACGAGATGATTGGTTTGTGGATCTTGATGCCATCCTCCACGAGATGATTGGTTTTTGGATCTTGATGCCATCCTTCACGAGATGATTGTTTGTCATGCTCTGTGCTGGAGCTTAGCTGATGTGCAAGTTTTGGAGGCGTGTAATGCAATTAGATGTCCGTTTTCATATTTAATAATAATAATATGATGTTGTAATAACAGCAAATCAATAATTTTTGGTTTAATATTTGATAACACTTATTGTTCTTTTTAATTAAAATTAAGTGCTACTTAGAATTATATAAATAAGTGAAGTAACTGGTCGAGTATTTAGAAATTTCAGGGCTTATTTAAACTGTAAGACAATATTGTTGGAGAATATAATATATTGATGATGAGTATTTTAAGGTTGATTATTGCTTAATTTGTATTATGGTCGTGTTTTTAGTTTTTTTTTTTTTTTGAGGTATCTATGATCATTGAGTTAGAACTTATTAAGACTTGTCTTATTTGCTGAAGGAGAGTGGGTTTTTTTAGTAGATTTTTTTATGTTCAAATTAGTCACTTTTTAAGATTAAATGATACAATAATGATATAATGACACTGCAATTGAATGGTTACATTTGATCTCTTAGGGTGCGTTTGATAGAGTTAAAAAATGAGGGTAGAATTTTAATTTCATGGAATTTCAATTTTACTCCAACTTCTAAGAATTCTAATTCCTTGATTTTACGGAAAATATTTATTTTTTGAATTAAGATGGAATTCGAATTCCATGAAATTGAAAATTTGTTTGATAGAATTTTTTAGAATTTAGATGAAAAATAAATTTTATCTTCATTTTTCATGTCTATCAAACGCACCCTTAGATAAACTTGACTAACCAATGCAATATGGGCTTAGGGTTGGACTCAAATCCCTTTTGTCATTTTAGCTTGAAGAATTTTAGAATTACGCTGTAAGTTTATTTTGAATTTAGTCTTTTAACTCTTTTAACTTTTTAATTTTTTGGTTAATGGAAGATATTTTTGTAATTTGTCTTTAAAATTGGAATGTCCCTACAAGTTAATTATGTATAATAATAAATATAGTACTATATTGTAAAACAATTGGATGACTATTTTGTGAATTGCATAACTATTTGAATATTATTTTTAAGATGAAAACTGATTTTATATTTGATAGATATTTTTTTAAAGTTTTATATGACGAAATGACAACAAAAAAAAAGAAAGAAATATTTTCCAAAACGGAAATCCTAAAGAGGGGGCTGAAAAGATAAAATAATAAAACGATAAACCGGGTTTAGTGGGGTTGGTTTGTGAACCCGTATCTCCCAACACCGGGTCGTCAAAGAACCCTAAACCTTCATTCAAAAGCAGTCAGCCGGCGGCAGCCTCCACTTCCTCTACTTCACTTGTTATTTTCCTCTTTCCGGCGGCCATTCGTTTCTCTCGATCTCGACATTTCCGCCATTGATGAAGCACAACCAGTGGCGATGAGGATATCGCAGCTCTCAGCGCGATCTCGGGCCATTCTCGGCACCGTTCTCCGAGAATCCCCAATTATCTCCGCCGTTAGGCTCCCGCCGGGCCATTCTTTCTGCATCTCCTCATACTCCCGGCGAACCCTATTGACTTCCCCTCATTCTCACGATTCTCCAATCCCTAGGCAAACAACAGCATCAATTTCTGCTCGGCTATCATTCCGCAATTCCCATTTCCACGCTAGGGTTCGGTTGTTTTCCTCCGCAAGAACGATCCAAGAGCTCCTGGCCGATGTCGAGAGGGAAAAGCAGAAGGAGAGGGAGGAGAGGAGAAGGGCCGGCTTGGATGTCGCGGTTATCGATGCCGAGGACGAAGAGGATTACATGGGCGTCGGCCCGCTTATTGAGAAGCTCGAGAAGCAGAACCTCAAGGACTCTGGGCACGACCTCAATATGTATGAAGAGGCCACCGATTCTGACAGCGAAGATGACGAGAGGTTCAGTCCAGATGCCATCCAGAAAGGAGCCGAATTGTTCGAGAAGAAGTTTAAGAGACACGAAGAGCTCCTCAAAAACTTCACCGAGGCCGGTATATACTTTCCAGTAACTATAATCCACAGCGCTAATTGTTTATTTTACTTTCTCCTTTTTCTACAGGCAAAAGAAAAAGATCAAAGATAGTGAACGTACGATTGTTGAGTCTGATTTGTGGATTATTGGTTGTTTGTTGTTGTGATGAACTTTTTGTCCGTAATTTTGGCAGAGACACTTGACGATGCTTTCAAATGGATGAACAGAATCGACATGTTTGAGCAAAAACATTTTCATCTTCGCCCAGAATATCGTGTCATTGGTGAGTTGATGAATCGGTTGAAAGAATCAACTGGCAAGGATAAGTTTCTTCTTCAACAGAAGCTTAATAGGGCCATGAGGTTAGTAGAGTGGAAGGAAGCTTATGATCCCAATAATCCTGCCAATTATGGAGTCATTCAGCAGGAACAAGGGGGACCCTCTGTTGATCTTCTGGAACATGCTGGATTTGAAAAGCAAAAACAAATCATACAAGGGGGATTAGATGAAGATGATGATGTGTTTGACGACATGAAGGAGAAGGATGATATATTGTTAGGGAAGCTTAATTCTATAGACAAGAAACTTGAAGAGAAGCTAGCAGAGTTGGATCATACATTTGGAAAGAAGGGAAAGCTTCTGGAAGAGGAGATCAGAGATCTAGCTGAGGAGAGGAACTCGTTGATAGAGAAAAGGAGAATACCTCTCTACAGGAAAGTAAGTATATGTATCATCCTTTTGGGTTTTGTAGCACTCTCTTGATTTAGCACGTGGTGATTAATTCTTTTTGTTGTCTTTCTGAACTTTATCTTTGTTCATTCTGCAAACACTGTTCAGATTTGATTGTCCGTCAATATTATATGGATAACATGAACTGTTAACTAAATTAAATTCTATGTAAGTAATAATTTCTTTCTAGCTTACATTGGTCAGTCAGATTATTCCTGGATTTTCTAGTTTACAATATACTGAATTATTCTGAGTGATGGATTACAACTATTAAGTCTACATCCTTAGCTTATTGTTGATGTTATTGGAGAGATTTGCTCTTTGACCTGGTAATGTATTTCTTATCAAAGGTCCTTCATGATAAATATTATGTTTTAATACTTGTTTGATGACTTATTGGTTCTCCAAGGTTTTATGTGGATCCTGAGTCAACAACCAAAAGTGAGTGATGGGACTAATCTCTTGAAGTGTATTCTCAAAAAAGTAGGGAAAGGTGAAAAAAAAAAAAGATCAATGGTATAGCTTGATAGGGACCTTTTCAAGGGTTTGGTTAAACCTCAACAATTTTGTAACTATTTTAGATATGGAAAAATTCAGATTCAATAAAATTTGGTTATTTTGATAATTTTTTTAGTTAAAGATACTTTTGTGATTTGTATTTATTCATGTCCAACTTGTTGAACTTTTTCGTCTTGGTTACTTGTTTATTGTTCTTACTTAGATCTTATTTCCAGTGGGATAGGCATTGCATGCTTCTTTGTAAGCAACCTGCTGTAATAGACATTTAGATGTGTCTGTCTGACTGAAACTTTTGCAGGTTGTGCTCTTCACTAACTATAAGAGTCCTTAGTCCTACACAGCCTTAATGGGATTATAGCAATTCTGTCTTCTTCATGTTTTTCATAGAATCATGCTCATTACATGGGAATGGGTTGTAACATAATGGCCATTTTATTGTCTTGTGTCCATTTTGATGTTTGGTGTAACCTGACTGGCAATTCCATTAGAATGCCATTCTCAATTTGTTGGAATGGTCATTTCCTCTCACATGAGAATGAAAATCCCCATGCCATTTCCTCATGGATGGTTAGTTTTCTATTTCAGAAAGAGAAAGGTGTGTGTTAAGAGTGATGCCAGATAAAATTTGTTTGTTTATAATTTGCATTTTAGGGCTTAGGTCTTTTTGCCCCCTTGTGTTAACCCAAGCTCGCCTGCTGTCTTGGCTTCCCACGGGGGGATACTAGAAATTTTTCAACATAGATTGAAAATCCTTTGTTATTGGGAGGATGAGGATGACCTTTTCTGATATTTCTTAGTAATAAATAATAAGATGCATAAGATTCCACCTACTCTCAAGGATTTATTCAAATGAAGAATATGATTATGAGCTTCTGGCCTACAGCACCTTTACTTTTTGTTTGAAAATGGTGGTTTATCCTGTGCTTTTGATGTGAAATCTGCACTCTTTATTCAAAGAAGTTATAGCGAAATGTAGGAGCTAATTTCTGACACTGATTTGGAATAGAGATCAAGTATAGGTGCTGATGTTTGTTTTAATTCTGCTTGATCTATGTCATTGGCCCATGCAACCACAGGTGTTCTTTAGCTTTAGTGAAATCTCTGTTGTATTCATTTTGGTTGCCCCTATTTTATGGTGCTACTGTATATTGCTGTCATGTTTGTTCTTTCAATTCTTTTTAACATCTGTTGTTGTCAAATAATGTCAGGGTTTTGATGTGAGGCTAATTGATGTGAATCGGACTTGTAAAGTTACCAAGGTACCACTATCACTTCCTTGGATTTTTTTCTTTGAATATCTGAGATGAACTCCTTTATAGTTTTCAGTTATAACTGATATGTTGTAGGGGGGACAAGTGATCAAATACACTGCTATGTTGGCTTGTGGGAATTACCATGGTGTTGTTGGTTTTGCAAAAGCCAAAGGCGCTGCAGTTCCTATTGCCCTTCAGAAGGTATCTTGTGGATGTCTTTATTTTACCCCAGATTTAAGAATGTCCTTTCATGAATATTGTGTCATACTCTCCGGAGGCCTATTTATGCTTGCTTCACTGTAAGGCATCCAATGTGGTTATCTAGATTTTCCACCATTGTGTTATCGTCAAACACATGGCAACACACAACTGGAAGGAGAAGAATAAATAATCTAACACTTGATTCTTCTCTCACTAGTTATTTGTCTACTGACTCTCTGCCCCATATAGTCATATTAATGGAGCACCGATTACAAAAGGCCTTCAAGTACACAATGGGCATGGCACTGAATACTCTTCCTCAAGTTAGCAGATAGATATCTCCCATATTCAACTTGCAAGTAATAGAATGGAAAATCTTATTGTTCAGTCCTTTAGTAAAACATATGCTAAATGATCCTCTGATCCCAAGGAAGGTGTATAAATCTCAAATTTTCTTTATGAAATATAGTTGAGTATGGTGGATGTGTCCCTATGAGTCTGGTACCTCTCGTTGTTAGCAAGAGGCCCCTGCTTCGTTACAGAGTCTAGTTTGCCTTAATTAGTAAATATATTGATTTGATCTTGCAACCTAAATGAAATAGAGTATCTCAATGAACCTAAAGTTTTATCTAAAATTCTTTGGCAATTTATTTTTTAAGACGTTGCATATTTTCTACTTCCTTAGCAATCATTAATATGTCATCCACATAAACAATAGAAACAATCATATGATTCATACGGGCCTGAGTAAATCATGTTCAGACCTCAATTGGCCTTAGTAAATCTTCCAAACCGAGCTCTAGGAGATTCTTTCATCCTTATAGTGCCCTGTGCCCTCTTCTGATAAATGATCTAAGACCCACGACTACAATATTTCTACTGACTAGAGGTGAATGCGGATGGGGTTACAATAACTAGAAAAGAAAACAACGTGGATATATCAAGTTATGGTAGAAATTAAACATTGTCACATATCATTAAAATAAATTGGTAATTCAACTTCAAATAGTTTTATTCACAAGTGAGCAAATATAAAAAACTAAAGAGGAGGTACTGGGGACTTTGCATGGTTAGATGGGTGATTTGGCTGCATTCTTCCAGCAATTTGATAGAGCACCGATACATCACACATATCAGCGTAGGGGTAAGAAAGGAAGCAAGAGGGCAATTGAGGAAAAGGATACAGGGGTAAAATTATCATAGATGGTTAGGAATAACAACCTCACGTGGCTGTAACCGTCGGGGGAATCTCTATAAGAGAGAGTGGAAAGAAGAGAAAGGCGTGAAGGATTTTTGAAGAAGATTCTGGGAGAGGAGGCCCTCTCGAATTGGCCTTGTTCATTTTTTTCTGTTATTCTTCTCTTTGATTAGTTTACTAGAGCTGAGCACTGTAAATCAGTTTGTTATCTACTGATTTGGAGAGGGAAGCTGCAGATTGAGTGGGAATTCTATCACAATTTTGAGGCTGCATTCTTCCAGCAATATCTGTGGCTGCTTAATGTCCTAGCATGTATATGGATTCTTCACCCAAAGTCTGGTTCAAATTCCTGTTATGTCCTTGGATTGTTTCTCAGATGAATTTCCAAAGTCTCTTTCTCAAGGCTACTAATTCCTGAATTATATGTTGCATGTCTGTTACGTGCTGGTTTTCACTGGTCAATTTTATTCAACCAGGCACATGAGAAATGCTTTCAGAATCTTCATTATGTGGAGCGACATGAAGAGCATACCATTGCACATGCAGTTCAAACCACGTATAAGAAAACTAAGGTTCCAAACCATTCCATTTATTGCTTGAAATTTTGATTTTCTACATAAGCAGCAAGTGTTCTCCTTTTGTTAACTCGGGCTTGCATATTTTGTTGTAGTTGTATCTTTGGCCTGCACCAACTCAGACGGGGATGAAAGCAGGCAAAACTGTCCAGACCATTTTAAATTTAGCCGGATTCAAAAATGTGAAGTCTAAGGTACAGTATGCCAAACTGATCAATGTTCCCTGAACATGTATGTATGACCATCATTTTCTTACAGTCCAAGCTCTTTGTAGGTTGTTGGCTCAAGGAATCCTCATAACACAGTGAAGGCCCTCTTTAAGGCTTTAAATGCGGTAAGAATGTTTTGCTCACTAATTAGATTCTCTTCTTTACTTTCTTACATCAATTTGTCAATCTACTTTACTACTCATCTTTATATGTTTCAGATTGAAACTCCCAAAGATGTTCAAGAGAAGTTTGGCCGGACGGTGGTCGAGTCCTACCTGCTGTAATACGTATGCTTTATGAAAATCTTATCACCATTGATTCTTGATCTTTAACTATAGGACTTATTAATGCAGCAGGATTGCATTAGGGTTAGGTCTGGGTTAACCCTTGCCTCTTTCTTTCCAAAGTGGTAAAATGTTGTTTCTTGCTCTTTTACTTAGTAAAAGCACTGTGCTTGTATACTCCACACCATTTTAGGAAATTAAATTTGTTTTGTCATTTGCAGTCTTAATGTGGTTTGGTCTCTTGCAGCGGCTAGCCAGCTCATCTTTGTAGTATACATGTTGTTCCAGAACCACCACCACCAACTACAATAATCCTAGTTTTAGGTTGACTGATAATTATTTGTCACAATTTTCTTGGACAAATCCATATTTTTGTTTTTATACTTTTATGATTTTTTTTGCCTAATCACTTAAATTTTTTGTTATTTTGATTATATCTCTGAATTTGATTTTTAAATTAATTTAGTCAATGTATTTTGACTTTTTTTCATGTGATAATAAAATTTTTCGTTGTTTCGATGATATTCTTGCTTAATTTAATTTTTATATATAGAAAAAATAAAATAAGATGATAAAGTACAAGTTATACTTTATTTATGTAAAAGTATAAGAATTAAATTAATTTGAAAATATAAGTTTGTATAATCAAAATAGTAAAAAATTTAGATTGTTATACAAAAAAAATTTAAAATATAAAAATTAAATTAATTAAAAAATATAAATATATTGATATAATTGAAATGACAAAAATTTGAGTGGTTATAAAAAAAAAAAAAAACATATGAACGTATAGGAGTGAAAATCTAGGATTTGCCCAATTTTCTTCCTTTACTCAGACCGACTGTGAACAGAAGCAACGTGTTTAACATATTATTATATTGAGCAAAGTACTAAATTCCGAAGCAGAGTTTTGTAGCTCTCCACCAGATTTCAATGTGTTCCTCAACTACGATAATTTAGATTTAAGACAAGAGGAGCCTAATGATGTTATTATGAAAACTTAACTAGATATTATTTGATTTGCATGGACAATATTTAGGTGTTAGTCTCACTTTTTAAATTTTAAATGGAATTGTTAGTCTCGTCCTCTTATTTTGATCGGTACATGTAATATCTTTCGAATATTCACGTGAATCTATATTTGATACCATTACATGTCAAATATAATTGATGTGTTTATTATATAAACAATGACATAATTAAATGTCGGACATTAGCAGCATAATCTAATCCTTTTATAGTTAGTGTAGTATCTGTTTAGCGTCTAGGAATTATGATGCTGACGTTACCCTAATTTCCAATTCTTTTGTGGGCAGTGGACACGTGGACACATGGTAACGTTACAAGAATTGTCTTCTTTTTGTACTGGCGAGGCTATCCCGTAAAGCCATCCATCCATCCATCCCTTAAGGTATAAGTAATTAAATGCCCCCAGAGCTATCTCAGTTGACAGTGGGTGAGTAGAGTTGCTCTCAAGAGGCAAGGATCGAGTCGGACAAGTCGCTGTGTGGGATTTCTTGCTCCTTAGGGGTCCTTGTGGACGGCTCGCACTGATTCTCCCCATAATCATGGCGGCTGGATTCCTGATTTACCCCCTCACGTGACGTGAGACAATTCGTGAGAGACCCTCAAAGTGTGGGTTAACACCTTTTTGCTCCCGAAGGTATAAGTAATTAAAGAAGCATTGCCGCCCACTTTGCCAGCTTATAAAGAAAGGCAGGCTGCCGCTGGACCACCACGTGTCCCCTCCAAATCACACCTTACTTTTTACATTACATATTTTCCTTTTTCTTTATTTATAATTAATAACTAATAACTCATCTAGGACAGACATAATATCATTAATAAATTTATTTAAAATTTTAAACATATTTTATAATAATATTTTTATTTTTTAAATTTAACAAATTAAAAACTATAATGCATAAAAATGTCTGAGAGACACACCGTTTTTGCCTTTCTAAAATATTTTTATTTTTAAAAATTTTAAATATTTTTAATTTTAAAAATATTTCAAAATTGTTTTCTAATTTTTTTTAAGTATATTATGAAATTTATGTTTATTTTTAAATTAAATAATTTTTTGTATTAAAATTATATTTAATTTTTTTATATTTTTTATATACTTATTTCTCTTGTATTTTTATTTTTTATTATTGTAAATTTTTTTGTTTCCCTTAGGCTTAAATTAAAAATAGATATATATATGCATCGTACAGTTAAGACACAGTCTCTCGTATCACGCAATCATGTGGAGTTACGGATGGTTGGCACGTGTTCCCCTATTGGCGGTGAAAATGACAGCTTATGAGATTACAAATCGCTGTGCTTTTTTAACACCAAAATCAAACTCCCCGAGAGAACGACAATGGCGGCAATGTGGATCGCACAGCAATTATAGATCCATGGCCATTGGCCGATGATGTTAGTGCGATGTGTATAATAATAATATATAGAGCTGCGTTTTTTGAGAGAGGCCGGTGAGAGAACGGCAACACAACGGACCCCCCTTCCTCCTCCTCCTCCTTCCTTCTTCTTGTCGGTTTCATATTCACGGTTACTGTCGGGTTCGTTTCAATTCCTTCCCTGCTTCTTTCTTTCTACACCATTTCTTCTGCAGCAGGAAGACAGAGAGAGAAGGGCGTATGGTTTTTGAATTTTGAGTGAATTTGTCGGTGCTGCCGTCCGTCCTTTCAGCATCCCGCATTGCGGATAGAGAACGAGGAGGTCAAGGAGTAACGCTTCTCTTCCTCCGCCTCCTGGAGCTAAGGTTTCTGGAGGAATTGGGATAGATCTGGCATCTTTCTTCATTCAAATTTCAGTTCATTCATCATGGGATCGTCGTCGTGGGATAAAGAGGAGAGCAAGAAGGGGAGGAATTGGGGGACGGTGAAGGTGATGTTGGGATTAGGGTTTTGGGTGCAAGGCCTGAGGTGCTTCCCGTGGCTGGTGGTGAACTTCTTCCTCAAGGACGGTCTCAAGGTGGAGCCTTCCACTCTGCAGTTGCTCCAGTACTCGGCCGCCCTACCCATGGTTTCCAAGCCCATTTATGGCCTCCTCTCGGATTCCTTTTATATAGCTGGCCAACACCGCATCCCCTACATCGCCCTTGGAGGTGTCTTTCCTCTTTCTCTTACCTTTTTATTCACATATTCCATTTATTTACAGTGACCTGGTCGTTCTACTACTACACATGTATGTGCTTTGCATTCTCAGCCTTTTTTCTCTATATTCTCAGAAGTAATATAGTTCACCAGATTCGATGTTAATTCCTGAAAAAAGACACGCACACAAATCAAACCGCCCAATTACCTGAGCGTCCCCTTTGGTTGGCACCGGTTTATATATTTTAATGGTGTGCATATCCCAGATCCTGGTCATAGGACCCTTGCCTACTCTCTTTACCTGTTGAAGCAGTCAACCGCCTCACACACCAGTCGACCGATCTTGGCCAGATCCCACTCGACTTTTGTTATTTACTTGTCTTTGTTAGTTTCAAGCAGCCAAGCAATGTCAATTTTTCAGTTGGGGAATTATTGTTTGTTTCCTTGTTCTGTCTGGTTCATATAATAGAATGCCTTTTAATAAAGCATCTCCTTGAGATATTCCATCATTATTTACTTGCCATGCAATTCTGTTGCTTCTAGCCTACAAGAGTCCTACAGGTTATTTAGTCTCTGGAATGCTTTTGGATTTAGACCTCAAGTTCTAGCTTGGAACAGATAATTGTTCTTTCTGAGTTTGTTCTTTTCTCCTTACCCAAATTACACTTGCACCAAAGAAATACCTCTTTGTCTCTCTTTTTTGAACATATACTTTAATGTTCTTGATTGGTATTTAATTTTCTGCACTTATAACATTTGAATGCCTTTTTCAAAATTTCTAGAGAAAATGAAACTAGAGATTTTATAGAAAATTGGAGATAGAAAACTGGAAAATATTTTCCACAACTAAACCACCTCTAATTGACTACAGGCTAAGGAGAGAAACCAAGATCTCTGAAAATCATTTTGGTTTTATGCTTGCTAAGTCAATAATGGAAGCTATGTATCTACTTGCTGAAATGTCAACAGAAAGGTTTAGAGATGAAAAAAAATAAAAAATTGCATATGGTATTTATAAACATAGAAAAAACCTATGACAGTTTACAGTAAAGTCTGGAGGAAGTTGTTGGAGGATAAAGGAGTCTAGATTTGTTATATGCAAGTTATTAAGGACATGTATCATCAAGTAACACTTGTGGAAGTGATATTGAGTTGAGGATCTGCATCCAGCTCTTACCTCTTTGCTTTTGTGATGGATGAATTCAAAGAGTACATAAAAAAAAGAGAAAAAAAGTGCATTGTTGTTTGTTATTTGCAGGCGATATTGTCACTATCAGATAAAAGAAAGCATAGATATTAAACTTGAATTATGTAGAAACAGGATGAAATCTGGATATGTAAAATGTAAGCTTAATAAAAATAAACGCACTTGTGAGATGAATGGATGAAATGGGAAAATTTTATAGCAAAAATGGGGCAGGAAGATCAAAGAAAACTTAATGAAAAATCCTTAAACGTAACATAGAGGATATAATAGCATAACATAAGATATGATCAACAACAACAATATATTAAACCTTAATTCCACTATGTGGGGTCAATTATGTAGTTCTAGCTTGCAAACCATTTCTATCTATGGCCTTATCTTCTATAAGGCCATTATAATTGATAATCTTACGTCTAAGTCTGCCACCAAGTTTTCTTGGGCTTCCTCTACCTCTTTTTGCTATAGACTTGTTTTATTCCATCCTCTCTCCTCATAGGAGTCTTTATTGGTCTTTTACTCACATAGACAAACAATCTTAATTGTGTCTCACACATCTTTTATCCAATAGGAGTCACTCTAAACTTATTACAAATAATCTCATTTTTAATTTTATCTTTTTTTGTATGATCATGCATTTATCTTAACATTTTCATCTTTGTTACACTCATATTTTGAAAATATTGCTGTTTCATTGTCCAATGTTCTGTACCATACAACAAAGTTGGTATATACAAAAGATATGACCGTGGATAGAAGTGTCTGAAGGTTTATAATACATGTAGCTGGCCCCACCTAGTGAGACTAAGGCTTATGATTATTGTTGTTGATATTTAAATTGAAGAGGGTGTTAGACAAGTGTAGAAAAAAGTACTAGAGTGCCCATTTATAAACAAAGGACAGTTCAAAATTGTGAAAAGTTTAGGGCTATTAAACTAATGAGCCATGTTAAGAAACTTTGTGAGGGGGTGATAGAATAAATGCCATGTTAAGTAAGGCCTTTTAGTTTTATGTTTTGTGGGTCAATAATTAAATTTTTCTTGTCATTGAGGGGTGGGGTGGGCTGGGGTGGGTTAGGCTCTTGTACTGCTTTGCTGACTGTTGTATAGCTAAATTTAGCTTTTCAATTCACATGATCCATATTTTCGTGCAGCTTTCTTACAAGCAGTGTCCTGGATAGCAATTGCATCTCTTTCTCCATCAACAATGTCGTTCTTTACAATCACTCTCTACCTCCTCCTCAGTAACCTGGGTGCTTCAGTGGCTGAGGTTGCAAATGATGCCATTGTTGCAGAGGCTGGGAAACAGCTGTCTGCCTCTTCCAAGAGTTCTCCATCATCTTCATCTGGTGAGCTGCAGTCCTTCGTTTGGATTGCATCCGCAGTTGGTGGTGTCCTGGGAAACCTCCTAGGTGGTGTTGCCATTGGTCGATTCTCCCCCCAAGCAATGTTTCTTTTGTTTGGTATTATCCTGGCAACCCAATTCTTGATCACAATTTCAATTCATGAATGTTCTCTTAACCTCCCCAAGAGTCCAAATGCGAGCATCAAAAAGCAACTTTCAGAGCTCCTAGGCGCTTTACAGAAGCCTGAAATAGCTCGTGCAATAACCTGGTTTGCAGCATCTTATGCCGTAATTCCCGCCTTAACGGGCACCATGTTCTTCTACCAGACACAGGACTTGGGGATTGACTCCTCTGTATTGGGGATATCTAAGGTGTTTGGGCAGGCAATGATGCTCGTATGGGGTATTCTGTACAACCGAAACTTGAAGTCTGTTCCACCAAAGAAACTACTCACGGGAATTCAGTTGCTTATGGCTGGTTTAATGGTTTCAGACGCGATGTTTGTGAAAGGTATATATCGGAAGATGGGGATGCCAGACTGGCTGTATGTCGTGGTCTTTTCAGGCTTTCTTGAAGTCGTGTATTTCTTTAAGATCCTTCCGTTCAATGTTCTAATAGCACAGCTTTGTCCACCAGGCTGTGAGGGATCTCTGATGGCATTTCTAGCATCAGTCGTCGCTTTTTCATTCATCGCGAGTGGGTACTTTGGGGTCGCAGTTGCGTCCTATGTTGGGGTGACGGGGAATGATTTTTCAGGCCTACCGCGTGCCCTTCTGCTACAGGCAGTATGCACGCTCTTGCCGGTCTATTGGTCATCCCTTGTCCCGGATTTGCCCGAGAAGGCTAAAAAGAAAGAGAGTTAGAAGAAGCTCCCCCCAGCCCCAGGATGATTCGGATGCATGCGGGTATAGGATATTATCACTTCAATTATATCATCAGTACTTAAAAAATGTCTCTTTTCTTTCTGGTTCATTTATATCCTCGTCACAAGGAGAGGGAGATCCAACTAGTTTCCACGATAATTTATTATTATTTATTTATTGTTTATGTTGATGGATAGAGAATTACTGGATAGTTATAAGTTGTTTCCATTGGATCCATTTTTTTTCAGTCACGGCCTGGTTCTGCTGCTTGTCTTTCTTTGTGGCTTCTCTTGGATGGAACTGATCCAGTGCCTGTTAGACTAGTAACACCCTGACACGTCCATGTATTTATAGTTACGTATATGCTTATATGGGAAATTGTGTAGTAAGGTATATGTGATATATATAACGTAAAAGATGTATTATACAACACAAAATGTGCTTTGTACAAATGAAGAGTTTTTTGTATAATAGTTGTATAATAATACTTTTTTTCTAAGATTATATAAAATACCATTACTTTGGATATCATAGAATTTTTAATATTATATGGCACCCAAAATGAAAATTATGAAAAGCGAGGTGACATGAATAAGCAGAGTAGAATATATGGCAAATGTTATGCCCCCATCTCGCCAGGCAGAGAACAGAACTAAGCTTCCTGGCGCAATGGCTGGTGCACTAGCAAATACTCAACTATCCTCTCCGCTTTACATGCTAATTGTGTCTGTAGATGTTATTTACGACCTGAAGCGTACAATAGTAATTGTAATTTAATTATATTTATTATTTATAATTAAAAAAAATTATTTGTAGTGGAACAATTATAAAATACTGAAAAAGTAATATAAATAGAGATAGTCGTTCTATAAATCTGTTAGATAAGTTTATACATTTACTATTACTAATATATTTATTATTATATCTTAAGAGTCAAGACAATGTCTTCATGCAGAATATTAGTAGCAGAAATAGACATGAGCACACCCACCATAACCATTCCTCGCATAAACCCATTCTCTTCTCTTACGGCCATAAACCTCACCACAATCGTGGATGGAGAGGGAGGGGGGCAATGGAACAAGTATAACCATTAAACAGTTTAGAAAGAGGCGGGAAAGAATTAGAAGTGTTGATACAGACCTAGAAAGTTGTATACAACAACAACATATCCAACCTTTATCCCATTATGTGGGGTCGACTACATGAATTATAAACTTCTATGTATTTCTGTCTTTTGTTATATCATCGTTGAGGTTCATATACTTCATATCAAACTTTAATGTTTCCCTCAAAGAGGTCAAATTGTAGTAAAAAGAGGTTTAGATAATAGCTCATTTCAAATCTTCACCTGCTACTCTGCCAGCAACCAATTACATTATACATTCTCTGTTACCAAAATGAAACGAAAACTGGGCATGAATAAACATGACTGGCAGTGGCAGGCACTGAATGGAATGCCGACATGCATTATTCAAGCTTCTTCTCCGTAATATTCACAAGTTGGAATCAGCCAAAGAATTACATACATTTTCCAATCCTGGTCTTTTAACCGACAGTAGGCAACAGAGGGGTCATGCCAAGGCCAGATCCCCCAAAGGAACCGGGATCAGCGTGCTTGACTCTCCCAAAGTATCTGATATGACGCAACAGCCTCGCCAGGAAGGTGTTATGGCATATTGTTGAACTATCACACACCAATGCTACATGTTTACGTGCCCTTGTTAGGGCAACATTCATTCGCCGACTGTCCCCCAAGAACCCAACAGCTCCAAGAGTATTTGAACGGACCTAAAACAAGAAGAACACCTGTTAATCTCTAGTTAAAAAAAAATAATAATAAAAAAAAAAAGGTCGTGTGAGTTACATGGATTATATATGCTTAAAATGGCTTGCTCAGCAGTGTTGTGCTTCAAAAACTAGAGCTGCTGAATTTTACAAATGATACAATCACAAGCTACAATTAAGTCCACACACCTCAGCACACCAAAAAAAATTAAGTCCACACACAATTAGGCTGCGAATGCAATATGTGAAACAAAAGCAGGAAGTAGAAACCCTAATCCCTAAATTGCATTCTTGCACCTTCCCTTCCTCAATCTGGTACCTGCAAATATTATATATATATATGTTATATATGTATGCATTTTTATTCCCTTGCTTATGACAAATTTTGATTGAGAATTAGAGATGAAAAATGTTAATAAATATATAATTTTTAATTTAAATTGAATGGCTATGAGTATCTGATGGATATCCATTACTCAAGGGCCACAAGGATGGAAGACTAAATATATTACCCTATAGGTACAAGTGCACATATTAGGAAGGGGGGATGGGTACGGGCATGAGGGAAGATAAATCTGGTCCATATCCAATTCAAGGTGGCTAGTGCATTGGTTAGGTTAAAAATCATAACCAAGAACTCATAATGCCCAAAGGCTGTACGGCTTATGTCCTTATGATACAACCTTATCCAATGGTACCCATCCATGAGTTGATCAATTTTGAGAATATTGTGACCAAATAGCCCATCCGTGAGTTGATCAATGGTGCCATCTTTCTTTTTCACTAGTAGAGGAGAAGAGTATGGCTAGGCCTTGTGATCACATTGTCTGCCATTTGTCACATCACTGCTTAATCTCAGCTTTTTTGGAAATGGGGATATCCAAGTTCTAGCACTGATAGGTCAAAATCCAGGTGGCAAGGCTATCTAATGGTTGATCTCTACAAGGGAGAAGGTGTTTGGGTTCTTGAAAAACTGGCTCAATGTTTTAACAGAGGTTCCTGTGTGCTGGAGGTGTCTTCAGTTTATCCTCTGGAGGGCAGGCTTCAAACTGTCCCGAGTGTGGTTGAGTTAGTTAAAGCTTAGAGGTTCTCCTAGGATCTAAGGTTTTGGCCCATCAACCATATTGGTTCCTCACCATTTGAAGTCCATGGCAAAGGCCTTGTAGTCTGTCAAGAATGTTTCCAGCCATTGAATCTTTAGCACCGTTTCACTCCTCTGGTTGGCAGCACAAACAGGTTTCGATGGAAGCCTATGGTCTGCAAGGTGAGATGTACTCACAATGTTTCTTATTGCAAATTAGGCAGTCACCGCTTCCTATAATTACCTTGAATGAAGTACACTGCACATGAATCGATTCCACTTCTGAGGAACCCTGTACTCTGTGTTAGTACACCTATGTCTACATGCAAGTTGCATGTGAGAGAGAGAGAGTTTTGAAAAGCTTGATATACATTGCTGAGCCCCTTTCCAACACCTTAAGCTTTTGGGACAAGTGGTATCTTAAAGAAGATAACTTTTTGCTCTAGCTTAAATATAATAAAAATGTTATACAAGAAACAAGAGATTGTAGTAGAAGTAAAACATTCTTGTCTAAATTATCAGATAATAAATATCATACCATTGATATAACTACAGCATCAGCTTCACGGCCCTGAAAGCTATCAATGGTTGCAACCTCAACACCTGCAGCTTCTGCAAGCTCATGAAGCCTGTCCCTTAACAGTTGTACTTGAGCAACATATGGAGACTGAACTGCAATTGCTGTTGGGCTTACGCCTGCATAACATACATAAAATTAGATGGACTGCAGGATTTACCACCTAATATAACACACCTGCATAACATACTTGGTGTGTTATTTTGTCATCCACATAAGCCGATTACATTGTAGCAACTAAAGCTAGTAAGGAGCTACTTTGTATGAAGAAATTCTTACAAGAATTGGGTTTTAAAAAAGAAAAGTATATTCTTTTCTGTGATAGCCAAAGTATCATCTATCCCTACAAGAGTCCCACAGTCCATTCAAGATCCAAGCCTATCAGTGGGATGTACCACTAGATACGAGATACCTTGGAAAAGAAGGTATTATGTCAAGACAAAGTTCACGTCGATACCTCCAACCTGATGACCAAACAGTTGCCTGTGAAGAAATTCAATATCTGCTTAAGGAAGCATACGAACAGAAGAATTCCTTCATAGGTGTGAGGGAAGAACTGTTGGTGTTACACTCAAGGAGTTTTGATGGCACTGCCGTTATTTGTTATTATTACAGGGACATTCTGGGGGGAGTAGGGCAAATGTTTAGTTTAGGCTTTCCCTCTTCAGTTAATCTCTATTTATTCTCCTCCTTTTTCTTCTTCTACTTTGGCTGCAATTGTAATCAGGAGAATTAGTGGAAGTGTTTTGCGCTGTGAGATTTGTGAGGAAAGAGAATGAAGAACAATCATTGTAATCCTACCCATTTATAGTGGATGTTTTTCATTTGGACTAGTGTCCCATGGTTTTTTTACCCTATTCATAGGGTTTTCCATGTTAAAAATTCTTGTTTCTCGTATTGCATGGTTGTTATATTTCTTATGTTATCAGATCTGTATTTGCATACCATTGTGCAATATTCCTCAACAGCCATGGAGAAAAAAGGTTGTCACAGCAAGACATTGGAATATTGTGGTTATGGGGTAGGCATGAAATGATGGATCAATAGTTAGGCCCTGATACCATTAGGAGTAGAACAAAAGAAGAAGAAGAAGAAAAAGAAAACAGAGAGAAGAAGCGGAAAATCCTTGGCAAGAAGAAAAATAGGGGAAAAGAAGATGAAAGTGGAATAAATCTGAATTCTCTGTAAAATCAGTATCAAATAACCAAATCTAGATATTTCCTACACTTCTGAGATATTTTTAAACTCATAAAACCATATCAAACTAGAAATCCAAAAAAAAAAAAAAACATAAAATCTTAATCCTTACTAAACTAGGAATTAAAGTAGGAAACAAAAACTTACAATTCCTGATGCTCCAAAGATTTTGAACAAATAAAATCCTAACGGAACTCAAATTATAAAGTTCTAAATAATTGGAATACTGATCTTCATCATTCTTCCTCTAAGTAGAACTCTTCTACTCATAAAATCTAAAAAGTTCCTTCATTACATCAAAAGAAAAACTTATATAGTCCTTAAACCCTAATTAGAAATAATCCAAGCCATTAAAAACCATATAATCTCAACCGTTTAAAATAAACTAAAAAACTTAAGAAGACAATAAATGACCTAGAAATAAAACTAATAAGAATTGAACGGCAACTGATTTGTTTTGTTATTTTATTTACCCTGCGATACATAATATCCTAATCTTTCCTAACTAAGAATTCAAATTAAAATTGGAAGCAAAAGCTTAAAAATTTGAATCCTCTAAATTTCCCACAGAAATACAAACACTGAAAAAACTACAACCACAACTACAACAATCCAAAGCCATAATCCCACTAGGTGAGGTTAGCTACATGAATTCTAAACCTCCATGCATCTCTATCTACGTCGTATCCTTGTGAGGCCATTACATCCCATGTCCTGTCTAAGTTTCCCACCAAGTTTTCTTTGGCCTTCCTCTCCTTTTGCTACAAAATTATCCATTTCATCCACTTGCCTTACAAATGCTTCTATCAGTCTTCTTCTCACAAATCAAAACCATCTTAATCCTGACTCTCTCATCTTATCTTCAATAAGCACCACTCCAACCTTTACATATGATCTTCTTTCTTATTTTTCTTATTCTTGTATGGTTGCACATTCACTATATCTCATCTTAGCTATATTCATATTTTGTGTATGTTGATGCTTAATTATCCAACATTATGATCCATGCAGCCAAGATGGTCTTATACTTGTTTGAAAAACATTCCTTTTAGCTTTAAATGGATTTTATGATCACATAAAATGTTAGAAGCACTTCTCCACTTTAACCATTCAGTCTTGATTCTATGAGTAACCTCCCTCCCCAATAATCTACACTTATTTTTGAAAAATTAAACCAGAAATATCGAAATTGCCCTCTCTCTCTCTCTCTCTCTCTCTCTTAAAATTCTAAAAGTTAGAATTCTTGATCTCCATCAAGACATATGAGGAAGTTCCCTTTTGATTGTATCTTTATCTTTTTTTTTTTTGTGGGAATTCATTAATTTATTAAAGCCACCAAGGAGATGCCATCCACTCACAAAAAAACCCAAGAAGTTATGTTACATTTCTTTTTTATGAATTGAGCATAATTGGAAATAGAGGAAAAATTCTTTGTGGCAATGGACAAAAAAATTCCTTCTTCAATATGAGCACATTAGGTCTAAATGCAAATTTCATCTTAAGTTTCTTTGATGCCATTATCTATGAGCACATTAGATCTAAATGCAAATTTCACCTTAAGTTTCTTTCATACTATCAAGTGATTGCAAAACCAAAACACATTGCATTACGTGGTTATTTTATAGGTCAAAACAATAAGAAATTCCCTATTTATCCTGACCTAGTGCCAAATTGAAAGAGTCCTTAACAAAGAAATCATTCTCCATCCTTTTCAAAAGCTTATAAAACGTTCATTTAGAACAATTAGGCCTGAAGTTTATTGTGCCATCAAGTGATTTCAAAGGCAAACTACATTTAAGTATATATGTACATTATGAAGAAATGATAAAGAATCTCAAATTCTCCAGAACCAGTGTATTGAGATTTGAGTGTATGTCATCTTTCAACTGAGGCAATTTCTCAACTGATGCCCAATGTCACTTGCATTAAAATATGACCAGTTTTTTGTTCCTGATTACTTGCCTACTATGTTTACATACAATCATTTCAGTTCATCAATTAACTTGGTTCTATAATAACAATGACAATGTAGGACTAAATTAACATAATTTTTTATTGGAAGAAGAATAAATACCAGCATAAATCAAAGAAAGGACATGTTGCACAACAATATCTGCTTCTCCTTCATTGTAAAATGAGCCTGTGCCAGCTGGGTCCAAATGTTCCTCGCAGCCAATTGATAGACTACCATATGGCATTCGTGTATCAAGCAATAGCAATGGGCATTGTGTTATCCATGTTGGCTGCAATAATCGAAGAAAAATTCCCAAATGATGCCTAGCACAATCAACATAAGAAGATAAAAGGAGACAAAACTAACAAAAAATTGAAGAACTTATGGAACTCTTGTTTTTTTTTTTTTTTTTTAAGTTTTATAATTGAAAGTTTGTGACCTTAGAAGCCAGGCTCTTTCAGATGCTGCAATCAATTGAAATGTTGAATTAGAATGTTGAAATGTGCTTAGCTGCTGAAAATGCTTTCCAGATTCTAAGTCATCATAATTATCTAAACTAAGTGATTTTTTACATAAACTCTCTTCTGTATGTTATTCTGAGAATCCTACAGAGTGAATTTTGGTAATTTTACAAGGATAAAAGATAACAGCAGCTGAAGATAATTTCTATATTATGAAACTGTTATTCTAATTATCTAGCTGCTCTATATGACTTAATTTATGAGTTCAAAGAACCCATCGGCATAGCAAGTACTCAAGAAACTAGATAGGATTTTGATGCATAGCTTTGACATTTATTGCCTTGGATGATTAATGACAAAAACCACTTTTTACTTGCAGAGTTTAAGCCCCAAAAACGTCCAGCCATCTAAAATATACTCGTTTCTTACCTTGACAAATGGAGAATCTACAAGTAGGTGAGAAGAGACACTTGAAGAGGACTTTAGTGATCCACCGTACATCTCCTTTGAGGCCCAGCTGGCTATTGCATCATTCATCCGGTACTGTGTTGTTAACTTGGTAGCAAGAAACCCTTCATGCAAGGTTGCAGCTCTCTCCAGGAGAGAGATTCCTAGACCTCCTTCCAGAGCTTTCCTAGATAGAATTACTGGAGCAAGTTGGCATTCATCACCTGCAAGAATGCATCGCTTACCCTGCAATATTGGAATCCAGCAAGAAGGTTCGATTGCTTGCCCTGCCTCATCTATAATGACTAGATCAAACAAATCCAGTCGTCGAATAAGTGGATCAGCAGCTCCAGTATTAGTGGCAAGAACAACTTGAGCACTTGATAATATTTCCTTAATAGTCTCCTTCTCCTTCTTCTTCAATGTTTTCCCTAGTTGTTTTAGGAGTTGACGTATGCCAGCAGCTAAAGAATCATCATTTAGACAATGTCTCAGGTCCTTCCTCAGGTCTGACTTTTTCCTTTCAAACTCTTGTCTAAAACTTCCAAGCTTAGTATTAACAATTTGAATCAAAGATTTTGATGCTACTGCAGGTGATATACGTGCTGGATTGCCCACACGGACAATATCTACCCCCACATTAGAAAGTTTTTCAACCATATTGTCCACAGCCGCATTTGTAGGAGCAGTTACAAGGACCCTCTCCCCTTGTCTAACAGCAAGATCGATCAGTTCCTTAAGCAAACTTGTCTTTCCAGTACCAGGAGGCCCTTGTATTATCAATATGGGGCGCTTCATGTTTAAACCTAAGCCAATAGCTCTCCTCTGTGATTCATCATAGTTTTTTCTGTCCAACAATCCATCCAGTTCTATTTCACCCCAATCTGCCAAATGATTTTCCTCCAGCCAAGTGATATCTTCTTTTTCTCCAAAAAGTGTAGCCACAACGGCAATTGAGGGATTTTTCTTGTGCAAACCTTTCTTTTGGAGCATCATCACTGCTTCACAATTCCTCTGAAAACGCAAATAGATTTAATTTGTGGAAGGCCATTGTAAAGTAATAAATCCAATTTACGGTCAAGGTCAAGTATTATTATGATAATGTGTTAATGAACATTCAAAATGGCATCTCTACAAAATTGTGTTCGTTAACCATCTGCAATATTGTTGGTGATAGTTTTTCATGGTGAATCTTTATGAAATGATGAATTCCAATTTCAAAAGACAACTTTTTTCAGTACAGAACCTGATCTAGTTTAGGATTAGGGCTAAGGTAGCTAGGTTTGATATTCAATCCAAGGCTTAAAAATTAGAAACAAATCAGGTTCTATTTCAGGGTTAGTTTAGTAGGGGGGCCACCATCCAACCCCAAAATGCATAGGCAGCCCTTCAATTTTCTAAGATTCAACTACACGTTTTCTAGAGCAGCTAGGGACCCTTGAGATTATTTTGGAGTAGGTTTCATTACCCCAAATAAGCTTAGCAAGGTCTGCCAGTACCAGAAAAACTGTCCCAGCCCCTACCTGCGGATGCCCCAATTTAGACAAAATAGGCCTGCGAAATATCCCCACATTTGCAGTTCAAGACATAGTTCAGAACAGAAAAAGTCTTCAACAAGATATAGTAATCAGCATAAAATCCAAGGTTCTTTGCAAGTAATGACCATGGAAATTTAAGAAAATTAAGATGGATCAACCACAAGCAACAAAAACAAATTACACGGTCTGGCACTAGGCTTATGCCAAGCAAATCCCAAAAATGACCGAAGTGGATTCTCAGAGAGATGTCAAATGATATTTGCATAAGGTTAAGCAGTCACTTCAAAGATATTGTTCAACATCATAATAGCTAGCAGCCTTAACAAACCTATCGGCTGATCCTCTAACCTCTTGGGAACTCTTAGTTTGGAGCTGAACCTTGAATGTGTAAAGACTAGATGGGATTTCTCAGTAAGATCCATGTTTTCCAATGTTTATTTCTTCTTTGCGTGTGATGTGAAATTAACAGACAAAGAACCAAGTTCTCACTCTTTATTTCCAGCACGATTTTGAGAAAAAAATTCTTGCCCGCTTCTAAGAGGGGTAGCAGCAAATGCTAAATGCAACATAAAAAGAGGTACATGCAGAGTAAATTATATTTGAGGAGTGAAAAAAGGAGCAGCAGGATAACTAATTACTAAGAAAAAAGTTCTTGTTTTTTCTTTGTGGTCCTATTTTTCAAAGTCTCAGCCCAAGCATGAGCTGTAGATTCTTATTCATCCCATATTACCTCTATAAATATCTCTAGTATCCATCCTCCTAGAGAATCAATTTCAATGCTGTTGGTTACAAGAGTTATTTTTCGCCTTCTATGTAAGAGTGCGCATTATATTTTATAAAGGATATTTCATCAAATACCTCATAGGTGAGCGCATCAGCCAATCCATGAATACGATCAATGCGCACAGTCTTGCCAAATAGCTTAGAGAAAGTGGGATCACCATGCCGAGACTCCAGTGCAACACTTATGCTACATCCATCCTCCCCTAGGTTGTTAACAAAGCCCTGCATGCAAGAAGTTGCTCCAGCACCACGGCTATTACATATCCTCACACAGACCATGTCTCCAGGAGAAAGGGTCGTGGGTGGTAACCTGTGATTACCCTCCACCCTGAACAATACTAAATGCATTCCACCTAATCCTGCATGCATAAACCATCTTGATAGATAAACAACTATTCAGTCTGGATTAACCTCAAACAGGGGATAAATATTCAAGAAGATTGTCTTCTCTTTATACGTGTAGCCGGATTTATTAATCTAGAACTTTGAAAGACGATTAATTTTGCAACCTGTAGATGTGCTAATTGCATTCAGATTGCAGATGGTATCACAGAGTTCTTGCTCGGCCTGACCATGGCTAACCAAAAATTCAATAGGCTTTGATGAATCAGAACTATGGTCAGGTTTAGGAACAGCATCCAACTCTTCTTGAGTAAACTCCAGTTCAGCATCCCTTTCTATTTGAAGTAGATCTGACATTCTCTTTGTAAAATTGTCAATCCTGGTCTGAATAGCTCTGGCCTTCTCCAGGTCCATCCCTATGCCTCGGTGCACAAACTTTGTTTGCGAAACCTTCCGTGCAATAGCTCTATGCTGAGCTGCAAATGCACCAAAACCAGTAAGTCCTTATGGCATGTAGAGCTCCCAAAGTAGAAACAAGCGGGTTGGTACATTACATAGACTCTAAGTCGAATAGAGAGGAGGAAGGTGAAGAGAAAACCTGAATTGGCAAGCTCTTTGAGCATTTTCCATGACTCTGTCTCGCACCAGTTACCGATAATTGATTTCCGCTGCAGGTCCTGAAGGACGTCTCTTAACTCCCTCTGGAAGTGGTCGAGGAGGGTGGGATAATGGGTGCAGGCCTTCAAGCAAACGGCTTCAAGACCAAGTGGCATGGGAACGGCGGTGAGGTAAGGTTGGGCAAGAATCACGAAGGTTAGACCTGGCCCCGTTCCCTGTCTGACCCTAAAGAACTCCCCCTGAACCTCCGCTAGAGCGAAATCCATGGCCATGGCTTTCATGCCTTGGCTAATCCACCTCACAACGCTTTTCCCAAGATCCCTCCGCCCCAGCGGGTCTCCATTCTGATGCAGAGCGCGAACGTTCACCGTCCTGCTCTCCTGAGCCCGACGAGATTCCCCCTGTTGCTTCTGCCGCTGCGCCGTCTCCATGTCTTCGTCAGACGACGCGTCTGATCCACCGGCAGGCGTAATAACAATGCCGGTAGGAGCTTTCTGACTCCTACCGGAAATACTTTTTCTTCTCTCCTTGCTGTTTCTTCTCTTGGCTGTCGTTGTATTTGTCCGGCTGCTGCATTCGATTCCACCATGAATGTAATTCCGGAACCGAAATTTCGTCGAGAGAGTAAAATCAAAGAAGGAACTTAAATTGTCACCGCCGAAGAGAGAAACAGCTCCGAGGCTAGGGTTCGATGCACTGTGATGCCATCGGAGGCTCAGACAGCTCGCCGACTTAAGAGACAAGGCCGTAATACCGCCACAGAGAAAACACGACGCTTCCATCTTTATCCTCGGAATCGTCCAACCTCACGAGCCACACCTCTCGGAGTTTAGCCGCTCTTCAGCTCCAAATCATCGTGGCGGCATTAGCGCCTGCGATTTCACAAACATATGAGTTTGGAAAACCCTACGCTTCCTCGAAGCGCTTGAACAAATTCTTCTATTCCAATTTAATGTCTGCAAATTCGGTCTCTAGTGGTCCCTCTGGTCGTGGAACTTCGGAATCAAGAATCAGAAGCTGAGGTGAAGAATGAAGGTTGGTTTTGCTTCTCTCCTCTTTCTTCTTTTCAGGAAAATTGCAGACTTACGACGAGAGGCTGCAAAGCCACTGGAGAGTCGCTGTCGGCATGAGAACGGACCCACCGACGAGCGGAATCGAGCTGTTATTGGTGGTGAGGATTCTTCCTCTGGTTCGTGTGTTTCGGCCGGCCGACGTGTTCGGTTGCCGATCTTTCCTTCGCCGCGATGGGAATGGGACCGGAGAATCCACCAATTGCAATCAGGCTTTAGATTTTCCCACCCCGCGCTCCCCATCATGCTTCCTTTTTCTTTATTTTCTTATAAATTATATTATTTGACCCCCACAATCTTCGTAAAGATATTTTGATGATATTCTATGTGCTATTTAATTATGATGTACGAAAATATTTTTGAAATTTTTTTGATATTAAAAATATTAAAAAATTTCATTATTTTTTTAAATTTTAAAAATATTTTAAAATAATTTTATAATATTATAAATACATTGCCGATTTAAAAATATATTTTTATTTATAAAAGATGTCAGGGACACAAAAAATTCTCATATATTATATATCTAATTTTATATATTACAAATTGTATTTTAAAAAAATTCAAATATAGTTTAATTTATGCATTTTTCTGTATTTCTATTTCTTATTTTTTTAAAAAAATATTATTTATTTATTTTCGTTTTCATATCATATCTGTTTTCTTTTTTCATTTTTGTACAACCTGCCTATTTAATATTAATAACCAACAAATTATTGAGGATTATTCATTACATGAAAAATGATTATTGCTGATCTTTTAATTATCAATGACAATTATCGTATAGGAAGTGTTAAAACTCTGTATTCAAATAATATTTTTATTTTTAAGTAAATAGAGAAATAGAACGAGTTAGCATTCACTTAGGCTTTCGTTTTAAGTACTTTATTGTCATTTTTTTTATATCAATACCCATAACAACTATTATTTAGGTTCGTTTGGAATTGAGTTGAGCGAGGTTAGGAAATGTGTTGAATTATAAAAATATGTTTGATATATTTATTAAGTTGATTGGTGTTATAATATTAAATGATTAAAAATAACATAAAAGTATAACTAGTAATAAATGAGCACAATTAAAATTTAACATTTAATTTGAAGTAAAACTCACCTCAACCTGCCAATGCTATGATATATAGTTTTGCCTCTAAATCTAACTCAACGTGGTTGAGTTTGAGAGACTTGTAGTGTTACTAAACACACAATTTAGTGTGTTTAGATATGGAGAAAAAGATTTTTTTATGATTTTTTTAAATATCAAGTGTGACCCATATATGAGAATATGTTCAATAAAAGAGGGAGATAGTATAAAATAAAAGAAATAATATAGTATAACACAAAAATGTGTTGTGTACAAATAAAATAAAAGAGTGCAACTTGACATAAAAAGTTAAAATATCATTCGCAAAATATCTTAAGATTTTAAGATATGATAATTTGTATGCCTCGTTTCAATTGATATTTGGTTAATACACATTATCAGAGTACATGTCAAATGGTTGGATCACAATAAATTAGAATTCGCACTAATAGATTGTGAGTTCGATTTTTTATCTTACGCAATGAAATAAAATATTTACCTATAATTTATCTATTTTGTCAAAATCGAGAACACGAGTGATAGGTGATTGGACAATGGCGATAATCTCAAGATTGAGGACGAGGCAAGCCTTCAGGGCATAGGTTGGGCAAGCAATATGTCGACGTTAGTTTGGTGGGTTATAAGTTTGATCCTCATTTTGTACAATGAAGCAAAATCTCACACTTATGATTTATCTTTTCTAACGTGATCAAAGGTATTAGTATCGAGAACCCCATAATGATGATCATCCCAAAGTTGGGGACGAAGCAATGATGTGTTTATATACTCGAGTAACCTTACAATTTCTTAATTTATATTAAGCAAGATATTGATGGTAGTGAACCATTACACTAACAGTGATTGATAGTGGTCAACCATTATTTACCATTATCAATATTTATCTTTTTTTAAAATTGATTATATTAATTATAATCTAATACATAGTGATTAAAATATAATAAATATGTATTATTTTTTAACATTATATATATTTTATCACAAATTATATAAACAAATATCCATTTCATTTCAATCATTAATTAACCTCAAAGCAATAGTCAACATAGTCATTTTTAATTTTATTTGATTTGAAATTAGAAAAAGAAAATAAAGAAAGAGATATACGATATAAATTGCAGGGACTTGTTATTTTTTAAAATAAAATATTTTATTGAATTTAACATAATTTTAAGGGAACTAGTGTAATTTATTCTAAAATTTAGTCATTTGACTTGGACACCTCGTAACTTTAAATTTGGTTAAATTAATATCTAAATTTTCAAAAACCAATCACATAAGGGTGTTAATAGCTATTTTTGAAAAATATAGAAATATATACGACAAATTTAAAATTTAGGGGGTGTTTGAGCTAATTTTCCAAAACTTAAAAAAGTGAAGCAGAGGGCAAGCTAGCCAGGGTTGAGCTTCATTGTTCTCGGTTCTTCCATCTTCCGCAACGAAGAAATCGATACATACGATGGCCATGGCAGTGCTGCTGCGACCGCACACGGCGGCTCTGTGTGCCCTCCGTGCCAATTTCTTCAGCAGCCGTGCTCTCGTCCCGTGCTTTCAATCGTCAAAACTCTGCTGCTATCATGTCACTGCCCGGTGCGTATTGCCGTCGCCGGCGAGAAGCTGCGGGACCAAGAATCCGAGGTCGGGCGGCTTTGGATCCAAACTGGACAGCCGACGGAGTCTCTGTATCAGAGCTACAACTCAGGTCAATGATTCCGGTTCCGTCGACTCCCCTTTGATAGAGTCTATGCAGAAGAAGGTTAGGTTCTACATTTCTTCAACTACATAGATACCTGGATTATGGCTATGAGGTTATAATTGATAATTTCAAACGAAAGTGTTGAAAGCACTAACCCTATCTGTGGATGGGGGCAAGGAAGGAGAAGGGTACTTACTTATTAATATATATATATATACATATATATATGTATGTATATTTAAATTTCCAATCTATATCGATACCAAAAGGCGTTAAATTCAATTTTTTACCATTTGTTTCTTTGATGACCTTTTGAGTTCTATCGGTAGATTCTGCAAGATCTCTTCGGTATGCTATCAAACTCCAGTGCATTATTTGATTCCAAGTATTGTTGTGTTTCTTGGATGGATTTTCCAATAAAATTGTCTGAGGTTTGATGAATACACTTTTGGAAGCAGGTTTTGGAGGCATTTTTCTTATATTTGACGTGGCATCATTTTTTTTCTCTCATTTTTTGCCAAATCCATATCTTTGCTCCTGTACTTTCACGTTTTTCTTGTGTGACCGCCGAACTTTTCGTCGTCTCAATTATATTGATACAATCATTGTGGCTGCACGCAGAAGGCTGGGATTTTCTTCTGTTGGTTGTTGGTTAATTGACTTAGTCAAAATAAATTATAGGCATGGGGCTACGTGGGTTTGATTTCAGTTTGTTTATTCTATTAGATAATATTAGTTGGTTGATTTGTTTTTAGTGCTTTCCTATTTTGTAGCTCAGTGGATTTGCTTTAGTTTATTTAATAGGTCTTTGATTTGTACTAAGGATTATCAAGAATTAAGAAAATCAAACCTCTGAATCTTCTATCTACAGTTTTTCTCCCTTTTTCTTCACTGCAATTCTGCAGGTTTCCTTCCCCTCAATTCTATCTCTATCATATATCCCTGGACTTGATTTTCGAGTCAATTTAACATCTGTAATTTGATTTTTTTTGTAGAACAACTCAAATTTTTTGTTGTTTCGATTACAATTATGGATCTGTATTTTCAAATCAATTTAACGCCTATACTTTCATGTGTAAAAAAAAAAAAAGATAAAGTAAGGTAATAAAGTACACATCACACTTTGTTCACATTAAAATACAAGGGGTTAAATTGAGTCGAAAATGTTGATGTAGGGTGTAATCGAAATAATGAAAAGTTCAGATTGTCACACAAAAAAAGTCAAAAGGGTTAAATTGACTTGAAAATGCAGATCTAGTGGTGTAATTGAAATAATAAAAAAGTTGGATCTAGTCCTTTTCTAGGTTTGGGTTGGGGTTATCATACCTAACAAAAAAGTAGGCTTTGAGTAGCCATACGAAAAAAACGTAAAAGTAAAGGGACAAAACTATAGGTTTGGCCTTCTTCTTTAGCAGTCATATTTCTACATCATACCACTAGAGTTTAAAATTCTCTTGGTTGAGCTTGATGGTTTTTTGTGAGTACTATTTTTGATTATCAAAGTAACAAGGAATGTTAAAACTTTTTTAGAGAAGATGATAGTTCCAACATACCTAAAGTTTATTTATGGTTTTCAATTTGGAGAGCATATTTGTATCAGGGATATAATTTAGGCCTAGGATAAAGGAAATTAACACTTAGTTGTTGTTCTTAATGTTAGTAATATTTGTATTTTTATATGTTGTGGTGGCTTAGAATTGTGTAGTTGATACTATAAATTTTCTTTTTCTTGGTCAGTGTTCTAAAATGCGGCCTAGGTGGGGACCGCCACGATTTCCAGCAAATCACACCCCAAGGCTCTGGCACCTAGCCATCGGGGGCGGACACCTGTTTGGATTTCCACTTTTGCTTTTTTATCCTCTCGTCGATTTCTCTCTCTCATCTCTGGTGGAATCGTTGATTTCTCTCTCTCGTTGTAGTTGCCAATCGTCTTTCTCAACCACGTTCTCGGCTCTCATTGCCGTTTGTCCATTGCCTTCATCGCCAACTGCCCGTCGTCCTCCATCTCCTCCGTTGCTCTGTGTGTGTGTGTATATATATAAAACAGTGTGTGTGTGTGTATATATATATAACAACAATGTTAACATATATTGTATTAATATATTTTTAATTAATTTTAACATATATATATATACATATATACAACAACAATTTATAATTAAATAAAAATAAAAATGAGTATTTTATGCATTTTTTTATATTATTCAATAACATATATCTTCTCACTTATCTTTCCAACTTATAGCAAAAAATTTTTTTAAAAAAATAGCAGTTTTCCTAAGTGCTGCCTAGCGTCAGGCCCCAGTCAGGCGCCTGACTAGTGCATTCTTGGTTAACAGTGCAAATTTATATTTAGAAACATCAAAGCATGGCATATCTTCACGTCACTTGTGATGCCTAAATCATAGCTCAACCTTGTTTGTTTGTTTTTTTTTTTTTATTTATTTATTTGTGGCTACTGATTTGGATTGCAATCACCCAACTGATTTAGTTGCAATGTGTTTCAACAGATTAAAGAACATCTAAATGCAGAATCAGTTATTGTGAAGGATGCTTATGGTGATGGTCGGCATGTTAGGTAAGCTTTGCTGTTTGTTCTCATACTGGCCATAAAGTGTACTTGATCATGCCCCTTATTTTACTTCTGTAGCTTATTGGTTCGAACTTGATTCTTGAAACTGGATGGCAGTTCCCTGTAGGAGAATTTAGTTTCCTTTTGCAATAAAAATGGTCGATGACAATATCTTCCTCATTTACCATAACCAAGCATCACAACAACCTAAGGGGCTGTTTAGTTGTGGAAAATAGACCTAGTTTTCTGGAAAATTACTCCAAGAAAATGGAAAATCAGAAAACTTGTTTAAATATACAAATTTTCCAGATAGAACATGGAGATTCAGTAAATGCAATTTTCCAAAATTGAACTGAAATTGGAAAACTCCTAAAATGAGTTTTCTAAGTTTTCATTACTAGTTTGGAGATTTGGAAAATGCGGTTCTCCACAAAATTTTCTCCAAATCACCTCCAACTCATTTCTTAACACAAGTTGAACAAAAGAAAAACATCTCTCTTTTTGAATGTGTTCCAATTTTCTAGACTGGAAATTAGTTTCTTGTATTTCTAACATTTGAAAGCATTCTCCAAATTTTCTGTGGAAAATGAACAAATTTTCTATGGAAAATGAAAACTGGAGATTTCATAGAAAATTGGAGACAGAAAACTGGAAATCATTTTCCACAACTAAACAGCCCCTAAAGGACTGTAGATGAAACTCTAGTAGTTAGATGGTATGCTTACTGGTATGTAGGTGGTACTTATTCGACTAATATGAATTGCTTAGTGATGTACTTGTTTGGAGATGGAGGATGCAACATCATCAATGAAGGATGCAGCAGCTATTAGTGAATGGGTTAGGTGGAAGTAAAGACTTAATCAACGGTAGGTATCAGAAATTGGTATACTCTTTGTTTTGTTTATCCATATTGGGAATCTATGTGGATTATGAAGTTAACAACCGAGCTACACAAACCAATATGAACTCTGTTGTTTAGCAATGGCAGGTTGGTATGTAAGCCTTGACTAGATCCAGCAAAGTGTGGGTTCAGGTGAGATGGTTTTTTGTGCTGTTATGATGGCTTCAATCAGAGTCTAGGGGTGGATGGAGAAAGGATGGTTGGCAAGTAAATTTTTGACAAGACAGGTTTTTACCTGGGTCGCAAAGGACAAAATTACTAGTTAACAGGTAGGTTTTTGTTGTGAAAGTATAAAAAACAGTTTAGTGCTTTTCTCAGCAATATAGGCTCAATGGTGTGCAGACACGTAAATAGAGGGGCTGAATAGATGTTTGATTTTATTTATTTATTGTGTGTGTGTGTGTGTGGGTGTGTAAGATGGGGACAGGTTTGTTGCTTATTTTATCAAGAAGCTTGAAATGTTACTGGAATTTGAGAGGATTAGAGCTCCAGATGGAAAAAGTGGCGGTGAAAGAAAAGAGCTCCAGAAGGCAAGTCCTGAAAGAATAGAGGGCTTATGTGGATTGTATATGGGAAACAAAAGTAAGACAAGTTGGGAAAGAGTAGATGTGCGGTGGAGTCACTTTTAATTAAGATTTAGAAGGTGTTGGAGGAAGGAAGATTTGGGGGCAATGGCTTTTTCTTGTCTTTTGGGTACACTGGTGCTGTTTGGGTGTTTATGGTGGGCTGAAGGGAAGTTACTGAAGAAAGGAGTTGCAGGAGGAACTATCAAATGTGGCTTTCAAAAGCAGGGTTTATGTTGCTAGGAGGAATTCCATTATCATTTCCTTCCTGTAGAAAGACTGGTTTCTGTATGTGTCTAGGCATAAGAGGAAGTTAGAAATTTTGATGAGTTGGTCCAGTAGGTCCGCATTATATGGTGTAGTGATCATGAGGATTGCTTGGCTTTTCAGTTTGAGCAGAGCACTTCCTCAATGTGGTCGAGCTGTTTGCTTCCCTCCCTTGATTATGCTGCTTGGTGGTGGCATTCAGCTCCACCCTGCTCCGCAGCCCCCAGGTGCTTTTTGGTTTCTGAACATGTGGTTTCATGTTGAAGGATCCCCTTAGCTGGCTGGCCAGGTGTCAGAGGAGATGTAGTGCAAGGTATCCAAAGCCTGATGTTTATGGGAAATGTTAAAAGTCGCTGGAGGAGGTTATGGACATTTGGAGTAGTAGCAAAGTGTGAAAATTTACATGATCTTGAAACAAGGTTTTTGGAGGACATTCATGATGCGAATGGAAGCAGAGGTCCTTTAGAAAAGGAAAAGAAACCAAGGCAGCTAAAACCTAGGATTTTGGGAGGATAGCTAAGGCTGAGAAAAGTATTTAGAGACAGAAGTCGAAGTCTTAGACAGCATTGGCTAAAGTCAGTGGATTTGGAGATGAATGCATATAATATTACGGGCATTGGCTTAAGTTTTTCTTTGAATCGAAGTGCTTTGTCATTTAAGTTCTGCTTTGTGTTTGCAGCATCGATGTTGTTTCCTCAGCTTTTGAAGGAGAATCGGCTGTAAATCGGCAGAGGATGGTGTACAGAGCTATATGGGAAGAACTCCAGAATACTGTGCATGCAGTCGACCAGATGACTACCAGAACCCCGACAGAAGCAGCTTCCGGAAAATGACATTTTTGCCTAATCCGCTTGCTGTTTGCCTCTATGGCCAATCTTTGCAACAGCCTTTCTTCTGTGTGGCTGCAGCATTAGACAATCATTTTTTACCAGTCCAATTTAGTTTTGCATTTTCTTCTCCTTTCTGTTCCTTGTTTTGGATGTTTTAGAGTAAGTACACCTTCTAGGTATTGACTCAGATCTGTACTCTCTTCTGTTTTGCAACACCCACAGAAGCTAAAATTGATATGGAACTTGGAATATATCGATGCAGGTATGCAGCAGCTGCTGTGTTTGGATTACTAACTGAAAAAAGCACTATATATATAATATGGATTATTTATATATGCACTATTTACACACAATATATACATATATAAGTATGATTTATATATATATTTTTATTTACTTTCATGATATATTATATATTATATTATTTATGTATACATATAGGAAATACATATTATGTACTTAAGTATTTATTATTAATACAACAACAACAATAACATATCTAGCTTTTATCCCATTATGTGGAGTCGATTACATAAATTCTAAATTTTCATGTATTTTTATTTTTTGTCAAATATTTATTATTATTAATAAATGAGAATAAAATATTCTAAAAATTAATGTGTAATTAGTTATTTAATAAATCTAACGCATAACTGAATCCCGTAGTCCAAATGAGACCAATTTGAGAGTCATTTCAAATTCTCTTCATTAAGGTCCAAATCCATCAGGGATTTGAACCCAAATTCAAATTAAATCCATTAATTTGTATCCAAACATGGGAGTGATGATGGAGTCAAACCTCATCCAAACACAACCTATGGGATTTCAAACAGCTCCAAAAAAGTCGATTAAACTAGAAGGGACTGTTTGCTTTATTTTTCTCTTTCTCGCACAAGGAAAAAATAAAATTGAATACCATAATGAAATCAAGGTACGTGACAGCTACCCTTTACATAATACCACAATGAAACTATAAACAGAGCATCATTTCTTGAACCCTACTTGTTTTCTCATAATACAATGAGATCTGATCAACTGTTACACCTGCCATGAAAAAATGCCCAAATTATTTTTTTAACTTCCAAACTTACCCACATGTGGGAACCTTGATACTCAAATTCAACATAATATGTTCACAATGGCTCACTCCCAACCAAATTTCCCCCAACAAGTATATAGACCTCCATGATACAGCCAATGCACCAACCAACCAGCCAGACACGACCTAACCGCGAATAGATGCCCGAGGAGCAGCAGGTAAACCAAATTCATCCTCAGCCTGACAACGTCAGAGTTTGCAGACACGAAAAGTTCAGACACTAATGTAACAGGAAAGCCTAGAAACAGCATGTATAGAGTTTCCATTTCCATGGTGACACCTAAATAGAGATTTACCTGGTTGTTGGTGGTGGGTACTGGTGCGTGTCCTGATGGAGCTGAAGGCAAGTTAAGCTCTCCTTCCAGATCAGGTTCCTTATCAGGTTGAAGATATGACGGAACCCCATCACTTTCAGTCTCCAAGCCCATGTCAGCTTCCAAAGCATCAAGCTCTGTGCCAAAGATAAAGGAAAATTGGAACTCCATATGCCCAAAATTATGTTGTTCTAGAAACGGAAATGCAACTTTACAACAGACACATGCCAAACATCCTTGTGCTGAACAAAAACTTAGGATGGCATAAACTAGCTTTCCTATATTCAGATGTCTTTGGGTTTATATGTATATGTATATATTTTCTTTTTCTAGCACAAACAAGTGGCCTACACTAAAAAAGTACCAAACTTTTTTTTCCTCCTCCATTCGAAGTTTATTACCCAACATATGTGCTTACCACCCATGAGTTCATCCTCGTCAATATCTTCAGGTACACTGTAGCTTCTACCAAGAGATTCTTGGATTTCACTGCTCACATCCATCAGGTCCATCATCTCATCTTGCAAGTTCTACAGAATCAAGCATCCAACATTTTGAATGCTTTAATAGGGATGAAAGGAAAGGAAGAACATACAAAAACACAAATACTAACATCTATGTCTTGAATCTTTACGGACTTCATCATTCCTTTCAACTCTTTGTTTGCTGATTTCAAAGCTGACATCTGGAGAGAATGCAACAAGATTAGCTACTGACAAATGGAGACAAATATGTAGAGCATATAAACCTAAAACACAGACCTACCATCCATTCTAGAACCCAAATTCCCTCCCCTACTAAAAAATAGGTTATCCCCCATCTCTCATATGTTTTTGGCCCATGTTAACACTATATCAAAAGTTATATAATAGTTACGCACAGGTATTAGTCAAGGTTGTTCATCATCTAAGCCACGTTGGAGAAAGACTAACCAGAGACACTAACAACTGAAAAGGTGATTTTAATCCCCCCAACCACACACACAACCAAGAAAAAAGAACAAGAAAAGAAACGGAATGGATGGTACTGAATTCAAAGCTGCACTTAGTATGAGAACAATCAGGCCCGAAGGAGATAAATGAAGACCAAGAAAAATTTAGTGAGAAACTCTTAAGCATGACATTAGTTATAAAGACCTCTCAGAAGACATAGTCATAGATAGAGATGATTGGCAAGTATTAAGGCTCAGTATGTTGTTTGTAACCTGGAATTCAGAAATAAGAGAAGATTGCCTCCAAAGTTTTTCAAACCTGTTCACATAGGAACAGGGATTTAAATGGGCCCCCACAGCAATTAGCCCCATTTACATCTTTTAACAAATTTTCAAATAAGCCTTATACCTACATCCTCAATTTCATCTTGTTTCAGTTTAGATGGTAATTGGGACCCATTTACACCCCTACGGATGTGAACATAAAAACGAAGGTCTTCCCAGAGTTTCCATTTCCAAAATGATACAAAATAAGGCCAAACATTTCTTGTAGGAAACTAACACCCAGAAATTTTAAATTTTCCTTGGGACAAAATGCCCCATGGTCCTAAATATAGGCTTAAAATAACATTTGGGCATAAGATGGGCATCTTGGTTTAACTTTATCCATAGTCAAGCCTTGTTGATAAACTTATTAAAGAGTTTCCACAAATGCATGTCTATTCTCCAACATTTGTTGCTTAAAGAATCCCAAAGCATGGATGTAACATCATACTAAGCCTTTATCCCACCATGTGGGGTTGGTTAAATCCCAAAGCATAGATGAAATTTAGGGGGAAAAAAGAGAGAAAAAATGCAGCAAGAAGTACTATGACACATACAGTTTGCTGAGCATCTTTAATTCCCTCTGAAGCAAATGCAACTTGGTCTAGGTTGAATGTCTGATTGTAAAGCATGTCACGTTGCCCTTCATACCTGTTCATAGGCAAGATGGCAAGTAGATAATCTATCATGGAACAAAAATATATTCTGCTATATATTCAGAAACAAAAGCAAAATGGTTTGATGTGAAACATAGGAGGAAAAGTGAACGCTCAATTCAGGAAGTATGCAATTTCATTTTCTACAAACACATTTATTTTTCTCTATTATAAGAAAAAAGAGGCCCAATAATTATATGCTATCCTTCCACACATGTAAATAAGATTATTTTACCAAAAGGCAGGTGTACCAAAACATTAACTATCAGCAAAAAAGGGCTCCCTAACTAAGTTGGCTGACCAAAGTGGATCCTCACTATCAGAAGTATATGTCTTTTTGCCTAAATTTTCAAAATTTAATGCAGCTCAGCTCTATATTTAACAGTTAACTAAAAACCCCTACAGAAGGCTACAAACGAGCTGAGCCCATAAAGGCTTAGGCTCATTTGTTTAGAATTTTACCAGGCTTGGGCTCAAGCACGAGTCGAGTTAAAAATTGAGGCTCAATCTCATTTATTAAAATTTATAGCAGCTCGAGCTGAGCTAATTTATATTAAACAAGCATTTTCATGAGCTCTAAATTTAAAGTTCATTTTAAGCTCAATTTCAGGCTCGTTTAAAGCTCAAATCAGTAACCAGCATTATTAGCATCTAAAAAAAAGTAACTAAAAAAATAGCAACTCAAACCCTAATATTATAATGAAATTGCCAACAAGATTTAAATGAGCATATAAATGATCCACAAACAAATTTATAAATAAGCACTTAAATGAGCTAGTTCATATTGAGCCAATTTGCTCTATTTTATTTTTAATTAAGTTTTGATGATTAACAAAAATGATATTTTGTACCTATTTATTTTTGATTAATTTATATTTTGGCATAGTATATGTATTACCAAAACTATTATTTTCCATTAAAATCATAAAAAATTTATTTAAAAATATATTTTTTAAAATACTACAGTGAATAGTGAATAGTGAACAGTGATCCAACTATTATAAACAGTAATTGGATCGTTGTGAACAGTGATTTTCAGCAAATGCGTATAAATGCCCCCAAGCTCGTTTTGAAGATCATTCATTGCATATATTGTACATCCAAAGCACCCACAAGTTCCCAAACACTTTCAAGCAAAAATCCAAGCAATCCGAGACTCTCGAAGTTATATTGCACATCTATAAAAAAGCCACAAGACAAGTGAAGAAAAAGAGATCACAAAGCCAAATCCGATCTTCTCCATTCGAATCAAGGTCACTTATTTACTTAATTATTTTTCTTTGCCTTGTATATTTATTCTTAATTGCTTATTCATTTGTGTCCAAGTGTGGACAAATATTTGTATTCACATAAACTTTTATTGTTGATTGTATTGGTTTCCTAGAACCATTTAAAAATCTACGTATATCTAGTTTCCAAGGTGAACTAGGGAGAAAACCTTGGTATAGTGGTTTCTAGAACCGTAAATAATCTAGGTGTATCTAGTTTCCAAGGTAAGCTAGGGAGAAAACCTTGGTGTTGGTGGTTCTCATAGAACTTGTTGTAATATAAGAATGTATCTAGTTTTCAAGATGAGCTAGTGTGGAAACCTTAGTGAGATTAGTGGAACCCCAAGGGTGGTTAAGATCTTGGGAGAGTGGAGTAAGTGTGTGTGGAGATACCGAACCACCATAAATTGTCTTGTGCCTCATTTATTTATTCTTGCTATATCTTGTGGTTTGCAATTTATTAATCTTAAACTCACATATATATAGTTACAAAATCTTAATTTGTTTAAAATTAAATAACAAGAATTTTAATTAAGTAAATTGCCAAAAATTTTAAACACTCAATTCACACCCCCTTTTGAGTGACCATATCCTAAGGGACCAACAGTTCACAAACCCAAACAGATCAAGCACCCTGAAGCTCAAGCTTGACTCGTTTATTAATCAAGCTCAAATTTGTTTATTCAACTAAAGAAACTAGCTAGAATGAGCACAAATTGAGCTGAGCTTCAAGCTGCTCACAAACGGCTTCGTTCATTTGCAATCCCACTCTTGTAGTGAATAGAAGGTCTCCCTAACCAAGTTGATGTAGAATCTCTTGGATTTGGCAAGGTGTTCTCTCGTTTTATAGAGAGAACTAGGCGAGAATTATGTTGGGGGACAGAGAAATTAGAGAAACTGAGGGAGAAGAGTTGAAGATGAAATGAGAGGGAAATTGAGTAGGAATTAGTTTAAAATGGTATTCGATGCCTTCTTAATGAAACATGGCGAGCTTATATACTTGGCCTTAGCGAAAAATTGGTGCCAGAAACGGTTGCCACTTTCTGCATTCAAATCTCTTCACTCCTCACAATTCCAATTACCCTACCAACATTTTTATTTATTACAATTATTCCCCTTTAGGTACACGACAACTCCCCTCCCCTTAAGCTAATTCTTGTCCTCAAGAATGCTAAGCAAGTTGGCTGCGTTTAGAAACTGCTGGAGGAACTCCGATAGATATTCCCAAGTGTTATTGTCTGAGTGCAATGAAGACCACTGCACTAGTACTTAGGTGATTGGGGCTCCTTGCTGGAAAATCACTCTCTTGTCCAGGATAGCTACTAGTGTGACTGTTGGCTCTTCCTCCCTGAGTGGAATGGGGAGGGTTTGATTGGTTGTTTGGTCCCCAATTGCTCCCTTAAGTGAATGTGTGTTCCCTTGGGTAGTTACAGCCTATAGGCTATTGGTCCCGCTTTGGCAGTGATGGTATAAGGGTTGTAGAACTTGGGGCTTAGCTTAATTAGGTTGCCTTGAGAGAATTCTCAGATGGGGCTGACTGAGTTTGAGGTTCACCCTTTCTCCTACCTCAAATGTTCTCTCACTCCTCATTTTATCTGTTAGCTGCTTTGTTTGGTTTTGAGCCTTGGCCAATTCCATTTTCAGGGTTTGTAGAATGTCTAGCTTGTGCTATAGATAGGCGTCTACTGTTGCCACAAATGTTGGCTCCCTCATAGATGGTAATAGGCTAGGCTTGTATCCATATAGAGCCTTAAATGGTGTCATCCCAATGGACTGGTGGTGGTTGGAATTGTACAACCATTGCGCCAAGGACAACCATTTGTGCCATTCCTTGGGCTGCATAAAGTACAAACACCTCAGATAGGTCTCGAGGCATTGGTTAACTCTCTCTAATTGGCCATCAGTTCCTGGGTGGTAGGCGGTGGACATGTGAAGCTTAGAGCCCAGGGATTTCAGTAGGCCTTGCAAAAATAAACTAGTAAACATCTTGTCCCTGTCTGAAATGATGGTTTGAGGCATCCCATGTAACTTCACCACATTGTTCAAAAACACCCTAGCCACTTCTTGTGCTGTGAATGGATGGGACAAATTGAGGAAGTGGTTGTACTTAATCAATTGATCCACCACTACTAAGACACAATTTCTCCCTTCTGATCGCAGCAACCCTTCCACAAAATCCATGGTTGTGTTAGCCCAAGCTTGATCTAGAACCCTTAACGGTTGCAAGAAGCCTGGTTTAGGCATTGACTCATGTTTAGGTCTTTTACAAGTGTCACATTGCATTACGAACTCCATCACTGATTTTTTTAATCCTGGCTAATAAAACACCTATTTCACCTTGCGATAGGTATTTTGGATACCTGAGTGTCCCCCCAAGGCAGAATTGTGCATGGTTTGGAAAATTCTTCTCTTTAAAGCCTCACAATCACCTACCACCAGTCGCCCCTCATACCTCATCAAGCCATTGCATATAGTGTACCCCTGCTTGCTTTTACTGTCAAGACTGAGCTGCTCTAGTAGCTCCCTTGTCCAAATTCCCTTATCATAGCTAGCTGCCACCTCTCGGTGCCAATCTGGTACCAAAGCTGTAATGGTTGCACAATCCCCCTCCTCATAACATCTTGATAAAGCGTCTGCAACCACGTTTTCTTTTCCTCTTTTGTACTGAATCACAAAATTCAGTCCCATCAGCTTTGCCATATCCTTTTTCTGCAAATTAGTGTGTAACTTTTGTTGTGTGAGGAATTTGAGACTCTCATGATCTGTCCTGATTATAAATTGCTCCTCTTTCAAATAGTGCCTCCATTTATCCACTACCATCAGCACAACCAATAACTCTGATATGCCCCGGTCCATTGGACCTACCAGAGGCGGCCTAAGGGGCAGGGGGGTAAAAGGAGTGGGGCTCGCGTAACAGCAAGCGTGGGCTGAAGGTAGTAGGGGAAAATCGCGGGTTTGTGTGTAACAAACCAGCATATGCTGCCAGAGGCAGTTATGCTGAGTAGGACAAGTTATAAATAAGGGAAAAGAGAGAGAGTTGCGCTAGTTTTTGTAAGAGAATTCAGGAGAGAGAGGGCCTCTCGAATGCCCTGGGTTGTTCTTGTTTTTTGACTGAAAACTTTGATAGCCATTGTTAATTGATTATAGTTTGGATTTCTAGCTGGGATCTTATCAATTTGGTATTAGAGCGGTGTCGATCCTCATAGTGAACCTAACGGAGAGAATGGGTGAATTGGAGTCGAAGATGGAGGGCACGCAAAGGGGAGTCGAAGCCATTAGAGGCGACATCTAGGCGATGGAACGAAGTGTGGCGGGGATGCTCGAACAATTCGCTTTCATGCGAACGAAGTGGGATGAGCAGGAGTAGGAGAGGAAGAGCAAGTCCAAGGAGCGAGAAGGACCTTCGGAATTCACCATGGATTTTGAAGTAATCCCTGGGATTGTGAGAGGTCGCGACTTGGAAGGAGTCGTCAGGGGTGGGTACCGGTTGGACATACGGGGAAGGAGACTGGAGATGCCCATTTTCGAAGGAGAGAATCCAGATGAGTGGATTTTCCGTGCCGAGAGGTATTTCGCGGTCAATCAACTAACGAATGGGGAGAAGATAGAGTTCGTCGCACTGTGTTTCGAAGCTGCGGCTCTGTCTTGGTTTCAATGGGAGACAAGGCGAAGAGGAATTCGGAGTTGGGAAGGCTTGAAGCAAGGTATTCTAGGCAGGTTTCGCCCCACTTAAGAGGGGTTGTTGGAGGAGCGTTTCTTGTCTCTCAAGCAAGAGGGGACTGTTAAAGAGTATAGGTGGTTGTTTGAGACGTTGGCCGCGATTGTGCCTGATGTTCCTGAGGCGTTTTTGGAAGGCAAATTCCTAAATGACCTCAACTCAAAGATAAGACCTAAGATCAAGGTGCTGCAGCCATGGGGGCTCGATCGGACCATGGTGGTGGCTCAAAATATTGAGGACAAGAACAGAGCCCTTCAGAACTATCATAGGGCAACCGGACCACCGAAGAACGGGTACTCTATGGCACCAACAATCACTAATTGGATGTCCCCTGTACTAGCAAAGAGTTTGGGTTCCTCCCAAAAGTTCGTGACCCAATCAAGACCCCAATTTCACACTACTGTAAATGGTGGTAGCTTCCCTTTTAAGTAGCTTAGTGAGGCTGAGTGGAAGGCCAAGCGAGAGAAGGGCCTTTGCTTCCGTTGTGATGAAAAATATTCGATAGGCCATAGGTGCAAAAACAAGGAACTCCAAGTTTTGATGATCTATGACGAAGAAATAGGCGAGGCGGTAAGAGAGGAGGAAGCAGTGCAGGGGGGCAAGGAAGAGTTGGGGTGTAGGGGGGAAGTGATCAAGCTATCCATGAACTCGATAGTTGGATTGACGCCACAAACAATGAAGCTGAAAGGGGATATCGAAGGACAATCAGTTGTAGTGCTTATTAATGGAGGAGTGACATAATTTTATAGTAACTGAGCTAGTACAGCAGTTGGGGTTGCCAAGAACAGAAACTGCCGGGTATGGAGTGATTATGGGAACAGGGATGGCGGTGCAAGGGGCCGACATTTGCAAGGGGGTGAAACTGCACCTACAAAACCTACAAATTGTGGAGGATTTTTTACCCTTAAGAGTTGGGTAGCTCAGATGTGATCTTAGGGATGAAGTGGTTAGTTGCAGTGGGGAAAATGAATGTGGATTGGAAAGCTTTAGCTATGAAGTTTCAAGTGGGTGGTATGGCTGTAACACTACAGGGAGACTCAAGATTGAGTAAAACCATGGTGTCCTTGAAGGCTATGATGAAAGCTCTTAAGGGAAGTGGTGGGTGGTATGGCTGTAACACTACAGGGAGACTCAAGCTTGAGTAAAACCATGGTGTCCTTGAAGGCTATGATGAAAGCTCTTAAGGGAAGTGGTGAAGGGATGCTGCTGGAATTGGGGACCATTACAACAGAATTTGAAGAAAAATGGTGGGAAATCCCAATGATGTTGCAAAGGGTGCTAGAAGAGTTTGAAGGGGTATTTTCTAATCCAGAGGGGCTGCCACCATGTAGAAAAAAAGATCATGCTATTAACCTGATTCCAAGAACCACACCAGTACATGTGAGGCCCTATCGTTACTCTTACTCGCAAAAAAATGAGATTGAAAAACTGGTGGGTGAGATGTTGGGGGTTGGGATTGTTCAGCTAAGTTGCAATCCATTTTCTAGCCCGATGTTATTGGTTAAGAAGAAGGATGGAGGGTGGCGGTTTTATGTCGATTACAGGGCCTTGAACAACGTAACCATTCCCGACAAATTCCCCATACTGGTGATTGAGGAGCTGCTTGATGAGTTGCATAGGGCTATGGTTTTCTCCAAGATGGACCTAAAATAGCTACCATTAGATTAGGGTCAAGGCTGAAGATGTTCCCAAAATAGCTTTCTGGACACATGAGGGCCACTACGAGTTCTTAGTTATGCCGTTCAGGTTGACAAACGCACCCACAACTTTTCAATCGCTGATGAATGATATATTCAGGGAGTATTTAAGGCAATTTGTATTGGTATTTTTTTTTATGATATATTGGTCTATAGTAGGAGTTTAGAGCAACACACAAAGCACTTACGTTGTGTTTTAAAAGTGTTGGCAGAAAATCAGCTGCTTGCTAATAGGAAAAAGTGCTTGTTCAGGCAGCCGGAGGTTGAATATTTAGGCCACATCATTTCCCAAGAAGGTGTGTCAGCTGATCATGCTAAGGTGCAAGCGATGGTAAATTGGCCTACTCCTACAACAATGAAGGAATTGAGAGGTTTCTTGGGGCTCACGAGATATTTTCGATGCTTTGTGAAAGACTATGGCAAGACCCTTAACTGAACGATTAAGGAAGAATAATTTTTATTGGGATGCGGCAATGAGCAAGCCTTCCAATAGCTTAAGGCGAAGATGATTTCCTTGCCCGCTCTAGCCTTGCCGGATTTTAGAAAACCTTTTGTGGTAGAGGTGGATGCTTCGGGGGAAGGCATGGGGGCAGTTTTAATGCAGGATCACCGAACCATTGCTTATTTCAGTTAAATTTTCAGTCAATTAGGAAGGACAAAATCAGTTTATAAGCGGGAATTAATGGCCATAGTCTTTGCGGTGCAAAAATGGCGACATTATTTTTTAGGGAGGAAATTTGAGGTTTGGACTGATCAAAAGAGCCTTAAATACTTGATGGAACAACGATTGGTGAGCCCCTAGTATCAAAGATGGATGATAAAACTAATGAGATTTCAATTTGAGATTCATTATAGGTTGGGATTGGAGAATAAGGCAGTTGATGGGTTATCACGTATCAAGCATACAACAACCTTCATGGCTTTGACAGTACTCAAAAGTAATCCAACTGGATCAATTGGCCTGAGAAGTAGAAATAGATGACAGGGTGCAGCGAATTATCAAGGATCGACAAACAAACCCTGCTTCCCAACCCAATTTCCCATGGGTGGGCAGCCAACTGCTATATAAAGGGAGGTTGTATTTACTGAAAGGGTCCTCTCTCATTCCATTGGTACTACATGAAGGACATGATGGCAGTCTCGGGGGTCATTCAGGGTTCTTGAAGACTTACAAGTGAGTGGCGGAAAGTGTCTATTGGCAAGGGATGAAAAAGGACATCCGTAAGTATGTGAGTGATTGTTCTATTTGCCAACAAAATAAATATTCAGCGTTGACACCTGGAGGATTACTGCAGCCTCTTCCTATCCCTAACCAAGTTTGGGACGATATTGCTATGGACTTCATTGAGGGGTTACCAAAACCGGGCAAAATGGATTTCATATTGGTTGTAGTAGATCGACTAAGTAAATATGGGCACTTTATCGGACTGAAACACCCATTTACTACAGGGGAAGTGGCTGGAATTTTTGTTAAGAAAATCATAAGGTTACATGGCCTCCCAAGGTCCATTGTATCGAATAGAGACAAAATTTTCATGAACAGATTTTGGGAGGAATTGTTCTGCCTCCAAGGTACGAAACTAAATCGAAGCATCGCCTATCACCCACAAACCGATGGAAAAACAGAGGTACTGAATCGGACTTTGGAAGCATGCGCTGTTTTGCTTCCTCTCAATAGAAATCATGGTCCATGTGGCTGCGTTGGGCTGAACTATGGTATAACACGTCCTACCATACAGCTTTGAGGAAAACCCCATTTTAGGTGGTGTATGGTAGAGAACCTCCAGCCTTGGTGAGGTTTGAAAGAGGGACCATGCCAGTGTCAATGGTGGAGCAGCAACTGGCTGAAAGGGATAAGATTTTGGATGACTTGAAGACACAATTGCTGAGGGCCCAATCTGTGATAAAGAGAGGAGCTGACAGGAAGAGAAGAGAGGTAAAATTCAAGGTGGGGGATTTTGTCTACCTGAAATTGAGGCCATATCATCAAAAATCGTTGGTTGGCCGCTCCATTGAGAAGTTAGCTCATAGATTTTATGGTCCTTTTGAAGTTGAGAAGGAGGTAGGACCGGTCGCTTACAAATTGACACTGCCCTCCCATTGCAACATCCACCCCGTCTTCCACGTGTCTCAATTACGTGAGGCAAGAGGGGCATTGAAGGCTAGTGTGGAAGTCCCTAGCCAGCTGAGTGCAGATTTAGAGCTATTGGTGGAGCCCGAGGCAGTCCTGGGGGTTCAATCTGGAACAGAAAGCAATCTACAAGGCAGGGATGTTTTAATTCAATGGAAAGGACTGCCCTCTTTAGAAGCGACATGGGAACCGTTCGACCTCATTCAGCAACAGTTTCCAAATTTCCACCTTGAGGACAAGGTGAAAGTTAGGGGGGGGGGGGGAGAGATAATGATAGGCCCCTGGTCCATTGGACCTACCAAACTAATTTGATCTTTGCTTGTGGAGAAAAGAAGGATGACATGAAATGTCTCACATGGCTGTCCAACAAAAGTTTGACGAGTTTTTATCTGCTCAATGATAGATTTCTCCATAAAAAACATTGTTTCTTCATTCTATTATTCAAAATATCTGTTAGCTGCTGCTTTCTGAGCCCTAGACTTTATCTTGTTGTTCAGTGTGCAGATTTCCTTAAACTTTCTCACTTAATATTACTTCAAAATTTCAAAAGAACTCCCCTTGTCAGTTGCTAGAGAAATATATGACTCCTTAACCATCCTGCCAAAACTAAGAATTACTCTTCCCATAGTAAAACATCATAGCATGGTAGTTAGCCCCTTCAGTCTACTAGCTCAACACTTTGTGACCAGTCTAAATTTTGTTTCCACTATATCCCTACTTCTCCAAGCTGCCACCCAGCTGACATATATAGATTGTTCCAGTGTTAAAGCATTTGTTCTAGATTAGAGCTTGTAATATGAGGGGCATTTTATGTAATATGTTTGCTGTTATGTTTCTAGAAGGATTTTATTATTTTTCTAGGACTGACCAAGGTTGTTGTAACTGCTCTTTGGGCAGTCGGTCAGGCTGAAGTCTCCCGCCTTATTTGCTTATAAATAGAGGCTGTGGGGAAGACTTTATGGTATGCTTTCTTTGTGAGTTAGCAAGCTGTCTTGGGATAAGATTAAGCAAAGAGGAAGAGGGTATATCTTTCTTGTATCAACTCTATATAGCTTTTAAGTTTATGGGCTATGTGTGAGTTAAGTTTGAGTGCTTTGTAATCTTGTATTAACTTTCAAGATAGTGGAGATAGTGGAGGCGAAAGCCAAGCTGGATGTAGGTCTTCTTTAAGACCGAACTAGGGTAAATTCTTGTGTGTTGTATGTTCTTGATTGGTTCTTGATATGGTTTCTGGTTGCTGGTCATTTACGAATTAAGGAGAGATTTCGTTTGAGTGTTTTGGGTGATCCTATAAGGGTGAGATCTCGGTTAACAATTTGGTATCAGAGCTGGTCACCTCTAGATTGGATCAACGTCTCAAGAATCTCAAGTCACAGAAGGCAATCTTAGGAAAATCAAGAAATTGCGTTGATTGCCTCTCGGTCAGATATTGACAAGTTCGATGGGAGCAATGATTTCGGCCTATGGAGGATCAAGATGGAGGCACTACTTTGCAGTCTCGAACTGGAAGATGCGCTAGAACAAGAAGAAGCAGAAAAGGGAGAATCAATCGGGAAAGAACTTCAAGCCCTAATCGCTGAATAGAGTGAGGCGCGGTTGCAGATCAAGAAGAAGGCCTATAGCCTCCTTATTCTGAGCCTTGGAGATAAAGTGCTAAGGGAGGCATCTAGGCTGAATTCTGCAGCAGAAGTTTGGAAGAAATTGGAGGATCTATACCTCAAGAAGATCCTCTCCAGCCAGTTATTTCTCAAAGCCAAGTTTTTCAATTTCAAAATGCATGAAAACCAGAAATTCCAGGATCATTTAGATGACTTTAACAAGCTATGTTTAGACCTAGAAAACATAGATGTTAAGTATGAAGAAGAAAACAAAGCCTTAGTTCTCCTATATTCTTTACCCAAGTCCTATGAGAATTTTGTAGATATTCTTCAGTATGGTAGGGATAAACTATCTTTAGAGGATGTTATAGGGGCTTTAAATTCTAAAGATTTGAGGATAAAGATAGATAGTAAATCATCTCCAGCAGATGCATTAACTGCAAGGTCTAGAAATCCTAAGAAATACTCTAAGAACAGAGGTAAATCTAGATCTAACTCTAAGAATGGGAAAGAAAGGGCCGATTAAGTGTTATTATTGTCAACAAGAGGGTCACATTAAGAGGCATTGTCCTAAGAGGAAGAAGGACTACGCCGAAAAGGAAAAATCAGATTGTGGGATAAATATATGTGATACCGGTTATGATAGTGCTAATGCACTAACTATTAGTGACAATTATGACAGCCAAGATTGGGTCTTAGACTTAGGCTGCTCTTTCCACATGACTCCTAGGAAACAGTGGATGCAAAATTTCAAGGAAATTAATGGGGGAAAGGTTCTGTTAGGGAATGATTTTGAATGTAAGGTCAAAGGGGTAGGAGATGTGAAATTAAAGATGCATGATGGGACTCACAGAACCCTCACTGCAGTAAGGTATGTTCCGGAACTCAAGAGAAACTTGGTTTCTCTTGGGGAATTAGATAGATGTGGATATAAATACAAGGGTGAGGGTGGAGAAATTAAAATTCATAAAGGCTCCCTAGCATGCATGAAGGCTATTTTAAGAAATGGAATTTATTTTCTTCAAGCAACCACTCTAAGTGGTGAAGCAGCCAGTGTAAGTTGTAATTCCCATGATAAGGCAAAGTTGTGGCATCTAAGGATGTCACACATTAGTGAGCAAGGGCTCAAGGAACTTGCCAAATAAGGGATATTAGAGATAGGTCAATCCCTAGACCTAGGCAAATGTGAATCCTGCATTTATGGGAAGGCAACTAAGATTAAATTTAGCAAAACAACAATCCACTCATCAAAGGCACCCCTAGATTACATTTATTTAGACCTATGGGGCCCAGCTCAAACCATAACTTATGGGGGCTCCCGATACTTCTTATCCATTATAGACGATTTTTCAAGAATGCTTTGGGTATATGTTCTAAAGTCTAAAGATAATACCTTTGAATCCTTTAAGACATGGAGGAAAATGGTAGAAAATCAAGTGGACAGAAAAGTAAAAGTTAATAGGACTGATAATGGGCTAGAGTTTTGCAATAGGGACTTTGTTCAAATGTGCAAGGAGGGAGGCATAAACATTTGACAGCCCCCGGAAACCCTAAGCAAAACGGGTTGGCTGAGAGGATGAACCGCACCTTGCTAGATAGAATAAGATGTATGCTCTTTCATGCAAGTTTGCCAAAAGCATTTTGGGGTGAGGCTGTGTCTATAGCAACCCATATCATTAATAGATCACCCTCTGCAGCCATTAACTTCCAAACACCATATGAAAGGTGGACAGTCACAAACCTAGCTTATCTCACCTTAAAATCTTTGGATGTTTAGCATACGCCCATATAAAACAAGGGAAGCTAGAGCCTAGAGCCAAGAAATGCCTATTTATAGGCTATCCATCAGGGGTTAAGGGTTATAAGCTTTGGAATCTAGAATTAGATGGTCCTAGGACTATAGTCACAAGGGATGTGACATTTGATGAGTCTTCTACCATTAAGTTTAGCAACCTTAAATCTCAGCATAGTCTAGAAAAGGATAAAGAAGCTGTCCAAGTTGAAATCCCAGGTGTTAGCCCTGAAGATACCCCAGAACCATCTGAAACTGCATATGAGTTTCAAGAAAATAACCTTGATAATAATCAAGCTATTGATCAAGCCCTAGAACCTTCCCATCATGATGAAGATGAGGAAGACATTGATGCAGATTCCAGCTTAGGTGATAAACCAAATTTGGATAGATATAGTGTTGATAGGGATAGGCAAACTAGGGTCCGAAAACCTCCTAAGAGATTCGGTTATTTTGATCTGGTTGCTTATGCTTTTTCCAGTGCAACTGAAATAGGAGGAGAAGAACCTCTCACTTATGAAGAGGCAATGTCTTCTAAGGATGCTGGAAAATGGCAAGAAGCCATGAAGTCTGAAATAGATTCTTTAAATAAGAATTAGACTTAGAAATTGGTTGAAAAACCAAAGGGGCAGCGCATAGTAGGCTCCAAATGGCTGTTTAAAATCAAGGAAGGGGTAGGAATTAACCCTAAGCCTAGGTATAAGGCTAGGCTGGTCGCTAGGGGGTTTACCCAAGTTCAAGGCATTGATTTTAATAAAGTTTTCTCTCCTGTTGTGAGGCATACATCTATAAGGGTTTTTTTAGCTGTTGGGTTTTTGCATAGAAGATTATCTCTAGAAGTTGAAGAGAAGAATCTGTTTTTAGGATGAAGATATTTTTTTGATTGTTTTATAATCTAAGTTAGATTAGATAACTTAGTTATTTTTATTATGAGGGGTATGTTGGACTTTTGTAGAGGCTAAGTTTTATATCCTTTGTAATTGCTGCCTCCCTATAGTTTATAAATAGGGGGCGAGTGCTAGCAGTCGGTAACAACATTCTCATTCATTCTAAGTGGTCTCTAGATACAAGTGATGCTATCAAGTTAGCGAGAGAGAGTGGGAAAGGCTTTGAGATAAAATTAGTCTTTGTATTCTCTTGAGAGTGCAACGAACTTGTGTGAGGGAGAGAAAGATAGGTTATTGTATCTTGTTTCAACTAGTTTCTAGTGGATTCATTCTTGGATAGAAGGCTGGATGTAGGATTGCTTTATAGCAATTCGAACCAGGATAGATCTTTGCCTCTTTGCTGGTTTGATTGTTCTAATCTTTCATTTACTTTCTATTTTTCCAATTGCTGTAAATATATTCTGTTTTGTCTTGATTTTCGGGTGAGGAGTGTTGAGATATTGGCAAATAGAAGTCTTGAATAAGTTTCTAAGAGCTCCTAATCCTAACATTAGCCATAACAGCCCACTTAAATCTAAATTTAGAGCAGATGGATGTTACCACTGCTTTCCTTCATGAGAACTTAGAAGAGAAGATTCTAATGGATCAACCTAAGGGTTTTGAAGCTAAAGGAGAGGTGGAGAAGGTATGTTTGCTTAAGAAGTCCTTATATGGACTTAAGCAGTCCCCAAGGTAATGGTACCGCAAATTTGATACGGTTATGATTAGCCAAGGGTATTTGAGAAGTTCCTATAATAGTTGTGTGTACTATAAGCATGTTTCCCCTAACATTTCAGTGTATTTACTCTTATATGTGGATGACATGCTCATTGCAAGTCAATCCCATCAAGAAATCCAGCTTCTAAAGAAAAGATTAAAAGCTGAATTTGAACTGAAAGAGTTAGGTGAAGCTAGGAAAATTCTAGGAATAGAAATTTCTAGAGACACTCAACATAGGAAGATATACCTATTTCAAAAGTCCTATTTAGCCAAGGTGTTATCCAAGTTTAAAATGTCAAACGCAAAGGCAGTTGGTGTGCCTTTTGCACCTCATTTTAAATTATCTTTAGATCAGTCCCCTAAAAGTGAGGAAGATAGGAAGGAATTGAGTCATATCCCATACTCTAGTGCGGTAGGAAGCCTAATGTATAGTATGGTATGTACTCGGCCAGATTTAGCTCATCCTATGAGTGTTGTGAGCCGGTTTATGGCAAATCCAGGGAAAATTCATTGGGATGCAGTGAAATGGATGCTTAAATATCTAGCTCGAACCCTAAATCATGTCCTAACATATGGTGGTGCTAAGGTAGGAGTTCAACCTAGTATCCTAGGTTATTCAGATGCAGATTATGCTGTTGATATAGACAAAAGGAGGTCCACATCTGGTTGGATTTTTAGATTATGGAACTCTACAATTAGTTGGAAATCAAGTCTCCAACATGTAGTTGCATTGTCTACAACCGAGGCAAAATATATAGCCCTTTCGGAAGCTTTTAAAAAGGCTATATGGCTTAAGGGTTTAGTTAGTGAACTCCTAGGTTTAGATGTTAAAGCAACCTTGTTATGTGATAGTCAAAGTGCCATACATTTATCAAAAAATCAGGCTCACCATGAAAGGACAAAGCACATAGATGTTAGATTTCATTTTATAAGAGAAATGATTGAAAATAAATCTGTTTTCTTATCCAAAGTGGTAGGTGAAAACAATGCAACAGATATGTTCACAAAACCAGTTCCAGCCGCCAAGCTTTATCATTGTTTGAAGATTCTTCAACTGGGGCAAGCAGGAAACTGAAGTTTGGAGGAATTGGGAGAAGCCTAATCAAGTCAAATGGGTGGAGAATTTGTTAAAGCATTTGTTCTAGATTAGAGCTTGTAATATGAGGGGCATTTTATGTAATATGTTTGCTGTTATGTTTCTAGAAGGATTTTATTATTTTTCTAGGGCTGACCGAGGTTGTTGTAACTGCTCATTGGGCAGTCGGTAAGGCTGAAGTCTCCTGCCTTATTTGCTTATAAATAGAGGCTGTGGGGAAGACTTTATGGTATGCTTTCTTTGTGAGTTAGCAAGCTGTCTTGGGATAAGATTAAGCAAAGAGGAAGAGGGTATATCTTTCTTGTATCAACTCTATATAGCTTTCAGGTTTATGGGCTAGGTGTGAGTTGAGTTTGAGTGCTTTGTAATCTTGTATTAACTTTCAAGATAGTGGAGATAGTGGAGGCGAAAGCCAAGTTGGATGTAGGTTTTCTTTAAGACCGAACCAGGGTAAATTCTTGTATGTTGTATGTTCTTGATTGGTTCTTGATATGGTTTCTGGTTGCTGGTCATTTGTGAATTAAAAAGAGATTTTGTTTGAGTGTTTTGGGTGATCCTATAAGGGTGAGATCTCGGTTAACATCCAGTTTCTTCAAATTCTGAGTTTAGCTTAAACCATATCTCTTGTAAGCAAGCTTTGTTAAAACAAAATTCTTCAAGGGACTTTATCAATCAAAGTTATCCAGCCAGCTAAGAGGTAACTTGATCTTAAAATACAGACTAAAACCTAGGCACTATATGTGCTTGACAAAGGAAAGTTACTGTACAAAAATAAGAGTATGTAGTTGGCATAACAAGATCGTATAATGTATCAGGGTTAGGAGAAGATCATAGAAAAAGATAACCTACATTCTCTTTTGCTTGAGAACCCTCATGGCTCGAGCTTTAACGGCTTCTTGAGCAGGACCTGGTCGAGTTTTCTTGATCTGCTCTTTATATCTAGCAAGTTCAGCATCAAGCCTTTTAATCTTATCATCAACAGTTTCACCTCGTTTGTTGATCTGGAATATATAAATAAATAAATGAAACACAATTCAGTTTCCAAGAGACAGAAGAATGATTGAGAAAAAATGTCATCAGCAAGTACCTAAAACATCAAAGATCATTTTTTCTTTCCAAGACCAAGACCAAAATGTATAAAAGCTCAAAATTTATACAGTATATACATAAAGAATGGAAAATATTTTAAAAAGGAGAAATGGATCATCAATGTCATGGTTCATATTCTAAAGAATGAAAATATGTCTTCGAGGAAAGATCTCTCTCTCTCTCTCTCACACACACACACAAACACACACAGAGGCAGGCACACCCCTCCAGAAACATATATATATGCTCAAAAACGCACATACGGAGATCATAATTCTAGCAATCAGTCCATTACTGCATCATTACTGCTATGCATTTTCCAAAACAAACATCAATGAATCAGTACAGCTGTTAAGCTCAAACAAATTTTAAGCCCTTTATTGGTCAATCTGGAACATTCATAAAAAATATTGAACAAGTGAACCCTAAGGAACCAAATGTAAAATAAAAATGTCCCAGATTACGTATATTCAAACAGAGATGGCGACATCATAGTTCTCCTCGTAGAACGAACAGAACAGTCGTTAGAGCAGGAAAATCACAGCAGCAATTGATGTCCAAGAGGATGCAAAGCAGGGAACTAAAGGTACTAAACCAAGTAGTTTTCTTCAATCTTTCCAGTTGATCAGTTTATATTGAGTCTTAGGGGGAAAAGAAACTCCAAATCATTTTAACTCAAAAAAACTTAACTTCCTGCTTAGAAACTAAAATTTCTGAAAAGAAAACAGGTTAACCATCTGTAGACGCAAACAAGAACCAAGTTAAAATTTTCTAATTAGCTGATAATCTTGTAAAGTCCATGATCTGGTCCCGAGCACAAGTATCCCGTGTCGTATGTAGCATTTTCACCGAATCTGGAGTTATCTATCCATTAATTAAATTCACGCACCTACTGGGATTGAGGCGTCTGATGACTATGAAGATGAGATAGATATTAAATACACCGAAAATGCCCGTAAAATATCAAATACCAAATCCCGAATTTATCCCAAAATGCCGCGCCTCAAATACCCAAAATTGAACAATTCTTGTTTGGCAAAAGATACATGCCCGTACTAGTACCCATACAAGTGGAATCACAAAAAAGAGAGATCAGAAAGAGAGATTGGCTGACCCGATCGGAGGCGTCTTGGACGGAAGGAGGGGGGTCTCTGTTTTTCTTAGCGCCGAAGATTCGCTGCATCGCTTCTGAAGGAAATTAGGGTTTTGGAGTACCGGGACGTGATAGAACGAACGATCAAACCCAGCCCGAAGCGAGAGCAAATTCCGATCGGCGAAGCAAATAATTTGACTTCCAACGGCGGTCTGCTGCTGCTTGACGTTGACGGAGGTAGCGAGATTCCAGAGCCCCTTCTTCTCTTCTTCTTCTTCCGCTAGCTAATGCATACATATATATATATATATATATATATATGCATATCCCGTAAAATATTAATTTTTTTATTTTCTTGTTCTTTGCCCTTTATACAGAAATAAAAAATATAAAAAATTAGATTTAAAATTAACATTATAACCCTTTCTTTCTCCATAATTTTCACTTAAAACTCTATAAAATAACTCCCCATCATTTCCCCCTCTTTCCTTTCTTTTATGCTTTTCTTTTAATTTGCAAATTAAAATTCATGTGTTATATGATTCTTATTCATGATATATGAAAACATTTTAAAAGTGTTGTTTCAATATTTTCGAAAAGTTTTCAGTATTGAAACGTTGAGAAATTTAAAAAAAAAGTTTTTAGTTATTTTTATAATTTTAAAAATATTTTAAAAATATTTTATAATATTAAAAAATACATTTCCAAGATTAGAGACAGAAAAGATTATGTCTTCAATTAGGTTAGAGAGTAATTTTTTTTGGATTTTTTTTAGAAAATGATTCCTATATTTTTTTTATTTATGCATTTTCTCTATTTTTATTTTCTACTTTTTTGAAAAATATTATTTTCTTATTTTTATTTCGTATCATATTCATTTTCTATTTTCGTGTAATCTAAACTCTTTTTAAGACATATGGATAACATAATTTATAGAGATTTATATAGAAATTTTTATTTTTTTATCAAATTTAAAAGAATAATGATAATTTATTTGATATAGTCAAATATTAAGTATGGACCATTCATCTTGTGCTTTTTTTACAAAGTTATTAATCAACCGTTCACCATTTCCTTGCTAAATGGTCAAAGTTGAGTGACTCTCAAAGATCGATTGTCTCAATCCAATACAAAAATATAATTGTTATTTAAGATTAATACCTATCATTTTCTCATTATATAATAATAAATAACTTGCCAGATTATAAATTTAGATTTGTAAATTTTGTCTTGAATTCTATTGTAATAAATAAATTTTGGTTCTTTTTGATTAAATTGTTTTTTTTCCAGTTTGGGTTATTTTTACAAATTAATTCAATTCTGGTAAAATCAACCGAAAAAACCAAATCCTCACTCTAACCAAAAAGCAAAAATAAAAGAGAAGAATCTAATACAACTTTCACAAAATCTATTATATACATTTATAGGCTTTGCCTCAAATTAAGGTGATCAGTACATTTAGAAGGGGTATTGTGGGTTGAGAATAGAAGAACATTAACAGAGAGATAGTAACAATCACTCTTTAAGGCAGCTCATCTATGAATATGATCACCTTTGGTTTATAGGCGCCCGCCTATGCAGGATCAGGTTTGAGCCCAAGTCGCTTCCTTGTCTTCTTCACAAACAAGCCCTTGGATTTAATCATCCCGGGTATGCTTCCCATGATTGTTAGGCAGAAAATCTGTGCCACTGCTTGGTTTCTCCCTAGTGAAACGAATGCCACTGGTCGAGCTGGCCTATAGATAGCCATCCCGCTCCCGGCTCCTCCTGACAACAGCACCTTCAAGTTCTTGGCAGCCACCATGGCGTGTCTTCGTGCTGAATGCCCTTGTTTTAGTTCCTGAGTAACAAGGATTAGTGAGAATCCAAACCATTGAATATTCATTTCCACCCACAAATGTACGAAATAATACTTCTTACTGAATATTCATAACAGAATATGCTGGACAGTAATGGTGTTGTGTGCATCAAGTAGAAATTTGGCTAAAGGACAAAATCCATCATGGATGGAACAATGTTTCCATCTTTGGAGGACCAGAGCGAAAGACCTACGGCAAGAAAAGAGGCTATAGTATACCATATGAGAAATATATTTTCTTGGGATTGTAGCATTATGATATTTTGGTCAGGATAGGGGACTATTGCCAGGTTACCCAAAGGCTAAAGATAGTCCCATGTCTGATTATGGAAGCCTGATAAAACTGTGAAAAGGTGCGGATAGACTTACAGGAACATCGGTAATATCTCCAATACCAAAGACATTCTTGTGACCCTTCACCCGCATATTCTCATCAACTATTAACCTTCCATGAATGTCCAAACTATCCTTCAGAATAGTCTGCTTGAGCCACAGGGAACCCATATCTTTGCCCGTGCAATCAAAAAAGCAATCAGCACTAATACTTTCTCCTCCAGATGTTTGGTAAACACCATCCGAGACAGAAGTCAGATTGATGGATTGGCCCATGATGACGCTAACTTTTTCTGATCTCAACCACTCCAGTGCTTTTTTGCCAGCTTTTGGCCCAATAAACTCCAACAGCCTTGACCCCCGGTGAACTAGTGTCACCTTCTTCTCAGGAAAATCAACGGCAATTTCCCCAGCAAGTTCCACACCAGTAGGACCCCCTCCAGCTATCAGTATTGAATTAGATGACTTCAGCTTTTCATGCTCTGCAATATGGTAGAAAGATTGAACCTGAGGCACAATAGTACAATGCCAATGGATGTTTATTCTGACCTAGGGTAATGCCATGTAGAGTAACATATCAAATTGGAGACATAATACATAAGTTATAAAACGGGTGTGGCTTTAGTTGATAGAGATCAAACACAAGTGCCAGAACTGCCATTCCATGCATGGAGGGGATGTGAGGCCATAAATTAATGAAAATATGCATTTAGTAAAAATCTGTAGCATTTTTTGACTCTTCAAAGTATAATATCACATAATAATTTCTAATAATTAATAAATATGTGAAGAACCATCTCTATGACATTATGCTGTCAACTACTGCTATGACTGATAACCCTGATAAACCAGAAACGCATACAGGACTTATTAATAACATTAATATATTACTAGTTTATAGAAAGGAATTAGGAGCTCCTTATATCTTAAATTAGATAGGGTCCATTAACTTCCATGCCATCTGCCAAGTCACTTTTTTTCCCAAAATGATAAGCTGCATTTCTTCCCATTCTGCTCAGCCATCAAAATCCAAAAAAGTTGGTTAAGTATAATATCCACAGTACTCTTCCCAAAAGAATTAATATTCATCAACTGTACAATGTTTTTCTTCTTCTTTCCTTTTTTTCTGGATTCTTGTTTAACTTATAACAAAAATTGTCGTAGGTTACAATTTTTATTAGTTTGTTGGGGATCAAGTGTGGGAAAGTGAAAATCGTTCCATTCCATTAGTTCACAATTTTTGGTGCATATTTTTGATAATGGAATCCTACTCCTACAAGAGCTAGATACCACATATAGTATGCATCCAAAACAGTTTGGTGCTTCTTCATTTCTGACGCTGTAACCCACTTACCAATTCTACTCTCAAATATTTAGTTGTGTATTGTAACGTTAATTCTTGTTTTTGTTGACTTTTGGGTTTTGGGGCATTTATCAAAATAAATATTTTCCATTACTGCAGTTTCCTACATTCTCATAATTGCATCAGTTTTTTAGCAAGGTTGAGCTGACAGGAGAGAGAGAAGGAAATTGGTCAAAGTCAGAGAAGAAGAGCCAATGGTAGGATGTCCGATAGTATGTACTTTTACATATAAATACACATTCCAGCATCCAAATGACAAATTAGAATTTATTATTTCCTAACACTCCTAAGCATCTCATATGCACATATGAGATGCCATCCCCAAACTCCAGTTCACGATCATCATCAAATGCAGCAGTGAGTGTATCGGAGCTCCCCAGTGAAAGACAACTTCGTGAGGGTAAATACCCTCGGATTCCTAATTACTCCAATACCCTAGGAATATAGTCATTGGCAATAGTGGCATGTACCCATCAAGGAGCCACTCCCTTGACGTCATCCTACGTAGACTCAGAAAATGATACGTGGCAGATACGTGTCACCACATTGGCTAGACGATTGCTCGGCGAAGATTCTTCGGATTCCTTGAGATCAACCATCATACCGAGAATCATGGGGATAGGAGCAACCCTGAACTCCTCGAAACCAATTAGGGAATCCATATCGGTAAGATCCTAATCCCACGAAGAACAGGATAGAAATCCCGACGCTTTGAAAAGGATCTTGATCTTAGCCAAGAGGATAAGAAGAGAAGGACGGGTGACTGTCCCCGCCCTTTTTGTAGGTACTTAGTCCGAGACAGAAGAAGGTGATCGACCACCGCATCATCACAACTAATATTTGAAATTTTGCACAACTAGGTTCCTTAATTTCATTTGAATCTTGCGGACACATATTTACATAAATAAGGTGTTTTTGTGACCTTGATATGGCACCTCGTGAGGTGATAAAAGAGGACAGACCAGTTCTTGCTATTCATTTAGGTACTTCTATATGTAGCTTTATAAACTGTGCGTAAAAAGATTTCATTTACTTCCGGTTACAAGCAATTTCAGAATTGTTAGAGTTGATTTGAGATGTTTGTTCCTAACCAAGATTCCTAGTTCTAAAAAATTTACCCAACTACAAATTCGAAAACAAACCCAGCAACAAGAAGTTTCCTAACAGAAAATCAAAGACTTAAATTTGTGTACATGATGACGTGGATATATAGATATCAAAATATGGACCTAGTTTTTATTCTATAAACAAAGATACAGATTTTTATTTATTTATTTATTAATTATTATTATTATTATTTTTTTTTTGGGGGGGAGGGGGGGGGGGTGGTGTAGTGTAGGCAACTTTATGTACTTTACCTGCCAGGTAACCGTTAATCCTCTCCATTTTAGATTGAGGACCACGATCAACATGACCTGTGGCGATGATAAGATAATCATACGCAATATGATGGCCTTGTGCGGTCAATACTTCACTTTCGGTGATATTAGCTGCAGAAGAAACAATAACTTCTGCGTTTGGAAGGTACTCTGAGTGGTTAAAGATTGATTTTTCTGCGAACAGCGGTTCAACTCGTGATCTCAAGTTTGCCCAGGGAATCTCAAAATACTCCTTCCTGTTGTCATAACATGGTTAAGAGTCAGAATGAAACACCTGCACACAAAATATGTACACACACACACACACATATCTGAAAGGCAAACAAAAACAAAATAAATGAAATTGGAAATTTAGAAAGTCATACAAGGTCTAACTTCAAAAACCAAGATCTCATTATTACTCACCAATTGCATACCTGCACATGTACAGTTAAGAAAAAACGAATAGGCCAAGTTGGAAACAGTATACAGTCATGCATACCACTAGGTTACACTAGCAAAATTCATTCGCTTCCTGGTAAAGGGCAAGGATGAATTGAAAATACAATTCCATGGGAAAAGATCAACCTAAACTTAATCTTTTTCAACTTCAATAACCCTACATTTGATATATTTTTGTCCCTAGTGCATAAGATTCCCTACTTTCCAAGGGAGGGAGGATTGTTTCTTTACACAACCTTACCCTTGCTTTGTAAATAGATTATTTCCACAACTTAAACTTGTGATTGTCATTCACAAAGGAGCAACCTTACCGTTGCTACAAGGCTCCCCTCTTATTTCATATGAATTAATTTAGAATCTGTAAATTCTCCAGCTGTTTCATTTTCACATTCAAACACATAATTTCTCCAATTAAAAATTGGTAATCACAATTCTCGAGACCACAAAACTAGCCCTCAGAAAGCAGACACATCCAATTACACTGATAGGGAATGCAATTCCAAATACACATCCATTCACTGATGACAACAACAGTTTCTTCATATCAATCTTGATTCTTCCCCTCCATTTTCAGCAAAAAGACCGAACGAACCAACAAAATCAAGAAAGAGAATGAGAAGCTTACGAATCGACAAGGATGACATTGGCATGTCTTTGAAGGATTCTGGCGGCAAGAGAGCCGGCGACACCTCCTCCGACTACCACCACCCTCTTCTTCTCCATCCCGGTGCCGCCTGAATCCGCCATCAAATCCATGTCGACAAATAGCTTATAAATGAAGCAAGAGATCACGAAATCCAGACCCTAAAGATATCAAATGCCAGAAGGCAATGCCAAAATTTAGCTCTAGCAACCTGTGGAAGGGACGAAGCTTTCTATTGGCGGCCACAATTGCCATTTTAAACTTTTGGCTCCATTGCTTTGCGGGTGTTTTACTTAAATAATATCATTTTTAAAAAATATTATCCAAATTGTATCGGTCAATTCTATTTTTATATATTTTTTTATGTTTACTCAAATTTTTTATTATTTTAATTACACATCTAAATTTATATTTTTGAATTAATTTAACTTCTATACTTTGATTTTTTTTTATAAAACAACTCAAATTTTTTATTATTTTAATTACACTATTAGAGCATCTCCAAAGAGAGTTGCTATTTTAGATACTAAATTATCAATTTATAACCTTAAATAGTGTTATATCATTTCTGAATTCTACATCTATTCTAATGACAAGTTACAAATAGGGATTTCATTTTAATATTTTATATTAAAAAATATAATTAAAATTTTAAATTTTAAATTAAAATATAATTAATTTAAAAAATAGCCTAAAATAATAAATTAAAATAAATTCTAACAATTAACTAAAATAAAAATATTTATATATATAATTAGTAATTCATTAACTAAAAAATAATTATATATATAATACATACTAGAACTTTCTTCATTCCTTCCTTTGCACCTCTTTTGCCTCTTACCTTTCCACGGCTCGCCCCGTTGTCCTCGCACCTCACCCTCACTAGTCACCGCCTCGCCCTTGCCTTCGTAGGTCGCTGTCTCTGCCTCGTATTCTTCTCGCTCGGTCGTTCGTTGCTGCTCGCCCTCGCTTTCTTCTCGTTCCTTCACTTGCGCACCTCGCCCTTGTCGGCTCCGGCCCTTCGTTGCTCATTGCCTCGCTGGTCGATTGCTGTATTTGGTTTTCTCTTGCTCTATCTCACCTCCCCTATTTCAGGTAAATATAGCTGTTGGATTTTTTACAGTTGGTAAATGCAACCTCCCTTTCTCTCTAGGGATTGTAAAAATGGCACCGCAAAAGTATTGTTGCCATTTCGCAACTCTATATGCCACTCTCGTTGGAGTGAAAATTTGCTAATCTAATGTGTCATTTCAGCAGTTACAAGGATGGCACCCCGGATGACAACTCCCGTTGAAGTTGCTCTTAGATCTACATTTTTATTTAAAAAAAAGTTTGAAAATTTGTTCTCAATTTTTTTTTTATTTTAATTACACATCTAAACTTATATTTTTGAATCAATTTAACTTCTATACTTTAATATTTTTCTCATAAAATAATTTAAACTTTTCATCATTTTAATTACACCATTAGATCTATATTTTCGAGTTAATTTAATTATCTATACTTTTAAATAAACAAAGTGTGATGCGTATTTTATTATCTCATTTTATTTTTTTTACGCATAAAAGTACGATAATTAAATTGATTTAAAAATATAAATTTAGAGATATAATCAAAATAACAAAAAATTAGATTGTCACAAAAAAAGGAGTTAATGTATAGAAGTTAAATTGACTCAAAAATTAAGTGTAATCGAAGGAATAAAAAATTTAAGTAATCACAAAAAAAAAAAATATAAAGATAAAAATATAAAATTGGCTAAATAGTATTTCTCCAATGTTATTTATTTATCAAAAAGAGTAGTACTAATCCAAATGTTATTTATCAAACAGTTTGGGACAGGACATGATTCGTTATTCTTGGAGGTTAATTTAATAATTTTATATAATTGGAAGATAAAATGAAAAAAATCCAAAATTCTAACATATAAAATAAATTCATTTAAATAGTTAGATGGGTGTTGACAGCGAGGGAGGGTTTCTTCGGTCCGTACTGTTCCTCCATCCACAAGGTATGGAGAATCTCTCGACTCTCTCTTCCCATCCTGATACGATTCCCATCAATCGAAAGTTTTCATTCCGTTTGTTGCATAATCATGGCTGATTTTATCTCTTGATGCTGAATCTGCAAATTCTTTACTTCTCTCATAGCGATAGATCTCCACATCCAGGAATTAGATTGATTGAATCTGTGAATTCTTGACTCCCCACTGTAATGGATTCCCAAGAAAACCAAAATTCGCATCACCCTCTGCAACGCGAGCAAAGTCACCCTCATTTCTTCAAGTTCAGATTCTTGTATTTGTTGTCAGTTCTAGTTTTGCTTCTAGCAATCTTGTCCAGTTTCATCAACACAGAGCATTACCAGCTTTGGAGGCTTCTTTACGCCCTGCCATCCAACGAACAAAACTCTTCACCAAACCCTAATTCCAAATCCCGTTCTTGTGTGCTATGGATGGCTCCTTTTGTTTCGGGTGGTGGGTATAGCTCAGAAGGTTGGTCTTATATCTTAGCCCTAGACAAAAAGAAAGAAAGCCTTAGGTTTAGGTTGAGTATTGATCAGCATGGTGATCAGGAGGATCTGGACTTTTGGGATGGTTTACCAAAGGAGATGCAAGATTTGGCTCTTGAGCTTTACCGAACAGAATGTCCCCTGGATGATGATACCATTGTGATATGTCATAGTGAGCCTGGGGCTTGGTACCCTCCTTTGTTTCAGACACTGCCATGCCCGCCAACCGGCTATGGCGATTTTAGGTTTATAATTGGTCGGACTATGTTTGAGACTGACAGGTTGAGTCCCGAGCATGTTGGGCGGTGTAATCAGATGGACTCTGTGTGGGTTCCTACTGAATTCCACGTATCCACATTTGTTCAAAGTGGGGTCGATCCATCGAAGGTTGTAAAAATTGTTGAACCCGTTGATGTTGAGTTCTTTGACCCTGATAAGTGTAAGCCATTAGACCTGGCTTCTGTGGGGACTCGAGTTTTGGGCTCAACAACTTCAGCAAATTCGAATTTTGGCAAGGATTTTGTTTTCTTGAGTATTTTCAAGTGGGAATACAGGAAGGGCTGGGATGTGCTACTGCAGGCGTACTTGAAGGAGTTCTCCACGGGGGATGGAGTTGCTTTGTATTTGTTAACAAATCCGTATCACTCTGACAGAGATTTTGGTAATAAGATTTTGGATTTTGTTGAGAATTCTGATTTAGTGAAACCGATTAATGGTTGGGCTCCTATTTATGTGATAGATACTCATATACCTCAGGTTGATTTACCTAGATTGTACAAGGCAGCCGGTGCATTTGTTCTTCCATCAAGAGGGGAAGGATGGGGCCGGCCTATAGTGGAGGCAATGGCAATGTCATTACCGGTGATTGCAACAAATTGGTCTGGGCCGACTGAGTATATTACAGAGGAAAATAGCTATCCATTGCCCGTGGATGTTCTGAGTGAAGTATCTGAAGGACCATTCAGAGGGCATCGATGGGCTGAACCTTCTGTTGATAAGCTTCAAGTACTAATGAGGCGTGTGATGAGCAATCGTGAAGAAGCTAAGGCCAGAGGAAACAGAGCAAGGGAAGACATGACCAATAGATTCTCTCATGAGATTGTTGCTGACATTGTTATCGACCACATACAACAGATATTTAACAAGACTGCAGTTTGAGACGTCGTTTTCTTTTAGTATGCCAGGCTGGGGTTTCGTGACAAGCAATGCTTGTCTTACTAAAAACTTGCTCCACAATGGGAGTTCCTTTTGTTGAGGCTGCTGGAGGAGCTATTGAGAAGCTGATTACGAGTTCAGTGCGTACAAGTACATTTCTCATATGAATTATGCATAATGCATTGTTACAGATGGATTTGCTCCTGCCTCCTAGGGGCCGGGAGAGTGACTCCATGGAAAACAAGCATATTAATTTAAAGGGAAGGTGCTAATAGGATTTTGGAAATTCATGATTATGTGCTCTATTTATTTTACTTCCATGAACAACCTAGGCATGAAGAAGTGATTCTAGTTGAAATTATGCACAACTTGCAAAATTAAGAATGGAGATTTTAGATATTCCCGTCCTGTCTCACGATCAAGTCTTGAAAACCTTTTACCGAAAACAATTTGTTTTTATGGGACTGGGCTGTTTGTCTGCCTTCTCGCACACAATTGCTGAATATTGTCACTAGATGATGCATGTAACATGGCAGAGGACTCGAACTCGAAGGATGCTGGTTTCATGGTCATGGACTCATGGCTTTCCTTGAATATTCGAGATACGCGTTGCAGAAAAACTTGCATATTCAACAATGCGATCTCGAATATTCAAGATCAAGTTTGCTGAAAAACCTGCTTGTTATCCTTGATGCGATCATCTCCTTTCCATGTTTTCTCTGTATTGGCTTGGAACGGGCTCTGGCATTTCCTGGATCCTGCAATAATGGTGGTAATTCTCTGCCCTGAGTTGCTCCTTGATAGACCTGTAAATGCAACAAAAGGTATGATTGGAAAGGAAGGCTTTGATCTGTCAGTCTTTTTACCCAGAGAAAGTGTGAATTTGATGTAATTTTTCTAACTAATCATGTGAATGAGTAACCTTTGTTGAGGGCCAAAAAACAGAAAGAAAACTGAACTTGAGGTCTTCTTACCTTCAATCTCCATTAATTCATGCACATTGCCATGCAAACATAAAAGTAAAATTTAAGGATCTTTACGTGTAGATGCATATGGTTCCAGTGTCAAGACTTGGATTTTCTCTTGCATTTGGGGATCATTCTTATAGTCTCCTTTTACTGAAAATCAAGCAAAATTAAAGATTGATAAATTTTTCTTATCACATCTTAACCCAAAAATATTGACATTTACTTTCTAGACTTTACAATTGAAATTAATCAATAAAAGATGTTTTCGCATAAAATGGAGGTATCGAAAAAAATTGACTAATGTTCGATTATATTTGTATTATAATTTATTTTTATAAATTTTAATATTTTGATGCGTTAGTAGTTATAGATTATAAAATTTTGATATAATTTATAAACTGTGCAACTTATATTCAATCTGAATTTAATTGGGTTATGTTGGTTTGATCTTACTTTATAATTAAGTTGATCTTAGATTCAATATTTTAGATTTTGATCATGATTTATTGGAATTTGAGTTATATAAAACTCAAATAACTTGACCTAAATATGCAAATATTAAAAAATATATTTTATATTCCAAGCAAAATATTGAATTTCTAGATATATATATATATATATATATTGAAGTCGCAAAGAGAGTAGACGTTAAAGAGAGAGTTGAGTAGACGCTAAAAAATTGCCATGTTAAGAACATATAAGAAATCTTGAAAAATTTAAAATTTTAACAAAAAGATATAAAAGTTTAGAGACAAAAATATGTTTATAAAATTAGAAAAATTGTTGGCAAAATTACAAATATTTTATAAAATTATAATTTTTAATTTTTAAAAATTAGAATCACTTTAATTTTTGAAATATTTATAATTTTGGAAAATTATTGATAATTTATAAAGAATTATTATTAGTTTTTTTAAAAAAATATTTATAATTTTATGAGCATAAAAATTCATAACATTATCAAATTAATTAAGCAGATAAAACACTACGCCAACCCAACATCAAATTTAATCAAAACCAGTTCCTGCTATAACTCAGAGTTTGAAAGCTGCTAGCTATATATACGTATAGCTTTCAAATTTACAGACGCATATTGCTCTGCTCTGCTCTGCTCTTATCGATCCAAGAATTCGTCTCTCTCTCTCTCTCTCTCTGTTATTGCAGCAAGCAATGATATTGGCGAAGAAGATGCCGCTGGGGTACGGGTTTCACCCCACCAATGAAGAATTAGCTTCTGGTTATCTTCTCGGTAAGGTGACTCAGAATTCGCTGCCCGCGGAGACTCTTTTGATCCAGGAACGCAACCTCTATGATGAGATGGAACTGTCCGAGATTTTCACCACAGCCGAGGACGACACCAAGCTTTACTTCTTCACCCACGTCAAGAAGAAGACCGAGAAGGGCTCGCGCATTGACCGGACGGTGGGGAAAGGAACTTGGCGAGGAGTTGACAAAGGCATGTATATCTTCGACGATAATGACAGACTGGTCGGCCAAGTCAAAAGCTTCGTTTATGAGAATAAAGATAGCGCTGAGAGTGGTGCTTGGAACATGAAGGAGTTTAATCTTGGCAGCGTCTCACTGCAACATCAGATCAAAGCTCTCTCTCTCTCTCTCTCTCTATATATATATATATATACACGTATACATTATACTATACAATTCAAATGTTCATTGTTTTGATAGCTTTCTTGATATTTTGCAGTTGAAGAACTGTGTTTTATGCGTGATCAGAAGGAAATTGAGAGACCCAAATGCAAACCAGCGCAGACTACAAATTGAAGAAGATGTTCCTCATTATCCATACGCGTATGTCTCTCTCTCTCTCCTTCTCTCTCTAGGGCGAGATTCATCGCCAAAGCCTGCTGTAATTTGGTTGTGTAATTTTCTGTTTGCTTCGTGTTTATATATACATATATATATATTATATTTTTAAGAAAATATATTTTAAATATATTTTATCTAACTAGAAAATATATTTGTTATATATTTTCAGTTTTATATACATAAAATATTTATCAATATCTAGAAAGGTAAATCTTTGTAATTAAGAAATAAATCTAGTTTTATACACAAATATGAAGAAAAAAATAACTAATTATGTTTTAAAAATTAATTATGTTTTACAAGTTATGAGTTAAAATGTTGTTAATATAATTAATTTTTATTTTTAACAAATAAGATATATAAATAATATATTAAGAAAATATTAATATTGTATTCTAATATATTATTTATCATGGTTTAGGAACTGGTTGTGCGACTGCACGGGGGTTAGGTTTCGGCCGAGTCACCAAGACTTAATCTCCAGTTACCTTCTCAACAAGGTGACACACAATTCATTGCCGATGGAGTCTATAATCGTCGATTGCAACCTTTACAACGAGTCAGAATTGTTTGGCATCTTTACCACGAGTCAAAATGATGACAATCTCTACTTCTTCACCCAACTCAAGAAAAAAAGTCAAAAGGGTTCATGAATCAATCGAACTGTTGGTAACGGATGCTGGTGAGTTATAGACAAGGGCGAGGATATCTTTAATTGTAAAAGAAGACTTATTGGACGAGTACGAAGCTTAATCTATGAGAACAAAACTCTTCCAGATCAAGACAACGTTTGGGGCATGAAAGAATATAGTCTTCATGGTGATTCATTGCAGCAGCATCAAATCGTGCTATATATAAACTCTAATCTTAAAATCCCCTTTCTTTCTCTCTCTCTCTCTCTCTCTCTATATATATATATATATATATATTGAATTTCATTCTCTCATTGTTTTGATCATTTGTAGCTCAAAGACTATGTTTTATACGTGATAAAGAGGAAAACAAGCAACAATCTAGGTCTAAAGCGGTGTAGAGTAATGAAAAATGAAGATTTTCTTGACGAGCAGGGTGATTGCTTGCAAAACAAAAATGATGAAATTATTGCTGGAAAAGATGAACTCTCAATAGATGATTATATGAACTATAACGAAAGAATAACAATGGCAATGTCAGTGAGCTATTTCGAAGACATTAATAATGTTGCAGCAGCAGCCCCGCAACAAGATGGTATCGGAACCATGTACGGGAACCCGCAGTCGCTATCTCTCGACGATGAGTCATTACTTGATGAAGTTTCTATGTTCTTCGAAGATTTTGCTGCCGGACCGTTTACTCCTTGTGATGATCTATTCAACATTGTGCAAAATAGAGATGATCAGAAAAGTGGACAAGATCACGACCATGAGCTTTCAGCATCTGATAATGGCGAAAACACTAGAGGAATTTCAACGATGGCAGTATCTGAAGGAGCTGATCTTTCAGCATCTGATTATAGAGAAAACAATGGAAGAATTTCAACAGTGGCAGTACCTGATAATGTTTCCAAAAATATTGAGCAAAATCTGCTGCAATCACCAACTTCCGATGATCTGTTCACCGATGAAGTTTCCAGGTTTCTTGGGGATGGGACTATGGAAAAGCCTGGTAAATTGCATGGAGAAGACGATCCTATAAGCCCCAAGATGAAAAGGAATTAATTAGAATAGATAATTAGGTTTGATTATGGACTCATAAAATCATCATGTATATATTTTTTGTATTTGGTTTTATATTAATGAATTCTTTTCTTCCAAACAAAATAATGGTTTTCTATTTTTTTTTTATTGTAACATGGATTTTTGGATTCATTCTATTTTGTTTTAAATTAATGAAATTAAATTTGGTGCCCTTCTTTACAAAAATTCTTATACCCAATTCACTTGTAACATAATAAATCAAGCTTAAAAATATTTTTCTTTTAAAAAGTAAGATCGAATAGAACTACAAAATAATAAAGATTTACATAATTTGATGAAGATGTGTATTTGTGGGAAGAGACAAATAATTTCTCTATTAAAAAATCACACTTAGGTTAAATATGAAATTTAAGGCATACTTCAACAATTATTATTATTTTCTTTTAACTAATGTTATTTGATTCGAAATTTGAATTGAAGAGTTAATGGGATGAGAATACATACACATTTAACCCTTTACTTTGTGTGTTATGTGTAAGGGCCAAACGGGTCCTTTCATTTGGTCTAAATTTTGGGTAAAAACATTTTTTAACCATTGACATGTTAGCACCTAACAAGATAAATTTAAAATTAAAACGAAAAATAGTTAAGGTGTTTATTAGTAGAAGTTTGAAGGACATAAGTGCAATTTCGTATGATACAATAGAAAAAATATTTCAAAATAAATAAAAATACGAATAGAGAAAGTGATTGTTGTATGTTTTAAGAGGGCGTTTGTTAAAATGAGTAAGATAAGAAGTATCAAAATAAGATTAGAATACTTTTCGAACCAAAATATGGAATAGTCAAAATAAGCTTAGGAAATATTTTAAAATTTCTATCAAACTATTTGTTAATTTTTTTGAAATCTATTGATAATTGTATTTTTTCTTTCTATATGTTTGTTAATGTATATGACAAGCATTAAAACAAGAATTTTTTTTACCAAAATATCCCTATTACAAAAATTCATTCAAAATTGTTTGTTAATATTAACAACAAATTTATGATTAAAATAGTATTTTATAATTAATATGAATTGTCAAAAAAATAAAAATAAAAATAAAAAATAAAAAATAAAAATAATATTTTATTTTCTAAATCCATATTCAAAAATAGATTTAAAAAGAGTTGAAAAGTAGAAATAATTATTGTTGGAATTACAATAATTCTACCTAGATAATTAAAAATAGCCAAAACATAGTTTCATAATAGATAATAAAATATAAAATTGAATAAAATAATTTAAAAATTTGTGAAAGGAATTGTGTTTATATTGCCTTTGATTGTCGTTGTTTTAATTGGCATGTATTTGGCAATACTTGACTTGTCCTGAACAATACAGTATGGAAGCTGCGTCCGAAAAAATGATGGATGAAGAAAGTGATTTTTTTGCTTGAATTTGTTTCATCTCTTTGCTTGATTTATATTTCATTGGTGTTAATTGTTTCTTTTTATCCAACTCTAGGCGGCACCAACCTACCATCCTCCGATGACCCCAAGAAGTGATGTATGTCCAAAATTATTTCTTTTTGCTTGATCAATTTTGTTCATTGCTGTTAGTTGTTTCTTTGTTTTGAACAAAAAATTATGTACAAGAAACTACTCTATGCCATAAGTGAGGGACAGGGACATTTGGACTCCTCATAGGGTTTCCAAAGCTAACCAATCAATTTGTGTATATTTTTATTGAAGAGATTTTGAGTTCTTTTTTCTTTTGAATTTTTTTGTTGGGTTTTTAAATTGGGAAAAAATGGTATTTTTGAGGGAGCTTTTAGTTAATGAATGATGAAATAAGAGCACCTTGCTTTGATAGGTTGTTGCTACTGCTGCATTTGTAGTTAGATTTTATATATGCATACATTTAAATCTTGGTACAAGATGGCTAGCCTGAGATGGTTTTCCAGAACATCTGTTACTTGGTAGTGCTTTGTTTGATGTGTAGTTTGCAGATTCTTTAAATCTTTTACTGTAATGAAGTTGACTTAGAAAAGTTGTGATAGAGTGATCAATAACTGTGTGGAAGTGTTGGTTCTTTTTGGCTTGTCATTTGCCTCATAATCTAGAAAATGATAATAATAGTAACAAGAATGTGGGATGCCCACATTTCAAGAAAGAAAATGAATTTACCATGGTTTGATTAGTTCTTTCAAGAAAGTAAATGTGAGATAATACCCAGATGATGAATGAATATAAGCAAAGCAGACAGATGCGATGTTTAAAACGATGTTTAGAGAATTGAACAGGAAAATACTACATGATCTAGTTCCAAGAGAAAAGTGTTTAAAAGGAACAAAAGGTAATTGAATTTCAGAGAGTACGATGATCAGCCCAACCTTGGGACTGTCAACAATGTAAGGGTAATGGCGCACACATACAAGGATAAAAAAAGATAGATTTGTTGCAGTGAACAGACAGCGAGAGAATTAGACTTTGCTGTTACAGTGCTCACACTTGGAGTTAATCAGATTGTATGAAATTTTTATCTAACTGTTTTTTGGGTTATAAAACCCTAAACTTGCCAAGCTGTAATGCACATGTTTGGTTTACACATTTGTCTCCAGAGCATAAATATTCTGCCATATGATTTTATGAATATCAGATTAAACTTTGCTGGGTAAATTCTGCCATAAATATTCATTTAAATGACATGCCGAGTCCTTGTCATGAATAAGAGTTGTGAATTCAGCTGCTAGTCAAAGAATTATTTATGGATGCAGATACGAATTCAGATGCTTTAGCTGTCTTGCCTACTTCCTGCTTTTTATATATAACGCGTACTAATCAATATCATTCAAATCCATGGTGAAATCACAAAACCCCACCTCCTCAAAAGCCAGCCCTGCAAGCATACCAATAAGCACAACATATGAAAACTGGAATTTTAACACTCAACAAACATTTCAAAAGCAACTTAACTGATTCTGGTGAAATCACAAAACCCCACCCCCTCAAAAGCCAACCGCTGGGGCTGGCTGCAAGCATACCAATAAGCACAACATATCAAAAGTGAAATTTTAACACTCAACAAACATTTCAAAAGCAACTTAACTGATTCCATGGGCGTAGATGAATAACCTAGTAAGGATAGCTTTAAATATAAAAAATAAAAAATCTCATAATTTAGTTCAAACATGATTAATAGTAACTCCAAATGCTCGTTTGTGTCTCAACAAAAGTAATAATAAAAATGTAAATAATTGTTTTTCCCACGCAATATATTGTTCTACATAAACTCATGAAAATGTTGAATGCATTGTTCACTTCACAATAAGTCTAGCTAAAAAAATCTCCTCGTTAATAACCTGAAAATATATAACATGTGTGAGATGAATAAAAGTAACAGATAAAAGAATAAAATAAACTAAATACAAAATTAATTAGTAACTTACATTTAGTGAACCATTGCTTCTACAAAGTCGGTTATTTCATCATTCATTAGCTAAAAAAGCTACCTCTAAAACACCATTTTCTCCCAATTTAAAAACCCAACAAAAAAATTCAAAAGAAAAAGAAACTCAATCTCTTCAATAAAAATATACATAAATTGATTGATTAGCTTTGGAAACCCTATGACGAGTAAGATCTCTGTCCCTCACTTGTGGCATAGAGTAGTTTCTTGAACATAATTTTTTATTCAGAAAAAGAAACAATTAACAACAATGAACAAAATTGATTGAGCAAAAAGAAAATAATTTTGGACATACATAATTTCCTGGGGTCACCAGAGGATGGTGGGTTGGTGCCATCTGGAGTTGGACAAAAAGAAATAATTAACATTAATGAAATACAAATCAAGTAAAGAGGTGAAACAAATTCAAGCAAAGAATTCACTTTCTTCATCCATCACTTTTTCGGAAGCAACTTCCATACGATATTGTTCAGGACAAGTTGAGTATTGCCAAATACATGCCAATCAAAACAACGACAATCAAAGGCAATATAAACACCAACAATCAAAGAAACCCAACATTTGACCATTTACTAACAAAAATCAAGTGAAACAATGTAAAAAATTTATGTTCAAAAATGCACGCAAGCAAATTGTTAATACACTCACATTCCAACCAATAACAAAGAGACACCAATGAACAAAATTGCAGACAAATAAGAAGCACAAGTAAAAGCAACAGACTAGGGCTGTCGGAGCATTTCCAATCAAAAAAACTAAATCAACATTTACTTGAAGAAGAAAGAGAACAGAGAGACATCGCCAGAGGTGGAGATGCGGTGAGGACCAACGACGACAGAAGGAGACGCATGGAGGACCGACGCCGGAGGTGGATGAGACGCATGCCAGAGAGAGAGAGATGGTTGAGAGAGAGAGAGAGAGAGAGAGAGAAGCTCTTTGGGCAGGTAAACAAAACATTCGGCCGCACAAATAAAATTAAAATAAATATTTTAAAATCGTCCAAAAACACGAAGTGCGATTTTGTTCACCCCCTTTTAACGAGGGTAACTTTACCCCCCGTTAGTTTGGGGGGTAAAAATGTCATTTCGGGGGGGGGGGTGTCTCTACCTATCATGTTTCTTTCTCTCATCTCTCCCCCCCTTCTCTTGCTCTCACTACCTCCTTCTCACCGTCGATCACCTCGCCTCACCTCGCCACCGGCTAGTGTGAAGTAGTCGACGCACGAGAGGAGGAGAGAAGGAGGCTTGGAGAAGAAGAGGGAAGCAGAGAGAGGAGAGGCCGTTAGCTTTTCACGAGGGGTTAAAATAACCCCCGTTAAAAGGGGTGAACAAAATCGCACTCCGCTTGACGTTCACCCCCTTTAACTTGATGGGGGTTACGTTCACCCTCGTTAAAGGGGGTGAACAAAACCGCACTCTGCAAATCTCGCTATCTGATTTCCAAATTTTCACGCTCTCTCTCTGCAGATCTCATTTTCTCCAAATCTTCACGCTCTCTCTCTGCGAATTTCATTTTCTCCAAATCTTCATGATCTCTGATTTCCCGATGTTTTCAGCAGACGCCCACCATTTTGTTGTAGCTTTAGCTTAATCGTTCATCAATGGCGGATTCCAAAGATGCTTACATCATCGTTGAAATCCCAGTGGCCGAAGAGACCCGGATCCCCGCCACCGCAATGCAGCACCACCTGTTGGCGAAGATTTCCCAATTCGGCGGCCATCTCCTGCTACTGAAGCTTTGGCAGAGGGAGAAGGAGCTCTCCGGCCAACGGATCGAGTCCAAGGTGGCGAGAACGGACACCGTGAGGGGAGAAATATTCTACCTCTGTTGCTTCTTCTTTATCTTCCATGGCTTCTTCCTAACCATTCTCGTGTAGAAGTCAAACCACCATTAGGTGACCTTGGCTGTATCAGACAGCGTGGGTATGGCTGGAAGAAGGCTGTTTTTGGCTTCGTCAGGCAGTGAGAGGTTTAACATGCTTTGGCTGCATCAGGCGGGATAGGTAAATCTGCCTAACCTTGTTGACTTTGCTTATCTTCATTCTCCTATAAATAACTATATTCTTTTCTTGTAATATCATCCCAAGTTAGAGGATCAATAGGGTTCTAGAGAGAGAGATCCGAGAGAGTTTTTGTATACAGAGAAATTCTGGTTGTAATTTCTTCTGTGATTTTTATTTAAGTGAAATAGATTCTTTTTTCTCTCATTATATCTCTTGGTTCATTGTTATTAATCTCTGGTTTCCCAACAAGTGGTATCAGAGCCTTAGGTTGAGTGTGGGAGAAGAAAATCCGAAGAACAAAGCCTCTGTTCCTGAAACGCGATTTTTCAAAATTGTCGAATTGGTATTCTGATCATACTAGAAGATTCCCTGTGCCAAGACAAGCACACTGAAATTTTTCGGAGGCCAAATTGACACCGCACGCGCCTACATGCATCGCCTGAAGATCTACGAGTGGGCTCCACTTGCGTCACGTGCCCACGCGCCATCTAGAGGTTGAAGATGACCCACGTGGCGCCACGTCATCCGTCACGTCATCGGTCAACGCCACATCATCAGATCAATTCCACGTCATCACAGCTGAACTTTGGAAAAATTGTAGGTTGGTCCCTGAAGTTTTCTAGAACTATAATTTGACCCCTATACTTTCAATAAATTATATTTTGACTCCTGAATTATTCAAAAATTGCAATTGAGCCCCTGAACTTTTCAAAAATTGCACTTTAGCCCCCTAAACTTTTTGAAATTACATTTTAAGCCCCTTAATTTTCTACAAATTAGAATTTGACCCCGTAAGAGTCAAATCTACCATTTTCGACCCTTTCGGTCGCAACGATGCACTCCATTTTGGAAGATTCAACTTTGTTTTTGAACAAGTTATTGAAAATGAAAGAAGAAACATCATCAGGAGCCATGATAAAGCTCACATCCACCAACTACACACTATGGAGATCTCGAATGAAAGATCTTCTCAATTGTAGAGATTTGTATGATCCCCTAGAGTTATTGGGTGTTAACCCTAATCCTTCCAAAGAAGCAGAATGGAAGAAATTAAACAGAAAAACTATCGGTTAGATCCGATAATGGATTGATCATAGTGTCTTTCACCATGTCGCACAAGAGACAGACGCATATGCTCTATGGACGGAGCTGGAAGGTATGTACCAGGCAAAGACCGCTCGGAACAAAACCCTATTAATGAAGCGGTTAGTTAATTTGAAGCTGAGTAGTGAAACTTCAGTTGCCGACCACACCAATGAGTTCCAGAACCTAGTAAACCAGTTGTTGTCTGTGGACATGTCGCTTGGGGATGAAACACGAGCGCTTTTACTTCTCAGTTCTCTTCCTGACAGCTGGGAGACGCTAGTAGTCTCTCAGCAATTCAGCCCCAGTAGGAAAGCTTACCATGACAATAGTTAAGGATGCCCTGTTCAACGAGGAGGCCAGAGAAAAAGACATGAGTACGAACCAAACTCATGCCATTGTAACAGAAAATCGAGGAAGACAACAAGGAAGTAGTCGAGGCAAGTGGAGAGGAAAAAGTAAGAGTAGAGACAAATCCACAGATGGAAGAAAGACTTACAAATGCTACTATTGTGGCATTGAGGGTCAATTGAAGAAGAACTACCGAAAATTGCAACGAGAGCAGGGTCAAAGCAGTTCCCAACCGAAGAAGAAGGATAGAGATGCACTAGTCACTATCCATGGAGAGGTAACCTATTGTTCCATCCAAGATGAGATATGTCTTCACATCTCAAAAGAAGACACTGAATGGGTGGTAGATACTGCAGCATCTTACCACATGACTCCTCACAAAGATTTCTTCATAACATACAAAACAGGTGATTTTGGAGCAGTGAAGATCGAAAATTCCAGTTCCTCTGAGATAGCTGGAATTGGTGATGTTAAGACATGAACGAGCGTCGGGATCACAATCACCTTGAAGGATGTCAGACATGTGCCAGATCTTCGGTTAAATCTACTTTCAGGAGTAGCTCTTGATAAACAGGGTTATGGTAATCAGTTTAGCAATGTCATATGGAAGTTGATAAAAGACGCTATGGTAATTGTCCAATGACATATTTGTGGCACGTTGTACAAGACTCATGTGAAGATATGTACAAACAGCCTCAACATAGTTGAAACGAAGGTTTCTCAGAATCTGTGGCACCAGAGACTTGGCCACATGAGTGAGAAGGGTTTGTCAACCCTAGAAAAGAAGGAGCTTATTACTGTTGCCAAAGGTACTGCTTCAGATCCTTGCAATCACTGTTTGTTTGGCAAACAAAACAGAGTATCTTTCAATTACTCTTTAACAAGAAGATCAGAGTTGCTCAGTCTGGTACACTCTGATGTTTGCGATCCCCTGGAAGTTGAATCATTAGGTGGAAACAAGTACTTTCTGACATTCATTGATGATGCTTCTCGAAAAGTGTGGGTGTATTTCATCAAGACAAAAGACTAGGTATTTGATTACATTAAACTGTTTCATACCATGGTAGAGTGTGAAACAGGAAAGAAGTTGAAGTGTCTCCGATCAAATAATGAAGGCGAATACACTTCCAAGGAGTTCGATGCCTACTATAAGAGACACGACATTCGACATGAGAAGACGGTCCCACGCACCCCACAGCATAATGGTGTTGCCGAGAGAATGAATTAGACCATTATGGAAAGAGTCAGAAGCATGCTCAGTATGGCTAAGGTGCCAAAGCCATTCTGGGGAGAAGCAGTTAGAACCGCTTGCTACCTAATCAACAGGTCACCGTCAGCACCGCTGAATTTTGAAGTCCTCGAGAAAATGTGGTCTGGTAAGAACCCCTCGTATTCTCACTTAAGAGAATTTGGTTGCTGCACATGTATCCAAGGAGCTTAGACAAAAGCTCGATGCAAGGACAACCCCATGTATCTTCATAGGCTATAAGAGATGAGGAATTCGGATACAGGTTATGGGACCCAAAGGAGAAGAAGGTGATCAAAAGCAGAGACATGTTCCATGAAAGGTAGATGATAACAAACATTGAAAAGCCCACAATGTCTCAAAATCTAGATTCTAGTACCCATGAAGACATTTCAAGACCAGCACCAACACAATTTGCTACTGATGACGTTTTGGTGCCTGAGGAAATGCTAGAAGCAGAAAAGGAGGAAGAAGCAGAGGGTGTTGAGCAGGGAGAGCCACAATCCCCTCCACCAGAAGCTGTTGGACCGTCACAAGGATCAGATGATGGCGAACCTTCGAACCCAGAAGTTAGTAGATTTGAACGAGGTCGAATTTCGTCAACGAGATATCTAGAATCCGAGTACATTCTACTTACTGAAGATGGAGAATCAGAAAATTTTCAAGAAGTTCTATCTCATAAAGATAAAGAAAAGTGAATGTTTGCAATGCAGGATGAGATGGATTCTCTGCAGAAGAATCACACTTATGAGATAGTCAATCTTCCACACGGGAAAAAGGCTTTGAAAAAAAAATGAGTGTTCAAGCTGAAGAAAGATGGCAGCGAAAAGGTGGTGCAGCACAAAACTCGGTTGGTAGTCAAAGGATTCCATCAGAAAAAGGGAATTAACTTTGATGAGATTTTTTCACCAGTTGTAAAAATGACTTCAATAAGAATCATTCTTGGCTTGGTAGCAAAGTTGAACCTAGAGCTTGAACAGATGGATATCAAGACAACATTTCTTCATGGAGATCTAAATAAAGAAATCTACATGCAGCAGCTAGAAGGTTTTGAGGTGTCAGGTAAGAACCTCATCTGCAAGCTAAAGAAGAGCTTGTACGATCTGAAACAAGCACCAAGGTAGTGATACAAGAAGTTTGACTCTTGCATACTGAGTCAAGGGTATAAGCGAACTGCTGCAGATCAGTGTGTGTATATTCAAAGATTTCTTGATGGGAACTTCGTTGCTCTTCTACTATATATAGACGATATTTTGATCGTGGGACAAGATGCAACAAAAATGAAACAGCTGAAGAAAGAACTCTCCAAGTCCTTTGACATGAAGGACTTAGGACCGGCTCAACAGATTTTAGGAATGCAGATTGTTCGAGACAAGAAGAACAGAAGGTTATGGCTATTTCAGGAAAAGTACATTGAACGGGTGATCAAGAAATTCAATATGCACAATGTCAAACCGGTAAGTATTCCATTAGCCAATCACTTCAAATTGAGCAAGAGTTCGTGTCCCTCATCCAAGAAAGAGATCGAGGAGATGTCATTAATACCATATTCTTCAGCAGTGGGAAGCTTGATGTATGCAATGGTATGTACCAGACCAGATATTGCTCATGCAGTGGATACAGTGCGTCGTTTTCTCTCTAACCCTAGAAAAGAATATTAGGAGGCAATCAAATAGATTTTCAGGTACTTAAAAGGTACGCCGAAAACATGTCTTTGTTATGGGGGAGCTGATCCAATCTTGAAAGGTTATATGGATGCAAATATGGCAGGAGATTTTGATAGTAGAAAATCTACTTTGAGATTTCTCTACACTTTTGCATGGGGAGTCGTGTCATGACAATTAAGATTGCAGAAGTGTGTTGCTTTATCCACAACAAAAGCTGAGTACATTGCAACAGTAGAAGCTGGGAAAGAAATGTTGCGGTCAAAGCGTTTTCTACAAGAATTTGGGATCATGCAAGAGAACTACAAGATACATTGTGATAGTCAAAGTGCTCTGGATTTGAGTAAAAACTCAATGTATCATTCCCGTACAAAGCACATAGACATTCGCTATCATTGAATACGCGAAGTGATGGATCAACAACTGTTGAAACTAGTAAAGATCCATACAAAGGAGAATCCAGTCGACATGTTAACTAAAGTGGTTACTCGAGAAAAGGTAGAGCTATGCAAAGATATAGCTGAGATGTTTGTCAGATGACAATAGATCCAGATGTGACTTGAGGTGGAGAATTGTAGAAGTCAAGCCACCATTAGGTAACCTTGGCTGTATCAGGCAGCGTGGGTATGGCTGGAAGAAAACTGTTTTTGGTTTCGTCAGGCAGTGGGAGGTTTAGCATGCTTTGGCTGCATCAGGCGGGATAGGCAAATCTGCCTAACCTTGTTGACTTTGCTTACCTTTATTCTCTTATAAATAAATATATTCTCTTCTTGTAATATCATCCCAAGTTAGAGGATTAATAGGGTTCCAGAGAGTGAGAGATCCGTGAGAATTTTTGTATATAGAAAAGTTCTGGTTGTAATTTCTTCTGTGATTTTTATTCAAGTGAAATAGATTCTTTTTTCTCTCATTATATCTCTTGGTTCATTATTATTGATCTCTGGTTTCCCAACATCTCGTCACCCCCTCTCTGAATTAGGATGCTTGCAAGAGATGGTGGATTCCTTTGGCTTTGGAAATGTCCACTTTGATTGCTCTAATCTTTCTAGTTCAGATGAAGCTTTGTAGGTACTAGAAGGTGTAGAGGAGCTGCAAAAGGAGAAGGCGGATGGCTGGGCGGTAAGCTGATGCATTCAGGAGCTGAGGATGAAAGGGCGGAGCTTCGATCTGTTGAAAAACCCCCATGACGGGGGGAGAAGGATGAAGAGTTTGAGCGTGGAGGTTAAGTAGAGGCCTCTCACTTGGTTTTCTCAGGATCTGTTAACTGTTTGTCTTGTTTGCTTTGCAGCTTTGCTCTTCCCAGCATCCAAGCTAGTCCTCTACATTTAGTTCTCAAAGGAGTCATTGATACCTAGCACAGTATGGCTTGTAACAACAGAGCAGGGAAATTGATCGCTTCTGCTTCCCAATTCTTAATTCTAAAGTTGCATAGTGAAGTGCCAATACTCAATGGAGATTCAGAATTGCTAATACTAATTGGAGATCCAGAGCCTCCTGCAACGCGATGATAGCGCCTCCAGAAGAATTAGACCCAGGTGTTATTTCCAGCCGAACAACTGAAGTAGATGCAAGACAAGTCTTTGCTACAATAAGGGTGAAACTCAATCCATTCTTGAAAAACTAGTGATTTAATCATTCTCCCATTGCTGCTGGTGAAGTTTAAGTGAATAATTATGTCATTCCGGTTCATTTCTCCTAGCTTGCTTACTTAGGTAGTATTTGTTAAAATGAGCAAGATAAAGAGAGTATCAAAATAAGCTCAGAATAGTTTTCGGAGCAAGATATAGAATTATCAAGATAAAGTTGGAAAGCATTCCAAAATTTTTATCAAACTGTTTGTTAAATTCTTTGGAATGCATTAGAGGACACAGAAGTCATTTTTTTCTTATATGTAAGGACCAAGATATGCTTATCTTAAGGGGGATGAGAGATATACATATCTTGAAAAATCAAGATAAGAGATCATTAATGATTTGTTCAAGAATGGTCAGATAAGGTGTGACACCCCGGCCCTCACTAACAGGTGCCACCATGACACGCATTATAATCTGGGCCCACACCGAAGGACGACTATGCCCCTGCCAATATAGAACTTTAAAATAATATGGGCGCCCTGGGTGGGGTTCAGGCTTCGCCGCCTTCGACCGGACGAGAACTCGGGAGTTAATTGCGATGACAGCGGAAACTCACCCAAGCCTCGTACCTGATTGGGCCCTTACAGCATAAATCCAATTTCAAACAAATATCATCAAGCCTCAAATTACTTCAACCACCAAACATAATAAACATACCTCAGTTCTCGGCCGTAACTGATAGGTACAAGTTCCCTACACTACTGGGTTTACTCATAGTGGGAACCTTAACTTGGTTCCGGTTTACTTCAGGTTAAGCCATATCCGACACTCATAGTTAACACACAAAAGTTACATTATATTATTAACATTTGGGGTTAACCCACACCCCCACGGTTAACGGTTGCTGCTAACTGGCGGCTCTTCTATCAACACCGTCTTTCCTTTCTCGGATCTCGAGCCACCTACTAGGTTAGTGGGAAAATACAGGGGTGAGTCCCGAGGACTCAGTAAGGGTAATATGAGTTGCAGTAAATTAAAATGCATGACAATTATAGAATAATGTGAAGTGCATCATGTATGTAGGCCTGTCCACCTCACCCTACTCCGAATTTTGGTGGCCCCACTGATTTCATTTAGGACCCCATCTTGAGACTCACACAGTCCAAATCTACAGCCCCATACCTAGACACTTCTTCCATAGTCTAATGCAAGCCATGCCATAATAAATTTACACACAAATCATATTAAACCTTACCACGTGGAGCATTTCAGCGGTGAAATCACCGCTATTTATAGGCTCCAGGAGGGAGCAATTCGGCCAGGGGAAGAGAAATTAGGCGGCTGAGGGTCTCCTGCATGCTGCCACGTGGCAGCAAGGGAGAAGGGGTGGGTGGCGCATGGCCACCCAGGCGGCATGGCCAGGTGCGCACGCCTGGCGCCCTAGCCACGTGGCTGTGCGCGGCCTTGCCGCGTGCACAGGCGCACGCATGCGCGCCAGCTGTTACATAAGGTTAACAAACACGTTGGAAAGGATATAAGTTCCGAATGCATCCCATATCTTGACTTTTCCATTCCATATCTTGATTAACAAACGCCCCTTTAGTGCAAAAGGGGGAAATAAACAGTTAAGCCATTTGTATAGAGAATAAATGTCTCATCTCATTCCTTCCATCTGTTAATTGTGTGTGCATGAACTTCGGCCATCTCCAACGTAGAGTTGCCATCTTCGCTAAGCTAAAATTTGGAGAGTATTTCCCACATGTTTTGCTCCAACACTGCTCCTTACTTGTCAAGTCACTCCTCAAAGTTTTGTGAAGCTTCAAATGGCTCCCTTCACTTGAGGAGTGAAAATGTGCTCCTCAACTTCTCCAAAAGCTCTCTATTGTTGAAATTTGAAGAAGACAACAACTCTCTGTTGTTGAAATTTGAAGAAGACACCGGTGACGAGGAGCAGCAGCAGTTTTCAAGGCGACGGGGAGCAGCAGCAGCGGCGACCAGATCTGGTGTCGGTGATGAGCAATAGGTCGTCTTCTCCGACTTCTCCAAGCTGAAGACCAGATTGATTTGTGTATGTGTGTGTATATTTGAATGATGTGTATGTGAGTATATTTTCTGTGCAATTGTTTGTGGAATTTTTTTGTGTATTTATTTATTGATTTGTGTATTTAATTATTAATTTTGTGTATATGTATATTTGATATTTTATGCATTTAATTAATTATTAATTTTATTTATGTGTGTATCTGATTATTTTGTATATTTAGTTATTAATTTGTGTATTTAATTATTGATTTTGTGTATGTATTAAAATTATAAATAAAGTAAAATAAATAGAATTGAAGTTTATAAAAATAAATAAATGAGATAGGGAGTGAAATAAAAACGAGAATAGAGTCTAGTTAGAGTACGCATAGTTTTCTATGTAAAATTAGAATAGAGAGTAAATTATTTATAATATAATAGGGAGTAAGATAGAGAATGTGGTTAGAGATAATGTTGGGAAACCAGAGATCAATAATAATGAACCAAGAGATATAATGAGAGAAAAAAGAATTTATTTCACTTGAATAAATTCAAAAAGAATTACAACTAGAATTTCTGTGTATACAAAAAACACTCACAGATCTCTCACTCTCTGGAACCCTATTGATCCTCTAACTTGAGATGATATTATAAGAAGAGAATATATCTATTTATAAGAGAATGAAGGTAAGCAAAGTCAACAAGGTTAGGTAGATTTGCCTATCCTACCTGATGCAGCCAAAGCATGCTAAACCTCTATTACTTGACGAAGCCAAAAACAACATTCTTCTAGCCATACCCACACTGCCTGATACAGCCAAGGTTACCTAATGGTGGCTTGATTTCTACAATTCTCCCCCTCAAGTCACATCTGGATCTATTGTCATCTGACAAACATCTCAGCTATGTCTCTGCATAGCTCTACCTTTTCTCGAGTAACCACTTTAGTTAACAAGTCGGCTGGATTCTCCTTTGTATGGATCTTTACTAGTCTCAATAGTTGTTGATCCATCACTTCGCATATCCAATGATAGCGAATGTCTATGTGCTTTGTACGAGAATGATACATTGAGTTTTTACTCAAATCCAGAGCACTTTGACTATCACAAGGTATCTTGTAGTTCTCTTGCATGATCCCAAATTCTTGTAGAAAACACTTTAATCATAACATTTCTTTCCCAGTTTCTACTACTACAATGTACTCAACTTCTGTTGTGGATAAAGCAATACACTTGTGCAATCTTGATTGCCATGACACGGCTCCCCCTCCAAAAGTGTAGAGAAATCCCGAAATAGATTTTCTACCATCAAGATCTCCTGCCATATCTGCATCCGTATAACCTTCCAAGATTGGATAAGCTCCCCCGTAACAAAGACATGTTTTTAGCGTACCTTTTAAGTACCTGAGAATCCATTTGACTGTTTCCCAGTGTTCCTTTTCAGGGTTAAAGAGAAGACGGCTCACTGTACCCACTGCATGAGCAATATCTGGTCTGGTACATACCATTGGGTACATTAGGCTTCCTACTGCTGAAGAATATGGTATTGATGACATCTTCTCGATCTTTTTCTTGGATGAGGGACACAAAGTCTTGCTCAACTTGAAGTGATTGGCTAAAGGAATGCTTACCGGTTTAGCATTGTGCATATTGAACTTCTTGACCACCCGTTCAATGTACTTCTCCTGAAATAGCCATAACCTTCTACTCTTCCTGTCTCGAACGATCTGCATTCCTAAAATCTGTTGAGCTAGTCCTAAGTCCTTCATGTCAAAGGACTTGGAGAGTTCCTTCTTCAACTGTCTGATTTTGTTTGTATCTTGTCCCACAATCAAAATATCGTCTACATATAGTAGAAGAGCAACGAAGTTTGCATCAAGAAATCTCTGAATATACACACACTGATCTGTAGCAGTTTGTTTGTACCCTTGACTCAACATGTAAGAGTCAAACTTCTTGTACCACTGCCTCGGTGCTTGCTTCAAGCCGTACAAGCTCTTCTTTAGCTTGCAAACGAGGTTCTTACCTGGCACTTCAAAACCTTCTGGCTGCTGCATGTAGATTTCTTCATTTAAATCTCCATGAAGAAATGTTATCTTGACATCCATCTGTTCAAACTCTAGGTTCAACTTTGCTACCAAGCCAAGAATGACTCTTATTGAAGTCATTTTTACAACTGGTGAAAAAATCTCATCAAAGTCAATTCCCTTTTTCTACTGAAATCCTTTAACTACCAACCAAACTTTGTGTTGCACCACCTTTCTGCTGCCATCTTTCTTCAGTTTGAACACCCATTTATTTTTTAAAGCCTTTTTCCCGTGTGGAAGATTGACTATCTCATAAGTGTGATTCTTCTGCAGAGATTCCATCTCATCCTGCATTGCAAACAACCACTTTTCTTTATCCTTATGAGATACAGCTTCTTGAAAATTTTTTGATTCTCCATCTTCAATAAGCAGAATGTACTCAGATTCTGAATATCTCGTTGACGGAATCCGACCTCGTTCACATCTACGAACTTCTGGATTCGAAGATTCACCATCATCTGATCCTTGTGATAGTCCAACAGCTTCTGGTGGAGGGGATTGTGACTCTCCCTGCTCAACACCCTCTGCTTCTTCCTCCTCCTCTGCTTCTAGCATTTCTTCAGGTACTAAAACGTCATCAGTAACAAACTGTGTTGGTGCTGGTCTTGAAATGTCTTCATGGGTACTAGAATCTAGATTCTGAGACATTGTGAGCTTTTCAATGTCTATTATCGTCTGGCTTTCAGGGAACACAATATCTCTGCTTCTGATCACCTTCTTCTCCTTTGGGTCCCATAACTTGTATCCGAATTCCTCGTCTCCATAGCCTATAAAGATACATGAGGTTGTCCTTGCATCGAGCTTTTGTCTAAGCTCCTTGGATACTTGTGCAAATGCTAAGCAACCAAATATTCTCAAGTGAGAATACGAGAGATCTTACCAGACCACAATTTCTCGGGGACTTCAAAATTTAGCGGTGTTGACGGTGATCTGTTGATTAGGTAGCAGGCAGTTCTGACTGTTTCTCCCCAGAATGGCTTTGGCAGCTTAGCCATACTGAGCATGCTTCTAACTCTTTCCAGAATGGTCCGATTCATTCTCTCGGCAACACCATTATGTTGTGGGGTGCGTGGGACCGTCTTCTCATGTCGGATGCTATGTCTCTTGCAGTAGGTATCAAACTCATTGGAAGTGTATTCGCCTCCATTATCTGACCGGAGGCACTTCAACTTCTTTCCTGTTTCACGCTCTACCATGGTATGAAATAGTTTAAAGTGATCAAATACCTGGTCCTTTGTCTTGATGAAATACACCCACACTTTTCGAGAAGCATCATTAATGAATGTCATAAAGTACTTGTTTCCACCTAATGATTCAGCTTCCAGGGGACCGCAAACATCAGAGTGTACCAGATTGAGCAACTCTGATCTTCTTGTTGAAGAGTAACTAAAAGATACTCTGTTTTGTTTGCCAAACAAACAGTGATTGCAAGGATCTGGAGCAATACCTTTGGCAACAGTAATAAGATCCTTCTTTTCCAGGGTTGACAAACCCTTCTCACACATGTGACCAAGTCTTTGATACCACAGATTCTGAGAAGTCTTCGTTTCAACTATGTTGAGGCTGTTTGCACATATCTTCACATGAGTCTTGTACAATGTGCCACAAACATGTCATTGGGCAACTACCATAAAGCCTTTTATCAACTTCCATATGACATTACTAAACTGATTACCATAGCCCTGTTTGTCAAGAGTTACTCTTGAAAGTAGATTTAATCGAAGATCTGGCACATGTCTGACATCCTTCAAGGTGATTGTGATCCCGACTCTCGTTCGTATCTGAATATCACCAATTCCAGCTATCTCAAAGGAACTAGAATTTCCCATCTTCCCTGCTCCAAAATCACTTGTTTTGTATGTTGTGAAGAAATATTTGTGAGAAGTCATGTGGTAAGATGCTGCAGTATCTACCACCCATTCAGTGTCTTCTTTTGAGACGTAAAGGCATATCTCATCTTGGATGGAGCAATAGACTACCTCTCTATGGATAGTAACTAGTGCATCTCCATCCTTTTTCTTCGGCTGGGAACTGCTATGACCCTGCTCTCGTTGCAATTTTTGACAGTTCTTCTTCAAATGACCCTCAATGCCACAATGGTAGCATTTGTAAGTCTTTTTTCCATCTGTGGATTTGCCTCTACTCTTGCTTTTTCCTCTCCACTTGCCTCGACTATTTCCTTGTTGTCTTCCTCGATTTTCTGTTATAAGGGCATGAGTTTGGTTTGTGCTCATGTCTTTTCTTCTGGCCTCTCCGTTGAACAGAGCATCCTTAACCATTGTCATGGTAAGCTTTCCTTCTGGGGGCCGAATTGCTGAGAAAGACTACTAGCGTCTCCCAACTGTCAGGAAGAGAACTGAGAAGTAAGAGCGCTTGTGTTTCATCCCCAAGCGACATGTCCACAGACGACAACTGGTTTACCAGGCTCTAGAACTCACTGGTGTGCTCGGCAACTGAAGTTTCACTACTCAGCTTCAAATTAACTAACCGCCTCATTAACAAGGCTTTGGTTCGAGCGATTTTTGCCTGGTACATACCTTCCAACTTCGTCCATAGGACATATGCGTCTGTCTCTTGTGCGACATGATAGAAGACACTATGACCAATCCATTGTCGGATCTGACCGATAGTTTTTTTGTTTAATTTCTTCCATTCGACTTCTTTGAAAGGATTAAGGTTAACACCCAATAACTCTAGGGGATCATACAAATCTCTACAACTGAGAAGATCTTCCATCCGAGGTCTCCAAAGTGTGTAGTTTGTAGATGTGAGCTTTATCATGGCTCCTGATGATGTTTCCTCTTCCATTTTCAATAACTTGTTCAAAAACAAAGTTGAATATTCTAAAACGGAGTGCATCGTTGCGTCTAGAAGGGTCGAAAATGATAGATTTGACTCTTACGGGGGTTCAGGAGCTAAATTGTAATTTTCGAAAAATTAGAGGTCAAACTGTAATTTAAAAAAACTTCAGGGACCAACCTGCAATTTTTCAAAGTTCAGTTGTGTGCTGACGTGGCAACCACGTGGTGGACCGGGCTGCATGGTAGTTGGCGTGGCGTTGACCGGCTGACGTGGCGCCACATGGGTCGTCTTCAACCTCTAGACGGCGCGTGTGGCGCGTGTAGTGAGTAAAGACCACTCGCAGACCTTCAGGCGGCGCGTGCGGTGTCCTTTGGGCCTCCGAAAAATTTCAACGTGCTCGTCTTGACACGAGGAGTCTTTTGGTATGATAAAAAATACCAATTGGGCAATTTCGAAAAAACAGGTTTGAAGAACAGAGACATGTTCTTCAAATTTTCTCCGATTTTCTCTTACCAGCACTCAACCTGATGCTCTGATACCACTTGTTGGGAAACTAGAGATCAATAACAATGAACCAAGAGATATAATGAGAGAAAAAAGAATCCATTTCACTTGAATAAATTCACAAAGAATTACAACTAGAATTTCTTTGTATACAAAAAACTCTCATGGATCTCTCTCTCTGGAACCCTATTGATCATCTAACTTGGGATGATATTATAAGAAGAGAAGATAGCTATTTATAGGAGAATGAAGGTATGCAAAGTCAACAAAGTTAGGCAGATTTGCCGATACCGCCTATGCAGTCAAAGCATGTTAAACCTCCATTGCCTGACGAAGCCAAAAACAGCCTTCTTCCAGCCATACCCACACTGCCTGATACAGTCAAGGTTACCTAATGGTGGCTTGACTTCTATAGATAACACTTAGCCATTTGATTGATCTGAAGGGTGTAATTATTAAGCCCTGGGCCTGAATTGAATGCTACATCTGCCTGTTTGTACATAATTTTTGCATTCAAATACAAATTTTTGGCTGCCTCCAAAGAACACTACTGCTCACACATTTCACATATCATCGTGTGTGGGACTCATTTTCCATTTTTAAGTATTTTCCTGATCAACCCCTCAATCTCAATACAAGGAAAATTTAGAGATCTTTACGTGTAGATGCATAAGGTTCATCAAGTGTCAAGACTTAGATTTTTATGTCACAAAGTACAATTAATTAAATTAGTTAGACATTAGATTGCCATCTAACAGATTCATTTTGGTAAAACAATTTGTATGTCAAACCAATAAAAGATTAAGAAAGCTCAAAAACTCACTTAAAAAAAGCCTATCCAAACAGCCCCTTAGTATACTAAATGGACAGATTGATATATACTTGCTAGCATCATGAAATACCATGTAACTTTAATTTGTTTAAACTTTTGAAACTTTTCTACGTAACATTAGGCTTCCATTAGATATGCATACACAGTTTGTATTTAGGGTTTAGGGTTCTTAGTCGATGAAAAAAGATAAATGCTCGAATATAACCTTAGCAAGTGGAGTAGAGTCGATTTCTATCAAGAAAAAACAATGTTTGCCTCCCGTCATCAAAAGCTTAGGCTCTCCTCTCTATCCATTCTTGCGCAGTGCATCATAGTAAACCAAGCCCCTGTCCTTAAAGATGTCTTCATCACCAACCATATCAAACACTTTGCCACAGGGTAGGCTCAGAAGCCTTGAATCCATCAGCGGGTTCACTCGTGGGCCATCCAACAGTTGATTGCCTAAATTAGTACCCCAAAACTCCGACTTCCTAATGGCATCCAACCAAATATGTGCAGCATATGATCTAGAAGACACATCCAAGCCAGTCTCGTTCTCTATTAGCATGCTCCCCCAGAAGTATGGATGGAGCAAGGCCAACCCTTTGACCTTGATGTTAACACCATCTTCTTGGTGTCGTCTTTTCATGAGCAAATTGTGTGCAATATTGGCGCCTCCACTGTCTCCGGCTATATAAACTCTCTCAAAATCAGCCAAGCTGTTTAGCCATACCTCAGGACCATGGCCAGAAGCGTGTGAGGCAATCCACTTGAGGGCGAGCCATGAATCATTGTAGGCAGTGGGGATATGGTATCTGTAGTCAACCGAGAATGCAACAATGTTGGCTTTCTTTACAAATGCTGAAATGTAATTGTCATAAAAGGGAGAAAATGCATTGTTATAGATAAATTAAGGATCCGCCGTGATAGAAAACAAGGAGGGGAAGTTTTCTAGTAGAATTGACAGACTTGGGGATATAAATCTTGCCAGATATGCCGTCCTCCACAATCGTCACATTCTTGGAATTCACATCACCAACACCGGCTCTTTTGCTCCCTGTGAGATACCCCAGTTAACACAAGCAAGAAAATCAAAACTTGAAAGAGTAATACAAATGATGAGTTTCTGTTTAAAGCCATTTGCAAGTGTTGAATGATGTTCGGTGAATGATATATTCAATATTTGAAGTCCATTATATATAGATAGCAGTTGAGGGCAGAGCCTTTGATGAATGGGGATGTCAATTTGTATTGCCATATGGAGTAGCAAACCTGTAGCTACCCAAATAAAGATAATGCATGGAGATCAGAAACAGGTTGTCGGTCATCTACGGCAACCACAAACTCATCAATAATAGTCGTAATGTGTCTTCTGTCTAGTCTATATTAAGTTCTAGAACCAGCCAGAAAATATACAAAATATGTGTAGTTTGCTATAAATAGAAAAAAAAAAAATTGTGACCATAAAAAAATAGAAAAAAAAAAAAGAAGAGTAAAAGCTGTTGCATTTCTTTGGTAAGTTGAATTAGAATATTTGTGCTTGCTCAGGTAGAAACCTAATCTTTGACTTTTTACACCTTATCAGCATTTTCAAGTCCCTAATCCAATTCGCTTGCACCTATCTGTGGCCTGGGGGATATTGACAAGGGACTTGAGAAGATTGTAAGAGGTTTGGTCCTGCACTTTGCTGATGCAAAGTTGTATGCAGTTGAGGTTTTAAAGGATTAAATTGAGATAGAGAGAACAAGGGGTCGTACTTAAAAATGGAAAATCAGTCCTATGATATATGTCAAAGGTGTGTGCAATGCAATAGTGTTGGAGGCTGCAAAAACTGTAAAAAGGAAGGCCACCAGCAGGTTACAATTAAGTCCAAAAGGTCATCAGCAGATTGAAAGAAGGTTCTAGGGGTCTATAAGCTTAACTGTGTGGAGGAAAAATCCTTAAAAATAGTAACCTACTCATCAATGTTAAAAGGGAAGGTGTGTGTGCAAAGTTTCAATTTGAAAAGAAAAAAATAAAAATGGATGAAGAGCACATTAAGCAGTTGAACTTTTCTGTGGGAATTTTGGGCCAAGACACTCACCTGAAACCACTTGCTCCTGTGTCGATCACTCTTCACTCTTTGCCTGAATCCCAGCAGCCCTCTGCAACAAAGGGCCTGGCTTTGTGTAAACAGAATGGGCACCATCTTATTGCCCATTGAAGTTACTGACTCTTCAAGAGTCAAATGCTGTAAATGACTGACATGTTTGCAAATTTTCCCCAGTGGGATGTCTTGTATTAGGAGATCATTGGGTAAAAATTACTTAATTCTTATAGTCTCCTTTCCCTTGAAAATTGAGCAAAACTAAACATTGATAATATTTTTTTATCACATTTAGTCCCAATAACGTCGACACATTTCCTCTCTGGACTTTATAATTAAAATTAACCAATAAAAGATGTTTTGGCCCTCACACCCCATGTTGGGACGAATTTATTGACATAATTTACAAACTTTGCTACTTATATTCAATCTGAATTTATTCGGATTTTGAGTTTATATAAAACCCAAGTAACTTGACCCAAATATGCATATATTGAAAAAATATATTTTACATTCCAAGCAAAATATCAAATTTTCAGAAATATATATATATATCTAGAAATTCAATATATACTTATATATATATATATTGGCACCAAAAAGAGAAGAGACGTTGGAGAACTACTACATTAGCACATGTGTGTATTTAAATGAGTAATTTTCTACAGTTTAAAAGGCATATTTGAAATTATGAGAAATTTTAAATTCTACAAGGAAAAAACATAAAAGTTTAGAGAGAAAAATATGCTTTTTGACATTTCATTGAATTGTAAAAATACAATTTCATAAATTATTGACTAATTAACAAAAAAATAATAAGTATTTTAAGAATTATAAATATTTTGTTACACGTAAAAAGTGTTTATAGAATTAGGAAAATTATTGGTAAACCTATAAATATTTTATAAAATTATAATTTTTAATTTTTAAAAAATTAGAATCACTTAAATTTTTGAAATATTGATAATTTAGGAATTTATAAAGAATTATTTCTAATTTTATAAAAAATATTTATAATTTTATGAGTATAAAAATTAATAACATTATCAAATTAATTGAGCAGATAAAATATATATACATACGTGTATATACGCATGTAAATCAAATCCAGTTTCAGCTATATATATACACATATCCGGCAGCAAGCTCTCTCTCTCTCTCTCTCTCTCTTTCTTCTTGGCTTGACATGCAGCAAGCAATTATATTGTCGAAGATGTCGTTGAGGTACAGGTTTCACCCCACCGATAGAGAATTAGTGTCCGGTTATTTTCTCGGAAAAGTGACTCAAAATCTGTTACCCGTGGAGTCTATTTTGATCCAATAATGCAACCTCTAAGACGAGATGGAATTGTTTGAGATTTTCGCCACAACTGAGGATGACACCAAGCTCTACTTCTTCACCCACCTCAAGAAGATCGAGAAGGGTTTTTGCATGGACCAAACAGTGGGGAAAGGAACCTGGTGAGGAGTTGACAAGGGCATGGATATCTTCGACGATCAAGGCAAATTGGTCGGGCAAGTCAAAAGCTTGGTTTACGAGAATAAAGACAATGTTGAGAGTGGTTGCTTGGAACATGAAGGAGTTTAGTCTTGGCAGTGTCTCGCTACAGCATCAGATCAAAGTTTGCTCTCTCTCTCTCTCTCTCTCTCTGTCTATCTATATATATTATATATACGATTCAAATGTTCATTGTTTTGATAGCTTTCTTGATCTTTTACAGCTGAAGAACTGTGTCCTATGCGTGATCAAAAAGAAATTAAGAGACCCAAATGCAAACCAATGCAGACTACAAATTAAAGAAGATGTTTCCCATTATCCATATGCATATGTCTCTCTCTCTCTCTCCCTCTCTCTAGACCAAGGTTCATCGCCAAAATCAGTACTGCCGGGATAAGCATGGTGCCAGACATAATTGTAATTTTCTGCTTGCTTGGTGTTCATATATATATATATATATAATATTACATTTTTAAGAAAATACATTTTATCTAACTAGAAAATATATTTAGTATATTTATTATGATAACTTTCATGGAGAAACGACCGTAGAAGCCCCAAGATGAAGTAGAATTAATTAGAATAGATATTTAGATTTGATCTATATGTTTTTAATGTTACGTTACAATTGATTGTAATTCTACAACTTTTGATGATCGTAGAATTAGAAATTACATGATATTGTCATAAGATTTTTAGACAGCTTTGAATAGTATAATAATTATTAATGTATCCAATGAGAGGAGTTTAATTTTTCATTAAATTATAAATAAATATATTAAAAGTACATAATTTTGTATGTTATTAATGTTAAGTCACAAGATAATCAAGGCAACAAGGCCTCTACCAAGATAAACTTGAATTATGAAGCTGAAGTATATTTTTTCACCCACCACTTCTCTCTCTCCCTTCCAGCGACTTCTCATGTGCCGCCTCGACATCGCCGTCTACAACGCCCTTATGTCTGAGCCAGCTTGGGCAGGCTCTTGTTTTCAAGCTTTTCAATCGATTGTAGCAATTGGGTCTGAGATCAGACGTTTACACGATGTGTGCTTTGATCAGAGGTTGTGATCGTTTAGAGCAGAATGAGATTACGCATGGAGTTTTCAATCAAGATGGGGTTGAAATTAAATTGAGCAAAATTAAACATTCATAAATTTTTCTTTTTCTTATCACATTAATATTAATTGACAATTACTTTCCCCACTTCACAATTAAAGTTAACCAATAATAAATTTATGAATGTTTAATTTTGCTCAATTTAATTTCAACCCTATCCTGATCGAAAACTCCATGCGCAATCTCATTCTGCTCCAAACCACCACAACCTTTGATCAAAGCGCACATCGTGTAGACGTCTGGTCCCAAACCCAATTGCTACAATCGATTGAAAAGCTCGAACACAAGAGCCCGCCCCGGCTGACTCAGACATGAGGGTGTTGTAGACGGTGATGTCGAGGCGGCGCATGAGAAGTCGTTGGAAGGGAGAGAGAGAGAGAAGTGGTGGGTGAAAAAATATAGTTCAGCTTCACAATTCAAGTTTATCTTGGTAGAGACCTTGATTATCTTGTGACTTAACATTAATAACATACAGAATTATGTACTTTTTGTTAAAGATTGTATAGAGTTAGTAATAGGTTTATATGCAGTTTATATGCGGTTAAGGGTTAGTTGATAGGTGGGCGGCTCTCTTGTAATATTAATTATTAGTGGCGGGCAAAATCGGTAATATCATAACCGGCCCTAGGAAATATCACCCTATTTTCTATAAATAGGGTAGGGAGGCTAAGAGATAGAGTATCGCATGTTCTCTTTTGATTTTGCGAGAGCCTAGAAAGTGAGAAAGTTGTAATCTTGTACAGTTTTGGGAAGACTTGTATCGTGAGAGAGAGAGAAAAGGGAAATCTTGTACTGTTTTCATCAATAAAGAAAGCTGCGGTCGGTGGTGGTTTCAAGGCTAGATGTAGTGCCAATTTAATTGGCATGAATCAGGATAAAATTCTGTCTTCTTATGTGATTTGATATTTCTTTCTTGTTTTGTTCTTGTTTAAATTCTATTCTTTATTATCTATTTGCTTTATAGTATGTTGGTCGGTGAGTTGAGAGTAATTGAGAGAGTGATTGGGAGGTGTTTGACTGGTTTCTTGAGAAGAATAAAGGTTGTCAGTGCTCCCAATTATAACAAGCCACGTCTTCTCATCAAGAACCATCAAGAATTTAAAATTTCATCACATACCCGCAAGAATGGCTTCTATAGCCTTTGTCGCATGGTATGATGTTGTGAAATTTGTTGGCCAAAATGATTTTGGCCTATGGAAAATGAAGATGAGAGCCCTTTTGGGAAATCTTGGACTAGATGATGCCCTAGAGGCTGACTGAAATCCAGAAAAAGGAAATCAGGGATAGGAGGACAGAAACCAACAAAAGAGCCTTTAGCACCCTTATTCTAAGCCTAAGAGACAAAGTCTTGCGAGAAATGTCAAAGATGACAACCATGGAGGAGCTTTGGAATAGGTTAGATGCACTTTATATGACTAAAACCCTCTCCAACCAGCTGTTCTTAAAAACAAAATTTTTTTCCTTCAAGATGAGTGAAAATCAAAGGTTGCAAAATCATATGGACAGCTTTAATAAACTGTGTTTGGATCTTGCGAATATAAATATTAAGTATGAAGATGAGGATAAGGTTTCGGTCTTATTGCACTCTCTTCCTAAGTCCTATGAGACGTTTGTGGATATCTTAAAATATAGAAGAGATAAGTTGACCCTAGATAATGTGATAGGAGCTTTGAATTCCAAGGATTTGTAGCACAAAGTAGAGTCCCGAAAATTTGCCATAGAAGCTTTGGCAGTGAACTCTAGAACAGAAAAAAGAGACCCTAGGTTTAAACGTAGGTCTCGGTCTAAGACTAGGAGTGGCAAGAAAGTGATTAAATGCTTTCATTGCCATGAAGAAGGGCATATGAAGAAGGATTGCTCAAACAGAAATAAAAAATCCCAAGAGAAAACCAGCCCTGAATGTTCAAATGCCATGTGTGGTTTTGGCTATGAGAGTGCGAATGTCCTATAATTTTTATAGGTATGCAGGAAAAGTAGCATAGGTCTTAGGTTTAGGGTGTACTTCTCATAGGAAATGGGTATTCACCCATATAGACATGGTGGAGGGGGAAATAGTTTGTCTAGGCAACAAATTAAAGTCAAGGGAATTGGAGATGGGAGAAATTAGGAGGCATGGTGGAGCTGTTCCAGATTATTAGAAACTGAAAAATATGTCCTTGTTTTTAATAGAAAGCCTAATGTCCTTAGGAATAATTAGATAGTGAGAATTGGAGTCCTAAGAGTTGCTAGGATCTCTTAGAGAGATGGAAGCAACCCTCAAGAATAGAGGTTATGTGGTGCATGCTTGCAGGTTCTTTGGATAAGCTGCAACCACTAAGGATAGTCCATGATAAGTTAGGTTAGGGCACTTCTTGAGGATGGCTCACAATGGTGAGCAAGGACTAGGAAAGGCATCTAAGGCTAGGCATATTAGGGGAGAGGAAAATTTGCAGGTGTAGAGGAATAATGGCCATGTAGTTTTGTCTAAATCTCCAAATGTAGAAGTCTCCAAAATCAGTAAATTCCATTAGATATTAGTTTCTAGGATGTTTTGGGAACCTATTGTTAGGATACCAGGTAGCTAACTTTCAGCAATCAAATATCAATGGTTTTTCAATAATTTGCAGCAACAAGAATAAGAACAATGGGCATTCGAGAGGCCCAAACTCTCCAACGATCTTCTAAAAATATTCCACACTCTCTCTCTCACTTTTTCTCTTATTTATACCTCCTCCACCTCAGCAAAACTGCCTCTGGCAGCACATGCTGGTTTGTTACAACAAACCAGCTATTCCCTTCTTATCCTCCACCTATTTTACCTCCTAGCCCCTGCCCCTTGGGGCGCCTTTGGTAGGTCCAATGGACCGGGGGCCTATCACCTATCTAGGCCTTGTCTCATGGTGGAGCTAGGTGAAGTGTCCCTAGTGGAGATGGTGTGTCCCTAAGGAATTCCCAGGCGTATATGAGTTTGCTGGAATTGAGTATGAGCTTGTTGAAAATTGCTTCTGATGTGAAGGGTTAGGTGTTGTGGAGTTGTGTAATAGGTATGCCTAGGTCTTACAAAAGTTAGGGTTCTTACCTATGAGGAAAAACTCTAATAATAAGACATGGAATTACTTGATTCCAAGGCCAAGGGATGGAATTTGGAATGTTGTGTAAAGAAGAACAGCAAGGAGAATTCTTTGGAATGCCCAAAACTAGCCTATGAACCAGGGTATGGCAATAGGAAAATCTAGAAAAAATTTTGTCATATTCATTGTGTAAGTTTGGATTGGATTGTGAGAGGGAGGAAGCTAGTGTTTAAGATAGCTTTAGCTCTTGCAGTGAGGGTCCTTGTGAACAATGAGGGGAAATGATGTGTGCAAGTGTTATCTTATATGGAGTAGCCATTGTTGATCAAAGTCCAGACTAAGCAAGGAAAGCGAAAAAGAATCATCAAGCTGATAATGAGCAAGGGAGTTAACGATTTAGAGTGTTGCCTAGGATGGGCAGTGATAGAACCATAAGTAAGTTACCAATGAGGTATGGAATGTTGGGTTTGAAGGATGCTTAGGCTTAGGTTTCAGTGCTAAGGAATAGGCTGAAAAATGGAACCTTCTGTATAAGAAGAGGTGATACACTCTTATCCAAATGAATAGCATGGAGCTATGAAAATTTGAGGAGAATTTTGGACTTCAGTGGAAGATCCCTTGGGATAAATGGGTGGAGTGCTGTGAAATGCCTATTTGAGAATTAAGGAAGATACTGGAAATGGGAAAAAGTAAAGGAAAAAGGCTAGACAAATGGCCATGGGTTAAAGCAGCACATAAAGGCTTAATTTGGATCAAATAGGTATCCGAACAACTAATTATCCATGTGAAAACTGAGGGAAAAGTGATCTTGTAGTGTAGCCAAGGGATAAGAGGCTAGAGGGAAAGGTAAGCAAGGATTGGTTGCTTAGGTCTCTCTAGGTGTGATTGTAATTCCCTAGGTAAGATATAAGATTGTGATAGTCAAGGGGTAAATTAAGTGCATAGGATAGTTGTGTCAATTTCAATGGTATGCCTAAGAAAAAGTAAGGCAACTTCATTGGTAGTTATCTAATGGGAATCTCAAGGTATAGCTGAGGTGGTAGTTCAGTGTTTGGGATTGTTGGAAGGAGGAGAAGCTGGTAAGATAAGGCATAGAGGTCGGAATAGGAATAGGACAACTTATGGCAGCTTAGGTCACCATAATCTTAAGCATATCTTGGTAGACTGGTAGGTAGTCAAAAAAAGATGAGCAGTCCTTTTAAGTTTGAAACAAACATTAGAAGAAGAACAGTGGAAAAGCCTAAAGACCAATTTTAGGAGCTAGGAGTAAGTCTAGTAATGTTAAGACCAATCTGGGTAAGGTCCACTATTGGTGTAATGTTGTGTAAAGTTTGAAACCTTTGGGATTAATGAATAACATTGAATATGGATTTGGTTTATGGTGGAGTGTACTTAGACACTATGGAGAAACCAATCATATTGGTGTTAGGAATGTATACATTAGGAAAACCCCTTGAGGAGGTAGATAAATCCTAATTAGAGTTACATGTATAGGATATGCAGCTAGAAGTATTGTCCTAGGTGATCCAATGGTGAAATTTACAGCATTGTTTTTTATTTTCTTAATGTTTGTTGATTGATGTTGATGGTCAAGTTATCATGCGGAAAACCAAAGGAAGAGCAAGCCAAAGGTTTTGATGGATGAAAATAGAAGGTATCACACTCAAGACAATAGTGAAGATTTGTTAAAGATTGTCTAGAGTGACAGGTTTATATGTAATTTATATGCGGTTAAGGGTTAGTTGATAGGTGAGTGGCTCTCTTGTAATATTAATTATTAATGGGGGGCAAAACTGGTAATATCATAACCGACCCCAGAAAATATCACCTTATTTTCTATAAATAGGGCTGAGGGATAGAGTACCGCATGTTCTCTTCTGATTTTGTGAGAGTCTAGAGAATGAGAAAATTGTAGTCTTGTACACTTTTGGGAAGGCTTGTATTGTGAGAGAGAGAGAGAGAAAAGGGAAGTCTTGTACTGTTTTCATCAATAAAGAAGGTTGCGCTCGGTGGTGGTTTCAAGGTTGGATGTAGTGCCAATTCCATTGGCATGAACTAGGATAAAATTCTTTCTTGTGTGGTTTGATGTTTCTTTCTTGTTCTGTTCTTGTTTAAGTTCTATTCTTTATTATCTGTTTTGTTTTGTGGTATGTTGGCTGATGAGTTGAGAGTGATTGAGTGTGTGATCGAGAGGTGTTTGACTGGTTTCTTGAGAGAAATAAAGGCTGTCAGTGCTCTCAATTATAACACTTTTAATATATTTATTTATAATTTAATGAAAAATTAAACTCCTCTCAATGGATACATTAATAATTATTATACTATTCAAAGTTGTATAAAAATCTTATGACAATTAGTGTTCTAAAACGCGGCCAAGGTGGCCACCTAGGCGCTGCCCAAGCTCTAGGTAACCCTTGGCCATCGCGATTAAGCCATAACCGGCACCCTAGGTGTCAGGCCGATTAATTTGGCCTAATCAGCGCCTAGGCAATGCCTAGCCGCCTGGGTTGGGCACGACCTAGGCTACCTACCAACCTGGGTCGCGCGCGGCTTGGCTGTTGTGATTTGTAAGAGTCATGTAGAAATGGTGGACGAAGTGCCCTCACCTCTGAAACTCAAGAACACGCCATAACTATCGCTGCTCCGAGAAGCAAAAAAGGAGGAGGCGGGCTCTTTGCCTCTTGTAGTAGTAGTCATTGAACAGAAGGAGTAGAGAAGAATGAATCTATTAGAGAAATTTAGGGGAGAAATTTCTGAAGTAGATGGAAGTATGGAACTCGTCTGGAACACGAGAGAAATTTAGGAGGGGGTGAGGGGAGAGAGAGAGAGACCAAAGACCAAAGTAAACCAAAGCAGTGGTTAAAAAACACATGTTGAATGGGCAACAACTAGAAACTTGGGAGAAATTTGAGGGAAAAAAAGTCAAGAAAAGTACAGTACATAGGTTAAATTATTGTTAATACAATAATTTAATGTGTGTGATTTACTATCAGATGAAAGCACAAAATAATACAAGAAAGCAACAAATATTAAAAAATAATGCAGGTTTATGTGCTAAAAATAACAATTTTTTTAGGCTCCGTCTAGGCCCCAGTCTGGCGCCCGACTAACGCCTAGCGCTTTTTAGAACACTGATGACAATATCATATCAATTTTAATTCTATAATCATCGAAAGTTGTAGAATTACAATCAATTGTAACATAACATTAAAAAAATATATAGATAAAATCTAAATATCAATTCTAATTAATTCTTCTTCATCTTGGGGTTTCTACGATCGTGTTCTCCATGCAAGTTACCATGCGGGTTCTCATTCATGGTTCCAATACTCTGTTGTTATGAGGATGCTACTGCTACATTATTAATGTTGAATAGATTATCATAAGGAGCAAACCGTCCAGCAACAAAATCTCTGAAGAACATGGGAGCTTCATCATGCAATGACTCATCGTCAAGAGATAACGACGACGGGTTCTCATACATGGTTCCAATTCCCTCCTGTTGCAGGGTTGCTGCTGCTTCATTATTAATGTTTAACAGATCATCGTAAGAACCAAATCGTCTAGCCGCGAAATCTTCGAAGAACATGAAAGTTTCATCCAGCAATGACTCATTGTTGAGAGATAGCGACTACGGATTCTCATACATGGTTCCAATACCCTTTTCTTGCGGGGTTGCTGCTGTTGCTGCATTATTAATGTCCTCGAAATAGCTCCCTAGCAGTGCCATTGCTATTCTTCTATTACAGTTCATGCAATCATGTACTGAGAGTTCATCTTCTCCAACATTAATCTCATCATCTTCGTTCTACAAGCAATCGCGGTGCTTGTCATGAAAATCTTCATTTTCCATTAGTCTACACCACTTTGGGCTCGGATTGCTTGTTTTCCTCTTGATCATGCATAGAACATAATCTTTGAGTTGCAAAGAATTAAAACAATAAGAGAATGAAATTCAATAATATGTATATATATAGAGAAAGAGAGAGAGAAGGAAGGGGGGATTAAGATTAATTAGGGTTTATATACACCACGATTTGATGATGTAGTGAATCGCCATGAATGCTGTATTCTTTCATGGTCCAAACATTATCTTGATCTAGACGAATTTTGTTCTCATAGATCAATCTTCGTACTCGTCCGATAAGCTTTTTTTTGCCATCGAATATATCCTCGCCCTTGTTTATAGCTCTTCAAGTTCCATTACCGACAATTCGATTGATTCGCGAGCCATTGGACTCTTTTTCTTGAGCTGGGTGAAGAAGTAGAGATTGTTACCGTTCTGGGTTGTGGCAAAGATGTCAAAACAATTCTGTCTCGCTATAGAGGTTGCGATCGACCATTATAGACTCCACCGGCAATGAATTTTGTGTTACCTTGTTGAGAAAGTAACCGAAGACTAGTTCTTGACAAGGACTCAGTCAAAACCTAACCCCCGTGCAGTGTCACAAATACTATATTAATATATCTACTTTGAAAAAAGTAAAAATTAATTATATTAACAACATTTTAACTCATAACTTCTAAAACATAATTAATAATTTTTTCTTCATATGTATACATCTAAAACTATATATTGATAAACATTTGATGGATATAAAACTAAAAATATATAATAAATATATTTTCTTGAAAATATAATATTATATATATATGAACACCAAGCAAATAGAAAATTACAATTATGGCCGCCACCATGCTTATCCCACTAGTATTGGTTTTAGCAATGAACCTTACTCTAGAGAGAGAAAGAGGCGCGCGTATGGATAATGAGGAACATCTTCTTCAATTTGTAGTCTGCATCTGGGTCTCTCAATTTCCTTTTAATCATGAATAGGACCCATTTTTTCAAGTGTAAAAGATCAAGAAAGCTATCAAAACAATGAACATTTGAATCGTATATATATAGATAGACAGAGAGAGAGAGAGCAAGCTTTGATCTGATGCTGCAGCGAGACCCCGCTAAGACTAAACTCCTTCATGTTCCAAGCACCGCTCTCAGCACTATCTTTATTCTTGTAAACCAAGCTTTCGACTTGCCCGACCAGTTTGCCTTGATCGTCGAATATATCCATGCCCTTGTCAACTCCTCGCCAGGTTCCTTTCCCCACTGTCCGGTCGATGCGCGAGCCTTTCTCGATCTTCTTCTTGAGGTGGGTGAAGAAGTAGAGCTTGGTGTCATCCTCAGTTATGGCGAAAATCTCAGAGAATTCCATCTTTTCGTAGAGGTTGCGTTCGTGGATCAAAATAGACTCCGCGAGCAATGGATTCTGAGTCACCTTTCCGAGAAGATAACCGAACACTAATTCTCCATCGGTGGGGTAAAACCCATACCCCAACAGCATCTTCAACAATATAATTGCTTGCTGCATGTCAAGCTAAGAACACAGAGAGAGAGAGAGAGCTTGTTGTCGTATATATATCTGTATATATAGTTAGAACTGGGTTTGACTTACACACATATATATATGTATATATATATTCACGCATGTAAATCAAATCCAGCTTTCGCTATATATACAGATATATATATACGATAACAAGCTCTCTCTCTCTCTCTCTGTGTGTTCTTGACTTGCAACTAGCAATTATATTGTCGAAGATGCTATTGGGGTACGGGTTTCACCCCACCAATGGAGAATTAGTGCCCGATTATCTTTTTGGCAAGGTGACTCAGAATCCGTTGCCGGCGAAGTCTATTTTGATCCAAGAACGCAACTTCAACGACGAGATTGAATTGTCTGATATTTTCACCACAGTCGAGGACGACACCAAGCTATACTTCTTCACCCACCTCAAGAATAAGACCGAGAAAAACTCACGCATCAACCAGACAGCGGGGAAAGGAACTTGGCAAGGAGTTGACAAGGACATGGATATCTTCGACGATCAAAGCAGAATGATCGGGTAAGTCAGAAGCTTGGTTTACGAGAATAAATACAGCACTAAAAGTGGTGCTTGGAACATGAAGGAGTTTAGTCTTGGTGGCATCTTGCCACAACATCAGATTAAAGTTTGCGTGATTAAAAGGAAATTGAGAGACCCAAATGCAAACTGACGCAGACTACAAATTGAAGATGTTCCCCATTATCCATATGCGTATGTCTCTCTCACTCTCCTCTCTCTCTAGGGCAAGGTTCATCGCCAAAGCCTGCTGTAATTTTCTGTAACTGGATAAGCATGGCGACGATCCTGTAATTTTCTGTTTGTTTCGCGTTCATATATATATATATACATATATATATTATATATTTAGGAAAATATATTTTAAATGTATTTTATCTAACTAGAAAATATATTTATTATATATTTTCATTTGTATATACGTAAAATATTTACCAATATCTAGAAAGGTAAATCTTTGTAATTAAGAAATAAATCTAGTTTTAGATGTATAAATATGAAGAAAAAATTACTAATTATGATTTAAAAATTAATTGTGTTTTAGAAGTTATGAGTTAAAATGTTGTTAATATAATTAATTTTTATTTTTAACAAATAAGATGTATAAATAATATATTAAGAAAATATTAATATAGTATTCTAACATATTATTTATTCATGTTTCAATAACTAGTTGTGTCATTGTACGAGAGTTAGATTTTGACCGACCCATCAAGAACTAGTCTCCAGTTACCTTCTTAATAAGGTGACACAAAATCCGTTGCCGATGGAGTCTGTAATTGTCGATCACAACCTCTATAGTGAGTCAGAATTGTTCGACATCTTTGCCACAACCCCGAAAGGTGACAATCTCTACTTCTTCACCCAGCTCAAGAAAAAGTCACAAGGGCTCGCGAATCAATCGAACTATTGGCAATTGAAGCTGGAGAGCTATAGAAAAGGGCGAGGATATATTCAATGGCAAAAGAAGGCTGATCGAACGAGTACGAAGCTTGATCTATGAGAACAAAACTCGTCCAGATCAAGACAACGTTTAGACCATGAAAGAAAACAGCCTTCACGACAATTTACTACAACATCAAATCGTGGTATATAAAACTCTAATTTTAGTCCCCCCCCCCCTCTCTCTCTCTATATATATAATATATTTATATATGTTATTGAATTTCATTCTCTCATTGTTTGGATCATTTGCAGCTCAAAGACTATGTTCTATGTATGATCAAGAGGAAAACAAAGATGATGAGATTAATGCTAGAGAAGATGAACTCGCAATAGATGATACCATGAATTGTAACGAAGGAATAACAATGGCAATGCCATTAAGCTATTTCAAGGACATTAATTGATCCCATGGATAAAGGCAACATTGTTAGTTATGCTTTGTAATGGAGATAATATCTTCAGATGTAACTATGGATCAAATTCTGAAAGTAAGGACCTCACCCATATCGTAGTCTAATGTGAATATGTACTACTTTCCGCTCCAACCTTTTTTGTCTCTCACCCTTATCATATGTCTAAAGAAATGCAATTTTAAATATGCATCAAAATAGAATTTATGATAAAAACAAAAGTACAACGGAAGCTTCTTTGGAACACAATTCTGAAAGCTAAAAGCTCAATCGAGAACTATGCTTCACACAAATATTATAGCAGTCAATTATTGTGAGTGAATTCTTTGACATGAAACTCATTGTGGATTCTTAATTAGAGGCTTTCTTATCACAATTTATCTAAGATGCTAATCATTAAGCAAAACGTTTCTAACAATACACCCTGGATTCATGGAGAACATCATGAGGGCTGAGTTGTGCTGAATCCTCAAAACTGCAAGATCAAGTTTAAGATTGCCCGAAAGGGCACTTCGATGCTTAAGTCCGTAGTAAATGATCAAAATGGATAAATTGACAAGGAAGAAAATAGAAGATGAAAGTGAAAGAGTGTTCAGATACCGAGGTTGAGAGTTCAAGTTCTTCATTCCAAGTTTTCACCTTGCCTTTGCATGCTCAGAGTGCTCCCTTTAATGGACTCTTGGCTATCTCACTGTCTAGAATTGTGGAGCACTTAGCTGAATACGGTTAACAGGATCCCCCCTTGCGACTCGTGGTGGGGGTAGGGGTTGAGCGTAGGGTGGAATCCGTTGAGGAATATCCTCTCGTTGTTTATTGCACTACCATGTCAACCAATGACTGGGACATGAACCTTGGCCATATGCAAACGCTAGAGACCATTCTCAACTCCAGGGACTTGGAAGAAATGCCATGGACCTTAAGCTCGATCAATATCGGAACACAAGCTAGATGCCCAAGCCTGGTAGCTCCTGACTCAATTAATTACACTTTGACCCCATGGGTTCCTAATATTTACTTATTAGCCCCAAAATTTTAAAGAACTATAAAAAAAAAAACTCAAGTTCCCAAAACAAAAAACCAAAAAAAAAAAGAAAAAAACCTTTAGGATGCCAAACAAGTAAATATTAGAAAATGAGAAACGTTAGAAATGATTATATTTATTACATTTTACAATTACATTTTTGTGTATTTTATTTTTGGATAAATTACATTTTTTAAATTTTTTAAATTTTTAGGATGAAGAGTTCGAGCGTGGAGGTGTGGAGGCCTCTTACTTCGTTTTCTCAGAATCTGCGAACTGTTTGTCTTGTTTGCTTCGCAGCTCTGCTCTTCCCAGCATCCAAGCTAATCCTCTGCGTTTAGTTCTCAAGGGAGACATTGATACTTGGCACGATGTGGCTCGTAACAACAGAGCAGGGAAATTGATCGCTTCTACTTCCCAGTTCCTAATTCAAAAGTTGCATGGTGAAGGGCCAATACTCAATTGAAATCCAGAACCTCCTACAACATGATGATAGCGCCTCCGTAAGAATTAGACCTAGTTGTTATTTCCCACCGAACAGTTGAGAAGCACATGCAAGACAAGTCTTTGCTACAAAAGAGGAGTTGATGATGCAATGGCCGATCACCCTCTTTTGTCTCTACCTATGTACCTGCAATGGAGACGGGGACTTGCTCCCTCGGTCAATCTCCGACGATCAAGTCAAATATCTAGAACCAGAATCTCAGTTTAATTACTTATGCTATAGTCAATCAGAAGTTCCACCCCTTACCTCCTCATCCGCCTCTCTCTTTATTCTCCTCTCGAGATAAGGATCCCAGAGAGATCTTCGAGATCTCCCCTCCGCTCTTCTCGGAATCTTATTGATAAGGATTTCATAATCGCACCCGTCTCCGAAGAGTTCGGGATAGCTCCTGCCTCCGTAACCTTCGGCGAGATGGTGGATCCTAAGAACTCGGAGATTTCCTTGCCATGCACCAGGCCAACTGTCGTGGTGATGCGTATGTGCCACGTGTCCCCTAAACCTAAGCAAGATAACATAGGTGAAGCACCTCATTGGCAAACACGTGGCACGACTACCACTAGATGCCCGCCCAGGGTATTAGGGTAATTATGGACCCGAGGGTATTCCCCTCATCACTTGCCCCCCCACTCTTTGAGCTTTTCGGTTCGAAGGACTCGAGGAGTGGTAAAATCCCCAAAGCTCAGCTTCCTATCATCCCGAAGGTCGATATCTACAAGGCGCAAAGAGTTAATGTGTATTTTTCTCTCACGCGTGTCTGGAGGGCATAGGTATCAATTTTGCCCCGACGGTAGTACCTCTTCCCAATGCGCTGTCCAAACCTTTTCGTCTTTCGAGCCGCACCAATCTTGGGTAGTTAATGCTCATTATTACTTGTCCTTTGGCTTTTTATCTCTGTGGTTTAAATAGGAGCTTCCCATTCTTTTGCTCGTTCTTCTTCTTGACTCTCCTCAACTTTAGCCTGCTATTGCGCTATCAAGACCCTTTTTCTGCGTCCCCTTCTTCCATTTCTCTGTGATGGCAATTACTGGGTCAGGGAAACTCAACTCCACCGGTGCGGAGCTTGCGGAGTGGGAGAACCACCCGGCCGCCTCCATTCCCTGTCAATGGATGAGCGAGCTGGAGTGTCAGCAGTTCAAAGAGAAATACAACATTCCCGAAGAGTGGGAGGTAGAGTTCAACAGCCATCTGCGAGCATGCCATCCCGTTTCCGGCCGCCTCTACGTCTACAAGTGCACCTTTGACAAGGGCTTTCGCCTCCCTCCCCGGGGAAGGGTGATGTCCCTGCTCCAGCATCTCACCATTGCTCCAACCCAACTATCTCCTTTCGGATGGCGGTATTTGATGGGTTTCATCATCATTTGTCATTTCGGCAAAATAGAGCCATCAGGAGATCTCTTTGACTACTTTTTCACTACCAACCCCGACCCGGGGGGTTGGATCTCTATCTCCCCCCGAATCATAAAGGATGGTCATCTCCTTGCTTCTAAAGAGCGCCCCGAACTCGAAATCACAGCCTCAACACTCATGCAATCCAGAAGGTCAAAAGACTCCAACGATTGGAAGGAACACTTTGTTTTCGTCCGCCCTAGACCGTCCAGCTCATCTCAAGAAATCTGGTCCATGTGCAATGGGTGGACCTTAGACACCAAGCACAAATGCCCAAGCATCGAAGGCATCAAAGAACACGCCAGCCGACTTATGAAGATCAGCCGAAATTGGGAAGAATGATGGCTTTCCAACCCGACCCTTACCAAGGCAGGCTTAGACGGTGAAAACTGTGAGCTTTCGCCCTTTATTTTCTTCCTTATTTCCCCTCTCCTTTTTTTTTTTTTATATCGGGCGCTAATCCTCATCACTATTTCTTTCGCAATCGAAAATCTTTGGGAGATAACTTATTCCCCTATCACCATGGAGATGATCTTGGACTTCCCTGAGAGTAAGGGTCCCTCGACTCCCCTTAAAAACAAGAAAACCTCCAAGAGGGCTGCGCCGCCCGAGCGAGCCCCAAAGAGCACAAAAAAATAAACCCTCGGCACCATCCCGATCGCAAAGGACAGCGTAGGGAGATCCCCAGACATTCCGCGAGGCATCTAAGAGCAGCGCCAAGAGGGGCTCGAAGGGCCCTTCTGCGGAATGTCCCGCCTTTAAAACCAATGACTCCCCCTCAATGCAACAAGAAAACGCACCCGTGCTTGCCTCCTCGCCAGTTCCCTCCGAAGACGGTACAGAGACCATCGCCCAAGCACTTGAGGCGACTCGCAGGGATGCGCATAGAAACTAGCTTTCTACAGGTACGAGGCCCACTGTAACGCCTCCCAGCATTCCTATCAATTCTATCTTTAAGCGAATATTAACGCCACTAGCACCAAAAGGGCGCTCAAAATTGACGGGAGAGGCTTCGTTAGAAGGGGCTTCCGTGCTGTCAACGAAGGAGATATTAGCGCGCCGGACGAAGCGCCGAAGGATGGAAGCTGCCCCCCTTGCCGCTATTGTCTCTGAGCCTTCGGTCCGTGGAGCCAACGATGCCCCCACTAAGACCTTGGCCCTCCTCAGCACTCTGTTAACTCCGAGCGAACCGGATTACTGCGCCGAGATTCTAAGAGTATGACCACATTGCCTTTTCCTTTTGAATTCTTTCATGTCGATAGGTCTTAATCCTTACCTTGTTTCTTCTTCTCAGAACCTTACTGGTTTCCAAGATTCAATCTCCCGGCGAGAATCCGAGCTCCGCGCCCAAATTACCTCCTTGGAGTCCGAAGTCGAGAGGCTCCAAGGGTTTGAGTCCCTTTCTTCCCAGCTATCAGGTCTCGAACACCGCATTCACATTTTGACCAAATCTGTCGAGTTGGCGCAAGAAGATGTGAGACTCGCCAATGAAGCCGAAGCTCAAGCGCACGAGGATCTAGAGTTAGTCCTGAGGAATATGCTCGAGGCTAACTCCAGGCATGGGGAGGAACTGGATGCCGCGAAGAGAGCCAACAACCTGCTCCAAGAAAATACAAGGAAGCTCACCTTAGAGCTGAAAGAGGCCAAGAAGGGGTAGGTTAAAGCATTGGAGTCTTATTCTCGGTATAAGGAAGACCTTCGTACCGCTCATGCCCAACTCCAATCCGCACTCAAGGATGCCTAAGTAGCCTTCCAAAATGGTCGCGAGGATTTCCGAAACTCTGAAGCCTATGCCGCGGAGCTGGAAGAAGTCCTTCGGGGTGGGTTCGAACATATGAAGAAGCTTACAAATGAGTGTTTCCCGAACCTAGATGTGGACTCCATCCCCTTCGATGTTACTGCCGCTTTATCCTCCCTAGAGTAGATACCTCTGTATTCAAACTTCTTGTCATAATGAAATTTTAGCTTTTTCGTCTGATTTTTGGAAATTTTCTTTAGCTGTCTGCCTTGCTTTTATTGTCTTCCTTTGCTTTTCATCGAGAAAAAGAAAAACCCTTAGGGATCTGGCTTGATCCTTCGTTTTTGTCAAATTCATTTATTTTGTTCGCCGCAAAACTTGAATTTGCGATTTGCTTCGAGGGTCCGATCCCCCCTAAGGATCATGTCTGATCCCTTTGTTTTTGTCGTCGAGGGTTCAAGCCCCCCGAGGATCACATATGATTCTTTCATTTTTGTCGAATTCATTTATTTTGTTCGCTGCAGAACTTGAATTTGTGATTTGCTTCGAGGGTCCGGGCCCCCCTAAGGATCATGTCTGATCCCTTTGTTTTTGTCGAGGGTTCAAGCCCCCCGAGGATCACATCTGATCCTGTCGTATCCCCTTGTTTCTGTCGAGGGTTCAAACCCCTGAGGATCACATCTGATCCTTTCATTTTTGTCGAGGGTTCGGGCCCCCCGAGGATCACATCCGATCCTTTCATTTTTGTCGAGGGTTCGAGCCCCCCGAGGATCATATCTGATCCTATCATTCTTTGTCTAGGGCTCAAGGCCCTCCCGAAGTTAGGCTCACTTTAATCAAGGGCGCTCTCCTGGGTCCTTTGAGGCGAAGAATTTTTACTAATAGGAGAAAGAATAAGTTTATTCCATAATAACATATGAAAATAATAAAGAAAACATTACTGATAAAACTTTCTTAAATTCTGCACGTTCCACGCGTTTTTCACTAGTACACCCTCGAGAGTCTAGAGTTTGTAAGCACTCGGGCTAAGAACTTCCACTACCTTGAAAGGACCTTCCCAATTTAGCGTTAGCTTATTCGCTTCTCAGGCCCCCCAAACATCCGCTCGTCGTAATACCCAATCTCCAGGAAGAAAATTTCGTTCCTTTACTCTTCGATTGCAGTATCTCTCTATACGTTGATTGTAAGCAGCTTGTCAAATCTTTACCTGATCGCGAAGTTCATCAAGGAGGTCTAAGTTGTCCCTCAGATTTTGTTCGTTGGATTCAGGGCTAAAGAGCTCCACTCTTAGCGTAGGTACTCCTATTTCCACTGGGATTAATGCTTCCGAGTCGTAACATAAGCTAAAAGGGGTTTCTCCCGTGGATACCTTTGTTGTGGTTCGGTAAGACCACAAGATGCTCGGTAGTTCTTCCACCTAGCTGTCGTCTGCCTTATCCACTCGCGCTTTTAGGCCATGTAACAAAGTACTATTAGCGAGTTCAATTTGTCCGTTGGCTTGTGGATGGGCTACCGAAGTGAACTGCTACCTTATTCCCAATGTCTGGCACCATTCTTGGACAGATCGGTCAGTAAACTGAGTGTCATTATCATATATCAGTACCCGAGGAATTCCAAAGCGGCAGACCACATTCTTCCATAGAAATTGCTTCACACGCCAGGCGGTAATAGAGGCCACTGCCTCAGCTTCGACCTACTTTGTAAAATAATCAATGGCAGTCATAATATACTTAACATGCCCGGCCGCTAGGGGAAAAGGCCCCAAGATGTCAATACCCCATTGAGCAAAAGGACAAGGCATAGCCAAATGAGCTAGTGTGACTGCGGGTACATGGACCAAGTTGGAGGTCCGTTGGCATCTGTCACAGGTCCTGACTAGCTGTTCTGAATCTTTTATCATCGTTGGCCAATAATACCCCTGCCGAAGAGCTTTTTGACTGAGAGTTCGAGCTCCGATATGACTTCCACATATGCCTTCATGAATCTCCCTCAGGATATAATCTGCTTTGCAGGGTCGAATACACTTGAGCAACGGCTGCGAGAATGACCTTCTGTAAAGCTCCCCATTGACTAACACGAAGCTTCGGGCCTTTCTTCTAATTTCCCGAGCTTCTGAATCATCTTCAAGGAGCCTCTCCTCCCTTAAGTATAACAGCAAATGATCCATCCAGCTAGGCTGGGCAGCTTCCACACATAATTGATCAACGACCTCTTCGATACTCTTCTATGGCAGGGACTCAATCCGGATTTCTCAAGAGCTTGCGGGGAAAAAGGAAGAGGCAATTCGGGACAATAAATCTGCCTCCGTATTCATGGCCCGAGGGACATACTCCACCTTTACACACCGGAAACGTGCAATCAATTCTTTGACCATGGCCAAGTATCTTGCCATGTGGCCTTCCCAAGCCTCATACTCTCCATTCACCTGTTGCACCACCAAGTTAGAATCTGAACTCACCTCAACGCTCTGAGCTCCCAACTGTTCGGCCAATCTTAATCCTGCCAACAAGGCCTCGTATTTCGCTTCATTGTTAGATACTCGGAATTCAAAATGTAAAGCATAAGGCCACGTCTATCCATCAGGACTCTTTATCCTTAATCCTGCTCCTCCCCCACTTGAGGTTGAGCTCCCATCTACAGCCACTATCCATGGCCTCTAATCCTCTTCTGAAGATTCTGGAGTCCTTATCCCTTCGGCGATAAAGTCCGCTAACGACTGTGCCTTAATAGCTGGTCACGACTTCACTTAATATCAAAAGTTGTAAGCTCCATTGCCCATTTCAGCATTCTCCCTGAAAGTTCTGGTTTGCTAAGAACCTGCCTCAAAGGTTGGTTAGTAAGCACAATAATTGTATGAGCTTGAAAAGAGGGTCGAAGCTTCCTTGCCGAGACTATTAAGGCGAAAGCCAACTTCTCCATGGGAGAGTATCGGACCTCCGCCCCTGTCAACCGCTTACTTGCATAGTAAACGGGCCTCTGTATCTTATCTTCCTCTCGTACTAACACCGAACTTACGGTTTCCTCGGCTACCACCAAATAGATATACAATGGTTCTCCTAGCTTTGGTTTCGTGAGAATCGAAGGCATTGCCAGATGCTCCTTCAGCTTTTCGAAAGCTTCCTGACATTCAGCGTTCCATGCAAAGTTGTTTGCCTTTGATAGGACCTTATAGAAGGGAAGACCCTTTTTCGCCAAATGAGAGAGGAATCTCCCCAAAGCCGTCATTTTGCCGATAAGGTTCTGCACTTCCTTGACACTTCTCGGGGCTGGCATATCCATAATGGCTTTAACCTTCGCCGGGTTTACCTTAATTCCTCGGTGGTGCACTATGTAACCCAAAAACTTTCCTGCAGAGACGCCAAAAGCACATTTGACAGGATTAAGTTTCACATGAAACTTACGAAGGGTTTTGAAGCATTCCTCCAAATCATCTAGATGATGCTCTGCTGCCAGGCTTTTTACCAGCATGTCGTCCACATACGCCTCCATACTTCTCCCAAACTGGTGCTGAAAAAGCTTATTCACCAAGCGCTGGTAAGTAGCTCATGCGTTCTTCAAACCAAAAGGTATCACTGTGTAACAGTAAGTTGCCTTATTGGTAATAAATGTTGTTTTCTCTTAATCTCCCGGGTGTAATGGAATCTAGTGATATCCCTGAAAGGCATCCAGAAAACGCATGAGCAAACCACCAGCAGTTCCATCAATCAGGGCGTCAATCCTCGAGAGTAGATAGCTATCCTTCGGGCAGGCCTTATTAAGATCAGTGAAATCAATGCAAAGCCTCCACTTGCTCTCCCTTTTGGGAACCAACACGACATTTGCTAACCATTCTGGATAATCAACTTCCCGAATGTATTGTGTCTCCATTAGTTTTGCAACCTCCTCCTCAATTGCCCGAGCTCTTTCAGGGGCGAAGCTCCGCTTCTTCTATTTAACAGGTCAAAAGCCCGATCGTATTCCCAGCTTGTGCGTCATAACTTCCGGATCTACTCCCGGCATGTCTCGAGCAATCCATGCGAAAATGTCTGCATACTGCCTAAGGAGTGCCAATATCCGACTCCTTAGCGGGTCCTTTAACTCCGCACTCATCCTTATACAATGATCTAGGCAATCTTCCTTCAAAGGTACTTCTTCCAATTTATCCACTGGCTCTGCTATTTTTGGATCTTCCGACCCTTCTAGTAAAAAACTGACCTCCTTCGGAGGATCTTCTCCCTTCCTTCCTCAGGAATCCCTTCGGGGACCTGGAGCTTCCCCTTGCGACACTGCTTCTCTATCCTTTGCTATGCCTATGGAGGCCATATAACATTCGCGGGCTGAGCGCAAATCTCCCTGCACTTCGCCTACTCCACTGACTGTAGGAAACTTTATCATCATATGGTACGTACTAGGAATAGCCCGAAGGGCATTAAGGCCAGACCTTCCAAGAATCATGTTATAGGCTGAAGGCACATCTGCCACCAAGATATCCAGCATGACTGTAGGAAACTTTATCATCATATGGTACGTACTAGGAATAGCCCGAAGGGCATCAAGGCCAGACCTTTCGAGAATCATGTTATAGGCTGAAGGCACATCTGCCACCAAGATATCCAGCATGACCCGAGAAGTTCGGGGGCCTCTCCCCACAGTTAGTGGAAGTTGAATGATCCCTTCCGAATATACAGCCTCCCCATCAAATCCCACCAAAGGGACCCTCGCGGGCCTCAACTGCGCCATTTCGTACCCCAAGCCCAAGAAGGCTTGTCGATACAAGATTTCAGAAGAATTTCTTAGATCCACGAGGATCCGCCAAAGCTCCCACTTTCCGAGCTCAACTGTTATTACCAGCGGATCATTTCGATTTGGATACCCCGGGAGGTCGCTATCGGAAAAAGAAATTGGCTCGACACATCGCGACCTTTTTAGCCCACCGGCTCGACTGCTAGCACCTTCTTCGCCCTTCACAATTGGGACTTCACCTGCAACGAGCGTATGGAATACTGGAGGCTGGGGATGATCACTTTCCACCCGTTGCGATCTCTCCCTCCAAGGCGAACGTCGAATATGATCTCGATCGTCCGTCCAGTCCCTCCCGGGGGGGCTCCTTAATCGCGACCGTCGGTCTTTCCTTCTTCGAGAATCACTTTCCTTAGCCACATAATTCCTTAGGAAACCTCAGTTGATAAGCTCTTGGATCTCCTCTTTTAACTGGTGACATTCCTCCGTATCATGGCCATGATCCCGATAAAAGCGACAATATTTATTCCGGTTCCTTTTATCAGACGGTGCTTTCATCGGTCGAGGCTTCTTCAGATAGTCTTTACCCTCAATGGTGGCGAGGATCTCGGCTCTTGGGGCATTCAGAGGGATAAAACCACCCGAGTCCCACCGAGGGCGATGTTTTTCCTTTCAATCATCATTCTTCCTCTCCTCGGGGTGCTTCTTTTTTTCCTCCTTCTCCACGTGCTCTGCCCTCTTAGCTTGCATAACTTTTTTGGCATTTATGTACTTCGTAGCACGGCCCAAGATGTCCGTGAACGTGATCGGGGGCATTTTGGCTAGCGACTAGGCAAAAGGACCGGGCCTTAGGGCATTCTGGAACGCCATCATAACTACACTGTGATCAAAGTTTTCAATGCTTAAAGCCTCCATATTAAAACGCGAGACGAAATCTTTCAAAGGTTCTCCCTGGTTCTGCTTCAGACTCGCGAGGGCCATGGTGGACCTTCGATGCCTCCGAAGAGGTGCGAAGTGCGCCAAAAAACTGCCCCGAAGCTGCGTAAAACTTGCTATGGAGTGGTGTGCCAGGTTTGAATACCAAGCTCGTGCATACCCTTCCAAGGTTGCTAAGAAGACTCTACACCACATTGCGTCTGAGGCATCCTGTACCATCATATGAGAGGTAAAAAGATCGAGGTGATCCATCGGGTCGGAGGTCCCCGCATAAGGCTTGATAGCCGGAATGCGGAGACGCTCCGGCGGTATGACAGCCATGATCTCCGAGCTGAGGGGCTGATTCACCATTGTCCCCTGAGCCTCTCCTGACTTCGGCTTCAGGGCTGCGATCTCCTCTTCTAACTGCCGTAGTCTCCTCTCTTACTGCTGTTGTGCATACGACATGTCGGAAGATTCAGTTGCCTCGCCATGTCCATCATCTTGTCCAAGTTTCCAGGGATCCGCCTCTCGCGGATAGGACTCCTCCTCCCTTGGGGGCTCTTGCCTTTCCTCTGCCCGAGAGTGCTGGGCCTGCTGGTGCTGGCGATCCAAGAAACCAGTGAGCAACTCCGTCAACTGTTGAACTTGATTTTCTAGGAGCGTTATTCGATCAGGCAGGGTGGAGGGCCCTCCGGACTTCGATCCCTCCCCGATGGACTCCTTGGAGGATTTTGTAGGTTCGGCTTTGGAATGGAGTTACCCCCGACAGCACGAGATTGCTGTCTCCGCATAGCCATCAAAGCAGAAGGAGATTGCTAAAGAACGTAGCGACTTGTTGCGCTAGAAAGATAGAAAAGAAAATGCTTTGGCCCCACGGTGGGCGCCAATTGATGATGCGGTGGCCGATCACCCTCTTCTGTCTCTACCTATGTACCTGCAATGGAGACGAGGACTTGCTCCCCCGGTCAATCTTCGGCGATCAAGTCAGATATCTAGAACTAGAATCCCAGTTTAATTACTTATGCTATAGTCAATCAGAAGTTCCATCCCTTACCTCCTCGTCCGCCTCTCTCTTTATTCTCCTCTCGAGATAAGGATCCCAGAGAGATCTTCGGGATCTCCCCTCCGCTTTTCTCGAAATCTTATTGATAAGGATTTCATAATCGCACCCGTCTCCGAAGAGTTCGGGATAGCTCCTGCCTCCGTAACCTTCGGTGAGATGGTGGATCTTAAGAACTCAGAGATTTCCTTGCCATGCACTAGGCCAACTGTCGTGGTGATGCGTATGTGCCACGTGTCCCCTAAACCTAAGCAAGATAACATAGGTGAAGCACCTCATTGGCGAGCACGTGGCACGGCTACCACTAGATGCCCGCCCAAGGTATTGGGGTAATTATGGACTCGAGGGTATTCCCCTCATCAGGAGTGAAACTCAATCCATTCCTGAAAAGCTAGTGATTTAATCCTCCTCCCATTGCTACTGGTCTGGAGTTAAGTGAATAATTATGTCATTCCTGTTCATTTCTCCTAGCTTGCTTGCTTAGTGCAAGAGGGGGGAATGAACAGTTGAGCCATTTGCATAGAGAACAAGTGTCTCATTCCTTCCATCTGTTAATTGTGTGTGCATGAACTTAGCCATTTGATTGGGTATAATTATTAAGCCCTGGGCCTGAATTAAAGGCTACATCTTCCTGTTTGTACATAATTTTTGCATTCAATGATGTAATAAGAATAAAATAAAGGGGTAATGTAGTAATAGGCTTATTAGGTGATATTGTAGCAATTAGTTAGAAGCATGGGGGGGGGGGGTTATGCAATTTGTTATGCCTATATAAGGGGCTATTGTAATCAGATGGGATATGCAGATTTTGATATTGAATATTTTGATTTCCTTTCTTAATTTCTCTCTCTCGCTCACGTCTACTTCTTCTTCTTTTCCTTTTCCATTTCTCTTTCTATTACAGTTCTAAACCTCCCTCCTTGCTGCCTTCTCTTCCCTAAATCTCTTCTAATTCTTATCACAACCCTAGCCAAACCCTAGGATTGTGACAATTGGTATCAGAGCAGTCATTCCTTGGCTGTGGTTGTGGAAAATCGAAAGTGTCCGATCAGATTGGACGTAAGCAAGCCAGATTTGAAGCAGAGCAGCAAATTCCGATGAGTCGGTGAATTCAAAGATTCCAACACATTCGATTAATTCTAATCGAAAGGTAGAAGCAACTCTCAGATCGGAATTGCAGTGGTTTTGACGGAGATTCCAAATATTTTTCAGTCGATTAAGGAAGGCGCTATCGAAGTAGAACCTTGAGCGAATTTCGGCGAGCCAGATTAACTTCAATTGAACGTGGAGATAATTTCCGTTGCTGATCCAGTTCATTGGAATTGAACTTGGACTTCGACGGACAATAACGAAACCGATCGAAGAAGGTGGAGGCCTTGTCGTTCACATCCAGTTCAACTTGCGGGCGTCACGGAACCGGTCGAGTTGCAGGGAGCGGTTGGGAAGCTGAGGTACAAGCGATCACGGCTTGTGATCTGGAAGAGTTGTTCGGCTTTCCTAGGAACGAGCAGAAGGTAGGCGCTCAGTCGCGACGCGCAGCAAGTTTGTTCGAAGCATTTTCAGCGGATTCGGAAGCCAAGTCGCGAGCAGCCAGACGATTCTAGTGGAAGAAGAACACGTCGGCTGGTTGCTGTGTTTGATCATGTAGATAGCAAGAAGGAAGGCGGCCTTCATCACGTAAACGAATCTGATCGGCCGTAGGTGTGGTCGGTGATTGGGCTGCTAGGCGAGCCAAGATATCAAACTTCCGAGCAATCCTTGGCCTTCGTCCTCTTCCGCTGGAGCAAGTCCAGCAAGTGGTGGAGTCAAGACTATTGAATTCGGAATTGAAGTCAGATCTGGAAGGTGAAGTCGAGCGAACCGAACTCGGATTTGGAAACCGAAGCCGAGCGAAGCAACTTCGGCTCGGATTGGAAGGCGTGTGAAGGGGATCTGATTGGTGCTTGGCGACGTGCTGCTCACATTGATCGGAAAGAAATTCCAATTTCGTTAGGTGAAGTATCTAACTGGAACGCGGGGTGTGCTGCCATGTGATTCGGAAGAACTGGACGCATATCCTTGAGCAAGGCGAGAAGGAAGGTGTGGCCACTGCATGTGACTGTGGCTGTGTTGTTCCAAAGCAATTGGATCTAAGGAATGGAGGCGAGCTTGGAAGCTGTCTAGAGGTTGCTGAAGTAGGAGCGAACTGGATTCAGGTAAATTCAGTCTCCTTGATTCCAGCGGAGGTGGTTTACCAACTATCGATCCTTGAGGTGATCGATTATTCTCCAACGATCGGAATTCTAATGGCAAATCACATGGGAATGAAGCCAATGGAATCTCAGAATTGATTCCGACGTATAAGGGGAAATGAATCTGGTGCACAAGGAGGTGAGATCGGCTGATGTTGGAGATCTAGGGAACTCTAGAAGGTCGATCAAATCACTGAGGTGATTGGGTGGGGCAGCGAATTGCAGTAACTCTGGGCCGAAGTGGAAGGAATTGAATCGGATTTGGAGGCAACATAGATCCAAATTCCAGGGGGGTTTGTGAGGCAAATCTGAAGGCTGCCGATTCAATCGAGTTTCGGAAGTAATTGCACAGCAGAAACGTGAGATTTGGAGGAGCTGGAAGTGGATTGGGAAGGCGCATTTGGATGGGCGATTCTAGGCTGTGACTTCCTGCACTATATCGCGGAATTTCCGATCAAATCCTAGGCTGCTAGTAAGTATGATGATTGTGAAAAGCAGCTAAGAGGAGCAGTGCATGTAGGAGACTGTGGGAGCCTCAATTGCAGCAGACAAATTCGTCATTTTTAGTTGAAATGGGGTCTCAATTGCAGCCGCATAATGCTGCATTTTCAGCTGGAGATAGACATCAGGGGAAGTATGGCCAAGAGCCTTCTGCATGGGAAAAGAAGTTGGCGGAGGGGAGCAGCCAATTGGACAAAAGAACAAGAAGTATGGTACATGAATCGAGCCAAGAATTCGGCCGGATGCTACATGAACAATTGCAAGAGTTTGCAATGATACTTACAAAGAAGTATCATTATAGTTTCCCAGCAGAATTCTTTGAGGATTATCATGGGAATTTTAACAAGAAGGAGTTCCTTGGAGAGGAGTGGAAGAAGTGTACAGATTCCAACAGAATTATCAAGGAGGAATGCACCATTGGTGATGATATTGGTGGTGAATGGCATTATCCAAAGGGAATCTTTGATGAAGAGATTAATAGAGCAGCAAAGGCAAAGGAACAATCTGAAAAGGTTGAAAGAGAAGTTCATTTAGAGGGAAATTCCAGCAAACACAAGGAAGGAGGGGCTGTTGATGTGGAGGAGAAAGATGTTGAGAGTGAACTTCAAAAAAATTCCAATGAATGGGACAAAGATGTGGCAGAATTTCAGACATGGGTAGTTGGTTTAATTGCTGAGGAATCTCTTGAATCCCTTGAGGACATTGAGGCACAAACTATTGGAAAACTTTCCCCTAATTGCGATGACTCACTGTTGGGGGTGACTAATGGGGTTGATTATGTGCCCCAACCCAAGGCTGGAGATGATACTAAAGATTTGGATTTCTTTGGCAGTGTTGGAGAATTGGACTCGAGAAAGGATATCTTTCCTTATTATCATTTTGGAGGATTTATTTGTTTGATTTATGGAGAACGTCTTCATGGGGAACAACCATCCCGAACTCCATTCATAAGACACATAGACAACCATGTTGAGGACTTTAAGCTTGAGTCTCCTAATTCATCAAGTACTCACAGCTTTGAAATTGAAATCATTGAGGCCAATCGGGTTGCTTTTATTGCAGCTCTAAGCCAAATTCTGTTTGGGTTGGGTCTTGGAATCCTAAGAACAAAGAAGAAGAAGCCTAGAAGAATAAAGAGGAAAAAAGACATTGAACAGAAAATGAAGGTGGGAATTGGATGAAGATAGAGAAGTGGCTCAACGATAATAAGTTTCTTGGGGACAAGAAACATTTTTAGGCGGGGGGAATTGTCATGTACCTAGGAGTATAGGAGGGTCAATGATGTAATAAGAATAAAATAAAGGGGTAATGTAGTAATAGGCTTATTAGGTGATATTGTAGCAATTAGTTAGAAGCATGGGGGGGGGGGGTTATGCAATTTGTTATGCCTATATAAGGGGCTATTGTAATCAGATGGGATATGCAGATTTTGATATTGAATATTTTGATTTCCTTTCTTAATTTCTCTCTCTCGCTCACGTCTACTTCTTCTTCTTTTCCTTTTCCATTTCTCTTTCTATTACAGTTCTAAACCTCCCTCCTTGCTGCCTTCTCTTCCCTAAATCTCTTCTAATTCTTATCACAACCCTAGCCAAACCCTAGGATTGTGACAGTATTCCCCTCATCAGGAGTGAAACTCAATCCATTCCTGAAAAGCTAGTGATTTAATCCTCCTCCCATTGCTACTGGTCTGGAGTTAAGTGAATAATTATGTCATTCCTGTTCATTTCTCCTAGCTTGCTTGCTTAGTGCAAGAGGGGGGAATGAACAGTTGAGCCATTTGCATAGAGAACAAGTGTCTCATTCCTTCCATCTGTTAATTGTGTGTGCATGAACTTAGCCATTTGATTGGGTATAATTATTAAGCCCTGGGCCTGAATTAAAGGCTACATCTTCCTGTTTGTACATAATTTTTGCATTCAAATACAGATTTTTTGCTGCCTCCAACGAACACTACTGCTCACACATTTCACATATCATCACATGTAGGACTCATTTTCCATTTTTAAGTATTTTCTTGATCAACCCCTCAATCTCAATACAAGGAAAATTTAGAGATCATTACGTGAAGATGCATAAGGTTCATCAAGTGTCAAGACTTAAATTTTTATATGACAAAGTACAATTATTTAGACATTAGATTGCTATCTAACAGATTTATTTTGGTAAAACAATTTGTATGTCAAACAAATAACAGATTAAGGTTAAGAAAGCTTAGAAACTCACTTAAAAAAAGCCTACCCAAACAATCCCTTAGTCTACTAAATGGTCAGATAGAAATATACTTGCTAGCATCATAAGAAACCATGTGACTTTAATTTGTATAAACTTTTGAAACTTTTCTACATAACATTAGGCTTCCACTAGATATGCATACACAGTTTGGATTTAGGATTTAGGGTTCTTAGTCAATGAAAAAAGATAAATGCTCGAATACAACCTTAGCAAGTGGAGTAGAGTCAATTTCTATCAAAAAAAAGCATTGTTTGCCTCCCATCATCAAAAGCTTAGGATGCGTTCTTTTTACTGTTTTCAAACCGTTTAGAGTTTCCAGTTTTTTAAAAACACATTTTCGAAATAAGAAAAAAAAATTGTAAAAAAAACCCAAAACATACTGAAAACACACTGAAAACACCCAAAACATAGAAAAGCCATCCACCCCAATCTTGCAGACCCACATCTCTCCACTCTTCTCTCATTTCTCCTCTATTCTCTTCTTTCGGCCATTAACTGCCATTGCCATCATTGTCGTTGACCACACCTGCCACTACCACTGCGACCATCGCCGTCGACCACGCCCGCCACCAGCCGTGCGAGCCGTCGTCGACCGCCCCCCGTCCTCTCTTGTTATATGTTGGTCGATGGGCCCTTAGGTGTCAGGTGGTTAGCTCTAATTGCCAGAAACCATCAGCCACGGTGGCTGGTGGCAACTAGCAGTGCGTATATAAGCGGGTGGGTCGAACGTTTAAACTTAGATATAAGGAAATTTGGCCGTTGGATCTTGCTAGTTTTTGGGTATGTTGGTCGATAGTCCATTGGGTGTCGGGTGCTTACCTCTGATCGCTAGAAAGCACCGACCATGATGCCCGGTGGCAACTGGCAGTGCCGTTTTAAGTTTGTGGCTAAAAATTAAATATTAGATCTACGAAAATCGAACCGTTAAATCTAACCCATTTTTGTGTATGTTAACCCTCTCGGCTTGGAGCTTCTAATGGTAGGCTTTGATCATGTGAATCTTCAACCGGTGATGGTCATCGATGACGAAAAAGATGCAGGGTGCCAAAAAAGAAGAAAAGAGAAAAAAAAGAAAAGGAAAAAAAATAAAGAAAGAAAGACAAAAAAAGAAGAAAAATTTATTATTAAATTTTGAAAATGAAATTATATATTTATTTAAAATTTAAAAAATGTATAATGTCTATATTATAATTAAAAATATAGGATAACATATAGTATATTATGAAGTGTATAATTTAATATAAATTATTGTTAAGATGTATAGTAGTAATTTATTAATTAAATTTATTGTTTTATTTTAATAGTAGAATTTCATTAAAACAAGTTAATTTTATTATTTAATAATTAAATTCATTGAATAAAATATCATAATGACAAAACAAAAAAAGTTTTTCAAAATTTCAAAATAAACGCGTATTCTAATTTTCTATTTTAAAAAACAATTTTTCAGAATGATAAAAAAAATGCATTTTTAAAAATCTCAAAACACACTCTCAAATCACAAAACTGAAAATGAATTCAAAACTCAAAACTGAAACACGAAAAGAACACCACCTTAGGCTCTCCTCTCCATCCATTCTTGCACAGTGCATCTTAGTAAACCAAGCCCTTGTCCTTAAAGATGTCTTCATCACCAACCACAACCAACACTTTGCCACAGGATAGGCTCAGAAGCCTTGAATCCATCAACAGGATCACCAACCACAACCAACACTTTGCCACAGGATAGGCTTGGAAGCCTTGAATCCATGAACGGGTTCACTCATGGGTCATCCAACAGTTGATTGCCTAGATTAGTACCCCATAACTCTGACTTCCTAATGGCATACAACCAAATATGTGCAGCATATGATCTAGAAGACACATCCAAGCCAGTCTCGTTCCCTATTAGCATGCTTCCCCAGAAGTATGGATGGAGCAAGGCCATCCCTTTGACCTTGACATTAATACCATCTTCTTGTTCTTGTCGTCGTTGTTTCATGAGCAAATTGTGTGCAATATTGGCGCCTGCACTGTCTCCAACTATATAAACTCTCTCAAAATCAGCCAGGCTATTCAGCCATGCCTCAGGGCCATGGCCAGAAACTTGTGAAGCAATCCACTTGAGAGCGAGCCATGAATCATCGTAGGTTATGGGGATATGGTATCTGTAGTCAACCGAGAATGCAACAATGTTGGCTTTCTTTACGAATGTTGAAATGTAATTGTCATAAAAGGAGAAAAATGCACCGTTATAGAAAAAGGATCCGCCATGATAGAAAACAAGGATGGGAAGTTTTTTAGTAGAATTGACAGACTTGGGGATATAAATCTTGCCAAATACGCCGTCCTCCACAACCGTCACATTCTTAGAATCCACATCACCAACACCCTCTTGCTCCCCGTGAGATACCCCAAGTTAATGCAAGCAAGAAAATCAACACTTGAAAGAGTAATACAAATGATGAGTTTGTTGAAAGCCATTTGCAAGTGTTGAATGATGTTTGGTGAATGATATATTCAATATTTGAAGTCCATTATATATAGATAGCAGTTGAGGGCAGAGCCTTTGATGAATGGGGATGTCAAATTGTATTGCTATATGGAGCAGCCAACCTGTAGCTACCCAAATAAAGATAATGCATGGAGATCAGAAACAGGTTATCGGTCATCTACGCTAACCACAAACTCATCAATAATAGTCGTAATGTGTCTTCTGTCTAGTCTATATTAAGTTCTAGAACCAGCCAGAAAATATACAAAATATGTGTAGTTTGCTATAAATAGAAAAAAAAAATTGTAACCATAAAAATAGAAAAAGTAAAAGATGTTGCATTTCTTCGGCATCTCATTTTAAAGTTGAATTAGAATATTTGTGCTTGCTCAGGTAGAAACCTAATCTTTGACTCTTCACACCTTATCAGCATTTTCATGTCCCTAATTCAATTTACTTGCACCTATCTGTGGCCTGGGGGATATTAACAAGGGACTTGAGAAGATTGTAAGAGGTTTGGTCCTGCACTTTGCTGATGAAAAGTTGCATGCAGTTGAGGTTTTAAGGGATTAAATTGAGATAGAGAGAACAAGCGGTTGTACTAAAAATGGAAAATTAGTCCTATGATATATGTCAAAGGTGTGTGCAATGCAATAGTGTTGGAGGAAGGCCACCAGTAGGTTACAATTAAGTCCAAAAGGTCTTCAGTGTGAATAATCTAAACCAAATCAACTTCAATGTGTAACTCAAACAAAGAGAAGAAGAAGGAGAAGAAGAAGGAGGAGGAGGAGGAGGAGGCTACAATGAGCCACACAAAATTAGGGTTTAGTAATAGAACAAGAGAATATATATACAACAATAAATAAAAAAGCAAAAGACTAAACTACCCTTATGATGAAATACTAATTACGCTAACATCCCTCCTCAAACTCATGATGCTACAGCAAGAAGTAGCAAGAGTTTGTCAAGCAAGAAACGAAAACAATAAACCGAATGAGACTTCGTAAAGAATAATATGATAGTCAATCTCAATATGTTTCATGCGCTCATTGAACATAGAATTGTGAGAGATTTGAATAGCACTTTTATTGTCACAATACATAAGGGTTGGAGAGGAAAGAGGAATACCAATGTCTACAAGTAATCAATGCAACCACACAATCTCAGTAGTAGCGGATGCCAAGGAATGATACTCTATTTCAGTAGAAGAACAAGAAACAATAGTTTGTTTCTTACTTTTTTAAGAGAATAAAAGAGAATCACCCACAAATATACAAAAGCTAGTAATGGACTTACAATCAATGAGGTTACTAGCCCAATTAGTATCAAAGTATGCACGAAGCTCTAAAGATGAGGTTGATGGGAACAAACGGCTTTGAAAGCAAGTACCACGAAGATAGCGTAAAATACGAACAACCGCTACAAGAATTTCGAGTTTTAGTGACGAAAATATTCCGTCGCTAAAGCCAAAAATCTGTCGCTAAATCAATTTAGCGACGGATTAGCTCTTCATCGCTAAATTTTTTTGGCGACGGATCCGTCGCCAATTTAGCGACAGAAATATTTCGTTGCTATTTTTTAAAAAATATATATATAAAAAAATAAGAAATTAATATAGCGATGGAATATTCCATCGCTAAATATAATTTTTCTTAAATTTAGTGACGAAAATTTTCATCGCAATTCCGTCTTTAATTCAGTCGTCCAATATGGCGACCAAACAAAATAGCGATGGATTAGCGACAAAATATTTCATTGCTATTTTTTAAAAGATTTTTATAAAAAAATAAGAAATTAATTAGCGACAAAATATTCCATCGTTATTTTTTAAAAAATTATTAAAGAATTTATTTGAGCAACGGAATATTTTGTCGCTAAATATAGAGACAAAATATTCTGTTGCTATTTTTTTTTATAAAAAATAAGAATTTATTTTAGCAACAGAAATTTAGGTCGCTAAATTTTTTTTTTATTTTTTAAAAAAAAAAATCCATATCTAAAATATATAAAAAAATTATTTTAGTGAAGAAATATCTAAAACATATTAAAAATGTAAAAAATAATTAATTAATTAGAAAATAAATAAAAAATTATAAAATTATTTTTGCTACGTTATAAAAAAAATAAAAAATATATTTTTAGTGTCGAAATGGAGTTGCTAATTCCCTCGCTAAAATAAACACATTTTTATTTTTTTTAAATATACTTAATTATTAAATTAACCTAATTATCAAACAGTAGCGTTTAAATTTTTAGGCACTTGATCTGTTTTCCACCAACCATTTCGGAGCTTTAAATCTATAAACATAGATACTAATTCTGCAACACAATTAATTTAAATTAATAATCACGAATAACAAACTAAAATCTAAATCACATCAAACTGGAACGAAGCTATGGGATAATACTTCTGCAATTTCAGTCCAAAAAACCAAATTCCATTTGCAAAGGAGTTCAGCCTCGAGTAAGAACATAAGATTATAAGAATGATTATATGAACTCATCTGAGTCATCCAATTTCTCTATGAATCATACTCACACAAAGAATTAAATAAGAAACTATAGAAACTTATTAAGCTATGCATGGAAGGGTATAAAATTGAACAAACAAGTAAAAAGAACCAGAATAACAAATTCAAGGCAGAAAATATTCAGAATAATAGCTACTGACAAAAGATCTTAAGGGTGAGTTTCACAAAGAGAATACTCTAACCTGAAATGCTAAATCCATAGATGCATCAACCTGGAAGGTAAAATTATCATCCTTCCCTTGTACTCTTTTGATTGAAGTGTATTGTCCTTCAACTCCAATCAAAGTACACAAAAGATCATCAATGACAATCAATTCCTGCATATAAAAAGAACACCACTTAAAAAGATCACATTGTGAATGCACTATGTGAACCGAATTTTATCATGGTACTCATCAGATCCATTGGAATTAACATTTTTAAGATTCCCAGCATCCATATAAAGGCTGAGGTACCAAATCAAGCTAAGTAATAAAAGAAAATACTATCTCCTTCGGATGGAGACACAGTTTTACCTGCCCCAAAGAAAAAGCTTTAAGTCCTTCATTGAAATATAAACCAAAAAAACTGACATGTAAAAAACTAAATGCCTTTTCTAACAGATGCAATCACATTAAAACACTATACAAAACAAAACATGCAGCCACTGTAGGGTAAAGCATTCTTGAAAGACCTACAGTACATATCACATACTGGATATAAAGTTTAGGTCTCAAAAGTTTAGCCCTATTACCCATGCTCAAATGAAGCAGTTCAGCTAAACAGACAATAGAGGAAGTACTCAAACATTTAGGGCCGGTTGAGTTGTAGAAAACATTTTCTAATTTTCTAAAATCAAATTTTCATTGAATGATTGAATCTCCAATTAGAAAACAGAATACTCAATTTTCTTATGTTTAAACTTTATAATAGGAATTGGAAAAACATAAAAAATTAGAAAATGTTCTCCAAAAACTAAACAGGCCCTTAATTTTTCATTCTGTGAAGGAAAAAACTGTAAGAAACATTTTATACTTCAGTTCCTAACCCAACCAGGATAATGGAGGTAGCATTTAAACAACATTTAAGGAGAATCATTAAAAAAAAAAAAGGATAACTAATTAATATTAAAAAATAATACTTAAATGTTTAAGCTTTAAATATAACAGAAGAAAACGGAAAAAATTACAATCCTAACAAACATTTTATACATAATGTATTGTAATAATGAGGTTTACATCACTGGTAAAATAAATGAGACCCGATGACTTAACAACTAATTAAACCCTTTTAGAGTGACACAACCAACTAAACCAACAAACTAGACCAACAAACTAGACCCGATGATTTAACAACTAATTAAACCCAAACAACATAAAACATATAAATCGAGCCAATGCCACAACAAGCAAAACCAAAAGCATCAGAACCACAGCAAAAGCCAAAGCCAATATAAATACTCACAAAAACTAACGCTACACAAGCCATAGGGGAAAACAATTCCAATAACCAGTCTCTAGCCCCAATTAAATCGGATTCATCCTATGAACAAAAACAAAGTTAAGCCATAGGAATCCACAAAAAGAGACCAAATTGATTAGATTTGAGCTAGTTGTTGAGAAGACAGCACCCTTTTTCTTGGATCTTATGGACAAGAAACAAAGAGAACATCCATAGACGAAATGGAAAAAGATAACAAGAAATCAATCAAGTGAAGATTCTCACTCTTAAGAAAGAACCCTAAAGAAAGAGAACAAAGAAATATTAACAGTGTTTCTTTTTAACATCTCGTTTATTATATAAATTTTTTGTTTATGCAACATCAATCATAACCTAGGTCCATTGTTAGTAGATTTTCACCCTTTGTCCCATGGCTTTTCACCGTCAGTTGCATGCATCCTTCCTTGAAACCCTTCTCTAACCTATGAGTCTAATCCTTGGCCTCCTTCAAATCTCTCTTCCTCACTTTGAAAATCATTAGTGTTGTAAATAAAACAGGTTTATTTTTCAAGCATGCTCAAAATTCTTAATATTCACTGCAAAAGTGAAACAACTTTGCGGGACAAAACACATTTAACTCTGTCCTGTGGATTGCCTATCTTTGTGTGCTAATGCAGATACTGTCTCAAAACATATTTGGTTTTTTTTTTAATTCATTCTCTACCATCACCGAACAAACATCACATTGGGTTACTCGTCTTTTGGCCGAACAGCACAAACGTTTTGACATTCACCAACGAACATCACAAGTATGGCCTCAAATTTTGTGAGTAGACATTCAAAATAAACTAAGGATTAAAAACCTAAATCGTAGTATCAATATATGTTGTATCATACAATCATGCTCAGAATCAGAATCTCAAATCAAATGCATTGATGTATCATACCCGACCGTGTCCGTGCGAGACCGAGACGAGAGGACCTCCCCAGCTACCGACAGACAGGCGAGGGCGAGCAAGCCAGAGGCGAGGGCGAGGAGCGAGAGGCTAGAGCTAGGGTGAAGGCGAGCCGCGAGCGAGAGCGAGGGCGAGCGAGACGGAGAGAGGCAAAGGGGGAGAAGGGAAGGGTTTGCAGAAGGGACTGTTTGGAAGAAGCCGGGGGGGGGGGGGGAGAGACTGACCAGGGACGCCTCTTTAATTCACTTAGTTTTTATATAATATTTAATAATTAAATAAAAAATAATATAATTCATAAAAATAATATTAATAATTATTTAATTTATAAAAATAATATAATTTAAAATTATAATAGCTCACAAAATAATTTAAATTATGATAATTATTAAATAATTTAACTAATAATTTATTATAATAAGTGGTAATAAAATAATTTGAATTATTACATTTTAAATTAATATTTATTTAAAAATATAATTATATTATAAATTTAATAATTATAATAAATTAGTTTGATATATTAGATTATTTATTATTAGTTTATTATTTCAAATAATTAATTTTTTTCTATAAATAAAAATTACATTAAATGAAAATTACAAAACATCTACAGATTACCAAAGTAGATCTCGAGTCTCACAAAAAAATAATAAAGTAAAACTTGTAAACAATGAAAGTAAAACTAAACATTGAAAAGAGAATAAATTTTCTAAATTAGTAATATACGACTTCATATAAAGAGATCAATCGATGATCAACAAAACAATGAAGAGCCCGTGCACAAAAATGAGCATTAAGAGAGTTTAGAAATAGTTTTGATAATATTTCTATAAAAATAAGAAGACATTTTGTAAATTTATTTTAAAAATAATTTTTTTAATAAAAATTATATGTTTAAGTTAAGTTTCAAGAACCATTATTATATGCTGAATTTACATTATTTTTGTTAAAATATAATAATAAATTATTTTATTCAAGATAATATTTCAATCAAGATGCAAGAGAGTATTTTTTGACATCTCCAAGAAGTTTGCAAAGAGAAAAATAAGTTTAAAGTACGAATGAGATCATTTGCAAACCTTTTAATGCATAAGTTAGTCTTATATTCGAAATGAAATTATAATTTCACTAAAATTATGAACATATTTTAGTTTAATAGAAAATTCTCCTATTTATAGAGAAAAGAGATTGACAATGTAAACCTAGACACTTTTCTATATAATACAATTTTTTGATATTATTTTATTTTTTTATTTATAAAATTTAAAATAATAAAAACTTCAACAGTATTATGGTTTTTAAACTTTTTATTTATTTTTCAAATGTAGTGTTTGTTTACATTTTATACATATTTAATAAATATTATCAATAATTAATTAGTATACATTTAATAATTTTTTTATTTTTTATTTTATGCCCATAAAATGTATTAATTGATATATTTAGAATTTAAATAAATATATTTATTTTATATATTTATAAATAAAAATTCAAATAGTTATAAATTAACATTTGCAATTCATCTTAACTTAATATATTTATTTAAATTAAAATTTTTAAATTATTTTTTTTACATTCATCTCATGTTTAAATATATATTTAATTTTTTAAATATATTTATACATTAATATATTTATTTTTTTATAAAATTTAGATATTCATTTCAAGTTTAAATATTTATAAATTAATTAACTAAAAATAAAAAAAAATAGAAATTCAAACGAGCAGCAGACTTCTCGTCCATTGTTAAAATAAATTAAAAATATTTTTATAATGATCGAAATATATTTATAAAAAAATAAAAGGAAAATTAAAATTAGTGACAGATGAATCCATCACTAATTTTAATTTTAGTGATGGATTCTCTAAATCTGTCACTAAAATTAATTTTTTATTTTTTGTTATTTAAACAAATATTAAAATTAATTTTTTTTATTTTTAATCTTAGCAATTGAAATAATAATTTGTCACTAAAATTAGAGATGAATAGGTATCCAAAATAAAATTTAATTTTTATTTAGCAAGCGTCGCTAAATAAAAATTAATTTTTATTTTTTTATTATTCAAATTTAGCAATAGAAACACCTATTTGTCGTTAGTTTTAGCGACTGATTATTATTTTTGTAGCTAAAAATTCAAAAACTTTGTTGTTTTTAGTGTTTTTTATTACATTTGCAACAAAATATTGTTCTATTACTAATTTTATGATTTTTTTTTTTTGGTAATCTGTCGCATAATAGCAAAGAAAGTTTTCGTCTTTAATTCTTGAATTTCTTGTAGTAAACAGTTGCCCAGTGAATTGTAGCAGGAGCATAAACAAACTGACAAATAATATGAATAGTATAAACAATATCAGAATGTGTTATGGTGAGATAAACAAGACATCCAACAATAGTATGATACAAAGTGAAATTTGTCAATAATACACCGTCAAAAGATGAGTATCAAGCATTGGCCTCAAGATGAGTGTCAGTAGTTTTTGTATCAGTAAGACAAGCACGTTTCATAACATTAGTAACATATCTTGACTGAGATAGAAGATAATCTCTAGGAGAAAAAGCAACTTCAATAAAAATTATGATAAATGACCCAAGTTTTTCATTTCAAAATGACAAGTCAATTCAGACTTTAAATCAATAACATCCAATTGAAAAAGACTCTATTGATAAATAGATGCAATTACAATAAGTGTATGAAACAATGGTCATCTTGACAACAAGAGCAAAGGTGTGTGTGATGCAATAGTGTTGAAGGCTAAAAAAATTGTAAAATGGAACAAAAGTGGAAAGGCCACTAGCAGGTTATAATTATAACGGCCCGCCTCTCGGAGCCTACGCGCACATAAAGGATCCGTGAGAGGGTCATTATTGAGTGATACTGAACAATAACACAACTATAACTCTTACTAAAAATCATAATCTTTTATTATATAACGTCTCATAGTCATTCTTATAAAATCAGTTATACTATGAACCCACATGGTTTGTGTAACATATATTCATCTCGAAATTACAAAACATTACTTCGACCAGACACAAAACACCCAAGATCTAGTTTCGGGAGAACTCTACACCTGATATCAAGACTCGACGATCAGGAGCCAACTATGACGAATGCACCTGCGATCTCAGGATATTCTTACCTAGAATTATGGAAAGCAATGTGAGTCACAAGACTCAACAAGCTTATGAAAAGAATGTAGGGTACAGACAAAACTCTTCCCATAACACCCCATGCAATTCATGCCAATGCAACATCATGTCATGCCATGCCCAATACCTACCCTATTTTTAGATGCATAAGCATATAACAAACTTCACATAAACGGTCCTTGAGGCTCATATCAAACACACATTGGCACTAAAGTCCCATACACAAACTTGATATCAACCTTTTATAGGCTACCATACTATTTCCCTTACATGTCCATTCCTGTCACTCTCAACATAATCTGTTGTCGTGGGTCTCACCCCAAGGTCTTACTATTGTCATGGGTTTCACCCCAAGATCTTACCGTGGGCCACGCCGCTGTGGGTCTCACTCCCAAGATCTTACCGTGGACCATGCCCCCTACCCATACTCATTACTTAAAACAACACATTCTCACCATGCAGTGTAACAATTAGGAAATGCAACGGCTTTTGCAGCATAAACGTGATGACAAGGCCCCCATAAACCAAGCATCAGGCCATGCTACGCCCACATAAGAATTCACACATGCAAAATGCCTCTAAATGCACTGGCTCACCTAAAGAACTCAAGTTAGCTCTTAGACCAACCGGGTCATGCAGATGCTCACACATCCCATCACACACAAAGCATGTCCCCAAATGAATGCAACACAGTCCCTATGCAGCACACACATCATGATATGCACAAAATAAGGCGAGAATTTGGTAGTATCAGCTCTTCTGACCCGTGTGGCCCTTATCGTAACAGTCGATGACTGACGCCCATATATCTAGCCATCAACTGCCACGACCTACAGTCAACAGTCAGTGGCTTTGTACCCCATACCCTTAGACACCCATAAACAACATTAAACTTAGTCACTTAAGCTTATCATTTTGTACACCTAATCCATGACAACATAGACTCCATTATGACATTCACATTCTCATCTCTTCTCATACACATGAAACTATCTCCATATTCATAATAAATTATTAACTTAACCCCATAATCTTAACCATAGTCATTTTCTAAGAATCTAGTCCCAACGAGTTCGGCATCATTCCCAAGGAAAGCGGAGTGATACGAAGCTCCGTGACGGTCGAAATGAAAGACATCAAAACGTCATTACTTAGCTCATTTCATTAACAATAAACACATTAATAAATTACACGTCATAGGGTGGTTACCACGCGGATTATTATTATTAATGCGTGGAACCGAGTCATGGTGAGAGAGAGATTAAAGTATGAAAAATCACGGAGACTTTCACAGGAAATAAAGAATAAGAGGAGAATGTTAGGAGCTTGCCTGTAAACGATTGATTCTTGACTTTTTTTATGCTCCCGATGCGAAGTAAAGCATTCCATAGGAAGTAATAAAATGATGGCACAATGTAATTAAATCTAATCATATAAAATTTATAGTTTAACCGTATAAAATCCATTATTTGAACATATAACACTTATTTTAATTTTACCCACTTACCTGAGTAATTTAATCACGAAATAATCTTAAAATCTCCTTATTTTTTTCCACTGCTACCCGAGCTTCTCTTCTTCTCTTTCATTTTCTTCTCTGTTTTGGCAACAAAATTAGCTAAAATTAGCCTTTAAAATGTAGCAGAATGCTGCTTTGCGCGCAAGGCAAAATAGGCAGCCCAGGGGCCACCATGTGGCACGCCCGCAGCCGTGCAAGGCTGCCACTGCCCCAGCCCAAAACGACGTTGTTTCGGGCTGGCTTTGCTGATAAAATCAGCAATATCTTCCTAGCGCGCATGCTCCCCCTCAGACTAGATCTTACACCCCTCGCTTGGCCGCCCTCGCGCACGATCGCTCGCTCCACACTCATCCCTCAACCATAATGGGCACGTGGTTCCTTTTAAGGTGACCCGCGGCCCTTTCTCCAAAATTACAACAGCACCCCAACTTTTCGAAATTTACACACACACCCCCACTCTATAATTCCTGTTTATTTCACTTCCACCCCGAAATTTCAAAAAAAAAAAAATCCCAATTTAATTTATTTTAATATTTTCTTATTTCCATAAATGTTCTCAAATAAAATAATTAACTACCTTAATTTCCCATTTTCTCAAAATATCATAAATAAATATTTTCTCCAAAATTTTAAAATACTCCAAAATATCCTCAAATACTAAAATTAATAATTATTTCATATTTTCAAATCTTTGGGATGTTACAACAATTAAGTCCAAAAGGTTGTCAGTAGGTTGAAATAAGGTTCTAGGGTTTACAAGCTTAAGAGCAACTCCAAAGGGAGTTGCCATTTTAGGGTGCTAAATCACCCATTTGCAATTTTGAATAGTGTTATGATATCCCTGACTTATAAATCTACTTCAATGGCAGGTGCCAAAATAGGAATTTCATTTTAATATCTTTTATTAAAAAATATAATTTAATTTAACGGTTATAAAATTTGCAATCATATCTTATTGAGCATTTATAGGAAGGACATGGTTTTTCAATTTCAAGTTGTCTTTCAATTTCACAAGTACTCTCATAGCAACCAAACTTAATACATAGTTTTCATGAATAATAACAACATAATAAATAATGACTAAAAAGTAAAGCCCCGTTTTTCATAACCTCTATCTTTAGGTTATTCCAATATATTGCAAAAATTGGGCCCACGCCAGTAGTGTCAATTTCCATGATTTTCATTTCTTTATGCCTTTATTCAACTTCTACCTGCCTTTTTTGAACTTCTAACTATCTACGATATTGTTCCAATCATATCTCTTGTTGAGCAAACATTTTCTCATGCCACTCAACTTTTTGTCGTTCCACTTCTTTTCTTTGATTCCAGTGGTGATGATCTAGTATATTTTCAGCCCCAGTTTACTTCTCATTGTTTTTAAGTTGTTTCTTCAAAGCCTTTATACCCAATGGCCTATCAAAGTTGAGAGTGGACGAGGGTTCGATGTCATCCCCTAAATGTGGAGTTGAATAGCAAAATTCAATGTAATTTGATTCAGCAGGACTATCAGTTGAATGGATTTTTGCTCTCTTATTGTTGGTGAGATTATCCGTCCATTTCCGCTCCATTTTCAATATATTCCAACAATGCTCGTATTGAAATGGTCTTCCAATGATCTTAGCAAACATTTCTTTCACTCCATCAACCTCAAAAACATATGAAATCATTCAGTCAATAGTTCAAATATTAAATTATAGTAGTGTCTATTTAAAAAAACTCAATCATTATATTATTTTCGTAATCTTTTAATTTGACTATAAAAACCAACAAATTTGTCACATTTTGTATTTATATTAGTCCAACGACTTTTAATAGGAGCTTGCAAACGCTCTTCTTGATTGCCTCCATGAAGTTTTACGTATTTCAATATTCTATGCCAAAAAACACCACCTTGTCGTTCATTTCTAATGATTGCATCCTTAAATTGTCATATAAATCGGTGTCACTCATAAGTAAATCAATGAAAGAACCATCAAATTGCGAATCCATCTACAAAACAAAAAAAAAAATATAACAAATTTAAAGAATGAGCATAAGATAAACAATTAAAAAATAAATAAAATCACCCTTAATTAATTTTTTTTAAAATTAAATCAAATTACAAAAATTAAATTCTAACAATTAACTAAAATAAAAATATTTATTTAAAATTAAAACCAATAATATATATATATATACCCCTACCTTCCCCTTCCGCTTTCCTTTCTACGCCTTCTTCTTCTTTTCTTTTCTATGTGCCTCCTTCCCTTCAACGGCTCGCCCCTTCGCCCTTGATCAATCGTTGTTTGCAGCTCGTCCTTGTTGGCTTTCCTCTCGGTCGCTTGCCTCACTCTTGTTTGCTGCCTCTCTCGACTCTCTCACTCCGTCGCTTGCCTCATTAGCCTCGCCCTCGTCAGCTCACCCCTTCGGCCCTCCGTTACTCATTGGTTGATCGCTCTCTCTCTACCTCTCTCTCGCTCTATCACTCACCTCACCTAAAAACCCTTGTTTCAGGTAATCTATGTATTTATAGAAGTTGAAATAGAGCCGTTGAATTTTACTATTGGAGATGGCATCTCTCCCCTTTTCTTTCTCTAAAGATTGGAAAAATGGTACCCCAAGAAGATTGTTATCATTTTATAACCTTGGATGTCACCCTCATTTGAGTGAAATTTTTTTAATTCAGGATGTCATTTCGGCAGTTATGGAGTTGACACTGTAGATGGCACTCCCCCTTAGTGTTGCTTTAACCATGTGGAGGAAAAATCCATAAAAATAGCAACCTACTCATCAATGTTAAAGGAAAAAGATATGTGCAAAGTTTCAATTTGAAAAGAAAAAAAAAATGGATGAAGAGCAGATTAAGCAGTTGAACTTTTTTGTGGGAATTTTGGGCCAAGACACTCACCTGAAAGCACTTGCACCCATATTGATCACTCTTCATTCTGTCATTCTTTGCTTGAATCCCAACAGCCCTCTGCAACAAAAGGCGTGGCTTTGTGTAAACCGAATGGGAACTCAGTGAAGAAAGGGGCACCATCTTATTACGCATTGAAGTTACTGACTCTTAAGAGTCAAATGCTCTAAATAACTGACATGTATGCAAATTTTCCCTAGTGGGATGTCAAGACTTAGATTTTGTCTTCTATTAGGAGATAAATAATTGGGTAAAAATTACTTAATTCTTATAGTCTCCTTTCCCTTGAAAAAAGAGCAAAATTAAATATTGATAACTTTTTTTTATCACATTTAGACCCAATAACATCGACACATTTTCTCTCTAGACTTTATAATTAAAATTAACCAACAAAAGATGTTTTGCCTCTCACACGCCATATTGAGACGACATGCAAGCGAATCGCTGGTTGAAACCTAGGTTTTGGCATCACGGATATATGCAGATTATTAATTGCTACATGGAGATAAATTAGGTCCCCTCCATTTTATGGTAACCCAAGTTCTCAAGTGTGTGCGATAGACCATCTACACTATCTTGAGTGGTTACTATTTCCTGACATATTATCTATTTTAGATTATAAAATTTTGACATAATTTTATAAACTTTGCAACTTATATTCAATCCGAATTTATTCAGATTTTGAGTTTATATAAAACCCAAGTAACTTTACCCAAATATGCATATATTGGAAAAATATATTTTACATTCCAAGCAAAATATAAAATTTTCAGAAATATATATATATCTAGAAATTTAATATATACTTATATATATATATCGACACCAAAAAGAGAAGAGACATTGGAGAATTGCCACGTCAGCACACGTGTGTATTTAAATGACTTATTTTGCACGATTTAAGAGGCATATTTGAAATTACAAAAAAAATTAAAATTCTACAAGAAAAAGACATAAAAGTTTAGAGAGAAAAATATGTTTTTGACATTTCATTGAGTTGTAAAAATATGATTTCATAAATTATCGACTAATTAAAAAAATAATAAATATTTTTAAGAATTATAAATATTTTGCATTACCTAAAAAGTGTTTATAGAATTAGAAAAATTATAGGTAAATCTATAAATATTTTATAAAATTATAATTTTTAATTTTTAAAATTAGAATCACTTTAATTTTTGAAAAATTGATAATTTTGGAATTTATAAAGAATTATTACTAATTTTATAAAAAATATTTATAACTTTATGAGTCTAAAAATTAATAACATTATCAAATTAATTGAGCAGATAAAATACATACATACATATATATGAATGTATGTGCGTAAATCAAATCCAATTCCAGCTATATATACACATATATTCGACAACAAGCTATCTCTCTTTGTTATTGTCGAAGATGTCATTGGGGTACAGGTTTCACTCCACCAATAGAGAATTAGTGTTCGGTTATCTTCTCGAAAAGGTGACTTAGAATCCATTGTCTGCGGAGTCTATTTTGATCTAAGAACGCAACCACTACGACGAGATGGAATTGTTTGAGATTTTTGCCACAGCCGAGGATGGCACCAAGCTCTACTTCTTCACCCACCTCAAGAAAAAGACTGAGAAGGGCTCGGGCATCGACCAGATAGTGGGGAAAAGAACCTGGCGAGGAGTTGACAAGGGTATGGATATCTTCGACGATTAAGGCAAACTGGTCGGGCAAGTCAAAGCTTGTTTTACAAGAATAAAGACAGCGCTGAGAGTGGTGCTTGAAACATGAAGGAGTTTAGTCTTGGCGGTGTCTCGCTGTAACATCAGATCAAAGTTTGCTCTCTTTCTCTCTCTCTCTCTCTATCTATCTATTATATTATATATACGATTCAAATGTTCATTATTTTGATAGATTTCTTGATTTTTTGCAGTTCAAGAACTGTGTTCTATTCGTGATCAAAAGGAAATTGAGAGACCCGAATGCAAACCGACGCAAACTATAAATTGAAGAAGATGTTCCCCATTATCCATACGTGTATGTCTCTCTCTTTCTCTAGAGCGAGATTTATCGCCAAAACCAGTACAACTTGGATAAGCATGGTGGCGGCCAGAATTGTAATTTTTTGTTTGCTTGGTGTTCATATATATATATATACATAATATTATATTTTTAGGAAAATATATTTTATCTAACTAAAAAATATATTTTTAGTTTTATATCCATCAAATATTTATCAATATATCGTTTTAGATGTATACATTTGAAGAAAAAATTATTAATTATGTTTTAGAAGTTATGAGTTAAAATGTTGTTAATATAATGTTAAACTCAAGGGTAAGTAAATACGATTTTGCCGATAATAAAAATATTTTTATGATATAAATGTATTTTTTACTTATACAAAAAGTAAATTTATTTTGAATTAAAAATAGGTACAAAGAGTAAATTTATTTTAAATTAAAGATTGATTGTCTTTAAACATGTTTTTTTGTTTTAATTATTTATGTCTCAAAAGCTTATATTTGAATTTTCATATATTGATAAATGTATTTCTCTCTCATGTAAAAAGTAAATTTATTTTGAATTAAAGGTGAATTGTTTTTAGACATGTTTTCTTATTTTAATTATTTATGTCTCAAAAAGCTTAATTTAAATTTTCATATCTTAATATATGTATTTCTTTTTCATGCAATGTAACGCTTCGCTTTCTCGGGTGCGTTATAACTTGGGATAATTTTGAGACAATAATTTTTTTTTTCAAACACTAAAGGTGAACCACATCATTCCTCGAATCCGTTCCAAAATTCTCATACATTAATCTCGAAAGAGAATCATTATACATATCAAATGCGGAAGCAGAGATCGAAACCTGATATCTTAACATTAATCATAAATTCTTACATCTTCAACATTCCTCAAAACGTTCAAAATATAAAATAGCAGAACTTAAATATAGGGGTTACGTAACATACATTTCATTTCTTCATGCACTCTCCTAAGTGCCATTTCATGCATCATTTATCCTCGAATCTGCTACAATCTCCATCTGGAACGTTTGAATATTCCAGGGACAAAACCCAAGTTAGATGATGAATCATCTAAATAAGGGTACAAAAAACATATTTCGTGCATAAATGCATTGTCTTTCCTCGTAGGTGTCAACAACGCCCCTCATGTTACCTACCAATTTTGCGGGCCCCTCTTTCGAAACTAGGGTGTATGGGTGCACCCTTGGTAGAGCAGCGGTGCCAGTTCGTACTCCCTACGACCTCAAATGCGAGTGATCAATGATATCAACGTGTATTCATGCATTTCATAGTCATGTCATGTATATAGTCTACATGATGGATACATATTAGGGCATGTCAATATGATGAAAATATTTTCGAGGAACATAAACCACTTACAAACCAAACAGTTCAATAAAACTAACTTTAATTGGAGAGTATCACTTACCTTCTTAAGCTTATCGGGCTATCTCGATATCCGTGTCTTGCCTCGATTTGGGTGCCAACCTCAAAATTTACACAAATCTTTTCAACTTTAATCCTCAGGCATCTTAATCACTATATTTATTTAAATAAGCATTAAAACCTATTTTTTCATAATTTCTTGCATTTTTTTAATTTTCTTTCTATTTCTTCCTATTTTTTCCTCAATAAATCTAAAGTAAATATTTCTAAAATATTTTCTCAAATATTTTCTCAACTATTTCACTACGACAATTCATAAAATAATATTTTTGAATTTCTAAAATTTTCTAGGGAGTTTTACTTACCTTGATTTAGTCTCTCTAGCTTCCTCGGTATGAGTGCCAAATCCTTGAAACGTGTGCCCGAACCATTTTCCTTGCTAAAATCTCTAGGATATTACCGAAACATAATTTCCTATTTTTTGAGAATTTTTCCTATTTTTTCTTCTTTTCTTTTTTTCTTTTTGTTTTTTTTCTTTTTCTTTCCTTCCCTTCTTCTTCCTCCCGCGCGACCTGCAACTCCTCTACTTCTTCTCTCTCTCTTTTTTTTTCCCTTCTTTCTTTCTTTCTTCTTCTTCTTCTTCTTCTTTTCTCTTCTCTTATTCTTCCTCTTATTTCTTCTTTCCTTCATGGCTGAACTAGCACCGCTTGCGACCGCCGCCTCGCGCCATCGCCAGGCCTCTGCTGGCCATTGCTTCAGCCTTCGTCCTTACCCGCACGCACACACGCACCGCCCAGCATCGACATGTTGTCGCTGGAGCTGCCTGCGGTAGCTGTTGGCCGCGGTTAGTTGCGGCCCTGCTGCAGCTGGTTGCGGCCATGGCTGCCATGGTCGCACCAACTTCTCCCAATCGCCTTATGGCCTTCTTTGAGCTCGAAAGTCGCTGTTGCTCTTAGCTGGAAGCTCCTCCGAGCGCTGGTCGACCACCCCCTTGCTGCCCAGCAGCTGGAGCTCGCTGCCATGGCAACCATGGCCGCGGCTTTGCTACTTCTGGCCATTCTTATGGCTTCAGCTCGCTTGCTCTCTCTCTCTCTTTCTCTCTCTCTCTCTCTCGGCCGAAACTCGAGCTTCCTGCCATTTGCTTCCCACTTCTTCTTTTTTTTATTTATAGGTGGCCATTGCTTACGAAGGTATATATATATATATTACATCACATTAATTGCACAATCCCTCAAAATTCGACTGCCATATCCCCTTAAATCCTGCTGTCATTCTCTTTCATTTTCGTGAATCTCACTTGGCCATGAAAATTTTGCAGAGGATGGCTGCCAAATCTCTCCAATTGCAGCTAAAATCTCAGCCACAGAAGCTGGACTTGCACACACGCGCACACGCGCACACGCATATTTGTATATGTATATATACTATATATTGTATATTACATTTAATATATAAAAAAATTATGCATTAACCCCAAATTTTATCTTAAATTCATTAGAATAATTATCTAATTACAATAATATCCTCAAACGCTGAATTAATTGACATTACGATACCGAAACACAAAATTTATAACTTGAAGCCTAGTTAAAAAGGACGATTTCGCCCTAGTGCCTCATCGAGCTGTCGTTTCATCTCGAAACCACTGAAGGGTTGCTCATTACGCAAAACTGGAGCCCCCCCAGGATTCCGTTGATTTTTTGGGAGCCTCTTACAACGATTAGGTTTTACAGTCTAAATAGCAGTTGTATTTTAGCTGTACTAAAAATCGTTTCAAATTCGATTTCTTTCGATACCATAAATCTTATCTCGATACGCTCGTCGAGACCATAAAATTTTTCTTAGACAATTTCACTCCGAGGCATTCCCTGCAGTTGATTCGGTACCTGAAATATCTATAAAATTAATTTTTCGGTGTTCTAAACTCATTAAAATTACGTGACAACCTTATCTAAACATGGGGTATTACATGTAAAAAGTAAATTTATTTTGAATTAAAGAAGCATTGCTCTTATATATGTTTTCTTGTTTTAAGCATTTATATCTCAAAAGCTTATATTTGAATTTTTAAATCTTGATTTCTCATGTAAAAAGTAAATTTATTTTGAATTAAAGGTGACTAATTTTTATACATGTTTCCTTATTTTGTTTCTTATTGTTTTAGAAAATTAAACAATTTTTGAATTTCAAGTTTCATATTAACATTTTCTTTAAATGGCTAGTTTATTTGAAAGATGTATATATATAGGGTAAGTATGGAGGTTCAAGGAAGTGAACAAATTTGATAGAGCATTCAAACATGAGTGATAAGATTCGAAGTGCTGAAAGTGTGATGGCTGGTGGAATTCTTAACCATTGGTGACTTGTTTGTAATTGTTTCTGGATGTAAGTTTGTTATTTTTACTCACTTATTGTGTGAGGGGATTGTATTTGCTAGTGGTTTTTGCTTAGACAATAGATTGGATGTTGATTCTAACTCAAATTAAAAATTAGTGTTTATTCTCCTTAGTGAAACCTCAAGTTAAATCTTGACATAGATGATTAAGCTCTTTAAAACTGAGCCTCTATAAATTTATCTTGTTCCTTATGGTTGTATGATTTTATTGTTATCAATCCTACTACAATCACCACATATTAAGATCACAAATTTAAGAGTTTTCAAATGAGTTAAAATTATTGATTTTTGAAAAACCCAATTCACCCCCTCTTAGGTATTTTTCTGGCAACATATAATTAATTTTTATTTTTTACAAACAAGATATATAAATAATATATTAAGAAAATATTAATATAGTATTCTAACATATTACCTAGTATGGTTCAGTAACTGGTTGTGCCACTGTATGAGGGTTATGTCTCGACTTAGTCATCAAGAACTAGTCTCTAATTACCTTCTCAACAAGGTGACATAGAACCTGTTGCCGGTGGAGTTTGTAATAGTCGATCGCAACCTTTACAGTGAGACAGAATTGTTTGACATCTTTGCCACGACCCACAACGGTAACAATCTCAACTTTTTCACCTAGCTCAAGAAAAAGAGTCACAATAGCTCGCGAATCAATCGAACTATTGACAATGGAAGTTGAAGAGCTATAAATAAGGGCGAGGATATATTCAATGGAAGAAAAAGGCTTATCGAACGAGTACGAAGGTTAACCTATAAAAACAAAACTCGTCCAGATTAAGATAACGTTTGGACTATGAAAGAATACAACCTTCATGGCGATTCACTACAACATCAAATCGTGGTATATATAAATCCTAATTAATATTAATCCCCCATTCCCTCCCCTCTCTCTTTCTATATATATATTATTGAATTTAATTCTCTTATTGCTTTAATTGTTTACAGCTCAAAGATTATGTTCTATGCATAATCAAGAGGAAAACAAACAATCGAAGCCCAAAGCGGCGCAAACTGATGGAATACGTTGAAAGAGGATGTGGCAAACAAAATATACCGAGACATAAAGACCTTGTATTGGTGGAATAAGTTGAAGGATAATGTGGCAAAGTTTGTAAGTAGATACGCAATGTGTTAATAAGTGAAAACGGAGCATCAGAAGTTAAGTGGAAAGCTTCAAAAGATACCAATCCCTGAATGGAAGTGGGAGAGACTCACCATGGATTTCGTTATAGGATTACCGACATCCAGAAAGGGTAGCAACTCCATATAGGTAGTTGTAGATAGATTGACCAAGATCACCCTATTCATACCTGTAAACACCAACTATACAATACCTCAGTATGTTAAAAAATACCTAGATTATGTGGTTTGGTTCCACAGAATTCGACTATTCATTATCTCCGATTGAGGGCCTCAGTTTACCACTCGATTCTGGAGAGCATTCCAAAAGGCATTAGGGACGAAATTGAACTTTAGCACAACATTTCACCCTCAGACTAATAGGCAATCTGAGTGGACTATTTAAACCCTAGAAGACATACTTAGAACGTGTGTCATGGATTTCTGGGGTGATTGGGAGAATAACCTATTGTTAGTCGAATTCGTATATAACAACAACTATCACTCTAGTATCCAGATGGCCCCATATGAGACACTTTATGGTAGGCGATTTAGGACTCTAGTAGGATGGTTCGAGGTAGGTGAGGTTCAACTGATTTGGCCAGCTAAAGTCCATAAAATAATAGAGCAAGTTCGATTGATTAGAAAAAGGTTGTTGGCAACCCAAAGTTGACTAAAGTCTTATGCAGATCGTTGTAGGCATTCCTTAGAGTTTGGAGTAAGAGATAGAGTATATCTTAAGGTGTCACCTATGAAAGGGGTGATAAGGTTCGGCAAGAAGGGCCAGCTTTAGCCCTAGGTACATTGGTCCATTTGAGATATTGGACATTGGATCTTCTTCCTGCCTTTGCGAGTATCCAACCTATGTTCCATGTGTCGATGCTGAGGAAGCATGAACTCGATCCATTCCAAGTTCTTCCCTCACCGACCATTAAGATAGTGCAAATAGATAAGGATCTTAGTTATGAGGAGTAACCAGAGTGCATTGTTAACAGACAAGTAAGAAGGCTTCAAAACAAGGATATTAGAAGGCACATAGAGGATGAGGTCACGTAGGAATTAGAAGGCACCATGAGAGAGAAATATCCTTATTTGTTCGACACCTAGATTATAACCAAAATTTTTGAGAACAAATTTTTTAGAAGGGGGTGAGATTGTAAGGCCCAACTTTTGGGCCTCATGTTGGGAAGGCCCAAGAAGAGCCAGCCAAACCTATATGGCCATATAAAGCCCACTAAGACTCCTAGCACTCCTCCCCCATTCTTTCATTCAGCAGTTGCAGCCTTTCTCTCACTCTCATTTTCTCTTCTAAGAATGCTTTGTAAATCTCTTATTTTGTGCAATCCGACTATTGGATCTTGAATCCGATCATGTTTTCATAGTGAAATCAACCTTGGTCTACAATAAGGTAAGCTTTTTAGTTTTATTAGCTTTATTTTTAACATAGATTCATGAGATGTGTATGCATATATGCATGGGTGTGTTGGCCGAAAGTTTAAGCTTAGATCTACAAAGATCTAGTCGTTGGATCTTGCTAGTTTTTGGGTATGTTGGTTGAAGGGGTTAAGAGAGTCAAGTGGTAGCCTTGGATCACTGAAAAACACCGGCCGCGACTGGTAGTGTGCTTTTAAATTTGGCCAAAAATTAAAAATTAGATCTACGAAAATCCAACCGTTAGGTCTGGCCCATTTTTAGATATATTAACCTCATTGGCTTAGCGGTTCTAATGGTAGGCTCAGATCGTAGAAACTTCGACTGGCGGTGGTTACCGATGGGCTGCGATAGCTGCGACGATTGTGGCTGGTTTAGGCTGATTTATTTTTAGACTGTTTTGGGTCGACCTTAGTTGTGGCAGCCTTTAGGTTTGGTCTAAGGTTAAGTGACTTAATTTTGTATTTATTTAATTTTTATGTAATTTGATCATTTTGATAAATGATTTTGACGTACCCCAACCAAGAGGCGTTTAAGGGATTTTCAAATCTTGCATATCACGATGAGTGGGTGAATTGTATTATGGTAGTAATTGTCACATTCATATCTTCCATTATTCTGGTATTCTATATACTACACATGAATTCATTCTTTCTCTGCATTCAGAAAAATAGAGTCCATCTTGTCTGATATGTGTATATTGACATGTGTGGTTGATTACATTTTCTTAAGATTTCATTTGGGAAGACTATGACTCATGATATTGTGGACTGTGAATGTTGATGCTTATATGGAATATATATTGCATGTGGCACTTATTATTGCTAAATGATAGCATAAGATGCATATAAATGGAATAACTGTTAGAACCTTGTGTAACTAATCACAGTAAGAGTTAGTCATTGGTGCACCACATACATGTGGGTGAGAGTATGGTGTATCCGGTGAGAGTATGGTCCGCCGAAATGACACTGGGGTGAGAGTATGGTCCACCCCAAGAGAATGAAATATGTAAATTTTGGTTCTAAATGGTTAACTTTTAGATGTGCATGTTTATTCGTCATCACCTATCATGTTATTATATGTGTTGAGCTTGACATAGCATGAAGATTAATTTGTCGCATCGATTATGCTTTCCCCCATTATAATGCTTTTTACCTTTCACTAAACCAATGTCAGGCTTACCCCTTAATATTTCAAATTTTGTAGGTTGGCATCATTTTTTACGATAGGAGTTGTGGTATATGATTCCATTGCATATACTCTAGTTACACTCTGGCTACAACACGTACATCTCATCTCATGGGTTTGAGTATAGGGAGATCTAATGTTTCCTTCGTATGTAAATTGAAAATTTTTGAATATTATAAGTATGTGATGAATTATGGGTCGATGGGCATTCCAATTTATGTATTAAAAGGATAGAAATATTTTTTTGTAATTTTCTTTTTAGATTCAAATGTTAAAGGATTATGTGTATTATAGGCTTATTATCCCTTATTAGAGTTTTTAGCTTCTTAATGCTGGTCACAACTCCCGAATTTTGGGTCATGACTAGAGATGGCAAAATGGGTCTAACCCGATGAGCTGGCCCATTTAAGGCCGGGCCGATTTGGCCCGGCCCGCTTGGCTCACCAATCGGCCACACAAACCCCCCCTCAGCCTCACCTCTCGCCCTTGCCCACACCCTCTGTCTCACCCTCGCCCTCTGTCGCCGTCGCCCTCGCTCGCACCCGCGCCCCTCGCTTGCCCTCTGTCTCGCCGTCGCCCCTCACTCTAGCCCTCGCTCGCCGCCCTCACGCTTGCCCTAGCCCGCGCCCCTCGCTCTTGCCCTCACTCTCACCCTCGCTCGCACCCCTCGCCCTCGCCCTCACCCTTGCCCTCACCTGCGCCCCTCGCTCGCCCTCACCCTCGCCCTTGCTCGCGCCCTTCGCTCTCGCCCTCGCTTGCCCTCACCCTCGCCTCTCGCTGTCGCCCTCGCTCGCCCTCTGTCTCGCTCTCGTCCTCACCCTCACCCTAGCCCTCGCCCGCGCCTGCGCCCGCTCCCCTCGCTCTGGCCCTCACCCTCGCCCTTGCCCGCGCCCCTCGCTCTCGCCCTCGCTTGCCCTCACCCTCGCCCTTGCCAGCGCCCTTCGCTCTCGCCTTCGCTCACCCTCTGTCTTACCCTCGCCCTCGCCCCTTGCTCGCCCGCGCCCTTGCTCTTAGTCTCGCCCCTCGCCCTCTCTCGCTTACTGCCTGCTGCTGCTCATCCTACTCTCACGCCGTCTGCCTCTGTTGATTAGCTAAAGCCTAAAGGTAAGTTCAAGACTTCAAGTTTTGTGTTAATTATTTGCAGTGTGGATTTTTTTAAATTTGATCATAATTTAAAATGAATTGTTTTAATTATTTACGGTGTGGATTCTTTTGTTAGAAACTTAGAATGGATGATGATGATCAAATTTCGAGAGGAATCCCTAGTAATGTTAATGAGGAATCCATATCACAATCACAATCAAAAAAGCCTAAGATTTTAACCTCTAATACGTGGAACCATTTTGTGAAAATTGGTGTTGGTAGTGATGGCAAACCAAGGTGTAAATGCAAGGGGTGTGGTAAAGAATATTCATGTCCATCTAAATCAGGAACCTCTCATTTAAGTCATCATATTCCTAAATGTATGATGATTTCTAAGTATAATGATGCGGGAGATATGCTTATCGATTATGAAGGGAAGTTGAAGAGAAAAAAATTTGACCCTAAAGTAAATCGTGAACTTATTGCTCAGATGATTATTTCACATGGTGCTCCTTTTAATATAGTTGAGTGGAAGGGGTTTAGAAATTACCAAAAGTTTCTGGATGAACATTGTAAGTTCATTTGTAAAAATACTGCTAAAGCGGATGTCTTGAGAACATATGAAATAAAGAAAGAGAAGTTAAAACAACAATTGACTCAAATTCCTAGTAGAGTTTGTTTGACTTCTGATGTTTGGACTGTATGTACTAATCATGGATTTATTTCTCTTACTGTTCATTATGTTGATGGCAATTGGAAGTTGAATAGTAAGATATTGTCATTTGCTCATATGAAGCCACCACATAGTGGACATGAATTATCATTGAAGGTGTTGGAATTTTTAAAGGATTGGGGATTGGAGAAATTTTTTTTTTTCCCTCACTTTGGACAATGCCACTTCAAATGACAACATGCAAAATATATTGAAAGAACATTTAAATTTGTCGAATACTTTGTTGCTTAATGGAGAGTTCTTTCACATTAGATGTTGTGCTCATATACTGAACCTTATTGTTCAAGATGGTTTGAAGGTAGCTAGTGAGGGATTGCATAAAATAAGACAAAATGTTCATTATGTGAGGGGTTCAGAAGCTAGGATGAGACAATTTTATCAATATATTGAGCAAGTTGGTGGAATTGATACAAGAATTGGGTTGAGACCAGATGTTGTCACTAGATGGAACTCCACCTACATAATGCTTGAGAGTATACTCAAGTATCGTCGTGTATTTCATAGTTTAAGCTTATGTGATAAAAATTATAAGTGGTGCCTATTAAGTGATGAGTGGACAAGAGGGGAGATAATTTGTGAATTCTTGAAGCCATTTTATACTATCACTAATTTGATTTCTAGATCCTCTTACCCTACATCTAATTTGTATTTTGGAGAAATTTGGAGGATAGAGTATCTCTTGACATCCAACTTGGAACATGATGATGAGTTGATTGCAAGTATGAGTGCAAGGATGAAAGAAAAATTTGATAAGTAATGGAGTGATTATAGAGTGGTTCTTGCATTTGGGGCGATTCTTGATCCAACCAAGAAGTTTAACTTTTGAGGTACACTTATTCAAAGCTCAATCCTTATAACTATGAAGAGAAGTTGGAAAGGGTGAAAATGGCTTTGTATAGGCTTTATGGTGAATATGTTAACAATGGTTTATCAAGTTCAACTTCAATGCCTTGCTCAAATGAGGTGAACAAGCAAAGAATTGATATAAATATTGGAGGTGAACAAGCAAAGAATATATATGATGTAAGTTTATATTTTTTTAAAAAACTTGTTCATATATAATTGATATAAATATTTGGTTGACTATTTTTTTGATTATTTGATAGGATTTTAAAGCATTTGATTGCCAAGTTTCTAACGATGCCGGAAAATTCCAACTTGATCTTTATTTGGAAGAGCCAAGGATTCCAATATCGGGAGCATTTGATGTCTTGGCATATTGGAGAAAGCGAGCTAATAGAGAAAAAATTATTGCAAAGATGGCTTGTGATATATTGAGTATTCCGATAACAACCGTAGCATCGAAGTCCGCTTTTAGCATTGGATTTTGTATTTTGAACAAGTATAGAAGTCGTTTGCATGATGAAATAGTTCAAGCTCTCTTGTGCACACGGAGTTGGTTGCATGGTTTTGGAGGTAATTTTTTTTAAACTTTCTAATATCTGGGATTTAACATAATATTAAATATTTCTCTTATATGATAAATAATTAACATATGTAATTTTTTATTATAGATGATGATGAGGAGGAGGAGTCAAGCATTGATGATATAAGACTTTCTAAACAAGACTCAAATGTTGTTGTTGATGAAAAGGATGAAGATTAGAGACATAATTTTCTCTTATATGTTGTTGTTTTTAATTTTTTTAATTGCGGTGGATGCCATTTTCTTATTTAATTTAAGTTTAATTGTTTTAAATATTTGTAAAATTATTTGTCTATTTTGTAACTTCTGATATAATACATTACAACTTTGAGAATGGTAGGTGTAAGGGAATTGGCCTACAACTAAAGAAGGAAGTAGGTAAACGGAAGTGGGCCACGTAGTCAAAGTGGGCTAAATAGCCAAAAATGCTATCAAACAGAAAAAAAAAAAAAATCTGGGCGGGTCCGTTTGGCCCGTGTAGGGCCGGGCTAGGGCCAGCAATTTTGCTGGCCCATTTTTAAGCGGGCCGATTTGGCCCGGCCTGCTTGGCCCGCGAGCCACTTGGTGGCGGGCTGGGCCGGCTCAACCTGGCCCATTTGCCATCTCTAGTCATGACATTCTCAATCGACAAGGCCTTTGTCATTATGTCTGAGCCATTATGATCTATATGAATCTTCTCAAGTTTTAACGACTTGGAATTTAATGCATCTCTAATCCAATGCTACTTCACATCAATATGTTTTAATCTTGCATGAAATGCAGCATTCTTGCTTAGGTGAATTGCATTATGACTGTCATAGAATAATACATATTTCTCCTGATTGAACCCAAGGTTTCTAACAAAAATTTTCATCCATATTAACTCTTTATTGGCTTTAGTTGCTACAATGAACTTTGTTTCTATGGTTGAAAATGCAACACATTTCTGTAACCTTGATTGCCATGACATTGCCCCTTTTGATAAAGTAATCAAATAACTAGAAGTGGACATGCGAGAATAAACATCTCTTGCCGTGTCTATATCAGTATAGCCAACTAACATTGGTTTTCTACTCCCAAAACCAAGTCTCAAATCAGAAATGCCACAAAGGTATCGCACAATCCACTTGAATGCATTCAAATGCTTTCTTTCTGGATTAACAAGAAATTAACTAACACTGCCAACTGCATAAGCTATATCCGGTCTCGTACACACCATGGTGTACATCAAACTTTCCACTGTGGAGGCATATGAAACTCTTTACATATCATATTTCTCTTCATTTGTTGAAAGACTCTGCTTAATGCTCAATCTGATATGAGTAGCAAAAGGAGAATTGACAGTTTTACTCTTATCCATGTTGAACTTTCGGAGTATTTTCTTAATGTACTTCTCTTATGACACATATAACTTCATGGCCTTTTTATCTCGAATAATTCAAATGCCAAGAATCTGCTTCACCATAGTAAAAAGCTAACTCAATTGCTACTAGCAATTAGCATGTCGTCAACATAGAATAGGAGAATGAAAAAGTCATCGTTAGAGAATTTTTGTATAAATACACAATGGTTTGAAGTAGTTTTTTTAAGGCCTTGCTTCTCCATAACTATTTCAAACTTCTTATACCATTATTTTGGCACTTGTTTTAGATTGTATAAACTTTTTCTCAATCTGCAAATATAATTCTCATTTTCATTTACTTCAAAATCCTCTGGTTGCTTCATGTATATTTCTTGTTCCAAGTTACCGTGAAGGAAGGTTATTTTCACATCCATCTGTTCAACTTCTAAGTCAAGATTAGCTGCCAAATCAAGAACCATACAAATAGAAGACATTTTTATAACTAGAGAAAATATCTTATCAAAATTGACTCCCTTTTTCTGAGTGAATCCCTTTACAACCAATCTAGACCTTGGACGTGAATTATATTAATCTTTTTTCACTCTATAGTCTTAATTTTTAAAACATAATTAGTATTTTTTTTCATATTTATGTATAATTAGATTTATTTAGTAATTTTTTCTTCATATTTAGTAATTATTTTTTTCTAGTCTTATTCATAAATATGAAGAAAAAATTACTAATTATGTTTTAGAAGTTATGAGTTAAAATGTTGTTAATATAATTAATTTTTATTTTTAACAAATAAGATATAGAAATAATATATTAAAAAAATATTAATATAGTATTCTAACCTAAAATCTATTCATGATTTAGTAATTGGTTGTGCCACTGCATGGGAATTAAGTTTCGATCGAGTCACCAAAAATTAATCTCGATTACCTTCTCAAAAAGATGATACAGAATCTGTTGTCGGTAGAATCTATAATCAGCAATTGTAACCTCTATGACGAGTATATAATAAATGTTTACATGAGAAACTATTTCTATCCATTGGCATATTCGCATATAATAAGAAAAGTTTAAAATTAAAACAAAAAATAGTTAATGTGTTTATTACTGGAAGTTTGAACGAGATAAGTGTAATTTCGGGTGATACAGTAGAAAATGTATTCCAAAATAAATAAAAATACGAAGAGAGGATGTGACCGTTGGGGGCTTTAATGAATAACAATGGAAATCTATCCGTTGGGTTATCCGTTTAAATACCGAACAACAAATCAACCTGCGCACCTGCAAGTCTCGCTCTCTGATTTCCAAATCTTCACGCTCTCTCTGCGAATTTCATTTTCTGCAAATCTTCACGCTATCTGATTTCCACAACGTTTTCAGCACACACCCACCATTTTGTTGTAGCTTTAGCTTAATCGTTCATCAATGGCGGATTCCAAAGATGCGCACATCATCGTTGAAATCCCAGTAGCCGAAGAGACCCAGATCCCCGCCGCCGCAATGCAGCACCACCCGTTGGCGGAGATTTCCCAATCCGGCGGCCATCTCCTGCTTCTGAAGCTCTGGCAGAGGGAGGAGGAGCTCTCCGGCCGACGGATCGGGTCCAAGGAGGCGAGAACGGACGCCGTGAGGGGAGAAATATTCCAGCTCTGTTGCTTCTTCTTCATCTTCCACGGCTTCTTCCTAACCATTCTCTTCACCTCCTCTCCGAATTCGGATGCCTGCGGGAGATGGTGGATTCCTTCGGCTTTGGAAATGTCCACTTCGATTGCTCTAATCTTTCTGGTTCAGATGAAGCTTTGCAGGTACTGGAAGGTGCAGAGGCAGCTGCAAAGGGAGAAGGCGGATGGCCGGGCGCTAAGCCGGTGCATTCAGGAGCTGAGGATGAAAGGGCGGAGCTTCGATCTGTCGAAGGACCCCCATGGCGGGGGGAGGAGGATGAAAAGTTCGAGCGTGGAGGTTAAGTGGAGGCCTCTCACTTGGTTTTCTCAGAATCTGCTAACTGTTTGTCTTGTTTGCTTTGCAGCTCTGCTCTTCCCAGCATCCAAGCTAGTCCTCTGCGTTTAGTTCTCAAGGGAGTCGTTGATACCTGGCACGGTGTGGCTCGTAACAACAGAGCAGGGAAATTGATCGCTTCTGCTTCCCGCGGTTCCTAATTCTGAAGTTGCATGGTGAAGGGGCAATACTCAATGGAGATTCAGAACTGCCAATACTCATTGGAGATCCAGAACCTCCTGCAACGCGATGATAGCGCCTCCGGAAGAATTAGACCCAGCTGTTATTTCCCGCCGAACAGTTAAGAAGCAGATGCAAGACAAGTCTTTGCTACAAAAGAGGAGTGAAACTCAATCCATTCCTGAAAAGCTAGTGATTTAATCCTCCTCCCATTGCTGCTGGTCTGGAGTTAAGTGAATAATTATGTCATTCCTGTTCATTCCTCCTAGCTTGCTTGCTTAGTGCAAGAGGGGGGAATGAACAGTTGAGCCATTTGCACAGAGAACAAGTGTCTCATTCCTTCCATCTGTTAATTGTGTGTGCATGAACTTAGCCATTTGATTGGTCTGAAGGGTGTAATTAAGCCCTGGGCCTGAATTTGAAGGCTACATCTGCCTGTTTGTACATAATTTTTGCATTCGAATACAGATTTTTGCTGCCTCCAACATTACTGCTCACACATTCTAAATGCATAAAATGCATTCATACCATATGATCATCAGATACATTCTCAATGCATAAAAATCTTCAGATAGCGACTGTGAGTCATTTGGTTCCATCTGAAAGCCATATTTTAAGCTATCAAATAGAAGTGTGCGTGTGTTTGGAAGGAATTGACATCCCATTGGAGAAAATTTGCATACATGTTGGCCATTTAGCATTTGACTCAATCAGCAATAAGACGGTGCTTCTGTGAGTGGTCATTCTGTCTACACAAAGCCAGGCCTGCAAAGGGCTGCTTGGATTCAGACCAAGGAATGACACGGTGAAAAGTGATCAACAACCAGTGTCTGATCTACAACCAGTGTCTGATCTTAATATAGACTAGACAGAAGATAGATTACAACTATTATTGATGAGTTTGTGGTGGGTTAAGATGACCTACAACCTGTGTCTGATCTTCATGCATTACCTTTATTCCGCTAGTAACAGCTTGGCTATTGCATATGGCAAGGCATTTTGAAATCCCATTCATCAAGGGCTACCCCCAACTGCTATTAGTGGACTTCGAATATCGAGTTTATCATTCACCAAACATCATTCAACACTTGCAAATGGCTTACAACAAAAACTTATCATTTGTATTACTCTTTCAAGTGTTGATTTTTGTGCTTGAATTAATAGGGGGTATCTCGTGGGGAGCAAGAGGGTGTCAACGATGTGGATACCAAGAATGTGACAATGTCGTATCTAGCAGGGTTTATGTCCCCAAATCTGTCAATTCTACTAGAAAACTTCCCCTCCTTGTTTTCTATCATTGGGGGATCCTTTATCTATAACAGGGCATTTTCTCCCTTTTATATGACAACTACATTTCAGCATTAGTACGGAAAGCCAACATTGGTGCATTCTCGGTTGACTACAGATACCATATTCGGATTTGTGGGGTACTAATCTAGGCAATCAACTGTTGGATGGCCCACGAGTGAACCCGCTGATGGATTCAAGGCTTCTGAGCCCTACCCTGTGACAAAGTGTTGGTTGTGGTTGGTGATGAAGATATCTTTAAGGACAGGGGCTTAGTTTACTATGATGCACTGCGTAAGAATGGATGGAGAGGAGAGCCTAAGCTTTTGATGACTGGAGGCAAGCATTGTTTTTTCTTGATAGAAATCGACTCCACTCCGCTTGCTAAGGTTGTATTCGAGCATTTATCTTCTTTCGTCAACTAAGAACCCTAAATCCTAAATTCAAACCATGTATGCATATCTAATGGAAGCTCGATGTTATGTAGAAAAGTTTCAAAAGTTTAAACAAATTAAAGTTACGTAGTTTCTTATGATGCTAGCAAGTATATTTCTATCTATTTGGTAGAATATGGGGCTGTTTGGGTAGGCTTTTTTTAAGCGAGTTTCTGAACTTTCTTAACCTTAATCTGTTAATTAAATTTATATATTTTTATATTTTTTATGTTTAATTAATAAATTTATATATTTCAAATTATATTTTTTTCATGATTTTTTTTATATCTGTGAACTTATATATATATATATATTTAACATACAAACTCTATCTTTGACAACTTGATGGGTTTGCAACAACCCCATCACTGACGACACAAAGACAGAGATGGAACCCATTGTTGATGGGTTCATCGGCGATACCTAAGGTTCCAAATCTAGTTTTAGTTTTTTTTTCGTTGTCGTCGTCGTCCTCATCGTTGTTGTTGTTGATGATGATGCTTTGTCTTCTTTCAATGAATAACATAAAAATAACAACCATTGCGACAATGCACAACGACTTAGAAAATGGGGATTGGGGATTTTGAATTAGGGATTCGGGGAGTTGGCTTGGAAACTTTTAATTTGTTTGAGGGTTGAATGGTCTTTTTACTTTGTCAAACTAACTTTAAGGTTAGAAAAGGAAAAGTTGGTCTGTCATACCATTTGAAAAACAGTAGAGTAAAGGTTTTTAATTTTCGTAACTTTAAAATTATTTGGGTAACGCCAAATATGTAACTTTTTTAAAGAAGTTAATTTGTAAATATCAAACTTTTAGGGGGGTGATTGGCATATCAGTTTGACTCCTTATAAGTTATTGAATTAATTTATAAATTACATAACTTATTTTTTTGATGTTTTTGATAACATTTAATAGTTTAAACACTCTATACCTTATAAGCTTTTCCACCAATATTTGAGAAAAGCTATTTCTTCCCAAATAAGCTCTTATGAGCTTTTTGTATTAACAAATGAAATGTTTGATTTATCCTCAAATAAAATATATATTTTCAACCAAACACCATTCTTCATCCCTCTGTCTTTATTGTCACTGCTGTCGCTAGACCCATCTTCGACCACCACTTCCAGTCAGACCCATCTCCATCACCATCACCATTGCCATCGTCCGCCATTTGCCTACATTGACGTCATCTGTTGCCCTAGTTCGTTGCCTCCATATTTTTCTCTATTGCCTCTATTGTCACCTCATCTTATTGTTGTCGCTCCCGTTGCCTCCTCCCGTTCACTATATATATATTAATATATATTGAATTAATATATTTAATATTTTTATTAAAAAATATTATTTTTATAAATTTTATTTACATTATTTATCAATATATCTATTTTTATCTTTTTGTTAAATTTTGATAGCTTATTAACTCTTTTAAATTAAACACATAAAGATTAACTGATAGCTTAAAAACACATTTATCCAAACATGTTATTAGTTTAAAAGTTACTCAATTTTTAAGTTTTACAAGACTTAAAAACTATTGAAAAAAAGAGTAAGCCAAACAGCCTCTTAAGCTTAATCAAACACCTTTTAAATAAAAACTTGATATATACAGAGTCTCTTAACAATTAAAAAATATAACGTTTGATCTTTAAAATGTAAAACTTCAACAATTGGTATCTAAACTATTAAAAAAGTTGTTTTAAGTCCTTGTCGTGATGGCTCGTTAGCACGTGCACATAAGTGTCTATTTTCATGAGTGAACGTCACGTTAGCAAGACACATCGAATTAGATTTAATACATAAATATAACATTTGGTCAACAATTAAAAAAAATTGACATTTGGTCCATAATATAAAAAATGACCAAATTTAAAAGACCTAAATTTCATACAAGACCTAAAAATATTCAAAAAATGACCTAAGTTTTATAAAAATACCTAAAAATAATAAAAAGATCTAAATTTTATAAAAAAAACCCTACAAATTTCATAAAAAGAGTTAAAAATATTTAGAAAAAAGAACCTAAATTTCGTAAAAGGATCTAAAAATTTCCTAAAAAAGACCTAAAGGTAATAAAAAAGACCTAAATTTCATTAAAATACCTAAAAAATTTAAAAAGACCTAAATTTCATAAAATACCTAAAAATAATAAAAAAACCTAAATAAAAATATAAAATGAAATTTAGGTCTTTCTATGAAATATAAAATGAAATTTAGTTTTTTATTTTTAGTTTTTGGTCTTTTAATAAACTTTATAGGTCTTTTTTAAATAGTTTTAGGTCTTCTTTGAAATTTTTAGGTATTTTTTTATGAAATTTGGGTTTTTTTTATAATATTTTTAGGTCTTTTTATGCAAATTTTAGGTCTTTTTGTAAAATTTAGCTCTTTGTATGATTTTTATGTCTTTTTAATGAAATTTTTAGATATTTTAAAGAAATTTAGTTATTTTTTTGAATATTTTTAGCTCTTTTTTATGAAATTTGTAGATCTTTTTCTAAAATTTATGCTTTTTTTTATTATTTTTAGATATTTTTAATGAAAATTTTAGATTTTTTTTTATAAAATTTAGTTCATTTTTTGAATATATTTAGTTTTTTTTAATGAAATTTAGGTCATTTTTTAATATTTTTAAATCTTTTTATGAAACTAAAGTTTTTTAATTAAATATAGTCCTTTTTTAATATAAGAGATTAAATATTATTTTTTTAATTGTTAAAAGATTAAATATTATATTTATATATAAAAATTAATTTGACGTGTTTCGTTAACGTGACATTTTACGTGACATAAATAATAATATTGTTTACTTTCAATTTAAAATAAATTATTGAAGTTCTCTTTTCTCTTTTTGTGTGTAATTATATTTTATTTAAAAATTTAATTATTTTATAAAAATATAAAAAATAATAAAAAATCTAAATTTTATAAGAAACTATACAAATCTCATAAAGAGGAACTAAAAATATTCAAAAAAAGAATTTAAATTTTATAAAAAAATCTAAAAATTTCATAAAAAAATATATGCAGATAATAAAAAAAGACATAAATTTTATAAAAAAATACTTAAATTTCATAAAGAGGCCTAAAAGTTCAAAAAAAGACTTAAAAATTTCATAAAAAGACTTAAAAATAATAAAAAAATACCTAAATAAAACATATAAAATGAAATTTAGGTCTTTTATGAAATATAAAATGAAATTTAGTTTTCTTTTATTGTTTTTAGGTCTTTTAATAAAATTTGTAGGTCTTTTCTGAATATTTTTAGTCTTTATGAAATTCTTAGGTTTTTTTATGAAATTTTGGTCTTTTTTAATATTTTTTGTCTATTTTATGAAAATTTTAGGTCTTTCTGTAAAATTTAGCTCTTTTTATTATTTGTATGAATTTTTTAGGTATTTTTAAGAAATTTAGATCTTTTTTTGAGATCTTTTTAATTTTTTTTATGAAATTTGCAGATTTTTTTAAAAAAATTATGCTTTTTTATGGCTCTTCATCTTCCACCAGTTGTTTAATCGTTCATCAATGGCGGATTCCAAAGATGCTCACATCATCGTTGAAATCCCAGTGGGCGAAGAAACCCAGATCCCCGCCGCCGCAATGCAGCACCACCCGTTGGCGGAGATTTTCCAATCCGGCGGCCATCTCCTGCTTCTGAAGCTCTGGCAGAGGGAGGAGGAGCTCTCCGGCCGGCGGATAGGGTCCAAGGAGGCGAGAATGGAAGCCGTGAGGAGCGAAATATTCCAGCTCTGTTGCGTCTTCAACGGCTTCTTCTTAACCATTCTCTTCACCTCCTCTCCGAATTCGGATGCCTGCGGGAGATGGTGGATTCCTTCGGCTTTGGAAATGTCCACTTCATCAAGGGAGTCGTTCATACCTGGCACGGTGTGGCTCGTAACAACAAAGCAGGGAAATTGATCGCTTCTGCTTCCCGGTTCCTAATTCAGAAGTTGCATAGTGAAGCGCCAGTATTCTAACGGAGATTCAGAACTGCCAATACTCATTGGAGATCCAGAACCTCCTGCAACGCGACGATAGCGCCTCTGGAAGAATTAGACCCAACTGTTATTTACCGCCGAACAGCTGAAGCAGATGCAAGACAAGTCTTTGCTACAGAGGAGTAGAGTGAAACTCAATCCATTCCGGATCATTACTCTTAGCTCACTGAGTGCAAGGTGGGAATGAACTGTTGAGCCATTTACACGGAGAACAAGTGTCTCATCTCATTCCTTCCATCTGTTAAGCCGTGGGCCTGAATTGAAGGCTACATCGATCTGTCTGTTTGTCCATAATTTTTGCATTCAAAGACAGATTTTTGCTGCCTCCAACGAACACTACTGCTCACACATTTCACATATCATCATGTGTGGGACTCATTTTCCATTTTTAAGTATTTTCCTGGTCAACCCCTCAGTCTCATTATAAGCAAAATTTAGAGATCTTTATGTGTTGATGCATAAGGTTCATCAAGTGTCAAGACTTGGATTTTCTCTTGTGTTTGGGGATTATTGGGTAAAAATTAGTTAATTCTTATAGTCTTCTTTCACTTGAATATTGAACAAAATTAAAATTACCAGTAAAAGATGTTTTGGCATAAAATGGAGGTGTTGAAAGGATTGACTAATATTAATTTTATTTGTATTATGATTTTTTTATAATTTTTAATATTTTGACCTTATCTTTTTTAAAAAAATAGAAAACTTGAGGGATGCTCGATCAATATACCATCCCACCCTCTCAAAAACCTATGGCCCTCACACCTCATATTAGGAGGACTGACAAGTGAATTGCAAGTTGAAATCTAAGTCTTGATTATATGGATATATGTAAATTATTAACAATCATATGGAGATAAATTAGATCCCCTCGACTTTGCGATAGCCCAAGCTCTCGAGCGTGTGCAATGGACCATCTATATTATCTTGATGAGTTACTATTTTTTGACATGTTATCTATTTTAAATTATAAAATTGACATAATTTTATAAACTTTACAACTTATATTCAATCCAAATTTATTTGGATTTGAGTTTATATAAAGCCCAAGTAACTTGACCCAAATATGCATATATTGAAAAAATAAATTTTACATTCCAAGCAAAATGTCAAATTTTAAAAATTACAAAATATTAATAACATTATCAAATTAATTGAGCAGATAAAATCTATATATACATATATATATATATATATATGACAACAAGCACACTCTCTCTCTCTCTCTTTGTTCTTGGCTTCTTTATCTCTCTATTCTTGACTTGACATGTAGCTAGCAATTATATTGCCGAATATGCCGTTGGGGTACAAGTTTCACCCCACCAATGGAGAATTAGTGTCAAATTATCTTCTTGACAAGGTCACTCAAAATTCATTGCCTGCGGAGTCTATTTTGATCCAAGAATGCAACCTCTATGATGAGATTGAATTGTCTGATATTTTTGCCACAACAAAGGATGACACCAAGCTCTACTTTTTCACCCACCTCAAGAAGAAGATTGAGAAGGGCTTGCACATCGATCGAACGATGGGGAAAGGAACCTAGCGAGAAGTTAACAAGGGTGTGGATATCTTTGATGATCAAGGCAAATTGATCGGGCAAGTCAAAAGCTTGGTTTACGAGAATAAAGACAACACTGAAAGTGGTGCTTGGAACATGAAGGAGTTTAGTCTTGGCGGCGTCTTGCTGCAACATCAAATCAAAGTTCGCTTTCCATCTCTCTTCTCTCTATATATATTATATATACGATTCAAATGTTCATTGTCTTAATAGTTTTCTTGATCTTTTGTAGTTGAAGAACTGTGTTCTATGTGTGCTTAAAAGGAAATTGAGAGACCCAAACGCAAACCGACGCAGACTACAAATTGAAGAAGATGTTCCGTATCCATACGCGTATGTCTGTCTCTCAATCTCTCATCTCTCTAGGGTGAGGTTCATCACCAAAGCCTGTTGTAATTTTCTATAACTGGGATAAGCATGGCGGCGACCTTGTAATTTTCTATTTACTTCGTGTTCATACGTATATATATATATATATTATATTTTAAAAAAAATATATTTTAAATATATTTTATCTAACTAGTAAATATATTTATTATATATTTTCAGTTTTATATACGTAAAATATTTATCAATATCTAGAAAGATAAATCTTTGTAATTAAGAAATAAATCTAGTTTTAGATGTATAAATATGAAGAAAAAATTACTAATTATGTTTTAAAAATTAATTATGTTTTAGAAGTTATGAGTTAAAATGTTGTTAATATAATTAATTTTTATTTTTAACAAATAATATATTAAAAAAATATTAATATAGTATTCTAACCTATTATTTATTCATGGTTTAGTAACTAATTGTGATAATGCATGGGAGTTAGATTTCGACTGATCCATCAAGAACTAGTCTCCGATTACCTTTTTAACAAGGTGACACGAAACTCGTTGTCGATGGAGTCTGTAATCGTCGAGTGCAACCTCTACAGTGAGTTAGAATTGTTCGACATGTATCTTTGCCATGGTTTCGAATAGTGACAATCTCTACTTCTTCACTTAGCTAAAAAAAGAGAGTCACAAGCGCTCGCAAATTAATCGAACCATCAGCAATGAAAGTTGGAAAGCTATAGAAAAGGGCGAGGATATATTCAATAGTAGAAGAAGGTTCATCGGACGAGTATAAAAGTTGATCTATGAAAACAAAACTCGTCCAAATTAAGACAACGTTTGGACCATAAAAGAATATAGCCTTCATGGCAATTCATTACAGCATCAAATCGTGATATATAAAACTTTAATCTTAATCCCCCCTCTCTCTCTATATATATAAAAAATATATATTTATATATGTTATTGAATTGCATTATCTCATTATTTTAATCATTTGCAGCTCAAAGAGTATGTTCTATGCATGATCAAGAGGAAAACAAGTTGTAGACCGAGTCTAAAGCGACGCATACTAATGAAAAATGAAGATTTTCATGATGAGCAGGGCAATTTTTTATAGAACAAAGATGATGAGATTAATCTTGGAGAAGATGAGCTCCCAATAGATGATACCATGAACTGTAAGGAAGGAATAACAATGACAATGCCATCGAGCTATTTCAAGGACATTAATTGATCCCATGGATAAGGCAACATTGTCAGGTATGCTTTGTAATGGATATAATATCTTCAGATGTAGCTATGGATCAAATTCTGAAAATAAGGTAGTCTACTCACCCGCATCGTCGTCTAATGTGAATTTATGATAAAACAAAAGTACAACGGAAGCTTCTTTGGAACACAATTCCGAAAGCTGAAAGCTCAATCAAGAACTGTACTTCACACAAATATTACAGCAGTCAATTATTGTGAGTGAATTCCTTGACATGAAACTCGCTGTGGATTCTTAATTACAGGCTTTCTTATCACAATTTATCTAAGATGCTAATCATTAAGCAAAAAGTTTCTAACAATACACCATGGATTCATGGAGAATGTCATGAGGGCTGAGTTGTGCTGAATCCTCGGAACTGCAAGATCACCTTTAGGACTGCCCGGAAGGGCACTCTGATGCTTAAGTCCGTAGTAAATGATCAAAATGGATAAATTGACAAAGAAGAAAGTAAAAGATGAAAGTGAAAGAGTGTTCAGATACCGAGGTTGAGAGTTCAAGTTCTTCATTCCAAGCTTTCAGCTTGCCTTGCTCAGAGGGGCCCCTTTTAATGGACTCTTAGCTATCTCACTGTCTAGAATTGTAGAGCACTTAGCTGAATGTGGTTAGCAGGATTCCCCTTTAATAGTCCCTTTAATAGACTCTTAACTACAAATAAAGAATTTCTACAAGATGAACTAAAGGTAGGGAGATCCATTCCGTTAAATCATTTCAAAAGAAAACTTTTAACAAAAGTTAAAGTGGTATTCTCTTTGTGTTTTAATTTTTAGTTTAAATTTATTTTTAATTTTATATTTTAAGTATCTGTTTTAAATTTTTTTAAAAACGCATTCTTTTTATTATTTTAAAAAATTATTTCTTAAAACAAAAAACTAGAAAACGTGTTTACTTTTAAATTTTAAAAAACATCATTTTATAATATTTTATTTAATAAATTTAATTTAAAATAAATTATAAACAATTATTACTAAATTATAAATCATTAAAAAAATTAATATAAAAAAATTATATTACATATCCAGTATTCAAATAAAAAAGATAAAAAAAATCAAATCACAAAAGGATTTAAAACACAGAAGATTATGAAGAGCTACAACATAAATCAATCACAGAAAGAAGTAATGATTGGTGAATGAGAGTTTGCGATTCAAACGACAACGGTGTTGGGGTTGTCTGTCAACAGCGGCGGGCATGATGGTTGTTCGACAATCGAATAGAGGGCAGGCGATGACGTTGGACACGATGGAAGGGGAGCAACGATGGGCGATCGACGGCTGCTCGCACGGCCAGTGATGAGAGCGGTTGAAGGCGGTGGTCGCAGTGGCAATGGCGGATGTGGTTGACGACGGTGGCTGAGGTGGTGCTGTCTTTTCGTGTTTGCGAGATTTGGGTATTTTGGAAAGAAGAGAGGAGAGATGGGGTTTGTCAGATTTGGGGGGAGGAGGGTGTGCGCATGTTGTGTTTCTGCGTTTTGGTTGTTTTTAGTGTGTTTTTTCTAAAAATATCTAAAACAATAAAATATTATTTTAAGTTTTCTTTATAAAATTTTTTTTATTTTCGAAAATATATTTTTTAAAAAAAATTAAAAACTCAAAACAAGTTGAAAACAAAAGTGATGCAATAATAACAAGGAGTGGATTTGAATCGTATTGGATTACAAGGGCAGAAATTATGGGAAGTGCAGATTTTGGGTTAACTTCAAAAACTAAATCGTATTAGTGTAGTGGAACTAAGAGAGTTGGAAATCCCAGAGTCTAGTGTTTCCAATCCTTCAAGTGGATCAAGATTTGGAATTCCCTAGAGAGAGAGTTATGACCAATGGGTCTGATTTGAGTGCAGCAGAATGTCTACTGATTTAGTTATTTGTCTAGTTTTAGTCAAGAGCCTCCTTAAAATCAATGTTGTCATTATAAAAAATTGGGAGTTTTGTGCTTATTCTTGAAGGCTTGTTCCAAAACCTCTATAAATATATTCCATGGTTAATGAAACAGGTGAAGTAAGTTTCTTACAGAGAATTTGAGTTTGCAAAGCTTGAGGCTATCTGTCTCGATTCTAACTAGTGTGGAAAATTATCCTATTGAAATTACACTTTCTCTTCTTCCCTTCTCAATCTGGTGTTAAAAAGTCTATTCACCATGCAAAAATATTCTGTCTAGAACAACCATTGTAAGACTGGTAGTTGGCTTTGAATTTGAACCATTTCTACTCTTACCTTACAGTGTTATCAGTATAATGGATTTTTTCATTTTAACAATTTGTTAGGTGAAATTTGGTGGAACAGGTTGCTTGATGTAGAGAATGTTAAGAAAGTGTTCCTAATTTTGGAGTATCTGCCGCATGACCTGAAGAGCTTTTTGTATTCGTGTCTACTTATTCACAGGCACACAGCTGATAACAGAAGGAAAATTTCAATGATTCGAGTCGATCAGTATCGAGGTCAAATTAAGCTTTACCAATGAACAGACAACGCAGCATAACAGCTGACACAACTTACAGGAAGAAAACAAAGCTGATACAAGTTCATTTTCTTTCTTGAATATAAGCATTTAGAACTTCAATCCATCCATCCATCAACTCCCAATAAATTGGTAAAAAGAGATGGAACATTATCGAAGTAGGCATTGAAGATCTACTCCTTGTATTAAACCGGAATTACAATTTCCAAGGATGTTCATTATTACGAGAACAGCCAACAAAAAAGAGATTCATCAAGCTCTCTAAATCTCAAGAAAACTAGCCCCAGGAAGAAGAAGATGATGATGATGAAGGAAGAGAAGGAGAAGGAAGCACTCACCGGAGCTTCTCTCGACTTATCCATTGTCCTGAATTGCTGGAACCCTAGGACGCACCGCCGGTCAATGCGAACGCCTGCGACCATTCTCGACGCCGGGGACTTGCAAGAAATGCCATGGACAGATTAATAAATATGACGTTATTAGGTTTTTATAATATTTAATATATTTATAAATAAATTTATTAATATTTTTTAAAATAATTATTTAATAAAATTATTTAAAATATTTTCATAATTCGAAATTTAATTGGTCTGTAAAAAATTACAAAAATAAATACTATCCTTATGATATAATAATTATTATTTTAAATACAATATTAAATAATCTATTTGAATAATTTTTAGATTCATTTTTAGGATCAATTTCAAAACATTATATTAAAATATATAAAAAAATTATGTAATATATAAAATGAATCAAATACACATAATCAATAATCAAATACACACAAGCACATATAAACAGATACACATTACATTAAAATAATAAGATATACACATACACATAATCAATAATTAAACACACAAAATGAATAATCAAGTACACAAAATAATTAAATACACGCATATAAAAAAATAGTAGTCAAATACACAAAATATAATTCACTCAATACTTCAATATATAAAAAAAATATATAAAATAGAATAAGGAGCAAATTTTAGCTCCTCATCTATAAGGAGCCATTTTAACTTCAGCCAAATTTTGAGGACTGACAAAACATATAAGGAGTTAAGTTAGAGATAAATTAAAGCACTTTCCTCCTTATTTTTTGGTTTGGCAAGAATTTTGGCCATGTGTTGGAGATGGCCTTAAGCTCAATCAATATCGAGGCGCAACCTAGATGCCCTAGCCTGGTAGCTCTGACTCAATTAATTACACTTTGACCCCATGAATTCCTAATATTTACTTATTAACCTCAAAATTTTAAAGAATTATAAAAAAATCAAGTTCTCAAAACAAAAAACCCAAAAAAAAAAAAAAAACCTTTAGGATACCAAACAAGTAAATATTAGAAAATGAGTAATGTTAGAAATGATTATATTTATTACATTTTACGATTACATTTTTGTGTATTTTTTTTGGTTAAATTATATTTATTATATTTTTTAAAATAATTTTATTAATTAATAATAAATATATTGTATTTTAAAATATTTAATTAATAGATAAAATATTCTAAAACCTAAAAATAAGATATATTTTATTTAAAATTAAATCTCCCTCATTGCACTTTTAACCATATATATTTTATTTTAGTTAAAGAGTGTCAAATGCACTTTATTTTTAATATTAAGTATTTTTATTAATTTATAATAAATATACTATATTTTATAATATTTAATAATTAATAAAATTATTTAAATATTAAAAACAAATATATTAATATATTCTTAACAAGGGTTCCAAGGCAATTGTAGCTTAGGTTATATGGAAATGGAAATAAAAAAACAGATATAATATAAAATAGAAATAAAAAAAATAATATTTTTTAAAAAATAAAAAATTAAAAAGAGAAAAAATACATAAATAAAAAATATAAGAAATTTTGTTATAAATATAATTTTTAATATAAAAATTAAAAATTATAAAAAAATATTTATTTAATCATAAATTTCATAATACATTCAAACAAATTGTGAAAATAAATTTTTAAAAATATAAAAAAAATTGAGTTAGAGACAAAGAAAATTATGTCTATTTCCTTTCCGTGGGTATAAAAGTTTTTAAAATTGTACAAATGATTCGAAATATTTTTTTGACTTTTTTAATATTTTGAAAACAAAAACGTTTTAAAAACATTGAGACGACGCCTTCAAGATATTTTTATATTTTATATATTGAAGCAAATCGTTTAACCCTTTCAAGAAACTTTTATTAGCATAAAAAAAGAATCTATGTAGTTTGATAAAATCTTTTTTTTCTCCTTTTTTTTGTTTTGTTTTGTTTTGTTTTGTTTTGGGAAGGTCCAAACAAGCCTTTCTGTTCACTATTTAACAGGGCCTCAAGTGGTTGAACTTGAAGGAAGAAACCGACACAAAACTGTATGTTGTTAAGCCAATTCGAGATCGCAAATTTGGCGGAAAAATCTTGGAGGTCCTTTCTGTTCACTATTTAACAGGGCCTCAAGTGGATGAAGGAAGAAACCGATGCAAAACCGTAAGCTGTTAAGGCAATTCGAGATCGCAAATTTGGTGGGAAAAATCTTCGAGGTCTCTCTCTCTCTCTCTCTCTCTCTGTGAATTGGTATGTATCCAATAGTTTTGCAATTACGGTTACTTCCAATTTGCTATATGCGAAGAGATCGATCTTCTGCCTCGGTAACTATTGTTCTATTCCAATTTGTTTTATTCTGGTAACTGTTGTTCAATTCCAAATCGAATGATCTTTAATTATTTTTAGCTATCACCGCCTCTTGGAGTTCTTCTCTGTGAATCAACTTTGAGGATTTTAAGCCTTCGTCATTTTTTATCCTTCAACAATGCTGTGAATGAATATCAAATGGCCTTAATGTATTCTCATAGAGTCTGATGTATATACATATTGCGTGTGTATATATATATATATTAGATTTAGTGGCGACTTCGGTTTCGATTAACAAAATCTTGCGTTCAAATTGTTTCTGAATACTAACTCTGTAGTTTCTTGATGTTTTCGACAAATTCTTGAATGGAATTCGACTTGTTAGTATACATTTTCTCAGCATCTCAGATTTTTCCTTTTGTTTCATGGACAATGTAACACATATCGGTCCCGTGCAGCCAAACTGAAACATAGGCGCCGGAAAAAGTCAAATTTTAATTTATCAGAACAACTTTAAGTGAAGCTATGAATCATGCATGTGGTAATATCAACTTGAAATTTACTGGTTTCTCTTTTGCCCCACCAACAGATACACCTGACGAGTTCTTAGAAACATATTTAAGGAAAAACTGCCCTCTGTGTGGTACGAAGGGGGGCGAGAGCCCCATGTGAATGGCAGACAGGGTGCCACTAAGTCTTTCAATATTAATCTGGAAAATATCTTCTTGGATTGCACATAGCCGTATATTCAATCACGACACTTTTTGCCTTCTGACCAGACTACCTGTGAAGATGATACATGAAAATCTGAGATGTTTATTTTTTTATTCCTTTAATTTTTATTCCTTGATGGAGAAGAACTACCTTCAATTCGAGTTAGCAGTGAGAAACTTCCTAATTAATTCTTTGATTTTCTTAGTTGTTTATAGTAGAGTTCTTTCATTTATCAATTTGCTAAGCTTTACCAATTTGTTGGGAGTTGATGGATGGATTCAGCTTATAAATTGCATATATTCTTTCTTATGCTACCTTGTCTGTTCATTGGTAAAGCTTAACTTGATCTAGATAACCCTGACACCTCATTCAAATTTCCTGCTGCTGTCCGCCGTGTGACAGTGAATTGATCACATGGATAAGGTAAATGTGGTGATGTAGCTTTTCTCATATCTGATATTGCTTTATGTTGCTTCTCCACTGAGGTTTTGTTTTTCTTATAAACTGCCAGTACGAGGTATTTAGGTTTATTGGAACAGTGGGTGGCTGTCGTCTTCTGAAAGCCCGTCATCGTTCCTCTGGAGATTTGGTCACTTTGAAGGAGGTTTCTATAAATCTATCACAGGAGGGTGTACCAAGCTCTTTACTCAGGGAAATCTCCTTTTTGATCGAGCTGGATCAAAAAAACATTGTGAAGTATGCTTCACTGTGGAGATAATATTTTCAAATGTCTAAAGCTAAAGATCAAATTGATTCTGGTTTCTCTTCTTAATTTTTCCTCAATCACTCTCTCCCATAATATTTATACTAAGCTTTCTCCTTGCTTTTTTTTGCTGAAAGATTGTTTTCATAATTTGAATCCATGGCCTTCTGATTACAAAGTACTACCTTACTATTGTTGCCAAAGCTTGCCCTCGATATAAGATCAAGTCAGAATCACAATAATATTTATTAAAGTAATTACAATCATATACTCTCCACCAAACATGAACTTAATAAAACCAAATCCCTCCCCTTTTTTGCGACAAATTAAGAAAGGCTAAAAAACATAGAGTAAATATAACAAAAATTAGCAAAATAAAGCATGGGGTCTAGGAAGAATAATAACTAGAACCCAAGGGCTAGAACGCTAGTGGTTAAGCAAAAAATGTCCACCAATACAACCTATAATTACCATGAGGGTTGGGGAAAATGAGGATCTAGAAGCGTACTTATCTTCTAAAAAATTAACTAAAGACAAGGAGATTCTTACCTTTAACTATTTGAAAACAAAACCTCTAACAAAAGTTAGGATTTTGGACCCTAAAAAGAAAAGACTGTTCACTAAGCAAGAATATTCTGTCAACATTTAACAAGTTGATTGGTGGAACAGGTTGTTTGATGTGGGGAACATTGGAAGAAGAGTGTACCTTGTATTGGAGTATCTGCCGCATGACCTGAAGAGCTTTCTGTATTCAAATTTTTTTCTTTACCTAGGCCGGACCCTGATGAAAGTATGCTACTTTGGCAATCTTCTTCTTCCTTTTATTTTTTTATTTTTATTTTGATGTACCTGCTTTTTTATTTTTTGCTTGGTGAGATAAAATATCCTCTAGCTTATGAGATTAATTAGTGAATTTACAATTTTTAATATAATATCATGCTAAACTATGAAAAGACCAATCTTTTTATGTAGCTGTATTGGCATTTTGCCTGCTGTTCATTATTATTCTATTTATTCATTTGTTATTATTATTATTGAGGGACATCTAGATTTCCTATTATCATCAATCTAATTTTTCTATTTTCTATTGATTCTAATGATGAAGCTTAGGCCATTAGTATGTTTACTTGCATGATTTATTTTTCTCATTTTATTGGCAGGGTCTTCTTTATCAGCTTCTGAAGGGTGTTGCTTACTGTCATTCACAAAAAACTATCCACCGAGATCTAACGTGTGAGAATTTGTTGGTCGATGAACGTGGAAAATTATTGAAGATAACAAACTTTGGGTCAGCTAGGGGAATTGACGTTCCCTTCAAAACATATACTGGAGGAAGCCAAGTACTAATTCCCACCTGTTTTTTTAACTTCAGCTTCTTCTCATTAATTATCTATCTCTACCAGGAAGAAATTGACGTCATAGATCCAAAGTGTGCAGCAAGGAACTGACTAGTTTCTTGTTGCTTCTCCCACGGCATATGTTATGTCACGAAATGTTTGTTCTTTATATCTGAAAATGCCTTGCCTTTCACTATCAAATACAAGAAATTTGGCAACCATGTTTAATTGTACATTCCAAGGAACTCATGTCGAGACTCGGTAAAGAGAGTAATAGGTTTACTTGGTTTCTCAACATGTATGCCATGAGAACTTTTACACTGGAGGATTATTTTTACCTTTACACTGGAGGATTATTTTTACCTTCCTCGGGGTCCAGGGAGAGGAATAATTTGAAGTGTTGCAACACCAGATATAAATGCAGTTCCTTGTCTTTTTGTCCAAACATTCCTGCCTACAAACTTAGATATTGCTAACGGGTTTCAGGTAACAACTCTGGTGTATAGAGCTCCAGAGCTCCTACGTGGTGATTCAAAGTACTCCACTGCTGTTGACGTGTGGTCTGTGGGATGTATATTTGCTGAGATGGTGAGGAAGCAGACTCTGTTCAGTGCAACAACTGAGGAAGTTCTACTGATCCAAATATTCAGGTGCCATGTTGCTTCCATCCACTGATTACTGAGATCTAATTCCTTGCATCGGTAAATACTAATTCTATATTCTTTAAATTTGAAGCCTTTTGGGCACACCAGATGAGGAAATATGGCCTGACATCAATGAATTATGCAAGCGTCTACGTGCTTATGCTGAAAATCAAGCTAAGGTAGTACAGGCTGTATGTGTGATTTTTATTTTCCGTGACTTAGAATCTGAAAAGGCAACATTTGTCTTGTCTTCTTCTGCAATGTAGACGTTGAATAAAAGCATTCCCCCCCTTCTGGAAACTTTTGACAAGAGTGAGCCCAAGGTATATCAGCTCTAGATATATGTGGTTCCATTTTTCTTGGTCCAGTATGCTTTTATCCTGCCTTTTGTTTTTCCATGCAGGAACTGTCTAAATATGTCAAAGGTCTGGAAGATTCTGGAGTCGATCTTCTTTCTGTAAGTGTCCATTTTGCACAATATTTGAGCAGAAATTAAATATGCAACTAGATGAAAGAGCACAGTAATATTTTCTTAATGCCATCTGATAAACTTTCTTTAAGTATATCCCGACATCAACACCCAATTAATTTCATGCATTCAGAAGATGCTGACAGTGAATCCAAGAACAAGAATTACTGCTTCTGAAGCAATGAAACACCCATACTTCCGCGACAAGGACATGAAACCTGTCCTCAGAATCTGACATCACATGTGGAACAATCTGCTCTGTGTGATTTCACTAGAGAACTAGTCTGTTTTTTGTAATGCACTCAAAAGTGTAGATGGTCTTTTTCACCTTGAATAAGTACAAACTGATTGGATGAAACTCTCCCACTCTCTGTATAGTTGGCCGTCAAGAAATACTATCAGCTAGCTACAAATAGGCCCTTTTGACTCGGAATTTGACTTTAGATGGTTAATACTTTTCGTCTCCGGGCTTCTTCTATGTTTCATTTCCAAACTGTAGCAAAAGAAAGATTGACTTAACAACTTGAAAGGGAAGAGAAGGTAGTCTAAATAATAAAAGGGAAGTGAATATTTGGTAGAATCTACAATGGCCTATTCGTGATTAAAGTTCTAACTTTTTTGGGATAAGTTTACACAGATTTTATTGTTATGTATTTATTTTATAATATGAATCGTAAATTATTACGCTTGTTTGGTGAGTTTAATCACTGTACATTAGAAAGGTAGATGTTATAGGTCTTTAATAATAACAATAATAAAAATTCTGGCAAATAACACCAATTCATCTAGAGCCCAGTCAATGCCTAAAGAGAAGTTCAGTATGGCCTGGCCAATTGCCACATGGGGGCCGGGAGCGGAGCTGAGGGGGGAAGGATTAGGCGGGCCTGATATTTTGGGCCTCCCAAAGAAGTTTAAACGGCTTCAGGATATGCACTTGGATTGGATTGGATGGGATAATATAATTAGGTACAACCTCTAATGGGCCGGGATTAACAATACTATTAATTTAGATTCGCTAATGCATTGTTTTCAATTAATTTGACTGATTAATAAAAGACTAAATTACATCTAAAAAGGAAAATATTAAGGGGTTGTTCTCTTTGTATTTTAGTTGAGTTTTTTTAGTTTTGAATTTATTTTTAATTTTATGTTTTGAGTATTTGTTTTAAGATTGTTGAAAATAATTTTTTTTTGTCTTGTCTATAACGTTTTTGGCATTTGAGAAATTTTGAATATATTTATGATGAAAATAGTTAAAATGACTTTTTGTTGTTTGGATTTTTTTTAATTTTAAAAATATATTTTTAAAAATATGAAAATAAACATATTTTTACTATTTTAAAAAATTAAAAATAATCTGAAAAAAAAAGGGCCTAAAGTTTTAGTCAACAATAATATATGTTAGGACTTACAAAATGAGTCAACAAGTATTGATTAAAAATATGGTATTCATTTTGGAGTGTTTATATTCCATAAATTGTTGTACTATATATATATATATATATATCTATCTATAATCAAATACATAATCATATCTAATTATCATTGTCATCATTATTTCTAAATTACTAACGTAATCTTTCAATTAAGAGAGAGAGTAGTATTATATTTATAATCAAATTAGAGTTGTAAGGTACCTGAAACAGATACAAAAATCAACAGATGAGACAGCTTAATCAATTACTTTGATTTATCCTAATTAAACTTTCTTAATAATTTGCAATTTTTTTAATTAAATTCTACTTCAGACTCTGATCAACACCCAAACGTACAACTTACCTTAAAAATCCTGTAAGGTTCTAGACATTTACATACATACATAAACATACATGTGTGTATGTATAAGACTGAGTAGGGCATGATAGCCCAATTTTTGGAGCATGGTGGCCATGTGATGACAAAATCTCTCTCTCTCTCTCCCCCTCTCTGCATGATGCTCGGTACCAGAGAAAAAAGAAGCAGATGATTATTGAAAGCAACATCATGCCATAATCCAAAACCTTTAATCGACACATTCTCTCATGAAACCTTTTGACTGGGTCATCTCTCTCTCTCTCTCATGATCATGAAGGCTAGCCCTTGGATCCATCAAATTCAAATTATGTGTCTGAATCAAAAGATACTAAAGATGGAAGAGATTCACTCCCTCACTAGCTCATCTTCACTTTGTGTGCATTTTTCTTGCTGTTCTCTCTCTCTCTCTCTCTCTCTCTAACCATCTATATATATATGTGTGTGTATGTATGTATGTCATGCATTCACTGATAATTGGGAGTTTCAGATCCGAGAATTCACTTACTTTCATGCACAAAGGAAAGGAAAAGAAAAGAAAAGAAAAAAAAAGAAAAAGAAAAGCCCACTTGTAACAGAAAGAAAAAGGCTTTAAGCAGATAGATGGTGACCATATTTACAAGACCCATCCATATATATGTATTTCTGTATACACACACATATATGTTTGCCACTTTGTTTTCCCCCAGCCCAAAGACTGCAAAAGCTCAAGCTGTGGAAACTTTGTCTCCATGCAAGATCTTTTCAAATTCCAGTAACCATCTCTCTCTCTCTCTCTCTCTCTCTCTCTAGCTCTCTGGACAGAATGAGACAATTGTGTATATATTGGAATGAAAGCAGAAAGGGTTGGAAAGTTGATGCAAAGCAAGTGGCTTTATCCCATTAATATTACCTAGAAAGACTACATCTATTTGCCTCTCTCTCTCTCTCTCTCTTTTCTTTTCTCTTTTCTCTTTTACTTTCCCTATCTTTCTTATCAGTTGTAATGATTTCTAGATCATGTTCAAAGATATCACATATATCCTCAGAACGGCCACCTTTTTATTGTTTGATCCCTCAACTCTCTTTTTTTATTGGCTATTGAGATATGACCCCACACACTTCAATCATCGATGCCCAAACCCTATCAGAATCTGAAAGCTTCCAGCTTAATATGTACACTTATACATACAAGGTGGCACCCACGTTAACATAATTTTAAATATTAATTTATTAAGTGGTAATTTTTTTATAAGATTAATAGAGTAATTTAATTACTTATCTAACCCCAAGATTTTACTTGATCTTAAAATTATTTTTTTTAAAAAAAAAAATATTGTCCATCCACAATAGATTCTAAAAATCAGAACTAATTAAGCCATCAGACTTGCTTTGACTTTGTAACCCAAATACCTAAAAAAAATCGATAAGATATAACAATTAAATCATAGTAGATTTAGATTTTATTTTTTAAAAATTTATGTCCTAATTATATGTGTATATATACGTATGTATATATCAGAAACAAAAATCGTTAAAAATCTTATCTAAAGGGTTGGAATTTAGTCGTTGGATTCATCATCGACTAGACTCAACAAAAAATGAGGCGAAAACTAGAGTTTTTATTTTTATTTTTGGGGGTAAATTAGAAGGTGAAAAGACACCTCTTCTCTTTCTAATCCCAATGACTAAGTTTAGTCTTTTCTTTCTCTTTACTCTTTTTTTTTTTTTCTTCAAGACCCTATAAATACAGTTACAATGATCCAATGTGTTCAGGATTCTACATATTTTTAAGTCAATATCTCTCATGTAAAGCAGATCAGATCAATACTGATGATGATGATGATGAGATCATCAAGCAGCAGGCCCCATTAGTTCATAAATCTTTTTCCTCAACTCATTTGTCTGAAAAAGAATGTTTTTTGTCATGTTGTTTGATTGGAATTATATTGGTCTTGTTCAAGACAGATTGGCTAATCATAGAAAACATTTCATTTGCACTGCTAAAGTTGAGCCCATGACTGCCTCATCTGCTTTTTTTTTTTTATGAGATTCAGTAGTAATAAAGTTGTACATTTTATAATTTTATTAATAATTAAATGGGTTTTACAAGTGAGTGTCTTTCTTTAACATTTAATGTACTTAATAATCTCATAAAAATATACAACATGTATAATTTAATTAAGAGCACTCATTAAGATATATTTAATGTTCTTATATTTAATATCCCAATGTTAATTTCTATTGATTAATATAAATATATCTTATTTTGAGATATTTTACTAACTAGTAAAAATATTCGGAATTAATCAAACTTTAGGTAAATAAATTTTGACATTCATCAGCAAAGTGGGAGCAAAGCTCGAGGTATGATTGAAATATTAATTTTAATAATTAGGTCATTGACTCATTGGTGCGTATTACTTAATTAAATGTTAATTAGGTTAAGGCATGATCAAGCCATCCAATATTTAACTTTTAATTAATATGTTGATTATTGTTTTAAGGGTAATGATTAAATAATAATAAATATATTTTATTATTAAATAAGATATATTTATTTTATTTTAACATCAAATTAAGTCTCTGTCTTTTCACATCCTAACCTACCATATTGTATTTTTTGATGGAAGGTAATTAGTAACTTACTAATTAATTTTGATAAAGCAACATGTAGATCAATTTAGAAGAGACATGGGGATCAGTAGAAAATTAACACATGGTCTAATCTTAATAATAATCACATAAAAGTTATTCAAAAAGTATCAAGACTTGTCCCGTAGCAAAACCCTAGCTAGCTATATATGTCTTGGGAAGGAGAGGACATGGCTCTACTAGCATGGTTAAGCATTTTGGCAACCATGCATTGGTCGTACCTCAAGGTCACATCTAAGGTAAGATCTCAACAAAAATCATGTTTGAATCATCATTGTCGAGATTATATAAAAGTCTTAAATCCCGAATATACTAAGTTAAATGTTAGAATTTATATTCTAAAAGTTTCGAGTTGGCAAAAAATTAGCAGGTGTTGCGTCGACGAACCCTAGATTCTCAATAGCATCACTTTTTCTTGTAAAAATAATAATAATGATTTTATTTTTACAAAAAGAAAGCATAGAAAGAAATAAAAAGGAAAAGGAAAAGAAAAAGAAAAAGGAAGAAAGAAAAGAAATATGTCTCAATTTAAAATTTAAATTTTTACACTTTTGCAATCATCAATTAATGCAATTCGGAGCCTTGTGGGGAGAGGAAGGTATATGGTTTTTAAGTAAGCCTAAGTGAAATATATTCAAGCTGGTGGAATAAAGTGGATGAGCCGATAAAAAGTTCTTATATATATACATAGAGATAGTCCGTACTATAACTATATATAAAAAAATAAAAAAAAATAAAATAAAAATTTATCAAGTAACGTTTAACAATTATAATTTAATTTTTAATTTTTATAGATAAAATTGTCAACAAAATGAACCTTGATATATTGGTTTGAGGTGATGAATTCAAATTTTATAACTAATATAGTTAACAAAAATTTAAATAAAATACATAAAATATATTTCGTTAAAAAAACACTTTATTTGATATAATTTTGTAACATCAAAATATAATATTTATTTATATAATATATGTGTGTGTATCATGTGAAAACGTTTCTCTTTTCTCCTTTCCCTTTCTTCTTTTTCCAACCCTTTTCTTCCATAATCAATCATTCGAAGATTACCCTAAAGTTGCTTAAGCCTAAATAGGAAGCACTAATTAATGATCCATGTTAATTATGCAAAAAGCTCAATTATACATTTAACCCTCCTCTCCAATTAATTAATATTGTCTTGACCCCAACTTGGCCAAATGGTCTCTATCAGCTTCAGCTTACGAGAGAATATATAATATTTAAAACATAATACAATTAGCAAAGCATATTTGGTTATGAAAGAGACTAACAATAGCCAAATCAACTATGTGCTAGTGAATGTGACATGAAGGTGACCCAATAATTCTTGAAGTCGGCAGCCAAATTAAAGTTGACTCAATAATTCATTGGGATTGTCAGAATAATAAACTTGTTATGATCATGAAGCAGCACCACCTACTTCATTAGCTTTTAGTGATATTTATGTTATATTTTGTAATCCATTAATTAATACAAATATATAACATATTAATACACAAATATCATTAAAAATATTATAATTAAATGTCTGAATAACATTTTTGTCGTTTATATGCCCCAATTCCCCCTCAACTCCTTTTTTTGGGTTACTCTATAATTCAATAAAATAGCTCACTATTTTTTAAAAATACAAATGTGAATTATAATTAGTGACACAAAACACTGTCACTACTGTGGCAATCAGAATAATTCATGATATTTTTTTGGTAAGTAAAGACTATATATTTGAGAACTAATGAGAGAATAATTAACACTTAAAATACTTGAATTCGAGATCTTAGACTCATAATATTATTATTTATTACTAAATTATAATAATTTTAATAGTAATTAGAGGAGTAGCCTGTACTAGCATGTGTAAATTAAAAACTAAAAAATTTTAAGTAAAATTTCATTGCATCGTTGTGCTTGACACAGTTGCAGTTTATATTTATATACATATATTCCTTTGTAATTAATTAATTAATTAGAGAGTGGAGGCTTCAAAGTTAATCTTCATCTTTATCATAAAGTGGCGAAGATTATATTCTTTTCATTTGTGACTGTGTGTGTGTGTGTGTATACTGCTCTTCTTTTCAGTTCATTCTTTAATTAATTAATTTATTTATTTGGTCCCACCACATATACATATATATATATATATATGTATATATATTTGAAATTAAGAATGGATTGCTATCAAAAGAAGGAGAACAAAGTGAAGAATTGGGCTTATTCTGATACGTTCTGAGGAAGATTTTGGTTCTTCCCAGCTCCCAAAGTAGCTTTTGCTTTGCATAATTCTTACGTTATGAATAATTGTTTTCGCTGTCAAACTTTACTAGCTATGTAATTCTTGTATATATATTCTCTTGTGAAAAAAAAAATTATATTTTAGAGATCGATAATAATTAAAGATAAATATAATTATTACAAACAAAACTATAGTAAATAGGCCTAAATGCAATTTTTTTATTTTTTTATTTTTATAATAGAGGGTTTCTATGCTTCGCGGGATTAGTCTCTTATATATGAATCCATGTATATTGACTCATTCTCATAAACTGAATAGAAATAAAACCATAAGTGAGCAAAAGAAACTAATTAAGACTGGGCAAGTTAGACTCATATAAAGAAAGTTGTAAAGTTGAGCAAAGCAACGGTAAAAGATAATTATTCGATCTATATATGTGTGAGAGATGTTTGAATTTCAGTTCAAAACTTTATATATATGGAAATGTTATTTAAAACAGACGCACGCATTTATATAAAAATAATATTATTAAGCGGTCATGTTTGATATTTTTACTGATATTTTATTCCTGCTCTCATTTTTGTGTATTGAATAAATTTAGCAGGCAAAACCATCCACAAATTACATACAATAAATAAGTACATAAAAATTTATAAAGGAATTCGCCCTAAATTTAGAATCCACTGTGGAGAAAGCAATGTTTTTTTTTTTTTTTTCAATTTTTTCTGAGGAAAATTCAGAAAGCAATGCTCTTGGAACTAAAGGAAACTGAACAAGGACAGCAATAGCTGCTCAATTAAGATTCTCAGAAAAATTAAAAAAGCTAAGAACAAACAGCTGAAAGACAAACTTGAAACTGAAATTAATTCTCAAATCAAGAAAAAGATCAAATAACGTTTACCTATGATCACAAGTAACAGGGCTGTTCTATTTAATTAATTTACATCTTCTACATCACATGGCATTCATCACAGTACTTAGTGTTGTTCATTACATATTTTCCTTTCCCCCATCCAATTTAATTCTTTTTCTCTCACGAAACATATATAAAAAACAAAACAAAAAAGAGTTGATTACTCCTAATTAATCCACACTGCTATGCTGGATCATCATTAATTTCACAGAATCTGAATCTTAAAGATGATTTTCCTGTCCACTGAATCCAAGAATCCAATCTCACCAACTGAATCATCATCATCATCTTCTTCTTCTTCTTCACAATTAATGGCATTAATGTTCAGATCCAGGGAAACAACCTGTGTTGCTTTCTCCTCTGATACATCATCATCATCTCTCTCCTTGGAAGGAGGAGAACAGGCCCTGGACATTGAGCTGAAGCTTTCGCAGCTGAAAATGACGATGGCATCCTTAAGAGAAACAAATCCACCACCATCACGAAGCTCGATCTTTCCACTTTCAATGGCGTTCTTGATTCCCTTCTGAGAACAATAATCTACTTGCTCCACATCTTCCATGAAGAACACGCGGCTGGGATTCGCCTGCACTGCCTCTGCAAATCTCTCCAGATACCCACCAGATTCATCCCTTGATCTTTTGTTACTGATCATCTCTTGATCTTCACTTGAATCAGCCCTTGTTGATGAGAAGCTGCTGAGCCCAATCTTGACGAAGTTTCCATGGGAGCCAAACACAAGCTTGGCCAGCTCCTTTGCGATCTTCTCTTTGCCCCTATAATCAACACCCAGGAAGAAAAACCAGGTTTCTTCTTTGTGATCTTTGCGCTTGCCCTTTCTTGCCACCATCCCTGACCTGCACTGGAGGATCGTGTTCGCGATGTCTGAAACTACTTCCTTCTGCCAAGGAACCTTCTTCTCCAAGGCATTGCATAGAACCTTCAAGTTCTCAGAATTATGCTCCATGAACCTCTGAAAGCACTGATCATCCTCGTTTAGTGTCGCCTCGCTGGAAGAAGCCGAGTTAGGACTGGAATTCGGGTTGGATAACAGGTCAGGCTTTGCCTCGTTATCGGATGTTAAGAATTGGTGTTCTTTTGGCAACCTTTTGGGTCCAAAAATCATAGGCCAATCCGTAAGGGTCTGGTGCAAGTCATAGGAAGAGACTGAAGTAGAGGAGGAAGGAGAAGACAATGAAGAGAAATTTAGGGTTTTCTCAAGAAAATGGGGCTGTTTGTGGAGTGAACTGCAGGTTGAGTTCCATTTCTTGCAGAGTTCTCTAAGGTTGCTCAATTCCTGCCATGAAAACAAAGATAGAAGGAACGTTAGATTAATGTCATCTTTGCACTAGTATGGAACGATTAATTAATATCGACAAATAGTTAATTAGGTATACCTGGTCATTGATAGTTTTTCTTTTGCTCTCTTCCTTGTACAGTTGGAGCCATGGAGGCAAGTTTGAGCCAGTGGAAGTGGAAGAAGACTCCTTGTGGCAAGTGTTTCCGGCCATTCTTCGAGCTTCTCTGTTGAAATTAGCCAAGCAATCTGTGCAGCAAATGAGGTTCTTCTCAACCCCAATCTTGATCTGTGACCAGCTTGAGTATTCGTCTCCCAGTGCCTTGCTTTGGAACTGGCCTCGCAAATCACTGAAAAACCCAAATGGATAACGCATGAAAAAAACATATATCTATATGGGTAGAGGCAAACTATAAAGAACTCATAAGTCTAGATTTCAAGAGACACCTGGGTGCAGTAAAAAAGAGCAGACCCAACAGCTCACCTCACCTATTAAGTTAGGCGTGGCGAATGCCAAGTCTTGCTCTCTATCGCTACATTCAGGTGGCGCCCATGGAACGACGAAAAACATGTATCTAGCTGGTACCTGTCCAAGTTGAGACTTAGTCCAAGGCTGCCAACAGGAACAGTGAGAGGGTGAAGTTGCCAGAGAGTTTCCAAACAAGGATGGCCACTCCTACACCTCATGTAAGTCTGGAAAGTTGAAATCCCCATGAGCCAAAGCTTTCCACTTTGCTCACCTCCACTCAGCAATCTACTGAGCTCCATGATCATGAGTTCCACTGGACAGTAATAGTTTCTGCTATGCTCGCCATAACTCGACCAAAACTCAGATACCCAGTTGAGATCGCCCAAATACAAGACCAACCCTCTTCCCACATGGCTTTTCACTAAGCACCTGAGCTCTCTCATCCTCTGCTCAGCCTCTTCAATGCCAAGGTTTTTCAGAGAGAAAAGAGGAAGGTTTATGAATGGCACATACCTCAAATGATCTTCCTTTACATCTCCTCTCTCAAACTTATCAATCACTCCTCTAACCACTGCTTCTGCACTAGCCAGTGACTCTCCAACAATTACAGTGTTCCTCCTTTTCTTGCTCAACAATGAGTTTATCACACTCATTACATCATCTTCCCTGCAAGCTTGCTGTTGTTCAGTTGAGTCAAGCTTGGATTGGCAACTTACAGGAGGAGTAGTTGTGCTCTGTGAGCAAATTGTTATCTCCAAAGAAACAGCTTGTTCTACATTGGCTTTTACTTGGGTGCTAGAAAAGCCGGCTTCTCTCATCACTCTACTGACACTGGGGTCATCTAAGATGGAGATCACAAGCTGATTTAGCTCCACTTTCAGGGCTAAAATGGGCTGCTGCTGGCTCTCAACCGAGCCCCGGCGCTGGTGGGCCTGCGCCCGCTTGAAGGCGGCGACGAGGGCGTTGGAGAGCGCCGGCTGCTGGTGGTGGTGGTGGTAGTGAGGGGCTAGAATAGGGCTAGATGTTGAAGTCGGTAGACGGTTTAAAGCCACATTGAAGCAGAGCTCCAAGGCCTTGCACTGGAGAGGGTGGGAATGGGCCTTAAGGCAGGCGGCGCGGAGGCGGCCGGCGGAGGTGGCCAGCATGGTGGCGGCGACGTGGAGAGGAGTCACCTGGGCGTGGCCGCGCCGCCTGGCTAGGCTTATGGCCTGCCTTACAATGGTTGCAGCCTCTGTGGTTAGGGTGTGGTGGACACTATAGCCTCCTGTCCTCATCTTCTACAAGTATTGTTTTTGCTAATTAAACACCAGAAGTTGAAGAAGATATATATATCAAGGAAGATGAAGATGGAGATGGAAGCTTAGGGTTTATTTGATGAATTTGTTTGGGGAAGAAAGAGGGAAATATCGAGAGAGAGAGCTTATGGACTGGAAGCTAGGTATAATATAGATATATGGAGAGAATGGAAGGTGGAGGAGATAATAATATAGGGAAGCTGATTTGTGCTTTTCTTGTCGGACGGGAAACTGGAAAAGGTATGGCTGTAACCTTTATCCACCATATGTCCTTTTGCTCATCACCCGCCTAGCTGCCATAATTAATCAATGATATAATTAATTAGGATGTATTTATATTATATATTTTAGAAGTATAATTTGTGTTACCTATAGTAAGATAAATAAATAAAAATATTTAAGTAAAAATTTATTCACGTTTGATAATAATTATTTAAATTTTAATTTTTTTAAACAAAATTATAAATTAAATGAGTCTTAGTGCTAACTGTGTGGTAAAGTTACTTCAGTATTAATATGTAGAGTATAAGCTATACCTTATATATATTTAGGGTAAATTACAATTATTACTTGTTTTAATTAAAGTTTATACTTTATAATAAATTAATTATGATGTGTCAATGTCTCCTTGGCATGTTAAATGTTAATTGTTAAATATTAAAACTTAACTATTAAATATTAAAATTTATTAAAATACCCTAAAATTTACTAAGCCCCCACTGGCTTTGGAAATTCATTGGGTTCCCCAAACTTTGCTATTTCATCAAATTTTATTAACAAAAGTTAACATTAATCTAACTCAAAAATCATTTGATGTTAAAATTTACATAAATCTCACAACCAAATGATTTTGAGATTTATATTAATGTATATCATCAGTGTCCTTTCCATATATATATATGTTTGATAACTAGGGTTAGTATTTTTGAATAGCATTAAGCTTTTGATAAAAGGTGGTCCGATGGATCACAATATTGGGAACTGTGCATAAACACCAAGCAAAGAAAACATTATTAGGGAAATAAAATACCCTAAAAAGTTGGACCTCCCCATTAAAGATATGGACGAGGAGGAATGGAAGGACACCTTTTTGGTTTATTATACAAATTATTCCTTTTAATTAATAAATTAATAATGATACGAAATATATATAATATCATCTGTCACCTTAACTACCGTGCTTAAACGTGTAAGGGTTCTTCATATTAATTAATGGGTATAACTTATGGAGAACTATATATATATATATATATATATTATCTACAATAAATAAGTAATTAATTTGAATGATTCTCTCACACACAATACAATGCAAGGCACCATGCAATAGAATACAACACAATGGTAACAAAGACTATAAAATTTGATGAAGGAGACTGAAGCTACAGAATTTGGGCCCTTTGCTCGAGGAATAGAAATGATTGGGAATGTGGGGTAATGTGTGTATTAATGCTCAATCAAAGTATCAAAGGACAGCTTTGGATAAAGAAGAAGAGGGGGAAAAAGAGGAAAGAAAAAGGGAAAGGAGAGAACTAAAAAGGAAGAGAAGTTGGTGAAGAACGAGGAGGAGAATGGCGGAAGGACTGTCTGTTTGAACTCAAAGCAAAGGAATCCGCAACTCTTTTAACACTCCCTCCTCTTGTGTCTGCATACATATATACACATATATAAACGAAAATATTATTTAAACACTTAAAAGTTGATATTTATCATAATACATTGTATTGTTTAAGTAACATTGCCGACATATTAACTTCCTCTTGAAAAGGAGAGCATGGAATAAAGTGTTTTTTTGAAGTTTTGTTGATAAAACATTAATATTGCGCCTTTGATTTTATATTTATAATGGGCATGCGTCGCATTTAATTTAATATAAATATTTATTTTTCATGTTATGAAATTTTGTTAATAAAGTATTTTTAAAATACTTTTTATGTATCTTGTGTTAAAAATAAAAATGAATTATATATTAACAAAATTTAAACTCATAAGTTCTAAATTGTAATTGATTTCTCAAGCAATTTTAATAATATGCCAAGATTCATTTTATTTAAAATTTTATCTAAAAAAATTTAAAAAGTATAGTATAACTGTCAAACGTTACCTAATAAACTTTTTATTTTGTCTTTTTACATGCGATACACAACCTACTTCTCTAGTATGTGTGTATTCATATTATTTCAAGGCAATAAAAATCAATGCAAGAACAATTTGGATATTTTACGAATCGATCTTTAATATTGCCCCGACTACTTTTCGGGTAGAAAATAATTATCTGTATTTTAGAGATTCAAAAGTAAGAAGTTACAATTTTTGTAATAGCAACCCTCCAGAATCTCTTAGTTTGTCCTCCTCGTAATCTTAGATTGTTTAGGATAGGTTTGAATCTCATTAACTATATGTAAAAGGCATTTTAGAGTTTAAATTTTGGGAGATCATGCCAACTATAATGCATGGTAGGGTTTGTATGATCCTAGACACCACTTGTGGTTATGCTATGTAATGGGTCTATTGCAAGTACTATATGTCTTTTGTGACTACTATGGAATTTCATTTTTCACACGGTAAGACTTTACTTGACTCTTATAAACCGACTTATCGAATTAGTCACTTAAAAAGTCTAATACTTTATTTTATAAATAAAATAAAATAAAAAATTCTAACAGCAAGATGCTTTTAAGCTTATTGTAGAAGTTGGCTTGCTTTTCATAACGGTAATGGAAAACTAAATTAAAGTTCAAAAGATTAAATAACATAAATATTAAACCTTTATATATAATATAAATATTAAAAATATCTTTAAGTACTGTCAAATTATTTACAAAATTGTTTTCTGTTCTTTTTTAAACTAATTCTTTACAAATTGTTTTCTGTTCTTTTTTAAACATTCAATAACCAAATATGTTAAAATTGATCAAACTAAGATCTATACAATATATGAAGTATAATATTATTTGAAAATGTTATGTTATTTGTGTCAGACAACATAACATTTGCTCGATATGAGTAAAATGAGAGGACGGGTATGGGCTCCACCCCATCCCCCAAACACCGTCGACGTGGCTCCAGAAGAACAAATCTGTAATATTATTAGCCAAATAACTTTTTTTTTTCTTTTTGTGAGATAGGGTTTCAAATCTTTATAGAGTTGCACATTTACAGATTTTGGTATATATAAAAAGATAATAGGTTGAGTTTGGACCAAATAACTCTTCTTTAGTCCCGCCCCCACATATCCTATTTTAAAAAAATTATACCATTTTAATTAATCTATTTAACTCTTCTTTAATCTATTTTTTTGGTCCCAAAAAAATATGAGTTTCCCTCGTACATTTATTTAGTTAATCAAATTATAAAAAATTAAAAATAATTTATACATAAAAATTTGTTTTGTATGCTCGATTAATTTGTTTTTCGACCAACCATATTAAGGCCTCAAGCTTCAAATTACTACTAAAATTTTAAAAATAAAACAATGTAAAAAAATAAATTTTAGATAAAAGTTGAAAATCCAAAAAATAAACATAAAAAGTTTTAAAAAGTAAATCATAATATATAATGAGAATGTCTAAAATCAGTCCGAACTACTGCATTCAAATTTGCAGTCTAAACTGCCAAAAGGGCATCATTTTGGTCGTCTTCTTCTCTTTTCCCAACCGTTCATTCTACCCAATGCCTATTTCCTATATATTCTCTTCCTTGTCCATTCCAGCAAATGCTTGTTTCCTATTCTCTTCGTCGGCTGCCACCTTCGACAAGCTTCAACATTCTTCTCTTTGACCTTCACCTCCCACTACTATTGTTGTTGGTATGCAAGAAGGTGGTTGGCAAAGCCTATCAAACGACGACGATCAGCCAAGCTCATTGATGGCTAGCAGTGAAGGTCGAAAAGAAGAAATTAATTAAAGGAAGATGGCCCATCGATGGCACTCGGCAGTGAAGGTCAAAAAGAAGAAGATGGTGGGCAGCGAAGGTCGAAGAGAAAAAGAGGACAAGGAATAGAAAAGAAGAGAAAATGAGGAAGAGGGTTTTGGCATGACGATGGCAGAAGGAGCTAGAAGAAGAGGAAGATGGCCCGTTGATACCAATGGACAATGAATGTCAAAGAGAAAAATGTCGAAGCCTGTCGAAGGCGGTGACTAACGAAGAGAAAAGGAAATAGGCTTTGGCTAGAACGAATAAGGAAGATAAGTGGGAGAGGGTTTTGGCTGGAACGAACGGCTAGATCGATGAAGAGAATAGGAAAAGAAGAAAAGAGGGCAACCAGCACAATGCCATTTTAGCAGTCCGGACCGATTTTAGCTATTATCATATATAATTATATATATAGCAATGTAGGGATAAATTTGACGATAAAAAAAAATGTGAAAGTTAAAATGATTTTATTCTTTAGTTAAAATTTTTATATCTAAATAGAAAAATATATATATAAATACAAATTATTCAAAAAATATGTAAGAGTAAATGAGAAGGATCTCATGCTATCTTAACCCTATCCCAAGGTGGGAATATTTTCTCATCTATACCAACTTGTTTGGGAATTTTTTTTCTTCAAACTCATTTTAATTAGGGTTTAGAGTTTATTTGAGGAGCAAATATTTATCTTCTTCATCCTTAATTAAGTATGTACCTTTTTATAGATAATTTTTTTATCTTCTCATTATTAAAAAGATTCGTGTGATCACCAACATCTCATAATAATAATAATAAAATGATATATTCGAACTTTTTACTTTTTCTTGGTATAGACATTTGTAATTGTTTTTTATCTAAAAAAATTCACAAATTAGTATGCATTATCAGTTACTAACCCAATTTTTAGAATAAAAACCTAATTAAATTATTCATATGAAGACTGAAATATAAAGTTGGAGCAATCCAGCCCAACCCAACCGAACCCAAAGATCTCTACTTTATGGCCTTTCAACATCACCTGTTATTAAATTTAACACATGTTATTCAAATAATGCTTTACACGGTTACTAATATTGTTGATAATGGGTTGATCATGTCTCATTCCTAACCCCAAATTCTATAGCCCCGTCATGTAAGTGGGGTAGAATTTTTATCTTATATCTCGTCTCCACGGCGCACCCAAACTTGATCCCTTTTGTTAAAAATTCAAAATACTATGTTATGTATTTGTAAATAATTTTTAAAATAATTTAGACCTTAATTAGAGGCACATTTCGACCTTACGAATATATAAATAAAAAAATACATTTCAAATTATATTTGTATAAGTTTTTATTTTTTAAATAAAATAAAAAATATTTTGAAATTCATCACCTTAAATGACTTATTTACTTAATTAATAAAATATAAATATATAATGGATAATATTTTTATACTTTTTATGTTTAATAAAATAAATAATATATTAAATATCATATTTATCTCTCAATTAAAAATAATTAAAAATTTATTGTGATCAAATAGTCTTTATCCTCCTTATAATTAAAAATAAATAATATTATTATCTTCAATAGAGATGAACAACAGTAATATAACAATTAATGTGAGACAAACATGAATTATCAAATCACTGTTATTTATTTATACTTAAAATGAATAGCATTACTTATTAAAAATAATAAAAAAATTTGATTATTTTACTAATTTATTGGATACCTATTATGTATATGTCTAATTATAAAATAAAAATTATTTATTTTTATTTTTAGGGCATAGGTCGAGCAATCGGACAAGCAATATATTGAATTCGTATCAATGAGTCTTGAGTTTGATTTCTGTTCTATGTAGTGAGACAAAATCTCACACCTATAATTTACCTTCTCTGACAGAATCAAGGCCACAAGCACAAAATGATCATCGAAAAATTGTTCATTTCAATAATAAGATACTGAGTGTTGTAATTGTAAGAACAATTAATTCCTTGGTAAAATTAAGATAAAATTGAAAGTTGAAACCTTCGTGTATCCATATCAACTGCTTTTCTTCTGCCACCGTTGGCGCTTTTCTTCTGCCACCGTTGGCGCTTTCTCCAGCACTTCTTTGCCGCCCAGCCGAGGAGGCAAACTTGAAAGCCCTTGATCTACCAGGTATTCAATGCCAATAATTCTTTTACGCAAATTTATGCTGGAATCTGATGCATAGCAATGATCTCTGCATGAAAAAACACTTATTCTGTTTTGGGTACTTTTTTCATATACTGTTGTGTGTATCTGTTTTGGTGGGTGATGATAACACTTCGACATTTTTTGCTTGCTTGGTAAGTTGATGATTCCTTAAACAACAAAAGATTTCCCAGAAATAACTGAAAATGTTGGGGAAAATCGTAGAATAGGGTTTACCTAAAAGTATGGCTTGAATCTTTGTGTGATGATATAAATTTCCGTTGGCATTCAATTAAATGTAAGAAAAAGGAGGAAACTGTTTGCTGCCTCGGCCTGTGGTTAGTTGGTAAATGTTAATCTTCCATTTCAGAACTTGGGTTTGGATCATGTGTACCAATTCTGTGGAATTATCTTATTTGGGATCGGTGCCAGGGGCCTCTAGCAACCACCTCTATATGCTCTGTTTAAACCAGAAGGAAGGAGCATAAGGAATTTAAGTTGTTACAAATGAATGCTGCATTCTGGTAAATTGTTCTCCTCAAGATCAAACGTTTTCTTAAGGTTGGAGCTTGGAAGCGTGACATCCCTTGAGAATCATCTCTTTACACCATCATAATAAGAACCAAAGTAAGGGCAGTTTTCAATGCAAGATATATCGAAATAAAATAGGTGATGGGAGTTTGTGGGAACTATTGTTTACCTCTATCAGCCAGTTGTAAACTTGGAGCTGAGAGCTAATTGTTATCTAAATCATCTAGTGCCTTATGTTGGCCATTGTGTTGAACAACTAGGCATCCCTTAGTACATTGGCATATAAAGGGTGTCTCCAGTGCATGAGACTCCCGCTTTGCAAGAGTTGGGCCAAGAAGAATTGTTTTTGTATACAACCTTACCCTTGTTTTGCAAACAGACTACTTCCACAACCCAAACCCATGATCTCCTGGTCATGAAGGAGCAAGCTTACCATTGTTTCCAAGGCTCACCCTCCGAATTATGGTTGGTCATATCCTGAACATGATTTGGTTTCTTGTACTCAAAGGTTTTTCTAATCTAGGCAATTTCCCTCCCAAATTATGCTTATTTGATATCAAGGACATTCATTCCTATTAACAAATGTCATGTTGAACACCTTTAGACCTGTTTCCCATTGCTATCCCCTTCTAATTGCTTTTAAAATGATAAAGAGAAAAACACTTGGGATTGTTTTTTTTTGGGGGGTGGGGGGGCTTCTATTCTCTAGCCGAACTATCATTATTATTGCTCCTTGAAAATTCAAGAAATCACAACACATTATGTGCTACATTAGTAAATATGAAAATTGCATGTTCATATCCCTATCTAGTGTGCTTCTTTCTGACAATGACAATGTCTGATTAAAACATTGTAATTGACTCTTCATTTCAGATTGCATTCTCATCTACCATTTCTAAAGGTTACATGGGACTACAGGCTGAAGTCCAGCCAACATTTTGAAAATCGAAGTTGAACATCAGCAGTTCCCATTAACTTAATTGACATTAAAGACTTTTGTCATCTCAAAATAAACAGCCATCAAAGCTTAAAATACCAAAATCTGAACAGAGAAGTGTCCCATAAACTTAATATGTGTTTCCTCGTTGCTGCTGCATGTCACAGTATCACAATCATTAAGATCCTGCATGATTTTCTCAGTTGAGAAAATCTCATCCTTGGGCTTGGCTCCTCCAATTCTTTACATGGTAATTAATCTACCTTTCTTAAGTACTTTAAAGGACAGAGGTTGTTTTCACTTCTACTGAACCAAATGCCAAGTAGTAATTATTGGTATAGTTGTGTAGAGGTGGTCCTAGTCATGGGATAGTCTGGTTTGATTATGGTGCCTGGCACTTTGGCCAAAGGGGAGGTAGGACTTGTTCTGTCCATGGTAGAGATAAGGGGCTGTCACGATCCAAGGGTAATTAGAAGGGCTATGCGTATTTCTTCTATTTTAATTGTTGCATCTATATTCCAGCTATCAATTCTGTTAGAATTAGGAAGGTCACATGTGAGGCCTTAGGAAAATGACAAAATAGTTTGTTGTAACTGCTGGAGGGGGGGATGATCTGCTGCATCCACACCCACACCAACACTTATATGCATTCATCCCATTCCATGGGAGAAGGCATGCAAAAATTGAATAGAACATTATCCTATTCTCTCTCTCTCACACTCTCTCATCTCACTCAATTCTCTTTCTCCCTCTGTTCACTCTATTCTTCCCTATTCTTCTTCTAAATTCTCCCTTCATTCTTCCAATTTCCAATCCAACCCTAGGCTAAACCCTAGGTTCATGACAGGGGCATCGTTGTCTTTTTACAATTTATGAGATTTGTAATATTTCATCTAATTCAGAAGGGCATGAAATGTCTTTTCGCAGCCCTCAGTTCACAATGTTCATGGACAAACCCTTGATAGGGGTCAATATGATTCCCAATTTTGTTTTCTTTGCGTGGAGGGGATAGTAGTTGTAGCATATTCATTAGAAACCTCAATGGAGGTGGGTGTAATTCACCCTTGATTTTTTCATCAAAGTGGGCTGATGCATGGATTCTCTTCTCATTGAGCCCTGATATTCTTCCATTGATCTTCCATGATTGAGTAGGACTTTATAGGAGAAATCTAATATACACATTGTAGGTGAGAATATTTTCTGCTAACATTATTTGTTAGATGCTTTACTACTGATGTTTTTGGAATAAATATAATTGAAATGGATCACTTGGAGCAAACGGCATCTCTAAGCCATTGCATAGGATGAATAATGAATTTGCTGGACGCACTTAGCATGAGCTGACATGATGCATGCCATGTGACTTACAGGTGATAGATGCAAAATTGGTGAATGGTAATGATTTTGTTAATTACCTAGGCTTCGAGCGGGAGGAGAAGGAGACCATGCTTCAACATCCCACATAAAATGAAAATAATGTGGGTTAAGTGGAGCACTGCTGAAACTTGTTAACTGGAATGGGTTGTGCTCTTTGTATGATCTACTTATACATACATATATGTATATATATGCATGTATGTATGTGTGTGTGTGTGTGTGTGTATGAGTGAAAGAAACTAAAACCTAGAATGGTATCAAGGCCAACCATGCTTTTATCGCACATGTATTACTTGGGTATCAAAGATGTGTATCCTAGACTAGTGTGATTTTTGGATCCTGGTGGGCATGGAACAAAATGAAAATGGATAAAAGAGATAAATGTATCTATGATTTATAAAAGTAAATTATGATTATTTGACCATGTGTGAGAGAGTTTACAAATTGAAGCAGTGAGGAAGAGTGAGATTTTCAAAGTGAGGGTAATGCTAGGGGAAGAGAACGGCATGCAAGTTGAGATAGTGAGGAAACACTTGTTGTTTAACTAGAATACACTAAAACAGCATAGACAGGTCACGGGTGGAATAAAATTCATGTAGCACTACCAAGCTAATCGAGGAAAGCCCTTCATGAGTTACCATGATTGTATGGAGCATGGTCCCGCTAAATATGCATGGAATGTGGATGTTTGTGACAGCATGAGAAAGCCGACAGTTAACCCTCACAATCAGGTGTGAATTTGGTCATATGTCTTGGCCAGGGTTTTTAAAGCTGGCTTGCGTTTGGTAAGTGTTGCTATTGGGTTGCCAACTCTGCTCTTGGTACGTCTGCCCATTTGCTGAGCCACATTAGGAGAATAGGAAGGGTGGGTAAAGCTCACATATTCGCTGAATAAACAAACCTATATCTGGAATAAGATGAACGTGTTTTATTAGAAAATGGCACAAAATAACGAGTGATTGGATTTGTGATGGATTACAGGTAAAGTGTAAAAAGGCACTCTTGTCTCTGTTTCCCACCATTCTGATTGGGTAAATTATCCTGTGACATTTACAGAGCCTTCTTCTGTGTCTGTGGGAAGGAATTTCATTGAGTCATTCTCTAATTTTTCCCTTGGAAGTGTGATCTTTTGTTTGATTGTAATTCATAACTAGCCTGATATGAGCAAATGGTGTCATTATTTAGATCTAGTTTAGGGAAAATCATGTCACACTCTTATGGTGATAAAAGGATTGTTTTAGAAGTTTTTGTTTGAAACCTACATCTGGACCACAAATTTGTGTTCCTATTCTGCCATATCTACTAAAGTTGTCGATTTGACATTTGTACATTGCTCCTACTATCAAACACTTAACTTTAGGCTAAATAGTATAAATGGTTATTGAATTTTGTAAAAACGTACAAAAATGTCACTGAACTTCAATTCCTAACCAAAAGGTCATTGAACTTCAATTTAGTATGCAATTCTATAACTACCGTCAATTGCCGTTAAAAGAGGCTAATGAAATGCTAACATTTTTATACTTTAATACAAAGTTCAATGATCTTTTTGTATTTCTATGCAAAGTTCAATAACCATTTGTGTTGTTTAGCCGTCCAAATTGTTAGTTCCGTCAACATCACATTAGCATTTTTAACAACAATTGACGGTAGTTATAGAATTTTATATTAAATTAAAATTCACTGACTTTTTTGCTACAAATTGAAATTCAGTGACCATTTATACTATTTAGCCCTCAACTCTATTGGATTTGTTTGCAAAAATTTTAGATGAGACAAACTATAGTTGATCTATCTGCGATGCATAGCATGTCTGAATGTGCCTTGACTGTGATTCTGAATTACCTGTGCAAAACTAATCTGGGTAGAGTGACCTTGCTGCTCTACCCAGATTAGTTTTGCCCCTAGTCGCTCCACATATGTAAGCAAAGATCATGCCAATTTCAGACACTGCTGTGCAATGATGACCCAATGCATCCACGATTGTGGTTAGAAGTGTGAATATTTTCATTTTTAAGTACATCCGCAATCAGTTTTTGGGATGTCATTCCAACATAGATGGCAAGATCTTTTCACCTAAACTAGATATATGGCTAAATTACAAGCGTAGCATCAGTTCTAGATTTTTGGGCTACCAGTCCTTTAAGTCAGGATTAATGGAGATCCATTGTTGCCAGTTGCAGAAGCAGGGCTGAATGAGGGGGAAGTGGTCCTGTTTTGAATGGGGCAGAACGTGGTCCCATCATCACTCCCACTCCTCCAGGCTGTTTACTCTACTTCTAATCCTTATCCTGCCTGTTCCCCTCATTTTCTCCAATACCTTGCAAAAGCTATATATGCATGATGCATACAGACATATTTATGCATCATAGATACATACATTGATGAATATATGTGTATATACATTGTGCGCTTAAGCAGAAGTATGCAAGCATACTTGATTACATATGATGTGAACTCAAAGGGCTGATCAACGTTCAACTATACAGGGCATTACGCTTCATGTGTTTAATAGTCCAACACAAAGCCTATGAATCCAGTACTTTTGTAGAACTTTGTTCCCTTTTTCCTCTACTTTTTGCGAAGCTCTGAAGTTTACAGTGTTCCACTAAGACAAGCATATGCTGATTGATGTAACCTCTGTGTATTAAGTGTTTGTGGGTAGATATATAGTATCATTGAGAGAGAGAGAGAGAGAGAGAGAGAGAGTATCATTGTCATTTCTTTAACCTACTAATGTACATGAAAATGATATGTAGTGGAACTAAGACATGATCATGTTGTCTTCCTCATCATCCTCCTGCTTCGGCGGAGACAGAGTAGATGGAGGAGAAGAAAACGAAGATGCGGCAGAAGAATACGAGGTAGAATCGGTACAAGAAGAAGCCATTGAAACAAGCAAATCAACGAAGGCGCCAACCACGAATCCATGATTCATCTTCCCGTTCACCCTTAAGTACCACCCCAACAACTCTTCCAGGCAGTCCCAATCTCTCAAGCCATTGGTCTCCACCATCTCTAACATGGACCTTCTGAAATCCTCTTGTGGGTCTTGGGACTCCATGGCCAGCACTACACTCTCTGCGAATGGAAAACTGCTGGCCTTGGCATCCTTCAAGATCGATCTAGTGTCACCGGGCTCAAAGAACAGCCGCTCTGACTGCACCCCACGTATGATCATCTCCACCAACTCGCCTTTGGAGTCCTCAGACTGGCTGGAGAAGCTTGCAGACTCGGATGAGTTTGTGAACCACGACTCCGGCGTTTCAACCCCATCCGAAGGCTCAAAAAACACCGAGTTAACGGTCTTGAACATGTCATCTCCAAGTCGGAAAGACAGGGTCCTGGGCTGCTTGCACGAGGGCCATTGCCATGGATGCCTTGCTTCTTTGCTCTTGAAGAGAAAAGGCAGCTTCATCTTCTTACCCATCTGAGCTGAAGCACTTGTATTTTGAGAACTACAGTTGCAAAGGTTCCTTTTAGATGTGTGGCTTGTGAGTTTGTGTTGGATTGGTAATAATGGTGATCAGAAGAATAGCAAAAAGGGGGGGATATAAAGGAGATATTGATTATTGAGAGGCAATGGGAGGAAGGTGGGAAGGAAATGGGGCTGGTAGGGCCTATCATGTGTGTATTTAATTGTGGGTTTGAAGCATTTGTTGTTATTTAATATTCCCTCATCATCAGTACATTTTCTCAATCAGAATTATGTAATGTCCCCATAATTATTTTATGTGATCATGCTGGTACATACATCCCCTTATCGTGCTCTAAATGAATCAATGAGCAGTTAAATATTAGATTTTAGGCAATGCCGTGGTTTTGTTTGACATCTTAGATTCCCAAAACAGGGATGATACAGTCAGTTTGGATGAAAGAAAAATGACAAGAGCATGAAAGGGATGTTGTATTCAATGCCCGGGCCATTTTGGGGCAGAGTGACAAAGTTGGAGATGATGTTGGCAAACAGTCAATAGCATTGGAGTGGTATCTGCAAGAAGGGGTTGGATGAAGAAACCAAGTTTTGACTGGGGATTTAAGTGGAAATATTTAAGTTATGAGGACTGGTCTTCTGAGATGATTGGTATAGATTGGGGGGGGGGGGGGGGCGCTGCGCATGCATTTTTTTCACCTGTAGAGGCCTGTTTTTGTCATAAGGGGAACTGAAGGGGGCCCGAGTGCTATTTTTTGGAAATTTGTGTGGAATAGGCAAGAGATCTGTGAATTTTAATTTTTATGAGGTGATGAACACAGTTGCACACTTGCTTGTCCTTGCCTTTGTATTTAATGGCTGAGATTGAGACTGAGATTGGGACCTCAAATGACAGCCCTTTACAACTTTCCTCTCTCTCTCTCTCTCTCTGCATTCTGCTCATTGAAATGCCCATCATAAATCTTCAGGACCATGACAGCAATCCCAAGCCCTTGCAATTTAATTTTCCCACATGAACTGATCTCCAAATCCAAAGTATTGTCAGGGGAGAAGGTCACATCAAATTATCTTACAATTTTTTTTTAAATTTATATAAACAATTTTATTAAGTAAAATAAAGACTTATATATATATATATATACCTGTTTGAAAAAAAAAAAGAAAATAATTTGTCTATCATTTGTACAAAATGCTGGGAACTGAAAGTGCCTCTACCTAACAATTTCTAAACGTTTGTCGCCTATTAGGTATGCATCGTTGGCATTTGTTCACCTGCAGATCGGCTGATTGGACGGCTAAGATGAGGTCATCCAGTTGACTCCCTTTCCAAATAGAATAAATCATTTATACTTTGAATAACCAGTTCTTTAATGGGACTGATTCAGTTAAAAGTGTTCCTCAAAAATAAAATTTACACATTAGTGGGGTGAATGTAAAAGATGAGATAAAAACAAATGACAATTCAATTCACAACACTCATCACTCTACAAGAGTTTAAAAGACTTTTTTGGCTATTCCAACCCCTAATCTTGTAATAATTGATAGACAAAAAGGAGTGAGAAATGGGAAATCTTTTGGCATTGAGAATTCACAAAGGGGAAGCTCTTGGGTATGGCAGTTGAGAGTGGGTCCTTAGCACAGAATGATAGACAAGCCACATGCAAAAATCTTGCCAAAATTTGGGAACATAAGCAGAAGCTGGGGGGTTCAGATGTTGTGCAGAGGCTCCATTTTTTACTTGTAGACAAATTCCATGTGCCCTCTTAATTGATTTATTACTGCTTCTGTTGCTTTCCATTTTTAACATTCTTTCCTCCTAAAATAGGAAAGGCTATCAATTGGACTTAAAACCCACATATGGCATGCTTTTAACACAACTTTGAATAGAAAATGAGAATCAATACTGAAAACAAGCACATTAAAATTGACAGCAAAATCAAACATTTCTTTTCGATTTATCACGCGATGGGGAATTTCATGTGATTGATCTCTTAAAAATTTGAGAATCTACGAACGTTTCCCTAGCTTTGCCAAAAATTTGGGATACAAATATAGGGTTAGATTTCTTTTAACTGATAGGCAGGAAAGGGATCCGACAACAGTTGGATTTACCAATTTGCATCCAATGATGAAAACGAGAATACAACACAGAGATCAAGAAGTGAACCTTTTTAATGGGATCATGTCGGTGATAATCCTCTGTTCGTGTGGTTGAAGATCCACTGTTTGGAATCTCAAGATCATGGAAGTTAGAGAAGAGTTGTTGATGAACTGTGTTGTCTCCTTCCTGCCGCCATTGATGATTGCTTAAAGGCGTCTGTGGAAGATGAATCTGCTGGCTTGATCATCCATGGCTGGCGGCTTAATCATAACCCACTTCATAAATCATAATTTTAAGTTTATCTTCCAATTATTCGAAACACATTGAAACACAGCCACCATTCATGAGGCCCCACTTGTTTTGAAGATCAAACTCGGATATAAAGAACATGAAAGCAAAATTAAAAAATGGTTTGAGCGTCCGAAGAGACATAATTAACTACCAAGATTAAGGATCATCAAAACAAACAATGAGTTTGTCGAGGTTGATTGAATGCATTAATCATAAAGGATCAAATATAAGTTATGCAAGTACTCGGCTACTTAACTAAACCCTTCTCTTTTATCTAAATCTAAGACCATCCATGGATAAGAATTCACATCAGAAGTTTCGGAAAGAACTAAAATCTTACATAAATTATACACACACACATACGACCAAGAGACTCTGTATTTTCTCAAAGTCCACGGCCTAATTAATCGATTTAATTAAAGAAGGGGTCTCACCTAACTGTAAACTGTGTTTAGGCTATAAAGTCCACATCTTAATTTTGTCCAGTCTGTCTATGGAGGGTAAAAGACAAACATGAATATGATATATATGTGTGTACATATGTTATGTGTGTTGCAAAATGGGGCCATGGGAAAGAACGTGGGAGAATCAGCAGGCTGTTTGGTGGAAAAACAAAGATCAGTTTTAGGGTTTGTAAATTGCAATGGCTCTGAATTGGGTAGTAAAGTATTGCATGGTTAGTTGTTAATGCTTTCCCATGCATGGACCTTCCCTTCATCAAAGAGGCTGACTCATACTATAAAATATGAAAATCTATCTAACAGAGTACCACTTAAAAGATTTTTTTGGCGAAATAAATACGTACAAAAGAGAACATTTTTCATTCAAAGAGACGTGAGAATAGGTAGGATTTTAGTCCTGAAAAAAATCTTTTCAATGTTTAGATCTATTATTTCTTAATTTCAAATTTTACCCTATAGTAATTTATCAATTGAGTTTATATTTTTATTTTTGAATCTTTAAATTACTTCATCGGTCAATATGTTTTTGCATTGTTTTATTTTTAAAAATTTTTGTAGTTATTTGACATGTTGTATGTTAATATGGTTGGCTAAACATAGTTTGAGAATACAAAATAAATGTTAGGACTAAATTATTTTTAAAATTTTATATAAATTGATTGAAAAATAGATTTCCATTATCCAATAAGAATGACATCAACATGGAAAATTTAGATTATCCAAGATGAAAGAGGACGAAAATCAAGAGAAAAATGGAGTGTGAGAACAAAATAAGATGAAGAGCACCTGATCCAAACCCGACCCATTGACATTCCTATGCCATAACATTTGAATAAAAAGGGCAAGCATTGACAGGAGGTTGAAGACAAAGGGAATATGTATTAGGGATGTGGTCTATCACATCACCTGCTTATCTATCCTATGGAGCCAAACAGACTTAACATATTTGAAAAGCCAAGTTCTTATGTCCCATGTAGGCTCCCTCCAAAGGCAAATAGAGCTCATCCTCTCATCAGATTCAGAGTATAGTATAGTACTCCTCATCAAACATAAATTAATGAAAGCAACAGTTTAACTCCTACATTAATAATGACAGTAGCATGTGTCATTGACTTATCACATCAATTTTTTAAGAGATTAATAGTGTCAAGCGATCGAACTCCAAACCCAACTTGACTATTTTGTCCAAAAGATCAAAACTCTGCCTAAGAATTTCTCTTTACAACCGATCTCAAGCCCAAATAGATAAAGGAGAGTCGTGTTAGGTAGTTGGCAACTGGAGTAAAACTTGTTGGACAAACCACATGAATTCTATTAATTGAACCATAATGGAATTAAGGCTTGATATGTTGTTATAAGCTAAGCTCAAGAAGAGTGATCCTGATCAGGTTAAGACACCACTACCATTACCATTTCCGGTTCATAATACAAAAAGAAAAAAGGAATAAAGTTAACTCTGCATTTTCATGTTACAAAGCAAATTTGCATTCTCATGTTTAAGTCTGCAAAAAATGCTTTCACAAGTATGATGAGGAGCCTAAAAACTCACTTCCTTGATATGTTACAAGAGATAGCAACAACAACAATTACAAGCCTTAATCCCCCCAAATAGTGTGACAATTTACCAGTGAAATAAAGAAAAGAAAAGAAGAGAAACAGTAGATCCCGATATTAAATAAAATTAGAAGATGCAGATAGGACTGCATACCGGAAACCAGGTCAGGGACTACAGTAACTGTCCAATATTTGGGTAACTTGTAGTTTAAAGCCATATTCTCTGGTCAAAACTGGTTTTGACATCATGATCTTCATCTTCACTGTCACTGTTGGAATCATAATATGATGATGAAGCTTCGCCATCGTCATCACTAATGTCTAATCCATCATCATTTTTGCCCAAATCTGAATTTGCATTGATAGTATTGTGCAAGTCCCAATCAGGAGGGAAGGTCTTCTGTAGTGCTTCTGTGATCTCTCCACCCGTCCTCTCAATCTTGCGTAAGCTCTTGGCCCAGTGAACTGCAGTCCCCATGTCGACTATTATTTCAGATTGGACCATTTCTCCACACAGAGACAGAATTCCTGAATAAATGTATTCTTCTGCTAAAGTAGCCCTAGACAACAATGATGTCATTAAACAATGGTATACAGCTTTGTCTGGTTTCAGTCCGGCCTTCTTCATCTCTTCGAAGCATCTTAAAGCTTTCTCTGGGAGCGATGCCCGTGCCCACCCATGTATAAGTGTAGTATAGGTTTTCACATTTGGCTTCACTCCGACAACTTGCATTTCATCAATTGTTTTTGCTGCTCTCTGCCAACAAATGAAATCTTAGCCAACCGAATGAGAATGCAATTAATCCAGATAATGTGAAGATTAAACATGTCAGACAAAGTGAAGTCAGCAACAAAAAACCAAAATAAAATAAAAAAGAAATATTTCGAATGAGATATTAACGAGTCCTGTGAAGTCAGAACATAAAAAATAAAAAAAATAAAAAGAGATTAACTACCTCCTTTTTTGGTTTTTCAACTGTAACCACAAATCCAGTTTTAGAATGTTGATATTAGAGAAAAAACAAGAAACATATGCATTATGTACTTGAAATATATAATACAAGATTACTCAATTCCAGATGCCAATCCTAAGCCTAATAGATGCTTAAATTTTTAACACCTCTATATGACTTCAGTTAGTCTACATAAAAGGGCATCCCTAGTCCACGAGGCTCTACGCTTGAAGCGTGCCCACATGTTTAAAGGAGAATTATATGAGCTATCGAGCCCTGAACATGTTGAAACCAAGCAGTAGTTATTTATTCCATCCCCAAACAGTTTCTAAGAACCTTCTAAGTCGAAAGACAAAATGGGAAAAACTAGACCAATAGTTGAAGGTATACTTGCATGTCTCCAGCTTTGCAACACGCATTTATAAAAGATGTGTAAGTATGGATGTCTGGCTGAACCCCTTCCTTTTTCATTTGTTGCATCAAGTCAGCAGCCTCCCAAACATCACCTCGCCGAGCCCATCTAAATGAAGAGGAAAATAACTATAAAATTAAGGGAAAGATAAGTTAACAGCAAATTACCACCAATAAACACAAGGAGGAAAGTTAATTTTATTTGCAAAAGGAAATAATGAATCCATGCCAGGTAGGTATACCCATCAATTAATATGTTGTAGACAAAGGTGTTTCTTGGAATCTTCTGAGCACTCATTTCTTTCGTCACTGCTAACGCGCTTTGCATCCTGCCAGACTTGCAACATGCCTTGAGCAATGCCTCATAAGCATACACGTCAAGCTCCAACCCCTCATTTTTCACTTTGGTAAAATATTCAAAAGCTTTTCCAGTATCACCAAGTGATGCATAACCATGCATGATGGTTGTATACGTATGCTCATTTGGAGAAATACCAGCCAGCGACATCTCTTCTAATATTCCAACAGCTTTTTCCATCTACAACAAACATTCAATACATAAACTAGCACTTTTGTACAAAATAGAAACTAATTTCAATTGGATTGGGTTGGTTTGGTTCTATGTGATGATTGGTTTGATTCTGAGTCTAAAATTATGTATTCAATCCAGATTGGGTTTGATTTGGGTTCTTATCAAACCCATGAGCACTCCTAGCCTCAACTGTTGTATCTCTCTCTCAACATGTCCTATCAATACAATATCAGCATACACTATTAATGCAGTTATTTTTCCCTAAAGACGATGCTTAATAAATAAATTACGATTAAATTGACTTTGTTTATAGCCAAATATATGCATAACCTTTGAAAAAGGTTCAAACCATGACCATACCCTGGATGATTGTTTAAACCCATATAGTGCTTTCTTCAGCTCACATACTTTTCCTCAAAAACCTATAATATCAAGCAAGTCTTGGCAGAATTTTCATTTATACTTTAGGGTTTAACATGAAGAAATGCAGATCCAACTAATTAAGTTATCATCCAAAGTTTGCAGCCAATGACAATAAAACTATAATAGAATTCATTTCAGCAACTAGAGAAAACATCTCCTCATATTTAATCCCTTGGGTTTGAGTATAACCACCATTTGTTACTACTCCGATCTTACATCTATCTAAAATTTCATCAGGTTTATGTTTAACTAGATCCATTGTATTGTTTTTATCCATTCTATTGCTTCATCTCTTCTAGCAATACCTTCTTCCACTTTGAATCACTAAATGCTTCCTATAAATTTTTAGGAATAGACAGGGGATAACTTGGAGTCAAAAGAAAAAAGGAAGGCAATAAATGTTAGTAAGACATAAAATTAGATATACGATATGCAGTACTCTTACCCTTTTGTGTCATTTAATAGGAACATCTAGACCATTTTTTTAGTTCAAGAGGATTAGAAGACTCTACTTCAGAGTTGAGAGAATCATTAACTGAGTCCAAGACAAATGGTTGGCTGGGAGCTTCGTGATTCATTTTTCCCATTTCTAGAGTAGACCCTCAACTTGTGCTCAAAAAAACACATTAGGCTCATCAGTAGAAACCAAGTCTTCTTTAGCTAAGGATCATACAGGCATAGCACCTGGATAGGTAATTGAGAAGTGAAACAAAACTCTCCTTCACCCTAAAGCTCTCCCAGTAGGAGTGGCACATAACCCTAATGTAAGCTCCAATCAATCCCCCAAATTGTGCTCACAATCTGCCAACATAGAGGGCACTATTTTGGGGTTCAATAATATACCTAACAGTTGCTTCTCAACAGTGGGATTGAACAAAAGCAATATTGGTGAAGGGAATTGGATGCAGTTAGAGAGAGAACTTGAAGGAGATGGGTTACAGATTGTCTTGGTCATGAGAGGTCAATTTTGAGGTGTGTTGTGGGAACTAAGGCCAATGGCATGGGGCAATTGAACCATCCTAGGGTTGGTTGAATTAATCAAGATTTGCAGGTTCAGGTTAGATAAAGGCAGCAGATATCACCAAGTAAAAGAGTGGTGGATAAGGGTTAAAATTTTATCATTCGTCATGGTAGGGCTTTGAAGATTGCGGTATACACCAGTGGCGTGGGGCAGGTGATTTTTTTTTTTTTTTTGGTGACCAAGGGGAGGTGGTATTGGGAAATACAAATAGTACAAATAGTAATATAAAAAATAAAGTTATCCCTCTCTCTACAAGCTTAAACTTTTAGATGAGTTGCTAGTTAACAATTCAATATCAAATCAAAGGATGCAAAGGTCTTGAGTTCAAATCTCATCTACCCGATGCAAATAGTTGTACATGTTTAACCACTTATACGGTGAAATCTAGCCACGTGAGGGGGAAGGTTGAAGAGTGCAAAATAATATAAAAATAAGACTGCCTTTCTCTCAGCAGGCTTAAGGTTTTAGATGAGTTGGGAGTTACCAATTCAATAAATGGTGCATGGCATGGAAAGGTGAGGCAGTGGATTGTGATAACTTTGGATGAGTATCGTGGGTTGTTGTGGCAAGTTGGTTATGGAAGCAGCTGCCAAGATGGAGTGCACCTGTGTTAGTGGGAAAGGTGGAATTGAGGCAACTTCTGTTTAAGGTGGCAGTGGCACTGGCCCTGCATTGAGCTGCTGCAGGGAAGGTGTTGTGTGCCAGAGTCTGGAAGCAAAGAAAAGATGGATATAACCAATAAAAGAAGACAGACAATGATGGCTAAAATTGTTAAAATCTTCTTCTTCTTTTTTCCTATTTGTGGGGGGACGAGAGACAAATCAATAATAATTAAATCTTTTAACATATATACATGCAGCAAACTAGCACAGTGCACCTGAAATATGAACATCAAAGTTTCACCAGACATCACAAGAGCTTAGCTAAGAGTCATAATTAGCTTCTACAGGAAAAAATCACTAGGGCATTGAATAAGCAAGGTGGGAAGTATGGAAGGAAGACGTGGTCAAATCTTGATTTTCAGATAAATGGTTTTGCCTTCATTGTAATTTTTTTTTAAATTAGCATTTGAGTCCTGAGACCCCAGACTTGTGTATGGCCCAAAACAAGTCATCTTCTGCGCCCATAACAGAGTTACTAATGCAGGAAGAGAACACCTTAAACTCCTTTCAACTCAAACTGGACAACAAACATCTAACAGAACTTACCTGACGCTTTTCAACAAGGCCTAAAACCAAAGCATTGAAGGTGTGCACAGTTGGAATGCAGCCACTCCTCCTCATCATATCAAAAACCTCTAGTGCTCTTCTCATCTCTCCAGCTCTTGCAAACCTATGTATGATCGGCATAAATGTTCGTGAAGTAGGCCTGTGCCTCTCTCTTTGCATTTTCTCAACAGTACGAAGGGCACGATCCGTGCAACCCATGCCACAAAAAGCTCTGATGATGTTATTGTACAGAATAACATCTGGCTTTAAGCCATCTCTGACTAAATCTTCAAATATAGCAAAAGCGTTTGCCCAATCTTTCAATTTTATAAATCCATTAATCAACATAGAGTAAGTTTTCATGTTATGTTTTATACCCGCCGACTTCATCATATTGCTGACCTCCAAGGCTTTGGAAATTTTTCCCATCTGAGAAGGCAGAAAAGAAATTTGCCAAAGATATTAAAAATCAACCAAGAAAAGAAGGAATACATCAGTATAATAGGCTAAACATGGACATCAAGTAACTCTATGGTATCAACATACTCTATGTTCACAAGGTATAAAAATTAAGACATTCTTCAAGACTCAGCTGCAGCTTTCCACAATATAACAAAATCGAACTTTGTCATCAGGGTAACTTTGAGAGCAACAACTAAAAACATGGAACTGCCGTCAGAATTAGAACCTTCCATTCATGGTGCTCGCCTCTTACCCAAAAAATCGATTGTTTGGATGTCATCCACATATCTCCCAATATACTTAGGATACTTGTGGCATGTTTAAGACCAATGTAGTAGTAGGTACTATAAAGGAAGGACTTGCTCTGCGGAAGCAATATGTTGGGACAAATGGACTTTGCATATATTTAAAGTAATTGGGGCATACAAACTGTAAATCCTACAGCCCAGAAACCCAAAAACTAGGTTGACAAAGGCATATGCAACAACTCCCTTTATTGTACTACAGCTGCCCTGGGCTTATTGATACAAGTTATTCATAGGAAATATGTTACATTACAACAACATATCAAACCTTAATTCCACTAGGTGGGGACGGCCACATGAATTCTAGCACGCTAATCATCTCTATTTATGGTTATATCTTCTTTAAGGCCCTAATATCAAATTGTAAATCAAGTATTATATCAAATTGTGGCATTTCAGGGTTGATCCCTCTAACAGCCTTCTGGTAATGTAAATTTTACAACCTGAATTTTAGAATATGAATTTTGCATAGTAACAAATAAGTACCGCAAGTCCCATTAAATGAGTACTGCAAGTCCCACACATATTGATGGAAGAGATTTAACAGAGATACATCACCCATGGAGTTTAACAAACACAGACATCTTTATGAGGAAAGAGCATAAAAGACATACTGATAAGAATTTTTCTTTTTTTGTTGATTAAAAAAAAAACAGAAACTTTAGGGAAAAAAAATCCAATGAAAATATTAGGCATACAGACCAAGATAGCATAAATAACCAAGTGTTCAACTTGAAAGATACCCAAGGAAAAGTGAAAGAAAAACCCCATCCAGGAAGTGACATAAAAATAAGAATAAATGAAAGTTGAGAAAAATTTTGTTTACCTTGGTGTAAAGATTAATAAGGCATCCATAACTGATTACTGAAGGCAAAAATCCACATTCCTACAGAAATAGTAAAATATCAGTATTTTTCAAGGAGATCTTTTCATGTAAAATACAAAGATATACGGAACAGTATCCTGTAATGAGCATCAAATGAAGCATAAGGCCAAAATATTGGTCAAGTATACAAGGAGAAGGAGGGGGGGGGGGGCAGAGAGAGAATAGAACAACAGGATAAGCTAAAGGATGTTGCTCTTTTTGGAGAAAAGAGAACGAGGATCTAACTCCCCCAAACAAGGTACAAAACAGCTCAAGAACCTGCAATTTCCCCCAGAAAGTACAACTCACTCCTTCCACACAGCTAACTACAGGAACCTATATGCAGTCACCAGACCAATAACATCATCTTGTCAACTATTCAACTTTTGCCAACAGTATCAGCATATACTTCAAAAGGAAGTAGAAGAAAATGTCAACTTAGGAGCAAAGCAATAATGCACAAACAGATGACTGACAGTTCATAAGAGCCCTCTTAACCAGACTGTTCATAACCAGATCTCTTCCAGCCATTTTGATAGCACCACAATTCACCTGTCAACCATTCACTAAACTGTCGACAGTCCTCTACGCCAAACTATCAACAGTCATCACATATCTGTTGGCAGTCATTGCCAGCCTCACTTAGGCAAGATCAATCTCTAAGGCTTCCTCTTTTGGATAGCCACATTCCCAAAATAATCCACATGTAATACAACATAATCTGGTGCAAATTACTATGGGTCATTACATCCATTAGTAGGGATTCAAATAATGAAGCAACCTCTTCTCAAATCTCAAAATTTTCATAAAGCCAGCCATAGCAGCCGTGGCTTCATTCACTACCACCAGCCAGTAATGGTGGAAGAAAGACAAAGTAAAGCCATTGAGTTCTAGAACTTTGTCCCTATTGCAACTATTGATCACTTCATGAACCTCCTCACTAAAGGGTCTCTAATCAAGATCTTCCAATCCTCCAAGATAGAAGTAAATTGAAGACCCACCAAATCATATCTTCATTCTTCCTCTTTGAAAAAGCCTAAGATAGTAATCAACAAAGCCATGAGATATCAAGTAATCCCTAAGCACTTCTTTCCAAATACAACATAAAGGGGCTATTTAGTTGTGGAAATTGATTTCCAATTTTCTATAAAATCTCAAATTTTCATTTTCGATCGAAAATTTGAAAAAAGCATTCAAATGTTAGAAGTACAGAAACTAATTCCCAATTCAGAAAATGGGAACATATGTTCAAAAAGAGAGATTTGGGGAAAATTTTGCGGAAGTTTTGTGTAGGTTATGTTAGAGAAGGAGATGGGGATAATTCAGGGAAAATTTTGTGGAAAACTACATTTTCTAAATCTCTAAATTAGTAAGAAAAAGTTAGAAACTCGTTTTAGGAGTTCCCATGCTATGGAGTAATTTTCCAAAAAACTGGGGCTATTTTCCACATCTGAACAGCCCCAAATCTTCCAATATGGATTTTTTCCAATGGGCATTTGTCATTTTCTAGACAGACGTCATATTCCTATCTCCTTCCCTGATATATACTAAATGACTTATGAAAAAAAAAAATTCAAATTTCTTCAATCTCCCTATCGAATAAACTGTTTCCTCCTATAAATAAACTGGTCAAGTCATATGAGAAATGAACTGATAGAACTGCAACGTTAAATGATTGTCAAACATCATTTGTTTCTTTGGAGTGTGGAAAGATGCCAACAACAAAAACAACTCTGAACTACTGCCCACATTTGTTTTGCCGTTTTGCCTTGACAAAAAATTTTGCACCATATAGGATATAAATAAATATCAAGGGGACTTAAAGGAAAATAAATCATGACAGGGAATGGTTAAAAAAGGTAAAGTGAAGCTAATATACAACCAAAATAGTCAAAAGAGCATTCACATCCAAAAACATTAGAATTAAAGAGAACTTGCAATTAGAACTGTCAGTCAATAAATTCTATAATTACCTTAAGCCTCCTAAAAACAACTAGACATTTATCTTCATCTCCAATCATTGTGTAACCATCCATCATGGTGTGATAGATATCAATAGGTGCATCAATACCTTCTTCTTCCATCTCCCTCACCAAAGCTTCAGCTTGATCCATGTTATAGGTTTGGCTGTTTTTATAGAAAAGAAAAGAAAAGGGAAAAACATTTAGAGAAGAAGAAGAAGAAGAAAAAGCCTTTGCATTGATAGAAAATTTATTGGAAGAACTACAAGATGTTTCCAAGAAGAATTTTTATAGCAAATAGGAATAAAGGAAAGAAGTCATAAATATCATTTAGCATAGCAGTCGCTCTTATACTATATATCAAAGCAAGAATTTCCTCGCTTAACTATCAGAGGTCCAGCACTAGATGAAAGTGAACAAATTCAGATGATCTAGATGAGTAGACCTCCCTTGGTTGGCAAGGGCCTAGAAGAAACAAAGCAATCCCTGTGAATAAGTAACAAATTATGCTTAACTACTATTCCCTATCAGTGATGCATTGTCCGCATTGCCACAGGTAACCATCATACCGCACAACAATTCCATAATTTGTGAGGTAAATTTATTTTAACTTAAAATATTAGTTTGAATTGTCATGAATCACAATTTCAACAGGTACACTGCTGTTTAGCTTGGCAAGAATGCGGAGCCCCCCATCAATTCTTATGTCCTCATAGACTACCAAGTAATGCAAGCAGTGCAAATTATTTACAATTAGCTAAAAATGCAAACTATTTACCTTAGCAAAATGGTGAAAATATAAAAGCAAAAAAGTGGCAGGTGTAAAAAAGGTCAACTAAGAAAAGCCACTTGTAATCATTTCATACACTATTATGCATCATGCAAGATGCTAAGAGACTGAGTTACTGAATTTTCTTAAAAGTTAAGATTATCAAGGATAAGAATAACTAAAGGCCAAATCAGCAACAATGTTCTTCCCTTATATAGAGGTATACAAGAAAAATATGCCTTTGTAATTCCCAGCTAACATTACTGAAAGCTCTGAGAAGCAGTTCCAGCTTAATAGAAAGGAAACTATTTGTACTGACCTTTATGCAATATTTGAATTAGGGGAGAATGATTCTAAATTCATCATTACACTTCACCATGGATGAGCAATGTTTAAATTCATTACTCCTATTAAACAATGTGACTTCATCAATTTAAAGTTTACAGTTCCCTTTTCTATGTCCTGGAAGATACAAATGATTTGAGGTTCGGTGGGATATTCGTCAAAAAGGTCTTGTCTAATAGATTTCTTTGGCCATTAAAATATTCAATTCTCATTTTTAAAAAAAATACTATTGGCTCAAATTGGCTTGAACAATTCTTAAACCAAAAGGCAGGTATCACCAATACAGCCCCAAAGATTTCTATGGAATAACATATGGTGATTAACTAACCTATCTTTCACATTTCTAGGTACGTCAATTAGAAACATGACCTACAACAGCTTTATCTGAACATTACAGCAAAGCAGGAAGCAAAAGTTAAGCTTAAAATCTGTCCACTGAAAAACATACCAATGAATGTTTACCATACCAAAAAAAAGAAAACATACCAATGAGCATATATTATATTTCCATATATGATGGCATTCAATGGTGTGTGTCTCTCTTTTGCCTCCTTAAACCATTGATCTGCAGCTCTTTGAGATTGGAACCAAAAAAAAAAAAAAGCAAATATTAGATATCAGACACAAATAATTGTCCATCCAGCCATTTGAGCAACATGGCAGATCCTCAAAAGACACCTTAAGAAAGACACAACTTGTGGATCTATAGAGAGAAGCCAAATTTTAAGATTTCGACTCTACACCAATCACAAAACAAATTTCATTACATAGGAAGTGTCGGCAGTTATGAATCCTTCAAAATGTCTAAAATTTATAATCAAACTTTGGCTTGGCATATGCCATTTTCAGGTTTCAGCTTCAAAAGCAGAAAACGAAAATCAACCTCTTATCCCATTATTGAGCAACCCATCCAGGGAATATTCAAGCCATGGGAGCAAATGACCACTGCTAGTGCAAAATTTAAAATCAATCAAGTTCCATGAACGTTTTAGCTACATCAACTAGAGAAAACATCACACCAAATTTCAAAGACAAAGAAGGAAACACCTACTGTAAGAGAGCTGAAAAGCATAACAAGTGGAAAAGTGATGCAGGAGCAATAAAAAAATTTATTAGCAGGGTTATTTTTGTAATTTTTCATATTTTATTAATTTCACAGCTTTCTGGTCTTGTTATTTTTATTTGGGTTCAGAGTATGTTGTTATGGTTTTTACAGTCTTATTTAAGCCCATGTTTTCCTTATGGGCCTAGGAGTAGTAGAAGGTGTATATCCCAACAGAATTAGGAAATTAAACCCTGATCCTTGTGGGTTAAGTTAGGAGGACTGTTTAAACAGTTCTAATATTTTCCCTAGGGTTAAATTTTTTAGGCAGTTTTATTATCAGAGGAATTGTCTTCCTCATTCCTGGATGCTTAACCAGATGTTGGCCCCTGTTTGACTGAAGAATCAGTCACTTTAGGCTGTGTTTCAGATCAAATTTACCTTTCTTCTCTTAGGATTCTCTCTCTGTAAATTTTATTCTAGACTCCTTATTCTACATCAAAAAGTTTAATCACACATTATAAAAAAACAAAACTCAATCACTATAAAACAAAAATTCTGAACTTAATCAACTAAAACTACCAAAATTGTGAATGAAGAAAAAATTTCAACCAAAAGAAAAAGAAGAGGAAAAATAAGATTATAATAAGAAAATAGATTATCACATTATAATGCTAACAGTATATAGAATTCCCCTTCAGATGATTTCATTTTCGTATTTAGTTAAAAGAAGACACTCAATGCTTAGGATAATATATTCCATTACTTACTCGACATTACCAACTCTAGCAAATCCCCCAACAAGAATGCTGTAAGTTACCAAGCTCATTTCAATGCCCTCATCTTTCATTTTCCTCACACAAGCTAGCGCTTCTTCCATATCTCTACCAACTGCATACGCATGAATTAAGCTGTGCATAAAATGACTGTTAATACTAGAAATCATACACTTCAGTTACTTAACACTTAGTTAACACTAAGAATCAACAGAAATCTTATAATGTCCATTCATACATCCATAAGGCAAATACAGAATTAGCAAACCTTAGCAACTTGTTGGCAAGTAGAATAACGCTAATTTATATATAAGCAAAGAATTTAGGAAAAGTGTTGAAGTTGAAGTTTTTTTGCATTCTATTGAAAAAACAAAAAGAAAAAAAAAAGCCTGGCTCATCAAGGAAGGTTGGCGAAATTAATAACTCTTGACACAACTTGCATTCATGACTAATTTCCCAAACAGGGCTGCACAAGTAAAGACAAATCACTCACTAAAAATTTAACATAGACTATGAAAAAGTAAACTAAAGGTCCAACAAGAACAAAATTCAGCAGAGGGTTTTACTTTGTATAGACATGGGAGGTTGGCTCTATTCCCCTGGCCCGCATGCTCTCAAAAGTTTCACGTGCACGATGCATGTCTCCCCTTCTTGCATAGTAGTTCACCATCAAGCCAAACTCTTTTCTGGAAGGCTAAAGAATGAAGATTAAAAAGAAAGGTAAAAAAAAATATTTACATTAGGTTGAATTTGGGTTGAGAAGACTATTCTATGTTTCTTAAAACCACAATCCATATTGAAACCTAAAACAAGAAAATTACTTAACAACTGCTGAAGGGGGGAGGGAACATGAGGAACCATGAGTCAGTACTCAGTTTGGTAAAGGTTTCTCTAAGTTGGTGGTACAGTAGGTAATTTGATTGGTTTAAGATGGCATTCATGGATTACACGAGAATTGGCTTTTGACTAAGGTGTCTACCTTCCTTGGAAGGATGGCTGACATGGTGGTTTTGATTTGTCAAAGATGGATAGCTAGTGATGAGATTCCAAGTGGGAGAGTCTAAAATTGTAATGGCGGTAGTGGTTAAATTGCGAGAGGTTATCATGAGGGAGGCAGGGAGAGACAGCAAGGAGGTGGTCATGGAAGTGGCAGGGGCTTAAACCCCAAATCCTGAAGCAAGCCTCCAATGGAGAAGTTATTTCATAATACCAGTTCAATTACAAATTTTCAGTTTATAAAAAGACAAAGTCATCAGCTGGAAGTTCGTTAGAGTGGAGGAGAGAGAAGAGTTAAAAAAGAAAAGTTTAACTGAGCCATCATAAGATAGTATGATAATGAATCCATATATAAGCAGAAAAACGCATGCAAATAACCTCTCAAGAGCATCCAATGACATAAAGAACATCAAGGGCTTGCTCAAAAGCGAAGAAGAACAAAAAGACTTCTGTTGCACATAAAAGTCAGGAAGACCGTAACTAACAGCTTGACAATGATTTGATTATGGATTTTCCATTTTCTTTTAATCAAATGGTAACTGCTAAAACTCCATGGCCAGACCAGACCCAAAACATCATCGCCGGCAAGTATCCATTTGAATGCTCACTATTTGGTGTGAGTTTAAACTACAAACTAATCAAATAAACAACAAATGTAACAGTTTCGGTATTGACTATTGAGTTGTTATGGACCTTAAACTCTCCAAAAACCATAACCAGACGCTGAATTATAATTCAAGGTAATCCTATAAACAGGAATGAGAAAATGTCAAGAAGCAACACCTTTTCAACCCTCTGAAAAGCTCGAACAACAACCTGCCAATTCTCCGGCTGAGTCTCCAAAACCTTCCGAAACTCCATCCGCAATTGGTCCCTCTCTTCGTGCCACTTGGACTTGTACTCTACTTCCTCTGCCCCCTCCACCCACCTCTGTCTATCATCCGACCTCTCCTTCATCCTCCTCCCATCATCCAACTTCACTGTCAACACCCTCCCATGAAACTCCACCCCATCGAACTCCACCGCCTTCATTGCCGCCTTCTCCGCAGTAGATCCATCGTATATCACAAACCCAAACCCCATGTTCCTCTCAGTCTCGTTGTGGCCCTTTATCAGTATAACATTTTTTATTGGCCCGAACTGGCGAAAGAACTCGGCCAGTTCATGCTTCTTAATCCATAACGGAAGATTCCCCACAAAGATTTTCCCCTGCTGCCGGAATTCAACTCCCGGGGGTTCATTCGTAACCGAATTCCCCGAAATCCTATTTCCCCTTTCTTCAGGCGGGAGTGACGGCGGAGACGGCGCCGGTGGTGGCGGAGAGAGTTTGCTGGTTAACCGGAGCTTGGTGGTGAGACTGGGGGAACTGGAATTGGAGCTGGGGTTATTTGCGGGATTTACGAGGGTTTTGAGGGGGTTTGTGCAGAACTCTGGTTTCGCCGGAGGATGTTTGGATGGGGAGGATTTGACGGACTTGCGGTGGGTGTTGGGGCGGCGGATGTTGCCGGAAAGGGAGGAGGAAGAGGTGGAGTTGTTGGATTCGGAGGATTGGGGTTTGAGGGAGAGGGAGAGGGAGCATGTGGAGGCGGAAGAGCTGGCGGCCGCGTGGTGTTTCCCGGCGAGGATGGAGGCGGAAAAGGGTGTGGAGGCGAGAAAGAAGATATCCATTACCAGCTTCAGAGTTCAGAGTGAACCGAATTTTGACTCCAAAGTCTCTGTACTTTATAGTGGTGGCACCATGCGGGTTGAATTCAACTTGGATCTGTGGACCCGAATTCGGATCCGGCTAAGAAAATAAATTTCATCCTAAAGAAGAGGGTCCTTTAGATGTTTTATTAGTTTAATTAATAGTAATTAGCAATAAATATATAAAATAATTTTGTTAATAAATTTTTCTATACAGTTTGTAACAGCCCGCTTTCTCGGGCGTGTTATACCTTAGGAAAATTGGGTCTTATTATTATTATTATTATTTTTTTATCATTACATTATCCCGAATTTCTCTAAGGCCTATCTAGTGTTTAATTTACACACCAGAGATAGATACAATTTACAAAGCGGAAGCTGAATCGAACCTGCTCATGGCAATATATACATGAATAACTAGTCAAGTACTTATTACAAACGTTGTTACATAACCTTCGAAAAGTAAAACAAATGTACATAATCCTTAACTATTCATATCACAACATAACATGGCACATTTCCTCGTTTCCTAACGTCTCGCGTCACCACACATCATCAATCCCGAAATCATCTCTGCAAGTCCCAACTAGAACGTTGAATGTTCCAGGGGCGAACCCAAGTTAGATGATGAACCATCTAAGTAAGGGTACGTAATACTATGTCATGAGTGTATGCAATGTCTTTCCTCGTAGGTGTCAACTGCACCCCTCATGCTACCTACCATTTTAGCGGCCACCTCTTTCGAAGCCGGAGTGTATGGGTGCACCCTTGGTAAGGCAGCGGTGCCAGTTCGTACTCTCTACGGCCTCATATGCGTGTGATTAATGATATCAACGTGTAATCATGCATTTCATAATCATGTATGCATTCTACGTGATAGATACATATCAGGGCATGTCAATATGATGGAAACATTTTCGAGTAAGTACCACTTACCTTCTAGAGCTTATCAGGCTATCTCGAAATTTGTGCCTTGTCTCGATTTGCGTGCCAACCTCAAAATTCGCACCAGACACCTCAACTTTGACCTCAAAGCATCCTAATCACCATAGGCATTTGAATAAATATTAAATCCTATTTTTTCATAATTTCTGACATTTTCTTTAATTTTCCCTCTATTTCTTCCTATTTTTCCTTAATAATTCCAAATTAAATATTTCTAGAAATATTTTCTCAAATATTTCACTACGACAATTAATAAAATAATATTTTGGAATTTCTGAAATTTTCTAGAGAATTTTACTCACCTTGACTTAGCATCTCTGATTTCCTCGATTTACGTGCAATATTTCTGAAAAGCGTGCCCAAGCCGTTTTTCTCACCAAAAATCTCCGGGATATCACCGAAACATAATTTCCGATTTTTCAGAATTTTTCTAGATATTTTTCCATCATTTCCTCTATTTTTTTTTCTTCTTTTTTTTTCTTTTCTTTTTCTTTCTCCTTCCTCTCTTCTTCTTCCTCCTTCTCTCCCCTGCTTCCCGCGCAACCCCTGCAACTTCTTCTTCTTCCTTCTTTTCCTTCTTTCTTCTTTTCTTCCTTCTCTTCTTCTTCTTCTTCTTCTTCTTCTCCTTCTCCTTCTTCTTCCTCATTCCCGCGCGCGAACCAGCCTCTGCCGCCGCTGCCCACGCACCATCTGCCGACGCCACGAGCCGCTGCCGCCTTCGCCGCTGCTGGCGTCTCCCGCCGGCTGACCCGCACTCGCCACCGCGAGCTGCTCGCGCCTCCACCGTGCACAACTGCAGCCGCTGCAACGCAGCACCACGCCTGCGGCCATGGCCGCCTTGCTGCCGTGAGCTCGCGGCCATGGCTGCTGCCGCGAGCTTGCGGCCATTTTGATCGCCTTCGGCCTCACCGGAAGACCTCCACGAGCTCCCTTGCGCCTCCCCGAACCGACATCGCGGCTGTACCCTACTGCCATCACCGTGGCAGCCGTTCCAGCTCGGTGAGCTCGCGGCCATGGCTGCCATGGCCGCGGGTTTGCTGCTCTCTCTCTCTCGCCTTCTCTCTCGAGCTCCCTCTGCCTCTCCCATTTTCTTGCTGCTTGAATTCGGCCAATGCATCCAATTTATAGCCACAGCGCCTTGGCCGCTACTCTACATTGTACATCACATTAATTGTTCCATTAATTGCTCCATCTTCCTTAAATTCAGCTGCTCTATTAATTGCTTCGCTGCCACATTTTCCTTAAATTCAGCTGCTCATAATCTCTCATATTAATTGCCATAATCTCCACATTCTGCAGCCCAAATCGCGGGCACTAAAAGCTTCTCAGAAGCTTTCCACGCACACACGTTTTATACATACATACATATATATAGCTACATTAATATATATAGAAAATTAATTTAAAAACTATACATTAAACCCTACATTTCATCGTTATTTCACTTAGTGCATATCTCTAATTGAATCTTCGACCTTGAACCTCAAATTAATTTGCATTATAATACTGAAATTTCATAATTAATAATTCAAATCTTAACTGAAAATGACAATTTCGCCCCGGTGTCCTCATCGAGCTATCGTTTAATCCCGAAACCACTGAAGGGTTGCTCATTACGTAAAACTGGAGCCCCCCTAGGGTTCCGTTGATTTTTCGGGAGCCTCCTACAACGATTCGGTTTTACAACCTAAACGATAGCTGTATTTTAGCTGTACCGAAAATCGTTCCGAATTTGATTTCTTTTGATACCATAAATCCTATTTCGATACGCTCGTCGAGACCATATAATTTTCCTTAGACAATTTCACTCCGAGGCATTCACTGCAGTTGATTTGGTACCTGAAATTGCTATAAAATCAATTTTTCGATATTCTAAACTTATTAAAATTACGTGACAATCTTATCTAAATATGGGGTATTACACAGTTGATAAACCTTTGTTAATATAACTTTTTTCTCCCAAAAACGTCACTTCTGTCAGATTAATTACTACAAAAAATTACAATTAATTTGTATTTTGATAACCATAAAAATAAATTGACAGAACTATATTATTATAAAAAAATATTTAATATATATTAAAAAATAAAAAATTTAAGAATATTACTATTATTACCTCAAATTAAAATAAAAAAAATTATTAAATTAAAAAACTTATAATAAATTATAATCACGAGTTAAGATTTAGGTGAAAGTCGAATATTTTCGAATCAAACGAAATGAAAAAGGTTTAAGTGCAGTGTTCATACTTTAAATTTTGAATGATGAAAATCCCAATCTTGACACAGTTGGGAAGCAAAGAAAGATTTTGTCACAGTTAAATTATTAATTTGACCAGAATTAAATTGTGACATTTCGATTCCACTTGAGGCTAAGGTTCGAATTTGGGTCTGATTTTTGTGTGTTAATTTGAATTAAAGAGATAATAAATTCCAATTAAATTATATAATTATGTTATGAAAATATTATTATGATATTTAATTTTAATATTTTAGATGATATTTTATATTGATGTATAATATATTTTTATTTAGCATTATCCATATTAATAAAATAGTTTTTAGAATTATATCCAAATTTTAAAATATTCAACTTATAATATGAGATAGACATGTCAAATTTTTATTTAGAAAATAATTTTTTAAATATATAATTACTCTTTAAAAATAAAATACTAATATGATTTTTACTCAAGTCTTAAAAATTAATAAAATTGAAAAATAGATAGAAGTAGAAAGGCCACTCTTGAAATTTATCATATTATTAATTAAGTTTATCACTCTAAATTCAAAATATATTATTTTATTAAAATTTTAAATAATATAAAAATAAACACACGTGTCACTTATTATGTGTTAATTAATAACTATTAGGCACAAATTTTAATATATTATATAGACAATTGTTTTTAATTTTTTTTTATGACACGGACCATATAATCATTATTTTTAAGTTACAAATTGAACAATATGTAAACTAATTAAAAATCAACAAGTCTGTATCCTTAAATATTCAAATTTAGTGACTAGCAAGCGTAGATAGTATATTTACCTAATCACAAAACTAAGTCATGGGTTAATAGTTAAATTTTAAAAGTATTAGCAATCTTAACCAACCTATTATTGATACTATATAAGTAAACACCAAATTTTAATGTTATAAATCTTTTTAATAATGTATTTCCCAAAAATATCTTTTATAAATATTGCTTAAAAATAAAAATTAATTATGCTAACAAGATTTAAACTTATGAAATTTAAATAATAATTAAATTTTCAAGTAATTTTACCACTATATTAAATTTCTTTTCGTCTAAAATTTTAACTAGATAAATTAAAAAGTAACTATTAGTATAAATCGTTATTCGATAAACATAGCATGAATCACACATTAATATACTTAATTAAAACCACGCAAATCATAACTTAATAGGTTAAGCAATAATTATTGTAATTAATTTTACAAGACACAAATACCCAAAGATACAAAAATAAAAAATTAAATTTAGTAAAAACAAATATTTGCAATGCATATTATTTAATGTATGTGCTTCCTCTATACTTCTTTATGTGATAACATTTGAGAGTTCATCTAGATAATTAAATATATTAATCTGTTGTTAAAAATTTAATAAAGAATGTTACATATTATGAGATTCATCCACAAATATCACAATAATAATAATAACAATTAAGGATACTTTTTAATAATAAAAACACAAAGACAACAAATAGAGCCAAATCATCAAAATATGTGCCACCATCGAGCATCTAAGAGGTGGGCACTCGAAAGCTTTGGTGGGCTATCAACCAATTAATCAGAACAACACCAATCGATATATATATGAAAGGAAGATATTACAGGATAAGCAAGCGCAAGAGTTTCTACATCATAACTTATGCAGTCTTCAATAAGAAACAACTTATAAGGTAATATCTGAGTCTATAGTAATATATATGCTGCTTCGAGTCAAGTGTCTACTAACATCTTTCATTAAATAAACAGTATTTCATTGAACAGACAGAGAACAGGAAGGCTTCTGGTTGTTGCATCCATCCACCAGTATCACCTTCACCAGAGCCAAGCAACAAGCCCAGAAGTTTTCATCACCTACATGTAAGTAAAATTAATTTTTATAATGTTTATGAAACGTTAAGATAAAATTAATACTGGCATGAGAGACAAATAATAAACGAGAAAAATCCAGAAAAATTGACATGCCTCACTATAAGATCTAATAATTAAAAAAACAGAGCATAATTGGCAGTATGGATAGATTACTCGTTGCGACATCAGTAGTGGCCATTTTGAGTTTAAATGGAAAAATTATATTGTATGTGCTTAATTGTTAAGAAAACAGACAAAAATGAAAATGTAGAAAGAACTTCAAAGGCAAATTTGATAGCACAGTAGCCCAGCACAGTATAGATATAATTCAAGAGTTATCAAAGTACTGCTATCAAAGACTAACAACAAAATTCAAGATTCCATGAGAGCAGTTCCATTTCGTAATGCGCGTAATTAGTCCAAAAGAAAAAAAAAAAAGTCATGAACATTATCTCTTGAATGACCAAACTGCAGCCGATGAGTTTAAGTTTTGGAGACTGGCATAATTTATCAAGAAATACAACTGGTGATTCTTCACAAACTTTTGACCTTACAAGTTGACAAACACATAGGTGAATTGATACAAGATTGGAAAGAATCTCCATTTCATGATTAAAAAAGACAGAGAAAGTTAATGGAAAAGATTAGGTAAATCTTAATCCTGCAAAACCCACAATTGGTGGACATAACAAATGTGGTTCCTGCAATGGAAAAATTAACCTCAATCACAAAGCACTTGTCTTATGATTAAACAATAAACGCTTTTGGCAAGTGAGTTTGTTGTTTTATAAAAAACGCATTTGGCAAGTGCGCCCTTTGATAGAACAATAAACGCACGTGGCAAGCATGTTTATTGTTTTATTGAAAAACTCACTTGCGAAATGTGTTTATGCATTTGGCCTTCCCAACACTAGATTCATAATTAATATCAACCCAATACTATTTCAATAATTTTTTAAATAATTATAAAGAAAAACTAATTGGAAGAACCCATATATATGTTATATCTATTAAAAGAAAGGACTAAAATATTTACGTACTCACCAATTAATTTATTTGATGAGGGCTTTGATTAGATGGGAGAAAATGTTCATCTGATAAACCGTGGGCTTCACTACCTGCAGGTTGCTGAAGCAAGATAAAAAGATTTAGGTATTGGAGTATTTTGGAATAAGTAAAATGTAATAGCCACTTGATAAAATGTAAAAAAATATTTAAAAATGTACATGCCTGCTGAAGGGACTGATAGTTCACTTCTAGGTTATCCATATTGTTAAAATTCGGGGCTTCTTCAATGCCTTGCTGGTACATAAAAGAAAGGGGGGACTATAGAGGAAAGAAGCGGCATTTTGTCATATATGAAGAGTACTAAAACTTTAAGTATGTTAACAATCTGTTGAACTAGAAATGGAATGTAGAACAATTTTTTCCATACCTAAAATGGATTTACTTCTGTGCCAATTTCATTCCAAAGACTGAATTCATCTTCACCATAGTGTTGATCAAAAGTTATCCCACCAAGATGAGAAACATTAGAAAAAGGTGGCATTGAAGCATTCTCTTGTTGAATGGAAGTCAATGATGGTGAGAAATTATTTGTAATACAAACTCCAATAGAAGACAATGCTCCTTGGCCTAAATGACCATCACCAAAATTAACAAAAGTTGGCACAAGACTGATATTTTCATATTGCATTTCATTTATCAGGCAATCACTGTTAAAATCTAAATAAGGTGATATCTCAGCAGACATGAACTCAATATAATCATTGTCGCCAAAGTCAATACCACCAGATGCGATAAAAATGTGCTCTTTTTGCTGTTCTATTTGGGTAAAATTTGTATCACTAAAGAGGCTGGTTGAAGTATTTCTGGCCAACAACAAATTGTTTTGATAATTAGTCAATTCAATTCTTGAAGTATAAGACATATTATATGCACTTGCATGAATTGGTTTCGGGAGATAATCTAACTTGTACGATGAGTTGTTGAGGGAAACTTTCTAGAACGAATAAGGAGGATCATCACCAAGTCTGAGAGCTTCAGCTGGAACATAGCCCTCACTGTAGTGTTGAAGTGATGGAATCATGTTGCCTTGTTCCAAATTTTGTGATTGCAGTTGGTGTCTCGACAAAGGGACACTCTACATTTCTACAAATGTTGATTGACAAGACTTTTCGATCTTACTCCTTTCACTAATAGGCCGGGCTTGAGTGTTTGATTCAGAAACTTTCTTTAGGTACTTTTGATATTTTTGCAAATTCATATTAATTGCATCATCAGCAAGATAAAAACATCAAGAAAGAATCAATAATTTGTGCAAAATAATTTCTGTAAACATGTAAGTTTTGTTCATGATTAAAAAACATTTATGTTTTTTATTTACATACAGTTATGCTTACTTGAGCATACATAATTCTCACTCCATATTTTTGTGCTAATACACACCTTACAGGGAAAGAGATAGTACATATTATTGAACCAAGATCTTCCATGATCAGTCACAGAGTTACAAGTTAGTTTGTATTGCTCATTGATTTTAAGAGAAATACAAGGTCCAAGAGAACTGTAAAGTAGTAGGATCAAGGGTGTTTTTTAGGCATTCTGAATTTTGTTCTTCGTACATGCACATCAATACTAATCAATAAATGTAGATGTCCAATTTGGCATTCTCATTTTGTTGAAGCGTGCAAAAACTAGAGTTGATTATTTTACATTTACTCAAATGAATTTAATTTAATTTTCAAGTTTCTTTTATTCGAAGTTCACATGATTAAATATGAAACTAAATGATCATCGGAAAAAAATATGAAGCTACATGTGACACAAAAACATAACTACAATTTTTAGTTAAATAATCGTATCAAGTTTTTAGCCATTTTAACATTAAAAAACTAAGAGAGAAGGAATAAAACGAGTGATTTTTTTTCTTAGTAAGGAAAATGAGGGTCTTTTATAGTTACCCATTACTTATTGTAATTGCTTATTCACGTTATAAAAAAGATTGGAAAAAATCACCATTTTATAGGGGAATTGATACAAGATTGGAAAGAATCTCATTTCATGATAAAAAAGACGGAGAGAAAGTTAATGGAAAAGATTAAGTAAATCCTAATTTTGCAAAACCCACAATTGGTGGACATAACAAATGTGGTTCCTGCAATGAAAAAACTAGCCTTGATCACACAAGCACTTGCCTTATGATTAAACGATAAATACTTTTTACAAGCGAATTTATTATTTTTATAAAAAACGCACTTGACTAGTGCGCCATTTAATAGAATAATAAATGCACATGGCAAGCATATTTATTGTTTTATTGTAAAACACTTGCAAAATACGTTTATGCATTTGGCCCTCCCAACACTAGATTCATAATTAATGTCAACCCAATACTATTTCAGTAATTTTTTAAATAATTATAAAAAAAATTAATTGGAAGAACCCCATGTATATATATATATGTTATATCTAATAGAAAAAAGACTAAAATATTTATGTACTGGCCAATTAATTTATTTGACGAGGGCTTTGATTAGATGGGAGAAAATGTTCATCTGACAAACTGTGAGCTTCACCACCTGCAGGTTACTGAAACAAGATAAAAAGATTCAGGAAGTATTTTGGAATAAGTAAAATATAATAGTCACTTGATAAAATGTAAAAAAATATTTAAAAATGTACATGCCTGCTGAAGGGACTAATAGTTCACTTCCAGGTTATCCATATTGTTAAAATTCGAGACTTCTTCAATGCCTTGCTGGTACACATAAAAGAAAAGGGGGAGTGTAGAAGAAATAAGTGGCATTTTGTCATAGATGAAGAGTACTAAAACTTCAAGTATGTTAACAATCTGCTGAACTAGAAATGGAATGTAAAACAATTTTTTCCATACTTGAAATGGATTTACTTCGATGCCAATTTCATCCAAAAAAACTGAAGTCAAGTACTATCTTCACCACATCAAAAATTGTCCCACCAAGTTCAGAAACATTAGAAAGAGTTGGTATTGAAGCATTCTCTTGTTGAATGGAAGTCAACGATGGTGAGAAATTATTTCTAATATGAACCTCAATAGAAGACGATACTCCTTGGCCTAAATGACCATCACCAGAATTGACACTCAAATTTAGCACAGGACTGATACTTTCTTATTGTATTTTATTCATCAACCCACTGTTAAAATTTAAATAAATTGATGCCTCACCAGCTATGAACTTAGTATAATCACTATCGCTAGGGTCAATACTACCAGATATGGTAGAACTGTGCTCTTTTTGCTGACTAATTTGGGTAAAATTTGTACCACTAAAGAGACTGGCTGAAATATTTCCGACCAACAACAAATTGTTTTGATAATTATTCAATTCAATTCTTGAAGTATATGGCATGTTATATGCACTTCTAGGAATTGGTTTCTTGAGATAACCTAAATTGTATGATGAGTTGCTAAGTGAAACTGTCTGGAACGAATAAGGTGGATCATCACCAAGTTTGGGAGCTTCAGTTGGAACATAGCCCTCACTACATGTGTGTAGAAGTGATGGAATCATGTTGCCTTGATCCAGATTTTGTGATTGCGGTTGGCGTCTCCACGAAGGGACAGGCTGCATACGTGCAAATGTTGATCGATAAGTCTTTTCGAACTTGCTTCTTTCACTAATAGGCCGAGTTTGAGTGTTTGATTCATAAACATGCCTTTGGTAGCTTCCATACTTCTGCAAATTCATATTAATTGCATCATCAGCAAGATAAAAACATCAAGAAAGAATCAATAATTTGTGCAAAAAGATTTCTGTAAACATGTAAGTTTTGTTCATGATTAAAAACATTGATGCATTTTATTTAGATACAGTTATGCTTACTTCAGCATACATAATTCTTACTTCATATTTTTGTGCTAATACACACCTTACAGGGTAAGAGATAGTACATATTATTGAACCAAGATCTTCCATAATCAGTCAGAGTTACAAGTTAGTTTATATTGCTCACTGATTGTAAGAGAAATACAAGGTCCAAGAGAACTGTGAAGTAATAGGATCAAGGGTTTTCTAGGCATTCTGAATTTTTTTCTTCGTACATGCACATCAATACTAATCAATAAATGTAGATTTCTAATTTGGCATTCTCTTTTTGTTGAAGCCCGTAAAAAATAGAGTTGATTATTTTATATTTACTCAAATTAATTTAATTTAATTTTTAAATTTATTTTATTTGAAGTCCAGTGATTAAATATGAAACTACATGATCATAGGAAAAAAAAATATAAAAATACATGTGACACAAAAACATACCCACAATTTTTAGTTAAATAATTGTTTCAAGTTTTTATACCAAAGTAGACATTTTGGAATGATAACACTAGAGAACTCAGAGAGAGAGAGAGTAAAACGAGTGACTTTTTTTCTTGCTAAGGGAAATGAGTGTCTTTTACAGCTATGCAATACTTATTATAATTGCTTATTCATGTTATTACATGCATATGTAAAAGATTATGGTAAGTGGCACCAAACCCCCTATGGTTTAAAATGTCTTTGAAGGTTGGCTTTGTGGTTTTCTTTTCTTGCACAAACCCCCGTTCATTAAGCCAAAAACCCCTTATTAGTTCCCTATGATTTCACTTTAAATTCCACCCAGCCCCTCTATGGTTTTACGATATTCACACAGATGCCTAATGAGTTTCTTCAAATTTTCACAATTCAAATCCAACATCAAATCAATCTGATGTGGCACCAACTTAAATTACTAGAATACCCCTACGTGCTGATAGTCTCACCGGCCACGTGGATCACCTGAGAGACCGACACGTGGCCAGTCAACACTCCAAAACGGAGTCCGAAAAATCCGGACCGAACCGGAAGACCCGTTCCAACTTGACCGAGATTCTCGGGAATCGTGCCCACTTATCTCGGGTATCCCAAAACGGGTTCGCCTATAAAAAACAAGGACTCTCGCCAGGTATACCTAAGCTCTACAGCTCTCTCATTTATTACTACTTGCATTTACTCTACTGATTTGAGCGTCGGAGTTCACCCCGGGGGATCCAAGCCTCGGCCCTCCATTGTCTTGCAGGTTCTACACCCGAGGTCTGACATCCCCAAGTCCGAGGTTCCATTCCCGAGGTCCAGTCGCAGAGGTGGCACGTGGTGATCGGTCCCAAAAACCATCATCACAATCTATTTGGGCTATTGACTTTATGGAGGGAATTCTATGCAAAAACAAAAACCACAGAGACATTCAAAAACATTTTTAAACCACAAGGAGCTAATGGCTCCAACCAGAAAGTCTGAGTGCAATTTACCCAAAAGATTATATATCATTTCACTTACTTTGATGTTGATTAAGAGAAACATAATGGAGATTTAGTTACTAAGATTAAGGCATTTGTTGATCATTAAAAAACAAAGGCATGTTGTTTATACAATTAAATGCAAATTTTCAAATAAATCCTAATCTTGTATATCCATCTAGAAAGCAACAAACTTTTCTATTGTTGATACCTTTCCATACATGAACTTCGCCGGGGATGTTATCAGCTATCGGTCTCAAGCTCGGATAAAGGAGAAGGGTTGTGTTAGGTAGCCGATAGCCAACGTAAAATCTAGTCGGATCCAAAACATAAACTGTAGACAAACTATAAAAAATCCTTGAAACGTAACCCTTCATAGCGACGCGCTACACTGCCCGCGTGTAGTATCAAATGAGCTAGGGCTGCTGCATCAACGCCCGGATGTAGTGACAAATGAGCAAGGGTCCCCGCATTTGCTTGGACGGATATGGGTAAAGAAGCTAATCCAAAACCAAAATCAAAATAAAAAACAAAATCAAATTCAAAGTCAAGGCCAAAACCAAAATCATAGATTAATGATTGGGTCATGGAACATAAGAACATTAACAAACAAATCTATGGAAGTGGTAGATGTGAAGATTAGGAGAAACATTAATATTATGTGCCTTCAAGAGACGAGATGGGTGGGGAAAAAAATAAAAACTTTATCAGAAACTGGATATAAAATATGGTATACCAAAAATGATCGAACGAAAAATGGAGTTGGGATTATTATAGATAAAAGCTTAGTAGATGAGCTAGTGGATGAAAAGAGAGTAGGAGATAGGATTATTATGGTAAAGGTTGGTCTAGGAACAATGACTATGAATATCTTTAGTACATATGCACCACAAGTGTGGGGTTAGGTGAGGAGATAAAAACAAAATTCTGGGAGGACTTAGAGGGACTCATACAAATGATACCAAGAGGAGAGAAAATGATTATAGGAGATGACTTAAATGGTCAGGTGAGTAGAGACAGAAACGGCTATAGAGAGGTACATGGAGGGTATGGATTTGAGGAAATTAATAATGAGGGTAAGTGTATTCTAGATTTTTCTATGGCGTATGGGTTCATCATAACTACTACTAGATTCAAAAAATAAGACGAACACTTAATCACATATAAAAATGTCACATCAAGTACCCAAATAGATTACTTCCTCATGAGACAAGATGATCGATTATATTGTAGGGATTGTAAAGTGATACCGGGGGAGTGTTTGACTACTTAACACAGACTTTTGGTACTTGATGTCCAAGTAAGAAATTGGAAGAGAAAAAATCACATAAAACAAAATCCAAGAATTAGGTGGTGAGATTTAAAAGAGGAGAAACAACTAATCTTCAAAGAAAAATTAAGGGGTAGAAGGGAATGGAATGAAGAAGGACAGGCAAACCAAATGTGGAGAGAAATGGCTATTGTCCTGAGAAGTACTACAAAGGTAGTCCTTGGAAAGACAAATGGTAAAGTCCTAAACCTTAAGAAGTCTTTGTGGTGGAATGAAGAGGTACAATTGAAAATTAGAAATAAAAAAAACTTATTATAAGGTTGTATATCAGTGCAACAATGAAGAAAACCTGAAAAATTATAAAGAAACAAAAAATGCAGCAAAAATAGCTGTTAGTGAAGCAATGTCAAAAGCATATGATAATCTATATAAACGACTTGATACAAAGGATGGAGAAAATGATATATATAAATTAGCTAAAGCAAGAGAAAGAAAAACAAGGGATCTAAACCAAGTGAAATGCATAAAAGATGAAAACAAAAATGTATTAGTGAATGAGGGAGCGATTAAGGAGAGATAGAATGAGTATTTCACAAAATTATTCAATGATGATAAGGACACAAAAGTTAGGTTGGGACATTTTAGTAATTCCGAAGGGAACGTGAACTATACATTCTATCGACGCATAACTTCAAATGAAATAAGGCAAGCATTATAAAAGATAAAAAAATCATAAGGTGGTGAGACCAAATAATACACCAATAGGAGTATGGAAATGCATGGGAGAAGAGGGCATCTCTTGACCAACAAAATTATTTAACGCGATCTTTAAATCAAAAAAGATGCCAGATGAGTAGAGGAATAGTACTTTGGTTCCTATATACAAGAACAAAGAAGATGTTTAAAACTGTGAAAATTACAGAGGAATTAAGTTAATGATCCATACCATGAAACTTTGGGAGAGAGTAATAAGGTAGAGGCTCAGAAAATAAACAGATGTCTCAGAAAATCAGTTTGGTTTCATGCCTGATAAGTTAACAATGGAAACTATATACCTACTGAGGCACCTAATGGAAAGGTATCGGGATCAGCAGAAGAACTTGCATATAGTGTTTATAGATCTAGAAAATGCCTATGATAGGGTCCCTAGAGAAGTATTATGGAGGATTTTAGAGAAGAAATGAGTCTGAATAGCCTATATACAAGCCCTTAAGGACATGTATCACGGTGCAGAGACAAGGGTTAGAACATGCAGAGGGGATACTGAACTGTTTAAAATTACAATGGGACGACACCAAGGTTCTGCACTAACTCCATACTTATTTGTTTTAGTAATGGATGAACTCACTAAATACATTCAGACAGAGATGTCATGGTGCATGCTATTTGCAGATGATGAAACAAAAGAGAGAGTGAACACTAAGCTTGACTTGTGGAGAAACAATTTAGAATCTAAGGAATTTAAATTAAGTAGAAGGAAAACAAAATATATGAAATGTAAATTTAGTAAGAATGCAAGAGTGGAGGATGTTATAATAAAATTGGAAGACCAAATCTTACAAAGAAAAAATCATTTTCGATATTTGGGATCAGTGATTCAAAAAGATGGAGAAATTCACGAGGATGTCACTCATAGAATTAAGGTAGGTTGGCTAAAATGGAGAAATGCATCGGGGGTGTTATGTGATGCTGAGTCGTTGCATGTAGTCATTAGGAGCCGGTAGGGGGTTGGTGTTCGTGTTTCTTGACCTGAAGAAAACACAGCCCAGGCATTTTGAATGAGAGTTGTTGCCGCTTTAATGCGTGATACTGGAGGGAAACCATAGCACCAACTAAGAGACCTGCTTAGACACTGATCATAGATTCACATGGCACACTCCTTAAACCAGCCGATGTCCACTCCTCGGTCCATACACTCTAGATCAGAACAAACTATAGGAAAATCTGAACAATATTGGGATGACAAAGAGTTGGCAAACTGGAAACCTCCAAAAGTAGAAGCTAACCAGATTTATCACAAATCTGCTTTTGACCTGAGATCTCTTCTTGCTATCAGAATGGTAAAAAAGGTTATTCTTTTCTCTACAACAACCATTAGAGGCGCATTTGGTATTAGAGCCAAGGGGATAGGCGTCTGGTTTGCGGGGGTTGTGTGGGTGCTGAGTCGTTGCATGTAGTCATTAGGAGCCGGTAGGGGGTTGGTGTTCATGTTTCTTAACCCGAAGGAAACGGAGCCCAGGCATTTTGAATGAGAGTTGTTGTCGCTTTAATGCGTGATACTAGAGGGAAACCATAGCACCAACTAAGAGACCTGCTTAGACACTCATCACAGATTCACATGGCACACTCCTTAAACCAGCTGATGTCCACTCCTCGGTCCATACACTCTAGATCAGAACACTTCCAAACAGTTCACCTACTATCTGGAAAGAACCTTAGGAAACTTTATAATTTTGGGTATAGATTCTTGCACATAGGGTTAGTCCAGATAGGATTAAAACCCTTAACACTCAAAGGAATTAACAACTCCTTATGCGTTGCCCTCAGAGATGTAAGACATACCAATTATCATAACTCTATCATCAGTATGGCAGAAACCAACCTTTACAACGGTCCGATCTATATCAACTGTTATCCAAACTTCACCGTTTCCTTAATGGATCAACATGTGGAAAAGGTCCTCACCCTTAACATTCAAACTCATAATTATGAGTTTCTTTCAGGATTGATTCCGTATTCTATCATTTATAGGATCCATTATAAAGTCATAACTACAGGACTAAACCCTCGTTACAAGTCCCCATCAGTACCATTGGGACATACCATCTGTTATGAGAAAGACCAGAGAGTAAACATGTTTACTCCAAAAACCATCAGACATGAGGAAATTAGTTTCCCCGAAAACTGGAACTTTGACCAAGTCACTAAACCAACTCCTCCGCCTCAAAACTCGAAAATCAAGTTCATCAGCTAAGATCCATCTGGATCTGTAACCATCAAATTTAACAGATCTAAGAGTATACCTAAGTCTAAGACAGCCTATCTAGAAGAAGTAAATTCCTCAGATGACTGCTTAGGAGAAACTAATAGTAAAAGATCCTTTCATACTACTAGATCCCATATCAACAGCATCAACAGAAGCCACGGATTAGCACAACCAATCTATGAGGACAACCAAAGTATGTCACCAACTCATAATGATATGCATAATGCTTACCATTTGAATGTATTGGAGAAACCTTTTGAGATAGACATCCAGTCTCTTAAAAAAGATTTTTTCAGTACCGAAAATAGGAGTTTCCGTGAACATTATGATAGGTGTTATACCCTGGAAGAAATTAAAACTCATAAGGAACAGTGGCATCATACCATGAGACTTCTTAAAACGAATATTCCTTTCTTCAAATGGTTGGCAGAATCTAAGAAATATATTCAAATGATAGAAAATCAGTTAGCCATCCTTAGAAATCAACTATCAGTCCTCAAAAAATCAGATACCTATAAGCTTTCTATAGGGGAATTAGTCGAATCAACCCAACCTCCTCTTGTAGAACATATTGTTAAAGGACATGGAGCCAATACCAGAGTATTAGCTTCACCCTTTAAACAAATATCAGCTCTAAATAGCAAGGATTCTGTAGCACTTAAGGATGACATTGATAAAGTAATTAAACAAAATAACTTTATCAATGAATATTTTCTCCATTTAGGAAATAAACCAGAAACATCCTTCGACCCAGGCGAATCATCCTCTAACCCCATAGGCAGTGCTTACAGATTCACAACCGAGGAAAGCCTACCAAGAAAAACACCCACAACCTCAACTAGACATGGCAAAATGGGCCCGGCCCGGCACCAGGCTCGGGCCAACATTTTGCTGGCCCGTTTCAGGTCGGGCCAATTTGGCCCTACGGGCCAAATGGTGGCGGGCCGGGCTGGCCTGCGGCCCTCGCTCAAAACCCCTCCCCCCCCAGCCTCGCCTCTCGCCCAGTCGCCCTAGCCCTAAACACCCCTCCCCCCAGCCTCGCCTCTCGCCCAGTCGCCTCGCCCTCGCCCTCCTCTCGCCCTCGCCTCGCCCGCAGCCCTCGCCCTCGCCTCGCCCTCGCTCGCCCTCGCCCGCCCTCGCCCTCACCTCGCCCTCGCCCGCCCTCGGCCCTCGCCCGCCCTCGGCCCTCGCCCTCAGCCGCGGCCCTCGCTCTCGCCCTTGCTCGCCCTCGCCCTCGCCCGCGGCCCTAGCCCTCACCTCGCCCTCGGCCGCGGCCCTCGCCCTCGCCCTCGCCTCGCCCGCCCTCAGCCCTCGCCCTCAGCCGCGGCCCTCGCTCTCGCCCTCGCCCTCGCCCGCCCTCGCCCCTCGCCTCGCCCTCGGCCGCGGTCCGCGCTCTCGCCCTCGCCCTCGCCTCGCCCTCGGCCGCGCCTCGCCCTCGCCCGCCCTTGTTCGGCCCTGGTAAGTTGGTTATTAATTATTTTTTAATTTTGGGTTAAGTTATTAATTTTGGATTCCAATGGTTGCAAGCTACAGGTAAGTTAGTTATTAATTTTGGGTTAAAGCCTAAGTTAATTATTCATTATTCATTTTGTGTTAATTATTTAAAATGAATTGTTTTAATTATTTACAGTGTGGATTCTTCTATTAGAAACTTAGAATGGATGGTGGTGATGATCATATGATTTCGAGAGGAATCCCTAGTAATATTAAAGAGGAATCCATATCACAATCACAATCAAAAAAGCCTAAGATTTTGACCTCTGATGTGTGGAATTATTTTGTGAAAATTGGTGTTGGTAGTGATGGCAAACCAAGGTGTAAATGCAAGGGGTGTGGTAAAGAATATTCATGTCCATCTAAATCAGGAACCTCTCATTTAAGTCGTCATATTCCTAAATGTATAATGATTTCTAAGTATAATGATGCGGGAGATATGCTTATTGATCATGAAGGGAAGTTGAAGAGAAAAAAATTTGACCCTAAAGTAAATCGTGAACTTATTGCTCAGATGATTATTTCACATGGTGCTCCCTTTAATATGGTTGAGTGGAAGGGGTTTAGAAATTACCGAAAGTTTCTGAATGAACATTGTAAGTTCATTTGTAGAAATACTGCTAAAACGGATGTCTTGAAAACATATGAAATAGAGAAAGAGAAGTTAAAACAACAATTGGCCCAAATTCCTAGTAGAGTTTGTTTGACTTCTGATGTTTAGACTGCATGCACTAATCATGGATTTATTTCTCTTACTGTTCATTATGTTGATAGCAATTGGAAGTTGAATAGTAAGATATTGTCATTTGCTCATATGAAGCCACCACATAGTGGACATGAATTATCATTGAAGGTGTTGGAATTTTTAAAGGATTGGGGATTGGAGAAAAAAAAAATTTCCCTCACTTTGGACAATGCCACTTCAAATGACAACATGCAAAATATATTGAAAGAACATTTAAATTTGTCGAATACTTTGTTGCTTAATGGAGAGTTCTTTCACATTAGATGTTGTGCTCATATACTGAACCTTATTGTTCAAGATGGTTTGAAGGTGGCTAGTGAGGCATTGCATAAAATAAGACAAAGTGTTCATTATGTGAGGGGTTCAGAAGCTAGGATGAGACAATTTTATCAATGTATTGAGCAAGTTGGTGGAATTGATACAGGAATTGGGTTGAGATCGGATGTTGTCACTAGATGGAACTCCACCTACATAATGCTTGAGAGTGCACTCAAGTATCGTCGTGCATTTCATAGTTTAAGTTTATGTGATAAAAATTATAGGTGGTGCCCATCAAGTGATGAGTGGACAAGAGGGGAGATAATTTGTGAATTCTTGAAACCATTTTATACTATCACTAATTTGATTTCTGGATCTTCTTACCCTACATCTAATTTGTATTTTGGAGAAATTTGGAGGATAGAGTGTCTCTTGACATCCAACTTGAAAAATGATGATGAGTTGATTGCAAGTATGAGTGCAAGAATGAAAGAAAAATTTGATAAGTATTGGAGTGATTATAGAGTGGTTCTTGCATTTGGGGCGATTCTTGATCCAACCAAAAAGTTTAACTTTTTGAGGTACACTTATTCAAAGCTCAATCCTTATAACTATGAAGAGAAGTTGGAAAGGGTGAAGACGGCTTTGTATAAGCTTTATGGTGAATATGTTAACAATGGTTTATCAAGTTCAACTTCAATGCCTTGCTCAAATGTTAGTGGATCACAAATTTCCATTGGAGGTGAACAAGCAAAGAAGTCAAAAAACATATATGATGTAAGTCTATATTTTTTAAAAAAAACTTGTTCATATATAATTGATATAAATATTTGGTTGACTATTTTTTTGATTATTTGATAGGATTTTGAAGCATTTGATTGTCAAGTTTCTAACGATGCCGGAAAATCCCAACTTGATCTTTATTTGGAAGAGCCAAGAATTCCAATATCGGGAGCATTTGATGTCTTGGCATATTGGAGAGAGCGAGCTAATAGAGGAAAAATTATTGCAAAGATGGCTTGTGATATATTGAGTATTCCGATAACAACCGTAGCATCGGAGTCCGCTTTTAGCATTGGATCTCGTATTTTGAACAAGTATAGAAGTCGTTTGCATGATGAAACAGTTCAAGCTCTCTTGTGCACACGGAGTTGGTTGCATGGTTTTGGAGGTAATCTTTTTTAAACTTTCTAATATCTAAGATTTAACATAACATTAAACATTTCTTTTATATGATAAATAATTAACATATGTAATTTTTTATTATAGATGATGAGGAGGAGGAGGAGTCAAGCATTGATGATATAAGACTTTCTAAACAAAACTCAAATGTTGTTGTTGATGAAGATGATGAAGATTAGAGGCATAATTTTTAATTATTTTTTTCTTCTTATTTGTAATTTAACCTCCAGAGATGACTCTTTGATCAGGTTGTTTTTCTTCATCTGGAATTTATATGATCATGTAGTAGTAATTTTAATTGCTTCTCATGGTGTAAGGGAATTGACATGCAACTAAAGAAGAAAGTAGGTAAATGGAAGTGGCAAAAAATGGTATAAAAAAAAAAAAAAAAAAAAAATTCGGGCGGGCCCGTTTGGCCCGCGGCGGGCCGGGCTAGGGCCAGCAATGTGCTGGCTCGTTTTCAAGCGGACCAATTTGGCCCGGCCCGTTTGGCCCGTGGGCCGCTTGGTGGCGGGCCGGCCCGGCCCGTTTGCCATCTCTAACCTCAACCAAGAAAATGCTCCAACATATAGAGGAACAACTAACTAAACTTAAAGTATCCGAAAAAACTATTAATCACCTCCAAGACCCGTCTATCTATCCTTCTTCCAATATTAAAGAAGATAGGCTTACAAGTCGTATTAATAATCAAATCCTACTCTCTAAGATAGAAATCCAACTATTAGAGATGGGAACACCAATCAAAAATATTAATATTATAAAACAGAATCCCGAAGAAAAACCCTCACAAAAAGAATCCACAATCTCATGTAAAAAATACCAAAACAAAACTCATAAAATACAACCTCATGAGATACCTCAAATCTGCGAGATACCTCAAACTAACCTTCAAAACAATAATCACAAAATCAAAAAGATAAATCCTAAAAAACTTACCAAAATGACCTGTTACTGCTGCCGACAACTAGGTCATACATCAGCAACCTGTAGCATCAGAATTAACAAAACTGACATAGAAAGTAAAAAACTCAGAAGAAAAGAAGAACGAAAACTTAAAAAACTTAAAAAATACGCAAAAAAGAATAACCTTCAAATCTCTGACCTAATCCATCCAAAAGACAACCCAACAGAAATAAGCAATCTCAACAATCAGTCTCAAAACATAGATCATCAACCTAAGGATAAAAATCTCCCCTTAAAATCCAAATCAGATATATATCAACATCCTTCTCTACTGCACCTGAGTCACATTTCTCCATCATTTGCATTAGAAGTTAAACCAGAATTAGGACAGCATCAGTCTCATACATATCAGCATGAAATTTTAAAAGTTTTATTAAAATTTTATCTTTTATCCTATATATCCAATCAGAATTTCTTGATAATTAATTATAAATCTATAAGAATGATATTATTAATTATTTTTAATTTTATCAAGAAATATTTTATCTCTAACTTTTCCTACCGAGAACTTTTCTTATCAGTAGATCAGACTCTCTATAAAGCCAAGTCTTTATATTCACACTTAACCCCAAATAATCAGTTTAGCCTTGCATTCCCTCAGACATCAGCGACCCAATCAGATGAGGTCACACAGTCCAATTCAGACGACCAACTTGATCAGACCCAGGGTAAAAGTCTGGCTAGTTCACAGCAAACGGCTCGTGGTAAAGACTCATCAAATCCGTTAGCATGGCTAGAGGCTTTGCCAAAAAGCCCAAAAACCCGTAAAATGGTGGTCACACGATCCCTATGGGACAGGTACAAGATGGGTGATCCAACAGTTGGCCCACTATCAGATGAATCCAAATATCAGTTCCTTGTGGAATATGAGAAACCTGACCCATATTACCTATATCAAGAAATCCAGTATACCATCTCTCCGTTCCTATATGAATGGATGGAACGAATGAGAATTAGCATTGTTCGGGAATTTTATCCTAGCAATATCAGTCTTCCCCCAGATATTATAAATAAATTGCTATCAGAGTTTGCCTAGCCGAATCATCAGAACAGCATCTTCCCAGTCTTATGGATAATTTGGTTTATGGTCATTCTTACAAGAATCAGAAGACAGCCATAATGAATACTGCAAAACAGAAAGATACCAGAAAACCAATCCCATCAGCTCAAGCCTCTACTTCATCAGTTAAACAAACCCGAAGATTTACCACATTAGATGCCACACCTTTCGAATATTCACCTTTGAACCCTACCACACCATTGAAACCACGGACTCCGTCCTATCTATCAGCAACCAGACCATCTTCATCTACCTCATCACCACAACCAAAATCCATTTCCATTCAAAAATCTTCTTATCAGGTTAAACCCATTTTCATATCTATCATTCCATTAGAAGGTCCATTATTATCAGAAGCTTATCACGATAACCCCATTAAATTAGCCAAAATTATCCTCAACCCTGACAATTACCAAGCTTCACCAAACTTACCTTCTTACTAGTTTTATGAAGACATCCTCACAGATACTAAGTCTATTGACATCTCTATCGTTATGGATCGTACTAAACCTACTGAAGTTGCCTTCATGAAGATCAAGATCTGTAAGGTGTTAACTTTATCAAATTGACGAATTAACCCCTTAGCAACCAAGCGATTTTCCAATAATCTCTACCATACAAAATATACGTATTGGGATTATGTTACTGGCTAGACTAATCTCTTGTTCCGCCAAAATAAAAATAAGACCTTATCATGGTTCTTTTACTTTGATAAAATCTTTAATCCTCATTTTCCAGATTGGTGGAAAAAGTTTGGACCTACATTAGATATGCTACCATCGGATGTTCAAGAAGCTTATTAGTTCTTTCAGAAGGAAGTCTTACCGCCTACACCATGGACTAACTATCCAATATTATTCTGCTATTATAAGCATTTTAATATTTCATGGATTATGGCACTAGACTTTACAATATCAGTATTACCATCAGTATCAAGTGCTCCTATCATTAACACCAGAAAATGGCTAACTCGCCAGATCAAGGTAAAATTGTGGGATAATTTTGATATATCCAAAATTTGCAAACCAACAGTCTCAGAATGGTTTCATTGTAATCCTAAGTTCTACAACAAAAGAAAGCAATCAAAGACTAATCAGGACCTCGGTACACTTAAACATCAGTTAATGGCTCGTATGACTCAAGCCACGACTCCAGATGAATTTGCCCGAATTCTATCAGAAATCCAAGAACAGACAAAATCTGTAGCATCCAAATCTGATAGTGATAACGAAGAAACTCAAGTACCAGACTATGATCCGGATACTTGGTTTGGCAACTCAGGCTTTTAACAATCTTTATCAGATCACATGCAAATACAGATTTTGCTCTCATAATCAGCTTTATCAAATGCCTTGACAATTTTGTCAAAGCAATCAGCTTTATTAGAAGGAATCCTTCAGCCTTATCTCTTTTGTGGAAAAAAATGGCACAAAAGGACAAGGGACTATTTACTTTACAATAAAGTCAAAAGTAGCTATCCTTTCACACGACTTTTGAGGCCACTACAAGACGAAGCTGAAGACCCTCCATAATTACTGGTTACTATTGCGGGTACTGTAGCGCTATCATTACGCTACGGTTTAAGCACTGTTCAGCACTATACACCTTTTTACTGTACATTACTTTTTACTATTGGAGTCCTGTACATTATTTTGTTGTTTGTAACCCCTTCTGTCTATAAAAGGGGAAAGTCTAGGTAGTTTACAAGACATCGGTCGATACCCCAACTCTCTCTTCCATACTTCGATCTTCTTAGATCACGAGTATGCTCTGCAGTTGCCTCTTTTGAGGAACCTCTACACCAGAAAGTATCTAAGCCCCCTTTCTCTTTTTTTTTTTGTAAGACCGTGTCCAGCTCTGGCTTCAGAGTCTGTAATCTGCTTGCAAGAGTCTCTGTAATCAAAGTATGTTTGTGTAAAGCACTGTAAGTTTTTATATAAAGAAGTTTTTATGTTTGCATACTTCCGCATTTAAACTTTATTTTCAGTTTTCTTATACACGTTCTAACCTTAGAGGCGCATTTGGTATCAAAGCGCCTCTAAGGTCAGAACGTGTATATGAAAACTGAAAAATAAAGCTTTAACATAGAAGCAAGCATACAGAAAACATTTTTATATAAAAACTTACAGAGCTTTACACAAACATATCTTTGATTACAGAGACTCTTGCAAACTGATTACAGACTCTGAAGCCAGAGCTGGACACGGTCTTACAAAAGAAAAGAGAAATGGGGGATTAGATACTTTCTGATGTAAAGGTTCCTCAAAAGAGGCAACTGTAGAGCATACTAGTGATCTAAGAAGATCGAAGTATGGAAGAGAGAGTTGGGGTATCGACCGGTGTCTTGCAAACAACCTAGACACTCCCCTTTTATAGATAGAAGGGGTTACAAACGACAGAATATTACACAGGACTTAAATAGTGAAAAGTAATGTACAGTGAATAGTGTACGGTGAATAGTGTACAGTGAATAGTGCATAATGAATAGTGAATAGTACATAGTGAATAGTTAACAGTGTCAAATAATGTTTGCACAGTATTCTTCAATTATATGGCTACTATTTTGGCACTTTATGAAAGCTTCAGACAGAGGAAGTCTTCTGACATGTCTTTATTTTCAAAATCTTTTGTCTATAGCCTGTTTCTTCACATAATTGTCTACATTATCTTCAGAGTGGATAATTGCTGTAGAACGAGGGGTGCAGGACAAAGGACTAGTATAATAGCCTTTGTTAAAGTATGCTGATGAGCTTTAGTATGCGAGCAGGGATGGCTTGACAAGTGTCAAAATAAATTTGACTTTTACAGGCTTATCTTCTGCGATTCTTGCATAAAGCTGTTGATTATGGATACTGATAAGGCTAAATCTGATAAAGTTGGCAGGATGCAAACTGATCGTCTTCAGGCGAGGAGAGCAGTAGAGAAAATCTGACAACGCATGGCTGATAATCATGGTACTGAGAAATTTTGCTAAGTAGCAATAATAGAGATATATATATTATTATTTTTTTTATTTTTTTTTAATAATCATGTTCGTAGGATTGTGCTAACCACTCTGCTTTGTTTCCTGTCTTGAGAGAGATGGATACCCAACTTATTGATTGATAAGAGAAACAAGTTCTGCTGGAGTTAAAAGGTTTTTTGAAAGCTTGGGTTGCAGGTCTCCAGGATTTTGATCTGTACCAGGAATATACATTGTTTGTAAAACTGATAAACTGATATTAGAAATTGTAATGGTATCCCACCATCTAATCTTGATGAATTTAATCGGTCAAAAGATGCTGGAAAAGTGGTAATGACATAAGATAGTTTAGGTTCTCGGTAATAGTAAAAGATGGGATAATCAAGTTTAAGACAAAGAGATTTGTTCTGATAATACTGATAAATGCCTTGGGATGCAGAAGGAAAGGTGTTAGGTAGAGGACCATACTTTTCCCACCAATCAAGCCACCATTTGGGGAAGGAGGATTGAAGCTTATCTTCGAAGTAAAAGATCCATGGGACATTCTGATATTTGTTTTTTCGGAAAAGGAAATTAGCCCAGGCAGTCATGTATTCCCAATATGAATAAACATAAGCGCTGATCTTCCAGGCTGATAAAGTTAAAACTTGACGAATTTTAACTTTAATAAAGGTTATTTGGTGTGGGTGATTTGTGGAGATGGATACAGAGTTGGTATGGGAAAGAATGGTTTCATAATAGGCATAGGAAGGATCATCCAGTGTTGAAGGATTTATCAAGGGATATTCAATCTGATGGTTATACTGAGGATGTGATGAGGGGTTGATCTGATATTTATTCTAAGAAGGGAGAATTATGTCTTTCATAAGGCCAGCACTTTGTTGTTGATATGTTTCTTCTGTGCATGTCCGAATGGCTATATTGTTGAACAAATCCAAAGGAAGAGGAATTATACCTGGAGTGAGTGTCCTTACAATATGAAGTCTTCTTTCTTCAATCTTCTGATATACTGATGAACTGATAAGAACTTGGAGCTCCTTATACATGTAGGAAGAACCCGGAGTGCCATATTCAATCAAGAATTGGAATCTAGATTCATCTGATAGTGGACCAACGGTTGGGTTGCCCATTTGATATCGTTCCTGTAGGGATCTTGCGATCACCATTTTACGGGTTGATGGACTTTTGGGCAAAGTCTCCAGCCATGTAAACGGATTTGATTGGTCTTTACCACGAGCCGTTTGCTGTGGACTAGCCAGATCATTATCCTGGATCTGATCAGATTGATAGTCCTTTATGGACTTAGATGGCAAATTATGTGGTAAAACCATGTTTTGTTTATAATAATATGGTTTTAGTAAAATAGTTTGTGTACATAAGATAATAAGGGGTTTTGCCAGATTTTGCTGATACTGGTATGTTGATGGTAAATGATGCAAGAAGATATCTGATATATGAAAACTGATGTTATGAAGATGAAGGGAATAAGTATAAGTGAGATGTTTACATCTATTCTTTACGTCAATGATATTTATAAAGAAATGTCTCAAGAGTTTTATTAGTGTATATAGGATGGACAAAAAGTATCTTACTTTACTATTATGCATGGGAACTAAAGGACGTCTATTATTAAAAGATAATTGGGCCTTTTCAAAATATTGAATTGAGACTGACACAGTATAATTTATATCTATTTTGGATGCTAGTAAAGTAATGTTACTAATGGTAGAGATATGAGTTCTAATGGTGATTTTATTAAACCACTTTTGATAGGGGATAATGTTTAAGAACAAAGAATACTCCTGTTCTTGGTTCTGATAAGCCTTGATATCCTGATTGTAGTCTTGACGATTTATTAATTCTGATTGGGAATGACCTATCTTATAGCTGATATTCCTATGAGCATTTTGAACTGATTCTAGGACTTTCTGAAAGTTAGTCCTAATGAAAGGTTTGCTGGCTGATATCTGATTATTTTGAACTACTATGTTATGCAACTGAATGCGGAACTGATGTTTTAGACTAGAGTCTTCAACTTGGTTTATCATTCTAAGCATAACCTCAGTCTGATCATCCTTAATAGGACATAACTGATAGTTGCAACGACAGATTTCTTTGGATAGAGTAGCATACACTATCCTATCATTATTTTCTCTATTGGAGCTATCTGATTCGTCGTCTTGTGAAGATTCTGATGAGTCTTTTAAAAAGCTAAGAATGGTTTTTTTATCTTTTTCTGTTAAATCTAATTTTTGTAGTTTTTTATTTATTTTACAAGTGGAAGCAAAATGCCATTTCTTACCACACCTAAAGGAAGTAAGATCTAATTTCCTACCTAAAGGAAGTAAGATCTAATTTCCTATCTATGTCTTTAGATTGGGTCTTAAAGATCATCTTATTTGGTTTTTTACTGAGATTTTCTTTATAATATTTTTGGTATTTTTGATATTGATTTTTATATTTTTTCTGATGAGGTTTTTCTTTTGGATAGCCAAACTGTTCGCACCAATTTCACATTTCTTGTTGATTTATTTTTACCTGTTTACTAAATTTTTGATGATTGCAGAATTGTAAGTCTGTGGAGGTGACAATACTTATCAATTCTCCATAGGTCCAATCTGCATAATTGATCGATCCTCCTCGAGTAGGTCTTTTTTCCCTAACCATGTTTTCTTTAACCATGTTGGCAAAGAATGTTGGCAGACCATTGATAAAGATCTCTTTCCAGCAGTCTAAACCGCAATCATTACGCTCATACAGCCTGCTAAGGAAGGTGTCTTTATACCATTTGAAATCTTTCAATTTTCTACAGCACAATCTAGTTAATAATTCTTTATTTTGGGCAACTACATTAGTATAGGTTCTTAGAAATTGTAGGGTGATATTCTACAGTAGGCATTCTACAGCATTTGGGATTGGTTTGGCTTCATGATCTAACATTGGTTGTCGATCTGGACCAGCTTTGACGAAAGAGAGAATCTGATTTCTTTGTTCTGCTGATAGTTCCTTTATCCACCATCCTTGTAGTATTCCGATAATCATACCGGCTAAAGTCTGGGCTGCTTCAACTTCTGTTTGGCCATGTTGTTTGTACATATTAGCCACGTTAGCCATTCTGTTAAGGGTTTGAAGCACTTGATATCTTTCTAATCCATCAATATTCCATTCATAAACCCAGTCGAGATGAAATTCTAAAGGAGCATAAGCTCGATAATCGAGATCACTAATATCAATAGGGGAAGGTCTATTATAATAAGCACTGATAGGTGTAGTGTATGATCTGCTAATAGGACTTAATTGAAGTTGATCTGGGAATCGAGATTTTTCTGATCTAACTTCTTCTACAGAAGAGAGATTTGTTTTAGTTTCTTCAGAGCTTTCTTTGTTTATATCCGTAAAAGAAAGATTATGCTCAGTTTTTACTGATGTCTGCTGATTTTCTAGGATATTAATCCTATTCTCTAATGTGGTGGATTCTTCCTTAGTGGTTGATTCTTCTAAGGTTTCCATGTGATTTTCTAAGATCCTGTTATACATCCTTTGATTTGATATCCAAGTGAAGAACGGGATGTTTAACCTAAGAAGCCTCATGATCTGATACCACTGTTCTCTATTGAGTACAGATTTGTTTGTGTATGATGACTATCATAGTACTCTCAGAAGATCCTATTTTCTTCTTTGAAGAAATCTTTCTTAAGTAATGGAAAGTTGATTTCAAAAGGTTTCTCAAGATCAAGCTGATAAGGTGGAGTCTCTTTATCAAAGGCTGATTTGTGAGAGATCTGATGGGTTTCCATACTAGGAAGTCTCAGGTTACCTACCTCTTTGTTATCCCAATATTGTTCAGATTTTCCTATAATCTGTTCTGATCTAGAGTGTATGGACCGAAGAGTGGACATCAGCTGGTTTAAGGAGTGTGTCATGTGAATCTGTGATGAGTGTCTGAGCAGGTCTCTTAGTTGGTGCTATGGTTTCCCTCCAGTATCACGCATTAAAGCGGCAACAACTCTCATTCAAAATGCTTGGGCTGCGTTTCCTTTGGGTCAAGAAACACGAACACCAACCCCCTACCGACTCCTAACAACTACATGCAACGACTCAGCACCCACACAACCCCCGCAAACCAGACGCCTATCCCCTTGGCTCTGATACCAAATGTGCCTCTAAGGTTTCCAGTTTTCATATACACGTTCTGACCTTAGAGGCGCATTTGGTATCAGAGCCAAGGGGATAGGCGTCTGGTTTGCGGGGGTTGTGTGGGTGCTGAGTTGTTGCATGTAGTTGTTAGGAGCCGGTAGGGGGTTAGTGTTCCTGTTTCTTGACCCGAAGAAAACGCAGCCCAGGCATTTTGAATGAGAGTTGTTACCGCTTTAATGTGTGATACTGGAGGGAAACCATAGCACCAACTAAGAGACCTGCTTAGACACTCATCACAGATTCTCGTGGCACACTCCTTAAATCAGCTGATGTCCACTCCTCAGTCCATACACTCTAGATCAGAACAGACTATAGGAAAATCTGAACAATATTAGGATGACAAAGAGGTAGGTAACTAGAGACTTGCTAGTATGGAAACTCATCAGATCTCCCACAAATCAGCCTTTGAAATAGACTTTCCATCTCTTAAGAAGGATTTCTTCAAAGAAGAAAATAGGATCTTCCGTGGGTACTATGATAATCACCATACACAAGAACAAATCTGTACTCATAGAGAACAGTGGTATCAGATCATGAGACTTCTTAGGTTAAACATCCCATTCTTCACTTGGATCTCAAACCAAAGGATGTGTAACAGGATCTTAGAAAATCATATGAAAACCTTAGAAGAATCAACCACTAAGGAAGAATCTACCACATCAGAAACTAGGATTAATATCCTAGAAAATCATCAGACATCAGATGAAACTGAGCACAATCTCTCTCTTGCGCATCTAGAAAGCTCAACTAATGATCTCTCTTCCGCAGAAGAAGTTAGATCAAAAGAATCCGAAGAAACAGAAGATGATCTCTCTTCTGTGGGAATAGAAGAAGTAGAATCTAGACCTCTAGGACAACTTCTGAGTGTAGAAGAAGTAGAATCTAGACCTCTAGACCAATTTCACTTTCACCCCCATTAGTAGATCATATTCTACACCCATCAGTACTTATAAACCTACCCTTATAGTTATCATCAACCTTGATTATCAAGATCAAGTTCCAGTCAACTTTCACGTTAACTGGGATTCTCTCAATAGAATGGTTGATATAACCAATCTTTACCAACCGATAGCTCAAAACTTAACCCATATACTCTCTAGCATCCTATGGGATGAAAAGCTACCATTAAACCTACCAAGACAATTAAACTATAAAACCAAACCAATCCCAACCACGGTTGGAATTTTCCTCCAAAATACCCTTCCTAAAAAATTGCAAAATCACATAAGAAAAAGGTATAAACAGTTTGGCTCTCCTACAAGAAAACCTCCTCAAAAGAAAAACAAAAATCAATATCAAAAATACCAAAAACATTATAAAGAAAATCTAAATAGAAAATCCAAAAATATCTCTCGAATAATTAAGATTAAGAAACCAAAACTCATTTGCTTTAGTACAGGTTATCTTACCCCTTTCTACAAAATAAAGAAAAACGGAAACATTACCATCCGTAACTATCTATATCCAACATCTTCCAAAAAGGAAAAATAAAAAACTAACCGATTCAAAGAAAAGAATAAAATAATAGCTCTTTCTACTTCCTTCACCAAAACCTGCTACCAGCTATGTCCTATTTCAACTAATCAGATAGAAGTTATGCTTACGATGATAAACCAAGTAGAAGACTCCAGTCTGAAACAATAATTTTTCATTCAACTGCATAACATGATAAGGCAAAATAACGAATCAGACCAACAAACATCAGTTAACAAACCTTACATTAGGACTAACTTCCAGGAAGTCCTAGAGTCAGTTCAAAAATTTCATAATCCTCATGAGATTAACCAACAAGACATTAGACTGGAGATCAGGAATCTTAAATCCGAATTAGCAACCCTTAAAAAAGACAATCAAAACATTAAGGTTCATCTTCATGAATTAGACCAATCTTCATGAATTAGACCAACAGGTCTTGGTATCCAATCTCAGAGAGAAATTAGAAAACTTTATCTCTGAGCCAAGAACCCAGATCGTCCAAACAGAATCTCCATTAGAACATCAAGATCTTGAACAAGATCATTCTTTGTTCTTAAACACTATTAGTAGAATCTCTTATCAAAAGTGGTATATTAATATCACAATAAGAATCCATTCCTATACCATCAGTAGTATTGCTTTGCTGGATTCAGGAGTAGATATGAACTGCATCCAAGAAGGTTTAGTCCCTACAAAATATTTTAAAAAAACTAAAGAATCTTTAACAGCAGCAAATAATCATCAGCTTAACATCAAATATAAGCTTCCATTAGTACATGTCTATAATGATGGTATATGCTTCTTCACTTCCTTCTTCTTAGTAAGAAGATTATCCACTCCCATCATATTAGGCAATCCATTTCTTCAACTTCTTTACCCCATGAAAGTTACGGAATCAGGAGTAGAAACTGAATATTTAGGGAAACCTATCATATTCAAGTTTGCTTATCCAATTAAGCGCCGTGACATTCAACTTCTCCGAAACGTATTAGTCCATCAAAAAATCTAGCTTCTTAGCAAGCACATTAGTTCTCTCCAACAGGACCTCATTTTTAAACAAATTGAGGATAACCTAATCAGCCTTGAATTCTTCCATAGGGTTAAACAATTCCAAGAAGAATTAGAAAGGGAAGTTTGTTCTACCATTCCCAACGCCTTTTGTGATCAAAAGAAACATACTGTGGAATTACCCTATGAATCAGGATTCACAGATAAAAATATTCCCACTAAGGCTAGGCCCATTCAAATGTCTTCCGAATTAGTTGAATATTGCAAAAAAGAAATTAGTGATCTATTAGCTAAAAAGCTTATCAGAAAATCAAAATCTCCTTGGTTTTGCTCTGCCTTTTATGTCAATAACAACGCTGAGAAAGAACGAGGAACCCCAAGATTAGTCATCAATTACAAACCCCTTAATCAGGCTTTGAAATGGATTAGATATCCCATTCCAAACAAATCAGATTTATTAAAAAGACTTTATTAGGCAAAAATATTCTCTAAGTTCGATATGAAATCAAGTTTCTGGCAGATCCAGATATTAGAAAAAGATAAGTATAAGACCGCATTCACAGTTCCCTTTGGTCAATACGAATGGAACGTAATGCCCTTTGGTCTTAAGAATGCCCCGTCAGAATTCCAAAATATCATGAACGATATCTTCACTCCTTACAGTCTATTCACTATCGTTTACATCGACGATGTTTTAGTCTTCAGTGAAAATATCTATCAGCATTGGAAGCATTTGAGAACTTTCATCCATATCATTAAGAAAAATGGATTAGTTGTCTCAGCTCCTAAGATCAAACTCTTCCAAACAGAAATCAGGTTCTTTGGTCATATCATCAGAAACAGAACTATCATTCCCATCCAAAGATTTCTGGAATTTGCTCAAAAATTTTCAGACAAAATATCAGATAAAAATCAGTTACAGAGATTCTTAGGATCCCTTAACTTAACTACATATCAGACTTTTATCAGTATCTTAGACCCATCTGTAAACCACTTTTTGATCGTTTAAAAAACGATCCACCTCCTTGGACAAATACACACACATGCAGTTCAACAAATTAAGAAGCATATTCATCATCTTCCTCTTTTGCATATTTGTCACCCATCAACATTAAAGATTGTGGAAACAGATGCATCAAACTTAGGATATGGTGGTATCCTAAAATAACATTTTAATCAGCATGATCACCTGGTTAGATATCACTATGGTATTTGGAATTCAACTCAAGTGAAGTATTCTACTATTAAAAAAGAGATTTTATCCATCGTATTATATATTATGAAATTTCAGAATGAACTCTTAAATCAGAAATTTTTATTTCGTATTGATTGCAAATCAGCAAAAGAAGTTTTACAAAAAGATGTCAAAAACCTTGCAGCTAAACAGATCTTTGCCCGCTAGCAAACCTATTAGCCATCTTTGATTTTGACATTGAATTTATCAAAGGAAATTCCAATTCCCTTCCTGACCAGGGAATTCCTTCAAAGAAAACATCAGCATTAATCCATCAGTCTATGGCCCAGATGCCATCAAGTTCACAACCTGATCAGATCCAGAGTAATGGTCTGGCTAGTCCACAGCAAACGGCTCGTGGTAAAGACATAACAATCCGTTGAAATGGCTGGAGGCTTTGACAAAAAGCCCAATAACCCGTAAAATGGTGATCCGACGATCCCTACGAGACAGGTACTGTATGCATAATTCATCAGTTGACATTAATCCTCATCCAGATTATGTCTACAAAGAAATCAGTTATCAGATTGACCCATTAATCTATCAAAAGATAGAAGAACGAATGATCCAAATTATTCGGGAATTCTATCCTAGCAATATTTCTCCACCCTTAGAGATAATTAATAATATTGTTATCAGAGTATGCACTACTAAGTTATTGGATGAATTAGCCTATGCTCTACTTCTCAAGGAAAACGACGATTCAATGGCACAAATATTTGATAAAATTTATAGTTTTACACAAAGAAGAGTAGCTAAAGAATCTAAGCCGTACGCTTCAACATCAACACCATATCAACCCTAACTTAGAGGATTTTTCAAAGCAAAATAATTTTGCACCAGGAATTCTCCATCAGCCTTATCAAATTATCAGATCTATAGACTGTTCGATACAGATCAACACACATGCCGGTTACAAGATCAGCTCAACGTTTGCCAATCAGCTTTATCAGAAGGAATCTTCAGAACCTTATCTCATTTGTGGAAAAAATGGCACATAAAGACGGGATACTATTTGCTTTTCAACAAAGTCAAAAGTAACCATCTTTTCGCACAACTTTTGAGGCCACTACGAGACAAAACTGAAGACCCTCCATAATTGTTGGTTACTATTGCGGGTACTGTAGCGCTATCATTACGCTACTATTTAAGCACTATTCAGCACTATATAGCACTGTACACCTTTTTACTATATATTACTTTTTACTATTTGAGTCCTGTATGATATTCTGTCGTTTGTAACCCCTTATGTCTATAAAAGGGGAGTGTCTAGATCGTTTGAAGACACCAGTCGATACCCCAACTCTCTCTTCCATACTTCGATTTTCTTAGATCACTAGTATGCTCTGCAGTTGCCTCTTCTGAGGAACCTCTGCATCAGAAAGTATCTAAGCCCTCCTTTCTCTTTTCTTTTGTAAGACCGTGTCTAGCTCTGGCTTCAGAGTCTGTAATCAGCTTGCAAGAGTCTCTGTAATCAAAGCTATGTTTGTGTAAAGCTCCGTAAGTTTTTATATAAAAATGTTTTCTGTATGCTTGCTTCTATGTTAAAGCTTTATTTTTCAGTTTTCATATACACATTCTGACCTTAGAGGTGCATTTGGTATCAGAGCCAAGAGGATAGGCGTCTGGTTTGCGGGGGTTGTGTGGGTGCTGAGTCGTTGCATGTAGTTGTTAGGAGCCAGTAGGGGGTTGGTGTTCGTGTTTCTTGACCCGAAAGAAACGCAGCTCAAGCATTTTGAATGAGAGTTGTTACCGATTTAATGTGTGATACTGGAGGAAAACCATAGCACCAACTAAGAGACCTGCTCAGACACTCATCACAGATTCACATGACACACTCCTTAAACCAGCCGATGTCCACTCCTCAGTCCATACCCTCTAGATCAGAACAGACTATAGGAAAATCTAAACAATATTGGGATAACAAAGAGGTAGGTAACCTAAGACTTCCTAGTATGGAAACCCATCAGATCTCTCACAAATCAGCCTTTGATAAAGAGACTCCACCTTATCAGCTTGATCTTGAGAAACCTTTTGAAATCAACTTTCCATTACTTAAGAAAGATTTCTTCAAAGAAGAAAATAGGATCTTCTGAGAGTACTATAATAGTCATCATACACAAACAAATCTGTACTCATAGAGAACAGTGGTATCAGATCATGAGGCTTCTTAGGTTAAACATCTCGCTCTTCACTTGAATATCAAATCAAAGGATGTATAACAGGATCTTAGAAAATCACATGAAAACCTTAGAAGAATCAACCACCAAGGAAGAATCCACCACATTAGAGAATAGGATTAATATCCTAGAAAATCAGCAGACATCAATAAAAACTGAGCATAATCTTTCTTTTACGGATATAAACAAAGAAAGCTCTGAAGAAACTGAAACGAATCTCTCTTCTGTAGAAGAAGTCAGATCAGAAGAATCTCGATTCCCAAATCAACTTCAATTAAATCCTATTAGCAGATCATACACTACACCCATCAGTGCTTATTATAATAGACCTTCCCTTATTAATATTAGTGATCTCGATTATCGAGCTCATGCTCCTTTAGAATTTCATCCTGATTGGGTTTATGAATGGAATATTGATGGATTAGAAAGATATCAAGTGCTTCAAACCCTTAACAGAATGGCTAATGTAGCTAATATGTACAAACATGGCCAAACAGAAGTTGAAGCAGCCAGACTTTAGCCGGTATGCTTACCGGAATACTACAAGGATGGTGGATAAAGGAACTATCAGCAGAACAAAGAAATCAGATTCTCTCTTCCGTCAAAGCTGGTCCAGATCGACAACCAATGTTAGATCATGAAGCCAAACCAATCCCAAATGCTGTAGAATGCCTACTACAAAATATCACCCTACACTTTCTAGGAACCTATACTAATATAGTTGCCCAAAATAAAGAATTATTAACTAGGTTGCACTGTAGAAAATTGAAAGATTTCAAATGGTATAAAGACACGAAGGCAGGCTGTATGAGCGCAATGATTGCGGTTTAGACTGCTGGAAAGAGATCTTTATCAATGGTCTGCCAACACTCTTTGCCAACATGGTTAAAGAAAACATGGTTAGGGAAAAAAGACCTACTGGAGGAGGATCGATCAATTATACAGATTGGACCTATGGAGAATTGATAAGTATTGTCACCTCCACAGACTTACAATTCTGCAATCATCAGAAATTTAGTAAACAGATAAAAATAAATCAATAAGAAATGTGAAATTGGTGCGAACAGTTTGGCTATCCAAAAGAAAAACCTCCTCAGAAAAAATATAAAAATCAATATCAAAAATACGAAAAATATTATAAAGAAAATCTCAGTAAAAAACCAAATAAGATGATCTTTAAGACCCAATCTAAAGACATAGATAGGAAGTTAGATCCTACTTCCTTTAAGTGTGGTAAGAAATGGCATTTTGCTTCCACTTGTAAAATAAATAAAAAACTACAAAAATTAGATTTAACAGAAAAAGATAAAAAAGTCATTCTTAGCTGTTTAAAAGACTCATCAGAATCTTCACAAGACGAAGAATCAGATAGCTCCGATAGAAAAAATAATGATAGGATAGCGTATGCTACTCCATCCAAAGAAATATGTCGTTGCAACCATCAGTTATGTCCTATTAAGGATGATTAGACTGAGGTTATGCTTAGAATGATAAACCAAGTTGAAGACTCTAGTCTAAAACATCAGTTCCTCATTTAGTTGCATAACATAGTAGTTCAAAATAATCAGATATCAGCCAGCAAACCTTTCATTAGGACTAACTTTCAGAAAGTCCTAGAATCAGTTCAAAATGCTCATAGGAATATCAGCTATAAGATAGGTCATCCCCAATCAGAATTAATAAATCGTCAAGACTACAATCAGGATATCAAGGCTCATCAGAACCAAGAACAGGAGTATTCTTTGTTCTTAAACATTATCCCCAATCAAAAGTGGTTTAATAAAATCACCATTAGAACTCATATCTCTACCATTAGTAACATTACTTTACTAGCATCCAAAATAGATATAAATTACACTATGTCAGTCCCAATTCAATATTTTGAAAAGGCCCAATTATCTTTTAATAATAAACGTCATTTAGTTCCCATGCATAATAATAAAGTAAGATACTTTTTGTCCATCCTATATACACTAATAAAACTCTTAAGACATTTCTTTATAAATATCATTGACGTAAAGAATAGATGTAAACATCTCACTTATACTTATTCCCTTCATCTTCATAACATCAGTTTTCATACATCAGATATCTTCTTGCATCATTTACTATCAACATACCAGTATCAACAAAATCTGGCAAAACCCCTTATTATCTTATATACACAAACTATTTTACTAAAACCATATTATTATAAACAAAACATGGTTTTACCACATGATTTGCCATCTAAGTCCATAAAGGACTATCAATCTGATTAGATCCAGGATAATGATCTGGCTAGTCCACAGCAAACGGCTCGTGGTAAAGACCAATCAAATCCGTTTACATGGCTGGAGACTTTGCCCAAAAGTCCATCAACCCGTAAAATGGTGATCGCAAGATCCTTACGGGAACGATATCAAATGGGCGACCCAATCGTTGGCCCACTATCAGATGAATCCAGATTCCAATTCTTGATTGAATATGGCACTCCAAGTTCTTACTACATGTATAAGGAGCTCCAAGTTCCTATCAGCTCATCAGTATATCAGAAGATTGAAGAAAGAAGACTTAAGATTGTAAGGACGCTCACTCCAGGTATAATTCCTCTTCCTGTGGATTTGATCAACAATATAGCCATTCAGACATGCACAGAAGAAACATATCAACAACAGAGTGCTGGCCTTATGAAAGACATAATTCTCCCTTCTCAGAATAAATATCAGATCAACCCATCAGAACCATCCTTATCACATCCTCAGTATAACCATCAGATTGAATATCCCTTGATAAATCCTTCAACACTAGATAATCCTTCCTATGCTTATTATGAAACCATTCTTTCCCATACCAACTCTGTATCCATCTCCACAAATCACCCACACCAAATAACCTTTATTAAAGTTAAAATTCGTCAAGTTTTAACTTTATCAGCCTGGAAGATCAACGCTTATGTTTATTCATATTGGGAATACATGACTGCCTGGGCTAATATCCTTTTCCGAAAAAATAAATATCAGAATGTCCCATGGATCTTTACTTCGAAGATAACCTTCAATCCTCCTTCCCCAAATGGTGGCTTGATTGGTGGGAAAAGTATGGTCCTCTACCTAACACCTTTCCTTCTGCATCCCAAGGCATTTATCAGTATTATCAGAACAAATCTCTTTGTCTTAAACTTGATTATCCCATCTTTTACTATTACCGAGAACCTAAACTATCTTATGTCATTACCACTTTTCCAGCATCTTTTGACTGATTAAATTCATCAAGATTAGATGGTGGGATACCATTACAATTCCTGATATCAGTTTTACAAACAATGCATATTCTTGGTACAGATCAGAATCCTGGAGGCCTGCAACCCAAGCTTTCAAAAAACCTTCTAACACCAGCAGAACTTGTTTCTCTTATCAATCAACAAGTTGGGTATCCGTCTCTCTCAAGACAAGAAACAAAGCAAAGTGGTTAGCACAATCCTACGAATATGATTATTAAAAAAATAATATATATATATCTATTATTGCTACTTAGCAAAATTTCTCAGTACCATGATTATCAGCCATGCGTTGTCAAATTTTCTCTACTGCTCTCCTCGCCTGAAGACGATCAGTTTGCATCCTGCCAACTTTATCAGATTTAGCCTTATCAGTATCCATAATCAACAGCTTTATGCAAGAATCGCAGAAGATAAGCCTGCAAAAGTCAAATTTATTTTGACACTTGTCAAGTCATCCCTACTCGTGCACTAAAGCTCATCAGTATACTTTAACAAAGGCTATTATACTAGTCCTTTGTCCTGCACCCCTCGTTCTACAGCAATTATCCACTCTGAAGATAATGCAGACAATTATGTGAAGAAACAGGCTACAGACAAAAGATTTTGAAAATGAAGACATGTCAGAAGACTTCCTCCGTCTGAAGCTTTCATAAAGTGCCAAAATAGTAGCCATATAATTGAAGAATACTGTGCAAACATTATTTGGCACTGTTCACTATTCACTATGCACTATTCACTGTACATTATTCACCGTACACTATTCACTGACACTATTCACTGTACATTACTTTTCACTATTTAAGTCCTGTGTAATATTCTGTCGTTTGTAACTCCTTCTGTCTATAAAAGGGGAGTGTCTAGGTTGTTTGCAAGACACTGATCGATACCCCAACTCTCTCTTCCATACTTCGATCTTCTTAGATCACTAGTATGCTCTACAGTTGCCTCTTCTGAGGAACCTCTGCATCAGAAAGTATCTAAGCCCCCCTTTCTCTTTTCTTTTGTAAGACCGTGTCTAGCTCTGGCTTCAGAGTCTGTAATCAACTTGCAAGAGTCTCTGTAATCAAAACTATGTTTGTGTAAAGCTCTGTAAGTTTTTATATAAAAATGTTTTCTGTATGCTTGCTTCTATGTTAAAGCTTTATTTTTCAGTTTTCATATACACGTTCTGACCTTAGAGGCGCATTTTGGTAAAATCCCATTAAAACTGAAAGAAAAATTCTATAGGACAGTTATAAAATTAGTTTTGTTATATGGCTCAGAATGTTGGACAGTCAAATACCAGCATGAGCAAAAGACGAGCGTAGCGGATATGAGGATGCTAAGATAGATGTGTAGCCCCACAAGAAAAGATAAAATTAGAAATGAGGTTATTCGTAATAAGGTAAGAGTAGAGTCAATCGAGGAGAAGATGAGAGAGACTAGACTAAGATGGTTTGGTTATGTGAAAAAGAGATCAAGAGATGCTCTTGTGAGAAGAGTTCATGAAATGGAACAGTTAGTAAAAAAAAAGGTAAAGGCAGACCCAATAACACTTTGAGAGAGACATTAAAGTTTGATAAGAAGTGTATAATCCTAAATAAAGATATGACAAAAGACATAAATACATGGAAGTCTAGAATTCATGTAGTCGATCCCACATAATGGGATAAAAGCTATATATGTTATTATTGTTGTTGTTGATACCCTTCCATACATGGAAACCCTAAATAGCAAAACTAAATGAGTGAACTAGTCCCAGCAGTTGAGATGTTCAGTCTCATTCCTCCTAATGGCAGTTCCAATTGAGGCGGGTTATCTGTGGTGGTGTACGGTACAAAAAATGGGTTTTTTTCCTTCTTTTCAAAATGCCAGTAGAAGTGGCAAAAAATGTCAGGTATGCTATCCCCAATGCTAAAGGAAAACATAGGAAAAACCAGTGCCAGAAAAGTTCCCAGTGTTTACAAATGGCAGAACCAATTCTCAGTGTTTTACACATAATTACCAGCTGTTATAACAGCTGGTAATAGCTTTTGAACACCAGTTTTGGTACACTATTGTCAGCGTTTATAAATGCCATGAATGTGATAGAACACCAGTAACTTTGTTCAATCATAATGCATAAAAGCACAAAATAAGATGATAAACACCGGGGAAAAACAAATGAAAGACACAATACCCTGCCTCCTTTTGGTTATTCCCAATTTTGTTAACCAGTTACAAGCAATTCAAAAGTATCTACTATCCACTTTAATGGTCAACCATCCCCTGCCATCTTTTCACAAAGAAACATCCAACAATGATCAACCTAACATACAAGCATTTCAACCACCACTTATCATCCATCCAGCAGTTCACAGGCAAACTCATCTAAGTAAAAAGGTCAGAATCCATCATACCTTGTGCAACTAGTACAATATTCAAAAACATGTATACATGCAACAAGTATAACATCCAAAAATAAAAAAAAAAAGAGTAGCAGCATTCAACAAATTTAATACATACTAAATTTGTTTGAATAAATTGAACATATTAAAATAGGAATCCTTTTGGCAAGTTTTGTTTAGTGTTTCTTATTCCAAACTTAAAAGGCATTTGAAGACAGACAATGTGCATTAATATACATCTAAGATATGGCAAATCAATAACTTTCATATAAGATGAAATATTCACAACCAAATATAACAAACCTGCAAGTGACTAGCTACTTGTTCCCTAGCCAATCCAGGCACATTCATCAGCTTGACAAGTTTCTATGGAACAGCATCTGGATTGCATCAAAAAGGGAGAGGAAATTAATCAATCAGGCAAGACAAAATGAAAATAAAAGAGCAACCCTAAAAAGGATATCAGTTAATTCAACAGAAATATGTCAATATACAATAAGAATGAGAAGAATTCCTGCCACTGAAATCCCTTACTTTCAGGGCCGCCCATGGCTTTAACAGCTCCACAAACTGGCTGTGGACTTCATTTGTCCAAATAAACCTTGGCTTTCTTGGGCCAGCAAAAAAATTATTGCCATCTCCCTCTTCAGCATTTTTATCCATTATGGCCTTTTTCCCAGAGTCCTTCATGCTTAGCATATATTCAATTGGTGATGATGCATGCTCCATTTCTTGAATAGAAAATTTGTGAACTTGGGTTGTCTCTTGAAACCGGATTGCTTGATTGCCAGCCTTAGCAATTTGGTGTGCTTCTTGAGCACTTCCACTTTCCTCGGTAATAGTTTTTCCTTTTCTAATTGCAACTGCAAATTGCCATAGATTTTTCAAGTCGCTTGGGGTTATCGGCTTCACTATGAAAAGTGCAGCCCCACTCTCCAACGCCTTCAGTATGATAGCATCCTCGTCATCAGCTGACATAACTGCATCACAGGCCAATTTAAAAATAATAATGATAATAATGTATGACATTAGATCTTCAAATGTTATAGGGTGTTTATATAGTATCATGCAACACACATATACGAAAATGATCCCAACTGACTAAAAATCATTGAGGGCAAGTAGTAAACATGGCCCTATCTATGTGCAACTGAAAAAGAGAGGAAATTGCCAAGCCAATAATGAATTAGGAGATGCAAAGAAAGAAAAGGAATTCAAATGAGAATTATTTTGCATACCAGGAAAAATTGACTTCAAAAATAGAAAGCTATAAATGACAAAAAATATGAAAATCAAAGTGATTCTTACAAACTACAGGTAACTTGAATTCTTCTTGAATTTGCTTTTGTAACTCAAATCCGTCCATGTCTGGCATATGCACACCTGTGAGGACAAGATCAATGGAGCCCACCTGCATTCTTAAGGTGCACAAAGCATCAAATGCATGTTTCTCTGTTAGAACTGAAATCAACACATGAAAGAAATTCATAAGTGATAATGATTGAACCAAAACACTAAACAGTTTCCAACACATGTTATGTGTTTTATAACTTTCTGCAACAAAATACTTGGATTTCACAAACGCTCCTTGGAATCTTAATGAATTGAATGAATGAAAGTGTGAGTCATGGATAATCGAAATAAAATGATATAAATCATTCCATGTCGCATATATGTCAGGTGATAACTTTTCTCTTGTATGCATGTAGATATCCTCTCTATTGCCTTATCTTAATGAAATTGTATTAGAAAAAATCTAATGAATGAATACATAACACACTAATTAGTGAAACTTGTTACTGAAATAAGATGACGCATATCTATGTTCACATTAATTATTGAATAAGGATATAGAACCATGTCGAACAGAATGCAGATCTCTCTCCCTTCCACCCCCCCCCCTCCCGAGATTTTCTATTTTATGGGACATAAAAGGGAGAAAATGAGATCAAGTTTCTTTTTTGGGTAAATTTCCTGCAGGACCCTTGAGGTTTGGCTAAAAAACAGTGACTATCATGGTGTTTTTAGAAGTAACACGAACCTCCCTTGAGGTTAATTACCATGCAACAAATAACCCCCTGCTGTTAAGTAATGTCAGTTAATTTTGTAAAATTCCCAAACTGCCCCACCTTCTCTCTCTCTCTCTCTCTCTCTCTCAAGTATAGAAAAATAAAATTGAAACTCACTGTTCACATTCTTCATGAAGGCTGCTTTCCTACTCCTCCTAGAAACAAAAATTGAAACCTAAGCAAATATAATATATATGTATGTATGTATAGATATATAAAGCCTCCTGCAACCTGATTCCCTCTTTGTTTTTGTAAATTTCTGATTTAATTTTGTAAGATTGGACTGAAAAACTTGAATATTTCATTCACATACAGCCCTACTTATAGGGTGAAATATTCACAACTTAGGAAAGATTATAGTAAGGAAAGATTACAATAATACACAATAGGAAAGTGTCCTAATTTGGAATTAGGAAACTATCTAAAAACAGAATTTAGAAACTTTCTAAAACCTTATCATTCTATAAGCAACAGTCGTGGACAGATGCTTTCTTGCCTTTCTTGAATTTCACACGTCAACACTCCCCTTCAAGCTGGCGAATGAATATACATTATTCCTAGCTTACACATTAGTTCTTCAAATCTTCTAGAAGCCAATCCTTTTGTTAGAAGATCAGCCACCTATTTCTCATATGAAATATGGGGTATTTGAATTATACCTTTCTCAACCTTCTCCTGTATAAAATGCCAATCAATGTTAATGTGCTTAGTCTTGTCATGCTGCACAAGATTATGAGTAATGCTTTTGGCTAATTGATTATCACAAAATAACCTAATTGGCTCATTAACAGCAATCTTCAAATCTTCTAGAACAATCCTTAACCATAGTAATTCACATAGACCAAGTGCCATAGCCCTGAATTCAACTTCAGCACTTAACCTTGCCACTATACTCTGCTTCTTACTTCGCTAAGAAACCAAGTTCCCACCTAGAAACACACAATATCCAGTAGTAGACCTTTTATCCATTAAAGATTCAGCATAATCTGTATCTGTATAGCCATGTATATCTAAAGTATCAACTGATTTGAATAGAATTCATTTGCCTATGGTTGTTTTCAAATAGCACAATATTCTTCTTACAGCCTGCGTATGATCCTCAGTAGGACTATGCATAAATTGGCTTACTAAGCTCACTGCATAGGCAATATCCGGCTTAGTGTGCGACAAGTAGATTAGCCGACCTACTTTTGATACCAGCATTTGATACCTCCTTTTGTCCACCAGATGACTGCTAGCATCTCCTCCCAATTTAGTATTAGGTTCCACCGGAGTGCACACTCCTTTTCCTTCTAGCAAACCTATTTCTTTTAAAAGATCTAGTATATACTTGCGTTGGGATAGGAAAATACCTGCTTTGGAGTAGGCCACTTCTATTCCCAAGAAGTATTTAAGTGATCCCAGGTCTTTGATTTCAAAGTTCTAAGCCGGCTTGCTTCTTAAAATCTTCTGTTCTTCGATGTCATCTCCTATTACGATAATGTCATCCACGTAGACTAATAATGTTGTCACTTTTCCCTCCAATGAGTGCTTGAAAAAGAGAGTGTGGTCCCTCCCTACTTTGTTCGTATCTCATAAACTTCATGGCCTTAGAGAACCTATCAAACCAGGCTCTCAATGACTGCTTGAGGCCATAGAGAGCCTTTTTCAACTTACACACTGCGTCTGCTCTTCCTTTCTTGAAACCTAGTGATTGTTCCATGAACACCTCCTCTTTTAAATCACCATGAAAGAATGCATTTTTCACACCTAGTTGATGTAAATGCCATCATAGTGAGCTGTTATGTAATACCCAAGAAATCCTCAAGGGTATAAATGATATTTTTTGAAGGGTGTAAATGGAATTATTGAAATAATGAGGTTGTAGGGTATACTATCGTAGTTTTGAGTAACCGAATCAACTGAAAAGAGTACCCTAGACCCTAGATGATTAAGGAAAATATAATGGTATTGACGAGTAATACGAATTATGATTTTAGACATCAAAAGAAGTGGGATCGGGAACAGTTTTCGATACAGTTGTCGACTGGGCTGAGAAAACCGAATCGACGTAAGGAATATCCGAAAGGTCAACAGAGTGTCTTGAGGACTTATATTTTACATATTAAACAACCCTCTAGTGATTTGGGTTGAAACAAAAGGAATTAGGGTCAAAATGATCAACCGGGCCTAAGTGCAATTTTCCAATTTTGCCCAAAGGAGGTCTAAATAATAATTTTTCGAGAATTTCGAGGATGAAATGAGGTGTACAAAACTTGTGGGTCTTAGTGGTATTGTTGAAAAGATTAGGGGTGCTTTGGAAAAGGCCAAAATGGCATTTGAAGAAATCAGGGGGCCAAAGTGCAAATAAACAAAACTTAGGTGTGAACACAACAAGCAAATTCGGCCGCTGCAATCCACCGCACGTGGTTGTCGTTTCCTGCGATGGGGCGGCCGAGAAAGACCTGGGGAAGGTCGTATACGGAGTGGGCTAGCTCGAGGCCCAAGCCTTGGCCGTTGATTGGCCGAGATCTGGCCGAATTTTGGCTATAAAAGAGGCTGAAGGTTTCAATGTTTTTGACAACAAATTGGTCGCGATTTCGAGTGATTTTGAGAGAGTGGATAAGGGGTAATTGACCTTTGCATCAAGAAGAAGAAATCTGGAGGTTCTGAAAGAGTTTTCATCGCGTTTGGTGGCCGATTGAAGCTCGGCCGAAAACACGAGGCAGACGCCTCCGCCGCACATGCAACTGCCCGTTTGGGGCACTTTTCGGTGTCTTTTCGGCCTGCAACCAATGCCGTTGTGATCGACTAGGCAAGGGCTTGAAGGGGGTATCCTTGGTTTGGCCATCAGAGCCGTCGCCGACGGCCAAAAGTGAAGAAGAAGGTGGCGTGTGAGCTACACGCGCCACACTTCACGCGCAGCCACGCACGAGCGCGTGAGGGCGCATGTGACAGGGGTAAAATTGAAACTTTGCTCCAGTATTTTTCTTGAATTATATTTAGGATTTATTGTGTGGAAAAATTGAGAAAAATGTTTGAGAAAATAATTATTTTGGAATTATCGAGGTGAAAATTGGGAGAAAAATAGAGGAAATTATGGAAAAATTGAGGAAAATGGATTTTGATGCTTCTTTAATTAAATATGGTGTTTAGGAAGTATCGTGGCTCGAGGTTGAGTACAAGTGCGGGTGTTTGTGTTTTTGCATGCAAATCGAGGTCATCCACGAGAATCAAGACAATCCGAATACGTTCGAGATGAGTGTTCTACCTAGAAACTTAATTTTAACCTATGAGTGATTCTCCCCCAAATTTATTTACTGTGGGTGTTTCTACCCTAAAACTTGGCATTTGTGTTACCTAAATGTGTTGTGGTTTTATGCAAAACGGTTTTATTGGATGCAAACGGTAACCGGTGACGGTTGGTTTATAAGGGAGGTTCGTCCCTAAATGTTTTGGTACTTGTGCATTGCATTTTATAAAACTATTGTTTATATGATGCATTGAATTGTGAAATGTGACATTGTCTTGCATATTGTGTTGTACATATGGAATGTCAGCCTCAAATATTGTCTAGATAGTATAGACATAATTCTCCAAGGGCGTGACGGAATAATAGGGATATCTTGTGCTGGTGTGCATGCCGGGATAGTCGTCTTGGTTTCCGTGTCGGGCCGTTTGATCAGGGAAGTTACACTAGGATGACTAGATGGTCCATATTGTGTTATTCATGTGGGATGTTAGTCTAAAATGTTGTCTGGATAGTATAGCCATAATTCTCCAAGGGCGTGACAGAATAATAGGGGTATCTTGTACTTGTGTGCATGTCAGGATATCCACCTTGGTTTCCGTGCCGGACCATTTGGCCAGGGAAATTGCACTAGGATGACTAGGTGGTCCATATGAGTTGGGATTGTGTGGTGGTTCCTGGATGCTTAGAGTAGGAACGTAATCTCCGACGTAGATGTGATGAGCCGGGTTCCTGCATTGATGTGACCCTCCTGGGCCGAGAGTTGGTAACGATTGTTCCCGAGATGTTGGAGAGATGCGTTGATCTTACCCCTCTTAAGCTAGAACCGTGTCGTGTCGATGTATCGGTATGGTGGCATAACTTTTATAGAGATTGCTCTTTTCCCGTGGTAGGGTTAAGCGTTGTGGGATTCTCTTGGGCTAAGGCTTACCGAGTTGAGTTGGTTTATCTCATGTCTTGCATTCATTCATGAAAACGTATTTTTGAACTCTCACTTAGATAATTCACCATCAAATATGGACTTTGTCCCTGAAATATTCAAACGTTCCAGGTGAAGGCAGCAATGCGAAGGGAAAGGGAATTGCAAGGAGTGACGACGATTAGTGGATAGCTTATAATATGTCGTTTTTAATTATGTTGTTTATTTTGAGGACGTCATGTAAGCGTTGGTTTGACTTTATGTTATAAATAAAGTGGGTTTGGTTATGATTTATTGAGGTTTCGATCTAGCTTCCGCGTTTGAGGTGATTTACCTATCTTAGTTTATTAATGATTTTATGTTGATATACTGAGAAGGTGTAACGGAATCCTCGGGGAACGATTTTTGTGTTGAGATTCCGTTGTTTGGAAAAAAAAAATATATCCCCAAAATCTTACGTTACCTAACGCCCTTGGGAAGGCGGGGTGTTACATGCTAGGGATAAGAGGATCCTCACCGTGCTCATCTTGGCCACTAGAGCAAATGTCCCCAAGTAGTCAATCTCATATGTTTGGGTGTAACCCTTAACCACTAATTGGACCTTGTACCTTTCCAAATATCCATCTGCATTATATTTTACATTGAAAATCCATCCAGAGCCCACTAGAACCACCCCCTTTGGCCTATGCACCAAATCCCATGTGTTATTCTTCTCCAATGCTCTCATTTCCTCCTGCATGGCTAGCTTCCAGTTCCAATTCTTTAAAGCCTCATCCACCAATTTAGGAATGACAACAATATCTAGGGAAGTCAAGAAGCTTTTATGCCTTTGGGACAACCTGTGATAGGAAATATAGTTGGCTAGAGGGTGCTGAGTGCAGCTTTTAATCCCTTTTCTGATGGCAATAGGAATATTCAAATCATTAGGCCTAGAATTAAAAAGATTTGAGGGTTGAATCATTTCAGTACCTGGTTGGGAATCAGATGTTGATCCTTACTAAGGCTGAAGAATAGGCTACTTTCTTCTGTGGTACACAAAATGAGAGCCTTTGAATCTTATTTGGGGATGAAACCTCTGTTTTACCTACTTGATTAAGAAGATTTTGATCACTGGGAAAAGGTGAGTGATGATCAGAATGATCAGAGATAGAATTAGAACCAATAGCTTTTGATTCAATAGGTATTTCTAGAGGGACTAAGTCTAAGTCCAATCTAGGAAAGGAGCTCCCTTGGTCACCCATCTGCTAATTCTCCCCCTGGGGACCAAGGTGAGAAAAGCCAAAAAAGGGTTGCGATTCAACAAAGGTCACATCTTTAGAAAAAAAGAATTTTCTGGTAGAGGAATGATAGCATTTGTAGCATTTTTGGGTAGGTGAATAGCCAAGAAAGATGCAGCAAAGAGCCCTAGGGTCCAGCTTGTCCCTACTGTGCTTAGGAATGTGAACAAAGGCTACACAACCAAAGACCTTAAGAGGTATGTACACTGACGTCAGGAAAATGGGATGATAAACACTGGATAGAATTTTGATGACCAAGGAGTTTAGAAGGCACTCTATTGATTAGGTCGGTTGCAGTGAGGACCGCTTCACCCCAAAAATTTTTAGGAACTTGATGATGATGGAGGAGAGTTCCAGTGACATTTAGGAGGTGTCTCATCTTCCTCTCAGTCACTCTATTTTGTTGTGGAGTGTTGATGCAAGAAGACTCCTGGATAACCCCTTTTTGCTGGAAAAATTGATGCAAGTGCTGATTAAAATAATCCCTTGCATTATTAGTCCTAAATTGCTGAAGAGGAAAACCAAATTGAGTCGAGATCATTGTAAAAAAGTGGGGCAAAACAGTACTAATAGCAGCCTTGTCCTTGAGAAGAAACACCCAAGCCACTCTAGTGCAATCATCTATAAAAGAGATGAATCATCTAGCCCCAAAACAATTAGGAATCCTAGATGGCCCCCAAACATCAGAATGAATTAGTGCAAAAGGATGAGAAGACAGTTTATTGCTAAGAGGATAGAGACTCGATGATGCTTTGAAATTTCACATACATCACAATGCAAAGTACTAAGATTTAAATGTTTGAACAAATTAGGAAACATATTTTTCAGCAAATGAAAATGAGAGTGTCCCAGCCAATAGTAGTGAAGCCAAATGTGTGTAAGGGTGGTAGGAGACTGAGTTGTGCAGGGTAGCTTAGGTTGAATCCCTTTAGGCAACAAATTCTTCTTCTTTAGAACATACAACCCATTCCTCTCCTCAGCAACACCAATCATCCTCCTTGTGTCCATTTCCTGAAATTCACAAGTATGAGAGAAAAAAATAATACGACAATTGAGATCCTTAATAAGTTAATGGATAGAAATTAGATTGGTTGACAAATTAGGGACATGCAAAACCTGTTTGACAGGAAAAGTAGGGCTAAGAGTGACATTGCCTTGTCCCTTTATCGGAATAGATGTCCTATTGGCAATGATGATCTGTTTAGGAGTTTCAAGAGGCTTATAGGTGTCAAAAATAGTGGGATTATGGGTCATGTGGTTTGTAGCCCCTGAGTCTAGAATCTATATGTCATCCTTAGTGGCTTTTGAGGCAATTAAAGAATTAGAATGAAAATTGTTACCTTGTTGGGCAATAGAGCATGATCCATCTTGGATAGTTTTTCGGAACACCTTGAGTTTGTTGATTTCATTAGCATTTAGTTGGTTAAGCTCTAGTCCAGCCATAGATTCTGTCTTTTCTAGTCTTTTCTTGCTTGTTGGAAAGATAGGCTTGATTCCTAGCGGGTATATTTCTGAAACCCCCTAATTTTTGTAGTACAACTTCCGTCCCATGCAACTTGAAGCAAGTTTCTCAAGTATGTTTAGGTTTTGCAATAGGAGCACCACAAACCTTCTTTCCCTTGTGACTTAGATGGCTCATCAATCTTTCCTTGTTGAGGTCTGAACTTTGATCCTTCTCCTTTATTAGTTAACATGGTTGATCCTTTAGAACTGGTCTCCCCCAACATGGCTATTCTCCTATTCTCCTCATTTCGAACAACAGAAAAAATTTCTTTTAGGGATGGAAGCTTTTCTATTCCAAGTACTTAAACCCTCACTTGGTCATATTCAGTATTGAGTTTAGCCAAGAACTCCACAATTCTATCTATTTCAAGTATAGAATTGAGGGTGGTTACATCTTTACCACATACCATTTTAATGTCTTGGTAGTGGTCAAGTTCCAACCAATACCCATTCATCTTGTTATAATATTCTATGACTGTTAGGGCCCCTTGCTTAGTGCTACTCAATTTCATCTTAATTTCAAAAATAACTAAAGCATCCTAGACCTTAGAGTAAGTACGCGTAACTATCTTCCATATGTCATTAGCAGTGGACAAAAACATATAATTTTTACTAACATGCATAATATTCCACAGCCATGACATGATCATGGAATCTTTTATATCCCAACCTGGAAATCTAGGATCTGATGCCTTGGGCCTTGGAGTCGTTAAGTGACTCAGTGTCCCTCTTCCCTTTAGGAAGGTTTTCACCAACTGAACCCAATGAAGGTAGTTCCTTCCATCCAATCAGTAAGATTGATGCATTCCGGGTAGATTTCCGGTAGGCAAACCTCCCATTGGAGTCTCAAATGAATCAGTCTCTCCTGGGATCATAGATAGAGCAATCTCAGAAATTTCAGACATGTTTGGAGGGATAGATGGAGTAAAATAGTGCAATGAAGGCAAAACAACAGGAAATAATTAAGAGCACTGATGGCCGGGGAATGGCGATGAAGGCCGGAAAAAGGCACAAAGTGCTGGAGGGCAATGAAGGCCGGAACAATCTTAGAAGGAAGGCTCTGATACCATGTAAGATTGGATGGATAAACTTGAATATTTCTTTCACATACAGCCCTAGTTATAGGGTGAAATATTTACAACTTAGGAAAGATTACAATAAGGAAATATTACAATAATACACATTAGGAAAGTATTCTAATTTGGAATTAGGAAACTATCCAAAAACAGAATTTAGAAACTTTCTAAAACCTTATCGTTCTAGAAGCAACAGTCGTGGACAACTGCTTCCTTGGACAGCTGCTTTCTTGCCTTTCTTGAATTTCACACGTCAACAAATTTCTGTATGCTTCTCTCTCTATTTTGGGTTGTACTCTTGCAACCTAGCTACTGGTGGGTTCCAAAATTGAACCCCCACCATGTCTCCAAAATCAAGAGCAAATCCTTCTTGATTTCAATGAAGAGAAAAATGACCAAATCGAAGAAAAAAAGGAACCCAAAATCTTGACAGAAGAAAAATGTAATCTGAGCAAGGGATTTTTTTAAGGACTGAGGTTCATATCTGAACCCCAAGGGATTTAGGTTTGGATGGGGTTCAAAGATGAAATCCTCACACCACCCTGCCCCCCCCCCCCCTCCCTCTCTCTCTCTCTCTCTCTCTCTCTCCCACTCTCTCTCTCTCTCACACACACACATATAGCCGATCAGCCCCATCGCTGTGAAATTTACCCTTTTTTTTTTTATCCCCACCCACAAAATCCATGTATATACCCAACTCTACACCTTGCAATGAATTTTCACTTCTTAATAATTACAGAAAAAATAGCTTCAAAGAAAACAATGATTCTCTTGGGGAGAACCCCCAAAAAGAATAAAGAATAAAAAAAGAAACAAAACAAAACAAAGAAGAAATTGAGAAGAAAAAACATCTAAAGAGTGTCAAATCTTCAATAAGAGATACTTGAAACAAAATGTAACAAATTAAAGCTGTCATAAGGTATAAATCTTAGTACCTTCATATTTGCATGATCTAAGTGTTGCAGCAGCAACGATAAGGGATTTAGAATCATCATCCACAACCAGAACTCTGATTGATCTAAATGGGGCTATTGTTTATGAAGATTGACTTGATGTGACTATCTCACGATCCATCTCAAATATGAAAAAGCTACAAAGAAAGTGATGGATAAGAAAGAGATGGATGGAACTTGAGCCAATGACTGCAAATGTGAACAAGATGCAACCAATTGAGTCAATGTAGTATATAAGAAACTCACAGCCCCAATGGAATTGGTGGGGAGCGGAAGGTGAAAGAGATGAAAAGAGGAATTACTCAGTCTTCAAATATTATTATTTTTTCAGAACTGCTTCCATGAAAACTGGTGACATTTAAAGCACCATATTACATATATAAAACAAAATAGTGGGCTAATAAATGGAATTCCTTCTTAGTGGAATTACATTATCTGTAGTGCCTTTCAATTTAATGCCTTTTTGTATGTTTCTCCCTTCCACGTCAGGAGTCTTTTAAAGAAATGAAATTCCCTTGCTTCCTAATTGGTGATATAGGGTCAACTTGGAATTGTAAATTCCACTCGTAATTCCTTTTTTGAATTCAGTTTTCCTGTATTAAATGCTTGAACTGATGATATTTATCAAGTTGACCAAGTTCAACAAGGTGAATGTGTAACCTCTAGAAGATAGATATTATTGTAGCTATTGAGGTAAATTAGTTCGTGCGTGAAAATATGAAAAACAACTCCTCAATATCCAAGAAGAAATCCAAGTTTGACATGACTGGGATCTTTTTTTTATATTTCATTTTTATTTTTTTTTTTCAATGAATACCTTGCAACACAACACTCACTCATGGAAATATCCAAGTTGAAGGAGACTCTTGGACTCATGGGAACAAATAATAGATAAAACCTCCCCAATAAGCTACTGATGTAGGATTGGGTCATGGCTAACATTATGTCATAATCATGCTAATGCGTTATTATTTAATAGTCCGATGAATAGTAATCCTTAAATGAATTACAAAGATTTCTTTTCTTTTTTTGTTTTTTGATAAACATAAGATTTTATTAATAAATAACTCTGTTACAGAACAACCAGCTGAATTCATTAGAAGTTTAGAACTACTAGAAAACTAATAAGAACAACTGAAGTTCAATGAGTAAGCTAAACTAAGTTGTATTTCCACCATATGGATCTCATGATAACTTCCTCTTCAGACAACATCAGCCTCCCCAATTAAGGAAATAAGAATAATCAGACACCCAAAACCCAGGTTCTTTTTGTTTTTTTCTTTTGCGAAGGTAAAAACATCAAAAACAAGGCAGCCTAGCCAGCAGCATTACACACTACAGATCTTTATAGTGCAAACTAGAGGGTCCAACAGCAGAGGGAAAAGAACAACCAAAACCAATGACAAAATCCCAAAACATAACTAGAATAATGGCAATCCACAAAAACCATCCAACAAATGCTTTCTAGAAGAACATTTTTGTCCCAAAACATAACTTTCTCATATTAGGAATCCAAGACAAGCAAGCAATTCAAGACTTAAGAAAACGTACCAGAACTGTGGAATAAGATTAGCTAGAACCAAGCACAAAAAGACTTGATGGGAGGTCAGAAAGAAGCTTACTAAAGTCTGAGATGAAAAGACTTGATTATAGTTTGTAAACTTACTGAGACTGATCATGGCATTGCCAGAACAAAGCATTGATTATCCTCCTGTAGCCATGCCACAAAGTCTTCTTTTCTTTCAAAGCTAATTCCACCAAGGAGTCAGCCAAGAAGTTGGCTTCTCTGTAATATGATGAAAGTTTACTGAGTGAAGAGTTCTCACAAAGAAAATGATGTGCTTTTTTTTAAGTCAAAACTAATTGTATTTAGAGTTCTAACAAGAACTACTATTTAAGACAAGCATACAATTCCCAATTATGTGGCCTCATCCAAAACAATCTTGTGTTATCTTTGCTAAAAAAAAATAAGGAAGTTTGAATTGAGTTCAATAAGTTAAGGTTTTATCGTTATATATAACAGTTGTTTAATCTTTTTCTCATCCTTGCACATAAGTGGCAAGTTATCATTTAAGGTTTTATCACTATATGTAACAGTCATTAAATCTTTTTCTCATCCTTGCCCCTAAGTGTGGCGTACAATCATAGATTCTCAATCAAACATCATGCATAATTAATTGATTTCATGATCAAAGTATGCTTGTACATATTAGATACCATTGAGTTGTTAATACAAGATAATATGACAAACATATATGTCAAGAATAATTGTAAATCTTCCTACTAACATCCAAAATATTACAATAAGTTTCTTGAATGATCTTTTATTATTTGGCGCTTTTTTGTAAAAATGCTAGAAACTTCTTCAGTTATTTTTTAACAAGGCAACTTCTTAATGATACTATACTTGTTAACGGCAAATTTATTGCTGTAAGATGTAAAATGAAAAGGAATCTAGAAAACTACTCCTCTTTACCGACAATTTTAAAGCTTCCACCTTTCTCAAAAGAATATTTTAGAAAATATATGTGAAAATTTTCAGTGTAATGGACGGGACTACACAATGTAAAATTCAAACATTTTAGATAAGAACCTAAAATAATCATAAAGAAAATTGAAACTCAGTACTTGAGGAAGTAAATGGGTAATGCAATATTTCATGTATCATGTCCAACAATAACATAGAATCCAACCATTATAATAAGGTTTTGGTAAATGAAAGGTTTTATCCACATTTCAATGCTATTACGTACCAATTAATGAATTTAATTCTTTGCCCATTAGGATTTTTTTTTTTTACACAAATGAAAATATTATTATCAATAGATTAAGTGGTGTCAGTCTTCTCTACGCAAACCAAAGCGCTGCATATTGAAAAGGACCTAAAGGTACAACTACACAGTGCATCCTTCAATCACTCACCCAATCAAGCAATAAAATCCTTATTTCTTTTTGGCATTGCAGTAGCTAATGTAATACCGCATACCTTTTTATGCAAAATTGAGGATTTATTTAATGAGGCATTTTGTGGAAATTTTGGTAAATATATTTGTGGTTTATTCCTCAGTAATTTCAAGAAAACTATAACAAGAAGATTGGCTACCAGCATGGCCGCCAGGGGGCTATGACAGCCGAAGGCACAATCAACTATGGAGTTTCCACACGGTAGGAACTTCACAGTCTACTGTTGGATCAGCTTTCAGGTCAGCAAACAATAAGGGAATCAACACCACATCTGATTGTTGAGGTCTAATGTGTATTTCCAATGTGGAAATTCTAAGAAATTGACTATTGGGCAGCTGTTGCTAAGGGTTAATTTTCATTAAAACTTGGCATGGAAACAAAACATGTTTTTCTCTTTTGAGTTATGTGAAAGGATGAGAGTTGTTCAAGTGTGCATAAAAGTTTGACTTTTTTCACATTACATGAAACCATGGTCATATGTAGTTGGGGGTCTTTGGGAATGTGTTTACCATGGTTGATGGATTTCAACCTAGAGGGGGAGTAGGGGAAGCGGCTCACTCTTGGACATAGGTTTGGGATATGGTGAAACGTAGAGAGATTTGATTTGGCTCCTCTTGTAGACAAAGTTCAATTATTTCATGGTATTTATCATGAGAAGCATGTTATGAAAATTATGTTTTAACCCTTTCTGGGCTTCATCCGCTCACCCTTTTCACATTTAACATCTAGTGGATGAAGTTGTTCCTTCAAAGGGAAAAGAGATAAAGTGGAAGTTTGAAGAAATATCATTTCAGTTTTTGGAATCACAACTCTCTTGATATTTTGGCCTGAAATGACCAAAGTTGGGATATCCTTTTGGGAAGCATGATGTATATTTTCATTTGGTGTATGTTGATAGGAAGTGAACTACTGTAGCATGCATAATGACGTATTTTTGGAAAATATGCGGATAAACTGATGTATCCATGTGCATTTACGGGAAAATCAATGTATTTGGTGGGTTTAACCTTCACACCATTTTGGTTCAATAGTTATGTCAAAACACAGAAAAGTCTTCTATGTGTAAAGGATGTATTATATGGAAAGTGAGGAAATGAAGTATAAAGCAACTGAAAAGGGCCACAGAATCTCAGTGTCGAAGCCACAGTCAACTGTAGATTGACAGGGCACATTCTAGAATGCCCAGAAGCTTGACTAGCACGTCGATAGCCGATTATCAATTTGATTATCAGTTCAATTGCAGTCAAGAACCAGTCGACTGTCAAGGTTGAATGACTTTTTAAAGGTCACATTTGGGCAGGGGTGAGACCCGTTTCTACCTCTACAAGGATGACTCCAGCAGTTTGCTAAATCTATCGCCAAATCCAAATTTGGCGAACCATTCCCAAAATCACGCCTCCAACAGCGCTCGTCATCGCCAAATTGAATTGCCAAATTTCTGGCAAAGCTAAAAAGGGTCACCAGCAATGGCGATTGATTTCTTCAAGGACACCATCGCCATCTCCCCTCCCCCCCAATGGCCATCAACGTCGGAAGAGGATGACATCGGCCAAAGAAGAGAAGGATCGGCCGGAGAAGAGAGGTGCAGGCACAGTGGAAGACAAATCGATCACCAGATCCGACGGTTGCGGCAACCAACAGAGGCAGTGGTGACCAGCGGCAAGCAGCGACCAGCGGCGAATCCAGGCGACCAGCGACGGCTTGCAGAACAACTCCACGGAACAGCTTGTGGTTTAGGATTTTTTTCTGAATTTTTTATTTATTTGTGTATTGAATGAGTGATATTGTGTATTTGATTATTGATTTATGTACTTGATTATTCGAGGTAAAATCAGAATAGACTATTGAGTTTGGGTATTGACTATTGAGTTGTTATGGACCTTAAACTCTGCGAAAAACCATAACCAGACCATGAATTATAATTCAAAGTAATCCCATAAACAGGAATGAGAAAATGTCAAGAAGCAACACCTTTTCAACCCTCGGAAAAGCTCGAACAACAGCCTGACAATTCTCCGGCTGAGTCTCCAAAACCTTCCGAAACTCCCTCCGCAATCGGTCCCTCTCTTCGTGCCACTTGGACTTGTACTCTACTTCCTCTGCCCCCTCCACCCACCTCTGCCTCTCATCCGACCTCTCCTTCATCCTCCTCCCATCATCCAACTTCACTGTCAACACCCTCCCATGAAACTCCACCCCATCAAACTCCACCGCCTTCATTGCCGCCTTCTCCGCAGTAGCGCCATCGTATATCACAAACCCGAACCCCATGTTCCTCTCAGTCTCGTTGTGGCCCTTTATCAGTATAACATTCTTTATTGGCCCGAACTGGCGAAAGAACTCAGCCAGTTCATGCTTCTTAATCCATAACGGAAGATTCCCCACAAAGATTTTCCCCTGCTGCCGGAATTCAACTCCCGGGGGTTCATTCGTAACCGAATTCCCCGAAATCCTATCTCCCCTTTCTTCACGCGGGAATGACGGCGGAGACGGCGCCGGTGGTGGAGGAGAGAGTTTGCTGGTTAACCGGAGCTTGGTGGTGAGACTGGGGGAACTGGAATTGGAGCTGGGGTTATTTGCGGGATTTACGAGGGTTTTGAGGGGGTTTGTGGAGAACTCTGGTTTCACCGGAGGAGGTTTGGATGGGGGGATTTGACGGCCTTGCGGTGGGTGTTGGGGCGGTGGATGTTGCCGGAAAGGGCGGAGGAAGAGGTGGAGGAGTTGCCGGATTCGGAGGATTGGGGTTTGAGGGAGAGGGAGAGAGCGCATGTCGAAGCGGAGGAGCTGGCGGCTGTTTTCCGGCCAGGATGGAGGCGGAAAAGGGTGTGGAGGCGAGAAAGAAGATATCCATAACCAGCTTCAGAGTTCAGAGTGAACCGAATTTTGACTCCAAAGTCTCTGTACTTGTATAACTATTGTGGTGGCGCCATGCGGGTTGAATTCAACTTGGATCTGTGGACCGAATTCGGATCCGGCTAAGAAAAGAAATTTCATCTTAAAGAAGAGGGTCCTTTAGACGTTTTATTAGTTTGATAATTAGTAATTGGCATTAAATACAACAACAACAACAACATATCCAACATTTATCCCACTATGTGGAGTCGGCTACATAAATTCTAGACTTCCATGTATTTCTATCGTTTGTCATATCTTCATTTATTAGTAATTGGCATTAAATATATAAAATAATTTTGTTAATAAATTTTTCTATTCAGTTGATAAACCTTTGTTAATATAACCTTTTTCTTCCAAAAATGTCACTTTTGTCAGATTAAGTAGTACAAAAAAATTATAATTAACCTGCTAAACAGATTTTAACAACCATAGAAATAAATTGACAGATTTATAATAGAAAACCCTCTTTAATATATATTTAAAAATAAAAAATAAGAATATTACTATTATTACCTCTAATTAAAATCAAAATTTTCTTATTAAATTAAGAAATTTATAATAAACCAAAGCATACATACATAATAATCCTAATATCAAAATTTTTTAGGCCCCCACAACCTTCATCCTGTAAACGAGATCTCTTTAGTACGCCCTCTCAAGCCTCTCGAGACACCCTTACCCGGCGACCAATTGGAAGCTTGGAGACAAAACTCCAACGCCTTTTTATCTTCTGGTCTACCCTCAAAAACAACATTGTAAAACATGTCTCAGGAGAGGAACAATTGCATGGAGTTTTGGCATTCCCTCATGCCAAATACATACCCCCCAGATTATGAAAATAGAAAACCAATGTGATCCAAAAAACTGTCAAGCTGACAAAGACCCAAGAGTATGAACTCCGACCATCTGGAACTGTTAAAACAGGTGAAGAACATAAACCAGCAAGCGCCGGTGGCTGTCTCAACGTCACGGCAGAATCTTGCGCCGCCTGCGTGGAGTCTCTCGCCTCACATACATTTTCTCGGTTTCATCCAAAGGCCTGCTAGATCCGTCAGGTGCGCTCATGAACTTCCACCCGCCGCCATTTCCACGCTTTCCTCGTGGCCCCAGTTTCTCGACCATGATATTCCAACCCTCATCAGGGCGTCTCCGGCTGTACTTATGGCACTTCACCTCTCCTTTCATCTGTAACACAAATTAAAACCACATTACCCAGAAGTTTCGAGGAGAGTAAGGAGTAGGATTGGGAAGGCATCAAAAGAGTTAACCTTCATTTTGTTGAAGTTCATCCGTTGGGCGAAATCCTGATACAACATCTCGTCTTCCTTCATTGATATCTCATAGTGGACTTCGTCAGGGTCCCTTGTGGTGCCATCCCAACCCTCAGGCATTACCTTGAAATCTGGCCTGTAGGGAAGAGATGCTACGTGAAATTCTCTGTCATGGGACTTGAAAAATCTGCAAGAAGGAATAAGTAGGAAAACGCAACCAATCAACTCCCAGTTTCCAACCACATTTTAAAACATGTTTGAAAAGAACCATCCATTTCAAAACATGTTTCGGAAGCAGCATGAATGTTCAAAACTGCGTCATGTAGAAAGTACAAGCATTATTCAAAGAATATTTTACAGTAGATAAAGAGTGACATATATGTGACCATACATTTAAAGAAAGGTTCATATGAGCATTATATATATAAGCACATCTGCATACATGCGCACCACTGCAAAGGAGCATCCCATCTACAGTTCTACAAGTGTGCAGTAAAATATTCAGTCCACCAAGGAAACATTACAGATAGAGGCCTAACAACGAATGAACCATCAGGTGAACAAATGGACTGCAAACTATCATCAAATCAAAATCCAGTCAGGTTCTTGTAGCTCTCAGTTCCTATGATGCTATCAAGCACAAATGCCAGCCAACCTAAGCCTTCATCATATACGCCTTTCAAATGTTTTAAGTCTTATTGGTAATAAATATCTACATATTGTGTGTATTATAAAGGTATAATTATAATACCCATGTACTGTGGGGTCTGGAGTGCTTGGTTCTTGCTTATGGGAATTCTCATGGGTCCTGAGTTATGTTGGTTTATAGACTTCTTCTGTCTCTGCATGGACATGCAGTGTCCTCTCTTTATTCAGGTGCTCAGATCGTGTAGTGTTTTAGTTGTGCAGCTTTCTGGGGCTAGTTTTGGGTCCTTAGCATCCACTTATCAAAAAAGAGTGGTGTAAAATGCAAATCCCACGCAAGGTCTCCAATAAATACAATCACCTACAAATTTCAGCAGAAAGCATTAGAAATACTGTTGTGAAAGAATGCCTCGGCAGCTGATAAGCTGCTGAAACAGGTTCAAATAGATAGCTTTCAAAGCTATCTCTTAGCTGGTTTGTTAGAGAAAATTTAGCAGATAAGGATTAATTTAAAACTCCTAAAGTTTAGCCTATGTTTTTGAATTATTTGATTAGTCTTAGTAGCAGTTTGTTTTGATAATTATCTCCTCTAGTTGAGGACGTATTTGAATAGATTGTTAGATAAGGATGACTTGTGTATTTAAACAATCTTTTTGAACTCAATAAGTAAGGAAATCTTCTTCCGTTCCATGCTTTTAAGTTTCAGCTGAAATTCCTCTATCTTTTTTACTTCTTTTGCTATCTGTTCTGCTATCTGTTCTTAGCTCAATTCTTTACGAAACCAACAAATTGGTGTCAGAGCTAATATTCTTGAGGAGCCTGTGAGATTGAAAGAGAGTTTGATACCATCAAGCTGTTTTTCATTAGTTTTTCCTGTTCAGCCTAATCATCATGCAATCCGAAGCACCATTCACTGCTATAGCACCGCCGGTGTTTCAAGGAACAAACTATCAGATTTGGGCTGTTAGGATGGAGGCTTTTCTAGATGCAAATGATCTCTGGGAGGTGGTTGAGGAAGATTACGAAGTTCCTCCATTACCGGACAATCCTACAGTTGCACAACTTAGGAATCACAAGGAGAAAAAGCAGAGGAAATCAAAGGCAAAGTCATGCCTATTCTCTGCTGTTTCCCCAGCAGTTTTCACAAGAATCATGACTCTGAAGACAGCAAAAGAAATCTGGGATTTTCTCAAGGAGTATGAAGGAGATGAGAAGATCAAAGGGATGCAGATGCTGAATTTAATCAGAGACTTTGAGCTGCAACGAATGAAGGAATCAGAGGCCATTCAAGAGTACTCTGATAGACTTCTAGAGATTGCAAACAAAGTGAAATTACTGGGAGGAGAATTTGCAGACACAAGGCTTGTCCAAAAGTTGCTGGTTTCAGTCCCTGAAAGGTTTGAGACAACAATTTCAGCCTTAGAAAGTACAAAGGATCTGTCAAAGTTAAGCTTAGCAAAACTCTTGAGTGCTTTTCAAGCACAAGAGCAAAGAAGATCTATGAGGCAGGAAGGAACTATAGAGGGAGCATTGTATGTAAACTCTCAACAAAAGCAAAGTGACAAAGGAAAGAAGCAGGGGAAGAAAGAAGTTGATGCAGATAATGGGAAAGCAAGTAGCAGTGGGAAGAAAGAGTATCCTCCATGCCAACACTGTGGAAAGAAGGGTCATCCGCCATATAGATGTTGGAAACGGCCGGATGTGCAGTGCCATAAGTGTAAACAATTGGGGCATATTGCAAAGTTTTGCAAGAATAAGTCTCAACAAGTTGTAGAAGCAAAGGTAGCAGACCAACAACAAGAGGAGCAGCTATTTGTTGCAGCAGGTTTTGCAACAAAAAGTTTGGATGAAAATTGGTTGGTTGATAGTGCTTGTTCAAATCATATGACAAGCAACCGTGAGTTGTTCAAAGTGCTTGACAAATCTGAGTCTACTAAAGTCAAAATTGGAAATGGTGATTATATGGCAGTCAAGGGAGAAGGCACTATAGCCATAGATACTAGTGCAGGTACAAAAATGATCTCGAATGTTCTTTATGTACCTGATGTGAGCTATAATCTACTAAGTGTTGGTTAGTTACTTGAAAAAGGCCTTAAGGTTTTATTTGAAGACAAGATGTGCTTGATACTTGATGCTAAGGGGCAGAAATTATTCAGAGTAAAGATAAGAGGTAAATGCTTTCCTTTAAATCCAGTGAATGATGTGCAAGTGGCTCAAATAGCCACAATCAGCGCTACTGAATTGTGGCATAAAAGGTTGGGGCACTACCATCATGAAGCTGTGTTTCAAATGAGCAAAAAGAATTTAGTGCAAGGTCTGCCACTGCTAGATAAAGAGTTGACAGTTTGTAAGGCTTGCCACTATGGGAAGCAAACAAGACTTCCATTCAAGGCAGTCTCGTGGAGAGCAAAACAGAGATTGCAACTCATCCACACTGATCTTAGTGGACCAAAACCAGAGGTATCTCTAAATGGAAGCAGGTATTACATTGTTTTCATAGATGATCTAACTAGATTTAGTTGGATTTATTTTATGAAATTCAAGTCTGAGTGAGGTAGCTGGTATTTTCTGGAGATTTAAGACATGGATAGAGAATCAAAGTGGATGTAAAATTCAGATGCTAAGGTCTGATAATGGGACTGAGTATACCTCAGACCAATTCAATAATTTTTGTGAAACAGCTGGCATTGAACATCAGCTCACTACACCTTATTCTCCACAATAGAATGGTGTAAGTGAGAGGAAGAATAGAACAATCATGAACATGGCTCGGTGTTTGATGCATGAGAAAGGATTACCAAAGAAATTTTGGGCTGAAGCAGCCAGCACTTCAGTGTTTTTGCTGAATAGGCTTCCTACTAAGGCTGTGCAAGGGAGAACACCTTTTGAGGCCTGGTATGGTTATAAACCTTTTTTGCAAAACCTAAAAGTGTTTGGATGTGCTTGTTTCTCTTATGTTCAACAGGTTAAGAGGGACAAGCTTGAAAGGAGGGCTGAACCAGGCATTCTCATTGGGTACAGCAATGTTTCCAAAGCATATAGGGTGTACCATCCTCAAACAAACAAAATTGAGGTGACGAGAGATGTGCAATTTAAATAGCATCAACACTGGAACTGGAATGAAGAAGAAGGAAAGAATTTTACACCACCTCTACCAAGTGAACAACCATCAATGGAAGATGAAAACATTGATGATTTTCCTGTTAAAGGTACAAGAATGCTGTCAGATATTTATAACCGTTGCAATTTAACCTTGTTAGAGCCTGAAAGCTTTCATGAAGCCAAGAAAGATTCTCACTGGATGATTGCAATGGAGGAGGAGCTTAGCATGATTGAGAAAAACAACACTTGGGAGTTAGTTGACAGACCAAATGATAGGAAGATTATTGGAGTTAGATGGGTGTTTAGAACAAAGTTGAATCCTGATGGCTCGATCAACAAGCACAAGGCTAGATTGGTGGTGAAAGGCTATGCACAAGTGGCTGGAATGGACTACTTCGAAACTTATGCACCAGTGGCTCGTTTAGATACAATCAAGTTGGTGTTTTCCATTGTAGCTCAAAAAAAATGGAAGATATTTCAGCTTGATGTTAAATCAGCCTTCTTAAATGGCTATCTAAAGGAGGAGATTTTTATTGAGCAACCGGAAGGATTTGTTGTTGAGGGACATGAGAATAAGGTGTACCTGCTTAAAAAAACTTTATATGGATTGAAGCAGGCTCCAAGAGCTTGGAATGCAAGGATTGATGAGCATCTCCTAAGTTTGGGATTTAACAAAAGTTTGAGTGAACCTACTCTCTATACTAAGCACTCTACTACAAATTCCTTGATTGTCTCACTCTATGTAGATGATCTCCTGGTAACTGGAAGCAAACTCAATGAGATAGATCAGTTCAAGTTGGAGATGATGAGGGTATTTGAGATGACCGATTTAGGAGAGATGTCTTATTTCCTTGGCATGGAAATCCAGCAATTCCAGCATGGTATTTTCATTCATCAGCTGAAATATGCCAAGGAGATCCTCAAAAAATTTCAGATGGAGAACTGCAAACCTATGAGTACACCTATGGACCAAAAGGCCAGATTATGCAAAGAAGATGGGATTGAAAGAGCTGATGAAGCCGTTTACAGGAGTCTTGTGGGCTGTCTAACGTACCTTACAGCTACAAGACCTGACATTCTTCAAGCTGTAAGTATGCTTTCAAGATTTCTACATTGTGCTTCTTCAGAACACTATAAGGTTGCAAAAAGAGTGCTGAGGTATATTAAAGGAACGTTTGATTATGGTGTTCTGTTTTATAAGACAGAGGAATGCAGGCTTTATGGTTTTTCTGACAGTGATTGGGGTGGATCATTGGATGATATGAAGAGTACTTCAAGCTATTGTTTTACAATTGGCTCGGGGGTACTCTCTTGGAGCTCTAAAAAGCAAGAAATCGTGGCTTAATCCACGGCAGAAGCAGAGCTCATTGCTGCTACGGCAACAGTGAATCAAGCATTGTGGCTAAAGAAATTGCTAACTGATTTAAACCTAGAGCAAGAAGGAAGTATAAATCTGTTTGTGGACAATCAAGCAGCCATAGCTATCTCGAATAACCTGGTATTTCACAACAAAACTAAGCACTTCAACATTAAATTATTTTTTCTCAGAGAAGTGCAGCAGAAAGGTGAAGTCAAGCTATTATATTGCAAAACAGAGGATCAGCTGGCTGATTTATTCACCAAGGCTCTACCTAAGGCTAAGTTTGAACAGCTAAGATCAAGATTGGGAGTGTGTTCAGCAACCGATGCAAGGAGGAGTGTTGTGAAAGAATGCCTCGGCAGCTGATAAGCTGCTGAAACAGGTTCAAATAGATAGCTTTCAAAGCTATCTCTTAGCTGGTTTGTTAGAGAAAATTTAGCAGATAAGGATTAATTTAAAACTCTTAAAGTTTAGCCTATGTTTTTGAATTATTTGATTAGTCTTAGCTGCAGTTTGTTTTGATAATTATCTCCTATAGTTGAGGACGTATTTGAATAGATTGTTAGATAAGGATGACTTGTGTATTTAAACAATCTTTTTGAACTCAATAAGTAAGGAAATCTTCTTCTGTTCCATGCTTTTAAGTTTCAGCTGAAATTCCTCTATCTTTTTTTCTTCTTTTGCTATCTGTTCTGCTATCTGTTCTTAGCTCAATTCTTTACAAAGCCAACAAATACAAAAGGGTGGAGGAAGAAGGGGTTCTCATTCTAATAGTTCCTAAGCCTCGTCTAAAGTAATTACAATAAGAAGGGTGCTATAAGTCCCAAATGAAATTTTAGATATGCTCTGTCCATGACTTCATTAGGGGAAAGCCATGATCTTGGAATGAATTTCCCTAAGAATGAGACTAAAGTTCATCACCTCAATAATCAGACTCAAGTTATTATTAAAAAAGGAAAAGAAAAGGATACAAATAATTGCATTGCATGCACCTATGGAAAGAAATGGTCATATAATTAAGGAGAGAATTTTTGTGGATGCTTGAATAATAGCTTACTCGGGACAAGAGTCTAGCAAGAGCTCAACTGAGTCATCCAGAGGACGCCCAAGCTTTTTTTCTTCTTCCTCCTCGAGCTCTTTCAGCCACAGAATGGCATGCACCCGCTGCCTCATAATCCTGTAATCTCGAGCTAACCTCTCAATTGTATAAACCTCTGGGTTCTCCTTGTGAAGCCGGTACATTTCTGCCTTCTCAGAGTCCTTCAGATATGAACCCCTTGCTCCTGGCTCCCTCACCTGCTTCAGCAACACACTCATTTCCCGCATCCTCTCACCCCATCCATCAACAAAGCCTTTGCTTTTGCGGTTCTCTTCTTCCAATGCCTTCAAATAGTCATTTTCTTTTGAAGTTGTGGATGCAGACTGAGGCAAGACAGATTCTCTAGCACCCCCAGGGGTAATCTGATGACCAACCACCTCGCCATCAAAATGCTCCTTGGTTAACCCAGTTGACCATGATGAGGCAACATCCCAACCCAAATCATCATCAGTAGTTTTAGCACCGTCAGTTTCCTTTCCCCATTTACCTTCTTGGTGTGCACCCCCACCAGGCTTCGTCGAAAAGATTCTGGAGCTAAGGTAAACCTTCATATTTGACCTGTCTGTTACATTTTTCAATGTTGCAGTGCTTGAAACAGCAAAAAATTGAGATTTAAAACGCTGAAAAATTCTCATCTCCGGAGTGCTTGTCTTTGGCAATATCTCCTGTAAACAGAACAATTGGAAAACAAGCGATTACATGTTTTTGGTTTTTGACAACATTTTTTATTGGGCTTTAATTTTTTAGAAAGCAGTTCTTTAAACCCTAAATCCTAAACAATGGACACTGACTTATTTGGTTCTTTGAAAAAAAAAAAAAAGAACTAAAGTTCCAAATGTCGGATGGATGTTTGTGGTTCCCGGCCAGATTTCTCTGCAACTCTGTTGTTCCCCTTCTTCTCAGTTCCATCATTCATGTAATCGCTAGTTTCCAACGAATCGGAAGACAATCACAGGAGTTGATTCCGGTGTAATAAAACTTCCAATCTAGGTTTGTCCTGGCTCTATCTCTCTTTACTCTTCTGATATCCACGAAATGATGTCTCTGTTCGCGTGTCTATTTAAGATTCCTATTCCTGTTTCCGTTTTTCAAATGTTTGTGCGTTCTGAAAAAGGGAATCAATTGTTTTGTTTTGAGTTGATTTTCTCATTTTTCCCAAACTGTAAATCAATTTTGGATACAGATTTGGTTTGTTTCTTCAATCCTATGACTATTAGGAATGCATAGTTTTTGTGGTGTTCTGGAAATGTAATCTATTCAATGTTTGGGTGCTTGAAAGTGCAGAGAATAAGAAATGATACAAGTGTAGAAACCCTATAGTGTTTTCTTTCTGCCAATCTCGGACAATGATGGCGATCTTGTAAGTTTTGGTCTCTTTGTTGGAAAAAAAAACTTATAGCAAAGCATTGGTTTCAATGTTTGTTTTATCTCTTCTTTTTTAATGCATTTTCTCCCTTTTTCTCATCAGCCAGACTGTTATATGCCAGATAGGCAAAAAGTCCCAAAATAGCACAATCATACCTTGACGAGAGCGGAGGATGCAGCGGTGAGAGAGGCGAGGCGGCGGCAGAGATGGAGGATGCAACGGCAGTAGGCGGCGAGACAGGCGGCGGCGGCGGCAGAGATGGAGGATGTAGCGGTAGCCGGCGAGCGACAAGGCGGCGAGAGCAGCGGACACTTCGGCGAGGCGGCGGTGGCGATGGGTAGATACAGCTGCTCCAAACCTTCAGCAGGCTGAAATTGCTTTACAAATTTGCAATTCAATCAGCTTACAATACTATTTATATCATATAATTATAAACTAATTTCACATACACCCTTATTTATTTCACTCCGACATTTACACTTTCGACAATTTCACACATATACCCTGTCTATTTTACTTTTTAAATATTTTATATTCTATAATTTATTTTTTTAAAAAAATAACAATAACCAAAAATAATAATTATAACATCAAATTAAGGTGCTCAAAATAAAAATTTAGTTGAATGAAAAACATGCATATAGATGGTAGATTATAATATATAATTTAATCGACTTAATTATTTTGATTGATTAATTAATTTTTGTGACTGTATATATGGTTAATAAATATAAAATTAATGTATGATGTTGGTATGTTTTGCAACATATAATATATAAAATAAAAAGTTTGTATTCTGTATATTATTCAAAATAATTATTATATTTTTATGACAATCTTATTTGTATATATTTTGATGTAATATAATACAATTTTTTATTATTGATTTTAAATTAAATTATTATAAATTTTGCAATATCATGCTAGTTTATAAATTTTATTTATAGATAAAATATTTAAAATGTGTATTTAATTATATCTGTAACAATTAATTTTTTAAAATTGAATGTAATATTGGTCAGATAAATTATGTATTACTAGAATAAGATATGTAGTTATTGGAGTAAATACTTTTGATACTCAAGTCAAATATAATTTTTCTCAATTAATATTTATTTTTAATAATACAAGTCTTAAAAATTAATAAAATTATAAAATAAATAGAAGTAGAAAGGTGACTCTTGAAATTTATCATATTATTAATTAAGTTTATCATTTAAAATAAAAAATATTACTTTATTATAATTTTAAATAATATGAAAAATGAAACTAGTGTCACTAATTGGTTGCAGTTTGGTCATGAATAATTTTCCTCGTGGATGGATGATGGCACATATTTGGATGATTTAGCTATAATTAATTTTATCTTCACCAACATTGCAATTAAGATTTTCAACATTCAAAATTTAAAGTACGAACACTCCATCTAAATCCTTTTATCCAAGGAGCTTTGACATTTTTGAGGGAAAAAGTTTTGATTGACAAAGGGTGAACAACTCAATAGAAAAATAAAATTTTATAACGAAATTATTTTATGTATTTAATGGCCATTACTATTAATTAATTAAACTAATAATAAAACATCTAACGGACCCTCTTCTCTAAATTTATTTTCTTAGCCGAATCTTCGGTCCACAGATCCAAGTTGAATTCAACCCGCATGGTGCCTCCACTACTTTTGGAGTCAAAATTCGGTTCACTCTGAACTCTGAAGCTGGTAATGGATATCTTCTTTCGCGCCTCCACACCCTTTTCCGCCTCCATCCTGGCCGGAAAACACCACGCGGCCGCCAGCTCCTCCGCCTCCACATGCGCTCTCTCCCTCTCCCTCAAACCCCAATCCTCCGAATCCGACAACTCCTCCAACTCTTCCTCCTCCCTTTCCGGCAACATCCGCCGCCCCAATACCCACCGCAAGTCCGTCAAATCCTCCCCATCCAAACATCCACCGGCGAAACCAGAGTTCTCCACAAACCCCCTCTAAACTCTCGTAAATCCCGCAAATAACCCCAGCGGCAGTTCCAGTTCCCCCAGTCTCACCACCAAGCTCCGGTTAACCAGCAAACTCTCTCCGCCACCACCGGCGCCGTCTCCGCCGTCATTCCCGCCTGAAGAAAAGGGAAATAGGATTTCGGGGAATTCGGTTACGATTGAACCCCCGGGAGTTGAATTCCGGCAGCAGGGGAAAATCTTTGTAGGGAATCTTCCGTTATGGATTAAGAAGCACGAACTGGCCGAGTTCTTTCGCCAGTTCGGGCCAATAAAGAATGTTATACTGATAAAGGGCCACAACGAGACTGAGAGGAACATGGGGTTTGGGTTTGTGATATGCGATGGCGCTCTTGTGGAGAAGGCGGCAATGAAGGCGGTGGAGTTTCATGGGAGGGTGTTGACAGTGAAGTTGGATGATGGGAGGAGGATGAAGGAGAGGTCGGATGAGAGGCAGAGGTGGGTGAAGGGGGCAGAGGAAGTAGAGTACAAGTCCAAGTGGCACGAAGAGAGGGACCGACTGCGGAGGGAGTTTCGGAAGGTTTTGGAGACTCAGCCGGAGAATTGGCAGGCTGTTGTTCGAGCTTTTCAGAGCGTTGAAAAGGTGTTGCTTCTTGACATTTTATTATTCCTGTTTATAGGATTACTTTGAATTATAATTCAGGGTCTGGTTATGGTTTTTGGCAGAGCTTAAGGTCCATAACAACTCAATAGTCAAAACCGAAACTGTTACATTTGTTGTTTATTTGATTAGTTTGTAGATTAAACTCACACCGCGATGATGTTATGGGTCTGGTCTGGCCATGGAGTAATGTGGAAAAAGTCAAACTTTTATGCACAGTTGAACAACTCATCCTTTCACATAACTCAAAAGAGAAAAACATGTTTTGTTTCCATGCCAAGTTTTAATGAAAATGAACCCTTAGCAACAGCTGCCCAATAGTCAATTTCTTAGAATTTCCACATTGGCAATACACATTAGACCTCGACAATCAGATGTGGTGTTGATTCCCTTATTGTTTGCTGACCTGGAAGCTGATCCAACAGTAGACTGTGAAGCTCCTATTGGGGAGGTTTTTATCTATTATTTGTTCCCATGAGTCCAAGAGTCTCCTTCAACTTGGATATTTGCATGAGTGTTTTGTTGCAGGGTATTCATTGAAAAAAAAAATAAAAATGAAATATCAAAAAAAGATCCTAATGTCATGACCCTAGGAGCAATAAAGGGGTATTATTCTAATAGTGTATAATAGTTTGTTAGGGATATTTCACAATTTGTTAGAGCATATGAGTGTTGTTAGAAATTAGTTAAGCAGCTAGTTGTGCCTATAAAAAGGCCAATTGTAAGAGGAGAGGATTATGTTTTGAATTGAGAATTTAATAGTCTGATTTCCTTCCTCTAAATTCTCTCTCTCTCTCTCTCTGTCGATCTTTCCCAAGTTCACTTTCTATTCTTCCCTATTCTTCTTCTAAATTCTCCCTTCATTCTTCCAATTTCCAATCCAAAGGTTCATGACAAATGGTATCAGAGCCAACGATTCTCAGTTGTGATTCTGTCGATTCTAGTAGTGAATTCGGTTTAGTCACGTATTGGAGGCAGATTCGAGCCATCAGGATCCTAATGATCGTGATCGAATAGGTGAATTGCGGTGACCCACTGCGATTGGTTGGGAATTGTGGACTGTCAATCCACAACAGGTGGTGCAATCGAAGCCAATCCATTCAGGAGGTTGTGCTGGAGGTGCTTCCTAGCAGCAACTCTGACTGCCGATTCGACATAAATTATCAAGCAGTGTGTGAAGGTGAAGCAGATTCCAGCGAATTTCATGATCATGGCAGATCCAAGTCCTAAAGACGAAGCTAGTGGTTGACTCGGGGTTGGAAATTCAGAGGTTGTCTGACTTTTGGAGGCGACTTGAAGGACGATATCTATTTTTCAGATCCGACCATGACGTACGAGGAGATTCTGGCTATCCTAGTGGCTGGATTCAAGTCACTGCATGGGATAAAGGCAAGCAAACCCAAGCAATCTTGGCCGTTGTATCTTAGTGACGGTCCTCAGCCTCTTTCCATAGTGATCGATCCTCAATTCCAGAGAATTCCGTTAGTCGCACAAGAAGTCGAGCAACCAAGAGCATTCCAGTGTAAAATTCTGACAGTCAGTGTCTGAATCTTCGCATGCATAACAGGAGGCAACTCTCGGTTGGGATTTCGACACTTCTTAGACGGTGATTGGGTGAGCGTTTTTTTTGGGCTGATGTGAGGTGATTGTCGCTTGGGAATTTTGGGCACTCCTGTCCGAGTCTTGAAGAGGAAGACGACCATTGATTCTCGGGATTAGATTCTGATGCATGAAGGTGATTGACGACAGATAGGCAGTTGCTTCCAATTTGATTTTGAGGGTTATTGCTGGCCGACTCTTTGTAAATTTAATTGAGTCGTTGCTGCTCGAAGTGGAACGGTGAAGCAGATTTGGCAGATTCCGTGTGAGAAGTGGATTCTTCCAACTTATCCAGCTCGTTGATTATTGGCACTTGAGGCTATGAATAAAGGGAACAAGTGGTTGATTGAGGTTTTGAAATTTGGTTAACTTTGTTTGAAGTAGGGAGGCGAAGTAGAGCGGGTGTTCTTCAGCTATTGAATTGCATTTGAAGCTAGTAAAGGAACTATTACAATGGGCAAAACAAAAAAATGTATAGAATTCCTATTCCTTAGTCTTTGCAATGTTCTATTGGTGAGAAGTCGACCATGGAGAACAGTTCATGCATGAGACAAATGGAGTCTCAAAGGTAGCAAAAGAAGGCTGGATTTTTAACTAGGAACAACAAGAAACATGAGGAATTTGGCCATAAGTCTCAGGCATGGGAAAAGAAGTTGGAGAAGAGGACCAGCCAATTAGACAAGGAAACAAGAAGTGTGGTACATGATACGAGCAAGGAATTCGGCCATTTGTTACATGAGCAATTGCAGGAGTTTGTTGTAATACCCAAAAACTTTGGGTTACTTTTGAAATAAGTATTTGGAAAGAAATGCAAAAGTTCATGGAAATCGGTATTAGAATTGCCCGAGAAAGTGACCAAATCAACCGGAGGGAAAGCCCGGGGGCTTCTATATCTAAGGAAGCAGGCGTGTCTCTAATGAACATCTCAAGACATGATTTTTAGCATTGAAAGAAATCAGATCAGAGGCAGTTTTCGATACAACTTTGGATCAGGCTGAAAAACCAATTATCGTAGGAGACTTCCTAAAAGCTATTAGAACCTTGAGGAAACTTTTATTTCGTAAGTAGAACAACCCTGAAGTGGTTTTGGGTTGAAATGAAAGGATTTACGGTCAAAACATTCATTCGAGCCTAAGTGTAATTTCTTAAAATTGATCGAGGGAGGTCGAAATAATGTTTTTCCTAAATCTTCAGGGTGTAAATGAAGAGTCTAGAACTTGAGGGTCTCAATGGAAATTTTGGAAAGCTCAAAGGCTATGTGGAAAGGACTAAAATGAAATTTTTAGACTTAATGGGGGACAAAAGTGTAATTTTCAGAAGACTGGCAGTGTGAACACTACCAGCCACCAGCCACACTTCTCCCATCGCCGATTTCGGTCATGGGAGACTCGAGGGAGTGGATTGGGGGGCCTTAGGGCTGGGCTTAGGTCATCATGGTTGGTCCTTGTCGGCCACGTCGATGGCTGATTGGATGGATTTTTCGGTCGTGTCTTGGCCGAAAAATCAGGGTTTTGGAGGCCGACTTTTGGGGCCTTAACGAGGGTCACGAGTCGATCTAGGGTAGATAGAAGCATTATAGACCTTAGATTAGACAAGAGTGGACGTTTGGAGGCTTAGAAATAGGTATAAATAAGGGTCGAAGGGGTCGAGGGTTTTATTAGTTTCAAACTCAAATTGCTCTCATTTTGGGTTGAATTGAGAGCAAGAGATAAGGGGCTTTTGCTCCTTAAAGATTGTAGAGTGTTTCTGAAAAGTTTGGAGAGCATTCGTGTAGGGTTGAGTAGGATTCGAAGCTTCCTGTGGACGTTTTGGCTGAGAGTTTGATCGATCGGTTTGGCCACTTTCGGTGTTCCTTTCAAGCCAACCTAGGTACCATTGTGATCGACTAAGGGAGTAGATCAAGGCAGGAGCAAAAATCAGTATCGCCGGTGTGTCGGAGCCGGGGAAGACGACTGAAGCGTGAAGCACACGTGCCAGCTCTCACTCTTAGTTGTGCATGACCAATAGGTATTTTTTTGAATTTTTTTTAGAATTTCGAGAAAATTATTTTATGAATTTTGGTGTAAATATATTTGAAAAAATATTTGAGTAGGTATTTATTTTGGATTTTTCAAGATAAAAATAGGAAGAAAATAGAGAAAAATGGGAAGAAATTATGGAAAAATGGTGTTGATGTTTATTTGAATAAATATGATAGATATGTTACTTTGGGGCTCAAGATTGAGTGATTGTGCGAATTTCGAGGTCAGCAAGAAAATCGAGGCTGTGCACACTTTTCGAGGTGTATTGAATTTTGTGCAAAAGGTGAGTGGTTTTACCCCAGAAGCTTATGTAATGAGATTTTTCTTTCTATGCATGCTATTTCCGAGGGTTGCTTAGTAATATGTAATTTGTGATCATTTTGTCATATCTGTACATATACTGTTGCATTGAAAGTCGTGATATTTCTCATAGTATGATATTATTGACATCTTGATACTTGTGCATGGGATGGGATGTCGCTTTGATAGTGTAGCCGTAATTCTCTAAGGGTATTGCCGGAACAACGTATAGGGTGTTAGAGATATGCCCCATAAGCCAATTATATTTACATGTAATTGATCATATTTTATATTGTGACTCTTTATCTTCAATCAATTATTATTGCAAGGCATTATGTTTTTTGTTTGTCATTGATGGTTGTCTTTATTATTTCCATATCTGACAAAGTCCATAGATCAGATAGGCTCGTGGAATATGGTCATGCATAGAGATGACGATCATGAAACATATTCCTTATAAGCCTTGATCTTAAATGTTCCTAGTCGTAGAGTTATTAGGATTGGACACTAATAACTCGGATAGACTAGCATATATGATGCATGCTCAATTAGGAGAATGCCTTGTTTCATGGACATTGGTGCGTGGACACTAGTGCATATATGTGGGTGCTTATTATAAGAATAAGTACATTGAACTGACCCGCTACAGAATTCCTAATAGTAATTGTTCATTGTCGAATTGGAATTTATGTGTTGCAATAGTGCAGATTGGTCCTTAGACTTGAGACATCATGGTAGTCTTATATTTGACTGGTTACGCTTTGGTTCTTTTTTGGATTCCAATGGAGTCATTAACAAATTATCATTTGCAGTGTTCTAAAAATCGGTCTAGGCGGCCGCCTAGGCGCCGGTGAGGCCTAGGCGGCCCCTGGCCGCCCCGAATATGGCCCAGTCGGCCCCTCTAGGCGCCGGCCCGATTAGTCAGGCGGCGGCAGCGCATAGGCGGCGCCGCCTGGGTGCGCCGCCTGAGACACCTAATTTTTGGGTTTAAATCTTACCCGTTGTCGATTCCAAAGCCTCTCTTACTCCTCTCAGCCGTCTCGCCCTCTCAGCCCAAGGCCGCCGCTGCCTCAATGCCGTCGGTACCTCCTCGCTGCCTCCAGCTCCATCGCGACCTCGTCACAGCCTCTACACGTTCAAGCGTCGTCCTCGCTATTGCTTCCTCGCTGCGTCAACGTCGCCGCCGCCGCCGCTGTCAAGCTGCTCCACCTCCGCTTCCGCTTCGGCTTCCGACCCCCCCCTCTCTCTCTCTCTCTCTCTCGCGCGCACGGTTTGCTGGTGTTAGGGTTTATATGTTAGATATATATATATATTTTCTTTCTATTTATATGTTAAATATATTAGATATATATATTTTTCTATTCCTATTTATATATTAGATTAGATATATATATTTTTTCATGCCACTTTTAATTTTGATTTAATTGAAAATAACATCAAGTTACATCATAAAGTTAAAAAAAATAAAAAAAATCAACAATTTTTCTAATCCCGCCTAGGTGCCCTAGGAGCTAGGCCCCAGCCTGGTGCCCGACTAGCGCCTAACGCGTTTTAGAACACTGATCATTTGGTGTAACCTTATCACATATGAAGACTTATGAATGTCGAAATAGGATTCATCACTTATCGACAAGATGAGAAGATGTCCTATGTATTCCAATGATTTCATGACTGAGGAAATCCTTGGCCAAGGTGAGGTGGAAATCAAAAGGTGTTTTGATTTCATCAAACAAGTCATAAATTTGGAATGGATACATAGTTGTTGAATGACTAGGGTTTCGTCATAAAACCATACCCTAAATTCAATCGGGGCATAGATTGATGAAAGGATTTTACTATACGGTAATTGCAATCGAAAATGTCCGTTTTTTTTTTTCATCGTTGGCTAGGAATTCATGGCATGTTGCTAGACGTTAACCATGATATGTAGGATTTTAGAATTAATATGATTAATTCTAAAACTATTAATTAAAGAGTTTAATTTAGAAGCCCATGAAATGAGTTAATTATGAAGCCCATAAGTTTAATTAAAGAGTTTAATTATTCTAATGAGTTGGGCCTTCATATAGCCCAATAGAATTGGCCCTACATCTAGCCCAATGATGGCCCTACATCTAGTCCAATGATGGATCTAAGGGGTCACACACTTGGGTCGAGCCCGTTCCACAAATTAAAAAAGAGATACGGCCCAATATGATTAGGGGCCGGGCCTAAAACGTTTAGGGGCTTTCCAAAGGCACAATTAGGGTTTTTAAACTCTATAAATAGGCCACTTAAGAAGATGGAAAGCAAGGAAAAATTCCGAATCTCTCATAGGTGCCTAGGGTTACTAGCATTACTCAAGGCGTTCGTGGAAACGGCCGATCGTGTGGACCGACTTGGAGGAGTTCGTGCTTGCGACTCTACGGATCAATCAAGGCAGAATCTACTCTTCACGGTTGCCCGGTTCCTAACATAGGGGTATTCTATTACCTTGTGTGCATGCCAGGATGACTGCCTAGAATTCCATGCCGAGCTGTTTTTCCAGGAAAGTTACACTAAGGTATCTGTTTATATATGTTCATGCATCATTAATTCATATTATTTTAACCCTTTCTTAGAAGATTCATCTTCTAATGTTGGATATCTGTCCCTGAAATATTCCATGTTCTAGGCAAGACGAGCGGCCGAAAGGGCAAGGGAGTGATTGAGGTATGAGCATGATGAAAGTTTTTGCGTGTCCTATGCCAGGGCTAGGATCAGTATTTCAGTTGGTTTTGTATTTGGTTTTTAACTGATATTGTAATATTATGTTGGACGAAGTGGTATGAATCTTTTATGTGTTAATTTATGAGATCATTAGGTTCTAATTCTGCTTCCGTTTATGATTAAGTTTACCGTTCCATAGTTATATTTTGGGAATGTTATTCTTATATGGGAATGTTGAGTATTTTAGTGTGATTTGAGTATATGAAAAAAAAAAAAAGAAATCTTAGCATAAATACAACGCCCTGAAGAGGCAGGGACATTTGTGATGATACTAATTAAGAAGTATTATTATAGCTTTCCCGCAAAATTCTTTGATGATTATCGCGAAGCTTCTAACCGAGAGGAGTCCCTTAAAATGGGGGCAACCTAAGGAGAGGTTTAAAGATCGGGGCTTGTCTAATGTGGTGGAGGAGTTCAACAAAATCAAGTAGGTAGGGTTAGTGATGGAGTACCAATTGAGGTTTGAAGAGCTGATGGCCTTGATGTTCAATTATAACACCTATTTGACAAAGTCTTATTTCGTTTCAAGCTTCTTAATTGGCTTGAACAAAGAGTTGAGGCCAATGGTGACGGTGCTTCAGCCTAAGACTTTGAAGCATGCTGTTGATAGTGCCAGGCTCCAAGAATTAACATTGGAAGCACTGAAGAAGAAACAGAGAGATAGAGATGCTGATGGAACAACATGGGATCAGGCAAATCCGATTAAAGGACCCGAACAATCTTATATTGGCTCTATGGAAACTAACCCTAAGGCTGAAGAACTTGGACCAGGAGTAAGGAAGAAGCTGAAGGTTGAGAAAATGCATTCTTTCGATGGGATTTTGGTTCCGAAGCAAGCTGAACTGTCCTTAACTTGGGATAAAATAGGCAACGAGAAGGTGAAGACAACACTAGTTGGAGGAAAGCTAAGGGATATAGTCAAAGAAACCAAAGGTCTTGCCGAAGGGTACAAAACTTCCGCTGCTGTGTTGTTTTTTACTTCCACTGGAAAATTCAAGTGGTTGTCTACTGCAGGGTGGAATGAACCAATGGCTGATTGTGTTCTTAAAGTGGAGACCAATCTTGGTTGGACAACTATTGTAAAAGGTGAGTGTATTGAACTTAAATTCTACCAGATTGCTCCTATTGAAGTTCTAGGCCAAATTACAACTAGGATTGATCTTGGACACTTAAGAATGAGGAAGAAGAAGAGGCCTAGAAGGAGAAAGAAAGAAAGAAAGGTAAATCAGATAGAGAAGACGGGAATTGGATGAAGCAATGACTACTTGTTGCAAGTTCTTATGGACAAGAACTCTTTCAAGGAGGGGGGAATTGTCATGACCCTAGGAGCAATAAAAGGGTATTATTGTAATAGGGTATAATAGTTTGTTAGGGATATTTGATAATTTGTTAGAGTACATGGGTGTTGTTAGAAATTAGTTAAACAACTAATTATGCCTATAAAAAGGCCAATTGTAAGAGGAGAGGATTATGTTTTGAATAGTCTGATTTCCCTCCTCTCTCTCTCTCGATCTTTCCCTCCCTCACTTTTTGTTCTTCACTATTCTTCTTCTAAATTCTCCTTTCATTCTTCTAATTTCCAATCCAACCCTAGGCTAAACCCTAGGTTCATGACACCAAGCATGTCAAACTTGGATTTCTTCTTGGATATTGAGGAGTTGTTTTTTCATATTTTCCGCACAAACTAATTTACCTCAATAGCTACAATAACATCTATCTTCTAGAGGTTACACATTCACCATGTTGAACTTAGTCAACTTGCCAAATATCATCAGTTCAAGCATTTAATACAGGAAAACTGAATTCAAAAGAGGAATTACGAGTGGCATTTACAATTCCAAGTTGACCCTATATCACCAATTAGGAAGCAAGGGAATTTAAGGCATTAAATTGAAAGGCACTACAGATAATGTAATTCCACTAAGAAGGAATTCCATTTATTAGCCCACTATTTTGTTTTATATATTAATATGGTGCTTTAAATGTCACCAGTTTTCATCGAAGCAGTCTTGAAAAAAATAAAAAAATTTGAAGACTGAGTAATTCCTCTTTTCATCTATTTCACCTTCCTCTCCCCACCAATTCCATTGGCGCTGTGAGTTTCTTATATAATACCTTGACTCAATTTGTTGCAGTCATTGGCTCAAGTTCCATCCATCTCTTTCTTATCCGCCACTTTCTTTGTAGCCTTTTCATATTTGAGATGGATCGTGAGATAGTCACATCAAGTCAATCTTCACAAACAATAGCCCCATTTAGATCAATCAGAGTTCTGGTTGTGGATGATGATTCTACATCCCTTACCGTTGCTGCTGCAACACTTAAATCATGCAAATATGAAGGTACTAAGATATATACCTCATGACAACTTTAATTTGTTACATTTTGTTTCAAGTATCTCTTTTTGATGATTTGACACTCTTTAGATGTTTTTTCTTCTCAATTTCTTCTTTGTTTTGTTTCTTTTTTTATTCTTTATTCTTTTTGGGGGTTCTCCCCAAGAGAATCTTTGTTTTCTTTGAAGCTATTTTTTCTGTAATTATTAAGAAGTGAAAATTCATTGCAAGGTGTAGAGTAGGGTATATACATGGATTTTGTAGGTGGGGATAAAAAAAATGTTGGATCATGAAAATATGTTAGATCACGAAGATATGTCAAGGGAAAAAAAATCTTTAGAAGTTTCCAAAACTGAAATAGGATATTACCTCATTCAGTCTTAGGAAACTTTCCTAAATCCTAAGAATGTTTATATGTATCTTGTTTGCTTTTCCTTCCTTTCTTGTAATTAGATTAGTTTCCTTTCTTGTAATTAGATTAGTTTCCTTGTTGTATTCTTTTTCCTCTATAAGAGGATGTATTCATGTACATTCAAGGAATGAGAGAGTTTTATTCTGATTTCCTACATGGTATGAGAACCAGCGATATCCTCTTGTCATCCTAAAACATTATGATTTCCTACATGGTATCAAAGTCAGCGATATCCACTTGTTCATCCTAAAACCCTAGTGTGCCTTCATTACACATCCTTGTTTGTTCCATCCAAGCCTTAGTGCTTTCTCCCTGTTCAACCGTTTTTTGTTCCTGATAATCATGTTTGAAATATCCGAAGCAGCCCCTACCATGACCACTATTGAATCAACCCCAATTGATCAGCCAACTGGTGTAGGAGAGTTGCATGGGTTGCACCATTCCTACCGGTTAGAGGGTAGGAATTACTTGCAGTGGGCTCAACTTGTGAGGACATTCCTCAAAGGCTGAGGGAAGATGGGCTACTTGACTGGAACTCCTCCAAAGGTTTCAGATCCCATCTTCGCAGCATGGGATGCTAAAGATTCCTTGATAATGTCTTGGCTATGGAGTGTCATGCAGTCAGAGGTTAGTAAAAACTTCATGTTTTTAACTTCAGTAAGGGATATTTGGGAAACTGTGAGACAAACCTATTCTAAGGTTCAAGATGTCTTGGTTATTTTTTAGATTAAAACTAAGATTAGTGGCACTAGACAAGGATCCTTGACTATCACAAAGTATTACAATAAGATGAAAGGATTATGGTTAGGACTTGACCACTATCAAGATATCAAAATGGCATGCAGAGAGGATGTTGCCACCCTCAATTGGATTGTTGAACAAGATAAGATTGTAGAATTCCTAGCAAGCCTAAATTAAGAGTATGATCAAGTGAGAATCTAGATGCTTGGTAGGGAGAAATTGCCTGCTCTTAATGAAGTTTTTTCCATTGTTAGAAGTGAAGAAAATAGAATGGTAGCTATGCTTAATGAACATGGAGCAGAAAGTACAGCTACGGTGTCAAGTAACAAAGAAGGGACACGATTTAGAGTAAGAAAATTAGAGGTGTCAATGAAGAATTCTAGCCGTGAAGGCCTGTGGTGTACCTCTTGCAAGAAGTCAAGGCACACATGGGATACATGCTTCAAACTCCATGGGAAAGAAGTTGTTTTGAGAAGAATGAGAGGCTTTAAGAACCTATCTCCCAAGAACCAGGCCTATATCTCTAGCAAGGAGTAGGAGGAAGCTGGACCCATAGAAAAGAAAGATCCTATTGGATCTGATCTCACTCAATTGAATGCAAAGGAGATTACTAAACTCAAGAATTTCCTAAGGACAATCCAGGACGGGGCCTGCTCAATTGCTTAGTCAGGTAAATGCTTACATTCTAAGTCTTTTTCTACCTCTAAAATTGTTAGAAGTAATATGTGGATCCTTGATTCGGGAGCCATTAACCATATGACCCCTAACTTAAATTTTTTTGAGACATATCAGCCCTATGAAATCCCTTAACAAATAACCATTGTTAATGGAACCTCAATTCCCATCACTGGAAGGGGTAAGGTTAGTCTTAGACCTATTATATCTTCCAAACAGGTACTTCATGTACCTAACTTAGCTACCAACCTTATCTCTGTTCATCAACTCACCAAGGACTTAAATTGTCGTGCTATTTTCTATCCTCACATGTGTGAATTTCAAGACATGAGCATGGGGAAGATGATTGGTGTGGCATGAGGAGCATAATGGTTTGTACTTCTTACACAAGAAGAGTAATCCTAAGGGGAGGTAGCACACGATTGCTTGCTCATCCCAGTCCAATTCTGACTCTACCAACATTTGGCTTTATCATTTTAGGCTAGCTCACCCTCCTTTTACTTTGTTAAAGCATATATTTCCTGCTTTGTTTAAAACCCTAGAGCCTAGTATGTTTCAGTGTGATGTGTGTGTTATTTTAAAACACTACCATGTGTCCTATCCAACCAGCAATAAAATGTCATCTAAACCTTTTTTCTTAAGTCCATTCGAATGTTTGGGGACCATCTAAGATCCCCAATTGTTTTAGGGTTAGGTGGTTCATTTCCTTTATAGATGATTGTACTTGAATGTGTTGGATTTTTCTATTAAAAGATAAAGCTGCAATTGGAACTGTTTTGCCCTATTTTTGCAAAATGATTTCTACTCAATTTCACACTCCTATACAAAAATTCCGAATTGATAATGCAAGGGATTATTTCAATGATCACTTGCATAAGTTTTTCCAGTAAGAAGGGATTGTTCATGAGTCTTCCTACATAAATACTCCATAACAAAATAGAGTAGTTGAAAGGAATATGAGACATCTTCTTAATGTTCCTAGGGCTCTTCTCCATCATTACCATGTTCCTAAAAATTACTAGGGAGAAGTTGTTCTAATAGCAACCTATGTGATTAATAGAGTTCCATCTAAGGTTTTAAATAATAAAATCCTTTTCTGCTATTTGTCCTTCTTCCAGACTTTAGTCTACATACCCCTCTTCCACTTCGAGTGTTTGGTTGCGTGTGCTTTGTTCACATTCCTAAAATTCAACGAGATAAACTTGATCCTAGGGCTCTTAGGTGTGTCTTCCTTGATTACTCTCCCACTCAAAAGGGCTACAAGTGTTACAATTCTACCTCTAGAAAATTCTATGTCTCCAAAGATGTCACTTTTATTAAATCTTAGTCCTTTTTTGGTCCTTCTCTGATTGGTCCCTAGGGGGAGAATGGGGAATATGGGGACCATAGTATTAGGGATGACTTTCCTAACGTGGCACCATCACCAACCAACTCCAATAACCCAATGACTAACCTTCTAATTAACACACACCAATCTCTGCAACCTAATTCCACTCCTATTCCTATTACTTCCTCTTCTATCTCTCCTTAACTTGCAGCACGCAATGAGCAAGCAGTCCCTCGGTTGCCATCCCTAGTTAGGTTTAAGGGATCGCCATATGTGTTCAAAAGGAGGCATCCTACTGTGGATTCTCAGCTTATATCAACATCAGACCTCAGTTCAGGTATGGAATCCACACAACCATTGGATTCAACCCTGCCTAACCTTGTTTCTAATGACTTGGACATGCCAATTGTTGTAAGGAAAGGGGTCAGAAGTTGTACCTTACACCCTTTGTCTAATTACCTATTCTACCATCGTCTTTCCCAAAGCCACAAAAGCTTCCTAACCTCATTGGATACCATTGTTATTCCTAAATCAGTAGATGAGGCTCTAAAAGACCAGAATTGAAAGCAAGCCATGCTAGAGGAGATGAATGCTCTAAATAAAAACCAGATATGGGAATTGGTGTCTAGACCTAAGGGAATAACCCTAGTTGGCTGCAGATGGATATTTAATTTAAAGTACAAGGCTGATGGAACTTTGGAGAGGTACAAATGTAGGCTGGTAGCCAAGGGCTACACTCAATCCTATGGAATAGATTATCTTGAGACCTTTGCCTCTGTGGCAAAAGATGACCACTGTAAGGATTCTTATATCTCTCGTAGCTCATTTCGAGTGGAAGATGCAACAACTAGATGTGAAGAATGCCTTCTTACATGGGGACTTATAGGAGGAAGTGTTCATGGAGTTACGCCCTAGATTTTAGGAAGGAGAGGCAGGTACAATGTGCAGGCTTGAAAAGGCTTTGTATAGGTTAAAGCAGCCCCCATGGGCATGGTTTGGGAGGTTTTCTAAGGCCATGAAGTCTATGGGATACTCCCAAAGTAGAAGGGACCATACCCTCTTCTTTATACATTCGGGAAAAAAGGTCACAACCCTACTAGTGTATGTTGATGATATAGTGGTCACAGGAAAGGATCATGAAGAACAACATACCCTCAAAGGGAAATTGGCTAAGGAATTCCTGATTAAAGACCTTGGGGTTCTCAAATATTTTTTGAGAATAGAAGTTGCGTACTCTAAGGCTGAAATTTTCCTATCCCAAAGCAAGTATGTGTTAGACTTGTTGGTTGAAACAGGGATGACAAGGGGCAGAGGAACCAGCATACCTGTGGAACCTAACATTTGATTGAAGGAAAATCCATAGGAGAAGGCAGTAAATAAAAGAAGGTTCCAAAGACTTGTTGGTAGGGTAATCTACCTCTCTTATACTAGGCCTGACATAGCTTTTGCTGCTAGCCTAATAAGCCAATTCATGCATAGCCCAACCAAGGAGCATATGCAGGCAATAAGGAAGATCTTAAGCTACCTAAAGGTCACACCGAGTAAGGGCATCTTGTTTAAAACTGAGGTTGAATTAAATATACAAGGATTCACAGATGCAAATTATGGTGGTTCTCTAATTGATAGGAGATCCACCATCGGGTATTGTATATTTTTGGAGGAAAATATTGTGTCTTGGAGGAGTAAAAAGCAAAATGTCGTGACAAGTTCTAGTGCAAAAGCCGAGTTTAGGGCCATAGCCCTAGGTTTATGTGAATTGTTGTGGCTACGGATTATTTTGGAAGATTTGAAGATCAAGATCCAAGGTACTATTGACCTATTTTGTGATAAACAATCAGCTAATATTTCTCACAATTTTGTTTAGCATGACAGGACAAAGAATGTAGAAATTGACTGACACTTCATAAAGGAGAAGTTGGATGTTGGTCTAATTTAGATTCCTTATGTGTCATCTAAGCAAGTTGGGAATGACAAACATTCATTCACCAGCTTGAGGGAGAGTGTTGGATTACAAAGACATGTTGGATCACGAAGATATGTCAAGGGAAAAAGATCTTTAGAAGTTTCCAAAACTGAAATAGGATATTACCTAATTTAGTCTTAGGAAACTTTCCTAAGAATGTTTATATGTATCTTTCTTGTTTACTTTTCCTTCTTTTCTTATAATTAGATTAGTTTCCTCGTTGTATTCCTTTTCCTCTATAAGAGGATGTATCCGTATACATTCAAGGAATAAGAGAGTTTTATTCTGATTTCCTACAAAAAAGAAGGGTAAATTTCACGCGACACCTATGAGGCTTGGCTAAAAGACACCTACCACCCTTGTGTTTTTGAAAATGGAATAGACCTCTCCTGTTGTTATTAGACCTAGTCAAATGACCATTTTACCCTTATATTTAAGATATTTTCTCTCCCTTTCTCTTTCATCTTTGCTTTCTCTTTCTTTGTCCTCTCCCTCCCCTCCTATCTCTTTCTCTCTTCACTCTCTCTCTCATGTCTCCAACGGCAATGGGGCTGATCGGCTATATATATGTGTGTGTGTGTGTGTGTGTGTGTGTGTGTGAGAGAGAGAGAGAGAGAGGGGGGGGGGGCGCAGGGGGAGTGTGAGGATTTCATCTTTGAACCCCATCCAAACCTGAATCCCCTGGGGTTCAGATATGAACCTCAGTCCTTAAAAAAATCCCCTGCTCGGATTACATTTTTCTTCTGTCAAGATTTTGGGTTCCTTTTTTTCTTCGATTTGGTCGTTTTTCTCTTCATTGAAATCAAGAAGGATTTGGTCTTGATTTTGGAGATGTAGTGGGGGTTCAATTTTGGAACCCACCAGTAGCTGGGTTGCAAGAGGAGTATATCCCAAAATAGAGAGAGAAGCATACAGAAATTAAATGAGAAAATTTAAAAAAACCAAGAGGGAATCAGGTTGCAGGAGGTTTTATATATCTATACATACATACATACATATTATATTTGCTTAGGTTTCAATTTTTGTTTCTAGGAGTAGAAAAGCAGCCTTCATGAAGAATGTGAACAGTGGGTTTCAATTTTATTTTTCTATACTTGAGAGAGAGAGAGAGAAGGTGGGGCAGTTTGGGAATTTTACAAAATTAACTGATATTACTTAACAGCAGGGGGTTATTTGTTGCATGGTAATTAACCTGAAGGGAGGTTCGTGTTACTTCTAAAAACACAACGATAGTCACTGTTTTTTAGCCAAACCTCAAGGGTCCTGCAGGAAATTTACCCAAAAAAGAAACTTGATCTCATTTTCTCCCTTTTATGTCCCATAAAATAGAAAATCTCTACAAGGGGGGGGGGGAAGGGAGAGAGAGAGAGAGATCTGCATTCTGTTCGACATGGTTCTATATCCTCATTCAATAATTAATGTGAACATAGATATGCATCATCTTATTTCAGTAACAAGTTTCACTAATTAGTGTGTTATGTATTCATTCATTAGATTTTTTCTAATACAATTTCATTAAGATAATTTAAGATATATAGGGCAATAGAGAGGATATCTACATGCATACAAGAGAAAAGTTATCACCTGACATATATGCGACATGGAATGATTTATATCATTTTATTTCGATTATCCATGACTCACACTTTCATTCATTCAATTCATTAAGATTCCAAGGAGCGTTTGTGAAATCCAAGTATTTTGTTGCAGAAAGTTATAAAACACATAACGTGTGTTGGAAACTGTTTAGTGTTTTGGTTTGATCATTATCACTTACGAATTTCTTTTCATGTGTTGATTTCAGTTCTAACAGAGAAACATGCATTTGATGCTTTGTGCACCCTAAGAATGAAGGCGGGCTCCATTGATCTTGTCCTCACAGAAGTGCATATGTCAGACATGAACGGATTTGAGTTGCAAAAGCAAATTCAAGAAGAATTCAAGTTACCTGTAGTTTGTAAGAATCACTTTGATTTTCATATTTTTTGTCATTTATTGCTTTCTATTTTTGAAGTCAATTTTTCCTGGTATGCAAAATAATTCTCATTTGAATTCCTTTTCTTTCTTTGTATCTCCTAATTCATTATTGGCTTGGCAATTTCCTCTCTTTTTCAGTTGCACACAGACAGGTCCATGTTTACTGCTTGCCCTCAATGATTTTTAGTCAGTTGGGATCATTTTCGTATATGTGTGTTGCATGATACTATATAAACACCCTATAACATTTGAAGATCTAATGTCATACTATTATTATCATTATTATTTTTAAATTGGCCTGTGATGCAGTTATGTCAGCTGATGACAAGGATGCTATCATACTGAAGGCGTTGGAGAGCGGGGCTGCACTTTTCATAGTGAAGCCGATAACCCCAAGCGACTTGAAAAATCTATGGCAATTTGCGGTTGCAAGTAGAAAAGGAAAAACTGTTACCGAGGAAAGTGGAAGTGCTCAAGAAGCACACCAAATTGCCAAGGCTGGCAATCAAGCAATCCAGTTTCAAGAGACAATCCAAGTTCACAAATTTTCTATTCAAGAAATGGAGCATGCATCATCACCAATTGAATATATGCTAAGCATGAAGGATTCTGGGAAAAAGGCCATTGTAATGGATACAAATGCTGAAGAGGGAGATGGCAATTATTTTTTTGCTGGCCCAAGAAAGCCAAGGTTTATTTGGACAAATGAAGTTCACAGCCAGTTTGTGGAAGCTGTTAAAGCCATGGGCGGCCCTGAAAGTAAGGGATTTCAGTGGCAGGAATTTTTCTCATTCTTATTGTATATTGACATATTTCTGTTGAATTAACTGATATCCTTTTTAGGGTTGCTCTTTTATTTTCATTTTGTCTTGCCTGATTGATTAATTGCCTCTCCCTTTTTGACGCAATCCAGATGCTGTTCCAAAGAAACTTGTCAAGCTGATGAATGTGCCTGGATTGACTAGGGAACAAGTAGCTAGTCACTTGCAGGTTTGTTATTATTTGGTTGTCCATATTTCATCTTATATGAAAGTTATTGATTTGCCATATCTTAGATGTATATTAATGCACATTGTCTGTCTTCAAATGCCTTTTAAGTTTGGAATAAGAAACACTGAACAAAACTTGCCAAAAGGATTCCTATTTTAATATTTTCAATTTATTCAAACAAATTTAGTATGTATTAAATTTGTTGAATGCTGCTACTCTTTTGTTTTTTTTTTTTTTTTAAATTTTTGGATGTCATACTTGTTGCATGTATATATGTTTTTGAATATTGTACTTGTTGCACATGGTATGATGGATGCTGACCTTTTTACATTATATGAAAATTTTGATATTTCTTAGATGAGTTTGCTTGTGAACTGCTGGATGGATGATAAGCGGTGGTTGAAATGCTTGTTTGTTAGGTTGATCATTGTTGGATGTTTCTTTGTGAATAGATGGTAGGGGATTGTTGACCATTAAACTGGATAGTAGATACTTGTTTGTGAATTGTTTGTAACTGGTTAACAAAATTGGGAATAACCAAAAGGAGGCAGGGTATTGTCTCTTTCATTTGTTTTTCCCCACTGTTTATCATCTTATTTTGTGCTTTTATGGATTATGATTGAACAAAGTTACTGGTGTTCTATCACATTCATGGCATTTATAAACGCTGACAATAGCGTTCCAAAACTGGTGTTCAAAAGCTATTACCAGCGGTTATAACAGCCAGTAATTATGTGTAAAACACCGAGAATTGGTTCTGCCATTTGTAAACACTGGGAACTTTTCTGGCACTGGTTTTTTCCTATGTCTTCCTTTAACATGGGGGATAGCATACATACATTTTTTCCCACTTCTACTGGCATTTTGAAAAGAAGGAAAAAAACCCCCTTTTTTGTACTGTACACCACCACAGATAACCCGCCTCAAGTGGAACTACCATTGGGAGGAATGAAACTGAACATCTCAATTGCTGGGACTAGTTCACTCATTTAGTTTTGCTATTTAGGGTTTCCATGTATGGAAAGGTATCAACACTAGAAAAATTTGTTGCTTTCTAGATAGATATACAAGATTAGGATTTAAACCAACAGGGGTTTGTGCAAGAAAAGAAAACCACAAGGCCAACCTTCAAAGACATTTTTAAACCATAGGGGGTTTGGTGCCACTTACCATAATCTTTTACATATGCATGTAATAACATGAATAAGCAATTACAATAAGTAATGGGTAGCTGTAAAAGACACTCATTTCCCTTAGCAAGAAAAAAAGGTCACTCCTTTTACTCTCTCTCAATTCTCTAGTGTTATCATTCCAAAATGTCTACATTGGTATAAAAGTTTGATACAATTATTTAACTGAAAATTGTGGTTATGTTTTTGTGTCACACGTATTTTCATATTTTTTTTCTATGATCATTTAGTTTCATTTTTAATCATGTGGACTTCAAATAAAATAAATTTAAAAATTAAATTAAATTCATCTGAGTATATGTAAAATAATCAACTCTATTTTTTACAGGCTTCAACAAAAAGAGAATGCCAAATTGGAAATCTACATTTATTGATTAGTATTGATGTGCATATACGAAGAAAAAAAATCAGAATGCCTAGAAAACCCTTGATCCTACTACTTTACAGTTCTCTTGGACCTTGTATTTCTCTTACAATCGGTGAGCAATACAAACTAACTTGTAACTCTGTGACTGATCATGGAAGATCTTGGTTCAATAATATGTACTATCTCTTACCTGTAAGGTGTGTATTAGCACAAAAATATGGAGTAAGAATTTTGTATGCTCAAGTAAGCATAACTGTATGTAAATAAAACACATCAATGTTTTTTAATCATGAACAAAACTTACATGTTTACAGAAATCTTTCTGCACAAATTATTTATTCTTTCTTGATGTTTTTATCTTGTTGATGATGCAATTAATATGAATTTGCAGAAGTATCGAAGCTACCAAAGGCAAGTTTTTGAATCAAACACTCAAGCTCGGCCTATTAGTGAAAGGAGCATGATCGAAAAGACTTATCGATCAACATTTGCACATATGCAGCCTGTCCCTTTGTGGAGACACCAACTGCAATCACAAAATCTGGAACAAGGCAGCATGATTCCATCACTTCAACACACATATAGTGAGAGCTATGTTCCAGCTGAAGCTCCCAAACTTAATGACGATCCACCTTATTTGTTCCAGAAAGTTTCACCCAGCAACTCATCGTATAATTTAGGTTATCTCAATAAACCAATTCCTGGAAGTGCATATAACGTGCCCTGTACTTCAAGAATTGAATTAAATAATTATCAAAATAATTTGTTGTTGGCCAGAAATACTTCAGCCAGCCTCTTTAGTGGTACAAATTTTACCCAAATGGGTCATCAAAAGGAGCACATTTCTACCGCATCTGGTGGTATTAACTCTAGCGACAGTGATTATACTAAGCTCACAACTACTGAGACATCAACTTATTTTGATTTTAGCAGTGGCCTGATGAATGAAATCCAATATGAAAGTATCAGTCCTGTGCCAACTTTGAGTGGCAATTCTGGTGATGGTCATTTGGGCCGTGGAGTATCGCCTTCTATTGGGGTTCAGATTACAAATAATGTCTCACCATCATTGAGTTCCATTCAACAAGAAAATGCTTCAATGCCACCTCTTTCTAATGTTTTTGATCTTGGTGGGATAACTTTTGATCAACACTGTGGTGAAGATGTAATTGACTTCAGTTTTTTGGATGAAATTGGCACCGAAGTAAATCCATTTCAGGTATGTAAAAAATTGTTCTACATTTCATTTCTAGTTCAGCAGATTGTTAACATACTTAAAGTTTTAGTACTCTTCATATATGACAAAATGCCTTTTCTTTCTTCTACACTCCCCCCTTTCTTTTATGCATACCAGCAAGGCATTGAAGAAGCCTTGAATTTTAACAATATGGATAACCTAGAAGTGAACCATCAGTCCCTTCAGCAGGCATGTACATTTTTAAATATTTTTTTACATATTATCAATTGGCTATTACATTTTATTTATTCCAAAATACTCCAATACCTAAATCTTTTTATCTTGTTTCAGCAACCTGCAGGTGGTGAAGCTTACAGTTTGTCAGATGAACATTTTTCCCCATCTAATCAAAGCCCTCGTCAAATAAATTAATTGGTGAGTACAGAAATATTTTAGTCCTTTCTTTTAATAGATATAACATATATATATATGGGGTTCTTCCAATTAGTTTTTCTTTGTAATTATTTAAAAAATTACTGAAATAGTATTGGGTTGATATTAATTATGAATCTAGTGTTGGAAAGACCAAATGCATAAACACATTTCACAAGTGTGTTTTTCAATACATTTTAAAAAAAAAAGGGTGTGTTTTTCAATAAAGCAATAAACATGCTTGTCATGTGCGTTTATTGTTCTATTAAAGACGCACTTGCCAAGTGCGTTTTTTATAAAAACAACAAACCCGCTTGCCAAAAGCGTTTATTGTTTAATCATAAGGCAAGTGCTTGTGTGATCAAAGCTAGTTTTTTCATTGCAGGAACCACATTTTCATTAAAACTTGGCATGGAAACAAAATATGTTTTTCTCTTTTGAGTTACATGAAAGGATGAGAGTTGTTCAAATGTACATAAAAGTTTTGACTTTTTTCACATTACACGAAACCGTGGTCATATGTAGTTGGGGGTCTTTGAGAATGTGTTTGCCATGGTTGATGGATTTCAACCTAGAGTGGGAATAGGGGAAGCGGCTCACTCTTGGACATAGGTTTGGGATATGGTGAAACGTAGAGAGATTTGATTTGGCTCCTCTTGTAGACAAAGTTCAATTATTTCATGCTATTTATCATGAGAAGCATGTTATGAAAATTATGTTTTAACCCTTTCTGGGCTTCATCCGCTCACCCTTTTCACATTTAACATCTAGTGGATGAAGTTGTTCCTTCAAAGGGAAAAGAGATGAAGTGGAAGCTTGAAGAAATATCATTTCAGTTCTTGGAAACATTACTCTCTTGATATTTTGGCCTGAAATGACCAAAGTTGAGATATCCTTTTGGGAAGCATGATGTATATTTTAATTTTGTGTATGTTGATGGGAAGTGAACTATTGTAGCATGCGTAATGACGTATTTTTGGATAATATGCGGATAAACTGATGTATTCATGTACATTTATGGGAAATGCAATGTATTTGGTGGGTTTAACCTTCACAGCATTTCGGTTCAATAGTTATGTCAAAACACGAAAAAAATTTATATGTGTAAAGGATGTATTATACGAAAAGTAAGAAAATGAAGTATAAAGCAACTGAAAATGACCACAAAATCTCAATAGTCGAAGCCATAGTCAACTGTAGATCAACAAGGGACATTCCAGAATGCCCAGAAGCTCGATTAGTACATTGATAGTTCATTATCAGTTCAACTGCAGTCAAGCGATCATCGACTGTCAAGGTTGTGACTTTTTAAATGTCAAATTTGGGCAAGGGTGGAACTTGTTTCTACCTCTATAAGGTACATTATGAATATAAACCAAGAGTTCTCAATTATTTATTTTGCAGTTTTTTAGGCTGATTCTGGAAAGAAAATAAAATAATTTAAACTCTTAAGTGAGTTATAATTGATATAAGAAAGGAAATGGGCGGTGGGATGAAAATGTACATAAATGGAAAGGAAATCACTTAAAAATATGTGCTTCTTGAAAAATATGTTTAAACCTCACAAACTGCAAACTTGGGAGGTTCTGGGATTGATCTCCACCAATCCCCATGGTTTTGAAGTATTTTCTATGTTTAATACCAAACTCATACATTATTAGAATCGGTTGGATTGTAAGTGGTAATCTGTTTGAGAAATTCAGAAGATTCGAAAGTTCAATTTCATATAGCATTTTAATAAGGGTTTAAGGTTAATTATAGAAAAAGACAAAAACCAAATTTCTTATTTTTGCCAATAGCCACATCATATCTTAATTTTGTTGACAGTCTAAAATGTTGTCCCAGATACGTAATGGCCGTTAAAAGATTGTGGCATGCTTAAGTGCTAAGTGAGCATGCCACCTACCTACCCACCTAGCCTTTGCATATATTTTTAGTATATGCGTATGTACATTACGTATTTTTTTTTATATTTATATTTTCTAAAACCCATTTATATAAATATATTTAAACTAAGATATACAATACATCTTAGATTTCTGGGTCTGCACTCTGCTGCAATGTTGGGTTTCAGATTTGTTTTTGGGGAATTCAAATTGAATGAAAGAATGGAGGGAAATTTGCAAAAATAGGACTATCGGCGAAAAACTTTGCAGAAATAGGACTCTTAATTTTTTTTGGTAAAATTAAGACTTTTCAGAGTTGAATGGACTAAAATGTCCCCAAATTAAATTGGCACTAGGATCCCTTCGTCTTCTTTCTCTCGCGCGCACATCCCCAATCGTCCGCCCGACAGAACATCCCTCTCGCTCGTCTTCTTCGTCATTTCTCTCCCTCGTCCTCCGTTCTAAGCATCCAGGGTTGCTGCTTCTTTGTCGGTCTTCACCTTCAAAGCCATTGCATGTAATTTTCAGAGTGTTTTACCATCTTCGATGCGATCTTTTTTTATGACTACTTAATGGGTATGCAAATGAACCTCGCTCTGGTTCTGCATTCTAAAGCTAGATTGAGAGAAGGCTATGCATTTCACTATAGGTTCAAACCAGAAGCATACACAATAATATTTTTTATATCCTTTCGGTTTATATATTGGTACCAAAAAATGTTTTATGTACCGACACCATATATCGGTATTATTGTATCGGTTGTATTTAACGTAAATCGATACATTCTAACCGATATACATCCTATATCGGTATGATTTGATCGGTTTTAATTTAATATAAACCGATACATAGTAAAAGGATATACTTCCTAATTCAACTACTATATCGGTATAACTGTATCGGATGTAATTTTACTTAAACTGATATATAATAACCGACATATTCTTGCGCGACTGATATTATGAATCCGATATAACCGATAACCTTTTTTACTTACAGGAATGACAGCTCTTATATTTGTACCTGTGATGTATGGAGGTCGGTGGGATGTTGATAGAGGCGAATATAAGTACGTGACCGATAAATGTTGTTGTGTAATACGTGTGCATCTAGACTTTACATTGGACCAATTGATAAGTTGCGTATATAGAAGGTTCAATTTTAGTCATGCTGAGAAGTCGGTTGTGCTGAAGTACAAATTTAGGACTCTAGATATATCGGCACCACCAATGGAGATTCAAAGTGATACGGATGTTGAGTGCTTTATACTGGAATGCTCTCGGATAGAATCCAGAAGCTCATTGTGTGTTGATTTTGAGGACAAATTAAAACCGAGTACACAGCTGAATGAAGAGGTTGCAGAGAATCAATGATGCAGTAATTTGCCGGTGATCCGGTTGGGCAGCGATAGTTCAATATGGAACATGAACACCACAATGAGGCCCCAAGGAATAATGAAGAGGTTGCACGACGATGTTAATTGTGATTATGCAAGAGCAGGGTCTGAAAAAGTAGAAGTTTTCCATGGGATTGATGTTGGAAAATTGGTCCATATCGATGTACAAGTTGGTGATGGTGCTGAGCAGCCTACTTTTCTCCCATCTTCGAGATTATCAAGGGTTAGTGCGGGAACATCATCCCAGATGTCAGAAGTTGAGTTAAACCAAATTTTTGCTTCAAAATCTGAATTGCATCAAAGGATGAGTTTGTTGGCATTGAGAAAGAATTATGAATACAAGGTGGTAAAGTCAACTACGAAGGTATTGTACATGAAGTGTAAGCACGATAAGTGTCAATGGCAGTTGAGGGCAACAACGCTTGGCACTTCTTTTGGTTGGGTAGTCAGGAAATATATAAATACTCATTCATGTTCGTCTTCAATAATGCGGCCTGGTCATTGCCAAGCGAAGAGCAGAGTAATTGGTTCTCATGTAAAACCCTATTACGAGGATGTGAAGCGTATTCATAAGCCTAAGAACATTATCAACGATGTTCGCAAGGAATTTGGTATCAACATAAGTTATTCAAAGGTATGGCGATCGAGGGAAAAGGCTTTAGACATGATCCGGGGGGGTGCAGAGGAATCATTCCAGTTGCTACCATATTTTATGTACATGTTGAAGTTGAAAAACCCTGGGACGATTGCTGAAATCGAGAGTGACTGTGAGAGCAGATTCAAGTACCTATTTATGGCAATTGGTGCATGCCTTGCTGGATTTCGTAGCCAAATGAGGCCCGTAATTGCAGTTGATGCTTGCTTTCTCAAGGGTAAATATCTTGGTAGTTTGTTTGTTGCCACATGCAAAGACGGTAACAACAATGTATATCCTATAGCATGGGGAGTAGGAGATTTCGAGAATGATGCCTCATGGGAATGGTTTTTCACTAAATTGCGATCAGCAATTGGCCATGAGATACCTGATTTGGTATTTGTGTCTGATAGGCATAAAAGCATCAGTAAGGCGATAGTGACAGTTTTCCCTAATGCACTACACGTACATTGTATATATCACATTGGCCAGAACGTTAAGGCTAAATTCAAGCATGAAAATGTGCATGCTTTGTTCTACAAGGCAGTGAAGGCTTATCGAGAATCAGAATTCCATGAATTGTTTAATGAGCTCGAGAGATATGATCCAGCCGTCGGGACCTATCTTAGAGAGGCCGGCTTCAGTCGTTGGGCACGTGCCTATTCGGATGGGAAGCGGTTTGATATAATGACGACAAACATTGCAGAATGCCTCAACGTAGCTTTGGCGGATGCACGTAAATTGCCTATTCAATGTTTGATGGAGTATATTAGGAATATGCTCCAACAATAGTTTTATGAGAGATGGGGTCACGCTAGGAAGATGGGTGGACATCTCACCTCTTGGGCTGAAGGAGAAATAGCCAAAAGACTTGCATTATCCCAATATTGGCAGTCAGAACCGATTGATATGTATAGATTCAATGTCAAAGATGGTAACTCCGGTGGCATAGTAGACTTGAAGGCAAAAACTTGCACATGTCGGGTGTTTGATTTTGACAAATTGCCATGTGGACATGCCCTAGTTGCTGCACGTTCACGTAATATTGACCCATACTCTTTATCGTCCGCATACTACCAAACAGAGGCTCTGTTATGTGCCTATGCCAATTCGATTAAGCCGGTGAGCAGTCAGGCCTATTGGATCATACTAGACGAAAGTGCATTTGTTAATTTACTACCTCCGGCAACTAGACGCGCATGTGGAAGACGCAAGACATGCCGAATTCCTTCAGCCGGTGAAGATAAGAGGAGGGTAAAATGTGGTCGTTGTGGTCAAATTGGCCACAATCGTCAACCTTGCTCAAATCCAATAAGTCTGGATGAAAAAGAGGAAGGCATCAAGAAAGGTGCAATAGTGGATCATGTTAGATTCGTCTGACACATATGCTTGTATTGAACTAATATATTTGCTTCAATCCAATGTTGTAATAAATATTTAAATATACATTCAAATATGGTAACAACCATGGAACAGGTCTCATTGCAGTATTTAAAAAGAAATTGTTTGGTGATCGAGATCGGTTCGGACATATTGGTTATCATCACCATGTATGTAAACCTATGGAATCTGACAATCGGTAACCGACACAATGTATATGAAATCCGATATATTAGCACTAACATCCGATATGTATATGGAATCTAACAATCGGTAACCGACACAATGTATATGGAATCCGATATATTAGCATTAATATCCGATATGTATATGGATCCGATATCCGATCTATAATACTGATTTTAAGAAACCGATATCGGCCATATAACAGGTATGCAAGTCTGTAATAGGGTATAGGTTAATATGTATCGGTATAATTGCATATAAATTTTAATCCTACAAATGTAAATGTTTATTACAAAAAAGTAAATGCATGTATAACATATAAATTTTAATATTTATTACAAATGGTAAATTTACAGTTATATTCAAAGAATGACAACAATAATTAAACTATTCCAATAACCTGTAAATATGTACGTAAAGAATTACAACTATGCAAAGAATGTAAATTTACAAATAACTACAAATATAATTGTTCACTTTTTATTTCTCTTGGCTGCAAAATCCCTTGCATCCAATACTGCAAACGCATAAAGCTCCCAAGCCATTCGAGTTTTGAATCGTGAAGCTTTTGACTGGGTCATTTCTACAATTAGTTTATTGTGGGCCATTAATTCCATCCACTTCAGAAAAAAAATCCCACAATCATCACCCATGCCAATTATAACAAGTTGCAAAAATTAATAGGCATCGCGATCAAAAAAACTTTAACTAATAAAAATAAAATAAATGTTGCTTACCCAGTTTGCTGCGGAGCGTCCTCAATCTTTAATTCCCATTTATCCTTCACAATAAATCCAGGTTTTAAATCTCCGTATCCACATTTTGTAAATAGTTTTGGTATCATCTCTGCCATATATTGAAACTTCTTTTCATAATCAATGGGTTTGGTAGAGGAGTAAACATGAACATGTTAAGAGACCAAATCAAGCCTAACCAGAACCCAGTGATTATTATCTATATTTGTAGGGCAGAGCACGTTATCCGCGTTCAAAAATGGGTTGGAGTAACCTGTCTTTCCCAAAAATATACAACAGGGATGTCGTGATCATCCCATGTCTTCCATTTGCCTGCCTTATAAAGTTTTCAATCACTTTTCAAGGATTGTTGTGTGAGGTCAAAATGATAAATAGTTAATATCCAAAATAAATAGTTAATTCCATATAAATATTTTTGTATAACTTACGGCAAATGTTGTATCAACCAATGTTAACTTCTCATTGTATGTATCTGATTCCTTCATTCTCTTATTAAGCATGTACATGTAGGCGTCCATGTGCTGCAAGGATTTAAACAAAATGTCATAAATACATATCGGTTATAAAAAAAATTATCATAACCGACATCAAATACCGATATGTAAATACCAATACAACTATCGGTAACATATATCGGCCATTAACCGATACATAAATACCGATATATGAATGTCGATAAGATTTTCATATTCAATATATACAAATACAACCATCGGTAACATATATCGGTCATTAACCGATGTATGAATACCGATATATAAATGTCGGTCATTACCAACACAATTGTCGGTAACATATATCGGTCACACACCAATACATGAGGACCGATATATGACCGATTTATAAATACCAATAATAGAATTACTATTCAATTAGAGAATTACTTACCTGAGATTGGAGCCACTCGTCCGGTGTGGTGAATGTCTCAAAAAAGTCCTTATTCATTGAACAGGAACTTGCTATAATAGTTGATGTCTGACTATTTGGCCTCTTCAAATATCTCTCTAAAGACTCTCAAATCACACATGTTGGAGGACTTATGTCTAGGGGGTTCAGCCTGTCAAGTTTGGAGGTGTATGTGGGTGGTCCTTTGTCCTCTGTTTCAGCATCGGGCTTCAATATTGATTCAATATGCCTTTTTCTTTTCTGCCCCTTATGCGTACGTCTTTTTTTATACGTCTCTTTAATAGGAGTTGTCGCAGTGACTATTTCTAAGGACACATCCGGCATACCCTCTCCATCCTTCCTCAACTCCTCCTCCTCCACATTCTTCTCATCATCCACCTTCATCTCCTCCTCCACCTTCTTTGCCTCCTCCACATTCTTCTCCTCCTCCACCTTATTCGCCTCCTCCAACTTCTCCCACTCCTCCACCTTATCCCCATCCTCCACCTTCTCCACATCAATTTCATTCCTCACCTCAACCACCACCCCCTCCAATTCAATCCCCACCTCCACATCCTTCCCCACATCCACCTTCCCCCCATCAACATCTTCCCCATTCCCCTCCCTATCTCCATCCTTCTTCTCCACCATAATCTCCACCTTCCCCCAAAATATTTTTAATAAGTTCATAATATTACCTATATCCCTCTTCACCTCCATCTTCATCATTCCAATATCCCTATCGACCTTCATCTTCATCGTTCGGATCTCCATTTTCAATTCTTGAACTTCTCTATTAACTTCTCCAACTTCATTCTTTATACCTTGTAAATAGTTCTTTAAAGTTTTTATTTTCTTCGGCTCCAAATGCATTTTCTTTGATTCACCACTTCGTTCTTCTTTCTCTTCTGATTCAACCACATTTGCACCCCTTCCTTCTCCTTCAACCATATTTTCTCCTTCTTCTTCTTCTTCTTCTTCTTCTTCTTCTTCTTCTTCTTCCGCTTCATCTTCTTCTTCTTCTTCAACCTCCACATCATGTGCCTTGTAAAAATAATCTGCAATTATCTCCTCTTCTGTTGGCTTCATATGGATAACATTTTTTAAAAAAAATTCACGCTATTTTATTTCTTCTTGGGAGATCGTAGCATTATAAAGTTTCAATTTCTTTATTCTTGGAGCTTAAGGGCCTTCTCTTATTCTTTTCACAATTCCCAGGTCAACCAATATGGCATGACCTCAAACAAAAAGATCTACAATCGAAAAAAAGAAAACGATTTAAATTAGACATATATAATTTTGTATATATCGGTGGATAACATACATGTCGGTAATAATGTATCGGTTAAATCAATCGATCCTTTACCGATACTATATAACCGATATCAAATTTTGTATCGGTTAGTCTGCATCGGTTTTCGAGAGATATATCAAGCATAATGTTCTAAAAATATACCTGTTACAAATATCGATTAAAAGAATCTGCCAATTATCGATATTGTATAACCGATAACATACATGTCCGTTATACTAAGTATAATGTTTAAAAACAGACATATCGGTTATACTTACCGGTTATTAACTCGACCGATATTGAATTACCGATATGTATTAAAAACCGATAAGTCAGCAATGACAACGGCACTAATAGATCTCTAAATCACGTAATAAATCCATACATGTATGGTAAGTGGGAAACCTCCAATGGAATACGTCTTCTACTTGTTTTTCTGATTAAACGCATTCAATATGTCTTTTTTGGCACTCTGTGTAGTAGTGATAAAGGAGTCGGTTGCCCAAGGGAATCGGTTCAACTCATCCCAGTGAGAGACCAGGTGAAAATACCTGATATCCACCCTCGTGGCATGAGCCTTGGAATTGATTTCCCACATCATCATCAGATATGACATGGACAGGAGTTCGTTATCAAAACATTCTACCTTTCCGCTAACAATATCCTGATGAAACACCTTCATTAACCTTGACCCTAAAACACACGTCTTCAGGTTGCATTCGGGAAAAAACCTGGCAAACATTTTTGGGGGCTCCTTCAATTTGATTTTTCGCATCGCTGCTTCGCTGTTGCCAAACTTCAACCCCGTTATCAGAGCAAACTCCTCTTTCCCAAATTTTATATCCTAACATCTGAGCCTGAAGAACAATGAACCTTCCTCGTCTCTCTTTTGCAACAGACTTAACAATAGCATGTGGACCAACTGAATGCTCCAAATTAGTCCATCTACCCCATATACAATCTGGCCAAAAACAGATGCCTTAAACTGTTCCTTCAAGCGATGATTGTGCTCTAGTATACTCCGAATGCCTTTAACGGTGCTTTCAAAATGATCAAGCCTCGTGACTCTGGCAGTGAAATACTTATTGATTTCGAAGTCCTTATCCCTTGCCATATTCTTCTCCGTGTTATTCGACGACGTTTCCATCTTATCAATGTTGTCCTTCTTGAACGACACACGACGTGAGCGGGTCATCAGAAGCAAATAATAACAAGCTAGCAATGATCGACGTCGATATACCTCTTCAGAACTTTAATATCAGGCAGCACACAATGGGAAGCAAGAGGAAGAGCGACGTAGGTGTAACCGTAACAGTAAGATCAAGAGTCCCCTTTTAGCGGGAAGAGCATTTGTGTCCAGTAAAAAACAGTCCAATCGATGCGTACATTAGGCAGTGCATATGTCGGAAAAAATTTAATTTTTTATTGATATCGGTAAAATGCATCGGTAACTAAACCGAATATCCTTGACCGATATAATATAAACAAATTTGTCTAATAAGATATCGATTACGATATATCGGTAAAAGTCGATGAGGTTAGGCCGATATCATCACACCGATATATCAAAGCTGATCGATGTCGGCAACTATTATCGATTTCCAACCAATATTGTTTAACCGATATTAAAATAATTAAGTTAATTTATTATTACAACGGTTCACTTCCCAATGTCTGCACCGATGGGACACGTTGGCGACTGAAATTAAATGCATTCCAGATACTCAACAGATATGAATAATGATGTCTGTTGCAGACTTCACAGTACATAATCGATATCGGTGAGAATGTATCGGTTACGTAACCGACATGGTTTAACAGACAACCTTTTTTGCATGTTACTATCGGTGCGAATATATCGGTAAATTAATCGATATGTATACACCGATACTTATCTATGTTATATTAATGACGAAATTAAATATTTGTCCTTTGCCCTTCCCAATGTAAGCACCGATTGGAAGGACCGCTCTATAAATATGGCTCTCATCACCGATTTGGAGATCACTGAAGCGGAAGCCATGAAAATAAATCGTTTTCTTCGAAGCTCGTAATCTAGCAGGTTCATTTACAAACTGTTAGTGATTGCTCTGACCACTCGGGATTCTTTAACCTCCAAATACATTGCCAAGGCAATACTTTGGCAATGTATTGGGAGGTTGAATAATCCAGAGTGGTCAGAGAAATCACTGTTTGTGAATGAACTTGCGCCACCATCCGAGAAGCCAGACAAAATCGATATATTTTTTGGCTTCTGTTTCAGTCTCCCAACCATTAACCTTCTGGCTTCTATCAATGTTGAATGAACCTGCTCTAGGATCACTATTTCTCGTCCTATCAGTTGCAATTGGAGGTTTGTTAATGAACATTCAACTGCAACTGATAAGGACGAGAAAGAGAGACCTACAACAGAGGTGCAACACAACCAGCTTTCGTATCGGTCACCTTGAAGACGTTCTCCAATGAACTGAAGCAGAAGCCAAGGAAATAGATCGCTTTCATTGGGCTTCTCGGATACAAGAGCAGGTTCATCAACAAACAGTGAGTGATTGCTCTGACCATTCTGGGTTCTCCAACCTCCAAATACATTGTCAAGGCAATACTTTGGCAATTTATTGGGAGGTTGAATAATCCAAAATGGTCAGAGCAATCACTCACTGTTTGTGAATGAACCTGCTCTTGCATCCGAGAAGCCCGAGGAAAGCGATATATTTCCTTGTCTTCTGTTTCAGTTAATTGGAGAACGTCTTCAAGGTGACCGATACGAAAGCTGGTTCTCGTCCTATCTGTTGAATGTCTTCAAGGTGACCGATATGTCTTCTGTAGAAGAAAGACCTGCAACAGAGGTGCATCACAAGGGAGACACCAAATTTTTTTATTTATTTTTATTGAATTAATGATGTGTTAGTCCAATGTAATGGTATTCGTGTATAAATATGAAGTTTGTGTATAATAGAAGATGTTATATTTGACTTCCAATTATAATGTAAACACAAACTGAAAATACTATCGGTTCCATTACACCGATATATTCGCACCGATAGTCAAATATACGAATGATGTCGGTTAACCTTATTGGTTTGTATCTAAACCGATAACTCTTGCGGGAAGTTCAACCGTTTTAATATCTCTTGAATATATACCTACACCGTGTATCGGTTTCAATTTTAATATCTCTGATTATATCGGTTTCAATTTTATGTTAACCGATACATAGTTACCGATATTCATAATAAAACGAAGAGGATATTGGTTTTTTACGGAACCGACTGTTCGGTTGCCCGACTTTTGGTATCCCTTCTTTACTAGCTCATTTATTCTACTCTTATTTTTCGTCATTAACCATTTAATATATCGGTGAGAAGTTAAAAGGACAACAGTCTTCAATAGTTATACCGATATATTCTGACCGATAGTCACAAGTACGAAGGATGTCGGTTAAACTTATTGGTTTGTATCTGAAACGATAACTCTAGCGGGAAGTTCAACCGTTTTAATATCTCTTGAATATGTACCGACAACATATATCGGTCTGATTATATCGGTTTCAATTTTATGTTAACCGATACATAGTTACCGATATTCATAATAAAACGAAGAGGATATCGATTTTTACGGAACCGACTGTTCATTTGCCCGACTTTTGGTATCCCTTCTTTACTAGCTCATTTATTCCACTCTTATTTTTCGTCATTAACCATTTAATATATCAGTGAGAAGTGAAAAGGACAACAGTCTTCAATAGTTATACCGATATATTCTGACCGATAGTCACAAGTACGAAGAATGTCAGTTAAACTTATTGGTTTGTATCTGAATCGATAACTCTAGCGGGAAGTTCAACCGTTTTAATATCTCTTGAATATGTACCGACAACATATATCGGTCTGATTATATCGGTTTCAATTTTATGTTAACCGATACATAGTTACTGATATTAATCATAAAACGAAGAGGATATCGGTTTTTACGGAACCGACCGTTTGGTTGCCCGACTTTTGGTATCCCTTCTTTACTAGCTCATTTATTCCACTCTTATTTTTCGTCATTAACCATTTAATATATATATTTATATATATTGTATCGATTGGATTCAGAAAGCAGCAGTAGCAGCATATGACGTCCTCCAATAGAAGTGCAAAACAAAAGCAAACCCATTCATCAGTGGGTTTGCTTTTTCTTTTGCACTTCTCTTGGGGTGCTCAGATATTGGATTGCACCGCGTTTTATTGCTAGTTCAAATTTCAGGTATGTTGCCAATGACTATTTAGTTTATACTATCGGTTATGTTCTTCGAAATCGGCTATAAAATGATAACCAACTTGTACTTCATCACAACCGACTTCTCAGCTTGACTAAAATTGAACTCTATATACGGAACTTACCAATTGGTCCAATGTGAAGCCTAGATGCACACGTATTACACAACAAAATATATCGCCACCTACTTGTATTCGCCCTTATCAACATTATATTCCCACCGACCTCCATACTGACAAATATAGGTCTATGAGCTGTCATTCCTGTAAATTAGAAAAATAAAAAAAAATTATCGGTTATATAATGTTATATCGATCTCATAATATCGGTCGCTTAAGTTATATCGGTTATTATATACAGATTTATATAAAATTATAACCGATACATTTATACCGATATAGTATTTGTTATAGGATCTATATCGGTTACTATGTATCGATTTACATTGAATTTATATCGATACAATTATAATAGCGATATACGATGTCGGTGCATAAAACATTTTTGGGTACCGATATGTAAATCGAAGCGATATAAAACATTTTTGTGTATGCTTCTGGTTTTGAACCTATATCGGTTCGGTTGACATATATCCGTATCCAACCCGTAGATCAATCGATAGATGTTCATAGCCTTCTCTCAATCTAGCTTTAGAATGCAGAACCAGAGCGAGGTTCATTTGCATACCCATTACATAGTCATAAAAAAAGATCGCAACGAAGATGGTAAAACACTCTGAAAATTACCTGCAATGGCTTTGAAGGCGAAAACCGACGAAGAAGCAACAACCCTGGATGCTTAGAACGGAGGACGAGGGAGAGAAATGACGAAGAAGACGAGCGAGAGAGATGTTCTGTCGGGCGGGCGATTGGGGATGTCCGCGCGAGAGGAAGAAAACGAAGGGATCCTAGTGCCAATTTAATTCGGGGGCATTTTAGTCCATTCAACTCTAAAAAGTCCTAGTTTTGCAAAAAAAAATTAAGAGTCCTATTTTTGCAAAGTTCTTCGCCAACAGTCCTATTTTTGCAAATTTCCCAAGAATGGATGAATTAAGTTTGGCATTCTTATTATCATCTTGCCTCTGATCATTCATTCGTGTAATATGTGGGCTCCGATTGTTGCAGTGAGACCAACATCTCCACCATGGTCTTCTTCTTCCCTCCCTCCCGTTCTGAGCCGTCGCTGCTGGCGGTCATTCCTCTTCTGTGCTCTTCTTTCAATTCCCGTATAAACCCATCTCTCTCCGCCTCCAACCCACCTCGACAACGGCAGGAAATCAGCCATATTCGACGCGAGGCCTATTCGGAATGTCTCCGCCACAGTCTCCACGTCCGGTGGAGGGAATTTTTGAAGAGGTGAAGATGGCCGACGATGGGAAGCGGAGGAAAATGGCTTGGCCGGAGGCGGCTTATTTGCGAAGGAAGTGTTTGGTAAAGACCCACGGAGCTAAAATCAAGACCCATAAAGTTTTGTGGGCTTCTCTTCTTCAGCGATGGTAGCTTCAGCCTTCAGGCAGCGACGCCGACCAGGGAGGGTGAGGTAAGAGAAGAAGACGGAGAGAAGATGGACGTCCCCTTGACGGGCGGGAACATGGAATAAATAAATATCTCATAACGTTAATATCTTATTTTCAATTTATTTTTTATTTTAAAATATTTCATAACATTAAATGGGCAATAAATGCCATTAGGCTAATTATGTTTTAGGACAGAGATTAAGTAATTATAAACGTATTTTCATTTTTACATCATGTGAATTTGTTATATTTTATTTTTACTTTTTAAATAATTTTATTGATTATTTAAAAAGTTTTACACTTGTTAATATGTATTTAATTAAATAGTCTTGAACATTTATTAACAAAATCTTTAATTAAGTAATTTAAAACATGTAAAATTTATTATTAATTAATAAAATTATTTAATAATTAAAAATAATATGCAATAGCTGCATTTATCTAAAAACAATACCTAATAAATAATAATAATTTCAGAACGTCCCTTCTATCTTCTTTTCTCTTTTTGTTGTCACTTCAACACTAATAATGGTAGTCACTAGAATTATAAATTAAATTATTTTAAATGAAATTTTAAATAATTTAATTAAATAATAATAAATACATCATATTTTGAATATTTAATCAACTAATATGATTATTTAAAAATAAAAAATAACATAATATAAATGTACCTTATTTAAAAATAAAGTGTGACTATTACACCTTAATAATTGCCCAATATTAACATTACAGTCAAATTAAAATGTATAAGAATAAAATAATGTGCAAATATTGCACCTTAATTTTAATTATAAAATAATCTTATTAGTTGATGATAAATATATTATGTTTTATAATATTTCATCAGATATTGTTTTGTAATTAGAAATAAAGTACAATAAATAAATGTTGTCTAATAATAAGATATATTTATTAATATCATAACCATTGCCTTTAGGGTTAAACTTTTTTATAGTCATAAAAGAGCAATGAAGTATAATAAATATACTACTAAGGAATGCTATTTCAAATACATAAATGCTATTTGAATGGAATTGATATATTGCTCAAAATAGGCCCCAACCCAACACCTCCCTGGCACGCATTGCCTCTCCCCCTTTGCACCCCATCTCGTGCAACCCCTCTTGGTAGGACCCACGTCAAGTAGCATAAAGTTATTCATCGTGGGCAATAGATCAATCATCGTTATTTAAATGTTTAAGGTCGACATTTTTATTACTATTATATATTACAATTTTATACATTTGTATTAATATGATATTATATAAAACATTAATATAAAGTGTCATTATAAGTGTCTAATTTAAATATTTATGTTTTAAATAAATTTAATAAAAAATTTATATAATGAATATAGTACCAAAAAAAGAAAAGAATACAGTTTAATATCATCTCATTGGATGGATCTAAATCCAATCTAATGAAATAAATTTGTTGGATCTAGATCAAATCTATACAAAATGAAATGAATTTTGTAAATAGATTGGATGTATTGACAGTCCTACTCCGATAAACTCAATCCAGCATTCATTCCAAAAATTATGCAATACTCACCACAGATAACTATGGGGCCTCAAATAGTCCAATACTTGTAAAAAGAAAAAAAGAACAAATGTTGAAAGCTCATTCTTTGCATAAATATGGGCCAATTGGATCAATTAATAGAAAGAAAGAAGAAAGCTCCATTGAGCTGTGGAACTTGCCAACAGATCTGGAACTTCTAGTTGTTGGCACATAGGGTAGCTCTCCGATCGATTCCAATCAACCTCCAACAGTGAGTTTCAGTTTTTCAACTAAAATTTGAGGCATAAAAGGGGATCCACTGACCATAATATGAAAGCTCCTTCTAAAATCCTGTCTTCAGTTGTTCAAACAATGCCCACAACAGAATGGCAATGCCAGTGTCTCTAACCAAGTTCTTGACAAGGGTCTGAACCCAAGAATAGGAGCCCTGCCCGGCTGTCCTCTTCCCGACCAGATCCCTGAACCGCAAGTTCCCCTGATCCGATATCAGTGCATATATCACTCCGTTCAGGTGCCCCTTTCCAATAACTCCCACCACTCTTTTACCATTGTTCACGGCTTTGCTCCTCTTCAAAGACCAAGCAAGATACTGGAGACGAAAAGATAGATTTCAGTCATGGGCTTGTCAACAACAACAACAACAAAGTGTACAACGACATATCTAGCATTTCTTTGGTGCAGAAGTGATGGATACATGAATTCTAGCTAGCTAGTCAGTTCTGTCAAAAGGGACAAAAAAACCAGTTCTTATTCACTGTTTTGATCAATATAGTCAGAAACAAAACTAGAATTAGCTGAGCAGAAGAATTTGGAAACGAAAAATGGAGATCAGAAGCAGCTGGAATCCATAAATAATCTTGAGAAATCTGAAAGAGTCAAATTACTGTGAAGAAATATTTATTGTACTTTTTCCCCACAAAATTTTGGTCATGTGGGATGGTTGAAAGCAAGAAGAACTTAGTCTTGAATGGATATTGTGTAACACAGACTTACAGTATCCCTTTCGTGTACAAGGGGTTGCAGAAGTGACGGATATGAAAAACTTAGCTGCTGATAGAGCTGGAAGGTGCTATCGTCAGTGCTTGATTCCTGCCGTAACACAGAAAGGAGAGAAACTTAATGTCATAAAATATGATTTTTCAAATATTAAAGGCCCGCTTCCTTATCATTGACAATGGCAAATCAGTCTCTTAATCTCTTTGCAAGTTTCAGCAGAGATGCTTGTAATGGAAAAAGCTTGAGTCATAAATCTATAATCCTAGATTAATAGGAATATTTGGAAAGAAAAACCTTCAAACTGTCTGAGGCCATATCAGTTGATGATGTTATTCCACGAACAACAGCGCGCACTAGGCTCAGTTTCTCGTTCCATTTAAGAGAGTTCCAAGCCCTCTCAAGCTGCAAAAACATTTTAAGGAAATTAATGAACTTTTCTTTTGCTATTTATTGAGAGAAATTCACAACATTGTTCCATGGACAGAGAATTCAGTTGAAGCGTACAAAGCATTTGGTTCCCCAAATAAATAGTCTCACCAAAATTAAGATAGTAGGCTATTTGGATAGATGAAATAGCCACATGCTTTCATGTGGCAAAGATGTACTTACAGTTATTTCAATTGGTCGATCCCCCAAAACTAATTGAGCACCAACTTCTTCAGATGCTTTTCTAGCAGCACGAAACTGCATAAAAAAGAAAACAATGAGGTAAAATCTCATCAACACACCTGAACATTGTTGGGTTTTTATCTCAATTCAGATACCTCATCACCAAAAGGTCGGTTCACATCTGAAGAAATCTTCGATGAGAAAACAGCCAAAAGCAGACGCAATGCCAGAGCGGTTTGCCCCCCTATAAGTTAACAGAACATCAATTATCCTCTTGCTATGAAGGCACATAATTAGATGTAAAATAACTTTAATCTCACCCAAATCCAGGCTACGACCAACAGCCCCAAAAAATCCCGTCCCACTCAAAGAGAACATACTTGACCTAAATTGCTTGCCAACCCCATTATCATTGGCAGAAGTGTACATAATCCCAGCTCTGAAGATGAAATCTGTAGCAATTGAAGTTAAGCCATGGATTGCATGCTTAAAATAGTAAAATGCTCAATGCAGATAAACCCTCCTCCAGAAATTTTCCCAGCAGATACATAGAACAAAAATACTTTTCCTCTTTTGATAGAATTGATTAATCTCTGTTTGATGGCTCCTTCACAGGCATTTCTTCCTTTCCTTAAGAATCAGAATATTGAAACATAAAAAAAGAGAACCTCATTTGATTGCACATAGAAATCTGAGTTAAAAACACGAATAACTGTAGAAACAAAATATACGATACTCTCTTATTTTTGTGTCCCTCAACTGTAAAGACTAGTAGCTTATTTTCAGAGGTTAGTAATAATGAAATAAACTATATTCAAATTTAAGGTAAATCTACCAAAAATCATAAATGAATGCTACTTAAGATTGAGATAACTAAACTAGCTAGATAAATTTGACCAAGATAAAAGGGTGGACCCAGTCCACGAGACCCCCGCATTACGAGCTCAGGGAAGGTCAATTGCAAATTGCCTTACCCTTGTTTAGTAAAAAGGCTGCTTAATAACTAGAACTTGTGCCCTCCAGGTGACAATTTAGCAATCTTACTCTTGCACTAAAACTCATCTTCAAATCTAATCAACTAAGATAGTAACAATTAGTATTGATTATCATCAACAATAACCAGTAGCTTTAGAGGGCAATTTGTTTCTGGTGCCTGGATGAATCATAAATTTATCGATTGCAAATTAATAATTTTGAATGAATTGGTTCATTGGAAACACAATTGCTATGTGATGAAATCAGACTTGCCTGCTTCTGCAAAGCTCCACAACAACGTTGTCGGGCTTCACGGCACGGACCACGCGCTCGACGTCCACCGACGATTGAGGGGAGATATGGGAGGTGCCGAGCAGCCAAATCGCCTCCGGCTCGACGAATTGGGCCCGCCATGGTGGCACCGGGCCGAACTGACTCTTTTGGACAAGAACCAAGCTCCCATCGTCGGCCAGATCGAGAAGCTCCGGGTGGCTTCGAGCGATTGCGGCCCGAGAGTCGGCCGGAATGGTGGAAGACCTGTAGTCGAAGTCCGGCGGTGGAGGGTTGATCGATGTTGAAGCTCTGGAGGGTTTGGAGGGCCTGATGGCAAGGAGGCCGGGAAGGTTGGGGCTGAACTGGAAATGGAAGAGATTAGTGCGTGTGACGGAATTGGAGATTGGAAACGAAGGGGTTTTCATGGATTTCACACAGAAGAAGAAGAAGAAGAAGAAGAAGAAGAGAGAGAGAGAGAGAGAGAGAGAGAAGGGAGAAGGGAGAAGGTTTTGTGTGTTCGGTATTACAGGTAAATGAAGCTGAAGATAACGGCTCCAGCGATATTTTCAGTTTGTATTTTTTAATATTTTTGTGGTAAATTTTTTAATACATGAACAATAATTATAAATATCTACAAAAGATGTAAACAAATTTTAAATATCATATCAATCACCACCTAAGCATCCTTTGAAACAAAATTCAATTTTTTTATATTATTTTTAATTTTAAAATAATTTTATTAGTTAATAAAGTATTACAAAACACAATATATTAATAAGATGCATTGTTTTTAATTTTTAAAATAATTTTATTTATTGATAAATATTATAAAACACAATGCATTTGTCATTTAAGAAAACAACTAGAAGAAATAAGTTTATGGGATGTGGCGATTAATGCTAAGATTATTTTTAAATATAATAAAAGAATTGATGTTGATATCATCAATCATCACTATAATACGAAAATAACGTGAATAATGACGTGACTTTCGATGTTGACGTGTCACTTGCTCTCACTTTTACTGGTTAGAATTTAGAAAAGGAAAAAAAATAAAATATAACTTAAATACACTCTATTTTGACATTTAAAAATAATATTTATATATTATAATATTATATTACGTATCATATTAATATAAATATATAATATATCAATACAAAATATTACTTTAAATGTCAAAATTAAGTATCTAAGTGGTATTTTCAAAATTATATTGATGTAACATCACACTCTTTTTATTTATTCACAAACAAAAAATATTTCTCTAAAAGCTATTTTAATAAATTAATTAAGTAATACATACAGACTATATAGTTATTTAGATGGGCCGTATTTGGGTCTGGTTCGGGTTTACGGATTCCACAATTGGGGGGCGCTAATTTGGGCTAAAGTTGGAATGGGTTCAGAGGCCCATTTTCAATCGCTAATTACTCAATTGGATCAATTGGCAATTTTTTTTCTCCTACGTTTCTTCAGTTTAGTTGGTTGAAAACATATATTCGGTCTGGTCTAATTCGGGTTTTTTTGATTATTTTAAATAAAATTTGGCTGCATGCATGTATAAACGGTCAAATACATACAAACGGTCTGATTCTGCTTTTCTTATGTAGAGAACTTGAATTTTTTATTACATAAGTATATATTTTTCAAATTAATAACACAATATTCAAATTATCCCTTACATATTGTAAATTTATTATTATTTTTATCAAACCTTTTTCTTTCAATGGCTGTTGACGAAACAAGTGCAGAGACTATCATTAAAGATGACGAAAGATGGAGATTGACGAAAGGTATAACATCAATCGAAAAAAATAAAAATTAAATAGACAAAGATGTCGACAATGACATAAAACAAAGAAGTGAAGATGTCTGTAGCACAATTCTAAATTAGTAATATGTTATTTAAATACTTAAATTTGATAAATTAATATCTTATAATAAAATGTTAATACAAGATAGGACCATCAATATTTTTCATTTGCTATTATTTAAGAAAATAAAAAACAAAAGCAAAACGTTATCCAAGCAAACGCATTTGGACAAACGTCACAGCAGCTTCCATTTAGTTGAATATTTGCGAGCAATAACAGCGCTCCTTCCGTTTCATTCTCTCTCTCACATTCAATTCAACATGGCCTCTGCAACTCGGCCTCTGGCGCTCTCTCTCAACCTCCCTGCCCTCACAGTCCCGAAACGTCGCACAAAGCACCGATTATACCGATCCTCCATGTCCACCGCCATCGGCCGCTGCTCCTCCGCCGTTTTCCGGCCACCTTGGCCTCACCGCAGGCGACCTCCGGACTCGAGCAGTTCCGCCTACATAACCGGCCCGCCGTCCGATACGATTGTGGCCGATGACTATCCGAAAGTGGACGTCTCGAGGAGCGACGGCGAAAGCATACAGTCGCCGCCTAAAGCGATAAGTTGGGGCCTCCTTTCCAGTCTTCTGCTTCAGCATAAGTTCAGACTTGCCGTTTCTGTTGTCGCTCTTGCAGGCTGCACTTCTTGCACTCTCGCAATGCCCTTCTACTCTGGTAAGAAGAAATTCTGAGGAAGTTCTATTCAATTTGTTTATGATGCTTGTGGTTGCTTAGAATCCGGAGAACACCGAATTGCATTTATGCTGAAATTTTTGTTTTTCTGTCTGTTTATTTGATCCCGATGAGTAGCAAAATAATAGTCGAGCAATAGTTTCCATAGAATGTTAATGTTGTAATCTGCTTCTTGTATTTCCAGATAAAAGTCTCTCCTCTGAATTCGTCGCATTCAAACTGGAGACAAATCTCTATGCTGAACTTTGTTGGGAAGTTCAGCAGTTGGGACATGGGATTAACTCATTTTTTTCTTCATTCTTCTACTTAGAGAAGGTTTTAGATTCAATTTCTGGAGCCAGCACATCAAATTGATTTCATGACATGCTATTAAGCTTAAATTAATTTTGCTTTTCCCTGCTTCATTTTGAGGTTTTATTTCAGATCTCTCTTTCTTGAATCTTTAAGATGATTGGTAATGGATACGATAGTCAATATGTTTACAACACATCATCCAATTGGTTTCTTAAAGAGTTAAATGAAAAGCATGAATCAGAGATCCATTAATATTAAACAATTTACTAGCTAAGAGTTGATTAAACCCATGGCACAAATGTTAAGTAGCTAATTGTTGATGTTTTGCAGGGAGATTTTTTGAAGTGCTAATAGGGCCAACAGCTGAGCCTCTGTGGAATGTTCTTGGTAAGGTTGGAGTTCTATATGTATTGGAGCCAGTTTTCACGATTATTTTTGTTGTAAACTTGAACACTATATGGGAGAAGGTTATGTCGAACCTAAGAGCTCAGATGTTTCAAAGAGTATTGATTCAAAAGGTACCTTCAACTATTTCATTTTTTTTTTTTTGGTTAATAATCCACTTGCTATTTTTCTTTTTCATGTTTAGGATTATTAGTCTCAGCCAACACTTATTCTGGGCAATGTCATGATAAGCTAATTAGGAGTTTTATCACACCAGCACAATATTAATCTGCCCAAATATTTTTTGTCCTCGCATTTTCTAACAGAAAAAAAAAAAAAAAAGAACAAAGATAAAAAGTTAAGACAATTGCATTGTACTAGTATTTGGATAGCTACCACATTTCAAATTGCCATGGGTATATGTGATTGACTTGGTACTATATTTGTGCTTCTATAAACCTAATATGATAGTACAAGACTGGTTTTGGGTTTTGTGAGAAGCTGCAGGATTAATCTTTCATGAATATATAGTTGGGTTTCCTGGTCGTGAAGAAATTTACCGCTTCTTCTGTTTCTGTTTTTAGTTCAAATGCTGCTAATTGGAGCTTTAGTTAGTGTCAAGGACATTATTTTTTATTTTATCTAAAAGTGTCTGCTAAATATTGTAATTTCCATTGAGGACAGGAAGTTTCTGAAAGCACTCATCAAGTTGTTACATTCTTGTTATGAACTACCACCTCATTATTTTGCTTCATGGAATTTTATCAACTAAATAACAATACTGAGCCATAATCCCACTAGGTGGGGTTGGCCACATGGATTCTAGATTGTTAATCATCTTTATCCATGACTATATTTTCTGCAAGGTCTATTGTGTCCCATGTCAGACCTAAGAGTTTCCACTAAGTTTTCTTTGTTTTTTTGGCCTCTTCTGTTATAAACTTTTTTTCATTCTATCTACTCATCCTCTTATAATTATTACATTTCTAAATCATCTTAGTCGTGTCTTGTGCCTTTTATCTTTAACAGGTGTCACTCCAACTTTATTGTGGATCCATTTTCTACTTGTTTGCTGTATGGTTGCATGTCCACTGTAGTATTTTATCTTAGTTACCCTCATAGTATATTCTTGCCAGTGCATAACTGCGCGACATTCGTGCTCTACAATAGAACTGGGGTTATAGCTATTTGATTTTAATTCTATAAAAGTAACTTCCTTAATATTCTTCTCATTTTTTTAAACAAGTGGTTTGAGATATTTGAACTAATCTTTTCATGGAATTTTTAATCTATCTATCTATCTGATATTAATCTTTTTGGTCTTAATTTTTGTTAAGTTATACTCATTGAACATGTTTTTTTTTTTTTTTTAAATATTTGATATGTTATTTTGCCTATATTTGCAGGTGGAGTTTTTTGACAAATACAAGGTAAGCATCCAGATTCCTATTCTTGTGCCGGGTCAGAAGTTGGAATCTAGTGTGTATTACTTAATAAAAAGAAAGTACATATAAAGGTATTTATGTGGATTAGCTTATGTAAATTTACTTTTCAATACCAGAAATTGTATAATGAAGTGCAATTTGTGTAGATAAGCTGATCAAAGTCGATGGCTCTTACTAAAAAATAAGAAGAGAAAGGAACACCAGTGTCTAGTGCTCAACATGAGTGGTGTAACTTGAAAAATCACAGCCTTAGGATAAAAGACAAGAAACAGCAGTAGTAGTAAGAGAATAGGGTGCAGCAACATAACAGATGCAGACACATGTGGAAAGCAGAGAGGGGAAGCGTAGTCAGAAAAGGGAAGAAGTTACAGAGAAGAGGAAAGAACTGGAAGGTTTGGAACAAAAAGGAAAGAGAATAAGGAGAGAAAGGAACACCAGAAGCCGAGTAAAAGAACATTGAAAGAGATAGAGAGAAGAGTTACAACAGAGAATAAAATCTCAGAGACTTGCAGATAAGTAGCAGAAAGGAGGCAATAGCAATGGCAGAAAAGATAGAGAGCATAAGGAGAGAAAAAAGAAGCACAGAGAAGAAATGGTGATCCAGCTGGATAAGAGAATAATGACAAAAATAGTAAGAAAACTAGGGGAGAAGAGAGAGGAGAGAGCAAAACTCTCCAAGTTCCTAATATCTAACTTTTTTTCGTCTTCAAATTCATAATTTCATATTGCAGAAATAAATAAGTAATGTTTGCAGGCTTGATAAAACTCTTAAAACACCAACTCTAAAACTAGGCCTACCTGCAAGGGTAATCTAATACCTCTTGAATTCTACCATATGATTGATTAAAATTCTCAACAAAATCAAAATATCTTGTGGGTCCCAATCACCTTGATTGTATCCATGAATGATTAATTTTGTATTAGAGTATTATAGCCTTAACGTCTAGTTCCTGACCTTTGTTGTCAGCTTTTTATATTACCTTGTTATGCCTGGAATTTGCATTAAGTTTGATGTGCATGGAAATTTCCTAAACCTGATGCCTGGTCCCTTGGAAGCCAGTTAAAGTTATAAACTATTCATAGTCTTGGATATTTTAGATGACAAGCTTTGTGTACTTCCAGTTTAATTTTTTCTGCAAATGCTTAGTCATCCGCCAAGGATGATAATGTGATAGAAGTAGTCCTTGGACGGTGCTACAACTGAATGTCCATGTGAAACTCAAAACCTTTATTTGGGTTGCCCCTTCAAAAATCGTCACTTGGTCCATGAGTTGCCCCTTCTATTTACCTTGGCATGCTTATAAGGATCTTTTCCTTCAACCATATGACATTTACCTGTGATCTAATGTTGCATGCTCAATCTCTCTCTTGCCCCAATTCACATATTCCACTTAAGAAAAAATATTGTTATGTTAGACCTGATAACTTCTGTTTTCCTCTTGATAGGTTGGTGAACTTACTGCACCCATAACATCTGATTTGGGTTCTCTTAAAGACATCGTGAGTGAAAACATATCAAGGGATCGTGGATTCAGGGCACTTTCAGAGGCAAGCTACTCTACACTAAGCGAAAGTGAGCTTTATATTGGACTCAGTTAAGCCTGTGCAATTTTACGGAAGAAGTTGCTCTAGTTTCCTGATGTTGTTTTAAATAATTTTGGTGTTTGAGATTGTACTTGGTAGGAGTCTTCTGTTCTTTTGCAAAAATTTTGTTCAATGGTTTCCATAGCATTTTGATTTTCCTTTCTTTGTAGGTTGTTGGAACAATATGCATCCTGTTTAATCTATCCCCTCAACTCGCGCCACTTCTTGGGCTACTTATGCTTACAGTATCTGTTTTAGTTGGTAAGAGATTTTTTTGATATTCTACAAGTGTCTTTTATTTGAGTTTGATACAGTTTTTTTATTCATAAATATGCAATACAAAGTCTATACTTCTATTCTATCCTTATTCTAGAATTTCTAGGAATATATATATGTATATATATATATTAGTCACTTTTAATAAGTTTGTAATTGATATCCATGGAGTGGTTTACAAATACAGTAGACTTATGAATTCTAAGCAAAGTTACCCAGGGAGTAGAAATATGCTACCTCTTTGATGTAGAGGCAAATGTCTGGTTTGAGTCATGCCATTAAATTTATTGTAAATCAGTGTGATGTGGGTCAATTTTTATATTTTAATTATCATTTATTATGTTTTCAATTGAAACCACTTAATCCTGAAAATCTGACGTGGGTCTTAGCCCTGCCTTTTAACCACATAGTGGCTACAGCTTACAAGGACTACACGGATCACATTAATAGCAGCACTGAGGTCAAGTAGCTTCTTCCCTGCAATCCTTAAGAGCGGGCAGGTGCTAGTTGGAGAATGGAAAGTTATGAAGAGATCATCAATTAGATGCAGTTCTGCCTAGTGCGATAGAATCAGACAAAAACCTTTATTGTTATGTTACAAGGCCAATGCATCATGTACTTTTTTCTTTGTGTAAATAACCAATATGCCCACCACTGAGGGGATAAAATACATATGATCTGTTGTCTCAATCACACTGCTAACCTCCGTTCCCTTTACAACCCTGGCAACCTCCAAGAACTCACCAGTCCCTGACCATGGAAAGAACTAACAATTCAACCTTATCAAAATATAGAAAGAAAAAGCTGAAAATTGAATGTTTATTGCCCTTGTCCCATTGTCCCACACCAGTAATCTATTACTGTAGGCTGCCAAATTTTGATGTCACTTTCAAGTGTTAGATGCTTACCGGATTTATCCTTATCTTTCTTCATCTAGGTGTTTGTATAGGCATGCTGCATCTTGGCAAATGGCTTAGCATATATTTTATCTGCTTTCAAAACAGGAGTTTCTTAACAAAGCTTGCACATGAAATCTCTCCATGCTGCAGGGTCCTGCTCAGTTTTCTTATTGCAACATATTTATTAAGTCTAAGGAACAAAATACACTTGGTGTAAAACTTTGTCTTATCCAGAGTGATAATGTAGAACCTCATAGGAAATTGTTTTGCTTTATTATTTTCCCAATTATCTTCATTCACCACCATCTCATGAAATTTCTCCATGTGAAGATGGTGTTCAAACTTCATTTCATCATTACTCCGCCAGGGGATATTATCCACTGTCGGTCCCAAGCCCGGATAAAGGAGGAGGGTTGCGTTAGGTAGCCGACAGCCAGCGTAAAACCTAGTCGGATCCAAATATGAATTCTAGACAAACTATCTGTTGGGATGTAACCCACATAAAATTCTAGAATTCATGTAGCCAACCCCACATAGTGGGATAACGGCTGGATATGTTGTTGTTGTTTTATTATTTTCCCAATTGTTTCTATTTTTTTGTATTTCATGACATTTCTATGGACACTCCATAATTGATGAAGCTTATGTTAGATGCACCTTGTTGCTACTTGCTATACAAAACAAAATTGTTATCTATTGTTTTCAGATTCTAGATATGGAAATCTCTTAGTGGTTATGTGGTTCACATTGTCTTGCTACTGCTGCGTTTTGTGAATTTTCAGCTGTATACAAGCGATCAACAGTGCCTATTTTTAAAGCTCATGGTATGGCCCAAGCTTCTATAGCAGATTGTGTAAATGAAACTTTTTCTGCCATCCGTACTGTAAGTTTCTAGTGCAGTTTTTGTGTGTGTGTGTGTGCGTGCACTTGTTAAATTCCTGCAGTGATCTCTTCATCAGATGCTATGAGCATTCTCCATACTACACTGAAGGATCTATTTTTGGGTGGAAAGCTTGATTAATGTTCAGATGTACATTGGATTGTAAAATTAGTTTGATCTGAACTGCAGGTAAGATCCTTTAGTGGAGAAAAACGACAAATGTCAATATTTGCCAGCCAGGTGAATATTTTTTTTTTCAATGTCCTCAGAGCATTTTTCTACATGCAGGTAATCATTGTCTTGTCTATTTACTTGGAATCTGCAATTCTTGATTTTGGCAGGTTGTTGCTTATCGGACTAGTGGCATTAAGCTGGGGACTTTCAAATCCTTGAATGAATCTCTGACTAGAATTGCAGTTTATATTTCTTTAATGGCCTTGTATTGTCTTGGGGGCAGCAAAGTAAAGGCGGTAAGCACTTTGATCTGGTATTATGTTTTCTATACCCTTTCAGAAAGTTTATTTTGCCTAATTTATGTCCCTAAAAACAAAAAGTATTGCAACTCTTTTCATGTTTATTCATCTTCTAGCAAATGTCTTGTTTATGGTTGGAGAATGCACCTTTTTTCCCTCTACCTTGTTCTTGCACATTTTTTCCCTCTATCTTGTTGTTGCATCAATTATTTTTTAAATCCTTATCAAAGAAGTTTGCATAATGGTTTATGCATACTGCAGGGTGAACTATCTGCAGGCACAGTGGTTTCTTTTATTGGATACACATTCACATTAACTTTTGCTGTAAGTGTCCACTTTATTCTGCTTCACATGCTTATTGCTTTCTATTCTTTACCATATTTGATGCAATAACATGAAACATTTTCTAGGTCCAAGGGCTGGTTAACACATTGGGAGATCTCCGAGGAGCTTTTGCTGCCACAGAGAGGATAAACTCTGTTTTTGCTGGGGCTGAAATTGATCAAGCCTTGGCGTATGGTCTTGAAAGAGATATCAAGCATCAAAAACTTCATGACAAGTATTTTGAATTGTTTTCTCTATATGGTCCTGATAAGAATAGTCAATCCCTTAATATGCATTACATGTCAGCTTTGAAATCAAATAACAAGGTGGGAAGCCTAGCATGGTCTGGTGATGTCTGTCTTGAAGGTAGATTCAGTTCACATCTTTGTTCTCTGCCAGAGTGTTATGCATGTGTGATTACATAACTTTCTAAGAAAGACCATTTTGATTTTTTAATTGGTTTTAACATTAAGTTGTTAGTGTGAAAGAAAAAAAAAAAAAAGTGCCTACCCTTGGAAATTTCCTTCACAGTTTTGCTTTTCCTCTTTCACTTGCAAAGGTCATGATTCCTTTAATCCAATTTTTGTGGAAGAAAATCATATAGGACAAGACAATTCACGGCACTTGTTCCACTGCCAACTGATGAAAATATTCTTTTCCACAGATGTGCACTTTTCTTATCCTTTGAGACCCGATGTTGAGGTCTTGAATGGTCTTAATTTAACATTAAAATGTGGAACTATTACTGCTCTGGTGGGGTCTAGTGGTTCAGGGAAAAGTACGATAGTACAGCTATTGGCACGCTTCTATGAGGTTTCTTCTCTTATATTGTGTTATGATTGTTGATATCCTCACTATCTCCGTTCTGGGTTGCTAAAGGATGACATGTATCAATGTACGGCTTGCAGCCAACCAGAGGTCACATTACAGTTGCAGGAGAGGATGTGCGAACATTTGACAAGAGTGAATGGGCACGGGCTGTCTCCATGGTGAATCAGGCATATTTCTGGACATTCAGCCTTTTGAACTAATTCTAAGTGCTACACATACTGAGGACATGTACTGCATGTACTCACTGTCACTGAGCTATGGTGTAGCCATTATTAGTCTGGTTCCTTGGCATTGTTATATTCCACCTTAAAACCATGTTACCGATACACCAGTTCGGTAGTACTTTCACTCTGGGGGGTTCTTTTGAAACAAACCCAAGCCATTAAGTCGACCACCTTTATGTCCACATGCTCATTGGGACAGCACACTCAGATGTATATCTGATAACAACTAGAGCTATTAGAAGCGTGTTGATTATAGCATTCTTCTAACACAGACCCAAATTTATAATAGAAATATGGGCAAATTGGGTGTTTGAGGTGGTAAGTGTTGGTTTCGATCTAACTAGGAGTTTTTAACCGGAACTACTATGTGAACCAACCTACATCCCCTACACTTCCGGTGAAACTACATTTACTTGTTTAAACAATGTGCTTTATTCAAAGGTAAATGAATGAATTTTCGCAGGAACCTGTTCTCTTCTCGGTGTCTGTTGGAGAAAACATTGCATATGGGCTCCCAGATGACTCCGTATCAAAGGATGACGTGATAAAGGCAGCAAAAGCTGCAAATGCTCATGATTTCATAATTTCCCTCCCACAGGTTTGTCATATCTGAAAAGTTCCACATGTTTCCTTATTCTAGCTTTTGTGCTTGCTGAAGCTCTGCCTAGCGAACAGGGTTATGACACACTTGTCGGTGAGCGCGGAGGTCTACTGAGTGGAGGACAAAGGCAGGTATAATGCTAACAAATGAGATGTGTGAAACTATTACTGAGTTCCATCCACATTCTGTGGAAAGAGACTGTTATTGCATTCCAATCACAATTTTGCAGAGAATTGCCATTGCAAGGGCTTTGCTCAAGAATGCACCAATTCTAATACTTGATGAGGTATACTTTTGATTCCTTCTCTTTGCATTCTCCTGTTCTGTCTATGCCTGCATTTAGATGATAATTCCATGGCACTCTGAAACTCTGAATTGGCCAGATGGAACTAATGGCACTTGAAATGTAATGGGTCCTACCCACCTAACTCTTGGAGAAAAAACTCTTGTTCGGGCCGTGAGACTAAGGACCCAATTGTGCTCCAGCTTTACAAATTCAAAAGATGTTTCATTAGATATAACTAATTCTTCTATTTCGGTATTGTAATTTTTCTGCAGGCTACAAGTGCATTGGATGCCGTCAGTGAGCGTCTAGTTCAGAATGCTCTAAACCGCTTGATGAAGGGAAGAACAACATTAGTCATTGCCCACCGATTAAGCACAGTTCAGAATGCACATCAAATCGCTCTTTGTTCGGAAGGAAGGATTGCAGAGCTGGGGACTCACTTTGAGTTATTAGGCAGGAAAGGTCAATATGCTTCTCTGGTTGCCACACAGAGGCTGGCGTTTGAGTGACCTCGATGCTTCCCTCGTTGTTAACAAATACAAATCGCTAAGTGACACGAGTAAGGTGCCAAATCTTAACCTCTTTTATTGGTTTTCTATGACAAGTTTCGGCGCTCCGATTCCAATATTCATTTCAAATTTCAATCCCTTCCCCTTCATGCAGACATTCAATTTTGTCTACAAGCTTGAAAGCAGAGATCACAAAATGTTGTCGGATGAGACGATGAGTTGAAAACAGACAGAGAGTTTATTGGTAACAAGAGTGCCCCTTTCTCCTTTTGTTTCGTTTTTTCTCCTTTTATTGGCAAAATGTTTTTAGATAAGGGAAATGAATTTGTCCGTTTGACCCTGGCTTGCTTGCAGGTAATAATTTGGTGCCCACTTTGGTAGCACAAGTGGGAGCGCGTTGAAAATTTTTTCAGTTGAATTGGGGGAAAGGTTGAAGTTTTGGACCCTGTTTGGCTGCCCAGAAGATGGGAGGAAAGTAGAAAGAATGTTTGATGATGACTTTCTTTCTCGGCCACCAATCAGGACAACGTTAGACAAGCTTGCTTCTTCTTGGACCGGCTTCTAGTTGAGCAACTCTTTTCCTCCTTTCCATCTTTGAGACTTTGACACTGAAAACTGAAAAATGTTCCCTTCGTAATTGTACACCCCGCAAGACATATTTATCATTGTAATGCTATTTTATGACAAAAAAATTCTATATATATAAGGCTTGCTTAGATTACATCATATTATCCATAGGATCGTGATTTGGGTCCTGCCTGCGGTCCGTTGCAACCATACTAGGTTTCCATTCAACCACGGAAACAACGTTGACTAAAATTTAGACACAAATGTTTAAACCTTTGTTTTCTTTATTTTACATTATTTTATTTTTTGTGTCTAGAAGATCAAAATAGTGGATTCTGGCACCGCCACTAGCCGTTATTCCAATTTGGGAAATTCGAACCAAATGGGTCCTGTTGTCACCATAAGGGCTTGGCTAGGCAAGTGTGCCTCTGCATGACTCTTATCATTCAAAAATTACTATTACAATAAATTTTTAAAAAATTTATTAGTGAATTTAATAAATTCAAGTCATTGGAATGAAAAGCACTTATATATACATGTTAGATATGCATTCTATTCCCATATGTCAGATAGTTTAATTTTTTTTATTTAAACATAAAAGTTCTTTTATGTTTCGGAGATACCATATTATTATGCGACAACTCAAATCACATGCTGCTACCTATTACTACTGTCATGTAATTGAGTTGGGATGGGGTGATTTGGTGCCTTCGAGGTATAAAATGCTTCCTCCTTGACCAGACTACATAGCTAATGAGAGGATTCTATTTGACTTTGGTATAACAAATAGATACATCAGCAACAGCAACAAAAGAGACACACAATGACCTAACATTAGAAGAAGCCAAACCTGGTACAAGCGGGTCTATTTCACCAATTTTTTACACAAAGACCAACAAAAACTACTTTTTTTGCTTCTCTATAGCTGATGCAAACAGCTGCCCTAATAAGAGTAAACAGTTACAGCACCCTTGAAACCAGGCAAACATCACACTCCTGAAACAGAGCTTTTGAGGAACTGGAACTGGAACTGGCAGAAAGCACCTGGGTTCAGTGACGAGAGCGAAAAAAGTACCCAAAAACCGTGACGAACAAACTCAGAAAAACTCGAAGTGAGGTAATTACTACATGAGTCTTGCTGCTTCGATAGATCCTGTCAACTGATCCAACACTCAGTCAGGCAGTCCACAGTTTCAGCAGACAAGAGACGACCTAAGGGACGTGGCGGTGGGAAGATGCGTGCATGATGCCCAGCGGATGACAGATTCAGTCACCATGACATCGAGCTGATCGAATTCACCTAGACCAATTGTGTGATTCCTCTTGCTGTGTTTCGCGGACATTCTAGATCCACCCGTTCCTTCTGCTCTTTTAGCGTCGACAACCTTGTGCTCCATGCATCTTGGTCCGTGCCCAAAGCATAGAGAAGAATCTGGCAAGGCAAGTAGCTTCTCCAAGCTTGCCTCTGTATAAGAGGGCCCAATAATGTCAGTTGCTTTTGTTTAGCAGGCAAAGTTGAAAGATACAAAACTACATTTACCTCGATGAACTGAATCCACTCTCGGTAAGTTGGCTGCAAAATCCAGTGATGCATGAGTCCCTTGCTCGCCCATGGAAACCGGGCTGAAGAATGCAAAACTAGGCACTGAGGAAATAGGAGTAGAGAATTCCAGGGTGTCTGATCCATCACAACTACGGAAGGAAAATCCGCTGGACACAAGGCAAGGTGTTGATGGTTCAACAAGAAAAGAAGAAAATGATGATCTGCAAGTCAAAACAGGTGACTGGGCATCACAAATAATGGGCGATCCATTGCTGAAACTGATGTCCTGACTCCTACTCATAAACGAGCTAGAGAAGGAGCTCCTTGCCATATCCAATTCACCACAAATTTGCTTTTGACATTGATAGAAATCTTCAGAGAGTGGTGCAGGATGACTGATCCAGGCATGATCTACAAAAGTAGCGATATTATCATGCGATTTTCCAGAAGCGGACAGATCAAGTGGACCGCCAAAGTACAGAAAAAGGGGTCACTCAAGAATGAGCCAAATAAAGAGACCAATTTTGTGTGTTACTTACAAAGAAAACAGACAGATGGGCTACAATGAATGGATTGTGGCCTAGACACTAGATGTGAACACATGATGTTTCAATCTCATAGACATATTGGTAGGACTGGAAATGAGTCAAGCAGAACCTCAGCTCCAGTTACTCGATTAAAATTTGCTTGGTTCATAGCTCTTTTCGAGTTCGATGTAAACCAAATTTTCTAATTAGAGCTCGACTTGAATGAAGCTCACGAATTGTCCAATTCAACTCAACTCAAGAGGCTTGAATGATATCTAAATGACACAATATGAACCAACTTGAACTGAGCAGGTCGTGAGTTTGGTTCATTAACTTGACTCATGTAACTCAATTTACCTTAAATAGGAACCCCCACCCATCCACCCACAAAAAAAAAAAAAACAAAAAGAAAATTTACTTCGACAAACCAAAAATTGATCACTTGGTAAAGAAAATGAATGAATCAAATATACAATTTTGAATTAACAAATTTACCACAATCAATTATACTATGTGCAAATTAAAAATTTATTATATAATATTCACTAGGAAAAAAAATTTCTAATCACAAAAAAGTATTTTATAATATTTAAAAATTTAAAAATTGAATATTTTTTTCATGTATTTTTCTATTATATATAATAATATGTAATTCAATTGAGTTGACTTATGAACCAAACAAGTAGAACACATAATAAATTGGGCTTGACTGATTTATTAAATGAGCCATATTTTTTTAGCTTGTGTTCACCTCATTGGGTTCATGAACCCAACTAACTGAGCTAGTTAAAGCTGACTCGACTCATTTGCCGCCCTAGTTTTAAAGGGGACAAAATTTTTTCTCATTTTTCAATATATCATTTTATATGCTACGTATACAGCCACTATACTTGTGCTTGTTAAACCACAAGCTGGTACATTTTTAAGACCATATACAATATATAGTGCACATTTCCTTATCCACTGAATGCACAAATCATCCATGACTTCATTAATATGCTTACACAAAAACAAAAAAAGAGGAGTAAAGATTGTAATTATGAACTGACTCAAGCAAAATAATTTCATTCTGAGATGATTGTTTAGATACAAAGACAGTGTCATCTGATATGTTTCCTACCTAGACAAATTTCAATTTTTCTTTAAATTTTTTCCACAAGATTGCATTTTCTTTTTACTAGGTGGTTCTTTTGATTCTTCTAAATAATTCTACCATTTCTAAAAGGAGAATACTAAAATATTAAAACTACTTCTATATGCTCTCATCATGCTACTAAAGAATAACTCAAGCAGAAGGTGAATAAGGACTACTTCTATATGGTCTCATCATGTTTGGATACAAATTTCATTTTTTCTTTAAATTTTTTCCACAAGATTGTATTTTTTTTTCACTAGGTGGTTCTTTTGATGCTTCTAAATAATTCTAACATTTCTAAAAGAAGAGTACTAAAATAGTAAAACTACTTCCATATGCTTTCATCATGCTATTAAAGAATAACTCAAGCAGAAGGTGAATAGGAACATTTGGATCTCAGAATTACACAATCAAGTATGCAGGCAAAGTGAGGTTTGCAACCGATTTACCTAGAACCTGCTGAGCTGTGAACCTTTTAGAAGGATCTGTGCAGAGCATTCCCCTAATCAATTCCTTAGCAGAATCAGATATATGATCCCAGGGATCAGATGGAAAACGCAGATCAGCTATCCTAACAGCATCAAATATTCGTGATTTAGTCTTCCCCCAAAATGGTGGCATCCCACTAAGAAGAATGTAAAGAATAACCCCTGAACTCCAGGCATCAGCCTCCTGGTTATAGCTCCCCGATAATACCTCAGGTGCTATATAAAACGGACTACCAACAGTCCCATGCAGGCTCTGACCTGTTTGAGCAAATTTGAAATGCTTCAAGATTAGAATCATTTATGCTTTTCAAGGAAATGGGCAAGGTAAATAGAAGAAATGTTGGACTTTACCTGGCCTGATGTAAGTTGCAAGACCAAAATCAGCCAATTTAATTGGTGAAGAAGAAGCTTTTGTGGTTAAAAGGATGTTCTCTGGCTTTAAATCTCTATGAACAACACCCTTTTCATGACAATACGTAACTACTTGCATCAGCTGCCTGAATAGAACCCGGGCCTCAGACTCGGAAAATCTTCCATGCTTCTCCAGCTGATGGAAAAGCTCCCCCCCAGCACAAAGCTCCATCACCAGATGAACATAATCTTCCTCCTCGTAAACAGCTTTGAGATCTACAACATTTGGGTGTCCAGATAGCCTAGTCATTATTTCAATCTCAAGCTTGATGCTCCGCACGTCATCTAGGGTAACCAATCTATCTTTTGCAATTGACTTGCATGCCAGCACCTCACCAGTCAACTTATCTGAGCATGCCCTGATAATGCCAAATTGTCCCCATCCCAGCTGCTCTCCAAGCGCATACCGATCTTTCAGATTTGAGGTCTGGTTTGTCTCCAAAATCGTTTTGTAAAGGGTTGCGACTTTGAAACAATTGCGCGATTCAAACAACGACTCTCTATTGCTGTTGCTCTTGGCAACAGCCATAAGAAAGTCCAAGAACACCAATGCTATGAAAGTGCCGATCAAGATCTCAGTTAATGGTCCTCGTCTTGCCTTGAATAACAAGTGGCTCTGATGAATTCCCTCTGGTGCAAAGCAGAAATCCTAAATTTTTAGTTCAAAAATTTTAGAATTTTTTGATGCGCATACAACAAAGCCAGAATTGAGGCCAAAACACCAAAAGAAGCTTCCAATAGATAGTAGGTGAAGTTTGATAATGATGGTTAGCCTGAGGCACAAGGAATATCTGAATTGTTATTTACCTCAAAAGAACAAAAGATCAAGATCTAACCTCCAAATCATATCCCTTTGCTTGATCACTATGGACCTGAAAAAAACAAATACTCAGGTATCAAGACAATCTTGTGCTAGAAAGATATGTAATCAGGAAAAAAAGAAAAAGGCAAAAAATTACAAAAAAATACTAAAAAGATATGTAACCAGAAAAAAGCAAAAATTACAAGAATACTAAAAGGAGATATAATCAGGAAAAAGCAAAAATTTGCAAGAAACAGAAGTGCTCGGGGAATACTCTCTGACATGCTACCTTTTAACTTGATATCAGAAAGCAACTACATTTGAGAATTCAAACTGAGAAGACAATCCAAATTCATTTTGAACAAAAAAAAAAACCCTCCAAATTTAGAGGGTTTTACTTTGGAAAAATAGCAGGAAATTTCATCCTCAGTGAGCCGGATCCATTAGAGACACCCCCACTTTAAAACCCTAATCAGCTCATATAGGCAAGATCTAAACCGAAATCCCCCCCAAGTAAGGCAAGACTCTGACGCCCGCGATTGAGAGACCCGAAAATTCAGGAACAACAGCAGATTTGAACACAAACCCATCGAAATTCGACCTCAAAAACAGGAAACCCAGATCGAAAGATTTGCAAGCAAACACACGGGGAAGTAAACATCTTCAAATCTCATAAGGCCAAACCCGTAAACTGGAGGTAGGGACGGAAAGAGACAGAGGACTAACCTGGAGAGACGAGCGAGAGAGAGACAGAGAGGGGCTTTGAGGGGAGAAATTCCGTTGGGGCAGTGGGATTTGAGACCCCCACAAGAGACCTATTACTTGTGGGCTCTCATGGTGTCTCCCTCTTCGGCCTCGCTTGCTAGGCCAGCAGCAGCAACCCCACTTTGTGTGCTGTGTTCCTTGGAGTTGTGCTTTGTTTATTACTGTGTTTCCTCTGGCTGTGTTGTTGTTTTCAACTTTTTGAAATTAAGGTTCCACCGGACGCGACCCCCCGACTTAAATCCTGTTTTGTAAATACTGACTTACTCTTTAACACTGCACAACATATGTGATCTAATCTAAACGTTATTTATTTATTCACATGGCTTACAATATAATCATCGCTGTCAATGTCATCCTACCAGTTTAAGGGTACCAATACCCATGTATTAATTAATAATATTCAAGTTATATATGTAACATTAACTAACCATCTGTGGTCTCAATGTTGCGTTTGAACCAAGGGAGTGTATGATATAAATTGCCTTGGTGAAAGAGATGAACACTTTTCATCTATTATCTTTCAAATCCTCAGTAATTGGAATAACAATAGATATTAATTGGTAAAATCATATCTAGTAGTAGTAGAAGGACTAGTTAAATGTTATATTTTAATTAATTTAATAAATATTAAATATTAAAATTTATTAAATTCTAATAAGGAGATAAAATACTTTTAGTTGGTTAGGACTTAGAAATAAGTGTCTCTTGTGGATCATAAATATGTTTCGGGGAGGAAATTTTTTTATTTTTGTTCATTCAAAAAAACTCTAAATTTGGAGGGTTTTTTTTTTGGTTGTTCGAATTGAATTTGAATTGTTTTTTAAGTTTGAGTTCTCAATTAATTTCTAATATATTTGGTTAGAAGTTAGAACTTCAGCATGGAATAAGTAAAATTTAGCCAAGCCAAGGATAATTGATTGAATTTAGGCTAAAAAGGGACTTGGGAATATGTAGATGCCCTTAATAAGGTAAAGGCCTTAGAAAGATAGAAAAGGAGAAAAGCTGGGTTAAGGGACGAAATGCTTTAAAGTAAAAATGTGAATAAGAAAGTACTTTGGGTTAAGGGAATGGAATGGCTTTTTTCATGAGGGTATTAGCTGTAGGATTTCAGTTTTCAAGAATAGATTGTTGAAAGTTCAAGGGATTTGATTGAAAGTATGTAGGCTAACCTGCAGAAACTGGGAGCGATAAAGAAGCCTCTTGACAATATGAAAAATAAATTGAGAAAATCAGTTTACACTATTAACATTGGGGTAAATCTGTTAATAAACTAGAGTGTGTTGGTGCAAAGTGATGGTAAGAAACTAAGGCTAATATTGGAACTATCGGCTAGTGTTTATAGATTGTTGATAATTATAATTTAACGATAAAAATTATTTGATAAAATTTTGTGCAATTTATAAAGAATCTATGAGTCGCTTGATAAAGTTAAAAATAAAGGTGAAAAAATTTATGCTATAACCTTAAAAGATGAGGTTATTGGGTCATTCAATGTGTTTATTTTTTAGTTGTTCTGATCTTTCATGCCCATCTAGAACCTTGTTTAGTGAAGCTTTATCACAACCAAGGTGGGGTGGTTTCATTTGTTTATTGGGTGCTAATGAAATGTTGGCCATTTTGGCACTTACGGTGTTCCCTGGCTTGCTTTCTCACAAGCTAGGTTGGAAAAATACAGGCACTCGGGTCTCAATCAAACACCAAAGCAAATGGGAAGAGATAGTGGAAGGGAGGGAGATTTTACCTTTCTTGAACCTTTTTCTTCTACCTTCAAATCTTTCAAAGCCATGGACTTTGAAACTTCGTCAAAGTCTTTTATGGAGAAAAAAACCAACAACTTGTAATTTAGAGACGGATTACATAAAAAAAATTAACATTAGTAGGAGAAACACACAGAGATAGGACTTTTTTTTATCTTTACAAAAATATGGAATTAGTTTCTTTTTAAGTAGAAAATAATTAGAAACAAATTTTTTTCTCTGGGGACGAAAAATTCTGCCTCTTGTCAAAAAGTATGAAATCCATTTCTGATTCCGTTGTTAAATGAAAAATAGACAGAGGGGGAAAATTAATATTAATTTTTTTAATTAGAGAAGGAATTTTGGGAGGGGACGGTGGGAAAAAGTTAGAGACGGAACATATTCCGTCTCTAAAGGGAAAAATATTTTTATTATTTTAATATTATTTTTACGTGGAGACTGGGTTGGAGACGCGGGTTTCGGTGCGAAAATTAGAAATTCAGCCACTGAGACGGAATAATTTCCGTCTCTAAACCAAACTTCATTTTTCTCCATGCAATCCCCAATCTCTTTCTTCTCCATTTTTCTCGAATTCAGCCGTCTCCCTCGCATTCGTGGCCGTCGCCGTCGCCTCCGCCATCCGTTCCGCTGCCGCCGTCTCCTTCGTCCCTCCTCCATCCTTCGCCGCCGCCGCCGTTAGCACTGCCGCTGTTGTTCCCTTATTTCGCTGTTCTGCCCTTTTCTTTTTTGCAGGTATATTTTCTTTCCAATTCTATCTATCTTCATGCTAAACTTTGGTCTACCAATTCTATGATTGCATGCTTCTACTTCAACTAGTGTTAATTTAGTTATTTGAAATGCTATATATATATATTATTTCCCTGGCATGTTTCTCATTTGTGTTTGTTTTGAGCCCTTAATATCACCTGGATTAGCAAATGATTTTTAGCCATGAACTCTGCCGATTGAGAAAAGACCTAGGACGGGAACTGCCCACCCGTTTTCTCTATTTATTTCCCGAGAAAGTTTGGAAAAGGAATGGGAAATTGACTTTTTACATTTGTTTTCTCTCGACATGTCTGTTTTCTTTTGCATATCAATTTGACCAAATACTGCAATTTTCCTCCATGCTCCCTTTGTTTTCTTAATGCTATATTCATTTGCAGTAGATTTGCAAATGCTGGATTTGTTTCCTTAGGTAGGGTTAAAAATTATATTGTGCTAGATAATTCATTTTTGTTCCCATTTGTAACATAATTGTCTGTTTGATCAATTCAGTCATTTTCCCATGCCATGTAGAAGGCAAAAAATTGGATGGGAGTGTTTAGAATTTATCAACATTTCATGCCTACATTAATTATCATGTTAAGGTGAGGCATATGTGCACCTGAATTTCTTAATGTATTTGGAGTCAATTTACTCGAGAAGAGAATAGTGACCATGACATAGGGTTTAGCGAGTTATGTTAACAGCAAATTTGTACTTGACATTATGCATTAAAAGTTGTCTTGAAGATGCCCGTTATGTTCACCTATGAAGAAAACAAATGGAACTGGATTAATACTAATTTCAGTTGAGCATGTGGTTTAATATCACTAGATGATGTTGTCACGTGCTTGACATCGTGCATTAAAAGTTGTCTTGGAGATGTCTGTTATGTTCACCTATGCAGAAAAACAGAACTGGATTAATACTAATTTCAGTTGAATATGTGGTTTAATATCTCTAGATGATGTCATCATGTGCCTTTGACCATATTACAAGTCTAGTTGGTCCTCCATTTATTTTGCTTTTGCTTGCTTTCTTCTTCTTCTTTTCTCTATATAACCGCATTGACTTAATAATTCGTACTCTAACCACCCTGCACATCAGGATATACAGCATATAAGTTACTTCTTCAAATATCACCTTTCTCCTATTAATAAAAGTTATCTTTGGTTTCCTCCATTCCTCAAATAATATCTACTTATCTAGTTTATATAATCCTGCTGTACAATTAGTTACCATATTGCAATGTGATCCTATAAATTATGATGAATTTCTCAAATTGTATACCTTTGTGGTTCTGAGTTTCTGCGTTGGGGATCTGGCCCAAGTCACTGGGGTTTCCGCTGTGAAGCATTTTTGTAACTCTTATATTATCTTTGATACACATGACATTGTGATTAGAAAAGGATGAATTGCAAATCTTGTCATCAGCATTTTCGTAAATCTTTTCTGCCTTCTGTAAATACAAAGTTTAAATTTTTAGAGACGAAAAAATTCCGTCTATGAATATTTAATTAATATTTTATTATTTTTATGATAGAATTGGAAACTGATTATTAGACAAATTTAGAGATGGAATTTTATAGGTGAGAGGTGGAAAAAATCTATCTCTAATTAGCGATGGAAAAAAAATCTGTCTTTGACCAGTCAGTGATGCCACTTTCTGATACGATTGTTTTCTGTTGCTAATTCCGTCTCGGACCATTTAGAGAATGAATTTTTGGGGTTAAGAGATGGAAAATTTCCATCTCTAAGTGCAGTTTTTTTTTTTTGTAGTGTGTTTTGGATGAGGGTCTTAGTGTCTATTGCTGGTTTGAGAGAGTATATTAACAGAGTAATAACATCTCAAGACACAAATTGCTCATGAAGCTTGATAGAAGAAATGCATTAGTGGAATTTGCTGCACAATCAGGGATCCAACCAACTGCATGTGCTCTAGGCCTGAACCTCCTCCAATGTATTGCATCCCATCTAACTGAGATAGGAATGTACATGCAAAAGCATTGAGGGAAGTCAAGATGACACTTCTCAATAAAACAACAAAATCATAGTGCAAGAGATGTATATAAGCTCGTTACTTCCATGAATGGATGTCCTTGACATGTAATCCAGCATTGCCTTTGCACCAGAAAGGATCCCACATAAAATTTTGGGTTGATTATCTTAGTTGTTGAACTAGAGCGTGCAGGTCTTTATTAGTTTGTCTATATTTTACTTTTTGATCTCCTATATGACAGTTCGGTCATTGGGATGTAATAAACTCCTACGTAAAGTATTAAACCACAAGAAGATGAAATTTTCATTTGAGAAAAGAAGAACCGACCCTTTTAAATGAATGGCAAAACTACATGTTGTGACCATCAACAATGTTGAATGTTGATTTTTTTGTTTATCAACTCTGACTTCGTCACTTTGAAACAGAGATTATTGGATTTTATATGGTTGAAGTATGCAATTGACTTCCTCCAGTCCCATGAGATTCTAAGTTCTTATGTTTACCTCCATGATCACTGAATTTAAGCACATCAATATCAAATTTTTAATGTGTTCAGCAAAATTTTGGCACTTACAGTCTCTCCTTCCACTCTCCCATGTCACGCTCGTTCTTTGTTGGAGGGGTTGCTTCCGAAATTCTGGAAGGAGCGGTTAGGCGGGAAGAATTAAGGAGGGAAGATTTGTGAGAAGAATTTAGAGAGAGCGAGAGAAGTGTGAATGAGAATGAGAGGGAAAGGAAATTAGTGGAATAATCCTCACATGAGATCCCCATCCTCAGCTTATCTCTATTTATAGGACTTACACAGTGAAGTGCGACAGTTAGGCAACTGCCCATGCGCGTGCCAAATGAATTAGCAGCTAAAGGTTATTACAAATCTGCCACTACACCTCTAATTACAATTATGCCCTTGGTCTATGACAATTCCCGCCCCGTAAAATATTTCTTGACCCCAAGAAATTACAGTAGACTTGTGGTTCGAGGGAAACGCTGCAAGAGATCAAGGAGATATTCCCATGAGGTGTTGTCCGGGTGGAGGTGGGACCATTGCACTAAAACCTGTGTCAGGGGAGCTTGGTCCTGGTAGATCACTCGCTTATCCAAAACTGCTACTGGCTCGGCGGTGGACTCAACGTTTTCCAGTGGAGTTGGCAGTGTAGTGCTGGAACTGTCAGCTGGGCCAATGGATTTTTTCAATAGGGAAACGTGGAAGATGGGGTGGAGGCCTACTCCCTCCGGCAATTGAAGACGATAGGCAATCGGCCCTACCCTTGCCACAATTTTGAAAGGCCCATAGAATTTAGAACTGAGCTTAGAGATTGGTCCTTTGTGAAAAATGTGTTGTTGGAATCTCTTCACCTTGAAGTATACCTCGGTTCCTTCCTCAAACTGCCTCTCTTGCGATGCTTGTCCGCCAGCTGCTTCATCCGCTGGCTGGCTAGGGCCAACTCCTGCTTAATAGCGAGTAAGGCGTCTTGTCTGTCCTTTAGGTACTGGTCTGTAGATGTTTCTTGAGGAGAGTAGTGCATTACCGCTGGGATGATGGGTGGCAGGTACCCAAACAAGGCTTCGAAAGGGGTTCTCTTGTGTGCGGTGTGGTAGTTGGTGTTATACCACCATTGGGCCAAGGCTACCCAACGACTCCAGCTCCTGGGTTTGGACACGCACAAGCATCTAAGGTAGGTCTCTAGGCACTGATTGACTCTTTCAGTCTGCCCGTCGGTTTCCGGATGGTAGGCAGACGAAAGATGAAGCTTAGTACCTAATCTTTGAAATAGTGACTTCTAGAACTGATTTGTAAAAACATTATCATGATAAGAAATTATTGCCTTAGGCAACCCATGGACTTTGAACACTGAATCCATTAGTTTCCGTGCGACTTCTGTGGCTGTGAACGGGTGGGCCAAGGTGAGGAAGTAGCTAAATTTCGTTAACTTGTCTACCACCACCAAAAGAGTGTCCGCACCTTCCGACTTTGGTAATCCTTCAATGAAGTCCATGGAGATGAGTTCCCAGGCTTGTGAGGGTATTTCCAAGGGTTGAAGGAGGCCTGGGTAAGGAGTTTGCTCATGTTTGCACCGTTGACATGTAGTACATTCGGTAACAAATCTGGTGACATCTTTCTTTAGGCCCTTCCAGTAAAAAAGTTGTCTCACCCGCTGGTAAGTTACGTTGAGCCCGGAATGTCCCCCTATAGGGGAGTCATGCAGACTTTGTAATATTTTATTCTTCAACAATTCATCTTCCCCAATCACCACTCTATTCTGGAACCTCAATAGTCCCCCTTTTAATTGGTAGTTGGAGTCATTAGTGGCTTGTGCGAAAAGCCTGATAAGTAACTCTTTAATCTAGGGAGTCTGGTCATAACTATGGGCAATGTCTTTCACCCAATTTGCCACTACTGTCGAAATGGCTTGACAAGCAGCTGGCACATTTCTCCTGGACAGAGTATCGACTGCCTTGTTTTCCTTTCCTTTGCGGTATAAGATGGTGAAGTCAAAGCCCATCAGTTTGGTTATTCCCTTCCTCTGTAGCTGGTTGTGTACCCATTGTTGTGCTAAGAATTTGAGGCTCTCGTGGTCTGTCTTGATGGTGAATTTCCTGCCCTCCAAGTAGTATCTCCACTTTTCTACTGCCATTAGGACTGCCAACAACTCCTTGTCATATATACTTAGGCCTTGATGACGAGGAGCCAATGTGTGACTTAGATAGGCCACTGGACGCCCTCCCTGGCTCAACACTGCCCCTATGCCGGTGTCACATGCATCCGTTTCCAAAATAAACTCCTTGGAGAAGTCGGGCAGAGCCAGTGTGGGGGCTTGTGACATGGCTGCCTTGAGAGATTCAAAGGCGTCCTCTGCTTTCAGACCCCACCCAAAGTTATTCTTCTTAAGCAGAGTGGTCAGGGGTTTGCTAATTATTCCATACCCTTTTATGAAGTGCCTGTAATAACTAGTGAGGCTGAGGAAACCTCTTAGTTCCTTCAGGGTCTTTGGCCGGGGCCAGGCCTTCATAGCTTCAATTTTGTGAGGATCAGTACTAACCCCTTGGCCAGATATAATATGACCCAAGTATTCAACTTGTCTTTCTGCAAAAGAGCATTTAGACCTTTTTACATACAGCTGATGGAATCGAAGGATCTGAAATGCTAGTTTAAGGTGGGCTAGATGCTGGTCCAAGGTAGTGCTGTATATGAGGATGCCATAAAAAAAAAACCAGCACGAATTTGCGTAAATAGGGAGCAAAAATGTGGTTCATCAACGCTTGGAAGGTTACAGGCGCGTTGGTGAGGCCGAAGGGCATTACCAAGAATTCGTAATGCCCTTGATGGGTTCTAAAGGTTGTCTTAGGACAATCGGCTGATTTTATACAGATTTGGTGGTAGCCGGAGGTCAAATCAAGCTTAGAAAAAATGGAGGCGCCGGTTAACTCGTTTAGTAGGTCTTCAATAATGGGTATAGGGAATTGGTTCTTGATGGTTAGTGAATTGAGTTGCCTATAATCTACACAAAACCTCCAAGTTTCATCTTTCTTTTTCACTAGGAGGACGGGTGATGCATATGGACTTTGGCTTGGTTGGATCAAGTTTCGGGACAACATTTCTCCTATGAGTTTTTCTATTTTAGCTTTTTGTATGGGAGAATATCGATAGGCCTTTAGATTGACTGGTTCACTGTTGGGTTTAAGGTGAATGGAATGGTTAAGGATTCTATGGGGTGGTAAGGTTTGGGGAGTAGCAAACAGATCCTCAAATTCCATCAGCAGATTATGGATGGGTAAAGGAAGGTGTACCTTACTGTCCTCTATTGCTGAAGTAGTGTCCCTTGGTACAGCAAACTCCTGTTCTTCCTCTGATAATAACCCCACGTCCATTGCATAAATGGAGTGCAACTGTCCCATGGTGGTACTCCCCTGTTCTAGCAATTTTTGGATTCGTTTCCCTGAAGCCACCTTACAATCCCCTGTTTCTTGGCTCCCATGTAAGGTAACCTGTTGGCCCTCCAAGTTAAAGGTTACTTCCAGCGTGTTGAAATCGAATATCAAGGGGCTCACTGTATTCATCCAGTCTACCCCCAATACCACATGGCACCCTCCCAACTTGAGGATTCTCAAATCTGCTGAGAATTCCCGTCCACTCATCAGCCACTTGAAGCCCTTACATCGGAATTGGCTGACCATTCTGGTTCCATCAGCTATTAGTACTGACAGTGGGGGAGTCTCTTGGAGATTACACTGTAAGTTGTGGGTTGTGGTCTCATCTAGGAAGCTATGCGTGCTGCCACTGTCTATCAATACGACTATCTTCCTTTTCCGAGCCACTCCTATCACCTTTACTACTCTACTAGCTGCTTGGCCTTGGAAGGCGTGCATTGAGATCTCACCACCTTCTTTTTCCATCGACATTCCTTCATTTTCATCCGTATCCGCTTCCTCCTCCTCGACTTCCTCATGTCCTTTCATGGTAAGTAGGAGCTTCTTACACTGGTGGCCTTGTCCATACTTTTCACCACAACGGAAGCATAGGCCTAGTTGTCTCTTTTGGTCCAACGTGAGATTTCTCGGTTGAGTCACTAGTTGGAGAACCTTATTGATAGGTCCTCCTCGCGAACTCTGGAAATTACTACCCCTGTGATATCCCCCATAGGTGTGATCTTCCCTGCTGTTTTTGGTCGACAACTTATGTCTCCTCGTTTCCATCAAAAGCTCCTGCAGTCTAGCTTGCTCAGCTGCTTGTGCCACCGTGGTGGGGAATAACATCTTAACAGTCGGTCTAATTAACTCATCCAGGCCGCTGATAAAGCTCGAAATGAAGTACTTCTCATCCAGGTAAGGCTGCGATAAGGATAGCAAGGATCTTAGTTCTTCAAACCTAGTTTGGTACTCCTCCACTGTTCCATTCTGTTTTAATTTGTTGAACTCCTCAATTACATCCGATCTGGTCTTTCTTCGAACCTTCTGCACAATTGGATAGCAAACTCTGGCCAACTCAAGTCCAACCTGCCATGACTCCAATTTTGGAACCAGGCATCCGTTACATCATCGAGATAGGAGGCAGCCATACATACCTTATCACCTTCTGAGATTCGATGTTGATAGAACACGCGTTCGCATCTGGGTATCCACCACCTCGGCCTATCCCGATCGAAGGTCGGAATCTCCATCCTCAGCCCCGTCTGAACAGAATTGTTACCCCCATAACCCTTATGTTGGGCACCCTTCCCTGCCTCCGTTGGTTCTTGTAGTCGCTGCCTACTTATCGGTGTAGTAAGTATTGGTGCCGTTGTCGACCTTGGGGGAAAATCCGCCGGCAAGCTAACATTCGGCTACCTAGCAAACATACTCAACGTTGCCGACAATTGTTGGCTGAGACTTGAGAATTCCTCTCGTAATCCCGTCACGGCTCGATCCAACGTAGCCGTGTATTCCAATCTGCTCCTGTGGATCTCTTCTTGTGTATTCCGAATTCCTAACTCCAGCATCTCCAACCTATCCTCCACCTGTTCCTGGTGTTGTCGCAATCCTAACTCGATCGCGTCCAGTCTGACCTCCATCTGCTTCGCTCGCGTTCCATCGACCATCCTATTTGTCAGGTCGCGGGCTCTGATACTAAATGTCACGCTCGTTCTTAGTTGGAGGGGTTCCTTCCGAAATTCTGGAAGGAGCGGTTAGGCGGGAAGAATTAAGGAGGGAAGATTTGTGAGAAGAATTTAGAGAGAGCGAGAGAAGTGTGAATGAGAATGAGAGGGAAAGGAAATCAGTGGAATAATCCTCACATGAGATCCCCATCTTCAGCTTATCTCTATTTATAGGACTTACACAGTGAAGCGCGGCAGTTAGGCAACTGCCCATGCGCGCGCCAAATGAATTAGCAGCTAAAGGTTATTACAAATCTGCCACTACACCTCTAATTACAATTATGCCCTTGGTCTATGACATCCGGCCTGTGTTACAAAAAAAAGAAACGGAAAGCTAAATGCCTTAAGGATGAAGTAGAAGCCAATTCTTAAAACACTGGATCGATTGTTATGCCTAAAATTATTTGCTTAATTTTTTTTACATGCTCTCGATTCTTGAACATAGCACTATATACAAATCAATTTTCCAATTGCTTCTCTACCTATTTTTCTCCTGGGGGGTGCCTGAAAAACACTTGTCTTGTCCTTCCAGAAATTCTGATTGATGTGACCCACTAATGCAAGCTCCCAATGGCACTTCCACTGAGTTTGACTTCTACAGGCTTCCTCAAATCTGGGTTTATTCTTCCAGCCTCAGTTCCACTCAAAAAAGATGGGAAATTTGTTTCAAGATCATCAACTAGGTTGTTTAGTATTCGATCTGTGCAAGAGAGCGAAGGGCCTCGAAGGCTGGTTGACATCATTCGGCTAGTGCCAGATATATCAAGAAACTACTTTAAAAGCCCTTCAAGGAGAGCACTTTTTGGGGGGATATCCTTATTGGGTGGCTTTTATGTGGCACAGACGATCTCTCTATCCTTCGGAGCATTGGGAGTCAACGATGTAATTGCTGCAGTTATCTGTGTTCTCCTCACCGAGTATGTGACAAAGTTTTACTATAGCCGGCCAAAGGTGACTTTCCCGCTGGCTCTCTTGAACAACTTCAAGATGGGTTTCACTTATGGTCTCTTCATAGATGCTTTCAAGCTAGCCAGTTGAATTCAAACCCTCCAAGCGATTCGTATCTCGGCAACATATCTTACCTCTGGGATCTTTAATATGCCGCTGCTTCTTTTGTTGGTATATACATGAATGTGAAAGCCATCTCCAACCTTTGTCTCTGTACTTCAGAACTTCCATATGATCGTCCGATTCCTTCACATTCCTGCCAGGTGATGGACGATTTTCGACCGTTTTCTCCTCTTCATAAAGCTCCTTGACATGGCCAGAATTTCCATTACCCGAACGCTGCTGTTGCAGCGGAACGGGAAACAAAAGTCTTGTCAATTTACGTGATCTCCTGTGTGTATTGGGTATCTGTTTTGTCTGGCTGCATGCACCTGAAGAAGTTAGGTATCGCTGTGATGCAGCTTCAGAAGAAGAATACTTGAATAATATCTGCACTCTGGTTACTCTTTTCTTACTGCAAATGTTGTGCCATTGCCACAATGAAAAGGCTCAAATTGTGAGTAATTTATATAGCTAGACATTTTGTATCCTCTCTGGCAGATGATGATCCGGGCTTTTATCCTGGGCATGATCTAGGCTTTGTTGGCATAGTCTTGTCCTCTCTGTGGAGAACCAAAACATTAATAACGGACTGGAGAACAAAACTGGGTGGGGCATCTTTTTTAAGGCAACTGTTATGTTGCCTTGCCCGATGGTAGGCAAGGCAACATAGCAGTGCCCTTTTAAACTCTATTTTAAACTGCTATGTTGTTCGACGGTGCTCCTTTTAGAGGCTGTTTGGCTTAGCGATTTGACCGTTTATAAGCTACATAACCAACTTTTCAGCTAAGCAGCGATTTTGGATGAAGTGTTTGGCGACCTAAATTAGCTTAAAAGTTGGGTAGCTGAAACGCAACCATAATAGCGTTTGAGGAAAGCTGGTACCCCTCAGCTTCTGCGAAAGAAGCTATTGCGTTGACTAAGGGTATTACTATTTTACCCTCAAACATTTTGAATATTTACACCTTCCTTTTTTTCTCCATCTTCCCTCGTAGATTCGCCAGCGCCCCTCTTTCACAGATCCACCCCCGCAGTTGCCCCTCCTCTAGATTCGTCGTCTCCATCGTCCCTCCTCCAGTTCCGTCGTCGGCGTTGTCCAGTATAACCGCTTCAAGCCATCGTCGGTGAGTCGCGCCATCACCCTGTTCTTCTCATTGGTGCAGGTCCATATATATAGTGTATATATCTATATATAAAACAACAATAATATATGTTATATGTATATATATAATACAAAATAATATATATTATTATTATATATAACATATATAATATATATATAGTAATAATGTATTAATATATTTTTAATAGTTATGTAAATTTAATAATAAAATTTTACATCATTCAATATCATGTCTATTTTGGTCTTTTTATCAAGTTTTAATAGTTTATCAATTCTTTCAAACCAAATACATAAATATTAATTGATAACTTAAAAGCACATTTATCCAAACATTAGCTTAAACATTATCTAACTTTTAACTTGAAAGCTAAATAACTTAAAAGCTATGGAAAAAACCGCTAAGCCAAACAATCTCCTAAACTCTATTTTTCATTGGAAAGATATAATAGTAATTTCTTTTATCTATTTCTATATTTTATATCATTTTAAATATTTTTGTAATATTTATGTATGAATATGCCGTATTAATAATATACAATAAATTAATTCATAAAGGTTGTGCTTATACTGGCGCAGCGAGTTCATATTTTGTATGTATTTAAAAAAAGAAGAAAGTCACAAGCGACATACAAATAGGGGAAATTTGGAAAAATAGGACTCCCGTATGAAACTCTGCAAAAATAAGACACTTTAAAAATTTTTGCAAAACTAGGACTTTTGAATGTGTATTAGACAAAAATACTCATATTTTTTAGTTAACACTTTTGGTGTTCTTCCTTCTTCTTTTTCAATTGGTCTTTTTTTCTCTCTCTATTACTCTTTTATATATATATATATATATACATACTTCGAAACACACGTCCAAACAAAAGTCGACCCGAACTGAACGAGCGGGCTTCATCATGGATGAAGCTCACCCGCTCAGCTGCGGGCAGATGAAGTCCGCCTGCATAGTTGCGGGCAGACTTCAAACTATGTGGGCGAACTTCAACTTTGAAGTCCGCCCATTCAATTGAAGTCCGCAGCTGGCGGACTTCAATTTAGCTATATATAAAAGAATATAATTAATTATATAGTCAATTAATTATATAGTCAATTAACTGATATTATATCAGTTAAGAATATATAGTCAATTTACTTAAAACAAACATAGTTAATTACGTTCAATTTAATTATTTTGATAAGAAAGAAGATAGAGGGTTTATATATAAGAATATTTAGATAATTTTTTGATATCTTAATAGATATTTATTACGGAATTAACTGATATCATATCAGTTAATCAATATCAGTTAACACCGATATCAGTTAACAACCGATATCGATTAATCGAAATCCATTAATAATCGATAGAGGTTAATCGATATCAGTTAACAACTGATATCTGTTAACCGATATCGGTTAACAACCGATATTGATTAACCGACATCAATTAACAGCCAATATCTGTTGATTGATATCTGTTAATAATCGATATCTGTTAATTGATAACCGATATCTGTTATTCTTCGATTATCATTTACATAATATTAGTCTTCAAACAAAATGAAAAATTCAAACTTTTAGAATACCCAGATTAAATTGAACTGAAAATAAAAAAAATTGAATCAAATTAATTAATGTTAATTTCATTTAAATTCAAAATTTTAATATTTTAACAGATATCTGTTAACTGTTAATTGATATCGGTTAATCGATATATCAGCAACGCCATGGCCGTCGTTGCGGTCACTTTTCTATATTTTTTTTTACATGGTCACCTCTGTCTCTTCTCCTCTCCTATTAATACAAAAATACATAGTACATGTGTTGGAAAAACCTCTCACACAGAGCATTGGTTAGTCCACCTAACAAGTGAAAGCAAGCACAAAGCTATATATATATAAACAGAAGAATCAAAGGATTAGAACAATACTTCCCTTGGTTGAAGGATAAGGATTCTAAGGCTCAGCCGTCCAATACCACACAAGGTAACACCAAGGATCGGATTCCAAACTGAAGCTAAACACCCAGCCCAAAAACCCCTTTCGGTGAGATGCCCGGAAACCCTAACTGATGAACCCACAAAAGGCAAAGCTCACGTAGAACGAAGACAACACTCGGCTCCTCTCTTCTTATCTCTCTTGCTCTCTGTTTTTCTCACACCTAAACCCTAGATAACAACGAGTATATATAGCCACCAAACCAGCAAAAAATCCGCCTGAAAGAGGGATAACAAAACCTGGATTATAGGATGGATAATACTCAAAGGATGACGACGAAAACACGGAGCAATCTGAAATCGCCATAACAGATGGATAGGGTTTTGAAACGCAACAGAAAAGGGGATAAGAGAGAATCGGCCGAACGAGCAAAGGGGAGAGAGAGCAGATTAGGTCAACCAAGAATAACCAACAGCTTATATATGAGGGGTAATGGGCGGCTTACTAAGGCTTTGGGCTGGGCCAAAATATGGCCTGAGCTGCTTGGGCCAAGCTTGGCCCAAACCCCCTCAAAGGCCCCATAGCTTCTTTTGGGCCATCTCCTTTTTGGGCTGCCATTTGTGTGGATTGGACATTTAGTTTGCTATCAATCCTGGGCCCTAAGGCCTATGATAGATTAACCCACATCATAGCCTTGGGCTTAGTTAGGGAGAAAAAACCAACAAATCTCCACCTTAATCCCTAACTAAGCCAGCAAGCAAACAGCAAACATTCACAGCAGATAAAAACACACAGCAGACTAACAGAAAATGCAAAACAATGCATAGCTCAAACGAATTGAAAAATGCACATATAGCATGTATCAAACAGATTGAACAAATGCTTAGTTACCTTTGTCAATATTTAAAAGTTCAAGACAGCTTTTAAATTTATTCAAAGTCAAAATTTTGGTGCCCATATATGAGGGATTATATTCAGACAGAATTTTCTCCAGTTCAACCAATTTTTGAGAAATAATGTCACGAATAAAATGCAGTCTAACATCTATATGCTTAGTACGTTCATGAAACACTGGATTTTTACACAAATGAATAGCAGATTGACTATCAGAATATACTACCACATTGGTATTTAGAACACCTAGTTCACCTAATAACCCTTTAAACCATAAAGCTTCTTTAATGGCTTCTATGGCAGCAATATATTCAGATTCAGTAGTGGAAAGAGCAACAATATGCTGGAGTTGAGATTTCCAGCTCACACAAGAGTTACACAAAGTAAACACATAGGAAGATGTGGATTTCCTATTATCTCTATTACCAGCATAATCTGAATCTGTAAACCCCTTTAGATTTATTTCTTCATTTGTGTTTTTGTATACTAAGCCTATATCGAAAGATCCCTTCAGATATCTCAATAACCATTTCACAGCCTCCCAATGCCTAAGACCTGGATTTGACATAAACCTACTAAGGGTGCTAATTGCATAAGCTAGGTCCGGTCTAGTGCATACCATCAAATACATTATAGACCCTATCACATTAGAATATGGAATTTTACTCATGTATGCTTCTTCTTCCTCATTAGCAGGTGATTGGTCTTTAGATAGGGTGAAATGGCTGGCCAAAGGTAATGACACAGGTTTGCATTCATACATGCCAAATTTTTTCAAAATTTTCAAAATATATGCTGTTTGATGCAAGAATAAACTTGAATCTGACCTATTTCTTTCTATTTCCATACCTAGGATTTTCCTAGCACTCCCTAGGTCTTTCATGTCAAATTCTTTACCTAAAGTCAGTTTAATTTCATGTATCCTTTTTAAATCAGGACCTATCAGGAGCATGTCATCAACATACAGCAATAAAAACACAGAATCAGATTGCTGGAAAAATAAACAGTGATCATGCTCGCTTCTTTTAAAACCAATAGAATGAACAAAGACATCAAAACGTTTGTACCACTGTCTAGGGGACTGTTTTAGACCATACAAGGACTTTTTCAGGTAACACACATGATTAGGATTATTTTTATTTTCAAAACCTCTTGGTTGTGACATAAAAATCTGTTCTTCCAAGTCACCATGTAAAAAAGCCGTTTTTACATCTAATTGTTCGAGTTCCCAATTAAAGTGAGCAACTAATGCTAGCATGACTCGAATGGTGGTGTACTTGACAACGGGTGAGAAGATCTCATTGTAATCTATCCCTTCCTTTTGTGTGAACCCCTTAGCTACTAATCTAGCTTTAAACCTTATTGGCTCATCCCCTTTAGACCCTTCCTTTATCTTATAGACCCACTTACAACCCACTAAGGATTTATCTTTTGGCCTAGGTACTAATTTCCATGTTTGATTTTTATGGAGAGAGCTCATCTCTTCTTCCATTGCTTTAATCCATTCTTTTGAATTTTCACTCTTAACAGCCTCTTCATATGTATTTGGCTCCCTATCAACTTGATCACTAACATAATTAAGACTAAAGTCGGTTTCTAACCTTTTAGGGAGTCTATGTGGCCTTCTTTCCCTATCTCTAGTCAATTGATAATCAATTTGAGGACCTTGATCAACTTGAGGTTCCTCTAAGACACTCTCTTCCTCTTTCTCAATGGTTTGTGTGTTATCCTCCACCTCAATTTGAGTAATGAGAATTTGGGTACTAATCTTCTCCCCCTCAAACCTAGTGCTCTCTTGCTGATTTTTATCCACTAAATCTGACTCTTCTTTAAGACAAGGCATTTCTTGTTCATTAAAAGTGACATCTCGGGATATAATAATTTTAATTCCTACTTGGTTCCTATTCCACAACCTATAGCCTTTAACTCCCTCAGGATATCCTAAGAAGACACACTTCCTAGCCCTAGGTTCTAATTTTCCCTCATTTTGATGAATAAATGCAGCACACCCAAAAGTTCTTAAAACTGAATATTCAGCACATTTACCATACCATTTTTCATGAGGAGTGTCACCATTTAACACAATAGGAGTCAAATTTGTCAAATAGCAAGCAGTCATAATAGCCTCACCCCAAAGAGACTTAGGCACTCCAGAACTAAGCATCATACATCTTACTTTATCTAACAAAGTCCTATTCATTCTCTCAGCTATTCCATTTTGTTGAGGAGTATATGGGACTGTTTTATGCCTAGTTATTCCATTTTCAACACACATTATCAAAATTGACATTGCAGAATTCAAGGCCATTATCTGTTCTTAGAAATTTTATTTTATTTCCAGTTTGGTTTTCAACTTGCATTTTTCAGTTTTTAAATTTCTGAAAAGTTTCAGTTTTATCTTTTAGCAAGTAAACCCACACTCTCCTAGAATAATCATCAATTATGGAGAGAAAATACTTATTTCCACCAAATGTTGGATTGCTACCCGGGCCCCAAAGGTCTGCATGAACATATTCTAACACTTTGGAGGTTTTGTGACTGCTAGAAGAAAAAGACAGCCTATGGTGTTTTCCTAAGACACAATGGTCACAAAATGGTAGGTCAGACACTTGATCTTTTCCAAAGACACCCTTATCACTTAGATACTTTAGCCCTTTGATACTAACGTGTGCCAACCTATTGTGCCATTTTTGTGTGTGATCTGAGTTAACTGATGCAATAGTGCCACTAGCTACTTCAGCATGTGTTATATAGATACCATTACTTCTTATAGCTTTAAAAGCCCTAAGTGCACCCTTATTCATTTTTATCATGCCATTCCCTACTTCTCTTTTAAAACCTACCTTTTCTAGTTCTCCCATTGATAGTAGATTCCTACCCATTTGAGGGATGTATCTAACCCCAATTAAAGTTAGCACATAGCCATTATCAAATTTGACAATTATATTACCAACACCAACCACTTTATATGCAATATTATCACATGTAACAACATTACCATGATCAGATTCATATAAGTGTTCAAACCAGTGTTTATTAGAGGTAACATGAAATGAGGCACCAGAATCTAAGATCCACTCAGATAAATGGGAATTCACAGACAGGTTAATTTCAGGTTTAGTAAGCATGTATACTTCCCCAGATTCACATTGAGTAGACACCACATTTGCTTCATTACTTTCTTTTTCTTTTTGTCTATTCTTTTCTATGTAGCAATCTTTAATATAGTGTCCAGTTTTACCACATCCATAACACTTTCTGCTTTTTGTTTTTCCTTGAGATTTAGATCTTCCTCTTCCCTTTTTCTTGTAGTTTTTATTTTGTCCCTCACTACCCCTAGTTTGGGACCTACCCCTCACATAGTGAACCTCTCCACTTCTCCTATCATTTCTTTCAGCTTTTATCTCTTTTTCTTTAATTTTAAGAGACTCTACTACAATGTCAGGAGTAAGTGTATCTCTACCATACATAATGACATTCTTAACATCCTTATACATATCAGGTATAGCATTCAAGAGGATGATAGCTTTGTATTGATCAGATAGGGTTTCACCAGTATTATTGATATCTTGTACCAATTTGTTAAAAACATCAAGATTATCATCAATATCTTTTGAGGGATCAAGCTTAAAACTAAAAAAGCTCTCAAGTAGGAAGAGTTTGTTAGGGGTGGATTGCGTTAGATAAAGGGATTCAAGTCTTTCCCATAATTCTTTAGTTGAATCTAATTTTCCTACCTTTCTCAAAATAGAATCTGAAAGATGAAGAATGATAGAAGTATATGCTAGTTCATCCATCTCTTTTTGTTCTTCTGTGATATCAGAAATTACAATTTCTTTTCCTTCCTCAGATGTACTAGGTTTAACAAAACCAGTTAAAGCCTTAGACACCTTTTATTGAACTAGAATACCTTTCATTTTCTGTTGCCATATAGCAAAATCCCCTTTACCATTAAAGACTCATAACTCAAAGCGTTGAGAAGACATGATGCACACAGCACACAAGAGACAGATTTAAAATAGATGCACAAACTGACACTTAGATAGTTATTGGTAGTTTAACAATCCACAATAAAAAAAAAAAAAACAGATAATCAGGCAAGAGACCAATCACACAGAATCACACAGAACCCTAGAGATAACAGCAAACAATAGTTACCAACCACAGGGTAACCTCCAACCTAATGGCCACCCCCACACGATGGCCTGCTAGGTACTGAAAAAATAAACTAGGGTTTTAGAAGGATCTCACCGAGCGGACTGACTTTCAGTCCGAAGCTGAAACAGAGATAACCAACCAAGCGTCCTTGGTCTGAGCACACCGCCGAGGAGAGCCGCGCGCCACCACCGGAGGTGCGCTTCAAAGACCAGAGATCGAGTTGTAGGGTCACGAGCCTTAGTACTGTCGGATCAACGAGAGAGACTCTAGGATCCGAGTACTAGGGTTTCGGTCGTGGTCACCACAGAAGGCTCTGATACCAGTTTGTTGGAAAAACCTCTCACACAGAGCACTGGTTAGTCCACCTAACAAGTGAAAGCAAGCACAAAGCTATATATATATAAACAGAAGAATCAAAGGATTAGAACAATACTTCCCTTGGTTGAAAGATAAGGATTCCAAGGCTCAGCCGTCCAATACCACACAAGGTAACACCAAGGATCGGATTCCAAACTAAAGCTAAACACCCAGCCCAAAAACCCCTTTCGGTGAGATGCCCGGAAACCCTAACTGATGAACCCACAAAAGGCAAAGCTCACGTAGAACGAAGACAACACTCAATGGGCGGCTTACTAAGGCTTTGGGCTGGGCCAAAATATGGCCTGAGCTGCTTGGGCCAAGCTTGGCCCAAACCCCCTCAAAGGCCCCATAGCTTCTTTTGGGCCATCTCCTTTTTGGTCTGTCATTTGTGTGGATTGGACATTTAGTTTGCTATCAATCCTGGGCCCTAAGGCCTATGATAGATTAACTCACATCATAGCCTTGGGCTTAGTTAGGGAGAAAAAACCAACAACATGTATAATACATATATACATAATGGAGAGAAAATGAGAGAGACTCACATCTCTTGAACTCAATCGTTGAACGTGAACAATATATACACATATATTTAGGTTACAAAGAGTGGTAAAAGAAAAAAATAATAGATAAATATATATATGTATATTTTATATATAGAGTAATAGAGAGAGAAGGAAAGACCTATTGAAAAAAAAGAAAAAAATAAATATCTTAACTGAAACAGAGATATTTTTGTCTAATACACATTGAAAAGTTATGGTTTTGCAAAAAATTCTAAAAGTGTCTTATTTTTGCAAAGTTTTGTACCGAGAGTCCCATTTTTCCAAATTTCCCTACAAATAGCTTTTCCGTACTGAAAGAGAAGAATCGGAGATCGAGTCCCCCCCTCGTTATCTGCAGCAACAACAGCTGGGGTTTCTGATTCTCAGTTGAAATCGTCACTTACGACTCTCTCTGAATCGTCTCTGGCTTTTAGATCGGAACAGATCCTGCGATGATCACGTACGACTCATTTCGGACTACAATCAGTCACGGATCACTATCTTCCCGATCAAAAGTTCGAAAAGTCGATTGATCTTTACATAGCCATCGGTTATGGATTTTGAAAGGAATAAGCGTGCGTGCCAGGGGTTCGGAGAGCTTCCGCTGCCGACCAATGCCACGGCATCATCAAAGCGGCGGCGTGGTTTCGGTGATTCTTCCGGACGGTTTCATGGAGGAGGTGGAGGCGCCAAGAATAATGTCAAAAAGATTGAACAACTTTGTAATTACTGGACGCAGGGGAATTGTGGTTATGGCGATAAGTGTAAGTTCTTGCATTCATGGTGCGTGGGCGATTCCTTTTCGCTGTTGACTGAGCTTGAGGGACACGAGAAGGTAAAATTATATTTTTATCAAATTATTCTATTTTATTGAGTTCTTTTGGGATTTGAGTTTATTTGTTTCTTGATATTATGCTTGTCCTATTTCTGGAAAATTCTCCTTTTCTAATTTCAGTTTGAGTGATTTTTGGCTTTCATAGTGTTTGAGTGCTCTTTTTTATTTGAGGAGGTTGTTACTGGGATTGCCATGCCAGCTGGATCAGATAAGCTTTATACGGGTAGTAAGGACGAGACTCTGAAGATTTGGGACTGTCAGTCGGGGCAGGTAGTCTTACCTTATCTTCTTCTTGTTATTGCTGTTTCCTGAATCAGATTCTCTTAGCAAAGAACTTTGCAAGTTCAGATAATTCTGGAGAAAGATACAATCCAGTGGTGTTTGGATGTTCTTATATATGTACACGTTATTTCCTTTTCTTTTTCTGGTTCTGGAACACGAAGGACTAGAGAGTAGAGATACTTGTCTTTCATAAAGATTGAAACATCTCTGTAAGATAATGGAAAAAAGAGGAAGCTCTGACGATTAGGACAATAACATATTACCCTACTCAATACTATCACTAGTTATCAAATATCATACTTTCTTTTCCTCAGTTTTCTTGTCAATTTGATGGAAGGCAGTGGGAGTGGTGTAAATTTTGTTATATTGTATCTCCAGTGTGCAGGGGTGATTAAGTTGGGTGGTGAAGTAGGTTGTATGCTCAGTGAAGGGCCTTGGCTGTTTGTTGGTATATCCAATGCTGTCAAGGTATGGTGAGAGACATATTCCACTCCGTTTTTATATAAACTGTAGTTCACCAATTAATTGTTTTTATCCTTCGTGCAGTTGTAAGTTTTGTGAGCATAATACAACTTTGTCCTGTTCGCCTGATGGTTATATTGCAGGCATGGAACATGCAAACCACTACTGACCTGAGTCTTACTGGACCTATTGGAGTAGTCTATGCCCTCGTTGTGGGAAATGATTTGCTTTTTGCTGGTACACAGGTAAATACAAATTTTTTTGATTGGGAATTGTATTGTGTGATGCATTAGAATACATTAAGAGCCATAATTCATTCTGGAAAATAATTTGCTTACTTTTGGGGGGCTTTCAGTATGTTTCACCTTGTTGGCAGCGCATCTCCCTTTGACTTCTGCTGGAATTGGAGGTTTTGCTCTGCAACATGGTACCTAATAAGGAATATGATGTTTATTCTAGCATTTGGAAAATGAATGTTATTGTTGCAGGATGGGACTATATTGGCATGGAGATTCATTGCAGCAGCTAACTGCTTTGAACCAGTGGCAACCCTTAAGGGTCACACTCTTGCTGTTATCACAATGGTTGTTAGAGCTAACAGACTTTACTCAGGTTCCGTGGATCATTCTATACGAGTAAGCCACCTGTACTGAGAGATGCATTATCTCTCATTCTTTTGAAAGGGCTTAGTATTTCTTTCATCCTAACATTAAAAGTGAGTTTGGTCATTTTTTACCATTTGCCCCTATTCCTTGTCCACATTTTAGGTATGGAGTCTTGAAACACTGCAGTGTGTTCAGACTCTGTTAGAGCATACTTCGGTGGTTATGTCTGTTCTTTGCTGGGATCAGTTTCTTTTATCATGTTCCTTGGACAAAACGTTGAAGGTTTGTGTGTCCTTGTCCTCATTAGTTGTAACATGCACATGCCTATTGAGATTGAGAGAGACACCTATTGATTTGGTTTTTCATGTATGTGTAGGTGTGGGTTGCTACTAAAAATGGAAAGCTGGAAGTAACATACACCCACAATGAAGAACATGTATGCTTTTACAATGTGTCCTTACTGTTTTCTATTGTGCATGCGTGTCCATATTGATTTTCAATATGGTAATACTTTAGCTTAATTCCAAAGAGAATTTCATTTTTAACATGCCAATGTACCAAATTTTAGCAGGGGGTGGGGGTGAGGGGGTGGGCATCAACATGTTTAAAGTTCACAAAAACATGCCTATCTCAATAATCAAAGTAAAAGAGTGTTGGGAAGCTATGAAAGGAAATTGATCGCTATTCACTTAAAGTTCCTGTCTGGAATTACTGATTATGAGTTGTCAATTCTTGAAGTTCACAAAAACATTTTTTTTTCTCTTTCAAGAATATCACAATTAGTTTTGTTAATCACTAGTGCATTTGTTCTCGTGTTTGTGGGATAAGCATTAGCAGTGATAAAGTGGTTGGTTTAATTCTAAACATTGTGTTGATGTTTAATGAGATATGTTCTTGTTGTTGATGAATTCTCCTCTATCAGTTGAGTTCATAGTTTGATGCTCCTATGAGACTGATGTGAATAATTATAAAAGATTACTCTGATACTAAATCTGCTGCAGAATGATGGATTGGAGAAGAAAGTAGGGGAACAAGAAAAGGAAAAGGAGCAAAGGAAAGAAGTAGAAGAAGCTTAAGAGAGAAACACGCGATAATCATGAGAAAAAAGCAGTATCATTTGTATTCAAGAAACAAACAGTGAATTTCATAATACATTATATGCCTTATTTGTAGCCTAAATCCTAACTATATCATGATTATGAAATCTCCATCATGACTATAATCAGGGAGAAAACATAACTAAGAGACAACAAGATAAAACCTAAACCAACTATAACTTTAAAATCTAAACCAACTATAACTTTAAAATCTAAACAAAGATAAACTGAAACAAGATAAATAAAATAAATCATCTAATATCCCTATCAGAGACCTTATATGGTTGCGAGCTTTTTAAAATACAATCTCTATATTCTACTATGAGTAAGTGGCTGCACTCTCACCCTGCAATTAAAACACAAAACAAAACACAATAAACATTTTATATATTTTTTTTTATATTGGTGAGAAGTTTATACTCGTCAGTGTACGAGTGCAGTTGTAGTCCAAATTTAAATTTATATTTTCTGGATGAGTCCAGGTCGTCCACTGAGAGATTTATTTATGGCAAAATAAAAAGAATGTCACACACAGACATACACATTTGGACAAATTGGCAACAAGGTTTTTTTATAGTTTTTTTAGACAACATATACGAGGAAATAAAATAAAACAGAAATTAAAATAATTACTGTATGTAAGAATATGAAATTAGATAGTACTTAGGTTAAAACAATTTCAGTGTCAACCCGTTGATTCCCAAATTTCAATAGACAAGGTTAGTAACATTAATTTAATTTCAGATATGAGAGTTTGTTATTAAATTAAGAAATCACTAGGTTTGGATTGAAGTATAAGCCTAACTTAGAGCTTTCATGCCATGTATGAAAGTTACTAGAATTGGAAATGCTATCATACCCGAACCCTGATGATTAATTTAGTTGTTTTGTGTATTAATTGTAATTGGATTTATGGTAGTTGCTTAAATTAGAATCTCACATATCATGTATGAGGATTGCTTAAATTAGAACTATCATCATCTCTAATTGCATTTAATAACAAACCCTCATATCTGAAATTAAATTAATGTTACTAACCTTGTCTATTGAAATTTGGGAATCAACGGGTTGGCATTGAAATTGTTTTAACCCAAGTACTATCCAATTTCATATTCTTACATACAGTAATTATTTTAATTTCTGTTTTATTTTATTTCCTCGTATATGTTGTCTAAAAAAACTATAAAAAAACCTTGTTGCCAATTTGTCCAAATGTGTATGTTTGTGTGTGACATTCTTTTTATTTTGCCATAAATAAATCTCTCAGTGGACGACCTGGACTCATCCAGAAAATATAAATTTAAATTTGGACTACAACTGCACTCGTACACTGACGAGTATAAACCTCTCACCAATATAAAAAAAAATATATAAAATTTTTATTGTGTTTTGTTTTGTGTTTTAATTGCAGGGTGAGAGTGCAGCCAAATTTTGGCGTCGTTGTCGGGGAGATTGAGGCAAAAACAAAAAGAAAAAAAAATATATAAGAATAAGCATTTCCTGATAAATTCAGTAACTCTATTTCTCTTTTATTTTATTTTTTTGTTTGTGCATGGTGTATGATACTTAGGTCAGGTAGGATTTTAGAATATCAGTCACTCATGTCTCAACACAACGAGAACTTGCCACTTGCACCTAATATGTCTGTACATGGTAGTGACCACGGTAACCTTGATCCCACTGATCAGGAAGTGATTAGACCTCTTAGGGATTACCTTCATCCTCCTAGACAGACAACTCCATCATGCATCATCCTTCCCATCAACCATCATAGGTTCAACTTCAAACCTGGCACAATCCAATTGTTGCCAACTTTTCATGGCATGGATTTTGAAAATCCATATACTCATATGAAAGAATTTGAGGAAGTATGTAGCACTTGCATGGACCATACAACAAATGAGAATGTCATAAGATTAAAACTCTTTCCATTCTCACTGAAAGATAAGGCAAAAATGTGGTTAGGCACTCTCTCACCTAGATCTATAGGAACTTGGAGAGAAATGCAAGCAACTTTCTTAAAAAAGTACTTCCCTGCCAACAGAACTGTTACTCTTCAAAGATAAATCATGAACTTTGCTTGTAAATCAAATGAGAATTTTGCTCAAGCGTGGGAAAGGTTTAAAGACCTTCTTCACACTTGTCCGCACCATGCTTTTGAGCAATGGAGAGTGGTCAGTTTTTTTTATGATTCACTCACTCCCCAATTGAAAATGCTAGTTTCTACAATATGCAATGGAGAATTCTATGAGAAGACTCCAGAAGAAGCTTTTGACTTCTTTGACACATTGGCTGAGAATACAAGGAATTGGGAAGTTGGTCCAACATCTGCTCTTGATCTAAGAGAAAATCCACAACCTAGAGGGAGATACCAACTGAGTGAAAGTGATGATTTAAATGCAAGACTAACTGCTTTAACAAAGAAAGTTGAAAACATGGAACCCAAAAAGGTGCAATCCGTTAATCAAGTGGAAGTAAAGTGTGTTGTGTGTGATGCAATAGATCATTCAACTGAAGAATGTCCTACCCTACCTGCTTTCAAGAAGGTATTGTATGGGCAGACTAATAACAATCATTCACACAACTTTGAGGGGAGACAAAATCAAAATCAAAGTGGAGCCTATTATGGGAACAATCAGAACTACAATTCATACCATCCCAATAATAGAAATCACCCCAATTTTTCTTGGAGAAATGATTCTGGAAATCATTCTCAATCTCCTTTCCATACACAACAACACATCTTCCAACAAAATCAAGGTTCCTCATCCAACACCTATCAGCCACCTCATAGGAGACCTTTAGAGGACACTCTGCATCAATTCATCCAAAGCCAAACAAGAATCAATAATCAAGTTGCCAAAACTCAAGAGCAAACAAACAGAGCCATAGAAGACATTAGGAGTCAGTTGAGCAAGTTAACACAAACATTGAGTGTGAGAGAACCCGGAAGGTTTCCATCCCAAACTAATCCTAACCCAATTAGGCAAACCAACCAGGTAGAAACTTCAAATAGTGAAACCAACACTCATGAACAAGTGCAAGCAGTGACTGCCTTAAGAAGTGGGAGAATGATAGAAAAACCAATTGATCCTAGGATAAACCAACCTGTTGTTGAAGAGGAAGAACGAAAAGATCATGAATTCACCGTAGAGAAAAATGAAAAAAATGAGAAAAATGAAAAAAATGAAAAACAAAAAGATGGGAAAGAAATTCAATACAAGCCCAAACCACATTTTCCACAAAGGTTGAATCATTTGAAAAAAGAGCAACAAAATGCAGATATATATGAAGTGTTTAAGCAAGTGAGAATCAACATCCCGCTATTGGATGCCATCAAACAAACACCTTCATATGCAAAATTTTTGAAAGATCTGTGCACTGTCAAAAGAAAAACAAATGTGCATGAAAAGGCATTCCTGACCGAACAAGTTAGTGTCATTCTCCAATTGAAAACTCCTCCCAAATACAAAGACCCAGGTTGTCCAACCATTACATGCATCATAGGAAGTCAAAAGGTTGATCGTACACTCTTGGATTTAGGAGCTAGTGTCAATTTGTTGCCATACAGTGTATATCAACAATTGGGATTAGGTGAGCTCAAACCCACTAGAGTGACCCTTCAGCTGGCTGATCGATCAGTCAAAGTTCCACGAGGAATTGTGGAGGATGTTCTGGTACAAATCGATAAGTTCTACTTTCCAGTGGACTTCATCGTTTTGGACACTCAGCCGCATCAAGGGCCTCAACCTCCTGTGCCAGTCATCTTAGGTTGACCATTCCTTGCCACATCAAATGCCATCATCAACTGTAGGAATGGGGTGTTAAAGCTATCTTTTGGGAACATGACTGTAGAAATGAATATCTTTAGGGTAGCCAAACATCAGGACATTGAGAGTGAAGTGGAGGAGGTAGACTTGATCGAAACACTGACCAATGATTATTTTGAAGAGTTCATGAGAAGACCAAAAGAAGGAAATCAAGATCTTGAGGAAATAAGAGAAGTGGAAGTCATAAGCAAAGAAAGTGAGAAACCTACATGGATGCCTGTTTTAGATCCATTAAGGAACTTGGACAGTAAGCTCACGGTCTGATAGTCATCAGTCCACGCCTGAGAGAAAACCTTTGCCCAGTGATTTGAAGTATGTCTTTCTAGGAGAAGGAGAAGCATTCCCAGTGGTGATCTCTTCTAGTTTGACACCTCAGCAAGAACAACAATTGATAGAAGTTCTAAAAGCACACAAGAAATCATTAGGATGGACTATTTCAGATTTGCAAGGTATTAGCCCTTTGATCTGTACTCATAAGATATTTTTGGAAGAAGGAGCAAAACCAGTTAGGCAAATGCAAAGGAGATTAAATCCCAACATGAAAGAAGTTGTCAGAAAAGAAGTGCTTAAGCTATTGGATGCTGGAATAATTTACCCAATCTCTGATTCTAAGTGGGTAAGTCCAACACAGGTAGTACCAAAAAAGTCTGGAGTCACTGTTGTAAAAAATGAGAACAATGAACTGATTCCCACGCGCATCCAGACAGGATGGCGTATGTGCATTGATTATAGAAAGCTCAATTCTGTGACAAGGAAAGATCATTTTCCTTTACCTTTCTTAGATCAAGTTCCGGAAAGAATAGCAGGCCAAGCCTACTATTGTTTCTTAGATGGGTACTCAGGGTACAATCAGATAGAAATTGCACTAGAAGATCAAGAGAAGACTACTTTTACATGTCCATTTGGGACATTTGCATACAGGCGCATGCCATTTGGGTTATGCAATGCTCCAGCTACCTTTCAAAGGTGTATGATGAGCATCTTTAGTGAAATGGTTGAGCAAATTGTTGAAGTATTCATGGATGACTTTTTTGTGTATGGAAGTAACTTTGAGGCATGTTTGGAGAATCTGAAAAATGTTTTAACAAGATGTGAAGAAACAAATTTGATACTCAACTGGGAAAAGTGTCACTTCATGGTGAAACAGGACATAGTCTTGGGGCACATTGTTTCATCTAGGGGGATGGAGGTAGATAGGTCAAAAATTGAAACCATTCAAAAACTCCCCACTCCTAGGAATGTGAAAGACATCAGAAGTTTTTTAGGACATGCAGGGTTCTATAGGAGATTCATTGCTTCCTTTAGCACCATAACAAGGCTCTTGTGCCATTTGTTGTCTCAAGATGTTCCGTTTGAATGGAATCTTGCTTGTCAAAATGCTTTTGATAAATTGAAAGATGCACTCATTTCAGCACCTATCATTCAGTCCCCTAATTGGTCCCTCCCGTTTGAACTTATGTGCGATGCTAGTGATTACGCAGGAGGAGCTGTGTTAGGGCAAAGGAAGGATAAGAAACCTCATGTAATATACTATGCTAGCAAAACTCTTAATGATGCACAAAAGAATTACACCACTATAGAGAAAGAGTTACTAGCAGTTGTCTTTGCCCTGGAAAAGTTCCGATCTTACCTCGTAGGGTCACTAGTGATCATTTTTACTGATCATGCTGCTTTGAAGTATTTGTTCACAAAGCAAGATGCAAAACCCCGTCTCCTCCGATGGATTTTACTCTTGCAAGAGTTCAACATTGAAATCAGAGACAAGAAGGGAGTAGAGAATGTGGTGGTTGTTCATTTGTCAAGGATTCCGGGTCAAGATCTCACACAATTTGATGAACCAATCCATGACAATTTCCCTGATGAGCAACTGTTTGAAGTGAATGTTATTCATGCATCATCTGTTGTCCCTTGGTATGCCGACATTGCGAACTACCTGGCAACTGGTCTCATCCCAGACCATTGGAGTAAGCTAGATAGGCATAAATTCTTCAGAAAAGTCAGAACCTTCTTTTGGGATGAACCCTACCTCTTCAAGTATTGTTCTGACCAAATCATTCGTAGATGCATACCTGATCATGAGCAACAAAGTGTTATTAATTTTTGTCATACTCTTGCATGTGGAGGTCATTTTTCTGTAAAAAAAACAGTTGCAAAAATTTTTCAAAGTGGATTTTATTGGCCAACATTGTTCAAGGATGTGTACAAATTCTGTTCAAGTTGTGATCGATGTCAAAGGTTAGGAAGTCTGTCGAGGAGAAACATGATGCCATTACATCCGATCCAAGTGTTAGAAGTTTTTGACTGTTGGGGTATGGATTTTATGGGTCCATTTGTCAATTCATTTGGTCATGAATACATCTTACTTGCTGTCGACTATGTGTCCAAATGGGTCGAAGCGATCCCGGCCAGAACAAATGACCATAAGACTGTAGTGAAATTTTTGAAAGAAAACATATTCAGTCGATTTGGGATGCCACGAACAATCATCAGTGATGGGGGTTCCCATTTTTGTAATAAAGTTGTGGCAGGACTAATGAAGAAATATGGTGTACTGCACAAGGTTGCAACACCATACCATCCCCAAACCAATGGTCAAGTCGAGTTAGCCAATAGGGAGATTAAGGGCATATTGGAAAAGACTGTTGCTACTAATCGTAAGGATTGGTCCTTAAGATTAATGGACGCTCTTTGGGCGTACAGGACAACTTACAAAACAATTTTAGGAATGTCTCCCTATAGGCTCGTATACGGTAAATCTTGTCATCTGCCGGTGGAAATTGAGCATAAAGCATATTGGGCAATTCAAAAGATCAACAAGAGTCTAATTGAAGCAGGTCTATCTAGGAAGCTCCAATTGAATGAACTCGAGGAAATTCGGAATGAGGTATTTGAAAATGCAAGATTGGACAAGGTTCACAAGAAAGAGTTGCATGATCGGCATATCATTCGAAAAAGCTTTCAGGTAGGGCAACAGGTACTCTTGTATGATTCTAGATTGCATCTATTCTCAGGAAAATTGAAGTCTCAATGGGTCGGCCCCTTTGTAATTAAGACTATTTCAAAATATGGGGCATTTGAGATACAAAATCTAGAGTCAGGACAATTTCTGACAGTCAATGGTCATAGGTTGAAACCATATCAGGGTTTTGTTAAGGAAAATGAAGGATTTGTGGATTTGGGTGAACCACCATCATCTGATGAGTAAGGGGAGTTTCGTGTCGTCTAGGAATCTGACGTTAAAAGACCACTTTTCCATTTAGGTTAAATGGATGTCTCTGGATTTGGGACATTAAAAAAAAAAAAAAAGGTATATTAAAAATATATATATATAAATATATATATTGTTTCTTTTCTGTATTACTTAATTAATTTTGACTCAAATAGTGTTTCTTTGTGTGCAGTCTAAACAAAATTTTTGCATACGAGTTTATACATTGAAGACCGTCAGGTATCCATATCTTTTATCCTTTTATTGCTAATTGAGGACAATATGTAATTCAAGTTGGGGGGTAAGGTGTACTTAGGAATTGATTTATTGGTATTGATCCATTGTGCAAATAATTTTGTTTGACTCGATAATATTGACTTGTGTGGTATACATACTTTTATTAAACCCATTTAAAAAAAATTAATTTAAAAAAAAACAACAAAATAAAAAAAAAGAGTTAAAAAAAAAATAGGGAGACAGAATTGACGTTGGGGGTAGCCACTTTTCTTGAGCAGTGTAATCACACTGCCCTATAAAGAAAGAGACACTGCCAAATGTTGAAAAATGAGACGCCAGACGACGCCAAGCGTGTCAGCGCAATTATGGCAGGTCTCGAGCTGAGTGTGGAATAGTGATGCTCATTGCTCTATAAGAGACTCCATATCTGTATGAGGCAAGCCACCCTTCTTGAGCTCAATCATCTCTCCTTTGTGTTATTCTCCGATCAGGTACTCTCATCCCTTTTGTAAAGTTTATAGTTCTTTATTTATTTATTTATTTATTTTTCTTCTTATTAGAGTTTTCTTTTTTAAAAAAAAAAAATGGATCTTCAGCTTTTAAAAATTCGCAAGTACTATCCATCTCTCCCAATGAATGATTTGAAAAAAATTTATACTGGTAGGTGTGTAAGACTTGGGACATTGATGCGTAATAACATCCCTGAAGATGTTCGTTGGCTGATCGAAGCAAAAGTTCGATTAGCTGGCGAAACTTCACCTAGTTTTAAGCATTTTTCAGGTTTGGGAAAGAGTAGTTTTGCGAAGAAACGAAGAGCGAAAAGAGTGAATGGTTGTCACAAGTGTGCTCGTTGGACATGTAACACATGATGCAAATTTGTGGGGTTTACGTCCGTAAATCGAGAAGATAAAATTAGTTTCATAAAGGATGGACTAAGTAAAGAGTCTTTGGATGATATCCGATTGACTCTTGAGACGCATCCGAGTGGAATAGTGCAAAGAGAACTTCTTGCTTTATGGACCCAGTTCATAAGTGACAACCAACGCTACAGTCTTGGGAATCTGACTAAAAACGACCCTGTTTGCCAATTTATAAGAAAATTGAATGGGAAGCCTATCCCCACTTCATAGAAAGTGTTTAAGCCGTTTCTGGACGTAAAACCAGAGGAAGATGTGAGCCACAATCACAACTACTTGTACAAATGCATGATTTTTGTTTGTGTTTATTTATTGTTGAATTTTTGTATAACTGCTTTTGATCACCAAACCTCTTTTCAGGGCATACAGAAGGAACAAATATAAATGGAAGGTCAGTCAGTTCGTCGAATCAAGACCATATGTGTAATATGTGGCTCTCAACTTGGGAGCGATAGTTGTTACGCACTTGCAGCAAGCGAACTTGGCCTAAAATTAAGAGAGAAAAATTAATTTGGTATATGGAGGGAGAAGTCGTGGATTGAATGGTTGTGTTTTACAAGCTGCACATCTTGGAAAATCATATGTGGTAGGTGTAATGCCAATCCCTTGGGCTGAACCACATATTTTCGGGATTACACGCGGTCAACTTATAGAAACGAATTCTATGTCTGAGCGCATGGCTTGTAAGATTTATCAGTCAGACGCCTTCATTGCTTTACCAGGGGGTTTTGGTACACTTGAAGAAATCTTCTGTATAATCTCTTGGGCCAAGAGCGATCTACATACCAAACCCATTGGACTTTTAAATGTTAACCATTTTTTCGATGGGTTGCTCTCATTTCTTGATCAGACTGTAGATCAAAAGTTCATTTCTCTTTCAGCAAGAAAGATTCTCATTTCTACATCTACTATTGAGGAGCTGTTAGAGAAATTACACACTTATGTTCCACAGCACGATCCTTATGAGCCTAGGATAGATTGGTCTAAGGCAATCAGAAACAAACGTCAAAAATGTCCGATTAATTTAGATTTATCACTGTGAGGAGTGCTCTTTGATAAGATGGCTGAGTAAGGAGTACTTTTGTACTCTTGAGACGCATCTAATTATTGTGCAACTTGCTGGATTTTTCTTGGTTGTGTTTTTTTTAAAAAAAAAAAAAAACTGTGGAATGTTATTAGATAAGTCTATGATAAGATGGCTGAGTAAGGAGTACTTTTTGTACTCTTGAGACGCATTTTGTTTATCTTATGACTTGCATGAAATTTTTATTTTGGTGTAAAAATATATAACTATATGGTATGCTCATTTGTTTGTTTGAGTTTTAGCAGTTCACAGTAAATCAATGGACTTGTGGAGTTACATGTATTCCTAACAACCCTATTTTATTACTGCAATTCAGGTTGAGGGGTGTAAGGTCTAGTTATGAATTATCTGGTTCATGATTAACTATGAATTTGCTATTGTATGCTTGTAGTTTTGTGTGAATTGATTATCTTTATCTGCTTTTATTAAAAAAAAAAAAAAAACACAAAAACAAAAAAAAAAAAAAAAATTTGTGTGTTTTAAATAATGTTATTCCTAAAGCTTTGGAGTTATGCACTAATAGCTGGTTAAGTTTGCAATACGGAACATGAATGCATTGATTTCTTATTTGAAAACTTATATGCATTAAAACAAGTAATTTACATTCATCGGGTATTCAAAATTTAAAATTGGTTATTGGTCATAATGTCAAAGGTAACAGTAATTAGCTGATTAATACATTGTATGATCCCTCAATAGAAGTGGAGACTATTACCCAAGTGAGTGTTTGAGCCTAATAACCGTTAATTCTGAGTGAAATAACACTTATTCTAAATATGATTTATTGTTTATCTCATCTTTTCAATGGCTTCAAAACATCAATTTGTTTTGAATGCCTAGTATGATAGCTGATGAATTTGACTGGTTTCAAATTCTGAATTAGATGACTGAGTAGCATTGTTTTGAAGCATGATAAGGGGATCAATTTCTTTCATTTTGGGCCAATTAACATTTTCTTTCTTTACATTAACCTCCCTTGCTAGCCCATTGAGCCAATTGTAGTATAATTTTTTTTCGTTACCCTCGTTTAACCCATAACCATATGAATTTTGTTTAACTTGGTGTGTTTATGAGAATTAGTCTGTCTAGCTACTTTCATACTTATTATAAAAAAAGAAAAAAAGAAAAAAAAAAGAAGAAAAAAAAAGAAAAGAAAAAAAGTGAAAAAGAAAAAAAAAAAGAATTATCTTAGCTATTCAACACAGTTGTTTCCTTGTAAAAAAAAAATGTCCAGTTTGATATTAGTGTTAAAAAAAAAAATTTCCAACACACCATTTGCACACTTTACCCTTTTATTTGACAACTAGTATTAACCTCATAGCCCCATTACAACCTGGTCTGGTCCCTCTTGATGCTATAAATCATGTGATCTCAGAATTCGAGTTTGGAGTAGGGAATCATGTTTAAATTCAAAAGTTACTCATCTAGAGCATTATTCCAGTCATGAAGCTATGTCATTTTCCCTGTTCTTTCATGAAAATACGTTCCTTGTATTTGTGATGACACCGAGTTTTGAACTTGTTCTACATTTACTCTTATAATGGTGCACCCTCTTGTGTGTACACCTGAGGAATCATTTTTATTTGAGGGAAAATCCATAGTAAGGTTTGAAGTCAAAACTTTGAGGGAGTAATTCTATGTGTTGATTATCCTAATTGTCATTCCTGAGATTGTATGACCATTAACCAAAAATCTGATTTAGAATGCTAAATTACTTATTCGATTTTATGCATTTCGGTTTCGAATTTGAAATTTTTACATTCATACAGTTATTGCGAATAAAGATTGACAAGTGTATAGTCTGATTGCTAAGGGACTAGCAATGTTTAAGTTGGGGGTATGATTAGTGGTTAATTTTGTAAAATTTTTATTATAATTATAACTCCCGTTTTGATTTTAAATTAGTTTAATTGAATAATTATGTGTAATATATATTTATATATATAATATAATATATTATAATAAACATGTAAATATAATATATATATATACTCAATGAAATACATGCATGGATTATCTATATAATATATAAGTATATAGTATCCCATATAATATCCCATATAATATATCATATCAATATATATATAATATAATAGATGATTTATTAATAAATTGCTTATTTATAGGTATGAAGAAGGTGGACTTGGAAGCCCAAAAAGAATTCAAGTCCATGAAGAATTCAAGCCTAAAAAGAATTCAAGCCCATGAAGAATGAAGAATTCAAGCCTATGAAGAAAAAAAAGAATTCAAACCCATGGAGAATTAAAGTCCATGAAAAAAATTAAAGTCCATGAAGAATTAAGACCCAACTTGAGCATCCCATGAAAGATATCATTTGAAGAAGGCCCAAGGATTATTTTTAATCCTAATGAAGATTAAAAATCAATTTATAGAAATCTATTTTTATTTTTTATGTGAGTGCTTTATTCAGTGTGTCTTTTAGCTAAAATTCATTTAACTTTATGAGTGCTTTATTAGGTATGTATTTTAGTTAAAATCCATTAAACTTTAATTATGTATTATAGCTAAAGTCCATTTAACTTTAAGTGTGTGAGTGCCCATTAGATATAATTATGTCTAGTTGAATAATTGAAAATTATGTGGTTTGTATTGCATCTTGTGGCCTATAAATAGGTTACTTGATTGCATTTGTAAGTGTGATTATTATTCTTGAATAAAAAAGTTTAGTTGTTTCCTTATAATTCTCTTTGAGAATTGTTCTTGTTCTTTCTCCTTTTCTTTATTATTTTCTCTTGTGATCTTACTTCATTTCTTTCTTCTTTTAAATTCTTATGTCATTTATTGTTACTTTATTAATCACCGCCTAAATGGCCGGTTAGTTTATGCCTTTAAATTTCTGCAATTTTAATTCTTGTCTTTTAAATATTCACCGCCTAAATTCTAGTAACTTTCATACATGGCATGAAAGCTCTAAGTTAGGTTTATGCTTCAATCCAAACCTAGTGATTTCTTAATTTAAAAATACACACTCATAGTGAAATTTAAATTAATGTTACTCTTTTAAAGCGTAGCTTTCTTTGGGAATCATTGGCGTTGGACACTGTCCTTGCCTTAACCCAAGATTGGGTTTAGCTACTCATATTTATTTATAAATTAATTAACAAGAATTTAAATGGCGTAATTTAAATGACAGAATTTAAATGACAGGATTTAAATGACAGGAATTAAAATAGCAGAAACTAACCGGCCATTTAGGCGGTGAATATTTAAAAGACAAGAATTAAAATTGCAGAAATTTAAAGGCATAAACTAACCGGCCATTTAGGCGGTGATTAATAAAGTAACAATAAATGACATAAGAATTTAAAAGAAAAAAGAAATGAAGTAAGATCACAAGAGAAAATAATAAAGAAAAGGAGAAAGAACAAGAACAATTCTCAAAGAGAATTATAAGGAAACAACTAAATTTTTTTATTCAAAAATAATAATCACACTTACAAATGCAATCAAGTAACCTATTTATAGGCCACAAGATGCAATACAAACCACATAATTTTCAATTATTCAACTAGACATAATTATATCTAATGGGCACTCACACACTTAAAGTTAAATGGATTTTAGCTAAAATACATACCTAATAAAGCACTCATAAAGTTAAATGGATTTTAGCTATAATACACAACTAATAGTTAAATGGATTTTAGCTAAAAGACACTTAATAAAGCACTCACATAAAAAATAAAAATAGATTTCTATAAATTGATTTTTAATCTTCATTAGGATTAAAAATAATCCTTGGGCCTTCTTCAAATGATATCTTTCATGGGATGCTCAAGTTGGGTCTTAATTCTTCATGGACTTTAATTTTTTTCATGGACTTTAATTCTCCATGGGCTTGAATTCTTTTTTTTCTTCATGGGCTTGAATTCTTTTTAGGCTTGAATTCTTCATGGACTTGAATTCTTTTTGGGTTTCCAAGTCCATCTTCTTCATACCTATAAATAAGCAATTTATTAATAAATCATCTATTATATTATATATATATATATATTGATATGATATATTATATGCGATATTATATGGGATACTATATGTTTATATATTATATAGATAATCCATGCATGCATTTCATTGAGTATATATATATATATATTATATTTACATGTTTATTATAATATATTATATTATATATATAAATATATATTACACATAATTATTCAATTAAACCAATTTAAAATCAAAACGGGGGTTATAATTATAATAAAAATTTTACAAAATTAACCACTAATCAGTAAGGTTGTGATGCAACTGAACCTGTGGAAGGGAAGGGATAGGGTTACTGATCTTGAATTCGTCAATTCCCTTGTGAATAAATGGAAACTAGATGGAGGAAATACGATAATACTCTGTAAATTTTATTTAAGGGTAAATTACTCTGTTTTTTCATTTGTATTAGATTAGAAGATAGTTTGTGTATGCTGGCATTTGTATACTTCCTTTTTGCGTTTTTCCAGTTAGAATAAGTATAATTCTAGAAGGTATGTTTCTAGAATGGTGGTTGACCGTTTCAGTTAGTTAGTTAATTTCTGTCAGCCGGTCAGTTAGTTAAGTCATTGTATTTCACACCCCTATAATCTATAAATAGGGATTGTGGGGCAAGGCAGTGGGGTGTGTGCTTCATTACGAAAAGGTCTTCTGTTTCTATCTTGTGGGTTGGGATTAATCGAGAGATTGAGAGAGAAAGGTTGGGTATAAGTTTTGTATTCTCGGGAATCCATTTAGCTTTCAGGGTATATGGTCTGGGTGTGGATTCGAGTACTCTTGTAATCATCCTAAAGGTTGTTTCAAGATAGTGGATTGGAGCTCAAAACAACAATTTGGATGTAGGTTTTTTTTGAGACCGAATCAGGATAAATCTTCTTGTGTTCTTACTGTTTTCTTTTGATTCTTGCTTGTGTTATCTATATTGTTTGTGGTCTCGGGTGTGGGAGTGCCTAGGGTGAGCTATTTGAGTTGAGAGAATCTAATGGAGTGTTACGATATACTCTAACATACTCTCAAGACTCCCAAGCCTTGGATTAATTATAAGTGGTCCACCCACATCTTGAAAATTACAGTGACCTTCTTTACTTTACAAAAGTTGTATCAGATTACCCCTGCTGTTAGACAACTGTGGTTATAAACAGAAAATGTTGACTTCAACAAAAAAATAATATATGAAATACCCAAAATGCCCTGTCATCTCTCCCCTCTCTTTCTCCATGCCTCTACTCCCTCCCTCTCCTCCCCCTCCCCTCCACGTCTGTCTCTCCCCCCCTTTCTCTTTAAACCCCTTCTATTATGAATTCATCAAAGGCATTTTGAGGGGTATATGTATATAGATGGGTATAGAGAGAGAGAGAGAGAGAGAGAGAGAGTTGTGATATGCAAAAGAAAATGGGAAATGTATTTTTTGAGAACTAATTTTTGCGGACATAATCTAAACCCTAAAGCAAGTTTGAGATTAATATTTAAGTTAAATATCATGAGAACGTATTCTGAAATATGAAACAATATTCTAATCTTTTCTCCACAGGGTTTTTTTTCAATATATAGTAATCAGTGAGGTACTCCATGTAGGTGTATAAAAGTGGTAGGAATTCCCCGTGTAACATAAATTGGTGATTTACTGTACATGAACCTTTTGATTTCTCAAATATGTGAAAAATAACCTTTTGCGAAAAATCATTATTTTTTTTGGCAGAAAATAACCAACATTCTACCTACCCAAAGAAAGAACCTGCATTCCATTTTTTGTACATGGAAAGGCTTCCCCTAAGAACACCAGAAAAAGACAACAAAAAAAAAAAAAAAGGGAAAGAAAAGGAGAGAGAGAGAAGAAAAGGAAGAAGGAAACAGAGAATCAAACATAAAAAACACAAAAGCAGTTGTTTAATTGTGAAGATGATAGGCCCCTGGTCCATTGGACCTGCCAAAGGCGTTCCAAGGGGCAGGGGCTAGGAGGTAAAATGGGTGGAGGATAGGAGGGGAAAACAAACCAGCACATGCTGTCAGAGCCAGTTATGCTGAGTAGGATGAGGTATAAATAAGAGAGTGTGAGAGAGAGAGGGTGGAATTTTTGTAAAAGGTTGTTGGAGAGTTTGGGCCTCTCGAATGCCCTATTGTTCTTATTTTCGTTGCTGCAAATTATTGAAAACCATTGATATTGGATTGCTGTGAATTTGCTACTTGGTATCCTATCAATTTGGTATCAGAGCATTCGTCGATCACCATGGTAAACCTAACTGAGAGAGTGGGGGGCCTGGAGGAGAAGGCCGACACGATGAGGGGAGAGATTCAAACCATAAACTGGAACGTAGCAGAGATGCTCAAGCAGTTTGCCATCATGCGAACAAGGTGGGACGGACAGGAATTGGAAAGGAAGGCTAAGGCCCATGGGAGCGAATGGCTAATGGAGTTTACCCCAGATTCTGAAGTGACCCCAGGGGGCAGCATGAACCGAGGAATGGAGGGAGGCATGAGCGCAACGTGGCGACAGGAAGTGAGAGGTCGGCGGCTGGAAATGCCAACCTTCGAGGGAGATAACCTGGACGATTGGATTTTCAGGGTGGAGAGGTACTTTGCAATCAACCAGCTGTCCGATGATGAGAAGATTGAGTCCGCCGCATTGTGCTTCGAGGCAGGGGCCCTCACTTGGTTTTAGTGGGAGTCTAGGCACAGGGGGATCCGCAGTTGGGAGGAGCTCAAGCAAGGAATTCTCAACCGATTCCGTCCAACTCAAGAGGGGTCACTAGAGGAGAGGTTCCTAGCTCTTCGACAAGATGGTATTGTCAAGGATTAACGGCTGATGTTCGAGACCTTGGCCGTGCCAGTGTCGGAAGTCTCTGAGGCGTTCTTGGAGGCCCATTTTATCAACGGCCTTAAGCCAGAAATCAAGGCTGAGATCAGGGTACTGCAACCTAGGGGGTTGGATCGGATCATGATGATGGCTCAATGTATCGAGGTAAAAATGCAGTCATGCTCAGCTGCAGTAGGGCGTTCGGACTAGTGAGAGGTAATTCCCCTACCCACTCTACAACCAATGTCGTTTAACCCCCTCCCATACAATCAAGAAGCCCGACTCCTCATTCGAGAGTCTTTAGTCAGGTGAGCAACAAGCTGCTAGTGGCGGGGAGTGGCAGCAATGTCCCTTTTAAATGACTCAGTGAGGCCAAGTGGAAAGCCAAAAGGGAGAAGGGTTTATGTTTTCGTTGTGATGAGAAATATTCGGTTGGCCACCGGTGTAAGAACAAGGAGCTGCGCATTATGATGATTTATGATGAAGAAAGGGAAGAGGAAGGAGTCGAGGTGGAAACAGGTGAAGGAAGGGAAGAAGAAGAAGTGAGGCAAGGCAGCGAGGTCATTGAACTCTCAATGAATTCAGTTGTGGGATTGACAACACCACAAACCATGAAGTTGCAAGGGGATATTGAAGGGTAGCCAGTGGTAGTACTCATTGATGGAGGGGTGACACATAATTTTATAGCAGCTGAGTTGGTGCAGCGGTTGGGGCTGCCAAGAACAGAAACGGCCGGGTATGGGGTGATTATGGGGACGGGAATGGCAGTGCAAGGGGCGGGCATTTGCAAGGGGGTGACATTGCACCTACAAAACCTACAAATCGTGGAGGATTTTTTGCCTTTAGAGTTGGGTAGCTCGGATGTTATCTTAGGAATGAAGTGGTTAGCCGCAGTTGGTAAAATGAATGTGGATTGGAAAACTTTGACAATGAAGTTTCGAGTGAGGGGTATGACAGTAACACTGCAAGGCAACCCAAGCTTAAGTAAAACCATGGTGTCTTTAAAGGCCATGCTGAAAGCTCTTAAGGGAAGTGGGGAGGGGATGTTGCTGGAGTTGAGAGCCATTACAGCAAAATTTGAAGAAAAGTAGTGGGTAATCCCAAGGTTGCTGCAAGGAGTGCTGGAAGAGTTTGAAGGGGTATTTTCTAATCTTGAGGGGCTGCCACCATGCAGAAAAAGAGACTATGCTATTAACTTGATTCTAGGAATAACACCCGTACATGTGAGACCTTACCGTTATCCTTACATGCAAAAAAATGAGATCGAAAAACTGGTGGGCGAGATGTTGGGAGCTGGGATTGTGCAGCCAAGTTACAGTCCATTTTCTAGCCTGGTGTTGTTGGTTAAGAAGAAAGATGGAGGGTGGTAGTTTTGTGTCAACTACAGGGCTTTGAACAAGGTAACCATCCCCAACAAATTTCCTATACCTGTGATTGAGGAGTTGTTGGATGAGCTGCACGGGGCTGTGGTTTTCTCCAAGCTGGATCTAAAATCTGGCTACCATCAGATTAGGGTTAAGGTTGAAGATGTTCCCAAAACAGCTTTCCGGACACATGAGGGCCACTACGAGTTCCTAGTTATGCTGTTCGGGTTGACAAACGCACCTGCAACCTTTCAATCACTAATGAATGATATCTTCAGGGAGTATTTAAGGCGTTTTGTATTGGTTTTTTTTTTTATGATATATTGGTGTATAGTAAGAGTTTAGAGCAACACACGAAGCACTTACGTTGTGTTTTAAAAGTGTTGGCAGAAAATCAGCTACTTGCTAACAAGAAAAAGTGCTTGTTTGGGCAGTCAGAGGTTGAATACTTAGGCCACATCATATCTCAACAAGGTGTATCAGCTGATCACGCTAAGGTGTAAGCGATGGTAGATTAGCCTACTCCTACAACAATGAAGGAATTGAGAGGATTCTTGGGACTCACGGGATATTATCGGCACTTCGTGAAAGACTATGGCAAGATGGCGAGGCCCTTAATTGAACGGTTGAGGAAGAATAATTTCTATTGGGATGTGGCAGCTGAGCAAGCTTTCCAACAGCTTAAGGCGAAAATGGTTTCCTTGCCCGTGCTCGCTTTGCTGGATTTTGATAAACCTTTTGTGGTAGTGGCGGATGCTTCGGGGGAGGGTATAGGGGCTGTTTTAATGCAGAATCACCGACCCATTGCTTATTTCAGTCAAGCTTTCAATCAGTTAGGGAGAACGAAATCAATTTATGAGCGGGAATTGATGGCCATAGTCTTTGTAGTGCAAAAATGGAGACATTAACTTTTAGGGAGGAAATTTGAGGTTTGGACTGACCAAAAGAGCCTCAAATACTTGATGGAACAACGGTTGGTAAGCCCAGAATATCAGAGATGGATGGTGAAACTAATGGGATTTCATTTGAGATTCATTATAGGTCGGGATTGGAGAATAAGGTCGCTGATGGGTTATCACGCATCAACCATCTAGCAGCCTTCATGGCTTTGACAGTACCACAAGTACTCCAACTAGATCAATTGGCCCGTGAAGTAGGAACAAATGTCAGGGTGCGGCAAATTATCAAGGATCTACGCACTGATCCTGCTTCCCAACCCAATTTTCAGTGGGTGGGCAGCCAACTGCTATGCAAAGGGAGGTTGTACATACCAAAAAGGGTCATCCCTCATTCCATTGATTTTACATGAGAGACATGATGGCAGTCTCGGGGGGCATTCAGGATTCTTGAAGACTTACAAGCTAGTGGCGGCTAGTGGTTATTGGCAAGGGATGAAGAAGGACATTCACAACTATGTGAGTAATTGTGTTGTTTGTCAACAGAACAAATTTTCAGCTTTAACACTTGGGGGATTACTGCAGTCTCTTCCCATCCCTAACCAAGTTTGGGAAGATATAGCTATGGATTTTATTGAGGGGTTACCTAGGTCGGGCAAAATAGATTCAATATTAGTGGTAGTAGACTGACTAAGTAAATATGGGCACTTTATCGGGCTGAAACATCCGTTTACTGCAAGGGAAGTGGTTGGAAATTTTGTTAAGGAGATAGTAAGGTTACATGGCCTCCCAAGGTCCATTGTATCGGATAGGGACAAAATTTTCATGAGCCGCTTTTGGGAGGAATTGTTCCGCCTCCTAGGTACTAAACTAAATCGAAGCACCGCCTATCACCCACAAACTGATGGGCAAACAGAGGTACTGAATCGGACCTTGGAAACATATTTGCGTTGTTTTGCTTCCTCTCAATCAAAATCATGGTCCATGTGGCTTCCTTGGGTTGAACTATGGTACAACACATCCTACCATACAGCTGCAAGGTGGTGTATGGCAGAGAACCTCCAGCCTTGGTGAGGTTTGAAAGAGGTTCCACTCCGGTGTCAATGGTGGAGCGACAATTAGTTGAACGGGATAAGATTTTGGATGACTTGAAGACTCAATTGTTGAGGGCTCAATCAGTAATCAAAAGTGGTGCTGACAGGATGAGAAGAGAGGTAAACTTCAAAGTGGGGGACTTGGTTTATTTGAAATTGCGGCCATATCGTAGAAAATCGCTGGCTGGTCGCTCCAACGAGAAATTGGCGCCTAGATTTTATGGTCCATTTGAAGTGGAAAAGGAGGTAGGACCGGTTGCCTACAAATTAACACTGCCCTCCCATTGCAACATCCACCCTATCTTCCACGTGTCCCAATTACGTGAGGCAAGAGGGGCGTTGAGGGCTAGTGTGCAAGTTCCCAGCCAACTGAGTGCAGATTTGGAGCTATTGGTGGAGCCAGAGGCAGTTCTGGGGGTTCGATTAGGAACGGGAAGTAATCGACAAGGCAGGGAGGTTTTAATTCAATGGAAGGGGCTGCCCCCTTTAGAAGCAACATGGGAACTAGTTAACCTCCTTCAGCAACAATTTCTAGATTTCCACCTTGAGGACAAGGTGAAAGTGAAAGGGGGGGATAATGATAGGCCCCCGATCCATTGGACCTACCAAAGGCGGCCCAAGGGGCAGGGGCTAGGAGGTAAAATGGGTGGAGGATAGGAGGGGAAATAGTTGGTTTGTTGTAACAAACCCGCACATGCTGCCAGAGGCAGTTATGCTGAATAGGATGAGGTATAAATAAGAGAAAGAGTGAGAGAGAGAGGGTGGAATTTTTGTAGAAGGCTGTTGGAGAGTTTGGGCCTCTCAAATGCCCTATTATTCTTATTTTCGTTGCTACAAATTATTGAAAACCATTGATATTGGATTGCTGTGAATTTGCTACCTAGTATCCTATCAGAAAACAACCCCAATTTTCTGGAAAAATGGAAAACTTGATATGGGATTTTGAAAATGTGGTTCTCCAAAATTCTTGAGGAGTTAAGAGTTTTCCACATCTTCCGTACTAATTTGGAGATTTGGAAAACATGGTTCTCAAAAAAAATTTCCCAAATCATTACTCCTTTAACATAGGTTACATAAAAGAAAAACATCTCTCTCTCTCTCTCCCCCTCCCTCCCTCGAACATATGTTCCAATTTTCTAGATTGAAAATTGGTTTTCTCTACTAGTAACATTTTAACATGCTTTTTAAATTTTCTATGGAAAATGAAAACTAAAGATTTTATAGAAAATTGGAGATAGAAAACGAGAAACATTTTCCTCAATTAAACAGTTCCTTCATGTCTTCATCTCCTTAAATGGGTTTAGGGTTTATATCTCATTCAATAGATACATATAGAGAGATGAAAAAGGGGTGTGTGTGTGTTGAGATATGAGAGATGAATGGAAAAAAAGAGATAAAGGGTTTAGAGAGAGGGAGAGGGTAGTTTTGGCAGGCATTTTTTCCTATTTTTAATTTAAAATGCAGGGGCAAAATAGTTGATATATCTTGCTCCTTAACGTCCGTGTAATAGCGGGAGGTCACTATAATGCTGAGTATGAGGGGCACCACCTGTAATTAAGCCAAGCCTTAGGAGCGCCAAGTGTAACCCTTAATTAAAACCACTTTGGTTTATGGTATACCTTACATTTTTATTTAACATAAATTGCACTACCACCTATAAGATAAAACTAAAATACAAAAATGCTTCTCAAGCAATGTTATTAAAGGCCCAAGGCACACTAAGGCACAAAAGGGTGTTAGAGCTTAAGGCCTAAGGCGTAAGGCGAGGCGTGCATCTGATGGAACTAGGCACATACTAACTGAAAAAAAAAGAAAAATATATATCCTAGTTGAAGAGTAAGATATAAAATAGGTCTCAACTCCTAACAACATATTCACAAGCATGTTATCAAGGAAATTAAAAATTTCAACATATATTAATGAAAAGAACAATAAAAAAATGTCAAAAGATGCAATCTAAATTTTTTTAAGTCAACTTAAATTAAATCTTAAACAATTTATAGGTCTTAAATATCAAGATTAACTAATTATGTATTATAAATAATCTAAAATTCATCCTCATCATTAAGATCAAACATTTCCATATTTTCATCATTAGAAGCATCATTTCTTATATTTTCTTTCATATTATCTCCCTCTCCATCTTCATCTAGTTCAAATTCAATTGGAGCATTTGTAGTAGTAGTTCTTTTACTCATTGTCAAATTTGTAACTGAATCAATAAATTTAAACCCTAAATAGTAAAAAATTAAATAAAATAATAAATAGTAAAATAAAAACCCTAAAAAACAATTAAAAAAGCCCAAGTGGGCCTAAGCCCAAGGCGCCTTGGGCCTAGGCACCCTTGGGCGTGCCTTGATGGTCTGTGCCCGCTTGGAAGCACTTTAGGCACCCAAAGTGCACCTTGTGCCTAGGCTCGCCTTTAATAACACTGTTCTCAAGTATAAATAATTACAATAAATGCCTTTACTTTTAAAAATGTGTTATTATTTCTCTTACTTCTATTGGCCAATAATCTAAAAGTCATCCTCATCATCAAGATCAAACATTTTCATATTTTTATTATTAGAAACATCATCTCTAATAATTTCTTCCACATCATCTCCTTCTCTATCTTCATCTAGTTCAAATTCAATTAGAGCATTTGAAGTAGTAGCCCTTTTACTCATTGTCAAATTTATAGCTGAAACAATAAATTTAAACCCTAAACAGTAAAAAAATTAAATAAAGTAATAAACAATAAAATAAAAACACTAAAAAACAATTAAAAAAGCCTAGGTGCGCCTAAGCCCAAGGCGCCTTGGGCCTAAGCGCCTCTGGGTGTGCCTTGATGGTCTGTGCCTGCCTAAAAGCATTCTAGGCGCTCAAGGTGTGCATTGTACCTAGGCTCGCCTTTAATAACACTGTTCTCAAGTATAAAAAATTACCATGAATGCCTTTACTTTTAAAAACGTGTCATTATTTCTCTTTCTTTTATTGGCCAATAATGGAAGTTAAAAGGAAATGTTGACGTAAACTAGGAACGAGTGCACTATCTAAAATGCCCTTGATTTTCGTAGCCAAAAAAATGCCCTTTATTTTATATCGGTGTCAACACTACTAGCATTGATAAAGGGGATAAAATTACTAAATACATTGTTATGATTATTTAAAATTTTCTTCTAATACAAAGAAATTAACTTCTTTTCTTTCTTTCTTTTTCCCTTTGCTAAGTAAATTAGTTTCTTTTTTAAAGAAAGGAATTTAGTTTAAAAAGAGGATTTAAGTAGCCATAAAAACTAATAAAAAGTAAATAAATAAAAAAAGTAATATGAATCAACCAATATTATATTTTAGAAAGTATATTATTTTTGTAGTTATTCATAAAAAGAAATATGCTTATAACTAATCCAGTATAAATAATTACCAACACCAGCAACAATTACAGACCTTAGTCCCATTAGATGGGAATTCTAGACCTTTAGCTATTTTTAATCCTATGAAAAATGACAAGAACTGCAAAATATGTTAGTCACCCCCTCCCCCACAACCTAACCATCCATATGGTACAGTCTCATTTTTGCCTACTGCCCAATCCTCTCTCTCTCTCTCTAGTCAAATGAAGCCATTTTAGGCTTGGCTTGGACTCCAATTGGTTTGTTGATTGCTGGCGGTGGGAGGTGGTGTATTGAAGGCTGTAGCTGGGTTGGGGGTAAAGTGGGTGATGGTGGGTTCTGTGACTGGTTCGGAAATATGGGTCTTTTCCACTCCAGGACAGTAAATTCTATTCATAGCTGACTTTGTTGTTGATAGTAAATTCAATCCCAAGGTCTTCTGTGACTGCATTTTTTCTTAGTTAACTTTGGAGGGGAAATAATCAAATATGACGGGTAAGGAAAAGGGAGATTTGCCGACCACCATGTTTCTAGAAATTCGCTTTTACATGATTAATCTGAAGAGAATGGTATATGGTATCAACTTAGTATATTTCTTCAACACATTAGATTCCATTATTATTCTTTAGAACATATATTACCACATTCCCTTCAGCATTTTGGAAATGAGCATTCCAGCTAACGTAGTGGAGAATCTGTTGTGTAGTATGTGAAACAACTGATCATGATTCGGCATGACTACAGAAAAATCACCCTTCTAAATGGTCCAGCAGAAAGAGATCCTCAATGTTATTGCTCATTTCAGTATGCTAAAAGTAGGTTTAGATGGAATACATTATTGACTAGTTCCATTGAGCTTTGATCTCTGCATAATATCTTTCCTGCTATGCCTTTGTGATACTGAGTTCCTTTTGTGCTTGGTTCCTCACTTGTGGAGGATGATTGCTAATGGCAGGATGGAACCATGGCACAACTTTTTCACAGTAGTTTTGAGAACTGTTTAATTTACCATCCTTGAATTCTAATTGACGGTCTTCATAGGATCTAGGAATCTCTTCGCATATATCCTTGTAGGGGACTGTTTCCACATTACATTGGGACTTTTGGCACGCATTCCATAACTAGAAATGGTTATGTTCGTGGATAATAGGAACTTGCAAGGTCCTCAAAATGGAACCTTCGTTACCTTATGTTTTTTTTCTTTTTTGGGTCTCTTATAGCGCTATGCTTTTAGAAATTAATGCAATGGAGTATAATTGTTTTTTTTTTCTTTTTTGGGGGGGGGGGGGGAGGGGGGGGGGTGTGTGTGTGTCTCTTATAGCTAGGCTTTTAGAAATTAACGCAATGGAGTTTAATTGTATGGCCGCACCTGCTGCAGGGCTTGTTGACCCTCTCCAGAATGCATGATTCAGAAAACAAGCCAGTGTTACTGTGTTCTTGCAATGACAACTCTGTTCGTGTTTATAACTTACCATCGTGAGTTTTAACCTTTAACTTGTAGTACTCACCCTGTTGTCCATTTGAATGATATTTTTTCTCCTATATTGATGTAGTTTTTCAGAGAGGGGCAAGCTATTTGCAAGGCAAGAGGTTCGATCGATACAGATAGGTCCAGGCGGTCTGTTTTTTACTGGTGATGGAACTGGTCAAGTGAGAGTATGGAACTGGTTGACTAGAGCAGCTACCGTGTCTTGATGAATGAAGCTGTTTCCTTCGCTCTTCGCAATTTTCCTCCGTAAAATTTTTGAATTGGATCCCTGTAACATAAGCTCAATAGAGAATTAATTTTTGCTAATTCAGAAAGCGAGCTAGTAGTTTAGTTGCTTTGAGACCATAGTTTTCAACTCATCTGTGTTGTTGTAATTGTACCCTAAATATATATATATATATATATATATATTGAGAAGCATTAATGAAAGAATTTTCTGACCTTATCTTCCAGTGAAACATTGTTTTATTTTCAATTCTCACAAAGGCCTTAGAAGTGGCATTTTCTGTTTTTGGATGACTTGTCAAAGATAAGGTATTCAATAGTTGTGCTCAATGGGTGTGCTTTCATTTCGAATTTCCGTATAATATTATACCCCCGTGTGTTAAGAAAATATGCTTCATGACAAACAAAGGTTGGACAAAAAATGTTTTAGTTAATTTGTGTATGGGTCAAGAAAAGAAATGTTAGGTTAATTTTTTATTTGGAGAAATAATTTTATCAAAGATGTTCAATCATTTTGTTATGGTGTGCCAGTAACCGAAGGCGACATTAGGGATCATAATCTTTTCTCGACTTGACTCTTAACAGATCTTTTACAAAATTGCAGTCCATTTAAGATAAATCTGAACTTAAAATTTTGTCTAATTAATTGGGGATAGATGATAAAAGAAAAATACCTGCACAAGTACGATGTCAATTAACATATATATTTTTTATTTTCTTTATATTGTTCTACAAGCCTAATACCATCCCAAGCAACTTAACTAAGTTAAGGCTGGCTGTTATCCATTTATTAAACCCAAAGTGTTGGGCGCTTGCAATTAAAAGATGTAATTTAGCCAAATAACAAAATATATTTAACAATAATCATAACAATGTAGTCACCTCAAATTTAATTGAGAACTTTGAGATAAAAAAAAAATAATTTTTAATTACTAAATGAGTACAAGTTTTAAACTAAATGATGGATATATCCATCAACCCAAATAAGAAACTTATTAGATATAATACCCAACAAGTGAGATTTAAGCACAAAACAAGATACACCATCTCTACACTCTCAAGGAAGACTTCAGCAGACCTCTTGAGAGTAGAATGCGTTTTACAGTTGGACACGCAGTTACAATATCTAATATGAATAAGATTACTTCAATGGTGACTTAGAAAAAAAATACATTAATTCAATGGTGATTCCATTTGTTCTAATCCAAAAGAGTAATGTTATTTGTGCACTGTATTGTATTTTGATATTATGTTTGATACTTATAAAATTATAAGCACTTTTTTAAAGTAATTAATAATATTTTTTTTATGAAATTATCAATTACTTTTCAAAAATTATAAACACTTTTAATTTTTAAAATTAGAAATACCTTTACATAATTTTAAATATCAAAACAGAATCTTTCATCTTTCAACATATACACAAATGGCACTGGTGAATCCAAAATCAATGCTCATTGAACGAGTTGGGCCAGGCTTATGTGACCCAAATTTCATCTAAATTTAAATTCTAATGCTTGTAGAAAAATGTCTCTTTTCTTTCAGCACAATCAAATAAACTCGGGTTTTAAAAGAGTTTTTGTAGCATTATAAAAATAGTTAGCTTAATCGTTTTGATTTCTTTTTAAATGTAAGGTTGAGAGTTGAAATATTGTATATTTCATAAATATTCATCCAACTAAGAACAGATAGCAAGCTTACAACTCCAATTTATTAGCCAGCCAAAGAAAAAGAAACCAGACAGATAAAAGGCTTTCAAGGTTACTGAGATCATTATTCATAGAATTACTTCATTCTCCACCATGTTAAGGGTTTAGAGTTTAGGGTAACTTCATTCTCTACCATATTCCTTTCACTTCAAATTTTTCATAGAAGAGGCAAACTTCAGTGCCCAGATGTTCTGCAGAGTCTATAGATTGAACATGACCTTAATGGCGCTGCCACCGCGAGCACTGGTCTCAAAAGCTTCTTCAACCTCCTGCTGCGAGAACCCGAATCTGTGGGTTATTAAGGGCTTCACATCAATCTTTCCACTGCTGAGGAATTCAAGGCAAAGCGGCCATGTGTTCTTGTATCGGAACACTCCAATCAAATCAACCTCCCTAACATAATCCCAAAGCGAAAGAATTAGAATGTTACTTGGTTATCAGATATACTTCATCATAATCTGTCAGGGGTGAAATGAAGTCCAAGGCCAAGGTTTAAGTGATTACATTGAAAAATCTGATTCTGATTACCTTGCAGCAGCTGGGGTGAGAGGAACAGTTACTTCGTGGTGACCCATTCCCACAATGCAAACTCTTCCACCTGAACGAGTGGCGCTTAGAGCTGTCGAAATGGTTTTGTTAAAGCCGGCACAATCAAAGGTCACATCCACTCTTGCACCCCCCATAGTTTTAAGAATCTGTTCTACATCCTTGCTCACATCCTGCACATCGAGTTGTTCTGTTAAGAACTGGCAAATGGGGAAGCACAAAAAGACTTGCATTTGGCATACGATCACGATCCAGCTATGTCTAATATGCATTTGGAAATATGTTTGAATGAATTCCAATCGTCTATGAGATAGGGAGGATTCTAGAATATGTTTTACATGCCTGGATGCTTGTTGAAACTTTAATAGTTTCATCTGCACCGACTTCCTTGGCAACTGAGAGACGGTTGTCATCTACATCCACGATGACTATTCTGGGAGCTCCAAAGGCACGAGCTGCAAGCAGCGTTACCAGACCTATGGGACCGGCTCCCATGATCAAAACATTGGTTTCGCGACCAATGTTGGCGCGCCGACAAGCGTGAACGCCAACACTAAGGGGCTCGCACATTGCCCCTTCCTCCAAGCTCACATTCTCAGGCAGCTTAAAGCACAGGTCTGCTGGGTGCACTACCTGTTTGTTGAGAAGGGACAAAGAAAGAAGAAGAAACTCACAACTTTAACTTGGTCTTTATTTTTCACTTCTAGAAACCAGATAAAAAAAAACTAATGTCAGCCATAACAATAGTGTCCACAGAGAAGCAAAAGATTAATTAAGATTGGTGGGTAGAAGCAGTTTCTGGGTTATTCTGCACTGTGCCAGTGTGGTTATCCTGTGATGTGGAAACAATGCACCGTAAGCTATAGTTGAGTTGAAGAAGATGAAAAGAAGCCAACAAAAAACAATATCCTCATCAACTGACCATGATAAAGAAAAAATGATGAAAGAACAAAAGGAATTGCAATTTTAGAAACCTGATTGGCAAGAGAACCATGGACAGGAGGAGTCGCGAAGAACTTCATATCGGGGCATAGATTGTAGCGGCCCTCTTTGCAGTGGTAGCAGCGCCAACAACTGATGCCGGGCTCCAAGGCCACTCGGTCTCCCGGCACCAGTGATTTCACCTCGCTCCCAACTTCTTCTATAATCCCGGCACACTCATGCCCAATAACCATAGGCTCCTTAACAACGAAGTCTGCACATCTCAAGGTCTGTGATTGACACAAAGCATCAAACACATGGAATCAACCGGTGATGATGATAGTTAACCCTTTACTATCTTTTCCCCCTGATTGCATCTAATTATGAATGAAATGGTTAAAGAAGAAAGTCTTCACCTTCAGGTAGTGAACATCACTGCCACAAATACCAACAGCTTTCATCCTAACTCTAACATCACCGGGACCTAACGTGGGGAACAATCGCCCAAATCCAAATTAGCAAAAGGTAAAGGACTCATAAAGATAACCAAACATACTAATTAAGCAGCAGCAAAACCCAACAGAAAATAGCATCAGAGAGGCTGTAAAATCGGATAACAGCTTATCATCAAGCAAGAAGGAAACGAAACAAAACAAAACAAAACAAATCAAATCAAAGGAAATTGATCTGTAACTGAAGGAACCCAACAAACAACAGAGGCCAATGAGTTGATGTTACTATAGAAAAGATGGATTGGTCGTTTGGGCTAACCAAGGGTGGGCAGCTTGAAGGGCTGAATCTTGAGGGTGTTGATGCCGAGAAGCCAAGCCGCCATGTTCTCTTCTTCTTCTTCTTCATCCTTTTGGCCTTCAGCTCCACCGCCACGGGACATCCCTCCCTTACCCATCTTCTTCTTCTTCTTAATCTGCAAGCGCTCTGTTGGAACAATTTTTCAGGGCAGATCAAGTGGCAGAAGACTCGCCGACAATGAACTTTATACTTGTATTGGATTCAATTAATTATTTGGTTACCATATACATGTATATATATATCCAATCCAATCCAATGCAGCTCAAAGGTAACAACATAAATCTAAAATCTAATCAAGGCCAGCTGGAAAACATGCATTGCTACACTCATAATAATAATTAAAACAAAAAATAAAAATTCACATCTTATATCTTATATATCATCATATTAATATAAAATAAAAATTAGAGCAGCGAGATAAATTTGTGGCAACTATCCGAGTAAGCAATGGGTGTGCCGCAATTGCCCGGTTATAGTCTTGGGCTCGCAAGTCGTACCCTTTCATTTATATGCATGTAATCCGTACCTACAAAGCTGTCGCCATCCGCCATCCACACCCACACCCACACCCACTTTTTGTCCAAATCGATTTGTCTCCTCAAATTGTGTTCTTTCCTCACGAGGAATCTCTCCTAAGTTCTAGCCTTCTCCCTTGAGATAAGGATACGATGTTGGCCTCAACAAGCATAAGCAGGGACGACTTGTAATACTATACTTTGAAAAAAAATATAAACTGTAATCTTATACTCCACATGTGATTTAAGAGCCTATTTGTCATTAACTCATCACCAATTAATGGGTATTTAGTATTAGGTAGTCTTATAATCATAAAATATCAACTCTTTATAATAAAAATAAAAAAAAACAATAGAATATTCAAGGGAGATCAAAATAATTTTATTTTAAAAATTAGGGATAGCAATGGACGCCCCCTTAGTGGGGCCCAATAAACCTTTCTCTCAATTCAAGGCAAGTTTTGAGTAAAAATACTTATCTAAGAGGATGGGAATTATTATGTTATCGGAGGCAAATTTGGGTTGGGGGTGGGTCCCATTTCTATGAATCCCATTCTCTTGAGTCCTACACTCCCTCTCAATTTGTCAATGTCAGTTAAATCGTCAAACAATAATTTTTTTTTTTATTAAAAATGGCCACCAAGATGGGTATGGGTAGTGGAACAAAGATTCTTCTTTCACTTGTATTATGTTATGCTATCTTTTAATATAATATTTAATGAGTTTTAAAAATATTTATCAAATCGTGTCGCGTTAATAAATACAATTATATTTATTTAGATAATATTTATTAAAATAAGTAAAATAAAATTTTATCAAAATAATTTATCTATAAAATTTAAGATAAATTATTCAAAAAATGAATGAATAAATTTATCTTACAAATTTAAAATAAAAAAATTATGTGATTTCATTTTAAAAAATTTAATAAACACAATATAAATTATTTTTATTTAAAATATTTTTTATATTTCATATTTTTTTATTTATATTTTAATTAACAAACGTTACCCTAGATCCATTTATCAAATAAATTTAATATTTAGCCTCAAAGCAATCCCATGTAGGAGTGTATTTGATTCGGAAGATAATATATTATATATTATATGTATATTAGTAATAAAAATAAAAATTATATTAATTTCAATATATTAGACGGATCTGAAATGGGATGACCCCACTCAACCGCAATCAATCACAATTGGATGAATATTTTTGAAGCCAATTGGAAGACGAACGACCCTTTGCTAATGCCCAATTGGAAAAATTACTCTCACATTGAAGAGGACGTCTGCCTTTTTATCTGTCACCGCAAATTATAACATCATTACCACAAATACGAATACCTTTAATCCTAACTGTTAACATATGCTGATGTGACGTAGATAGGCGATCATTAGGATCCCCACCCCAATCCGCATTAAGAGAAAAAAGTACTAGTGGATGAGTTATGAATTAAGATACCAAAGGATATTATTATACTACCTTTAAGGTATCGGAGAACACCATTAACTGCTGCTGTACAGGGTTTGAGTTGGCGAGCAGATCATGCCACAGTTGGAGATAGCCTTGTTCTAAAAAGTGAAATTGTTCATTCGGATGCTTCTTATCTTTGGTCTGATAAGACGTGAGAGGGTTTAACTATGATGACTCAGCCAGACGCAGTAGTTAGATCGTTCTCATCATGCACAAAGAGCTCTCTCACTTTGAAGAAAAGTTACTCCCACACTATTACTTGCGAGTTTTGATCCTTGATACTTATTCTAAGATTCATCACAGAAGACACTTCATGCCCTCTTCTTGACTAACTAAGCTGCCTATGCCGGCAGTTGGAGATAGCCTAACGTGGGGAACAATCGCCCAAAGCCAAATTAGCAAAAGGAAAAGGACTCATAAAGATAACTAAGCAGCAGTAAAACCCAACTGAAAATAGCATCAGAGAGGCTGTACAATCGGATGACAGCTCATCATCAAGCAATAAGGAAAGGAAACAAAACAAAGGAAATTCATATGTCACTGAAGGAAGCCAACAAACAACAGAGGCCAGTCAGTTGATGTTACTAAAGAAAAGATGGATTGGTGGTTTGGGCTACCAAGAGTTACGTAGGGAGGTTGAAGGGCTCTATCTTGAGGGTGTTGATGCCGAGAAGCCAAGCCGCCATGTTCTCTTTTTCTTTTTCTTCTTCTTCTTCACCCTTTTCGCCTTCAGCTCCGCCGCCACTGGACATCCCTCCCTTACCCATCTTCTTATCTTCCAACCAAATATCTAATCTGCATGCCTCCAAACAATGAATTTTATATTTGTACTGGATTCAATTAATTATTTAATTGTTATATATAAAGTTTTGATGTTCTTAAAACAAAGGAGATAAACTTGTCCCATGGATCCGAGTCAGCAGTGCGTGTGCCGCAATTGTCTGGTTATAGTTTAATTTGGGCTCGTACCCTTTCATTTACATAATCCGTACGCACCCACTCTGTCCTTTCGATTTTTAGTCTCAAATTTTGTTCTTTCCCCCTCACAAGGAATCTCTCCTAATAAGTTCTAACCTTCTCCCTTGAGAAGGATTATGATATGATGTTGGCCTCAACACCAAGAACTAGAGACGCCTTCTCCTGCCGACATAGATTGAAGGGCTTATGCTTATTTTATGGATAAATTACTTCTTGATCACGTGTGATTTAAGGGCCAATTTTTCATTAACTCATCAATAATTAATGGGTACAACAAATTTAGTATTTGATGGCTTTATAATAATAAAATATCAACTCTTTATAAAAAAAAACAATAGAATCCCCGGAGATCAAAATAATTTTATTTAAAAATTTAGGGATAGCAATGGACGTCCCCCCAAGTGGGGCCCAGTAAACCTTTCTCTTAATACAAGGCAGGTTTGAATAAAAAGGATAGTTATCAAAAAGGATAAAAGGATTCATATGGGCCTTTAAAAATAGCCACCAAATGTACCTAATATTTGCCCACAAAGCAATCCCACCCAGGGGTGTTTATTTGAATCGGGAATGGTTGGGTCCAACCCTATTCAGTGTTAAATATTCTATTTTTAATATAAAATTTTAGAAAATTGTTGCTTCTTATCCAATGGGACAGTTGAAGGCGGGCTTGCAACTATAAGAGATGGGCTTCAACGATCAATCCGTCGAGAGGTGGTTTAAGTAAGTAAGAAAATAAAATATCAAAGTATCAGTAGATTAGAAAGAGAATATATATCTTGACTCTAATGAGAGTTGACTTGTATAAAAAGTAAAGAAATTCTCTTACATGTAGATTGAATTCACAATTAATAAGAATGAGATTTGTCATTAATGAGAATAAGATCTTAAGCAGATATAGAAATATTTAACATGTGACTGAAATAATATTGTTGTAAGCTAGCGCAGAACTAGGATCGAGTTGAGGGTTGAGCTCGACCCAAGACGGAGCTTGATCGATCTGTGGCCAAGATGGAGCTAAGTTGAGCTAGAGGTTCCACTTAGACGGTAAGGTCTATAAATAAACTTATATTTTTATACATATCATACAAACAAAAATAATATATCATATATGATAGGTATATTATTTATAAAAATAAATATTATATTAATTTCAATATATTAGACGGACGTGAAATGGGGTGACCCCAATCACCCGCAATCAATCACAATTGGATGAATCTTTTTCAAGCCAATTGGAAGACGTCCTTTCTGTAAAGCCCAATTGGAAGGGTCTTCTACAGAACTCACATTGAAGAGGACGTCTGCTTCTATCTGTCACCGCAAATTTTAGTTTGAAATTGAATATCAATTTTCCTTTCATCTGGGGTAATTGATTTGACCCAACACCCCCTACCCAAGAATATGTGAATTATATTCCTATCTTTTCATTAGGTGACGAAGACTTTAATCCAGCTTTAAGGATGTTGGAAGGCTATAAAAGAAAGATAGTGAGATTATCTCGAGACAAGTCGTGAAAGTTACTTTGAGAATTAAGTCAGACTTGAAACAGTAGAGAGGAGACTGACCGACGAGCTAGAGATAATTTTGAATTGAGATTGAAAATAAATTGAGTGCTTATCCTAAGAAGAGGACTTTCTTTTATAAACATGTGGTGATAATTCTTAGTTTAGAATTACATCTCCATGTTGTATAGCATCATCTCCCACCCTTGAGATATAGAAAAAAAATATTTATCTGAAAATTTAAATTAATTATTATGGTCGAATAAAATCCTAAGTAAAACTAATTTGTTCGCAAGGTTGCAAGAACTCTGGGCCTCAGCCCCAAGCATGACCTGTCCAACTGCCCATAATCTTAAAAGAAGTTGGAAAATATGAAATTGTGCTTGACGTAGGAAAGGACAATCGCCCACTGGTCCATCGTCATCCCGGCTCAGACCAGACCAGCCCAGCAATCACCAATATTATAGGCCCATCTTAGCCGATCTGGAATTTGTTCTTTAGTGAACGGGCTGATAGCCCAAAAGATTATACCTTTTGGGTAGTTGGAGACATGGCCCACAAGTCAAAGAATGAACAGCTTGTGCCACCAGGAGAGGCTTCCCTGCAAACCAAATTAGGCCAAAATTTAGACTTTTGCTTGCCAGTGAGCTGAAAGCTTTATTGTCTGTCGTTTAGTACAGAAATTAAGATGGTGTTTAATGTTATGAAGCACAGAAACAACCCAGATTCACCGTTTCGGCTTTTTTGAACTGTTTCACATATCGAAAACAGGAAAAATGATCTAAAATGTTTTTCGAGCCGTTTCAGAATTTATATAAATCTGTTGGAAATGCGTTTCTGGCGAGTGCCACACAGACCGAATCATAGCCATTATCTCCCCTCTTTTCTCTCTTTTTTTTTTTTCAGTATTCTTCTTTAGTCTCCTTTTTCCCTATTTTCTCTTTTATTTTAGTCTCCTTTTCTTCTTCTTCCAGCGATTATTTTTCGAATCTCACGTCCTCTTTTTTTGTTGATCCATTGCTCACCAAGGATCAGGCCCATTACTTCGATTTTCAATTCTCTCATTGTCGATCGCGGTCGTTCCTTCTCGCCCCTCTCGCTTCCAATTTTGGTTCGTTTTTCTTCAAGTTTCTGTTGGGTTCTCCTTCACCCCGCCTCTAAGTAAACACCCCCTCCCAATAATGCAGTAGTCTACTCCAAACTTTGCACTATGTACTTTCATTTTCTTGGTATTTTCCCATGTAATTGTTGTCTTGTAACAATTATTGTTTGCTCCAGATTTTTTTGAGATGACAGGAGAAAGATATTTTAGTATTGATTAATTTTGTAAGGCCAATGATTGAAGAATGGAATAGGAATCAAAATTAAACAATCATTTTATTTATTTCTTGCAAGGTTAGATGAACAATCAATTTTTGAACTGTGGAAACGGAACTTTCCACTGCAGTTTGATTAGGTGGTATAGGAAAGTTTCCAGCATTATTTTTAATGGCTTAATGCATTACTTTGTCCCAAGACTAATCAAAAAAATAGTTTTAAGGACCTCAAGTATTTTGTACTATTTATTCTTGAATCAAATATTTTTATACATTTTTCATCCCTGACTTAATTGTCGTTAAAAGAGGCGTCAACTTTGTCTCATCAACACTGCCACCTCATCAAATATACAAAATAATAATTAAATGCACAAAATAATTAGATACATACATAAATAAAATTAATAATTAAATACAAAAAATTTAAAAAATACATACACAAAATTAATAATTAAATACACAAATCAATAATTAACTATACAAATTAATAACTAAACACGCAATATCAATCATTTAATACAAAAATAATCAGATATATAATTTTACATAATTAATAATTAAATACATAAAATAATTAAATAAATACATATAAAAAATTAATAATTAAATATACAAATCAATAACAAAATATACACAATATCAATCACACAAAATATCACACAGCAACAGCAATAGCAGCTCGCTTAACAAAAAGAAGATGATGACGACATTGGAGGTCTTTGTCGCTGCCGGTTGCTGCCACCGCGGGCTAGATCTGGTTTTGGGAGAGAGAGCAAGCTGGTGGGTTGGGTGGGGGAGAGAGAAAGAGAAAGGGTTTGGTGGGGGAGGGTCAGGATTATTCTAGTGCGTTCGAAATAAAGGAAAGAAAAATAGGGGTCTCGAGATCGAGCGAGGGACTAGCCATCCCATTATTTGATGCTTTTGTTTCTTTGACTTCTTAGGCTAAAAATGAGTTGTTTTCTAGTTCTCAATACTTGGAAACTCCATCTTGCACAAGGAAATCAGTGTTCACAAGGGAGCTAGCAATAGACAAGGCTCTAGTTTTTGAACAGGGTAGAGACACATTCAGGGCTTTCTCCAACGATGACGAGGCTACCTCTATTGCTCTCAGCCTATCTGAGCATAACCCCCCTTTAGGGAGAGTCAGGGGGTGATAGGTTCCAAGGAAAAGCTAGCTGCATCTGATGCTAAGGGTCGATTGCTGGATTCAACGGGAAGAACGGTAGGAAGTAACCGACAGCTGCTTCACGAAACCCACAAGATTGGTAGTCGATAGGTGGTGGGAGGGGGGTATATGGGGTGAGTCACGAATGTGGGGGATGGGTGAATCAGAGAGTGACTGGTTTTTTGTTTTATTTTTTTAAAATTAGGGAAATAAACTAATGGGGATAATTTTGATGAGGTGGCAGTGCTAGCGAGGGAAAGTTAACGTCTCTTTTAACGGTAATTAAGTCAATGATGAAAAATACACAAAAATATTTGATTTAGGGATGAACAGTGAGTACAAAATACTTAAGGTCCTTAAAGTCATTTTTTTTATTAGTTCAGAGACAAAATAGTGCATTAAGCCTATTTTTAATTGATTTTCACCATTACTATTAATTGATTTGATTTGCATAATCAATTGGAATTTGATTTAGTGAAATTTGATCTTATATTATGAATCTTATATTTAATTTTATATTACTTTAAAAATAAAATTTTAATTAATACATCTTATATTTAATTTTATATTACTTTAAAAATAAAATTTTAATTATTTGTATTATGTTTGAATTATTTTTTATATTTTTAAATTTATTATTTATCCTGCATTTTCGTTTTCTATATTTTTAGAAAAAAAAACCATTTATGCATTTTTCATTTTTTATTGAAAACGTTTTTCATTTTTATTTTCATTTTAGTTAGGTTTAATGTGACCCTGAGAAAGAGAGAGAGAGATATATATATATATATATATATATTTTGGATGCAACGTTAGTGATGGATGATTAAGATGTTTTAGTGATGTTTGAATGTAAAGGTATCAGCATCTTATTAGAGAAATACTGTGGTTGCAGTGCTGCTTATGACTTCAATCGACAAGTATAAAGTTGATATGTCTTGAAAAGGTGAAAACAATGCGGGAATTGGGGATGCTGAGTGGAATGTGAGCCAAGCACTAGCAGTGAAGTGAATGCTGCCGGCTGCCGGCCGCCTCCCTCCCCTTCCCTTCCCTTCCTTTCACAATTGTTTAAAATTCTGTTAAGATTCCAGAGGAGGCTCTCTATGTTTCTTTATTAAAAACTTATGGTAACTAAATTACACTCTCTGACACTGAATTTAAAATTTATTTTAAGGTTAATTTCGGGTAACATCAAATAAATGAATTTGTATAAACTCAAATTAAATCAAATTTCGGGTTTATATTCTCATTTATTGCACCATGAAATGACATTCTCTTTTCTTATAAAATATAGGCTAAATTCATATTTTTACCTTTATAGTTTTATTTTTTTGTGGTCATTTTAATTTTTAGTTATTTCAATTATACCATTAGATTTGTATTTTTGTGTTCATTTAACTCATGTATCTTAACTTTTTTTTTTGTTTGAATTATAACTTAAATTTTTTATTATTTTGATTACACATTTCTATTTGTATTTTTGAGTCAATTTAATTTCTATACTTTTTTGTGTAAAAAAAAAAGATAAAGTAAGATGAATTAATTTAATCTTTTTTTTATACATCAAAATATAAAAATTAAATTAACTAAAAAATACATGTACATAAGTGTAATCTAAATAATAAGAAGTTTGAGTTGCTATATAAAAAAAGGTTAAAGTGTAAAAATTAAATTAATTTAAAAATATAAATATTTGAATATAATCAAAATAATAAAAAATTTGAATAATTACATAAAAATATAAGAACAAACATGAAGTCAACCACAAAGTATAAACAATAGTTTGATCCAAAATAAAAAAATGGATCAATTCAAGGAATAGGAGAGGAGTGAGAGAGACGGCTGGAATGAGTGGGTGGGCATGTTGGTCCAAGCACTAGCAGCCCATATATATTCAGGTCTCGTGCACGCCTAAGATCGCAACATGCCCAAATGGAATGGTCCTCCGCGGTTTCGTAGGGCACTCGGTCGTTGGCATTTGAACGATTCAACTTCTCAATCGTGTCTGCCAGAAAATTAAATTTGTTGCGTCATGTCATGTGTTATGTATCGTATTTATATTAGAGAAGATATTAAGTAAAAAAAAATATTACACACATGATTTTTTAATCTTTTTTATTGAGAATATGTCACATGACTGATGATTTATCTTTAAATATTTAAATTTTTAATATGCACGCTTGTTTAATATATTACCAAAATAATAAGAAAATATGTTACCTCCTATGGTGCTGTTGTGCTAATATGAGATTTGTTTTCAACATTTTTCAAATTTATAAAAACGTGTTTGAATATGAACAATCAAATTGGGTTGATTTGTTTGTCATTATTAAAGGATGTAGTCGGTGCTTTTGTGGGGCTACCTCAAACCTAATTCTTTACTAAATTTGCATTGATTTTAAATACATTCAAAAAATATCATTTTACCCTAGTCCCTGCTTCTTTGGGTAGGTGCCCTAAACTAAACCCCAACTTCTTCAGATCCCCTTTCCCTAAAATTTGTCTAATAGCTATTTTGGGAATGCCTAGTTGAATTTGAAATGATTAACCCCCAAGGCCAAGATAGTACCTCCCAGTCCCACTATAATTTATGGATATAAAATGTGTTTTAAGTGTATGATGATGGGATTATTGATTAGTTTTGAGAAATTATTTACAATGACCTATAGGACGCGTAATGATGGTAACAAGTGGATGCATTTTGTGATTGTAACAAGTGAAGTGCGTTGCCCAACAATTCAACAAACACACGCAAAAACACCATTCACTTGGGAAGTGGGCTAAATTCCAACTTTCTTCTTTTTTTTCTTCATCCTTTCACTTTCATACGCTATCATTAATTAATAATGATAACATTATTTAGGTACCATATATATATATATATATCTTAATATGTTATATTAATATGAATATATAAGTGTTTTTAAAATATTATTATAATTCAATATCTAAATTAATAATACTTGAGTTTCTCAAGTCATGATAAATTTCAATTAATTTAAAAAAAATGAAATCCTATATATGAATTCCAAAGTATCAAAATTGATCCTATTATAATTAATTAATGAAGCACATAGTTTATGATAATTAGATGGATGTAAGTGTGGTTTGAGGAGGGAATCAATATGAAGTTCTAGTGGAATCACGAGTAGGAGGAGCACAACCTTACTGGATACTGACTTAATATGCATCGTGGCATGGCATGGCATGGCATGATGATAAAAACCACTAATTCATGGGTCATTCCAGTCCAGGTGGCCTTAGTTAGTTCCCTGTACATTTTATAAAATTATATATTATTAATCTTCTATTATTGTCTTCTTGTTACGGCCCAATAAAACTTGACGTCGGATCAGTTCCCACAATAATTCATTTTAATATTAATATATTTTGATTCATGACGTGGTATAGTACTGATGGCTGTGGTCAATTTTCGATTTTGTCTCGCGTGCACGTCTCCTTCACGTTTGCAATAAAAGGGGGCGTTACTGTTAATAGCCCAAATTACGAGAGTTTGAGTGGAATATACTCAAAAGATTTAATCATCAAGGGTGGTTTAGTGTCACAAGATTAATCTTGAATTTCTACCCACAATCTTGTGATAACTCTAACTTCACCCACTTAAATTAGCCAACAACTCTATGGAGTTTAAGCATAATTTAAACAAAAACACACATAAAAAATATAAAAATTTCTAATTTTATATTTAAATCCTAGAATATAAAGAATAGTTTGGGCTTTACTCTCTAAAAAATTATCAAAATCATCACCCACAAGCAATTATGACCCCATAATCGTCTTCTCAAACCCACAAGGGCTATATGCATCACGTGGGAAAGTCGTCTGTCGGGTCGCATGGCTCATTTGGTTGACACTTGTCATGATTTTCTTGGCTGCATGCGTGCGTGAAGGCCTTCATGGGCATGTATCGTGTGGACGTGCCCCACTGGTTTTGTAATCGTTCCTACCTCTTGGCCTTGCTTACCTTTGTGTCCTGCACATCTCGCCCAATTCAACCCGCGTACATGTCCCACATTTTCCAATCTACGTGGTTGTCCCGTGGCATCTACCCCCACTCAATTGGGTCTAATTGTATCTGTGCGCACCAGCCATGTTAATCGTCGCCTTGTGTGCAGGCGTCTCAGCCATCAAGGCCCATTCCTCTACACATTGTCACACATTTGCTGTCATCTTGGCACGATAACCTTGTGTCATCCAACACTTGAGCTTGTTATTTGCCTATATCCAGCCATGACATGTGACCCTCGTGTCACGATACTTCATCGGAGTCGGGGCAACTTTTGATGAGTTTGTTGGAAGCGTCACATTTTGACGGCTGAAAATATCAATTTTCCAAGTCTATTTCCATTTCATAATTTGATAAATTGATATGTAAAGCTTATCCCTCATATCCTTTAATTCTTCCTTGATTGTGGTAGTTTGGATGAATTAACATATGCTTGTGCCTTTTAATTTAAAATCTACTTTATATATTTTATGATTCTTTTTTATATATTTGATGGGATTGGTTTGTTTTGATGGATGTACATTAATTCTTAAATTTTTAAAATTATATTTTTTATATTTCTCAAACCGTCAACGTAACTATATAAACTATATATGATTTGAAACAGATGATAATTTAGTTATAATTTGAGAAATGTCCAAACTGTCTTAGTTCATGGTAGCAAGGAAGATCCAAAAGATTAGCTCATAAACAACAGGTGTCCTACGAGCTGGAAGGTAGGAATTGAAAAGATGTATAAACAACCAAATGAAATGAAATGAAGTGAAAATTACATTCCACCTTATCGTCGGGTCGGCTAGCCAGTAGCCAGTAACCAGTAGCCAGTAGCCGGATGGGTCAACTTCCCTGCTCAATGCATTTTTATCTTTAATCCTAAGCCTAATCATTTCATAATATATAATTGTATTTTTTGTTCATAAGTAATATGAAATATTTCAAAGGAATTAATCAATCCAAAGAAGAAGTCCATACTCAAAAGCAACTTTTATTACTCACTTCTAAATTAATCCCAACTACCAAGATTGAGATTTTTAATCATGATGGTTAAATAGCTTATCAAATCTAAATTTGATACATGTCAACGTCTCCTTGACAAAATTTAATTTCTTCGCAAATGTGATATGCAAAACATATATACCAAACGTAACGTTTTAAGTAAGATTGTTAAAATCTAGATTTTAAGCAGTACAAAATGAGAGTTTATAAAATCAAATTGTAAAATTATAAGATTTTAGAAATAATTAAAAATATCTTTCAATTTATGTAAATATATATTTATAATGACATTATTTTATAAAATAACTAAATTAATATTATTTAATAATCTGATTATTACAATCTTATTAATATTCTTTAATATAAATAAAATATATGTATCTATTTTAAAATTATTTCATCGATCAATTTTAAAAATACTAATAATAAAAAATTTTTAAATATTAAGTCCATCAATTATTCATTCATAGTAAAAAAATAATAATAATAATTAGAGTTACAAAAAAGGGGAAACATTATCAAAATTAAGCAAAGCTTCTAGGAGGGCTTTCCCTCATTTTATTTGTGATTATTTTCTAAATCAAAGTTACCATTTCAATAGAAGTTCCATGGTTTGTGTATTTTACCACTTGTTTTGTTTTTTTTTATCATTGAACTTTTGAATATACAAATTTTAACAGGAAAATACAGTTTAGGGATTTTAATTCCTATTTGTGTTGTGTGGTTGCCCAAATCAACTGGTGAATTCCTAAGCTAGCAAATTGTTTGAGCATGAATGGTTTCCTTTGTAATTGCAAGTGAAGTACATGAAGAGAAAGAGACAGAGATTACGCTGAGAATGCTGAGAAGATGTGCGATTCAGCACCAAGCAACCAAGAAACAAGTAAGCAAACGGTGGCACAAAGCATTGAGCAACTGTGTGGCGAGAGAGAACAGAGATAGAGAACGACGACGGAAGGTAAAAACTAGAGAGCGAAAAAGAAGGGTTTTTGGTTTGTGGAAGCCCTTGATTCTGCGTGCGCAAGAACATCAAGTCATTAATCAATTTTTTGTCTCTAAACTTCTAGGAAGTGAAAATTAAACTTGCTAAAATCTTGACTAAAATTGTGATTTCAGCCATTTTAACGATTTAAATCCCAATCTAATATGATTTTACTCCAATTTTGATTTTACATGTGATTTGAATAATTTGGAGATCTCCAATGCATAAAATCGTATTCGTTAAATTGAAATTTTAACAACAATGCTCTTAAGAGTTATCGTATATAAATTAGTCCATCTAACATAATAATTGGTCGAACTTATAATTTAATTCTTATATTTTGACTTTTTTTTTGTGTGACAATCAGAATTTTTTATTATTTCAATTATATCCTTAAACTATATATTTTCAAGTTAATCGTATATCTTGCCAGTGTAGCGAAGGACTAGTGTTGTCGACGCACTTGAACTAGATTGAAGATCCTTAAACTACATTGTCGCTTTCTCTCTGTCAATCTTTATTTCTTAAGCTCTATCTCTCTTTATCTTTTCCTGTTCTTTTAGCTTACTCTTTCTTCTCCATTTGTTCTTTGGAGTATTAAAATAACAATTTTGCTAATCTAAATCTGAATTTGGCAACCATTGACAACAAGGAATGAAAAATAATCGAACAGATTGCCTCACTACCTACTATTGTGGGGTGATTGCACAGTTGAAGATGTCTTATACTAAAGCAAACCCCAGGAAGAAGTTCTATGGTTGCAGAAATTATGGGGTGATTTTGGCTTATATTGTTATTCTTATATTCTATTAGGGTTTTAACTGTCACAATTTTGTATATCTTATTTTAGTAAATTTAAAATTTTCTTATTAATAGATTTGTAATCTTATACAATTCTCCTTTTTTTCTGTAATGGGAGGAAAATGATTGAAAAATCGTTCTAACTTGACAAATAAATTAAAGTTCTCAATCAAAGTGTTAACTCATCTCATATTAATTTTTTTTTATTACACATCAGTGTGCATATTTAACATTCTTTAACTCAATTTTAACGAATGTACAATTAACTAAAAATATACAATATAGAGGTATAATTAAAATAATAAAAAATTAAATTAACAAATAAAAAATAGATTAAGATACAGAAATTAAATTATGAGTTTGTCCCACCATTATCATAGACCCATGTATCAGCAATTGGAGAGATAATACAATTCAATCACTCAATTTGAATATTTAAAGCTTGCCGTAACTAGAGTGTCTATATATAATTAATGTATCTTGACAATTTTATTAGGGAGTCACGAGATTTGATGTAATTTTCAACCTTGCCAGTACAAAAATTATATTGTATTAGGGGTTTATAATTTGTACATAATTATATATTTAATAAAAATATTATGTTGCTTGCATAACATAATATAACATTTATTTGATGTGGACAAATGTGAGACGGCAGACGTAAACCCCTTCCCTCCCTCTTGTTAGCCTGCACACAAACAATAAAACAGAACTGATATATATTTAATGAAAGGATAATGTTAACAATTATCTTTTAACCTTTAAAAACATGTGTTAGAAAATTTATGAAAGGGAGTGACCCTCTGTGCCACTTTCTGAAAAGGCGAAATTGGTACGTATATTCATCAAATCGCACCCAAGCAAGTGCAAAAAATTATATTTGGTATGTAAAGTCATAGTAACAAATTTATTGATAATTTTATGATTATTATAACAAATATTTATTTTATTTAAAAATAAAACTAAATTACAAAATAGATTTATAATTACAATTTTTTTTAATTTTTATTTATATACGTTGTATGACCCACAAACGGCTACTTCACGGGTAATTGCAAAGAATGAAAGGCGGCCTTTTTCCGGTCAATGGTTATTAATCAGAAGCAAAATTAGTTTGTTTCATCTCACGGTCAGAGACTTCAACCCAACGAATACGCCCAAATACTTTCCCCACACTCTAACCCGCCCCTTTCCCACCCCATGCCCTTCCATCATGGATATGTATATATATATACACAGCCATATGATCTCATCTCTTCATTCATATCGATCGCCACAACCCATCTCTCTCTCTCTCTGCCCATAATATGGCTTCGGCATCTTCCGCATCAAAGCCCATGAAGTCGTTAAGAGCCATGGCCGATGAAGCTTCATGGTTCTGTGCGATTGTGCTGCTGGCTCTGGTCTTGCTAAGCTCCTACAAAGAGATTACTTCTCAGGCTGAGGCGGCCGGAGAACCGGTGAGGGGCAGCCAACTGCTTGACCGGCCGTGCGACGAGATATACGTGGTCGGAGAAGGGGAGACCCTCCACACCATCAGCGACAAGTGCGGAGACCCCTTTATTGTGGAGCAGAACCCCCATATCCATGACCCAGATGATGTTTTCCCTGGTCTTGTCATCAAGATCACTCCTTCAAAGCCCCGCAAGCTGCCAAGCTAGCTACCTCTACCTACCTACCTACTATCTATCTGTGTATATTTGTATATGCAGGCAAAGCTGTGAGGTTTGTGTAATCTAATCAGATCAGACAAAGGAATTTTCTCTTCTTTTGATAATTAGCTCTTTCTTTTTCTCAAAGAGAGATACTTTATTGGCATGTATGTAAACCCGGAAAGGATGGATAAAGTTGATGATAGATAATTTTCAACAAGTTCATCGTGAAGACCGCTCATATATATATAGTATTTGTATGAATTAAAGAAATTAAGGATTTTCATTTTTTATTTTGATCAATATAATATATATACATATATACCATGGTGGATGCCTGTATTGATTATTACCTCTCAATCGTCGGTTTAGGAATGAGTTCAATTCCTGGCTGGGTGCAGTCAAAGCTTCTTTCTTCCATCTCCTTGTGTTTTCTTTTCTTGTGTTTTGCTTCAACGATGGCAGGTGAACAGTTATTTTGTTTAAATGTTTGATCTTATAGTTAATCTTTGTATTTATAAATAACATGTAGTTAGTTTCCTGTAAACTGCCGGGAAAAGTGATTTAAAAGGCTAGCTTTCCTATGACTTGAAACTGATCATTAAGCATATATATATAGAGTTAATTGGAAGTCATCAAGCTAAACATATGAATTAATATTAATCTATCAATTAGGCAAAATGAAAGCAAAAGAACAGTCAGGGATTAACCCATGACTTTGTGGAAGATATGATAATGATATGATTGCGCCAATTTGTGCCCTAAAACGATACCATATGATAAGCACACTCATCACTTTCCTAAAGTGATAGCAGTAACGCATTTAACTCTGATATTTAAATTAAATATTGAAGATTTGAATGTCTTATTAAAGCTAGTATTAGAGATATTTTTTTTTTTTTTTGGAATGAAGGCCTACTTATTTATTGTAGTGCATGGAGTAATCCTAATTATATTAGGATTAAAACTCTTATAAATAATGCTCATTTTTTACGGATGATATTTATCTTCTTAGAGAAACTTTTGAATGTCGAAATTATCTTGGTTTATGCATTGCGTGGGATCATCTCCTCCTTGGTACATGGGGAAAGTGTTTGATAGTTTTGCCGCTTTCAGGGAACAAGAATGGTCCCCTGTCATGAATCTTCAAAAGATCGAAGGGTGGGAAACTTGTGTGACCATTATCGATGGAGGGGCAAGAGATCATTGTAGGTCCTTTAAGGGTATGACTACTTAAGAGAAAGGTGAATTGAGTATTTAAAATTTTTAATAATTTACTTAATTAAAATTATTTTTATTTAATTTTAAACAAATTAAGCTTTTGCAACTATGTATAAATAAATTGTAAGCCATAAGATATAACAATAATATATAAATGAGACACAAGACAATTTATAGCGATTCGATATCTCCATACACCTACTCCATTTTCTCAAGATCTCAACCATCATTGGGGTTCTACTAATCTTACCAAGGTTTTCACACTTACCTTGAAAATTAGATACACTCTTGGATTACAACGGATTTTAAGTAACCACTACACCAAGATTTTCTCCTTAGCTTGTATTGGAAACTAGATACACCTAAATTTTAATAGTTTTAGAAAATCTATACAGTCCACGATAATAAAAAATGATTACAATTAATTGTCCACACTTGGATACAAATGAATAAGCAATTAAATGCAAATATACATACAAGGCAATAAAAATAATTACATAAATCAATGACCTTGGTTTGAATGGAGAAGATCGGATTTGGTTTTACGATCTTTTTTTCTTCTCTTACTTTATGACTCTTCGGTGGATGTACAATAATACTTTGAGAGCTTCGAATTACTTGGATATTTGTTTGAAAGCATTTGAGAACTTTCGAGTGTTTTGGATATGTAATATGTATACTTTTTAATCTTCAAAAACGAGTTTGGGCCTATTTATAGGCATTTTGAAAAATATTATAGTGTTACTGTTCACAATGATTGGATTTATTATATTAATTTTTACTTACTTGAAAAATAATTTTAATAAAAATACTAATTTTTATAATACATATATTATGCCAAAATATTTTATAAATTAATACAAAATAATTAGGTATAAAATATCATTTTTATTAATAATTAAAACTTCATTAAAAATTAAATAGAGTAAATTGACTCAACAATCATGAGTGTCCCACCTCAACCGCGTCGTCAGTGGGGTGAGAGTCCCTTGGTCTCTCACCTACATCGTCATTGTTGAAGGAATGGGCGAGAAACCGTCAATCTCCTATTAGTGCGAGTGGGGTAGGAGTAGAGGTGTCAAAAGGACCGGCCCGGCCCGGCCCCAATCAGCCCGCGGGCTTTTTAAACGGGCCGGCCCGGCCCTTTTATTAAAAGGGTCGGGCCGGGCCCGGCCCTCTTTGGCTTGGATAGGGCCCAGCCCGGCCCACGGCCCCCCTATAGGGGGGCCAGGCCGGGCCGGCCCGTGGGCTAGAGGGCCGGGCCGGGCCTTAGCCCACAGGGCCTAGTGGGCCGGGCCCGGTGGGCCCGACCCCATTTTTTAAAAAATATTTTTATTTAAAAATATAGTATTTTACTATTTTCTCTTTTTGATGAGAAAGAAAAATACTATCTATTATAATATTTGAATAAATATAATTTGTCATCAATTTGTCCTCTTAATAAAAAAATATTCATTATAAAAATTTATTATTCAATCTAAATTAGCTAAGCTTTCAATAAAGTTTTATAGAAAGAATAAGAATTTGATCATGAATAAGAAGCTATTTATTTCTATATAATTTTTGACTATAGAAATTAATATTTTTAAGTTAGATATCTGTATTTTATCTTAGATTTGTAAGATCATTTAGTTAGTTAAATAAAAATAATTTACTTCTATACAACATAAAAATAAAAATAATTTATAGGCCTAGGCCCATAAGGGCCTCATGGGCCCGGCCCAGTGGGCCACGGGCCGGGCCGGGCTGGGCCCTTAGACGGGCCGGGCCGGGCCGTGGGCCCAAATTCTTGGGCCCGGCCCGGCCCCCCATGAACAGTGACGGGCCGGGCCGCCCGGCCCATTTGACACCTCTAGGTAGGAGACCAAAAGGGAAGGCCGAAATTCCCTTCATTAGAGATGGTAGGAGATCAAAAATTTTTGCCTTCGATGCTATCTCTTGCCCCGATTGCTAATGTTGGAGGTTCGGTCTCCCATCCTTGGGTCTTTGCCTATTTTTCTGGGTTAACTCGCCTCTTCTTGTTATATAACTTTTAATTTTTTTGATATCTTTTCTCATGACAGATGAATTCTAAATTATATAAGTTAATTAACAATTAACTCCATAAAATAAATTAAACAATATTGAATGATTCAACTTAATATCACATTCAATATTTTTTTAATATTTTTAAAATACGACATTCATGTTAATAGCATCTGACCAGTCTAAACCAATTTTGACTCTTAGACCAATCTTGAATCGGACCCAACCCAAGTGCTATTGCTGCCTTTCAACAAATCAAATGCCAAACAAGAAAATTTGAATATTTTCTTTCTTTGGAGTCTGTTTAAGCTTTTCTTTTGTTCTAGAAGTAACGGCAACGGCATCAGGTCTTGATTTGATTTTGGGTGTACACCTCTACTTTTTCTGGGTCTAATTAGTTGAACGACATGAATTGACCGTTAACATCAGGGAGCCATCGCATTAATTACTCTTAAAAAACGAGTAAAGACCACTTCAAACGTATAATTAATCCTAAAGCAAATTTCCCTTTCTACAATAACCAAAGCCAATATTATCAAAATCATATGATGGCGACAAGCCATAAGCCCCCCATATATAAATTACACCAATCATAACATAACAAATACCTAATATATATATATATATAGTTTCGTAATACATTTATATTTGCTGTCGCTTTAACCATACCAAATCATATAAACCTAACAAACCAACAAAGATACAATTATTAATACTTTGCGTTGTGTTGTTGTTGCTAATTAAATTAGTAGCAATATTGTTGGTTTAATTTGTTTATGTGGCATCGCATGCATCGTCGTCAATTGAATGGTGATGCTCCAGAGGTGTTTTATGAATATTGTTGGACGCTTCCACATGAATAGTCAAACTGGTTGGTAGAGTAGTTAGTAGTTACTTGGGAAGGAAATATTGGTAATAGATGTTGAATAGCCATGGCCTTTGAACCCAATTTATTCAAAATGATTTATATGTCGATGATAGCGGTCGCCGGCCGGTCGGTCGGTCGGTCGGTGGGGTAGCTTGAAGCAAAGCGGAGGATGGAAGTGATGACACTGGCACACTGCCCCGTGTCATGCTCCCATTCTATGATACTTTTAGAATTAATCTACTCCACCTCACAAATCTACAAAAAAGATTATCGAAATGTGTTAAAAAAAATAAAAATATTTTCATCCAAATTATAAATTTACAAACCTTATCATGATCTTGCATTTTTGCCCTCTCTTCTCTTCTGTTTCATAACCGCTAATGCAATCATCGATCGTCGTTGCCATCGCCTTACCTTGTCGCTTCATTCTCCCTCCATTGAGAATGCAGCAACAATCGGTGAGGCTATGGCAACGAGGCGAAGCAGCGGTGGTCACTAATTGCATCGACAACCATGAAAAATGAAGAGAAAAGAGAGATTAGGAGAACAAAGAAATTGTAAGACCTGCAAATTTGTTATTTGAGCAATGACATTTCTGTCTTTTTAGAGCCCTTTGATAACCCCCTAGGTAGATTTGTCGGACAAACTAGAAAGGTCCATACTTTTAACTTAGTTAATTAAATAAATTTATATAGGATTTTATCTTATTATTTAAATTTAATTTATTATTGATTTTATAAATAAAAATTTATTTTCTTAAAAATATTGTTTGAACTGTTTAGACATTGAAAAGTAAATTATAAGGGATAGTTTTAAATATTTTTATTTTTATTATTCAAAATTTAAATATTTAAATATATTTATTTATGAAAATATAATTTTTAAAAAGTAAGAAATCTGTACGATAATTTAGGCCCAAATTTTCCCACAAGCCCAAGATAACGTCCATGGTCCAGTATCCCTGTTTGTGTATAGTTTTGTCCAAGTCCGGAAACATAACGGGCTATTCAGTGGCCCATTATCCCTGTTTATAGATAGTTTTGTGATAATGGGTTGAGCCCAACTGAATTGCCGCTTTTTATATTGTTTTAAAATTACTTAAAAAAATTATATTTATTTATTTATTTGATAAATAGGATATAAAAATATTTCTAAGAATACAAATTCCAATTTTAAAATAAAAATTTAGAACTTAGAATGCTCTAGCTTTTATTGATCAAATTACATTTTTAAAAATATATTAAATTTTATAAATATTCAAAAATTATAAAAATATACATTTAGCATTTTTTTATGGTGATTATGGCTTTCCGTGTATGAGACTATATAATTGTGTATGACATATAATTTTTTTAAATGATTAATTATTAGATATAATTTTTGAGCTTTCAGTTTCATATGTTACTTTTGTTTATTTTAAAAAATGAATTTAGGTTGGACCCAACTAGTTGGACTTTCAGGACTACCGGCCCGAGCCTTTTTTCAGGCCCAATCCTATCTAAGGGTTGGTGCTACAGTAACAAATCGAGCCAAGCTGGCCCACAAACTTCCAAACTTGTTTGAATTTGGTCAAGGAGGAAGGAACTTATATAAGATATTTATTATAAGTAATTATTAGTGTTTTTAATGAAAGTGGTTGCATTATCCAATGGAGTTAAGTCCCATATCGAATTTGGGGGGAAAACATTAAAAACTGCCATTTGGTGCAAGTACAAGGTTATAGTATAATTTTTAATTATTTTATATTTTATAATTCAAAGTTAAATATAAAAAAATAAAGGATAAGTTTGAATTAATTGCTAGAAAAGGAATAAAGAAAAAGGACACAAATTGCAATGTTTTAGATATAACAAATAGGATTATTTTACTTTGCCCCAATTGGTTGACTTATGGGATGATTAAAGGATAAAAATATCAACATTTTAAAATTATCGTCTAGTCTCGAATATATCGTGCATACGTTTAAATAAAATCTGTCTGAATTGAATGGATGGACTTCATCTGCATTGAAGTCTACCTAATATAGTGCTGAGCATATTTCATCTGTGATGAAATCCGATAATTTAAAATTTGTCCACACTCTATGGATGGATTTCATCACACGTGAAATCTGCTCAACACATCATCTGCCCATTGCACAATGGACTTCAACAATATTTATGTCTGCTCGATAATTTTAAGATAAATTCGAGCGTCAACCTTTTAGGCCCTATAGTATGACTAACAAATAAATGCTTCTCCATAGCCTGCATAGACAGTCCAATTGGTCAAGAAGGAAGCACAAAATGCTTCCGTGGTGAATCTTGAAACAATAAATGCTCCTCCATTTAATGGTCGTGCCAGTCCACTATAAAGAAAGTGGTCCATTAGGCACAAATTTCAATTATTTCTAACGTTGCATCTAATGATTCAATATGGACTTTTTTGCTGATTGTGTCAATTGATAGGGAAAACCGCTACTGATTGACCTTAGTGTTCCCGTGAGTTTGTTTATTATTAAAAATCGTTATTATTACGTTGTTAGTGATTGTTTAGTGTTGCCTGTGAATTTAAAATATCAAACATTACACTTTTGTAGAAGTTAGATTTTTATCCCGTGAGATAAAGTTTAATGATCAAATTAGTATTTGATATTAAAAAAAGAAACATTAGAGTAATAAGTGAGTAAAAGTATACTATTTATATGGCCCAACCCCATCAATAGATAAACGAGATCATAGATGAAATTATTTTTAATGAATTTCAAATAAAATCTTCGACAATAACTAACCCAAAATTCATGATAAAAAGAAATACGTGTTAAATCATCATGATCACACTATCTACCACAATGACTTCTTGCAATGACAAAAAGAAAGGTTACTTTCTATTATAAAAAAGAAGTCTAATAAATTACTTAGGGCTTACAAATATATATGTTTTTCCATGAATCAATTTTTGCATATGTAACATTTATATTGCCTCCTACTAATTAATTATGAAATTAAATTCATAAATATTAAAATTTAGATAAAATATTTAAATTTAAATGTTTAATAGATGAATAGGTATATGATAATTTGATATAGATGCGCGTACAATAAATTTAAATGTTTATTGCCTCCAACTCATTCAGTTGACTTTGTACCGGCTGACTCTTGAGTTAACTCAACCTTATCGGGTTAAACCTAACTCACTTGACATTTCCACTTCGCATTAACATGTATCGACATAATCTGTGCAAAAAGGACCCACCAGCAATAATAATAATAAAATCAAAGGGATTGTTAATTCTAAACAAAAATCCTAATAAATGTTGGTTGTCAGCAATAAATACAGCTTCTACTAACCCCCACATGGGCTATTCAACAAACCTACCCTTATTTACCATTATATATGTATATATATATGTTGTTTCTTTAAACAGTAGGTAGCATACCAAATGACATTTTGTACAAGTTATTACAAACTTTAAACTACATTAATTCACAAAAATTACAACAATCCCACCATTCCCATATATAATTAACTAGTCATTACAAACTTTTACTTCTTTTTTTTTTTACTTTTAATAGTGATCGATAATTAATGAGATACACACCTAATTAATAATAATAATAATAAGAAAACCTCTTTTATATATCTCCCGTACGTCATCCCTTGAAACATGTACTCTATTGACATTTTCATCACAAATTATTTGGGTAGAATTAAAACCTCATCCTCCCATCTACCAGAAATAAATAGACAAAACAAGACGTACGCCACCCTCTCAAACTTGTGTATTCGCTCCTGTGAGTGTGACACTCATCCAACGCCACACACACGCACATGGGCTGCATTTACTAGCCTCCACCGGCGCCGCTTCCTGTGCAATCTACCACATACATCATGTTGACTTGTGTAGCACAGAAATAGTTTGGGGTTGTCGTTTCAATGTTTCTGAATCATTTTTCATTTTAAAAACATGAAAAAGGCCTAAAATATTTTTCGGACTGTTTGCGTAATGTTTGAAAAATTGCAGACTGTTTCAGAATTTTAAAAAATGAGCCCAAACTGCATTTCCAATCAGATATGCATTTTTAGCGATGAATTTGTCTCCTTCATTTTTAGAAGTAGGACAGTGAAAGTTGTCGAAGACGAGGGTGAGAGGCGAGCGACGATGACAGAGACTCGTCGATTGTAAGATAGGTGAGATTGAAAGTGAGGGCGAGGAAAAGAGATGCATCGACACCGAGAGAGATAATGACGATGGCAGAAACAGAGAAAGCAGCGGCGTCAGCCATTGATAGCAAGCAGCGAAACAGGGCGGCGACGGGCATGGGTCTCTCTCAAGGCAAAAGTGAACGCTGATATGCAATTCTAAGGTATACAAAATTATAACTTAATATTATTTATAGTATATAAATTATAAATTAATTTCACATACACTTCTATATTTTTTAAAATTACAATTTATCTTACATTTTTGTTTCTTAACTTTTTAAAAAAATATTATTTTTTTTTATTTTTATTTTATATAAAAAACGTTTTCTATTTTCGTCAATCGTGAAAAATTGATGCCCACATACGGCAACTATCACTTAAATTCTACTGCTAGAGATGGAACGTTAACAATGAAGGAACAAATAAATAAAAATCATGAGTTATAGATGGTGCAGTGAACTGAAGATGATCAGATCTGGCCCGCCCGCCCGCCCGCCATAACTGAGAAACTTCTTCTGTCAGATTATTAATTCGATATTGGAATATTATTATGAAATTTTGTGCAAATTTAAATGGTGCGTTTTCTTTATTTTTTAATTTTAAATTTTAGATTTATTATTTTACTAATTTATTTTTAAAAAATTTAAAATACCTGTTTTTTATCATTTTAAAAAATTATTTTTAAAACAAAAAATTAGAAAATACGTTATTTTTGAAATTTTAAAAATAATATTTAATTAAATAAATTTAATTATTTAAAAATTAAAATTATTTAATTTTAAATAAATAAATTAACTTAAAAAAATAGTAACTGCAATTATAATGTGATTATAAGTAAGAAGCATTAAAATAAAAATTAAAAATAAAAAATAAATTTTTTTTTCATGTTTTGAATTTAAAGTTTATTTTGAATGAAATCACTTAAAATAATTTTTTATTATTTTAAATTTTTTTTATAATTTTTTTATTTTTAAAAATAATAAAAAAATATATTTTTATTATGTTAATAAATTAAAAATTAAAAATTATTTGAAAACAACAAAGAGATCGATGCAGCCAAAGATTTTAAAATGTCAAATATATAATTATATATATGCGATTTAAGGTTATAAAAAATAATTTTGAAATATTAATTATTAATAAATAATAATTTAAAATTTAATAATTAAATAATAATAATTTTAAAATATTAATAACTAACAAATAATATTTTAAAATTTAATTATCAAACAACCACAGTATACAAAGTTGAATATTATATATGGATTGTATACATGAGCGTACCTTCGCTGATAATTGACATGTTGGGAACCGCAGATTAAATGAAGCCATCAACAGCTAGCGTAGTAGTCAATGGGAACGCTATATATATATATAGTCTTCATCGTGCATCGACTGCTTCCTTCCTGGCGGAGACAAATTAAGACAAGAGGGAGAGTAAATGAGAGAGGAGCTCGGGCTTGAAACTGCCGGCCATTAACTTTCTTTGACTTTTACAGGTAGGAAGAAGCGGTTTCAGTGGTTGTTTTTTGCCGCCGATACCGCTCATGCCCTTCGGGCGTCTTAAAAACCCTAGTAAATTGATTTCAGGTTGTGATTGCGATCAGAGCAGAGAGAATCCAATTCCGACTCTCAGGCTGTCTGACCTGCTCTTCAATTATTGCGGCTTTTAATTTGATCGAGTTCGGATATATATGGCTTCGTCAGGCTGGCTTCGAATCAGCTTCGTCTCCGCCGCTCTCCTCGGCGTTCTACTCTTCCATGGCTCTTGTTTCTCCGAGAAAGGTAAATGAATTCTCGATATCTCCTCCTGATAGTCCTAACCCTCGCTTTGATTAAACGATTGATGTTGCGAAAATGATTTTTTTTCATTTTAATTTCACGATGCTTACCCAAATTTTGCACCGGATTATCGCCGGCGATGGTAAGACCGCGATGTCTTTCTATTGGAGAAACATGCTTTTTCCGACATCATATTCCTCGTAATGTTATAACGCATAGCCAACCATTCTAAAAAGGGCACATCGGCGAGGAATACATTTCTGAGAATCATCAGTCCGCCGGCTTAATTTAATTTACAAACTTTATTATCAAACTTTTGTTTTTGGTAAGTGATATCTTTGCTAACTTAATTAATTTAAAGAAATGTTACAAAACAAAAAAAACGTGGCAGTGTACTACTAGAATAGAGTGTAACCATTTGACATATTTAAGTACTGAAATGTATAATATAATGGTCAAAGTCTGGTCCCATCGTCCGTCCAACCAAGTACAGCCCACAATCATGAATGAATGGTCATTTTCACACTTACAATCTCCTGTCCTGATAAAATCTTCTCTTAATTAGTGTCGCAACGCAACAGCTCGTCGATCACTGAGATTGAGGCAAATTACGTGGACTTGCTTTAATTTGGGATCTTTTTCTTTACAAAAGGATAATAAGATTTTAATTTCATCTTCCAATATGTATTGCTGAAAAATGTCTTCCTTTTTCATTCTCAGCCCCATATTCCTCATTTGCCCACGATGCGACGGCGGCTCCTCCGGTGGAGTACTACGACTACATCATTGTCGGAGGAGGAACCTCCGGCTGCGCACTGGCGGCAACTCTCTCCGAGGGTGCCAAAGTTCTCCTCCTGGAACGAGGCGATTTGCCCTACGGCCAGCCCACCATCAACAACATTGCCACCTTCGCCGCCACCCTCGCAAACAACTCTCCCTCCTCGCCCTCCCAGTCCTTCGTCTCCACCGACGGCGTCATCAACGCCCGCGCTCGGGTCCTGGGCGGCGGCTCCTGCCTGAATGCCGGCTTCTACACTCGCGCCAGCATGGCCTACGTGAGCCGCGCCGGCTGGGACCAGAGGCTGGTGAACGAGTCGTATCAGTGGGTGGAGAGGAAAGTGGTGTTCGAGCCGCCGATGTTGGAGTGGCAATCGGCCGTGAGAGACGGGTTGCTGGAGGCCGGCGTGCTTCCGTACAATGGGTTCACGTTCGATCACATTTATGGGACGAAGGTCGGTGGGACGATCTTTGATCGGGAGGGTCATCGGCACACCGCCGCCGATTTGCTGGAGTATGCCGATCCGAGAAAGATTACTGTGTACTTGAATGCTGTTGTCCACCAGATCTTATTCACGGTAAAAGGTGAGGATTCATTGTGTTCAGATCAGTTATATAGAGTCAGTCAGTCATCTTGTGTTTCATGGCATAACGCGAGTCAATCCGTATAAAAGATGGAGAAACCATCTATCTAGTCTAGTCTAGGAAATGGTAGGACGACGAAAAAACCCACTAGGGCATGACACAGATAAGATGAGAGGGTCTAAGTGATGAAGTTCTACTACAAGATCAAAAAGCTTCACCGAAATACTTATAGAATAGGATCAAAAAGATCAAAATATCTTTATCCAAAATACAAATTTTCAAGGATGCCACTGTACAGTTCAACCCTCGCTTCTCTCCTCTCTCTCTTCCCCATGACTGCGCGACTAACCCTCACTTTCCTCCTCTCTCCTTTCTTCCATGGTCGCACGACCACCGACCATCGCGGTGCATCGCCTTGCTGACCATCGCTGGATGCAGCGAGGTAATGAGGCGAGGCGTGGCGGTCGCACGGAAAGAGGAGAAAGGCGAGGGCTGGGCGCACAACTATGGAAGATGGGAGAGAGGCGAAGGTTAGGCGAGGACATTTATGTCTTTTTGACCCCATTCGTTAAGTCTGTCTGTAAGCCCGTCAGGCAATATAGAATAATCCCTAAGCAACCTACCTCTTTTCGTAATTTGAGAACCCCCATGTTCCTTCCTTCCCTCGTAGGACCCCTACCTCTTCTAGAAAATGTTATTTTTGTTACTCAAATTTAATAAATATTATTACAAATATTAAATTTTAAATATGTAAATAACATTTTTAATGACCAGAGTAGCTAAGTCTTGAATTAGATTATTAAATTAACAAACACTTATATATATAATCCCTTGTTATTTATTAGTACGTAACAATTAGTAATTAGTGGCACGTGACAGGACAACCGAAGCCAAGAGCCTACGGCGTGGAATTCAGAGATGCGAAAGGAACAGTCCACAAAGCATACCTTAACAGGGGCTCGAAGAACGAAGTGATATTGTCTGCAGGAGCCCTAGGGAGCCCACAGCTGCTGATGCTGAGTGGGGTTGGGCCCAAGGGGCACCTCATGGCCCACGGAATACAGACGATAGTGGACCAGCCCATGGTTGGCCAGGGGATGTCCGATAATTCCATGAACGCTCTGTACGTTCCCTCTCCCCGACCCGTTGAGATCTCTCTCATCCAAGTCGTGGGCATTACCCGCTTCGGTAGCTTCATTGAGGCTGCCAGTGGCTCCCAGTTCGGCTCTGTTTCGCCCCACTCCATTCACGAGTATTTCCAAACGTTGGCCAACCAGGTATTATCTCTCTAATATATATATATATATATATATATAGTTTAATGCTAATTATTACTCTTTATTTTTCAAAGGCTAGCTTAATATGATATGATATGGATATATGTTGTTATATATAAATATTGCATTTTGCAGACAGGCGAGGACGACGCCATCTTTTCTTTGGGCAAAGCCGATTCGTTGTCGTTGCAAGGCGGCCTGATTCTGGAGAAAATCCTAGGCCCCGAGTCCACCGGCCATCTCCTCCTCCACACCACCAACCCAAACGACAACCCCATCGTCACCTTCAACTACTTCCAGGACCCTCGCGATCTGCAACGATGCGTCCAGGGCATGAAAACCGTCATCAAGGTCATCGAGTCCAAATCTTTCTCCAAGTTTCGGTACCCCCTTGTCACGGTTCAGGCCCTTATCGACATGATGCTGGCCCTGCCGGTGAACGTCCGCCCGCGGCATGTCAGCGCGTCATTCTCTCTGGAGCGGTTCTGTGTGGACACTGTGATGACCATTTGGCATTACCACGGCGGGTGCCAGGTGGGTAAGGTTGTGGACCGCGATTACAGAGTGATGGGCGTGGAAGGGTTGAGGGTTGTTGACGGATCTACCTTCATTCGCTCTCCGGGAACCAATCCTCAGGCCACTGTTATGATGCTCGGAAGGTAATTAATCACTCATTCATATCAAATTTTTTGCATCAATTAAAAACAAAAAAAAAACAAAAAAGGGTTTAGGGTTTTGACTTTTGCTCTTTTAATTTATGAAGCTGCAAAATGTGATTGGGGGTGCACTGCAGGTACATGGGCCAAAAGATCCTGCAGCAGAGGAACTGACGACGCTGTTCTTTCTATATATATATATATATATATATATATATATAGTAGAGAGATATATGAATTCAAGCATGTTTATTTATTTTATGTCTTTGTTAAGACGGCTTTTTAGAAATAAACAAATAAAAAAAACTACAAAAAGTGGGTTCTTAATTTAATGGGAAATTGCACTTTTAGTGCGTTTTTATTTAAGCCAAACGTACTGTTCGGTTTTTGTGTTGTAATTAATTGCTACTTAAACCATCTATTTTCCTATGCTAGCTAAAATAATTAAATTCATATGTATCTCCAATCTAATATATATTTCCTGTAATTTTGGTTTTGAGTTATTTGTATTTGTTTCTGATGTGATGTGTATATATGTAGATCAAAACCTAGTAAAATAAATCTAAAGAGAGGTCTTAAGGGAAAAAGATTTGAGACAAAAAGGATAATCTCAATGAATATATATATCAATCAACTCACAAAGTCTACAAAGAACAAAGTTTAAAAACTGAAGATAAAATAAAATGGGCCAAATGAATAGCTTTAGACCAAAAGATTACAGGAGACCTCTCGATCGAGAGGTTCTTGGGATAGTCTCGTCAGACTCACAAAAGGGGTATCCATGAAGAGTCATTTGCAAGGTATTTCCAAAATAAAAAACTCAAAATATAATTTTTAAAATTCCCTCAAAAATCTTGTAAGGAATAAGGCTTAGTCTAGTGAGTTTAAATCTTATATGCTCATGGGATGTCACTAAATCTCAACATTTAAATGATGAGTCACGGTATTATGTGCAGTGCAATGAAACCTACTCCCGGCTGCTTGCTTGCGGCTGCGAGATGATGTTGACATTTGAAGCTAGAAAGCGTCTTAAAATTAAATACTTGGGAAGTCAGAGGCCGCTAATGATTTATCTGTACATTAATAAACTTCATTACATATGTATGTTGTATAGTTTTCTCCAACGGAGCCACGACAAATCGAAGGTCCTTTCATTGGTTCGGATCTAGTTTGTTTGGCTTTGCAACATATACAAAATTTGAATTTGAATAAGGACAGGATCGGATCGGGTCGGATCAAATTGAATTAACAGTCTCCGCAAATATTGCATAAATTGTTGTAATTATTATATTACTATTATCGCCATTTGGTGGGTGGTTGAGGGGGACGCCATCCATAACGCGGGAGATGAAACGGTCGTCGGAGCATTGGGGGGTTTGGTGGATGGTGGGACCAACTAATTATTATGATGTCAAGAAAATGACAGTTTTCAGTTTTTTATTTATTGTTTTTACACAGCTTTCTTTATAAACATTGTTAATAGTATTTGTATTTTTTGTAACTCACTTAAAATTTTGTGTTCGAATTTTACTCGATGAATCTTTAGAGGTGATGAATCTTTAGAGGTGAGTGACATCTTTAAGGGTAAAATTTTAAATATTTTATCACTGTACCATGTACGTGAGACATAATATTTGTATTTGTAATTATAATAAGTGGTTGGTTGAAACTTAATTAATTTTAATGAATGGAGGGTAATTCATTGCCGCCTAATAAGATTGTCTGCTACCCCTTGTTAATTAGGATACTCATATTGCTACTAATCATTTTAATTTATGTGAATAAGACTCCCATTACCACATTTTTTATAACGGGGGAAGAATTTTCATTAAAAAAATCTCTAGAATTAAAGAAATATTCCAACTGACATTTTTAATATAACAAGTACTCTTAAAACTCTTTGTTCGAGAGAAATGTTCATAGTATCTTTGATTATCTGTTAAGAAATTGCCTGAGAAGAAATGGGATCAGTTTGGTTCAGATTTGCCTTCCAAACCAGAGTGGATTGGAACTAATATAAATAATAAACTCCATCCTTGTTACTTTACAATGCCCAGTAAAGATTTAAATATTTTATTCATATTCTTATCATAAATATTTTTTTAAATCCATATTCATGCACTATCTTTTCAACGGAGGGGAAAAGAAAAGTGAAAAGAAAATGACCCTGCCGATGGATGTGACAGCGGGACACTCTTTTAAGGCAGGCTTGGCCGCTTAGGTGCCTATGACAGTGCCAAAAAGACACCTTTGACAAAGAATTAAAAAAAAAAAAAAGTGACTTGACTGCCATGGCCGGAAAATGGCGGGGAGGGGAGGGGGCTTTGCTTCTTTGCGAAGGAAAGTTGCAATGGAGCAACAAATTAACTAATGATTGGAAGAAGGCTACACGTTTTGCAATGGAGAATTAAATAATGATGGGAAGATTTCAGGTTTGGTTTATTTATGCCAAGAGATTGGCAAATTTTAATTGGAGCGGTGATGGACTCATTCCAAAACCAAAGCTCTTTCTTCCGGCAGCCCTCATACTGCCGGCCAATTCCGATGCCCTTTTTGTCCTCCACTTCCACTTGTTGCCTTCTCTTTTCCTCCGCGACAGACTCCCTCATTGCTTTCTCAAATTGAAGCCCCACAAATAAAATTTGCATATCTTTGATCCGATGGCCAAAACTGCACATCATCTCAAAATCAGATCATGCTCCTCAATCTCAGAATTCTTTGGCCCCCTCCAAAGCCGCATTCCAAAGCATATGTCAAATAGAAAAGGTCAATCTCCAGAGACCCGAACAGAGTTCAACAATCATATCGAGTCACTTTAAACAAAAGACTTTGAACGCTGTTTCTTAACAAAAGAGCACCCATTTTAAACCCCACGAGATTGGACATTAGAGCAGCCAGCAGAAAGAGAGACGAAGAGGCCGGAGAAAATGCAACCACAATGGTTCAAAGAAGCCACCCAAGTCTGCCTCCATGGCTGCTGCCAGAGACCCTTCCTCACTCCGCCGGAGACCCAGAAAACCGTCGGTAAATCCAGAAGCACATCGTCGACTTGCAGGCACAACTTCGCCGTGACGACCACTTCCTCCTTCTTCTCCAACACCCAATTCACCAACCACGAATCTCTTCCTTCTTTGCAGGAATCATTCGCCCAGTTCACGAAAACTTATCCACGGTACTCTGAAACCTCTCAGATCGATCAAATCCGAGCCAAAGAGTACTGCCACCTCTCCCTCTCCAAACATGTCTGTCTCGATTACATAGGCATAGGACTCTTCTCAGATTCACAGTTGCAGAGCCATTATTCTTCGGCAATCCCGGTTGCTTCCTCCTCTTCTCCACCGCCTCAGAATTCTGTGTTTCCGTTCTTCAGCATATCCTACAAGTCCGTGAGTTTCAAGTCGCAGCTACTCCATGGCGGGGAGGGATCTGAATTGGAATCCAGCATCAAGAAGAAGATCATGGACTTTCTTAACATATCTGAAACTGATTACGCCATGGTTTTCACTGCCAACAGATCGTCGGCTTTCAAGCTTCTGGCCGAGTCTTACCCGTTTCCGTCCAGCCGAAAGCTTCTGACAGTGTACGACTACGAGAGCGAAGCGGTTGACACCATGGTTAGAACAGCGGAGAAGAGAGGAGCAAGAGTCTTGTCGGCGGAATTCAAGTGGCCGAGGCTGAGAGTTCACGGGGGGAGATTGAGGCAGATTCTGATGAGGAAGAGGAAGAAGAAGAAGAGCAGGGGACTCTTCGTTTTCCCTCTCCAGTCCAGAGTTACAGGAGGAAGTTACTCTTATCAATGGATGAGCCTGGCGCAGGAAAATGGCTGGCACGTCTTGCTTGATGCTTGCGCGCTGGGACCAAAAGATATGGACAGCTTCGGCCTTTCTCTTATCCGCCCCGATTTTCTCGTTTGTTCCTTCTACAAAGTTTTCGGAGAAAATCCGAGTGGATTTGGATGCCTCTTCGTCAAGAAATCCACCGTTCCAGTCTTGGAATCTTCTACGAGCACAGGGATTGTAAATTTAGTCCCAACGACGAAGCTGCTTTCTTTTTCCGAGGATTCTTCCGAGACAGATGTCGAGCAGGCTTCCAGATTGGGGATTGAAGAAGTTCGGTTACGGGCATCGAGCTTCTTCTCAGGTCCAATTCTTGCGGAGAAACAAGAAAAAGAAAAGGAAATTTCGGAAAAGACCAGCGAGTTGGTCCATGAGATTGAATGCCGGTGCCTGGATCACGTGAATTCGCTTGGACTGATGCTGATCAGCAGCAGAGCGAGGTTACTGATCAACTGGCTGGTGAATGCGATGATGAAATTGCAGCATCCGAATGCGGAGGAGAGGATTCCGCTGGCCAGAATCTACGGGCCGAAGATAAAGTTCGACCGAGGACCGGCATTGGCGTTCAACGTGTACGATTGGAAAGGGGAAAAGGTGGAGCCGATTCTAGTTCAGAAGCTCGCCGATCGGAGAAACATTTCGCTCAGCTATGGCTTCCTGCACCACATCTGGTTCTCGGACAAATACGAGGAGGAGAGGGAGAGAGTGATGGAGCCGAGAAAGAGCGGAGAGCAAGAGACGAAGAAGAGAGGAAAAGCGGATCGGATTAAAGTGGTTACCATTGCGCTAGGGTTTCTAGCCAATTTTGAAGACGTTTACAGGCTTTGGGCCTTTGTGGCTCAGTTCCTGGACGCTGACTTCGTGGAGAAGGAGCGATGGCGATACACAGCGCTCAACCAGAAGACGGTCGAAGTCTGAATCCATAGTCTTCCTCCGTCCGTTCATCCTGGCTAGCAATTACAGAAGGTAAAACTTCCTTGCAATTGACTTTGAAATCGTATCGTTTCCCGATTAACTTTCATTATCAAATCAAAGCAAAGCAAAGATCAAAAGTATGCATCCAAATGAGAGGAGAGGCTACACTCTACGGGTGATGTGATAGTACCTTCCTATGTAATCTCGTGAATCGCCATATAGAGTAACCTCTCTGGGGCGTTTCCTAAAGATGGAGCCCATTTACGAAGCCCAACGTGTTGGGCCGTCTGCAAATTGCTTGATATTGGGCCCATTTGTGGGCCGATACTTACTACTATCTTTTCCCTAGGCTACAAAACAACAACAATAATAATAATAATAATGTTGGTTAGCATAACATCTCTCTAATACTTGAAGAAAAAGTGAATAAAAATGTGAAAAGATTTGAGATTTAGAATCGGCAATGAGAAGATTAATGTGGCCGTATCACTTAGTCATGCCTGTAACCCCCTCCTACTAACTTCGGCTTCCTTTAAAGCCTTGTTGACTGTCTGTGCCCCGCAACCATCGCATTGAGGCGGCGTTTTTGTTCACACGGTCTCTCCGCATTTATGTGTATTTCGTTATAATTAGTATAATAATAATTATGACATTTTATTATTAACAATGTTGATGTTGATTAAAATATGACTTCAGTTACTTCTTCTTCAAATATGGAACTAAGAAAATCTAAGAATAAAAATAAAAGAGGGAATTGTATTTTGAAAAATAAAATTATTGTTGTTAAGATATAATAATAAATTTATTTCACTGAGAATATCATCGTTTCGCAGTCTGAGTTTAAAAGAAAGAAAACAATCAGAGGGTGCGGGAAGATTTCAACACAAACACTTTGATGGTTAAGTCAGACACTGAGAATGATAAAATTTATAGAGCAGAACTTACACCAGTATTAGAGATATACTATTTCTAGAATGAGTGACTATCGATTTATAGAGGGGTATGAGGAAATTTTAAATATTCAATGATTATAATTCTTACAAATGACGTTCATCTTTTACAGATGACATTTATACTCTTAGAGAGAATTTTAGATGTTGGAGTTATCTTGGTTTGCACATTACATGGGATCCCTCTATACTCGAGAAAACGTTTCGACGATGAAGTCACCCTTGGAGGGTGAGATCACCCTTCCCTAGGTCTAGCTCTTGGGTCATGGTTATAATATCGTCAGCCCTAACAGGGCAATGGTTTGCCTCTCTTGGTAGGCCCATGGGGGTTGCCTTATGCAGAGGCCCTCCACAACCCCAGGGCGGGCACATAAGGGTGCGTTCTACGAGAGCCTACCACTGCCACCATGGTTGCTTCACAATGGTGCCTTCCATAAAGGCCCCTTGTGGCCTTCTCTATTGGCCCATTGTTTGCGGTGGCCACTTGTTTTAGGAAACTTGATCTCCCGCGGCCCTTTATCACTAGGTCAACTTGGTTAATCAAGAATTACCCGTTTATTATTAGTTATTAATTATTTTTTTTTCAATGTGCATTTTTGCTATATATGATATATCAATTGCTACCCACTATTTCTTCTGAGTTCGCTAGGAGGAAGAGTAGTTCTTCTCTTATTAATTATTGTGTGCATTTTCCTCTAATTGTGAATTCCCCCGAAGGCGTTTTACGCAAAATCTTTGACTGAGTTTTAAGCTATTTACATGTGGTCCATAGCTATATGAAGGTGGGACCCTTCACTTTTTTTCCATCCCATGCTTTGCTTTTCATCTTTCTAGAAATCTCTTTATTCTTCCTTTGGTTTCCTAAGTTATGGTTGCTTACAACAGACCGTAGCAGCTCTGCAAGCATCACTTCTTCGTCGCCATTGTAGCCCCAGTGGTTATTGATGCCATCGCCTGCTTACACGTGAGCCCTCGCTACCGCAAGCCCCTACGACCATCAGCTACCTCTGTGCTAGCCTACCGCGGACCCCCGTGGGTTGTCACCGCCTCCACCACACTTGTTGCGAACCTCTGTGGGTCTTGCCACCCTATGCCTTCCTTCGAACATCCTTCATTTCCTATGGTGTTTGAGTCTTTGGTCTTCTCTCTTATCTCCCCTGTGTTTCCAATATCCATAGAGGTATTTCTCACAAGTCCTTCTTTGAGCATATTTTCTTCTTGTATTTAAGTTATCATGAAACGTAAAAGGGTTGTTAGAGAAATCCCAAAGCTTTTGAGAGATATTATTTTATGAAAGCGTTCCCATCTAGGGAAAGGTGACGTTGCAAGGATTACCACTTCTTTCCTATTTCCATCCAATTACAAAATGAGGTTGTCTTCCTTGGAAGAGAGCTACCAAACAATGGTTGGCGGAGGATGGACAACTGTGTACAAGGCTTCTTTAATCGTGGGTCTTAGGTTACCTTTGTCTGACTTTGGTCAGGAATTTCTTTAAGATTTTCATCTTTCTCCACCTTAGATCCATCCGACAGGTGGATGTTATTAATCGCTTGTTCCATTTTATGTGGTCAAAGAAGGGTGTCGGAATCTCCCAAACTCTTTATAGTTGCTTCTATAGCTTACAGGGGGTGGACCATCATGTTAATTTTTAAACCTTTCAACAAGTCATTTCTATTAGGGGATTATTTATTGATTCCCTACGCAAGGCCAGTGATTTAGAGGATAGGTGGTTTTTACCAAGGCCTTCTTATGATTTTGTGACTCCTCGATATTAATGCTTCAATTCTAACTGAAAGGATCATGCTGCCAAATTCCATCACCCTACGAACCTTCGAGCTAATTTCAGGCTTGAGATTGCACGTTTGTTAGCTCCTAGCCCTGTTTCCATTCGGGACATCATATCAGAAGAAAATATTGTTGTTGTAGGTTGTTGGGGCATTATCCCGAGCAATTTAGCTGGTGCCTCTGGGATTTCTTATGGTGTATGTCCCCTTATGATAACGATGATGCTGATGATGCTTATTCTTTGACGGAACTCCCTCCTTTTATAAGGAACAGGTTTCTTCCAAGTGTATTGTTATTTTTCTCTTTTAGCCTTTTGTTTGTATTACTTTGCTTTGTTTTCTAAGAATTTTTTTCTTGCTCTCTATATTTTTGTTTTGCAGACATGGATCAACTTGCAGATGCCATCAAGAGGAAGAAGGTGGCAATCAATGGTTTGGGCAAGCCCCCACCTGCTTGGTGTGAAGGCACTAGCAATCGCCGCAGGCCTTCTCATGAGACCATTGCCATGTCGTCGCCAGCCAAAAGGCCTTCTCTAAGGACTCCACTCCCGCCACCAATTTCTCCGACCATACTAGCGAATGTTCTGAGCTCTTTATCATCTTTAATTACCAAGGCTTTTCTCGAGTTCGGCTCCCAGCATTCCCAACGGGTTGATGTCGACCCTTCAATCTCTCCTCGTGAACGTCCTCGTGGTACTTGTAGTCGTCGCTATAAGCCTCTATCTCCCTTTCGTCATGACCATGTACGACTTTCCTTGGAGAATAGCTCTTACTCGTTTGTTCTTCTAAATGTTTTGTTGTCGCATCTACCTATGCGATTGGAAGATGGCCACTTTCTTTGAGGTAAGCATTTCTAGGTCAATCTCGGCGTGATTGATTCCAATTCTGTGAAAGAGCCTGGGATAGGTTCTCACCTTATTTATTCCACTGTCCTTTCTCGTGATGAGAGGGATATCTTTAACATGAATTTCCTGACTGCTTGGATAGCCTAGAACACGAGCTCATCTGTGTATGTTCCCTTGTTTTCTCCTTCTTACTTTACTACTTGCATTCTTCTTTTTCACTTTCTACTTTTCTTTTTCTTTCTAATGGGTGCAACGTGTGGTGGTAACCAACACGCATGCTTGCTTCCATTACGTTTCATTGAAGAGCAGATAGTCTGGTGGCACCGAGAGTAAGATAGGTGGGCTGCCTAGTTTAAGAGTGCTAACTAGTTTATTATCAAGGTTCGCAAGAAGTGTAATTCCTTGTGTCAATCCTGCAAGGAGTTCCAGGGACCTGTAATACCCCATGTTTTCATGAGGTTGCTACGTAATTAAGGTGAGTTTGAAATACCAAAAAATGGGCTTGTAAGGACAACAAGTAACTGAATCAGCTGTAGAGAGTGCACTGAAGCTCAGATACCTAAGGAAAAATGTATGAAATCGACGAGCGTCTCAAAACGAGATTTATGACGCCGAAAGAAATCAAATCAGAGACGATTTTTGGTACAATTAAGTTGTAGGCTGAAAAATTGAATAATGGTAAAGAACTTTCGAAAAATCTACGAAACCTTGAGGAGGCTCTAATTTTGTAGTTAGAATAACCTTTAAGTGGTTTTGAGATGAAACAAAAAGATTTGCCTATGAAACATGAATTTGGGGGCATAAGTGTAATTTTTAATTCTAATTAAAAAAATAGGGGCAAAAATGATATTTTTTTCTAATTTGAAGGACCAAATGAAGAGCGTGAATCTTAGGGGTTCAAATGGTCAAATATTGAAAATTAAGGACTTCAAATAAGGGCTCAAAATGAAATTTAGAAATGATATGACGTCAAAGTTTGAATTCTAAAAAGCAGCCATGGCCACCAGCTACTGTCAGGAAGGGTCGTCTTAAGGTCCATCATGGGCTTCAGGGCATAGAGAGTTGAATTGGGCAGGGTATGGGCCAGGGATGGTCGTGATTTGACATCGGTAAGGTGGGGCATGGTTGAGGGTCACCAAAAATCGGGAAAAGGGTGTTCGTGACAAATCATCACGATTTGAGGCTATCTAAGGTCGTATCTGGTATTAAAGGCTTGGATTTGACTAGGCATGGCTTGTTTTGACTCAAAAATCGGGTATAAATAGAGGTTTAAGGATGGTCGAATACTTAAAAAATTAAACTCGAGAATTCGAGTATTTAGGAAAGAATTGAGGGAGAAGGATAAAGGACTTTTGTTCCCCATGTGTTGAGGATCAATTCTGGAGTTTGTGGAGGGTTTTCATGTGGTTTTAAGGGAGATTTAAGGCTTGGCCGAAATGCGTGAGTCGCTAGAAACGGATTGAAAATGGTTGTTTTGAGCTAGCTTGGTCGATTGTTTCAAGCCAAGGTTGGTTCCATGGGGTTCAGAATAGTCCATAAGCTAAGAAGAAAGAAAGAAATTGAGCATCGGAGCAAGTTGTAGTCCCCGACAGTGGAGTGGCTGTCGGAGAAGAAAATGCGTGTGGGGTGCATGTGCGGATCTCATGTGTAGTCCACGCGCTAGAGCATGAGGGCGGGTGAAGTACAAGGTAATTTTAGAATTTTTTATTATTTTTTTTAAATTATTTTATGAATTATGGTAGAGAAAAAATTGAAAAAAAACTTGAACAGGTATTTATTTTAAAATTATCAAGGGAGAAATAGGATAAAATAAGAGAAAATTATGAAAAAAATATATGATATTGTTTTGAATAAATATGACGGCCAAGGATCGTTGAGACTCGAGATTGAAAAATAGTACGATTAATGAGGCTTGACACAAAAATCGAGTTAAGGCACGCAAATCGAGGAAGCTTGAGAGACTAAGTCAATGTGAGTAGTTTTCCCTTAAATTTATACATGTTATGTTTTGCCTATGTTGAGCATGTTATTCACAAAGTTTGCTATGTTATATGTAATTTATGGGCATCTTGGCATATCTGTACATGTATTGTTACATCGATAGTCGTGATTTTTCACTTAACATGATATTGTTGGCATATCGATAGTTATGAATGGGATGAGATGTTGTTCTGATAGTATAGTCGTAATTTTCCAAGAGTATTGTCAAAATAACGTATAGGAGTATCTCGTTGCCTTATGTGCTTGTCGGGATGATTATCTAGGGTTCCGTGGTGGGCTGGATTATCAGGGAAGTTACACTAGGGTATCTGTGTTGTTCATGTTCATGCATCATGCATTCTTGTAATCGTTTTGAACCCTCACTTACATGATTCAACATCTAACTTGAGTTATACCCCTGGAACATTCAAATATTTCAATTGAAACTTCCAACTAAGGTAAGGAAGTGGTTGAGATGTAATGTCACGAGGTGACATGTCCAATGTATTTGACAAGTTATTCTTTTGTTTTGCATCTTTGTGAGGATTCGGATATGTTGTAATCATGTTGAGAAACTTATGTTTCATTGATGAATAATCTTGTTAAAATTATGAATGTTACGTATTACGAATGATATTTAAAAGTTGATCCTATAATACTATTATTGTTCAATGTTATTTTGAAATATCTTTTGATTATATTTGAGGTATTTAGTTTTTATTTTTGAGAGATAGCTCTCCATGTATTTTGTTTGAAAATATGATTTTATACTATTATACGGTTTTTATGTTATAAATAAAGTGAGTTCGGTTAAGTATAATATGAGATTTCGATTTATACTTCTGCATTTGTAATAATATGTTGGGAATTTTTTTTTAAAATATAATACTTGAAATGTTAAAAAATATATTATAGAAGAGAATGTGTATTTTTATGTTGAGCTCTCTAATGGACAATTTGGAGAATATATCAGGTTCCTAGGAGCCAAATGAGGATGGGTCAATTGCTCTCGAGGCGATTAGTGCTCTTACGGGCTTGGATGCTACTGAGAGGATCCTGTTCCCTCGACAACCCAGCTTCATCTCTCCCTTCCCTTCCTGCTGACGACTGACTCTGTTTTCTTTATTTTTTATACGAAATTTTGATTGTTCACTGGCTTGTATTGACCCTTTGTTTTGCGTATGAGGAGTGCTTTTAATGTGATGACTTCTTTCATGGCAATGGATGACGTATTTGGTTGATCTTTACTGTTTTGTTGGTGTTGTGCTTATTCTCTAACGATTGTTGAAGGACTTCCAAGTTTTCGAAAAGTCATTTTTCTCTGCACTTTAATTCTTTTATTATATAAGAATTCTGATCAACTTTTGTTAGAATTTATGAGTGGATTTGCATTTTTTTTTAAATTTTAAACTCAAGAATTAGATAATTAGGATTAAAGAGTTTCATAACCTTTCAAGTCTTCTTTATAAATATAATTAATGAATTATACAAAAAATATTACTTAAAACATTTAAAAATGACATTTAATGTAATACTTTTACATTCATATATTAATATAAATATTGGATACACTAATACAATAACGTGACATTAAGTGTGAAAAAGGAACATTTTGGTTTGTAAATATAGTGAGAGAAGGGAGAGTCGAAGAAAATTTGTATAGTTAGGTGATTAAGATAAAGAGTGACAGAGAGAGAGGGACATGAAAAATGCATGAAGCTCAGAGCAGCCTCTTTCCCCTTTCGTTTTCCGTCCGTGTTTTGCCCACCCAACACCAACACCAACACCAACATGCCCCCGGGGAGCACCAATTATATAACCAATAAATATATATGTGTAGTCCGCATGGACAATCTAGTTAGTCAAGAAGGGGATACAAAGTGTCTTCGTGGTGAATCTTGGAACAATGATCAGGGATCGAGTCTCGCAAGCGGCAGAGTAGGGGTAACTCTCTCCAAAGTGAGGGAGACTCCTTGTGCGCGGTAGGCACGGGTCTAGCCACTGCGTCCGACTGAGTTACCATGAATTTACCTCCTTCCCGCGTACTGTCGGGCCGATTGTGGGGGGCACTCGGGATGAGTGATTTCACATTTTTGGAACAATATATATGTGTATATATTAAGGTGGGACAATATATATGTACATACGTACAAATATATCCATATCTATCATATACACTCTATGCACTCCAAATAAAAATATGAGGACTCTTGATATTAGTGGTGCTTAGGTTTATCACCCTGATTACTTGGGCACATCTCTCGATTTACCTCCTCAGTATAGCTCTAGGGGTGGGGTGGCTGAGGACACTAGTAATAAGACGTAATCTAAAAAAACAAATATGAAGACTCTTATGTTGCTCGATGGGAGTATGTAAAGGGAGGTGGGACCATTTTCCGTAGGTTCAAGCTCCACTCTCAATTTATATATATTAAATAAATTTTATATTACTTGAGATGAATAATAAAAAAAATTTAAATATCAGTTGGTCATAAAGTTGAGAGTTACTTAAAATTTAAAAATATTATTATTTTTATATTATATTATAATCGTACTAGATATTGTTTTATTGTTGTACTTTAAAACAATTTTAAATTCAAATTAAAATTTGGAACTACCGTGATTGTATCGCATCGTATATGATCTAAAAGAAAGAAAGATGAAAAAATATGGGGAGCGAAGGGTATTAAGGGAAAATTAAACAAAGCGAGGGGGCGGGGGTTAAAAAATTAGAAAAGCCGCGCTACATCGGCGGTGCATCCCGCGCCACACGTTCGAGGCCCATCATCACATTTTTTAATCCAAAAACAAATCATAAAACCTCAGAGAGAGAGAGTTGGGAGATGGTGATAAGGATGCGGACCGCAACACACCTGCACTGTCATGCACCCGCCATCCACGTGTCACCTCAGGAGCAATTGGTCCCCACCCAGACAGCTAAGCCCCGGGACGCGTGTCAGCTCGCCGAGCCAGGTCCCCTCTTCCCACGCACCCCAATTTTTTAAAAAATTCAAAAAAAAAGCCCGAAAAAAGCAGTAAAGCAGCAGCAACCAGCGGACCTAGAAATAAATAAATAAAGGGTTGCCCCCGCCCCGGGGGGGTGGGGGGCCAACTTGGGTGGGCCCCCTCATTTCTAGGGACACGTGCGACCCATCACGTGGCCAACAAGAAAAATAAAAAAGAAAATTCAATGGCCCACATTCTAACTCAATTCCTTACCATTCGTTTCGCTCTGTTGACCCCACCGCACGCAACCAATGAGGCTGGGCCCCACCTCGCACGTGCGGCCACTTTAGGGAAACAAATAAACTTAAAACACAGTCAGCCCACATAAAGGTTCCTTAACGATCATCAAATGTATGTGTAATTAAGTGTGGATTTGGAGAGGCATTAAGCTAAGCCGCCATGGCCAAATTTACAGAGAATATGGAAGAGGAGGAGGATTGATTTATGACAGTAACTGAGTGTTATAAAAGCAAAATATTACGATAATGGCTAAACCCTAAAACGGAAAAACTGTTTTCTAAGCCTAAAACCCTCCTAGCTTTGTCGTTTCATTTCCTTTTCAAGGTTTTGAAGATGGAGGTTTGTCGCCTGAAGAGCTGACCATGAATTGAAGCTCTTTCTTATCATAAATCTCCAAAGAGAAGTCCCTAAGCATCTGGGCTGTGGTCGTTGCTGTCGAACTCGAGCTCGGCGCCATTGTCGATGCCTTTCCGGCCTTCTCCCCGCTCGCGGTATTGGAGCTCGAGTCCGCCGGAATTTGGTCCTCTCCGCCACTGCCACTGCCGCTGCCGCCGCCGCCGTGGCTGAGACTAACTCCCGGTTGCATTGCTGACACGAAATTTGAAATGGGTCTCGCCGAAACGTTGAACACCGGCGTCGCTCCGGCCGGAATGGCCCAGAGTTGGGGCTGGTTCGAAGGACCGGCAATGGCGGCGCCCGTGGGCGGGATCATGAAAAACGCTCCGGTAGGCATCGCGCTTGACGGGACAACACCGGCGCCGCAACCGACGGTCCACACCGGCACGAGCCCTTGCGGTGCCATCGACGCCACCGAAGCGAAACTCGACGAGACCGAAACAGAGTCTTTCACGTCGTAGAACTCGCTGTTGGACGCCCGCTTGCGCTTCTTCTTGGTGGCGTCGCCCTCCGTCGTCGTAGCCGGCGTCGTCGGGATCTTTAGCGCACCGTTGACGGAGACGGCGATGGCGGGGACCGTGCCGGTGCCCGTGGCTTCGATGATGGCCGGCTCGGCACGCTCCAGAAGCCACCGGATGGTCTCGCCATCGGACTTGTGGCCAAGCTCTCGCGTCAATTGGAAGATTCTCGCGGCGCAAGGCGCCGGCATGCGGATTCGCCGGCCCCGACCCTCCACCTTCGTGTGGCGATCTTTCGATGGCCTCTTGGCTGGAGCCGACACCGCTGATTTCTCGTTCGGCATGATTCCAACCGGGATTAATCCCTGCACGTCGGCGTCGGCGGGCTCTTCCTTCGGAGCTGGAACAAGAGCCCCCCGGCGCGGCGGCTCCGCCGACTGCTCCACCGCCGTGATGGTAAACTCCGGTGGGTCCCCGAGCAAGGGATCAGCCGGCAAAATCTTGGTATTTTCATTGTCATCCGGCTCAATACTCTGGTTCTCAATCGCCGCCATGACAAACCTAATCCAACAGTAAACCCAGAAAGGATCGATCAAAACCCAGAAAAGATCGACAAAATCGAAACCAAGAAAGCCAAATATTAATAGTTGGGGTTATCGAAGTAGGATTGTTTGACTGGCTCTCAATCTACAGTGAGTGAACAAATTACAGGGCACAGACAGAGAGATTGAAAATAAGATTGAGATTTATTTACAGGGGAGAGAGAGAGAGGGAGAGAGATTACTGTTAGGAAAAATTGAAAGAGAGAGAGAGAGAGAGAGAAGAAAGGAACCAAACCCTAGACAAGGAGGAGGAGGAGCCCACTTATCTCTACGAGATTCCTAACCGGAAAAGGGGACCCTCCTCGAAGCTTAATATAGTTGGGGAAGTGGATTGAATCAACGGCTGGAGGCTCTCGTACGGCAGATGGGCCCGCCAGATCGCTACACGTGGTGGGCCCTACTGCAAATGGGTTTGGCCGTTTTTAATTTGGTCAAACCTGGTGATTTCTCCCCAATGTAAATGTAATTACTGGTTCAATTTGACTTATTTTTATTTTATTTTTTTTAGTAGCCCAAAATGTAATTACAAAAAAACCAAAATTGAAAGGTTAGTTTCAAAATCTTTGAAAAGAGGGGGCATTTTCTCAACCTTTTCAGACTCTTGTAGAAATTTAATTAATTTTTTTTCTAAAGTTTTAAATAATAGACAACTCAGTGCAGTGGTGGTGGGGTGGTGGGCTGTGGACCCCTACCACTTTCAGAAAACAAAAGCCCAGTCGCCACAAGTGGGCCCAGCTATGGGCTTCTGTGAATTGGGAGATGATCACAAACACATTCCAATATTGCGTAGTTAAAAGGCAGCCCACTTTTGCAAGTAACTAGCAAATTGCTTTGCTCACTCCCCACCACCACGAATTGTTCTTTAAATTTAAAATAATCATAAACACATTCTATTTTTTAATGATAATATTAAATGCATCTTACTTTTAAATAATTTAAATTTATTATATCTCTTTTTAATATTTAAATAATTTTATTAAGAAAAAATGAGAAAACAGAGAAAAATGTCTTAATACTTTCTATTTTAACTGTGCATATCCAGTCAGGGGCGGAGCCAGTAGAGATAAGAATTTTTTTTAAAAAAAAATATTTTTTATAATAATTTATTATTAAAAATAAAGAAAGTTATATTATACTTTACTACTAAAAATAAAAAAAATAATAAGTATAAAAGAAAATAAGTATGTAATGGCTAGTAGTAATCAACACATCTTTTTATAATTTGTTCATAATTTTATTTTTTTACAATGATAATGCGAAGAAAGCAAGTATTGAAGAAAATTACAAAGTAAAGAAAGCAAGTATGGAGAAAATTTGTATTGAATAAAATGAATAAAATAACAAAGCAAGTATTGAGCAAATTGATGTTACATAATTTTTTATAGATCCCAGACTAAGAACTACAATAATAGATTACAATGTTAATTTTTGAAATCAAATTAAAAGAGGCTACTTGCAAAGAGATCTGTATTAGTTTCAAAATCAAAACAATTCATTCCAATTTAGTGATTAGTTGAAATATAGTATAAGCAAAAATGTTATATTTTGCTTATATTATTATTTTTTTAAAACAAATAATAGGAAACAAAGAGGTGGTGATTCTTTTATAAAAGAAATGTGTAATTTAAAAAAATAGATAAACTTTAAATTCATGTTGGAGATGCGAATAATGCATCCAATTAAGCTTGAAATAATTGTGATGTCTTAATGAATCAAAAACAAAATATTGAAACAATTTTCTTCGAGCAGTTAAAACAAATATTGTATAATTATCGAATTTATTTGAATATATCAATTGATTGTGTTCGACTTCTTCTACAACAAGAACTAGTCTTTTGTGGTCATGATGAGTTTAAAGATTCAAATAATCAAAATAATTTTTTTGAACAATTACAATTTTTAGTATGCAAAATCATAAGAAACAATTGTAAAAAAATTTACATTTTAATATTATCATTATTATCTTATTTTTGAAATTATATTTTTTACGTTTAAATTCGCCCCCACTTAATCAAAATCTTGAGTCCACCCTTGCGTCCAAGCATGAAGTAGGGTTACGTAGGCTACTTGAAGGGCAGATTTATTATTGGAATGCAATGCTAAAAGATAACTCCCGCATAAACTGCACCAAATATCCAACTCTAAATGTGTATAGATTGCGTCGGTATCTAAATTTACTAAAAAGGTGCATTAGGGGGAAAAGTCACTCACTCCTGAAAATTAAATGAGCAAAAACTTGGATACCCAGGTGAATAAAAAAAATAAATAAAAAGAAAATTTTACCTCTTTTTTCTAATCAATAAGTATATATTGCTCAGAATTTAACAAGGGATAATTGAATTTTATAGATAATGGGTATTTATTTTACATTATTTTTAAAAAAAATTATAGGTAAAAATATTTAAATATGAAACAATTTTCCTTAATTCACGATGCATGCAGTACGTTTTAACTATTTAATTAATTAAATCATTTATAATTTAAAAATAAGATAAATAAATGTATATTATTTGAACATAAAAAGTATTTATTATTGGTTGACTTTTACCCTTAGAAGAATTATTAGCCTTACTTATAAGAAAATAAAAAACATATTTCATTTTCTAACAATGTGCATTTATTATTTTTAACACTCAAAAAATTCTATTATAAACACATCATTAGACAATAAAATTATTTTGATATTAAAAATAAGATATAATAAATATATTTTGTCTAAAAATAAAATACATTAACTTATATATATCATTCTTAACTTAGCATTACTCATAAACTTTTCATTAGCGTAATTAATGAAATTATAACTGACTAAATTAAAGGCGAAATGAAATCGGAGGCCACAAATTACATTTGAAGCAGTTAATACATTTATACCATGGCATATAGATATAGCTCTATTTTCTTAAGGCAGACGTTGACCAAATTCAATAACTCTTTCTTAATGCATTGTTTTAATTTGAATAATAATAATAGGTCAAGTTATTTTCATTGCCTTAAAATGTTAAAAATAAAACATTATAAAATGTATATAGCCTTATTATTTAAATGAATGACCTACAAATAGCGTTATTAATTTTTGTGACCTTCGAGATGGAGTTTTGGCTTCCTTGAAACCGAAGGATGCAATGCAATTCAATTCAATGCAGTACAGAAATTATTGTACTCCATCATCCTACCAACCGATACGGACAAACGAACAGTCACCCTTAATACTTTAAGCAAATTATTATGACGTTCATAATTTAATTATTATTATGGGTTAAGGCATAATTTTACCTACCATGCATGATCCATGGTGGTTAGGTTACATATTTTATTCTCATTCTCATAGTTGTATCTATAATAATTATTTTGTTGTAGCCATACACAGTATAACATAGTTGTTAATTTGACTTGAAAACTGAATAAAAATTAATTTTAATTTATATTTTTATCTTTTCTATCTAAACAAAGAGAGTCAAAAAGTCTCAAGAAGAATGAGCAGACAAGGTGAAACTATAAACTCAGCATTACTTTGCATTTAATTACCAATGTTGCAACCACGATTATTAAAGTTTTAGAATGATATACACACACACACCAAGTTGACATCCTAGCTACTTGATATTAAGGTACATATAGATGAATAAAATTTGTATAAAGTAGTACGATCAGTCGTTCATATCTCCAAATTATATAAAAAGATAGATAAAAACTTATTCAAAATGTCACATACCTGCTGAGTTATTTACTAATGAATTAATGGTCAAAGACTCGTAATCATCCATGTGTTGCTCGCCTCGACTACAGACTTTCTGCAGCTTATTTAGTTCTGTTTCTAAGCATAGAGAAAGAGATTGTTAACCAGCTTTGCCAATCGTAAAAGAAAGTGCAGCTTAGGAGGAGGGAGACAGAGCTTTGACCAAGAACTCCAAGCAAGCCTGCAGCCTTCTGTTTTCCACAGTTTGGTCCATCATATATGTTGAGTAGCTTCGAAGCACATGAATTCTTCAAAACAATTAACTTTGCAGAACTATGTGTATATATACTAGCACTAGCATAATTCCACAGGAAACTTCATCATCGTCGTCATCTACCAGTGAGTAATATATTGATCATTCAACAACAAAAATGGCTGGTAATTTTGATCCAGAAATGATCATTTCTCGAGCCATATTTGTCCTCTTGCTCATGACCCCTCTCTCAAAAGCCGTTCTTGATGCCCATTATTATGATCAAACTTGTCCCCATGTTGAGACTATTGTGCATGAGGCCGTCCGTAATGCTACCATGCACGATGCTAAAGTCCCCGCTCGTATCCTCAGGATGTTCTTCCATGACTGTTTCTTAAGGGTATCCTCTCTCTCTCTCTCTCTCTCTCTCTCTCTCTCTCTCTCTCTCTCTCTCTCTAGTTCTAGAATTATAGACCTATTTTTCCTAAATAAACGAAATTTCATAGACATCTGATTGTTTTGTGGTAAATCATTATCTTTAATGTTGATCCTACTGTCATAAATGAATTTGTGGGTGTGTACTTCATCCCTAACCAGTGGTATGGAAGTCCTATGTTTTTTTTTTTTTTTTTTGTCCCCTAATTAATCCTAATGTTATAATGGTGTTTTCTACGTTGACGTTTCAGTTTATAGATAATTTGTTTGAATGTTGGTAGGGATGCGATGCATCAATATTGCTGGACTCGACCCCGACGAACAAAGCTGAAAAAGATGGGCCCCCGAACATCTCAGTCCGATCATTCTACGTTATCGACGACGCCAAATCCAAGCTCGAAATGACATGTCCAAGCACGGTTTCTTGCGCAGACATCATCGCCATTGCAGCAAGAGACGTTGTAGCCATGGTAGTATTAATTCATTCCTCTTCTAGAATCTCATACTTTCAAAATATTATTTCTAAGCCTGATTTTCTCGGCAAAATAATTCTAGGTAGAACTAGAAGAATGTAATTTAATTCTGAACGAACCTCTGTTTCTCTGCTCCAGTCTGGAGGTCCATACTGGAACGTTCTGAAAGGCAGGAAAGACGGAAGAGTGTCGAAGGCTAACGAAACCATTAATCTACCAGCTCCAAGCTTCAACGTGACTCAATTGGTTCAAAGCTTTGCCAAGAGAGGCCTGGGAGTCAAGGATCTGGTAACGCTATCCGGCGGCCACACGCTTGGGTTTTCCCACTGCTCTTCTTTCGACTCGCGGCTTCGCAATTTCAGCGCGGCGAGTGACACCGATCCGAGCATGGACGCCGAGTTCGCCGCGAGCCTGAGGAGAAAATGCCCCAAACCGAACAAGAATCGAGCCGCCGGAGAGTTCTTGGACTCCACCGCCTCGACTTTTGACAACGACTATTACAGGCGAGTGATGGCGGGGAAAGGCGTGTTCGGATCGGACCAGGCCTTGTACGGCGATTACAGGACGCGGTGGATCGTCGAGTCGTTCGCGAGAGACCAGAGTTTGTTTTTCAAGGAGTTTGCAGCTTCAATGGTGAAGCTCGGGAACGTGGGGGTAGTGGAAGATGGAGAAGTGCGGGCCAAATGCCGCGTCGCGAACTGAGAGAGAGAGAGAGAGAGAGAACAAATGTATTTCCTTTTGTAATCGAATATATATTTGTAACGAAATAACTTACGAACAGTTTCATAATGTGCCAGAAAGAGTTTCATTTATGAATCAGATTCATTTTTTTTGGCAGTGAAATGAAATGAATTTGGTTATGAAGCTAAATGGAATCTAATTTGGCTATTGTTCAAGTGACAAAGAGAATAGACATGTCTTTTGCGGGGTTCACGAAGTGTAAATGGCTGGCTGGCTGGCTGGCTTATTGTGGCATTTCAATATCCAAAAGGCCAACCAAAACCCTACAAAACCAAGACACCATTGTAGTAATAAAGCACGTGCATTTTAAGAAGAGACGAGAAGAAAGTGCTAATGATGATACTAATGAAGTCGTTGGAAAAAGAGGTTTTGTTTGGAAGACAGCAACAAGAAATTAACAAGGTAATTGGGTTGATGAGATACAAGGGTGACATGAACGAGCCAAATGCAGCCAATGCAGAAAGCTTTGTTCTTGTCTTGGAATGCCAGTTGTGAGAGACAACAGACAAAAGCCATTCCATTCCCATGCTAACAGAGAGAGAGAGAGAGAGAGAGCTTGGCCTATAAATTAGCAGAAAGTTTAATCTTCATCACACCCAAACTAATCTCCCCCCCTCAAATCTTCTTTTCTTCTTGAAAGCAAAGATGGCTAGAGCATTGCCGGTCTTTCTTCTCTGCATTGTGTTGATCGCAGCTTCACTGCCGCACTGTCATTCCCATAAGAGGAAGGTACAATAAATTACTTGATCTTTTCTACTTGCAAATATATCCGACCAATCCAATTGTGACAAGAGAAATCGATCATTTCTCAAATTTAATTAAGGACAGGGTAGAGATGGCATTTAGAATAACCCACCCTTTTCAATATGATTATATTGTATATGTACACGATTAATGAAACTAACGTATACTTGTTTGAGAAATAAAAATACAAACAATCGGACTTGAAAAGGGCTTAAAAATATGGAGGGGCTAGATAAACACTTGATCGAAATGGTCTTGTGTTGTGCTTAACGTTTGGGAACTTCTAACTGGAGCCTCACATGCAGGTCTATATCGTATACATGGGAGACAAGCCAAAGGCAGATGCTTCCATCACATTAACCCATCACTCCATGCTACAGACCGTTCTTGGAAGGTCTCTTCAAACTGCAATTTCTAAAGCTTTAGCCTTTTATTAGCGGCTACACATCCACTCCGGATGCTTGTATAGATGCTGCTGCACTACTTTATTAGGCTAATACCAATGGTTCCAACTATATGCAAATCAAATTTGTTTTGCAGTGCCCAATCTACAAAAGAGTCACTAATTTACAGTTACACGAGGAGCTTTAACGGGTTTGCGGCGCAGCTATCCGAAGAAGAAGCTGCAAGATTTGCAGGTGAGAATCAAGATTACCAAGCAAGAAAAGATAGGATGAGGATGATAGGCAGGGGAAGCTTCTAATTAATCTTCTTTTATCGATGAAATTGGGGATACAGATATGGAAGGAGTGGTCTCAGTTATCCCCAGTACCATACTCCAGCTCCACACGACAAGATCATGGGACTTCGTGGGATTGACTCAGTCCCATGTTGGTGATTCTCAGGGCAGTGATGTGATTGTGGGGCTTCTAGACACAGGTTAATTAGTTGAAGCATTCACAGCAACTGTGATTTTGAGAATATTGTTAAAGTTGTACCTGAAATTTGTCGGATAATGCAGGGATTTGGCCGGAATCAGAGAGCTTCAGCGACAAAGGATATGGCCCTCCACCTACAAAATGGAAAGGAAAATGCCAGACTGAAAACAACTTCACCTGCAACAAGTGAGCATATTATATGGTCTCGTATTTAACCATTTTTGTTTCTTCCCACTGTTTCCCTACTCGCTCATGGTAAGGCAAACTTTCCCAGCAAAATCATTGGAGCAAGGTACTATCACAGTTGGAGAACATACTACGACGGAGAAATCAAATCGCCCAGGGACTCAGATGGACACGGAACTCACACTGCTTCAACCGCGGCAGGTAGAGAGGTTGCCGGAGCAAGCTACTATGGCCTGGCGGAAGGACTTGCACGGGGAGGTTTTCCGAGCGCGAGGATTGCAGCGTACAAAGTTTGTTGGGAGCTTGGATGTGATTCTGCAGATATCCTTGCTGCTTTTGATGATGCAATTGCAGACGGAGTTGATATCATATCAATCTCCCTGGGATCACTTTTCCCTGTCCCATATTTTCAAGACACAATCGCAATTGGATCTTTCCATGCCATGAAAAACGGAATATTAACTTCAAATTCAGCAGGCAACTATGGGCCATGGAAGGGATGGGTATCTAACTATTCACCTTGGTCCTTAACAGTCGGCGCAAGCACCATAGACAGGAAGTTTGTGTCGCAACTCGTTCTTGGCAATGGACAAATATTTACTGTAAGTGTCCTTGCTCAAGAAATTTACTCTCTACTAGATACTTAACTATTCTGCTAAATTGTCGGTCATTCCCAATTTTTTACCAACTGAAGGGTGTCGTCATCAATAGCTTCAACCTCAATGAATCCACATATCCCTTGATTTGGGGAGGAGATGCAGCTAACTTTTCAGCATACAGCATTCCCTTGGCCTCAAGAGACTGTCTCCCGGGCGATCTGGATTCACGAAAAATCAAGGGAAAAATTGTCCTTTGCGAATTCCTCTGGGATGGTTCTGGTGTGATGATGGCAGGAGGATCGGGCATCATAATGCCTCAAGGTTATTTTGATGACGTTGCCTTCTCCTTCCCATTGCCACCAACACTCCTTTCAGATCAAGACATTGCTAAAGTATTGGAGTACATCAAATATACAGAGTACAGAACCCTTAATCCACATCTATTGCAACTTCAGTAAGATAGGATTAGATATCAGTCTCGTTGCTGAATCAGTATACTGACTTTGATAAACCTATTTTCAGCAATCCATATGCCACTATCCGAGTGGGTGAGACATGGAATGACACGATGGCACCTACTGTGGCTTCATTTTCATCTCGGGGTCCCAACCCCATCACCCCTGACATCCTGAAGGTAACCAGTAATCTTGTAGTATTTGTCATAATTATTTTTCTGTTATTTTACTATTGAAATATCTCTGTAAATTTATTGTTACTAATTTATAAGTTCAGCGAGTAATGAACAGCCTGATCTCACTGCACCTGGTGTTGATATTCTTGCCGCCTGGTCTCCTCTTGTACCCCCTTCAGAACTCAGTGATGACACCAGGAGTGTCCCATACAACATAGTCTCCGGAACATCCATGTCTTGCCCACATGCTAGTGGAGCCGCAGCTTATGTGAAGTCCATCCACCCAAGTTGGTCTCCTGCTGCCATTAAATCTGCGCTCATGACCACAGGTAAATCAAAAGGATACAAGACCTAAGGATCCATCAAGTTATATGAGATGATGACGGTGTTTGCAAAATTTTCCTTGTTTTCAATTTCAAAAACTATGAAAAAAAGAAACTGAAAATGTGGTAACAATAACCTAACAGGTCCTATAACTCTCTCTGAATTCCCGCATTAACATTATAGTCTTGTTGAAACAGCTACTGTGATTGATCCAAGGAAGCACAACGAAAAAGAATTTGCTTACGGGTCAGGCAACCTTAACCCTGTGATGGCCATCAACCCAGGGCTAGTCTTTGATGCATCTGAGGCAGATTACATCAACTTCCTCTGCAAGCAGGGCTACAACACAACCACACTACGACTTGTCACAGGAGATGACAGTGTTTGTAAAAGCACCAAAGCTGGAAGGGCATGGGACCTCAACTACCCCTCATTTTCACTTGCCATAGAAGATGGCAATAAGATATTTGGAATTTTCACAAGGACAGTCACCAATGTTGGATCACCAAATTCAACCTATTATGCCAGCATCTCCATACCTGCTCCGCTTCAGGTCAAGATTGAACCAGCAGTACTCTCATTCTCCAGCATGGGGGGGAAGAAATCCTTCACAGTTGAGGTAAGTGGTCCAGAGATAATTCAGGAGCCAATTATATCAGGTTCTATCACTTGGAAGGATGGTCTCAACCAAGTTCGGACACCACTCGTGATCTATACATTTCTTCCATCAAAAATTGCTTCATATGCCGTACCTTCTGAAAGGGCAGAGAAACCAACTCTGAGAGAGAACAACAACTATCGCATGAACAAAGCTTTGGGACAAAGGTATAGCCTCCACTAAAAAGCAGCCTGAGTATACACTACTTGACAGAAATGGCAAAGCCACAGTTGCTCAGACTCTAAAGTCTTCAACTAAACTCAAAGCCCCTGAGGGCATAATAAATCATAACTGATGTCAAAATTTCCATGCAGAATAAGCACATGCTGTTTTCCTCTCTGGAATAAAACTGATCAGTTGTCTACTCCTTGTTTCCCAATTGCAGCATCTCCTTCAGTACAACATTACGAAATGACAAGTACTTTGAGCTATTCCATCCAAAAACAAACAGATGGGTCTACAGGCACCATCTGCAACAAGAAGTAAGCAGCTAGCATTCGTGAATTAGCTAACGATAGAATAAAAATCTTAGTGGAGATTATTGTAGCCAGCCACGACTCACAAGGAAAATAACTCTCGTCCAATATAAATCTATAAGAATTGTTTGCACAACTTGCAATGATGAAAAAATGCAGGAAGGCAAATAAAAGTTAGATGGATAAGCTGCCTTAAATAAGCAATTAATCGGGTTTTTTGGGGGATAAATAGTTAATAAGGTATTTATTAGTCTAACAAATCCCTTCAATTCTTTAAGTATCCAGAAGAAGCTTCTATGGGTCAATCAATCATGACTATCAGTTCAGGACATGGAAACAACATACAAAATAAGAAATGGAATAGAAAATTAAGGCCAGGGACAAACTGAGTATCAATGAGAACTTAAAAGAGAGATTAGAGCGCCATGTTGCAACATAGAGGAAGCATTAAAAAGTGAAAGAGATCAAGTAATGTCAAAAAAAAAAAATAGAGAGAGATTAGGAAGTCAGATTTATGAACCTTTTTCAGATTTTCCTTTCCTTTCTCTCATTCTTGTGAAACCATAAAGCCAAAAGTTAAAACTGAAAAATATCAATAGATTCCTGAGAAGTAGAACTAGTTCCTCTTCCTCCTGAATAAGCTGCCATCTAGCACGGGAAATGGATCAATGTCTAGGATAAAAATTTAAGCGATTGAGATGTTAGATAAGTATCATGAAATTGTAAAATTCATCACTAGATGTTTCAGAAGAAAAGTATAAATAGTTCAACTGTCAGAAGCCCCACATGCCCAAAAATTGGCCAGGAAAAAAAAAAAAAAAAGAAGAAGAAGAAGAAGGAAACAAAGACAAGGTTCCCTTCCCTTGAGACCAACTGGAGGCTGAAAACCCAACACTCTTTCAAGATCAGCTGAGCACCTCATGCTGAAATCCACATATTGGCATCAATTTACTTTCTATCAACAATTACAATGTCCTTTTATTGATAAAAAGAGAAACAATATATTTTGGAATACAAAAATTTTCATCAACACATGAAATAGAGACATAATTTACATACCAGATTCAGTGCAGTCCACTGAAAATAATTAAGCAAACAGCAAATGTGCATTTCTGCTATTGAGTACCAGTAGAACAAATAACGGAAAGTAAAACTTCTTTGAAGTTGTTTCAGCAAGCAATAGTGATATGTATATCCTTTAGTGGGCCTCGTCTCAACCCCATATGTAATACCCAAGAATTTTCAAAAGATTCAAAAGTAATTTATCTTGGGACGAAAATGAAATTTTCAGAAGCTTTGAGGATTTTAGTATAATTTCTCACAGTTATGAGTGATCGAATCGACTGCAAGAAGTGCCCTGGAGCCAAGATATCTAAGGAAAATGATATGGTATTAACGAGCATTTTGAGGCAAAATTTATGGCATCGAAAGAAGTCGAGTCAGAGACGGTTTTCGATACAACAGTGTTGCAGGCTGAAAGACCGAATTGTCATAGAAGACTTTTGAAAAGTCAATGGAATCCTAAGGAGACTTTGATTTAGTATGTAAAACAACCCTTAAATGGTTTCAGGTTGAAACGAAAGGGTTTACGATCAAAACGTACATTCGGCCCTAAGTGCAATTTTTTAATTTTGCCCGAGGAAGTTGAAATGACGTTATTCCTGAATCTTCGGAGATGGAATAAAAGGTTTAGAACTTGTGGGTCGTAATGGAATTATTGGGAAGTTCAGGGGCTTCAAGGAAATGACATAAGTGCAAATTGGAAAGAGGCTGGGGTCGAAGTGTAATTTTGCAAACTTGCAGTGGGAACACTGTCATGGCCGACTAGCCACCTTGTCGGCCACTGCCAACCACCGCTTTCGACCATGAGAGACTCGAGGAAAGTGGTTGGGGAGGCCCTAGGGCTAGGCCTAGGCCGATATCGGCCTTGATAGTGGCCGATTTTTCAAGATTTACGATCGTGTCTTGGCCAAAAATTTTGATGCTTTGTAACCAGGTTTTAGGGGCGAATGATGATATTTTTGGGTCAATCAAGAGCAGGTATAGGCATTAAAGACCTCGAATGTGATGGCTAAGAGCATTTGAGGGTTCACTTTTGGCTATAAATAGCTAGGTTTGGTCGAAGGTTTTCACAAGTTTGGGCCTCAAAATTGCTCACGTTTTTGGAAAAATTGAGGGCTATGGATAAGGGGCTTTTGTTCCCCATGTCTAGAGGATGATTACTGGAGAATTTCGTGAGTTTTCGTGAAGTTTAGAGGGTGTTTCGAGAGTTGCCGAAAAATCGAGACTGTCGTCGGGGCTGAACCTTTAAACGGCTGGTTGAAAGCCTTCCGGTGATGATTTCAAGCTCAAAATTAGCCCATTGAGATCGACTGGTCGTGTAGAACAACATGGGAGAGGAAGCCAGCAACATCGGTGTGCTAGCGCTAGAGAAGATGACCAATGTGTGGGTTGCACGTGCTGGTGATCACACGTAGCCCACTCACCTGACGCGTGAGGGCGCGTGGCCTATCAGGTAATTTTGGAATTTTTTTATATTTTTTCTAGAATTATTTTAAGAATTATTGTAGAGAAAAAATTGAAAAAATGTCTGAATAGGTGTTTATTTTGGATTTTTTAAAGAGAAAAATGAGAAGAAAATAAAGAAAAATGTGAAGAAATTATGGAAAAATAGGAATGATATTTATTTAAATAAATATGATGGATAAGGTGCTTTATGGCTCAAGATTTGAGTGTTTGTGCAACTTTTGAGGCTTGACACGCAAACAAATACAATCCTCGCTTTTCGAGGTGATCTGAATCTTGTTTAGAAGATAAGTGGTTTTCCTCAAAAGCTTATACATGTTATGTTTTGCCTATGTTGAGCATGACAGTCACGAAGGTGGTTAAGTTATATGTATTATATGAGCATTTTGTCATATTTGTGCATGTATTATTGCATCGATAGTCGCGATATTTCATTCGACATGATGTTATTTGGCATATCGATACTTGTGTCGGGATGGGATGTCGCCCTGATAGTGTAGCCATAATTCCTCAAGGGCATTGTTGGAACAACATTAGGAGTACCCCGTAAGCAGGTCAGGATTACTACCTAAGGTTTCGTGCCGGGCATTGATTGTCAGAGAAGTTACACTAAGGCATATGTTTGTTCATGTTATTGCATCATGCATTCATGTATTTGTTTTTAAACACTCACTTAGATGATTCAGCATCTAACTTGAGCTATGTCCCTGAAACATTTAAACGTTCCAATTAAGACTTGCAACTTAGGCAAGGAAGTGGTTGAGATGTGACGGCACGTGTTGACGTGCTCGATGGATTCAGCATGTTGTTCTGGTATTTTGCTTCCTCAGGAAGATTCGGTTATGTTTTATTTATGTTGAACTTATGTTCCTTTGGGGATTGGTCTTGTAAAATCAAAGTATGTCGTGTATTACGTATGATGTTTTATCAATCATGTAATATTGTTCAATGTTATTTGAGGTATCATTTGATTATATCTAAGGTACTCAGTTGCTATTTTTCGAGAGATGGTTCTCCATATATTTTATTTGAAGACATGATGTTATACTATGGTACGATTTCCATATTACGAATAAAGTGAATTTGGTTATGTACCATATCAGGTTTCGATTGTGTCATGAACCTAGGGTTTAGCCTAGGATTGGAATGACAATCGAAAGAAGCTGATGAATAGAATCAAGAACAAAACATTTGAGAGGAAGAAATAGATAGAAATGGGGAGAAAATGTAAAGAGAAATGAGGAAGAGAAGTAGAGAGAAAATGAGAAGGAGAATGTAGAGAATTGTAGAGAGAGAATCAGAATTTCATTTCATCAATTCAAGCATGCCCACTCTCTTACAGCAATGGCTTATTTATAGCCTCCAGCCATTATCCGCCCATGTGCAATACAACTATAAGCCTAACAAGTACTATATCCTTATTATAAGATTGTCTTTATACTACTATTAGGGACATGACAATTCCCCCTGCCTTGAAACATTTCTTATCCCCAAGAAATGCCAAACCTCCACAACTTCCCATATCCTTTTTCCTTCTCTTCCACAGCTTGGATGGAGAAGTTTTGAAAAAATTCTGTATACATAACAGATTTGCAATGATTCTCATGTACTTTAATTCTTCATCACTTTTCGCAACAATATCCTCAAACGCCTTAAAATGTGGCAATGTAGAAATGTCGACTCCGGGCGATGCTACAACATTAATTACCTTCATCACCCCATCCGTCATTGCAGTAGGCAAAAATCCCAATTGGTCATCTATAGCAATAATGCACAAAGCCGCAACAGCTTTGTTCTCCATGGTCAAGCTTTTGACTGCTGCATCTATCTTCCTTAGCTTTCCTCTCGTTACAGCCATTTGCCAAGATTCCTCACAACTTTGAATCTGTTGTTGATGAGGGAAATGCCTAATAGGGTCATAACTCATAGGAGATTTCCCTTGGCTAGAAGAAAAATCATCTGAAACGCCTGTCTTGTTTACCTCTATTCCCTCCAACATAAAAAATTGGTTTGCACCTTTTGAATTCTAGTTTACATCTTTGGAAATGACAGCAAAATGGTGACACCATTTAAGATCTGCAAAACTTCCTCCTACTAGTGTTGTCTTCACCCTTTCGTTAGCTAAGGAATCCTCAGCATTATCCAAAACCATAGGCAATGGCATAGTATCCTTAGGAGCTCCACCATCAATTCCATTTCTGATAGAATTCTGATTTGGAACACCATCCGATCCTTCTGTCCCTACTCTAATCACTAGAGGTAACGGATTGGCTTTAGCTTCCTCGGTCAGTTCCTCACATGCTGCCTTATTAATCTGTTCATCACAAATTCCCTTTAGATAATGCCATTCACCACCAATATCATCACTAATGTTGCATTCTTCCTTGATAATTCTGTAGGAACCGGTACACTTCTTCCACTCCGCATTGGAAATAGGTAGTGAATCTGCTTCTCGACTTCTTGCTTTCTCCTTCGACTGCTCTATTTTAAGGAAGCTTTCTTTGTTAAAACTTCCATGATAATTCTCAAAGAATTCTACATTGAAGCTATAATGATACTTCTTAGTAAGTATCATTGCAAACTCCTGCAATTGTTCGTGTAGCACCCAGTCGAATTCCTTGCTCGATTCATGTATCACACTTCGTGTTCCCATGTCCAATTGGCTGATCCCCTTCTCCTGTTTCTTGTTGTTTCCCGCTGAAATTGCAACCTTCTTTTGCTGCCATTGGAGCTCCAATTGCCTCATGCGTGCACTGCTTTCCATGGCTGATTTTTTTCATAAATCGTATACTTCGAAATCCAACGTTTCTGTTGTGCAAATACTTCCGGACTTGATTGAATTTTGCTATGCAAATACTTCCGAACTTGATTGAATTGGTTCAATTTCCATATTCACCTTACGAAAGCCCTAAGATTTGGATCTGCTTTGCCTCCAAATCTGATTCAATTCCGATTAATTGAATCGGTGATGGACCTCAATTAATCGGATCAACTTTGCCTCAATTCGCCCTTCTTGCCCAATCACCAACTTGGAGGAACCCCAGAATCGTTTCTCACCGTTTGGGATCGGACTTGCTTGCTTGTGCTCGCCTCACCTAATCACTTCCATGAAACGCCTCTGGACCAACAACTCCTCGATGTTCAACAGTGGCGTAGAAACTCGCTTCTCGTTGTCATCTTCCTAATTTGCGTCAATTGCCGAAGGCCACTTGAGTTCCAGCGGAGAAACGATTGGCTCACTACAGTTCACCCACAGCGAACGTTCCCATGTTCGCGTCATCTCCAACCTGTTACTTGAATTCACTGGAATGATGCACAACTTCTTGTGATATAATTAGCTACCAAATCTGTCGAAATTGCTCTGCCTTTCCACTTCAGCTAAGAATTACTGCAATTCACAACCAAGCATCTCCTTTTGCTTCGCCTAGCTTGTCGGAATTCATGGCCAAAATCGTTAGCCTATCCCTCTAGTCTACGAGTCTCCTTTACATCAGTTTCACTAATTCGCCTGCAACTTCAATTCTCCAACAACTGAATAGCCATAGTTTTGAAAGGCGCGAGGCGCAAAAGGTCCTGGAGCCTGAGGCGCGAGGCGCACAAGGCAAGGCGCGCCTTTGCGAGGCGAGGCGCACCTTTTAAAAAAAAAACTCAAAATCTTGTAAAATCATAAAAAACTATCAAATTATCAATAATAACACATGCATATCATGCATATCATTAATGATTCATTATCTTTAATTCTAAACTAACAACATCAAAATTGATTCATTCATCATGCAATTTCTAAACTAGAAACATCATCAAAGTTCAAACTTAAAGTCTCAAACTCAAACAAGTATTAATCATCATGCAAAGTTCTAAACAAACATATAAACACAAGTCCACAATCAATAAAGAAGTTTTAATCATCATCATCATCATACCCTTCACCAAATTGAAAATCATCATCTTTCGGTGCCATATTTTACTCATCCCTGTTATTTTTCTTCTTTACATGCACTCTCCAATCTCTTATTTTACTGATGGAGTACATTTTGGACAAGCTTTAGTACTCTCCACAATCAATAAACACTATAAGTCCACAATCAAGAAAATGTTTTCATTTTGAAAAATGCTATATTTCTAAATTTGGAAGATTAGTGCATTTTTTCTAAGTCTGGAAGATTAGCGCATTATAAGGAGACATATAAGAAAATATTTTCATTTTGAAAAACTATCTCCCGGTATTTTGATAGCTAATATTCATTGTTGTTAAAATGATCTTTAATGAATTTTTCAAGAAATAGTAGGTATGTATTTTAGGGGTGGTAAAATCGCTAAATCCTAAATTTGTACTAAAACCAAAATTCTATTTTCTTATTGTTATGGATTTTGATTTTTTAGATATTTTTATTGAATCCAAATGGGGGGTACTTTCTTATTTACATTTATGTATTAAAGTAAATGGAAGATAAAATATAAATAAAAGAAAATGTGGACATTTACTTAAACTAAAGAAATGTAAATAAGTTATATGTTGTAATGTATACATGCTAGAACCAAGAAGATGGGAGAAATTGAGTTGCCCAAGTTTTAAATTAAAAGCAGTTTCATCTAAGCGCACCTCTCGCCTCTGCGCCTCACTGTGCAAGGCGTGAACTTCATTGAAATTGCCTCGCCTCGACCTAGGCAAGGCGTAGAACTGGTGCCTTAAGGGGCCTTGTGCCTAGGCGCGCCTTTAACAACTATGTGAACAGCTAGGTAACGGATCCGATTCGGCCTTCTGGCTCATTTGTTGCAAAGTCTCCTACACTCACCTAGCCTTCTTGATCAACTACAATAACTCGGAAAACAACAGCAAATCACCCTGTTGTTCCACCTTCAAGTCAACAACCTAATCTGAAGCGATTCATGGTTCCACCTTCATAGTTGCTTCGATTCCGATCCCATACCTGCTACGCCACTTTGATTTTGACTTCAAATTCACTCAGTATCATCATCAGCCTCTCTTGGCTTGTGTTGTCTTCAATTCCGTTGATTCCTGATTCCAACACCCAATCACCGTCCAACACTCCAAGTCGGCCAATTGTCCACCTATGATCGCAATTGTCGTTGATCATCAATTGTTCAAGAATCTGGACTAGCCTCAATCGCACGCCTAAACAATCTAGATCTTACGCACTGATCACAAAACTTCTAGATCCTTAGCTAAAAATCACCGGAACCACTTACTAGAATTAATCGAAACTCTAGAATTCACTTGAATCGAAGTAGCAATTACGGCTTTGCTTCTCCTTCCTTGTTCGACTGCAACAACACTTCTTGTTTTGATTGCAAATTTGAACACGGACTGCCAGAAATTAGCCTAGCTCACCTGGCCTTTGAGTTTCGGATAAGAATTGCCAAAGTCACAACCTAGAATTGATTGAAATCACAGCCAAGGATTGACTGTTTTGATACCAATTGTCATGAACCTAGGGTTTAGCCTAGGATTGGAATGACAATCGGAAGGAGTTGATGAATAGAATCAAGAACAGAACATTTGAGAGGAAGAGATGGATAGAAATAGGGAGAGAATGTAAAGAGAAATGAGGGAGAGAAGTAGAGAGAAAATGAGAGGGAGATTGTAGAGAGAGAATCATAATTTCATTTCATCAATTCAAGCATGCCTACTCTCTTACAACAATGGCTTATTTATAGCCTCCAGCCATCATCCACCCATGTACAATACAACTATAAGCCTAACAGATATTATATCGTTATTACAATATTGCCCTTATACTTCTATTAGGGACATGCTAGATTATTGCTTCCGCATTTGTGAATGATATGTTGCGGGTTTTATTTGAAATACAGTACTTGAGGTGTTAAGAAAAATATCGTGTAAAGAGAATGTATATTTATATGTTGAGCATCAACATAGTGACACGCCCTTGAGAAGGCGGAGTGTTACACCATATAAATGTGATAATGCAAGAAATGGTTCAGTTGAGCAGCATAATGATATATCAGAGAATGGAATCATTTACAGACACTGTGCATATAAATAAGATAAGGAGAAAACTTACCTACTCTGGAAAAAGGAAAAGTGAAGTTGAAGGCAAAGTTATTTTCAATACTATTCTACTTGACGAAGAATTCATATGCAACCATATTCCCATCTATCTAAAGCAAACAATACCTCTACATTTGATGACCATTTAGATAATAATGACATGAAATATAATCATGAAGCAGCAAGAGTGTGCTTATCAATACTGACAAGCTTTAAGGCAAATACAGTTGTAAATAGGCCAAAAGGCACAAGCGAAGTGGAAGAACCAATAACCCTTTCGAGTCTCAGATAAATCTTATTTGTTTCTTTTACACAACTTACAAAAAGAAAAGACATCTGACAAAATAAACTTCAACTGAAGAACTTACACAGGCTGCCAGATTTGGTTATGTATGGACTAATCAAGCAAAAACTACATCTGATCTTAGAACATATTTGACACCCTTAGTAACATTCCGAGCTTCATGCAGCATGCACTTATCACCATGAATGTGAAAGAGAGCCATCCCCTCCGTAGGATGCACCTAAAAAAATCAAACCATTTGCATCAAAAGCCATGCCTTTTTCCAAAGAGCCACAAACATAATTCAATAAAACCAAAAATAACATACAATAAAAAAATTCAAGCAGAGTGTGTTACCTCAGCAACAACACCATTTCTGGAACCATAGAAAACAGTCTCTCCTCCAATTAGAATCTCAGAAGAATCTTGAGGACCGCTCTTATCATTTTTAGATTTTGGCCTAAAACCACCACTTAGATATATCAAAAGAGTATAATGAGTGCGCTTTCCTTCTCCAATATCAACACTTTCATCAATATGGCGCCCAAAACGCTGACCAACCTTGTACCTAACAAGAAAAAAATTGGGCAACTGAAATCAAATCAAATTCTTAAGGATATAGCTCCATTTTATAATTTATGCTGTCCTTTCGAATGAAAGAGGCACATGAAAGAAAGAACCATAACTATAAAAGATACTTTAACAGGATCAAGTCCAAAAGATTTTTTGTTAGAAAAACATGGCCAGTAACTCATGGAGATTAGATCATAGTGCTTTGCAGCTCATTTAGTCAATGAAAGATACGTACTTGTTCCCCATCTATCTGAAGAAATGACATAAGCAAAGATAAAAAAATTCAACTAACCGGTAGAATCTGATGTTTGGATTCAATCCTATAGCAATTTTGCCCCGTATCTTAATTTCAGAAAACAATTTGTCCAGTCCAGATTTCCATATTATATCTGCAAGAACAGGGTCATTCACAGAGACCCGATCATTGTCTCTGTAAGCTTCTCCTTTTGTTGGGCCAAGACTTCCTTGGTGGACAAATCCAACCAATTCTGCAGCTGTAATGAATGCCTTTGACTCACCAGAGGTCAAAAAATTATGCACCTGAATATCTTGAATAAAGGTGGAACAGTTACCTCCCAATGAATCCAACATAAAAATAAAGCAATCATCTGAAGCAAAAAAATTGATGGCATAAATGCCAAATGCATTGAAGTACACACCTAATTTCACGGGCAGCCCTAGGATGGAAGGTCAGGGGGTTCCAAAATTTCAACATTAAGATAATTATGCTTCAGGTACTCTCTTAATATGCCCAAGTGTGTAAGTCTCTTTAAGTTTATAAGATTTTGACTTTAGTTGGGGGCCAATAATAGTAATATTCCAAATTTTTTATTTTACTACATACTAAAAGCAGTTTTCAAAAATCTAGGGGGTCCAATAATAGTAAAATTCCTAATTTTTTTGTTTGTTTTTAGTATATACTAAAAGGGGTTTTCAAAAATCTAAGGGGGCGCATGCCCCCGGGCCCTAAACATAGGTCCGGCCCGGCCGTATATACTGGTGGAGAGAGAATGCGTTAGGTGATCCCTCCTCTATCCACAATCTCTCTCTCACAGATTTCCATGCTCATTTGCTTTGTTCCCTGTAGTTATTCTCAAGGCTGACGGAAAATGTTTTCAAGCTCTCTCCAGCTGGAACTATTGAACTAAGAGTCTAAGGCTCTTGTTTGTGAGAGAGTTATTAGTCATGGAATAAAATGGAATGGACTGCAAAATATTTTCTTCTTGTTTGGAAAAAGTGGAAACGATTGAAATGAAAAAATAATTTCAGCAAAATAAAATATTAAATAACAAAAAACAATTATACCCTCTTAATGGATAGAATTTTGTTATTAAAGATAATGCTCCCAGACCAAAAAATTAAATTCTTCATCCATTTTCGTTCCATCCATTCTCCCCCAATTCAGAGGACACAAAAAATAGGGCCTTAAAGAAGAATAGATGAAAAGTGTTTCCATTCTTTTTCATTTCATTGTATTATTATTGCCTCCCAAATGGGGAAAAACCTTTCTACCCATTTCCAGTCGGACATTCCTTCCCCTTCTCAAAGACACAGTAAAAGCGAGATTGGAATATCTTTCCTTGGGTTTGGAAAATTCTAAACCGTGAAGAGATGAAACTGATAATGTTCTGATGCCATAGGTGAAGAAGAGGCATTTTTTTTAATGAGAAAATGAACACAGTGTCAGATCCTATTAATAGATACTATTATGGGTTACCAATCAGAGTCTGTTCAAGTTTTGATTTTTTTTTTAATGAGAAAATATACACATTGTTAATTTCCATTTATGGGTAACCCATCAAAGTCTGTTCAAGTTTTGAAATGTAATGAAGCTTTCCGGTAAGCTGAGAACAACTGCTCCCATTAAAGCAAAAAGATTGCTATTTATGATAATCCAAATTCACTTTCTCACCATAAGAATCCATCTGCCAATGCTGAACTTATAAATCTCAGCCCAAAGTTCAGCATTGGCAGATGGATTCTTATGGTGAGAAAGTGAATTTGGATTATCATAAATAGCAATCCATTTAATTATCGAATTTTTAAATATACCTGTTTTCATATAGTTTTCTTTTTGAGATGAAAAATTTTTTGGAACAAGTAGTAAGATAATTTAGTCCTTTCCTCAAGCTTCTATATTCTGAGATCACTTACGAACAAAAACCAATTCAACAAACACGGGGTAGTGGAGACCATTGTTGCTCGAGGACATTTCAGGGAGGAAGGGGCGACGGATCGAGGAATAAAATTCTACTGGAAAAATTAGGTTAGGCTTGCCCACGTAGGGCTTGAACCAAAAAGTTGAACATAAGCTGTCATACAGCCGGGATGCCAGTGCCTTGAACATGTTTGATAAAAATCCCAAGAGGAACTCTGATGGAAACCATGAAAGGATCACAGAGCACGGATGGGTTGCAGAGATTACTCAACTGTGCAACGAATACCAAGAAAGACAAATTCACATCATACCCAGAGAAATATTAAAAGACAGAAACAGTACCGTGAAGAGATCGGTATCTTTGAGGCGAGAAACTGTGAGATTAGACTTGGGTTTGATGCGTGGCCATTCAGTTTTTGCTTTCTTGCCATCTCCTTGTCTCCGGCTTTCCCCCATTTTTCTCTTCATTTGGTTGTTGCAGAACATGGCATTACATGATAATTGTTGTACATGCTTTGCCCCTCATTATTTGGGCCCCAAAATCATGGGCCAAAACTAGTGCCTGGTAAATCCATAAACACATTGGGCCACTTATGGGATAAAGCCCATGAAACAATTATCTGGGCCCATCTACTACGGAGGACCCAAATCTGAATTCTCCCAACAATAATATATCTAAATAATAAATTTAGAATTTCAAATTTAAAATCTAAATATTATTTTTCTTCATCCTAAACTTTAAACCCTAAACCCAAAAAACGATGGTCTCGCTCCTCTTAACCAATTGTATTTAGACGGTTTTGGAAGTTACATTGTATCATAGCATTGAATTTCTTTTCTTTTTCTTTCTTTTTTTGTTCTTTTTCATATAACATAATATGAAGGTTTGATATTTTGATCAATAATTCAAGGCTGGTCCCTGTTCTGCATTCTCTTATTCTGCAGTTGAATAGTAGCAAGCATTAGACAATACATATAATTGTAATTGCAGGCACTTATCTGCTGTGCACAGTAAGCTACCAAAAGACAAGCCAGCAGCCTCCCTTTGCCTGTTCTTGTCTGCCGGACGCTCCACTTCCCTGCACCTCCGCTCTCATCTGCAATTTTCAAGACTTCCATCAGTGTATACTCCTTGAGTGACACCTCATGATGATGGATATAAGACTTTAGATAAGCCTCTTATCATGCATGCATGTTGAAAACACAGTAAACGAATATCAGATGCCCTTTTATTGTATGCTAACACATTATCAATTATCACCGCTACTAAAGTTTAGAGTTTAAGATTTAAATATGATAAGTTTTAGACATATTTTCATGTGTCCTGGAGTGGTCTTTCAATACATTTATTAAGTTTAGTGAATTGGGAGATTAATGAAATCATTACTGGATATCGTTGAATTAAAAACATTCATTCAATTCAAACTGGATCAATCCTAAATTGGATCAGATAGAGGACAAGAATCTCGAATTAAAGATAGAACTAAATTGGGTTAGGATTGGACTCATCTAGTCATAACCAATCCTGAATATTTCTTTCCTCATTTTTCAAAATATGAATTTTTAAAAAATATGCACATATATTTATATATATCACTCAAACAAAATTTTTTATTAAAAAAATTAAACAAGAATCAATTGATTTAAATTTATTATTAATAAATAATATTATTTTTTAAATCAATTGCAAACCATATCAAACCAAATTTCGATCAGTCCAAACCAATTTTTGTTCTAGAGTAAAATTTAAGTATCCCTTGGATCTATAACTAATAGTTGAATGTTGTTTGTCATCATAAATATTGTATAAGATTGTCGGTTGTATCAAACCTAATCTTATGAGAGGACAATGAATTGAAAAAGATTCGATAGCACGTGATCGCTCAAAATCTAGCAAGTGTACTAGTTCGTATCAAGTAATATAATAAATATGAGTTCAAGTATCGACCTCTCAAAAATTAATTTATTTAACTATCAAAATTATGGAATTAGATATCTTAACTTAAACCTATCAAATATTAAGAATTTTATTAAACTAATTAATTAAAATAATAAAGTAAAATTGATTGGAATGATGACTTAATCAAGATAAATTAATGAATTTTAATAACTAAGACATATGTATAAACCTAGTTATGTAATGCAAATTATGAAATTTATGTGAATGAATTGATGGCAAAATCTCCAAATACATTTACTATCCTATCTTTAAGTTATAATAAATCTATTTCTATTTAATAACTCCTTATATTTTTATAAAAATTTAATTAAATGAAAATATATTATGATTTGTGAAATTTCTATTTTACAGTAAGACTTGTGGGTCACCTTATCATTAAAAATTATATAAAAAAAATTGAATTCTATTTTTAATCAATTTTGTTTTATGGTATATAGTACTTATAATATAATCTTCAACCTATTTTCTCTCGATCTTAAAGTTAAGCATTAAATCATGTAAACGGTACTTAATCATTCACAAACATTAAATCTAATATCACACAAGTCAACATAACTCAAATCATTCAATCACATAAAATTATAAAAATTGCTATGTCATAATTTCGGTCATAATATGATCTTAGTTTAAATAAATTAGTTTATAACTGAATTAATTAAAATCTAAATCAGAGAAGAAGCAGCTCCGTACCCAGATCTGGAACCGGACCCGAACCACCTGCTACTCGCCCGCTTGGCCGCGTTGCCTTCTGCCTTGTTGCTGGCTTTGCGTGGGTGTGGGTGTGCGTGGGCCAAGCTGCTTTGTTGGTTGGTTGGGGCGTTAAGTCTCCTTGGCTCTGTGCTGTGAGTGGGCCACGCCTGCTGCTCAATGCCAATTCTTCTCTCCTTGTTCCGTCCAACTCTGCCGCTCCAGCCTCCGTTTTTCTCCTTTATTATTGGCTGCCTTACTTATTCGTCTGTCCGCCGCTTCAGTCCTTTCTTTTTCTCCTGCTGTTGCTTCCCCTTCTATGTTAATATTCTGCTGCCCTACTCCTCCAATTTTTCAATTCTTCCTTGTCTCCACCTTCATCTCCTCATCATTTAATTTGTACTCTTTGCTTGTCCAGAATTCTTTCTCCTTAATTAAAATTAATTCTTTAATTAATTTTAAAATTAACGTTATAAATTAACTTGTAATATCTTTTTGCGTCAAATTCTTTAAATTAATTTCCTACCAAAAAATTTTACTATGTAAAATCTATAAAAATTCATAATTTAAGTAAAAAAATAACACAAAATAAGCTTAAAATTAGATAAAAAATATATATATATAAAAATAAGTCCTATCAACACGCATATACAAGTACATTGTCCATCCGACTTTATATTTTACCAAGAAAAAAAAAACCAAAAATCCTGAAACTAGTTGTTATAAATTAAAAACAAAAAGCAAGAAGATAGATAGATGTGTTTCAGAAAACAAAGGTTGGGAACAAACGACAACTAGTACAAAGTAGAGAGAAAGAGAATCCCAGTGATAGTAATATATAGTGAAATGGCAGATAAAAACTGAAATATTTTGGTAATGGATGAGAGACAGAGAGAGAGAGAGAGAGAGAGAGAGAGAGAGAGAAGTGGTCCAACTGCAACTGGTCCAACAAATTGCAGCATGTGGTCCTGATGATGAATAGTAGCGGCCCATATATATCTAATTAAGCTCAGTTTTTGGAGCCATCCGCTGTGCAACTCATCAGGGTTGGGTAGCTAGCACAGTCAGAGTCACAGTCACAGCACTAGCTTAAGGGTCCATTTTTCTTTGTCAATTACCAAAAATAAATAAAAATAATAATTTTTAATTTTATTTTCTAGCATCAAGATGATTTGAGACACCTCAATTTTACTAATTTAAAATTTAAAATCCCATTAGAGTAAGAGATATGTAGATTGGAGAATATTATTGAATGAATTTAAGATATATATATACTAATACCATTACCATATATGCTACAACTACAAGTAGAATCTCATTAATTTTACCCATTTCATTCTAGAAACATGCATGCTAAATGTTATTTCATATAATAAAATCAAGTTCCTTGTTACCATCCATTGTTATGGACAATTATATTTATTTCATGAACGAACCCTTATGGCTAAAAAGTCATGAATTAATTAATTATAAAAATAAAAATTACGTGGCAATATCATCTATTATTTCAAAACAATTTCGAAAACAACAGAAGAGAAGAAGACACAGAGAAGAGGAGGACGGGTCCCCTTACACACTACTGCATTTCCACCGCCCCTACTCTCTCCTCTTCTCTTCTGTAGGCTGTAGCTAACCCCACTTTGAGTCTACAACTACAAGATCCCACTCCTTGATCTTGGGTTTACTAACCGAGCATGGTTAACTACTGTACTGCCTCATGATTTGAATCCAATCCCCCAACAAACACACCTCATTTGACCCCACGGAAGACACTCGTACAGAGTACAGTAGTGTAGATTAAGAGTTCATCATCTACTCACTAAACATTCTTAGATTAGGTTAAACAGTGTTTTTATGCCTTTTTTTTTTTGCTTAATTAAATCTGAAAATGTTGGATGATATGGTTAAAAAGGGAGTTAAGAGGGCAAATGATCAAAATGTCTAAAGTAGGGCCGTCAATTTACCCTCTCAATGAAATTGTACCTTTTATTTTATTTTATTAATGAGTTATATGCATGTATTAGGTTACGTCGTTCTAAAATCATGAACCTTTGAATTTGGGATATTGCTCTCTCTTGTGAGGGCGTTCCTCTACCGAGACCCCAATCATCTGGAGAGAAACTAAATCTCAGCACACCCGAACAAGCGACCGTGAGAGGATTCGAACTTGGACTTTTGAACTTTCTCACCCCTGCGGAAACCCTCAGGCGCCCCTGGGCCCCTTGGACTTGGAGTTGGCGTTGAGTCACCAATGGTGGGAGTTAATATCTCTCTCTCTCTCTCTCTCTCTCTCTCTATATATATATATATATATAGTAGGTGTTGATGGATCCGGCTTTCCCGCTTCCTCAACATTATAGCGTTTTCTCAACACAAAGCACAGAATTCCTCCCCTATCTGAATTTCCCTCTTTTTCTCGCCACTGCCCCTATCATCTGAGTCCGGCCGAGCAGTCCAAAACAATCTCAGATTCCTTCTGCAAAAGCCAGCTAGCTGCTGCTACCACTGTCGTTTTCATTCTCATTCCTCCGTCTTTGGAAGCTTTTCTCTTGCCGCCGCCCGCTGGATATGGGAAAAGAGTGGCTCAGCTGGGGCGGCGCCGGATCTTCAAAGAGAGCAGCACTAGGCGGTGGCGAGGCTCAGAAAGAAACCACCACTGCTTCAGCCGGATGCATGAGCTCTGTCTTTCATCTCTTTCAGCTTCCCTCTTTCAAGCTTGATTCTTTCCTCTCTCAGCAACCCACCGTTCTCAAAGGTCTCTCTCTCTCTCTCTCTCTCTGTGGATTTATGTTTGGTTTGGAAGAAAATTGAGTTGTAGGTTTTGTTCAAATAATGCTTGCAGGAGAAGAAGGAACAAGGAACAGCTTGGAGATCACGGAGGAGAGATTCATCAAAGGTGCCATGAAAGAGGAAGGAGAAGCATTTAGTATTCCAGTAAGAAGTACTGTAGTGTCATCATCATTTTCCATAAATTAATATTCAATTTTCTGGACGCCCATCTGTTTCAAGTATGTAAAGATTATGATAATTCTGATATTGGATGCTCCAAATCTAAAAAAAAAAAATCCAATCCAGATGGGTATTCAAACCAAAACAAGTGGTCGATCAAAAGCAGCTGAAGCTCCAAAAGCAAGAACGGATGAATCAGAATTACTATCTCCAATGACTAGGACACCAAATCTAGTGGCTAGACTAATGGGTCTTGATCTTCTTCCCGACCCACAAACTCCAGTACAGAATCTAAAACAAGAATTTGGACTCCGGCAGCCCCCCTCCATAGGCCGGTCAAGAAGCAGCAGATCAATCCTGCTGGATGCCGATATCATAGGCAGCCGGTCGTTGCCGGAGACTCCAAGGATGTCGGCGGCCAGAAGGTCAGACGTGGATCACAGGTTTTCTCTTCAGATCAACAAAGAGAATGTCGGTGCAAGCCAAGAGTTGGAACAAATCTCAGCGAAGAGAATGAAGCAAGTTATAGAAAGTAGAGTTGGAAGGAAGTTTGGCATGGATTTAAGCAATAATTTGAGGAACAGAGACCAAAGAAGAGATGGAAATCTTGTTGTGTCCCAAGGGAAGAACCTATTATATGAATCATTTTCTTGCTCGCCCAGGCTCAAGAACAAGAACAAGGTCAAGGCGGAAACCACCAAACCATCGCCATTATCGTCAATACCGGTGGATTCTGAACTACAACAGCCAAGGCCGAAGAAAGAGGAGCTGCAAAGCCAGCAGGATCGGAAGAGAAGTGCGAGCGAGCGTTACGGTCCGCGCCTCAGAAAGCTTCCGAAAACGCTTCGGAATAAGCAGGAGGAGCCGTTTGTTCGATCGCCGGCGGGGGCGGCAAATAAATCAAATCTCTCAGCCGGGAAATGCAGGAAACCGCCATTGCCAAGTAAGCTTCCTAGTGTCACTGCCCCAAGCCTTTTCGCGGTAAAGAGAGAGCCCTCTTCTCCGACCACAAAATTACCTCAAAAACAGGTATCAACCCTTCATCTTTAATTTCTCCCTCCCTATATTATACATAATATAGTATAATTATGTAAATTCAATATCTGGTCTTATCAAGCTCTGCATTTTTAAACTCCAAGAAGTCCCTAATTTTAGTTGAACAAGAGTTTAAAAATTTATTTAAAATGGACAAATTTGGTCACTAGAGAGCTTTTTATTAAAAGAATACATTCAAACCCACAAACAACTTCTATAGATAAAAACAAGACTGAGAGTTTCTAGGATAACAAATTATAAAAAATTTCAATTGAGGAATTAATTTCATTAAAAAAAAAAAAACACACACACACACACACCCCACAAATAAGAGCTTAATCACTATGTCATTTAGAGAGTGTTTGACTTGGTTTAAATTATATATAGAAGCTCCAAACTCTGAAGCTTATAAGTTTTATATAAAAAGGTTGTGAGAGTTTATTTGATAAGGTATGCTCCCTTGTGTGTGTACAACTCGTGAAGTCTTTTATCCAAAAAAGATTAGAATGTGCTCCGCTTGTGTGTGCGTATTATGATTATACCTATGAGTATATAGAACATGGTTTCGTGTCATCTTGTGTACTAATTTTTAGTGTTGAAAAGAACCCACAGGTATCTGGTGCTCTTTCACGGAAAAGGAGGACGGTACAGTACTTGTCTAGTAGTTTGGGCCAGACGTACGACCAAAAAGCAAGGCATCCGTCCACCGCCCGAGAAACCAGACACCCCGGCACCACCGTCGGTGACGACGGAGCGGAGCTTCAGTACATAAAAATGATTCTGAAATGTACTGGCATCATCAACAACGTCAATACCGACGTCTCTTTCCCCAAATTCCACTCTCCCGCCCACCCCCTCCACCCTTCAATCTTCCACCACCTTGAACTCTCCTCCGTCGCCAAACACTCGCACCTGAAGCACCGGTGCAACAGGAAGCTCCTCTTCCAGCTGCTAGACGAGCTTCTCGCAGAAATCATGAAGCCTTCCATGAATGCCCACCATGGTCGTCGACTTAAGGGGTCACAGTTAATCGAGGAACTAAGCTCGAGAATTCGGAGCTTTGTTTCTGAAGACATAGATGGGCTGATCGAGAAAGATTTCGGAAGAAAAGAAGGGGAAGGATGGGGAGAGTTTGAAGAGGAAGCTGAGGCCATAGTTGCAGAGCTGGAGGGGGAGATGGTAGACTGGCTTGTGCATGAAACGGCCATGGAAGTACTGTGGGGGTCCGTCACGTGGCGTTCACGTGATCCGATGTTATCGGCTTCGGCTGCTTTGGAGCCATCCCTTCCTAGGATTAAAGCCACTAGATTAGGCCTGTAAAGACTGGTTTTGAAAGATTAATTAGCAGCGTTGACAGACAAATATATTCTAAATGTGTTTTTAAGAAAAAAAACTTGTTTTTTTTAGGCATTTAAATTGCAAATCATAAGAAAAATATTTTGGCTGATTAATCAAATTATTTTCATGAATTTACAATTTTATTCAATCTTTCCATTTTGACAATTAAGTTACTCAATTGACTATAGTAATAATATTTATAGAACTTATGTGTACATATAAGTAAATATATATATATATATAACTTATTACATATAATCTTTTTATTTTATGTGTACATACATATCAATTTAATATGAACACATTTTTTTTAAATTAATTTTACATATTAAATAAAATTATACTCAATTGAGCTAATTTAAACTTAATTGACAAAATTAAAAGAATTAGATAAAATTATAAATTAAGGATTAGGTTTCTTTCTAAATTAGCCCAAATATTTTTAGCCGAAGTCTAAGAAAGGATTTGCTCAAAGAATTTTTTCATTTAGATTGCGTTTTCTTTATTGTTTTTAAATTATTTTTAGTATTTGATTTTTTAAAATAATAAAAATACGTTTTTTTTGTTATTTTAAAAAATTAAAAAAAATTAAAATAATAAAAAATTATTTTAAGTATTTTCATCCAAAACAAACTCTAAACTAAAACCACAATTATTTATTTATTTATTCATATTTTATTATTATAATAGAAAAAAATATTACAAAGTTAATGTATATACTTTTTAAATAATATATTAACATTAAATATTTTTAATTCACTGAATAATTAAATTTATTAAATAAAATATTATTAAAAAATTATTTTTAAAATTTCGAAAAGAATGTATTTTCTAATTTTTTGTTTTAAAAAATAATTTTTTAAAATGATAGATAACGCGTTTTCAATTTTTTAAAAATAGATTATCAAAATAAAAAATTAAAAATAAATTTAAAACTCAAAATTAAAAATTAAAAAACAAAGAGAACGGATTCTTACTTTTTTACACAAAATATTTTAGGTAAGAACAAAATAAAAAATTATATGAAGTGACATTTCACATATAATACTTTAAAAGTAAATTGATTATAGATCCAGAATTTGGTCTTGAACAGACACATTCTAAACTTTAAAATTAGCCACTACACCCCTAAAGAGCCAAAGGTTAAGACGGGTCTAAGACTGGTTTACCAGATATCATTGCTAATTTTGAAAAGTTGATGAACTGAGTACGTAAATTTCCAAACTTCAAATAATATTCAAACCAAATAATCAGAATTCAAGAGCTTTTCGATCTATTTACCTATATTTAAAACTTAATATTTCCCCAGACCATACATAAAATCAGGGGCGGATCTGGGGGGGGGGGCACGGGCTGCAGCCCGTGCCCACTCCAGCTCCCCCCAAATCTGCCATGGGATCTGGACCATTGGAGGCTAAAATAGCTTATGGATCTGGGGACTCCCCAGATCCATCACTGGATCTGCCCCTGCATAAAATAGATTGTTTCAAAGTCTAGTTGTCATATAAAATATTTTACGAAGTTTATAATTGATCTCATCTTTTTTGGAATTTTTTTAAATAAAAATAAAATAAACAAATATCATTACCGTCATCACAAACCTTAATCTGATCTAGTGAATGGGATCAATATAAAATTCTAGCTCTCTCTGGTAATGTTTGTTTACAATTCATGTCGAAAGATTTAATAATTTTTATGCTAATTGACAATAATTACTTAACGCAATTAAATCTATGATAAAAAAAGAATACCCTTAACCCTAGAAGTACTGAGATGAATACTCAACCCAGAAGCATAGTTGGGAGATAAATAATATTATACTATATTTGTAATGCATGTAAACAAAATATGCATTTTTATTTTTGGTCAAAACATCCTTCTTCCAAGTATCACTAGACAAGTGACTTGACACTATATTTACCACTCACTTTTAGAATTTTCCAAAACCATGTAATTTACTAAGCCCCCTAAGAAAGTTGTGTGGACGCATGGAACCTTTCTAGCCAGACGAAAAATGGAAAGAAAAATGAGATGAATAGGAATATATATATATATATGTATATGTAAGTATGTATGTATTATATGTATATATTATTGAAACTAGAGTTGAGAATCATATACAGCAGCCGGGTACAGTCTTAGCAAGTAAGGCACATCGGCTGCCACTCCATAAGACATTTGTCAGTGGCACAGTTTAGAGAAGAAGAAAAGCCAATTTCAATAGAGAAGAGAAGAGAAGATAAGGGAGAGGAATTTGATCAGAGAAGAATTGGTTTATGTACAAGTAATAGCATGCAGCCAATGCACAATTCATGGGGGGGCAACCGGTGTCAGTCTTTGAGTACACTAGAGGCATCTTCTATTCAGTATTCACCAACCCAATTCAATAATTTACCTGACAAATATATATATATATATATATATACACGCGCGCGAAAACAACTCCAAATAAGATTAAAAAAGTAAATATTTTCCCTCTGAGCCCTTTTTGTTCCATTTGAGAAAACTATTCTTAGTTGCAGACATTGTTTTAGTAACATATTGGATAAATTTCAACCATTTACAGGAAAAAAAATTTCAATTTTTACAGACACATCTGGTTTGTTTTTAATATTTCAAGTCCATATGATTTTGTAAATAATCCCTTCTATTAAGTCGAAGAGGTGTTTATCATGCAAAATATATTTAAAAAATAAACTATAAGTGCAAAAATGCTTGCACTATGATTTTGCACTTGGAATACTATAAGAATAGCTCAAACCATAGGGATCTAAGTGTACTTTACCCTAAATTTTATATTAGAACGCCCCAATTTTAAAAAGATAAAACACAGATATGCTTGCACTGTGATTTTGCAAAAATAGGACCGTTATAGCGAAATAATGCCCATTCTAAAGTCTTTATTATTTCTGAAACTGAAAAAATCTAAATAAAAAAAAAGGAAAATGGAAAACATCCAGGCAAATAACCAACCAGTCCCAAAATTCTGTGCTAGTTATAGCAATATGCAGTTACGGCAATCTTCAAGCGGGAAATTTCAAATGCTACTTCTACATAAATGCGAATGTACATGCCCAATGCAGATGTAGATGAAATGCAGTCAATTTTAGCATATGGCTGAAGCTCAATAATTGTTCTCTCTGCAATAATTAATGGTGGGTATGCAGAGGTACATAGATTATGGGTCTAGTTTGGTTGGCCTTTAACAGTCCTTATAATGTAGCTGGAGCCGTTTAACATCAAAAGTTGGTTCTCAAAGGCCAGCCAGGTGCCTCTATTCAGGATTCAGTATCTTGTTATTTATTGTGAGATATATAATTATTACATTCAAACATAATTTGATGCAACATCTGTATTTTTCTACTCAAGCTAATAATTTCTGCCAATCTAGGTTTTCTAAGCAAAAAGTTGGTCAAAAGATTGTGGCAATGAGAGAGCCAGATTTTAGGCTTGACAATGATAATGTCACTCCATATCAATTCCATGGAGGGTTAGGAAACTGATGTAATGGAACCTGCCACTACCCCTCACTAAACAGAAAGGTTATTAATATGGCTTTTCGGATGGTACAAGCAATAATTATTCATATTGACATTGATATCCATAAAAGAAAAAAAAAACAATTATCACCTGTATAAAGCCAAACCAGTGCTTCAACTACCGTGATATAAAACCAATCACCTGCAAAATCAAAAGCAATGCTTCAAAAATATATAAGAAGGAGAAGATAATTATTGAAGCATATGAATTATGATTATGACAATGACATGACCAACCAATAAAGGACCTTCAAAAGCTACGGTAAAGTCACTATCAAAATACTGTTCCTTGACCATAGTAGTTTTACTGCACAATTCAAGTTGTTATCTCTGATTCATTGCATGAATTTGACCGAGCAATTAAAGTTAACAGACCTTTTATTGTGCCATTATGTGAATTCATGAAACCAGAAACTGCAAGACCGTCTCAAAATAACATAGCCCATGCTATTGAATCCATATGAAGGAAGTTCTGATGGATATTGGTCCATTGGAAATGAAATGACAAAAAATTTCACCATTTAGCAATGCGCTGCAAATGGTTGCCCTAACTTTCTAGATATCTATCATAGTTGAATTGGACTACTGTAAGTCTTTAATAAAAATATGATTCCAAATGCAGCATTCAAATTTCAAAATTAAATAAGAGAGAAGAAGAAAACAAAACACTATGAGGTCGGCTCTAAATTCTCATTGGTAAGTAGGTGATGCAATCATTACATGAGACGAAACATGGAAAAATATGGACATGACGCAGACGTGTAGGCAATAGATATATCAATCAACAAGAAAGAAATTTGAATAGAAGATACTGGTCATAATTAGGCATGATTCAAAAGCGGCCCAACCACACGGACCAAATTACTATGTACATATATATATTTTTAGATTAAATTATATTATCACTTTTCTAAGATTTTAAAATAAAAATATTTTTATATTTTTAAAATTAATTGGCCATCTCAAGTTATTAGATCTCATTGTCATTTGGCTATCGTCCAGAGTGTAAACAAAAATATGCGGACATCAATGTGTTTGAAACTGAAACGCTGATTTTATCTTTGTATATATTTATCTCTTCATTTTGTCTTTATACCTCTTTTATAGTGGTAAAAAATCACGATGCAAACAGATCGTGATATTTTCTTTTTACCAAATTATGAATCCAAATGGCTGAATGTAGATCCAACCAGTGAACAAACTTGAACCTAGGTTTACCTGGTGAACCTAAAACTGAGTTCCAAGGGCCTCTCCCCCCCCCCCCCCGGGGTCTCTCTCTCTCTCTCTCTCTCTCTCTCTCTCCCCCTCCCTGAGCTCCCTCCCACTCTCCCCCTCTTTTCTTCTCCCATAGGTTCACCACTCAACCATTAGTTAGATTTGGGTTCCAGTCGACGGCTCTAGGTTTGCTAGCTAAATCCAATTTGAGTTTCAACTCATGAATGGTAATCTTACAGAACAAAGGAAAAGAAAAAAAAAAGGATTAAAAATAGACATTTCATCATCTAAAAAAACAAAAAGAAAGAAAGAGATAGAGCACTTTAATCCCTTTTTTAACCAAAAATAAGTCACATCTAGCATTAACTAAATTAAAAACAAATTCTATCCTACCATAATCTTAGAAAGGGGAAGGGTATTTCTTAATATTGTCAATGTAACTTACCTTACTTTCTATTTACATGAATGTTCGTACTTGAAATATTACCCCTTTTTTTTCTTTTTTTCTTTTTTCTTTTTTTTTTGTTCAAACAAAATGCAAATAACATGCACTCCAAAGGGTGAAAATTAAAGGAAGACTAGAATCATGATCCGCACTCCAAAAAGGCTAGAAAATTCCTCTGAAGTTTTGGACTAGTAAACATTTGGTTTTCTAAACTTCATTCTAAGGTTGAAACTACATAAAGTGGGGTCTGAGGGCGTACTAAAAACAAGTTTTGCATAATGGTATTGAAGACACTTAAAGAAGAGGAGAAGGTGAAAATGGTTAACCATGGGAAAAGCACTCGCACTAGCAAAAGTTAGTTTCCTTGTCATGTCAGCATTTAATCAAAATATCCTATAGAGACAGGCTAAATAGTTCCAACAAGAATATAGTGTCTGCTTCTATAAGGAATTCTATGGTACTGAATTCAATTGAAATAAAATTGGAAAAACAAACAAACACTCTTGACAGGTGCGAGGGTGAAAATGTTTACAATTAGTTAGTGAATTAACCTTCATACTCAAGATCTTAAGGGTAGGTCTTTTAAGTTTTAATACTTACCCTCCATGTAAAAGATTTTATTAGTTTATTTGCTCTAATCCCTCCGTTCTTTACTTTTTCAATAACAAGTAGCTTCCAAGGCTTGTTTCATCTATGAAAATGATTTTGTACTAAAGATTCTCATGAAAAAAATAATAAAATTTTAAACCATTCTTTGCTTGATTGAAAACATTGACAACATTTTCAAGAGTGAAGCAGCAGAGAGAAGTACGAAAAGTTGATGCAGGATGGGGAATAATGTGTAAAAGAGGCAGAAAGTGAAGAAAAAGGATAGAGATCAAAGAGAACAAACCAGGGAAAGAGACTAGGCTAATCAAAAGTGTTCATCGTGTTTTAATTTGAGTTAGATTCTCAGATTTTTTATAAAGATCAATATAAAAATTTAAATTTCAACACTTTGGATTGGCTCAGTCTACCTTCACCATCTAGACTAAGTCTACACTAGAATTGCTCTGAAAAGAGAAGACAGGAGACAATGAAGACCAGAGATGAGACTATAAGGACCAAATTAGGGGGAAAACGAGCTATAGTCAATATCATTTCAATATCCCACTATGTTTATTATATCAATAATCAATACTTATACACTAAAAATAACTGAAATAATTATGACTTTCAAACTAATCCTACCACAAAATCTATTGAAGTGCAAAATTCAAAATCCTTATCTCATAAACAAGATTCCTTATCTAACTGCATCAAATTTTAAACCCCAATAATTTAAAAATTCCTTATCTAACTGCATCAAAGGTCCCTCATCATTGGTATAGATAATTACCAAAAGAACAAAAAATAAGGTAAGGAAGGGTATTCCTAGACTTGTCAGGAAACAACTTCTTAGTTGTTGCATTTTTTAAAACAAAAAATATATATAAAGGGCATTTTGGGAAATCAAAAATCTGACAGGGCTTCATTACATAACACCAAATCTGGTGTTTGCTAATAAAATAGAAAAGAATATATGAGAAAATTTGTACATCAATTAACAAACCAATTAAAATATTTTGGACAAACATTATACCTAGTTGATGAGAGCTGGTAAACTTTCATCCTATAGAGTTAGCAGGAAAAAGTGTTCTGAAATGAAGCCGCTAAGTTCCACCATTGACATTGTAACACCACAAAATCTCACCTGAAAAATGTTACCTAAATGTGACTCTCTTGGATATTGAACCAAGTAATATACCCAAGACCTCTCTAATAAACTATCGATGTGGAATAAAATCATGACAGACATCAAACTCGGCCCCAATCAAGCACTTGTTTGAGGTCCTCGACCCTTGGTAAGAGCTCTTATTCCTTTTCCTCTCCCTTGTATCAAGATTTTCTTCTTCCTCTCTTTGCCCTCAGCAGAATGCTGTTGATTGCAACCATTTGTGACTTGGGCAATTACACCATTTTCTTGATTGGCTAGATTATCTGTTCCAGCCAATGTCATTCACAAGGAACTGAAGAAACACCTGGAGCAGGACTTTGCACATGCCATTGTAACATATCAGGTTACAAACTTCAAGCCAAGGATATGTTGATAAACTTTCTACAGCTCAAATCTTCAGTGCAAAAGAAACAACTCCATCATTTATGTGTGAATCTAATGTAAAAAGGAGAGGTGATCCATAAAGAGCAACCTAATTGCCCAATAAAAAGGTTATAAGGGGCAACAAGAACATGTTATACGAGCCAGCTGACATAGATGTTATAGGACTGTCTTCCCTGTATTAATTATTTCCTTCAATGTTACTTCCCCTTCTTCTGGGGCCAAACTAAGTATTTCCTATATCTTGGCCTGGAAATAGAAAGATGGTTGTCAGTTAAAAGAGAGAGAAGTATGTAGTCCTGCCCATATATTAGATCTGAGAGCAACCAGGGATACAGATCTGTTCCACAGAAAGGACTAGTTCCAACATCATTGTGCTCTCACGGGTGTTAGCATCTCTTCCAACAAACCGGCATAATTCCATGGAGATTAGGACAGTCACACAGGCATATCCTAGAAGAATATAATTTGTGGGAACAAAATGATAAATATCTTGGGCCAAAAATTTTTTGACCAGCAGGCAAGTGAGCTGCTAGGGGGCTGCTGGGACATGCCCATTGGCTGGCCATCTGCAAGCCAATGCTAAGGCCTAGAATATGCAACCGAGATTTTGAGGATTAATGACTTAAGAACAAGAGAATCTTCAACTGAGGACATGGATATGTAAAGGGTGTTGTGAGTTAGTGTCCCCTGTACATGTGATAGGGTGTAAGATGATGTGAGTTGGGGTGCTGTACATGTGAAAGCTTAATTCTCTAAGGCCTGGACTTGGCCCTTTAGAAGCACCATAATGATTTATCTGAGGCTAGGTTGATTGCAAAACCCTTTAGATTGCATTCTTGCCAAGGTAACAAGACGGGCAATCAAACCCATATTGATCACTAGCATGTAGTCACTTGGTGGAATAAAGTCTACATTATACCAACTTGAGTAGATAGTGTGGGTATGTTTCCAAGTATTGAACCTACCCCAATACTAAATCTCAAGATGTAGGGATGTCATCCAAAAACTAGGTATGACTTATTAGATTCCTGAACATTTAGGTACATTGTATATTTTCCAAGAATATGAGTAGTAAATTATCATATATTGGAATATATTTTAAACTAAATGAATTTAGAGATAAAACAAATTTCTTGTTCCAATTATGGATAAAACAAAATTATCCATGTGAATGGTTAGAATTTTTTTGTCAAAGACACTTACATTAAGGATTGGAGCAGTCCCCAAAAAAACAGGCTAGAGTTGAGAGCATGTGACTGGCCTTATTTAGAGAGCGTGTGGATTTTCAACTCAAATGAGCAATACCTTCAGATTGCAGATTTCTGCCCCAAGTGTGATAATCATGCACGCCAAAGAGCAGACAGAAAATATCTCTAGTGAAAGCAAACACAAAACATGCTTTTCAGGGTGCCTTGTTCCAGCCTCTTCAAGCAACTTGCATTGTGACTGACCTCATTTAGAGAGCATGTGAATTTTCAACTCAAATGAGCAATACCTTCAGATTGCAGACTTCTTCACCAAGTGTGATGACCATGCACGCCAAAGAGCAGACAGAAAAGATCTCTAAGTAAAGCAAACACAAAACATGATAAATATATGTAATACCCCGTAGCTTCCAGCAGCACATCCAAACAACTCTATAGCATTTCTTACCTCTGAGAACTTCATTACCTTTAGATTATCTGGCCAAGTAAAGAAGTCACCTATACCTTTGTGTCACATGATCATGTGATCTAATCTCTAAGGCCTCACTAATATACAGATGTTTCCACCCTATCAAAAACAAGAAATCATCTTCCACATTAGTGATTGTGGTTCCACATGTCTAGAACTCTCCAAGTTTTCACACTAACAAGAAGAAAAAGCCCCTTTCCGGACACATTCAGGTTCTTCATTACCTGAAACTCTCTCTCTCTTATCCAGCAGAATCATCCCAACAACCATACCACTTCCAGAAAGTCTCCCTCCATCACCCTGCTAAACCCTATACAGGTTCATCAACCGACAAACAGTTCTATTCACGGCTAAAGACATCTCTCTCTAATCATTTTGGTCCAACCTTTCTCCAAACCTGTTCTCTCGCCACAAACTCCTTCTCCAACTACTTGTTTGCAGGATTGGAGAGATGATATTAGAAAATCCGTTGTTCTATTATTCAGAATTGCAATTAAAAAAAGCCGGACATAACTACGGAAAGGAAAGTGGAAGGGAATCAATTGTCCTTTCAGACCTCAAGATGAATGCCATCAACACGAGCAGCCGACTCAAAATACTAGCACAACAAATAAATAGAATAAAATCAGAGTCAAAATTACTAGCATAATAATGAATATAAAAATAAGCATAATTAAGAGTTCCAAAAACAAATGAGGGATGCGTACTTCCCGATCGAAGCTGCTCTCCTCTATTACCTGAATAAATGGAGCCAAATAGAAAAAAAGTCACAAACAGTCGAACACTTGCCAAGCAATTCACCAAAACAAAAACTGCACCCAAACACAGATATATATATATAGAGAGAGAGAGAGAGAGAGAGAGAGAACCTTCTCGGTATGGCGATAACAGGTGCTTCTACTGGGAAGCCGTCCAGTCCAACATCTGGAAGCAATAAAACACTTGACAATGGCGATGGTGTTGGCTTGCCATCCATCTTTGGAGCATACGATCAGAAATGCCCCTCTGATCTCACCGGCGGTGATCCAACACTACACCAAAACTCGCCACTTTCGTACATCGACGAAGCAATAGGCCACGATGTGAAATGTCGCGGGATCGTCACCCGATTTGCGTTTTGAGGTCGACTCTGTGGCTTTTCTTGTAGCCCGGTGACATGTTTGGAACAATAACTTGGCGGTGCAATAGAAACCGAAAGGACAATAAATTTATATTATGTAAAAATATAAGTTAACTAATAGTTTTTTTTATTCTATTATGTTAGAGATGCAGAATTAATTAATTAGTGTGATCATATCTTATTATATATTTTAAGAATGAATAAATGATAATTAGTAATTTTTAAGATACAGATCAAGTGATTGAATTATAATAAATTAAAATTCACATCAATAAATCTTAAATTTAATTTTTTATCTTGCATAATAAGACTCAATCTTCACTTATAATTTATTTATTTTGTCAAAATTGAAGACACGAATAATGAAAGACCACACAAGGATAATAATCTTAATAAATGATAATTAAGTAATGTTATAAAATTTAAAATACATTTTTTCTTATTTTTTAAATTAACATATTATTTTTTGCTAAATGTAAAATCATTAATAAGAACAATCCTCCCATGCAAGGCAAGTAGAAACAGCTTGCTAACGAAGAAAATATAACACTATATACGAAAAAGAATCTTACACTATAAGGTCTTGTGCTATAAAAATACACTTATAACGATGGGACTTGCCGCAATTTATGGCTCAAAATGAAACAAAAGGCCAACACAAAAGCAAGATGTGATATGTAAAGAGGAAGTCATTATTTTCCCAGAGGGGGAGTCCAAATTGCACTAGCTTAAGAGAACAGGTACAGGTCCAAGATCATATGCAGAGCTTTCGTCTTCTTCTTCTTCTTCTATACTGACTTGGCTTCAGCCCAGAATTGGAGGACCGCTGGCTTTGTGGGTAGGGCAGGGATGGCGCCTTTCCCTGTCACGGTGAGGGCACCGCAAGCATTTGCAAACAGGAGAGCTTCTCTTAACCTCTTCTCATCCTGCCATCAAGTCAAAAAGGGCTCGGCTCAATTATGTGCATGCAGCCAAAAAACAGTAAATCCCCAATTAAAAGGCCACTGAGAAAGTAACATCTTACACAGAATAACACAGTTGTAAAGCTATAAAGTTTCATAATCTATTCAGTGACGAGGATTTGTTAGAGAACAAGTGTTAAGTAGAAATAAATGAGTAATGTAGTTCAGGGTTCCTCCATTAACAACTCGATTGAGAAAGCAATTCGGATTTCTCAAGTAAAGAAACAAATTACAATAACATAACTGTACTCAAAAGAAAGACGACAAAGTAGTTGTGTTCTTCTCTGAGCCAGAGGAAACAGAGAAGTTGTTGCTAAATACAGAAATCAAGGTCTTAAAGTAGGATGAAATAAGTAACAACCAAGCAGTACCTTCAGCGTTTTGCAGGATCTACCATACCTTATAAAGATTCGTATTAGAAGCCAAACAGTTCAGTAGCCCACCAACAAATGCATCACCAGCGCCAGTTGTGTCAACAGCTTTAGCTTTAACACCAGGAACTCGACCCTTAAATTGCTGAGCAGCATGCTTAATTAGTTAATGGTAGAATGTCTGACTGCTGGTTAATGTTAATTGAACCATAAGTGGCTTTTAATTAATTATGAGCTCAACTTGACAAACTATAAATCATTAATTGTAAAGTAATGATCATAAAAGCAATATGAATCAGAATGTTCACAGTGCATAACTGCCAGGATAGGAAGCAAAAGCAAGAATAGATGAGGGAAATGGAAACAAGACGTGCAATAAGGAAATAGAGGACAAATGGGAAATGAGAAACAACTAAGAATCAAATAAGAGTTAATAGGAGCTTTCCAAAAATTAAAAAAATAAAAACTTTTGCAATAATAAATGAAAGCCTTATGAAATTTTATTAAGAAATTACAATAACCTCTAATAAATAACAATAAATATTTAACTCTTTAACTTAGTGAATGAAAATGTGAAAATGAACCGTCGGGTTTTCAAATAGTTTCCAATGAGGTTATTACAGGTAGCCCTTAGGTTTTTTGGAAGTCTTTCTTTAGTGTACAAAAAATGTATCCTAAACATTTTCCCAAAATATCTTTAAATTGTCTCCCAGAAGTTTCAAAGAGATTCGATCCAGTACTGGAAGCACCCACCCAAACTTAGTCTCGTCTCCTGATAACGAACTGCATACTTGTTTCGCATTTACAAAAATGTGAGGGCACATTGATTATGACAAAACAATAAAGATCATGATAAGATAGATAATCATGTGCATCAAATTGAATACTATTTGAATTACAAAAAGAAAAAGAGCAAATAAGTTCGAAGAGTCTAATTCCAGTGGGATTCTTGTAAGTCAAGGCAATATAAGAAAATAAATACCTTAGTATAGTATCTGCAACCCTCAGACCCTTCAGTCACAAGCAAAAGCTTAAGATTAGGATGAAAAAGGTTGTCCAACACCACGTTATCATCATTAGGGTCATAACCTCTGGTCAAGAATGATATTTCATCCTCGCTTATCTGTGTTCAATGGTGGACATTAAGAACTTTTGTATTAGAAATAATGACTCTATCCAGATTTGTCCATCCAATATAAGATGCCCCTGCCGAGGAAGCGGCAACATTATTAAGAATCTTGGTGCTAAATCTTATAATGTCAAAAGGTTTACCTTTATTACATCTGCTTGGTCCCATATGCTCATTATGCCCTCCAGAGCAGCATCAGCTGAGGGCCATAGTTGCACTCTCAAATTTGGATCGTAAGAAAGGACACAACCAGACTCTTTAGCAATAGCCATAGCAGCTAGATGAGCTGACCTACATGGTTCTGAAATCAAACTAATTGACCCGTAGTGGAAAATCCTTGCCTAGAATCACAAAAAAAATTATCAATCAAATCAGTATCTCAATCAAAAAGCACTAATTCTTGTTTAAGTTCCTAAATGCGCAAGGACAAGGGTAGTATACCTCCTTTATAAGTTTTACATCAAGCTCTGATTCATGGAGAAGCATGTCAGCACTAGGATTGCGAAAAAACAAGAATTCCCGCTCACCATCAGCCCTAAGTGTAACAAATGCTAGTGATGTCCTTGCATTGTGGTCAAACCGCATGCCAGAAATGTTGACCTTGTTCTGTTTCAAAATATCAGCCAACATGCGCCCAAATTCATCCTCACCTACCTAATACAAATGAAAAGATTTATGCAACCATAACAGCACTTACATTAAAAATACAAGATGCTTTGGCAACATTGGAAAGTATGCCCACAAACCTAAGTGTATGCCAAGGCAATGCGGTAAGCCAACACATTAACAGTGGTAACCTAAACTATTTATGTGTAGCACCAGCTACAAATTATGGACACAAACAAACCATTAGATATGTGAACTACATAACATTCATTTTTTTATATAACATCAACTTCACAACATTTTCTGCCAAAATATATGGGAAATCGTAGTTTATCTCTTAATGAACCTCATAGGGAGCCTCTTTAATATGCGTACTACCTGCACCAGATATGTAACTACCCAATTACAATTTTCAGACACCTACTGTGGTGTAGCTAAGAATAGGAGGGCCCAGTATGTTTAGCTTGTTGGTAAAATAGCTACTTAATGGCCTACTACTGTAATTCTTAGTAACTAGGATGCTCTTTTTCTTGGTAAGTACTGCATTTCTTTAACAAAGATGCTTTAGCTTGCATTTTCTTTTCTGATTATGTCATTAATACTTCAGAATTCAATGGAACCAGCACTCAGAAACAGAGCCCATCCAGAGAACATCATACCAAATCATGTAGTGTAGGTCAGAAATACAACTGGGTTCAAAGGAGATATGTTAGGATTGTGAATATACTTACTTTACTGGAATCACATTACAGGATTTATGATGAAAATGAAGGAATACTAGGAAGAAGATGAGAACTGCAAAGAGTATGATAAAACATATGGAAAACAGAAAATTGTCAAATGCACCTTCCCAATAAAGGCCGAAGAACCTCCCAATCTTGCTACGCCAACAGCAACATTTGCAGGAGCACCGCCGGGAGCTTTCTTGAAGGCAGGAGCTTCTGCAAGTGAAACTCCACTGACTGTTGGCACAAAGTCAATCAACATTTCCCCAAAGCAAACAACTAATGAACCATCATCTGCATTGGTGGGCAGAACATTACAGTGACCTACATATATGAAACCAAATCAACATGAACTGCAAAATAAATTGATTTTAGTAGCATGGATTATTGAAAAGAAATACATTGGCCGTTCACCAGACAATTCAATTGCCAGAAATCATATGCTCACAGAATAAATGCAGTAGCTAGTTTATCCGCCTAGGAAGTAGGAACTACCTCTTGGTTGTCCACTAACAAGAAAATTTTTACTTAACTAAATCATGCAGATGACCTACAAAAACAAAAGAACAAAAAGACGAAACTAAAAAAGGAAAAAAAAAAAAAAGGAAGAGAAAAACACAAAAATCGAGCTTGAACAAAATTTAACACAGATAATTGCTTTAGGTAGCAACCCTTTCTCTGCTTATTCAAAGATGTTTCTCAAAAAATTAGCACCCTATGGATTGGACAAGTTCCCCCAGCACAAGCTCTTCCTGTTTGTCTTCTTCCTGTCTGGTAGAAACAATTCCTAGGTCCCATCAGGTACAGAACGAATTGGACCCATCCGAGGTTCCCAAAAAATATCTCAGTTTTGAATTCATACAGATGTTCCCAAGATATGCGCCCTAGAGGACTACCATCCAAACCCTTGCAAGAAACATGAAGGGTTTGTCTTGTTCTATTATATACACAACACACAAGACACACATGTGATCAAAAAATAAGCAAATATAACCAAACAAATGTATTTTATGCCCGCAACAATTAGAAATCAAGTACAGATCTCAAGGAAATTCATGGATTTACAAGAAAAGTTACTACCAAAATCAGAAGAAAGATCCAGCACTTCCAGTAATCATTCAAGTGCAAAGACAATCCCACAAACAAACGGTTAACCCCCATAGTCGTACCAAAAAAGTCTAGATCTCATATATACATATATACACATATCTTTGTTAACGGTCGAGGGAAGGGGAAGAAATTGAAGAAAGATGACAAACCTGATGTGGGCGTTTCAGCCATTCTGCGATTACACAGAGAGAAAGAGGGGCTTAAACAGAGAGCTCAAAGATATGAGCAAGAACTTGCAGACATTAAGAAACTAAACTGCGGGTCTGCGGAGATATTACAGAGCGAAAACGGAGAGGCTGACGAAAGAAAGCTTGAGAATCGGTGGGGGCGAAATCTTGGAGTGTTTGGTTGGTGGACAAGTCGGAAACCAAATATATATATATATATATATATATATATACGGGCACAGATCTGGACTGTTCACATATCCATGTGAATCCCTCCCCATAGCACCTGGTGTAATGCTATTTGAAACAGTTCTGAAGCCCATTTTCCAAGTAACAGTTCTGGTTTAATTTGTCAGTTTTGTTTTGTTGATTTGATAAATATTTAAGATCGTGAACCGTGAAACTTACGAAAATAATAAACAAATTCCGGTCAAAAAATTAGAATAGATTCCAAAATTCGTGTCTACCCATAAGGAAATGGCATCCAAGTTGTCGTCAAATTACATCTTCATTTAGACTTCTAGTTCTTTTCTTCATTTGCTGCAAGTATTCAATAAATTTTATCCGGTATTATTCGAGGAAAACAGTGATTGGCGTCTAGATTCGTCAAAGGATTGAACCCAGAATTTCAGAGTTGATTTGGTTGGTAAGTATTCCAGGTTGCCAAATGAGGGGACCAAATGCTAGGGTTTTCGCCAGACTAGGGTTTGATCAAGTGAAATGATGCTAATAATCTTGTTGAAAGTTAGGCTTCCATCATCCCCTCGATCCGCAGAGCAATGAGCTCGCCATTTGCCAGACAATTCTCACATTTGAGCACCCACCGATTTGGTTGTTTTTATTTAAGTGGGGATAAATTAGTGGTAAACCCTTTAAATTTGTTTTTTTTTTATTTGTATACTTTTTAAATTTAGTTAATTAATTTTTAATTTTTTAAAATTAATCACGGCACTGCTCAAAAAATCAAAATTAAAAAAGTATTGTGACTAAATTAGTCAAATTCTGAACTTTAAGCCTATTATCTTTGTGAATTTCAAATCCAACCTCTTTATTACTTAACATTTATAATTTATACCTATTGATTATCTAATTATCTACTTAGTTAATGTTTGTTAATCAAAATATAGACTAAAAAATATGAAATATATAAAGTATTCTGAACAAAAATATTTTTCATTATATTTGTTAAATTTATATAAAAAAATATTACGTGACTTATTATTTTGAAATTTTTAAATAAATTTATCTTTTTTCGTTCAAATAAGCTATCTTGGACTTTTTAAATAAATTATTTTAATTAAATTTTATTTTACTCATTTTAACAAATGCTACCTTAGCATTGAGCTTATAATAAAAGCGTTATTAAATACATTAAAACATGGCAACAAAATATTATACTTAGTGGCTATCAGATTACAAATTCACCAATAAATCGGTTGTGGGTCGTCAGTCAAAGCAAAAATGATGGGGAAATGTGAGCAAAAAGAAAAAGAATGGCAGCTAATCACAACTCATGGATTGTCGATTAGAGCAAAAAATACGAGAATGATGGGTCGATCATAGATTGTTGGTCGAAACAAATAAGAAAGGGGATTGGTAGGTTGCTTGCAAGTCATAGGTTGAAGAAGGGAAAATGTAGGTTAGTCACAAATCACGAATCATTGATTGAAGTAGAGAAAAAAGGTCGGGATCAATTGATACAACAACGTTCAATGGGAGATTTAGTTATTTTGTCTGAGTTGACAGGAGATGTGAGCAAATACGATGAATAAAGGTAATGAGAAAGGCAGAATGAAATATCAATTTGGTTAGTTCTTCTTATGTTATTTATTTATTATGTTTTTTTTATTTCTGACTCACATGTAATTTCGGGATCGATTGAGATGGCGACAATTGATAAAAGACTCCGTTATTTTGTTTGGGTCAATAGAAGCAAAGATGATGGTCAAATATGAAGGGAAAAGTTGAAAGAATGATCGGTTTGCTCAATTTTTCTTTTTTATTTTTTTTTTCTAACTCATCTCACATGTAACTTATGCAATATTTTAAACTATGTTAAGTAATTAATAAGTATACATTATAAAGATTAAGCATTCAATATGTTAGATTTTGAATTCACCAAATGATAGATTTTTCATATAAAGCTTAAGGAAAAAAATATGAGTTTAAACAACTAAATATTTTGAAAGTTTAGACTGCATTATCTTTACAGTTTTTAGGTCATTTTTAATTTTTAATTTTCTAAAATAATGAAAACGTGTTCTTTTTACTGTTTTTAAAAATGTATTTTTGAAAATAAAAAAAAATGTAAAGAAAACTAAAAACAACAAAAAGTTGTTTTGAGTAATTTTATCTAAAACAAACTTTAAACTCAAAACACATTTATTTATTCATATTTTATTATTATAATGAGAAAAAAATTATAAAATTCATTAACTTTAAAATATATATATTTTTTAATAATATATTCACATTAAATATTTCTAATTTATTAAGTAATCAAATTTATTGAATAAAATATTATTAAAAAATTATTTTCAAAATTTTAAAAAGAACACTGTTTCTAATTTTTTGTTTTGAGAAATAATTTTTTAAAATGATAAAAAAATATATTTTTAATTTTCTAAAAATAGACTATCAAAACAGAAAATTGAAAATGAATTCAAAAATCAAAACTCAAAATTAAAAGTAAAGAAAACATAACCTTAATCATTGAATAGGCATATTTTAAAAATTATGACAATGCATGAGCTAAATATGTAAAGTTCATCAAGTATCAATTTATCGTTCCATGTCCTGAAATTTAGTACAAAGATAAATAATATTAACTATTTTTATTATCCAAAATTATATCATATTTTGTCTATAAATGCAAAAAATTATATGAGGTAACCCTCTAAAATTAAATTATATGGATTAATAAGCAATGGAAGGTAAATTAATTTTCATAACGCAGGGACATTCACTGTAACTCAGTATAATTTTAAAGGGGTGGAGTCTAATATTATTTATTTTATTGATGATAATTCACAATTACTATTGTTTGGAGGTACGCTTCTTGGGTATATACGATAATCTATAAAATAGAGATGTATAATTAAGTAAAAAAATTAATAATATAAATATTATTACATCTTAGTAAAGTTCATATTATGGTAAAATTATTATTTTAGGTTTTCCAACTATTTTTTATTAGAGGATAAGTAACATTTAGGTTAAATTGAAATGACTGAATCAAATTAATCAAAATTAATTGCTTGATTCGATTTAATTTATATTTTAGTTTGGTTCAATTTTCAAATTTGAATATTTTGATTCAATTCGATATTTGTATTGAAAAAATATAAATAACTAAACTGACTAAAATATTTAAAATGGCATCACTTTTTATATTTTTTTGGTTAGTTTAGTATTTTTAATTTGAGCATCTATTCAATTAGTTTGACTCAAATTTTTTATTTTTTTTAAAAATTGATCTATTTAATTGAACAATTCAAGTAATTAAATAATCGAATGAACTAAATGCCCACTCTTATTTTCTATTTTTTTATGTGTAATTGTTGTATTGCTAGAAAAATAACGTTGGTAATGTGTTTGTCAGAGGGGATAGGAAGGAATATTTTTTTATTTCAGAAAAATAATAATAATGGAGAATAATAAAATTAATAACAATGTTTTTTGTTATTTTTCCTCTGATACTCTATTTACCGTAGTCATTTATAATTATAAAAATTACTGAAAAAAAAATAAATAATTAATATTATGTAAATAAAAATTTTGCCAAGTATCAGTAATTGGAATAAATAAATAATTAAATTTAATAAATAAAGAAATATTAGACATTTAGTTAACTATAATAATAAATAATTAAGTATATAATATGAAATTTCGGAAAAATATTGAATGTAACATATTTCATTTAATTATTTATCATTCCACAAAAATATTATTTATTCATTTCATCTATTGTAACAGTTGAAATACGATCTAAGATTTTTACTAGAACGTGATGTTTCAAATTTCAAATTATAAATAATTTATTTAATTTGAAATTTTGTTATTCAAATCCAACTTAAAATACGAAGATACCCTTAATTTTTTTCCCTTTTATTTTTCTTCTTTTTTTAGTCAACGACTCTCATTGCGGTTGGATTTAAATTTAATTGGTCAAAAGACAACAAACATAACCTTTTAGCAAATTCTTTGGTGCTGAGTGATACTCTTTGAAATGATAACAATGTGTTCATTTACTCGTTATTCAAAATATATTTTTTTAAATATTAATTTTTTAAATATATTTTAATTTTAAATAAATAATTAGAGTTTATTTTAGTACATGTTGATATAAAATTTATTTTTATGACTCAAATATAATTTTTTCATAATATTTTTCATGTGAGAATTTAAATTTTTTATTATTTTAATTAAAATATTTTTTTTATATTTTCAAGTCAATTTAACATATGTACTTTCATGTTTATAAAAAAAATTAAAATGAGATAATAAAATACACGTTATAATTTGTTAACATAAAGTAAAAGAGTTAGATTAACTTGAAAATGTAGATATAAGATTGTAATAAAAATAATAAAAAGTTTGAATTATTATAAAAAAATATAAAAGTATATAATTAAAACGACTCGAATTTGTAAGTCTAATAATAATATAATCGAAATAATATAAAATTTAAATTTTCATAAAAAAAATCAAAATATAAGATTAAATTGATTAAAAAATACAAATCTTATTTATTAATTTAATGTCACTTTTAATCGTTAATGTCTTATATAACACAAATAATATTTTATACAACACAAAAAATATGTTATATATTATGTAATACACTTTCTTTTTTAATTCTAAAATATAAACTTTATATTATACAAAGTCACGCTTCAATACTAATGTCATATCATATAATTAGGGATGTTCAATTGGGTTGGATCATCTCCGGATTGAATCAAATCAAAATCAAAATGGACGAAAAATTCAAATTAAGACTAAATTACCTAAGAGAAAAATCGGACTGATTCAATTAATATATAGTAGTGTCTGTATCCAACAGTACATGTTGCAATGCATGTCTTATTATATCTAATTATACCAAAAATTAAAGATTGTAAACTAACGAGCAAACTACACTTATTTACTGTTAGACTGAATTGAACAAAAAAATTAACATGCTACCGATCCCGTTAACATCACCCCGAGAAAAAATATTAGAAGAATCCAACGAATCACGAGATGAGTGGGTCAGAGATAAGTCTGCTGGAGATAACGTGCGGCCTTGGATTTTCAAATCATAGTCAATCACATCGCATCATCAGATCCGGATCTTCCCCCTCCACTACACTCGCTCCATATTCGTTCGTTCGGTCATTCATTCATTGATCCTTCTTATTTTTATTCTTTTTCTCCTTCCACTAGCGCACCGTCTCTCTGCTGTCTAGCCTCGGCACAGTCACTGCAACATACCGCCCATCTCAGCTATGGCGTTCTGCGTGCGAGCAGACATGGCTCTTCTCCGCTCCCCCACACTCACTTTCTGGCCGAACCACCCCGCTCTTTCTCATCCCACTCGATCTCTCTCCCTCTCCTCCGCCTCCCGAAACCCCCCTCGCGCCGCTTCTCTGTCCTCCGTCAGAGCGTCTTCCCCCTTCGCTTCCTCTCCCACCGCCACGGCCACCGATGCGCAGGGCATAAGCGTTAAATCCGTTTCCACCAAGCCGATCGAAGGCCAGAAGACTGGCACCAGTGGCCTCCGGAAGAAGGTAAGCGTCGTTTTTGCCTTTTTCTTTTTCTTTAAATGAGTTTCTGTTGAATGCGGATTGGGCCGATTGGCTTTGCTGCGTTTGTGGATAGGTGAAAGTGTTCATGGAAGAGAACTACCTCGCCAACTGGATCCAGGTTCGACTTTCGACGCTTTCTTCGCGGTTCTGTTGTTTTCGGGTTTAGTCTACTGGAACTATTGATTTTTTTTTCTTTTTTGGGGAATGTGAAGGCGTTGTTTAATTCGCTGACGCCTGAGGATTTCAAGAACGGGGTGCTTGTGTTGGGAGGCGATGGCCGGTATTTCAACCGAGAAGCTTCCCAGGTATTTTTTATGCATTTCTATAATGCGGCAAGTTCATTTTGTTTTTAAGAATTTTAAGATAGAGGAGGAGTTTTTCTGGTTCTGCTTATGGAGGTTGTAACCCGTCTAATGCAATTTCAGATAATAATCAAGATCGCAGCGGGAAATGGAGTTGGCAAAATCCTGGTTGGCAAGTGAGTTATTTGATCACTTCTCAAATGATGTCTAATCCTTTAGCCATTTCCTGCTGAAGGAGCTTTTTCCTCGGATTTTTATAATATTGTTTCAGTATAATGTTTGAATAAACTAATGTCACTCTTGTCATTGAGGTGTAAACTCTGCTCCTAAGTGATGATCTCATTAAATTTCTCCGCAAACATCAAGGTTGGACTTCCTATAATAAATCTTTGTATGTAATTTAATAAGATATCATCGAGGTTAGGGGCATGCTTCATGCAGAAATGATATATGCCTATTTTTGAAGCTCTAATAGGAAGGGAGGCAGAGGACAAAGTGTTAAAGAGGAAACAAGGGGCAGAAGATGTAGTATCAGAGGAAAGCACTTCAATGAAGTATAGTAAAATTGATGTTAGGGAAGTCTTTACTAGTGTTACTGAATTGTAATCAAATTCATGGTTCTTTGGGGGTAATTCTGAAGAGGATAGTGTTATGGGTATTTCCTGTCCTACTCTATGAGGGCTGGGCCCAACTTACTGGGCCGGTCCAACTGTCAAAGGAGCTGATAGGCTTCAAGCTGAGACCCCCAGAGCGAGCTCGTGCATGGCCCAAACTCGGCCTGGAATAATGTCATCTGGATGAGCTCCCAGCGACCTCGCTGGTTACCGGCTCAGCCAAGTAGCTCGCGTGATAAAAAGGCCAAAGCCCTGACGAGTTGACGAGTTAACAGGCCAGGGGCCGCCCCCAGCCGGGCGATCCAGGCCCATCACTCTCGGCCCATCTGGCTAGTCCGTCTCAGTCCCATCTTGGTCCTTTCATAATGACATCATCACCGCAGTGCTTGGATTTCCGCGCGTCCGCCCCAAATCCCATCTTCATTAATGACGGGTCCTCTCGCCGTTAATGACTGGTCTCGTCCATATTAATGAAGGTTCCATTGGTACCTTCATGCAGCATGGAAATCCTTCGCCGGCACTAGGTATTCTGTCCCATCTCCTAGGACAGACATGCTACACCTGAGGAAGAACATCCCTCGATATATATGGACCAGCTCTGGTAAGAAGGGGTAAGACTGATTTTTCCCAATTAACATATTTTTCCTCTCTTGACTCTCCACAGACTCGCTTATTAACTTAAGCTTCGGAGTACTTTGCAGGGACGGAGACGAGGCACAGGAGATCAAAATCGGACATCACATATACATTCTTGGGATCCATTGTGCCAGGTGGGCCAAAAGAATCACAGTCGACCAATTCTGAACGTCGACATTTTGGCGCTAAAAGGAGGGCTCGCTTTGGTCAATACATAAATGCCGAAAACTAGAAACACGAGAGGTTCCAGAGCGACTATCAACCGACCAGTAAATCAGCTCAGTCGCTTACTGGAAATCCCGCGAGTCGAGAATGCCATGGCGTCCGCCTCCAGGCCCCCTCCGATCGAACCTACCAGTAACATTTCCGGGGAATGCCCCTACCCGCTCGTGGCTCCTGCCATCGATGCAGAAATGATGCGAATCTGGCAGCAACGTCAAGAAACTTTGGAGAACACTGTTATACAGCTTGCTGATGCGGTCAAGACTCTCGCACAAGTACAAGCTCAGACAGCGCAAAGGCAATAAGCCGTTTCTCGGCCCTTAAGTGAAAGACCCCCCCAGGAGAAAAAGATAAGGCCGGAAGGCGCCTCAGACGAGCTGGCTCAGTCCGTTCCTCCAACCAGCACTCTCGGGAGGTGGAAAAGCGGCGCCACCACGATAAAGAGCTAAGGACGCACCCCACCGAGCAGAAGACCGGAGTAAGCCCAGTTCGGAATGGCCACGAAGACCCCTGTGGAGAAAGTTGCCAGCCAGGAAACCGACAGCAGGGGAACCCCTTGGTAAAGATCAGCAGCAGCCATGCCAACCACCACCATACTCCTGATCACAAACGCAGGGAACGGCCCACCCCGCGAGATCACTATCACTCAGAACGGGACACCGCACCGGAAGAACAACTCACTACCAGGCGGTCGGCAAATCAAGACCCTATGGTGGGGGAATTACTCCTGAGAATTCAGCAACTGGAGGCCAGGCATGGAGCGCACAATCAGAGGGGGAGCTGCGAGGAAAGAACCCCATTCTCCCGAGAAATCGAGTTGGAGCCCCTACCTCGCAGATTTAAAGTCCCCAGCATTCCTCAATACAATGGAGATAGTGATCCTTACGATCATCTAGACTCTTTTAATGTCCAGATGGACCTGCAAACATCCAGTTCGTTAGTCAAATGCCGAGCTTTTCCCGCGACACTGGGAGACATACCCCGAGCATGGTTACAAAGGCTTCAACCCCGCAATATTGGAAGTTGGCAAGAATGTCAGAGCAAGTTTGTGGATCAATATAGGTCGCTCCGCAGGCAGCTCGCCCCGACATGCCACCTTGCTACCGTTTTCCAACGATCCAACGAGTCCCTGAAAGATTATATTGAGAGGTTCAGACGCGAAGTAAACAATGTGGAGAACCCATCCGACGAAGGAATACTGACCGCGATCTTCGCCGGGCTCTGCAAAGATGGAAAGCTCTATGAGAGCATTTACAAGTCCCCGGTGAGTGACCTTGGCGAATTTTTCGAGCGAGCTGCGAAGGAGGTCCGTTGGGAAGAGGCCTTCGGTTTAAAGAAGCCCAGCGACCAGAAAAAGGGAGAAGGTCTCTCTAGCCAGAACAAAAAGAAGGGCGAAGAAGAATCCCGCAAAGAGGGGCAAGGGCGGGCTCCCGATGATCAAGTTGCTAAGAAGGCAAAGTTTGCCCAGGGAGTCGAACGACCAGTCCGTCAAGGTCGTTACGAAAATTATAGCGTCCTGTCTGATTCCTGCGAGAGGATATTCGCCACAGAGGGTGACAGAGAAGATTTCGGGAAGCCTAATCCTCTGAGGACTCCCGACAAATACAGAACGAAGAGCAAGTTCTGCGCCTATCACAACGAGGAAGGACACACAACATCCGAATGCTGGGCGCTGAAAGACGCAATTGAAGAATTGATTAGGAGAGGCCGGCTACGTGAATATGTGGTGCGTCCCAGAGAGCAGCAATCCAAGCAGCCAGCTCATTAGAGCCCACGCCGAACTCCCGAGCCGGACCAGGCGCCCGCGGTGAGAACCATCTTCACCATTTATGGAGGGCCTCATATTGCGGGGACCTCCAATAGGTCGCATGAACGATACGTACGAGAGGCCGGGCACCTTCTGCTCGTCAGGGACGGCAGTCGAGGGGAACCATCCAAAAAGGCCAGAATGGCCTTGGCCGACATTTCCTTCACGGAGGACGATTCCAAAGAGGTGCACTGGCCGAGCAACAACGCCCTCGTAGTCCGAGCTCGCATAGGTAACATGGAAGTGCAGAGAATCATGCTGGATGCTGGTAGCTCGGTGAACGTCATGTACAGGGCATGTTTCGATCAGATGGGGCTAAAGATCGACCAGCTGATATCCTCTCCAGAACCGTTGTACGGGTTCACTGGTGACGCCGTAACACCCAAAGGACGTATAAGGCTCCCATTAACAGTGGGAGAATCAGACCTCCAGACCACTGTGATGGCAGATTTCCTCATCATCGATGGCCCATCCGCGTATAATGTCGTCATGGGGAGGCCTGCCATAAACGACCTCAATCTCATTATCTCGACCAAGAGCCTGACAATTAAATTCCCAACACCAAAGGGCACCGGATGCATGAAGGGCGAACAACAATCAGCAAGACGCTGCTACGAAGAAGCACTAAAGATGGGATTTAAAGCAAAGGGGGTAAATATAATCACCAGAGGAGAAGTTTCAACCCCCAGTGGCCGGGAAGCCAACCACGATTTGGATCCGCGCGATGTGGACTGCGACCGAACCACTAGCCCGACCGACGAAGTGGAAGAAGTAGAAATCAGTTATCATAGCATCAAAAGACTGCTCCAGATCGGCAAGGGCCTTTCCCTTGGTATAAAGGCCTAGCTGACCGAATTCCTTAAGGCAAACCTGGATGTGTTCGCATGGAGTCATGAAGACATGGAAGGGATAGACTCGAGGATAATGCAGCACCGGCTTAATGTCAACCCCAGTTACAAACCGATGCGTCAGAGGAGGAGGTCGATGACGACCGAACGGTATGCAGCATTAAAAGAAGAGGTGGATAAGCTCATGGCCAGCGGGCTTATCAGGGAGGCCCAATACCCAACCTAGGTGTCAAACCCGGTCCTAGTAAAGAAAAAGAGTGGGAAATGGAGAACCTGTATCGATTTTACAGATTTGAACAAGGCTTGCCCAAAAGATAGCTTTCCTCTACCAAGAATTGATCAGCTCGTTGATGCCACCGCCGGCCACCAGCTCTTAAGTTTCATGGACGCCTATTCAGGATACAACCAAATCCCTATGAACCTTGATGAAGAAGAGCATACCTCTTTTATGACGGATCGGGGGCTGTACTGCTACAAGATGATGCCTTTCGGATTAAAAAACGCGGGAGCTACATATCAACGGCTCGTCAATATGATGTTCGGGGACCTGATTGGGAAAGTCATGGAAGTATATGTCGATGACATGCTGGTAAAGTCCAGACAGGCCAATGACCATATCAGCGACCTCACGGAAGCATTCCAAATTCTAAGGAAATACCGTATGAAGTTAAATCCGCTCAAATGCTCGTTCGGCGTGGCCTCCGGGAAATTTCTGGGATTCATAGTCAATGAGAGAGGAATTGAGGCCAACCCCGAGAAAATCCAAGCTTTGCTGAACATGCGGTCACCCACCAAAACGAAGGATGTCCAGAGCCTTAATGGACAAATTGCAGCCCTTAGCCGGTTCGTCTCCAAGTCATCCGACAAGTCCATCCCATTCTTTAACATCTTGAAGCGGGCAAGAAGCTTCGAATGGACAGAGGAATGTGAAAACGCTTTCCAGCAACTGAAAGAATACTTGGGGCGGACTCCCCTAATGTCTAGGTCAAAAGAGGGAGAGGAACTAATTCTTTATCTGGGAGTATCTGAATACGCAGTTAGCGCTGCACTTATACGAGAAGAAGACCGGGTGCAATACCCAGTTTATTACGTCAGCCACAGGTTCCTCGATGCCGAAACAAGGTACTCCCCTATGGAGAAACTCGCTTTCTCTCTAGTTGTCGCGTCTAGAAAACTATGCCCTTATTTCCAAGCTCATCCAATCGGCGTGTTAACCAAGCATCCACTAAAGCAAATCCTTCAGAAACCCGACTCATCTGGATGCGTGCTCAAGTGGGCTATTGAGCTCGCCTAATTCAGCATTGAATACAAGCCCAGAACGGCCATAAAAGGGCAGGCCCTGGCTGACTTTGTCGCGGAATTCACGGGACCGATTGAAGAGCCCCCCCCTTTATTCTCTCCCATCTGGGAGCTGTTTGTTGATGGTTCTTCCAACGAGCACGGGTCCGGAGCTGGCGCCCTACTGATAAGCCCAGAAGGACACAAGATACCCTATGCACTGAGGTTCGGTTTCAAAGCCACCAACAATGAAGCAGAATATGAGGCGCTTTTGGCCGGTCTGCGCTTAGCAAAAGAGGTCAGGGCAAATCGACTAAAAATTTTCTGTGATTCTCAGCTCGTAGTTTGCCAGGTACGAGGAGAATATCAGGCAAAGGGTCAGAAGATGTCAGCATACCTCCTCAAGGTCAAGGGGCTCCTTCACTCCTTCGACGAGTACGACATGAATCAAGTCCCGCGGGACCAAAACTCACATGCTAATGCGCTCGCTCGTCTGGCATCAGTTGGTGATGCAAATTCGCTGGAGGCAATCCCCATAGAATTTCTAGCAGCACCAAGCACGGAGGATAAAAATGAGGTTTTGCGGATAGAGCTAAGACCAGACTCATGGATGCAGCCAATCGTGAACTACTTACAAGACGAAAGGCTACCGACTGATAAACTCGAGGCGAGACGCACTCGAGCTCGCGCGGCCTGATACTGTATTGTTGATGATGTGCTGTACAAACGAGGATTTTCAGCCCCGCTACTCAGATGTATTGACAAGCCTGATTGCCAAGTGGTCCTCACAGAAATTCATGCTGGACACTGTGGCAATCATGCTGGGGGGGCATCCTTAGCTCAGAAGGCATTTCGCCAGGGTTTTTATTGGCCCACCATGAAACAAGATGCTACAGATTTGCTAAGAAGATGCGATGCGTGCCAAAAATTTGCCAAGGTACCACGGGCTCCCCCTGCCTACCTACAACAAATGAGTAGTCCTTGGCCGTTTGCCATGTGGGGGATCGACCTGATCGGGCTACTCCCAACAGCTCGCGGTGGCTGCAAGCACGCTATTGTAGCCGTGGATTACTTCACCAAATGGGTAGAAGCAAAGGAGCTCGCGCAAATATCCGCTGCAAAGACAGAAGGTTTCGTATGGAACCACATCATTTGCAGGTTTGGAGTCCTCCAGCAGATCATCACCGACAACGGAACACAATTTACCAGCAAGCAGTTTGTCCAATTTTGTGAATCACTGGGGATCAAGAAAAGCTTCACAGCCGTAGACCATCCACAAGCTAACGGCCAGGTTGAAGCCGTCAACAAGATAATCAAGCAGATATTGAAAATTAGGTTGGAGGCCAGTAAAGGAGTCTGGGCAGACGAACTACAGACTGTACTCTGGGCCTACCGAACTACTGCTCGTTCGACCACAGGAGAGACCCCTTTCTCCATGGTCTATGGATCTGAAGCAATGATCCCCGTGGAAAACGAAGTAATAAGTCAGCGGAGGGCCACTTTCGACCCAGAGAACAACGATCAGCTACTCGCCTCACATCTCGACTTGATCGAAGAAACAAGAGAGGCAGCTCAATTAAGAATCGCGACTTATCAACAACGCGTGGCGAGATACTACAATCGGCGGGTCCGAGTCCGACAGTTCAGTGAAGGAGATCTTGTGCTACGCCTCGTCCTCCCCGGAGCCCGCAAGTGCAGTGAAGGGACTTTAGGCCCAAATTGGGAGGGTCCATACACGATAAAGGAAAACCTTGACAACGGAGCATATCATCTTGCAGATCAGGACGAAGCAATTCTTCCGCGGGCATGGAACGCAGAGCATCTGAGACAATATTTCCGATAAGAAATCATTCCTCCCTCTCTCGTGTATTTTTACTTACTGGACAAGTGCTTCACTTTTAAGTGCCACTTTATATGAATGTTTCGTTTCGTATATGGGCGATGAATCTTTCATACTTGAATTATATTTCCCGACTGCGTTTCAAAACAAAAAAAAAAAAAAATGGCCTGCGAGCTGGGGCCCATTCAACTTAGCTTTTATGCTATGGTTTGTGGCTTACCTGAGCAATCATTTTAGTTTCTTCCCAAGATCGTGGTTGACAAAGTTAAAATCATTCATCTTGACCCTAGTGGCATGGTTTGATAACAAATCACCACGCATTTAAGAAAAAAAAAAAATTGGCCTGCGAGCTGGGACCCATTCAACTTAGCTTTTATGCTATGGTTTGTGGCTTACCTGAGCAGTCATTTTAGTTTCTTCCCAAGATTGTGGTTGACAAAGTTAAAATCATTCATCTTGACCCTAGTGGCATGGTTTGATAACAAGTTACCACGCATTTTAAAAAAAAAAAAAAAATGGCCTGCGAGCTGGGGCCCATTCAACTTAGCTTTTATGCTATGGTTTGTGGCTTACCTGAGCAGTCATTTTAGTTTCTTCCCAAGATCGTGGTTGACAAAGTTAAAATCATTCATCTTGACCCTAGTGGCATGGTTTGATAACAAGTCACCACGCATTTAAAAAAAAAAAAAAAATGGCCTGCGAGCTGGGGCCCATTCAACTTAGCTTTTATGCTATGGTTTGTGGCTTACCTGAGCAGTCATTTTAGTTTCTTCCCAAGATCGTGGTTGACAAATTTAAAATCATTCATCTTGACCCTAGTGGCATGGTTTGATAACGAGTCACCACGCATTAAAATAATAGCCTGCGAGCTGGGCCTATTCAACTTAGCTCTTATATTATGGCTTACGGTTTACTTGAGCATCAATCTTAGCTTCTCCCCAAGACCTGTTAGGGAGGTTATCGTGTTGATCGGATTGGAGAGCATCCTTATGTTCGACTTTCAGTCCGCAAAAATATATACATATAAAGAATAGAAAGACGAGAACTTCGAGCAATGAGGAAACTTTATTATTTAAGGGATCCGAGTACAAGGTTGAAGGAAAAGAGAAACATAAATCTAAGGGCCTAGAGGGTTCGAGGTCGGGGCCCCAACATCCTGAGGACTTGGATCGGCGGCGTCTTCCGCAGATAGGTCGACCACGACCTGGGAAGGTCCGGGCTCAGGGACTCCAGTCTGGGAGGTCGCGGCTTCGGCGGCATATCTCTTCACCGCCATTATCGCTTCCTCGCCAAAGCAAGAGACGTCGAGATTCGGGTGTGCCTTCCATAAAGTGAAAAGGAACGCACTACAGATGTCGGACTCGACCTCCTCACGCTCCTTGGAGACCCGAACCTCGACGTCGACCTTCAGCTGCTTGATTTCTTCCTCTGCCGCTTCGCCCCGTCAAAGAGCCCCATCCAAGTCACCCCGCGTCGCGATCAGCTCCGCTTCGGCCTTATGCAGCTTCGAGGTCACCTGAGAGAAGGTCGATTGATGCATCATTTTCTCGCGGTCTAGCTCGTCTTCGGCCTCCTTCTTGGCCCTCTCGGCATCTCGCGCCCGATCCTCCAGGCCCTCGACCTTATTCCGATACTTTTTGGACTCATTGGTTACAAATGTTAGATTTTCTTCCAGTTTCTTCTTCTCCTTCTTCAGCGCCTCCACGGTGATCTCAAGCTTTTCTCATTCCCTTGAGAAGCGAGCTCTCTCCTCCTTCTGCTTGAAGACGCCCAGGGAAGCCTGCAAAGCTCGGAGATCAACACATTCAAAAAAAAAAAAAAAAAAAAAACAAAACACAAAAAGAGAGCAAGTCCCTTACCAGGAGGCAGTGGCGCGCGACATAGTCGTCGAGTGCGTCGCCGGACACCTCCCTCTTATCCAAATTCCTGGCGTAGTTGCTGAGGACGTTGTTCAGGTTGTCCAGGAAGGGAGTAAAGTATGTCCCGCCGGCCGTAACCATGGAGGCGCTAGGCGCAGTAGCAGTGTCTGCCTTCTTCCTCTTATCGGCCCGAGACTGCTGGGCGATCTGCGGGGCCGGCGGAGTTTTCCTCTTTCCACTCGGAACCTCCTCGCGGACCACTTGTTTTCCGCGATTCACCGTCACCGCATCAGCCCCAGACCGCAAGGAGGCGCTAGCAGGAGTCGGTTCCGAGGAGCCCGCTGCCGTCGATACGGGGTTGGGGCCTGGCAAGTCTGCGGGGTCGCGGCTCACGCCTTCCACATCATTAGGGGTACCCGCAGCTTGAGCCTTTGCCGGAGAAGAGATCGCGCGAACAGCCTGAGGTATGCTCGAGATCGCAGGAGCCCCAGGGCGCTGGAGTTGAAGCTTCATCACTCCCGATAATGGTGGCGGGGCTACAACAGTGACTTCTCCGTGAACTCGATTTTCTCCAGCCGAATCCACCCCAAAATCGGCAATGTCCAAGGCTGACCTTATCTCCCTCTGACCCCGGATCCCTATGTCTTCCTTCCTGATTTCTTTAAATTCCAGGGGAGGAGCGAGCTGATAATCTCTGAGCAGGCAGTCAGTAAACTCACAATCGTCTTCGTCAGTCTTTGCCTCAGAAGCACTTTTCAGTCCTGCCGCCTTAGAAGTGGTCAGTTCGGGTTTCCCACTACCAACGTCTGCAAAATCAAGACGGAAGAAAATTCGTAAACACAGAGTACACAAATAGTTCACAGTCATGGGGATGAGCTGAAAGACCACTCACTCGGCATAAAGACGAAGCTGAAGTTGTTAAGGTCGTGAAGGGAGCAACAAGAAATATAGAACCAATGGGACTTATAGTCCTCTACGTTAGACCTACCTTTTGCCCTCCCTTGTGGCAAAAGTTTTTTATAGTCAGACGAACGAGCTGCCATGTAATACAGCCCATCCTTGGTACCCTTGAAAGAGTAAAGGTACCTAAGAATTTTGGGAGTAGGGAAAGGGAGCTCGTTTTTTCTAAAAAGTAAGGCCAAAGAGGTTATTTGGGCGTAGGAGTTAGGGGTCAGCTGAAAAGGGGCTAGCTTCAGATCGTTTAAAATGGTGACGAGGTAGGAATGGAGTGGGAACCTAAGGCCAAATTCTAAATGTTGAGGGCTAACGGCCACATATCCTGCGGGAGGGAAAGCTGCGTGGTCGCCGGGTGAAGGCACCATCAAGCGAGCACTGCAAGGGAATCTGTATTCTGAAGCGCACGACTTCAGCTCAGCAAACGTCATCTTCGAAGGATAACATTTGAAGACCTCGCGAGCCGCACGCTTCTCGGAAGCTCGTGCAGCCACTGCTGAGGTGGTGCGTTGAGGAATTTTCTCAGCGACCTCAGAGTCAGACGAAACTACACATCGTGAAGCTCGCGGTAGCACCCTCCCTCCGGCGCTCGATGAGCTGGAAGTGTCGTCTTCCACCCCGATGTTGCGGCGCTTTCGACCTGATGTAGACATCTAAAAAGAAGGGGGAAAAGAAGGTCAAATCAAAATGGCGAATCAGAGCACCTAAGAAACTCCCTAAGTATCAGGCCGCGCGCTTCGCAACAGGGCATGACCTAAAATGAAACAAAAAGGGAAGACTAGAGCCGAGGCTCCTGAGTTTAACAGGATCCTCTAAGATTGCCAGGAACCATTCCTGTGGAACGGACCACCATCGCCGAATGGCGCAATATGGGGGCCGAATAAAAAAAGAAGAAGAAGCAAGGTTGAAGACAAGATGTATCAAAGGGGTTCAAGAGACTTACAGTTTTCCGATGAATGGCTGCTGAGTTTGAATGCAAAAGACCCGTCGAAGAATGAGGACGAGGGAATCGCAGGATCAGCAACGATGGAACTTTGGAGTCGGGGAGAAAGTGGTTTCAGTAGCCAAGAGAGTTTTCGAAACGATGCAGTAGAGGGAGAAGAGGGTAAGTTTCCATCCCTCCTTTTATAGTTAGGGGTACATCACCGTCGGATGGAAAGACCGACGAGCTTCCCCAGATCCAACGGCGATGCACAAAAGTGTGGGACCTACGGACAAGATGATTGAGCGGTTGTGGGAAACGTGCACATTAAATGCGCCGCAGACAAGACGTGCTACATGAAACAGTGTGATATGACGCGATTGGGCGGAAAGCAGAAAGGGCGCCTTGGTTGCAGAGATAGCCGGAACATATTAGCTCTCAGATCGAATGTCGCACTGCGAGCTGGGGGGCTTGATGTTATGGGTATCTCCCATCCTACTCTATGAGGGCTGGGCCCAACTTACTGGGTCGGTCCAACTGTCAAAGGAGCTGATAGGCTTCAACTGAGACCCCCAGAGCGAGCTCGCGCATGGCCCAAACTCGGCTTGGAATAATGTCATCTGGACGAGCTCCCAGCGACCTCGCTGGTTACCGGCTCAGCCAACCAGCTCGCGTGATAAAAAGGCCAAAGCCTTGACGAGTTGACGAGTTAACAGGCCAGGGGCCGCCCCCAGCCGGGCGGTCCAGGCCCATCACTCTCGGCCCATCTGGCTAGTCCGTGTCAGTCCCATCTTGGTCCTTTCATAATGACATCATCACCGCAGTGCTTGGATTTCCGCGCGTCCGCCCCAAATCCCATCTTCATTAATGACGGGTCCTCTCACCGTTAATGACTGGTCTCGTCCACATTAATGAAGGTTCCATTGGTACCTTCATGCAACATGAACATCCTTCGCCGGCATTAGGTATTCTGTCCCATCTCCTAGGACAGACGTGCTACACCTGAGGAAAACATCCCTCGATATATATGGGTCAGCTCTGGTAAGAAGGGGTAAGACTGATTTTTTCCAATTAACATATTTTTCCTCTCTTGACTCTCCACAGACTCGCTTATTAACTTAAGCTTCGGAGTACTTTGCAGGGACGGAGAAGAGGCACAGGAGATCAAAATCGGACATCACATATACATTCTTGGGATCCATTGCGCGAGGCAGGCCAAAAGAATCACAGTCGACCAATTTTGAACGTCGACAGATAGCTATGACTATAGTGATAGGTTGCTGTCAGATTTATCAAGAGTTTCCTTGGGATTTGTTTGGGAGAGATTTAGCTATGAGGTGAAAGAGAATTTCAGTCGAACAACTATTAGACCGTTTTTGTTGTAAAATGAAGAATACGAGGTAATTAAAGACTTAAAAAATGTGAGCCTGGTGGACGAGGCTGCTGCATCACATTGCGGGCTCTGGAGAATGTCAATTGTACTCAGCCTTACCCCTGCTTAGCAAAGAGGCTATTTATTGACTTGAATTGGTGACCTCAAGGTAACAATGGAGCAACCATACCATTGTGCAACCGTACCATTGTGCCAAGGCTTGCCTTCATAGGTAAAACACTAGCTTAATTTAGATAAAAATGTTATGGTGATACCATACAAGACATGGTACAACTAAAAATGAGATTATTTGTATCACACTTATTGAAAATATTCTGTACAAAACATGATTAAGATTGTTTGGACATGGGAAAAAGAGATAAGTAGATGCACTCGTGAGGAGAGTGGATGGAATGAAAGGAGTCTAATAAAAGAGTTAGAGAAAGACTAAAGAAAAATTGGTGGAAAACCTCTAGACAAGACATGGCATATAATTGCTTTGTAGGTATGGTGGCCATGGATAGAGATAACAGAGAGCTAGAGTCTATGTTGCTCACTGCACCTAGTAGGATTAGGACTTGTAATGATTGCAACAGTCTATAAGATAAGCTTCTCCTGTTAAGTGACTTACAGCTTTTATCATGTGTCACATGCAATAAAGCTGTTTGAGACCAGTTTAATGATGTTGGGGGGGGGGGAGGGGTAAGCGATATTGATGCACACTGATGGTACTAGATAGTTTGTGTCAAGGTTTTGCTTTGTCTAGTATTTGAGTCTCAGGTCCCATGGGAGAATCAATTTGTCCAGTCTCTCTCTCGGATGACCAAGCTAAAGATGGGATCACATTGTTGCAGGGATGGTATTATGTCCACACCAGCTGTTTCTGCGGTGATACGGAAGAGGAAGGTGAATTTACATTTTTATGATCTAGAATCTTTGTCAGATAACTTTTTTATCTGAAAAACAAAGCCTGTGTAAGATTACTTTAATTTCATTTCTTTTTTCTGTGCCAATAAAAGAAGTTTATTGTCACAGGCCAATGGTGGTTTCATAATGAGTGCAAGTCATAATCCTGGTGGGCCAGAATATGATTGGGGTATCAAGGTGAAATCTTATTTCTCATGTTGCTAGGCTCTAAACATTTTCCTGTACTTGGGTGATATGAATATACTATCCTTTTCAAATATGACATTGTTACCTTCGGTCCAGTTTTATTCAGTCATATTTAGATGATTCCTAAAGACATCTTGGTGGGAAACCCTTAGAGTTGACATAGGATATAATGGCCTTACAGAGAATATGGTCATGGATAGGGATGACTGGAGATCTGTAATTCATGTAGCTGATGCCACCTAGTGGGATTAAGACTTGTGATTGTTGTTGTTGCTGTACATTTAAATGGTTCCTAATTTCCTTTATTTGTGGTTTCAAAAGAAAAAGTGTACTTTTTCTGAGAAAAATCCATGCATACCAGGGTAAAGTTTATAAATTCTGTATAAATCTCTGTGTGGGTGTGTGGAGATTGATTTTATTTCCACAAGTGAATTTTTGTAGAAAATTGCAATGGTATAGAAATACATGTGACTGTGTCCTCAATGTTTCATGAAACAATGCCATCCTTGCCATTGGTTGGTTTGCAGTTTAACTACAGCAGTGGGCAACCAGCACCTGAATCCATTACTGACAAGATTTATGGAAACACACTTTCTGTAAGTGTCTGCACTGATACTGTATATATGCTCAGAATATATTATTATTTTGTTTGCATGTTGTTGAACATAGTCACTAGTTGCTTGTTACCTGCATCAAGGTTATTACCTCTTGTTTCTGCGGCTTGATCTCTTATGTGATAGTCATGGATATGTGGGGTAACAACATTTAAATCTTCAAGCTATGGTCCTTTTCAGTTGGAAAAGATTTGGCCTGTTTGGCATTTTGATGCTAAGGTTTGGTCCTCCTGATTAATAGCATTGCTTGAAAATGTGATATGGAAACCAGTTGATGCAATCTACTAGCAGCTGCCCCTAAGCTGGGAAGTGCCATAACTGGTGTAGCATTTTGATGATTAAGGCTTACTCCTTGAATTACAACAACAACAACAACAACAACAACAACATATCCAGCCTTTATCCCACTATGTGGGGTCGGCTACATGAATTCTAGATTTCCATGTATCTCTATCGTTTGTCATATCTTCATTTAGATCCATATACTTCATATCGAACTTTAATGTCTCTCCCAAAGTCTTCTTGGGTCTACCTCTACCTCTTTTTGTGATTAATTGTTCCATTTCATCAACTCTCCTCACAGGAGCGTCTCTTAGTCTCCTTCTCACATGACCAAACCATCTTAGTCTAGTCTCTCTCATCTTCTCCTCGATTGGCACTACTTCTACCTTATTACGAATAACTTCATTTCTAATTTTATCCTTTCTTGTATGTCCGCACATCCATCTTAACATCCTCATCTCCGCTACACTCGTCTTTTGCTCATGTTGGTATTTGACTGCCCAACATTAAAACTTTGCAGTTTTTTCAAGAAAGAGATTATCATTTTTAGAGGAATGCTTTGTGTGAAACACGCTAGATACATGTGTTCACTCTTCATCATACACTTCATCTTACATCTCCTACAAAAATTAACTAAAACTTTCATGTTGATGCACCAATCCTCTTTGTTTCCTGATTCTTTACTTTTAAAAAACTTGGTTTTGTAGGTTAGTTTTTCATCTTCCATGACTTGTATTGATCAAAAACTTCTCTTCACTATCTTCGTTAAAATATTTTCTGATTTTCTTGTCTTCTCTGAACAAGTGTTACTTTTTGATTTTTTCCCCCCTGGCTATTTAGGGTTTTTGTCCACTTAAATTTGTGAGATTTGCATCTAATATGTTTTATATGCAATATTCACATTATGTTGTACTTCAATTGGAGAATACCAATTAACAATGGGCTATCTGAATATTATAACTTGCTTATAGACACCTCATCAATTACCATTATATAGATCTGAAGTTCAAATGGCATAAACATAATGCAGATATCTGAAATTAAGATGGCTGAAATCCCAGATATTGATCTCTCTAGTCTTGGAGTTACAAAGTATGGGAATTTCAGTGTTGAAGTAGTTGATCCAGTTTCTGATTACTTGGAGCTAATGGAGGTGAGTTAAGTGTGCATACTTGATTAGTATTTGAAGTATAAACTTGAAATCAATGACAGTAGGACATTATGTGCAGAATGTATTTGATTTCTCACTTATTAGAAGTCTTATTTCACGGCCAGATTTCAGGTATGACAAATATGTTCTTTTTCTGAGCAGTTATGACTATCTTTATCTATTTTCTTCTCAATAATTTCATATCACATGTGTTTGCCCCCACAAAATTCCACATGATCGTTGTTGGCCTGTCAGAAATGTTTGACAAACATGTGTTTTGTTATTAGCATATTATGTCTTTAGGTTTATAATATGGAGTAGTGATTGTAAAATATACATATTTTTCTTTTACTATAAATACAAACTATTTACTAATAAATACAAACTAAGGCATCTTGTTGTGTCGTGGTGTCTGGTTACCATATTAGGACCTCTATGGTTACCATATTTGTGTTTTTTGATTTATTTATTCTCATTGATACTTGGGATCATGTACCCCTTCATTTAGGTGGATTTATAGTTGGTGTTGGTTGTCAATGGTTCTATGCGAGATGACATATTAAAGACTTGTTTGGCTTAGGGTTTAGGGTTGGCAAGGATTATACATGGGTTAATGGCTTGAATTGTTCTGATATTTTCTCTCTGGTGGTCAAAATTGCATCTGTAGGTGTGCCCATTCCTGCTGACATTGTGTTTATTGGCCTTTTCATCTACTTGGTTTTAAGAATATTGTCTTCATGCATGCAACCTAAATGGAAAAGGTATATGTAGCACTTATAGGATTTGTTGCTTCAGGAGTATGGACTGCAATGTCAATTGAAGAAATGACTGAAATATTGTTACTTGTATCTGGTTTGGGAGATTCACTGACATTGTTATGTTGGTCTTCAGAGATGTGATGCTAATCATTTTGTTTCCTATTGGCATTTTTGTATCTGTAGACTATGGTTATGAGTATACACAGATGATGACCTGATTTGTTCAAGGGCATAAATAAGTCTACATAGTAAGTTTCATGCTAAGAATTTAGGAGGCTTGAAGTACTTATTGGGTACTGAGATGATTTCTGTTTATCACAGCAAATGTGTTCTTGATTAAATATCCAAATAGTGATTTAGGATCTAAGCCAACACCAAACTTGTAGTTGATAAAAGTGAAATAGTGGCTGAGCTGAGCCGGTGCTGCAACCTGGTGGGGAAGCTGAGGTAACTTTATTTTTGGTGTAAATGAAGCCGAGGTATCTTAATGGTGCCTTCATTAGATTATAGTCATTTATTAATCTGGCTGGAATTTTTTTTTATTATGGGATCTATTTTTTGGGTGCTAATGTAGTATCTTGAGAGATTAGGAAGTAAATGGTGGTAGGCTGATCTAGTCCTGAATGAATTTATGACACATACCAATTGTAAGGTGATATGGTTAAAACATTTTCTAGAAGAGCTCATAGTTCAACATTCATGATACACAGAGCTAATGCTTGATCATCAGGTAATACTTTATATTGCTTCCAGTCTCGTGTTTCATGAGAGGTACTAAAATGATTGTTATTTCATTCACACACAGACTTAAAAAAACATAAAGAAGACCACTTCTATAACATCAGAAAATCAACTCACAAATTTGTTTACTAAAGCTTCGGGGAGCTACACTGATTTATCTGTTACAAGCTTATAACAAATTACATGTATGCTTCTAGTTCAAGGGGAAGTGTAAATAGGGTATTTGCGCATTTTTCTATGTAATATGGGGTATGGTTTGTAAAGTGTAATGTTCAATTTTAGTAAATAAAGAGGCAGTTGAATATAATAGTTTCCTAGAATATCTATTTGTATGTTTTTCACTGTTATATAAATTTTCTAAATCTTTCTTTCTTATCTATCACTAGATATAATAAGAAAAATAGTATGGGGTGTCTTCTATCACGTACCCAATTTAGACACTCAATCCTCTAGTTTTTAGCAATGTTTGAATAGAAATGAACTCTTTTTGGCAGTTGATGATGATCTTGGAGATTGACCACCACGTGCTGCCTTGTTGGATGGACCTCGGGAGTGGAAGTTTCGAATTTGGCTATGACTGACCTAGGGAATGTAGCCTATAAGACAACGGAGCGACGAGGCTAGGATCCCTCGAGGTAGACTCCGACACTCAAGTCAGTAGAGTAAATGCGGGTTGCAGAAAATGTATAAGCTGGAGACCTGTCATACCTGGTGAGGGCCCCTGCTTTTTATAGGCAAGACTGTTATAAGGTGCTCGGGATAAGGCTCGAGGTGGTCGGGCATGGCTTGTGGGGACCTCGGTCAAGTTAGAATGAGTCGCACGGTCTGGTTCGGATTTTTTGGACTCCACTTCGGATTGCTTTGCAAGTATTGCCACGTGTCCTTTAACTGTTCGTAGAAAATTGTTCCCCACTCCGCATTGTGGACTTGCCACGTGTCAGTCTCTTGGGCGATCCACGTGGCGAGTGAGACGACTAGCGTGCAGGGGGTATTTTAGTAATTTAGATAATGTCACATCAGTTGCCCCCCACTCCTTGAGCCGAGCTAAGAATCATATTGGGTCGAGTAGTCGCCTAATTTTTGAGATCATTTGAGTGTGGACTTCCTCGAGGTGTATAGGAGCATGTTAAATGTGAATCTCATACTTAAAGAATACTATTTATTACATTGGAATTACAAGGGGTGTTTGGTTGGAGGGCTTGGGTCCCTTTATATAAGGCCAAGGCCCCACCCCTCAATTATCACTTCACTTGACAGCCAAGCTTCCAACTTTTGAGGTTAGTCTTTCTTCCAATGTTCTAAAACGCGCTAGGAGCTAGTCGGGCGCCAAGCTGGGGCCTAGCGCCTAGACGGGGCCTAGAAAAATTGTTGTTTTTTTTATTTTTTTGAACTTTTTGATGTAATGTCATGTTGTTTTCAAGTAAATCAAAGTAAAAAATCAACAATAATGCAACATAAATCAATAATGCAACAATAATGGAATGACAAATGAAATAGTGGAATTAAGCATGAGAAAAGAAACTGTTGTAGTTTAGTTTTGGGTTCAAGAAGGCAAAAACAACAATAATGCAACATTGCAATATAAACAATACTTGAAGAATCTAAGTAAGTATCTAGCTATCTAATTGGACTTCTTCTTCTTCATATTCTTCTAACACAAGATCTTCATCAGACTCAAAATCAAATTCATTGAGTTCTTGCTCATCTTCTTCTTCTGATTGAAAATCATCTTCATGAAGTTCTCTCATTCTAGAACTTCTTCGAGGTTGAAGCATCTCGTCTGCTCCGGATGCTTCACCAACCACTTCCCAAGTAAGCCCTGTACCAGGCTCAACTTCTTCATCATCTCCTCCTTCAACTATCCATCCTTGCGCATGACTAGCATCACTAGCAAGTAGCACATCAACATTCCTTTCTTTCTCTCTTTTTTACTTGTTCATTAATTTGGCATTAAATTGGACATAAACTAGATTGTTCAATCGATTCACGTCCAATCTATTTCTTTTCTTCGTATGTATCTACATAAATAAATAAGAACAATATTAATATAAATGATAGGGATAATGAAATTAAAATATTAAAAATGTTTTAAAATATACAGTATAGATTATACACTAATCCCTTCAAAAGTGCCCCAGTTTCTTTCACAACCGGACGAACTACTAGTTAACGAGAGGATGTTTCTCTCCATTCGTTGTAAGTTTGGAGTTTGATTTCCATATGTGGTCCACCATGTAACTACAACATAGGTCAAACAAGTATAAAGTAAACAAATTTATACATTTATACTATAATAGTAATACACAATAGAAACTAAGAAAATGACTTTAATCTTATACCTGGATTATAATTGTCATCATTTTTTACACACCCTTGAGCTGCCCATGATTTTCCAAAAGCTCATTCTTTACGGGTATACTTTGGCAACTCAACATTTACAACATGGCCTTGCAATTCACCATCATTTTCATAAAATATCTCCACAGAGTTAAAAAATCCATCCATCACTTCATGATCAAGCTGTATATCCATATCCTTAAAGTAGTAAGGATTCAAAAGGTAAGCAGCAAAATGTAGCGGACTATCTAGCCTATCTTTCACCCTTGCTTCAATAATCTCCATAATAGGCTGATAGTTCTTCTCAAGATTATTTAGGGCCTCCTTGATATCTTTCTTTGCTTGCACAATCTCTCCATATAAAAAGCCCATAGAAGGCTTTCTATCTGCATCAACAATTCGAAGCACCTTCACCAAAGGTGCAAAAATCTTGAGGCATAAACTCACACCATTCCAAAAAAGAATACTCATCACAGTAACATAAGATGCTTTCCCTTTAACAATCTTGGACCATTTGCACTCTTCCCATTCGGAACTAGTAAACATTGTCCTCAATTGAGCTTTTTTCTCCATCAAACTTTGCAAAGTAAGGAAAGAAGAAGCGGATCTAGTGATTCGCGGTCTCACAATATCCCTCTTCTTCGTAAATGATCTCATTAAGGACAATGTCTTATGGTGTGCATAAATGAAGATTGTCAAATTCTTGGCCTGATAAATAACTTTCTTATATCTTGGTAATTTTCCAATACTTTCTAGCATCAAATTGATAGTGTGAGTAGCACAAGATGTCCAAAATATATTTGGCCTCTTCAACTTCAATAATTTTGCCGCTCTCATATTGTTAGTAGCATTGTCAGTTACTACTTGAATGACATTTTGTGGCCCAACTTGCTCAATGCACTTGTCCACATATTCAAAAATTAGTTCACTAGTGTGTGCATCTGAAGACTTTGTGGAAGAAAGAAAAGCAGTACCTACGTTAGAATTAACACATAGGTTCATGATACTCCTCCTTTTTCTATCTGTCCAAGCATCTGTCATAATGGAGCATCCATTTCGTGCCCACTCTTTTTCATGTTTTTTCAATGACTCTTTAGTTCTGTTAACTTCTCCCTTTAATAATGGCTCCCTTAATTAGTATTGACTGGGAGGTTTGAAGCTCGGCCCAAATTGACCAACCGCTTTAACAAACAATTTAAAGCTATCATTATCAATAGCATTGAAAGGAATGCCGGCTTCATACACCCATCTAGCACAATATTGACCAACAGACTGTGTTCTCTCTTTAAAGAGTGCTTCACTGATATTTTGTTGCCTTTGTGTCATTCCTGCACTTGTTTCAGGGGTGATGGAGCTTGTAAACTTATCCAGAGGGCCAAGTGTACGAGGTGTTTTTTGGCTCCCTAACTCTTGCAATTCATTTTCAGCATCCTCTTCCTCCATTTCAGAAATATTAATAGAGGATCTCATCAAATCTTCCTCTTTCCTCTTATTCTTCTTCTTACTCTTTGCCTCGGCAATAACATTCTTACATTTGGCTTTATCATCCGGAGAAGATTTTGGACATGTAGAAACATTTTCGGAAATGTGGCCGATGTGTTCTTTAACTCTATAAACTCCTCCAGACATAACTTTGCCACATAACTTACATTTAACTTTGTCCATATTCTTTGGATCAACTAACATTCCATACTCCCATCCGATATCATTTGACTTCCTTTTAAAAACTGAGATGGCATCAGACGATGCTCCCGTACTCTTAGTCCCATCCGACATTTTTAATTTAATCAAAGAAGCCTGCAACATAAACAAATCAGATGGACTGTTGTAGCTTGCAAGTGTGTGTATATATACTACATATATATGGCTGTTTAACACTAACAATATAATCTATATCTATATATCCTATATAGCAATACATATAGCAATATTAAGTTATTAACAGCATGCTGCTGCTAGCAAGTATGCTGCTACAACATACATATTGCTATATAATATATATATAATCTATAACTGTTAATAATATATGTATATACATAGCAATAGCATATAACAATAGCATTCTGTTAAATTGTGAGTAATATTGTAATAATATATATTATATATACTATATAGTATACAACAAATAATATATACTATATACTATATATATACAGCAAATAATATATACTATATACTATATATATACAGCAAATAATATTATAGTGGAAATTACAAAAACTAACCATGTCTAAAAAAAAAAAATCGTTTTTAGCCACTCAAACAAACTAATTGCTGAAAACAGTCACTTTTCAGTTTTGACTCAGTTTTAACCCTGTTAATTATTTTTGTAAGTCTGTCATTTTTTATAAGTTTTAATCCATCCAGATTTGATCTTGTCACATTTTCAACTGAGTACAGTTTTGAAAAAAATGAAAAAAAAAAGTGGCTATAGAGTGTAATTAGTTTGTTTGAGTGGCTGAAAACGATTTTTTTCAGAAAAGTGGCTAAAAACGATTATGTACATTTGTTCCAGACTAGTTATGAATTCGTCCCTAATATATATACTATATACTATATAGTATACAGCAACTACTGCAAATAGCAAGAGAGAGAGAGAGAGATTCAGTGGTGGAGGAGGTGTCGACGGTGATGAGGATGAGCTTTCGAAGAGAGAGGCGGTCGCGATTGGGAGAGAGCAATTGGGGCAGACGAAGCAGAAATAGGTTTTTGTTTTTTCTCTTCTTTAAAACCCTAAACATTTAAAAGTAGGCGGCCCAGGCGGTTAGGCGCTGCTTGGGACGCCTAGGCGCGCCGTTGACGGCTGATTAGGTGGACCGGCGCCTAGGGGGGGTGACTAGATGAAAAGCGCGGCGGCCAACGGCCGCGTAACGCCTTGGCGGCCGCTTAGGCCGATTTTTCGAACACTGCTTTCTCCTCCTCTTTTTTTTTTTTTTCTTTTTCCTTTCCTTCCTTTCCTCTTCCTTTCATTTTTCTCTTTTTATTTTTTTTATTTTTTTGATCTTCTTGGCCGAGGTCAGCCTTGGGCGATCCCCTATGAAGATTGATTTTTGATTTTTTTTAATTTATTTTTTTCCACTGAAACTTTAGCTTGATTAACCTGTTTCTTGTTGTTTTTGTTGCATGCGTGGTTGAGATTTCCCAAGCTAGGTTGCGTTTCTTAAGCTCCTTTTAGCTCGTGCCCTGCCTCGGTTTTCCTTTCTTGACTTCTGTTCTCTTTCTCCCGGTCAGTTCTTCCTTCCTGGTTAATCTTATTCATTTTAACATGTCCTCTTCTTCCTCTTCTTCCTTGGGCTTAGAAACCTCGAGTACTAGCCTCTGTAGTGAGGAATTGAGTCTAGAATTATCCAGTTCCTCCCACGGCCCCCTTCGCAGGCCTAAAAAGCTTAGGAGGCCTAAAGAAGCTTCCCCTCATCTTTCCTCGGAGTCCCGTCTGAGTAGTGATCCCAACTTAGAGAACTTGTCTAAGGATCTTACTATCGACCGCTCCACTATAACCGAAAAAGAGTTGATTCCTATCTTCAAGAAATACCACCTCATTGATGATTATTGGTATAGGGAACCTAGGAGTTTGAAAGCCTACCAGGCCCCTCATGACTGTATCACCGTGTATGAGCAAACCCTTGTTGCCGGCCTTAGGTTTCCCTTCGCGGCTCTTGTAATCGAGGTTTTCTCTGCTGTGAGGTCATGTCCTTCTCAGTTGACTCTCAATGTCTTGCTATCTTCATTCTCTGTTACCAAGCTTGAAATATCGAGCCCAATGCTCAGCTCTTTTTTAGAATGTTTAAGGTAGTCCCTGCTAGTAAGACTGACCTCAATTCGCTTTCTCTGCTCTTAACTAGCATCAGTTCCTCGTTGATAATTCTACCTCAGTAAAACGATGGAAGAGTAGGTTTTTCTTTGTTGGCCTGAAAGACAGGGATGTCAATTTCGGGGTGCCAGTTGAGTGGGTTTTCCAGCCCTCAAAGATCTGCAGTCTCAAGGTCTCGCATGATGAGCTTCATAACATTGGATTTTGAGGGAGCTGAACCCTATTAGTGCTCGGGTATTGATATATGACCGTACCTTATACTTGACCGTACCCTGTAGGTTTTTGCTTCAAGTGTTGGGTGGAGACTTCAGTGGGGTGTCAGTTGATGAGTTTCTTGGATGCGTTCCATGGATACCACCAAATTCCACTGCACCCTGATGATCAGGAAAAGACTGCCTTCATCATAGACAAGGCCACCTTTTGTTATCAAGTTATGCCCTTCGGACTTAAGAACGCTGGAGCTACGTATCAGAGGTTGGTCAACAAGTTGTTCAAAGCTCAGCTCAGTCGGAATATAGAGGCATATGTGGATGATATGTCGGTCAAGTGTCTCTTGGCTAAGCAACATCCAAACAACTTGGGGGAGTGCTTTCGAACCTTGTGCTAGTATTAGATGAAACTCAACCCAGCCAAGTGTGCCTTCGGGGTTACGGTTGGTAAGTTCTTGGGGTTGATGGTACACTACTGAGGAATTGAGGCATCCTAGAGATGCCTCCTCCTCCGAGTATCAAGGAGGTGCAGAGATTAACTGGAAGAATGGCGGCATTGGGGAGATTCTTGTCAAGGTCCGCAGAGAAGGGATTGCCATTTTTTAAGGTCTTGACTCAAGTCTAAAATTTTGCATGGACAGAAGAATGCCAGGAGGCGTTTGAGCAGCTAAGATAGTATCTAGTCTCCTCGCTGGTCCTAGCTAAGCCACAGCTGGGGGAGTCACTATATATCTATCTGGCTGCTTCAAACGAAGCTGTCAGTTCGATTCTGGTGCAGGAGGAGGATAAAGTTCAGAAACTAGTCTATTATGTGAGCAAAAGGTTAGTCGGGGTCGAGACTCGCTACACTCCGACAGAGAAGTTGGCTTATGCCCTAATTATCTTTGCTCGAAAGCTAAGACCCTACTTCGAGGCACACCACATAATTGTCCTGACTAGTCAGGCTTTAAGGCATGTGTTAGGAAAACCATACTTGTTTGGGAGGATGCTCAAATGGGCGGTAGAGATAAGTGCTTTCGACATCGACTATCGCTCTCGACTAGCCATCAAGGCATAGGTTCTAGCGGACTTCATAGTTGAAGGCACCCCATCGGAGGAAGAAGTCGAAGGGGTTTCCCAGACCTGGACTCTTTCTGTGGATGGAAGCTCTAACATCAAGGGTAGCGGTGCTGGGTTATTGCTCTAGGGCCCTGATGGCCAGGCTTGGCTGTATGCCCTCCACTTTCAGTTCAATGCCTTTAACAAGGAGGCTGAGTACAAGGCACTCATTGCTGAACTCAGACTAGCAGAACAGATGGGAGTCAGGGATCTAGAGGTATATTCTGACTCAAATTTGATTGTACAACAGGTAATAAGAGAGTTTGAGGTTCGCGGGAAGCTATGGCCTAGTACTTGGCGATAGCCAAGGATCTTATGGCGCGTTTTCGGGTGGCAAAAATCAACCATGTCCCTAGAGCACAAAATGTCGTGACAGATGCTTTCTCAAGGATAGGGCCTTTTTCCTTCCCCAAGAATTCTCGGGTTGTCTACATGGAGTCACTTCCCAAGAGGAGCATAAAAACAGAAGTAGAACAGCTTTGCTTAGACAGGGGAGAAAGTTGGATGGATCATATCATAGCAGATTTAACTAAGGGATGGCTACCAGAGGAGGAACAAGAGAGCCGGAAACTCAAGCGCCAAGCTACCAAGTTCCTACTAGTTGGCCTGTACATCTACAAGAAGTCCTTCACCCAACCGCTGCTGAGGTGTGTTGGACCTGCCGAGGCCGACTACATCTTGAGAGAGATCAATGGTGGGATTTGTGGCAGTCATATTGGAGCTCGGTCTCTTTCTCAAAAAGCACTTCGATAAGGGTACTACTGGTCGACGATGATGAGCGATGCTATGTAGTTGGTCCGAACTTGTGAGAGATGCCAAAGGACTTCAAACCTGGTTCACACCCTGGCAACCGAACTTACCCAGCTGGCGTCGCCTTGTCCATTCGCCAGGTGGGGAGTTGATATCCTCAGACCCTTCTCGCTAGCGGCCGGAAAAAACAAGTACTTGATAGCAGTCGTTGACTACTTTACTAAGTGGGTGGAGGCTGAGCTTGTGGCAACTATCAATGGCCGGAGGGTAAAGCAATTCCTTTGGAAATCCATCGTCTGCCAGTTTGGTATTCCTAGGGTGTTAATAATGGATAATGACACCCAATTTGAGGATCGGTCGGTGTAGGAATGGTGTCGCGAGCTAGGGATTGGACAACATTTTACCTCAGTGGTCCATCCTCTACTTAATGGGCAGGTAGAGCTGACAAACATGACCATTCTTTAGGGATTACGTGCTCAGGTTGAGAAAGCGGATGGCTGATGGGTAGATGAGCTCCCCAGCATACTATGGTCCTATCGAACCACATCGCAAACAGTTACAGGAGAATCCCCTTTTACACTGTGCTATGGCTCGGAGGCTCTTATTCTTGTCGAGATCGGGGTGATTAAGCTGTCGAGTGGAGCATTTCAATCTTGAGGTGAACGAGCAAGGGCTAAGGTGCAACTTGGACCTAATGGATGAACTCCGAGATCTGGCACAGATTTGACAAGCTGCGTATAACAAGCGCATTGCTAGGTACTACAATCGACGAGTGCGCGTCAGGGGTTCCATGCCAAGAGATCTTGTGTTACGATTGTTTGACGTGAGTTATCCTTGGGACGTGAATAATTGCTAACCCCGAATTGGGAAGTACCGTACCGAGTGGTGAAATCCCTAAGTTTAGGGGCATATCAACTAGAAGATAAGGAAGGTAAGCCCTTGAAGCATATTTGGAATGTGCAAAACTTGAGGAAGCTTTATCAATAAGAAGGGGAATGCCTTGAACCTTTTTGTACTCTTTTTACGACTAATGGCAAGACTTTGGATTCTCTCCATTCAATAATAATCTCTCAAAGGTCAACAATTAGACAAAAGAAAATCCAAGGGTCAAGAGCCCTAGGCCGTCCTCGAAGATGGACTAATGGCCCGAAAAAAACTCAGAGCCCAACACCCTCCTCCGCGAGGGAGTGGTTAAAATCCAAGGGTCAAGAGCCCTAGGCCATCCTTGAAGGTGGACTAATGGCTGGAAAAAAACTTAGAACCGAACACCCTTCTTCGTGAGGGAATGACTAAAATCTAAGGGTTAAGAGCCTTAGGCCGTCCCTGAAGGTGGACTAGCAGCCGGAAAAAAAACTTAGAGCCCAACACCCTCCTCCACGAGAGAGTGGTTAAAATCCAAGGTCCAGAGCCCTAGGTTGTTCTCAAATCGAAGGTGGACTAATGGTCGAAAAAAACTCAAAGCCCAACACCCTCCTCTGCGAGAGAGTGTTAAAATCCAAGGGTCAAGAGTCCTAAACTGTCCCCAAACTAAAGGAGGACTAAGGGTCGGATTAATCCCCTAGCTCGTATGTTTTCAATTAAGAATTAAAGAGCCAAAGTAGAATAGCATTATATAAAAGCGACTAGTCCAATACATGACGTCGGAAGAAGCACAAAAGTTTTAGCTAGAAAACGAGGAAGAAAACTCAAGCGTCAGGAGGAGCATCTTTGTCGTCCGCCATCTTCGAGTCCTCCTCCAGCTCAACCACAATTTCTTCAACGGATTGAACATTGGACATGTCAAAGTCCGGATGAGCTTGTAAAACCTTGGTAGCATGGGCTTGAAATCCCTTCCTTCAAGCCTCCTGCAGGTTTTGTTGGATGAACTCCTCCACCTCAAGAAGTTTGGTGGGCTAGGGCATACTTGCGTTCGTATCTACGAGTGAGGGAATTCGCTCGGGATAGCTCCTCCTCGAGCTCCTGAATGCGGGCCTAAAGATTGTTGCTCAGAGGTCAACTCCTCCAGGTCCTTCCTTTGACTCTCTACTATCTCATCCCTCTCGTGTAATTGGGTGTCTAATTCAAGGGTCTTCTTAGAAGTTTGGCGAAAGCATTTAGAGAAGTCCAAGACAAGCGTGACAACCTGCAACAAGCGAGGTGAGTAAGGGCAGACTAGCTGAGCCAAAAAGATGCCAATAAGGTAAAAAGGGTTACCTGGGCTAGATGCTTACACAAGGCGGCCTCCACTGCCTCCGAGGAATGTTTTACCAGTACTTGACGGTTTGCAGGAGTTGTGAAGTGCGCCTCGCGCCTTGCACAGTGAGGCGCAGAGGCAAGAGGCGCTCCTAGGCGCACCTCATGAAATTGCTTTTAATTTGAAACTTGGGCAGCTCAATTCCTCCCCTCTTCTTGGTTCCAGCATGTATACATTACAACATACAACTTATTTACATTTCTTTAGTTTAAGTAAATGTCCACATTTTCTTTTCTTTATATTTTACCTTACATTTACTTTAATACATAAATGTAAATAAGAAAGTACCCCCTATTTGGATTCAATAAAAATATCTAAAAAATCAAAATCCATAACAATGAGAAAATAAAATTTTGGTTTTAGTATAAACTCAGGATGTAGCGATTTTTACCACCCCTAAAATACATACCTACTATTTCTTGAAAAATTCATTAAAAATCATTTTAACAACAATGAATATTAGCTATCAAAATATCGGGAGATAGTTTTTCAAAATGAAAATAGTTTCTTATATGTCTCTTTATAATGCGCTAATCTTCCAGACTTAGAAAAAATGCGCTAATTTTTCAGACTTAGAAAAAATAGCATGTTTCAAAATGAAAACATTTTCTTGATTGTGGACTTATAGTGTTTATTGATTGTGGAGAGTATTAAAGCTTGTCCAAAATGTCCTCCATCAGTAAAATAAGAGATTGGAGAGTATATGCAAAAGAAGAAAAATAACAGGGATGAGCAAAATATGGCACCGAAAGATGATGATTTTCAATTTGGTGAAGGGTATGATGATGATGATTAAAACTTCTTTATTGATTGTGGACTTGTAGTGTTTATATGTTTGTTTAGAACTTTGCATGATGATTGGTACTTGTTTGAGTTTGAGACTTTAAGTTTGAACTTTGATGATGTTTCGAGTTTAGAAATTGCATGATGAATGAATGAACTTTGATGTTGTTAGTTTAGAATTTGAAGATAATGAATCATTAATGATATGCATGTGTTATTATTGATAATTTGATAATTTTTTTATGATTTTACAAGATTTTGAGTTTTTTTTTCTAAAAGGTGCACCTCGCTTCGCAAAGGCGCGCCTTGCGCCTCAGGCTTCAAGACCTTTTGCGCCTCGCTGCGCCTTTCAGAACTATGGTCGTGCTCACCATTTTAGCTGCAAAAACACAGGTAAGATGTTAGTAGCAAGGAAAACAACAAATCGAAGGTGCGAAAATAGTGAAAAAGAGACTACCCAAAGTAACATTGGGCTCAGAGTAGGCGTGAATTGATAGACCCTTGAAGTACAGGGTACGATCACATATCAATGCCCGAGTGTTGATAGGGTTTAGCTCCCTCAAAATTCAAATGTTACAAAGCTCATCATGCGAGACCTCGAGACTGCGGATCTTTGAGAGCTGGAAAACCCAATCAACTGGCACTCCAAAACTAACATCCTTGTCCTTCAGACGCCAAAAAAAACCTACTCTTCCATCGTTTTACTTAGGTAGGATTATCAACGATGAACTGACGTTGGTTAAAGACAGAAAAAGTGAACCAAGGTTCGGTCTTGCTGGCAGGGACTACCTTAAACATTCTAAAAAAGAGCTGAACATTGGGCTCGATATTACAAGCTCGACAACAAAGAATGAAGGTAGAAAGACACCTCTAGCCATTGGGAGTCAACTGAGAAGGACATAACCTCATAGTAGAGAAAACCTCGATTACAGGAGTCGCGAGGGGAAACCTAAGGCCGACAACAAGGGCTTGTTCATACACAGTGATACAGCCATGGGGGGCCTGGTGGGTTTTCAAACCCCTGGGTTCCTTATACCAATAATCAACGAGAATGAGGTGGTATTTCTTGAAGATATGAATAAACTCTTTCTCGGTTATAATGGAGTGGTTGATAGTAAGATCCCCAGACAAGTTCTCTAAGTTGGGATCACTACTCAGACGGGACTTCGAGGAAAGATGAGGGGAAGCTTCTTTATGCCTCTTAAGCTTTTTGGGCCTACGAAGGGGGCCATGGGAGGGACTGGATAATTCTAGACTTAATTCCTCACTGCGGAGGTTAGTACTCGAGGTTTTTGAACCCGAGGAAAAGAAAAAAGAAGAGGACATGCTAAAATGAATAAGATTAATCAGGAAGGAAGAACTGATCGGGAGAAAGATGACAGAAGTCAAGAAAGGAAAACTAGGGTTGGGCAGGAGTTAAAAGGAGCTTAAGAAATGCAACATAGGTTGGGAAATCTCAACCACGCATGCAACAAAAGTAACAAGAAACAGATTAGTCAAGCCAAAGTTTCAGTGAAAAAAAATTAAATAAAAAAAAATCAAAAATCAATCCTCATAGGGGATCGACCAAGGTCGACCTTAGCCCCTTGGCTAAGCTTGGCGCTCGGCCACGGTCGAGCTCTGACCTCGGCTTGGTTGAGGTTGGGTCGAGCTCGGCCTGGCCAGGGTTCGACAGAGTCGAGGCAGCCTTTGCTCCCTGGTCGAGCTCGACCATGATCGAGCTCGGTGCTGGCCAAGAAGATCTCTCACAAAGAGAAAAAAAAAAAAAAAGAGGAGAAAAAAGAGAGGAGAAGGAAAGGAAAAAGGAAAAAAGGGAGAAGAAGGAGAAAGACTAACCTCAAAAGTTGGAAGCTTGGCTACCAAGTGAAGTGATAATTGAGGGGTGGGGCCTTGGGCTTATATAGAGGGACTAAAGTCCTCTAGCCAAACACCCCTTGTAATTCCAATGTAATAAATGGTACTCTTTTAAGAATGAGATTCACATTTAACATGCTCCTGTACACCTCAAGGAAGTCCACACTCAAATGATGTAAAAAATTAGGCTGCTCCTCGACCCAATATGATTCTCAGTTCAGCTCAAGGAGTGGGGAGCAAGTAATGTGATATTATCTAAATTATTAAAATATCCCCCTGCACTCTAGCCGTCGCTCGCCACGAGGATCGCCCAAGAGACTGGCATGTGGTAAGTCCACAATGCGGAGTGGGGAATAGTCTTCTACGAATAGTTAAAGGACACGTGACAATACTTGCAGAGCAATTCGGAGTGGAGTCTGAAAAATTCGGACCGAACCATGCAGTTCATTCCAACTTGACTGAGGTCCTCGAGAGTCGTGTCCGACCACCTTGGGTCTTATCCCGAGTACCCTATAACGGTCTTGCCTATAAAAGTAGGGGCCCTCAGCAAGTATAACAGGTCCCCAGCTTTTACATTTTTTGCTACCCGCATTTACTCTACTGATTTGAGCGTCAAAGTCTATCCTGGGGGATCCTAGCTCCGTCGCTCTATTGTCTTGTAGGTTACATTATCGAGATCAGTCATAGTCAAGTTTGAAGCTTCCACTCTCGAGATCCATCCGACAAGGCGACACGTGGTGGTCGGTCTCCAAGATCATCATCAGCAGTAAAGACAAGTTTCTTACCTCACATTGATGGGATGGGGAATGGAAATTTCTTTTTCCCGATAAAATTTATTTAATTTCAAGAATTCTGAACAATTACAGAGTTACAATCTTATACAGAATGTTTATCACTTGTTCATGCATGCATACCCAAGTTTGGATACATGTCCCCATGCGATATGAATTAATCATTGAAGGAGGTTTGATATCTATAGCCTCGACACATTCACTATAGATTCTCCTATCCTTATTTTTTATTTTTTTGGTGGGGGGTGGGGTGGGGGGGGTTATAACTTTTTTATAGATCCATTTTGAAGGATTTTTTTTTTCTTTTTGTAACAGTCAAAATTAATTCCATTATTCACAGGTCTACTTCCGTTGGAACTGAAGCCATGGGTCTAGTTATGCTCATTCCTGTCAAATGAATTCATCTATTCCATGCCATGAAATGTGAAAATTTTAATTTAAACCACTCATATCTCATATTTATAATATAACCGTTTCTATATCTCATTTTGTGTGGATTCTTAATTGAATTAGAAGAGTACAGAGTATGGAATTGTTAGATTCTGAATTGTTTTGTGTTTAATATTTACTTTCAGGTTTATATTTGATGCCATGCATGCAGTTACAGGTGCTTATGCAAAACCCATATTTGTTGACAAGCTGGGAGCCCGTCCAGTATGTTTTACATCTTTAATCTATTCTAAAAATCATAATGAAACTACAGTGGAAGTTTGCTGAACTAGATATTTGGAACTTTCTTGAAAGGATTATATTTCAAATGGAGTGCCTCTTGAAGATTTTGGGCATGGTCATCCAGATCCCAATCTCACGTAAGAAAGTCATACTTGTGTACGTGTGTATTATAATTTTCGATACAATATTCATTTTGATGTCGTCCTGTCCAACAGATATGCCAAGGATCTGGTCAATATTATGTTTGGCGAGAATGGACCTGATTTCGGAGCTGCAAGTGATGGTACCGTATAAAATTGAAAGATTTGGAACTTGCATCTAGCAGCATTTCTACTCTAATCAGATCTTGCATATATATATATACACACACACTATAGATGTAGTTATGCATTTTTACTCACTAATATATGTATCTATTTCCCTGAAGGTTCTGGACCTTATTCTGTTGAAAAATTAACAGACAGAGAAGCAGTAGTCAAAGCAGAATTTAACGGTTGCAACAAAATTTAGGGCCATCTATTGAGCAATCATATCATCCCAATAAAATCTTAATCATCTGAATCCATATTTGTTATCACATACGCTATGCTACCGTAACCAGTTGCTTCATGCAGAGAAGCCGAGTTACTTATCTCAATTGACTCAGTTATCTTTTGTTGTGGATTATCTGCTTTTGACAGTCATCGCATGAACAGTTTTTTCTACTTACATGCTCGGAAATCAAAATAGGTTTTCATCAGATTGTGAGGATGGGATTCTATCAATACTAAAGAGTGAATGACAAATAAGATCCCTCTGATTGGCATTCAGAACAATGAATATTAGGATTTAAACTTCAAATTAGGATTGTAAGATCAGAAAGCATGCTATGCTGATAAAGCAAAAGACCTGCTAGATGGTCCAGGTCTATTTTTCTTTTGTAAGATTTTAGGAAGCGCAATTCTTCATCAGGCATGTTATGCTGATAAAATGAATGACCTACTGGATGGTTGAGGCCCATTCCTGTTCCTGCGTAAGATTCTAGGAAGAGGAATTGTTATCATGATGACCCATGGTGGAATTTATGCATGCATGGGAGATAAAAACACTAATCCTGTCCTGAGTACAAATACAACTACCTTACAAATTGCTTGGTCTGACTGCAATGAGAGTATTTCTCTCCAAATTGGAGATCAGCTATTGACAACACAAGGATGGACTGCCTCAAGCTGGCTTGAAGCTTATTAACAACTTTTTGAATATTGTTGCTTATTAACAACATAAGGATGGTCTGGAGGATACACCGCTGTAAATATCTTTAGGCATGTAGTTAAATATTGTTGCTTTAACTATTGACAACTTCTATTGCTTTCTATACACTAGGCAAGTTGGTGAATTTTATAAATGAAAACAGGCATATTTATGCAAAGCAGTTCTTCCTAGCTTTAGTTTAGGTGCTTTAGGTTTTAAGTACATAATCTTTACACATTCTCCATGGGCTTCATTTCTGGAAAGGCTTGGCTTCAGAATTATACGTGTAGCTTTTGCCTATTTCAGTGATATCACGTGACACCTAAGTAAGGTCTAGGAGTAAGGTTGAGCAAGTTGTTTGGAAATGCATTCAGTTTTGTAACCGCAGTTTCATTGCATGAGATCTTGTATCACTTATCAATGGGAGTAGTAGTTACTGCCTTTATATGCGTGGGGGAGCAATGAAAGGCCTCCTAAATCCTATGCTAATGCTCCTTAGCAATCACTTGTTAGAAGGGGAAGTAATTCTAGCCAGCGTACGTAGAACAGGAAGAACGAGCCTCTCCCTACTGAATGGCCTTTTCTCCCCATTGAAATTATGCCTGTGAATCATACATTCTCCACAATTATACTGTTTTAACTACTGTTCTTACAAGCTTATTGAGGGAACCACAGATGCTTATTGGTAGAATTGCAGAGTGGTAATTGAATGTGACTGGGCTAGTTTAAATTAAAACCTAATGCTACTATTTCTATCACCATCCAGGTGATGGTGACAGAAACATGATTCTTGGTCGAGGGTTTTTTGTCACTCCTTCAGATTCTGTTGCAATGATTGCAGCCAATGCTCAGGAAGCCATTCCATACTTCCAGAGTGGACCTAAAGTAGGAATTTTTGCAACCTTTTTCATCTCACAACTTTTCGCCCTATAAAACAGAAATGACCATTCATCTTTCTAATTTTCTAGGGTTTGGCTAGATCAATGCCAACAAGTGGTGCTCTAGATCGTGTTGCTCAGAAGTTGAATCTTCCCTTTTTTGAGGTGAAGCACTTGATGAACTCATTTATTATTTATTATGATGATCTGAAGAAGGCATTTAGTTACAACAGGATGCATTGTATTTATATGCTCTGACAAAGTACATTCTTAAAATGGGACGTCAATTCAGGTCCCAACAGGTTGGAAATTCTTTGGGAATCTTATGGATGCTGGGAAGCTATCAATTTGTGGGGAAGAAAGTTTTGGAACAGGCTCTGATCATATTCGTGAGAAGGATGGCATATGGTACATTCATGTCAAAGGAAAATTCTATATTTTCTGAAGTGTTCTAACATTTAAATAACACTGTAACCTCACTTAGATGTCAATTAGAAATGTAAACTGGAATTAATATGATTCTGGTCCAGGTGGGAACCTCAATTACATAGTTGTTTCCCATATCAATATCCATGCATCTTTTAGTTTCTTGCCTATGTTTTCATATATAATTGTTTTACTACTGCCTTGCTTGATCATTCATCTGGTGATGAAGTTCAGCCGGTTTGACTCTTGCAACTTAGTGATTTATTTTTGGTTAGGCAGTAGGTTATAAGAAAAACTCTTCAAAGAACTACTTACTTTGTTGTAAAAACCATCTAAACTCTCTTTATATTAATAATAAATTGCCGTAACATTGTCATATAACTCCAATTGTTTCATATTGGCAGGGCAGTGTTGGCTTGGCTTTCAATAATTGCATATAGAAACAAGGATAAAAAACCTGGGGAGAAATTGGTTTCTGTCTCTGATGTCGTGAAGGAGCATTGGGCCACTTATGGAAGAAACTTCTTTTCTAGATATGATTATGAAGTAAGATTTAGTCTATGATGTGTATGGAATTGCATTGCTGCAGTTTATACGTTGTACTTTTTGCTTTCTTTCTGAGGTGCAGTATTCTGACTTTAACTGTCTTCAGGAATGTGAGTCTGAAGGAGCCAACAAAATGATTGAATATCTTAGGGATTTGGTATCTAAAAGCAAGGCCGGGGATAAGCATGGTAAATTTGAAGTTGGCTTCTAAAATCTATCTCAATCTTCTGCTTATATTAGATGCTAAAGAGGGTCTCTGTTGTAGGAGATTATGTCCTTCAACTTGCAGATGACTTCACATATACTGATCCTGTAAGTCGAAGCAGCTCACAATTTTATTGTTCTTTTTGGTAGTCATTTCCTCTGAAAGCAACTTGCTTTACCTGAGCTGGTCTTATTGAGGTATTATACATTCATACAGGTAGATGGAAGTGTGGTGTCCAAGCAAGGTGTCCGGTTTGTTTTCAGTGATGGGTCAAGGATAATATTTCGTCTTTCGGTATGCATGAATTTATTACATTGCCCTTGAATAAATGGGGGAACAGGAGTATTATGATTTCTGATTTAGTACTACTGTTGCTAGTGCTGCTCTTTCAGAAATCTATTATGATTTCTGATTTAGTACTACTGTTGCTAGTGCTACTCTTTCAGAAATCCTTTGCTATCCTTCTTGATTTTTAGCAAAGAGATACTTACCACTGTCACAGAAATAACCCAGTTCTGAATTTTCAGGGGACTGGTTCAGCAGGTGCAACTGTTCGAATTTACATTGAACAGTTTGAGCCGGATATGTCTAAACATGAAATGGATGCCCAAACAGCACTAAAACCATTAATAGGTTGGTTCACTTTTATTTTAAGAAAGTTGCTATGGTAATATATATTCACTATTTCTTTGGTAATGTTCTCAGATCTCGCGTTATCTCTATCAAAGTTGAAGGACTTCACCGGAAGGGAGAAGCCTACAGTCATTACATAAGAGCGTAGTCTATGACATAATCTGATACAAAGAGGCCTCATTAGTGGAAATGCGGAAGCAGGTTGGGCATTCCATCTTTCACCTGCACGTTTGTCATATTTATGTTTCATTTGGTGCCGACTGCACATGCGGTCCCTCAGAACAAATAAGTCAACCCATGTAAAATAGCTGTAATGTATATGTGGAAATAAAATTTGCTCTTCATAATAGTTCTGATTTATAAAACTTGTATATAGATACTATCCAATATGTGATTTTTTTTTTTTTTTTGGGGGGGGGGGGTGTGTGGTTGAACTTTTAAGTCTTTTTATTTATTTATTTTTCTTTTGGTTGAACTATTTGTATAAAAATGGCTTATCAAATGACCAAATAGACTTCTTATGAGGCAAAAGATTGCTTATTTTGTAAGGCTTGCAAAGTTAAATAAAAGGGAAAATTACACATACCTGAGGTTTGAGATAATTGCAAAACTATCCTTGACGGAGAACAACAATAACATATCCAGTTTTTATCCTACTTGACATTCAAGTAATTTATATATAGATTGTTAAATACATATATCATTGAGTAAAAACTTGTGTGGGGACCTGAAAGAGGGATGCCTTTTCAATTACAAATTGTATTACGTCAATGGTTTGTATTGAGCCCACAAAGATATTAAAAAGAGGTGTCTTGGTGTATATTATTTGCACATGGCATTCTTTTGGTAAATTAGACAACAGAAGGTAAGAACATTGAGCTTGAATTATAGAGTGATCCCTTAGAATTTAAAGATCTCTAGTTGAGAAGATCAAAATTGAATATACGGAATATAAATTTTGTACAAGTAGTACGGTTGAATTATGATCAGACTTGAAAATTAAGTTATGCTAAGAAAAAATTAGTTTTGATATTACAATTGTGTAAGCAAAATAAAAAATATATATTAAAAATGTTACTCATAGAATTAAGGTAGGATGGTTGGAGTGGAAAAGTGCTTCTAGCTTTTTTTGAGGTTATTTTTTTTTCTTTAGATCTAAAAAGAAAATTATATCCGACAACTATAAGATTAGGTTTATTATACAACACAAAATATGTATAGCTATTTATCAATATGTGCAAAATTCGAGTATAAATAAGATGAGCTTGTTGAAGAATGTTGGAGTTATTAAAATAAGATGTATGAGACCTAATTAACTTGGTTGGGATATGTAAAAAGTAGTTCAATAAATACACCTATATGAAGAGAGTGTTGAATAGAAGAGTTCTGTAGCAAGAGAGATAGAGAAAAGATTAGAAAAAACATGCTGGCAGTAGGCATGGCATGGGATTTTATAGCCTTACATAAAATATGACTATGAATAAAGATGATTGAGAAGTTAGAATTTATGAGACTGATTTCACCTAGGGATATTAACGCTTGGTAGTGGCGGCATTATATTTCTTAGTTTGAGATAATTTATGAGACTGACTATGAATAAAGATGATTGAGGAGTTAAAATCATTGGTTGGATGTGTTTATTTGCTATCATTCTGCATTCGTTGGATTCATTGTCTCACATTGGTGTCTATTTTCTTTTCTAAACTTACTTAAATACCATAAATCAAGGCAGTTATATTTATTCAAAGACATAATCTGCCAGGATGATGAGCTGAAGCAGCTAGACCCTGCGTGGGAGTTTGTCTTTGGCATATATCAATGCAAATTCATTATGTGGATGCCCCTTCTCCTTGATGATAGTCTGCATAGGACATTCAGCTGGGTATGCTTGAGAACCTGACGAGAATTTCGCTCCTGGTTGAGAGTCACCTTCACCTGTTTGCTTTTAGCTAAAATCATTTTCTCCATGATCAAAATCGTCCAAGGATAAAGTCCCCACCGCTGTATGTGGGAAACCTAGTGTACAACTAGGACAAGAAATACCACCATCTTCACTTCCAAAAGTTTGTCTCTTTGTACAACTGGGTTCTTTTTCCTTTATGGTGGCCAAGGATTTGGCTCCTCCTGGTTCCAACACCCCTAAGTGACATCTCGGCGCAGATTGCACTTAAACATTAAGGCCTCCAACTAGTAGTATCACTCTCTCACCTCTAAAAGACTCGGAAAGTTCATCTTTTCCTGACATGACATTGCCTGTTATTATCAGACTACATTTCTTTTCTCACAGAGGTTATACCAGGGACAAACTTGTGCTTTCAATTGTTAATGAAGATTCATCTAGTGTTGCAACTTCTTGTGAAAAAGTTAAAAAGGAAAAGAGAAAAATCTACAGCCAAACTCCTAGGGTTCGTGTAGGTTCCCCTTGAGAGTCTCGTGATCTCTTTTGGGTTTTAGAAGCAACCACGGAATACTGTAAAATGAATACCACGGTGGAAGGAAGTGCAACAGGAACATGTCTGTGCGGATGTAATTAGGCAGGAATACATTAGGTATTGCTGGGATTAGATGACAATTTGAGTAAGCGAGCCAAACATGCTTCACAGCCTGTTTCCTCTAGAGGAGCTAGACTAGGAATGTAAGAATGAAGCATTGAATCGGGCAAAAGGAGAGAGATAACTTGGTAATGATATTTACTTATCAAAACCAACATATATTGGCCCCGGGGCTCCACTGTTTTGGCTAGGAAACATAAGAAGGTTGCCATTAGGTTCTGATTTCTCCTTAAAAGGAAAAAGGAAGTAATTGCATTAAACAAGATATGTTTTATGCATTTCCGTAACAAAAGACAACCAACTTTTGAAACTCATTTCTGTCATTGTTCAAACCATTCTTTTGCCCTCAAGTAAATCCAGAACCAAAATCAACTGAGATTGTCTTTGCTCCCCATCTTTAATAAGATTAAATCCCTTACCAGACCCACTACCGAATAATGGTGCAGACAGAAGAAAGTAAGCAATCTTTTAGTGGATAAAGAGAGAGGATGGAACTGTGTTTGTCCTAAATGTGACGCACTGATATTCTTATAGCCTTAGTGTTGTAGTATAGTCTATAGATCCAACTTTGTTGGGTCAATCAGTTTCATGGGATTTGTTCTTGTTCTTGGAGAGAGTCAGTTGCCCCCACCTTTTGTCTGCATGACATTGTGACCACTCCACCATCATGTTAGTTGCCTCCGGTGATGGACCATGATGTTCCCCTTCCTCTTCCCCACCTATACCTGTCTTGTATTAATGAAATATGGGGATGCTGGAAATTATTTCAGATTTTATCTGGAAGTAGTGGACTTGTGTTGAAAAACTGGGACTTGATAAGGGAGAATTTGGAGCACTAATGTTATATTTGGAACTAGGATTTGTGGGAGGAAAAGAAAAGAAAAGAAAATGAATGTTCTTACGTCAATGTAATATTGCATGTTGATGCGGGCAGAGGAGAAAATAAGAAAGAAGAGAGGGAAAATAGACTAGGTTGAGAATAGAGAGGAGTTGGGGGAAGGGAGAAGAAACATACGGGAAAGGAAAAATGTTGTGTGCCCTAAGAGGGCACCACGTGAGCAAAAATCTTGATTCCCTTGCCTAATGAGTTACTTTAATGGTAACGTTAAATTTGTAAATATATTCACGCCATTATTTTTCTTGATCTAAAGATTTTTTATAAATATAATTATATTGCAGTTACTTATTAGTTTGAAGTATCAAGATTTTCTGCAGATGTGTCTTTCGAGACGCAAAATAATTTTCTAGAAGGGTGATAGTAAACTAAAATAAGGGGGATTGTAATCAATTTTATTCAAACTCAAATCATATTTTTGTGTAGATCAATTATCAGTATTTGTGGACTAAAAATCCTAGAATGCATAGGATTCTTTCAAATTTATCCAATATCTAAGTACAAAATTCAAGATTTTAATATCAGGTACAACAGTAATTAAAATTTAATACAATAATATTCAAAAGTTCCTTAGTCTAACTGCATCACAGGCGCATAAGTTGTATACTTTATGTGCACTTTTTCCCGTCAAAAATCTCTGTTCAAAACACGACCTAAGAGTGCACATAATTTTTCTCTGAGAGTTTTATTAGACCGTATTTAGGTGATGCTGAAAAGTGTTTTTTTTGGTGTAGTTTAATTCTAGGAAAGCGATCAGACCATGGCAATGATTACAGCTCATGCGGCTGCAGCATTAAATTTAGTGCAGTTTTATACTGCGCCTAGTAACAAGGCCAGGTTCCTTCTTTCCTAATTAGATCTACAATTACAACAATATGTTACGTGCAGCGGCTTGTTTTGAAGATCAGGGTGGCCATGTCCCCCTTTATCTTTGTCCTTGTTTACGCCCGCCGGACTTGTGCTGGGCCTCTCTCCGTCTTTCTATGTGCCAAGCTGAATTTTCTTCTGAAACTCTGGCAAATTTGAAACCAGAGTTCCAGTCTACTCGCTGTCTATTCAAATTAAGTCAGAATGTCTTGTTATTTGATTCTAGAGTAAAAAATATAACTGTAGCTGCCAACTAGTGGTTGATTTTGATGGTTCTCACTGTCTGAACTCATGCCTAATACTGGTGTTGGTGGTTGACAATGGAATATGTTGTAGCGATTGAAGTTATTCTAAGATTGCTTAGTGATGCTTTATCTTTCCAAAATATCTTTCTTGTCTCTCGACCTCTTTGTGATTAGTGGGCAACTGTTCTCTGTATGATTTTTGTCTGAAAATAATTGATTCAGTATTCCATAATAATCTGTACGATATTGACATGAATAAAATTCTGGTTGAAGTTATTGACCCAACTCTCTGACACAGTTGGTTCCGTTATTGTTTATCATATCGTATGAGGATGCTGTCCAACATTAGTTCCATACTTAATTTGTCAAAAGTCCACTCATAGTAACTTGTCTCTTCTCCACCCACCTTCCCTTGTCAACAGATTTGTCAAGTGTGGTTTTGAAATCACAGAGCTTTGAATTTCAGTTGAAGCAGGCTCTCTCTGTTCTTTCCACGCTTCACATAACGTGACTTCTCTGCTACTCATGTTTCATGACGCACTACTAAGAACTTAAAGAGATATTATTTCTTAGCATCTCCCATGACTATATTACTTTGTCATTCTAGTAAAACAAGTTAAGAGACACTAAGCAGCAGCAGCAACAGCAAGTGCAACAACAACATCGACATATCATCGTGGTTTTATCTCACTCTCTAAGGTTGCTCCTATTCATGACTTTATCTTCGGAAATGTCTTTGTAGCTCGTATCATTTATTTTAACTTCTTGGTGCCATAATCGGAGGGGAGCAGCCCACAGGGCACTTCTTATTATTAGAACCACTTTGTTGCTTAGCGTATTACATGATGGAGTTTGTAGGAACATACAAAGTGTCAATGGATTGTACATGGTGTAGCCTTGTGCTATAGCAATGTTCACATCAGATTTTGGAGTTATTATGGGTTATGTCATAGTCATGATTTAGAATGGAAAGAGGAACATATATAGTGTTGACTGGGGCCAGCCATGTTCGTGTGCCATTTTTGTTCAACAAGACACCTTTCTTTCGAGGCCACTTGGTATTAATTCCAAGTCCCATTCTTCTTTTTATTTCCTTGTAAAAGCTAAAACCAAACCCAATGGGGGCCTAGGCTGTGTGCCCATTTTCTTACGTAGTCCCAGCAAGCTCCCACTTAGACCCACCACTTATCAAGAGAAAAATAAATAAACAACAAAGGAGAAGTGGTGGATGGTGAAAAGCATATTAACTACATATGGAAACATGTTCACGCCCATTCATTTCCTAGTTTTGGATTGCAAATCCACACCTCATTTCGCTTTGTCTTCCAATGTCTAATAAGGCTTTTAGTTTTTATTTTTAATTTTATTATATTCAAAATTAGCATTTTGTCTAATAATATTACATTTATTTTTATTTTCTCTCTTGTCCCATCACCGTCCATGACATGGGATGCCATGACCATGATCATCAACAACTCACAAAAACTCTTTTTTTATTTTTTTTTGTGTGGAAATTGTTGGTGACCTCTCTAATCACTTTGGGTCGATGAAAATATATATATATTTTCTTGAAAATGAAAGTCAAAAAATGAAAATTGAAAATAAAAGGTTTAAGCCTTGATTTGTTTTTAAAATCACTAAAAGGTTACTAAGGGCATTATTGATATTGTTATAATTTATAAGAAATAATATTATTCATCTAGGTGATATTTTTTTATTGGATAATAAAGAAGTATAATGCACATTTTCATTACCCAATGAAAAGGTGCCACTTAAACCGAAGATCCAGTCTAGATGAATAACAGTATTCTATTTATGAGCAACATTTGAATGATTCCTAGAATTAATGACTCACCTGTCATTATTTTGTAACTGACTTTTTGAATAAATGGCTTGTTGACTTATGTTTACTATTGTTGTGGTTATATTATCCTCAACGACTTACTTGGTTTTTTAATTTGTCAACAATTTAACTTGTAAAAGTTAGAGAAGAAGTTGAAGTTAGGGTTGATTTAATTAGAGATATGACATTATTTGGTGAAAGGTTGACCTTTTCTTCTACTACCATTGTGCATTCATAGTTATGTTCCACCATCACTTGCTTTCCCCCCACCCCCCTGCCTGCAACTCAACTCAGTCTATTTTATCAACCTTCACTTTTCTCTCACACAAGTAATAGTGTATGTGCCACGTTGTTATCGTGTTGATATAGTATCCTAATGTGATAAAATTCTTCATATAACCACTAACAATTGATGAAGATAAATTAAAGATATAGGGCTCAATGAAATGAAAGCCGCCCCTTTGGCTGCCTTGGCCTCCTCCTCCTCCCTGTGTCTTTGTCCCCTTCAAGATCCCAGTGCTTCCAAGTCACAACCCTCCCCCCTTGTCTCGTCCTCTCAACTTGAATTTCAAATCATTTTGACGACTGATATTAGTGCATTATACATACAAAGTCAGACCCAAAACAGTTTACCCAAGTGAAGAGTGATGATTATTTGCTAAGCGAGCGCCTATCTTTGCTGATATTTAGAATAAAAAATCAACCTTGAAGACGAAACTATCCTTCGCAATCCAACAAGGACCCCGTCAAAAGGCTTTTAGCAAACGAATATGTTATTCACAAAGTCGTTATGTTACATGACAATCGTCAATAACTCTCTAATGTATGTTACATGACATTCATATATTTATTATTTATTTGTAGTAATGTAAAATTATTGTTATTAAAATTGAGTGTCAAAGAAAAACATAATTATTCTTCTGTCTCTAATGAACAAAGCTGTAGGACAAATACAAGAATAGCAACAACATGGGTGTCGAATGGATGTGGTGTCATGGAGCCAAGCCACGGAGTGGGGGGGGGGGGGGGGGGCGCTAGGGCTTATACATCGAGCACTGGCACATGCTGATGCTTTCGTTGGAGATGATGGATAGGATAGGCATAGGGCGGATCTATTGTATAGTATAATGTATATCATATATTATAATAAATTATTAATATATATGTTGAAGGAGGAGGAGGAGGAGGTAACTAAAACAGGGGTGACGATGGTGTTTGCTGTTTCTCCCTGAAACGCCTTGGGAAACGCTGTCCCGCTCCTAACCAACATTTGACACTCCCACCTTCCCCTAATTTTCATTTTCCCAAGTTACAAGACCCCACCCCCACTTTGTACCATTCAAAATTCAGTAGATATTGGATAACCTTAATTTATTTAAAATGAGCATCAACTTTTAATAATAATAAAAAAACTTGCAAAAATTCAATTTATATCCAACCCAAAATAAGCCATTACCACTCCAACGGCCTTTTGAATTGAAGTTAATAATAGGAGTGCTTCTTTGCAAATTTATGGGCAAAAGTATTGCTACCTCATGGTTCTAATGGCATTTATTATAATTGTTTTATTGATAAGAACGTCCTTTCACGTAAGAGAGAAGAACTTAAATAAATAGTTGAGAATATGTCACTGTTATTATCTTATTTTTGTTTTTTAATTTTAATGGGAGGGTACCAGCGACAAAGAGAGACTATAAAGATTCGAAATTTTGGCGATCGATTTGCCCAATGAACGGCACTGGCCTTTCTTCTATCGCCTTTCCCACCCTCCTTCCCGCCTCTTAACTATTTCTTCTTCTTCTTCCGCGCTCTCTCTCTCTCTCTCTGTGCAATTCCTAATTCTTAATGCAATGGCAATCAGCTGCATCGATAACCCAAACCCACTGTCCATGGCCAAAGACGACACCAAGCTCGAAGACCAGAAGCCCCTTGTTTTCGACGCCGCCGTGCTGAGCCACCACGCCACCATCCCCTCTCAGTTCATTTGGCCCGACAAGGAACGCCCCGCCGCCTCCACACCTGAGCTTCCCGTTCCGCTACTGGACTTGGGGGGCTTCCGCTCCGGCGACTCGGCCGCCGTCATGAAAGCATCCAGGATCGTCCGGGAAGCCTGCCTGAAACACGGCTTCTTCCTTGTGGTCAACCATGGAGTTGATCCCCAGCTCATATCTCAAGCTCATGCTAATATGGATTCCTTCTTTGGGCTCCCACTCTGCCAGAAGCAAAGGGTTCAGAGAAAGATTGGCGAGCATTGTGGATATGCCAGTAGTTTCACTGGAAGATTCTCGTCCAAGCTGCCATGGAAAGAAACTCTCTCTTTTCGCTTCTCTACGGAGAAGAACTCATCCAACATTGTTCAAGATTATTTCAGGGACAAAATGGGTGAAGATTTTGTCGAATTCGGGTATGTTGCTCCAAATTATTCCAATTTGTTAGAAGAGCTTTAACACCACTTGCTTGCTGGGATAACTTTGATGGTATATCCCTTGTGGTGGGACCGTACGTAAATGCGGGCAGGCATTGATCAGCTCAACAGATTATTTCAAATTAATTTTTATATTTCTATTTTCTCTTAATTTTTCAACCTTAACAAATGGTATTATTAGAGTTATACACTCTGACGTGATTTGGTCGGATCTCTCTGTTTCTTTTCCTCTTAAGGTTAATTTCATGATTAGGAATCTAAATTTTGTTGCGTATGTGCATGCAGGAAAGTTTACCAAGAGTACTGCAATGCAATGAGCACGCTTTCCCTTGGGATCATGGAGCTCCTGGGGATGAGCCTGGGAGTAAGCCGAGCCCATTTCAAGGAATTTTTCGAAGAAAACGATTCCATAATGAGGCTCAACTACTATCCGCCATGCCAGAAGCCAGACCAGACCTTAGGCACAGGGCCTCATTGTGATCCCACCTCTCTAACCATCCTTCACCAAGACGCAGTCGGCGGCCTCCATGTCTTTGTCGACAATGAATGGCGCTCTATCAGCCCGAATATCAATGCTTTCGTCGTCAACATTGGCGACACCTTCATGGTAAGCTAGCTTCCGGCCCGACAGAGCCATTACCGCGTCGCCTTTATTGGGGAGGTCTTGAATGTATTATTCAATTAGATTTTTGAGTGGGGACCCGTTGCTTAACTTAATTTGGATTTGATTTATTTCAGGCTCTTTCGAACGGGAGATACAAGAGTTGCCTCCACCGGGCAGTGGTAAACAGCAAGACGCCGAGGAAATCCCTGGCTTTCTTTCTCTGTCCGAAGAAGGATAAGGTAGTGAGCCCGCCATCTGAATTGGTGGACAGCAAGCACCCTAGAATATATCCAGACTTCACGTGGCCGATGCTGCTCGAGTTCACCCAGAAGCATTACAGAGCGGACATGAACACCCTCGAAGCTTTCTCCAACTGGGTGGTTCAAAACAACACAAACCAGCTGGTCTCGTAAATAATTGTTAAGCCATCAGATCAATGAAAATTAAAGCTAGCTTGCTTGCATGGCAGCCTCCTTGCTTCAGGGAAGCATTGATGGAGAAGATGGGGTTTTCTCGCTAATCTTTTTGAAGGCAGAGGCAAGGGGAAGGGCCATCTTTGTTTCTTTCTATCTCCTTTTTTTTTTTTGGTTTCTAATGTTAATCAGTCAAGTAGACCAGGAGTTAGCTAGAGTAGACGATAAGATAGATAGCTGAATAAAGATGAAGATGGGCCAATTTTGTATTTTCTTTCGTAATATATAGAAACATTTAATGAACAGCATTACCTAATTTACCTCTTCGCTTTCCTTTTATATGCCAAAACCTATAATTAGAAATTAAGTTTTGAACTTTAACCCTTGTTTTCTTTCCATTAACTTTTTGTGGGTCCTCCCCATTCCAACCAACTAAAGTAACTTTTGAATTTACAAGCTTCCAACTTTCTTCCTTGATTCTTGATTATATCACTTTGCTCAAAATGAAGTGTTTATTGTTTATAATATATTTTTTAAAATCTAAAATCAAGGCACCCACAAAAATTTAGTGTTCTTCCTACTTGAAAAAACCATTGACACACGCATCTTCTGTGTTGGTATGTATGTGGTGCGTCACATCTTGCATCAACCAATAGTATTGTTAATTTTGAAATGGTTGGATGGACATGCATGGATCGATGAGTAATGGAACATGGCCACCAGATGCAGCCAAGGCCCAGACATGACCCCCCAAAATATTGAATTATATCACTCTCGATCGGACTCCATTGACAGAGCTTTCGTTGTAAGGGGATTCTTCTCTGCAAGTGTTTTGGTTGTATTCTTGTTTTTATTTAACTATTTATTTCCATATATTATTTTATATATCTGGAGATTTGGAGGGTTGTGGCAGAGAGTATATATAGTAACACCTGTGGGAGTTGTCTTCTTCTTGTTTTGTCCTCGAATGCTGCAACATTCTTCGAAAGATATTATTTATACATGCCTACACTTACGTCAATTTTGTGAAAATAATGTGCTGGCCAGTGCCAATTCCCCACCACAGTTGCTCGCTCACTTTTGTCGCTATTCAAGCAATTCCATATGTACAGTTTCACCTGTTATCTCTAATATATATTTATCTCTCTCGAAAAAATTTTACTCTATCATTTATGATTTGATCAATCGTTTCCACCACCACCACTACTTAGATTACCGTTGATTTACCGGAACAAGGGCTCCTCTTAAAAAATGAGGCCTTCTATCATTCAAAATTCTATTTTATGATAATTTTTTATTTGAGTTTTTTTTCTATTTATTTTGTTGTTCTATTTAGATAAAGGATCATCCAACTCCTTAATTCTACATATCATTTTTTAACGTTAAGTAATAAATAATAAAGTATCATTTAAATGATGAGGTCTCCCAACTCCCCAAATTCATGACTCATTTTTCAATGTTAAATAATGAAGAATAAGATATAAATTGATAACGTAATGAAAAAAAAAAGGGACAAGAAATGTTATTATTTTAAGAGAATAATTTGATAAAATAATTCTTTAGACAACGAAAATGTCATTTGGAAAATTTGCATTAATCTAAGCATTAAAATAATTTAGCTATATTGTCAATTAAAAAAGATTTACTTTATAAACTTGAATACAAAAATTTAATTAGTGATTTTATATCTTAAAAAATAAAAAAATAATTTTTAATATTTATTTATATTATTAAAATGCCACCGGTGTTACTCTTACTTAAAGGTACTAATATTCTTAACTCGACTTGGAATGAGAATGAAATTAAAATTCCTTTCATCATGTTCGGTTGTTAAGAGATAATAGAATGATTCATTTCTCTAAATTGATGGAAAGGTTTTTATCATAAAATAGATGAATATCCTTTTTTTTTTTTTTTTTAGAGAATGAGTATTATTATTATAATTTTATGCTCAAATTTTTCTTAAAATTATAAATTGTCATGTATAAATTTGTCGGCATCGCCCGCCACTATTTGCTGCTGCCTGTTGCCAGCCACTTCCCCTAGAAATTGAAATTTATCTATATATATATATTTGACATCTAATCAATTTTTATTAATTATATATAACTATATTAAATTATATTTATTCTTCTAGCTGTATTCAATTAATACGTCTATTTTTGAATTAATATTTGCTATATTTTAAATGTCACTTGAATATTATTGATGTATTTGCAATTAGATAATTTTTTAACAATTAAATACAATCTTATTTTAGTTCAATTTTTATCTAATATTTTTAGTAAAAAGGAAAATAATTTTTAACATATATTTGATAATTATATGATTTTTTTGGATTTAAATATAATTTTTATAATGTTAAAGGGTATTTTTGTCAAATAATTATTTTTATTATTCCATTCCACTAAAATCAAAGCAAATGACTACTCTATTTTATTCCAATTCTCTTTTCATTCAAAACTAATCCGCTCAATCAAACATGACCTTAACGTACTTATAGTATTTTGGATCTTACTATTTGTTTAATTTTTTTTTTAGAACAACTCATTTCTTTGGTCAAAAAGATGTTTAAAAAGTATATATTTTTTAAAAATAAACCATAGAATATGAAGTCAAAACTTTGTAAGTATTGCTTGAGTTTGGATGAAAATATTTACCCTAATTACCTCTGGAGCTCAAGTTTTTAACTTGTTGGCTAATATTTGAGAACTCTTGAAAATAAATAGAACACAATATTCAAGATTATGTAAGATATATAAAGTTTTATAATGATACTAGATATATAATTTAAAGATTAATAAGATACATATTGGAGATATGGTTTATAATACAAAAATTATCATCTTTTGAGTTATTAGTAGGAGAAGAATGTTCATATTCATATATATATTGTAACCTTTTTAGAGAATTATTCTAAAAAATATTCCAAAAAAAAGAAAAAATTCAACTAGGTTTTGTTGGGGTTTTCTATTGTCATTATTTCAACTTCTCAAAACTATAATAGGAACAAAAGCAAATTAAATGCAAAGATGTAGAAGTTTTGATGACACCACTAAACAGTTAAAGGCAGTAGAGGTTGCGTATATAAACTAGTGTTCAAAAGTTATCACTATACGTGTAATATATATATATATATATATAGCACACTTGTTTCGATTGAAACATTTGATTATAACTTATAACAAATCCAAGGAGCATGGACCTTTCAAATATGTCAAAAAGATGATGCCTGTTGTTTCATTAGACCGCAGGTCTTGACAAATTCCTAAGCTCAAGGCCCCAGTAGATATTATTGTGAACTGTAAAATGGTCAAATCAAAAGGACTTTTTCTAACCATTTTCATGGCCTCAGCCAAACAATCCATTACCCTTCTACGGTCCCCGAAAGCTAAAGGACAATAAAATTAAAGAAAATAAATTATCAAACTTTGTGCCATTTTTGTCTCCATTCCAATTTTGCTACTTGCTTGAGTCTGTAGTGCGCTTTCTATTGCATCAGCTGAAAAGGCCACAAAGGTCGATGAGCCGTTCGAAAAGATAAAACTGTGCTGTGAAGCCACTTTCATTTTACCCCTAAGTGAATTTTCTTTTCCATTAGATCCCAACTTTTTTTTTCTCTTAATTAACCGACAAATTAAACTAGCTAGCTCACTCAATGTGTCAAAGAAAGGCTTCGTTTGTTGTAAGTTTTTTTATTTAATTTTTGTTGTTAATAGTCGCAGAAAAGTCGAAGTATTTAGTGTACCTTTTAAAGATTATTTTTTAGTACAAAATTCAACCCATTTTTTTAATTTCTGGTAACAATTTTCATTAAGCATTTTAACTTTTAATCTTAAACATTTATAAGCTTAAAATTTAAACCCTATACCCTATTGTAAACCATACCAAATAAAGTCAAAGGACCAAAACAAAGAGATAAAAGGACAGAACGACCCATTAATATTAATTACAAGTTAACTGAAGATTAATACATATCGAACCCTTAATATTGAAGATTATTTTTAATTAGAAGTTAATTGAGTTTGGAGGTTTGACCTGAGTTGGGTAATGAGGGTTGAAGCAACTCAGTGAGGTGTACGGAGCCAAACAACCGCCATAGGTAAGGACAAGGAGAGTCCCTTTCCCAAGCTCCCTTCCAAAAGGCCCGCATCCCGTGGCAATATTTGTTGTTTGCTCTCTGTGTTTCATACTTCATAAATTATATTATTTTAATTAATTAATTACACTCACTTATATAATGTTGCATATATAATATTAAAATGTTGTGGCTCAAAGTTTCACAGTTTATGGTCTCTTCTTCTTCTCCTCCTGAGTTCTATTTCCATCTGTGCCAGAAGACGACACAGTTTAGGATTGTGTCAAGGATTTTCCACTTGTCTAATATTTATCTGTAGCATTGTTTGTTCTCTTGTGCTATTTGTTCTCTGTCACATTTACGAAAATTATAAATTTATTATATATACATACATATTTTTAAAATATTATTAGAATGATATACAATCGAAAACGTTTATTTTCATTCTTGATTACAAGCCAATATGAAAGATTTCTTGCTCTTAAGCAAATAAGAGTTTTTTTTTTTATTATTATTATTATGTGCCATATTTATTATCACTATTAAATTATTTTTTGAGCACTAATAATAACACCTTAAATTAGCAAATGGATATGAAGAAATATCAGGGTCACTGACAAAGGAAGAAAATGTAATTTTTAAAAATTGATAGATTTGTGTATAATTTACATATACATGTATATTTAGTCTCAGATTAATTAACCATTGCGAAACCAAATTACCAATATAAATATAATTGAAATCTTGAGTGATGATTTGAAAACCCACCTTCCATTCAAATTCTCATTGCCAGCTTATTCCCCCTCACGTGTGGATGCTGCCAAAGCTTAGGATACCATACAGGAAACCTTAATTATATCAGATTAATTTATTGAAATAGATTATGCAGATTTTCTAATATTAAATATTATCACTTCTTTAGGGTTAGTGGTGATTAACATCATTTAATGATGATTAGGTTTAGTGTCCCTACCTGCTTTCCAAGTAATTTTATATAGCTAGTTTACTTTACATATCTTTTCATGTGGTGACATGAGTTTAACGACTGAATTTGTAATAATATATTATATATTATGTCTTAATTTTATTATAAAAATTTAATTATATAATTTTATGATGTTAGTTTTATCTTAAATTTATATTGTTTATTTAACGAGCTCTTTGTTGATTCTTAGTAAATTAATACAGACTTTCTATTTTATTTAGGATTGAAACTTACTGTAAATAAGAATTGACAGATAAAATTGAGAAAGTTGCCACAAAATAAAGCAGTAATATTTCACATTTTCTTGTTAAGCATGACCATATATATATATATAACATATATGTGAATCTATATAAGGCCAATCTATAACAAACCTGCTCCATGTTTTATATTAATTAATGTTGAGTAAATTAACAACATCCCTAAGTTTCATTAAGTTACAGTGTACATTCTGAAAATTACATTAACCTCGTTCATTAGGCTAATGTCAAAAAATTTGTGTAAGTAAATTTCAAGGACGCTTACCCTAAACTTAGCTAACGTTGACAGTACTTTTATTGTATCTAAATTGTATCAGACCTCATGATACATGATGAATTTTATGATTAATATTTATATTCTTACACAAACACACACACACACGCACACACACACACACACACACACACCCCATATATATAATATATATGATGGATGATGATGAGATGACAACTTGGTTGTGAAATGTCAATAAGCTTGAAAGCACGTCCAGGGACACCTAGCCATGCCAAAGTTGTCCAATCCATTTGTGCACATGAAAGGTCTGATCGTTCCTCTCATGCAACAGAAACCCTTGCTTTATTTTTTGTGCAGTGCAGACACGACAAAGTTTTCTTGTCTGTATTCATAATAATTAAATGGGTATTAATTATTATTGTATATAATAACAAAAATTACTCCAAAACGGATATCTACAATGGCAATCGGTAACGTAAGACCCCTGTCTAAATGGCAAAGAAACAACAAAGCTACAACTCAACTCCCCTCCTCCTCTTATTTCTTTATCACCCCCCAGAAAAAACACAAACCTTCATACAGTACTCCAGTCACTAACTTAGATAATTAATTAATATATATATATATATCTTTTTCATGGCTCTATCTGCTTGGAAGTTGGAACCCTAGCTCTAGCCCATTGTTTGTCTTCTTTTCCTTTTCGGTTTAAAATAGGTAATTAAGTTAAATGATAATCTTAATTTTTCAATAAAAAATCCCACCAAAAAGATGCAATATTAATTATATTTTAATAACTGTAAGCTTATATTTATATATATATGTATGTATGGACATGGATTTGTTTGTTTCAACGAAATATGAATTTAGCTGTATTTTCTGTAAAAAGATTATAGTTTTATAGCAATATTAACAAGAAGAATGGAAAAAGGAGTTTAGTTCCTTTAATAATTGAGAGAGATGAATTAATATTTTATCCATCAATAGCACATATGAATTACTTGTGAGATTGGCTCACTCGGTTAGGTTAGGTTGGCAATTCAGATGCCATTAATCAGATCGAGTTGAGATTCCTAGCTTATTTTGAATAAGATTAATTAAGCAATAATTTAACCTATCGTTTAGTCCCATAATTACCTGCCAGGATGGCAAAACTCATAACGTGGTTGATAATTAATCCGACAAAATCTTATTTCTTCCATTCTTTGTCTCTTCTGCCAAACTTTTTTGCTTTGACAGTGACTTGGATTAAGGATATCATAACCAGAAGACGAAACCCTTCTAACCATGCAACTCCTCATATCTCTTATCCTCTCTAGCTAGCTAGATAGGTTAAATATTATCTTCTCTATCTCTTTCTTTATTTTTTATTTTTTTTCTTTTGTGAGAACGACTAGGGTTTGAGTTTGCCACGAAACGATAAATAAATAAAAAAAGAAAAGAAAATGTGCATTTGCTAGCTAGAGAGAACTTGCATATTTAAATCTCCACACACCTGTCCACGAAAAGCATCCATATAGATTTGGGTTTATCATTTGAGTTTGTCTTTTGTTACTGGTGAAAATGACTCCACTCCAAAGTTGCATGCATCATTCTAATGCGACCAAAAACAGGAAAAATAAAAGGGTTTCTAATTCTCGCTTTCATGCTCAGTTATCTAAAAGGAAATGCTTTCTTTCTATCGAATCATGTAACCCTGCTATTTTAGAAATATTTAAGACTCACTCTTATGAGTTTATTTTAGAAACTCACATAATTCTACCTGCTTCCACTACACATGCCATATCTTTTGGGTTTATTGAAGTTGAGATTAATTAAATAAATAAAAGTAAGAAAGAATGATTAAATGAGATCAATATTGTGTAAATTGCATGGTGCACAATATAATTAGTTTTGAGTACTAGAGGTGGATCTAGCCCAAGTAATTAAAATATTCTTGCCTTCTGCAACCAATCTGCCTTTGGGCCTTGTCGTCTAAGAAGGGCTCAATACAAGCCCAATAATTGCTCCAAACATCATTCAAGTATATTCAAGTTTTGACCAAAAGAATAAATTAAGTAAAAACAAAAAGGACTCTGCTGTTTTGTTCGAAATTCGGACTAAAAAGTTGGGCCGAAAAAGGGGTTTACATCTCATTCGACCTCTACACATACACTTGGGGTCCATTTGGTTCGTGAGATAAGACCAAATAAATTAACGGATAAAAATTATCTTATATTTTGTTTGTGTTCATGCACATGAGATCATTTATAGGATGGGATAAGGTAACCGGCCGGGGTGGACACAAGATAACATAATCTTGGGGAGGGGGGCGTGGTCAGGATCCATTATCCAAACTTTAGGATAATTGGTGAAATGACTATTTACCCCTTCAAAATAAAAACTAATTGAGCTTCTCACCTACAGAACGATTGGGCTTCGCCTTCGCACCACGGCAACCCAACAGAACGATCGAGCCTCGACAAGACAAAAGATCTCACGAGGTGTTTGGCCAACCCATTTTTTTTGTGAGCTTTTAATCCGTTTAGTTTTTAAGTTGTGTATAGTTAAAAAGGTAGGTATGATAATATATTTGAATAAATGTATTTTTAAACTATTAGTTAATAATTATGTATTTAATTTAAAAGAATTGATAAACTATTAGATTTTGATAAAAAGACAAAAATAGATCTATTGTTGAATAATATAAAATTTTACTATTAGATATTGATAAATTATATATAATTATTAAAAAATATATTAAAACAATATATATACACCTTTTATTTTTCTCCCTCAAATATATTATCATTAAATTAATATATAAACAATAACAAAAAACTTCAGCAAACAGGCAACGATCGCAACAAATGATGGCGACGATGATGAATCGCAGATGGACGGCGAAAAGAGGCGACGATGAAGGCAACATTCGAGATGTACAAGGGTGACGACGAGATGCGAATGATTGGGGTGACGACAATGATGATGGTGGCGACAACGACAACAATGGCAGTTGGAGATGGGTTGACAATGAGGGATCAGTTGAATCTATGAGGGTAAAATCGTTATTTAACCAGTCAACACGAATAAGTTGAGGGCAGTGCTTTGGAAAAACTGAGGGTGTGTAGCTTTTGAAAAAAATTGGTATGAGAGCTTTTAATTAAGCTGTTTGAACAACTCAAACACTTAATAAAATATGTTTGATAGTGCCCCCAGAGACATGACGCAAGTGGTAAAGCTCCCAATTTTTCTTGGGAGTGGCGGGGGATTAACTTTTGGTGTTGGTAGAAATGCCCAGTTTAGTTGGGATTGACCGTGTGTCTACTTGGGAATGTATAAGCTTGTGACCGCATCTGATTTACTTGGAGACCAAACCATAGAGGAAGACCGATCTTCTTCAGAACTAGGTAGGCAAAGCCTGAACACTTGGGTTATAAAAAAAAAAGAAGAAAAGCTTGATTGTTAGCCCTCACAGGCATAACACAACGGTAAAATACAAGGAGGATAATAGGAGTATCGGATGTTTGAATATTTGTGGCGTCTTCAAAGGTAAAATTATTGCTAGAAGATAGCAATAAAGTTGGAAGGTAAGTCGCTTACATGAAAACAGGGTCATAGTGTGCCCTGTCGTCCTTCTGGGGTCCCGTCAGCATGACGTAAAAGTGGGGTCCATGGAAAGAATAGTCGTTTCTTGAAAGTCTACTCTGAGTGTGTATAGATTGTGATCACATCTAGATTTACTCGAAAAAAAATCAGAGGGAAAGCCCATTATCTCTAAGATTATTTGAGCAAATCTTAGATACCAAGATCTCAAAAAAAAAAAAAAAAACTCGACAATTTATAAGTGGTCAACGAGGTATGTTCATCTCTGTCAACCCTGTTAATTTTCAATTGTTGGATTTAACCAGCCACCAATGATCCCTTCGTTTTCTCTCTCAGTTGCTCGATTAATTAGAACTAGCTGCCAATGATGGCTGTTTGAGCATATAGGCCGTCGATTAATAGATCTGTTCATCGACAGCCATATCTACTTAACGGCTAGATGAAAAACAGATTTGTTCGTCTAGCCATTGGTCAAATCTGATCGCCTATCAATAGATCTGTTTATCTGGCTGTTGATTAGATCTGGGCTGACAATGAACAGATCTATTGATCTCGCCAATAATAGATAGATTTGTTGATATAATCGATGGGATAATACTTCATAGCCAATTTGGATGATAATGTGGTTGACAATGTGGTTTTATCGCGAGATTTTAACTAAATTCTCGTGAGAATTTGAAGGTCAATTCTTTGCCCAATTATTTTGAATCTATGCCCAAATTGGGAGACTCACAAATTGGGCTCCCTCTCTCTCTTGAACTATTTTGAATCCCCACCCAAATTGGGAGACCCACAAATTGACCTTTCTCTCTCTCTTGGACCTCCTCCTCTCCCTTTTGACCTCGACCTCCCACTCTGTCTCTTCACTACAAGCTGTCGACCTCCCCTTCTCCCTCTTGCTCTCGACCTCGACCTCCCTCTCTCTCTGTCGAGCTCGACCTCCTTATCTCTTTGTCTCTTCACCTTCGTCGCCATGTCTCTAGCAACCTTCGGATTCGTCTCTCCTCCGTCGCAGCGTCGCCTTCTTCAGCAAATCTCCGGCGTCCCCAACACCGCTAGCCTCTCTCTGCCTCTCGCTGGTCTGGATCTGACGTCTCCAGCGTGCGATCCCCCTATCTCTCAGTCTCTCTCTCCTTCTCCACCTTTAGCGTGTGAAGCCTCGCTGTCTCTCCACCGCGTGAAGCCTCCAGGTCTTTAGTGTGTCGCGTCCACCTCCGGCGTGCGTATCCTCCACCTCCACAGTTGCCGGTTCAGGTGTGGTCTCTGTAAGTTTAGCATAAATACATATAAGTTTAATTGCAAATGTTTATGATGCACATTAATTTGTCTTAGTGAATAGATTTAGTAATTTTAATTTATGATGCACATACATTTGTCTCAGTGAATAGATGTAAATTTACATGCATTTGTCTCAAGGGGACCCCTTATTCTCATCTATTTTTATCCTCATTATGAAAGCCTATGTTTATCCAACTTGTGAACAAAATGGTGGATTTGAGGATTAGTTGGGGTAAAGGTGTTTTGGTGTCACATTTTGTGGTTGTGGTTGTGTATGATACCAATTTATTTTACTAGAAATCATAGTAAATTAATAATTACTATTACCAATTAGCTTTCTACTTTTGTTTTGCTAGAAATCCTAGCTTTTGTTTACTTCTGTTTTCTCAATGTTTAATTTGCAATTAGCTATTATATGCAATAGCGGAGAACACAAAAGATGAGTGTCTGTTATGGGGCCTCGACTACAAAGGATTTCCACATCGAGATGAACAGATTAAATTAACACAGAATGACAACACTTTGGTGCTTGCAATGACAGTTGGCAACATTGCAAATGATTCATAATTTAGTAGTTTTTTTAGTTCAAAGATAGGAAGGGGCAGAATGAGGAATCACGAGATTTATGCTCACGACCCCTTATGTATGCTAAGGCATTATTAGAATGACTGACTCCTATCATTACTATAACATAATTTGAACAACTTTTATATTTACATTTAAATTCAAGTAAAAGATAAAAATAAATTAAGTGGGAGCAGAATGATGTATGTGATACATTTCATGCAAGTGATTTCTTTGCTTACTGCCTCTTTGAGGTTTGATGGAGCTCTCAATGTAGTGCCCAAAGATGTGAATGCAACTATGGCCACTATAAAGACAAGCGAACAATTCAATTTGTTGATTGGTGCCCAACTGGATTCAAGTGTGGCATTAACTACCAGCCACCAATTGTTGTTCCTAGAGGTGACCTTGCAAAGGTGCAAAGGGCTGTGTGCATGATATCTAATTCTACCAGTGTTGCTGAAGTATTCTCCCGCATTGACCACAAGTTTGATCTCATGTATGCCAAGCGTGCCTTTGTTCATTGGTATGTTGGTGAGGGCATGGAGGAAAGAGAATTCAGTGAAGCTCATGAAGACCTTGCTGCCCTTGAAAAGGATTATGAGGAGGTTGGTGCCGAGTCAGGTGAAGGTGACGAAAGGGAAGATGAAGAGTATTGATTTGAGAATGTTGTTTGCTCATCGTGGTTTCCTTCACAGTTTGTCATTCTATGTTCTATTAATGTGCCTCATATGTCTTGATGTGTGGGTTTAATATGCGTTCAAGAGTGGTTTGTCTCAAGCATGTGCTACAAAATTTCTTCCCTTAAATCTTCTTGTTCTCAGTGATATGTGGAACTTACTTTCTATGCTATTTCATCGTGTTTGAGTATTACCACCGGCTTAATGTTCTTATTGTTCTGGGTATTCATGCACCATGCATGCTAAGTACTGAAAACACTTTGTTTGGGATTTAGTAATGGAATGGAAATGAGTGGACTAGAATAGGAAAAATATTGTTTAGAGAGAAGAGGGAATAGTATAAAACACTAAAAATGACTCATTGTTTGAAAGAACTTTAGAACTGGATGAAATGGAAAAATTAGTGGTTGGAACATTTAAGATTGCAAACAAGTGGTTGGAACATTTTAGCACACCTTGTAACTTTATAAACCAACGACCTATCAATATTGTCAACACTTCAAGGGATCGGGAACAGCTTTGCAATCAGCTTCCAAACAGATTTATAAACTAGTGGCCTATCAATCAGCTTCCATAAAGCCACATTCGAGATCACATCCTAATCCTAAAAAAATTCTAACAAAATCATGTAAAGTAAAACATTTCATTACTTACATTTCACCATAATCCTCACAAAATTTCATGAAATATTAATTCAAAGGATGTTAGAGCAAATTCAGAACCCACGAGTCAAACTCAAATAACTATTTAAGTCACATTCTAACAAAATCAATACAATCTTCTTACTTCAGTACAAAATTAGTACAACCTTTATAGCAAACAAGACATCAGCGCAACCCTCTTGCTTCTCTCTCTCTCTCACCTGGGTCACCTGACCCCTTGATCCTGTGCGACCCATAACTTTCACCACAAGACATTATTTTACAAGGCAGACATACCTTGCCTTTGTTAACTGTGATTATATGAGGCTCAAAACTGCCTCCAACAGGAGTAGTCACCAATTCACCTACAAATACATAAGCTTAAAGAATGTCAGTAAACTGTAAATTGGGAAAAAAAATCAAGATTAAGGACTGAGGTTAATTATCCATATATAATACCATGGTTAAGGATAAATTTTAGTTATCCATATATAATATTGGGGTTAGAGATAATTTTTCTGTGAATTGGTGAGTTCAACAATACTTATCACTAATGGAAAAGGCTATTGTGGTTGTGCAAACTTATTGAGAATAAATGAACAAGTCCAACAAATGCCAGCCACAACAATGACTTTCCAAGTTTTAATTAAATCGTTACACAGTCATCCTGTCCCAAAATGACCGCAAGAGATAATGGTATTTAGTTTTTAGAATTCTATCCAAGCATCAAGCCAAACCATTCTGTTCACGGCAATAACTCACCACAAATTCAAGAACAAAAATGTATTCACATAAACAAACCACAACAAAAATAAAAATATCAGGGTAACTAAAATTTTTAATTAGAACTAAATTATTTACACTTATTTAAGAGTTTTAATTGCTGGGTCTTTGAGTTTAATTGTGCTTATAGATATATAATTAACATGAATTAATTCAGGCAGATGTGGAGGTGTCATTTGAAGTGCGAGAATTGGGAAACAAAGCAGAGACGATGGACCCTAAACACGTACAACGTCTTTAGGGTCTAACTAACAAGATCACTGTATTTACATACGAATGTTTTCTTCACATACGACTGTTTTCTTCAGGATTTACAAATTGGGTCTAACTAATAAGTACAAGGTGCTTATGTGCAGTGACCAGACCAGGTACATTAATCTAAATCTTCCTAAATATTTTCTTTTACCTAAGAATTTTAAACCTAAAACCCTAAACACGTACATTAATCTGGCAAATGAACTGAGAGAGAGCGGGGGGGTTACTCCTACCTATAATGGGAATGACCGGCAGCGAGGGGAGAGGGAACGACTGGCGGCGGATCAGTCTTCTTGACTAATAATCGACAAATGAGCCAGCTAACGGCAACCAAATCTGGCAAAAACAATATCACAGTTAAGGAGATTTATTCGAAAATGGGGCCGTCTGAGAGAGAAAAAGAGAGCGCGCATCTTAGCTTGGTTTTTGGGCGCATAGAGAAACTTATTGGTTTTTGGGCACACAGACAGATAGATAACAACAATGAAGATGAAGGCGTGAAAGAGAGAGAGAGAGAGAGAGAGAGAGAGATAACACATACCAGATTCCGACGGCAACGAGGGAGCGGCGTCAACGATCTTCGTTTCTGCGTTCACAGAGAAGCCAACAAGGGATTTTTGGGTACACAGAAAGAATAGGGATGAAGATGAAGATGAAGGCGTGAGAGAGAGAGATAGAAAGAGAGAGAGAGAGAGAGAGACTGCACCTACCAGATTCCAACGGCAACGAGGGAACGACGTTAACGATCTTCGTTTATGCGTTCACAGAGAAGCCAACAAGGGATTTTTGGATACATAGAGAGAATGGGGATGAAGATGAAGATGAAGGCGCGACCGACTTTGTGATGTTTCAGGGGTATACTTGTAACTGTCTTAAGGGCTATATGTGTAATTTTATCTTAGATTGTCAACCACATTGTCAGCCAGATTGGCTATGAAGCATTATCCCGATAATTGGTTGAGGTTACACAAATGATTGGCTATGACTTTAATTTGATGTGACAAAAGGCAAGGGCTGTCGAGATTCTTTGTAGTGATATGATGAACATAGACATTTTCTTTAGCCTTCTAATCGAAGAGAGAGCAACTATGGTTAGAATGTTATTCTGATGAAATCTTTTGTTTGCTTATTTTTTTATTTTCTAAACTAATTTCATGTGTATTGTGAAGAATTAGCATAGATATTAATTAATTTTTGTAGCTAATACGTAGTAGTGTTTATGTATTGTGATTTTTGAACAATTGTATAGATGTTGTAAGTGAACCATGATTAAATTGCTTTATTTTGTTCAGATACAAATCTTATACATCAATATCCTAAAGTTTAAGACTAAAAATTCTAAATTATGTTGCGATATTCTGTCCGCAAATCAAATAGACTCTCACTAACGCCTTTATCTAATAAAAATAAAGCATTATCGGATAAAAATAAAAACGAAACCCCACAAAAATAGGAGATCTCTCAAACGATAAGCCGTTGGTAGGCCCAAATTGTGACAAGAACCGCTATGCACCCTGCCCAGTGGTTCTGGAATGGTCCATTAAGGGAGACAACCCATGCTTGATTTTGATATATAATTTATTGACTTTTTAATGATAAAATGTCTATTTTTATCTGAAGAAAATATTAAAAATTTCTTATTAAAAATGACTTATAGCAAATTTTCTTAGAAATAATTACGTATGTCACATAAAATCATGTATCTAGCTCTAAAACCATTTGAGTTAGATAAATAATTGTCTTGGTTTTTTGCATCTCTAGTTATATCTTCAGCGACAATCTAATGTGTTAAAAGACGTATAGATACGTATTAATAAATATTTTTAAAGGTAAATAATATTATACTTAATTAATAACATTTATATAGATAGTAGAAAAAACATGCACGTTTATTAGAATAATTGTGGCTAATATATAGCCTTACAACTCTAACTGAAAAATAAATATCTAGCCCACGTTTTACAGTAACTAATAACGTGGAAAAGTGCTTGAGAACAAGTCAAAAATAAAAACAAAAACAAACATCCCTACATAATACGGATTATTATTACCTCACAACTTAACACTCTCTCTTAAACTAATTGCTGCCAGCAATTAGTTTACTTCTAGAACTTCACAAACACCCAACAATCCTCTATGCTTCTGAAAGATATCAAGCTTGAGAGGCTTTGTCATCACATTTGCAATTTTTTCTTGTGTGTCACAATGAACCAGCTCTATAACTCCTTCATCTGTAAGATCATGCAGAAAATGGAAGCGCACATCTATGTGCTTGCTGTGTCTGTGCATCACAGGATTTTTTGACAATTTGATGGTCGAGCTGTTATCACAGAACAAAGTAGTGCAGCTTCCTTGTGAATGACCAAGCTTCTCCAAGATCCTTCTCATCCAAACAGTTTGACATGCACAAGATGCAGTAGCTATAAACTTAGCTTCGATTGTGGAAAGAGTAACAATGGGTTGTTTTTTGGAAGACCAAGCCACAGCTCTCAAACTCAGCAAAAACACATAACCTGATGTACATTTTCTGTCCTCAAAATCACCCGCATAGTCACTATTAGTGTATGCCATCAAGCTTCTGATCCCTCCTTTCTTGTAGAATATCCCAAAGTTTGTTGTACCTTTCAAATACCTCAAAACCTTCTTCACAGCTTGCAAATGGAGCTCAATCGGCTGTCCCATGTACCTACTAATCAGACTCACCAGAAACATCATGTCCAGTCTAGTGGTAGTTAGATACATAAGACTCCTTACAATTTGTTTGTAAAACGTTGCATCCACCTTGATTCCATTCTCATCTTTAGAGATTTTAAAACCTGGAACAATGGGATTGTAAACAGAGTTGCTCTCCTCCATTCTGAACTTCCTCAACACATCTAAAGCATACTTTTTCTGACTAATGTAAATGCCATCATCCCTCTACAACACTTCAACTCCAAGAAAATACTTTATCTTCCCCAAATCAGTCATATCAAATTCACGCACCATAAAATTCTTAAACACATGAAACATCAATTCATCATTCCCAATAAAGATGAGGTCATCAACATATAAACTAACAATTAGAATTTTACCTTCTTTTCTAGTCTTGACAAACAAAGTGTGCTCATTGTGACATCTCTCAAAGCCTTCATTCACAAAATGTGATTCTATATGACTAAACCAAGCTTGTGGAGCTTGTTTAAGTCCATATAGAGTTTTCTTCAACTTGTATACTTTGTGTGGCCTGTTTTTCTACTCATAGCCTCTTGGTTCCTCAACGAACACTTCCTCACTTAGCTCACCATGGAGAAAAGATGATTTCACATCAAGTTGGTAAATTGTCCAACCATTTTCAGCTGCAAGTGCAATAATCATCTGGACTGTATCCATCCTTGCTACAGGTGCAAATACCTCTGTGTAATCCACTCCATGTTGTTGTGCATAGCCTTTTGCCACCAATCGAGCTTTGTGCTTGTCTACCTCTCCATTTTCATTGAGCTTTGTTTTATACACCCACTTAACACTAATCTTTTTTGCCTTTTTTAGTAAATCAGTTAGCACCCATGTATCATTCTTCTCTATGGCTTTTATCTCAGACTCCATTGCTACCCTCCATTTCGCACTCTTCACAGCATCTTCAAAGTAAATAGGATCATCGGAAACAAACATAGCAAGATTATCTTCTTCAGAGAGACCCTCACCAGTTTCATAATCATTCATCCAAACTGGTGGTCTTCTAACTCTCCCATCACTAGAGCTGGATGACCCTTCTTCATTCATAGAAACTGGTGTACCATTCTCCACCTCTTCTGCATCACTTTTGTCTTCACCCTCAGCCTCACTTGCACCATTCATAGTTGCATTTTCTTCATTGTCTCCCCATTCTTAATCAACCACCAACTACTCTTCATAACTCTTATCCCAATCCCAAGATTTGTTTTCTTCAAAGATTACATCCCTGCTAACTACAATCTTTCTAGCTATTGGATCATAGAGCCTATATGCTTTAGACTCTTCACTAACTCTCAATAATACACAAGTGAAGCTCTTATCTTCCAACTTTGTTCTCTTGATATCCGGTACATGAACATGTGAGATACAACCAAACACTCGAAAGTGTTCGACTGAGGGCTTGATTCCACTCCAAGCTTCTTCCGGTGTCATGTTTTTCACAACTAGAGTAGGACTTCGATTCAAGATGTGCATTGTCCAAATAACAGCTTCTGGCCATAACTTCTTTGGAAACTTCTTCTTCGAAAGCATGCTTCGAACCAAATTCATGATAGTCCTGTTCTTCCTTTCTGCAACTCCATTCTGCTGTGGAGTGTATGCAATAGTTAAATGTCTTTTGATGCCATTTTCTTTGTAAAACTCATCAAATTCTTGTGAAGTGAACTCTCCCCCATGATCAGTGCACAAACATTTGATGGAGGCTCCTATTTCTCTCTCAACACAGCTCTTATAGTATTTGAAAGTGATCAAAGCCTCTGATTTCTCAACCAAGAAATAAACCCATGTTTTCCGACTAAAATCATCAATGAAAGTAATTAGATACCTTTTCTTGTTGTTTGAGACAGGTGAGATAGGTCCACATATGTCAGCATGAATGAGTTGAAGCTTTTGAGATGTCGTCCAACTGCTCTTCTTTGGAATCAAATATCTGTGCTGCTTTCCAACTATGCAGTTAGTGCACACAATTGGTGAGGCTTTGAGCTGAGGTAATCCATGCACCATCTTCTTAACTTGAAGAGTTTTCAGACCTTTGTGACTTAGATGGCCATACCTGCAATGCCATAGATGTGATAGGTCTTGCGTGGTTGCTTGAAAGAAGACGGGCTTCTTGGGTTGTGGCGTAGCCAACAAGACAAACATCTTATTCGTGGTCATCTCAGTTTGAATAATCAAGCTTTTTTCTGGATGATAAACTCTACACTTCCCATGTTGAATTAGAATTGCTAACCCTTTCTCCTGCAGCTGCCCAATACTCAGTAAGTTGTTTTTAAAGTCAGGTATATAATACACTTCTGTGATCATGTGCACAAACCCATTCACTTGCAGCCGCACATTCCCTTTCCCCATCATTGACATCTTCGAGTTGTTTCCAAGCTTCACCATCTGCCTGAAACTGTCATTAAGATCACAAAATATTGCTTTGTCTCCGCACATATGATTACTGCACCCTGAGTCCAAGAACCAGACTTCTTCTCTTTTTGCTTCATTCATCTCAACACAAGACATTAACAGCCTTTTTTCTTCTTCTCCAAATTCTGCATAGTTAGCTTTCTTATTCCAACTTGGACACTCATATTGAAAGTGTCCAAGGTTATGACACTTAAACACTCCACAGTGGCTTTGTTGAAAGGTTGACGACCTCTGCCTCTGCCTCTTCCTTTTCTTCCTCTAAACACTCCACGGCCACGACTTCTTGTTCCTGGTCCATTTTCATAGCTTACTTTCAGAGCCTGCTCTTCTCCATTATGCCTATGAAACTTCTGCTCATGAACAATTAATGAACTTTGCAATTCATCAATTCATAGGCGATCAATATCCTTCGATTCTTCAATTGAGCAGACAATATAGTTGAATTTGTCACTCAATGATCGAAGTATTTTTTATACAACTGTTACATCCTTCATTTGCTCACCATGAAATCTCATTCTGTTAGCAACAGACATTACCCTTGAAAAATAATCCGAAACACCCTCACTTGGTTTCATCTCAAGAGTTTCAAACTCTTTGCGAAGAGCTTGAAGAATGGACCGCTTCACCCTTTCATTGCCTTCATATTTCTTCTTCATGGAATCCCAAATATGTTTGGAAGTATCTTTCTGCAAAATGGTTTCTAGGATAGTTCGATCTATGGCTGGAAATAGGTAGTTCTTCACCTTCAGGTCTTTCAGTTTTGCTTCATCCAGTCTTTTCTGTTGCGCCTCTGTCAACACTACTTCTTTTTCCGGCTCAACATAACCCATCTCCACAAGGTTCCAGTACTTCTTCGATCTTAGAAAATTTTCCATTAGCATACTCTAGTGGTCATAGTGACCATCAAATCGAGGAATAGCTGGTTGGACAAAGTTTCCTTCAATCGTCATCTCTCTTGCTGTTGCAAATCACACAAGCTACTGCTTTGTTTCTTCAAGTCCAGTAGGGAGCTCTGATACCAAAGTGTTGTAAATCAGAACTAGAGCAGAACAAACACAAAATAATATGGGAGAATGACACTTTGATTAAGAACAACTATGGCTAATATATTGTCTTACAACTCTAACTGAAAAACAAATATCTAGCCCACATTTTAGAGTAACTAATAACGTGGCAAAGTGCTTGAGTATAAGTCAAAAACAAAAACAAACATCCCTAGGATTATTATTACCCCGCAACTTAAGAGAAAAGGTACAGCCAATTATTAATTTCACACGGGCGATTTCCAGCCACACCAGTGTGTGTGCGTTGGCGTACATGCAACAATTAAGAAGAAGACGAAGAAAAATCTAATGGAACCAAACCCTAGAAAGCAAACGAAGAAGATGATGAGATGAAATCTTTTAGAACCTCGCATAACGGCTTTGCTTTCGGCGGCTCAACCGCTTCCAAGCCATGATAGCCTCCCTCGCAAAACCAACGCACCACCTTCACGCCCTTCTCCTCCAGCACGTTCGCCTGTTCAATCTGCCTGTCGATCAACGGGTCCCCCTCGTAGCCCGTCGTCAAAACCTCCCACCCCAGCTTCCTGATTTCATCTATGATCTCCCATTCTCCACCGGCCATGGGATTGGAATACGGGTGATCACGGTCGGCCCCCGCCGGCAGAGCCAGCTCCCATATCAGATCGGTTGTGTTCAGCGAAGGATTCTTGTCACCGGACAATCTCATCTCCGACGCAGTTCTCTTCGTCCCGCCGTAGAACGCGTGGTGAAATATCAGCCCTCTGATTCTCAGAGGCTCCAGATCTGCAACGGCTGCTGCTGCGCGTAGCCCCATGAAGTAGGTGATGTTACCGCCGGCGCTGGTGCCCATCAGAAAGCAGTTTAAGAAGTCAGCAAATCGGGTCAACCACTCGTCCGGGGAGGTTTTGATCCAGTGCAACGCTTCGAAGCAATCGTCGTAGGCTGCCGGGAGACGGTGCTCCGGAGCGCGACGGTATTCCACGGAGACGATGACGGATTTGGTTTCAGCGGCCACGACGGAAACGAGATCGTGGACGATGGTTGAGCCGGCGGTGCATGCGACGAAGCCGCCTGCATGGTAGTAGACGAGAAGGGGTAGCTTGGCGGGTGGGGAGTTGTCGAGTGCTTGGCGGGGCAGGTAAATCCGGGCCCAAGTGTTGGTGGATTGGTTGATCGGAACGTCCTGGGTGAGCACCGGATATGGGTGGAGGAGATCTGCGTCTGCCGGCGTGAAAGGAAACTCGTAGACGCGTGAGACAGAGCCGTCCGGATTTCGGAGCAGGCCGAGGTAGCCGTAGGGGTCGGCGGGGTCGATCAGAGATATCTTATCGGCCATGCTTCGGGTCGGTTCTGTGATGAAATTGCTACTCGAAGGCTACGTTGACTTTTATGGGCTGTGCAACGGGAATGAACTCAAAGCGGTCGTCATCGCCGCCTTTTATAAGCCCGGCCTTAATCTTTTAGAACATGATTAATTACGAACATTAATTGTTTACATAATCAGGCTTGTATCGAACAGAAAAAGAGAGAGATTAAGATTCAATGGCCTTATTGGGGTCAATCCAATCTAGTTTTATCAAAGTAATAAATATATAAGATAATTAAAAAAAATAAATTTTAAGATATATACAAGCTAATTGATTAAAACTAACATTTTTAATTAATAAGAAATTTTTGGGTCTCTGAGTTTACATGATTTGACGAATAAGTGATTTAAGGAACATACATTATAACTTAATTTATCTTTAAAATGTGAATATGATCATGAGCTAACATACAAAATGCGATGTTAAATATGGTTGGTTGAAAGATATTGCTGCCAAAGGTTGGAATTTTTATAATGGCACATTTCCAGGAAGGTACTGGGCAGTATTTGAAGAGGCCTCAGCCAAAGTCTTTCTCGGTTCATATTTAAGGGCTCAGCCTCACATCGTGCCCAAAATCCATGTTTGAAACAAACAACATAGATAGATCTATGTGGCATGGTGGGGAGAAGTGGGTTTGGATAGAATGACACTTGGAAGATGATAATATGTGATGAGGATGCTTGACAACGATATTTGAAGGTATATATGTTTTTATTTATTTTGTTGCTTAATTTTACTTTAATTATTTAAAATTGAAATTTATAGTTTTTAGCTTGTGTTTTGGATACTGGAATTGGTGCTTTGTCCTTGGAAACAATATAAGTTGTTTTTGGTGATGTTAACGCGTTTGTTTTGAAATTTGGAAAAAAAATATTTTATGGTATTTTATTTAAGAAATTTGATTATTAAATAATAAAATTAACTCTTTTTAATATAACATTTTATATTAAATATTATTATACATAATATGTGTAATACACTTAATAATATATTATATCCAATATATATTTTTAATTATAATGTATATACTATATTTTTAAAATTTAAAATAAATATATAATTTTATTTTTTAAATTTAAGAATAAATTTTTCTTTTTCTTTCTTTTTCTTTTTTCTTTTTCTATTCTTTCTAGCGCATATTAAATGAGTATAATATTGAATATATTTTAAAATATTTAATATATTTTATAAATACCATGTTAATATAAAATGAACTATTTTTGTTTATGTATATGAATTTTTTTATTTTAATAATTACTTAATAGAAAGAAAATATTCTTAATGCAAAAATTTAATAATATAATAAAAAGGAATAAAATTTTCATTAACTTAAATTAAAAATACATGATGAAAATAGAAAAAAAAAACATAAATAAAAACAACAACAACAACATGGCCAAATATTAGTTGAAATATTAAGTGAAAAAAATATTTATGGAAAAAATTGTTTCTTTGATTTAAAATATTAGTTGAAAAATGAGATGGATAAATAATCAGGTGGAAGAATAATTAGTTTGATAAAAGTAAGGCGAAAATAATTAATTAAAGATTTAGTAAAAAAAATAATTAGAATAACATATTTTGAAAAAATTTTAAAAAATTATAAGAGTAATTTTCAATTTTTTTATAAAATGTGACTAATTATTTTTAATTATATTATACTAAGTTAAATAAATTAATTAATATTTATTTATAAAATATTGTTTAAAGATTATCTTTTACACCAATTTGGTGTTACACATCGGAGATAATACCAATTTGCTGTTAAAAATTTTGATGTAAACCACTGTAGCACACCAAATTAGCCCTGAATTTGGTGTCCAACATTGGAGTTGCTCTGAGGTTTAAACAATGGCCATTCTATGATGATTGGTGGGAGATAATTGGAAAGGATACGAGAATTGGAGAGATAGAGCCGATGATGAAAATGCTTGTAATTGTTGGTTATAAAGGGTAGAGGTGTGCATTCGATTATAATCGAACCGAATCACTCAAAAATACTAATTAAACCGAACCGAACCAAACAAAAAATACTAACTGAACCGAACCGAATCGCATGTTATAATCGAACCAAACTGACTGATTAATTCTAACTAACTGAACTAACCAAAATCTAAACTAAGTTAACCGAACCGATAATCGATTGGGAAAAAACAGTAAAAAAATAAACCGATTTGCAGAAATGAAACACAAGAAGAACATCCATTGAATTGATATAGAAAAATGCAAAACCATTTAGAGATTGAGAGAAATACAAATCAATTTGTGCAAAAGAAGAAAATACAAACGAAAAACCCAGCAAAGGAAGAAATATCAAGAAACTAATCTCGCTAAGTAAAAAAAATTGAAAAATTAAAACCTTAATCTAATGTCAATACTAACCTCTGTCGACAGTCAGTCATTGTTGGTACTTGGCATGGATCGATCGTCCAAGCACAATAAAGGGAAGAAACATGGAGACGAAGTCTCATGCAATCGGCGAAGGGAAAGGTGTCGATCTGGGTCTGATGAAAGGGACGACGATCGGCTAGGGGAAAGATGGGGGGCGGCTGACTGCTAACGGCAAAGGGAAAGGCATTGAAGGTGGAGGCGATATCGATGGCGACGAACTCGAAGGGTCTCTCTCGACATCTTGCATCCATCTCAGTCCAGCCTTCTAGTTCTAGGTGAGTAAGAGTCCTTGCCTCAGGTGTCGCGACGTCAACGTCGGCATCGAAAGGGGCAATGGTGCTATCGTGCCAGAGCGTCGAAGACGATGGAAGGAAGAAAGCAGAGCAAATGGAAGGATTGCCTTCTAGGTCTTCTCTCTTCTGTCTCCATGTGACTTCTGTTTGACTTGGGTGGGGATATTTTCACTTTGCTTTGTAAACCCAAAATTGTGTCATTTTTGTAAGTTCAGTTCTGTTTGGTTATTTCAAATAAAAAACTAAATCGAATACTGAAAATTAAACTTTTCAAAAAAAATTAATTAAACTAAAATTTTGAAAAATATAATCAAACTGAATCGATCAAATTTATCAATTCAATTTGGTTACTTCAATTTAACCAAAGTGGTGCTCACCCGTAATAAAGGGAAACAGAACGAGGTGGATTCCAACCTCAAGCTGCATATTCTCTGCCCAACATGATGTGGAAATGTTGACGACAATTATGGCCAAAATCCTTCCGACGCCGAGAGAAAATAGGGAGCAAAGAGAAGTATAGGTCAATTGAGGGTGGCAATGAACAATCATTAGAAGCTCTGAAATTATTCATAGAAACGATAGAGCTAGGGCAATATGGTTGAGCTTACACAAATGATTGGCTATGACTTCAATTTGATGTGACAAAGGCAAGGGCTGTCGAGATTCTTTGTAGTGATACGATGAACATAGACATTTTCTTTTAGCCTTCTAGTTGAAGATAGTGCAACTATGGTTAGAATGTATCTTTTATGCTCTTGTTTATTTTTTTATTTTTTAAACTAATTTTATGTGCATTGTGGATAATTAGTATATATGTTAATTAATTTTTATAGCTAATACGTAACAGTGCCTATGTTTTATGATTTTTGAATAATTGTATAGATATTTTATACGATGTAAGTGAATCATGATTAAATTAATCTATTTTATTCAAACACAAATCTTATATAGCAATATTTTAAAATTTAAGACTAAAAATTTTAAATTATGCTGTGATATCTTGTCCGCAAATCAAACGGACTCTCACTAATGGCATTATCTAATAAAAATACGGTATTATCTGATAAAAATAAAAATAAAAACAAAAACAAAAATAAAAACAATAATGAAACCCCACAAAAATGAGAGATCTCTCAAACGATAAGCCGTTGGTAGGCCCAAATTGTGACAAGAATCGCTATGAGCCCTACCCAGTGGTCCAGAATGGCCCATTAAGGGAGACAGCCCATGCTTGATTTTGATATATAATTTATTGACTTTTTAATGATAATATACCTATTTTTATCTAAAGAAAAGTATTAAAAATTTCTTGTTAAAAATATAAAATGACTTATAACAAATTTTCTTAGAAATAATTTCGTATGTCACACAAAATGATGTATCTAGCTCTAAAACCATTTGAGTTAGATAAATAATTGTATTGGTTTTTTGCTTCTCTAGTTATATCTTCAAGGACAATCTAATGTGTCACAAGACGTATAGATACATATTAATAAATATTTTTAAAAGTAAATAATATCATGCTTAATTAATAACATTTATACAGATAATAGAAAAATCACGTCTATTAAAAGTTATTAATTTCTTATATAAAAATCATGTAAAATAAATTATTTAATTATATATTAAATTAATGTTTATGCATGGTAGGATAATTACATATGGTGGAGAAGATAATATTAAGTTCGTTTTTTTTAAGAAGATATTAATTATTTTGAAAATAATTGAGCATTTTAAATGGAATTTCAACCACATGTTTTACATGGCAATGGTTATTTTGTGGCATGGATCGAGTGGCTAATGGCTATTGATGGGTAAGGGTAATATTCAATAAATGTACATTATTTTTAGCATAATGTCGTCTAAGAGACACAGATAGTTGGTATGGCGACAAAAGAATGACAGACGAGCTAGCAGGCAGCATTGACGTGTGGCTGCTGTTTAATTTGCTGCGGCCTGGTGAAAAAAAGGCTGCCAAATGGTGTTTGTTATTAGGAAAATGCAGTGGAACGAAAGTAGAAGCCGGCGTTTGGTGGTGAAAAGGTACAGCCAATTATTAATTTCACACGGGCGATTTCCAGCCACACCAGTGTGTGTGCGTTGGCGTACATCCAACAATTAAGAAGAAGACGAAGAAAAATCTAATTGAACCAAACCCTAGCAAGCAAACGAAGAAGAGGATGAGATGAAATCTTTTAGAACCTCGCATAACGGCTTTGCTTTCGACGGCTCAACCGCTTCCAAGCCATGATAGCCTCCCTCGCAAAACCAACGCACCACCTTCACGCCCTTCTCCTCCAGCACGTTCGCCTGCTCAATCTGCCTGTCGATCAACGGGTCCCCCTCGTAGCCCGTCGTCAAAACCTTCCACCCCAGCTTCCTGATTTCATCTATGATCTCCCATTCTCCACTGGCCATCGGATTGGAATACGGGTGATCACGGTCGGCCCCCGCCGGCAGAGCCAGCTCCCATATCAGATCGGTTACGTTCAGCGATGGATTCTTGTCACCGGACAATCTCATCTCCGACGCAGTTCTCTTCGTCCCGCCGTAGAACGCGTGGTGAAATATCAGCCCTCTGATTCTCAGAGGCTCCAGATCGGCAACGGCTGCTGCTGCGCGTAGCCCCATGAAGTAGGTGATGTTACCGCCGGCGCTGGTGCCCATCAGAAAGCAGTTTGAGAAGTCAGCAAATCGGGTCAACCACTCGTCCGGGGAGGTTTTGATCCAGTGCAACGCTTCGAAGCAATCGTCGTAGGCTGCCGGGAGACGGTCCTCCGGAGCGCGACGGTATTCCACGGAGACGATGACGGATTTGGTTTCAGCGGCCACGACGGCAACGAGATCGTGGACGATGGTTGAGCCGGCGGTGCATGCGACGAAGCCGCCTGCATGGTAGTAGACGAGAAGGGGTAGCTTGGCGGGTGGGGAGTTGTCGAGTGCTTGGCGGGGCAGGTAAATCCGGGCCCAAGTGTTGGTGGATTGGTTGATCGGAACGTCCTTGGTGAGCACCGGAGATGGGTGGAGGAGATCTGCGTCTGCCTGCGTGAAAGGAAACTCGTAGACGCGTGAGACAGAGCAGTCCGGATTTCGGAGCAGGCCGAGGTAGCCGTAGGGGTCGGCGGTGTCGATCAGAGATATCTTATCGGCCATGCTTCGGGTCGGTTCTGTGATGAAATTGCTACTCGAAGGCTATGTTGACTTTTATGGGCTGTGCAACGGGAATGAACGCAAAGCGGTCGTCATCGCCGCCTTTTATGAGCCCGGCCTTAATCTTTTAGAACAGGATTAATTACGAACATTAATGGTTTACATAATCAGGCTTGTATCGAACAGAAAAAAAGAGAGATTAAGATTCAATGGCCTTATTGGGGTCAATCCAATCTAGTTTTATCAAAGTAATAAATATATAAGATAATTAAAAAAAATAAATTTAAAGATATATACAAACTAATTGATTAAAACTAACATTTTTAAATAAGAAATTTTTGGGTCTCTGAGTTTACATGATTTGATCTATCTAGTGGGTAGATCGCAATTGATTTTTGATAGTTCCCAACAGGGTATGAAAGAAATGAGTTGATAATTTGTAAAGAGGTGAACCCAGAGCCAAATGTCAATTCTCTCTATTTGCTTCAATGATTTGATAGAACATTCTCAGATACAATACAAGAGTCAGCTGCGTGTTTTATTCAGTTCAGATTGGAAAGCAAACGCTTCAAGGCAATCGTCGTACGCCGCCCGGAGACGATGCTCCCGGGCGCGATGGTACTCGACAGAGACGATGATTGATCTGGTTTCGACGGCCACGATTGAGAGTAAATCGTGGACTAAGTTTGACACTGCGGTCAACACGACGAAGCCGCATCCATGGCAGTAGACGAGGAGGGGTAGCTGAGCCGGAGGGCATCGTTCCTGTACTTCGCGGGGCAGGTAAATCCGGGCCCAAGTGCTGGTTGATTCGTTGATCGAAAGTGAACACCAGAGATGAGCGGAGTGGCTGAGATCCGCCGTGACCGGGGCTGAAAAGGTACTCGGAGACGCGGTCGCTATTGCCGCTTTATAAGCCCCGGTCTGATTAAAACAGCATTAATTATGCACGTTCTATCTAATTTAACAAAGGCTTAATACATCTAAAAGTCCCTAAACTATTACAAAATATGATATTCAATCCCTTACCTAAAAAACCTCAAGATTATGTCTTTAAATAATTAAAAAACTATTCTTTTAGTCCTTGCCGTCAATGCGAGTAAACCGTTCCATTATATTTATCTCAAACCTATATATACACACATATATATATACACATATACACATGGCTTTGTATATATATACATATATATACAAATACACAAACTTACACAGGGCCGCGCCCATGGCAATCACCCCCAATTGCCATAGCCGCGGCCATCACCCATCCCCCCAACCATGGTCGTGGTTATCCCCCACCAACCCCACCTGCTCCTTCTTCTTCCGCGACTCTGTTGTGGCGATCTCCCTTCCACGATCCCTTTCAAATGGGAAGAGAAGCCTGAAATTCTGAAAACCAAAAGAGATAATAATGAAGAGAATGGCAATGATTTCGGGTTCTAGTTCGAGTTCAGCGAGTCGTTGGAGCGAGCCTCGCTCTTCGTTGCCGACGAGTTCTTCAATGGCAGCAAAATCAAGAACCTAAAGTCACCGCCGACGAGCTCTTCAATGGCAGCAAAATCAAAACCTTAAAGCCGTCGCCTCATCTGTAGTTCCCCGATCACAACTTCGCCTATTCTCCCAAATCGCCGATCAACAAGAAAACTCTCAGATAATCCCTCTCGACAAGACACGAGAAAAAGGATTTCGACTCCTTCCAAGTCGCGATGGAACGGGTTTGCCAGAAGCGAGGATGTGGGTAGGTCTATGTAGTATAGAGAGAGAGAGAGGGGGTCACGACCATGATCGTCAGCTTCTCATTCGATTGCCACTGCCACAATGGGCTTCGCCGTCATCTGTTTCTATCGGAGTGGACTTCATCACAGTGGGCAGTGTCGTGGCCACCGTCAGCCAGCGAAGCTTCGTTGAAGCTTCTTCCACAGATGTAAATGTATATTTATATATGTGACGTAAACATATATAAATACAAAATATGATGTAAACGCACAAACAGATATAAACATATATGATATACAAAATTATGTTATGTCATGCACCTTAAACAGTGCGTGATGTCACGCACAAACGGATGTAAACGGTAAGGATTAAAAATCTATTTTTTTAATTGTTTAAAGACCGAATCTTGAGATTTTTTAGGTAAGGGACTAAATGTCATATTTTGTAATAGTTTAGGAACTTTTAGATGTATTAAGCCTTTAACAAATAATGCTTTTATATCATTCCCGCTTTATTAGTTCTTTGTTCGTTGTATATATATTCAACCTCTGGAATTAATATATATATATATATATATATGTATGTATGTATGTATATTGTGGGTTTGGATTCATGCTATGTTGGAATCGCATTTTCAAAGTGATGGTATCCTATTAGGCCTAATTTTATTGGGAGTTACCTAAGGCGAAAGGCCCCACGTTGATTCGCGCGCGTTCACTACCACTTAATTAAATTGGAATATAATTAGATAATGAAAAAGGTTCAAATTGACTTTTTTTTTAAAACTTTTTCAATTAATTCAATTGAGTCCAAAATTAAGTATTAGCGCAAATAAACTCAAACCTTTTACGTACAGCCTAAATACATTCAATATTTGTCTACTTTCATGTATAACTTACACGTCTCAAATGTAATACATAAAAAAGAAGAAAGATCAAGCTCTATGAACTTTTTTGTCAAAAGAGTCGTTAGTTTTTAGTTTTAGATCAAAAATAGTTGATTGTTCTTGTGAATTGTCAACATGACCTTTTCACACTCTTTATAATTTTTGTGCAAGTTTAAAAAATATCAGTTATTACTATAATATGTCTAGAGTTTCTCAAAATTATTGACATGTTTGATAAAATAGTCGACCGTTTGTATGACAGTCTTGACGAGTTCAAGTTGTAAAATCTGTCGACTAAATTTTTAAACAAGCTAACAATTTTTCTAAAAATATTGAAAGTTTGCCCTAAGTTGTAAAATTCTCAATAAAATCATTAAATCGGTTTGAAAAACTACTATAACTTCCGTAACACCCCATTTTTCTCAAGCGTGCGTTAATATGGGATTTTGAGAATATTTTTTTTTTCAACATAAACAATTCCAACAATCATGTTCTACTTTCTAGCATATCAAACTTAAAAATAAATAAGTTAAGACAAGTAATTATCACATATGCAGAAAAAAAATCGAAATCTTAAATAATTGTAAATTCCTCATTTATGTCCAAGTAACGTATCGATATTTAACATAACATCATCAAAATAATACATAATATCTGAATAGCACAAAATATGATCAAAGACTTACTAAACTTTCAAAACATAAATGACGGCTATATCTTGACGACCTCCTTTCCCTTGGTACATTTACTTTAATCTGAAATGTTTGAATATTCCAAACACATAGTCTAAATTAGATGCTGAATCATCTAAGTGAGAGTTCAAAATATTTTCATAAATATATGTAAGACTATAAATAAATCAACAAACCCTGACATGTCCCAACCCAAAAGCACTAATTGTGATGGACTAAATTTTGTCACGAAAAGTATGTTTTTTGTGACAAAATTGTGACAAAATAGAGTTTTCTCATGCCAAATTCAAAAAGTGAATAAAGTTGTGACAAACTATATTTTGACAAAATATTTTGTCATAATATAGTGATGTAGATAATTTATAATGACAAAATAATTTTTGTCATAAAATTTTGTCACATGAAGTTGGAGCCAAATTTTTTGCACCAATTCAACTTATATAATATGACAAAATAATTTTGTCACACAAAATTTTGTCACAATATTTAATTATATAAGATGTAATTACAAATTATTTTAGTCACAATAAGTAATATTTTTTATAACAAAAATAGATTACACAACATAGTATTATAAAAAAAATATATATGACAAAAATACGTACGTAACAAGAAATTAATTTTTTTGTGAAAAAAATAATTTTATTAAATTTATATTTTCAACTTGTAGCGTATCTTTTTTGTCACGAAAAATAATTGTGATGGATTAAATTTTATCACGAAAAGTATCTTTTTTATGACAAAATTGTGACAAAATAGAGTTTTCTCTTGCAAAATTCAAAAACGGAGTAAAGTTGTGACAAACTATATTTTGACAAAATATTTTGTCATAATATAGTGATGTAGATAATTTATAATGACAAAATAATTTTTGTCACATGAAGTTGGCGCCAAATTTTTTGCGCCAATTCAACTTAGATAATATGACAAAATAATTTTGTCACAATATTTAATTATATAAGATGTAATTACAAAATTTTTTAGTCATAATAAGTAATAATTTTTATAACAAAAATATGTACGTCACAAGAAATTCAATTTTTTTGTGACAAAAAATAGTTTTATTAAATTTATTTTTTTAACTTGCAACGTATCTTTTTTTTTCATGAAAAGTAATTGTGATAAATTAAATTTTGTGATGAAAAGTATTTTTTTTGTAACAAAATTGTGACAAAATAGAGTTTTCTCATGTCAAATTCAAAAAGTGAGTAAAGTCATGACAAATTATATTTTGACAAAATATTTTGTCATAATATAGTGATATAGATAATTTATAATGACAAAATAATTTTTGTCACATGAAGTTGGCGTCAAATTTTTTGCGCCAATTCAAATTAGATAATATGATAAAATAATTTTCTCACAAAAAATTTAGTCACAGTATTTAATTATATAAGATATAATTACAAAAAATTTTAGTCACAATAAGTAATAATTTTTATAACAAAAATAGTTTCTCACAACATAGTATTATAAAAAAAATGACAAAAATATGTACGTTACAAGAAATTTAATTTTTTGTTACAAAAATAATTTTATTAAATTTACTTTTTCATAAAATACATCATATTAGGCATAAAAAATAATAATCTTGTAGGTGCCCCTAGCTAGAGACCCACAACAAGATGACATAAATGTCAAAACCTATTAAAACATTACATATTCTTCTTAATATTGACAACGGAAGCCACACTTATACATTCTTACTTATAGAAAAATACATTTGGATCCACATCCCCATAATGTAACTTAATATTACACCTTATTAAGGTTCACAATCTACCATATCTCCTCAGGGGTACAATCTAAAACATAAATAAACATAAATTAATATTACACACCACAAAACACCCCTCAAGGACCTTTGATTGAGACGGCTCTGTACACACTGCTACCCCATGGATCCTGATTCACTTGGCTCGCCCTCTACTTTAACCTTACCTTTACCTGGAATGATGCAAGCAAACATGAGCCATAAGCCACAAGTCAAGATATAAAACTTCGCATAACTTAATAAATCACCCCAAAATCCAAGAATTAAATAATTTTCATAAATACTCGAATATTCAATAATCACTTCAAATGTCGAAATTAAAAATTACTAATTATCTCAAATTTCGGGATGTTACAATTCTCCTATCCTGTTGTACGTATTTCCTGTATGGGCCAGACTTGATCTGATGGGCCGGCCCAATCACTCGAAACCAAGAAGGCCCGAACGACCTTACTAAGGGAGGTTCAGCCACTACCAAAATCTAGAACTCGTAAAGCGAACATCTGGCGAACTCCCGATGAGCCTCCAACGAGCTCTCAGCAATCGACTAACGAGCTCCTAAAAGTATCCTTCAGATCGCTGGACCACCTAGGTCGCTAGCCTAAAACCAATCAGCTCGCATAAAGTGGTAAAACTGCTAAGGAGTCAGAGGTAGGGACCGTTCACTGCAACAGCCCATGCTCCTCGAGATGAAAATCTCACTTACAATTTTGTACAGATGATAAGGACTGTTTGTCTCCCATTATATCATCTTTTTATTTCTATATGTTATCCGAATTGTAAAGCCCCATCGATTATAAATATGGGGCATAGGTAACACAAGGGATAGGGGGAATAATCAGAAACCGCCATTTTGAAGGAATAATCAGAGTGCGGGCGTGGAGTAGGCATCGTTCTGGCCGAACCACGTAAAAATCGTTAAATGTTCTTCATAAGGTCTGAAACTTCTTTTCTTTTTCCTTTCCTTATTGTGACTCATAATTATTTATTGCGACCCAAAACGAATCACACTCGACTGGAATTGAACGTCGACATCTCCTTAATTGAATTTCGTCCTCGAAATTCGTACTCGATTTGTTTCCTTAGAACACATTGACTGCTCCCACGATATTACTCAACATCACTTTCAATATATTCCATATCATCATTTTTCAGTATCTCACCGGGCGCCATGTTTTGAAACATAGGGTCGGAACTATAAATATCCGAGAAGCCTCAAACTCCACTTTCGCGAGCCTGGATAAGTTTTTTTTCTTTCTTCTTGCCAAAATCTTCAAAATAATAAAACACGTTTTTCCCATAAAGAAGAGAAAGTTATTTTATTTATTTTTTATTTTTTATTTCTTTTTTTATTTTCTTTTTCTTCCTTATTTCTTCTTCTCTTTTCCTCTTTCTTCTCCTTCTTCTCCTTCCTTCCTACAACGCATTGACCCCGCGCGCGAACAGCTGCCGCCACCTCTGACAGCCACCGCCACCCCTCTCTGCAGCTGCCTCCGGCGCCTGCTCTGCCATCGGCCGCGAGCCACAACGTGGTTTCCCTGCGTCCCAGCCGTCGATCGTAACTCCGTAACTCCTTTTATCCATCACCGCTGGCCCAATCGGCCCTTGCGTCAACCAAATCTGCACCATTGGATTAATTATTTCAACCCCTCCCTTTTCCTTAACTCTGTTCTTTACTAAGAATCACGTGATAACCTACCGAAGAGTAACCCATCGCTCCCAGATGGGGTTCGACCAGCTGAATCAATGATGTCAAAAATATGTTCGACCAAATCCACATGCATGCACTCCCTTCAAAAGCCTCGCAATAAACATAGCCTGATCAATAGATACTTATGACACATATGCCTGAGGTAAAAAATGAGAACAGACTAGCTTATGCAAAACATTACATTTAGGAGAAAAATGAGCCTTAGAGAATCTTGGTCCTAGCCACACTGCATCCTCCTTATCAGCCAATAAGTTTGCTAGATCTGTTTTTTCTAACTTAGGATCTTCTTCTTCCTTAACTCATCCGAAACTATCCATTCCACAATATCTCAACAACACTCCTCCATCTCCTAGTCAATTAATTCTCCCTTCTCAATCACCAACCCCGAACTTAAAAGAAAGCGAGAGTTTCAATTTATATCCAGATATGCATAAACAATTTGCATAATTAAGCATGAATGAATTTGAATTAAACCATAATTGAGCGTGAATCAATTCTTAATTAAACCTCACCCCCCAACTTGAATTGTGGATTGTCCTCAAACACACTAAAATGTAGAAATAAGGAATACCTGAAAACTGCAATGGCGTGAGGCACAATAAAAGTTGGAGATTTGACATACCTGGTGATCATCAATGGAGAGAAAATGCCTGTGATCATCAATACACACAGAAAATCCACAACGTAGTAATTTAATTCTCCAGATGCTCATTGATAATTTCGGCCGAATACAATAGCTCCTAGCTCATCAACGGCTTCAAGTTCTGCATTCGGCCAGGGGTTGTTGCTAGCGTTGACAGGGTCTGGATTATCCACAAAAAATAATTCATGACCACTATATGAAAGATGTCCAATACTAGTTTCTAGGAGATCCCAATTTGGAACAACTAGCGTGATTGGACATGAGCTAGCAAGAAAAGACTATTGCATCAACGCAAGCTGGGATTGCAGATAGATAATCTGTTGTTGAAGGGTAAATATGTGGGAAACACAGCCATATATGGGGTCGTTAATCCTGGCTTGGGCTTTATACCAGAGTGTAAATGCAGTCCAAGTACGGTCATCTTCTGGAAGTTGGGCCAAGATCTTTGAAACATTACTAGCACCAAGCATCTTGTGAATGGCGGCAAAATGATCATGTCTTTGATCATATAAGAAGTAAGAGGCAAAGATGCACCCTTGGATACATTGTCTTCTCAAAAAATTGCAAGCACCACATGGGGAGCCGGTTCTTGGCATGGTTTTTCTAGTATTATTATTATTATTATTATTATTATTATTATTATTATTATTATTATTATTATTATTATTATTATTATATTTATATAAATTTTTCAAGGACTCGAAGTGACAGAGGATGCAGAGGGTTGACAGTTAGGATTTGGGGTTTGGGGCTAGTGATGATGATGTTGGTGAGACACACACATCCAGGTTAAAGAGAGAGGTATTAGATTTATGAGAGAAAATAAGAAATAAATAAACAACAACTAAATAAGAGTAAGAATGCTGATGATTTGGAGCTCATCGTGAAGTCGACTAAGGGAGATATCAAAGATGTGGATTGACAGATGTGGATCCGATCGCTGAGACGACAAAGAGACAAGATAACGGCGAAGCAGTGGAGATGTAGAGATTTGAGGGCGAGGGTTTGGTGAAAATCTTGCCAAGAAGAATGATTGACCCTATTTGGATCAATGAGATGCAGGGATGAAGGAGACAAAAAGTAGAAGAAAAGAAAAAATTCTTAAAAAATAGTGACGAATTTAGAGACGGAAAAAAATCCGTCTCAAATTTTTTCGTCTCAAATTTAAGACGAAAATTAATCCGTCTCAAATTTATAAAAAAAAAATATTATTTTTAAAAATAATATAATAAAATATAGGTATATACTATAATGATATATATTATATCACCCATTATAATGATATATATTATAATAGTATATTTAATTATATATTATATATTAATTTAATATTTTTATATATTATTTTTGGGATAAATCCCTAGTTATTTAATAAATTTTGAATGTTTTTAATAAATTTTAATATTTAATAATAACTCTAAATAGTTATATAATCTTAGATGACCTGCCCAAATTCCAAGTCCCAAATTGGCAAATTCCCCCCAAATCATTCTCACTTTAGTGATATTTCATAAAGTGGATGGACAAAAGAGGCTATGAGGAGGCCAATTGGCAAAGACCCCACGTGCTGTCAGGGCCTGTCAAGGCCTCTTTTGATATATATATATATATATGTGTGTGTAGAATGATTCTTACTTAGTGAGACAAAAAAATAATAAAAAGAATAATAAGGATGAAAATTAATTTATTTCAAATTTAAAAAAATTAATTTATTTTATTAGTTAATTATTAATTATTTATCAATAAAATAATTAATAATATAATTAATTTAAAGTGATATAGAAATAATGAGATGCAGGGATGAAGGAGAGAAGACACAGGGAAGAAAAAGAGAAGAATGCGAAAAAAAGAAAAATTATTAAAATTATTCTATTATCATATTTTAAATGATTACAATAAGTTATTATATTATATTAATAAAAATAAGTAAGTGAATTAAAGAGGCGGGAGATTCTCCCACCTCCTTCTCTAGTCAAATTCCAAATCCCAAATTAGCAAATTCCCCCCAAATCCCAAACCCAATCTCTTATCTTCTCTCATTTTCTCTATCTCCCCCTTACTTTCTTAATCTAAATAATAATATATTAATTATTACAATTAGTGATATTTCATAACGTGGATGGACAAAAAGGGCTATGAGGAGGCCAATTAGCAAAGACCCCACGTACTGTCAAGGCCTCTTTTGATATATATATATATATGTGTGTGTGTGTGTTTGTGTGTGTGTAGAATCATTCTCACTTAGTGAGACAAAAAAATAATAAAAAGAATAATAAGGAAGAAAATTAATTTGTTTCAAATTTAAAAAAAATAAATTTATTTTATTAGTTAATTATTAATTATTTATCAATAAAATAATTAGTAATATAATTAATTTAAAGTGATATAGAAATAAAGTGGATGGCCAAAAGGGACTATGAGGTGGTCAATTGGCCAGACCACATGTAATCATGAGAATCCAATGTAATTGGCTGTCCTTGTAAAAAAAAAAAAAAAAAAAACTTTAATAACCAGACCACCCCTTCTACCCCCTCTCTCTATTTGTCTCCACATTTGGTTGAACTCACTCTTGCTCATTTTCTCTTCCTCCAATTTTGTCAACTAATTTTTAGGTACTCTTCTATATCTCTATCTTTTATGTATTTTTAGTGAACAAATAAGACTTCAGACATTAGTTTGGATGTAATTTTATAACCAATTAATCTTAATTTCTCATGATATTTTGTTGTTGTTGTTGTATAACACATATCTATCTATTTATTTATTTATATATGTATTATCTTTATCTTGGACGAAATGTCAAAGAATAATTTCTCATATATCTTTGTCTTGCTAAAACTTTAGAATCCTAAACTTCATCCAAAGTCAATACAAATTTATTCATAATCCAAACACAACATAGAAATTTGTTTGCTTCAGCATAGAAAAGGCATAATAGTTTTTTTAATATTATAATTATTTTTAACTTATTTTTATAAATTAGTCTTAAACGTGTCATTAATTATATAAAATGTGTCATTATTTTTAAATTTCTCATATTAAAGATTTGTTTTTGTTGTTGCCAAAATACAACAATCTATTTTTTTTTATTGTGGACAGACGCAAGAGTCTCGGGAGTCGTGTCTTCACTGATGAGAATCTTGACAAACGATTGGATCTGTCAGAGTTCCAAGTCTGATAATCCGACAGTGCTGATGGTCTGACAGGTTGATGATCTTGTGGGCTGATGATCTGGTGGCCCCAAAGTGATCTGGTGGCCTTGAGGATGACGAGAGACCTCAGGGTGATGGGAGGCCTCAAGATGACGAGAGGCCTTGGGATGACGAGAGGTCTCGGGATGACGGGAGGCCTCAAGATGACGAGAGGCCTCAGGATGATGAGAGGCCTCAGGATGACAGGAGGCCTCAAGATGACGAGAGGCCTCGGGATGACGGGAGACCTCAAGATGACGAGAGGCCTCGGGATGACGGGAGGCCTCAAGATGACGAGAGGCCTCGGGATGACGAGAGGCCTCGGGATGACGGGAGGCCTCAAAATGACGAGAGGCCTTGGGATGACGAGAGGCCTCGGGATGACGGGTGGCCTTGTTGGTGATGAGAGGCCTTGCTGGTGACGGGAGGCCTCGGAGTGACGAGAGGCCTTGCTGGTGACGAGAGGCCTTGGAGTGACAAGAGGTCTCGGGATGACGAGAGGCTTCAAGATGATGAGAGGCCTCGGGATGACGGGAGGCCTCAAGATGATGAGAGGCCTCGAGATGACAAGAGGCCTTGATGGTGACGAGAGGCCTTGCTGGTGACGAGAGGCCTCAGGATGATGGGAGACCTCAAGATGATGAGAGGCTTCGCTGGTGACGAGAGGCCTTGATGGTGACGAGAGGCCTTGCTGGTGACGAGAGGCCTTGCTGGTGACAAGAGGTCTCGGGATGACGGGAGGCTTCAAGATGACGAGAGACCTACAAAACGAGAGCACCGTTAGGGCGCGGGTGGGGGTCCTCGCGCAAACCCTCAGATGCTTAAGTTAGATCTTGAGAGAAAATCATAAGATTGTACTTCAATTGCTCAAAATAGCGTACCTTGTGATGAAGGCATGATCTCGTATTTATAGTGGAGGAGAGAGAAAATGTGTGAGAATCTCGCGGCCCATTTTGAGTGGATCCCATACCTCAACTTCATACCCGATTTTCATGATGATTGAACTCGAATCTCTTGAAACTCAAAACATAAAAGTTGTAGATAATTCTCTTAAATTTTCATATAACTTTGAATCAGGTAAATTGGAGTTCGTATGAGAAAGTTATGGCCGAAAAACTGAAATAGTGTCATACCCACTCGGCATAACCGAGTGGGTCATAAATAACGAGTGGCCACTCGGTCATAACCGAGTGGCCACTCGATCATGACCGAGTGGCCACTCGATCATGACCGAGTGGGGGCCACTCTGTCATGTCTTCTTTTGCCCGACCGAGTGGGGGGCCACTCGGTTATGCCTTCTTTGGCCCTTTTGACTTGGTTCAAGTCCATCTTCCTTCAATACTTGACTCCGAGCCTTCATAGTGTAGGTGCATCAACTTTATACCTAATTTACCCCTTGATTAACCCCGAATATATCAAAACTCAAAACATAAAAGTTGTAGATAATTCTCTTATCTTTCCATATAATTTTGAATCAGGTCAATCGGAGCTCGTATGAAAAGGTTATGGCAAAAAAAATGAAGCAGTGTCATACCCACTCGGCATAACCGACTGGGTCATAAATAGCGAGTGGCCACTCGGTCATGACCGAGTGGGGGTCACTCGGTCATGTCTTCTTGTGCCCGAACGAGTGGGGGGCCACTCGGTTATGCCTTCTTTTGCCCTTTTGACTTGGTTCGAGTCCATCTTCCTTCAATACTTGACTCCGAGCCTTCATAGTGTAGGTGCATCAACATTATACCCGATTTACCCCTTGATTAATCCTGAATATATCAAAACTCAAAACATGAAAGTTGTAGATAATTCTCTTATCTTTCCATAAGACTATGAATTAGCTCAATCGGAGCTCGTATGAGAAAGTTATGATCGAAAAACTAAGGCAGTGTCGTACCCACTCGGCATAACCGAGTGGGTCCTCCCCACTTGGTCTCGGCTCGACCTCTTGCTCCTTCGGCTTATTTCCTTGATCTCCTACAACCCGTTGGGCTTTTGGGCTTCATGTCCATATCTCAAGACTGTTTTTTAGGTCTTGTGATTCTCCATGTTTACAGGGCATATCAATTGCTCCCTACTCTTTTAGCCGAAAGGTTCGGATGAAAGAGTATCTTGTCCGGTAAACTTTTGAACACCACTTCTATTTTAGATGCTTAATCTTCTACACATCCTCTCGAGCTTGTTTGCACATCATGCTTTTAAATTTCTGGACTCTTGTGATTTTTATTTCCTTTGCAGAAGTATGAGGTAGATATACTAGTAAGTTTGCTTTCCATAGATGTCGAACTATGCATCGAACGATGAGTTTGATTCTACTCCCAATTATTGAGTTATGCGCGGGACAATATGCTTACATTTAATTTTCCTTTGTTGTTAGGCTTTAATCAGGACCATGAGCTTGCGTTTGTTTTTTTTTTCTCCCTTTGTCGGGCTATAAGCGGGATAACGGGCTTGAATGTACTTTTACCTCGTTGTCGGTCTATGAGCGGGGCAATAGGCTTGAATGTACTTTTACCTCGGTGTCGCGCTATAAGCGGGACAACGGGTTTGAATTTATTTTTTCCTCGTTGCTGGGCCGTGAGCGGGACAACGGGCTTGAATGTAATTTTACCTTGTTGTCGGGCTGTAAGCGGGACAACGAGCTTGAATTTATTTTTCCCTCGTTGCCGAGCCGTGAGTGGGACAATGGGCTTGAATGTAATTTTACCTCGTTGCCGGGCCATGGGCAGGACAACGGGCTTGATCGAATTTTACCTCGTTGCCGGGCCATAGGCGGGACAACGAGCTTGATCGAATTTTACCTCGTTGCCGGGCCATAGGCGGGACAACGGGCTCGATCGCGTTTTACCTCGTTGCCGGGCCGTAGGCGGGACAACGGGCTTGATCGAATTTTATCTCGTTGCCGGGCCATAGGCGGGACAACAGGCTCGATCGCGTTTTACCTCGTTGTCGGGCCATAGGCGGGACAATGGGCTTGATCGAATTTTACCTCGTTGACAGGTCATAGGCGGGACAACGGGCTCGATCGAATTTTACCTCGTTGCCGGGCCATAGGCGGGACAACGGGCTTGATCGAATTTTACCTCGTTGTCAGGCCATAGGCGGGACAACGGGCTCGATCGCGTTTTGCCTCGTTGTCGGGCCGTAGGTGGGACAACGGGCTTGATCGAATTTTACCTCGTTGTCGGGCCATAGGCGGGACAACGGGCTCGATAGCATTTTACCTCGTTGCCGGGTCGTAGGCGGGGCAACGGGCTTGATCGAATTTTACCCCGTTGCCGGGTCATAAGCGGGACAATTGGCTCGATCGCGTTTTACCTCGTTGTCGGGCCGTAGGTGGGACAACGGGCTTGATCGAATTTTACCTCGTTGTCGGGCCATAGGTGGGACAACGGCCTCGATCGCGTTTTGCCTCGTTGTCGGGCCGTAGGCGGGACAATGGGCTTGATCGAATTTTACCTCGTTGTCGGGCTATAGGCGGGACAACGGGCTCGATAGAGTTTTACCTCATTGCCGGGTCGTAGGCGGGGCAACGGGCTTGATCGAATTTTACCTCGTTGCCGGGCCATAAGCGGGACAACGGGCTCGATCGCGTTTTACCTCGTTGCCGGGCCGTAGGTGGGACAACGGGCTTGAGTTTATTTTTTCCTCGTTGCCGAGCCGTGAGCGGGGCAACGGGCTTGAGTTTATTTTTCCTGTAAGTAGAGCATAGCAAACAAACTTTCACAAAGCAATGTGTAATGGAAATGCTTACATTTTTTGAGATAAGTGAGTACATCCACTGTTTCATTTTGGGTCTTATTGTTGCCTCTGAGCACGAAATGTTTAGTTTCTCGATCTTTAACATAGGCTCTCTTCAATGTGTCTGAATTTTGCTCCCAGTTTTCTCTTTAAGGGCATTAGTGGTGGCTAACAGCCTTTTTCTAAGGGCATGTCATTTCGTGGCTTGTCTAGATGGAATAGGAGGAGTCCCTTACCATAGTTTCACTGCCCGAGATGACATGCATGGGCTCATGAACTGGTTCATTGTCTAGAGGTGGATTCTCTCCGTAACCCCTTCCTCTCTCATGACATCTCTGATTTGATCTCCCCCGCTCTTCCTGTCTATCTTCTCCTCTTTGAGGATCACCATCTTTGACCTATATGTACCTTTGAAGATGTCCTTCACGAACTAGCATCTCAATCTGATCTCTTAACTCCCGGCACTGGTCAGTGCAATGACCACGGGTTCTGTGATATCTACAATATTCTTCTCTATTCTTCCCCATTGGATGGTCAACTTTTTTCGGGAGTCTAATGAGACCTGACCCTTTGATGGCTGCAAGTATGGTTGACCGAGGTTGGAGGAGTTTGGTGTAATGGTGGAACTGGGGCAGAGGTATATCTGATCTTCTAACCCTTTCTTGTCGTCGAATAGACTCTTCTTCTCCTTCGCGCTCCTTTTTCTTCCTTTCTTTGTCCTCATTCCCTGCCACATTTCTCATAATTTCAGTGTGAAGGATATACCTGTTTGCTCTGACAAATAGATCGGCCAGGGACGTTGGGGGGTTTAAAGAAAGTGACTCTTGGAGAGAGGCGAGGCGCATCCCTTGGAGCATAGCAGACACTGCAACTTGGGCCGGGAAGTCGGGGACTTCAAGGGTGGCATTACGAAACCGATCCACAAATTGATGTAAAGATTCCTTATTCCCTTGTCGTATGCTGAGCAAATATGCGGCATCCTGTTTCCTTCGACTGTTATTCACAAAAGTTTTAGTAAATTCTGTCCTAAGATGCCCAAATGAGGAAATGAAGGCTTCTGGAAGGCTGTTAAATCATGTTCGAGCATGTCCTGACAGTGTTAAGGAAAATGCTCGGCACATTATATCGTCGTCCCATCCATGCAATATCATCAGTGACTCATAATTCTGAACATGATCATATGGGTCGTCTTTCCTTGAGTAGAGGGTGATTTGTGGCATTTTGAATTTTCGAGGCAGTGGTCTCTCCAATATATCAGTCGTAAAAGGACATTTTCTTCGTTGGTGCTCTTCTGTTGCAGGGATTAACTTTTTTCGTTCAAGCACTTCTTCTACTACTCTTTTCATATCATCCCTCATAGTGGCTGTTGTCTGATTGTCATGTTTTGTTGGCGTACTAGCCACTGTTTCATGATACCTCCGTCTTTGAGGGCTTCTGGTTTTGTTTTCCATTCTTGGGTTTTCATTTCTTCGGGGTACAAAATGAGGGTTCTTTCTTGGTGGTGGCGATCTAGGCCTACCCTCCTGTCGAGGCGTAGGTCGAGAATGAAAATCGGGAGTAGCTTCTTGGTAGGAATCGGCCCCCACCTCGGGCTGAGGTTCTGGGGGTGGCATAAACTTTTTCAGAGTATCGGGCAACGTCCCTACCAGCATCATACCTTGGAGGATACCAGCCATGTCTCGAAGTGCTTGCATGCCCATAATGTGTTGTTGTCTCAATGCTTCATACTCCTCCCACGGGACTGTGCGTGGTGGCTGTTGTGAAGTCCCGGCTTGGTCAGTAGGTGGCGGCCTTGAGTCGATAAGTAGTGGTGGTGGGATTGTTTGGTTCCCCACCTGCGTGTTGGGGGAAATGGGGCGGTCACCTCATTCAGGTTGAGCATTATGTGGGGGAGGAGGTGCTGCCTGTTGCTGAGTGTTTCGTGGTGGTAGGCGTGTTTCTATGCCTTGAGAGAGAGTTTGTCCATGTCCACGGGTGTTTGTCATTCTTGAGTTGACTTTTTGTCTTGCGTTTCCCACAGACGGCGCCAATTGTTGTTGCCAAAATACAACAATCTATTTTTTTTATTGTGGACAGACGCAAGAGTCTCGGGAGTCGTGTCTTCACTGATGAGAATCTTGACAAGCGATTGGATCTGTCAGAGTTCCAAGTCTGATAATCCGACAGTGCTGATGGTCTGACAGGTTGATGATCTTGTGGGCTGATGATCTAGTGGCCCCAAAGTGATCTGGTGGCCTTGAGGATGACGAGAGACCTTAGGGTAATGGGAGGCCTCAAGATGACGAGAGGCCTAGGGATGACGAGAGGCCTCGGGATGACGGGAGGCCTCGGGATGACGAGAGGCCTCGGGATGACGGGAGGTCTCAAGATGACGAGAGGCCTCGAGATGACGAGAGGCCTCAGGATGACGGGAGGCCTCAAGATGACGAGAGGCCTTGGGATGACGAGAGGCCTCGGGATGACGGGTGGCCTTGTTGGTGTCGAGAGGCCTTGCTAGTGACGGGAGGCCTTGGAGTGACGAGAGGTCTTGCTGGTGACGAGAGGCCTTGGAGTGACGAGAGGTCTCGGGATGACGAGAGGCCTCGGGATGACGGGAGGCCTCAAGATGATGAGAGGCCTCAGGATGACGAGAGGCCTTGATGGTGATGAGAGGCCTTGCTGGTGACGAGAGGCCTCGGGATGACGGGAGACCTCAAGATGACGAGAGGCCTCGCTGGTGACGAGAGGCCTTGATGGTGACGAGAGGCCTTGCTGGTGACGAGAGGTCTCGGGATGACGGGAGGCTTCAAGATGACGAAAGACCTACAAAACGAGAGCACCGTTAGGGCGCGGGTGGGGGTCCCTGCGCAAACCCTCGGATGCTTAAGTTAGATCTTGAGAGAAAATCAGAAGATTGTACTTCAATTGCTCAAAATAGCGTACCTTGTGATGAAGACATGATCTCGTATTTATAGTGGAGGAGAGAGAGAAAATGTGCGAGAATCTCGCGGCCCATTTTGAGTGGATCCCATATCTCAATTTCATACCCGATTTTCATGATGATTGAACTCGAATATCTCCAAACTCAAAACATAAAAGTTGTAGATAATTCTCTTAGCTTTCCATAGAACTTTGAATCAGGTGAATTGGAGTTCATATGAGAAAGTTATGACCGAAAAACTGAAGCAGTGTCATACCTACTCGGCATAACCGAGTGGGTCATAAATAACGAGTGGCCACTCGGTCATGACCGAGTGGGGGCCACTCCGTCATGTCTTCTTGTGCCCGACCGAGTGGGGGGACACTCGATTATGCCTTCTTTTGCCCTTTTGACTTGGTTCAAGTCCATCTTCCTTCAATACTTGACTCCGAGCCTTCATAGTGTAGGTGCATCAAATTTATACCCAATTTACCCCTTGATTAAGCCCGAATCTATCAAAACTCAAAACATGAAAGTTGTAGATAATTATCTTATATTTCCATATAACTTTAAATCAGGTCAATCAGAGCTCGTATAAAAAAGTTATGGCTAAAAAACTGAAACAGTGTCATACCTACTCGGCATAACCGAGTGGGTCATAAATAGCGAGTGGCCACTCGGTCATGACTGAGTGGGGGCCACTCGGTCATGTCTTCTTGTGCCCGACCGAGTGGGGGGCTACTCGATTATGCCTTCTTTTGCCCTTTTGACTTGGTTCGAGTCCATCTTCCTTCAATACTTGACTCCGAGCCTTCATAGTGTAGGTGCATCAACTTTATACCCGATTTACCCCTTGATAAAGCCCGAATCTATCAAACTCAAAACATGAAAGTTGTAGATAATTCTATTATCTTTCCATAGGACTTTGAATCAGCTCAATCGAAGCTCGTATGAGAAATTTATGATTGAAAAACTAAGGTAGTGTCGTACCCACTCGGCATAACTGAGTGGGCCCTCCCCACTTGGTCTCGGCTCGACCTTTTGCTCCTTCGGTTTACTTCCTTGATCTCCTACAACCCGTTGGGCCTTTGGGCTTCATGTCCATGTCTCAAGACTGTTTTTTAGGTCATATTGATTCTCCATGTTTACAGGGCATATCAATTTTTATTATTAATGAATAAAAATAAAATATTTTATAATCAATATGTAATTAAAAAAATTAGTCCTCTTCAATTGTAATTAAAAAATATTTTATAAAAGCATATAGATATTATTATATTATAGGAAAGTGAGTTTGAGTTCATATTATATTATAATAATATATATTATATCACACGACCCACCATAGCTTGTAGCTCATCATTTTGTTTTGTGTGGGCTACATTATGGTGTGCACTTGTTAGCCAGAATGAGATATAGCCAAATTGTAGAGGGGCAAATTAAATACATAATAATATATAATTATATTATATAGCCAAACGCCAATGGGATAGTCAAAGCTCATATATGCATAATAATTGTGTCAGGAGATTGAAATTAAATACATAAAATATAAATATTATTATATTATAGGAAAATGGATTTCATTGTTAAAGTACATAATAATTGTTTCAAGAAGATAAAGTTGATCAGCCTATTGAAATAAGACTTTATTTTGAGGCACATCATAAAAGTGATGGTACTTGGACCCACCCACAAGCTCAAGAAAACTATGTAAGTAACTTCATTTTATTAATTTTTAATGATATATTATTTATAATATAATTTATATAAATTTTTGTGCTTGAATTAACTTCTGTTTTTATTTTTATAGGAGCACATGAATGCTCTTTGGGTCAAAGCAATAGAGGATGGTACTGAAATGACTGGGCGCCAAATTTTGAAAAGGTTTTGAAGCCAAAATCTGGATATATTCGTGGACTTGGTTATGGGGTGAAACCAAGTAAATCTAGAGAACTAGAACTAGAAGCTCTTTTAAAAACTGAAAAGATTGAATCTGAAAAGCGAAATACTAAATTAAGAGAGCAAATACAAAGCCAACAAATCAAAATAAGTAATTTACAAGAATCTTATGATCAACTTAAATTTTTGATTGATGAGTTAAGACGTGAACGAAGTGGTGAAGTGAATACATCTACTTCTTTTCATGAAGGTAAATATATAATTTAATTATTAATTAAGTGTTTTATTCAATTCAAATTCATCTAATTTTCATTTATTCTAATATTTTTTTTTTGATAGATTGAAATTATGGAACAACAAGAGAAATTATAGAGAAACAAATAGTTGAAGATCAAGGATGTTTGGTGCCAAGTAACTTTATTTAATTTGTATGTTTATGTTTGGTGAAGATCAAGAATGTTTGATGAAGATCAAGGATGTTTGGTGAAAGTAGTATTGTTTTGAAGAATTGTTTTTATTTTAGAAATGATGACTTTCCATATATGAAGTTTTTTTATTTATATTGTTGATTTTATTTATTATATTTAGCATTGTTGACTTTAATATATTTCAAGTAGTTTTTTAATTTTTTACTTGATATAAGGATGAATAAGATATGTCTTAAAAATAATTCCATCAACATGACTTTTATCAGTATTAATATTTTCTTATTAAAGAAATTCGTTATTTGTGTGAATGATTGACACAAATATTTTTGTCATTATTGGGACATTGAGAATATAGAATATGACAAAAATATTTGTCACCTGTTTATAATTTTGAAAAAAATTATTTGTCACATTTTCTGATTTTATGAAAAATAATTTCATCAATATTAATATTTTCTTACTAAAAAAATTTGTCACATGAACTAATTACTAATACAAATATTTTTGTCACTATTCACTATTGGGACATTGACAAAAATATTTTGTTACTATTGAATAATTTTGAAAATTTATTTTGTCACTATTTCTATTTTATCAAAAAAATATTTGTCACAATATTTGATAATTGACAAAATTAATTTTATCATATTAAAATTATGTAAAATAAATTTTGTCACTATTTAAATTGTGACAAAATATTTTTTAATTTTATGACAAAATAATTTCATTAGTACTAATATTTTCTTACTAAAGAAATTCGTCACTTGTGTGAATTATTGACAAAAATATTTTTATCACTTTTTTTAATCTTATGAAAAATAATTTCATCAATATTAATATTTTCTTACAAAATAAAATTTGTCACCTATACTGATTACTGAGACAAATGTTTGTCAATATTTGGTCATTAACAAAAATATTTTGTTACTATTGAATAATTTTTGAGAAATTTATTTTCTCATTATTTCTATTTTATCAAAAAAATATTTGTCACAATATTAAATAATTGACAAAATTAATTTTATCACATTAAAAATGATGTCAAATAAATTTTGTCACTATTTAAATTGTGACAAAATACATTTTGTCACAAGATACATTTTGTCACGATAAAATATATGATTTTTATCTAAAATTTGAATTTATTGTGACTAAATAGTACCTATTGTGACAAAAAAAATTTCTTTTACAACAAAATAATTTGTCATAATAAGTTGGTTTAAGTGACAAAATACGTTTCGTCGCAATAAAATTATTGATATTGTGACAAAACTCACTTTAGTCACAATATACTTATTAAGACAAACTTGTGACTAACATGATGACAAACATTTTCGTCACAAAAAATATGTTGTGACAATTTTTATAATTATTGTGATAAAATATTTTATCACAAGAAGACTAATTTCTTGTAGTGAAAAATCCCATACAACGCTTAACTCCTACTTTGAGAAAAGAGCAATTTTTAAAAAAAAAACATAATCACATCGATGCATTGACATAACACCATCCTACTTAAGAGGGACAATAACCACGCATGAACCCGGATATCACCCCACTATTATGTCAGACTTTACGTTCCCACTCACAAATATTACGAATCTCAACACAACACAACCCTAGCCACAAGAGGATTACATCAACACTCTTCCTAAAGTTCAACGTCCACCTCAACAATAATGCTATCGCTCAAAAGAATATGAGGCGATGTTCACTCTCAGCCCTGCCACTTGAGGACCTATCAGAGTGGTGTCTACTCTCTGTCCCTGCCACAAGTGAGTATTACTCTTTGGTATGCATCTCAAGTGCTATCACTTAAGGGTTACATCCCAAGTTAACATCCCACATGGACAACATATAAATATATCAATGCCATAACACATAACATGCATCTTATAAAATCAACATTTTAATGCATATATTTTACGTACGAAATTCAGTACACATGAATGAAATATTTTGATCTTGCCAATGATAGATAGATTTGTTGATATAGTCGATGATCAGATCAGGTCTCTCACCAGAAGATTTCAAAATGTATAAAAGAAAAATGTTTTGTGAGTTATTTTGTAAGTTATGTCCTTTCACTTTTTGTTTTTCTCCAACAAATATTGTTATACTGTGATTTCAATTATCAGTACTAATATTGAATTCTTTTGGCCCTCCAAGAGTGCTTTTTGAATGTAATTTTTTTTTTTTACATTGTTTATAGATCTGAGAAAACAATTAGGAAGCACTTTCATGATCTGGTGATATATTTGTTGAGGCTTGAACCTTTATTTCTAGCAAATCTAAGCCGATAAAGGAAGGTTGTACTAATTAATGAGAGATGGAATAAGTGATTTAAGGAACATACATTATAACTTAATTTATCTTTAAAATGTGAATATCATGAGCTAACATACAAAATGCGATGTGAAATATGGTTGGTTGAAAGATATTGCTGCCAAAGGTTGGAATTATGATAATGGCACCTTTCGAGGAAGGTACTGTGCAGTACTTGAAGAGGCCTCAGCCAAAGTCTTTCTCGGTTCATATTTAAGGGCTCAACCTCACATCGTGCCGAAAATCCATGTTTAAAACAAGCGACATAGATAGATCTATGTGGCGTGGTGGGGAGTAGTGGGTTTGGATAGAATGACACTTGGAAGATGATAATATGTGATGAGGATGCTTGATAACGATATTTGAAGGTATATATGTTTTTATTTATTTTGTTGCTTAATTTTACTTTAATTATTTAAAATTAAAATTTATAGTTTTTAGCATGTGTTTTCGATACTGGAATTGGTGCTTTGTCCTTGGAAATAATATAAGTTGTGTTTGGTTGCTGAAATGGTGGTGTTTTTTTTTTTGAATTTTAGTTTTTAGTTTTTAGTTTTTAGTTTTTAATTTTGAATTTATTTTTATTTTTATATTTTGAGTGTCTATTTTGAGATATTTAAAAACGTATTTTTTTTATAATTTTAAAAAATTATTTCTTAAAACAAAAAAATTAGAAAACATGTTTGTTTTAAAATTTAAAAAAATATATTTTATGATATTTTATTTAAAAAATTTGATTATTAAATAATAAAATTAACTCTTTTATGATATGTTTGCTCTGTCGTGGCCATCATTTGGATGTTGCTTGGCGATCAGCGCATCATCAAGCCATCATTATTGGTTTCATGTGGCCATCGGTGATGGAGGATGAAGGAGAAAAGAGAAGTCGACGGTGGTGGACAAGATCAACGACAGCAACAAAAAAGGAGAAAAAAAAGAAGAGATAAGAGAAGAGAGAGAGACAATGGGTTCTGGGTTCTATGAGATTGGGTTTGAGGGGAGGTTTTTCACGTTTTATGTTTTCAGTTAGTTTTGGTTGAAAACACTCAAAACAAATGTTGTTTTGAATTTTTTTTCAATTTTTTTTTATTTTTAAAAATATGTTTTTGAAAATAGTAAAATATATACATTTTTAATATTTTAAAAAACTAAAAATTCAAAACAAATTGAAAACAACAAAAATAACATGTCTTTTAAGAGCATCTCCAACGAATGTAGCATTTCCAACGCCAACTGCAATTTGGCATAAAAACCATCCAACAAATACACCAAAATAGTGTTGGGCACAATTTTCAATCACCAAATTTGGTGTTGAGTGAATAGTATAACACCAAATTTGGTGTTATACTATTGAAAAATTCAATTGGCAGCTCGACAAATTACTCTTCACAGCCCACTCCATGCAAAATTATACATTAATCTTCAAATTCCCATTTTAAGCCCAGCCCACTACCTCCTCTGACTACCCCGACCACCGCCTCACCTTTCTCTTTTTCTCCTGCACCATACACACATATACACACACAAACACATACACCATATATATATCCACACACGATTTCACGGCCGTGGCCATGGCAACCACGACCATGGAAAATGACCCACCTCGCGAGGGGGGAGAGAGAGAGAGAGAGTGGCCGACCCACACACACAAACACACACACATATATATACTCACACACACGCGTGGCTGAGGCCATGGAACCTCCGCACCGCGAGGTGCGGAGGATTCCATAACTTCTGCACCTCGCAGTGCAGAGGTTCCATGGTCGTGACCATGCACGCGTGTGTGTATATATATGTGTATGTGTGGGTCGGCCATGGCCAACCCTCTCTCTCTCTCTCTCTCTCTCTCCCTCCCTGCGAGGTGGGTCAGTTTCCATGGTCGCGGCCATGAAATCGTGTGTGTGTGTGTGTGTGTATATATATGTGTGTGTGTGCGTGTGTGTGAGTGTGCATATATATATATGGTGTATGTGTTTGTGTGTGTATATGTGTATATGGTGCGGGAGAAAAAGAGAGAGGTGAGGCGATGGTCGGGGTGGTCGGAGGAGGTAGAGGGCTGGGGTTAAAATGAGAATTTAAAAATTAATGCATAATTTTGCAAGGAGCGGGCTGTGAAGAGTAATTTGTCGGACTGCCAATAGAATTTCCCTATACTATTTACTAACACCAATTTTTTTTTTCATTTTATTTTTAATTTTACCCCTTTTGTATAACTTCAACACAACTTATTCCCTTTATATCCTTTATCAGTTTTATTATATTTGTATATTTTGATTAATAATTATAAATATAAATTAAATTGTTGTAAAAAATATATACCAATAGAAATATTTTATTAAGATCTATAAAACGAGTATAATATTGAATATATCTTAAAATATTTAATGTATTTTATAAATACCAAGTTAATATAAAATGAACTCTTTTTGTTTATGTATATGAATTTTTTTATCTTAATAATTACTTAATAGAAAGAAAATATTCTTAATGCAAAAATTTAATAATATAATAAAAAGTAATAAAATTTCCATTAACTTAAATTAAAAATACATTATGAAAATAGAAAAAAAAAAGCTTAAATAAAAACAACAACAACATGGCGAAATATTAGTTGAAATATTATGTGAAAAAAATATTTATGGAAAAAATAGTTTCTTTGATTTAAAATATTAGTTGAAAAATAAGATGGATAAATAATTAGGTGGATAAATAATTAGTTTGATAAAAGTAAGGCGAAAATAATTAATTAAAAATTTAGTAAAAAAATTAATTAGAATAACATATTTTGAAAAAAATTTAAAAAATTATGAGAGCAATTTTTATTTTTTTTATAAAATGTGACTAATTATTTTTAATTATATTATACTAAGTTAAATAAATTAATTAATATTTATTAAATATTTATTTATAAAATATTGTTTAAAGATTATCTTTTACACCAATTTGGTGTTAAAAATTTTGATGTAAACCACTGTAGCACACCAAATTAGCCTTAAATTTGGTGTCTAACATTGGAGTTACTCTGAGGTTCAAACAATGGTCATTCTATGATGATTGGTGGGAGATAATTGGACAGGATACGAGAATTGGAGAGAATGCTAAGGCCATAGCTAATGTGGTTGAAGAGATAGAGTCGAAGATGAAAATGCTTGTTATTGTTGATGATAAAGGTAGGGGTGTGCATTCGGTTATAACCGAACCGAATTGATCAAAAAATACTAGTCGAACCGAATCGAATCGCATGTAATAATCGAACCGAACCGAACCATCCGATTAATTCTAACTAACTGAACTAATCGAAATCGAACTAACCGAAATCTAAACTAAGTTAACCGAACTGATAACCGATAATCGATTGGGGCAAAACAGTAAAAAAATAAACCGATTTGTAGAAATGAAATACAAGAAGAACATCCATTGAATTGATATAGAAAAATACAAAACCATTTAGAGATTGAGAGAAATATAAATAAATTTGTGTAAAAGAAGGAAATACAAACGAAAAACCTAGCAAAGGAAGAAATATCAAGAAACTAACCTCACTGAGTGAAAAAAATTGAAAAATTAAAACCTTAATCTAACGTCAATACTAACCTCTGTCTGACAGTCAGTCATTGTTGGTACTTGGCATGGGTCAATCGTCTAAGCACAATAAATGGAAGAAACAAGGAGACAGAGTCTCTTGCGATCGGCAAAGAGAAATGCGTCGGTCTGGGTCTGATGAAAGGGACGACGATCGGCGAAGGGAAAGATAGGGGGCGGTTGATTGCTGACGACAAAAGGAAAGGCGTTGAAGGTGGAGGCGACATCGATGGTGACGGACTCGAAGGGTCTCTCTCGACATCTCGCGTCCATCTTGGTCTAGCCTTCCAGTTTCAGGTGAGTAAGAGTCTCTGCCTCGGGTGCCACGACATCGACGTTAGCATTGAAAGGGGCGATGGTGCCTCTGTGCCAGAGCGTCGAAGACGATGGAAGGGAGAGAGCGGAGTGAATGGAAGGATCGCCTCCTGGGTCTTCTTTCCTCTGCCTCCGTGTGAATTTTGTTTGACTTGGGTGGGGATATTTTCACTTTGTTTTGTAAATCTAAAATTGTGTCATTTTTATAAGTTTGGTTTTGTTCGATTATTTTAAATAAAAAGTTAAATCGAATATTAAAAATTAAACTTTTCAAAAAAATTAATTAAACTAAAATTTTGAAAGAAATAACCAAATCAAATCCATCCAATTTATCAATTCAATTTGATTACTTCAATATAAATAAAGTTGTGCTCACCCCTGATAAAAGGAAACGGAACGAGGTGGATTCCAACCTCAGCTGCATATTCTCGGCCCAACATGATGTGGAAATCTTGCTGACAACAATAATAGCCAAAATCCTTCGGACGCCAAGAGAAAATAGGGAGCAAAGAGAAGTATAGGTCAATTGAGGGTGGCAATGAACAATCATTAGAAGCTCTGAAATTATTCATAGAAACGATAGAGCTAGGGCACTGTGGTTGAGGTTACACAAATGATTGGCTATGACTTTAATTTGATGTGACAAAGGCAAGGGCTGTCGAGATTCTTTGTAGTGATACGATGAACATAGACATTTTCTTTAGCCTTCTAGTTGAAGATAGTGCAACTATGGTTAGAATGTTACTGTGATGAGATCTTTTATGCTCTTGTTTATTTTTTTATTTTTAAATTAATTTTATGTGTATCGTGGACAATTAGTATAGATGTTAATTAAATTTTGTAGCTAATACGTAATAGTGTCTATGTATTGTGATTTTTGAACAATTGTATAGATGTTTCATACGATGTAAGTGAACCATAATTAAATTACTCTATTTTTTTCAAGATACAAATCTTATGCAACAATATTCTAAAGTTTAAGATTAAAAATTCTAAATTATGCTACGATATTTTATCCGCAAATCAACTGGACTCTCACTATCCAATAAAAATACGACATTATCTGATAAAAATAAAAATGAAACTCTATAAAAATGAGAGATCTCTCAAACGATAAGTCGTTGGTAGGCTCAAATTGTGACATGAATCGTTATGAGCCCTATCCAATGGTCTGGAATGGCCCATTAAGGGAGACAACTTGTGCTTGATTTTGATATATAATTTATTGACTTTTTAATGATAAAATGCCTATTTTTATCTGAAGAAAAGTAATAAAAATTTCTTGTCAAAAATATAAAATGACTTACAACAATTTTTTTTAGAAATAATTACGTATGTCACACAAAACCATGTATCTAGCTCTAAAACCATTTAAGTTAGATAAATAATTGTATTGGTTTTTTGCTTCTCTAGTTATATTTTCACCGATAATCTAATGTCTTACAAGACGTATAGATACGTATTAATAAATATTTTTAAAGGTAAATAATATTATACTTAATTAATAACGTTTATACAGATAATAGAAAAATTACGTTTATTAGTTGTTAATTTCTTATATAAAAATCATGTAAAATAAATTATTTAATTATATATTAAATTAATGTTTATGCACGGTAGGATAATTACATATGGTGGAGAAGATAATATTAAGTTCGTTTTTTGAAGAAGATATTAATTATTTTGAAAATAATTGATCATTTTAAATGGAATTTCAACCACATGGTTCACATGGCAATGGCTATTTTATGGCATGGATCGAGTGGCTAATGGTTATTGATGGGTAAGGGTAATATTCAATAAATGTATATTATTTTTAGCATAATGTCGTCTAAGAGACAAGAGGTACTTGGTATGGCGACAAAAGAATGGCAGACGAGCTAGCAAGCAGCGTTGACTTGTGGCTGCGGTTTACTTTGCTGGGGCCTGGTGAAAAAAAGGCTGCCAAATTGTGTTTGTTATTAGGAAAATGCAGTGGAACGAAAGTAGAAGCCGGCGTTTGGTGGTGAAAAGGTACAGCCAATTATTAATTTCACACGGGCGATTTCCAGCCACACCAGTGTGTGTGCGATGGCGTACATCCAACAATTAAGAAGAAGACGAAGAAAAATCTAATGGAACCAAACCCTAGAAAGCAAACGAAGAAGATGATGAGATGAAATCTTTTAGAACCTCGCATAACGGCTTTGCTTTCGACGGCTCAACCGCTTCCAAGCCATGATAGCCTCCCTCGCAAAACCAACGCACCACCTTCACGCCCTTCTCCTCCAGCACGTTCGCCTGTTCAATCTGCCTGTCGATCAACGGGTCCCCCTCATAGCCCGTCGTCAAAACCTTCCACCCCAGCTTCCTGATTTCATCTATGATCTCCCATTCTCCACCGGCCATCGGATTGGAATACGGGTGATCACGGTCGGCCCCCGCCGGCAGAGCCAGCTCCCACATCAGATCGGTTACGTTCAGCGGCACGATCTTGTCACCGGTCAATCTCATCTCCGACTCAGTTCTCTTCGTCCCGCCGTAGAACGCGTGGTGAAATATCAGCCCTCTGATTCTCAGAGGCTCCAGATCGGCAACGGCTGCTGCTGCGCGTAGCCCCATGAGGTAGGTGATGTTACCGCCGGCGCTGGTGCCCATCAGAAAGCAGTTTGAGAAGTCAGCAAATCGGGTCAACCACTCGTCCGGGGAGGTTTTGATCCAGTGCAACGCTTGGAAGCAATCGTCGTAGGCTGCCGGGAGACGGTGCTCCGGAGCGCGACGGTATTCCACGGAGACGATGACGGATTTGGTTTCAGCGGCCACGACGGCAACGAAATCGTGGACGATGGTTGAGCCGGCGGTGCATACGACGAAGCCGCCTCCATGGTAGTAGACGAGAAGGGGTCGCTTGGCGGGAGGGGAGTTGTCGAGTGCTTGGCGGGGCAGGTAAATCCGGGCCCAAGTGTTGGTGGATTGGTTGATCGGAACATCCTTGGTGAGCACCGGAGATGGGTGGAGGATATCTGCGGCTGCCGGCGTGAAAGGAAACTCGTAGACGCGTGAGACAGAGCCATCCGGATTTCGGAGCAGGCCGAGGTAGCCGTAGGGGTCGGCGGGGTCGATCAGAGATATCTTATCGGCCATGCTTCGGGTCGGTTCTGTGATGAAATTGCTACTCGAAGCTACGTTGACTTTTATGGGCTGTGCAACGTGAATGAACGCAAAGCGGTCGTCATCGCCGCCTTTTATAAGCCCGGCCTTAATCTTTTAGAACAGGATTAATTACGAACATTAATTGTTTACATAATCAGTCATGTATCGAACAGAAAAAGAGAGAGATTAAGATTCAATAACCTTATTGGGGTTAATCCAATCTAGTCTTATCAAAGTAATAAATATATAAGATAATTAAAAAAGATAAATTTAAAGATATATACAAATAATTGATTAAAACTAACATTTTTAAATAAGAAATTTTAGGGTCTCTGAGTTTACATGATTTGATGTATTTAGTGGGTAGATCGCAATTGATTTTTGATAGTTCCCAACAGGGTATGAAAGAAATGAGGAGTTGATAATTTGTTAGAGGTGAACCCAGACCCAAATGTCAATTCTCTCTATTTGCTTCAATGATTTGATAGAACATTCTCAGATACAATACAAGAGTCAGCTGCGTGCTTTATTCAGTTCAGATTGGAAAGCAAACGCTTCAAGGCAATCGTCGTACGTCGCCCGGAGACGATGATTGATCTGCTTTCGACGGCCACGATTGAGACGAAATCGTGGACTAAATTTGACACTGCGGTCAACACGACGAAGGCGCATCCATGGCAGTAGACGAGGAGGGGTAGCTGAGCCGGAGGGCATCGCTCCAGTGAATCGCGGGGCAGGTAAATCCGGGCCCAAGTGCTGGTTGATTCGTTGATCGAAAGTGAACACCAGAGATGAGGGGAGTGGCTGAGATCCGCCGAGACCGGGGCTGAAAGGGTACTCGGAGACGCGGTCGCTATTGCCGCTTTATAAGGCCCCGGTCTGATTAAAACAGCATTAATCATGCACGTTCTATCTAATTTAACAAATAATGCTTTTATATCATTCCCGCTTTATTAGTTCTTTGTTCATTGTATATATATTCAACGTCTGGAATTAATATATATATATGTATGTATGTATGTATGTATGTTGTGGGTTTGGATTCATGCTATGCTGGAATCGCATTTTCAAAGTGATGGTATCCTATTACCCCTCAAAAATTAAACTCAAAACCTTTTATGTACAAACTAAATACACTCAATATTTGTCTATTTTCATGTATAACTTACACGTCCCAAATGTAATACATAAAAAAGAAGAAAAAACAAGCTCGTTCATTTTTAATTTTAGAGCAAAAATAGTTGATTGTTCTTATGAATTATCAACATGACCTTTTCACACTATGTAATTTTTGTGTAAGTTTAAAAAATATCAATTATTACTATAATATGTCAAAAAATTCTCAAAATTATTGACATGTTTGATAAAATAGTTGACCGTTTGTATTACAATCTAGACAACTTCAAGTTGCAAAATTTGTCAACTAAATTTTTAAACAAGCTGACAATTTTTCTAAAGATATCGAAAGTTTGCTCTAAGTTGTAAAATTTTCAATAGAACCATTAAGCCGGTTTGAAAAACTACTACAACTTCTGTAACATCCCACTTTTTCCAAGCGTGTGTCAATCTGGAATTTCAAAAATATATTTTTTTTAAACATGCGCTCAACATAAACATTTCCAACAATGTTGTTCTACCTTCTAGCATATCAAACTTAAAAATGAATAAGTTAAGACAAGTAATCTCACATATGCAGAAGCAAAATTGAAATCTCAAATAATTGTAAATTCCTCTTTTATAATCCAGTAACGTATCGATATTCAATATTATATCATGAAAATAATACATAATATTTGAATATCACAAAACATGGTCAAAGACCTACTAAATTTTCAAAATATAAATGACGACTGCATCTTGATGACCTCATTTCCCTTAGTACAACTGTTTTCATCTAAAACGTTTGAATATTCTAAAATCATAGTCTTAAATTAGATGTTGAATCATTTAAGTGAGACACTACAAAAAAATGACTTTTAGCGACAGTTTTTTTTTGCATTTAAACTGCCTCTACATTGGCCGTCGCGAAGCATTTAACGACAATTTTCAGCAACTGCTGGAATAATCGCCACTAAGTAATAGTTTTTGCGGTGGTTTAAAAATCACCGCAAAATATGTGATTTAATAGCGATTTTTAAAATATTTAGCGGCGGTTTCAAAACCGCAACTACAATTAAAAAAAAATTAATTTTTTAATTTTAGCGAAAAATAAAAAAATAATAATTTTAGTGACGATTTCAAAACTGTTGCAAAAATAAAAAATTTATTTTTTTAATTTTAATGGGCTTGGTCGTGCGCCTGGTACCCCGAGGACCCCAGCCCTCCTTGCGCGCGCACTTGACTAACTCCTACGCGCGACGTGGCGTTGTTGGAAATTAATTCCAACCCTTCACCTCCATAAGTTTCGATCCGTAGACCTCCTCTATGCGCACGGATGCGCGAATTGCTTGACCTGCAAAGCCCCCTTGTATTATATGCGCACATATAATTTATATACTAATATAATAATTATTTTATAGAATTATATTTTATATATTTTAATATAAATTAAAAAACATTAATTATTTCATTATTTTTTAAAATAATAAAGGAATAAATTAAAAATAAATTAATTGAGTTAAATTAAAAAAATTAATTCATTAAAAAATAAAAAGAAGATTTTATGTATTTTTTAAAAATTATTAAAATTTTGTTAAATTTCTTTTTATTTTTTAAATTTAATTTTTTAATGAATTTTTTGATTAATTTAAATTAAATTTTAAATTTATTTTTAAGATTTTATATTTTTATTAATTTAATTTTTAATTATTTTCTTAAGGAATTTTTAATTTTTTAATGAATTTACAACAAATGTTAATTTAATTGTAATATTAAATTATTTAATTATTCTTTGAATTTATTGATGATTTTTTAAAATCGTCGCAAATATTAATTTAATTTTAATTTTTAATTTTAATTATTTTATTATTTAATTATTCTTTGAATTTAGTGACAGTTTTTCAGAATCGCTGCGAATATTGATTTAATTTTAATTTTAAATTATTTAATTATTCTTTGAATTTAGCGACGATTTTTAAAATTGCCGTAAATGTTATTTAATTATTTTTTAATTTAGCGGCGGTTTCTTAGAAACAACTGCAAAACTTAATTTAATGTTTTAATTATTTAATTATTTTATTAATTTAGCAACGATTTTCAAAAATCGTTGCAAAATTAAATATTTTAGTGAATTTTGCGACGATTTTTGAGAACTGTCGCAAAATGTAAAAAAAACCACTGCCAAAAACGTTTTTTGCTACGGTTTGTAAACCGCCGCAAAAAAACCGCTGTAAAAAATAATTTTTTTTGCAGTGAGAGTTCAAAGTAAAATCATTAATAAACTAACAAATCCTGACTTATCCTACCTCAAGAGAATCCCATACAACGCTTAACTCATACTTTGAGAAAATACCAATTTTTTTAAAGGCAACATAATCACATCGATGCATTGGCATAACACTATGCTGCTTAAGAGAGACAACAACCACGCATGAACCCGGGTATCACCCCACTATTATGTCAGGCTTTAAGTTCCCACTCACAAGCATTACGAATCTCAACACATCACAACCCCAGCCACAAGAGGATTACATCAGCATTCTCCCTAAAATTCAATGTCCACCTCAGTAGTAATGTTATTGCTCAAAAGAATCTAGAGTGATGTCCACTCTCAGCCCCGCTACTTGAGGATCTATCAGGGTAGTGTCCACTCTCTGTCCTCACCACGAATGGACATTATTCTTTGGCACGTATCTCAAGTGCTATCACTCAGGGGCTATATCCCAAGTTAACATCCCACCTAGACAACACAAACATGCCAATACCATAACACATAACATTCATCATATAAAATCAATATTTTAATGCATATATTTTAAGACACGAAATTCAATACACATGAATAAAACATTTTGGGGCGAACCTCCCACATAAAATCAATCTATTGCAGATCAAATTATTTGTATAAAAAAAATCAAATATAGGATCGAACCACCAAAATAAATAAAGTTTCAAATAAAACTATTCAATTTTAAATAGAATTATAGGGCGAACACTCACAATAAGCTAAGTTTTTAAGTATGAAGTCTCACAATAAGTCAAGTTTTTAAGTAGGAACGCTCATCTTAACGGTAATTCAAAATATTTCGATTCTCGTGTCAACCTCAGTTTTTGTACTATTACTCAATCTCGAGTCTCAACGATCCGTAGACATCATATTTATTCAAAAAATATCAACATCTATTTTTTTGAATAATTTTCTTATAATTTCTTTTTATTTTATTCTTATTTTTCTTAATAATTCCAAAATAAATACCTTTTTAAGGTTTTCCTAAATTTCTCTCCACCATAATTCATAAAATATTTTTCTAAAAGTATTAAAAAAAAATCTAGAAATTACTCATAAACCACGCGCCCTCACCCTCTAGGCGCGTGTATTGCCCGTGATGACTAGCGCGTGCACCGCAGGTGCCAATCATCTTCTCTGACACCGGTCACTGGCGACTTATTGGATTCCCTCCTGCCTTGATCTACTCAACACATTGATCACATTGGTGCCTTTCTTTGCTAAAAAAACCTACTAGAAGGCCCTTGATTGTCCAGTTTAAAGCTCGGTTCTGGCGATCGTCCGATTTTCCAGCCAAGTTTGGATTTCCCTCGTTTTCACTCCAAAATGCACCAAACTCTCCAAAATTCTTCCTCTTGACTTGGGGAACAAAATCCCTTATTCATTCCCTCAGAAACTTTCCAAAACGTGAGGAATTTGAAGCCCAAGTTATGAAAACCCTCGGTTAAGCCCTCTTCTATTTATAGCATTTTCGGCCTCAATTTCGACAAATAAATGGCCATAACTTTGCCAACACGCTTCCTAAGCCCGTGCTTCACCATTCCCTGGCGAAATCAAACCATCCTATCACTGGACTTGGCTCGCTCGTGCGATGGTAGTTTGGTCGTGCTATGCGTACAATGTTTTCAAAAATTACACTTTTGGCCTCTAACTTATTTCTTTTGCATTTTGGCCTCTTTCCTCAAGTTCTTAAACTTTGATATTTCATCACATGAACTCCCAAGTTCTATGCTTCTCAATTGGCCTGATAAATTTGAAAAAATATCATTTTTACCCTGTTTTCAACTTAAATTGAAAATTATACTTAGACCCTAAATACGTGTTTCAATTGCAAACCCTTTTGTTCATCCCAAACCCACTTAAGGGTTGTTCTATTCACAAAATTAGAGCACTTTTAGGGTCCCGTAGATTTCTCGAAAGCCCATTACCTTCATTCAATTTCTGAGGCTTTAATTTAGTTGTACCAAAAATTATCTCTAATTTGATTTTTTTTCAGCGTTATAAATCATGTATTTAGACACTCGTCAATGACATAACTTTTTCCTTAGGTATCTAAGCTCCAAGGCACTCCTTGTAACTGATTCGATCACTTGTTGCCTTTACAAGTCTATTTTTTGGTATTTTAAACTTACATCACGTGAAATCCTTACGAAAATATGGGATATTACAACTTCTACCCTATTTCAAGCAAAACCAACAATCATAAATGTAATCCATGAGCACAATAAATAGAAAATCAATATATAAACCCTTCACATATATTTGCTACATTGATATCTTTCATTCTTCACTTTTTTCTTCAGCTTCAAAATCTTCAAATCTTTTTCACTGTCATCTTTATCTCTTGACCTAAAACTCATCCCTTTATTTTCTTCATGTGCATTCTTCAAAGTCTCTATATCAGATCTTAACTCATTTATCAATTCCATGAACCTCATTGTAAACTCAGAATCATACCACTCAAGAAATCTATAGTTCATCATCTAAAAAGAGAAAAGTTAAAAATAAAATCAAGTAGTTTTATTCATATAAGTTTCTTATTTAACTTCTTTATAAAATAAAGAAAAAACAATAATATTTTTGTAAACAAATACCTTGTAAGAGTAGAATCTTTTGCCTGAATTGCTGATACTTCAAGATACCCATATTGGTGCCTTCATACTAGCTACAATCACAATACCTAGCACACTCTTCGTAGTGGAAGTTAAGTTGATTGCTATTTCGGTGTTGTCGTGATGCTGTGGAAGTGAGTCCATCGATTATATGATGTTCGATTTCGAGTGGAAGATGAAAGAAGTTAAAACTTTTCTTTTGGGTAGAAGATGAGAGAAGTTAGGACTTTTCTTTTCTTTGATATTTTTTTCCTAAGATTATTAGCACATGTAAGTTAGGTATGAGAAAAATTGGGTTTATTGTTGATGGAATTGAGATTTATATGAAAAACATTATACATACTTTATAATCTAGGTCAGGCCAGGCCAGGCCAGTACAATATGCTTGATAGGTATAAGTCGAGTCAGTCTTTAGTGCAGGCCTGATTGTCGAACCCGAGCATTAGGTTAGTTTTCATCGCAATAACATTAATTCACCAGGAAGGCGATGGATGAGGAGAGGTTTTAGTCAATTCCTTTCCTGGTTCTATTTGATTTGGTCTAACGTTGTTGGATATCATTCTTCATGAAATCAAGGCTTCGTTTGGTTGGGCGATTTGACCGCTTATAAGCTGATGTAGTAGCTTTTAACTACCTAGCTTATTTATTTAAGTGTTTGGATTTAACAAATAACGTTTAAGCTATATAGATTAAACGCTCATATATCAGCATTTTACAAAAGTTTTCACCCACCAGCTTTTGAAAAAAGTTGATACTATTTAAGCTAAGTTGACTAAGTAAATGTCTATTTTACCCTCAATCTTTTTAATTATTTCCAGCCATTGCCTTCTTCTTCAACCTTTCACCTCTTTCTCGCCACTGTCACCACCAGTTTTTCCAACCGTCTGCCATCGCTCGTAGTTTTTCAGCCGTCACCATTGCCCTCGCCGTCTGCCATCGCCCTAGCTTTTCTAGCCCATCACCCCCAACGTTTGCCATCTTCCCACCCCATCGCCCTTGTCTTCGTCGTCACCCCCAAGATCCGCCATCGCGGTCTGTCCATCCATCTCCTCCTCTGCTCCTCAATGTCTTTGTATATGTATGTATATATATAACAGTAATTTTAACATATATATACATATATTAATATATTTTTAATTAATTTTAACATATATATTCATTTATAACAGTAATTTATAATTAATTTTATTTAAAATAAATATTTTTTATATTATTCAATAATATGTCTATTTTCGTCTTTTTATCATATTTTTATACCTTATTAGCTATTTCAAATCAAACACATAACTATCAACTAATAGTTTGAAAACACATTTTATTAAACACATTATTATCTTAAATACCATATAACTTAAATGCTATTATATAATTTAAACACTACCTAACTTAAACGCTATTTGAAAAAAGCCTAACTGAACTAAGCCCAACTCACGTCTGGCCCACTCTGTTTTATTTATTCAAATAGTTAAGCTAACAGTTACAGACAGCGGGCTTATTATATGTGGAGACATCAAGAACTTCTCATTTCTAAATCTTAAACCTTAATTAGCAAGCGATCGAAGACGAGATGAATTCTTTTAGAACATCACAGAACGGCTTTGCTTTGGAGAGCTCAAATGCTTCCATGGCGTGATAGCCTCCCTCGCCAAAACAACGCACCACTTTCACACTCCTCTCCTCCATCAACTTCGCCAGCTCTTTCTGACGGTCGATCAACGGGTCACCGTCGTAGCCCGCCACCAAAACCTTCCAGCCCAGCTTCCGGATCTCATCTAGCAGCTCCGATCCTCCGCCGGCAATCGGATTGGAATACTCATGATCACGATCGGCGCCGGCCGGCAAAGCCAGTTCCCACAACAGATCGTTCAAGCGAAGTGGCAGTATCTTGTCGTCGGTCAATCTTATCTCCGACTCAGTTCTCTTCTCCCCGCCGAAGTAAGCGTGGTGCAATATCAGCCCTCTGATCTTCAGAGGCCCCAGATGGTCAACAGCTGTGGCTGCGCGTAGCCCCATGAAGTAGACAATGTTACCGCCGGCGCTGCTGCCTATCAGAAAACAGTTTGACAAGTCTGCAAATCGGGTCAGCCACTCCTCTCCGGAGGTTTTGATCCAGTGCAACGCTTCGAAGGAATCATCGTAAGCTGCCGGAAGACGGTGCTCCGGAGCCCGACGATAGTCGATGGAGACGATGATCGATTTTGTTTCAACGGCTACCATTGAGAGGAAACCGTGGAATAAAGTTGAGCCGGCGGTGCATACGACGAAGCCGCCACCATGGTAGTAGACGAGGAGGGGTAGCTTGGCGGGTGGGGAGTGCTCCAATGCTTCCCGGGGCAGGAAAATCCGGGCCCAAGTGTTGGTGGATCGGTTGATCGGAACGTCCTTGGTGAGGACGGGAGATGGGTGGCTGAGATCAGGCGAGGCTGGAGTGAAAGGGTCGTCGCAGGCGCGAGTGATGGAGCCGTCGGAATGACGGAGCAGGCCGAGATAGGCGTAGGGATCGAGATCGCCGATGGGACCTAGCGCCGGTGTTTGATCGGCCATAGTTATGGTTAATCAATTTGTTCAGCTGCAAGTTCTGATGCTGAGTACCGTGTGTATGTGTATATATATATTTATGGTTTTCTTGCTGCTGTAAGTGCTGATGCCGATTTGAAGATTCCACAAATTTCATTGTCTACAAGCCCTCCTTCGATGCAAGTGCTCACGTACTTGTATCTTGCCCGCCCGCCACACCTTCCTCCCTGGCGGCGGATCCAAAAATTTATATAGAGCGGCTGAATTTTTTTTTTAAGATGCAAAACTTACATGAACGTCACAAATTTTAGAGGGGTTATAATTTTTTATTATATTATTATTAAAATTATTTTTATATTATAAAATATTTTTTTACATAAAAAAATTTTATATTAAAAAAATTTAATATAAAAAATTAATTTTTTAATACAAAACTCTAAACTTCAACACATGATAGTTCACACGTACATCTACCCTTACTTCTTCTCCTTTACTTGCTGACTTCTGCAACTATAATGGTGAACATATATAATCAATCTCTTCTCTTATCATCCTTGTTATTACGATAAAAAGTATCTTTTACGGTCCTGGTCCTTATCATTTGATCAATACCATTGCACCTTCAATTGCCATTTTCAATGGGACTGTTCTCTTAATTAGGCTACCCTAATTATTCTTTTCTTTTTTTTCATCGATCTCAATATTTTTTTATATGATTTTGAATACATTCTCTTATTTTTTAAATTTTGAAATTGATTTCGTATTTATTTTTCTCTAATTCTTTTTGTAAAAGTAGAAGCATAAAAACAAAATAAGAACTAAACATAAAAAAACAAGAAAATTCCCCACACACGTAAACAAATCCTAACAGTCTTTGGGGGAGGAAACGAGGACACGCAAATGTAGAAATTGTCTATCGGCGAATATTCCACGAATACCCTTCAAATTTCTTTTCTCCCCTTGATATCATCATATAATTAAGTCGATATTTATCGCTAGTCTTGTTTGGTCAAACAAGAAGACCAGCGCAGGCCGCAGGATTTGTGGGAAGTAATCGTTATCGTTTTTACTACCTCTCCCTCGCTTTTAGGGTTGCCAAAGCTACTGATGAGTTGGCTCAAAATTCGATTTAATAATTAGTTCAATAAATTAGTTTGTTATATAAATAAGTTGAGTTTGAATTTAAATATTTAAGTCATTTAATAAATGAGTTAAGCTTAAGTTATCATTAGCTTGACTCATTTGGCTTACAAGTCAGTTCAATATATTTAAATATATTAATTTTATAAATTTATTAAATAAAAAATATTTATTAGTTAATACTCAATAATATAAATATATACTTAATAATTTTATAAATATATTATTTAAATATATATATATACATAAAAGTAAAGTAATAGTCAATTTTGAGTAGAGTTGAGTCGAACCAGTTTATAGTCATCATCGAGTCGAACTCGAACTAAAAAAATCAACTCATATCAAGCTCAAATCAAACTATAAGCTAAGATAAAATCAATCCAATTGAACTCGAACTAGGCCTAACTCAACACAACTCGACATATTGCCAGGCTTACGCCCTCAATATATGTTTGCGTGCGTGCGTGGTTTTCTTCTTGCTGCTGTAAGTGCCGACGCAGGGAACAAAGTGTATAATACCGCCTATAAGTTTATAATATAAAATATATTGAAATTGAGTGTATAAAATATATAAATTATATTTGAAAAAAATTGGGGTAAATTTCAGCTTTGGCCTGTGGCTTTGATAATTTTAAAGGCACACTCCATTGTTTATTTTATATATCTCGGGATTATGATTTTTTCATTTTCAATTTAACATTGTTAATAGATATATAAAATTTATTACGCCACTTTTATTTTCCAAAGTAAATACATTTAGGGAAGAGCAAAATACAAAATTCAACTAGGCAAAGGCATTCTAGAAGTAGGCGTTATCAGATATATTATTTAGACATTTAATTTTAATATTTTACATATTTATATTAATATGATATATAATATAAGAAATTATCCAATTTAAGCTTCCATTGTCCACCACCCTTTATGAATTTTTTTGTTCTTTCCTTTTTTTTCTTTTCCCTAAGGGCTGTAAGGTGTGGGAACGAAACGTTCTCTGCTGCTTAGGGAAGTTGTGCAATGGATTCTCAAGGGACAAGTTCAAGTGATGGCATGGTGACACAAACTTTTGATTTGAATTAATTAAGATTTTGTTATGCACAGTGACTAGTCCAAGTTTAAAGAATGAGATCCAAAGGCCCATATTAAGTGATTGAGGAAGTCTCGGGAGCGATATGGTCGAAAGATCAAAGTGGTCGAGAGATTGATATGGTTGAGGGATTGAGAAGATTAACTCACCTTATACTGAGAGATCTACAGTGACCCCTTATGGAAGCCTCTCTTGATGTAGCTAAATGACCATTTAAGGAAAGCTTTAGAGATCACTCACACTCACAAGAAGATCTATATTCGAGAGACCAGAAATCTCTTTTCAGATGATATGAAAGACCCTTTTGAGAGACTATGTAATAGCCTATGTTGGCATGAGATTACCACGTAATTTGGATAAGTTTAAAATACCAAAAAATTGGTTTAATAGTAAAATAAATCGTCAAATCTATGAAAATGAATGTCTTAGAACTTAGATACCTAAAGATAAGGGTATGACATCGACGAGCGTCTTAAAATGAGATTTATGATGTCGAAAGAAATTAAATTCGGGATGATTTTCAGTACAACTAAATTATAACTTGAAAAACCAAATGATGGTAGGGGGTTTTCGGAAAATCCGTGAAACCCTGTAGAGACTCTAATTTTGTAGTTAGAACAACTCTTAAGTGTTTTCGAGATGAAACAAAAGAGTTTACGGTTGAAACATATAATTAGGGCCTAAGTATAATTTTAAATTCTAGGGTCATAAGTGATATTTTTCAAACTTGTTGAGACAAACGAAGATAATGGAAATTAGGGGTTCAAACGGCAAGATATCAAAGCTTAGAGATCTCGAATAAGGGTTAAAATAGAATTTGTAATTAACGAGGGAGGTCAAAGTGTAAATTTTATAAAAAAAATGGCCACGGCCACTGATGGCCACTGCCAGCCAGCCTTCGGTTGCCGTCAGTAGGGGTCGCCTCAAGGCCCATCATGGGCTTCAGTGCATGGAGATTTGAATAAGGCAGGATATGGGCTAAGGATGGTTGTGATTTGACGTTAGTAAGGAAAGGTATGGTCGAGACTTGTCAAAAAAAAAAAGAAAAGGGTGTTTGAGGTACATTTCAGTGATTTGAGGCTATCTAAGGTCATGTCAAGCATTAAAGACTTTCATTTGACTAAGTATAGCTCGTTTTGGACCAAAAATCTGGAATAAATAAGGATTAAGGATGGCCAAAAGTTTAACAAGTTTAAACTTCAAATTGCTCGTGTTAGATAGTAAATCAAAGGTTCTTGATAGAGGCTTTTGTTCCTTGGGTTGAAATGATCAATTTTGAAAATTTTGAAGTGATTTCGTTTTGGTTTGAGTGAGTTTCGAAGGGTCGTCAAAATCGGACTGTTATTTAGCCGATCGAGGGCCTTATGGTTGTTTTTTTTAGCATCCAAGGAGTGCCCTAGGATCGATTCAATGAGATCTTCGCGGGAGTGTTGTTGGATCAGCCATCGGAGGTCGTCCTGGTTGTTGTCGCCGGAGAAGACAACTAGAAAAGATAAGAAAAAAAAAAGAAAAGAAGAAAAAAATAGAAGAAAATTCTAAAAAAAAAATTGAAAAATTATTTTGTGGGTTTTGGTGAAGGAAAATTCTATAAAATATTGAAGAAATTATTTATTTTATAATTTTTGAGAAAAAAAGAATTTTGAAAAATAGAGGGAAAATAGGGAAAAAACCTAAACAAATTCTAGAAAATTAAGAATATTATTTTATGAATTAATGTGGAGAAAAACTTAGCAAAAACCTTGAGGAGATATTATTTTGAAAAAAATAAGGCTTATGAAAAATAATAGAAAATAGAGAAAAATTATAAAAATTATGAAAAAATTTAGAAAAATCAGAAATATTAATTTTCTTGCATATTTATTGATCAGAGAGAAATTTGGCTATAAGATTTGGAGATTTGCACGATTTTTTAGGTCAACAAGTTCTTCGAGAAATCCCAAAAAGCAAAATTAATGTGAGTGATTCACTTATCAAAACTTGGTTTATTTCGAGTAATTCGACTATGTACTTGATTTTGTTTTATACAATTGTTTTGACATGTGAATGGTTGATTTCATGTGGATGGTTTATCCAAATTATTTATTTTCGTGTGCATTGAAATGTCGTTTTATATAATGCATCATTACGGCTTCGTTCGGTAAAGCGATTTGACCGCTTATAAACTATATCAATAGCTTATAAGCTATTAAGAAAAGCTGGTGAGGTGTTTGGATGCACCTCACCAACGTTTAAGCTAAATAGCTTAAACGATGTTGGTATAGCATTTTGCAAAACTAATTGGGAGATAGCTTTTGCAAAAAGCTGTTTATTTAAAAGCTGAGTTGGCCAGGTAGTTTACCATTTTACCCTCATCTTTTTGTTGATTTTCAGCCATACCCTTCATTTTCTACCTCTACCTCTCGCCACCTTCTTCTTCAGCACTTCCAGCTGCCGTCGTCTGCCATTGCAGTTGCCCCCACCCGCTGCATCCCGTCGACAATCGCCCCTATCAGCAGCGGAAGCCGCCCTCGCCCCAATCATTGCTCACATCGTCGCAGGCCGTCCTTTTCTCCACCGCTGCTCCCATCGTCATAGGCCACCATCGGCCGTCGCAGGCCTTCCGTCACCCCATCGACCGCTACCCGTCGCCGTCCTACTTCACCACCCCTCCTACTCGTCCCCGTTGCTGTCTGTGCAATGTATATCTATATATGTATGTATGTATGTGTATATATGTATATATAATAACAAACATTTATATATATAACTATATTTTATATATAATATGTATAATAATATTGTATTAATATATTTTTTAATAATTATGTATAAATTATTAATATTTAATGATAAAATTTTACATCATTCAACAACATGTCTATTTTTGTCATTTTTTCAAGTTATACTACCTTATAAGCTATTTCAAACCAAACACATAATTATTAATTGATAACTTAAAAAAATATTTATCCAAACATATTATTAGCTTAAACGTTATCCAGTTTAAACGCTATTACACAACTTAAACACTACCCAGCTTAAACGCTGTTAAAAAAAAGCCTAGCAAAACTAAGCCTACATGTTGTGGTTAGGGCATTGGCTTTTGTGTTAGACATGGGTAGTGTTCCAGGATACTTTTGAGTGGAAACGTAATCTCTGACATGATTGTGGTAAGGCAGGTTCTTGCGTTAAAATTGATCTTCCCGTGTCGAGAGTGGTAACGATTGTTCCTGAGGTGTCGAAAAAATGTGTTGATGTTGCATTTCCTAAGCTAGGGTTGTGTTATGCTAATGCGTCGATGTGATTATGTTGTCTTTAAAGATGTTGTCCTTTTCCCGTTGTATGGGTTAAGTGTGTATTTGATTTTCTTAGGGTTGGACATGTCAAGATATGTCTAATGTTCATGGTCTTGCATACATTCACAAAAATATTTTTTAACTTTCAATTTGATGATTTAGCATCTAATTTGTACTATGTCCTTGAAATATTCAAACATTCCAAGTAAAAATAATGGCACCAAAGGAAAGGAAGTTATCGAGATGTAACTAATAATTACATATTAGATCTTTTGTAGGTCTTTTATTAAATACAAGATATTCAGCTGTTGTAACGCCCCACTTTTCCGAAACGTGCGTTAACTCGAGATTTTGGGAATATATATATATATTTTTCAAAATCAAACACATAACACAAGTCTCTCGATATACATACCTTCATCATACTCATTTCCCGACATTCCCAACTATACCTTCTCAGCGTTTAAAATAATATACTAAGACAGGTATTATCAATCACATCAGCGGAAGCAAGATCGAAACATCAAATATATACAACTGATAATTCCTTTTAAAATAACTAGATCGATGTTTTACATGAAAATATATTACATAATCTCTGGACATCGTAATCATAGACAAAAACCTACGAAGACTATATATAACAGCTACATCTCGATGACATTCTTTCCCTTGGCGCCACTGCTTTCACCTAGAACGTTTGAATATTCCAGGGATATAGTCCAAATTAAATGTTGAATCATCTAAGTGAGAGTTCAAAAACATTTTCATGAATATATGCAAAATCATGTATAAAACCGACAAATCCCGACATGCACCAGCCTAAGAGAATCCCATGTAGCACTTAGCCCTAATCAGGAAAAATGCAATCTCTCTAAAGGTGACACGACCAAATCGACCCATTGGCAAACCGATCCTGCTTAAGAGGGACAACCTCGACATATGAACCCGGGAATCACCCTATTGTCATTGTTAGGGTTTACGCTCTTACTCAAAAGCATTCCAAAACCCAATGCAACCCTAGCCCCAAGAGTGTCACCTCAGCACTATCTTCGAAATCGACGTCATCTCAGCATTAATGCTATTGCTCAAAGGAACCTTGGGTGGTGTCCACTCGCAGCCCCGCCACTTGAGCCAACCACCGGGGTGGTGTCCACTCTCAGCCCTTCCACTTGGGTACCGTAGGGTGAAGTCTGTCTCAACCCCGTCTCAAGTGGGTCACCTAGCATTAATCCTTTGTACGCATCCCGAGTGCTGTCACTCTAGGCTACGTCACAGGCTAAAAAGCCACGTCCCACATGGACGACACAAAACAAGTCAATGTCGAAAATCACAACATGCATAACTTAAAATTAACATTTCAATGTATGCAATTTACCGTACGAAATTTAATGTACATGTAAATAACCGTTTGGACAATCCATCATAATAAACCAAGCCATAGGGATAAATACTCACAATAAACCATTCAAATGCTACTATAAGTCTTTTCAGGTAAAACCATTCACCTTAGGCTAAATTCAAGATTCCTCGAAATGCGTGCCCGATCGACCTTGATTCTCGTGCCAAGCACTCTCTAGTTCAACCTCGAGCTTTAATGATACCCTAGACATCATATGCATTCAAAGGAAAATAAATAACTATTTTCTCAATTTTCTCATAATTTTTCTCTAATTCATCTTATTTTTCTCTCGATAATTCCAAATAAATACCTATTCAAGTATTTTTCAAAATTTTTCTCCATAATAATTCATAAAACAATATTTATAAGCCTCTGGAATTTTCTGGAAATTTTCTAGATTTTTCTCCTATTTTCTCAAATTTTCATAATTACTTTTCCTTGAGAAAATTTATTTCTCATTGATTTACTTCGAATATACTTCAATAAAAATCACCAAAACTCATAAAATAAATTTATTATCCTTCTTAAATCTTTTCATAATTATATAAAAATCCCTCATATTTATTTTTCATTTACATTTTCTTTAAAAAATAAAAAATAATTATTTCCTCAAGAAATTTCCAAGATATAAATTCATCAGAATAAACTATTCATTTTCCTTGAATTTATGGATATTTTTTCAGAATTTTAATTCCTCTAATTCAATTTTTTATCGAATTTTCTATATTTTCAGCATTTAAAAAAATAAAGAAAATACCTCTGGTCATCTTCTCAGGCGACGGCGACCGGCGATCTGCTTCGATGGCTGATCTGATGACACCATCTTGAAGCCCTCCTCAATTTGATCACAATGACACCCTCACATGGCAAAAAAACTCACCAAAAATAGCCTGATTTGATGATTTCAGTTCGGCTCTGGTGTAGCTTTGTGTTTTCCGGCGAGCCAAATTGACTTTCGATTCGAACTCCGATTGACACGAAACTTTCTAGATCAGTTACCTATAACCTTGCGACCAAAAGCCCCTTATTAGATCCCTCGATCGATCCCTCTACAACCCGATTTCACCTTTACTCGATATATATATATATATATATATACGGCCAAATGCAAAAACACCCCTATACCGCTCCAAAAATTCTAAAAATCTCCAGAAATGATCCTTTTCCCTCAAGGATCAAAAACTCCTTATTGGCTTCCCTCGATTTGCCCTCAAAATCGAGCAATTTGATGCTCCAAATTAGCCAAAAACCCTTGGTATTTATAGGCTAAATCTGACCCCCACGTGGCCGATTTCTGGCCAAAACTTCTCCCTTACACCTCCTAGACTACCCTAGGCTATGCTCTGACGAGATTTGCTGCCCAAATATCTGGATTTCTCGGCCAAATCGGTGACCAGATTGTCCATGCATATGCTGATTTTCTTAAAATTACAGTTTGACCCCTATGAATTTTTCTTTTGCATTTTGGCCCTTAACCTCAAGGCCCTGATCTTTCTAGCACCCTTACTAAGACCCTCAAGATTAATACTTCTCGTTTTCCCCTTGAAACTTCCAAAAATTTATCGTTTTGCCCTCCCTCGGGCATTTTTAGAAAATTACACTTAGGCCCGATTGATCGTTTTGACCTCAAATCCACTTGATTCAACCTGAAACAACTTAAGGGTTGTTCTATACATCAAATACTTGTTCTTGAAACTCTCCGTTGACTTTTTGGACGTCGTTTATAACAATTCGGTAATACGACCTAATTGGCAGTTGTATTTTTGCTGTACCGAAAACTATTCCCGATCTCACTTCTTTTATCACTGAAAATCATAATTTAAATCACTTGTCGTTATTGTACCATTTTCCTTGTCTATCTAGGGTTCGGGGAACTCCCTCTGACTAATTCGGTCGTCCAAAGCTGTGTTAGTGTGCCCTATAGTCTTATTTTTCTCAAAATTCTATTTATGCCCTTTATCAAATACCATTTTTATCCTCAAATTATTCCCGAATATTACAACTGTAGGTATATTGTTTTGATTATGTCATTTTGAACATCGATGGTATGAATTTTATATTATGAATAAATGAATTCCGATTATGTATCATTGAGATTTCAATCTTGCTTCCACTGATGTGATGATATTAATTGCTTGTTTTAATTTGTTCATATAAGTTGATATGCTGAGATGGTAGATCGGGATTGTCAGGGTTTAATTTATGTTGAATGTATGTTGAGAAAAATAAAATAAAAAATATCTCTGAAATCTTGAGTTAACTCACGATTGAAAAAAGTGGGGTGTTACAGACTACAAACCCCAAGAGACCTGATTTTCAGATATTATTTATATGAAACCGTGAGGAACGAGTCAAATCTACTTCTGATGTGTTCGCTTATAAATCCAAAAATGTGTCCGATAAACATATTGAAGAATGCAGTTTTTTTGGTATCCTCCTCTCTATCTTCTCTGTATAATAGAGAACTCTTCTTTGGTTGAAATAAACTCAAAATCTACACTGATTACAATTCTGTTTTCTTTAATTTCTACACTCTCATTCAAATATTAACTTAAACATCGAAGGGACAGCATAGAAAGTCACTTAGGCCCGACTCAAGGCATATGCCACAAAGGCTTAGGGCCCCAAATTAATAATTAATTAAAATTTATTTTTTTATGCTTTGAGATGCAAAATTATTAATTCTATTTTATGATAGTTTTGTTTGAATTCATGCTTAATTTATTTTGTTATTTAATTTAAACGAGGAAGCTTCCAACTCCTTAAATTCATGAATTATTTTTCAATATTAGACAATGTATAGTGAGATGTTATTTAGACAATATTAGAATTATTTTTAAGTTTACGAATCATTTTTAAATATTAGGCAATGAATAATGAGGTGTAAACTATTAACGCAAAAAAGAAAAAAGACAACAAGCGACATTATTTTTGTACAATTTGATAAAATAATTCTTTGGACAACAAAAATTTCGATCAGAGAATCTACATTGATTTAAGCATTAAAGAAAAAAATAAAAGTAAATCAGTGAATTATTAATTTGTAGAACTTGGCTATAAACTCTTTATATTTTTTATTTATTCAATTTTTACGTTTTTCAGATTTTTTTTCTCTTGTCTATATCGTCAATTGAAAATGATTTATTTTTTAGAATTGAATACAAAAATTTAATTAGTGATTTTGGATCTCAAAAAGTAAATAGAGTAAAAATTAAATAATTTTTAATATTTATTTATATTATTAAGGGACAAATAAATTAACTCTTATCTAACCCCACGAATATGCTTAAGATAATTATGAGTTCACCCACACCTTTAACTAATTTTTTCTTTACAAGTCATTTTTATACACTCTAACTGATGTTCTTTCACTATAAATAAATTTGTTATTATATTTAGACAACAACAAATTCAAATCATAAAAATATTATAAGTAACGATTGCTATCTATATCTTTTTAAGTGAAAATTTCCCAATTTATTTATTTACGAAAATGAGGGTGTAAACATGAAAGGCTTTGTGCACGGGATATGTATAACTAAAATTATTTTTGTATAAGTATTTATGTCTTTAATAAGTTAACTATAAAAAAATAATTTAAATATAGGATTAATAATATTATTAGTTCTTAACCTTTATATTTTATAACAAATTAGTTTTTATATTTTAATTTATTTTATAATAAGCATTAAACTTTTCATTTTATTACAATTTGATTCATTATTAAAAAATTCGTTAAACAATTATGATATATCAGATAAATAAGATAAAAAAATAAAAAATAAAAATACAAAAATAGTGAATGCCAGTTGCGGCCATCTAGAATTATTACTACGGACGTAGTGACGGTCAAGGTTGCACGAAAATAATTCGGAAGAGTCATTTTTTTATTTTTGAAATATTGTTTATTTTCATTTCAAAGTTTATTTATACTTATTTTTTAAATGAATGTCTGTTTTTGCGTTTTTGTTTTGTATCAGAAATATTTTTCGTTTTCGTTTCTTTATAAGGTAGGTGACGGTATCACTTATCGCTAGTTTTTTCTTTATTGAATATGTTGGGTTGATTTAAAGTTGTGTTTTTTTTTTTTTAAGCAAAGTTATATATATGTGAAATAATGTATATATATTTGTATAAAATCTTCAAAATGTTTAGCGACAATCGCTACAGCTCCTACATTTTGTTAATATTTTTATTTTTTATTTTATATATGATAATATTTTGATAGAGTCCAACAAAAATTTTAAAGAAAACTTAAATTGTAACAAGATTAAAATTTCAATAATTTTTATAACTCAAATTAAAGTTCAAAATTTATTTTTTATAAAGAATAAAATTGAGGAACCAATTATTATAGAAACACTATATCCATAAATGACCCTCACAACTGGGTGACATATACAAAATTTATAATAATTATATTTAAAGTTAACAATAATTCATAATGTTGTCAATTTTGAAGAAGTAATGTTGATTTTAGATAAGATTTTTCTTATTATAAATTTCATTAATTCATGAAAATTATTTACGAGTATAACATTTCTCATATTATTTAATCTTTAAACATACTTTTATGATAAAATTACTTTTTGTTGAAATAAAACGACAAGGGTGGACAACAGGGTACACAAAGCGTAAGAACTGATAAATGTTACTGAATTTAAAAATAATTATCAGTTCTTGAAATGATGCAAATGTTAAGGTGGCTATCCCTCAAGACACAATAATTTTTTCAAAACTTGTATGTACTCAATAATTTTGAAAACGAAAGAAGTAATAAAAAATAATCGATAAACCTAACAAAATAGTGGTCAAAATGGCCAATGGTTTTTGTGTGTGTGTGTGTGTGCGCCACAGTGGAGAGGGAATCAGCAGGGTGTGAGGACTGGTTCAGACAGACAGATAGAGGAAGATAAGATTAAAGGATAGGAAAAAAATTAATAGGACTTGGGTTAGCTGGAAATCAACAAGTGGGAAGGCGCACAAGATCCAATTCTCTCACAATTTTTATTAGTTTTTGTGAATTCAATGTATATAAAAAGAAGAAGAAGAAGAAATAGAAATTTTTATCCAACTAATGTGAAACAAAAGACGTTATAGATCATTTGAAATACCACCACTTAGTTTATAATATTTCTATAGTTCTAGTCAATTTTTTTGGAATTAAATATTATATTATTATTATTTCTGTAAAGTTAGGTAATTTTATAGCATTAAGTTTATATTCTCGATTATTATGGCATGATTTAGTGAAGATGAGACACCAGATGTGGATGTGGCTATGATTTTACAGAAAGAGAAGAAGCTAGAGAGATACAGTGTTGACTTGGAAAATGCTAGCTTATGGCCAACCAGCAAGCAATAGTTGGGTGGAGTCAAACGGTGAACCAGCAATAATTAGGGTGAACCAGCTTATTCAAATACTACAGGACGGACAAACACCTATGTTTACTCAAACGGTAAAGGGCACAGTTGTTTCTGGACATCAATTCAGAATTAAGCCTTAATAGAAATTAAGCGAAGCAGATGATCATGAGATGAAATCTTTAACAACATCACAGAACGGCTTGGCCTTGGACGGCTCAAATGCTTCCAACCCATGATAACCTCCCTCCAAGAACCACCGCACCACCTTCACTCCCTTCTCCTCCATCAACTTCGACAACTCAATCTGACGGTCGATCAACTGGTCCCCCTCGTACCCCGTTGCCAGAACCTTCCACTCCAGCTTCCTGATTTCATCCAGTTGCTCTGATCCTCCACCCGCCATTGGATTGGAATATTCGTGATCACGATCGGCGCCTGCCGGCAAAGCCAACTCCCACATCATATCGTTGAATCTCAGTGGCACTACCTTGTCCTCAGCCAATCTCATCTCCGACGCAGTTCTTTTCGTCCCGCCGAAGTACGCGTGGTGAAAAATCAGCCCTCTGATCTTCAGAGGCTCCAGATCATCAACAGCCGTGGCTGCACGTAGCCCCGTGATGTAGGTGATGTTACCGCCGGCGCTGCTGCCCATCAGAAAACAGTTTGACAAGTCCGCAAATAGGCTCAACCATTCGTCTGGACAGGTTTTTATCCAGTGCAGCGCTTCGAAGGAATCTTCGTACGCGGCCGGGAGACGATGCTCGGGAGCCAGGCGATAATCGACGGAGACTACGACCGATTTGGTTTCGGCGGACACTACTGCGACGAAATCGTGGACTGCAGTTGTTCCAGGTGTGCATACGACAAAGCCGCCTCCGTGGTAGTAGACGAGGAGGGGTAGCTTGGCTGCCGGGGGGTGCTCGAGCGCTTCGCGGGGCAGGTAAATCCGGGCCCAAGTGTTGGTGGATCGGTTGATCGGAACGTCCTTGGTGAGTACCGGAGATGGGTTGGCGAGATCTGCCGCCGCCGGCGTAAATGGGTACTCGGAGACGCGGGTGATAGAGCCATCCGGGTTTCGGACCAGGCCGAGGTACGCGTAGGGATCGAGATCGCCGATGGCTGTCAACGCCGGTGGTTGATCGGCCATGATTATGGTTTTGATCAGCTCCGAGGTGCTGCCCCAGATATATAATTGTAGCTAAAGTCCTGTTGGTCAAGCCAGTAAAACGTAATTGCTGACGTACTTTTTAATTAAATTTTGTATAATAGATGATTGAAGTTTGGGACAATCTGATATCTTATATTTCTCTAAAATAAAGTGTTAATTAAATATTAAATTTATTCGCACTAGGTTAGTCGCTAAATATTAAATCCTATAATGCACAAAAAATTTTCCCAAACGTTTTTAAACCTTTTCAAAAGGATTTTATTTTCGAAACGTATATGGTTACTTTTATAAATTTAAAAAGTTTTTGTAAACGTTTTTTAATATAAACGTTTACAAAAACGTTTTTTAATATAAAGTTTTTGTAAACATTTTTTAATATAAACGTAAATGACAAGAGCGGTGAGGCAACGGAGGCGCAACGACGAGACAAGGCGAGGGCGATTGCAAAACTAAAGCACCAACCATGGGAGGCAAGAGAGAGAAGCAGGAGGGAAAATCTATGGGAGGGGGAAGAAGAGAACAGACATGGAGATAAAATCATCTTTTTATCCCATTTCTATCATCCTGTCAGTAAACCCGTCGAATTTTCTAGCATTTTTCCCTTTCAGGTATCCCAGGGCCAGCTCATTTCACAACTAGACTCGTAGCCATAGGGTTAGTCGCCAGTGAGTGACAGGGAGAAGGCGAAGATTGCCAGAGCCAGCTCATTTCACAACTAACCTTTGTCATATATATATATATATATATGAATATGATGAGTGGGGGCGTGTGATTGTGAAAGCAAGGGAGAAGGCGAAGATTGCCCACGTCGCCATGGTCCAGAATCCGGTCTAACCGCTGAGATCATCGACTCTCAATCTCGTCTTCAAAAGCCACGGAAGATGTTGCTGCCACCTGCGCGTGCAAGATCCGAGTCCACAGCAGAGAGGAGAGGCCTCTAGTCTGCCGGCCACCATTGACTCTGAACACGGGAGACCAGAGCGAGCCGCGAAAAGACCCACTGTGGAGAGATCTACTCTAGAGAAAGAACGAGACCACAGCGTGAAGTTCCAACCTCCACCCCTGTCGATTTCGAGATCGAGAGAGAGTGAGAGAGAGCCCAGCTGCGCCAATCGCCATGAGTTGCAGTCACTGCTGTTAAGAGGAATAAGAAAATTGTTAGTGATCACAAAATGAATCATAATTAAAGTTTTGTTATTTTTGACCAAACTGAAAAAGACATTTAAATTTTATGATATTTGATGTGATTTACTCCGATTTGAAGCATGGTGTTAAGGATTTAACATTGAAAATGAATCATAATTAAACCATCAGAAATAAATACAAATTTTTAACGTAAAAAATATAAATTAAAAAAATTTAATAAAAGAAAAATAAAATATCACTAATATGATATTATTATTATTATAATAATATAACTCCTATAATTTCATAATATTGTATATTGATTTATAGATGTACCGTTCATCTATAATATATTCAAAAATAATTAACTTATATAAATTTATAATTTGATAAAAAAAATGAGTCACAAAAATAAATCTTAATGACTCAAAAAGAACATAAATATTTAATTGTATATAAAATTTAAATTATAGTCAAATTTGAAGTCCTAATGATAGTCAAATTTAAATTTTGAATCATAATTATCACAAACTTAACATTGACATGAAATACAAATATAGAATTATTCATAATTATTTCTTTCAACAAAATCACGAATAATTAATCTCTCTGATGAATATTAATCAAATTCACACAATGCTTATTGTACTCAAGGTCTTCAGTCATATTCAAAACATAAACAACAAGATTAGATTCAGCAAATCTTTACTGATCTTAATAACTCCATCTTGTATTTATACCAATTTAAATCAAGAGTACTCACATCATATAAACCAATCTATGCCAAAATTACTCGCATCTTCACTAAAAAAATCTAATATTCTAGTTCAATAATAGAATATTATATTTTAAACTGTCATTTTCAAAATCAAATATCCCCAAATAGCATTAAAAGATCAGTAAAGAAAGATCCACTAGAAAACAAACTAGGATAGAGTATCTAGACCATAAATCTAAGCGAGACAGATTTGTATCTGTCGGATCTGGGCTAAATAGAGTAACGGGTCGAATTTGGTTTGAATGGATCTGATTTGGTCAGATTTAATCTGATTGGCAGGATCTAGGTCGATCTAGGTTGAGATCTAGGCAAATTTGGGTAAAGCTTGAACTGGCCGTCGATAATGGTAGTTGGTGCAAAGAGACGTCGATGGCGACGATGATAGAGAGCTTAGGGGACACCGGGGGAGGTGGAGAGGTTAGAAGATGTCGTCGGTCGACAATGATAGACGTTGAAGAAGAGACACGGTTGTGGAAGACAAACCATCGAAAAGCGTGGGACAAGACAGAAGATACAAGGGCCAGTCAAGTTGGCCGGGATGATGGAAAAGGTTGACGGTCAATCGCAAATGACCGAGGAAGAAGTGGATTCAGGCAATTGGTCGGTCGAAGAAAGACAAATAAGCAGTTGGAGAAGACGTTGAAACAACGGTCGTGATGATCAACGACAATGGCAATGACAAGTGAGGAAGTGGTCGATGGCAACGGAGGAGAGGTGGTGATGGTTGACGACAGCTATGGCAGGAACAGTTATAGCAAAGTTGAAACCTTAGCTTTGGAAGATGACGAAGGACTACAGATCCAACGACTGAGATCTGTCAAAAATAACAATTTAATCCAACAATTTAAGATCGAAAACAAACAACAACCACCCAAACAAATACAAAATTTTAATGTATAAAACTCAATTCGAGAAAAATTACGGTAAAAATAATAAAATATCACGAATATACTATTGCTACTACAATATTGATATAGTTACTATAATAACATAGTATTGTATATGTATTCATAAATTTACAACTCATTTATAGATATATACAAAAAAAAATTAATGTGTAATAATCTATATTCTGATCAGAAAATGAACCGAAGATAAATTTTCATAAACCAAATCACAATCAAATTTAATATCCTAATCACAATTAAATTTAAAATATCAATCATAATAAAATTTAAGTGGTTAGTAACAATTATCACATATGGTTTCACCGTAATAATGGATCTTAGGGATTATCACCCTTGCGCGGTTTCTCGTCGCTTGTACCCTCCATTTCGACAGATGAGGTAAATCACAAGCAAACATTTGGCCCTTATTTAAGTCAAATATCGAACTCGTGACCTACTAATACTAATTATAGCGTATCATTTGCCCGCCACTTGATCTATACCTTGGGAGTTGTAATAACGAATTCTTATTTTGTTATAGATTGTACAGTCGTGTGTGTATACTTATATATATGTATACATACAGATATATATTTCTTTACACGAGAAGGACAGAAAATACAATTTGGTTTGCCCAAATATATATCCAAAAAATCTAAACAACAAATCACATCACCAAATTTCTAGCATCCAATAAGATTTTCAAATAATCAGTCCTCAAATCGACTCGACCAGCCATCGCAGTATATTTCCTCAAACCAAAGGAACTCAAATCTGAGACACAAATAAGTAAAAGGTTTTAGACCAAGAGATATGTAGTTGCTTGGATATTTCTAGCTGAATGTGCAATTTTATAAAAAGCATGGGGAGAAAGCAAAAGAGACATCTTTTTTATTGTTTTCGCAATGAGGCGTGGCCCAATCTCTGCCACCGGGTCAATATCTTTGTTAGTAATATGTATGTAGTTGGGTTCAAGGCCTCAACCCCCAATTTTAGGTTATATTTGGAGTTTGATGGTCCCCTTCCATGGTATATGTTGGAGTTTGATGCTCTTACCTGATACTTTCGAGAATTGGTTAGGTTCTGACGATGACTACCACTTATGTGGAATATTTGACCATGTGTGCTCCTGATTGGCTGAAACTTTAAGCCACATTTTATTGACGAGGATGGACGTGTTTTAGAAGACTTTTCTACCAAATTGGATGAATATATACAATGATTTAACCATTTTCCTTTTAGTCTGAACTTTGCGTTAGTGGAATTTAGGACATTTCTAATGGAGAGTGGCATCGACATCTGAGGTGTTATTTTTATAATTGTTGAAATGGCATTCCTAATTAAAAATCAATCACTCCAATAAGGTAGCATATGAGGTTACAAAATGACAATAACTCTCTTGAAGTGTCATTTTTATAATTACTGGAGAGAGAAAAAAGAAGAGATGCAAACTTTAACTACTATTTCCAACAGCTCTATTTCAACTTCTATTATAAAATAAATACAGATTACCTAAAGTAGGGGTTTTTAGTTGAGGCGTGCGATGGAACGAGAGAAAGCTAGAGAAGCAACGAGCGACAGAGAACTGGAGAGGCGAGGGCGAAGCGGCGACGGAGCGAGAAGAATCAAGAGAAGCAGCAAGCGAGAGCGAGGGCGAGGAAGGCGAGCTGTCGATGGGAATGAAGCAAGAGGGAGAGGCGTAAAAGGAGGAAGAAAGTTTCTGAAGAGGCAGAAGGCTATATATAATCAATTATACATATATAATTATTTTTATTTTAGTTAATTGTTAGAATTTAAATTGATTATTTTATGTTAGAATTATGTATTTTGATTTTAATTTAAAATAAGTATTTTAGTTAATTGTTAGAGTTTAAATTAATTGTTAGAATTTATTTTAATTGATTATTTGAATTTAAAATTTGATAAAAAAATATTAAAATATTAAATGATACCCCTATTTTGGCACTTACGATTGGAACAGATTTATCTTTTAGAAGTTCTATAACACTATTCAAAATTGTAAATAAGTAATTTAGCACTCCAAAATAACACTCCCCTTTGAAGATGTCCTTAGTTTGTATTTTCTTTGCTAGGGCCTAAATGTTCTTTCTCTAACAAAGACAAATATAAGCTAATACACGCACGCACGCACACACTATAACACCACTACAAATCTAAATTTTACACTACAAGAATTTCAAATTTTAGCGATGGATTAGTGACGGATTTTTTTCGTCGCTGAAACAATCGTCACTATATTTTTTTGTGACTGATCCATCGCCAATCAGCGACGGAAAACTTTTCGTAGCTAAATGTATTTTTTTTTAAATTTAGCGACGAAAAGTTTCGTCGCTATTTTTTTAAAAAAATTATAAAGAAAATTAAAATTTATTTTAGTAATGAAATACTCCGTCGCTATTTTTAAAATTTTTTTATAAAATATATTTTTTATTTTTAAAATATAAAATTAAAAATTAAAAAAATGTGTTATATTCTGTCGCTAAAGCATATTTATAATAAAAAAATATAATAATAATTAAAAAATAAAAAAATATTTACACTACAATCCTACAAACATAAAATTATTAAAAAAGAAGATAATTAATTAATAATTAAATATTTAAACTTTAAATATAATCAAAAACAAAATAAAATTAGAATCCTAACAAACATTTCTAATAATTTACTGAAAACAAATAAAATATATAAATAAATAAAATAACACAAAAAAAGGAAGATGCATACATATGAACAGCAAACAACATAATAAATAATTTTTTAATAAAAGAACATAAACAAAAACATATAAAAAAATAAAAGAACAATTCTTTCACTGAAAAACTATATAAAAGAAATAAATAATTTTTGTCTTTTTTACCTAAAAAGAAAGAAAAAATAAAAAAGATTAAACAAAAAAAATAAACTAATATAGAAAATAATTCAAATTTACTTAAATTTAACATGAGCTGCAAACAAATATTAAAAAAAAAAATTAACCTTGGCGAGGGCGAGAGGTTGCAAGCGAGAGACGCGGAGGCACGGGTTAAGGCGAGGGGCAGCGAGCGAGGGTGATAGAGCGAGCAAGCGAGAGACGAGGGCGAGTAGCGAGAGGCGAGGGCGATGCAGCAAGCAAGAGCGAGAGAGCGATGGCGAGACAACGAGGGTGAGGCTGCAAGCGAGAGCGAGACAGCGAGTGAGAGGCAAGATCGAGTAAGGGCGAAGCAGCGAACGAGAGCGAGAGAGCGATGGTGAGACAACAAGTGTGAGGCCGTGAGCAAGAGGTGAGATCAAGCTAGGGCGAAGCAGCGAGCAAGAGTTGGGAGAGGGCGAGGTAGTGAGCGAAAGTGGGGGTGAGGGCGAGGGCGAGAAGTGAGGAAGAGAAGGCAGAAAGAGTTAGAGATTTGGGGGGAGGGGGGACTTAGGGTTTTTTGAGAGGAAGGGAAAAAGAGGGAGGATTTGCTTAAGAAAGAGGCAGGGAGTTTCTCACTTCTTGGATTTATTTTTTTAATATTTATTAATTAAATAAAAATAATATAATATATAAAAATAATATAAATAATTATTTAATTGATAAAAATAATGTAATTTAAATAAAATTTTATTATTAAATAATAAAAATAAAATTTTATTGTAATTATCTAAAAATTTAATAATATTATAAATTTAATAATTATAATAAATTAATTTGATATATTGAATTATTTATTAATAGTTTGTTATCTTAAAAAATTAATTTTTTTCTATAAATAAAAATTATACTAAACGAATTTCAAATTGCTGAATTTCATCCATAACTCAAAGACAAAATTAAAGAGCAAAAATAATACAGAGATATATTTATTTTTTTTCTGAGTCAACATTAATGTTATATACGTAACACTTAAAATTTAAAAATAAAAATTAACACCTATAATTTTTTTATAGTATAACTATTAAGGAGGAAAATCATTCCATATCTTCATCTGAAAATCATTTTGGATTGATCTTGATATTCTGTTATCCTGATCAACATATGTCACTTCTCTAGTTGTTTATTATGAATGAGTTAATTGTATATTTAATTGTGTTACAATGTCTATATATTAGATGGTGACATATGATATTGTTATAAGTATAAGACACAATGTCATTCGTATATTATAGTTTAACAAAAAATTCTCCTAATTATAAAGAAAAAAAGATTGACAAATAGGTCATAGACACCTTTTTATATAATGTAATCACTCAATATTGTTTTATTTTTATAATTTTTAAAATTTAAAATAAAAAAATTTCAATAATATTATGATTTTTAAACTTTTTATCTATTTTTCAAATGTAGTGTTTGTTACATTTTGTACACATTTAATAAATATTACAAATAATTAATTATTATACATTTAATATATTTTTTATTTTATACACGTGAAATATATTAATTGATATAGTTAAAATTTAACAATATTATGATTTTTAATATTAATATATTTATTTAAATTTTATAAATTAATTTTTTTATATTCATCTCATATTTAAATGTATATCTAATTTTTCATAAAATTTAAATATTTATATATTTAAATATTCATCCCAAATTTAAATATTTATAAATTAATTAAATAAAAAATTAAAAATTAAAGCGAGGGATTTGGATGATCCGCCTCTAACTTTAATTTTTTAATTTTTTTTATTTAAATTAATTTTAATTTTAAATTTTTTATTATAAAATTAGTGACAGAAATAAATTATGCCGCTATATAATTTTTTTTATTATTATTAAAATTTAGCGACGAAAAATTATTTTCGCGACAGATTATTTTTTCCGTCACGAAAAAAATATATTTTTTTATTTTTTTACTTTTTTCGTGACGGAATTTTTTTCTGTCACTAAAATCCGTTGCTAATTTTCTACAAGAAAAAAATTTTGTAATCCATCGCAATTCCATTGCTATTCTGTCGCTAAGTCCTATTTTTCTTGTAGTGTTAGAGGTAGATTATTGACAGCTGATTGTATTATTAATGCTCTTAAACACAGTTTTTAGAGACAATTTTAAGGTTTTGGCAGATACGTTTGGAGGTCTTTTTAGTTGGGCCTCATTAGGTTTTTGAGTTCGGCTTGGGTTTTCCTAGGCCCACGGTTTTGTTAGATTTTAGACTTCACATCTGTTTCATCTATGTTTCTTTGGTAGAAGGGAGCAGGCTTTGTTTTTCTTTCTCTTTTATACATTTCATTGCAATTATCCCGTGGGTTGTTTTGCAATGTATATTATCAAAAAAAATAAAATAAAAGATCCAGATCCCAAAGCTGGAGAAACCTACTTATGCAAATAATGTAGGTAGCTTCATAGTTAGGGCCCTGCCCTAGAACTAGAAGATGAACTTTTGCTTGCTAGGAAACCCAGCAACATATATAGGTCAGTATTAGTCCCTTCCGTCATGAATTAGATGGGTTCATTAATCAAGAGCAGCCCCCAGAACAGAAGACAGAAACACAAAAGATAAAAATCCGCTGGTGAAAGGTTTGCATGTATGTCATGCACAGCAATTTTCACCTGTACGCTCTTTCTAGTATATTGAATGAACGGTACAACCCCGAGCGACAAGCCCAGCCCCAGCATCATATTTATATACATATAAATAACCCTAGCTATAGCTTGAATATATATATATATCTTATATATTTAGAGAGAGAGAGAGAGAGCCGACCTAGAATGGGGTAGGCATTTCGAGTAGATTACAGAAGAGTGTACCCAAAGTAGATGCCATTTTACTTTTTCATGCATAGTGTGCTCCCTTCGCAAACGGTTTGAGGAGAATTAGATGAATATTTTATAAGCATTAATTAGGGTTTCATGGCTTACATATTGCAGCCTTTACTGCAACTGCATCGCAGGGGAGAGAGAGCCAGAGAGAGAGAGAGATTCCCGTTTTATCAATCACGAGCTGCCATAGGATCTACGCCTAAATTCATGTTGATCCACTGATCTCGTACTATATTCTAACATGCATGCCACAAGAAATGATGATCATCGGCCATCAAGTCAAATGGATTATCTTAATCTTTCAATGTTTCTATGTTTAAACTCTGGAATAAGCGACTCTTCAAAGTGCATGTACCCATCTGATTTCCACAGAACGGGTCACTTGAGTGTGAGGTGTTAATTAATGTTTATTTTTCTGCCATATATCCGAAGGGTACGATTTGATCAAGTCATCCACTAAAACATTTGACAATTTATCAAGAAAAGATTTGGCTTAATGGAAATGTTGATAATTTAATTTATAAACTCACTTATGTATTCAATCTACCTATTTTCTTAATTTCCAATGGGATCATAAATATGGAAGACTTTTGGGCTCATTGAATGGTAATAAGGTAAGTTTAGATGGGTTTTTAGGTTAAGTTTCCCATATTGCTAGTCGAAAATCTTTGAATGATCAATTTTGGTACACTTTAGATAAATTTTAAAAATAATATAATATAATTCTTAAATATATTTAGTTCTTAGGTCAAATTACAATTTCTATTTGTCAACAATCATAGAAAGTTAAGAGACTATAGTGTTTGTCTTGAAAATCAAAAAGTACTTACCCTTTTAAAATAAATTTTGTTTTTTTAATGTCCATTAACAACTATATCAATCCAATTCAGATAAAATTTAATTTCTTCCAAATTTCCAACACTATCTTGATTTTAGCACATGAAAATGTTAATCCTTATGCTTTGATGAGATTTTTCCATGACTGTTATCTTTCTTAATTTACAATTTAACCATGATTTATGGTAGCATTAAGACCTTCCTAGAACGTTAATTTGATGCACTGATATATTGTAAGATGGCGTAAGAAGTTACATAAGTAAGAGTTCTATTCTTTATTTTCTAAACACTTAATTATAATATTTTTAATAACATTTATATATGAATATATTCAATTTTATACGACATCAATATAAATGTATAATATATGAATAATTAACTAATTAATTATGCAAACCAATTAATTAGTTATCAGTGACATCGTTACTCTTTATATATGATAGGAGTTTTTGTGTTTGTATTATGCATTTTCTTTTGATATTTTAAATGTTATTTACTTGTTTATATTATTAAATTGATTATTTAGGCATATTTGTTTGTTTAGGTTATGTATATTCTATTATAAGGAGTTATATAAGTTGTTTGATTTTCCTAAAATTTAAGCTAAATTCTGATATTTTTTATTGAAAATTCTATTATGTGTATATATATATATTTTACATTTCTTTATAAATTAATATTATAATTTATTATAAATCTAAATTGATATATAATATTATTTGATACTGTATCATACCAGTGACAAATTCCATACCTTGTTAGATACAGTATTTAAAACTATATATACTTTTTAGGGGAAAAAAAAATAGTCCTCCTATAGTATATAACAATCATAAACCAAGAGGGTCATGTAATCATTTTACAATTAGATAAGTGGCATGTGCTATGCACGTACATGTCTAAAAGTAAAATAATTTTCAATGAAGATTCATTGTGTAGGCTTTATAAGTTACAGTATAATTTTTAATGATTTTAGATAAAATTTTAAGTAAAATAACATTTTATATAATTATAAATAGAGTGTTCATAAGTTAGTTTATAATAAGTTCAATTTTTATTTTCTTAAAAAGGGAATAATATTAGTTGCAAATTTTCACACGTTCCCACTTTTTTCTCCTATTTTTATGAAAGTACATAGTGAAAATAACCCTTAATATTTCAAAAATATAACCATTACCTGAAGATTTAAAATCATATTGCAATTACTCTCGATGATTAGTTAACTTTAGTTAAATATTTATAAATGGCTAAAGTGTTTTTATATTTAATTTTTTTCTTTCTCTCTCTAACCCAATCTGCAGCAATTACCTCTGTTCTTTTCTAACGTGCTCGTCCATGTTTTTTTTTTTTTTTCCTTTTATTCCCTCTCTTACAACCCTCTTGTCTCTAATATCATTATCATTATCATTATTTCTCTCTTTGTCTATTTTCGACAATCAAACCCCCAACATTCATGTACAAAGCAAATTTTCTTATGTTACATTTGAATAGGGTCAATAACATTATTATTTGTTGTATAGAATTTCAAACTTCAATAGAGGTATTGTTTACCATTGTTCAATATTATTTTTAAAATAATAGTTAAATTGTAATAAATAGGCATCATGATCATTATCTTATTCTTCCTCTTCCCCCTTTCTTTTGCAACTCAATCATCTTTGTGTAGCCCTTGCCACTGCAGTGGTTGTCATATGTCGCCTCTTGTTTGATTTGAGAGGTAACTCCTTTTATTCTTTTTTATATTATTAATCATCTTCATCTTCACATGTTCTTTATCTTTGTCTATTTTTTTCTTCTTTTCTTCTCTCTTTTTTCTTATCATTTTTGTTGTTAACGATAAAATCCTAGATCGAACCCTTTCCTTGAACCTAGACGAAAGGGATTAGAATCGACCACGTACATTAATTTGTGTTCAAATTGAATTTTCTTATGTTGCATTTGAATAGATTCATTAGACACTATTATTTGTTAGATAGAATTTGAAATTTCAAAAAGGGTAATGCAAACTATAGCCCAATATTGTCTTTAGAGCAATGATTAAACTATAATAAATATACCTTGTTTTCAAATGTAAAAAATTATTTTATCAACAAATATAATTATTTTAGGACTAAAAAATAAAGTTGAAGAAATACACATTATCTTAAAATAAGGTGCATTCATTGCATCTTAATTATTTTTTAAAAAATTATTTAAAAAGACAATGACTTAATATTATCATTTTAAAAAATATAAAAAGAAAATAGCACATACACAAGTGCTCTATCTAAGTGCAATTTTTTGAGGAGGTCTATTCTATTGTCCGCGTCTAGTAAAGAGGGATGGGCCGGGTGACACTCGCCCTCTCACATTTGTCCACGTTGAAGAAATATTATGTTGGCCAAGCCACATAACATTTGCCACCTTTTTTCAGTATTAGTTCCGCAGCTGTATTCAACATCTTTGAGCCGCTGCTGGGATAACAGAAACGAGGATAGAGAGGATGATACTATGCTAACCCTCACGTGGCAACTTAGCCAACTCTTAAGTTTTGGAAACTGGAATGAATTCAAACTTAACCTTGGCTAAAGAACATTATATTTATATATATATATATATCCATAAAAGTAAATAAAAAGAGAATATTGTATTGTATATAGTTATAATCCAAAAAATAACATTTATATACGACGTGGACTGAAAATTATTATAGCCTTTTATGTCATGAAAACAGCGGGACGGGGGGGCGAAAGAAAAGTCATAAGATGGGGCAATCCCCTAAATCAGTGACTTTTATCATAATACGGTGGCTGTAGCAAGCGGATAATGCATGGGATGAGCTGAGCTGAGCTGGGCCTCATTAATTCTTTAGTTTTTGCTCCATTTCTTCTTTTCTTTACCAGTCAGGGTCAGAGAGCAATCTCAAGGGTGGCGTGGCGCTTTTCTGGCTCTGCACCTGTCTTTCTGCGCCGGCTGCATCTTCCTCCACTTTTTAATTATATAATATATTCATAATCATAATAATTTAATTATATTATTAATGTGATTTATCAACAACTAATCAAGCTAAGAATTACCTGCATACTACTAACTCATATAACTTTAATAAAACTAAGGATTCTAACTTAATGAAATTAAATTCTATTTAAAAAAAACTCAATATCAATTAAATGCAAATTTAGAAAAAAAAATCACGTAATATATACATATGATATGTACACATATAAAGGAGAAATCTTTACAAGGTGGGGGAGATAGAGAGGGAGAGAGAAGAGATCCAACAAAAAATCCTGCGAAAGGGGCAAAGCCAAGAGGGTCATGAGTCACTTCCACACTGTGGATTCGACGTGTCCCTATCATCACCCTTCTCAAATTAAACAACCACAAAACACACTTACCCACACACTCTCTCTCTATCTCTGTGAGTGCTGTAGTGTTGTGTTGTTAATGAAAATGGGTGAATGAATGTGTGTTGTTAATGCAGGGCTGCAGTGGGTGGCCACTCAACCCTTTCAAGTCGCGAGAAGCTGGAGGCTCCTCCAACAAACTTTGATTATTGTCCCTCTCTCTGATTTCTGAAGGATAAAGAGGAGGCTGGGAGCGAATGTTAATGTCTTTTTTGGAGCCGCGTTTTTCAGATTTGCAGTCTTTCAGTACAATCATTACCCTCTTCTCTAATGATCCCCCTCACCGTACTCTCTCTCTCTCTCTCTCTCTCTCTCTGGGCATCAACATAAATTTAATTTAATTTACAGAGGTTTTTATTTACTTTTGGGCTTGGGCTTCTTTTGCAGTTTGCTTTAGGAGGTGGGTTTGGAGGTTGATCTGTTCATGTCCCTCTCCCATCTTCTCTCTTTTGCTTCCAACTATATATTCTTTTCAAGAGATGCCAAGGGAAAGGGAAGTAATCAACGCCTGCTTGTGTTCTGGCATGCATGAGCCGAATATATGTAATTCGCTTCCACCAAAATTAGAGCTATAAAAAAGATGTCAACCAATTGTCAGCCACGAAAAGTGAAAGAATTAAGCATTTTCGTGTAAAAAATTAAAGTATGCCTATATGTAGAGAATGATTGGTGTATGTCTATAGAATGAAGCGTGACAGATTAATTATAAGATAATATTATTTTCTTTGAGGAAGTTTCAAGTGAAATCAATTGTCTAATTAAGCATGTACGTACAATGGCAAAGGCAAAGGCCAAATGAAACTATTATTTGATGATAAGATATTTATTCAACTTTCTTAATTAAGTGATTCAGTTAGCCTAACCATTTGAATAAGGCAAGCCATGGCATGCATTTCCAGATATTAATTCAACTTTTCAAGTGACTGGCAGAGGTTATATAGTTTTCATTGCGGGTGGGGTTGACCCACATGTATATGTATATGTATATATATATAGAAATATATTCTCACTTAATTACAGTTCCCTTGATGAACGGTTATCATTTTCTTTCCCTCTCCTCTCCCACACAGTTCCAAACACATGTAAGATCGAGTTGTGTATATAAAGCGTAAAGCAACCAAGTTAGCCCCTCAGTAATGATGGTTCCTCTTCATCCTGTTCAGCTGGTTCTGGTTGTTCGTTAACCTTTCTCCATCAAAACACTTCTCGTCTGGGCCCCCATCAATATGGGCGAAAACAAAGGCGATCCCACCAAGAAACAGCCACCACAGCCGCAGCAGCAGCAGCAGCAGCAACCACAACATCTCTCTTCCCTTTCTCCTACAGATCCCAGCGAAGAGTCGTCTGAACCCAGAAAACAGCCGACACCGACGAAGCCGCCCTCGGCCACCGTCGGGGTCGCCGGTATTCCCACTTTTGGCTCATCTTCTTTATACATCCCAATTACCGTTTCAAGTTCAGCTACTTTTGAGCAACAGCAGCAACAGTTTGAAGCCCTGAATCCAAAACGCCCCAGATACGCAAGCGCTCAATGGAAGCCCTTGCCGTCTCCATCTCAACAAATAAACGTTCCCGGCGCCGGAGAGTCAAGTCCATCGCCATCCACCCACGCCGCTGCCAATGTCGCCGCCGTTTCATCCTCCGACACGGCCTCGTCTCCATCCCACTCTCCGCGCCCTTCGCTCTCCGCCGCCTCCGGCCAAGCAACGAGCAAGCCGGAGGCGGAGCAATTCCACCACCAGTTCAGAAAGGGCAAGTACGTCAGCCCCGTTTGGAAGCCCAACGAGATGCTGTGGCTGGCTAGAGCTTGGCGGATTCAGTACCAAGGCGGCGCCGAGCCTCAAGACGGAGCTCTGGCTGCCGGAAGCGACACGCCGGCTTCGATTGCAGCAACCAGAGGGAAGACTAGGGCGGATAAAGATCGAGAAGTGGCCGAGTATTTGAACCGGCATGGAATTAATAGAGATGCAAAGACGGCTGGGACGAAGTGGGACAACATGTTGGGTGAGTTCAGGAAGGTTTATGAATGGGAGAGAGGTGGGGAGAGAGAGCACGTCGGCAAGAGCTATTTCAGGCTTTCACCTTACGAAAGGAAGCTGCATAGGCTTCCAGCTTCGTTTGATGAAGAAGTCTTTGAAGAGCTTTCTCAGTTTATGGGGTCTAGAATGAGAATTCCCCCAAGCAGAGCCACCATTATTTCCTGCGGCGATGACAGCCGGTTATCTCTCACGCCGGTCAAAACCATGCCTCCTCCCGTTCCTCTTAGAGAAGAAGAACTCCCTCTCTCTGGTACCCATCATCAAAAAAATATTTGCTCTCTCTCTCTCTCTCTCTCTCTCTCTCTATATATATATATATATATATAAATATTGTTAGAAGGAATACGGAAGTATTGTTTATAATCCCATGTTTAATTCTTCTTCCTTCAATCGTTTGCTTCCTATGTTTGTTTTAATGCGGTATCAGAGTCTATGTTCTGATTTCATGTTTGTTTTATCACGTATATCACCTGAAATGTCGCAATTGTTAGGGTTTGAGTGATGGCTAGAATTTTCAGGTCTACCTGCATCGTCATCTTCGAAAGAATTTCGTCGAATTGGTAAGGTACGGATGATTTGGGAAGAATCAGTGAGCTTGTGGGCAGAAGAAGGCGAACACCACCGCGGAAGAGTGAAGCTTCAGGGCTCAAACTTTCTGAACGCAGAAGAGCTCACTTTCTTAGACGACTCCATGGTTGCTTGCACCATGGAAGTCTTTGAAGAAGGACCCTTAAAACGCTTCTCTGTTGACAGATTCGTTCCCGGGCAGCAAGTCAAAGTTTTTGGCAGAATAAAGTCTTCCCCAACTCCTGCTCCTTCGGGTAATTCATCTCCCATCCTTTTACCCAAAGAATCTTCCCTGCGATCTAATTCTGAACAAGTTTCGAAAAGACACATCAATGTAACGGTCTCTTAACTTCTCCCAGGTTCCAGTGAAAGAACTCAGCTTCCTCTCGTAGAACCCTATTTGAGATGTAAGTTCATCAGGTGATGCTTCTTTCTATTCTTTATCGATCAATAAATTCCCTTTATTTTAATGCAATGGGGTGTATTTTTTTAGCGATCCCTCCTTTGGAACATCAAGATCCAACCGAATACTTTGTGGGTTGTCTTCGAGTTCCACCTCCAACACTGCCAAGCTTGTTCGAACTTTCGTGGCACCTGCAAGAGCGTCCGCCGGAGGAGCTTCGTTTTCCGGTCAGGAAGGACGTGTACAGGGACCTGCCACAAGGAAAAGAACATTTCTTTACCATTTCCTCCGAATTGTTAGATTGCAGAGGCATCACATTTGACTTGCTAAGCCCCATTATCCGATTAAACCCTAGTTTAAGCGGGGCCACCGCCTCCAGCAGGGACTCATTCATCGGCCTTTGGGACGACTGCATCAACAGAACTGTTTCCAAATTCTGTTCCATCGAAATGATCATGGTTCGGAAGCCTTCCACATCAGAAAGCATTCTTCAAGATCACTGGCCTAACCTAACTGGATTCGTGAGAAATTTTTGCCTTTGGAGAGGAGAAGAGGTTGATCAACTCAGGGAAGGTGAGCCTGATCCTTCATCTTCCATTGTCGAGAAGTTTTTCTGGAGCTACCTGGATCTTCCTTACATACTGGGCTACTACGCCGTCGGCTATACGGTGACTTTCTGTGCTATGAGTCGATCTCAGGACCGAGTAATCCGAACCGATCTATTAACCCTAGACCTATCCACGCCGTCAGAGAGGCTGAAAGCCCTAATTCCGTGCTGGAGAATCGCAGGCCTATTGCCATTGTTAGCCGACCGGTGCTGCAACTACGTCAGCAATAGCAACACCTACAAAGTATTCCCTTACAGCGATTTCGAGAGGATCGATTTGGGTAAAGGAAACGCCATTGAAATGACGCCAATCACAGTAACCAGAATCTTCTCGAGCAGAAGGAAATGGATGGCGGTGAAAGAGATTTACGACTTTCTCGACCTTCGAATTCCACACGCCGAATTCATAGTCAGATCATCGGAGAAAGATTTATCGCTGGTATTCAAGCCGAGGGGCTGCAATCTCAAACCCACGAGCTGGGATCAGCTCGTCGAGGCTCTCAAGCACGTAACCAAGGCTTTAGTTGCATTGCATGATCTCTCCTTCATGCACAGGGACTTGAGCTGGGATAAGGTGAACTACAGTTTATATCTCGTTGTAATCGGCACCTGTAAGAGAATATATTTTTCTGAATATTTTTGTTGGTGGTGCAGGTGATGAGAAGAAGCGACAGGGATAACGAGTGGTTCGTGGCGGGGTTCGAGGAGGCGGTGGGGGCGCCGCAGATATACCCGCACGCGGCGGCTAGTGGGCGGCACGCGCCGGAGATGAGCCGGGGGCTGCACGGCGTGAAGGTGGACGTATGGGGCGTTGGGCAGCTGGTGAAGAGCTGTGGGTTGGTGGGTGTCCCTAAGCTGCTTAGGGAGCTGCAAAACAGGTGCTTGGACCACAACCCAGAGCAGCGGCCGACGGCGGCTGACTGTTACCACCACCTGCTGCAGCTGCAGTCATCTCTCTCGACCGCCCCCGGCGCTGCCGGCGGGTATTGAATTGATGCGTGATTGATACATGCATAGGAATCTGCAACTCAAGTCACAAATCAGTTTTTGGTTAGGCTTTTATGCTCCGCAGCCCTTTCATAGCCTCCCCCTATATTACAGCTTCTGCCTCATTTATTGTGAATCCATTAACTAAGCCATTGAATTGCATTTTGAGGGTCCGCCTTTTGTTATCCTTTTGATGCTCCGAGAAGTTTCACCCAGAAGTCTTAAATATTCCTCCACGTCAAGCAATGGAATCCCAGATCTTTTTAATTCATTTCAAGCTTTTATGTTTGATCTGGATTTGATGTATTGGAATTTGCGTGACAAGTTTTGTAATCAATGCAGGATTATATATAAAATCTCTCTGATTGTGCACAACTGATGAAAGCTGATTTCTTCTTCTTCTCCCTTTGTTTTCTTTTGCTTTTTTATTTTAATTTGCCTATAGTTTGGAACATATATTGGTCCATTTTTCATCAACCAAAATTTGTTCTGCATGGCAAAGGTACTTCAGACTTAACTGTCTTTGGTGACAGTTCTTTTATTTATTTATTTTTAATTTTTTGCTCGGTAACACTATTTCCCTTCTGTCATGTGTATAGTTCTCAAGAAGAATGCTAAAATGGAAGAGAAACACTTTGTTTATGTGAATAATTTATATGCATTGATGGTATTTTGATTCTTTAATGTCGTCCTAGCTAGCTGCTTGCCTTTCCATATTTCATATTGGTCCCTCGTTCTATTTTCCAGCTATTACTGCGTTAGACAACCAAACTGGCCCTAGGGCAGACTTTAGGGTTGCCCTAAACTAGCTGCTTCATTCATTATTTAACGCCACAGTAAAGAATGATAATGACAGTGACGGCAAAAATACGTGACACATAGGGACGTCTTAAAAGGGAATCCAACGGACAACAAACTTCGTATCATCTTTCATGGCCTATACTCCAATGGGGAAAATCGAGGCCTCTCCCTCTATGGTAGAAACTGATTATTAGTGCTTAATTTGCTTGCAGCTTTAGCCGGCTGCTGTAATGAATTATGTATGAATATATGTACAAATATTCAATAAAATTAAAGCGTAGCTTCACGGCTATTACCTACCATGTTAGGGCGTAATAACGCAATAAAAAATATAAATAGAAATGAAATGAGAAATTAGTAATTTAAGTCCACAATGAGATAATCTGTTAGTTAAAACAAATAAATTAATTTTTGTGGAACATATGATACATTAATTTGAATAAATTTAATATACATATACTAAATTTTAAAAATATAACTATTTACTCATTAAACTTTAGATTATTATTATTTACTCACTGAATTTTGTTTAACGTCAATCATCCATCACCCATTACATTATCATTTGATCTTGTAAACAAAAAACGTCCACGTAATTAAAAAATTTAATATATATTTATTAAAATTTAAAAATATAACTACTTAGTCATTGAATTTTAGAAGGAAACTATGTAAAAAAATCAAAATCAAGAAACAAATAAAAATGCTTGCTCAGATGGTTTAATTTTGGAAGTAAATCAGGAACTTAAACTCAATCAAAAAATTACTATAAAAAGGTCTGCTTAGATGTCTCAATTCTGGAAGCAATGCAGATCCAAAAATTCAATCAAGACAATAGAAAAAAAAAAAAAAAGGCTGCTCAGATGCATTAATTCTTGAAGCAAACCAGTAGCAAAAAAATCAAACTAATCCATCAGTATCCTTTAACCAATCAACAAATGAAAAAAATTACAAATTTTTTACCTTCATTAAGAACAACGAAATCCACAAAGCAGAGCCGACTCAACTATGAAGCCATCTATGCAGCCGCCTAAGGCCCCGTATTTAGGAAGACCCCAAAATTTTGTAATTAATATATTTTTTTTATTAATAATAAATATTTTATTAAGAAAATTTTGAATTCAAAATAAAATTTAACTTTCAGTTCAAATTTTCAGAAACACAACTCAACAATCAATTTACAACGTTTTCTCTTCCTCATTTTCTCTTCTCAATTTTTAGATCTTCTCTTCCCATTATTCTCAATTTTCTCTTCTCAATTTTTAGATCTTCTCTTCCCATTGTTCTCAATTTTCTCTTCTCAATTTTTACCGTTTATTTGTTTATTGTAATAGATTCTTTGGCTTATTTTGATTTTTCAGACATTATATTTTAATTGAAAATTCACTATCATTAAGAGATTATAGTATTTTGCAGTTGATTGAACTTTAATTTTTTTTCTTTTTTAATTTAATAAAATGATAAAATTTTCTCATAGAAAAGTGTATTATTTACTTTTTTTACAAAAAAATTAATACTCTTAAGAAGGCCCGACAAACTTTTTCGCCTAAACCCCTCAAGTTGGTTGAGTCGACTTTGCCACAGAGATGTATTCAATAATGAGACTAAGAACTAAAAATTGATTATAAAAATCGTCTTCTATGTCAAAAACTAACAATTTTTCAGTATATCTTTATGGATTTCATTGTTCTTAAGGACGGTAAAAAAAATTAAATTTTTTTCATTTGTTGATTTGTTAAAGGATGCTAATTAATTAGTTTGAGTTTTCATTGTTAGTTTGCTTCAAGAATTAATGTATCTAAGCGGCCTATTTTTATCTGTTATCTTGGTTGAGTTTTTGCATATTCATTACTTCTAGAATTGAGGCATCTAAGTAGGCCTTTTATAGTGATTTATTTAGTTGAGTTTATGCTTCTAGTTTACTTCTAGAATTGAACCATCTGAGTAGGCCTTTTTATCTATTTCTTAGTTTTAGTTTTTTCACGTGGTTTGGTTCCAAAGTTTAATAAATAAGTAGTTATATTTTTAAAGTTCAGTAAATATACGTTAAATTTACCTCAAAATTTAATAAGTAAATAGTTATATTTTTAAATTTCAATGAGTATATATTAAGTTCTTTAGCCACGTGGTAGGGGTATACGCGGTGTGATTTGGTCGGTCTGAACAATTTTCAGCATGCCAAATAGCTGGTGCAGTTTTTCAACCAAATCAGACCGCGATTTGGTTTGGTGCGGCCAAACCCTACCGCATTTGTGGTTTGGTTTGGTGCAGTTTATCGCGGTTTGAAAATCTAGTACCTGTGAGTCTTAAAATCACTAAAAATGATACTTAAAAATGGTAAATAAAGATTACTAGTGATTATCATCATGATTACCAATGACGTAACATCAAATAATGCATGTCATCATACAATGAATATACAACATACAATTATTTCTAAATATATATAAGTACATGTAATTGAATAATTTATTGTCCAAACCAATTATTTTCAATTATTTTTTTATTATTTTTTGGGCGGGTCGGTTTAAAACCGAACCGTCTACTGTCCAAACAGCGAATCGCGCAATTTGTATAGCTTTCAAACCGTTTTCGACTGCCAAAAAAAAAAAATCGATCAGTTCGATTTGGTTTGATTCGATCTGGTCGGTTTCTGCGGTGCACCGATTTTTTTGAACACTCCTACCACGTCAGCATTTTTCATTTACAGGATCAAACAGTGATGTAATGGTTGACGTTGAACAAAATTCAGTAAGCAAATAATAACAATTCAAAGTTTAGTGAGTAAATAATTATATTTTTAAAATTTCGTAAGTGTATATTAAATTTACCCACACTAATTCTTTAACTAAAATCATTATTTGATAAGGATTATACTTTTTTTTTCTCATAATTAAACTCACAATACAAATCACGAGCCAAAAATAATGCAACCCAAACAAGTCGGGACACATTTCCAGACACAGTGACTGTTAACCTTCAGCTGATGCATCCATTCATTGAGTTCTCTGATAATTTTCAGCAATGACTTACTTTTTAATGGATACTTGTATCCTTCTTTCATCTCAGCCTTCTCTGTTCCTCGCAACAATTGGCGGGGAGGTTGTGCGGCGGCGGCGACCTAGTTCATGGCAGTCGGCGACTCGACTCAATCGATAAGGGCCCTGCGACCCTGTAACAGAGAACTCCGTCGGCGGCATCGCAGTGTGATTGACGACAGTAGCGAGGCTGGGTGATCTCCTTCCTTCCTAGATCTGATCGCGGCAGCCAAACTGCAGCAGCGACTACTGGATTTCCGTGCAACCCCGGCGGGAGACCTGGGCTTGTTCAAATGGCAGTGATAAATGGCGGTGCTCCTTCCTCCCCTCCAGAGTTTATTTTTCATAACGGCTCTGATACCACTCGTTTTGATTAGTTATGTTTGGATTACGTAAATTAAATAAAAAAAATAATAATATAAAAAATTAACATTGTTTTTGAGTCAATAGTTTTGATAAAAGAATAATTTACTAAATAAACAAATTAACCTCAACGTTTCAATAATATTTTAAATAGCATGTTTTTTAATTAATTTTTTGTAGCATGTTTCAATTATTATGAACAGTTTCAGTATTAATCTGCGGTCAATGTAATAAAATTTTCTATGCTAATTAATTAACTTTCTGCGCTAATTCCATGCGAATTAGATTATTATTTAATTAGCAAATATATCTGCAGTTTGTGAGAGCTAATATTTTACATTTAATTTTGCAGGATAGGCCCCAGAAGAAGAATAGCTGAGACCACGCAGACGCAGATGGGCCGGGCCGGCCCTCCAATGGCCTGGCTCACTTCGACCTCCAAGGATATTACCAAAAAAAAACCCTAATTTGACTTCCATTGGAATTGAATATAGAGGCACAATATCATATGACCAAGTCATTAAGTACAAAACCTGTGTTTCCCCCTCCCCCCCCCCCCTCAAGTTGCCATAGTTTTTGTTTTAGAGTCCTTAGGCAAAAAACAATTGTAGGAAATAACATAATTCATTGACATTTCTAGATTGTGATATATGACTTTAAAAAGAATGTTACCCCAACACAACATTTTGTGGCGTTTTGGGAGAAAAATTCTACAAGAACCTCATTTTTAAAGTATATTTCAGGGTCCGTGAAAAATGATTGTTTTATGCATATATATATATATATATAGTAGTGACATAGAACTAAGAAAGAAAAATTACGAAAGAACTACAGCTTGTTTATGTAGCTCTATTTTATCCATCCATTACAAACATGTTATATATTATATTATTCAAGTAATGTTTTTTAAATGAAAATTATGTAATCTTGTCAAGCCCTTTCTAACCTTGGAAGGTTAACTGCCCTTGTCATATAAACAATTAATTAAAAAAAGGAAATATATTTATATCCCATGGTATGAGAATGAATAGTATTAAGGAATTCAACAAAACAAAACGTAACCATCGATGTTCATCTACATCTTCTTCTATATATGTTTTCTCAATTTTAAATCATTTAAATTTAAGATATCAATTGAAACCTTGCTAATTGAGAAACAATCAAAGTTTATGAGACTTAAATTTAAGATATGAAATTAATTAATACTACTAGCTACCACTAATTAATTTATAACTTCGATGATTATACAATACCTATCTCCCCACCAGAGTCAAAACCCGACTAATTCCTAGCTAGTTCTTACTCCTCTTCGTCGTCATCAGCTGTATCATTCGTTTCTCGCACGTCCTTCCTCCTCTCCATGCCGGTGGTCTCCTTGAGCCACGCCACCACCTGCAACATGCTCGGCCGCTGCTCCGGGCTGCCGTCCGTGCATCTCAAGGCGATCGCCAAGGCTCTCTTCAGCTCTGCCTTATCATACTTTCCTCTCAACCTCGGATCCGCAATGTGATCAAAGGCGCTTTTGGCCGCATATGGAGTAGCCCACTGCACAATATCGCGCTTGACGCCGCCGGGCAACTTCTCAATGGGCTTTCTGGCACTGATAATCTCTAGAAGAAGAATTCCGAAGCTGTAAACGTCGCAGCTCTCGGAGACTTTGCCCCACATGGCGTATTCGGGCGCTAAGTACCCTAGCGTTCCCTTCACTCTTGTGGTCATATGGGTGACTCCATCCGGGATGAGCTTTGCGAACCCGAAATCTGCAACCTTCGGTTGGAATTCTGAGTCCAAAAGGACGTTGCTCGCCTTTATGTCTCGATGAATGATGTGTGGATTTGCATCGTGGTGCAAGTACCTTCACCAAATCACAAATCACAAGAGCAGTCTAAGTGAAATTTATTCAAAAGTTTACATCATATTGTCATATATATATATATATATATATATATATATATATTCTAACACAAGTATAAACAGATTACATCTAGAATTATAGAGCAGTAGATCTGAAAGTCAATTAGCTGAATAGATAAGATCAAGCCAGGTTGTGAAATCCACATTTCTATCTACTTTCTTAAAATCTCTGGGTTTGTTGGAATTTATAAGAAGAAATTAAGAGGGAAGAAACTTGACTTCAATGGATCGGTGTCTCCATTGATGGGAATTTTTTAAGAGGGTTTCTTCATCAAAATCTGGTGTCAAATTCAAGGAAAATATTGGGAATTAAAGCGCGTATATTAATATTAATGGCCAATTTTTTTTTTAAATTGATGCCTCAAGAAAAGAAGGAAAAAAGAAAGGGTGAAATTTGGGTTTAAAAGGTATTTCGCTTGAGGGGAATTTTTTGGAAGAATCAAGAAAAAAAACAAGAGTAAGAAAAGGACTTACAAAAGTCCTTCAGCAGCTCCAGTGGCTATGTTCATTCTTCTTCTCCAATCCAACAAACAATCGGGTGCTAGTTGGCCGTGTAGATGGGTGTTTAGACTATGATTAGGCATATAATCATACACTATAAGCCTTTCATGTTCACCCGCATAGAATCCTCTCAACCCCAGCAAGTTCTTGTGCCTTACTCTCGCTAATATCTCCACTTCCACTGCAAATTCAATCTCTCCCTTTGCCGTCATCGCCTTCAGCCTTTTCACCGCTATCTGCACTATGCTACTTGGATTAATATTGATATTAACATTAATTTCTTCCCCATTTAATTAAAAAGTGTTGAAAGAAGAAAAGTAAATTAAAGATGAAAACGATTGCCTCGATGCCTTTACTTGTCTTTCCCCGGTAAACACTTCCAAATCCCCCCTCGCCGATCTTGTTATCGTTGTGGAAGTTGTTCGTCGCCTGAACCAGCTCCTTGAGAGTGTATATTTCCCATGGATAATCCCTACACTTACTCGGCCTGCAAACAAAGAAAAAAAGAAGAAATTTAGGAACTTTTTTTTCTGTAACAAATTATTGAAGCTAGCCTATTCGTACCTGATCTCCGGTTGTTCTTTAAACAAGCAAGGAAAGCATTTAGTGAACATTTTTCGTCGGGGAAGAAAGCAGCTAGATGGATCAGACTTGAGATCCATGTATCTTAATAATAATAACTAGAAGGAGGTTGCTAGATGGGGGGATTAGTTAAGAAAATCTGTAATAATCACTATGAAAAAAGAGTGGAAATATTGAGGAAAATCGAGAACATGAGGTGGATCTAGCAAAGATGAAAGTAATTTAATTAATTAATATTCGGATGTTTCAATGCAAGAAGGATGGAGTCTTGCATTAAGACAAAAAGGCAGACTAGGAACCTTTTCGGGCTGATGTACGTTTGGGCCTGTAGTCTTCTCACAGCTATATGAGTTCCCATTGCAACTGTCATATTTTCTATCTACCAGTAATCATTCTTAGAATTTGTTTTGGTGTACATGTTGCAATAATTAATTAATTCAATTCTTTACTGATTGTGTAGTTGTCCTTGTTAATTGTCTTCATTTTCTAAGTAAAACACACCAAATTGTCTACATCTTCTTCTTTTTGTTGAATGCGACCCTGGTTGAATAATGGGCTGGTGGTGTTGTGTTTTCAAGGTATAGATAGTCATTTTTTATTCAAAATTGTTGGGAAATGATGTTTATAAAGTAAAAATTAGTAGCTTTCAACAGGGTTTGGGTTATTTTATACAATGTCGTAATCAGTAAATATGATAAGAAATTCTTTCGAGTACATGAGGGGTTGGTATAAGATTTGTAAATTGAAAAAAAGAAAAAAGAAGTAAAATGAGCGCAATCTGTGGCTGTTAATGAAATTAAGGGCATTGAAACATTAAGTTTATAAAAAATTCATAGAAATCAAACTAAACGGCAGATGAATAAAGAAGATTTGATATGCCAACTTGCAAATTCATTAAGTTCACCCATCAGTGTCCAAATCAGTCACACAGCTAGCCAAAGGTTTTCTAAAAGGAAAGCAAATATACCTGTTATACATAGAATGTGATGAAAATGGCTTTGAGAGATTGTTTAGGAGATTTCGTATGTTTAGAATAATAGCAAACAAAATTATTAGAGATATTTTGATTAATTTATATCATTGATAATTGGGTAAGTTGTGCTTAGAATTATTGTAATTTGAGTTATTTGTACAAAGTAAGTGGCTTTTCACTTTAATTATGGATTTTCACCTCAATGGTTAATTAATTCTGATAAAAAAATATTTAATGCAATAATAATATCATGTGGTCATATTCATTTATCACAAAAATAATAATGTATTTTTAATGAATACTGTCAATGCTTCAAAGTTGATCAACATTTGATCCATTTAAGAATTATACTCATGAAATTAGTTTGTTTCGATATAGTGCGTCCACAATTATTTTCAACTTTGAGCTTTTCTAAAATCTACTTTACCTACAAAAGAAGAGTGGGTCACTCTTTTGATGGGTTTTAACAATCAAGTTAATTTTAAAATTTGAAATTGAATATTTATGTAATTTGTGAGTTGACTTACTCTTGGAATTCAAACTTTTATATAAGTGCACTATAGAGCTACGGAGCTGATAGAGGTCACAATCGTGTGTGTTGAATGGACAATCAAATCCAAGATTGATGGATGACTACAAGCATGCGATGTGGAAAGTTGAGTTTAAACTCATGGGTTAACCTTTATTGCTGCTCATTTTGAGCCTACATAAATAACAAGACACGGCTAGCCAAAAATAACGCGACAATGAGATGATGTAAGTGGTATTAAAATTGTATTGAATATAAACTTATTAATGACACATCAAGAGCTCTCCAAACAAACTTATTGTTACCATTAATAAGAGAATGGGCTTATTAATAGTACTTGTTGGACCACTTGAACTTCAAAGCATCTGGATAAACCCAAAATATATTTGGGCCATCCCCAACGTTGGAGTTGGAGAGAACCCACAACATATATGAGTTTAGGGCCATGACACTTTGATAACAACTTAATTAATGGACCCGAAACCTAGGTCTAGAGGTTAATAAACTGCTGGTTTTCATGATACTAATCTCAGCTTTTGATGTTGTGAAATTGCCTTCCTTTCTTTATCCCTTTCAATATATACTTCAGTGGAAAAATAGCTAATATATAATATAATACTTAGCAAAAAGAAAAATAGTTAATAATAAAGGGTAAATTAACATAAACCCTTATAATTTGGTTCATTTAGAAAGAAAGATCCTTTATAATTTAAAAATATCTTTGAAGGATTTATTCACATAGCCCCCCCTCCATGAAATTAGAAGTACCAACTTGGGGGGTCTCCATGATTTTTCTTTATTTAGAATAAATCAAAATATTCTAACTTAACTTACTGAACTTTAAATGGATTATAGATGACATATATTTTTATATAGAAAATCTATTGCAACAGTAGCTAATATTGTTTCCTGGTTTCAGGTTTGTTTTCAGTCCTTGATGTTCACTTGTGGTGTTGCAGTATGGCCGTATAGGTTTCCTCTAGCCGAAGCTATCCTTGTTAATGGAAGACATTATTGTTCATGCAGCCGTAGAGAGAACTGCTAAAGCAGAAAGGATTAGGAACCTCTATGCGTAATATATATATATATATATATATGCAGGACTTACGAACACATATGCATAGACAAGTAGCATAAAGTGTTTTGTGTTTCGAAACATCACATTAGCAATTAATGTATCAAATCAAAATGACATGCTGGTAAGTATTTATGATAAAGATAAATTTATAAATACATTCAATAAAATTCATGTTATTATTTAATAATTTAAACTTACCTCAAATATGGAACAATAGGCGATTAATTTGAAACGTGATGACCACAAAACACTTCCTCCCCAATATTTAAATTGAAAGATCCTGATATAATTAATGGGCATGTGCATTAATTGATCATAACTTTAATTCCCTTCTTTATCAAACTTGTTACTAAAATGGCCGTCCAGCTTGTCTTAATTTGTCCCATAGTAAGAGAGAGAGAGAGAGAGAGAGAGAGAGAGAGAGAGAGAGAATTATTAATTTGTTGTGTTATTCTATGATGATGTCATTGTTTTCTTACTATAATTTAAAAGTTGAAACATAACAGGAAGATCTCTGGTTTAGTATTGCTATCACTATCAGAAGAAGGGAAGGGAAGGGAAGGATCACAACAGCATGCATTATGGGTTCTATCTATGTTGATCTTTTCTTTAGTTTAATATACCAAGGAAACTACGACTGCCTACCCAACTTTAAACCATATTTACCAAAAAATTAATTAAGATATTTAATATACATCAGTCTTATCTGCCGCCACAAGCACACATATATAGGACATAGAGACTTAGCATCAGCCTCTTCATTTACCACTTTGATTCCTTAATCCGAGATTAGTATCATAAACATCAACCTTTTAAAAAGCAATAAAAACAAAAGGGTCAGGAAAAATGTGTTTGAGTGATGTATATTAAATATCTGCCGCCACAAGCAATCATGAACATCTTTCATCATGAAGAGGTGTGCCAATCGGGTCGGTAAAAATATTATTGCTTTTAAAAAAATCAGTAAATTTAATTAATAAACCTTTTGTTTTTGAAATGAAATGCATAACTAAAGAGATTAAATAATCATCATCGTGTCACTAAAATAAATGGTAACCCCAATACTTAATTCATGTTTAAGCTTTCAAGATACGGCCAATTATTCATGACCTGAGGAGTTCATTAAGCTATTAATTAAATATGATGCCAAGATGTTAGGGCACATGAGGATATCTTTTAGCATTAATTATTTGCATATAAAAAATAGAAGCAAACGCGCATGCCGGGGCCTTTATAAACAAGTATTTATATATCTTAAGCCTACTATCGTAAATTTAGAATACACGTTTGAAATTTCTATATATTAAACAAATTAAAAAGAATTAATGCAAACCATCATATATATATATATGCTTTTTATTGGTCCCAAGTGGTAAATAAATACGGTTGGCTTTTTTGTTTTTGTATGGAGTTGGTGGGCAAGATTAGTGCCATCCAGAGGAGCATCAACCTAGAATTGATGCATCTTTTAGGATTGTGTTTGGTTAGAAGGGTGATTTGGTGCAGGGAAAACATTGAACACAGACAACTTTAGGGATGATCAAAATAAGCTTTCTTAATTAAGCATCAAGGGAGAATATAAAGAAGTAGATTAGGATCAATGGAGCTGATAAACAAGTAGATATCTTTATTAATTAGATATTAGACGATCTTCTGTGATTATCAGATTCCAAGATTCCTGCACTCTCCGTGTAATTAAGCATATACTTAATAAGCTTGCTTTGATATATGTAGGGTCTGTCAAAGTATAGTTTAGCTTGTAAATTAAAGTGCGGATCGACAATTTTATATTTGGGTGTAAGCTAAGAAAGAATTATAGTTCATATTCAAAGCGTCGCACTGTTTCTTACCAAGACTAACTCCTATAAGGATCAAAATGCATCTGCTATGTGAAAGCAAACAAAAATTATTAAATATCGAATATCTTTCAACAAATGAATGGAGACCATTTTAGTAAAGAACTCAAACTAATTAAGTTTAAAAATCCTAGAAGAGTATAGTGTCCATCCCACTGCCGCCATGGTTGGTCCCTACCTCCCAATCACCGAAGGTCAATCCTGGTCGCCATTGGTGATGCCATCTTCACCTTCCACAGACGTTAACGACCTTTCTGACTTTGCTTCCTCTTCTTTAATTTGACGCCATCCCCTTCTCGTCGACCCTTTTTTATTCTCATTGCCTCCATGATCTTCGTCGCCCCTCTTCACACCTCTCTCTTCCTTATTTCCTCCCCTAGTTTAATGGTCAACCTGGGTTTCACAACCGCCACCACACATATCGATCTCATCCTAACAAGTTTCTATTCCAATCCACCCCATCCCTACCCATGTAATCCCAGGTTTTTCTATTTTGCTGTTATTCAAACCAATATTTTCCTTGAGATAAAAGAAAAAAAAATAGTAATCATGACCTGTACAAGGATTTTATTACTTGTTGCTTTTTCATTAATTATACAAGAGGAGCATGGCTTATTGTTGGAAATAATTCCATTTTGCCTACTGTTGGAACAGTTGGTGGGTAAAATGCTTATGTTGGCATCCCCTTATGCCGGGGCTCCATTTTGCAGGAATGGTAGCGGATTGCCCATTGAATACTTTCTTCTTCTTTTTTTAGTTATTTTTTCTGATAGTACACAAATTCACAAAAAACAATAGCTAGATAACGTTAGCTTGTGACACCCATCTGTATAGCCAAGAAAAACAAAACAAAACCCTTAAGGGCTTGTATTTTCTCTTGTAATATATTGAAGTCCTTGTTGGACTTCATTCTCTTCGCTTCTCTTCTCTTCCTTTTAGCCAATCCTTTGGGTGGCCAGTTCTCTCCAAGATCTGTTTGCTTTATTTAATATCATTGGGTAAGTTGTCTTTTTTATATTCGGGTCTCTTATTTAGGCCAAGAAAAAAAGATACTTTATGGAACTATTAAACTTTTTATTTAAAAAATCACAGACAATGGTTATCTACACCTTCAAGACATGTCATCCCTTAAGTGATGGATCTTTTATTTCAGATTTGCATTGTTGAAACATCATTCAAAGATAAAATTCAGAAAATACTGTTTATTTTGTTTTTTTAATAAAAACACAGCAATGGATCAATAAATAAATTTTATTTAAAATGATTTTATTTGAATATTTATTAAATAAATCCTAATTACTCATTTAAAACTAAAATAAATTTTAAAAAATTATATTTTTTTTAGAAAAGATTAATATTTAAAAATAAACAGACATATTCTAAATATCTACTTAATGAGTAAATGGATAACCATTCAACAATAAGGGTGCGTTTGATTGCAAGGGTAGAATTTAGATGGAAAGAAAATGAATTCCAAGGAATTAAATTACCTAGAAATAAATTCTAGGGAAAATATCAATTGAATGCGTTTGATTAGTTTAATTTTCTACCTAGAAATTACCTAAAAATAAATCAAATATACTATACAAAATATTCAAAAAACCAATTATATTTACACAAATATACATACATACATCCAGTAAGCTGGTTGTAGATCTCATCACTGCCATACATACACATATCCAACAACACACAGCCAGCGAACAACTCTGAATTTTAGTTTAAACCTGACTTGTTTCACTTGTAACCAAATAACATAAGAAAAACAAGAACAAGAAGATCTCAAAATCTGTATGATAGACAGAAAAATGGACCTGAAAAATCGATGAACACATGAGAACTGAATGGGTTGCAGAGCTCTTCGATTCATTGAGAAGAAACGAGATTGCCAAGATAGGAATAAAAAAATCCAATTAGGGTTAGGGGTTTTTGGTTCAATTACATTTAAACCCCTCCCTCCCAAACCCATTTCTTTCTCCCAAACCCACTTCTTCTCTCTCCCCCCTTCTTCCCAAACCCATTTCTCTGGATCTCCCAAAATGGTTTTCTGGGCCAGATTCCTGCTCCTGCTCCTCCTCGTCTGGTTTGGAACGGTGACCTTGTCCAGCGCCGATGACTTCGACTACGGTGTTGCAGCCTTTGCCACTGTGGCGCGCTTCAACATTGACTCTCTGCGTGCTTGCAGCGTATCGGCGTGCAATGGGCAGGTCGGCGACTGCATCGACGAGGAGGAGGAGTTGATGCTGGACTCGATGGCGGTGCTGCAACCAGAGGAGGGGGATGAACCCTTGCAACTGCCGCTGCAAATTGATGCTTCCCAGCCTGGAAAACAATTTCTCTTCTCCCCCCTAAGAATTCATTTTCCAGCAAAAGTGAGAATAGAGGGTCACGTGACCCTCAAGTGAGAATTTAAATTGCCTAGAAAATTAGGCAATCAAACACCATAAAAGCTAGAATTTAGATAGAAAATAGTCACTTTCTATGGAAAATGTGGCCAATCAAACAGGCCCTAAGAGAAGTTGGTCTTCACACGTGTGTTACACGAATATGAATATATATATATATATAAAGTGATCCAAATACCTAGATTTAATATTCCACAATTTAATTTAGAATACTTAAATATAGGGTGCGGCTATCCCCAATTGGTCCTGAAGAAAGCACTCCTTATTTTAAGGACCCATGGTTTCTAGAGACCTGAGAAACACTAAAACAACGATAAGAAATATTATTTGTATACAGAATTTATATATTTTTTATAAATTTAAAAATTGATAATATATTTATAAAAAAATTATTGACATTTTTTTAAACTCATATTTATAAAATATTTCCTTAAAATACTAAAAAAATAAACTTCAACTGTCTCCTATATTTTTTAATTTATATATATATATAAGAAGAATTAAAATTATGCACGTACCAAAACTCTTAGCAATAAATTCAAGTTATCTTATTCTCTATATAATTGCAATAATTCTTGTTTTGTCTATTGGTTTAAGAATACATTTGGATAGAGAAGTTGTTTAAGCTCTTTAGTTTTTTGAATTTAAATTCAAAGTAACCTCGTAGTAACCAAGCTCTAGAATATGTGCAGTGGACCATTTATACCATTCCGAGGGGTTAAGATTTGAATCTTTTAATCTCTTAGTGTTAATACTTTTAGTTATTTTTTATGTATCAAAAAAATATTTTAGTAGCTTCTTTATTTTTATTGAATAGCCTATTTGGTGTTTGGTCAAAATTGAAAAAAAGTATTTTTATTGACAGTAAAAGTTATTTTTTTATTGGAAAACAAAACTAAAACTTTGGAGCTTTTGCTGTGAAGCAAAAATAGAACTGAAAAAATATATTTTAATAAAATTACCCCTGATTAATATTTCAAATTAAAAACATTTCATTTGTTAAATGGTATTGACTATATAAATAGTTTTAGTAGTATCATTTCTCTTAGGTTTTGTCGACGTTTAGAATTGGTCGACAGTAATTCGTTGGCCCGCAGTGGTGTAGTAGGTTCGAGGGGATGAGGATGAGATATGCGGTTCAATTTGTTGACCCGTCGACCCGTCTCTACAAGGTACTCCAAAGCTTAAATCAATGAACGAATAAGTGTGCAGGTTATTAGTAAGTTGGCCGAGTAAGGAAAAAACATACCCTAGCTCTCAAAAGAGTTTGTTGATATATAGGAAGAGATGTCCCCTTGCATGTGTAGTACGTTTACTGCAAGAGATGGGACAGGACACCTAGAGCCGGTGAGAACGTCCATACAGTAGAAAGGTGTTAACGGAACCTTCATTAATGTGGATGGGATCCGTCATTAATGACGAGGGGATTTGTCATTAATGAAGATGGGATCTAACGTGAACGCGTAGAAACCCAGGCGCGGCTGCAATGATGTTGTTATAAAAGTCCTGGATGGGACTGGCATGGGCCAGTCAGATAGGCTGAGAAACTGGGGCCAAGCTGGGCCCGAACAATCCAGTTGGGTCAACCCTCAGTTCGTTTATACTCCCTGACATGTAACCTTCTCGTTGTACGACTTGACCAACTAAGCTGGCGAATATGCAAGACTGGCCAGGAGCTTGTTTGAAATGTAGTTTGGAACTCGCTTGAATATACTGGCGAACTAGAGGTATTATGGGAACTCGCTTCTACCTGCGATCTGAGCTTGGGCTCTAGCTATGTAAGAGCTCGCTTCAACGAGCTGAGTTCTGTGCCTATTGGGCTTCATATAATTGGGCCGACCTGCTAGGTTAGGACCTGCCCACAAAGAGTAGAGTGGAAAATACCTGTAACAGGTTTATTCTTTTTTTTTTTTTTCTAATTATGAAATTAAGAGTGAGAGGCAACAACGCAAACAAAAAAATGGGAGAGCTAAGCTCTGAAACAGTCAAAAGCCAACAAGAAAACATAAAGAAATTATTGGGTCACAAACAAGATAAAAAATTACTTTTTTCCCAAGGAAGATCATGATAAAATTACCTTTTTCAATCACTCGTTAAACATTACTTTCTTTTATTTTTATTTAAGTGATTCTCACGCAGCTAGAACCTCACATAATGGTAGACAGACAGTGAGGCTGTCCCTATAACAAGTAGTCCAATTAATCATAGTTTCTTTGAGAAAATAAATTATAAAAATGCAATACTAGTATCAATGATATAGTAGAACCCTTTTCCCCGAAGGTAGAAAGAAAAACCAAATTAAAACGGCACAAAGGAAGGACGAGAGAGAGAGAGATTAATATAATCTCCGAGTTTACAATGAAGATCACATGATAACATAACTGGTAATTGTCTACTGTTTAGTTTAATCATGCATTTTGAAGTTTTAACTATTTTGAAGACAAGTTGTAAGGCAACACATGCTCTGACATGCTGATGAAACTAGACACGTGTAATTCTTTAAGTATTTTGAAGTTTAGAATACTTGCTATAGTACAACATTAACGTTAATCGAACAGATTTCAACTTTGAGAGAGGATGAAGCTTATACCTCCTGTAATTAACACCATTTTTATTCTGATCAGATTTGTCTTACTTGCTAATTCATGTACTTTGTATCTCTTTTCCCGCATTGCTAATTCAAACGTTTGGCATTCGCATTACCAAGCTTAAAGTTACTGTATTTTTAAGTTAAAGGAGCATGGAGATCATGCAAGAAACAGACAGGGAAGAACAAATATATGCTTCATATATATGCATGTGGGTAGTAATTAATTATGTGATTTTCCTTTGTCCTACATTATTGAGTCATTCACCCAAAAAAGTATAAAGATTAATTTTTCCTTTGTGCTTTCTTTTTCTTTTGCTGGTAATTGAGATACAAAGACGAGAAACAATGAGTAAAGGAGACAGAAACCCTCCCAAGCGACTTATCCTTCCAGCTGGACTGATGCCACTCTAGCTAATCTGCACTAAAAAGTTGTTTAATTGATGATGATCTTTCCAGTTCACCAATCTCCTTGATTTTCTAAGCTGGATAGGGGAACCAAGAGTATATAGAGATTATGGTGCCAGAGAGCGAATTCTAACCACCATATCATCTAATATTATATATACGGGGGCCTTTGCCTAATTAATAACAAGGCAAAGTTGATCAATAATCTGTCTTGCTATCAGATTCATCCTGCATTTTAGAAGGACAAAATCACTCTCTCTCTCTCTCAGAGTGCAATAAATGGAGCCATTTATTACGCAGGCCAGTCTCTCTGGGAAGCAGAATTAAATTTGCACATTAGCATGTCTTCTCTTAATCTGAAACATGCTGCATGGCTTTAATTAATTAATATTATTTTCTTAATCTCTACCGTTCCTTTATTCAGGTCCAGATTGTGAGGATCTCTACGTGCTACAATACAATGTATCCTAAATAACAGTTTCCAACCTTCAGCACCTCCCACACAATACTTGATCTCAGCTTCACATGGCTATTACCTATATAGACAACATGTTAATTAATTTGAGAGAACTAATTAGTAATCTTTAATTATATATATGAAGACTGTGGCACCCTTTATCAACTTTACTATTGCTGCATTATCTTTCATGCTGATTATAACAAACAGCAAGACTTCTGAAAAGAAAAATATGAAGGTGTAAAGTGAAATTAATTTCCATACATGTACCTAGATGACCAAAATAATCAATCTGGTCATGTCATGAACTTACACGTGAATGTATCACCAATGAGTTCATGCTCATCCAATTAAGCTTAGCAAGTAAGCCTGAACTAATTAATTAGGCAAATTAACTATATAATTAATCATCAGTCACCATTTATAGATTAAATCCACACAAGAAGTGCCTTATGAGAAGAAACTCTTAACTAATTTGTACACATATCTGTCTCTAAACACACACAAGTTTTTCGCTTTCCACTGCTGTTTTTATAAACTGCCAGAGAGTTCGACCATTTGCATGCTTTTGTTTCACACAAACATTTATAATCAAAGTGTTCGCAGCAAGTGTCAGATAATGAAGCAAAAATATTACTCGAACTTCATCCTTCATTAATCACGCATCTCAGCTTCTGTTGCAGCACAGATGGATCCATACATATTACATCACTTGCCTGCAGCAAAAACCAGCCACATGAATTAAGCAAAAACATTGATGAACTTCTAAAACAACTGAAAACCTAAACCTAGTTAAACCTAACCATAGATTAATTTTTCAATGACAGTACCTCAGCTTTGATGGCATGAAATTGCCTTTCATTTACTTCAGTGGAAACATAGCTAACAACATTAATTCCTTCTTCAAACAATAATCTTAGCACCTTTGATACAGAAAACCCTTCGTCTCCAAATCCAGTACTACTGATCAAAATCTCCAAACCTCCCCAGCATGAGCTGACTGTGACCCTACTTGGCGAGCGATTATTAGAGCTTTGAGCCGCCCTGGTGGCCAGGGCACCTCCAGTTGACAGTTGTTTCAGTTTGTCTCTCTTGATTTCCAGTTCCTTGATATTCTTCTTCAGGTATTTTATGTAATTGACCGTTTCATGCATGTGATCGGATGTTGAACGCTTTCCCTGAAATATTATCATGAAATTAAACCCCGTGCATAGTCATTTAGGATAACTCTTTAGACATTCATTTATCTCCATGAAACTGAATTCCTCCCCCAAAGAGAGAGAGAGAGAGAGAGAGAAACTTAATTCTTTGGGTACTCAAGACAAGAAGCCATTGCAGCAACCATCTTAAGGTACATGAATTTCTGGCCATATTTCTTGGCTTTATATTAGATATGATTATCAGAAATTCCACAATAGAAAAGGAAAAAAGAAAAGAAAAAGCACGGGTACTGATTAAAACAAAAGAAAAAATGATATCTCGCCTTGATATATTCAAGAGGGAGTAAAGATCGGAGAGATGCATAAAGGCCGGCCATTTCCTGCCTTCTTTGCCGTTCGATCTCTCTATGCAAGATTCTTTTCTCCTCCTTGCTGTTCCCGCTCCATTCCTCGTCCCCTGGCGATTTTCGCTGCCTTCTCCTGGATGGGGTCGCCGGGCGATTAATGCCCTCCAGCAAGACATGATCCATGATAGGATCTTGCTGGATCTTCTCTTGCTGGCAAGGGAAAGATGGGTGAAATATCAGTTCAAGGCCCTGGTGCAAAGGAAACATTTGAGCAAAAAAGATTAGGGTCAAGCTTCAATTTCAACTATCTTCGACTTTACCAAGGGAGATTATGCCCTTGTTCGGATTTTGAGATCTTCCTCTAATGGCCCTGAAGCCTCTCCAAAAACCAAGGCGAAGCCTTAAGTAAGATGTGATCTCACTAGGGCATATATATTGCTTTAAAAATTCTTTGGTTGTGGGTACTGCACCTTTGTACAGCTGCGGCAAGCCCCACGGCTCCACGTTCACACCTGGAAATCTTTGAAACCAATATTGTGTTTCGCCGTGTGATCATCGTGGTCAAATATGTAGCCTAATTAACAATTATATGCGTACGTTGTATTAGAAGATTGGTTTGACTTCATAATTGGGTATAGTGAATTGAGACCAAAGCATTAGAAATCATCACGGGTTGCTGAAGCTAATGACAATTCAGCAAGACACTGTGGCATGAGAATCTTCTGGTTGTGTTCATGATGAATTTTGTGCTCACAATCTCCTTAATAGTTCTCACCGACCATTTTGACATGAATGTCTTTGAAAACTAGATGGGTACACTCGGGAGATAATAGTAGTCATAGGTCTCACTTTTGATTAGTAATTGTCAAAGTAGTAGTTAGATGTGTCCCTCTCTGTACTACTGTGGATTTTTGTTTAGCTCTGTTATAATGTTTGCACCCCTTCCTCTGATGTTTTACTTAACAAATAAGGAAAACTAAATAAGGAACAATTAATGTTATTCACTATAGGGTAATTTGGTTAAAAACATATAATTTTATGGAACATATGTCTGATCTAATTTGAACACTTGAATTCATTAGTTGAGCAGGCAAAATGTTCTAAACAAAGACATGTTGATATTTTAAACATTTTACTTATTGGGCCGACGAAATAAGCCCTCCAAATGAGATTCAAATCACAAATATATACTTTACATTGACACAAAATCTCTTCTACCATGCAAAATTAACTATTTTTAACAAACTTTAATGAATTAATTATGAGTGAAAATGAATGTGAAAACACACCTACCATAACCATAAAAGGGTTATATCAACTTTTAAAATAGTGAAAACTGTATTGCCCCTTTCTTTCAAAGCGTGTATTAATTCGAGATTTCAAAAATATTATTTTTTTCTTAACATACACTCAATATAAATCAAACCCCGATAATTCCGATCTACCATCTCAACATATCAACTTAAAGGAAATAAGTTAAGACAAGTAATATCATCACATCAGCGAAAGCAAGATCGAAACCTCAGTGATACATATAATCGTAATTCCTTTATTCATAATATAGAATCCATACCATTGTTTAACATGACATTTTGAAACAAAATACATAGAGACTCATCTCTCAACAATAACTGCTAACACCTTGAACATAGACAAAATATATGCTAAAGATTCCCAACGAAAACAACGATTGTTTTCACCTGAGACGTTTGAATATTCCAGAGATAAAGTCTAAATTAGATGATGAATCATCAAAGTAAGAGTTCAAAAATATTTTCAGAAATATATGCAAGACCATGAAATAACAGACATATCCCGACATGTCCTAACCTAAGAGAATCCCGCACAACACTTAACCCTAATCAGAAAAAATGCAATATCTCTAAAGGCAACACAACCATATCAACACATTGGCATAACACAATCCTGCTTAAGAGGGACAACCTCAACATATGAACCCGAGTATCACCCCACTATCATGTCAAGCATTACGCTCCCATTCAAAAGTATTTTTCGGATCTCAACATAACCCTGGCCACAAGAGAATCAACACTATCCCTAGAATTAACGTTCACCAAGGCAATAATTAGAGGAGAGCATCCGGTTATAACTGACCGAACCGTCAACTTTTTTACCAATCGAACCGAACTGATCATAGCCCATTAACCGAGCCGAACCGAACTGATAGGATACGCTAATTGAAAAATCGAAACCAAAATAACCGGTATAACCGAACTTTACTAAAACTTATCGAATGGGCGAGCATGATCGAAGGGAGAGAGATGCAGTTGGGGTAGTGTCGGCCTCTACATAGGAAGGAAACGAAACACCGGAGATAAAGACGAATGGCCAACCCTTATTCGGTTCAGCCCTTCGCTCTGCCAGAGGCCCAAATTGTAACACCCCGCTCCGACCGAGGGGCGTTAATATATGCGGAATAAACCATCATGAATTTCGGGGAAATATTTTTTCTATAAATATGTAATAAAAGCGTCTGCTCGTGAATAGTGCACCAGGTAAGTTCCCAGGAAAGAAAGGTGGGTCACAAACGGACACACTTAAGTACCAAATCTTTCCTTAGCCAGAACTAGCCTAGACATGCACATTTCACCACATAACACTTAAATCCATAACTTCCCCGACAATTCCAATTACCTTCTCAGCATATCAAACTTAAAACATCAAGCTAAGACAGGTAATATCAACAATAAACAATTGCGGAAGCTAGATCGAAACCTGATGTAATACATAACCGAAATCATCTTATAACATCAAAATTGTATCATCGTCTAACATCATCAAAATGAAATACATAAAATTCGAATACAGATACTATGTTCCACCTACTAGTTGCCGTCAGTCCTCGGCAATTCCTTTCCCTTTAGAACAGCTGCTACCACCTGGAACGTTAGAATATTCTAGGGACAAAAGTCCAACATAAGATGATGAATCATCAAAGTGAGAGTCCAAAACATTTTCATGAATGTATGCAAGATATGAAACAACATAATATCATGACAAATCCCGACCCAAGAGAAACCCACCAAGCACTTAACCCTAACCGGGGAAAATGCAATCTCTCTAAAGGCATCACATCGACATCGACACATTGGCACAACACGGTCCTAGCCTAAGAGGAAGCAACGTCAATGCATGAACCCGGGAATCACCCCGTCATCATTACGTCCCACTCAGAAGCTTACGGAGCACACGTCAAACTTAATCCTGGCCAAATGATGATTAACACTATCCACGTCCACCTTGGAAACAATACTACCGCGCAAGGCATCTGGGGTGGTGTCCACTCGCAGCCCCCTCTTGCCGGTCCGAGGTGGTGTACACTCGCAGCCCCGCCACTTGTCGACTCGCAAGGGTGGTGTCCACTCGCAGCCCCCGTCACAAGTGGGTATTTTCCCTTGGCACGTTTCCCTAATGCTACCACTTCAAGTGCCACCTCATAAGTTGACATCCCAACCCAAAACAAGCCAATGATCATGTGAAACAACATTTCATGTACATAATTTTATCACAAAAATTCAATGCACATGCATAAACCATTTCGGGACAAATTCCTATGAAACAACCATCACAGGTACAAAACATTCACATGCAGCAAAACATTTGCATGGATCAAATCAAGTTTAAGATAAAACCAAACCAAGTTTTATGAGGGTTGAAAAACTCACCTTTGACAAAATATCAAGATACCTCGAAAAGTGCGCACTGTCTCGATTCGCGTGCCCAACCTCAATTTTCGTGCCAACCTCAAAAGTTGCACCAACACTCAACTCTATGCCTCAAAGTACCCTAAACATCATTTAAATATCATAAATCTGATTTATCTCAAAATTTCCTTATTTTCTCCCATTTTTCTCTCTAGAAATTCCAAATAAATAGCAATCAAACTATTTTCTCCAATGTTTCTTCACAACAAATCATTATAACCTATGAAATTCAAGATAAAAATACTGGACTTACCCGGATGGTGCGTTTGCACGCAAAATGATGCACTTTGGTGCGAAAATCGAGACGAAAGAAGCTCCAAATTCAAAACTAATTGCACACACTTCAAGATCACAAAATTATAGGAATTTTTATCACACTTTTCCATGCAGGGACGCGCCCTCACGCGCTCGATGAAGATGGTCCACGCGCCTGCGCGTGAAAGCCGCACGTGCACTGCACGCGCATCGTCTTCTCCGACGATCTGGTTCGTCGGCCGGCACCGGAATCCGACCTTGACTCCACCACGATGAAGCCCTCTTCCAGTCGATTCAAACCTCACCTCTTTCTACCCGAAAAGATGGCCGGAGATGCCTCAAATGGCCGGCCAAAGCCTCGGCCAAACTCGCCGCCTCCAAAATCCGGCCAAGCTCGAAACCTCACCAAACCTAAACGAAAATGCCTTAAACTCTCCAGAAAACTTCTTCAAGTTATGGGCTTCAAAAGCCCTATGATCTAAGCCCTCAATTCGTTCGTTTGAAGCTCCGATTTGAAGCTCAAAGTCGCGAAATCTTCTGCCAAAACCTAACTCGTGACTTGGCTATTTATAGCCACAATCGACCCTCGAAACTCCCATGGATGCCTTGCCCGACGCCTCAAGCTTCCAACCCACCTCTTGGGCGACCCAAATTCGTCGACAAATGGCCTCAAAATCGCGATTACAGGTTCGGCATGGCCGACCCATTCGCGACCGGTTTCTTTGATTTTCCGGCTGCCTCGATCCTCCCCGACGACCAAGCTTTGGTCGATGAGCTTCCCCAACCCGAGGCCTCGAGATCCCAATGGTCGGATGGCCTAGATCGGCGGCCAGCAGCAGCGGTCGGCCATGGCAGCCTCCAGCTTTGCGAAATTTCACTTTCGCCCCTGCCATTTTCCTAAATTTCACTTTGGCCCATTTTCAACTTTCTTTTATTACCATTAGGACCCTCATGTCCTAAAATCATTCTTTCCTTCTTGGAAGATTTTGTAAAATTGCCGTTTTGACCTCCCTCCGGCCGATTCGGTAGATTTCAAGAAATTACACTTTGGCCCGAATCTTCGTTTCGGCCCCAAATCCATTTGTTTCTTCCAAAACTCACCGAAGGGTTATTCTACTCGACGAATCGAAGCTTCCTTAGGCTTCCGTTTCCATTTCGGGAGCCTCCTACGATCATTCGGTTTTACAGCCTATTCCACAGCTATATTTTTGTTGTTCCGAAAACTATTTCCGATTCGAATTCTTTCGATGCCATAAATCATATCTTAAATTACTCGACACTTCCATATCATTTTATTTAGGCATCTCGGCTCCAGGGTACTCCCGGCAGTCGATTCAGTCAAAACATCAGGCTATTCTGCTACCTAATTTCCTCAAAATTCAATTTTTCTCATAAAATACTATTTCTTAAATAACCCAACGTTCTCGGGTATCACACAAATGGCCCTTCATCTTCGACTGTCATGAGGCCATGAGATAGAGAGATAGAGAGATACTGTCGTGAGGTGGCGGGAGGGGGGCGACGAAGGTGAAGCAGTGAGATCAAGATCAAAAGAGAAAGAAAGAAAGAGGGGTCTTGAGAACGAGAACCGAGAGGCTGGCAAGTAAGAGGGAAGCGATGGACCACTAGTGAGGCCGGAGGGAAAGGGCGACGAACTGATTGGCTCCCGCACGCACGAGAGAGAGAGAGAGAAAAGGAATGTCCGATGTCGTGAGGCTGAGAGGTTTGAGGTAAGGGAGAAAGAAGTTTGGGGGGGTTAAGGGTAAGGGGAACCAGAGAGTATCAGGGTCACGCGGGTGGGGAGGAGAGAAAACCGTGGGGATGTGAGGGAGAGAAAATAAGTTTGTGTGGGGGGGAAACTGTGGGCAGTAAAAGTAAAACCATGGGCAATAAGGGAAAAATAGTGGGCGATGGAGGACGAATTCGGTTATTTTGATTAACCAAAATATCCTAAATTTTTTATAAATATAACCAAACTGATTTTTAGCTACTTAATTAACCAAACCAAACCAATCGGTTCGATCGAACCAAAAAAATGCACACCCTTAGCAATAATGTTATTTCTCAAATGAATCTAGGGTGGTGTTCACTCTCAGCCCCACCACTTAAGCTAACATCTGGGGTGATGTTCATTATCAGGCCCGCCACTTGAGGACCATAGGGTGATGTCCGTCTCAGCCGCATCCCAAATGGGTCACACAACATTAATCCTTAACACGTATCTCGAGTGGTATAACTGATCAAGTGCCACAACACAGGTTGACAACCCACATCCCACATGGAGAACGCATATAACATATGTCAATGTCGTAACACATAACATGAATCATTTAAAATCAACATTTTAGCGCATGAATTTATAACGCACGAAAATCAATGTACGGGTATAAAACAATTTGTGACAAACCTCCCACATGAAAACCAACATATCGCATGTCAAATTGTTTGTATAAATAAATCGAGTATAGGGTCAAACCATCTAAAATAAACCAAACAATCTCGATTCTTGTATTAATCTCGATTTTCGTGCCAAACCTCAACAATCATACTTTTACTCAACCTCGAGCCTCAACAATCCCTAAACATCATATTCATTCAAAAGAATATTAATATCTATTTTTTCATAATTTTCTCATAATTTCTCCTCATTTTCTCCTTATTTTTTCCTCAAAAATTCTAAAATAAATATATGCTCAAAGTTTTTTTCCAAATTTTTCTCCACCATAAATCGTAAAATATTTAAAAATTTTCAAGAAATTACCCTTCTTCACCCGCATACGCTGGCTTGCTCGTGTTGAATTGCCCTTGTGATGTATGCACCGGTTGTCTTCTTCCTTACTCCAGTTGTCGGCGACTACTTCGATCACCGGATTTTTGCACCACTTTGTAACCCACCTCAATTTGATCACCTAGGTACCTTTGGGTGCTCGAAACAATCAATGAAAAGCCTCCAAATCGAGCAAAATCAGTCAAGTTCTGGCCACCATATCTTTTTTCCGGCCACCTTCGAAAACTCCCTCAAACCTTCACAAAAACATACTAAATTCTCCAGAAATGATGCCCAATACCCTTAGAGAAAAATCCCTCTATCGAATATCTCAAAAAATCACCAAAACTTGAGCAAATGGATGCCTCATTTTTTGCCAAAACCCTCACACCTATTTATAGGCAAAATCTGGCCACCCTCTAGCCAATTACCGACCATTTCGTAACCCACAAGCTTCCTAGGACGATGGTGGCCATGCCCTGACGAGTTTAGTCATCCCATCACCGGATTTTTGGCTCCCATGCGGCAGTTAGATTGGCCATGCCTTGTGTACAAATTTCAAAAATTGCATTTTGGCCCCCTTGCAATTTCCTTTTACATTTTGACCCTCTTCTTGAAGCCCCTGAATTATCCAACAATTCCTAAGTCCCATAAGTTCTAAAACCTTCATTTCATCCTTGAAGATTTAGAAAAACCATTGTTTTGACCTTCCTCGGCCAAAATTAATAAATTACATTTAGGCCCAAATATATGTAAGATTGTGTTTCAATCGAAATTACTTTTGTTTCTTCTCGAAACTACTTAAAGGTTGCTCCTTATGCTAAATATGAACCTACTCAGGGTCCCTTTGACTTTTCAAAAGTCCCTTACGATCATTCAATTTCTCAAACCAAATCATAGTTATATTGAAAATCGTCTTTGATCCAATTTTTTTTGGCATCATAAATCTTGCCTCGAGACACTCCTCGATATCATACCCTTATCTTTAGGTATCTAAGTTCCGAGACCTTCCCTATTGTCGATTTGGCGATTTATTTTACCATCAACCCAATTTTTCAGTATTTTAAACTACTGATAAGGGTATTACAAAAACTATATATTTTTGTTCAAAATACATAATTATCTATATCCAATCATTATAAAAATTGAAGTACTTTCATTTAGAAATAAGAACTAAAAATATTATTTGCTAGCAAATTGTGGCAAAATACAGATTTTAATCCCTATACTTGTACAATTTTTTTATTTAGATATTTAAATTTTTTGTTGTTTCAAAAACACCCTTAAACTTGCAATTCGACTCAATTGAATTTCTGAATTTTTTTATTTTAATTATATCCTTAAATTTATTATTCTTTATAAATTTGTCGAGATGTGTAATTGACTCGAAATTACATAATTTAAAATTTTAATTAAAATAATAAAAAATTTAAGAGTGTAATTGACTTAAAATTACATAATTTAAAAATGTTTTTGAAGTAACAAAAAGTTTAAATATTTAAATAAAAAAAATATGTATTTATCCATCCACATCTACTGGGTTAGTTAACAATACAGCTTTCCATCTCATAATGTACCTTTTTTGGTGTCTTATCTGGATTAACTTGTATATTATTGGTATTAAGATGAATAATAACTAAAGATAGCAATTCTAAAATTATGTTCCTAGAAGTGGAGCCGCCCCAGCAACAGTATCAAGGGCAAGATCTCAAGAAGATTGGGTATGTACACATAATCTATCATATTGGCAGCGTATGAGTTGGACAAGTAGGTGTCATTATGTTGTAAAGCAAGTGAACCGGAATAAGCTTATATATATAATGCATAGATACATATACGTATAGGCTCTTGTCATTGGCCTCCCAACAAATATCCTAGCCCAAGTGGATATGTTGCTATTAGAATAGGCAGAAGGCACAACATGGCCCTCACTTGGGCCTTTAGTCATTTGTGCCCTCAAATTTGAATGAGAGATATTATGCTCCTTAAGTTCTAATTTTAATTGTGTCACATACTTGAAATTTCAAATATCTACGCATGAGATACACGTACATTCTCAATGAGTTATTGACAAGAAAGGAGAAAGAAAATAGAAATCGGTTGTGAAGGAAAAATGAGAAAATAGAGGTCATCAACGAGGAAGGAGGATGAAACAAAGGTTGTTGTCGTCACCTTTTTCCTCTTCTCTATCACCATCGACCCCTTCTTCTTCCTCACCCATCATCGTCCGCCACCCGAAGCCTTTAGCCTTTAGTCATGCCAACTATGTCGAGCACGAAGCTTCTCAACCTTGGTAGTGATCAGAGATCATCATCCATGGCGTCGACGACCACTGTTATGGCAAACCCAAATGGCCAATCAATTGAGAAGACAAAAGGCCACGACTATGGCAAACACATCAAGGCATGGTCGTCGACGACACAGTCGGGGTAGAGGCGAACACATCATCTGATGCCCACGATCGTTGATTTCATTCGGAAAAAAATTGTGGTCGAAAAAGATGTGGTAGAGAGGAGACCCACCATTAGCAATGGCAAAGGCGATTCATGAGGAAGTCATAATGTAATATCCCAGATTTTCAAAAAGGCTCAAAAGTAATTTTAATCTAGGCTATAGGTGAAATTATCAAAAGATTAGGGACTTAAGTATAATTTTTTTTATAGTCATAAGTACCAAATCGACAGTAGAGAATGTTTCAGAGTTTAAATGTCTAAGAAAAATAATAGGGTCTCGATAAACGTTCCGAAATAAGATTTATCGTATTAAAAGAAATTAGAATTGATACAGTTTTCGGTACAACTATGATTTGGGCTGGAAAAAAAAATTGAATTGTCGCAATAAGCTTCCAAAAGGACAATGGAATATTCAAAGAAGTCAAATATTACATAAGGAAAAACCCTTAAGTGGTCTCGGGATGAACCAAGGAGGTTTCGCAATCAAAGCATAATTCCGGGCCAAAGTGTAATTTTTTAAAATTTCTGAGAGAGGTTGAAACGACATTATTTCTAAAACTTCGGGGGTTAAATGAGAATTTTATATCGTGAGGGTCTCAACAGAAGTTTTGGAAAACTCAAGGGCCTTATGGAAAAAGTCAAAATGCATTTCAAGAAGTTGAGGGGGTGAAAGTGCAATTTCAGAAAAAACCTCCAACAACCACGGTCGACCAACCCATCCCATCACCGAATTCGGCTATGGGAGACCCAAGGAAGTGGATGGGGGGCCTCGGGGCAAAGCCTAGGCAAGCTTCTTGGTCGACAATCGGCTTTATCACAATCCAAAATAGCCAACTTTTGGCCGAAAGTTTGGCCATTGAGATCGAGATTTTTGGGGGCCATTTCGGTGGGTTTTGGACTGATTTATGGCACGAGAATGCATTAGTGGCCTTGGATGAAGCAAGATTGGTCATTTGGTGAGTCGATTTCGACTATAAATAGAGAGGGTTTGGCTGAGGGTTTTGCAAATTTGGAGCTTCAAATCGAAGGCGTTAGAGAAAAAATTAGGCATCCATGATAGAGGGCTTTTGATCCTTAGAGGTAGTAGATCGATTCTGGAGATTTTGGTGAGCAAAGGAGTCAGATCGAGTGAGTTTTGAAGCTCGCCAGAAAAGAGAAGCAGCGGTTTCGGCCGAGACTTTAAGCCTCCGGTTGAAGGCCTTCCGATCATCCTTTCGAGCATCCAGATGTGCCATTAGAATTGACTAGAGAAGAAGATCACCGAGGTGCAAAGACCCAGCGTCGCCGGTGTGCCGGAGCCGGGGAAGAAAGCCGGAGCATGGCCTTCACGTGAGGGCTTCACGAGCTGAGTCCACGCGCAGCGCGTGCGGGCGCGTGAGTGGCCGAAAAAATCAGTAAAAAATGTCCCAAAATAGAAAAAAATGTGATCTCGAGGATTGTGCGAAAAGGTTTAGTATTTGTTTTTTCAGTTTCTCGGTTTTTGCAATGACCAGTCTCGTTTTGTATACAAACAAAGTTTCGAGGTAAGTTCCAGAATTTTCTTTTGAAGTCCTTAAAATATTATGAATTGCTGTGGAAAAATATTTGAGAAAATAGTTAAGAAAGTATTTATTTGAAATCTTAGAGAGGAAATAGGAGAAAAATGATGAAAAATATGAAGCAATTGAAGTATTGATATATTCTATGAATAAATATGATTTATAAGATTTTTGTGCTCAAGGTTAAGTGATTTGTGCATTTTTTTAAGTTTGACACGAAAATCGAAGTCGAGCACGCAAATCGAGGTGGTACGCGTTTTTCGAGATATTCTGAATTTCGTGCTAAAGGTAAGTGGTTCCACCCAAAATCTGATTTTATGTAAATGATTTTATCATGTTGTCATGTCTTGATGTAAGTATGTTATGCAAATTGCATTTACATGCTATGATGAAATGTACATACATTCACGATGATGTTATTGATCATGCATTACACAAGGTTTGGGATTATGGACTGGCACTACTGCTTTATCAAGGGTACACCCATACACCTCGGCCTAGTAAGGAGACTGTAAAAATGGAGAGCAACAGTTGGGTGCGGTCGACTCAAACTAGAAAGGAATGATGATATTTTACATTTTGCATTCACGCACGAAGTATGTTTATTGTTTCCTTACTTAGATGATGATCATCTAACTTGGGTTTTACCCATGGAATATTCAAACTTTCCAGATGCAGATTGTAACAGAAACGAGGATGAATCCTCATGAAATTCATCATGCACTTATTAATGGTTAATATTAAATTCATATGTTATGTAGCCCATGTATTTAAGTTCTGCTACTTTGAATTCTGTACGTTTTAAGGAACGATGATGTATAACCTTATTAATGGTTAATATTAAAGTTAAGGTTCAATTATAACTTTCGTATTTGATGTTTATGATGATTCTCTTTTGAAATAAATGTATGAAAATTTTGAGATGGATAAGAGCAATTATATCGTTTACTCGTAGTTTTAAATAAAAAAAAATTATTATTCCAAAATTGTCCTAATTTATAACACATCTAAAAAAGTGGAGTGTTACACGTAAGATCGTGGCCACGACCATGGCACACTCACAATGGCGAGCCATAACGCACGATGAACCCACAAAGCATCAGCCACATCCAACCACTAATCAGACCTCCCATTGTCGCTCCTTGCCTTTGTTCGTACTTTAATCGGATCTCTACTGGACACGATAAACCCAAATGTTGACAATTCGAATTGTCGGCCATGTCAAGCATCAAGCTTGAATCAACAGCCTTGGCAGATGGCAGTGACCCACCTCCCCCTTCCCTCGCCAATGCTGGGAATAAGGAAGAAAAAGATGATGATGCTGACTAAACAATGAGATACATGATCGATTTAAAATTTAAATTTCAGATGTATAATAAGTTTAAATTTAGAACTCGAAAGACACAATAGACCCATATTCAAGTTCATGGCACAAACAACTAAAAGCCCCAAGTTGAGGGGCACATTTGTGCCTTATGCCAATTAGAATATGTTATGTTATATACTGTAACAGAATTTATATCTTATTTTTTAAAGAAATCCATATTAATACTTTGTATAAAAAAGAAAAATCACTTCCATAAGAAATGGTGAGCGACCCAACTGCAACCTAATATATATATATATATATATAGAGAGAGAGAGAGAGAGAGAGAGAGAGATCACTATGCAACACTTGAATGGGTGAAGAAAGACAATCTGACCCAACGAAGGTTGGGCCAATTGATTTAATTGAAATCCAAGGGCCCTCACACCTCATAGCTGAATGTGCGCAATAAAAGTGAGCAAACGTTCGGTTAAATTCAACTAATTGAATTTATCAAAATTGTTGGCTCAATTTGATTAAATTTGTAGAATTATTTAGTTCAATTATTTTTTTTTTTTGAATGATTCTGTTAGTTTAGTTCGGTTACTCTGATAAAAAAAAATCAAACAAACTAAATTAACTAAAATTATCAAAATATTGTCATTTTGACCAAACATCACAACCAAACCGAATTTTGATCTCAAATCGACAAACCGTGCATGTCTGCTTATGCTTTGTCAAATCAAACTCAAACCTTTTTTATTTCAACTTTCAAGGTTCTTAAGCCTCAGCGTCCCTCTCTGCATTTGCGAGTTTGTGACGCACTACCATCGATTACCACCAATACTGACATCTTGTTTGTGTTCTTTCGTTCTTCATCCTTCTCCTCTACAACTCGCCGCAGTGACCCACACCCCCATGCAACTCGCTGCCAACCAACTCAGACAGTGGAGTCCTTTGCAGCTCGTCTTCTCCGTTCAGTTTTAGATGATTTTTTAATTCTTTTAGTTTCAGTTTTTAAAAATTCAATCTATTCGGTTAATTGATCGAATCAAAATTTCCTTCAATCTAGTCAGTTGATCGATTTAGTTTAATTTTTTTGTATAATTTGATCAATTCAATTTTTACAATTCAATCCATTTAATAATTAAACCGACTAAATACTCACCTCTATTATATATCAATTCAATATATAATAGTCATCAATGTGTACAGTGCACAGCTTTTGATTTAAATGATATCAACAATACATAATTAACAACTACTTAATTTATAGTAAGCTCATACAAGATTTGCTTGCCAAACAGGATCCATAAACAAGTCAAATATATAACAAATGGCTGGAATTATTAGACGAAGAAAAAAAAAAAGCATATTATAGATGATACTTTGGAGCAGAGCACAGGGTCTGGAATCCTGCAAAAGTCGTACGTTTCCCAGGTGGAAAGCTGCAGCTTATATCCACCAACTCTCTCTTTCTCCTGATAAAAGGCTCACAGTTATCTCAGTAATAATCAAACCCAACTGGCAACAAAGGAAAATAGCCAAAATTTTGTTAATATCAAGGTGAAAGTGTTCCAAGTGGTAATTCATGTATGCTTCAACCCAACACAAAGACAGCAAGATGATATGTAGGGCCGGATCAAATTTGGAATAAGGGTAACATAATCAAGCTAAAGAATCTTTGATGCTTTCTACAGAGATGGACTTTATTGTAATGTGTGGAATAATTTATGCCTAGGGTTGCCCCCAAATTGAGTGAAGCACCTTGAATAACTACTTCTAGCATTAAGAGGCATTTGCTCATGAATAACGTGCATCAGCATGCATGGCATGCAACTCTCAACAAAATCGAAGTATTGTCTTAGATCTTCTATTCATGCTTAAATGGCCTTCTTTGACTCTTACCTCATTGTCGGACTTTGATGATGCAGCGGAAATCTCAATCATTCAACCATCAACAAGCCTGTAATTTTAAATGAATAATGATAATGAAACTGTAAGGCCGCGCATTTTCAAAGAAAAGAATAGGCCATTTATATTCAAATTTGCAAGCCTCGTAAAAATTAAGAGTAAAACTTCTTCTTTTCTTCAATGATCTGTTCTGCCTGCACATTACCACTCGAATTTCAGTGAAGGACCACCCTAGATTAGATTCATCGCACATAACAACACAGAACTGAACTGACAGATACTTCCAATCCCAATATGACAGCCATTTTTCTGAGAACTATATTGGCAATTTAGTCAATCATAAATGTTTCTCTGCAGCTCAAAGATTTATCTGAAGACATAGCTATGGAAGAGCATCTACTTGGTGGGAATGGCAAGAGCTTACTAGATACAAAATTTAAGCGCAGCCACTTTGTGCAAGCAGCGCAAAGTAGATGCGCAACCATTGTCAAGGAATAGTCCTCTGTCTAATCAAACCTTCTAAAAACTCATTAAGCAAGCTAAAACTAAGGCAATAACTTCATCTAGGACAGTATTGATGACAATGAACAAACTATTGGAATTCTAATGTTCGTAACTCCAGTGATTCTCCGTTGCGCTTCCATCATAGGATGAGTTATAACTATTTGGAATTCAAAATCAGCATAATTTCAGAAATCTGCATCTTCACTTGGAGCAAAGGTTGGCTGATGGAGTCCAAAATTTTCCAAGACATTTCAAACCAAGTTGGCTCAAGCCAGATCACTTTTTTAAGTTTTATATTCTTCATTCAATGGATAATGCTCTGATTCATCTCATTTTTCTTCCCACTCTAGGATGAGTTTTTTAGTATTTATGGGCACAATGATTATGTTGACAATTGATACTAATATCAAAAAAAGTTAAACAGTAAGATCAATTAAGAATCTAATCTCCCTCCAGGAATATCCACACTCATATCGTCACAAAACCACCCAAAATTTAGAGCTCTCTTCAAAACAATCCCAAGGAAAATTTGCATTTGCAGACTACTCCAGTCCTGAATGCCCAAGGACATATAGAGCTACTCTCTTTCATCTGTAGATAAAAGTAAAACTTCAAACAATTGCAGCTTCAGTAATTTCTAAAATTGTAACAACTTAAAATGATTGCACCGTACACTCCTTGCAATGATGAAAAGCTGATTATATGTTCCAACATCATGAATACTTTACTTTTCACAACATGATGATATCAATCAAAAACCGCATATGCAATATTGAACCATGAACAACAAATTTTCTGAGAAATGGAAATACTAATTATTCCCATAGATGAAAGAAAGAGGTGGATTAGTAAACAAGAGGTCATATTGTTGACCCTGTGCAAGTGAACTTCTGGGAATATTGGAAACCTTATTAGGAGTCATGTTTCTCTGTGGGTTTTCTGGGTCTAAGCATTATTCCAACTCTTGAAGAAGATATTAAGTCTCAGGAATTTGTTAAACAGGAACTCCTTGTGCACCACATACCCCCCCCCCCCCCCAAAAAAAAAAAAAGAAGAAGAAGAAGAAGAAGAATGTATAAGACAATAACAGTAAACAATCATCGGATAAATCAAAATTTTATTATTCAGATTGATTACAAAAGTTGTTAAGGTAAGAAATATGCAGAAGGATGGCCCCCAGTGGACCAGTCAGTGCCATTTTTCTCTTAATTTGGATACTTACAATTGCTTTGATTCTTGGAATGTGTGGGGGAAACGTTAAAGTTGCTTTAAATTGGTGAAAGAAATGAAAAATAAGGGAAGCTTGTTCTGATCTTTTCTTCCTTTTTCTCCTTTTTTTCCTTTTTCAATTATTCCTTTCTATACTTATATTAGCAATTAAATATTTCTTGCTGCCTTTATTCAATTATTCGTTTCTATACTTAACCATTTCGAAGCCATTAAATATTTCCTGCCACCCTTCTTTCTTTTCTGATAAATGACCCAAGGATGGTTGTGTTGTGCTGTTTACTGTTTTGAAATCTTGGAAACTGCTGATTAGATGCTGGTCATTCTGAAAAGAAAGAACATTGTATAAACAAAAGAACTATAAGCATCCAAGCAAAATGAAAAAGGAAAAAGAACCATAATCATCGAGACCGACAGTTAGGTTTCAGAATTTCCATCAGCACTGGTTAATAAAGAAACAAGGTTTAGCAAAAATACAAGAATGAAAAGCTTTGATTGTTTACCTGGTCTTGTTCTCAACATCTCTCATCTTTGATAGTGTTTGTTAAAACGAACAAAATAAGGTAGTATTAAGAAAAGGTTGAAATACTTTTCGAATCAACATATGAAATGATCAAGATATGACTAAAAAGCATTCCAAGATTTATATTAGACTATTTGTTAATTTTTTTAAAATACACTGAGAATTGCATTTTTTCTTTCCATATGTCTATTAAAATACATATAATAAACACCAAGATAAAGATTTTTTACCAAAATATCCCTCTCATTATCAAAAAACATGAAGGTTTTATGAGATGAGTGGGCATATGGGTTTTTTCCTCTTATCTGTAAAATTTTAGTTAAATTTATCTAAATGGGAAGAGAGATTTGCTTATCTAATTTTTGACAAATAAGAAGTCACCTGACTTCTTTTCAATGGGTTACCAAATAACTTTAACAAACATAATGAAAAATACTTTTGTCTAAAATATTTTCCACATCCCACTTTTTCCATCTCACATCTTGATTAACAAACACTACTTTAGCAAATAAATCTTCCGTGACATAGTATTTTTCATTTTGGAATTCTTTTAACTATGGTCAAGTGGTCAAGTGAACCAGTCAATGGAATGACATCTTGGTTGCATATCACTAATTCAAGAAGGCACTCGCTCAATGCTAGTTTTTAAGCAGGAAATAATACGAATTTAGGAGCAGAATTCTTGGTGATGCAACAATCTTAGACATTCCTATAACAATTTCTGAGGTATAATGAAGACTTTCATATCATAGAGCTGTTTCAAGCGCTCAGGAATAAAAGAAACAAGAAAAACCTTTCATGTTTGGATAGCTGAAATTAAATTGAAAATACTAATAGGAGGTTAGCAAGTTGGTCCAGAAGCAGAGTTCCAGCACACTACTACAAATGGCTTTAATTTTTTACTCTCTCTTGGATAAGCCAGCATACTAAAAGATAAATCTGCATAAAGGGGATTTTACAGTCACTGAATTCCTAAACAAATGATTCAACACCTCTCTAAAAGGAGATATTAAATTTTTAGAAGTAACAAGATAATCATCATCGGCAGATATTCAAGATTTTTAGAAGTAACAAGATCATCATCAACATGGTTTATACATAAAATTAATAAACAAAATTTTGGTTACTTAAGTATTCTCACTATTTAGTCATCGGTTTTCCACCTAGATTGTCATGAAGTAAGTAGATTTCAGATTCTAAGCTTCTATTGACAGGATATAAAAGGGGATTTGAAAAGTAGAAGATAACAACTAACAGTCAATTGTTTTAGTGATGCTCAAAGGATAAGGTGTCTTCTACTGTAAAAAGATTAGATACTGATCGTGAAAAATTAGTTGTATTCCAAGTACGAAAACTTTTTGAATTCATGAATGAACCAAGTCATGGTTCTAAGAGAGTCCAATAATGCATTTGTCTTTTGTCATACACAGAATGGGCAATAACCTGTTTATAAAAGTGCCCATATGGTAAAATGGCTTCTGCAGACTGCTTCCTGCAGGATTAGGAGGTTATACGAGCTTATAAATTTAAATGGAAGGATCAGATTTATATATACTAAAAAAGGTAACAAACAAAAATGTAAAAGAAAGCCAAAACAAAACATTAGCAAGTTCCGCGACTTAAGAGCAATTTTACTGATGCAAAAGTAATGATTCCAAGAGTTAACAGATCTTCTTAAGGAGGTAACAGAGTCAAATTAAAATTGCTTAAAGGCAACCCCAGTGCACAAGCTTCACGCCTTGCATTTGTGAGGTTGGGAAGGGTTGTTTCTGGATGCAACCTTACCCTTCCTTTTTGCAAAGAAATTGTTTCCACAACTCAAACCTTTGACCAGTAGTCACGAAAGAACAGCCTTATCATTCACCCTCAAAGTAAGAATTGCTTACCAAGAACAACCCTCCCCCACAAATATTAGTTTCAGTGAGAGAAGAAAAGAGTAAAAACCTCTAGGAATTCCCGGGGAACTACCCCTTAAAAATAATACTGCAGAAAGCATCATATCAACTTACAAAACCTTAGAAGAATCTCTAAACTGAACTCCATGCTAAAACCAAGACTTCAAACTATAAAATTTGAACTGACTAGAATATTTTTGGAAAAAAATAAGAGAACCAGGATTTATGTAATAAAACAACCCAAACCTGATCAATAAAAGTTACATCCCATGTCCCATAATTTGAAAAATTACTGTGACTTTTTCAACTGCTAAACCTTTTAAAAAATTGATGAAATCTTCAAAACTATAAAATACATAAATCTATAGATCTAATTATGACAAATTATATATAATGGTCTAATCATGCTTCATGTGAAATTCAGGGTCTGTGTTTTTGTCCTCGAAGATTGTACTGGCTTGAAAAAAACAAAACTAAGGGAAGAGAATGAATTATCTGATATTGCAAAAATAGAAAAGCAGAGGCAACGGGACCAAGATAAGAAAGTTAATTAGTAATGAATTCTTGAAAGAAAGAAAAAACAAAACAAAACAAAAAAACGGGCTATTCGCAGTACTGTCTACTAAGACTTATTTACCCTAACTGAAATAATTCACCACAGATATTAAACAATAAATTCATTGCATATACATATTAAAAAGTATGCATAAAAATTGAAACATAGTTGTGTTTCAGTATCTTAGAAAGGGGAAATTACCTGGTTTCCACTTCACCAATCAAGAAACTAGTGGTTTAAACTTCTCAGAGTTGCAAGTTTCCATGGTATCTATAATCAACTGGCAATAAGGTAAATACCACACAAAAACAAGATACAAATATCTGAAAATATTTATAAATCTTTTGGAATCACAATAGTATATTGTCATGACCCAAGGATATATAAGAAATTATCGAATACATGCATTTTCTTTTGTTGTACTTTGCTGCTAAACTGTTTGTACCTTTCAGTTATATTGTAACTGAAGGAAGAGAATAGCCTATAAATAGGCTAGAGTAGGTAGAGAATGTATGTTGTTGAATGATATTTGAATTTCAGACTTTCCCTCTCATCAATTCTCTCTCAATTTCCTCTCTGATTTCTCTATTCTTCCCTCTTAATTCTCTGTTCTCTCTCTCAATCACCTGTCACCTCTCAATTCTATCTGTTATCTCTCTCTTTCTGCTCTAGTTCTCCCTATCTTGCTGTTCTATCTTCTCCAATTTCTCCCAAATCCCATTCCAAACCCTAGGATAACCCTAGGTACATGACATATATCTTGTAAACACTATTGTCCTTGATCTTTCTGTTTGAAGAAATAACCTTGTTGGCTTGAGATTGAGCACAAAATAAAATCTTCTTGGGAAACTTCAAATACCATCACAGTGAAAAGGTCCCCTTTAAGGATGAGAAAATAAAGATAATTTGCTTTTGCAATTAAAGGTGATAACTTGATAATACCACAGTATAGTAGATTGATCAAGAATTAAATATGCACTTACATATGTTGCAACCAAGAAGTGGGTAGTGCTGTAGTTTATGTACACGATGTGCTTATTTTGATTGTTGGACTTTTTCAAGAAAATGAGTATGATTTGTTGCTTCACATTGCAAGTATGAAAAAGGAGAACTGTTTTTTAAGAAAGTGACAACCGGCCTCCAGATCCATGTTGGATATTCATGACAACTTGTCCTTGAAAAAGAAATTCTAAAACCAAGCACTTGGGCACTTGGAACATGCTCTCACTAGCGGGATAGGCATGTTCCATCATTTGATCAAATTATAACCACATCACATGTCTACAGTAAGAAGTTACAAAATTGATTATAAAATTAAAAAAATGAAAATTTAAATCTTGTAGTGCTTTACCTTTTAGATGTCTTAATGTCAAAGAGATTGAAACCCAAAGCTTTTGAGTTTTCATCAATAGAACCTTCTCTAGTAGATACTAAGACTTTCTGTTGACATTTTCTAGTATGTAGAATATGAAAAATAATCTATTCTGATTTTGGTAATAAGAAATGTAAATATATTTGTAATGTAGAAGAAAAGTTAAGAACCTATTAAAATTTGTACATATTTTTATAAAATATATATTCATTTATTGATGTATCTTTTTTTATTTTTTCATATGGTTCCTAATTCTTTAAAGAATTCAAATATTGATGTGTCCATATCATCCTGTGCCTCTGTCATGCATACACGCCCTCGCTTCCTAGGTTTTACATAAGTACCTCTTACTGGTTGACAAAACAGAAGGAAAAAGAATAACAATGCACTTAAGCGCATAAGACTTTTGGCCCTTGAGTCCATACCTAAAATGAAGCCCAAGAATTAGGTGGTGGGATTTAAAAGTGGAAAACCAAACCATATTTGGGGGAAAAAGTGTGACAGAACAGATTGGACCATGGAAGGAGAGGCTAACCAAATGTGGAGTGAAATGGTTACCAGTACTCGAAATATAGGGGAAATGGCCATAGGAGAGTCAATGGGAAAAGTCTCAAATCAAAAAGAGTTAATGAAGAGGTACAAGAGAGAAAATCAAAACTAAGAGAGCTTGCTACAAGACTTGCATAAATGTCACAATGAAGAAAACCTAAAGAGGTATGGTTTTGCCAAAAAAGAAGTATGGAACAAGTACTTAGCAACAGAGGTAGAGGAAAACCAAGAAAATCTTGGTGGAAGACTAGGCTTGATATTAATAACATGGGCCTAACAGAAAATCAGGTCAGAGATAGAAATGAATGAAAAGCTAGAATTCATGCAGTCAAACCTACATAGTGAGATAAAGGCTTGGTATGTTGTTGTTTACGTGCATAAACTTGGTTGTTGCAACTCTGGAATATCATTAGCATAGAACACATGCAAAATTTAGAGTTGTGTATTAGTATGGATATATATTGTAGTAAAAGCCCCATCCCACCACCAAACATGTGAAGTTTCAATGGTCACTATTACAATATTAAGAGATGCAGATCTCCAACTAATTCACAAGCAAAATAAAAAAATACTAGAGCATACAAACATGACCAGTCAGGAGTTGAAACCAGGGAGACATTGAGAAGTCCAAACCAACTATTGAATCAGTTCTGCCTCTGCACTCTAATTTTTCTGCTAGGTGAACGGACAGATATGATTTGTTTTGTTTTAACCTTTCTGTGGTTGTCTTTCTTTTCTCTTCTTTTTTTCATTAACAAGATTTTACCGTTACACATCATTCCCAATTATACTACTAACATGGGGTAAAATTGAAGCAAACGCCTCTCCTTTAGGCCCTGGAACCAGATCCAAGCCAAAAATTTCTCTCATAATTTTGAACCCCAAAGAGAGTCCCAAACACTTTTTTCTTACCCGCATCCACACGATTGTGGTCATGAATCAACTCTACTACCACTTGACACACAGGAATTGTCATTAGAATGCTAGCAAAGAGATACAAAGGTACCAACTTATCTATCTTAAAAAGCAATCTCATCAAACAGAAGTATGTAAAAGCTTCAACACCATCCTCCAAATAGTGTTTCCAGAGTCTAATGAAGCATTGTCATTCATATTAAAATCACTTCCATGCTACCAAGTTCAGAAGTAGCAAACCATTGATGCACTAAATTGCATATATCATTCCAAGATTTAACACTAATCATCCCAATTCACCAGAGCATAGAATTAGAGTTTGTTTATGGGTATGGATGTGCTAGAATATATGCCAACAGCACTAACTGAGGCTTTCAAGGTTTAAGCTCCAAATCAGAAGTATCAGACTACCTGTGCCACTAGCTCTCCACCATTTGAGGTACCACCTTCAAATATAAATGTTACTATGAAATCAAAGCACTTTGGGTAAGTTTGGGAAATAAGACCACTTTTATCTGTTTGCAAGAATGTAAATCCATTTAGGACAGTGATATCCATATGGTCATTTACAAAAATAAATGGGAACTATTCTAGAGATAAGCTTTTTGTCTTGCCTGACTTTGGCTTTAAGGAGAGCAATATCCATATGACTAATCAGAAAAAAAAAAAAAAGAACAAAAACATTTTGCTTTATGGACAGTGATATCTATATTACTTTTGCAGGCACTAGCTTGTATAAAAAACATTTTGGTGTCATATCTTAGAATGATAGACAACTTAATCTCTAGCCCAACCACCAATTTGGGTGGCAATAACTGGTGTCATACTTGTCATCTTATATAATAGCATCAACTATATCAGTATTCATATCACTACACATGCAAGATCAGATTTACTACAGAATCACACCATTAAAACCAAGTGCCGCCCTTAATTACCTAGACTTTTTTAGTAAAAGATAAAAGGAATTGTTATTAGGAATTTTTATTGTCTTTTAGAGATGCAATACAAAAAGATCTTCCCGAATTAGACTTTATAACAACAAAACCAGTTGCAACCCCGCTGGGGGGGCGCATTTCTAGATCAACCATCCATTCAGACAATAAACAATGAGTCGGAATACAAAATTATCTTCTTGAATTTTATAGACTTCATAGTAGCAAAACTAGTTTCCAACATCAGAAGAAGAAAAATAAGTCAAATTCATTAAATATGTAAAATCTTGTGTCTACATCAGTCAACCATTAAGAAGATGAAGCAATAATTTACAAGAGCACACTATGATCATGAAAATTAGCATCCGACATTAGAAACTCACCGGACCTTCTTATGGGTCTTGAATGGGAAGTGAGAGGGAGGTGAAGGAGAAAATTCAACTGGTAGGTGGGGCGATTCTAACTCCCCGGAAAGCATACCCACAACTTCTTTCATGGAGGGCCGCCGGGCAGGTGATTTCTGAAGGCAGAGAAGTGCGACAGTAATGGATAGTAGAGCTTGTTCTCGATCCATCGATTGAATAGACTGATCAACTAAATCAAGGAGCTTTCCTGCACGTGCAAGATGGCGAGCCCAAGATATAAGATTGGCACGTTGGAATTCAGACAACGGTGAACCAGTCACCTGAAGTGGCCTTCTCCCAGCAATTAGAACAAGCAATAAAACCCCAAAACTGTAAACATCACACTTCTCTGAGAGATCCCCACCACCACCATACTCAGGGGCAACGTAACAAACAGTTCCCCTCATACTAGGGGTGCTGCTAATACCACCACTTTTAGGTATCTCTCCACTAGGAGAGTCATGGCTATTGCGACGAGCTCTCCAAAGGTCACCACTAAGCCCATCCAACCACCAATCCACACTCCCTCTACTACTTCTACTCCTAGACCTCTTCTTCTTTCTATCAACATATAATTCCTCGTCAATCGGCCACCAATTCTCACTATTATTACCATCACTCGCTGATCCTCCTTGTTTTTTCTTCTTTTTCTTTCTTGCAAGTTCTGCACAGTATTCTTCCTTCCACCACTCCCTTGCCGGTCTCCTCTTCTCTTTCTTCACATTCTTGTCCTCATCAAGAGCCATCCACCACTCCAATCTCTTCTTGTGCTTCTTTTTCTCCGGTTTTGCCATCGGCCCTGAACTTGAAGAAGCTCCAATCCATTCATTTTTCGGCCTCTCCTTCTTGATCTCATTGCCAATCCATTCCATCACGTAGTCCTTCACAACCCCGGACTCTGTTCCACCGTTGTCTTGTTTCCACCACCAATCCTTCCCTGAAAGACTCTTCAACCCTCTCCCGCTCCTTTTGGCCCCACCACCATGAACCATTTCTGTCCCGCTCCCCACACTAGACATGTCAAAATTTCCCTCCGACAAACTGGCCTTCTCTAAGCCGTCCGGCGCCGACGCGGCCGTTCCAACTGTTCTCGGCGAGACAGCCGCTGCCTCAATAGTTTCCGGCGATGCTACCGCCCCCACAACCATCTCAGGGGATGTCTCTGCCACCGCAACCCGAAGAAAACTTTCCGGTGACTGATTATGACCAACATTGAACTCGTCAAAACCGGCTGTGGTCACGCTCTCTGTCTCTTCAACCGTAGATCCATTATCCTCGCCTCCGCCGCCACCGTTACACTCCACTTCCTTTTTAGCCTCAAATCCACAGTTCACTATACAAACTTCACACTGATCCTCCGATTTCAACCTCGCTAAACCAAAATCGCCGATCTTCGCGTTGAAGTTCTGATCCAACAATATATTACTCGGCTTTATATCGCCATGAATCACCGGCGGATCACAATAATGGTGGAGATACTCTAATCCTTTCGCTATATCAATCGCGATCTTGAACCGCCTGTTCCAGTCCTTCAGCTCCGTACACTTGCGATGGAGCAGACAGTCCTGCAAGCTCCCGTTACTCATAAGCTCGTAGACCAGTAACATACGACGGCGCTTGCGGTCGGAGGAGAAGCCGATAACTGAGACAATGTAATCGGACTCGATCTTACCGGCAAAAAAAAGCTCGTTCTGAAACTCGCGCTCACCTTGGAGAGAGCCGGCGTCCATGAGTTTCACGGCGATTGGCACGTTGGAGTCAGCGAGTGTTCCGCTGTAGACGGAGCCAAATCCGCCCTGGCCGAGTCGGCGTGTGGCGGCGAAGGAGGCGGTGGCGTGGCGGAGGACGGAGTAGGAGAACCGGTGCGGGGGCTTGGAATCGGACGGGACCGTCCGCTTGCGGGTGTGTTTGCGGAAGAAAACGATTAGAATAATGAGAAGCGAGAAGACCACGGCGATACCTAAGGCGAGTGGCAGGATGAGACGGTGGTCGTGGTGGCCGTGGTGCGCCACCGTTACCGGCAGTTCTGCCACCGGCGGCATCTGCCGAGAGGACATGGTTGTGAAGATTTTAGGGAAATTGTTGGAAGACAGCGAGAATCAGAATTGACGAAGAAGCCACATAAGAAACTGAGTTGACCACACTAACCACTGGTTGAAGGAATCACGCTCTTCCCGGCCCTGCTCCGCTCTTTTCTTTGCTGCTTAATGCGTCACTACTGGCTTTTCGCGTCCTCTCAACGAAGGTCGAGCTCTTCGGTTTCCATTCTCAAAGCGGTCCTCCGAGTTCCTTTAATTTCTGCTTTTCCCCACTTGGAATATATTCTCTCCATCCATGCCCCTTTGCCCCTTTCCTATTTTGCTTTATATTGCGGGGTTTGACAAGTCTCCCCCAGCCTGGAAGCTTTTCACTTCTTAATGCTAATACGGGGGTAAGACAGAAATTTTATTCTCTAAAAAACGAAATAAATGACAGAGTCTAATGAATAATGATGTTGTACTTTTATTACTTTTGAATTTTAATTCTCCACAAATTCAGTTTTAACTATTTGCCAATTTGGTCAGATATTTCATGGCAAATTATGATAAATGTACCATCAATACCATTTACATCCATACTAAATAAATTAATATGATTATTCATATCCACTTAATTTTTTAAGGATTTATAACAAAGTACTAGAATGCAATATAAATAAATATATATAAACCAAATTTTTCTACATAAATTTGTATACAATAATGTCACTAATGCATGGATAAATAATGTTGGGAAGGTGGAGTGGCCCCAGTGGGTTTTGTTTGGTTCTACCATGCTTCAAACACTTGTACTTACTTAATTCTACGACCACATCTCACCATCATATAAGATTTGTTTTTTACTTCTTATGATAAACACTTGTACGTTGCTTATTCTATTTAATTCATTGTGTTTATTCACAATAGTAGACGTGATGTAATAGGGTCATGTAGTATTAAATTTTAACAATATTATTAACTTATTTTTTAAAAAAAAAATTAACTAACCATAATAGAAAATGATTAAGTAACCATACAAACTCAAAACCCGACCTCATCAACAATTGCTCAACAGTAAATGCTACTAGGCTGCTAGTTTTTTTATTTTAATTTTAATTTTAATTTTAATTACCACCCATGTTGTCACCATCTTAGGAATTGATGGGGCTAAGCTGGACAATGCATTAATTTTGGGCACCCATCGTTTGATGGTGACGCTTCTTCAATTTTCACTCACCAACTCAACTCAATTATTAATTATCGCCGTTAGACAAATTTTAGAGTGGGTGAGTTTTTCGTACCTAAATTTCATTATTATAGGATTTTATATAGAAAGAATATTAATATATATTATCAATAATTATACATGTAAAAATAAACTTAAAATTTATTTATACTAATATATAAATATCATTAAAAATATTATAATTAAAATATTCAAATTAATCCAACCCACCCCCACAATCCGCAAACATGAAAGGGAAAAAGAAGAAAGAGAAAGGTGGGTGGCCCGCGGCTTGAGCTTGACCAAATGCCCTGGCATATTGACCGCTACACTGAATTTCAAGTTCGATGATGAAAAAGAAGGAAGTAACTTTATAAAAGACAAAAAGCCATCAAGTTACTTGCAATTGCTAACTACTAAGGCCATGCTCGGCTCCACGGCTCCTCCCCTCGATGATGGGGATTGAGAACGCAATCCTGGCTCATAATTATGGCAAAGTAAAGTTTATATTGTCGCAGAATATATATATATATATATTAAAATAAATCCACCACATGCTAAGGTCAGATTAGCTTTCCTTTCTTTTTACGATTCATTGATTCTTAATCATGCGAATTACGGATTCAATAAGATTAGTGGTGAAGTTAAGAGTTTACGTTCAGTGAAAATAAATTTGAAAGACTGAAGTAAATTTGACGATGAAAGTGCATCTTTTGTGCCTGTGCCACTTGATGAGGAGGAGACCCATATTATTATTTAATAGAAATTTTATTTAATAATAATAGATGATAACGTGTTAATAAATTCTAAAAAATATGTAAATATGAAATATTTATATTTTTTTAACTAAAATTGTACGGCGTGGCGCTGTGTAAGGAAGGTCGTGGACCATCGTTCAGAGCTGCCACGTGGAAGTAGCCTGAACGAGTTTGGATTTGCTCAAACAAATCCACGTGGGCCCACATGCGTCCCAGTGGATGATGATTTCTTGAAAGTTCGTGGTTCGTATGCCGAGTCATGACACGTGGGGTCTAGCTGACCAACCGAAACGGCGAGTGCCAAGACGCCGGCTACGTGCCCACCAAAATAAATAATTTTTCTTTTAGATAAAACGTTACAAACTTAAATATAGAGATCAAAATGGAAGAGTTTGACTAAGGGATTTTTTTTATTTTTATATTCATACAATAATAAATAACCATAAACTAAATATATTTTATTTTAATAAATTTACATTCATAATTTAAATAATTTCATAATTATTTGATAATAAAAAATCTGACTTAATACAATCAAAAAATTAAAACACAGCCATTACAATATTTTAAATTATGTTAATAAATAAAACAATAAAAATACTATTTTTATTTTTTATTGATAATGATGAAAGATAAGTAACATCATTATTTGACCAAAATATTGTGTTGCCATGTTGAGATCCACACACCCTCTACAAATAATAGAAAAGTCTGCACTATTTAATTAAAGAAAATTATTTTATAATTGTAATAATATATATTTTAAATATCTGATCTAACTTTTTGTTAATATATTTTTGATATTTAAGCATCTGTTCTCTTTGTTGTTTTTAACTTATTTTGAGTTTTTAATTTTTTAAAATATTAAAAACACGTTCTCTTTTCTATTTTTAAAAACATATTTGTCAAAATAAAAAAAATTATAAAAAAAACCCAAAACACAGCCATTACAATATTTTAAATTATGTTAGTATATTAAACAATAAAAATACCATTATTATTTTTCATTGATAAGAATGAAAGATAAGAAACATGAAAATATTATATCACCATGTTGAGGGGAAGATATGGGTCCCATAAAAGGTGGGATCCACACACCTTCTATAAAGTAGCGTCACGAGGCAGGCAACATAACATGTAGGGCTGTATTATTTAATTAAAAAACTCTATTCTATAATTGTAATAATATGTATTTTAAATATCTGATCTAACTTTCTATAAATATATTTTTGATACCTAAGTCTTCATAAATAAAGGGTAATGGTAGTGGAAATGAAAATGAGAGCATGAATTGGTAAGTGAGAGATTAAATTATTTTTTTGTCCTTTTAACTTAAATTTTGTGAGCACGTATAGCGACCTTGAATCGATAAGAAAAAATAATAAATTTTATATTGTGTGTCAACTTATAATTTCAAGAAGATCATATTATTTAAATTTATGTCAAGCTAATGGTATTGGCTACTTTAATTAATGACATTGAATGAGAGACTTTGAGTTCAATTCTGTCGATTGACCATTGGACTTTTGGAGCCATGCCTCATTGTAAAATCGTTCCATTCGTCATTTGTTTTTGAAAATATAACTATATAAAGTATAACTCTATGTAGTGATTACTTCACTAGATTACTTCATAACTCTAGATTACTTCACGATGCATGTAGTGATTTATAAAGTATAACCGAGACTCATGGGTTAATAAATCTATATAATAAGACAGTATTGTTTTTTAAAATGTGTAGAGACAAACTGTCTTTGTGTGGCTAAGATTCACAATTGAGATAAATGAACGGCTGAGATTAACGTCTCCAACCCCCCTCCCGCATGGCTGCCCGCCCAAAACAATCCCATCACACGTCTCTCTCTGTCTATTTCGCTCTCTGCCTCACTCTCTCCCTCTCTGTTTCTCACCCGCCCCTGCCTCACTCTCTCTTTCCCCGCGGCCATCGTCATTCTCTCTTTCCCCTCTCTTCCTCTTTGTCTCCCTCTCTCTTTCTCTCTCTCACCCGCGACTCTCTCTCACCCGCGAACCACTGCATCATCCCCGCCTCTCTCCATTTCTCTTTCTCTCTCTCACCCGCGCCGCCCCTGGCCAGCGGCCATCGTCGCCGCCCCTCGCCCGCGGCCATCGTCGCGTCTCTCTCCCTCTCTCGCCGCCATCGTCGCCCTGCATCGCCGCCATCTTCGTTGCCCCTTGCCCGCCATCGCCGCCCCTGCACCTCGCCCGCCATCGTCGTTGCCCCTCGCCCACCCCCTTCTCTCTGTCTCTCTCCCTCTCTCTCTCCGCCCCTGCATCATTGCCGTCCCTCGCCGCCCCTCGTCGCGCCCCCTGCCACGCCGCCGCCGCCCACTTCTTAGGTCCTCTCTCTCTATATATATAATATATATACATACATCTATATATATTTGTAAACGTGTGTGTATTTTGTAAACGTTGCTACCCTGTATTTTGTATTTTATAAACATATATACATTAATTTGATATTGTATTTTGTAAACGTCCCTGTATTTTCTGTAATATGAATATGTATTTACAGGATGTGTTCATTTGTAATATGATATTTTGTATTTAGTTCATTTATGTGTGTGTATTTGATTATATATAGTTTAGTTCATTTGTATATAGTTTAGTTCATTTGTTTAGTTCATTGTTTATAATAACTAAACGTGTGTGTATAAACGTGTATGTTTAGTTCATTTTGTATTTCTGTGTGTGTTTATTGTTAGTTCATTTAGTTTAATTATTCATTTAGTTTAGTTCAATGTTTATGTTTATTGTTATTCATTTCTGTTTATTTGTTTAGTTCAATGTTTATAATTATTAATTTAGTTTACTGTTATTCATTTAGTTTAATTATTCATTTAGTTTATTTAATTGTTCAATGTTTAGTTTAATTATTCATTTAGTTTAGTTTAATATATATGTTTATTGTTATTCATTTATGTTTATTTGTTTAGTTCAATGTTTATAATTATTAATTTAGTTTACTGTTATTCATTTAGTTTAATTATTCATTTAGTTTATTTAATTGTTCAATGTTTAGTTTAATTATTCATTTAGTTTAGTTTAATGTATATGTTTATTTGTTATTCATTTCTGTTTATTTGTTTAGTTCATTCATTTATGTTATTCATTTATGTTTAGTTTAATGTATATAGTTTAGTTCAATGTTTAATTATTCATTTCTGTTTATTTGTTTAGTTCATTTATTGTTATTCATTTATTAGTTCAATGTTTATTTATTTGTTTATAATTATTCATTTAGTTTACTGTTATTCATTTAGTTTAATTATTCATTTAGTTTATTTAATTGTTCAATGTTTAGTTCAATGTATTTAATTTAAATTTAGTTTAGTTTAGTTTATGTTTATGTGTATTTGATTATTTGATGTTTGGTTAATTTATTGATTATTTATGTGTATAATTTAGTGTTTGGTTATTTGGTTTTTTAGTGTTTAGTTTAATTATTCATTTAGTTTAGTTTACTGTTCAAATTGTTACTTAGTGACTGTTCATTTAGTTTAATTAGTTTAGTTCAATGTTTATGTTTATTGTTATTCATTTCTATTTATTTGCTTAGTTCAATGTTTATAATTATTCATTTAGTTTACTGTTATTCATTTAGTTTATTTAATTGTTCAATGTTTAGTTTAATTATTCATTTAGTTTAGTTTACTGTTCAATGTATTTAATTTAAATTTAGTTTAGTTTAGTTTATGTTTATGTTTATGTGTATTTGATTATTTGGTGTTTGGTTAATTTACTGATTATTTATGTGTATAATTTAGTGTTTGGTTATTTGGTTTTTTAGTGTATATTAGTTTAATTGTTCAATGTTTAGTTTAATTATTCATTTAGTTTAGTTTACTGTTCAAATTGTTACTTAGTTACTCTTTAAATTGTTAATGTATTTAATTTTAAATTTAGTTTAGTTTAGTTTAATGTTTATGTTTTAGTGTATACACTGACTATATGTTTTAGTCTATTAAACTTTAAACTTAGTGTTAAATTAGACTAATTGTTCAACCGCTAAGGATAACTTAACTTAATTTAATTGTTAAATTAGACTAATACGTTCAAACTTTAATTGTTCAACCGCTAGGGCTAGGGATAACAATTAGTCTATTACATTTGAAACATTTGATGTATTCATTTAGTGTTTATCAATTTAAACTTTAATTTTTTTTAGTTTATGTTTTAGTGTTTGGTTTTTTAGTGTATTATATAGATAGAAATGTTTTGCACTTTGCTTTCACACGTGTGTGTATGTGTGTTAATTAGTGTAAATTTATTAGATGTAAATTAATGTTAATTAGATGTAAATTTATTTAGTGTTAATTTAATTTAGTGTTAATTTAATTTAGTTTAGTGTTAGTTTAATTTAGTTTAGTTTATTTGACTGTTTTATGTTTTAATTTAGTTTATTTAGTTGTTTTAATTTATGTTTTAATTTAGTTGTCTATTTTCTGTATTTAGTATAGATTTACTGTTTATTTAGTTTAGTTGACTGTGTATTTGATTGTGTGTGTGTATTACACGTGTGTATTTTATTTAATTTAGTGTAAATTCATTTAGTGTTAATTTAATTTAATTTAGTGTTAGTTTAGTGTAAATTAATTTAATTTAGTTTAGTTTATGTAAACAAATATGTGTGTTAATTTACTATTTTAAAATTATTAATTTAGTGTATTATATAGATTTACTGTGCTATTTAGTTTATTTAGTTTACTGTTTTCTGTTTTAATTTAGTGTATTACACGTGTGTGTGTGTGTGTTAATTTGATTATGTGTGTTAATTTAGTTTAATTTAATTTAATTTAGTGTTAATTTAATTTAATTTAGTGTTAGTTTAGTGTAAATTAATTTAGTGTTAATTTAATTTAGTTTAGTTTATGTAAACAAATATGTGTGTTAATTTATGTACATTTCATTACTTCTATCCTATTATTTTGTGTATTTTTGATAGTGTTTTATGTTTTGTGTACATTTGATATTTTAAAATGTTAGTGTATTAATTTAGTGTATTATATAAATATACACGTGTGTGTTAATTTAGTTTAGTGTAAATTCATTTAGTATTAATTTAATTTAGTTTAGTGTAAATTAATTTAGTGTTAATTTAATTTAGTTTCGTTTATTAATTTAGTGTATTTCATTTAGTATATGTGTATTTGATTATTCATTATGTATATTTGATTTAGTGTATTTTTTGTACATTTGATATTTATACATATACATTTGATATTATTTTGTTGGTGTGTCAATTTTTTGTACATTTGATATTTTTTAATTCAACTTTTTTATTTTTTATTATACAACGTTATATAATAACTTTAATTTTTATTCAAAATTTAGTCTTAATATTATTTACACCGTGCCTTTAGGCACGGGCATTCCCTAGTTATATTATATAGTATACATATAAATATATAATATATTAATATGAAGTATCTCCTAAAATATTAAAATGTCAAAGTAACAACGCTTACGTATGGGGGTATATTAAATTTTACTTTAATCAAAATAATTGAACTGAACTAACTAAAATTATAGGTTCAATTTGATTGTTGCTAAGGTTTGATTTAGTTTAGTTATAAATTTTGACAACTTTGGCTATTTCAAGCATTTTTAATTTTAGTGTTAAAAAAAATGAAATAACAGAACTAAGAATAACATCATTTTTTACCGAATTGAATAAGAAAAGAAAATGATGTGAAAAACATAACAAAATAATATAATAAGAAGCATAACGGAATTGTTCCCATTGTTTTCGGCCCTTCCTCTATCAAGATTGCTCTTGTCACATATTGTCATATGGATCAAGACCTACAAGTCTTATTTGCTTCCATTGTTCATCATCATCGTTACCTCTCATTTGCCTTTAGCCTTTTCTTTTCCTTCACATTTTTCTTCATCTTCAGTGAGTCAAGACCAATTAAACTAATCCACCCTTGAACCTTCACCTCTTTTTCGACGAACAACTTACAACTGATTTACCCTTCCCTTTCCTCTTTACTCTAGTTAGCGACCTACGATTAACGACCTCAACTCTTCTCATTCCTCTTTACTCCAATTTAGGGACTAACATATATATTTTTTTGATTTTTTTTGTTTTGTTTTGTTGGTTTTTGTCAATTTTTTTTGTGTTTTTCCAATTCTTTTGGTAGGTTCGATTTTTTTTTTTTTTGGTATTTTTTTAGTTATTTCAATTTTCAATTTGTTTGGTTTTTTTTAGTTTATTGGATGAGTTTGGTTTAATTTTGTTTAAAAAAATTAATTTATTAAATTTTAGCACTTCGAGTTGGTTCATTGCCCACCCCTACCTTAAGCAATAATTATGATTATTATATTTTTTGTGTTGTGGAGATTCACGTCAATTAAAAAATATTTTATTTTGTCTACGTCGTGAATTGTAAATTGCCTTTTTTTTTTAATCTTATAACTAAAGAAATAAGTGAGATTGTCCCGAGATTGAAAGGTTTTTAAAAATGCCCATAATGCTTGAGTTAGGGTCCAAATCTCCTAAAGTAACATGAATATAAATCAAGGAAGAGAAGGAGACAATGTCAACTGAAGGCTTTGTATCTTATTGTTGTCTTGTTTTTGTTCTTCCATTGGTTGGGATTTTAAGCTTTTGCATCAATTTATTGACGTTGGCCATATCTACCGAGGACTATTACCTTGTTAGTCAAATTTTGTGTGAATTGGTTCAACTAAAAAGATGGCTTAAAATAATGATGATGTAATGTCAAAAGGTTGACGAATTTTTATTTTTATTTTTTTAAAAAAATTCATCAAGAGTTGTTATGTTTAAAGTAAATTATCTGGTAAATTTTGTTTACAAGACATGATGAATTAAATCAAGTTAACTCAATTTACAATATATAACTTTACTATAGTAAATCAAATAAAGAATATAAGATACAATTTTTAAAAAATATAATTAATTAAATTATTAAAATGCAAATTAAATAAATCCAACAATAAATTTTAAAAAATCATAAAAATTCTGAATGCCCGGATCGACTGCAGAACGAAAGATTGGGGTTCGGTGTGAAGAGCGGGAGAGAGGATTACGGGAGCTGTTGTCGCCGAAAGAAATTTTCCTTTGGATCTTCCAGTGAGTAGAGTTGGACAATTCATCAATTATGGTGTGGATTTTATAAGAAAATTCTCATCTACGGGTTCTGATATACATATCTCCGTAAGCTATTGTGTTAATTTACAGTTTTGTCTTACGAGAGAAGATTGAGATTGGTTTGCCCTAATTTTGTTTCCATTCTTAAATTAAAGAACAAGACATAATAATGATGGAATTTTGTATATGGTGCAAGCGTTTGTGTTGGCATGGCTTATTGCTTCTTTTGTTCTTTGGATTGTGCGTTTGGCAATTCAAATTATGAGGCGTGGATTTTTGAGATATACAATCGCCAGTTTGAAAAATGAAAATTTTGAATTCCATGGTTTGGAGATTGCCTTCCTGGTGGTGTATCCAAGCAATTCGAAATTGCCCACACTTATCACGAATACTTTGCAGCATGTGATTGATTTGGGGCACAATGATGTGGTGCATAGCCCACACAAGGCTCTCTTTTTTTGTGATGGTCTTTGAACATACTTGAGCAACGGTTTGGGTTTATTATAATGCTTTCTTCTGCGCTTATGCTGCTCTTGTTATTTTCTCCTGTCCTATTTCTGTTTCTGTTTCTTTTGCTGTCATGGCAAGATAAAAGATAGAAATGTTGGCCAAGAAACAAGGACTGGGTTGCCAATGGTAGAAGCCATCTTATTGAATTGTCTATTCACCTCCAAAAAACAAAAAGGTGCTTTCTCAGAGATCAATTCATGGTGTAAGAGGGTGGAGATGGAAAGCAAACTACGTACACATTTCAGAAGTATACCAGTGCTCAATGAGGTTTCTCTAAAATGCTGTATATATATTTTGTGATTTACTTTTTGATACCTTTTTAGACTAGACAGGAAATGATGCTATTGATAGAGAATGGGATTTATTTGTAAACTCCTAGACATTTGGGCTGTGCTTATTCTTTGATCAGGCAATATTGTGTCATAACCTTAGAAGCAATAGAAGGGCAATATTGTAGTAGGCTTATAATAGTTTGTTAGGAGATATTTGCAATTTGTTAGGAGCACATGGGTGTTGTAATGATTCAGTTAGTAGTCAAATTTGCCTATAAAAGGGCTACTGAAGAGGAGGGGATTAGGTTGAACGATATTGTGTTTCTCTGATTTCTCTTGTATCTCTTTCTAAACTCCCTCTCATGATCCCTCTGCTCTCCCTCTCTTGCTGTTCTCCGTATTCCTCCCCCATTTCTTGCTGCTTTTTCCTCCCTATCCATCTAATTCTTCCTCTGATTTCTCTCAAATTCCTATCAGAACCCTAGGCAACCCCTAGGTCCATGACAAATTGTTATCTTTTAGACCTTGCTGGATTAAGAGTTGACAAGCCAAACTGCCCAGACGACAACTGAAATTATTGATAAGCATCTGCAGTATATTCTGGTCGAGCAATATATAGTGTTATCTCTATCCAGTACTTTCCTATTCTTTCATTGTGGCAAATGTTACGCAAATGGTGCTTTCCAGGTTGAGGTAGTTTCCTTATTTTTCATTGGCGGCTTCCATTGTTTCCCCTAGTTCTAATTTGTTTTTGGCTTATGTGGGACAAAAAACTCATATATCAATACTTATTTCAAGTTGTCATATGTAATTGAAAAGATGTTCTGCCAGTCAAGGTAATTGCAATATTTTCAATGGGTCTAAATAGCTCTTCAGCTTTTGTAGAATGGAAACTCATGTAGTTTAAGAACTTTGTGCCAAAAAGGTCTCATTCTTGAACATTGTTTAATTCTTAATTTTTTTTTTATCTTTATTGGAAATTGTTTTATTTATTTTTTCTCAATTGTCTGCCTTGGTTTATGCTTGAGGCTTTCATATAGTGAAGTTTTTTTTTCATTGAATGCAAGACTTGGCATCCCTTACATTAGGATTTGCGATGCTTGATGATACAGATTTTTGGGTTCTTTTTCAATTTCATGCTTTATATGTAGGATTTTTTTGGTGCTTTACCCTTGCGTATTTTATGTATACTGTTTATGCTATCTATTTTTATCTGCTTGGATACATGTTGGCTTTTTCGTTTATCAACTTTATCTATGGGGTGAACATCAAGTTCTCTAAATCCATTCCTCCTCTTCCACCACATTCTCTTCTTTCTCTTCTTCATCTTTGTGTGGTTCATCTTCCTCATCCATATGGCCATCATCCTCCTCCTCCTCCTCCTACTACTCGCCTTTATATTTTTCCTTTTCTTCTGCCCATTTATTTGTGGCATGAAGCAAATATACTCTTGGTTTGAAATCAAAGCAAAGACCAAATTTGATGTCCATGGTTGTGTAATCCTTTGGACTAATTTCTTCACTTCAGATTGCAGTTTCTTTTATATATCTTAATTTTATCATATGTTTTTGAGGCAATTTATTTATTATTTTCCTTTTTCTTCATAATGGCAAATGGGATGGAAATGATGCTTTCTGAGTTGAGATAATTTCTTGTTTTTCATTTGTAGCTCTCTTTCTTTCCCATAGTTCCACTTCACTTGTCGCTTTTGTTGGACAAAAACTCAATTGATCGATAGTTATTTGGTGTTGCCTCGTATGGGATTGGAAGGTGAGCTACTTGTCAAGGTAATACCCGTATTTTCAATGTGTCCAACTAGCTCTTCAGCTTTTGTAGCAAGGAAACTCATATAGTGAAGCTTTGTCCTTGATACAAGATTTTACTCCTTACATTAGGCCTCCCAATGCTTGATGACATAGATTTCCAGGTTCTGTTGCCCCCCAAGGTGATACACTAAATCTGAAAAAAGTAAAACCATTGTCTAGCACCTCTTGCAGTTACTCTTTTAACTCCTTCAATGGGCCCTGTTCCTGGCACCAAATCAGTAGCAAATTCTCTCTCTCTTTTCACTGGTAGGCCTGGCAAATCCTTTTGGAAAGACATTTGAAAACTCACATACTTTTGGGATGTCATTAACAACAATATGTCATGACCAATCTCTCTGATGATGGCCTAGTAAACTTTGCAACCCTTCCTCGCTGGTCGTTTAGCGCACACAACAGAAATAACATGTGGGGGAGAATGTCTTCCACTACCCTTTAAAAAAAATTAGGTATCCTAGGAATTTGGAACACTACCTTTGTAGCCATGTCTCCTAACAAAAGCAGCCGAAATAAAAGAATGGCTAGCACCAGAATCAATAGAACATAGCATATACAGATAAAACAATAGGCCTCAGCATCCTGATGGTTGGCTCATACATCCTCGCCTGTGCCTTAAGCTTTTTGTCTCCTCTATTTTTTAAATTTTTTGTCACTAGTTTACTTCCCTGAGCTGTCTCGGTCATCTTCTGGTGCTAGAAATTTTGTTGCTTTTGTTTAACTGGGAAATTCATAATTTTATGTTTCTTTTAGCCACAAGTAGAGCATGTACGTATCACCCAAAGACATTCTTCTTCAGAATGATAATTCTCACACCTGTAGCACCATGGTTTGCCCACACTGCCAACCTTTTGATTCCTAAACTTCTTAGCTTGGCTTTCTGAACATTGTCCACTTTAAATTTCTCTTGGCGTTAGCCTCTTATTTCAATTGTTGTCAATTGAACCCTGACTTTGAATAATGCCTTTTTCCACTAGTAATGTCTGACTCAAAATTTTTGTTTTAAGTCTCAAGTTCAAATATTGCTTTGATTTGAGAGTTTAATCCCTCCCTAAGCCTTGGAGCCTGTTTGGTCCAGTATCAAGTATGAAGCAAATTTTAAAAGCTTTTCAAATTCAGCTTCATATTCTGCCACGAATTCTATACCTTGAAATAACTTACTGAACACCGTTCCTTTTGCCTAGCTCCATCTTTTGTATACTTGTTCTTAAGATAGCCGCCAGTCATAACCAGTGTCGTGTAACATGTTTGTGACATGGCTTATTTTGTCATTTTAGGTACACTTTAGTACCTTGAAGGCTTTCTCCATCTCTTGAATCCAACTTCCTGTCTAAGAAGGATTATAGAACCTTTAAAATATGGCGAATGGAGCTTCTTAAACTCCATAAATCCACAATAACGTTATCGGCAACTTGTAAGCTCCCAGTAGCATTTCTACTGTTCCTAGTCTGAGCCATCTCTAGCTATTCAATCAACCACAATTGTCGATATTAAAAAAAAGAAAGAAAACACAATTATCTCTGTATATTTTTGCAAGTCAAGAAATAATGCCAAGAGTACAACCTGAAGCTCATATATATGACTACCTATTTCCTAGCTCACTCACTGGGTACACTAAAATCTCTCTAAAATTCCTAGCTCCAATATCACTTGTAACACCACGGAACCTCACTTAAAAGTGCTAGCTAAAAATAACTCTTGGGCTCATAAAATTTAATAATATACTCAAGATCTCCCCAATAAACCATTGATATAGGATTGGGTCGTGGCAATACATATAACAATTATTGTATATCACTCATGGGAATCTTCCTTAGGAATCCACAGTAGACCCTTTCTCGTTGAAAGATAGAGAATAAAAAGAAACAAAAGAACACCCCAAATAAAAAAATGGAAGGCTTATGTAACATAGGCACCATGCCGGCATTTGTTACCTGGGATTATAATAATCTCCTATTCTTTTACTTGATTCCACTTTCCTGCATTATAGGAAGATGGGATGTTGATGAGAAAACTGAGGCAGAAATAAATTTATTAACCTTATTGTTTAAGTGGTAATTGGTATACAAATTGATGATGAATCAGATTCTGACACTGAGGTTGCAGTGGTTGCTAGGAGTGTGATAACTGTGTTTTAGCAACTTCGAAGGGCTGAATTCAACAGAAAATGCAAAGAAGTTAATACATAGTCTACTTTTTCCTTAAAATGGGAGGATGCAGGCACTCCATGGAATAAAATTGACTAGTGTTGACTTCAATGGGATGTTTCGTTATTGTTGCACCACCCAGATTGATGCTGAAAATCTTCCAAATAAATTAGATTGGTGACAGCCATGTGATCACAACTGGGCTTCTTACCCTATGCAACCCATCTTTCCAAATCAAATGTCCAAACTCAGGTTCCATCTGCCGGGATCTTGTTGTGAATGTGACCTTGTAAGAAAGTTTCTGGTGCTTGCTGGTAAAATTCAGCACTGCTGGTTCAACCTTCACGAGAACACCTCTGAATGGGGAAACATTAACATGGTAGTTCGAAGCAGGAGGCCCAACATTCGTGACAGTTCTGTGAAGGGTCACAGCTGGGACGTTGGTGCTTTCGGGGAACAGGGCAGAGAGAGCTGGGTAGTTAAAGTCTCCTGGATTGGCAAGAGTGTGTCGGCAAGACCTGTTGGAGAACTTAGCAAAAACTTCCAGCTGGCTTGGAGTTAGATCTTGGGTACATAAGAATTCAAAGTAATCTTGTGGACCAATATCATAAATTAGACCTGGGTCAAGAGCTTTCAATGGTTGAATGTGCCCTGCACCGTGGTCATATGGGTTGGAAGGTGCACCATTTGCGGCATCTGACAGCGGGTTGTTGGTGTTATCGTGGACATAAGCCGAGGTCATCAAGGCAGATTTTATTGCTGCTGGGCTCCAGTCTGGGTGTCTGGCCTTCAGCAATGCAGCAACCCCACTCACATGTGGGCACGACATGGATGTTCCAGACAGTATGTTGAACTTCACTCTTCGGTGATCGGTTGGCAAACTTGATGGTCCTAGGAGACCTGGCCAAGCGGCAAGAATGTTCACTCCTGGTGCTACCACATCCGGCTTGAGAACCTCCAACGAGAGGAAGTTAGGTCCTCTAGATGAAAATGCTGCCACCACCGGAGATGGCCTTATGCCCAACCTAGTCCCCTGGAATGTTAGGCTTGCAGTTGCCTTGCGACTTGTTAGCGCGTAATGCTTGATTACTTTACCTGCTTTTTCTCCAACCGCGACTGCCGGAAGGAGGTGGCAGTCTGCAACTAGCTCCTCTCCATTGGCGGCAGTGTTCGACAATATCATGCCTACTCCACCTGCATCTTTCACCACCTGCCCCTTCTGGACTCTCGGACTAATGCCTCGGTCACATATCACAATTTTTCCACTCACAATATGTGGATCCAGTGTTCCATCTAAACACAAGGAGCTTGGATCAACGCTGCCGCTGGAATTACTTCCCATATAAACTAGTGGGTACTGCTTTCCTTCCGAAAGTTTCCTTCTGCCTTTGTAGAGTGAAGCTCCAGTTATCCTTATGCCAGTCCCGAGCTTAACAGAAGAAGGAAATTCTCTATCCATTGTGCTAGCACCAACTGTGGTTATCCATGGTGACACATTGGCAAGGCTACTAGGGTCAGGACCCGCATTCCCAGCCGAACAAGAGATGAAAACTCCCATCTCCATTGCACCAAAAGCCGCTATCGACAGGCTGTCGCGATAGTAAAATGCTACGGCACCGCCTAAAGATATAGACAGGACATTGACGCCATCAGCAACCGCTCGATCAACTGCTGACAGAATGTCCGAGCTGAAACACCCACCTACCCAGCAAACTTTATAGGCTGCAACTCTTGCACCTGGGGCCATCCCCCGGGCTGTCCCATAAGCATAGCCCAAAAGATTTGCTCCGGCAACTGGAGAGCCTGCAACTGTTGCTGCAGTGTGAGTGCCATGCCCGTCTTGATCCCGCGGCGATTTATACTCTTCTTGCTCGTTAATTTTGCCCATAGCCGTTTCGTATCCCCGGTAGAACATTCGAGCACCCACAATCTTTCTACTACAGTGGCTTTTAGTGAATCCTCGGCCCGTCTCACAGGCTCCCTTCCAGTGAGCTGGGACTGGGGTCATGCCGGTATCGTTGAAACTTTGGCTCTCTGGCCATATACCAGTGTCAAGCACACCGACGACGACATCGTGATGGGCTAGCTTATCACTCCAGATGCTTGTGCTGTGTTCTGGCTCTAGCCCAAGGAACATGGGACTCCTCGTGGTGTGTAACTGGTATATAGTCTCGGGAAATATGGCCATTACGCCGTGCCTTCTCTCTAGCCTTCGAGCTTCTTCCTCGCTAAGCAAAGCAGCCACACCATGGAAAGCATTCTGGTAACTATAGATGATCCTTTCTCGGTCATCTTCCACTTCTTTTTCTGCTCTAGTTACCACTGATTTTACCATAGAGGAGTACCATTCAAGATGGCCAGAAAATGCCTTTGGCATTTTGGATTTATCCATTTGGACAATGTAAGTAGTCTCCTTTGCTGAACAGATGACTAGGTTGGTGAGAACGAGATAGCTTGAAAGTAAGAAAACCAGCCATTTGAGTGGAATTCCGGGCATTGTCTCGGTGAGAAAGACAGAGGGTGCTTGAATGATGAAGAAGATAAGAGTGACGAAGATGATGGGGTGTTTGAGATTTAAAATATGAATGAAAAGGGAACCTCTGTTATCTGTCTTCTTGTGCACATAAATAATGAAGATGGCGGTGGTTGTTCCATGATCATGAATGCCAGTAAACAGTAAATGGGCGGACGGGGTGAGTGCCGTTGAAAGTTGATTGCATTAAATTCAAATTCACCCATTTAATTGTGTTATAAATGAGTTGCTTGAAAAGGATCAAAACGTAAATGATTAGTTTCATCAACAAAGCTAAGGTAATATTTGTTAAGGTAATATTTGTTAAAATGAGGAAGATAATGTTGTATTAAGATAAAATTGAAATATTTTTTGAATTAATATATGAAATGATCAAGATAATGTTGTGAAGTATTTTAAGATTTTTATTTGTTGGTTAAATTTTTTAAAATATATTAAAAAATATATATGTTATTTTTTTTTCAAGAGTCTTTTGATAAATTTAATAAATATAATAAAAATATTTTTATTTGAAAGATTTTTTATATCTCATTATGTTTGAACTATATTTTAGTTAACAAACGTACTTGTATTCATATTTTAATTGAGTCTCGCTTTTTAATTTAATTTGGTATCCATTTAAACTTATTTCTCAACTCGTTAACCTGCTTTATTCTTTAATCAATTAATCAAAATTCATGGAATGAATTAATTGATATGAACAGATTCAATATCACCATATTAATCAGCCGCCACTATAACAAATCTTGTGTTTAATTCCACGATGGCTCGGCTACGTGAATCTTAAATTGTTAATTATTTTTATTGAAGATATATCGTTCTTAATATCATCCTATTATTATATGTCAAGTTGAAAAAGTTTTTATCAAGTTTAGTTTGATCACCTTTTCAATCTTTTGTCACAGACTTTCTTAATGTTATGTACTCAATGTTTAAGATGATGCATGGGTTTCCATTCTACGGGATAAGTGCTAGATCAGATCTCTGAGTGGGCAATGAAAATTCCCATAAATGCCAAAGAACTGTTTGCAGCTGCCAATTGCCATATATCTCTGCGTGGTCCCATGATTCACAGGATATATGCACTCGACCTCTGTTCACCGTCCGATTATCAACGAGAGAGGAGGGAAGCTTTTTTGCAGGTACGACTTCGATGACTTTCCTATTCCTTCATTTCTTCCTTGCTTATTTGGAAAATGATTCATTTGTTTCATGGATATGGTATGCACCTCCTTACATCAAATTAATTAGAGATGCATGTAAGTCCTCTGGTAAACCGAACCTGATAGAAAGAAAATAGATGCAGAGACTCAATCTTCTTAATATAATTACTTATAAATTGTTAAGCTTTTAATAGAGATGGAAAAATGTATGTTTGTCACGCCTCAAAAATTAGTCATCTAAATATAGAGTTTATAAATATATAGTTAAATTTTGAATAACATAAAAAAATATGACAAACTATCCTTAACTGTAAAAGCACATGTTATTTAGAAATGGGTCACTAATGAATTTATAATTAACTAACTAAACGAATTTGCTTACTAACCCAAATGACCCAAGCTTGAGCTGAGGAAGGGTGGCTCATTTACTAATGTTATTTAAAAATTAAGCCCAATTTTATTTGTTTAGTTTGAACGAGTGCAAATTGAGCTGAGCTTCCAGTCACTCCTGAGTAGCTCTATTCATTGCAATTTTATTATAGTGTTAGTATCCAATTATCTAGAGTTATAAACCATACATATCTGCAGTTCATTATATAAAATATTTTTTATATTATACAAAATAAATATATATGCCAAAAATATACAACAGAAATTGATGTGTGTTTAATTTTCTCATGTGTGATAATATGTGCCATAAATAGTGGGTTAGGGCATTGTGGGTTCGTCTGGCCTGTTTCTAAAAAGTGTTGGCAAGCCGCCTGCCCTAAGAATAGGGCGATAGGCTCTGATTATGGCCATGAAATGAAATTTGCTTTCTTTTTTTGGATTACGTCTCATTATTGACGTCCTCAATCATTTCGTCTCGAGAGTTACACAAAAGAGATAAATTGAGAGATGTGTCCAAGTGACCAAAATGATAAGTTTTGACATCACAAATCTCACTTTCAAGGTTTTCTCTCAAAAGAAAGTATTATATTTCTTTCAAGAATCGAACTCACATTAAGAGTCTTCAAACAAGTTTTTAGCCTGTCCTTTACGTTCTTGCTGAGTCAACTGAGTGCTGGCTTATTGTCCCTATTGCATACAGTGTCGTCTCTTTCATATTTGTCATATTATGTACGAGGGATGAGGCTGGCTTGTATGTGGGGCTTATATATCTTTAATTCAACAAAAAAAATGATGTTTTTTACATAGTTTTTAATCGAATAATTAAAAGTATGGATGAGAACTAAAGTTAGACCCATAAAAACCACCAAGCTAGAGTGAAAAGAGCAACATAAAGGTCCGTATCCCTTCTATACACCTGACCTTTTCCATAATATTAGGTGATACTTATCAACAACAGAATTTTATAATATTAATTATAAGAGATAGATGAGGCAGAGGGTGGGTAGGTGGAGTGTAGAACTACCTTAGTAAATAAAGGATTGGGTTCAATAAATATTACAATAAATGGGATGTTGTCGGGGAGGCAACTGCCTCTGAGTACCAGTCTCAGTCTTGCATTTACTCTTTAAAATTGAGGTAGTTCAACCCCCCCGAGTAAAGTTATCAACTCTCCATCACTGCAAGCATTCAAAGCTAATGGTACATAATATGACCCTGACCACAGGGGTTGGCACATTTCTTAACAGCCTGCCACAAGCCCCTATTAAATGTCACCCCATGTGGCCCGTTATTCAACAAAATATCTTCTTGTACCAAATCGTTCACCCTAAACGTCTTCACACACAATCTAACAGAATGTGAGAGAGTTAATCATGATGACTCAACTGGGCGTAGCAGCTAGACTAGTGCTCACTGCACATAAAAAACTCTCCTCATTTTTGAGAGATTGTTCTCACATTATCGCTGGCGAGACTCGATTCTTGATTTTTGTCCCAAACTTCACCATCTGCGACCAACAAAATATCTTCTTATTATTATTTTTGGTGATGGTAGCTGGTGTTAGATATAAACATATTTTGTAGCATAATATATTTATTATTAATTAATAATTTTTTTTGAGGATTGGAAGTAACGTAGAATAAATATATTTTATTTAAAAATAAGGTATATTTTTATCTTCTTAACGAGTCCTATAAAGAGGCTTGTTAGCATTATTTTTATTTCTTATGTAAAAATATCATTGTTAACAATTTTATAATTACAATTTTTTTTAAAAAAAGAAATTTACGTTGATGTTTTATATATTTATATTGAGATTACATAAATTTTAAAATTTAATATAAAATATCAACTCAAATATCAAAGTTAAACCCTTAAATAGCATTTTCGTACAAATTGCGACTATTGGGAGAGGTGAGCAATTCCAATCAAATTTAATTATCGAATTAAATTCTAATTATTTTGATTTAGTTCTCGGTTTAGTTTTTTGAGTTTGTTCAAAATTGCACTTCGATTTCCAATTAGAAATTGTACCACGTGGTCCGAGAGGAATTTAGAAATAATTGGACCTGTAAATTGGGCTTTCCTGGGCCTAAAGAGGGCGTGGAAAGGAATGGGCCTTGCCTCTTATTTAATGGCTGGGCTGTCTCTGTCTCGAACTCGGATTGCCCAATCGAAGAGAACCCACTGCCCACTTGGTGTTAAAACTCAATCTATCTAAATCTCTTGGAATATTTTCTAAATATCTTTAATGGAAATAGGAGTTTTCATTTATTAAAATGAACAAGATAAAGGAGTGTCAAAATAAAATTAAAATGATTTTTTGACCAAGATATAGAATGGTTAAGATAAAATTGGGAAGCATTTTAAGATTTTTATCAAGATATTTGTTAAAATTTTTAAAATGCACTAGAGGATACAAATATCATTTTTTTCTTATCTACAAAAATTAAAATATGCTTATCAGGAGAGGAGGGGGGAGAGATAAACATATCTTAAAAGATCAAAATAAGAAGTCATTAATGATTTTTTTAAAAATGGTCAGATAAACTTAACAAACATGTTGAAAATGATAGAAATTCGAAATGTATCTCATATTTTAACTTTTCTATCTCATATCTTGATGAACAAGTGTCTCCTAAAGAAGAACGATGACGTGAACTTTGCTTGTTCAAGTGAAGTGACGTGCCCCCGTATGTATGAGAGATTGAGACAGAAACCTTATCTTACGGTCTTCACCCAATTTTATATTGAAAAAAAAATTCAAATCACTCAAAAGTAATAATATAATTGAATGTTCAAATAATATTTGTTTTGATAAATATATAATAATAACTAAAATTTCTAAAGAAGGAAAGAGTAGAAATAAGAGGCATTAATGCACTCTATTTATTGTCTATTTTTGGGCAGGACTTGGTCGCCGTCAATTGCCGTTTTCCTTTGTGGTGTCATATTCAATCAACTTCTTTCAGCAACGGCAACCCATCCTATCTTCAGAGTCTCAAACAACGATTTAACTAGCACATTACTGAGATTAACATTTGATTACATAATTAACTGAGGAGAAAAATATTCCTAAATTAATATAATCTTTATGGTAAAGTCCACCCAGTTTCCTCTAGTTTTGGATGAACATTTATATTCATTAATTTATATAAATTCCCTCTGTATAGAGAAGAACCCCTTTTAAGATCCCCATGGATTTTACTTTTCAGATCCCTATAGTTTTAGTTATTTGAACCATTAACTTCCCAAAGATGTTTCTATGAAAAAAAAAATACAAGAAAATCTTAAATAAATATTAAAAATAAACTATATAGAGATAAGAGTTAACATGAAATTGACCCAACTGAAATTTAGCCGTTTTATATAAATCTTTAATTTGGATAATAAGAGTACAAAGTACGAAGTGTAGCTGGTAACCTATGTATGGCAGGGCAGGTAACCATCGTCATCAACAATTAACCAAGTTTGGATACATGTTAATTGTACCATCCCATGGGCCTTTATGGGCTTCCCCAGAAATGGGCCGAACACATTCCCAAACAAGGCTCGTGCACTTAGGCCCGCTTCCCATCCCGAGCTGCCAAACTCTGTCGCCTTTCTTCACTCTCTCCTTGGCCTCCATGTAGGCTAACTCGTACCACAGCGAAGACGAAGACTGGTTCCCAAACCGGTGCAGCGTCGCCATGGTCGCCTCCATCTCTCTCTCTCCCAGCTTCAGCCCTTTCCCTATTTCTCTGATCACCGGCCGACCGGAAGCCGGCAGGCAAAAATGCTGTACCCCCGACCGGAAATCCGGCATGTATATCTGCACGTTCTTGTTGATGAATCTCTTCCAGAACATGGAAACGACGTGCCGGATGATCTCCGACGGCGGCAGGATTGACGACCCCAGGGCGGCGATGTTTGATCGGAGGATTTCTCCCGCCACCTTGTAGGAACAAAATATATGAATTAATATATATATATATATATATCTTTTATCTTAAGAAGGGGTAAACTCAAAGCTGAGGGTTCACTGTTTATAGGGGGCGTCACGCCTAACAATATAAATATTATTTGAATACTTAATTATAATATTTTTTTAGGACACTCAATTAATCATTAAAATACTATTTAAAATAAGCTTAGCCACCTGTTTGTAGAGATTGTTTATAATTAAACGAAGGCAATGTTAATGAATGCATTACATGTATATTATTTTTATATAAAATATATTTATTATATTTTATTTTTAATACCTTTATTGACTATACGAGTAGGGTAATTTTAATTATTGACAATGGATGCATACAACTTATTAGTTGATAATTCAAAACATAATATATTTATTAATAGAATTATTTAAATGTTAAAAAATTAACAATACTTAAATATTAAAATATATAATTAATGTATATTATCTCTTACAATGAACATTTAACATTACCCTTAAACAGGCAATTAATGGAAACAATTTAATCAATAAATCCGAATTAATTTGGAACATCATCAACAAACCTGGAGTAAATCTTTCCTCAGGGCGACGCCGGTTATTCCATTGGAGTCTTCTTCCCGGAAAGCTGAATTGTAAGCCTTATCGTCGAAAGCTCGTTGTGATCTCAGAGTTTTCAAGAGCTTATATTTTGACGATCCTTTTGCTTCTTTCTTGTTCGTGATCAAGATGGCGGCGCTTCCCATTCGAAAGAGACAGTTCAGCACCAACATTGGCCGTTCTTTTCCGGCGTACCAGCCGGTGGACAAGATTTCGGTGCTCAGAATAACGGCGTAAGAGTTGTGGTGAACCTTCAAGAGGTTTTCTGCCATGTGGACGGCGAGGGCACTGGCGCTACAGCCCATCCCACTGATATTGAAACTCTTCAAATCATCTCTCATGGAGAATTCGTTCACAATCATGGCGGAAAGCGAAGGAACGGGGCAAAATCCGGTGCAGTTGAGGATCAGAATGTCGATATCTCGAGCTGAGAGTTTAGTCTTGGCGAGAAGATCTTGGAATACAGGGAAAAGCACCATCTGGGCTTCTTTGATGGCTTCGTGGTGGTGAGACACCGGCGGGATATAGTGTAAAGCCGGCGGGAGACTCGTTCTTTCACCTTGGCCGGAAGAGGCAAGGATATTGGACATGAAAGATGAGCTATCTTCGTCGAGGAAGTCGAAGAGCCGCACGTGCTCGATGAAGGTGGAGAAGGGGACCCTGCAGAAATTTGGCGGCTTGAGGCAGGAGAAGTCGACGAGGTAGATTGGTGGAGGTTTTGAGAAGTGGGATTTGAGGAAGAAGAACATGACGAAGACGATGATAATGAGGAAATGGAAGATGGGATTTCGCCATTTTGGGGAGATGAAGAAGAAAGCTTCGGCAGAGAAGACGAGAAGGAAAATAGAGAAGGTGAAAAGGTCTAGCAGGGTCGAAAGAAGGCGTTCTCCCAAGAGAGTGGTAATGGTTTTGGGCAGAGCGCGATGGCTGGATGAGGAGCTGGAACCTGCAGTCTCCATATGGTCAGAGAGAGAGTTGCAGGCAGGTTGACACCAAACCAAAGAGGGCGAAGATTTATATGTTTTCAGAATTGAGAGAGAAACAGAGAGAGAAATAGAGGCTTGACGATGAATATGAATGCCGGGGGCTGGTTTGTTTGCAGTTGGCAGATGCGAGTCAACCTGCAGCATGTTACAATAAAAGAAGAAAATCAGGCTAAAATTGATTACCCTTTCAAAGTTTGACTTCAGAACTTCTACACTTAATTTTTTTTTATAATTTCATTTTTTATTAAATTATTTAGTTAAAAAACAAATTTATATACTTCAAAAAAACCATAATACCTCAATTAATTTTAAATAATTACACACAATTCTATTATAATAAATTCATTAAAAATAAAAAAATCAAATTTATTCTTAGATGGAGGAAACTGGGACAAATTGATATTTTTAGAGAAAAATATGAAAAATGTAGCCATATAAAAATTATGTTATTTTTTTATTATTTCTTCTAAATTTAACACCAATATATATATGTATATAGTTTATTTCTAAATTTATAAATATATTTCTAATGTTGCTGAAATTTTTAGGTAAATGCTTCAGGAGCAGCAGCAAGAACGATTCGCGTCCCTACTGGTGATTAGATTTTGTGTGCTATCTAGACAAAGTTAACTATCATTTTTTTTTTCCTCATACTTTACAGCACTGTGCTTTACAACATTTTTGGTGACTTATAACTATTTAATACTTTTTTACTTTACTTAGTTGTACCACTTGATAATTAGGGGGTTGATATTATAAATGCCAACTTCTACGATATGAGAATTGACTTATTAGTATGATAAGTTATTGTTTGGTGAGTAATCAAGTGTCTCCATTATAAATAATATAATTCATGTGAATGTAGAGGTTCCATGAATTGATGGTTTATGCTTGCTTGAGCTCTTTTTAAGTTTTTTTAGATGAGAAGTAGGTGTTGGCTATAATATGAACATCTATATCAAAAACCTTTAGTGTTTAGGGAGATTCATCAGCAGGGGCTTCGGGTATCAGCATCTTGCTGCAAATAGATTCATCAATTAGTTGTATATATTTTATTTCTTTCAACGTGAACGAATATTTTTTTTATTTAAAATTGTACACTTTTTGTGTTGATAATAAAATTTTTATTTATTTAAGAAGCATTTGTTAAAATGAGTAAGATAAGAGACATCAAGATAAGGTTATAATGTATTTCAAATCAAGATATAAAATGATTAAGATAAGATTGGAAGCATTCCAAAATTTTTATCAAATTATTTGTTAAATTTTTTAAAATATACTAGAAGACACAAATATCTTTTTTTTCTTATCTATAAAGACTAATATATGTCTATCTTAAAAGGGAGGGGAGAGATAGTTTATCTTGAAAGATCAAGATAAGGAATTATTAATGATTTTTTTAAGAATTTTTAAATAAACTTAACAAATATATTGTAAATGATAAAAATTTAAAATGCATCTCATATCTTGATTAACAAATACTCCATTAAAAAAATAGGTAATATTGAAAGAAAAATTGCGTGGGAGAGATCAGGCGGATGAAGATGGCTTCCACCAACCAAACCGGCAAACCCTAGCTCTGGCAGCCTTGTTGATGGGAACAATCGACAGTTCTTCCATGGCTGCTGACACCCCTGATATATGCATATATATATATATATATCCGAACAACGACCAGATGAGTCATAAATGACCTTCGTTTTCAAATCCACTACTCTCTCGCATTGAATACACAGGCATGGCTTTCAAGATCCATGTACTGGTAACTGAAGGCAATCCTGTGCATGAAATCTGAAAGAACGGACAAAGTCCCCTCCCTCTCTCTCTCTCTCTCTTCTTGTTCTTCCTTCACAATTATCTTTGTATTTGTTAATTTGGAGAGTAAATCAGTAAATATTATATAGATATGGATCAACTTGGGTTTTAAATTTATTTTCTTCCTAGTAAATTAATGGGAGGATTCGGATCTCAAAGTGTGCCATTTATGGACATATTTGTAATACCCCGAGAATTCAGATAAATTAGTATATATCGAGAATAGTGTAAGAAAGAAAACAATACTAATTGAATACATTTTGGGCTAAATGTTGACAAAGAACTCTCAAATTAAGCGTGCTTAACCTGAGGTAATCCAAAGATGGGTGACCCCCCTAGGAAGTTCGTGTAGGCTCATTAGGATAAGTTGTTCCGGTCATTCTTATCGCTCGAACAAGATATTACAGGTGGTATCAGAGCCGACCCCCGAGCCTCTGAACGCGTTGGTGAGGCAAACCTCAGCAAGGAGGCTGAGTCCGGGGGGTGTGTAGGCACCTTAGGCGAATCCTACATCAGCCATGCAAGGGGGGGAGATCTAGGACCGGTTGTAACGTCGTATGACGAGGATGTCATGTGCTTAAAGGGGGGAGAATGTAATATCCCGAGAGTTCAGAGAAGTTAGTATATATCGAAGATAGTATAAGAAATGAAACAACACTAGCTGGATATTTTTTGGACTGAATGTTGACAAAGAACTCCCAAGTTAAACGTGTTTAACCTGGGGTAATCAAAGAATGAGTAATCCCCCTAGAAAGTTCACGTAGACCCATTAAGATAAATTATTCCAATCTTTTCTATCGCTCATATCACTCAAACGGGATGTTACAATATTGGGGATTGAATTTAGAGCTGCAGATGATTAGACGCTGGGATTCAATGTGAATTCAGATTTCAGACTGATCTGACAGTGGGTTTGTAATTAAGAGAGGGCGATAAGATCAAATGGACATGGACAAAATTAAGAAGGTTTTGTTCTTTTGGAAGAGATCATAGCAAATTGAGTGAATGAAAAAAGCTTGATTTTCTATTTTAACAATATTTAACATAATCAAACTCTATCCCTTTATTAGAAGATATAATAATCAGTTGATATTCAATATCTTTCCATTCCATGGAAATATATTTCTATTACTTTTCATTGCACAATCCATTAATTTCTTGGCCTTTTTCATTAATTGAAGATGCACCAGCATTGATCATGTAGATCCAAAGCCAAGCTTATATATAATATATAATAATCAGAGAAACAGTTGCAGGCTTGTTCAATCATCTGTATCTACAACCTTGGAAAAGCATAGAGATGAAGGCCTTTGTCCATGTGAAGAGTGAACATGGTTCTGTAAGTCGCTTCCTTGCTCTCATCCACAAGTTTGAATCTGAAGAAGAATAGCAGATATGAGGCCAATATCTTCATCTGCCTGTAAGCGAATTCCTTTCCCAGGCATATCCGAGGCCCAGCCTGAAGACAAAAAATGTTTTTTTTTTGTATTATATATCTTCATTAATTGTGTTGCCAAAGAAACAAAAAAGAAGAGTAATTAGAAACACAGTTGGTGGTTAACCTGAAAGGCAGTGAATTTGAAAGGGCTTTGAACTTGGAAAACACCATTTTGAAGCCATCTTTCAGGCTTGAATTCCTCATCATCCTCTCCCCAGATGTATCTCATCCTTCCCATGGCATAAGTCATGTAGTTTACTCCATCTCCTTTCTTTATTTTGAAGCCATCAGGCAGAACATCGTCCTTCTCTGAACTCTTTGCATCCTGCAATTACATTCAAAACGGGCTTTACTAAAGACTAAATCCAGTTTGTGGAATTGAAAATAATTAATAGAATATTTCCAGTCAGTGACTAAATATTATCAGTTAAATTAGTGGTGGTTTCCATTAGAAATGCACTCTCAAACAGATACAGATAGAGAATTCATATATTAAGCCCTCATTTTAGGTTTATGAGTCGAAAAATATGCTCAATATTGTGAAATTAATTGACCTGGCTCATAATATGCATAACGGTCTTGGATTAAATCTATTTCCACTTGTAACATCATAATCATGAGACCAGGGGAAAAACAATTGTGGCAAGGGGAGAGGAATAGGTGAGGGTCTAGAGTCTTTAAAGGAGGGTCTGTAACATTTGAGTCTAATTTGGATTTATGTTTCAACTTAACAGGTCTGTCAGACCCAACCTATTTAATAAATGAGTCTAATGGGTTTGAATCTAACAGGTCTAGTTCGGGTCCCTCCTAAGCAAATTTGGGTTTTTTGAGCCTAGTATGGGTTAAATCTGAGCAAATCTGACTCATCGACAGGCCTAACTACAAATACACATTTAAAAATGGTAGTTAAAAGGCGATTTAAAAGTGTATATATGATTAAATTTAAATATTTAATATACCTAAAATCTCTACAATAAACTACTTACGTCGAATTAAATGATGACAGTTGGAACTAGAGAGGATGATATATAGGAATTTAATTATGCGATCGCTAACGTACGGCACACAATTAATATTATTACCAGAGGGACTGCAGGGTAGAGTCTGAGAGTCTCAGTTAGAGCTGCATGAAGATACTGCATGTTTTCCAAAGCTGATTCAGTTAACCTATTGCCAAGTTCATCCATCACGGATATGTTCTCCTGATCAGCTGCTCCAGTTGCTTCTCTCACTTCCTGCGCAATCTTCTCCTGCACAAATGGATGCTTACACAACATATAGAAGAACCAAGTGAGCGAGTTTGCAGATGTGTCTTTCCCTGCAATCATGAAGTTTAGGGTTATATCTCTCAAATATTTGTCATTCATCTTCTCTGGGTCCTTCTCGCTCTCCAACAGAAACCTCGATAATATGTCTTCTTTCCCTCTCTATACTTGCAAGAATATATAAAATGCCAATGATCAGTCCATATGCAAGAAGAAGAAGAAGAAGAATGATCAGATATGGAAATTGTTAAATAACTCTTTCAAAATCAAATCTAGTGAGGATGAAATATCTCACACAAAACTTAAAACTGATCCTCACAATGAATGAGGGATATAAATGGATACAAGAGCTCTACTTGTTCCTTCTAAAAAAATCACCATCATAGTTGTTAATTACCACATATATAGTTAAGGTTGTGCATTTACAGTGAAGTTTTTCGAGTGTGAATAACCTATTATTTCAATCAAGAGAATTATAATGTTTTTTTTTTTACTTTTATCCATACAAAAATTAGGTGATAGGAGGATTTGTAGTTTTATCTCCATAAAAATTATTTTAAATGATTTTTTTTACATTATTGTAAGATTGTGGACATGCATATGGGTAATCAAATTTCGGTCCAAACTGAAAAACCCTTGATTAAAATTTTTTAAAAAAATCAATTTTTATCATAGTCCCAATTTTAGACCAAAGACCAAATAAATACAGCAATGTATACACTACTTTTATGTGTTATTGTATGCATACTGCAGTACTGTAGGTAGATAGATATATACCATGCAGTGTATGCAAATTAGACGTTGTCTTATCTGATCCTATTCCTGGCTGGATTCGATTCGAATTTTTCAGTAATTCCGGTGCCGGTCTGCTCTGATTTAAAGTTCATTTGGATCGATTCCAAGACACATATATTAAGCCCAAACCAAGATAGATGAATTTTTCAAATCGTGAACATATATAATATATTAAGCCCAAACCATGATACATTTTTAATATGGTGTTCTGTTCTCTTTACTTATGTGACGGATGTGTGTTAATTAACAAACACCATAGAAGCAAAAATCTGTTCTCACATGGAGGTCTCCATTTTTCATCTGATCCCTCTTGGACCGAATCAGTTCATAAACAAAGCTGTCTATGATTTGGATGTTCTTCTTAAGAGTTGCTTCCATGCCTATGTTGAGAAACCTCTTTATCTTCCACAGTAGATCAACGTATCGCCAGTATACAATAACATTGGAGTCGTCGAATGCCTTCATGAATCGGTTGCTGAACTCATCCGAACCCGACAGAGTGTTGAGCTCAATGCCAAATCCCACTCTGAAAATTGAATCTAAAGTTGATTTCATCAATAAATCCTGCATCAAAAAGATTTAACCTTCCCTCAGTTTCCTTCCTGGAAAAGCTATCAAGTTTTCTCTTGATTTTCCCGGAAAATGAACTTAAAAAGAAAAAAAGCAGCAGAGAACTAACTCTAAGAACAGCATATTGAGTGAATTTTATATCATAATTGTGAGACCGAGGACATTTATATTGAGATCGAACCACTTTAAATTTTTTCTATTCTATTTCACCGGGTTTCCATGCGCAATCCCATCTGAACAAAGCGATTAGAAACCTGCAAGTCTATGATTTCCTTGGCAGTTGATGCACCAGAAACTATGGAAGCCAATTTAGCAGCACTAGCTCGAAACACTGAAGAGCTGAAGTCTCTCAGAACTTTGGTCGAGAATTCATAGCTGGCCAGCTTTCTCTGGTGCCGCCATTTCTCTCCGTCGACGGCGAAGATCCCGTCGCCAAACAGATCTCTCATCACATCAAAATTATACTGCCCCTGCAACAACATTGTCTAAAATCAAGATTTAATCAATTAGACCCAAAACCACAAAGAAAAAAGGAAACAGAATTTAAATTTTCCAACACCTTGCCATAATTGGAGAAGTTGGTTTTCAATATATATTCGACGTTAACCGGATCGGCGGTGTAGATTTCACTATGTGAAGGTGTGATTAGTCGATAAGTAGGGTTCTTCCTGGCAAGAGAAGTTTGGTAATCGAAGAGTTCGTTGAAGTGTATTAGTTGATTAAGCATCAGCCCGGCCACCGGCGGCCGGTGATCGTTTGAGATTGATTCTCTGATGTAAATGACAATCTGTACTGTGATGAATCCGACAATAAAAGCAATTGAGACTGCAACCACTGCTAAAAGGAAAGAGATCCCATTGAAGAAGGCCATGAGAAGGAAGAAGAGAATTGTGAAAACAAAGACGAATTGGAATTTCAATGGGAATGATTTTAGTAAGTTGGTTTGGGGCAATGTTGGCTAGTCCAACGCATCCTATATAGTTAACGCGTTTCTTGGTTGTATCAAAACCTCTTCTACATATGTTTGAAGTATACATCCGTCATTTCTTTGGCACTTTCTGCTTGGGATTGTCTGTTTAAGGTTGTCTTCAGGGCGGTTTTGTGTTTTGATCTTTCAAACTAAAACGTCACACACACTTATATATACTGAATTACATTTACAGCTCGTTCATTCCAACAATCTTCTGTATAAAATTTTCCCTTGGAATTGTCTGATAAAAGTAGTTGTATCACCAAATCGGGCCCTCCAGTTTCATTTTCAATTTGGATTTCAAAAGAATTAAAAAGCTGTTACATAGTATAGGTATAACATTAACACCACACTGAACCAATTATCAACACAGATGCCAAATCTATTCACCAAAAATTTCTTACCTTAAACCCTCAGCCTAAGCTAGAAGAAAACAACCTTTCAAACCCTAAATGCCATTAATTAAAGAAAATACAATCTTCTTTCAAATGGGTCTTTAAGTTTGCCATTAAAGAAAGCCCTCAACCCCACGTCCGGATTGCACTTCCCTGTATATGGTCATGGCTTCCTCCATGACCTGGGCTTGAGCCAGCAACTGAGCTCTCTTCTTTCCTGAAGGGTGTGTCGAAAGATAATCTCGCAATACTGAATCCCCTGCGACCTTCCCCAACTTCTCGTACACTTTGGGTGCCACCCGAGGGTCATAACCAGCTGAAGCAATCAACAATAATCCAATGTAATCTGCTTCCATTTCCATCCTAACATAAAGTTGGTGAGGTCAGCAATTAAGCAATGGCACCACAGAATCTGTTCACTACCCTCCACTCCAGCACAAGGGCATTTGAGCCAATTGTAATTTCGGATGACAATTATGAAGATCATTTTCATATTCCAAAAAACAAATTCACCAAGTTGCCTGTGTGAGCTAAGGTTGACGAATTTGACATGCATATCAAGTTTATTAATCCTTCATATGTTTGAACAAACATTCATACTCAAACCAAGTCCAAAATGAAACCAAATTCAGCAGACTTAGCAACACATGTACCTAAAATGAAATTAACACCCCTCTGGCCCGCCCTTTTTCCTTTCCAACTGAGGCAAAAATTGGGGAACCCAAAAAAAGTGAAAGATTGCTTGATCAAAAACCAAAACCGCAAGTGTATTTCAAGAGTTTCCTTCCAACTCAGGAATAAAATGGAGGAAGCCAAAAAAGTGTGAGATCACTCAATGAAAAACTAATACCACAAGCTCATTTCAAAAGCATCATCGCCTTACCTTCTAGGAGCATAAAATTCCTAATTTCATTGATTATGATGTAATACCCCAAATATTATGTGAAACAAATAATATTTAAAGCTGAGGAGGTACAAAATACAACACGTGATAGGAATAATACAAACCAAAAAAAAAAAAAAAAAACAATTATGAAGAAAGATTTTATTTAAATAGATATATCCACTTTATATATATCATTTTTATAATCTGCCATAAGGGAAAATACAACCATTTAACTCCAACAACCAATCAGGGAATTGAAGAATTGGGGTCTTATGTCAGTTTGAGAGGGGGTTTTTTATGTTTATTTATTCCGAAGTGGGTAATGGTAAGACCATCCCGACCTATCTGACCAATCCCCTCTGCAATGCCTAAACCCCTTTAAATCAGTCGTACCCAGACAATGGTGGATTTCCAAGAATACCCCCTGATTGAATGTTGCCTTCACTTGTCAGAATGTGCCTCTCAATCTCTCTTAATACAAGTATTTCAGTTGTGGTTCATTGTGTTTTGAATACCTTGAGCCATTAAAAATCCCAATATCAGATTTTATTGTTATTGTGACTTCATATGGACATATATCATGATACTAAGCAAAATAATTTCTTGTTATTGTATTATTCCAGATTTACTTGTTCAAGAGGAAAAAGACTGAAAATGTTTCAAGTCTTTCATATCATCACTTGCGTCCTTCCCACAAAATAAGATGACCTTGCTTGGGCTTATGCAAAAATGGTGGTAGACGAAATGAATAATGTTATTTGTTCCATTGCATAAGCACCTTAAAGGTGGTAGAATCACTAGAAAGTAGAAGAAGGTGCCCTGGGATGTCAAATGGCAAACAATTACGTGAAGATTTACAAGAGAAAAAAAGTAGAAGAGAAAGATTCAGGAGGGATGTCGGACGTGGGCCTTGTATTGCTGAGGATGATGAATATGATACCTCACGGATACTCCCTCAATAGGTCATGATCAATCTAGAAGTAAAACATCTCTAGAAGGCGTAGGAAAGATACTAAAAAAAAAAAAAGCAAATGCCAAACAAATTTTTTTTCCCTTTAAGGACAAACCTAGTCAAGGATTGTTAATCACCATTATGTCATTGCCCTAATTGCTGGCTCACAAAATACAAATAAGCAATAGGATGATGCATATCCCTTGCTACTCTTCCAAATTCGACGTGGGGTTAAATCCAAGTAATGTTATATTGTTAACATTAATTTTTTTAATGGGGTCTCTTAAACTTTCTTAGATCTTGTTTTTCAATTAACTATACTCGTAGGAACAATTTTAAACCGATTATCCAGATTTACCAAAATTTACAATTCAAGTACTAAATTGATGTTCTAGTTCAAAAGAATGTAAAAGGAATTGGAATACATTTGGGTTGTGTTTGGATGGGGTCATTTGACCCATTCATTTCGGATTTGGGATGTCAAATCCCAAATTCCATGTTTGGATACAAAATTATGTTAAGTGATTTGAATTTGGGTCCAAATCATTGACCCAAAAAATAGAGAATTTGAAATGACTCCCAAAGGGGTATCATTTGGACTACAAGATTCAAGTACGTGTTAATTTTTTTAGATTACTAATTACACATTAATTTTAAAATATTTTATTCTCATTCATTAATGATAAATGTTTATATACATGCATATTGGTTAAAATATTTACACATACATATATATGTATGCACAAACGTATACTAGGAGTGTGGCTGATGCAATGCACATGCAAGTTAAAAAATACATTTGACACTTAAAGTTTAGTTTTTTAACTTTTAGACAACACTTGTACGAAGATGAGTTTGGGTGCAGTGGTATAATTGGTATCATGTTAAATGTGTAGTTTTTCAATTGGCATTACTTATATATGTACTATTGAAACACGCATACATTTATACACAATAGGTATACGCATATACATACGTGCACAGGCATATATACTTATGCATGTACATATTATATATTATATCTATAATATATACATACACATGTATAATGTGTGCGCGTGAGTGTTTGCAGATATGTATGCATGTATATATAATATATTTAAGCATATATTTTTTGTTCTGTTTTTATGTTTTTCACATTTTCTTTTTGCACTAGAATAATTAAATCTCAATCCTCACATATAAGGTCATCTCCAACCCACTTCCCTATCTCACTCCCTATTATATTATAAACAATTCACTCCCTATTCTGATTTTGTTTTGGAAATTGTGCGTACTCCAACCACACTCCCTATTCTCCTCTCTATTTCATTTATTTATTAATAAATTTCAATTCTATTTATTTTACCTTACTTTCAATTTTTATTACTATAAAAATTTATTATTTATTTGATAATTTAATAATAAATATGATAGTATTAGATTTTTATAATATTTAATATATTTGTAAATAAATTTACTAATAATTTTAAAAAACGATCATTTAACAAAATTATTTGAAATATTTTCATAATTCAAAATTTAATATTTTAATATGTTAAAATTAAAATTTAATATTAACATATTAAAATATTAAAACAGCGATCATATTCCAGCAGCTATATTTCAATGGAATATTACAACAACAGTCATATTCTAACGACTATATTCTAATAACAACAATAGTTATCAATACTAAACACAACAACAATACATTACTAAAAGAAAAAGATACATTACTAAATTAATGTTCATGAAGTTCACTTAATCCCAAGTCCATACATTACTAAAAGAAAAATATATATCCATTAATCCCAACTACATTTTTATAAATTTGATAACCTTGCACTTCACATTTTCTAAATAATTTCGAGTTTGACCTTGTTGTAATATTCAGTTTGAAGTTCATCCATATTACTAGTATCAACGCCCATAATTCTTTCTTCATAAAACAGTTGTTCTTGCTCTTCCCTTTTACTTTCTAGTTCCACCCTTTCTCTTTCCAGCTTTAACATCTCATTCAATTGTTCAAATAATAACATTTTGGACTGCGTTCTCGTTTCAGTAATTTCCGCCAACATGTTTTTTATTGACTTAATAGAAACTATTGTTACCTTAAATTTTTTTTTTTTCTATTCACATTCTTTAGAAGCATTTCTTCCCATTGGTCGTTCCAATAGGCTCATTGATTTGGACATCAAAATCAAACAGGTTCACCGAATCGAGAGTAGATGGTGATGATATTACAGGACTTGCATGTTCAGAAATTTTGGATTTCTTCTTCGAATAACCTGAGGAGAATTTGGGTGCATGTCGCAACTCATGCCAACAATGTAGAAATGTGAAAGAAGACTTTTGTAAACTCTTGCACATCTCTATTGTTTGAGAAATCTAAACAGTTAAATAATAATGTTAATAAAACAATGACTAGTAACATAATATTAATAATTAGCAAGCATCAAATAATGATGAAGGTTACCTTATTTTGTTCTGTTGTTTCACTTTAATTTCTGTCGTCTATTTGGTTATAGTATTCAAAGAATTTGCTCATAGCAAGTTGAATTGTAAACCAACAATGCATCAGCAAATTTGGATTTCGATCAAATTCAAACTCTTTATATTGATAGAAATAGACATGAATCATTTCCCAATACCTTTGTTTTGTTTGATCATTACTGTGTGTAACATCCGTACTAATATTTAGCTATACTAACACGAGCATTAAATCCTTTTACGTTGAGAAATTTTTTGTTTGTGCCTTTCTTTGAGTGTTGAGTTCAGATGTATGAAGTTGGGATGGAGTGGCTGCCACATTCGTATACTCGTCATAAATATTCAAATTGCCATTGAGTAAATTTGTATAGTATTGTTCATCATCTCCCTCCATGGCAAACAAAAGGTAATTGGTCAAACTGTGTAAACAATCAAAAAAATAAACTCTCCTTGTGATACAATACCTATTATTTTACATACAACATTAAAAAATCTAATTGAGTAACTTTGACATCCATTTTTAGGATCAATTTCAAAACATTACATTGAAACATGTAGAAAAAATATGTGATACATAAAATGAATCAAATACACACATACACATATAAACAGATACACACATACACACAATCAATAATTAAATACACAAAATAATCAAATACACACACAAAATGAATAATCAAATACACAAATAATACATGGATACACAAAATAATCAAATATTCGCATACAAAGAAATGTATAATCAAATACACAAAATAATCAAATACACGCATATAAAAAATTAATAATCAAATACACAAATCAATAATCAAATACACAAAATATAATTCACCCAATACTTCAATATATACAAAATATACATCACAAACTATAGAGGTATTTGAAAGAAAGAGTCACCGCTGCTGGAGGAGGGAGTCGCCGTTGGAGGGAGTTCTTCTCCGCCGCTGCTCCTCGTCGCCCTAGCTGCTAGTAGCCGAATTTGGTGTCTGCAAGTCGAAGAAGCTTGGAAAATACGACGTTTTGCTCGTCACCGACACCAGATCCGGCTGCTGTTTTGCTCGTCATCGCTGCTGGTCGCCATCGTCGCTGCTGCTTCTCATCGCCGATGTCTTCTTCAAATTTCAAATCTGCAATAAAGAGTCGTTGGGACAAATGCAATATGGAGCAATTTTTCACTCCTCAACTCTAGCGAACCATTTGAAACTCAATAAAAATTTGAGAAGGGATAAGGTAGATAAAGAGACCCGTTGGAGATGATTTCTAGCAATTTTCTTCTCAAATTTTGGCTTGGCGAGAATTTTCCCCACACGAGAATTTCCCAAGGCCATCTCCAACGCGTGAGGCAAATTCTCGCCAAGCCAAAATTTGAGGAGGAAATTGCTAGAAATCATCTCCAACAGGTCTCCCTATCTGCCTTATCCCTCCCCAAATTTGTATTGAGCTTCAAATGGCTCGCTAGAGTTGAGGAGTGAAAAATTGCTCTCTATTGCATTTGTCCCAACAGCTCTCTGTTGTAGATCTGAAATTTGAAGAAGACGTTGGCGACTAGTAGCGATGGCAGCAACCAGCAGCGACGAGGAGCAAAACATCATCTTTTCCAAGCTTCTCCGACTTACAGACAGCAGATCCAGCTACCAACGGCTATAGGGACGAGCAGCGGCAACAAGCAACGACGACAGTGACTCCCATCTCCAGTAGCGATGACTCCTTCCTCCAAATACCTCTACGATTTATGATGTATATTGTGTATTTTGTATATATTGAAGTATTGGGTGAATTATATTTTGTGTATTTCGTTATTGATTTGTGTATTTGATTATTAATTTTTTATATGCGTTTATTTAATTATTTTATATATTTGATTATACATTTCTTTGTATGTGAATATTTGATTATTTTGTGTATTTGATTATATATTTTGTGTATGCATGCATTTTATTATTTTGTGTATTTGATTATTCATTTTGTGCGTGTATTTGATTATTTTGTGTATTTAATTATTGATTATGTGTATCTCATTATTTTAATGTAATGTGTATGTGTGTATTTGATTATTGATTATGTGTATTTGATTCATTTTATGTATCACATATTTTTTTTACATGTTTTAATGTAATGTTTTGAAACTGGTTCTAAAAATGGATGTCAAAGTTACTCAATTAGATTATTTAATGTTGTATTTAAAATAATAGTTATTGTATCACAAGGAGAATATTTAATTTTTTGATTTTTTACGCAGATTGACCAATTACATTTTGTTTACCGAAAGGAGATAATGAACAAACTCCGCCTAGGGATATTATCCACTACCGGTCCCAAGCCTGGACAAAGAATGAGGGTTGTGTTAGGTAGCCAACAACCAATGTAAAACCTAGTCAGATCCAAAACATAAACTCTAGACAAACTATAAAAAACCGTTGGAGCGTAACCCTTTATAGTGATGCGCTACATTGCCCCCGTGTAGTGTCAAGTGAGCTAAGGACGCTGCATTGACGCCCAGATATAGTGACAAATGAGCAAGGGTTCTCACATTTGTTAGGACGGATGCAGGTAAAGAAGGTAGTTCAAAATCAAAAACAAAATCAAATTCAAAATCAAAGTCAAAAACAAAATCACAGATTAAGAATTGGGTCATGGAATATAGGAACATTAATAGGCAAACCTATGGAAGTGGTAGATGTGATGATTAAAAGAAAGATTAATATCATGTGCCGTCAAGAGATAAGATGGGTAGGGAAAAAAGCAAAAATTTTATCAAAAATTAGATAAAAAATATGGTACACAGGAAATGATCGAGCGAAAAATGGAGTGAGGATTATTATGGATAAAAACTTAGTAAATGAGGTAGTGGATGTAAAGAGAATATGGGATAGGATTAGTGTAGTGAAGATTGGTCTAGGAAGAATGACTATGAATATCTTTAGTAATATATGCACCAAAGCGGGGTTAAATGAGTAGATAAAAGCAAAATTCTGGGAGGATCTAGAAAGACTCATACAAATGATACCAAAATGAGAGACAATGATTATAGGAGATGACTTATATGGTCACGTGGGTAGAGACGAACATAGCTATAGAGAGTGCACCGACACTGCAGCTCTAGGAAGAGTGCAGGGTCGTAGGCACCCATTGACGTGGTAGAGGGTGCACCCACACTGCAGCCTGAACTTCTTATGCCTCCTAGTCCTCTTGGCTATGGCATGCTGAACCTTCACGCTTGGGGGTGTCTTCTCTGTCTCCGCCTGAGAATAGGAGGTCGGAGATGAAGTAGAACTCCGCATTCTTCAGGGTCCACCTCTTCAGGGATGAGTTATCCTTATTCTCAAGAAACTCTTTATAGCTGCTGTTGGGCCTGTCGTTGCACAAGATGATGCAGGGGATCCCACCCTTTATCTGCTTGGGCTTGGCGTACTTGCAGTTGGACTGCCAATCTTTGTTTGCCCCGATAAATTCCTTCCAGTGCTTCAGGTATTGGGGGTTCACGTCGTCGATGACATTATACCACACGTCATCATTGTGTTAGCCCATGTCCAGGTGGCCCATGTAATAATTGCGCGGCCCCAAGCTCCTTGCCCACGAAGTCTTGTCAGTCCTTGAAGGGCCTTCTAGAATAATGCTCCTGGGCCTACTTTGCTCAGGTTTGACATTGTCTGCGACCCATTCAAGCATGTCCACGGGAACGTGTGAGAAAATTCAATATTCGGGCTAATATGCCTGGGGGGGTTTCTAAAATGCCTATCGATATTATGATGAAACCTATCTAAATTAAGACAATAACCTTTCACGTCGCCTTTCTAGATAACCTCTAATGCCTTCTCCTTATCCCTGGTAGCAAGCGCAGCCATGTAAATGTCCGACATCTTGTCCCCAAAACTTTTGTTCCGGCCGTCTGGCCGGAATGATCCCCAGTAGGTGTAGTTGCCCTCCTTCGCGATGTATGCCTAGACCACAGAGTATGACTTGGTCGGTTGTATGTTGGGGTGAAAGTGGCCAAATCTCGTAGGAGAAACCAAGTCGAAGAACTTCTGGTTTCTCATCTAGAACTTGCCCTCGAACTGGATGAGGCAATATAGGTGCAGGCTGCCATCTTGGTGCACCTCTTGACATACCCGTATGTCTACAGGTTTTATCGGGTATTGGAGGTTAATAATATGTTGGAGGCAATCCTCATTCAAGAGTGAGCATTGGGGATAAATGAGAAAAATATTTTTGACATTAATTCGAAATGGGATCGATGGGCATGGCATTTCCGTAACTAAGGGAGGTGACACCGATTGGGAGCCCCTGGCAAAAGTACCTGGAATGGGGGTAACTGGTATCGCTTATATACCTCCCTTATACAGGCCCTTTAATATTACAAGGGCTTCTACGTCCCTTTTTGTTCGCTACATGACAAACGGTGGTTGGGCCACTTGCCACCCATTGGTTAGGCGTTTAAAAGCTGTGTTTTGAGTACATCCCACGTGGACTTTACGCCTTTGTCACAGTGCGTGCCACATGTGCCCGAGGGAGAAAACGGAGTCGTTGGGAAGCGCACGCGGAGCCCACGTGTCCTGGAGAAAGAGGGTGAGATGGTAATACGTGGGGCCCACCCGTGAGTTAAAAATCTGCAGAGTGGGAGGCGCAGCAATTAATGCACCTCCAAATTTGAAATTCAAAATTTAATAACCCGAGGGTAACACTTCCAGGTGAAGAATGTGTAATTAACACTAAAAGACAAAGGAGTACTCTTACCATAGGGATATAGTGACATGTGGCCACCTAACTTTTGGCCCCTCCTCTCCCTTGCTCTCTCGTCTCAACACTTGTCACCCGATTTTAGGGGGGGTGTTGGCGCATAGCACCACGTGTCAATCAGGGATAATTTGTATTCAAATATGAAAACCACAAATTTAAAAAAATGTGATGGAATTAGTGTCAGGTATGGACGTGTGGCATCTCATGGTTAACTGTGTGGGTGGGCCCTTTAATTGCGGGCGATTAGCTAGCCAAAAAATCACACAAGCCTGCAGGGATGGAGAGTTCAGATTGGGGACAATTATGGCGTCTGCTGAGGAAATACAGATCCAGTACTGTTTTAAGGGAATGCACCATGTGGTCTATCGAGCAGTCTGGTTTGTGCTTCATCAAGTGGCTTAATGGGCTGGGCCGCGAGGAGTCCTTGATTTCTGACGGCCTTAAGAGGTTATCATGCAGTGCAGCGAGCCCCGATGCAGTTGAGGAAGAGGGAGAGACTGCCACTGGCGCTGGGGACCAAGTTGTCCTCGTCCTCACCCCCCTCCCCCCCCAACCCCCCCCCCCAATTAGTCCCAATTTTAAAATGTAAAATGTAATTCCATCACCCTTTCTTAAATTTGTAGATTCCATGTTTGAATACAAATTACCCCTGATTGACACGTGCTGCAATGGGACAACACACCCCCCAATCGGGTAACAAGTGTTGAGACGAGAGAGCAAGGGAATGGGGGGGCCAAAAGTTAGGTGGCCACATGTCACCATATCCCCATGACAAGAGTACTCCCTTGTCTTTTAGTGTTAATTACATGTATATTTCACCTAGAAGTGTCACCCTCAGGTTATTAAATTTTGAATTTCAAATTTGGTGCAGCATTAATTGTTGCGCCTCCCACTCTGCAGATTTTTAACTCATGGGTGGGCCCCACGTAATACCAGCTCACCCTCTTTCTCAAGGACGCGTGGGCTCTGCGTGCGCTTCCCATCGACTCCCTTTTCTCCCCCGGGCACATGTGGCACGCACTGTGACAAGTGCGCAAAGTCCATGTGAGATGTACTCCAAACGCGGCTTTTAACCACCCAACCAATGGGCCGCAAGTGGCCCAACCACCATTTGCCACGTGGCGAACAAAAAGGGACATAGAGACCCTTGTAATATTAAAGGGCCTCTACAAGGAGGGATATATAAGCGACACCAATTACCCCCATTCCACGGACTTTTGCCAGGAGCTCCCAACCAGTGTCACCTCCTTTATTTGCAAAAATGTCACTGTAATACCCTAAGAGGCCAGAGAAGAGTAATATATATCGAGGATAAGTAAGGAAGAAAACACCACCAGCTGGATACCTTTTGGGTTGAATGTAGACAAAGAACTTCGGGGTTAAGCGTGCTTGAGCTGGGAGCAGTTCAAGGATGGGTGACCCCCTGGGAAGTTCGTGTAGGCCCATCAGGGTAAGTTGTTCCGGTCCTTCCTATCGCTCGATACAGGATGTTACAGGTGGTATCAGAGCCGACCCTTGATGAAGGCGGTCCGATGAGAGCGGAGAGTGGCGCCGGGGCTCGAGAGCCTGTACAAGGAGCGGCTTCTGGCAGGCTTCTGGGATAGCAGCCCCCAAGGGGAGAAGGTATGGGACTAGTTGTAAGGTCACATGACGAGGACGTCATGTGCTCAAGAGGGGGAGAATGTAATACCCTAAGAGCCTAGAGAAGAGTAGTATATATCGAGGATAAGTAAGGAAGGAAACAACACCAGTTGGATACCTTTTGAGTTGAATGTAGGCAAAGAATTCCGGGGTTAAGCGTGCTTGAGCTGGGAGCAGTTCAAAGATGGGTGACCCCCTGAGAAGTTCGTGTAGGCCCATCAGGTAAGTTGTTCCGGTCCTTCCTATCGCTCGATGCGGGATGTTACAGTCACGCCCACTGATCCAATTCCGAATTAATGCCAAAAATATTTTTCTCACCTATCCCCAATGCTCACTCTCGAAGGACGATTGCCTCCAACAGATTATTAACCTCCAATACCCGATAAAACCCATATACATACAGGTATGCCAAGAGGCGCACCAAGATGGCTGCCGGCACCTGCACTACCTCATCTAGTTCGAGGGCAAGTTCTAGACGAGAAACCAGAAGTTCTTCGACCTGGTTTCTCCTACGAGATCCAGCCACTTTCACCCCAACATATAACCGGCCAAATCATGCTCCGTGGTTCAGGCATACATAGCGAAGGGGGGCAACTACACCAACTGGGGACCATTCCGACCAGACGGCCGAAACAAAAGCTTTGGGGACAAGATGTCGGACGTCTACACGGTTGCGCTTGCCACCGGGGATAAGGAGAAGGCATTGGAGGTTATCCAGAAAGGCGACGCAAAAGATTATTGTCTTAATTTAGATAGGCTTCATCATAATCTCAATAGGCATTTTAGAAAGCCTCCCCAGGCATATCAGCCCGAATTTTGAATTTTCTCACACGTTCTCGTGAACATACTTGAATGGGTCGCAAACAATGTCAAACCCGAGCAAAGCAGGCCCATGAGCATTATTCTAGAAGGCCCTTCAAAGACTGGCAAGACTTCGTGGGCAAGGAGCCTAGGGCCACACAATTATTACATGGGCCACCTGGACATGGGCCGACACAATGATGAAGTGTGGTATAATGTCATCGACAACTTGGACCCCCAGTACCTGAAGCACTGGAAGGAATTTATCGAGGCAAACAAAGACTGACAGTCCAACTGCAAGTATGCCAAGCCCAAGCAGATAAAGGGTGGGATCCCCTCCATCATCCTGTGCAACGACGTTCCCAAGAGTAGCTATAAAGAGTTCCTCGAGAAGGAGGAGAACTCATCCCTGAAGAGGTGGACCCTGACGAATGCCGAGTTCTACTTCATCTCCGACCCCCTCTTCTCAGGCGGAGACAAAGAAGACGCCCCCGAGCGTGAAGGTTCAGCACGCCATAGCCAAAATGACCAGGAGGCGTAAAAAGTACAGGCTGTAGTGTGGGTGCACCCTCTACCACGTCAATGGGTGCTTACGACCCCACACTCTTCCTAGAGCTTATGCGGTCAGGGGTCTAATCACATATAAAAATATCACATCAAACACCCAAATAAATTATTCCTCATGAGACAAGAGGATCGGTTATGTTATAGGGATTGTAAGGTGATACTGGGCAGTGTTTGACTATTCAACATAGACTTTTGATACTTGACGTCCAAGTAAGAAATTAGAAGAGAAAAAATCACATAAAACAAAATCCAAGAATTAGGTGGTGGGATTTAAAAGGGGAGAAATAATTAATCTTCAAAGAAAAATTAAGGGGTAGAAGAGAATAGAATGGAGAAGGACAGGTAAACCAAATGTAGAGGAAAATGGCTATTGCCCTGAGAAGTATGGCAAAGGTAGTCCTTGGAGAGACAAATGGTAGAGCCCTAAACCTTAAGGAGTCTTGGTGGTGGAATGAAGAGATACAATTGAAAATTAGAAATAAGAAAACTTGCTATAAGACTGTATATCAATGCAGCAATGAAGAAAACTTAAAAAATTATAAAAAAAACAGTAAAAAGAGTTGTTAGTGAAGCAAGGTCAAAAGCATATGAGAATTCATATAAACGACTTGATACAAAAGATGGAGAAAGAGATATATATATAAATTAGTTAAAGCAAGAGAAAGAAAAACAAGGGATCTAAACCAAGTGAAATGCATAAAAGATAAAAATCAAAATGTATTAGTGAATGAGGGAGCGATTAAGGAGAGATGGAATGAGTACTTTACAAAATTATTCAAATAATGGCGAGGACATAAGAATTAGGTTGGGATATCTTAATAACTTTGAAGGGAACGTGAGCTATACATTTTATCGACGCATAAGTTCAAACGAAATAAGGCAAGCATTAAAAAAGATGAAAAATCATAAGGCGGTGGGATCAGATAATATACCAATAGAAGCATGAAAATGCATGGAAGAAAATGGCATCTCCTAGCTAATGAAATTATTTAACGCGATCCTTAAATCAAAAAAGATGTCAGATAAGTGGAGGAAGAGTACTTTGATTCTTATATACAAAAACAAACGAGATATTCAAAACTGTGAAAATTACAGAGAAATTAAATTAATAAGCCATACCATGAAACTCTGGGAAAGAGTGATAGAGTAGAGGTTCAGAAAAGAAACAGACGTCTCGGAAAATTAGTTTGGTTTCATGCCTAGTAGGTCAACAATAGAAGTTATATACCTACTAAGACGCCTAATGAAAAGGTATCGGAATCATCAGAAGGACCTGCATATGGTATTTATACATCTAGAAAATGCCTATGATAAGGTCCCTAAAGAAGTATTATGGAGGGTTTTAGAGAAGAAAGGAATCCGAATAACTTATATACAAGCCCTTAAAAAGATGTATCACGGTGCAGAGATAAGAGTTAGAACATGCGGAGGGGATACTGAACCGTTTAAAATTACAATGGGACTACATCAAGGTTTTGCACTAAATTCATACTTATTTGTTTTAGTAATTGATGAACTCACTAAACACATTCAGACAGAGGTGCCATGGTGTATGTTATTTGCAGATAACATAGTGTTGGTGGATGAAATAAAAGAGGGAGTGAACACTAAACTTGAGTTGTGGAGAAATAATTTAGAATCTAAGGGATTTAAATTAAGTAAAAGGAAAACATAACATATAGAATGTAAATTTAGTAAGAATGCAATAGTGGAGGATGTCATAATAAAATTGGAAAACCAAATCATACAAAGAAAATACAATTTTCGATATTTGGGATCAGTGATTCAAAAAGATGGAGAAATTCACGAGGATGTCACGCATAGAATTAAGGCAGGTTAGCTAAAATGGAAAAATGCATCGGGAGCGTTATGTGTTAGTCAAATCCCATTAAAACTGAAAGGAAAATTCTATAGGACAACTATAAGACCGGTTTTGTTGTATATCTCAGAATGTTGGGTAGTCAAATACCAGGATGAGCAAAAGACGAGCATAGCAGAGATGAGGATGCTAAGATGGATGTGCGGCCATACAAGAAAAAATAAAATTAGAAATAAGGTTATTCGTAATAAGGTAGGAGTAGTGCCAATCGAGGAGAAGATGAGAGAGACTAGACTAAAATGGTTTGGTTATGAGAGAAGAAGACTAAGAGACGCTCATGTGAGGAGAGTTGATAAAATGGAACAATTAGTCAAAAAAATAGGTAGAGGCAGACCCAAGAAGACTTTGAGAGAGACATTAAAGTTTAATATGAAGTGTATGGGCCTAAATGAAGATATGACAAAAGACAGAAATACATGGAAGTCTAGAATTCATGTAGCCGACCCCACATAATGGGATAAAGGCTGAATATGTTGTTGTTTTGAAGGGAGATAATGAACAATACTACACAAATTTGTTCAACAACAACCTGAATATTTATGACGAGTATGCGAATGTGGCACCACTCCATCCCAACCTGATACATCTAAACTCAGCACTCAAAAATGGCACAAACAAAAAATTTCTCAACGCAAGAGGATTTAATGCTCGTGTCAACATGGGTAAATATTAGTACAGATGCTACACACGGTAATGATCAAACAAAACAAAGGTATTGGGAAAGGATTCATGCCTATTTCTATCAATATAAAGAGTTTGAATCTGATCGAAATCATAATTCGTTGATGCATTGTCGATCTACAATTTAACTTGTGAGCAAATTCTCTGGATACTATAACCAAATAGATGGCAGAAATCAAAGTGGAGCAACATAACAAAATAAGGTAACCTCCATCATTATTTGATACTTGCAAATTATTAATATCATGTTGCTAGTCATTATTTTATTGACATTATTATTTAATTGTCTAGATTTCTCAAGCAGTAGAGATGTACAAAAGCCTAAAAGTCTTTTTTCATATTTCTACATTGCTGGCATGAGTTGCAACATACACCCAAATTCTCCTCAGGTTATTCGAAGAAGAAATCCAAAATTTCTTAACATGCAAGTCCTGCAATATCATCACCATCTACTCTCGATTCGGTGAACCTGTCTGATTTTGATGTTCGAATCAACGAGCCCTCATTGGAACGACCAATGGGAAGAAATCCTTCTAAAGAACGTGGACAGAAAAAAAAAAATCTAAGGTAACAGAAGTTTCTACTAATAAGTCAATAAAAAACATGTTGGCGGAAATTACTGAAACGAGAAAGCAGTCCAAAATGTTATTACTTGAACAACTGAATGAAATGTTAAAGTTGGAAAGAGAAAGGGTGGAACTAGAAAGAAAAAAGGAAGAGCGAGAATTTAAAAGGGAAAAGCGAGAACAACTGCTTTATGAAGAAAGAATTATGGGCGTTGATATTAGCAATATGGATGAACTTCAAACTGAATATTATAACGAGCTCAAACTCGAAATTATTCAGAAAAGGTGAAGTGTAAGGTTATCAGATTTGCAAAAATATATTTGGGATTAATATATGTATCTTTTCCTTTTAGTAATGTATGGAGTTGGGATTAAGTGAACTTTATGAACATTAATTTAGTAATGTATCTTTTTCTTTTAGTAATGTATTGTTGTTGTGTTGAGTATTGATGGCTATTGTTGTTGTTGGAATATTTCATTGGAATATAACCGTTGTTGTAATATTCCATTGGAATATAGCCGCTAGAATATGATCGTTGTTGAAATTTTAATTTTAACATATTATGGTGAATTATCTTGTTATGAGGCTTGACACCAAGTATATTTTAAAACTTATTCCATAGTTGCTTGTGTGAACATGTAATAAACATGTCTTACGAAAGTATTAAAGACTTAAAGTTTTATATTGTTTTATCTGCATGCATGTATTTGATAGTATTGTTATCATATTAGGAAATACCTTCATATTGAGCAATAGTGAAAATAGGTGATACTTAACTATGTAGGTTAAGGTCTGTGAAATGTATATTTTAAAATATAATGATAAAAGTGGTGCCCGCTAAGACATCTTCAAATCCTCCACCAACAATATTCAAACAATGGCCATAACTCTCCCTGAAACATACCCCAGAAAGATGAAAACAAAAGGTAAAAGAAGCCTATCCAACCAGCCTTATCCCCATCAAATCCCTGTAAAGCACCCACACTACTCAAATAGGGTCTCTCAAGCCATTCCTCTTCCTCTCCAAATCTATGACAACCCAACCCCAAAATACTAGGTCCCTAAATCTCCACCTCAATGTGAAGACACATCCCTGGGAACTTTAGTCCATTAGTGACCAACTTCCTTATATGATAATGTCTCCTTTGCACATTTCCATTCTATGAAAAAACTTGAAATCGTTATTTTCCTCTTTAATAAATATCCATCCTGATTTCTGCTTTCAACTTATTTCGTTTGCTACCAAATGGCTTAGCCTCCCAACTTTCCCATTTTTCACAGCTTTAAACAACTTCTCACCATCCATGGGACACTCTCTACCTTCTATCACATCCAAAGCCTCGACAATGTTGACATCTTCTAGCGATCTATCTATTATAACCCTCACATTATCAAAAACCTCCTTATTCCACTTCTTAAAGGTATTGCATCAATTTTGAACAAATACTGTAACTCCATTAACGATATAACAATTGAAGCTCAAAAAAGTAAATGCAGAATTACCTCCGTGAAAAAGGAAGCCTTAGGAAAAGAGCCGACATAGCATTGGCAACATCAGGCATAACGAACTGATAAAGAATCAATTGCAATATGGCAAACCACAGATTTTTTGTAATTCCTTCAGCTGCATGCCTGGCCACAGCATGCCCAACCTATTAAGCAATGAATAGCAAGAAAACTTACACCATGTTGCAACTGAATTAGTCAATTGTCTAAATAGCATGCATCAACCGTTGAGATTGCAATTAATATTCAGTTTTAATTGAGTAGCAGCGTTGTAAGTGAAGCTACAAACTAACATACATACTAGAGCTTGGTAAACTATTCCGATTAAAAATTGAGTTTAAAACTAAGAAAACCAATGGACCGGGTGCAAGTTCCCCTATATCTGTACCAGTAGTCCCTCCCTAATACCCGTACTACACGAAATTCCCAAAGGGACTCAATACATACCTCATGCCCAATAATGGTGGCAATCTCTGCATCTGTTCTGAAATGCTGAAGCAACCCAGTAAAAACAACAATCTTCCCGCCGGGCAAGCAGAAAGCATTAACGACTGGTTCATTCACCACCAAAACCTCCCAATTCAGTCCCTCCAGATGCGCCGTCGCCGGCTGAGCCCCTCGTTCTTGGCCCTTCTGCCGACTCTCTTGAACCCACTTATCATCAAGAATCTCATCTTTTCTATGCCATTTCCCTTCTGCCGTCTCAGTCAGCGCCACCAGAGTCTCGAGCCCGCCGCCGGGCTCATGCGTCTCCGTCGCGTAGCCTAAATCGCTCCACACCTGCTCTTGGCTCAAACCCCTTTGCAACGCCTCTATGATCTCCTTGGAAATCAGCCGCACCCGAATGCTATCCGGGTGGATCGCCGGAAGAATTTTCCCCTTGAACGCCGCTTTCATTTGCTGAAACTGCGATTCCCCGAGCTGCTTCTCGAGATTCCTCGACAAAAGCACGAAATGCTTTCGCTTTGTGTACGGCACGGTTTCAAGGTTCCCGTAGTAGACGGTGACGAACACGCCGGAACCGACCAAGACCACCATCAACACCGCCCGGGGATTATTGAACCATCTTTGAGGACCCCGCGGCCGGAAATGCTCAACTCCGTACCGATCGACGTAGTAATATCTTCGACCCAGAAACGGATTGTTCAAGCTGTACTGATTCTGTTTCAGCCCAAATTCAATATTTCTTAAAATCGGAGAAGAGAATGCGAATCCAGAAACCCGAGATTGATTCGAAGTGGGTATCGATGAACTGCAGCACGTGGTTGTTCGATTGGAGCTTCTTGTGGGGATTTTGGATGCAATCCTTGAGGCGAGGCTGTGAATCGAATCCAATGCGAGCTTTGATCGCCTGTACCAGCCCATGTTCTTGAGAAAAATCCCAATCAATCACCGTTCCCAAATCTATAACGTTTCAAGAACAACCATAAAAAATCCAGCTGAATTTGGGGAATATGAAAAAGACGGGAGGAGAGAGAACACCAGCAACCGCTTCGTGAATACCGTGGATGTGTGTGAAATTTGCTTCTACTCTCGACGAGTCGAACTCGAGCTTTGACTCAGTCCGTTTTATGTTTTTGTTCCTTTTCCTTTTTTTCTTTTTTTTATAATTTGTTGCATTTTCAATTTCCAATTGTATTCAAGTTTTAAACTTTCTCCGCTATTGAATTTTCTCCATTTAATTTTGATTATTAAAAACTAATAATGTTTTATAATTTTGCATCAATAAATTACAAATTAGGTATCTTGACACACTTAAACACGTGTCACACAATAACTCTCTATGTCTTGAGACCTTTTTTAATATTCAATAAGAGGAGTTACAATTTAGAAAATGTTGATTAAAACAATTGTTAATTTAGAGTATTTAAAATGGTAATTATTATGTATCAAAAAAGTAATTTTTGTGTAGTATTTTAATTTTAGATTTAATTGTTAATTTTTTATATCTGTATTCAATTTCTATTTTGACTATTGTTACATGAAATTAAATTTAATGTTAACTAATCATGTAATTATTACGTAAATTTATGACAAGATAATCACTAATGATGTATCAAAATTTTTATTTTTGTCTGTTGTTACCTAATGTTAATTTTTATTTTAGTATTTATTAACCAATATATCTGTCGACGTTCAGAATTGGTCGACTATGATTCTTTTGGCCCGCTTGGTGTAATAGATCCGAAGAGCGTATTTGTGACGTCTGATCTCTGATCTCCTGAGCCTTCTCTCCGTCCCTGCAAGGTACTCCGAAGCTTAAGTTAATAAGCGAGTTTGTGAGGAGTCCAGAGAGAAGAAATATGTTGATTGGAAAGTAAAGTCCTTCCCCTTCTTACCAGAGTTGGCCCATATATATCGAGGGATGTTTTTCCTTAGGTGTAGCATGTCTGTTCTAGGAGATGGGACAGAACACCTAATGCCGGCGAAGGATGTCCATGCTGTAAGAAGATACCGATGGAACCTTCATTAATGTGGATGAGACCAGTCATTAACGACGAGAGGACCCGTCATTAATGAAGATGGGATCGGAGGCAGGCGCGAAAATCCATGCTCTGTGGTAATGATGTCGTTATGAAAAGACCAAGATGGGACTGACATGGACTAGCCAGATGGGCCGAGGCTGCGGGCTGGGGGTGGCCCTCGGCCTGTTGCCTCGTCAGCTCGTCAGGATTTTGGCCTTATATCACGCGAGCTGGTTGGCTAAGCCGGTAATCAGCGAGGTCGCTGGGAGCTCGCCCAGATGATATTATTCCAAGCCGAGTTTCGGCCATGTGCGAGCTCGCTTTGATAGGTCTCAGCTTGAGGCCCATCAGCTCCTTTGACAGTTGTATCGGCCCAATAAGTTGGGCCCAGCCCTCATAGAGTATAGCAGAAAATACCCATAACATCAAGCCCCCAGCTCGCAGTGCGACATTCGAACTGTGGGCTAATATGTTCCGGCTATCCCTGCAACCAAAGGGCCTTTTCAACTTTCCGCCCAATCGCGTCATATCACACTGTTTTATGTAGCACGTCTTGTCTGCGGCGCATTTAATGCGCACGTTTCCCATAACCGTTCAATCATCTTGTCCGTAGGTCCCACACTTTTGTGCACCGCCGTTGGATCTAGGGAAGCTCGTCGGTCTTTCCATCCGACGGTGGCGTACCTTGACTATAAAAGGAGGGATGGAAACTTGCCCTCCTTTCCTTCTACTGCATCATTTCGAAAACTCCCTTGGCTACTGAATCCACTTTCTTCCCGACTCCAAAAGTTCCATCGTTGCTGTTCCTGCGATTCCCCCATCCTCATTCTTCGACGGTTTTTTGCATTCAAAACCAGCAACCTTTCATCAAAAAATTGTAAGTCTCTCGAACCCTTTTGATATATCTTGTTTTCGACCTCGCCTCCTTCCCCTTTTTTTCTCTTTTTCTTTTTTTTATTCGGCCTCCATAGTGCGCCATTCGGCGATGGTGGTCCGTTCCACAGGAATGTGTAACACCCGAGGACAATTTTGAGGATAAAATGATATTTGATAAAAGGCAAAACTGGAAATTTGAGAAAAATAAGACTTTAGGGCACACTAACCCAGTTTTGGACGACCGAATAAGTTAGAGGGAGTACCTCGGACCCTAGATTGCCCAAGAAAATGGTATAGTATCAACGAGCAATTAAAATTATGATTTTTAGTGATGAAAGAAATAAGATCGGGAACAGTTTTCGGTACAGCAAAAAATACAGCTACCAGTTAGGTCGTATTACCAAATTGTTATAAACGATGTCCAAAAAGTCAACAGAGAGTGTCAAGGACTATTATTCGGTGTGTAGAACAACCCTTAAGTGGTTTCAGGTCGATTCGAGTGAATTTAAGGTCAAATAAATCAATCGGGCCTAAGTGTAATTTTCTAAAATTGCCTGAGGGAGGTCTAAACGGCAATTTTTCGAAAGTTTCAAGGGAGAAATGAGAAGTACTAATCTTGAGGGTCTTAGTGATGGTGCTGGAAAGATCAGGGGCTTGAAGACAAGGCCCAAAATGTAAAAGAAAGTTCAAGGGGGGCCAAATTGCAATTTTCAGAAATCTGCCAAAGCATGGCAGATTTGGCCGAGATTTTGGCCTGATTTTCCGGCGATTTGGGCAGCCTAGGGTTGTCAGGGAGTGGCCTAGGGGGGTCTAGGAAGCGTGGGGAAGAAGCCTTGGCCGGAGATCGGCCACGTGGGGGTCGGATTTTGGCTATAAATAGCCAAGGATTTCGGCCGAATTTGAATCATCAAATCGCTCAAGTTTGAGAGCGAATCGAGGGAAACCAATAAGGGGCTTTTGATCCTTGAGGGAAGAGGATCATTTCTGGAGATTTTGGGATTTTTGGGGCGGTATAGATGTGTTTTTGCATTTGGCCGAATGTATATATATATCGAGTGAAGGTGAAATCGGGTTGTAGAGTGATCAATTGAGCGATCTAATAAGGGGCTTTTGTTCGCAAGGCGATGGGTAATTGATCTGGAAAGTTTCGTGTCAATCGGAGTTCGAATTGAAAGTCAATTTGGCTCGCCGGAAAACGCAAAGTTTTGCCGGAGCTGGACTGAAAATCGCCAAATCGGGCTGCTTTCGGTGAGTTTTTCGGCCATGTGAGGGTACCATTGTGATCGAATTGAAGAGGGCTTCAAGGTGGTGTCGTCGGATCAGCCATCGGAGCAGTTCGCCGGTCGCCGTCGCCGGAGAAGAATAAATATGAGGGATTTTTATAAAATTCTGAAAAAATTCCAGAAGAATAAGGAATTTATTTTATGAGTTTTGGTGATTTTTCTTGAAGTATATTCGAATGAAATCAATGAGAAATAAATTTTCTCAAGGAAAAGTAATTATGGAAATTTGAGAAAATAGGAGAAAATTCTGAAAAATTTCCAGAAAATTCCATAGGCTTATAAATATTGTTTTATGAACTTTTGTGGAGAAAAATTTATAAAAATGCTTGAAGAGGTATTTATTTGGAATTATCGAGAGAAAATTAGGAAGAAAATTAGAGAAAATTTATGAGAAAATAGATATTGATATAATTTTGAACAAACATGATGTCTAGGGTATTGTTGAGGCTCAAGGTTGAGTTACAGTACGCTTGGCACGAGAATCGAGGCAGAACACAAGGATCGAGGCAATCCGAGTACATTCAAGGTGAGTGTTCACCCCCCAAACTTTGTTTTGACTTGTGAGTGGTTCTGCCCGAAAAGATTTCAAATAACATATGAATGGTTTTACTGTGATGAATTGACCAACTGATTGTTTACACGTGCATTAAACATTGATTTTAAGTATTGATTTAAGTGACGCATGTTATGATTTTAAGTGATGCATGTTATGATTTTCGACCATTGGCTTATTTTGTGTCGTTCCTGTGGTATGTGGGTTGTTGACCTGTGACGTGGCCCAGAGTGACAGCACTCGGATGCGTACCTAGGATTAATACTTGGTGACCCACTTGGGACGGGGCTGAGACCGGACTTCACCCTACGGGACCCAAGTGGCGGGGCTGAGAGTGGACACCACCCCGGTTGTTGGCTCAAGTGGTGGGGCTGCGAGTGGACACCACCCCAGGATCCTTTGAGCAGTAGCATTGATGCCGAGGTGACGTTGATTCCGAGGATAGTGCTGACGTGACACTCTTAGGGCTAGGGTTGTGTTTTGAAATGCTTTTGAGTGGGAGCGTAAAGCCTGACGATGACAATGGGGTGATTCCTGGGTTCATATGTCGAGGTTGTCCCTCTTAAGCAGGATCGGGTTGCCAATGGGTCGATTTGGTCGTGTCGCCTTTAGAGAGATTGTGTTTTCCCCGGTTAGGGTTAAATGCTGTGTGGGATTCTCTTAGGCTGGTGCATGTTGAGATTTATCGATTTTGGTACATGAATTTGCATACATGAAAACGTTTTGAACTCTCACTTAGATGATTCAGCATCTAATTTGGACTATGTCCCTGGAATATTCAAACGTTCCAGGTGAAAGCAGTGGCGTACAGGAAAAGAATGTCGTCAGGATGTAGCAGATACAGTCGGTTTTCGTAGATTTTGTCTATGATTACAATGCTCAGAGATTATGTAATATATTTTCATGTGAAACATCGATTCAGTTATTGTAAAAGAAATTATCAGTTATATGTATATATATTTGAGGTTTCGATCTTGCTTCCGCTGATGTGATTGATGATGCATGTCTTAGTCTATTTATTAAATGTTGTTACACTAAGAAGGCACGATCGAGATTGTCGGGAAACGATTTTGATGAAAGTATGGCTATCGAGAGATTTATATGATGTTTGATTTAAATTTTCTTGAAATCTCGAATTAACGCACGCTTTGGGAAAAGTGGGGCGTTACAGAATGGTTCCTGGGCATCTTAGGGGGTCCTATTAAACTCAGAAATCTCGGCTCTGATCTTCCCCTTTTCTTCCTATCTCTTTTTTTTTTTGTTTCATTTTGGGTCACGCCCTGTTGCGAAGCGCGAGGCCTGATATTTAAGGAGTTTCTCAGGTGTTTCTGACTCGCCATTTTGATTTGACCTTCTTTTCCCCCTTCTTTTTAGATGTCTACATCAGGTCGGAAGTGCCGCAACATCGGGGTGGAAGACGACGACACTTCCAGCTCGTCGAGTGCCGGAGGGAGGGTGCTACCGCGAGCTTCACGAAGTGTGGTTTCGTCTGACTCTGAGGTCGCTGAGAGGATTCCTCAACGCACTGCCTCAACTGTGGCTGCACGAGCTTCCGAGGAGCATGCGGCTCGTGAGGTTTTTAAATGTTATCCTTCGAAGATGACATTTGCCGAGCTGAAGTCGTGCGCTTCAGAGTACAGGTTCCCTTGTGGTGCTCGCGTGATGGTGCCTTCACCCGGCGACCACGCTGCTTTTCCTCCCGCAGGATATGTGGCCGTTAGCCCTCAGCATTTAGAATTTGGCCTTAGGTTCCCACTCCATTCCTACCTCGTCACCATTCTAAACGACCTGAAGCTTGCCCCCTTTCAGCTGACCCCTAACTCCTACGCCCAAATAACCTCTTTGGCCTTACTCTTTAGAAAAAATGAACTCTCTTTCCCTACTCCCAAAATTCTTAGGTACCTTTACTCTTTCAAGGGTACCAAGGACGGGCTGTATTACATGGCAGCTCGTTCGTCTGACCATAAAAAACTTCTGCCACAAGGGAAGGCAAAGGGTAGGTCTAACGTAGGGGACTATAAGTCCCATTGGTTTTATATCTCTTGTTACTCCCTCCACGACCTTAACAACTTCAGCTTTGTCCTTATGCCGAGTGAGTGGTCTTTCAACTCATCCCTATGACTGTGAACTGTCAGTATACTCTGTATTTACGAATTTTTTGTCCGTCTTGATTTTGCAGATGTTGCTAGTGGGAAACCCAAACTGACCACTTCCGAGGCGACAGGACTACAAAGTGCTTCCGAGGCGACAGGACTACAAAGTGCTTCCGAGGCAAAGACTGACGAAGACGATTATGAGTTCACCGACTGCCTGCTCAGGGATTATAAGCTCGCTCCTCCCCTGGACTTTAAAGAAATTAGGAAAGAAGACATAGGGATCCGGGGTCAGAGGGAAATAAGGTCGGCCCTGGACATTGCCGATTTTGGGGTGGACCCGGTTGGAGGAAATCGAGTTCGCGAAGAAGTTACTGTTGCAGCCCCGCCACCATTATCGGGAGTGATGAAACTTCAACTACAGCGCCCTGGGGCTCCTGCGATCTCAAGTATGCCCGAGGCTGTTCGCGCGATCACCTCTCTGGCAAAGGCTCGAGCTGGGGGTAACCCTGATGATGCGGAAGGCGCGAGCCGCGACCCCGCAAACTTGTCGTACCCTGATCTCGTATCGACAGCGACGGGTTCCTCGGAACCGGCTCCTGCTGGCGCCTCCTCGCGACCAGGGGCCGATGCGGCGATGGCGACTCGCGGATAGCAAGTGGTCCGCGAGGAGATTTCGACTGCAAAAAGGAAGACTCCGTCGGTCCCGCAGATCGCCCAGCAATCTCGGGCTGACAAAAGAAAGAAGACGGATGTCGCTGCTGCGCCGAGCGCTTCCATGGTCATGGCCGGAGGGACGCACTTTACTCCCCTCCTGGAGAACCTAAACAACGTCCTCGGCAACTACGCCAGGAATTTGGATAGGAGGGAGGTGTCTGGCGACGCGCTTGATGATTACGTCGCGCGCCACTGCCTCTTGGTGAGGGACCTGCTCTCTTCTTTGTGTTTTGTTGTCGTCATTTGTTTTGTTTTGTTTTTGCTAATCTCCGAGCTTTGCAGGCTTCTTTGGGCGTCTTCAAGCAAAAGGAGGAGAGAGCTCGCCTCTCGAGGGAGAGAGAGAAGCTAGAGATATGATTAGTGGTTAATTTTATAAAATTTTTGTTATAATTATAACCCCCATTTTGATTTTAAATTGGTTTAATTGAATAGTTATGTGTAATATATATCTATATATATAATATATAATATATTATAATAAACATGTAAATATAATACATATATATACTCAATGAAATACATGCATGGATTATCTATATAATATATAAGCATATAATATCCCATATAATATATCATATCAATATATATATAATATAATAGATGATTTATTAATAAATTGCTTATTTATAGGTATGAAGAAGGTAGACTTGGAAGCCCAAAAAGAATTCAAGTCCATGAAGAATTCAAGCCCATGAAGAATGAAGAATTCAAGCCCATGAAGAAAAAAGAATTCAAGCCCATGGAGAATTAAACTCCATGAAAAAATTAAAGTCCATGAAGAATTAAGACTCAACTTGAGCATCCCATGAAAGATATCATTTGAAGAAGGCCCAAGGATTATTTTTAATCCTAATGAAGATTAAAAATCAATTTATAGAAATCTATTTTTATTTTTTATGTGAGTGCTTTATTAAGTGTGTCTTTTAGCTAAAATCCATTTAATTATTAGTTGTGTATTATAGCTAAAATCCATTTAACTTTATAAGTGCTTTATTAGTTTTGTATTTTAGCTAAAATCCATTTAACTTTATAAGTGCTTTATTAGTTATGTATTTTAGCTAAAATCCATTTAACTTTAAGTGTGTGAGTGCCCATTAGATATAATTATGTCTAGTTGAATAATTGAAATTGTGTGGTTTGTATTGCATCTTGTGGCCTATAAATAGGTTACTTGATTGCATTTGTAAGGGTGATTATTATTCTTGAATCAAAGCTTAGTTGTTTTCTTATATTTTCTCTTTAAGAATTGTTCTTGTTCTCTTTTCTTTTCTTTATTGTTCTCTCATGTGTTCTTACTTTCTTTCTTCTCTTGAATTCTTATGTTATTTATTGTTACTTAATTATCCACCGCCTAAATGGCCGGTTAGTTTCTGCATTTAAATTTCTGCAATTTTAATTCTTGTCTTTTTATTATTCACCGCCTAAATGGCCGGTTAGTTTCTGCTATTTTAATTCTTGTCATTTAAATTCTGTCATTTAAATTACGCCATTTAAATTCCTGTTAATTAATTTATAAATAAAGATGAGTAGCTAAACCCAATCTTGGGTTAAGGCAAGGACAGTGTCCAACGCCAATGATTCCCAAAGAAAGCTACGCTTTAAATGAGTAATATTAATTTAAATTTCAATATGAGTGTGTATTTTTAAATTAAGAAATCACTAGGTTTGGATTGGAGCGTAAGCCTAACTTAGAGCTTTCATGCCATGTATGAGAGTTACTAGAATTGGAAACGCTATCATACCAAATTCGGATGATTAATTTAGTTGTTTTGTGTATTAATTGTAATTAGATTTATGGTAGTTGCTTAAACTAGAATCTCACATATCATGTATGGGGATTGCTTAAATTAGAACTATCATCATCTCTAATTACATTTAATAACAAACCCTCATATTTGAAATTAAATTAATATTGCTAAACTCTTCTGCTAAAAATTGGGAATCAACGGGTTGGTGCTGAAATTGTCTTAGCTCAAGTGTCGTCCGATTTCATATTATCACATTCAGTGTTTATTTAAATTTTGTCTTACTTTATTTCCTAGCACCTGTTATTTGAAAATCCATAAAAAAAATTCCTGTTTTCAATTCATCCAAATGTGTGTGTGTGTGTTTGTGACATTCTTTTTCTTTTGCCATAAATAAATCTCTCAGTGGACGACCTGGACTCATCCAGAAAATATAAATTTAAATTTGGATTACAACTGCACTCGTACACTGACGAGTATAAACCTCTCATAGGTTTATCCACATTTAAACCTAAATTTATATCTCTTAGGCTAGTCTATATTATTGGGGATCAAATTAAACCAAACATGTGTGTAATACCCCGAGAGCCCAGAGAAGTTAGAATATATCGAGGATAGTGTAAGAAAGGAAACAACACCAGCTGGATATCTTTTGGGCTGAATGTTGGCACAGAACTCCCAAGTTAAGCGTGCTTAACCTGGGGCAATCCTGGGATGGGTGACCCCCCTGGGAAGTTCGCGTAGGCCCATCAGGGTACGTTGTTCCGGTCCTTCCTATCGCTCAATCGGGTCGTTACAGGTGGTATCAGAGCCGACCCCCGAGCCTCTGAGCGCGGTGGTGGGGCAAACCTTAGCGAGGAGGCTGAGTCCCGAGGGGGGTGTGAGGCCCCTATGGGGGGTGCATGTAGGCACCTTAGGCAAATCCCACATCGGCCATGCACGGGGGGAGATCTGGGACCGGTTGTAAGGTCGCATGACGAGGACGTCATGTGCTTAAGGGGGGAGAATGTAATACCCCGAGAGCCCAGAGAAGTTAGAATATATCGAGGATAGTGTAAGAAAGGAAACAACACCAGCTAGATATCTTTTGGGCTGAATGTTGGCACAGAACTCCCAAGTTAAGCGTGCTTAACCTGGGGCAATCCTGGGATGGGTGACCCCCCTGGGAAGTTCGCGTAGGCCCATCAGGGTACGTTGTTCCGGTCCTTCCTATCGCTCGATCGGGATGTTACAATGTGTGAGGGAATTAATGTGTCGTGCTCTGATGTAATAAAACTAACACCTCCGAATGATACATTTTCAAAATATGTATGTGCATTCATGAGAAAAATCAATTTACATAATTTTGAAAATAACTTTAAAAGTGGTGTAATGAATGGAAGTTATTATACGATTAGGTGGGCAACCACTCATCTGATCCTTAACTGGAAGAAAAGAAAAAAAAATAAAAAAATAAAACTCTAAAAAATTAAAATAATTTTTTTAATAAATAAATATATATTTAAACCAAAAATATATATATTGTTCCTTTTCTGCATTACTTAATTAATTTTGACTTAAATAGTATTTCTTTGTGTGCAGTCTAAACAAATTTTTTGCATACGAGTTCATGCATTGAAGACTGCCAGGTATCCCTATCTTCTATCATTTTATTGCTGATTGAGGACAATGTGCAATTCAAGTTGGGGGGTAAGGTGTACTTAGGAATTGATTTATTGATATTGATTCATTGTGCAAATAATTTTGTTTGACTCGATAATATTGATTTGTGTGGTATACATAATTTTATTGAACCCCTTAAAAAAAATTCAAAACAAAACAAAATTTAAAAAAAAATTAATTAAAAAAATTAAAAAAATAAAATTTTGAATTAAATAGGGAGACAGAATTGACGTTGGTGGTAGCCACTTTTCTCGGGCAGTGCAATCACACTGCTCTATAAAGAAAGAGACACACTGCCAAATGTTGAAAAATGAGACGCCAGACGACGCCAAGCGTGTCAGCACAATTATGGCAGGTCTCGAGCCGAGTGTGGAATAGTGATGCCCACTGCTCTATAAGAGACTCCATATCTGTATGAGGTAAGCCACCCTTCTTGAACTCAATCATCTCTCATTTGTGTTATTCTCCGATCAGGTACTCTCATCCCTTTTGTAAAGTTTATAGTTCTTTATTTATTTATTTATTTTTCTTCTTATTAGAGTTTTCTTTAAAAAAAAAAAATGGATCCTCGACTCTCAGAAATTCGCAAGTACTATCCATCTCTCCCAATGAATGATTTGAAAAGAATTTATGCTGGTAGGTGTGAAAGACTTAAACTATTGATGCGTAATAACATCCCTGAAGATGTTCGTTAGCTGATCGAAGCAAAAGTTCGATTAGCTGGCGAAACTTCACCTAGTTTTAAGTACTTTCCAGGTTTGGGAAAGAGTAGTTTTGCGAAGAAACGAAGAGCGAAAAGAGTGAATGGTTGTCACAAGTGTGCTCGTTGGACCTGTAACACACGATGCAAATCTGTGGGGTTTACGTCCGTAAATCGAGAAGATAAAATTAGTTTCATAAAGGATGGACTGAGTAAGGAGTCTTTGGATGATATCCGATTGACTCTTGAGACACATCCAAGTGGAATAGTGCAAAAAGAACTTCTTGCTTTATGGACCCAGTTCATAAGTGACCACCAACGCTATAGTCTTGGGAATCTGACTAAAAACGACCCTGTTTGCCAATCTATAAGAAAATTGGATGGGAAGCCTATCCCCACTTCATAGAAAGTGTTTAAGCCGTTTCTGGACGTAAAACCAGAAGAAGATGTGAGCCACAATCACAACTATTTGTACATACGCATGATTTTTGTTTGTATTTATTTTTTGTTAAATTGTTGTATAGCTACTTTTGATCGTCAAACCTTTTTTCAGGGCATACAAAGAAACGTAAATGGAAGGTCAGTCAGTTTGTCGAATCAAGACCATATGTGTACTATGTGGCTCTCAACTTGGGAGCGATAGTTGTTACGCACTTGCAGCAAGCGAACTTGGCTTAAAATTAGGAGAGAAAAAAATTAAATTGGTATATGGAGGGGGAAGTCGTGGATTGAATGGTTGTGTTTCACAAGCTGCACATCTTAGAAAATCATATGTGTTAGGTGTAATGCCAATCCCTTGGGCTGAACCACATATTTCCGGGATTACACGCGGTCAACTTATATAAACGAATTCTATGTCTGAGCGCATGGCTTGTAAGATTTATCAGTCAGACGCCTTCATTGCTTTACCTGGAGGTTTTGGTACACTTGAAGAAATCTTCTGTATAATCTCTTGGGCCAAAAGCGATCTACATACCAAACCCATTGGACTTTTAAATGTTAACAATTTTTTCGATGGGTTGCTCTCGTTTCTTAATCAGGCTGTGGATCAAAAGTTCATTTCTCTTTCAGCAAGAAAGATTCTCATTTTTGCATCTACTATTGAGGAGCTGTTAGAGAAATTACACACTTATGTTCCACAGCACGATCCTTATGAGCCTCGGATAGACTGGTCTAAGGCAATCAGAAACAAATGTCAAAAAGGTCCGATTAATTTAGATTTATCACTGTAAGGAGTACTCTTTGTTAAGATGGCTGAGTAAGGAGTACTTTTGTACTCTTGAGACGCATCTAATTATTGTGCAACTTGCAGGATTTTTCTTGGTTGTGTTTCTTAAAAAAAAAAAAACTGTGGAATGTTATTAGATAAGTCTATGATAAGATGGCTGAGTAAGGAGTACTTTTTGTACTCTTGAGACGCATTTTGTTTATCTTATGACTTGCATGAAATTTTTATTTTGGTGTGAAAATATATAACTATATGGTATGCTCATTTATTTGTTTGAGTTTTAGCAGTTCACAGTAAATCTATGGACTTGTGGAGTTACAAGTATTCCTAACAACCCTATTTTATTACTGCAATTCAGGTTGAGGGGTATAAGGTCTAGTTATGAATTATCTGGTTCATGATTAACTATGAATTTGCTATTGTATGCTTGTAGTTTTGTGTGAATTGATTATCTTTATCTGCTTTTATTAAAAAAAAAAAAAGATTGTGTGTTTTAAATAATGTTATTCCTAAAGCTTTGGAGTTATGCACTAATAGCTGGTTAAGTTTGCAATACGGAACATGAATGCATTGATTTCTTATTTGAAAACGTATATGCATTAGAACAAGTAATTTGCATTCATCGGGTATTCAAAATTTAAAATTGGTTATTGGTCATAATGTCAAAGGTAACAGTAATTAGCTGATTAATACATTGTATGATCCCTCAATAGAAGTGGAGACTATTACCCAAGTGAGTGTTTGAGCCTAATAACCGTTAATTCTGAGTGAAATAACACTTACTCTAAATATGCTTAATTGTTTATCTCATCTTTTGAATAGCTTCAAAACATCAATTTGCTTTGAATGCCTAGTATGATAGCTGATAAATTTGACTGGTTTCAAATTCTGAATTAGATGACTGAGTAGCATTGTTTTGAAACATGATAAGGGGATCAATTTCTTTCATTTTGGGCCAATTAACATTTTCTTTCTTTACATTAACCTCCATTGCTAGCCCATTGAGCCAATTATAGTATAATTTTTTTTCGTTACCCTCGTTTAATCCATAACCATATGAATTTTGTCTAACTTGGTGTGTTTATGGGAATTAGTCTGTCTAGCTACTTTCATACTTAAAAAAAAAAAAGAAGAAAAAAAAAGAAAAGAAAAAAAGTGAAAAAGAAAAAAAAAAGAATTATCTTAGCTATTCAACATAAGTGTTTCAAAAAAAAAAAATGTCAAGTTTAATATTAGTGTTAAAAAAAAAAAAAAATCCCAACACACCATTTGCACACTTTACCCTTTTATTTGACAACTAGTATTAACCTCATAGCCCCATTACAACCTGGTATGGTCCCTCTTGATGCTATAAATCATGTGATCTCAAAATTCGAGTTTGGAGTAGGGAATCATGTTTAAATTCAAAAGTTACTCATCTAGAGCATTATTCCAGTCATGAAGCTATGTCATTTTCCCTGTTCTTTCATGAAAATATGTTCCTTGTATTTGGGATGACACCGAGTTTTGAACTTGTTCTACATTTACTCTTATAATGGTACACCCTCTTGTGTGTACACCTGAGGAATCCTTTTTATTGGAGAGAAAATCCATAGTAAGATTTGAAGTCAAAACTTCGAGGGAGTAAGTTTGTGTGTTGGTTATGCTAATTGTCATCCCTGAGATTGTATGACCTTTAACCAAAAATTTCATTTAGAATGCTAAATTACTTATTCAATTTTATGCATCTCGGTTTCGAATTTGAAATTTTTACATTCATACAGTTATTGCGAATAAAGCTTGGCAAGTGTATAGTCTGATTGCTAAGGGACTAACAATGTTTAAGTTGGGGGGTATGATTAGTGGTTAATTTTGTAAAATTTTTGTTATAATTATAACCCCCATTTTGATTTTAAATTGGTTTAATTGAATAGTTATGTGTAATATATATCTATATATATAATATATAATATATTATAATAAACATGTAAATATAATACATATATATACTCAATGAAATACATGCATGGATTATCTATATAATATATAAGCATATAATATCCCATATAATATATCATATCAATATATATATAATATAATAGATGATTTATTAATAAATTGCTTATTTATAGGTATGAAGAAGGTGGACTTGGAAGCCCAAAAAGAATTCAAGTCCATGAAGAATTCAAGCCCATGAAGAATGAAGAATTCAAGCCCATGAAGAAAAAAGAATTCAAGCCCATGGAGAATTAAACTCCATGAAAAAATTAAAGTCCATGAAGAATTAAGACTCAACTTGAGCATCCCATGAAAGATATCATTTGAAGAAGGCCCAAGGATTATTTTTAATCCTAATGAAGATTAAAAATCAATTTATAGAAATCTATTTTTATTTTTTATGTGAGTGCTTTATTAAGTGTGTCTTTTAGCTAAAATCCATTTAATTATTAGTTGTGTATTATAGCTAAAATCCATTTAACTTTATAAGTGCTTTATTAGTTTTGTATTTTAGCTAAAATCCATTTAACTTTATAAGTGCTTTATTAGTTATGTATTTTAGCTAAAATCCATTTAACTTTAAGTGTGTGAGTGCCCATTAGATATAATTATGTCTAGTTGAATAATTGAAATTGTGTGGTTTGTATTGCATCTTGTGGCCTATAAATAGGTTACTTGATTGCATTTGTAAGGGTAATTATTATTCTTGAATCAAAGCTTAGTTGTTTTCTTATATTTTCTCTTTAAGAATTGTTCTTGTTCTCTTTTCTTTTCTTTATTGTTCTCTCATGTGTTCTTACTTTCTTTCTTCTCTTGAATTCTTATGTTATTTATTGTTACTTAATTATCCACCGCCTAAATGGCCGGTTAGTTTCTGCATTTAAATTTCTGTAATTTTAATTCTTGTCTTTTTATTATTCACCGCCTAAATGGCCGGTTAGTTTCTGCTATTTTAATTCTTGTCATTTAAATTATGTCATTTAAATTACGCCATTTAAATTCCTGTTAATTAATTTATAAATAAAGATGAGTAGCTAAACCCAATCTTGGGTTAAGGCAAGGACAGTGTCCAACGCCAATGATTCCCAAAGAAAGCTACGCTTTAAATGAGTAATATTAATTTAAATTTCAATATGAGTGTGTATTTTTAAATTAAGAAATCACTAGGTTTGGATTGGAGCGTAAGCCTAACTTAGAGCTTTCATGCCATGTATGAGAGTTACTAGAATTGGAAACGCTATCATACCAAATTCGGATGATTAATTTAGTTGTTTTGTGTATTAATTGTAATTGGATTTATGGTAGTTGCTTAAACTAGAATCTCACATATCATGTATAGGGATTGCTTAAATTAGAACTATCATCATCTCTAATTGCATTTAATAAATAACCCTCATATTTGAAATTAAATTAATATTGCTAAACTCTTCTGCTAAAAATTGGGAATCAACGGGTTGGTGCTGAAATTGTCTTAACTCAAGTGTCGTCCGATTTCATATTATCACATTCAGTGTTTATTTAAATTTTGTCTTACTTTATTTCCTAGCACCTGTTATTTGAAAATCCATAAAAAAAATTCTTGTTTTCAATTCATCCAAATGTGTGTGTGTGTGTTTGTGACATTCTTTTTCTTTTGCCATAAATAAATCTCTCAGTGGACGACCTGGACTCATCCAGAAAATATAAATTTAAATTTGGACTACAACTGCACTCGTACACTGACGAGTATAAACTTCTCACCAAAATAAAGAAAAAAATATAAAAGTTTTAATGTGTTTTTATTGTGTTTTAATTGCAGGGTGAGAGTGCAGCCAATCACCGTGGAGGCGCTGAAGAAGGAGAAGAAGAAACTGGAAGAAAATCTGACCTTTGTGACCAATGAGTCCAAAAAATATCGGAATAAGGTCGAGGGGCTGGAGGATCGGGCACGGGATGCCGAGCGGGCGAAGAAGAAGGTCGAAGACGAGCTAGACCGCGAGAAAAGGATGCATCAATTGACCTTCTCTCAGGTGACCTCGAAGTTGAATAAGGCCGAAGCGGAGCTGATCACGATGCGGGGTGACTTGGACGGGGCTCTTCGACGGGCCGAAGCGGCGGAGGAGGAAATCAAACAGCTGAAGGTCGACGTCGAGGTTCGGGTCTCCAAGGAGCGTGAGGAGATCGAGTCCGACATCTGTAGTGCGTTCCTTTTTACTTTATGGAAGGCGTACCCGGATCTCGACGTCTCTTGCTTTGGCGAGGAGGCGATAATAGTGGTGAGGAGATATGCCGCCGAAGCCGCGACCTCCCAGACTAGAGCCCCTGAGCCTGAACCTTCACAGGTCATGGTCGACCTATCTGCGGAAGACGCCGCCGATCCAAGTCCCCAGGAAGTTGCGGCCCCGACCTCGGACCCTCTAGGCCCTTAGATTTTCGTTTCTCTTTTCCTTCAACCTTGTACTCGGATCCCCTGAATAATAAAGTTTCCTTATTGCTTGAAGTCCTCGTCTCTCTAATCTTTATATATATATACATTTTTGTGGATTGTGAATCGAACATAAGGATGCTCTCCAATCCGATCAACACGATAACTTCCCTAACAGGATGCTCTCTTTCATTCCACGCCACTAGGGTCAAGATAAATGATTTTAAATTTGTTAGTCACGATCTCGGGAAGAGGTTGAAATAAAAACGACTGCTCAGGTAAGCCACAAACCGTAGCATAAAAGCTAAGTTGAATGGGCCCCAGCTCGCAGGCCGCTTACAAAAATAAAAAATGACTACTCAGGTAAGCCACAAACCATAGCATAAAAGCTAAGTTGAATGGGCCCCAGCTCGCAGGCTATTTACTAAAATAATAAAAAAAATGACTGCTCAGGTAAGCCACAAACCATAGCATAAAAGCTAAGTTGAATGGGCCCCAGCTCGCAGGCCATTTACTAAAATAAAAAATGACTGCTCAGGTAAGCCACAAACCATAGCATAAAAGCTAAGTTGAATGGGCCCCAGCTCGCAGGTCATTTATTTTTATTTTATTATTATTATTTTTTTTTGGCAGTCGCGAAATATAATTCAAGTATGAAAGATTCATCGCTAATATACGAAACAAAACATTCATATAAAATGGTACTTAAAGGTGAAGCATTAATCCAGTCAGTAAAAAATACACGAGAGAGAGAGAGAAGTGCTTTCTTATCGGAAATATTGTTTCAAATGCTCTGCATTCCATGCCCGCGGAAGGATTGCTCCGTCCTGATCTGCGAGATGATATGCCCTGTTGCCAAGGTTTTCCCTTATCGTGTATGGACCCTCTCAATTCGGGCCTAAGGTCCCTTCGCTGCTCTTGCGAGCTCCGGGAAGGATGAGGCGCAGCACAAGATCTCCTTCACTGAACTGTCGGACTCGGACCCGCCGGTTGTAGTATCTCGCCACGCGTTGTTGGTAGGTCGCGATCCTTAATCGAGCTGCCTCTCTTGCTTCTTCGATCAGGTCGAGATGTGAAGCGAGTAGTTGATCGTTGTTCTCTGGGTCGAAAGTGGCCCTCCGCTGACTTATTACTTCGTTTTCCACGGGGATCATTGCCTCAGATCCATAGACCATGGAGAAGGGGGTCTCTCCTGTGGTCGAACGAGCAGTAGTTCGGTAGGCCCAGAGAACAGTCTGTAGTTCGTCTGCCCAGGCTCCTTTACTGGCCTCCAACCTGGTTTTCAATATCTGCTTGATTATCTTGTTGACGGCTTCAACCTGGCCGTTAGCTTGTGGATGATCTACGGCGGTGAAGCTTTTCTTGATCCCCAGCGATTCGCAAAATTGGACAAATTGCTCGCTGGTAAATTGTGTTCCGTTATCGGTGATGATCTGCTGAGGGACTCCAAACCTGCAAATGATGTGGTTCCAGACGAAACCTTCTGCCTTTGCAGCGGATATTTGTGAGAGCTCCTTTGCTTCTACCCATTTGGTGAAGTAATCCACGGCTACAATAGCGTGCTTGCAGCCGCCGCGAGCTGTTGGGAGTGGCCCGATCAGGTCGATCCCCCACATGGCAAACGACCAAGGACTACTCATTTGTTGTAAGTAGGCGGGGGGAACCCGCGGTACCTTGGCAAATTTTTGGCACGCATCACATTTTCTTACCAGGTCTGTAGCATCTTGTTTCATGGTGGGCTAGTAAAAACCCTGGCGAAGTGCCTTCTGAGCTAAGGATACCCCCCCAGCATGATTGCCACAGTGTCCCGCATGAATTTCAGTGAGGACCACTTGGCCCTCCTTCTAGCGCCAAAATGTCGACGTTCAGAATTGGTCGACTATGATTCTTTTGGCCCACTTGGTGCAATAGATCCGAAGAGCGTATTTGTGACGTCTGATCTCTGATCTCCTGAGCCTTCTCTCCGTCCCTGCAAGGTACTCCGAAGCTTAAGTTAATAAGCGAGTTTGTGGGGAGTCCAGAGAGAAGAAATATGTTGATTGGAAAGTAAAGTCCTTCCCCTTCTTACCAGAGTTGGCCCATATATATCGAGGGATGTTTTTCCTTAGGTGTAGCATGTCTGTTCTAGGAGATGGGACAGAACACCTAATGCCGGCGAAGGATGTCCATGCTGTAAGAAGGTACCGATGGAACCTTCATTAATGTGGATGAGACTAGTCATTAACGGCGAGAGGACTTGTCATTAATGAAGATGGGATCGGAGGCAGGCGCGCGAAAATCCATGCTCTGTGGTAATGATGTCGTTATGAAAAGACCAAGATGGAACTGACATGGACTAGCCAGATGGGCCGAGAGTGATGGGCCGGGGCTGCGGGCTAGGGGTGGCCCTCGGCCTGTTGCCTCGTCAGCTCGTCAAGATTTTGGCCTTATATCACGCGAGCTGGTTGGCTAAGCCGGTAATCAGCGAGGTCGCTGGGAGCTCGCCCAGATGATATTATTCCAAGCCGAGTTTCGGCCATGTGCGAGCTCGCTTTGATAGGTCTCAGCTTGAGGCCCATCAGCTCCTTTGACAGTTGTATCGGCCCAATAAGTTGGGTCCAGCCCTCATAGAGTAGAGCAGAAAATACCCATAACAATATCAATTTAAAAAAGTGAGATATGAAAAATATTTTAAATAAAAGTATTTTTTATTATATTTATTAAATTTTTTTAAAATTTTTAATAATATAAGTCATGTGACTTATATTTGAATTTTTTTAGACAGATTTATCTGAATTATTACAAATAAAAAAAACGACGCATATATCTTCTAGTATATTTTAAATAAATTAATAAATAATTTAATAAAAAATTAAATATTTTTTAATTTTATCTTTATTATTTTATATTTTAATACAAAAAATATTACAACCTTACATTACTTATTTTTATCAAATAAGTAAAATAGAATTAAAATTTATAAAGTTTAAATCTTACTAAAACAAAGGTCATTGCAATGGTCGCGATGCCGATTGCTAGAGAAAGATCACCATTGTCAAGGAAAATGGGTTTATCGAGAGAAAAGGGTACAACAACAACATATCCAGCCGTTATCCCACTATGTGGGGTTGACTACATGAATTTTAGACTTCTATGTGGATTACATCCCAACAGATAGTTTGTCTAGAATTCATATTTGGATTCGACTAGGTTTTACGCTGGTTGTCGGCTACCTAACGCAACTCTCCTCCTTTATCCGGGCTTGGGACCGGCAGTGGATAATATCCCCTGGCGGAGTAATTATGAAATGAAGTTTGAACACCATCTTCAACATGGAAATTTATGAAAATTTATGAAATGAAGTTTGAACACCATATTCTCATCAAATCTAACAAATGTTAGAGTGAAATTTATCCAACAAAATTAACAAAAATTATGAGGGTTTCGAAATTCTATGGATTTCGAAACCCTTTCAAATTATAATAGCAAAAGTTGTTATTATGTTTTTTTTTTTTTTACATAAAAAATTGGAGCAACAATTGGAGAGATTTTGCCAGATGCATTGGAAATCTTCATTTCCTTGTGTTGTTTGGATAAGGGCTAATAGCTAAAAAATTTATTTTTTTTTACAAATTTAGAATTTAATTCAATTCTTTAATTTTAACAATTAGATCACAATTGATTTAATTTGATATAATTTTATCTACCACATAAAATCAATTTTAGTGACATGTGTTCTAAGTGACTTAGTATGTCAAGTATCATATATTAATAATATATGTAGAATCTACATGTGCTTGTAAGCAATATATATACATATATATATATATTCGCCGTGGTCGTCGTTGCCACCAATGACCGTTGTTAGCCCCTCATTGTCATTGTCAACTGCGTCAATTACAGTTTTTAGCCATCACGACTGCTTGTTCATCTTCTCCAATTGCAATGGTTGTCTTCTTGTTCGTCTTTGTCTTTTTCTTGTTCGTCTTATTTCTTTCTTGAATATAACCATCACAACCAAAGAAGACAAACAGAGAGCCACGATGGTCATCTTGTCTTATTTGTCTCTTTCTCTCTCTCTTTCTTGAAGACAACCATTATGGTCGGAGAAGATGAACAGACAGTCGCGATGGTTGTCTCTCTCCATCATTTTCATCTTCTTCATGTTTGTTTTATCTCTTTCGAAGATGACCATTGAAACTAGAGAAGACAAACAGGCGGCCACAATGGTCATTTTCTCTTGTTTGTCTTCTTCTCGTCCGTCTTTTCTTTTTCCCGAAGACGACCATCGCGATCGAAGAAGATGAACAAGCGACCATGATGGTGGTCTTCTCATGTTCATCTTAGGGTGTGTTTGATTGCATTACATAGAATTTTATTATAAGTAATGATTGTCTAGAAAATAAAAACCACCACACCCCCTTAGAAAATGAATTTCATGAAAAAAAAATTAAATACTTGTACCGTACACATTTTTTCATAAAAAAATTAAAAGTGTTTGATTGATTCCATAAAAAATATGTGTAATAATTACATATTTTTTATAATAAATATGTACAATCAAATACACTCTTATTTTTATTTGTCTACATCTTTTTCTTGTTTATCTTCTTTCTCTCTTGTAGATGACCATCGCAGACAAGGAAGACGAACAGGTGGCCATCGAAAATTACAACTGATGTTGATAACGGCAACTACAAAGGACTAACATTGGTTGATGGTGACGATAGACATGCCATATCACCTAGACCACACACTCCTTAAATTAATTTTTAGTGATTGATAAAATTATACTCAATTGAATTAGGTATTTGAATTTGTTTTTGACTATTAGCCTTTGGATAAATTATTGCATGTTGCTCTGTATGTATGCATCTTCGCCTCGAACTGGGCCGATGCCAATTTAAAGTAATGGGCCATTCATGGGCCACCACGCGAAAAATACGACTGCTAGATGGCCCTTCTAGCTGGCCACAGTTTTCCCCAGCCCATATTGCAGCCATAGATACCCATCCCAAACCTATAAAAAAGGAATGCGTGTAAATTATAGTCTTTTATTTAGTTTGAACAAAAGAAATATTTGTTACGATAAAGCTTTCACCTTTTTTCCACGGGAGTTGAGCTGAAATGAGGACAAGAAAATGACTTCACATCCTAAATAGAATTAGTTGTCATCCACTGTGGTCAAATCAATTGAACGATGAAAAGGATAAATAGTGATAATGATTAATAACCTATCAAGACGAACCACAACTAAAAGTTGATTCATCAACAATGACAGGTAGTTGAATAATTGTCGATCCAACGATTGACATCCACAAGAGGAAGCACCATGCAAAGCAAAGCTAATTCATCCCTCCTTGGGTGCAGGTGGTAGAAGACGGCACCAGACTAGAGTGTTGTCATTGTCATAGACAATCTTTTGCATAAACAACATATAAATATATGCATTAATAATATAAACAGGAATAATGCTTTTACATGTATTAATTATTGTATAATGACCTCGTACTTCAATCCGTTGTCGACGCCTATATATACTAATCCGGCCGGCCATGGCGCCCATCAAGATATACAATTTTTATAACTGATACAGCTGCTTCTTCCCCATTTACCACTTGTACCCTCCTCCTTGCACTCTGATTCTCCTCGAAACCCCTTCAATGGCAATATCAAAGGCGTCTCTCATACCCTCCAAGCCCTCTTTGGGCCTCGCATATACAATATTGGGTATGTAATCAATCACCTTCTCTCTCATCCTCCTCATCTCTTCTTTACTGAATTTCTCGAGCTCCATTTTAATGGAGGCGCCGTTCTCGACGGCGTTCCGGTCTATGAAAACCGAGTAGCTTTTCGGTTCGTCCGGGAGGAACCACTGGTACTGGGAGTAAGCAGTCCGGTTCCAAAAGAAAACCGGGATCGATCCAGCTACCATGCAGTCGAAAATCGACCGCCGGGTGAAGCTATCGCCTCTCGGCTGCAAGCAAAACTCCGATCCGAGAAACGTCTCCAGGACCGCCGACGACCCGTTGGAGCATTTCGACCCGGCACAGTCCACGACCCGGCAGGACTCGGGCTGGCCATAGCACTGGCCCAGTAAGACGCCTCGGAAATCGTTCTTGATGAAGCCACGCGTCGCGCCGGCGAAGCAGAAGAGCGTAGTCCGGTGACGTGTCCGGACGAAGCCCTGCCACGTGACAACGTCGGAGGCCGTCGAGGGGTGGAATCCGGTGGGGTAAGGAACACCGACGTCAAAGTAGTCCCACGGGTTTCGCTCGATCAGAAGACGCGTGATGTTTCTCATTCCCGGCATATATATACAGCTCGACCCCCAGTCGCCGTCTTTCGACCGTCGGAAGTCCCAGCTGATACGCCCCATCGTGATGAAGTGATCCCAGCCGTCCGATCTCTTCCAGTACGGTTGGCTCTGGACCCATCTCAGCATCATCTCGCAGTGATAATCACGGTCCTTGGCACTGTAATTTTTCCACAGATACTTCCCAACCGCCAGTCCGGCGTAGAACGGAATGTAGAACGCTGTGGCAGATTCCGGGTTGGTGGTCCGGCACCGGTGGTTCATAATTCGGTTGTGGTATATAATCTCGGTCGCGAACTGGTCCGTCGAGAACCACGAATCCATCAGTTTGTCCGGTACGATTCCGCGGAGCCCGGTAGCTTTGGGGCCGAAACCCTCGTTCGAAAACGCCTCGCATCTGGACGCCCAGGGGCTTAACTCGGTACATCTTTCGAGTAATTCGTTGTTGAGGACGCCCGGGAGATCGTAGACATAAACCTTACCGGACGAACAGGGAATGCTCTTGTCGGCGGCGTACGGCGGGGAGAAATGTCGGCGGCTGCCTGGGATGGAGCGAGCCGTGAGGAGGAGGTAGACTTGGAGCGAGAAAAGGGCGAGGATGAGCCATGAGCGAGGGCTTTGTAGCGAGAAATAAGTCTGGATTGAGTTGAAAGAGTTCTTCCGTTCCAAGTCTGGGGTTTTGGATTTCTTGAGGTGCTCGAGCGCTTCCGACGAGCAGTTATCGGAAACGGAAAGCATCAGATTGACAAATTCCGGCACTTTCTGGCGAAATTTGACCGGGTAATTGACAGGAAGGCTCGATACTCAGTAGCTCCGGCCGAGGTCCAAAAGAGCGGAGCGGATGAATATAAAGCGCGGTGGTTAGTTCGAAGCGCTTCTCCCTTTCCTTTGATTGAGCTGGATTGAGCGTTGGACACGTGTAGGTGGAAACCACCGGCTGCCACTGGTAACCGACGGCCCATTACGCCATCTTAACGGCACGTGGCTTTATCGTGGTAAAAGATAATGACTTTACATCGTACTCTAATTTTTCAATATTATAAATTATATTATCATTCGTCTTTTGTTACAAAATTAAAAATTTTAAATATGATATTTCAAATCACTTTTTCTGGGAATTTATTTTTTATAAAAGTATGTTATTTAATTGAGAATAACACATTAAAATTTAACAATCTTTTTTATAAATATAAGTTCACATTTAATATAAATTAAAACAATTAAAAATTTGATATATAATTAAAAATACATTAAAAGATACTTTTTTTTTTTACAATTAACCCTAAATGTTGCGAGCAATGGGCAATAATTAGTCCCGCTGGAACGAATAATTGAAACGGTGAAATGTGTCGTTGTAGCTTTCCCTAGGAGTAAATTCAGACAAAGAAACGGCAAATACGTGGCCTTGAACTTAAGTATATAAAAAAATAGTCTTAATTACATAAAATTACAAAACAGCTATTAGATGTTTTTTAGTCAAAAACTGATTTGAATTCGAGACAAGGGTGAGCAATCAAAATTTGGAAGCTCTACTTTGATGTTAGAAGTGATATTTAGCGTCACGTTTTCATGTTAGTGTATTATATTATATATTTTAGGAGTATTAACACCAAAAAATTAAACGTTTTCGATTTTGACAATTTTATCCAATACTTTTAATTTTAGTAAGAAGAGCTCAATTTCTGAAATTAGTTACAATTTTAGCCAATACTAAAATCAATTTTGACTCTACGTGTAGCTTTACCCAAGTGGCATGCCACTTGACATTTAATTTATTTTTTAATTTTTTTTTATTTTCTAAAGAAAAATGCTCTCTCTAACATACACACCAACATATATATACACACACACAGCAACATATATATATACACACAGAGAAACATATATATATACACACACACAACAATATATATACACACATTAATATATATATATACACACATAGGAAAAGTCAAACCAGAAAAGTCTGATTGAAAAAGTCTGATAATAAAGGTCATATAAGTCTGATAATGAAGGGCAGAATAGTCCGATCGAAAAAGTTCGATCGGAGAAATATGATAATGAAAGCTGGAAAAGTCCGATTGGAAAAGCTCGATCAGAAAAATTCGATCGAAAAAGTCTGATAATGAAAGCTGAAAAAGTCAGATTATAAAAGCCTAATCAGAAAAGTCCAATCGAAAAAGCCCAATAATGAAGGCTGAAAAAGTTCGATCAAAGAAGTCTGATAACGAAGGCTGGAAAAGTCCGATCGAAAAAGTCTAATAATGAAGGCTAGAAAAGTCTAATTGGAAAATCCCGATTGGAAAAGCCCGATCAAAAAAATCCGATAGGAAAAGTCTAATAATGAAGGGCGTAGAAGTCTGATAATGAAGGTTGGAAAAGTCCGATCGAAAAAGTCTAATTGGAAAAGTTCGATAATAAATGCTGTAGAAGTCCGATTAGAGAAGTTTAATTAGAGAATTCTGATCGAATTTCTCTTATGAAGGCTGTCGAATTTCATTATCGATCTCTCTGTTTCACCTTCTTTCTCCCTCTCGCCAGCGCCGCCGTCACCCCCCACCATTGCTCAATCAGTCGTTCCTCACCTTTCCCGTCGTTGGCCACTATATATATATTGTTGTGTGTATATATACGTTGTTGTGTGTGTATATGTTTATGTATATAAATGTTGTTGTGTGTAAATATTTTTATATGTGTGTGTATATATATATATGTTGTTGTGTTTATATAAATATATGTTGTTGTATGTGTATATATGTGCAGAGAAGAGAAGAGAGAGCATTTTTCTTTAGAAAATAATGAAAAAAATTAAAAAATAAATTAAATGTCAAGTGACATGTCACCTAGGCAAAGTCACACGTCGGTCAAAATTGATTTCAGCATTGGCTAAAATTGCAACTACTGTCAGAAATTAGGCTATTTTTGACAAAATTGAAAGTATTGGATAAATTTGTCAAAACCCAAAAACGTTTGACTTTTTGATGCTAATAGTCCTATATTTTATTAATATAATTATATGATATGTCAATATAGAAATGTTATATCAAGTGTAAGTCCTAGATGCTTAAATTGTATTTTTAATAAAAGAAAATTAAACTGTTCATGTCGACCCATCTAAATAATCCTAAATCATCAAACTATCAAAATCACTAAAAAAAAATCAATTATAATTTGATAATTTTAAAAATAGTAGTTTAGTTTGTTATTTTGAGTTTTGGTAAACTAGCAATTGACCATTAACAAAAACTAAAACTACGTTTTCTTTACTATTTTTAACTTATTTTTAGTTTTTAATTTTTTAAAATAATAAAAACAGGTTATTTTTACTATTTTTAAAAATATATTTTTGAAAATAAAAAAATTATGAAATTCATTAACTTTATTCAAAACACATTTTGAAAATTCATTAACTTTTTGAAAACTATAAAATTATAAAATATATTTAAAAAAAATTATTTTGAGTGTTTTCATTCAAAACAAACTCTAAATTCAAAACATATTTATTTATTTATATTTTATTATTATAATAGAAAAAAATATTACAAAATTCATTAATTTAAAAATGTACATATTTTTTAATAATATATTAATATTAAATATTTCTAATTTATTGAATAATCAAATTATTGAATAAAATATCAATAAAATATTATTTTTAAAATTAAAAAAATGCATTTTCTAATTTTCTGTTTTAAGAAATAGTTTTTCAAAATGAAAAGGAAAACGGGTTTTTAATTTTCTAAAAATAAACTACCAGAATAGAAAATTGAAAATAAATTCAAAATTTAAAACTGAAAATTAAAAAGTAAAGATAATGCAGTCTAAAACTTTGTTGTTTTTTTGTTATTTTTTGTTTTCAGTTTTTTAAAATAATGAAAACGTGTTTACTTTCATATTTTCAAAAACGTATTTTTAAAAACAAGAAAAAAATTTATAAACAAAATTTAAAATCACAAAAATTTATTTTGACTATTTTTATCATAAATAAAAATTTTTAAAACACAAAAAATACTATAGACAAAAAGAACACATTTTAAATAATTTTGAAACATAAAATTAAAAATGAATTCAAAACTTAAAAGTGAAAATTGAAACCTAAAGAGAACTACCATTAAATTTTTTATAATTTAGATTTGTTTATTTAGTCATGAATTTTAGTTGATTGTCAACTAATAACAAATTCACAATGTTTGATTTAATTGAAATAATTAAAATATCATCAATTTTTTTATCTCTCCTAAACCAAAAATAAAAAAAAAATCATTATTGTTGGTATATATATTTCTTATTTTTATTATTAGTTGTTACTAATTATTATATTTGAGACCGCATATATTGCTTAACTATAATTTTATATAAATTTATTATATCTCAAATTAACTATAATTAAGTTTGAAATCTTAAACTAAAAAACAGAATTATTTCCTTCCAATTAATTCTGGGTTGGGCTTAAAATCTATAAAATCATTTTTTTTTTGGTGGCATCGTTCGTCTTAATTTGGCAATAACGAGCGCCTCTCATTCGTCCGGGCGCCATGCAAACAACAAATTATATTTGAGAAATGAGAGCTACGGGGCGTTGGCGTCCGTTGGGGGAAAATAAACCGACAGTGGAAGGAAGAGTTATGGATCGGACAGCTTGGGCTCTCGTGGGCCCCCAAACCGATCCAACAGGCCCAATACCGGCTCCCTTTCCCAAGCAGCCGATGGTGTCGGCAAAATAGTTCCGTACTTTTCGCAGGCTACGGATGGATTTGTGTCATCTGAACTGGTGGCCAAGATTAAACGCCACGTACAATGTAAGAAATGGGAAAATGCTAGAGAACCCGATGGATTTATCTAGGGGGAGGGAGAGGGGGAAAAAGACTATTTTTCTCTCACACCCTGCTCTTTCTCCTCATAGATTACCCTTTTACTCTTCGTGTCACTCCTGCTTGCCATAGTCGTCACTTGCCTCTCCGTCACGCCTCGCTGCAGTCATCCCATCTCGCCGCCTCGCATCGCTTGGCCAACAGTTGATGTAATGACTGTCGGCGCGGCGAGACGACGGAGACAAGGCCAGGAGACTGCAACGAGGCACGACAGAGAGGCGAGCGACGGCCATGTTAGACAGAAAAGATGTCGAGCGAGGGGACAATGGCCCGCTTTGTAAATTTACAAAACGAGCGGGGGCAAAATCGTCATTTTGCCCCCTTTCTATGAGCCGCTCGGTAGGCCCGTCGGGCTGTAGAGCGATTCTTATGTGTATAATATAAAAATATATATTATATGTATAAAATATTTTTATATATAATAATTATATATAAGGGGGTATAATATATTTTTTTATATTATATAAGATACTAGTAACTAAATGTATAATATAATTTTTCTTAGATAATAGGTGGAGTAAATTTTGGACAATAAATTCAAACTATATGTAACTTTTTATTTCTATCAATCAAAACGTACATAGTTTTTCTTTTAAATTTTATTCTGATGATAATTAATTTCCTTGTCAATTCTAGGATAACTTACAAAAATAAGAAACCTATCTTAAAATTATGAAGTTTGAAGATGTTTCAACGTGATGTGATAATTATCTTAACCAAATTAGTGTTGATGGCAAATTCATTAAGTAAGTGTAAACGTATCAAAATTGTGTTACTCGAAATTGATAGATGGAAAAGAAAGGCCCATTAGTTGTACCCTTTTGATGCCATCCAATTAGTGATATAAGAACGTTTTGATGTTTTACGTTTCTTGTAAATTTTATCACTACATTGTGAATTGCCATCTAAGTCACCATTAATGATATAATTTCGTCACTACTTTAATGATATATGTTTTAACATTAAATAAATTTTTTTAATAATTTTATCTAAAATATAGATATTTTTTAGATAAATTCACGTATAAATTTATATTTGCTTACTTGGCCCATGTAATTTTTATATTATTACAAGTAGTTAATAAATTTATCCAGTCTCAATTTAATTTGAGGTAATGTGATGAAATTTTTGATAAAAAAAAAAATACATAAAATTTTGGATGAAGTTTACCCTTTTGTTTAAATGTTCTTAGAAAATCATGCATATATTAACCTAGATGGTAAGATCATGCATCTATATACAGAATTTTTTTATGCCTAATCGAGAAGTCTATGTCAATTTATGCCTAATTGAGACATTATATCCTAAGGCCCAACTATTCACTTTGATAATTAGATCAAATATCATGATTGATTTCCTAGTCATTAAAGATAAATCGTTATTAGGATTATTGTTTTTGCACTACTCTCGTTGCTCGTGCCATCGATTTTGACAGAGAAGATAAATCATAGTTGAAGATTTTACCACATTACGTAAAATAAGGAATCAAATTTATAACCTATTAGTGCGAATCCTAATAGAAGTCAATAATGTTATTAGGCAAAAGGAGACAATAGTATATGATCTTTTTGGTCTCCTCTAATAAAAATGCAGCACATGACTTATGATAGTATCATCAGTAATAATTCTTTGTATTATTATATTTTAAATCATTAAAAATATAAATGACAACATTATAACGTACTTTTCTAGTCAACTAATTTTTTAATTTTTAAAGGATGTTGCGATTGAATTAGAAAAAAAATAAATTTAGTTATAAAGATAAGAGTGAGTGACCAAAAAAAAAAAAAAAAATAATCACACGATCAAGATTCAATATATTTTTTTGTGACAAACTTATGTACAAATTTTTATATATTTATTTAGGGGACGTTTGTTAATCAAAATATAGGATGAAAAAATCAAGATATGGAATGTATCCCGAACTTCTATCATTTCCAACATGTTTGTTAAATTTATTTAACAATTCTTAAAAACGTCATTAATGACTTCTTATCTTGATTGTTCAATATATGTTTATCTCTCCCCCTTCTCAAGATAAACATATCTTAGTCTTTATAAATAAAAAAAAAATGATAATTGTGTCATTTAGTATATTTTAAAAAATTTAACAAACAACTTGATAAAAATCTTGGAATACTTCTTAACTTTATATTGATTATTCTATATCTTCGTTTAGAAAACATTCCGATCTTATCTTGATACTTTCTTATCTTACTCATTTTAACAAATGCTACCTTATTGTGTATGATGCAAATAATAATGGCAAGTATCTACCAATATCATAGAGAAAATGCTAAACTTTTAGTTTTGTTTTAATTTCATAACTAATTTTGTGTTTAATTTTAATTTTGAAAACAAAGCAAGTAGGTTATAGAAAAAAGTGAAACTTTGTGATATATTATTGGAAAAATAAAAAATTCTTATAGAATTTAAATTGAACAATATGGTATTAAAAATAAAAAATTCGCAGTAGAGGTAAGATAAAACTAAAAAATCACCATTTTTTTAATTATTTGCCCAACATTAGAAATTGGATCCAAAATTCGGTGGGAAACTGATATTTTTTCTGCGGCCGTAGATGTTTACATTGCTTCTGGAATGTTCCGTTCCGCTGATCAAGTGGATCAGCGGTTGAAATTTCACCACGTGTATTCCCGAATGAGGAAATTGAAAATTTACGTGGACCCCACCGGAAGGCATCTAACTCCGGCGGGGAATCGCGATCATTACCGCCATTAGAGTGAACACTTTCAGGAGTCCGGAAGTCTGCTGTCTCGCTGCTTTCGCCCCCCGGGGGGTCCAGTGCCAGAGAATGGGCTGCCACGCCATGTTCTCCGACGACGACAACCCCGAAGGTTCCTGTAGTTTCACGACTCTGTCGGTGCCGCGTCCTTATCCTCCTGATATTTCTATAAACTCTTTCGGTTTAATCTTCTTTGCCCTATTGCTTCAAGATTGTTTTTATTTTTGCATTCGTTTCAGTTTCAAGCGTTGTCACATATGTGGGATTAATCAATGTTGAAATTGAATGTCAAATCGCAGACATTCGCGACTATTTTTTATATCTGATTGTCTGAGGAGGTATTCGGTCTGGAAATTGGATTCAGATAAGTATTCACGGGGCTTCTTTCAATTGGTATATCTTTTAAGGTAGCTTGTTCTAAAATGTGTAAAATAAAAAAATATAAAGATAAAGTTAAATTTTTTTTGGAATATGTTGTAAGACATACTACATTATTATTTTTTTTATCTATAAGTCTAGCATGTGCTTATTTTAATGTTAAAATAAATAAGATAATATTACATTAAAATAATTGATCTGTAAGTTTAAAAATAAGTTATCCGAAAAGGAGGGGAAGTAAATTTATCTAAAAAATCTAAGATAAAAAGTTACATGACTTCTTTTTAGATAAATTTAACCAGCATAATGAAAATCACTTGGTCTAAAATGTATTTTATATCTCACTTTTTCTGATTTATATTTTAGTTAACAAATATTATCTAAGAGGGGGATAAATAAGCATATTTAAAAAATAACAGATAAGAAGTCATGTGATTTTTTCTTTAAGAGGTCGTCATATAAGTTTAATAAATATATTAAAAATGACAAAAGTTTAGAATATTTTGTATGTCATATTTTTCAATTTATATTTTGATTAACAAACACTACCTAATATGATAGAACAAGAAATTAGTTGAAATTGTCTTACAATGCATGCAACAATTGTATCATGTACGGAGGAGATTTTATACTGGAAGAATAAATAAGATTTCTTTGAACTTATTGCTTACAAAAGTGAGGTGATGGTCTAGAGCACAAAACTTATTCGTGTTCATAATCCACTCACTTGTAGTTTAATGGACTGTATTGCACTATGTCTAAATATTGTCAAAATAAAATTACTCTCAAAATGAGCTGAAGAAGTGTGAAGTAAAGACTGAGGATTTGAGCCATTGAAGGCTAGCATGCACATTGCCTGAGAACATTGTAAGTCAACACTCTGTAGTGGACACTAGTTGCCGAGTTGATGAAATCTCCCTCTGGATATGGAGGCACGGACATTGGCCAGAGTGTTTCAGAAACGGAGGCCATTATTTTGAGATGGGAGTGAAGCAGCAGGAGTAAAGATTGAGGTCAATGAATTTTTCCTACCTGTTTTCTGAATTTTTTCTTGACTCTTTTATCCAGACGTCAGAGTGCTCCATCTATAGTTAATTCCTAGAAAATTCTCGCTGTGTTTTCCTTTCCATTCCATTTCCCATAGCAATCAAAACGAGCAATGTAATTTTTCATTTTGACGATGAGCTTTCAACGTAGGTAAGGTTACTCTTGTGTGATTTGAAAAGTCAAGGTTCGAATTTTGAAAATAGCTTATTTGCAAGAAAGTAAGGGGAAGGCTGAGTTTCTGAGTAAAACTCATCCTTCCCCTATTTCTCTCAGAGTGAGGAGCATCATTGGGAATGCTGTTTTTTCGTTCCCTTTGGAAATCCAAGGTCCAAGCATATCATTAGTGAGTTATAGTTCCCAAAATTAGAATTAAGGTTATGAAATTAGTGTTTGATAAGAGGCCATTCTAGAGAAGAAAAAGATAAAAAAGGAATATATGCTTCTTTTATAATTTCATAACATAATTATCTTTCAGTACATGGTTGTGTCCTGTACATAAACATGGGTGAAGAATTGGTTTCCGGTAATATAATTGTCAAAATCTAAAGGGTAAATTACGACCAGACCCTTTTTGGTTTTTCCACTTCACAAGGTTTGTGAGGGTTAGGGGTGGGTCGTTTTTCATATACTGTTTTACTTTTTCTTTGCAAAAAGACTATTTCCACAACTTGAATCCATGACATTCCAAAAGGGTTGCCCTCAAAATACATTTTAGTTTAATAAGATATGTGCACATCAAGATAATTAAGCTTATACTGAGCTCTATGCTTCCGGTTCAACAAGCCTAAGAGCAAGCAGTATCATTTCTATTTAGGTTTGAAAAAATCTGTATGTTACTTGTCTAATCAGGTATTGTATAGAATATCTGTTCCCAAACAGTAAGCATTCCCCTTTTCCTTCACTGTTGCCCCCATAGATGAATCAATTTCTTTATTTATAATTGACATCGCATTCCTATCAGCAATTGCTATGGTCAGATATTAACTCTATGACATTGGAAGTAAAAATATATTAACTTTATTTTTTTTAATTTTGAGAGAGAGAGACCGTACTTTGTAATATTTCACTGAATTACGTGAGCATTATTATCTCATGTGGGATATATCTTCAAATCTTTTAGTTTCCTAGTTGAGAATAATTTCCTACTAAACTACTAGCTTTGGCCTGAAAGAGAGAAAATAAAACAAATGCATGATATATCTTGACATCTTTTAAGTTCCCAGAAGATTATAATGTCCCCACTGTTCTGCACCAATGCTTTCCATGGGACTTGGAACTATAAAAAAGTGCGCTCGTCTGCTCTAAAGAACTATATATTTGGTTCTGAAGAATTATAAGATTATTCTTTTCCTGTTTTTACACTCTTATTTTTTAACACTGTAAAGACTAAAGAGATATGACTAGTGAGGGGATTTCTTGTTCCTTTTATTTTCCTTTTTTCCCTTTGTTTTGCATATTATACTTTATTATGCATATACTAAGCTGTAAAACCGAATAGTTTGTTGGTGGATTGTTCTTGACAAATGGTAAACTGATGATGTTTCCTTAAATTTAGATTTGTTTAGCTGTGTCACTGTCACCGATTCATTAACATTTGCATTAAAGCTACTTTTGGAGATAAGATTTAGATTGCTACATGAGGAATATTCAAATATTAATGGGCGCTTGCCAATTTCCTAATCCTGTTTTCAGGTTAACAGAGTTGGTTAGACTTTAAGAGGATAGCGCCATTAGTGTTGCAACCATAACTCAAATGAGCATTTCATCAAAGTCCTGTCTTCTATTTTTTTTCTCATGCAGAGCCCATATTATGGCTTCTGGTGTAATCAGTGTCATAGTTTCACTTTTATGTGTTTCAGACTTTCAGTTTAACCAATTGTACTCCAACCAAAATTTTGTGTACTTGCATAACCATGCATGTTTAGTTATCAATATAAACATATCGACTGCCTTTTTTGTCATGCATCCATGGGCGTAATTTTCACTGGGTGCTGTCGCTTACATTTTATCGGGGAGTAAGTCATATCTTTGTTCTCTTATCAAAGTTTCTGTAATATTTTGTTCCCTGTTATGATTTCTACTGATCAATTACTGTGTCTCAATTCGTCCTTTGTATATTCTTAAGTCGTAATTTATGACAATTATTTGCCAGCCTATATTCCACGATGGAATGAAAGAGTGGAGTTGTTGCAAGCAAAGAAGTCATCATTTCAGCTTATTTCTTCAAATTGCAGGGAACCTATTGTTCTCTTTGATGATTTACTTTTAAAGTCTACTTTCAAAAGCGAGAAGCCTAGTTTTGATTTTGTAAATTGACATGCCCTGGAGTTTGACTTCAGACTCTAAGCAAGTGGCAGAATTTTGTTACTGATTTACTGTCTTTGATATGCAGGATCAAAAGACATATAAATAGTTGATTCCATGGTGATAATATGGAATTCCAGTCAGTTATTGTTGATTAGCAATTTTTGAGCCACTCTTTCTTCTCTTGAAATATGTAAAAAATTCTATTTGAGAAAATGAGCCACTCCATACTTCCTCTAGTCTCAGTTTAGTTGACTCTCTTATTCCCTCTTGAATACCTGTATTGTTGGATATGACAAGCATAAGGGCACGTGTAATGTGTTTGACACCCATGTTTGAATCAGACGCCTAGATCTTCTCAACTCTTGAAGATATTTAGGGAAATAAAGCTCACATTTGATAATAAGGGAATTTCAAGGCTTTTAGATGGTGAGAGAGAGAATTTTCATTTTTTCTCTAAATTTTTATTTTCGGCCATGGAGATTCTAAATAATAATACAATAACAACATATAAAACCCTGTTATCAAAGTTGGCTATCTATGATTTTTATTCATTCCTATGACCTTACATCTCTATAAGGCCCATAAAATTAATATAAAATCTCTTTTGCTAAATACTTGTAGCACTCTGTCCACTTTGATCACAAAACCTCTATTGATTTTCATTTTACATAACAAACTATTTTTATCCTGTCTCATTTATTATATGTTCAATGGGAGCCACTTAACTTCATTTTTAGTTTTATCTTTTTTTCATATGACCACATATCTATCTTAGCATCTTCATCTCGATTATGCTCATATTTTGCACGCATTAGTGCTTTACTACCCAACATTGTACCATACAATGATGCCAGTATTAAGTTGACTTGTAAAATTTTTCCTTTTAGCTTTTCTAGAAGGTTACTCTCACATAAAATGATAAATTCACTTTTTCATTTTAACCATCATGTCTTAATACTACAAGTAACATCTTCATTAATCTCTCCATCTTTTTAGATGATTGATCCTATAATCTAAACTGATATTTTATCTGTATTACTTGATTTTCTAGATTGACACTATCATATATTACGGTTGTATGCAAGAGACAACATTTTTAATGTTCATGAGATGTTCACATATCTAAGCTAAGGAGTTTAAGAAAGTTTAAAAGTAGAGTTACTTCAATTGATTATCTATCTGCTTGTCAATATATATTGCTTCCTTCTCATTCGAACTTTTCTGCAATGAAGATGTAAGGTAGGTAAACGCACGAGTGAAATACCAGTACCAAAGAAGCCCGCTCCTGTTGCAACTCCCACAAATGATGCATCTTCAAAAAAGGAGCATGCTCAAGGTTCTTTTGCTCTGAACATGGTATTACCACGAATCTCTTTGTTCCCTGCCCTTTTTTCTGTCCTTTATCTGGAAGGTTTTGAAATGTAACTTACAGTCGTATACCAATACCAGCTTTTGCGAGTTAAATCATTACAGTTAATTTTCTGTAGAAGTTTCTACAATTATTTACCTTAAACCAAAGCCCGTTTTAGATGGGTGCCTCGGATCATTGTGATTACACTTGAATAATCAAAACACAAGTCACTACAAAAATGAGATCCACGTCCTTTCCTGAATCAGAAATAGATGATTTTGACTGGTTTAGATGCAATTTGCTCTCTAGGTTGTTCATCTATTTTATTCATCAAGAGAATGAGATGCCTTTTCTTTTCAACATATTGGTTTTTATTATCTCGAAAAGAGGATATATTTCTTGTTATTTGGTCCCGAGAAGTGTGAAATGAAATTAGGAGGGTTGATAGCTTGATGCTCTTAGTTCAGTGCTTTAAATTCTCTCATCCAAACAATTTTAAGTGCTACGGTTCCTTCTTGTTTTCATTAGCAAATCTTGTAATGCTGTCTTGTTCACAGGTGAAAGTAATGAATTCAAACCCACTAACAGCAGCGGCACCTGCACTTGCCGACAGCAATACAGATGAACAGGGAGACGCTCCTGCCCCAGCGAATAGGTAGTAGACATTAACCATCCTCAAACATGTAAGAATAATGGATGTGGCAAAACCTTCAAAGAAGGGGATAACCATGACACTGCTTGCAGTGACGACCCTGGGCCTGCCATCTTCCACTACCGGATGGATGTGGCACAATGCTTGATCCAGTGTCGTAAAAAGCAGAAGCTGTTATCAGAAGACAAACCCCTTTTACCCTCGATTTGGGTTGAAAGAGCCGGTTTCTTTGTGTCTCTTTTTATCATCTTCAAAGTTTCCAATCAACAACATTGAAGAAAGAAAAAAAAGAAAAGAAAGCTGAATCACAATTAATTATCTGTATCTGACCTTGTCTGATGCCGTAGTCTTGCATGGATTACTGCAGATAAGCTATAACTTGTGATTGGCCTCGCTCTCTCTCTTTCTTTTATTGGGACGTTAGCAGAGACATGTATGGCAAATGTTCGCACATGTTAGAAGGTGAAGGTTCTGCAGCAAATAGCTCATTCTTAAAGGTTGGTTTCAGTTAGTTTTTTTTGGTTCTGTTTCCATTCATTGTGAAAGCGGCATCGCATCGCATGTGTCGGTTCATTTTTATCCTTTCTCCTTTCTCAGTAGAGGTAAGGTCCGTACACGCATACCGGCCCGAACTACAAATGGGCTTTCTATTCATTAGTCGCCAGCCGTTCGGCCACAATTAGGCCATATTCGTTGTTCTGAGTTTTTTTTTTTTTCTTTTTTTTTTACATCAAGCTCAAAATATATTTTAATAATGATACTTCCGGTGGAGAAAAGAGGTTGACCAAGTAAAATGACTATTTTACCCCTCTTATTTTTAGAAGTATCTGTCGAGACTCGACAGAGACCTTTAGGGTTATATTTAAGCAATCACAAGTAATATTTGATGTAAAACATTCACAGTACTGGAATCAGAAAATATAAATTGCGAGAAACAAAAATAAAGAAATGGAGGCACAAGGGTTTTTACCGTGGTTCACCTCAAATCGAGGTTACATCCACGTTGAGCTCGAAAGAGAAGAGTTCACTGCACTATGAGATGAAAAATCGGATTACACACTCATAAACGCTCACAAACAAAACCCTCAAAGACGATCAATGGTTCGAGAACTCAAAACTGCCAATCAATCACTTAATACAGATTAAAGGCAAGCCTATCGAACTATAAAACTATACAAACATATACAAAAAAAGAATCGGGAACAAACCAGGAAGAACAGGAAGAACCCTAGCCCAAAAGAGGCGAGAGCCTCCAACCCACAAAACCAACAAGAAACCCGATGAACCCTTTTCTAATTTTCTTTTGTCTTTTTAGCCTCTTTCGTTCACATCTCGAGGCAACAATAAAAAGCGATCAAGAGCGGTTGAGATTGAGTCTCATAAAGTGAGGATGGATGGATCAGATGAAATCGTGCGAGCACGATTATAATCCCAACAGAAAGCGGCAGAGGTGCAGGAGAGTAGGGGAACAGATCGGGCAAGGAGCATAATCGGGCGCCAGCTGAGGGACAGCTGATGGTTGCCACGTGCAACCATCCAGCGGCTGCCAAATGGCAGCACGCGGTTGCTACACGTGGCCTTCCAGTCAGCAAAGTGGAACAGCACCGTTTGGAGCTTCATAATTAACAATCTCCACCTTGAAGCACCAAACAGAAAAATGTAATCCAAAACATCATAACAAAAATGCAGCATGCTACAATTCTCTCTTTCATTGCTCTGGTTGATATGATCAACCAACACCCACATGCAACAAGTCCAAGCAATGCTTGAACTTAGTTGCATTTAGCAACTTTGTACCCATATTAGCAGGGTTATTTTCTGTAGGCACTTTAAGTATAGATACAGTGTCATTTTCAACTAAATCTCTAATATAATGATACTTGACATCCACGTGCTTGGTGCGTTCATGATAGACTGGATTTTTGGTCAAGTGAATCGCACTTTGACTGTCTGAATATACCACAGCCTTACCTTGCAGCAGTTGGATTTTCAGGAGGATACCTTGAAGCCACACTGCCTCTTTAACAGCATCAGTAACTGCTACGTATTCAGCCTCAGTGGTGGACAGAGCAACCAGAGGCTGCAGCTGTGATTTCCAGCTGATGCAATTCCCTCCTAGAGTGAAGTATAAAGCAGTAGTGGACTTATGGGAGTCTCTGTCCCCTACAAAGTCAAAATCTACATACCCAACAAGATCAAGAGAATTAAATCTTTTCTTGTAACATAATCCAACATTAACTGATCCATGTATATATCTCAATAAGTATTTAAGAACATCCCAGTGAGGTTTACCTGGGTTGGGCATGAATCGGCTGAGGGTTGAAATAGCATAGGCTAAATCAGGCCTCGTGCTAATCATAGCATACATGATGGTTCCAATAGCATTAGCATATGGAACACTTTCCATTTTTATGATTTCAGAGTTGGACGAAGGGCATTGAGATTTAGTTAAGACAAAGTGTCCAGCCAATGGGACACTTACTGGCTTGCAATTTTGCATGCCAAACATTTTCACAGATTTCATCAAGTAGTCATTTTGATGAACCTTTAGGCTGAAATTTTTCCTATCCCTTTCTATTGTCATTCCTAGAATTTTCTTAGCTGAACCTAAGTCTTTCATGTCAAAACTTGTGTTGAGCATCTGTTTTAATTCATTTATCTTTGACTTAGATTTGCTGATTAACAAAATGTCATCAACATATAACAATAGATAAATGGGATCATTTGAGAGAATAAAATAGAAACAGTTATCATATTTACTCCTTACAAACCCAATTCCTAAGACAAAATTATCAAACTTTTTATACCATTGTCTTGGGGATTGTTTTAAGCCATAAAGGGATTTCTTTAGTAAACAGACATGCTCAGGTTTGTTTGAGTCAATATATCCAACAGGTTGTATCATATAAATTTTCTCCTCTAAATCTCCATGTAAAAAGGTTGTTTTAACATCTAATTGTTCTAATTCAAGATCAAATTGAACAACCACAGATAGCATCATGCGAATGGTTTTGAATTTTACTACAGGGGAGAAAATTTCAGTGTAGTCTATACCTTCTCTCTGAGTAAACCCCTTAGCCACTAATCTTGCTTTATACCTAATAGGGTCAGTTAGAGTTATGCCTTCCTTTAACTTATACAACCATTTACACTGGATTAACTTCTGTTTTTGAGGTCTAGGCACTAACTCCCAAGTGCCAATAATTTTAAGTGATGTCATTTCCTCATCCATGGCTTGTTTCCACTTAACACTTTCCTTAGAGCTGACAGCCTCCTCATATGTAGAAGGCTCATTGCTCCTTAATTCCTGACCTGCCACTAAGGCACAAAACACTAAATCTGAATAGGCATACCTGGCAGGGGGTCTTGAAACCCTCCTACTTCTATCTCGGGCAAGATGATAATCACTGAGATCTTGGGTGGGGCTGTAATGCTCCACCTCAATCTCAGATTCTCTTTCTTGTTCCTCTTGATCATCATCATGATCAGATGTTTGAATTTCATGAGGATTTGGGACATCTCTAGGTTGGATTCAATTGGAGCAGCTGGAAGGAAACCTTCTGCTTGCTCCACCTCAATTTGGGATCCTCCTAGAATGACAAAATCATATGGATTACTATTCTTGTTGGTTTCTTCAGAATTTGCAATTTTACAAGGGAAAATGGCTTCATTAAATATGACATCTCTACTAATAATAATTTTTATCCCACCAGATTGTTTTTCCCATAATCTAAAGCCTTTGGTCCCTTCTTGGTAACCAACAAACACACAGTTAATGGACCTAGGATCTAACTTACCTTCTGTTTTGTGAGCATATGCTTCACAACCAAACACCCTTAGGTAATCTAAATTTAATTTTCTATTTGTCCATTTTTCTTCAGGGCATTTTAGATTTAAGGCAGTGGAAGGGCTTCTATTTACCAAATAGGCTGCTGTAGACAAGACCTCCCCCCAAAAAGACTTTGGCATATTAGAAGTAAACAAGAGGCATCTAACCTTTTCTAGAAGAGTTCGGTTCATCCTCTCAGTTACCCCATTTTGTTGGGGTGTATACCTCACAGTCATATGTCTAAGAATACCTTGGGTATTACAGAATTCATCAAACTCTTTGTTACAGAATTCTAGTCCATTGTCTGTCCTTAAGGTTTTAATCTTTCTATCTATTTGATTTTCAATTAAGTTCTTCCATGTCTTGAATTTCTCTAAGGTCTGGTCTTTGAATTTTAAGAGAAAAACCCAAATCTTCCTAGTGAAATCATCAATAATAGAGAGAAAGTATCTGTTACCACCATGAGTAGGGACCTGAGAAGGCCCCCATAAATCAGCATGTATATACTCTAGGCATACCTTCGCCAGGTGGGTTCCCTTATGGAAACCCAGCCTGTGTTGCTTGCCTAGGACACATGGCTCACAAAAATCGAGGGACCCCACTGACACTGAACCAAGGTAGCCTTGGTTAGACAGTGCCTTAAGACCTTTTAGGCTCATATGGCCAAGTCTCAAGTGCCATAATTCTGTCTTATCAGATTTTACTATGCATGCAGAATTAATAATATCAGAAGGGAAATAACAGCCATCCAATACATATAATCCATTTTTCTTAGCTCCAGTTAGTATTAGATCATCTCCCTTAAACACATGCATAGATCCATTTTCTGCCTTATAGGAGAACCCTAGTTCATCTAATGTGCCAAGAGATATTAAATTCCTTTTTAGATCAGGAACATATCTTACATCAGTTAATGTTCTAATTTTGTTGTCATGCAATCTGAGAGATATGTTTCCTATACCTCTAATTCTACAAGATTGGTTATTACCCATAAACACAGTTCCTGATTCTGTTTTTTCAAATTTTTGAAACCAATCAATGTTAGGGCACATATGAAAAGAACACCCGGAATCCATGATCCATTCATTATCAATAGAAACATTTGAAACAGTAAGGACCTCAGCTAAGCAATTTGAATTATTTGGATTAGCATTTATGTTTCCCCCTTGCTTTTGTTTCTTAATAAAATCATAACAGTATTTCTTGATGTGTCCTTCTTTCCTACAGTGATAACATTTCTATTTTTGTTTACCCTTTTTATCTTTCTTCTTACCCTTTTGCCCTGACCCAATGGTTTGATCATTGTTATTTGCAAAATATTTTTTCTCATTCTTACTCTTTACAAATAGGTTGTTTCTAGATTTCTTAGATGTTCCCAATTCTAGTTCTCTAGCCTTAATGCCTGAAATAACAAGATCTAATGTAGGTACTATGCCAGTATATCTTAATGCATGTTTAACAACATCATAATCATCAGGCAATAGATTTAATAAAATCATAGCTTCACTCGAGTCTCCTAAACCTTGATCAGTACCCCTAAGTAGCAATGCAAGTTTAGTGAATTCATCTATATTCTCATCCATTGTCTTAGATGTACTCATTTTATAATTAAACAGCATGCATTTCAGATATACTAAATTAGGTGCAGTAATGACAGAAAATAAAGCATCTAATTTATTCCATAGTTCTTAGGGAGCAGTCATACCATCCACTTTGCAGATCACACTGTCTCCTAGATGGAGAAAGATCAGATTAAAAGCTTCCTCCCTGATTTCCTCTGTTCTTGCAAGCTGGTTTGCTGACCATTTGCGATCGTCTGTCTCAAGTGCTATAAGCATTTTATGATGAGAGAGTAATACTCTCATCTTTTTCTTCCAGCTTCCAAAGTCTTCATTTCCATCAAATATACCGATCTCAAATCGGGTAGAGTTCATCTTCGTATTGCACGAAGGTAACCTAAAGGGCTCTATTCACTGAAGAAGATCAATACAGCAAACACCCGCTGACACTGACTCTATCAGAGAACCCTAGTTACGAAGAATGATTTGACCTTACAGTAAACCCTAGAAGCCGAACTTAAAGCGGCTCTGATACCACTGTTGAGACTCGACAGAGACCTTTAGGGTTATACTTAAGCAATCACAAGTAATATTTGATGTAAAACATTCACAGTGCTGGAATCAGAAAATATAAACTGCAAGAAACAAAAATAAAGAAATAGAGGCACAAGGGTTTTTATCGTGGTTCACCTCAAATCGAGGCTACATCCACGTTGAGCTTGAGAGAGAAGAGCTCACTGCACTATGAGATGAAAAATCGAATTACACACTCATAAACGCTCACAAACAAAACCCTCAAAGACGATCAATGGTTCGAGAACTCAAAACTGCCAATCAATCACTTAATACAGATTAAAGGCAAGCCTATTGAACCATAAAACTATACAAACATATACAGAAAAAGAATCGAGAACAAACCAGGAAGAACCCTAGCCCAAAAGAGGCGAGAGCCTCCAACCCGCAAAACCAACAAGAAACCCGATGAACCCCTTTCTGATTTTCTTTTGTCTTTTCAGCCTCTTTCGTTCACATCTCGAGGCAACAATAAAAAGCGATCAAGAGCGGCTGAGATTGAGGATGGATGGATCAAATGAAATCGTGCGAGCACGATTATAATCCCAACAGAAAGCGGCAGAGGTGCAGGAGAGCAGGGGAGTAGATCGGGCAAGGAGCATAATCGGGCGCCAACTGAGGGACAGCTGATGGTTGCCACGTGCAACCATCCAGCGGCTGCCAAATGGCAGCACGCGGTTGCTACACGTGGCCTTCCAGTCAGCAAAGTGGAACGGCACCGTTTGGAGCTTCATAATTAACAGTATCTAAGCAAAAATTCAAAAAAATAAATAAATAAATCACACTAAGTTTTAATTGTTTTTAAAATACATAATTTTTATATAAATAATTTAAATTAGAAAAAAATTGGGTATAATTTGTCTTAAAAATACTTTTAGGCAACGTGATTGAAAAACTGTAATTGTTATGGGCTGATAAGTGTGTAGCTGGTGAAGCGGCAGCCCACAAAATGGTAGCACGTAGGGTGGTCTTCCTGTTTCGTAGCAGTGAATACTAGCCGTTGTGTTGGGTAATCGCTTTAGGATTTTGAGGGGTCCGTGTACGGTACAGAACATGGAAAACCAGAGCCTTCTCTCTTCAGATTTTTGGATTATTTTGAAGAGAGCCTGCGCGTCAAATTAATGGGAAACTGAGACTCAAAATGGTCTGCCGTTAAGAATTAAAAATAAGAGAGAGAGAAAGAGAGAGAGAGAGAGAGCAACTTTTGGTTTGGTAAAATAACTTTAGATTTTTTAATAATAATTTAAATAATGAGACATTGTTTTATTCGAACGCAAATAGTGTGATATTATATAGCCTAAGAGATTTTTTTTATCAGTATGTTGGAATTATTAGTACAATTGTTAAGTTTGGATGATCACTTAATATAATTTTTAAAGAAGTTCATAAATTGATGACTTGTTTTAGTGTTTGTTGTCTCTATTCTATTGGTTTGATCTAATTAATAATTGAAAGTTGACATCACAAATATTAATACTTATGTAAAACAGTTACTTGGGATTATCGATCTTACGCGGTCTCTCATCGTTCGTGCCTTTAATTTTGACAAAAAAGATAAATTTTAGGTGTAAATTTTGTCTCACTATACAGGTTAATGAATTGAACTCATGATCTATTGATTTAAATCTTATTTTATCGTGGCCCAATCACTTGACCTGTACCCTAGTGACCTACGTAAAACAGTTACTTAAACTATGAGTATGTTTATATACCTTGAGTGATTATTATTTTGATGAGTATTTTAAAGTTGTTAGCGTAATTGTTAATCTTGAACTATCAAAACTAACCCAATCTTTAAGGAAGTTGGATGGATTCAAAAAGTGATAATAATGACAATGATCTCCCTTGATATCTGTATATATTTTTTTTAATGTTAGAAGAATTGTATATTTTTTATTAGTTATTTAAATTTTCTAGTGTAATTTTTTGTTATTTGACTCGGAGCATGCTTCCTCTAAAACTGTAGACATATTTTTTGTTATTTTCAATGAAATAATGTGACGGTCACTATAATGTTGTTAGAACAAATATTTAAATTTATAATCTCATATTTATTATAAAAAAATCATCACTTAAATTACTCTTGAAAACAAAAAAAAATTATTATTTTTCAACGACTCTCAAACTTCATGCTTCAAAATTGGGTGTGAGAATGGCATGTGATCCAATAAATTCTCTAATTTTATGCTTGGAATTAGGGTGAAGCTAGTAATAATAGTAGTAGTAGTAGTAGTAGTAGTGAATGCCTCCAATACACCCACTCCAAATCTGGCGTGATATATAAAGTTGCTTGGAGTATTCTATTATTTGTACATTTATTTCATTTAATTATTCACCACTTTTATTAAATAACAATCCACTATAATGCATCGGTTGAGTGGTATTGCCATCGTAGCCCGCTATAATGCATAACCAAACCAGGGCTGTACAAAGGAAATAATAATTGATTCGGGTCTGCTTAATTAACAGGCCAATTTAGTGATCTACGCTTTAATTCTTGAAAATCGAATGGAATCGGGTGAACCCATTACAAAAGTAAATCAAATGATTCAAATTCAAGCAAAGTATATGATCATATGAAGTGAGGTTTCTATGTATGGCAATGTACAAAGCTTGATTCAGCAGCAATTGTTATGAATCCCATGATGGATTGGGTCTTTATTATGTCCTTTCAGTCGTTGGTAAATGAAATGCTGCTCATTATCTCCTAGTCTTATTATTCTTTGCGATTAAGCATTATTTGGTACATTGTCAGTACATTATTCTTTTATATAGGCTTAGTTCTGCTAGGCTTTTATTTTAGAACTTTTAAGTGGGGTTAATATTTAAGTTGTGTAATAGTGTTTAAGTTGGGTAGATAATGTGATTGGATAAATGTGCTTTTAAGTTATTAGTTAAAAGTTATGTGTTTTATTTGTAAAAATTGATAAGATGTTAAAATTTGACAAAAAAACTAAAATAAACATGTTGAATGATATAAAATTTTATCATTAAATATTGATAAATTATACCTAATTATTAAAAAATATATATTAATACAATATATATACACCTTTTATTTTTTTCTTCCAATATATTATCAATAGATTAATATACATACAATATATATATATACACACACGTAGGGATTGGGAGCAAACAATGATTGGGTAGCCACCAAGGATGGAGGTGCGAGCAGTGATTGAGGCTGGAAGCGACGATTGATGGGAACGATGATGGGTTTGAGGTGGTGGCTACTAGCAACGGTGGAGCTAGAGACGACAACCAACAACAAGGGTGATGGTTGGGGTGACGGCGAGGTGGATGGCAACGGACGACGGGCAATAGTGGCGATCGAAAATTGGTTGTAGAGGGTTGAAGAAGAAGGACATGGATTGAAAATTGGTGTTTTGGTTTAGGAGAATGAGTTTTTCAAAAAGCTATTGAAATAACATTTAAATTATATAACTTTTCAGCTATTTGAGTTTGCCAAACACTTAACTGAAAAAGTTTGATAACTTTTAAGCTACACTAATAACTTATAAGCGGTCAAATCGTTTAGCCAAACAGGCCCATAATGTTTGTTAAAATAAATAAGATAAAATTGTACTAATATAACGTTTGAATACTTTCCAAAGTAATATATATAATGATCAAAATAAAATTAGAGAACATTCTAAATTTTTTATCAAACTTTTTATTAATTTTTTTAGAATAAATTGAATAGCATATACATTATTTTTTTTTATCTATAAGGATAAAGATAAATTTATATGAAATGAGGAGATAAATTTTTAGATAAACTTATTTAGAAAAATCTAGATAAAAAATCACGCAACTTCTTTTTTTAAATATCAATAGATAAATTTAACAAATACAATCGAAAGTATTTTTTTCTATAATACATTTTATATTACACTTTTTCGATTTATATCTTAATTAACAAACACTACCTTATAAAATGTCTTTCATATATTTTACTTAAAAAAATACAATAATAAAGAAGTTGTTTCTTAATTTATTTTTATGAACCTAAATCTCTAAGTTATACTTAATTTAAGAGTAATTTTATTATTATATCAAATTTTATCTCTATCTAAAACTTATTTAAACAAAAACATAAACCCTATTTAGTCTTGACTTTGGAAATTGAGTATAGTTCATGGATAAACTCAGGAAATGAAACGTATGGTAAAATTTAATTTAATACACACAATGATTTCACAATAATTAAAAAATATGATATTTAGGTTTTAATGTGTAAAATATCAAGATTTATTATTTAATTATTAAAATTATTACTTTAAATCTGACTGAGAATAAACGGATTTGTTATTTATGTCACATCAGCGAGACACATTAGATTAGGTTTAATGTATAAATATAATATTTAATTCTTCAATAATTTAAAAATTTGACGTTTCGTCCTGACATGAAAAAAAGAGTCAAATTTGATAAAAAAAATGTAAATTTCATAAAAGATTTAAATTTTATAAAAAACTTAATTTTTTATAGAAAATATCTAAAAATTATTCATAAAAATAACAAATTAAAAAAATACATAATGAAATTTGCAATAACAATAATTTAAATGAAAAATACAAAAATTTCATTGAATTCATAAATCTTGTTCACAAATTGTGAAATAAAGTCTTAAACATGTAGAAATAAAATAAATCCCATCACTTTTTTTGTGAATATTTTTATGAAAAGTTTAGGTATTTTTATGAAATTTAAGTATTTTCTATTATTTTTAAGTCTTCTTATGAAATTTAAGCTCTTTTTTTTATTTATAGGTATTTTTAATGAATTTTTTAGTTATTGTTATGAAATCTAGGTTATTTTTATTAATTTTTTTAAAATTAGAAATCAAATGTTAAATTTTTTAATTGTCGAGAGATCAATTGTCATATTTATATATTAAGTCTAATTAATGTGTCTCGCTGACATAGCATTTACTCATGAAAATAGATACATTCATGTATGTGCTATCATTTTGTCATGATAAGAATTTAAAAAATAATTTTTAATAGTTAAGTTATTAAATATTGACGTTTTGCGCATAAGTGACTAAACGTCATATGTTATAATTATTGAGGACCACCAAATGTATTAAGCCAATTTAATTTAAATCAACTTTAAGTATTTTGATGCATTTAAATATTTTATTAAATGATTATAATTATAATTAATATATTAAATAATTTTATATTATCAAACTTATTTCACTATCCAACGTCCAATAGATGGCAAATTAAAAACGCTAAACGCCATTTTTAAAGCGAGTTCTTATTTAAAAGATCCTTTTTCTTTGGTATTAAATAGCAACAATATACCTAACAAGTGGTTCAGTTCAAATCTAACTGAACCCAGCCAACGTAATGTTGGAGGCTCGGCTTAGAGCCAGACCTATGCATTCGAAACACTAATGAAGCTACATCATAGCCTCATCATAGCCTTTCTTATTGTTGCACTATGATGATATATCATATATATATATAAGCCTTGATACATGATGTAACAGAAAACCTACCAAAATTAAATATATTATATAGACATCATAGTAATAATAATATAATAATACAGAGATACATATACATCATCGATTGCTTGCTACAGTGAACATCATACTAATAGCCATCACGGATCCTATGATGGTACAATCACTCCCCTGCCACATGTTGGGCCCCACTCGCCTCCCATCTTTTTTGAAGTTAAATTTAAACAAATAAAATAATTCGGCATTTTTTGTTATTTTCCATGATTTTTGATTTTTTTTTTCAACAGTTTTGAAAAAGCTAAGATGGTTTGTGCTGTGTAGAGTTGTACACTTGTACTCCACGCACAGTGGTAAACTGGTAATAACAGCAAAATTCAGGTGTCTTGCTTGGCTTTGACTGACACCAGACTGCTGCCCAGTGCCCGCTGCCCGCCTCCCTGACGCTCTTCAAGCAATTCCTTCTCCACAAAAACGACAATCATACTGAGTCGGTGAGTTAAATTAGGTAAAATATTCATTTCTTTAAACAAGTTAAATATTCTTATTTTTAGACAAATAAAAGTTAAATATTCATTTTTATTCATCGATAAAAATAAGTTTCTAAATTAAAAATGCATTTTTAATATTTTTTCTTATATTACAAAGTAGTCATGAAATTTTTTTAAAATTACAAAAATAAATTAAAAATATTTATTAATATTTTAAGAACAAAAATATTTCAAAAATACCAAAACGACACCTCAAAAAATTTTCCTGCTTTTTAGTTTAGTAGCATGTCATTAAGAAATATTATTATATTAAAAGATATTAATATTATAGATTAGTCAAAAGTTAGTAATTATTAAAATTAACAAATATTAGGATTGTAAGTTAATATGAAAAATAATTTGTTATTAAAATAATCGTCTTTATGCCATCCTTTTTGTTCGACCCTTTAATTACGCACTGTTAACTGTTTAGAGTGATAACTGTCGTCTCCTTTTGTAATTGATGAGTTTCTCCGGTGTTTATTTGCCGTGTTGAAAGGTGGGACGCATGTCGAGCACGGTCACCCGCGGGTGATAGTCAACAGTGAGGAGTCGGTATCGCAAATGAACAGAGAGGCGAGCAGGACTGCAGGAGTATCGTTCTCAAGTAGCCGCCAACGTGAATGATCGATGGGTATCTTTCGTCTAGCGGTGGGTCCCACATCCTCTCCGGCGTCAAGCTTAGACGCGGCTGACGGCGGAGCCGCGGCGGGTCAGCCCCCGGCGCCACAGCCTCCTGCAATCTGTCGGCCTGTGTTCCGGCTCGGTTTCTACACTCTCGCTGACACAGCGCCCCTGCTAGCACTAGGAGCGGCAGTACTCTCTTTGAACACTCCAGGGCTTTATGGCAGCCGTCCGATCTGCCACCTGTCATGGGATCAGTTCCCAATGGCCGAAATCTTCTGAAAAGGTAAAAATACTGTTGCCGGGATGGGTTAGGGATGGGTGATTGATTGTTGGGGCTTTGGTTGGTAAATGGAGGCCTCTTTTCTGCCTCTCAGAAGAAGCTTTTCTTTTCTTTCTTCCCCCGTTTGCAGCTTTAATTTTGTTGCCTAGCTGCTAATATAATAATTTCCCCTCCAAATGATAGGGTTGAGTGTCAAAAATGATTAAAATGTTATTGTAATAGTAATAACAATCATTATCAATAGAAAAAGGTCATTTAATCATTTTTTTTTGTAGTCATCCACTGGTGGATTCGTGCTCCCAAGTTAGATTAAATATAATTTATTTATTATCTTATTAGGACTGGTCATATTTACTTGGCCAAATTAGGCCATTCTTTACATTTGAATTGCATCTACTCAATGATCCATTCCATCCTCAATTAGTGCTTCTTTGGAGGCCGTTAAAAATAATAATAAATTACAAAAAAAACTTCCAATATTAAAAATATCAAATTACAACAATCGTATCTTTTTTAACTTAAAATTATTTTATTTTATCCGAATTAGTTGACGTATAGAATAACTAAAGATATCAAATGTCAAAAATATCCTTATCTTAAAATTATCGTTTTACCTCGAAAGCACCGTGCACTTGTTTAAATAAAATTCGTCCAAAGTGAACGGTGTTGAAGTCTGCCCAACAAATTTTATCACAAATAAAATTTGCCCACAAAGTATGGGTGGATTTCATTTATATTGCAAAATGAATAATTTTTTGATAAATATGTGCGTCAATCCCTTTCGCGCAATGTAGCACTCTTCTCAACTTATTAACAGTGTGATTAAATAGGCGTGAGAGTAAAAGGACGAAAACCGAGATCCGTCGTGTAGAAAGAAAGCATACTGGGATTACGTTGGTAATGACAAAGCAGCAAAGGAGGCTGTCCCCCTTATTACTACAACAAAGCGCTCTTTGGCTGCCATGCCCCACACACAGACGGCTGCTGCTGTTCCCGTGAATACTTAAAGCCACTTTCAATTCAAGGCAACTCGCCTCGTTCGATTTTTCTTTTTTCTTTTTTAATTAAAAATCATTTTTAGTTTCTGATTCTAATTTTACATACACTGGTGTTTGCTTTAAGTTATTGCATTACCAGCAGAGTTGCAATTTTGCTTGGGAAAGAAGTTTCTCTGTTTCCTTTGAATCATTTCCAGTGGTAACATCGCAAGTGAGCCTGGAAATAGTAATTTTCCTCCGCACTCGAAACTGAGCGCCAGTCAGGAAATCTCGACCGTCGGATCTTGCCACCCGCAAGATAAGAGCGCGTGACGATAACACACCTTGGCTGTCATAAGATTAACATCACCGATGGTTTCCGTCTCCGCCATCAAATAACTAACGTCGCTTCACCGCCGTTTAGAGAACTATCACATTACATATGCGTGGTAAGTGCACCTTCATATACATACATTTGTAGTTATATATACAATGTGTATATGTGTTTCTCTCTTATTCTCTCCGGGCTTTCTCTCTCTTCATAAACAGCAGGCTTGCCATTAACACGCTGGTTGCATTTTCCCTTCCAGTTCACGCCAAACGTCTGCTCTCTCTCTCCCCCTCTCCCTCTCTCTGTGTTTGGATTTGGATTGGAGAGAGAGAAATCCTAGCAAACCGCTGGTTTCATTCAGCTATATTCTCTGCAACGTTTTGCTTTCTGCCTGTGTTTTTGCAGTAATGGAGGAGCCGCTGCTATCTCTGAATCTGAAGATGAAGAAGAAGAAGAAGCTTTCTCACTTCTGTGTGTTGGCTGTCGTTGTGCTAATCCTTCCTGTGGCTTCGCCACTTAGTGATGAAGGTGATTTCTAGTGCGGCCAGTGCTCTCTGATTTCTGCTTCGTCTTGCTTTCTGTTTATTTTTTTCAGCTGTTTCCGTTGTTTTTGACCGGTGCGAGCGAAGGTTATTACTGTTTTGTAGTACCTTTCCGTTTACTAGTTTTTGGAAATGGAAGCCTGTTTTGTAGCTTCGGCGAGTTGGAAAGTTTGAGATTGGGAGAATTTGATGAATTTTGATTTATACTGAGAGAAACATGTGTTCTAATCTGGTCTGTTTGGTCTCCGGTCAATACTGGAGATGCGAATGATAAACTAGCGCTGGCTTCAACTCCATAAGCAAATAATTTATTTGTTTACCTTCTTCGTGCATATGAGCCTAGCCATAGCTAATTTATGATACTGTTCCCTGTTCATTTTAGTCCCTGAGATGTCATTCCTATTTACGAATTTCATACTGTTTTTTCATTGCTGTTTTTGACTAAACGGACCGTGTTATATTTGCTTGAGAAACTGGTTAGTTCCCGGTAAATGTCGTACGCTACAACGTAAATTATCACTGGTTTTATATTCAAGAAGCAAAACTCTTCCATATGGCTTTCCGAGGAGTTGCTCCAAATAGGTGGCCTAATTCAATAACAGTTTAGTATTTGGCTTCACAATTGTTACTGACGGTTCCATGATGCCCGTTGATTTTTTCAATCTCGGCGTATTGAGCGCGGCTTAGAAAGAGAAACATTCATGTTGGGTAACTAAGACCGTGTGTTAATGCTGGACAGTTATTTATTATTAAATACAAGATAAAAGCATAGTTTAGATAAGGCTATTTAAAACAAATGTCTATTAAGGATATAGTGGTGTCTATGGCGATAAGATGTGCGAGATATTAATAGGATGGATTGCATTGAAGGATTAACACCACCTATGAGGCCAATCTATGAAATTTTGAAAAAGTGGGTGTAATGAATGAAATTTGTAGCAAAACAGCTAAATTAGTTGAAAGGGTTATCCTTGTTATGGTATAGCATAGTTTTATGGAATGTTTGGCCATTGATTGCCAAGGTTTGAGATCTAGATTTAATGAAGCAGAATGAACTTAGTGGGATTGAAGCTTGTGACAAAGATGATTTGTTTTTGCTACTCGTACTTAATCATGTTATTTGAGAATTTGAACAATTTACTTTCTGGTTATTATAGTAGAGGAAGTAGTTTCAGATTGATTACTTACATTATCTTTCTGTCGGCGACTATGTTATCTGAGCAGGCAAGGCATTGATGTCAATTAAGGCGGCATTTAGCAACGTAGCAAATCTGTTACTGGACTGGGATGATGTTCACAATGATGATTTCTGTTCTTGGCGAGGCGTGTTCTGTGATAATTCCAGCTTCTCTGTTGTTTCTCTGTACGTTTATGGTTTGCTTCTCCATCTCAATGTAGACTTCATGCCGTGGTTACAGATGATTCTGCTAACTAAACATAACGGAGTTCAATTTCTGTTCGTTTCCAATATGTGGTTTCTAGGAACTTATCAAGTTTGAACTTGGGTGGGGAGATTTCCCAAGCTATTGGAGACCTGAGGAATTTGCAGTCTATGTATGCTTTCCATACAAACTTAGGATGTTCTTTTTGTTCGTTGCAGACTAATTTCCACATTACTAAACTGAAATGTTCTTGAGTAATTACAGAGACCTGCAGGGAAACAAATTAACTGGTCAAATTCCGGATGAAATTGGCAACTGTGTTTCTCTCACAATACTGTAAAATATCCTTTCTGGCTGCCTTTTAATTACAAACATTTGTGCTTGCATGTTTGGGTGACCATCTTTGATAAACCTGGGAAGTGTTGAGGTGCTAACTATTTCAAATTTATTTGATGGTTGTGTTTCCTGGATGCAGGGACTTATCAGATAATTTACTGTATGGGGACATACCATTTTCAATATCTAAGCTTAAGCAACTTGAGTTGTTGTGAGTAATTATCTATGTTATTTTGAGTGATGCTCCTATCTATACAGTGTAATGCTAAAAGTTCGATAGACCAAGGCTTGAGAGGAACTGTGAATGCAGGAACTTGAAGAACAATCAGTTGACTGGTCCCATCCCTTCAACTTTGACACAGATTCCTAACCTTAAAACTCTGTGAGTAACTGATTTTCTGGCGGACTACGCAAACGTGCCTGCGTAAACACTGTAGATTTTTCTGGTCAAATTGCGGTGACACCCATTCTATTAATTCTATGGATTCCTGTTCTCATTTGCTTTGTGCAACTCCCTTCTTCAGGGACCTGGCTCGAAACCAGCTTGCTGGTGAGATACCAAGATTGATTTATTGGAATGAAGTATTGCAATATCTGTAAGTGCTGTTGAAACCATGTAGTTTGTTGGTGTAACTGTCTTTACAAGAATTGGGTTGATACTGATTTATACTGTAAACCCTTGATGTGATGTATCTTGAAAAACTTTTAGGTGGTCAGTCTATTAACAAATGGACTCTGATTGCAATCCTTACTGACAGGGGCTTACGAGGCAATTTATTGACTGGAACCCTATCCCCAGATATGTGCCAACTGACTGGCCTTTGGTATTTGTAAGTTTAAGCTTATGCTGATGGTAGTTTTTGCTCATTAAATACCACGTCTTTGGGGAGGGTGTTTAAAGATTCCCATTTTACTTTCAGCGATGTGAGAGGCAATAAGCTCACTGGAACAATCCCTGAAAGTATTGGTAATTGTACAAGCTTTGAGATCTTGTAAGTTGTGTGATTGTCTCTCTTTTGTACTTACTTATAATTACCCTTTCAAGAGCTGAGATATTATTGTGTATGCATCTCAGGGACATTTCATATAATGAGATCTCTGGGGAGATTCCTTACAATATTGGGTTTCTACAAGTGGCCACTCTGTTAGTTCTTCTGCTTGCTCTTCTGTGTTGGACACGTTCTTTGCTTGAAATCTTTATAGGATGTGTTCACTAATCTATCTGGAAATATTTACTGATACTATAATGGAACATGCATTCTTAATCTATTTATATAGTTCCTATTTCAAAAATATTTTTAAGGGGAAATACTTTTTGTCTGCCGAAGTTGAAGTTCACAATCTCCAGATTGCTGAATTAAGCATTTTGTGCTTTTTCTTGATGCTATTGTGCGTGTGGTTTTCTGTCAGATCCCTTCAAGGAAATAGGCTCACAGGAAAGATTCCTGAGGTGATAGGTCTAATGCAAGCTCTTGCTGTATTGTAAGTATACATTTGAACCTGTCAAATGTTATTGATCCTTGAACAACTGTATCTTTTTCTGAAGGTTTATGCTTTTCCTGTTTATGATTATTTTCCCTCAGGGATTTGAGCGAGAATGAACTTGTTGGGCCAATTCCACCAATTTTTGGCAATTTAACTTACACTGGAAAACTGTGAGTTTGTTATTTCAGAAATTATATTCAATGGATTGTGGTCGCCTCGTTAAATCTTGAACTCATGCCTTGGTATGCCCAACAACTAGATATCTGCATGGCAACAAGCTTACTGGACCCATCCCCCCTGAGCTGGGGAATATGTCAAAGCTTAGCTATTTGTAAGATACATCTTATGTGTTCTCTATTTGGCGGTTGCTTAATTTCTTGTTTTTGATATTGATGATGATACTTCTAATTTACAGGCAATTAAATGATAATCAGTTGGTTGGTGGAATCCCTGCTGAACTTGGAAAACTTGAGCAGCTTTTTGAATTGTGAGTCCATTTATTTTTCTGATTAATTTTTGTAACTTGGTTCTGTAGTTTTTTTTTGATGGATCTCGTGCGTTGTGCCAGGAACCTTGCCAATAACAACTTGGACGGACCTATTCCTCATAACATAAGCTACTGCACGGCGTTAAATCAACTGTAGGGCATTTGGATTGTGCTGAGCAAATTGGCTTGTATTTTAAATCCAAGGGTGACTACGTTCTGATGGAGTTGTCTTGCTCTTTTATTGCAGCAATGTGTACGGCAATCGCTTAAGTGGTTCCATTCCTCTGGGTTTCCGAAATCTTGGAAGTCTGACTTACCTGTAAGTTTGAAATTGTATTCATTATGACTTTTATGATATGGTTTCTCTTTTGACGTTCCTCTTATATTTATGGTCATTTTCTTAACTGCAGGAATCTCTCGTCAAATAATTTCAAAGGAAGCATTCCTATTGAGTTGGGAGGGATCATCAATCTTGATACACTGTTCGTTTCTGACAACATTGTAGGATGCACTGCACTTTTTTTTGCAAAAAATTATTCTTATAAGCCTATTTGGTTATTTAGGGATCTTTCAAGTAACAATTTCTCGGGGGCTGTTCCTGCTGCTGTTGGTGACCTTGAGCACCTGCTCACACTGTAAGCGATGCATTTGCAATCATATTCACAAATTTGTTGGGTTGAAAATAATAATCTGCCAAACTTGTGGCCATCTTTTTCATTTAGGAATCTGAGTCGTAATCATCTTGGTGGCCCACTTCCTGCAGAATTTGGGAATCTTAGAAGCATACAGATAATGTGTGTTTTATTTGAAACTCTTCATTTAAATCCAGTTCAATTTAATGAATTATGTGGCTTTAGATGCTATTCATCTGCAAGAATTTTTCTGCCCATTCTTGCAGTGATATGTCATTCAACTACTTGTCCGGCCATATTCCTGAAGAGTTGGGGCAGTTGCAGAATATTGCATCTCTGTAAGTTTGCTATCGCATTTCTGCTACTTTATTGTCTTTCTTGAATCTTCTTTTATTTTAGAGTCAAGTTGATCTTTTCTTACTGCTGTTTGTTTTGTTTTGTAGGATACTAAATAACAACAATCTGCATGGACTCATTCCTGATCAGCTAACTAATTGTTTCAGCCTTTCTGTCTTGTGAGTTCTGCTCCCCTGAGATTTACCATACTGGAGGCTCTCTTGATTACTAATACTTGTGTGTTTTAGGAATGTCTCCTACAACAACTTGTCAGGAGTTGTTCCTCCCATTGGAAATTTTTCACGGTTTACTCCTGACAGGTAATGGGGATAAGCACTTTTTTTTATAGTCACTCATATATGGTCCTTTGTTTGTTACTTGTCATATCTTTCCACAATTTTTATCGAGTTATAATTTTTTTATCATCAGCTTCATGGGAAATCCATTTCTATGTGGGAACTGGTTGGGTTCTATATGTGATCCGTATGCACCTAGACCAAAAGGTAATTTGATGTGGCACATTCAAATCTTGTGTCACTTTGCCCCCTCATTTGGGTGATAGTGTTGGTGACTCTGAATGCCTCGTTCTGGTAATGTGCAGTAATTTTCTCAAGGAAAGTTGTGGTTTGCATAACATTGGGCTTTCTAATGCTACTAGCTATGGTATTAGTGGCTGTATACAGATCAAATCAACCGGATCCCCTTGTGAAAGAATCTATGAAGAGCATCCAAGGTATGTTTGCTGACTGGAAGATATCTTTGTAACCGACAATCTTCTTGCTCTCTATGATGGGCCTTTTTTTTTTTCTTGCTCAGGTCCTCCTAAGCTTGTCATTCTTCACATGGACATGGCTATTCACACCTATGAAGACATAATGAGACTCACTGACAACTTGAGTGAGAAGTATATGGTAGGTTATGGTGCTTCTAGCACTGTATATAAGTGTATATTGAAGAACTCCCGGCCCATTGCAATTAAGCGGCTATATACCCAGCACCAACACAACTTGAGGGAGTTTGAGACTGAGCTTGAAACAATTGGCAGCATCAGGCACAGAAATGTCGTCAGCTTGCATGGTTATGCACTGTCACCCTTTGGTAACCTACTCTTCTATGACTACATGGAAAATGGTTCTCTTTGGGATCTTCTTCATGGTTAGTAACCTCCATTTTTTTTTGCCACAATGTGCAGCAATATTACAAATTTATTTATTAAGGTTCCCTTGCTAAATTTTCTTGCTACGGAATTTGTGGTAGTTGCGCATCCATTTTCCCTGTTTGCAGTGTGAAGCAAATCACCAGTGGTTTTGTGTTAACATGCTTGACAGGACCTTCAAAGAAGGTAAAACTTGATTGGGATGCGCGGCTTAAAATTGCTGTTGGGGCTGCTCAAGGTCTCGCCTATCTTCATCACGATTGTAATCCTAGAATTATCCACCGTGATGTCAAGTCATCAAACATTCTGCTGGATGACAACTTCGAGGCCCATCTATCTGATTTTGGGATTGCAAAGTCTATTCCAACAGCCAAGACTCATGCATCAACTTATGTTGTTGGAACCATTGGTTACATTGACCCAGAGTATGCCCGCACCTCTCGCCTAAACGTGAAATCAGACGTTTATAGTTTCGGCATTGTGCTTTTGGAACTTCTCACAGGCAAAAAGGCAGTTGACAATGAAGCCAACTTGCACCAGCTGGTATGGTCTTCCTGATATTGTATATTCTCTTCCTGACGACTTTTCTGAGTTCTCGCTAAAATTGATTTTTCTCCGTTCTGTTTGAATTCAGATATTGAAAAAGGCGAATGATAACACGTTAATGGAGGCTGTTGATCCAGAGGTGACAATCACTTGCGTGGATTTGTCCCACGTTAGGAAGACTTTCCAGCTTGCGTTGATCTGCACAAAGCCTCATCCATCGGAGAGACCAACGATGCATGAGGTTTCTAGGGTCTTGGTGTCGATGCTTCCATCTCCGCCGGCAGCCAAGCCAAGCGGGGCACCGTCCAAGACCATCGACTATGCTCAGTTCGTGATCGATAAAGAACGGGCCCAGCTGAAAACGCCACCGCAGAAGCAGCAGCAGCAAACTCAGGGCGAAAGCAATTCCTCAGATGCCCAGTGGTTGGTTAGGTTCGGCGAACTTGTCTCCAAGAATACTCGTTAGAAAGGTCTGCGTTTAATTTTTGCCATTTGCCTTGGGTTGAAGAGTGGGAGCAGTGTTTGAATGGATGAGGTGGGTCCCAAATTTTGGTTGTATGGGGTTTTCTGTTCCAATCTGGAGTTAGATGCATGTTCAACAACTTTGTTTTGAAATATGGTGTACAAGTAATTTGCAAGTTCTAATAGAAAATTCTGATCTGGGGGCGAGGAATTTACCGTACGTTGTATGTGTTCTCTCGACGCTTGATTAGTTGATACACTGGGATCTTTGCTAACAGGAAGGGCCCTTTAGATAGATTTGTGTGGTTTTTGTCTGTAATATGCGGGCTCCTGAAATTTAGAAAAAATAGTGATTAGTTTCAGGGTTTTATGTTTAAGAAAACGGAAACCTAATTAAATAAAGTGTCGGACCGTGAAATCTTCTCTTGGTACTTTTTAATTTCATTTCATGTTGTCATAAATGATTGTCATATTATTTATTTGTATGCGTAACTTATATTTTGATGCAAGATGTTATGGCTAGTATAACTGTATTACATGCTTAATGTCTTAATATGTTTCACTAAATTATTTTCGATTACTATCGGAATATTATAATTATTAATTATTATTGTTATATATTAAAAGTTGGTATATTGTTAAATCGTTGTATTTTCATTTGTTAAATAAGAAAACAAAATACTTTTAGTGCTATTGTTTATTGATCTTTGAACTTGGAAGGCAAGATAGGTTTACTTTTTAATTTTTAACTTGAGATGGAAAATTGAAAATAGATACATGAAAATTGGCACTAAAAATTAACAGATAAAAACTAGTAAAATCAAATAGGGTTAGGATTTCTTGATATCTGTTTTAACGATGGGGCGCAGGCAATGCATATCTCTTAAAATTGTTGATGCTATCTATGGTTTTTATTTTCCAGTTTAATGCGGCAACCAGCAGACGCTTTCAGAGTGAGATTCGTAAAACAAAACCTCCTTTGTGGTCTGGTTCCTGCGCTGTTTTCAAACCCAGTTGTATTTCGCTGTACACTGATAGACTTCTCTTAATATTTTCAGATGGATGATTTTGTTATTTCTGAGAACAAATTAGCTTTGCTTTAGGTTCCATATGATCTAACCTGAATTGCAAAAGAAGGAAACTCTGCAAATCTGATGCCTGCAAAAACCTCTACATTGATTCTTACTTGGGAGGCGGGACCCCTACAATGGCTTCTTCCCCGGTGCTTTAATGGCGTCAACAACGATCCTACGTACTTCCAGACTTCTGAACAAGGGATTGTATTGTGGGCTCAGAATTTTCAGTTCATTGGCTTAGAAGAGAGCATATTAAATAAGATGTTGAACGAACGACACCTTGATTCCTGGTTTGAAGGAAGCGGGGAGGTTCTCCTTAGAGCCCTATTGTAAAACGGTGGAATGAAATGAAAGCAGTTAAACTCAGAAGACGTGTGATATTTTTGGAAGTTCAACAGACATTTTGTTACAGTTCTTCCATGTAACTGACCTTACTCCTCTGAGGTGGTCTGGGGTGAGAAATTGCATCCCCCTCGAATTCAGATTTCAGGGACAGCTGACATTAAAGATTGAAATAAGAAGATAAAGAGAAACAAATGAAGAAATGAATAGGAACAACTCTAGGATGTTAGGTCCAAGATCTATGCACTGATCCTATGTTTGTAACTAGAATTTGTGAAAAAAAAACAAATGAATAAAAATAAATATTCCAATAGCATGTCAAAGTTTATATAAATAAGAATCTCACTTAAAAAAAAAAGAATCGAAATAAGTTTATATGGATTTTTGTATATATGAATATACGAGTTCCTTTTGCTGACTTCTAATTCTTAATGTAGCCTAGAGGATGAGATGAAAATATTTTCCATTACTTCCTATCCTCTACTCTCTCCCAAATGAGAAGAAAATATTTTAAAGAGATTTAATAATAAAATGAAATATAAATGAGTGAAATGGCATGAAAATATTTTCTTCTCCTTGGAGATATATGAATGGAAGTAATGGAGAGCAACTAGCTACAAAAGAAATAATAATAAAGTAACGGAGAGCAATAGAAATAGATGGCATAGAAGGGTATTAAAACAATATATAACCATTATACCTTTTTAACAAAAAGATATAATGTGGCTAAGTAAAGGCAAATTTGAACTTTTAAATAATTAAAGTTAAGTGTTGTCAAAACACAAAATCAAGTTATCTATTTCCATCTCATCAGTTCTCACCGAATTTAGGGAGACAAAAATATAGGATTTTGGATGGAAATGAATAAAAAATGTTTCAATTAGTTTTCATTCTATTTCATCGCTGGTACCTATCTTAAACGAGTAGAATGTTGTTCCATGAATTTCCCTCTTTCCCAAATGCACTTTAAGAAGTAAAGAGGATAAATAGAAGAGAAGGATGGAAGATAATCTAAATGTATATGGTATCCTACCTTGTTGAATAATTCAATTGGTGGACTGTAGGATACTCTGTTATCATTTGGAAGCTTGAGATCCTGCAGGTAGTAAGAGCTAGATTTATTTCATATTATAGTGTCATAGAGATCTACTTGGAAGCTTGAGGGATTAATGTTAACAGTCACCCTTTTGACAAGAGGGCGGCAAGCTTGGACTCTTTTTCGCATTTCATACTTCTCTTGCCTGCACGGATAAGCATTTTCACGGTTCAACCTGAGATATGAATAGTTGGCAATAGCATTCATAAGGCGGTGTGCTTGGGGAATGATTTTCCAAGCCAGCTGGGTTCCAAAGAAACTCTTTTTTAGGTGGCAAACTTTGAAATCAAAAGAGGTTCACAGTTCAAACTTTTACCTTCCAACGTCTTTGGTCCCATTTTCTGAAATAGACTCAGGATTCTGTATGTTGACTGCCTGCAATTACGAACTTACAAGCTTCTGAGCAGTGAATAAATAAGCATCAATAACACGAGACCTAGTATAATTGCCAGAAACCGAGTATAAACTCAAAACAATCTAAGAAATTATTAGAAAAGTGTATGGATAGGTGTTCAAAGAGCACAAAAGTCCACAATATAGAGACAATTGCCTACATTAGTAGATGAGTGTTGCTTGGCCCTCTCTGATGTCTTTGAGTGGACCACCTAAAAAGCAAAAGAAATTGAGGGTTGTAACAGGGGTCAGTATTGTGGAAAGAACCTATTTCTCTATGAAACTTTCTGCATCTGTGATTGAAAATATTAGGGTGCGTTCTCTTTACTTTTTAATTTTCAATTTTGAATTTTAAATTCATTTTTAGTTTTCTGTTTTAATAGTCTATTTTTAGAAAACTGAAAACGTGTTCTCTTTGTCATTTTGAAAAAATATTTTTCAAAATAGAAAATTAGAAAACACGTTCTCTTTGAAATTTTAAAAATATTTTTTTAATAATATTTTATTCAATAAATTTGATTATTAAGTAAATTATAAATATTTAATGTTAATATATTATTAAAAAAATATATACATTTTAAAATTAAGGAATTTTATAATATTTTTTTCAATTACAATAATAAAATATGAATAAATAAATATGTTTTGAGTTTTGAGTTTATTTTGGATAAAAACACTCAAAACAACTTTTTATTATTTTGAGTTTTCTTTGTAAATTTTTTTTTGTTTTCAAAAATACATTTTCAAAAACAGTAAAAAGAACACGTTTTCATTATTTTAGAAAATTGAAAACTAAAAATGACTTGAAAACAGTAAAGAGAACGCAACCTTATTTTTTTTTATAACCACAAGTGCCCAAAATTATCAAATTGGAATGAAATACGGAAGTATTGACACCTGACAATTTACTTGAGACAATGGAGACCGTGCCCTGTTCTTCTTTTGAAGTGGCAGAGGAACCTTGAGAATCTGCCAAACCCAAATGCGTACAACACAAAATTAAAACTGGCAACTTCATTGATTACAGCTTCATGAAATTAGGAAAACAAAACTTATTTTCCTTTTATTGAAACTACCAACTTTTCTGTTCAAAGGCCTTGATTTTAATGTAGAAGCCACTGATTTTGCATGTTCCCCTGAGTCTGAACTACTCCTGGACCTGCAATTAGTACATGCCAATGCCTTTAGTGAAAGAATTCTGCAAATTCTACATCAGGACATAGCCCAGCAGATACCAGTACAATCTGACAAGGAGCTTACCTATGTTTTTGAGCTCTTTGTGCAGTTTCCAGATGAGGCCCTCTGGGAATAGTAACTTTGGACTTGGAACTAAATGTACTAGCATCAAATTGTCGAACTTGCTTTATATTTTTTTAATAAAAACAGAAGGGGGAGGAGGGGGAATGGCAAGACATAGAAAGAAAGGAGAAAGAAGAAAGAGGGAAAAAAAGATGAGTGATTAAAAAGATCCACTAGTATGTAAGAATATGTTGACCTAAATAGACTTAGAATGCGTTGAATAAAGTGAGTAATCATTATAACCTTAAGTTAGTAACAACAAACAATTCAGGTAGATAAATTACCTTGGATAACTTGTGTAACAACAAGCTTTGGTGCTTTAAACGAGCAACCTGGTTCACGGCATAACGACATTCTTATACATCAATGGACAACAACATGAAAAAGAAATGGAAATACCTGCTCATGTGTCAATAGACCAATACAAAGGAAGGCACAAATCTACAAGTGTCTAAGGAGCGCATATACTTCTATGGACATGTCAAACACTAATTCAAAAGTGTTTTTTGGTTTTTTGAATTTCTCTATAGGACTCAAATTAGTCTAGCTTTCAGAAAGAAAATGATGTATTCTAATTTTTTAAGCACAGCTGATATAATGGTATCACAGTCATTTGATGCACCTATCATTAACAGATCGTCACACATAACAAAATTGATTTTATCTACAAATTTTACAATTCTAAGGCATATGATAAGATTTGCCCACCGAAATATGCAGACCAACATAAAAATGAAATATCAATAAAAGAGTACTTCAACTACACCTTACTCAGATAGCCATTCTCTAGTTTTTGCCTTTTAGTAGCACAACTGCCAACCTCATGAGGGCTCCTTGAACTTCTCCCAACCATTTTAGTCAATGGCCTCTGACACCTGGCAGTTAAGGGTGGAGAAATGAAAGGAAGATAGAGAAATTGGTGTTTGGGTGGGGGGATGATAATAAACAGACTACAACATAGCAAAGCGATAGTTGGGAAAAAAAAAATCCCCGTCTAGCAGGCAACAAAATTTAGAGATCAATAAGCAACTGTTGCTATAAATTATCTTAAAAAGGAACAGCTATAACCTTCCTGATAATTGGCAGGAATAGACCTCACTGGCTCCATTTAACTTGGCCAAATGACTTGCTGTAGGTTTCATAAAAGTTGAGCTCCTTATTTTGGATGGCATGGCCATAGAGTTTCTTTTCATTTTTGGAATACTATAAGCCATATCATGACAAGAATTTGGTCCTGAAAAGGCATAAATTAGGAACCAATTAATTGACCAGAGGAAAGGGTGGGTAAACATTACTTACAAAAAACAAAAGGAGAAGTAAATGCTTAGCTTACTTTTTTATTATTAAGGAAAAACAAATTCATATAAAAGGGAGCCTACGCAAACGTTGAAAGTTTGTCAGGCAGGCTCCTAAACTAACTTAATCCACCCCATTGGAAAATAAACCTAAAAATTGAAGTACTAAAAAGTGAAGAAACATACCTGCATGAAGGATTTCTGTTCAATGATGAGAAAATTTGAAAAACAGCAAGGAAAGACACATAGCAGAGATGACAAGTTACGGTTAAGTAGGCAATAATCTGATTTTTTTTGGGTAAACTGGGTGGAATAAGTACTAAAAGATGACCAAAGACCATATCCTGTGCACATAAAGCAATATTACCAAGAGAGAAACATAGTAAATCTCTAACGAGGATCAGTAATTGAAGAACTAGGGATACTAACATAGTTGAGATATATATAACATATCAACCCTTAATCCTACTATGTTAGGCCAGTTAGAGATAGGAATATTTGTGTGTGAGTGTGTGTGCATGTCTTTACTAGCTACAGACATAACAGTAATATCTATGAAGATACTACGTCAACTGAACATAGGAGATGTCATTTAATCATAAAGTTAAACATCAATTTTAACATGGGAAAATTAAATTATGTCATCAATCATATGCTATATTGCTATTGTAATAGAAATCTGGGAAACATTCAAATTTAAGGTCAATAAATCATCTGTCAAAAATATGTAAGTTCACCAAACAAGAAAATTCATCATCCAACACATTATTACGATCTAAACCCATCAATCCATATCCAATATCATCAATATTTCACACATCATGTGGCATATCAGATATGTAAATTTGGGAGGCCTGACTAGTATATGTGTTGTAAATGTTGGGTTATTCTTCCCCCTGTTATCTCTATGTTTTATACCAAGGATTCCATCCAATAAATAACTGGAAGTAAAAGAAAAAAATTTATTAATGAAAAAATGGAAACGGACAGGAGCATTCTAGAGCCAATCAATCAAATAGATATGAATATTAAAAACAAGTCCAATGATGCCATCAGTATCTTCCTTTAGGATGGTGGGAATGGTATTTTACAAGTTGCGATGCAGTAATATATTGGAGACAATTAAATCTGGGGTCTTGGAAGACACCATGCAGTACAAGAAAAATCAAAAAGAAACTTGTGTCAGATAGTCTCTATCAGTTTCTTTATTCTTGTTTCACAATGAGGTGTAACTACTTATCTGTTAACCTTATGTATATCAATATAGGGCCTGACTGTCAACATATTACTTCCGGTTCCTAATATTGCTAGTTAAAATTATAGGGCCATAATTCAGATAAAAATTACAACAAAGAAATAGAAATACATAAGTTTCCCACATAAGGAAAATGGCAGCATGACAACGCAGTAAAATTCTCTCCAAGGAAGGAGAAAGAAAGAAAGGGGTAACTCCTCCCAGTAAGAGTATTTTATTCGATAACATGGTTTGAAAATTTGAATCTCCTGATTGGATTTTATAACGTGGTTTGATTCTCCAAATTGGGTACATCACAAATAAAGATCAAGATCACTTTTGAATTATCATTTCTCGTATAAACACAAATTTCAAACATGTTCAATAGTAAATAGTAACAGGCAATACTAAAGGAAAAGCCTCAACAGAACCTAGATTTCATCAAATTGTTTTTCTATTTTTCCTGAAAGCAGCAGAATTTCTTCAAGGTGTATCGTTGCTAAAAACTATCTATGATAGAGGAGAGTAATACCATTTTTGTTGTCATATGATACACCACCTTCAGAATCCATGTCAGAGTCCAGGTTCCCGCCACTAGAAATCATGCTTTCCCCATCATTTGAACACAGAGAGGAATTTGTAGTTTCTACTCTGATGTCTTCTCTCCATTTCAACTTTAATATAAATGCTGAATTTTCATTTTTTTTGCAGGGGGAGGAGGGGGTGCAAGTGAGACAAATATTAACCTAGGCATGAGTTAAATATAAGAAAGGAAGTGCATCATTGCAGAATAAATAAGAAAGGTTGATTTTGGCATGCAAACTGAAGACAAACAGATTGAGAACAATAGAACATGCCTAATGAAAGAAGTCTAGCTATGACACATCCATCCACGTAAATAGCAGAGCAATTTTTCTTTCTTTCTCTGTTTTTTTTTCTGTCAATGAAACACCAAAATAGTTCAGAGAGTGTAAATAAATATGAAGTCCCGTTGGAGAGAAGCTAGTTGATCATAAAACTAGAGCTGGCTGAAGACAAATGATTAACCTAATTGTCCTGTTCCCCTCTAATTTTCGTGATTAAGAACCTAAATTTGCCTATAAAACGTGAAGAACTCGTACAACCTTCTCGCTCTCTTAGATTCAGATTATATAACTGATTGACTTCTAGCATTAGAATACCTGGACTACAACCACACATTGCAAGGGTGCTATCATCGATCAAAATAATTGACCGGACAAAGCATCAATAAGCAATTGATTGAACGAAATACATCCTCCATTGGCATTCTTTTAGACTCGGGAAACGCATAGCTATTCGAAAATGCTACCATTGGCATTCAGCCAAATGAAATTTCAAAGGTCCAACGAATAATCAATCAAATGAATGGACCGAACGAAATTCATATGCGCGAACAAATTTTGAGCCTAATGCATCGCTTGAATTCAAACGCTTACGAGAAGGCGAATAATTTCCAGAATAGTCAAACCAGCGATCGGCCTCATGAGCCTCGGAAGGCGATTCCGGCCGAGTGAAATCGAAGAAGCGAGCGGCATCGAACTCGTAGCAGGAATCAACTTCAGAGGCGTCGTCGGAACAATCCGCCACGAAGTCCTCCAATTCCTCGTCCATATCTCCGTGCAATGCGAGATTCTCCGAAAAGCGAAATTTCAGACGAAGAAACCAGAGGACTCCATTGACGTCCTCCTGCCTTTCTCCTTCTGTGAGTTTGCAGGATGGATTTCTTCGGTGGCGAAACCCTATGGATTGGGAGGAAACGAGCGAATGAGAGGATTTATATTGGCGAGTAGCGAAATTTGCGTGTTTTGCAGAGGGGGCATGGAAGGAAACAGTGATGACGTGCGTCCCGGTATATTTATAGAGAGAGCATCGACATGGACATATATACACTAGCGGTAAAGGCCGGCCAGGCCAAATCGCAAAGCCGGACGCTGAAATAGTGAAATTTTTGAAAAAGTGGGACCCTCTCTTCAACAGATGGGATAGTCCCGCTGTCGTTTCCCTCTTCATTATTGTTGTTGTTTGTTTTTTTTTTTATTTTTCAATTCTATTTTTATGAAAAAAAATACACGCATTAACTCTGAAATTTAGATAATTTTAAAATTAATTCTTAAATTTTGAAAAAATATATATAATTAATACTTTTAAAATTTAATATTATGTTATGTTATAATTTTAACTTGTGTTAGTTAATCGCATTAAAATATTTTAAAATAACAACATATTCTTATATTTTTAAATTTTTTCTTCTCTCTCATTTTTTTTCTCACTCCTCTTAAGTGTTCTCTTATTTTGTTAGGTAGCATTTGTTAAAATGAACAAGATAAGAGAGTATCAAGATAAGATTGAAATGCTTTCCGCATCAAGATATAGAATAATCAAGATAAGATTAGAAAGCATTCCAAGATTTTTATCAACCTGTTTGTTAAATTTTTTGAAATGCATTAGAGGACACAATCGTCACTTTTTTTTTATCTATAAAGATCAAGATATGCTTATCTTGAGGGAGGGAAGAGATAAGTATATATTAAACAATCAAGATAAGAAATCATTAATGACGATTCTAATAATTATTAGATAAATTTAACAAACATGTTAGAAATGATAGAAGTTCGGGATGCATTCCATATCTTGATTTTTCTATCCCATATTTTGATTAACAAACGCCTCCTTAGTGGCAATAATAATCTCTTTTTGGTCTCCAAGACATAAGTAAAAAAGTTAGATGAGTAATATATTAATATTAATTCGATAAATTACAAATTTGATATTTGCTCTGTGAAGAGTTAAAGATTCAACTTACAATTTATTTCTTTTAACGTAATCGAAAATACGAGTACCAAAAATCATCTAAGAATGGTCATTCAAAGAATAGTCTCTTTTTTTCAACTATGGCCTTAATTAACAATAGCCATGATTCTTTATTGTCGGTGATGGTGTTCTTTTGCCACTCTTTTCTTTTCCTTTATTTCTTGTGTTTCTTTAAAAATTGAATCATTTAATCTATATAAAATGTGAGTTTATGACCCTTCGATTTGTAGAGGGGTTTGCTTTGATGGAGACGAGTTTTTTTTTTTCTATTTGCACACAAAGGTTTTCTTTTTTGTTTTCTTTATAGATAGATTTATTTTTTTGTTTACGTTGAGTTTGTCCAATTTGAACATGTGAGGGGGATGTTTTTGGAGAGGGAGGCACATATTTTCTCATTTTATCAATATCAGACAAACATTATGTTACTCGACACAAACAACATAACATTCATATCTCTATATAATATTTTTCTTATTTTCAAACTAAAATACTTATGGGTTGCTATGGACCATTCAACCTTTGCTTTTTTTTTTTTGTCTCAAATGAGATGAGAGAGAAATTGATGAAAAATAAGAAGGAATAAAGAGTTAAAGTCTTTTTGTTTATCAATATAGGATGTTATTATTGTTTTTCAAACGTTAAAGGTAGTTCTTATAATTTTGCTAAACTTGGTTAATGTTCTTTGTATTTTACTATTTTAATTAACGTTATGTTTTTTTGTTAAAAATAACATTTTATTAAAATTGATAGTCAAAAATTGAATAACTTCAACAATTAAGAAAAACAAATCATAAATTTGATTTCAAAATTTCTGATTTTGCAAATAACAAAAGCAAAAAATCATATTAAAACAAGCTTGTATTATTTTAAATCATTCTCATTTGCCTTCCAAGAGATAACAAGATATGTTTAGTATTTCATTTTTTATTATTAATTAAAAAGTTAAATCAATATCATAAATTTTTATATCTAAAATAAGCCCAGTTCATAAGATGTTACCAATCAATTATCAATGTCGAAAGACAAGACATGCCTAGAGCCTTGCCAAGGAAGATGAAGCCAAAGAGCACGCTCCTGCATGCATCATCCTTGGAATCCAAATTCAAACTGAAGGGAGGAAGATGACGACAAGGAACACAGAGTCACAGGGGAAGCTTTTCTCTCTTTATTTGATTCCTCTGGGTAAAGGTGACATGTGGCCATTAAGAGAGACCTAGATGCCCTAGTCCAGGCTTGTAGGAAGCGGCCGTCTTGTATTTTTCATTAAATGATTAATATTTTCTATTTTATGTTGCCGCTCTACCCTTATTATTATTAACAGGAATTATTTTTATTACTTAAAAGTTTAATAATTTTGTTGTGTTTTCATATTGTACTTGTTGGTTTCACCATGTCAACTAAGTTATGGAACACAACTATATCAATTATCTTCATTCACCACCATCTCATGAAATTTCTCCATGTGAAGATGGTGTTCAAACTTCATTTCATCATTACTCCGCCAGGGGATATTATCCACTGCCGGTCCCAAGCCCGGATAAAGGAGGAGGGTTGCGTTAGGTAGCCGACAGCCAGCGTAAAACCTAGTCGGATCCAAATATGAATTCTAGACAAACTATCTATTGGGATGTAACCCACATAGAAGTCTAGAATTCATGTAGCCAACCCCACATAGTGGGATAACGGCTGGATATGTTGTTGTTGTTGTTGTACTTAAAAGTTTAATAATTTGTGCTTTCACAAAACTAACCTCAAACAAATAAAAAGAAAAAAAGGAGAAAATATTGGAAACAGGGTGCTTAGACTATCTCCGAGACTCCAACGCTATTTTCTATTTTGTTTTTTATTATATTATAAATAATTTATTTTTTATTTTAATTTTATCTAAAAAATTATGCATACTCCAACCATACTCCTTATTCTCTTTTCTATTCGACTCTCTATTTAATTTATTTATTAATAAATTTTAATTTTATTTATTTTATCTTACTTGTAATTTTCACTATTATAAAAAATTATACACAAATACATATAATCAATAATTAAATACACAAAAATAATCATATACATACATATACAAATTAATAATTAAATACATAAATTAATAATTAAATATATACATAAACAAAATCAATAATCAAATACGCACATACACAAATTCAATAATTAAATACACAAATATATAATATTACTCATCTAATATATAAATAAATAAAAAAATTAAAAAAAATCACAAATTAATTTAGGATGGACAATGAACAGCAAGCCGCGCAAGTACCATTGTTGTTCGTTTTGCTCCTCTCCGACAATGCTTCTGCTGGTCGTCGAACGCGGTGGTTGATTTTTTCTTTTACCGCGCCTGCACTTTCTCTTCTCCAAATATGTTGTTGCCGTGTTTGAATCTTCTTTTCTCCTAGTGTATGTAGAGATGGGAAATGGATGGGTCGGACCAAATTTGACCTGCGAGGGAGATGGGTCGGGTCAGGGAAATGAAAATTGAGGTCCAGCACAACTATGTGACCCTTAATAAATGGGCCAAAGCGAGCCTGCTGGGCAAGGTCGGCCTGTGAACCATTTATTTATTTTTTTTTAAACATAATTTTTTAAATAATTTTTTTTATTTTTTTCTCAAATGTAACTAATATTTTTTAAAATATGTTTATAAGTAAACATTGTTTACTTATAATTTTATAGTAAACATAATTTTACAAACGTAATTTTTTAAATATATTTTTTAATTTTTTGGTGGGCTGGGTCTGGTCGTGGGTCACATATCACTAGCCTGACATGGCCTTTATTTTGCTGGGTAACCCGGCCTGACATGGCTCGTCTGCTACAGTACCAAGCTGAGCATGGCCTATTTATTTTTTATTTTTTAAACATAATTTTTTAAATATTTTTGTAACTAATATTTTTTAAAATATGTTTATAAATGTTTACTTATTATTTTTATATTTATAAAATTATGTTTACAATAAACATAATTTTTACAAACATAATGTTTACAGTAAACATTATATTTACAAATATTACAGTAAAATTATATTTATAGTAAATATAATTTTACAAACGTAATTTTTTTTAATTTTTTTTTTATATTTTGGTGGGCCGAGGTAGGTCATTTTAGCGGGTCAGATGGTGGGTCGGCCCACAGACCATTTTGGTGAGTCGAGCCAGATTGGAGATCACATATTACTGGTCCCGCATGACCTTCATTTTCTTGGGTAGCTCAGCCCGACCCATCTGTTACAGTATCAAGTCCGGCTGTGAGGTGGGCCAACCCGACCCATTTGCCATCTCTAAGGAGTGCGATTTTGTTCACCCCCTTTAACGGGGGTGAACGTCACCCTCACAGTTTTTGTGAGGGTGAAAAAAAGGGACGGAACGGCTTTCAATTGATTGCCGTTCCGTCCCTTTTTTTCACCCTCACAAATTTTGTGAGGGTGACGTTCACCCCGTTAAAGGGGGTGAACAAAATTGCACTCATCTCTAAGTATATGATTGACTCCTTTTAGCATTAATAGCCATTGTAGAGGAAGAGTTGGCAAGAATCCTCTTATAAATTTTGATCGTTACACCTAGCGATACTTTCGAGCTTTGTCTGAAATTTGATGAATAATTATGATAATGACGAGGTCCGTTGAAGACATCAATTGGAGTTGGCTCGTTATACTTAGCCTGAGCCTTGAGAAGCAAAAAATAGCAACGCCATGGGAGATGGCTTCATTGGAGATAGCATTAATGGCAAAAATAGTTAATAATGCATTAGCGTAGGGGCAATTAAGTCAAATCGTTGGGTCAGGACAGCAGCATCGCCATCGTCCCTTCCCAGCCAAGCAAAGCAAATCCTCAAAATTCCGGAACACAGCCAAATAATCATCACGAACCAGACGAAGAAACAAACAGACCCTCAAAACTCAAACCACTTTGTCTCACTTCCACAGCCGGAGCCACCAAGGAAACTACAGCCCCTCCACGGCCGTCGGCTACCGACCACTACGCACGGTGAGTCCTATGACCCAATCCCGATTCCAGTTAAGCCGGACGACGGACGCTGACGACGAAGCCCGAAACCAGGTTTCCACCGGGGGCGGAGGAACGGCCATGAGGCTGATAGTGCCATTACAAGGCGTGGTTCAGGGAAGGGGCGGCCTTATATTGGGCTCGCTCATTCCTTGTGCTCTATTCTACTTCCTCCAAGTCTACCTCAAACGACACCGTTCGCCGCCAAACCCTCCCTCGGACATCGGCGAGCTGTTGCGAACGGCATCGCGCTCGAATCTTGCGAGAAGCGCATCGGTTGGGCGAGCTCACGTTTCGTCTAGGGCAAGTTCGATTGCCAAGTCGAACGATTCGCCGTATTACATTGGGTTGGATAGGGTTAGGGAAGATGCCTATGACGAATTGAAGAACCCTAACGGCATCGTTCAGCTCGGATTGGCAGAAAATAGAGTATGCTTTTGTTTTGTTGATGATGTATGGATTGGTTATTTGTTGTTTTTAACTGTTTTTTTTCTGGCGTTTTGGTGGCTGTAGCTTTCTCTGGATTTGATTGACCATTGGCTTTTGCAAAATTTGAGTGTTTCGATGCTCGGAGGAGGTGGTGGTGATTTGGGGATTAGTGGAATTGCTACTTACCAGCCTTCTGATGGATTGTGGGAATTGAAAGTGGTGAGATGTGATTGATTATGATCTATTGAACGTTTGTTTGCATGACTTGGCTTTGTGAATTTACTGGTGTAAATTGCCCTGGATTGCAACCTTTTGACATTAATGCAACTTTGCTTCTTCAAATGCAACAACTAATCTAAAGATAAGACGTTTGGTTGATGATATCCCAATTCAAGATGTTTTACACTTGTGCGCATGACATATAATTGGTAATTTTGAATTTTATAGCCCCTATTGGAAAGGAAGAACAGATTATATAGTTGTCTTTGGGGTGCAAGCAACCTAGATTTCTTCTCATTAATATGAAGCTCTGAATGAAATGTTTACAGCAAATGTCTTGTGAATTTCACCAGCGTTTTTGGTGGCCTTTGTGGATTTCTTCTACTACATTGCTCTGAAACTCTCCTTCTCATGCGTCATGTGTGTGCACAAGAACTTGGAAAGTGAGTTCTTAAAATAGTAACTCACTCAGTTATACTATTTTTAGGAGGAACCAAACTATACTTTTCTTAAGTTCTGTAAGAGAATGTTACAATTATTGGACTAATGATGATGACAAGAATTGATAATAAGTTATTCTGCTTATTAGTATGTTGAGCCTAGAAGTAAAAATAATGACACTGCATATATGAGGATCTAGATGTTGCTGCATGTTTGAGCATGCTTAAGGCCCGCATGCAGTTTGGAACAATAATTCTCTATCATTTGATTTTGCATACTCTTCTTTCCCACCCAAAAGCCTATCTGAATAAAGGTGCTATATTGAAGATAATTTACAGGTTGTATAGAAGATATGCCACATTAATGCATTGAAGTACTCTCTTTTGTTTAGTTGGATGAAAAAGAAGAAATAGAAAAAAAAAACTAGTTATCAACTGTTCTGTGGTTATGATGTTTCAATGTTCAGGATGGTAGACAGCAAGTGCTTCCCTAAATTCTATGACGAAAGAATAAAATTGAAACCAAACCTATCATTTGTTACTACTGTTGTTACAGTTTGCCCGTGTTAAACAAGCAGCTTGTGGGTCATGGAATAGTTACATTTTGCATTTTTAACAACTTTCAGTCCATCTTGCAGGCAATGGCAGGTTTCATGTCCCAGATTATGGGAGGAGCAGTGTCTTTTAACCCATCACAATTAGTACTAACAGCTGGTGCCACTCCTGCAATTGAGATACTCTGCTTTTGTTTGGCAGATCAGGGGAATGCATTCCTTGTTCCCGCACCATACTATCCTGGGTAAGTCTACTCTTCCCAATTTAGTTACGTGAAACAGAAAACAAATGCTTTTAATTTTAGAACAACTGTTAGTAGTTTCTGACTTTTCAACAATCTTCAGTTTTGATAGGGATATAAGGTGGCGTACAGGGGTAGAGCTTATACCTGTTCACTGTCGTAGCTCTGACAACTTCACCTTAAGTATAACAGCTCTTGATCAAGCCTTCAACCAGGCAAGAAAACGGGGACAAAAAGTTCGTGGAATTCTCATCTCAAACCCTTCTAATCCTGTTGGCAGTCTTCTGACTCGAGAAACACTCTACAATCTCTTAGATTTTGCCAGAGAGAAGAACATCCATATCATATCTGATGAAATATTTGCAGGGTCCACCTTTGGAAGTGTTGACTTTGTAAGCATGGCTGAAATTCTGGATTCTGAAGATGTTGACAAGAACCGGGTTCATATAATATATGGGCTGTCCAAAGATCTGTGTCTCCCGGGCTTTAGAGCTGGGGTTATCTATTCCTTGAACGAACATGTTTTGACAGCTTCCATGAGGTTGACTAGATTTTCTTCAATTTCAGCACCAACCCAGCGGCTACTAATTTCAATGCTCTCTGATTTGCGGTTCATGAAGGAATTCATTGAGACCAACAGAAAGAGGGTACAATCAATGTACAATTTGTTTGTGGCAGGTTTGAAAAAATTGGGGATTGAGTGTGCAAAGAGCAGCGGTGGTTTATACTGCTGGGCTGATATGAGTGGATTTGTTCGACCTTACAATGAAAAAGGAGAGCTTGAGTTGTGGGAGAGACTTTTAAATATAGCTAAGATCAATGTAACTCCTGGGTCAGCTTGCCACTGCATTGAACCAGGGTGGTTCAGATGTTGTTTCGCTACATTATCAGAGAAGGATATTCCTGTAGTTATGGAACGGATTAGGAGGGTTGTTGATACTTGTAAACCTCCCACTTGAAAATGTGAAATTTCTGGGTCTTAACTAATCTTTCTGATCGATGATGGCATTGTTCTACAGCATTTAACAAATAGGTGCTAGAGTAGCAGCAGGTGAACAGTCAAACGTTCCATTGAAATAAATATTCAATTTGATGAAGTTCTTCCGGATGTTGAGAAGTCGCATTGTGGAATTAATAAAGTTGTTACATTGCTGTGCGCAGAAATGAAAAGCTGTAACAGTTCACAAAGTAATGGTTGAAAAAGCCAACTATGTGTGGGGTGATTTTTAGCCATAAGGCATGGGTTTTTTTCTACATCAGTTTCAGTTGCAGCTGCCTCTTCCACTTCTGCTGCAGTTTTGCAATCTTCTTGTTAAGTCCGAAGGTGCAGCATCCAACTGCTGTCTCCCTCATAGATTCCTGCCACTTTACAATCAGGCAAGAAATGGATATATTATCAAATTTCATGTGCAAAGAACTGGTGCTTGCATGTAATTGTTGTTTCTATGATGTATAAATGAACTGGAGGGGAGTAAGACAGAGGCTTTCATTTTTACGTTTCACAGGACTCTTACGTTCATTTGACATTGCCTCTGGTTTCCAGGTACAGAAACCATTTATAGTTGCCAGTATGAATCAACACAAGTTATGAAGAGTTCAAGAATTACCATGGAGAGGTTCTGCATCTGCATTTGAACAACTTTTCTATGGTTACTCCTCCTTCGGCTCATCATTATCAGCTCACCAAGTGTAAATGGCCTTACTGCAACAGTGCGATTGCTTTCCCCGTCAAAGTATTTCTTTTCTACTTCCACTTGAGTATGAGTTCTTTTCTCTGAGCTTCCATGCTTGTCAAGAAAGCTTGAATGGGGTGATAACAAGGGAAATAGGTGCTCCAAAAAAGATGTTCCAACTAGGCTTGTTGTTCCAGTTGCATAGCTGCTTGTACTGCTGTTGGTTTCAGAAGCAGGCGAGGAAGGCGCACTTTCAGTTTCATTCTCCATCGAAGAAGACTGCAACACGGGAACAGCACTAGAAACAGCCACAGTTGATATAAGGCCATTGGCTTCCAGAGATTGAGCCGAGCAGAAGGATTGATCAGTTTCAAAACCACATGCTTCAAGATCTGATTCAGGATTAATCCCGTAGATTTTGTCCACGCCTCTGTTGTCATCGCCAAAGCTACCTTGCCCGTCGTCATTGTCATCATCATCATGAATGTCTCGAGAGCGTACCAAATAAGATTCTATAGCATCGAGCTTTTCTTGTGGGAGGTGAAATTCCAATTCTGGTTGGGGCTTGGAAAAGAAGGGAAAGGGTTTCCCAGGCTTTTCTTCCCACTCGAAGGGAACGGAAGCGACGAGCTTGACTGGAGGTGGAGTAACTGGATTAGCTGTTCGAGTGCTCGGTTTCCAGTCCTTTTTTGGCGTTCCTGGTTTTTCTTCCCAGAGAAATGGCACAGACACTGGTTGCCTGGGCTGCTTTCTGCTGCCACGATCCGGGGTTACAGTCAGAGTCTCAGCCATTGCCCGGTAAAATTTAGCACTCTATAGGCATAATCTCCCTTGCATTGTGCATATATAGGGTGTAGTCAAGTGGATTAGAAACAGTTTCTTCTGTCTGACCTTATATGCTAACTGCACCATTTCATCTTGGCGATTAGGTCCACCTAACCAAGGCAAAAAAATTAGTAGTTTCATGCTTGTCGGGCTATGCAAGTCCAATCTAATTGGATTTTGCAAGTTTGATTTTGTTGTTTCTGTTAAGTTTGAAGAGAGAACATAGACAAGGTCGTTTGATTTTTTTTTTCTTTTTCATGCTCTGTATTTGTTTCAGTCTTCTCTTATCTGGACTTGATTTCTTTAAACTTTTTAAAAAATGTCTCTTTATACATAATTACAAATACTAAAAGAAAAAAAATTATAATATATGAACTTTACAGAAACTCTTATCAATATATGAAGGACAAACAATTAATGCAAATAGATTTATCAAACAATATTGGTGTCTGGATGGTTTTAAATTTCTTCGGCGACAGTGTGCTAAACAGGCCCTAATCAATGTATTAGACTGGACTTGTAATCCAACAAGCCAGATTTGGGTTAAATTTTTTTGGTGATGCCTTTTGTGATTGGAAGTAAAAAATTAGGGGCTGTTTGGTTTGGAGATGTGTTTCAGTCTTTCATAAATTATTTTAATCATGTCGTCAAAGCCAAGAGAAAATAGGAAAATGAAATTGACATACAACCATACAAATACCCATATTGAGTAATCAAGGATTTTTTTTCCCTTTTATTACTACAATAGTGAAGATTGCTATTTATAGTTTCATTTTCAGTTTGAACCTCCATTTGAATTTGGAAGCATCGGTAAAATTATAAAACTTTATCATTCTCGTTGAACATATATTACCTGAATTTGCATTGATATAAATCAAAACATAAATAGATAAGTTAACAAGAAGAGAACAAGGACAAGGGTTCAACTTCGAGGGGTTGGTGGGAAAACAACAATGGGAAAGCGATGGCTTGAATTTGTGGGTAAGTAGGTGATCGTCACTTTCACTTTGGTCCATTTTCAGTACTAAGCTGCCAAGTGCCCAACACATTCCATAAAAGGAGGTGGAAGCTCAGCCACAAAAATAGAAAGAAAAAAAATTATAAATAAGAAAAATAAATTACCCTCGACACTAGGAATGAGCAATATTTTAGTTAAATGAAATTAATCGAATTGAATTGGTCAAAATTATTAGTTCTCGATTTAGTTGGTTTAGTTCAAGTTGTAAATTGGTTTGGTTTGGTTTTTAAGTTTGATAATTTTGATTATTTAAATTTAATTTAGTTTTTGTATAAAAAAATAAAAATTATTAAATCAATCTAAATATTAAAAATATCATCATTTTTGATCAACAATTTAGCAGAACAGAAGAAACAATGAAAGTATTCCAGTTAAACAGTTTGGTCTTTCGTTTTTTTTTTTTTTAATTTTTTCGATCAGTTTAGTTTTTTTCAATTTCTCTTAGTTTTTTAGTTTATTTGATTTGAATATCTATTTAATTAATTTAATTTAATTTTTGATATAATTTTGATTTATTCAATTTGAACAATTAATAACGGACTCATAACTCACCTCTACTCGACAACTTAACAAGTGTCACTAAATTATAACATGTATTTTTACATTTTAAAAATTAAGTTAATCTTCCATAAACTAACAAATTATTAAAAAAATCTTACAATTTTGAAAAATTTCAAGGGTAATTTGATATAGAACAATGTTATTTTATCTAAAATTTTATTTGGATCGCAAATTTTGGATGAAATAACGTTGTTTTATATAATTTTTGACTAATATAAAAAATATAATTTTTTAAAAAAGGAGAACTCTCTCTATTTATGCGAATTTTTAGAAATATAGAGTATAATTTATCTAATAAAAAACAAAACTCTCTTTGTGACAACAACCCGCCCACCCTCTCCCTGACCGACTCTCTCTCTCTCTCTCTCTCTCTCTCTCTCCGGGACTGAAGTCACTGTAGAAAAAGCAAGTTAGAAAATTCCGGAAGGTGGGGGGCCAAGCTTCAATCAAAGTGGCATGGCGCGGCCATGTATGGCTTCTGATCAAGCTTCTACTTCTTCGGGTAAGAGAGATTAAATGCATCTTTGTAAGGGTTGCAGGTGATAATTGTGTGGGGCCACCCAGGAGAACGCAGGCCATGGCCTACATCATTAATTTTAAAAGAAACTTTCTGAACTGTTCCTATTTGCCTTGTTCGTATCCAATTTGTCTCTCTGTATACCATAGATGATGGTAATTGTCAACAAGGGTGAACTATCTTGACAAGGGAAGAACTCGTACTTAAAGCCTCATAGCTATTGCTAAATGGAAATTGGGTTTACTCACCAGAGAGTTGACAGAGTAGTTTTCTCTGCATTTTTTAGCTAGAGATTTATGTTAATTTCTTTAATGCATATTCAAAACTAGTAATTTGATTTTCATCGATAATAATAATTAAAGAAGGGGTTGAGTTTTTGTCTGAGGAGTTAATTGTTAAAAAAGAGCATTTGAAATTTAGAATGATATACAAATAAATCAAAATGGTTAGGTCAACTTGATGAACTTTTTGTTCTCAATATTGAGAATTAATTATTTGTTTAATTGATGATGCCATGCTACAAGAGAATTTAAAATTAAAAAATATATATTTAAATAGCTAATGGTAATTACTAACATAATCCTACTTTTTTGGCCTCGATAAAATATCTGTCAATGTCACAAGTATGTTACAGATTAATAAAAATGGTTAGGTTAGGTCAATCAACAATAATCAGTTTTGAGTAATGGTAATCACTAAAATAATTAAGTTAGTTCCAACCATCCTAATAACTACACCTACTGAATCTAGATCTATTGATACCATGCATGCATATAATAATAATAATAATAATAGTACCTACAAGATCCGGAAAAGAATATGTTCACATGATCATAAATCATAATGTAACTAACTATATTGTAATCGGAAGCTCATGGGCATGGATTGTCTTGAACAATTCATAAGGGGAACCATATCATTTACAGGACTATATTACATTATGTGGATTCGGGTTTAGAAGCAAAACAAACCCTCACAGATCTGAAGCCGATCGATGAGTTCAATCTAGAAGATCAAAACCACGATCTCAAAATGGAAAATATTCCAAAAGAAGGAAGTTAAAATTAAGCAGAATATTAAACAAAAACAGTAATTCCTAGCTAGCTAGCCGCTCGAAGCCGTCAAATTCAAGAAGGTGCATTCTAACAGGGCCTTAGCATTCATCTCCCTCTCGAACCGACAAATGTAATTCAACCCAACAAGCAACTCAGTAATGGCGGCTTCAGTCTTCTCTTTGTTGGCAAGAAATAAGGTTTGAAGGAGAAGAACATTGGTTTTTGGCAACAAATTCTGCTGCTCAAAGCTCCGTTCACTTTGCCACTTTATCATATTATGAGCCAAAGGCGACAGCCACCGGAGAATCTTCCCGAGAGCCTCTCTCCACTCGCCGGCGAGCGCCGGATCGGTTGCTGAAAACCCTACTCCTTTCAACCTCGCCCGGAGAGATGATCGTATGCTACGCGGCAGCATCGAGTAAAGATCGTCTCTCGCATCGCAGCCGACCAGCTGCGGCGATCTCATCATCTTCTCCATCACGATTATCAAGTTCGCGTAGTGAAGAGCCAGAGCCGCCGCCCCCAGCGTGCTCGGCGGCGGCTTGAGCATCTTCGAGTTGGACTCGAAGAACCCGTGGCCCGAATCTTTGTTCGTCGTCAACGGCCCTGATACGAAATCGCAGGAATTCGGGTTTGGATCGGATGGGTAGACTGCGGCTGAAGCCGAGAGGCTGCGGGGCAACGAAGCTGGAAAGTTCCCATGATTTCCGATCCCGAAAACAAGCTTGATCCTTGCTAGAACAGTAAAAATAGATCTTGCCAGCAACGAAACAGTTGTATCAAAGCTTCGGTTCCATAAAGATCGCCCTTTTAGATACTTAATTTCTTGTCTTTGCCACAGAATCTTCTGCTGCAGATCGATAATCTTCTGCTGCTTGATCGGTACTTCGTTTTCTTTACACTGCGTTAAGAAATATGAAAAAACATGAATAAAGAAACTATAGAAACGCATTATCTTGTATTATATATATATATAAGTTCTGTAACTATAATTAACCTGTAAAGCTTTTCTTAAACCGTTCTCCATTATCGAGAGCTCGTCCATCTCTCTGTGAAGAGTCGCAGTTGCAGTGACGAACCGATCCATCTTCTTGTTCTTGGTCTCCATTTCCTTAAAGCTCAGGACCCAGTTGTTGGGGTCCCGGCCGGCGTCGGCGAACTGGGCGAAGAACCGGTCGAACGACCGGAGATTCGGATCGTGGCAGCGACTGCTGATTCGGGAAACGGAGTTGGCGACGAGGCGGAGATTCTCGACCAATTCGGCGCAGGCGAGGCCGAGGAGGAAGGTGTCGTCGTTGGATACGATCTTGCGGACGCCTTCCACTGATATGGCTTCATTCCTGAGGCGAACTATGTTCTTATCCGACAGAGATTTCCAGAGATGGAGCAGCTTCGACATGAGGCCGGCGATCTCGAAGGCCAAGACTCCGCTGTTGGATTTCTTGGCGACCTTCGAATCGAAGCCGTTGGATATGGCTGATTTGACCTTGATCAGCCAGGTCTCGAGAGCCATAATTAATTATGCTCTGGGAAGAAGAAGAAGAAGAAGGCGAAGTGGGTTGGGTCGAGGAGTGGGAGTTGCAGAGAGGAGGAGGAGAGAGATGAGGCTAAGAGAAGTGCTTGGGCTCGTGGGATGTTGAAAGCATTGCCAATAGATTAATAAGGAAAAGGGGATAAATACGGAGGGACAGAGAGAGAGAGAGAGAGATTCAGTAAACTCTCTCGGTTCGGGGCAACCTTATCATTTGTCGGTTTGAAGATCCACGCGCTTGCAGAATCTGTACTACATGGGGCCACTGTGCAGCTTCCGTGTATATGTTTACTTTTTATACGTATTTTTAATTTTAGATTTTTGGGGTAATTTCATGCAGAATAATATTTAATTATTTATGCAAAACATACAATTAAAATCACATTAAACCTTCTATTTATTTACTTAACGAGAATTAAAAAAAGAGATGTACTGTAATAAATTGATAAAATACCTCTCATCAATTTGGGTATAAATAAATGATCCACTTTCCAGTTTTATAGATTCCTATGATTGAAAGTTTTATTAAATTTACCTTATATGAGCAGAATAATATTATAATTTACACGTATTTTATAACATCTATTTAAGAAAATGGAGATTACCGTAAATGCAATTTCCAAAAATGCGAAGGAGTGCCAAGTGTAATTTACTAAATACAATCCTATTACCTGATTATTTAAATATTATTTTTTATTTATAAAATTAAATTCTCTATCTTACTTTGTAATTGTGTCACTCCGAAGCTTATTTTCCAGGCACTTAATGAAATCGATGTTGACGATACTGACTTGGATGGAAAGTGATAACCTCTGGGCCTCGTCACCAAACACGAGCATATTTTCACACAAACTTTTCAAAATTCTTGAAATACTGAATCATCAACTATCTTTATTTCTTTTTCCTTTTCTTTAATTTTCTTACCAAAGATGCAAGAAAAGAGAAGAAAAGAAAAGAGAAATTTGCATGCAGGATCAGTCTTTATGATCGATCAGCAGTAAGAGTACAGTCAGAAAGGAGACTTTTAATTTGCTAGGGTTCTGTTCTGTTGGATACACACGTAACGTAATTGAGGAAATTAAATGTTTCTCTTTTCTTCTACAGAGAAGCAAGCAATGCAGTTCATAATTCATGGCTTTTTCCCCAGCCTTAATTACATGTCTGAAGAGTGTTTTTTTCCCAGCCTTAGTTACAATAAAATTGAATGAATTTATTAAAGTACAAGGTAAAATAATCTAATAATAAGTTGAAAAATATTCTTAAAAAAATTATACATACCAAAAATTGAATTTAAAACCTAAAAATTTCCTTCCATCTTCTTCTGTGTTTATTAATTAATAAGCAATAAAATAAGGTTTTGACCCCACTAATTAACCCACTGTGAATCGATCATAAGGGAGCTAGCCACCACCTTCCTAATTTTATAGTTGGATTCCATTACTATCGACTCTAAAGTAACTTTCTTCAGCTTCTTGTCCTTCGATGGAGGAACATGTGGCTAGCTCTTTACTGTAAACTGGGTCTCTCTTTCACTTATTAACCTGACACTCGCCATTTTGTGCCAAGTACAGACAACCTAGCCACATGGGTCTGAAATGTTATTACTGACAAAGTTAACCAAAATAATAATGGTCTTTGTAGAATTTTTATGTGTAAAACGTCACCAAAACGATGCAGTAGTAATATTTACACACACAAAGAATGATGTTTATACGACAAATTAATGTAAACAAAAATACGTACCCAAATAAAGATTATCTATAATACAACATATATATTTGTCTTTTTAATTATATATATTTGGTGTGTAAGGCAATTAACAATTTTGATGAGTTATGAGTCATTTAATTTTGATGGGTGCTTTCATTATTATTCACAATACATGCATATATATATAGTTATTAATAATAATATAATAATAATAATAGGAGTATATATATAATTTTATATAAAATTCCTTATCACTTATTATTATTACCCTATAAAGCTCGCTCCTACTCATTTCTCACCACATGGGTGGTGGAAAGAGTGACGGAATTAAAGGGGGAGCTAGAGAAGATTGGGGTTGATTAATATTTTCTAAAAGGAAGAATTAATTAAACTGGGGTTGGCATTTGATGATTGATCTGCAAAGCAGCTTCATTTTACCACTGTGCTTTGCCTACCAAATGAAGGGCAGTGAAGAAGATCCTCCTTTACCTTGTCGGTTAATACATAGGCAGCCATCCAACACCATCCCTGCATATGCCTCCTCATCATCCCCTCCATATATAAATCAATACTCTATTTCATCCTTTCACGTATCGATCTCCCCATCTCCATGCCATGTTATGTTATGTCTCTTTCAAATGCATCCATCATGTTTGTATGCCGGATTTTAGTTAAATTTTCAAGAGTGAATTTACAAATGTTTATTTAGTATTTATAATAATTTGTAGATTTAGTGAACTTGCATAATATACATTTCAAAAAGTGGTAATTACAGGTCCTTATTAATAACTAAAAAAAAAATCAAAAGAGAATAAATTATTTCTATTCTTATAATACAAATAAGAATTATTTCTTTGCTTGATACATTTATCTTTTACTAGATAATTGTATTTGCTTGATGTCACAATATAATAAGAGAAGTGCTATATATCTCTAATATTAGAAATTAATAGTAATGATGTGACAATTCATATGAAAATATTTAATTGACATTATATATTTATTTAAAAAATATAAAAAATAAAATTTATTAGATATCTTTTCATCTTCTCTAGACAAATACTTTTATATGAATTGTCACATTATTGCTATTCATCTCTATTGGAGATGAATAACGTTACTCACATATAATAATATATTGTTGATATATTAAGATTGAAGATTTATTTTTATTAATTAGTACGTATTATGTTGTTCATAATTTAAATACATTAATTATATATAATTATTTATAATATTGTGTTAATAGGATTAGGAGATACATTGAATACATATTCAATTTAGCCACGTGTCAGCCAGCAAATGGCTTATTAAAAGATGTCAAAACGCGTATCCCCCTCTCCCCAGCCTCAAGGTAGTTCTAGTCAACACAGCTCACCAATTCACAAGTCAAAATGGTTGTGGTGACTTGGATCTCATGCATCAATGGCATGGCTTTGCTTTGCTTTGCTCAAGTCCAATGGTTCACGCAATTGTTAAACAAAGGCACGTTGGATTGCAATTTGTGCATTGTTTTGAGTTAAAAATAGTAGTCAAAGTGTTGGTTTGAGTAATCCTGTTGGATAAACAATGCATGGATGCATTAAAAAGTAAAAAAGAAAAAAAAGAAGAGAAAAAGAAAACTTATGCAAATATTTTTATTCTATATAAATATTTTTATTTGTATGTCAATTACTTCGTCATCCATTTGTTGGGAAATAATAATAAATCCACTAAAATGGATAATAATTATGAAAATGTCATTATCATAGGATTCTATACGAATGGAATACACATGATCATATCCTCTCCTTAGAATATATAGGCATCATCAAGACCCCATAGCAGTATGAGAAAGGAGATTGGAAAATTATAATAAAAATCAAGAGGTAGTGATGCAATTTTCCACTTCACCAACAAGCTTTTGACTTTCTCAATTTGTTGGAAGTTTATTCTTTCTGAGAAGTGAAAGTTTATTCTTTCTAGGTATAGCTGGCTGGTTCTCTTCATGATGAGTAGAAGATGATAATATTTATTCGACCCAGATAAACTAAACTTAAAGAGGGGGCGTAGGCCCTGGAATGACCCCTCTCCCCTCCTTCCCCCTCCCCCCCCCCCCCCCCCCCCCCCCAACACACACCCAGCTATATAAGTTTATGCGGTTTTCATATAAAAACCATACTTAATTAAGTATGAATAGTACTGTTTAGTTTAAAATTATGATAATTTGAGACTTAATAAATATCTTCTGGTGAAATTAAAATATAGTCACGTCTTATTTTGTTTGGTATATATGGGAGTAATGGTATAATTTTATCTTAAAAGAAGGGTTAATCATGAAAATAATTTATTTTTTTTATAAATTTATAATTTTATCTAATAATTTTAATTCTAATAATTAAGTTTAAATTGAGTTAATTGAGTATAATTTTATCTTACATGTAAAATTAATATAAGAAAAGTGTGTTTATATTGACTTGACTTATCAGATATTATATAATAATAATATTTATATAACTCATATGCACACATAAATAGGGAAGGAACGAAAAATATAATTTATAAACAAAAATAAACAAAATGCAACAAGTTATATTTTTATTTATTTATATGCACATCTGAATTTTATAAATATTATTATTATATAACATGTAATATGTCTAATTAATATGAATATACTCCCTTTAAATCGATTTTATATGTTAGGTAAAATCATAAAAAATTGAATCAATTTAGATCTAATTGTTAAAATTAAAAAAATTAAATGAAATTAAAAATTCATAAAAAAATTAAATTATTTTCATAATTAACCTAAAAAAGAATCATCCTAAAAAAAAAAAAGTGACGTTATATATAAACCACAAGTATCATTAAATTGCACGTAAAATTATTATCTCCAACTGGAGCTTTAAGTGGAGAGTGGATTCGTACAAGTTTCCTTCCACATATGATGTGAAATTTTGACGCACTAGTATATATAATTGTATTGTTTTGTAGTAAAACAAAAACATAATTTTAAATAAAAAGTCAATTTTGCCCCTGATTCTTTTTACTTAAATTTGAATTAGAAAAAGTTCATGAATGAATTTAAAAATTAAATTAATCAAATTAAAAAAAAATCAAAGACGAAATTAATTTAACTCTTCAAATCATTCTGGTGAAACTTTTTGTATACAATATTTTGTCATAAAATAAATAAATCTTTTCCCAAATGAAATCATTAATCATGGAGGTTTGGGAGAATGGCAACAGGGGCTGGCACTCTGCCACGTATATGAAATCGTACATACAGTGGAGTGATGCCATGGTCCATATATGACAGTGCAATGATATATATGTATATATAGATCGAATATTAATAATTATTATTATTACCCTCCTTTCACTTCCCTCTCAAACCAATATATATAATGGGGAGACTGTTGGATGTGGCATAAGTGAAAAGCTTAGTGATTGCAGAGAGAAGAGATTGATATATATGCCCAGTATAAATAGTGGTCAAAATTGGCCTTTTTAGGGTCAGAGAGAAGAAACCCTTATCTGATGAATGTCGACGGCTCATGCTTAAATATTGTGATAATCTCAGGCCACCCATTGATTGACCTCTTTTTAGTGGGTGGGTGGGGGGGGGGGGGGGGGTGTGCGTGTAAAATAGTGATTGAAGAAAATTTTAATGATTTTTTAAATTAAATGTGGTGTCCGATTTTTATTAATTTAATAAAAAAAATATTAATATTTAATATTTAATTAATAAAATATATTAATATCTAAGTTGAGTTTTGGTTTTGATTGAGAGAAATCATTGGCATCAAAAGTTGGAATCTGGCCATTACTCATGCTAGCTAGCTAGCTTAGCTCTCCAATTAATGCAGGTGTGGCTCGTTAATAATGCTAGCTAGCTAGCTAGCTGGCTCTCCTATTATCTGTATATGTATCTTATAAATGGAAACAACTAGGTAAAAATATCATTTGAATTAGGTACAGTCAAACTCGAGAGAGGGGATAAGGAAAATCTTAATAATAATGCTTAGTTTTGGTGGAGAAGAGACATTGGATATGGGCACTCACAATAGGCCATGACAAATGATGAGATATGAAACATCTTACCCAATTTTGTTGACTTGATGGTAACCTACTTTACAAAAGCTTGAAGAAAGTTCATTTACCTTCACGTGATTTGTATTCACAAAGGACACTTCACCATGCATACCCCCACGCCCCTCCCTCTTCCCTCCTGGCGCGCGGAGCGGTTTGATTGACCCAATAAGATCAAAGAGAAAAGACAAAAGAAAGAGAAAAAAAGAAAAGCAAGATGGAGAAACAATCAACTGTACACATAAATATGAGTTTGGTTTGGTTTGGTTTGGGGGATATATTTTAATTTAATTTGTTGAATAGACTGTCCATGAGGGGAGGCCCTCCACATCTTGTCAAAGAAGGGCTATAAGGTGATCCCTCACTAGGACCACAAAATTGGCTTTGCCACCCCCCCCCCCCCTCCCCCCTCTCTCATTAATTTGAACACTTTAGTTCTGAGCAAATGAGAGGCCCTCCCTTTCTTGTCAGCTCTCCCTCTCTCTAGAGGCTTAAGTGTCCGTCCATTACTAGGATCCCACTAACTATAAATGCTTCTGAAAAATTATTAAAATGACATGGTAACTTGAGATAAATTTATTTTTGTAAAAGAGTAAAGATAATGTGGCTTTAAAAAAATATCGTCTTTTAACTATTATTATTATAAAGGGGAGATTTATAAAAAAAAAGAATTTTTTAGTGAAAAAATATTAATTACCTATTTAAGGCAATAACTATGCACTAATGATCTCAAAATCTCGTACCTAAGTATAACCTATGATTTGAAGGGAAATGGAGAGAGTGAAGAGTCTAAGAGAAAAGAAAACATAATGGGGGGAGGGAATGTACATCACACAGTGTGTGTGTGTGGGTGGGTGGGTGCATGGATTAATTGATGAGAAGGAATGGAAGGAGAAAATGCTTCACTTTTGTAGGACATTCCATAAGGGGTCGGTCCCAATAATTCCTTCTTTTAAGTAAATACACTCGTTGGAGTTGGGGCAATCCCTAATTCACACACACTTTTTCCCCCATTGAATACGCACGTGTGCCATCATCATCTGTACGTATGCAAGTCGACCAAATGATTTGGTGCCGTACGCACGTGTGGACAGCCCGGCACACGCGAGACCCGCTTGGCCCTCCGCATTTTTCACTTAAAAGCATGCCCAAGCCTCTGCTCTGTTTCATTGCCTCTTTTGCATTAGTTTACTAGTTCGGTAAAATTATTATAAAATTTATTAAAATGAGTAAGATAAAATTATATTAAAATAAAATTTAAATGTTATTTTAATATAATATTATTATAAAAATTTAAAATACTTTTTATATTTTATTTTTTTAATTTATATTTTAATTAACAAACACTACCATAAGAAATAATATATAAACTTAACGAAAAATAGGAAAAAAAATCCCAGCTCAAGAACACTATGTCCTCATATAATTTTTACTTTTAAACAATGACACACATTGAAATAAGCCACAAAGAAACTGTTTTCTAAAAATATTTTTTGAAGTCAATTCATAGAATATGTTTTCCCGAATTTATTAGGTTTCTAAACTTAAAAAGAAGATACTATTTGTTACAATAACCCGAACAACACTGTAACCGTGGAATCACAAACGCTAGATCGTGCACAATACATAATAAAGAAGGTTGACAAATTAGTTGCTTTATAAAAGATAAAACTTGTCCAGTATGGGACCCTTGAAGGAATGCTCCACCATTATGAGGAACTCTAAACTACTATTGGCCTAGATTTATTACACCATCTCACACTGACAATAAACTAATCATAATTTCTTCTTGGGTCTCTCTCTCTCTCTCGGTATTTGTCTTTGTAGGGCTATTAAAAGTTGGACAAAGTTTGAAACATTTATTAGGCTTCTTTTAAACTCATTTAGATGTTAGCATTTAATTAATTAAATTTAATATTTAATTTTCAATATTTAATAAACTAATTAAAATTTAACACATCACATATCTGTGTAAAATTTAAAATCTTACTGAATTCACCAAGCACCATCTTTAAAAGTTATGATATGGGCCTCAACAATTTAGCAAATTCGTGTTCCATTGGTACATACCTACATGGTTCATTTTAATTGGGTTGTTCATTTATCCTTTTCCTGGAGGATTATAAAGTGGAAGTGGCTATTTAACATTGTTGTAGAAAATTAGAAATAGATGGAGGAACCTAGCCCACGTTTTAGTTAGCCAAAAGCATTTGGAAAAAGTGTCTTTCTAACATTTATTTCTAAAAAAAGGAATTTAGTTTTTGCCAAATGATTTGACAAATGTTTTATTGCTGTTATATAATGTGAATCAATAATTGCAAAAAGAGCTTCTTACAGTAAAATTACCAAAAAGAGTGTTTATGTAATTAATTTTAATTGATAAGTGTAATTAGTAGTACCCTGTTTATATTTTAAATATATTTACCGAGAACATGTGTGCAACAGAATCCAAAAACCTGAGCCATTCTAATCTAACCTCATCAACCAGAAAGGTCATTCCATAGGGTCGGGTATTCCTTCATACAGAAGTTAAGGCATCATTGGCGGATAAGATCCTCAGCAACTCACAGATTTGGGTACTGAAAAATGGTTTCTAGATCATTTTGGAGAGGATCTAATGCCCAGCTTAAACCAACTATAATCAAACACAATATAGACCATGGCCCACTCTGATTTATCAACACAATCATATCATTGACACCAATGCAATATTCAGGAAGCAGGTTTCTACTTGGTGAAACCAATCTGAGTGGGGATAGTATTTCTTTTCTGCATCTCCATGGAATTTTGAAAAATTCAAACATCTCAGAGAGAGATACATAGGGAGGTAGGAATTTATCAAACAAAACATCGCTCCTTTGTATGCGTCAAAAGTCCATTGATGAGAAGGGGCTGGGGAATGCTTGAACCCAATTCCTACAGTATATATATAGAGAGAGAGAGAGAACAAAAGAAGAAAGAGCATGACAGATTTGCATCTTCTATTTACATGTTAGAACAATTGGCTCAGCTCCTACTGGAAAAAACATTAAATCCAGGCAGCGGGCGGGAAGCATGGGCATTCACACAATTTTTCCGAGGATCTCAAGCTTACAACTGTTTTGGTCATATTCCCAACCTCCCATAGCGTAGCTAAAATTGGCCGTCCCTGTTAAAAAGATGACACATGAGTTCACTTTCATCCACGGGAGGAACAAAGGAGGAGCCAATCTTAGATTGAATTGGTTAGATTTCATCAGATTCTATGTCGATGGCACATGATATAGGACCACCAAGGACCCGGCTAGTCAATTTTTGCCGTATCAAAAAATGACCAGATTCTATGCAGATGGCAATTTAGGATCAGCGACGGCCCAGCTAGTCAATTTTTGCTGTATGAAAATGACCAGATTCTATGTAGATGGCATGATGTAGGTCCAACAAGGACCTGGCTTGTCACCTTTTTCCGTACCAAACTTGTTTACTGAATTCAAGTGTCTACCCTCACAAGAAGCTCGTGCCTAGATTGAGATCATGCAAATTTGACATAATCTGTGACCGAGTTGTCCCAATCTGATGAGCAATCTCAAGCTGTTCCTCCAATGGAAGCATTTCGTAACTGCAAAATCGTGGAAACCAGAGGTCATTTTACAACTGCTTACGATTCAGTGCAGTGAATACAAAGATTTTTATGTTCTCCAAAGCAATATTTCCGTCACTAGGCAACAATAAAGTTACTAGGAAATTCAATGGATCCATTAATTCTTGTGTAACCACTTAATATCAAAGCGCCACAAGTTAGATGGTTGAACAATCAAGAAATATGTCTATATATAACCAGTTATAGGCCCTTCTGGAAACTATTTCCAACTTTCACTATTATTTTGTGATGGCAATGCTTATATTCTACACTGCTGCAGTTTTTTAACAAAGAGCTATTCATGACAATGCTTTATTGTTCTGTTTCCTCTCAGATATGCTCAAACATAATATACTTGTTGGGCCCAAACTTGTGATATGTGAACTTCGGTTGCAACCAGAGAGAAAGCAGAGAATTGACAGTTTTCACTTTGATTTTGAAGACAAAATGGTGGATAACTGAACTCGTAATGAACAAAATTGTCTAAGTCAGGCAAAAATGTAATCTAGTAATTTAGAATTCAAAGAGTTGTAACAAAAAGAAAAGCTAAAATACATTTATATTAATCAGAAGACATTCAAATGACCTTCTCTAGTACCTCCTCTATACTGCAGTATGCTGAATTGTGTGTGTGCGCACACACGCGAGTGTTGGGGGTGGTGGTGGGGTAGAAAACCCTAACTCCTGCAACATTGGATATCTTTGGATGAACTGCTTTTTGTCCAGCTGTGATTTGTGCCAAGATCAAATTTGCCTTGGCCTTGTAAGTATAGAAAGGAGAAAAGGCCACCTTGTAAAATATTAGAAATTTACACTCTACCCAAGCTCTTAGCCTGATATGTGCTAGAATCTATGTGGCTGACCTACTTTTTGAGATTAAGGCTCAATATGTTGTTGGGAATATGGTTATATTGATGATGAGGATCAATTAAGACTGCTTTCGCCCTTGATTTGAGGAATAAAACAGCTAGTTCATTGTTACTAAAATGAGACCGGACCAGCCAGTTTGACTGGTCTAACTGTGAACCCGTCACTAAGCCTACCCTGTTTGAGAAAAGATTGGAAATACATATAAACAAGTCAAACGGGTTAGCTTTAATTTTTATCCAAGGTACTAAATAGTCCGTAGTTTTAAAGATCTTTTTTTCTTTATTAAAGGAACAAATTAGTGTTGGTAAGAAAAAAAAAAAAAAAAAGGAAACCAAAGAGTGAAAGATTGAAACAGCTAGAATCCTCTGTTTCCCCAAAATCCTCAATCCTAGCTAAGATAGAACTCCTTGCTTCAAACCCTCTCATGTCTTTTTTGTTTTTTAATTAGTTCACAATGATGAAATTTGAACATTTAATTAGTGATTCATGTTTTGACATTATTTTAATATTTTTTGAATATTAACTGTTACAAAATTAGATCGAAAAGAAACCATGATCAAACCAATTAACCACACACGAACATAGAATTTTACATGAAAAACTCAAATCGAGAAAAACTACAAACAAAAAGAACAAAAATATCACTAATCAAATATTGGTAGTACAAAAGTGATATTGGCACTCACTCTGTAAAATTCCATGTGATCTGGGCACTTATCTATAGACTTAAAATTATCTATGGATGTACACAGAAACTTATATTCTGATCAGAAGATGATTTACGAGAATATTCTTCCAGATAAGACAAATTCCAATCAAAATTGAATTTAACATCATCATAATCACAGTTAAATTTGAAATCATAATCACAATTAAATTAGGAAATTCAATCACAGGTAAATTAGGATTTTGAGTCATAATTATCACAAATTTTCACATTGACTCTAAATCCACAAATGAAATTATTTAAAATTCTTTTTTTCAACGAAATCACGGAGAATCAATCTTCCTGACGAATACCAACCAAATCCTCATAACAAGGAATATCAATCAAATTCACACAACGCTCACTGCAGTAGATATCTTCAGCTAAGCTCAAAGCATAGGCGACAAGATTAGCTTCAACATACCGTTGATGAGGTCTAATATTTTTTCAAGATTTATCCTTAGCAATACAATAATCTGATAGACTGGTACTTGCTTTCGGACTTGACTTGGGGCATGACTTAATCTGAGATGAAGATGACAACTCAGATGTTTAACCCTTGCCGATTTCAAGCTCCACTTAAATATCAAACCTTTGATTACCTGTAGGGTTGGATACTTTTGCAGACGAACCACGAAGCATAGCAATTTTATCAAAAATAACATCTATGTTAATCACAACTTTAGACGCTTCTAGATCCCATAACTTATAACCCTTAACACTAGATTTATAACCAAGGAAGAGACGTCGTTTAGATCTTGATTCTAATTTACCATTATCAACATGAACAAATCTAAGACATTCAAATATTTTTAAATCAGAATAATTCGTAGGAGTACCTGACCATAACTTTTCCAAAGTTTTCTTATCAATAGCGAATGATGGAGATTGATTAATCAGAAAACATGTTATATAAGCAGCCTCGACCCAAAAAGACCTAGATAAATCAGAATTAGACAACATACACCGTATCTTTTCTATCAAGATTCTGTTCATCCGCTCGGCTACACCATTTTTTTATGGCGTACCTGAAATTGTTAAATGCCTTAGAATTCTTTTTTTTTGCAGAAATAATTAAATTCACGTGAACAAAATTTTAAACCATAATCTGTGCAAAGACGTTTAATCTGACTGTCGGTTTATTTCTCAATCATAATCTTCCACTACTTGAAAGTAACAAGAACATTGGTCTTCTATTTCAAAAAGAAAACCCAAACTTTCCTAGAAAAATCATCGATGAAAGTCAACGTGTATCTGGCACCACCTGCAGAGGATACTCTGGCCGAACCCCAGAAATCAGAATGGACCTAGTCCAGTATACCTTTCATATTGTGAATCCCTTTAGTAAATATGACTTGTTTTTGCTTACCGAAAATGCAGTGCTTACAAAACTCCAATTTTCTAGTACTCTACCTTTCAAGAAGTCATCTTTTGCTCAATTCAACCATACTTATTTCACTCATATGTCCAAGACGCATATGCCATAACTGAGTGATATCAGTATCAGATAAAGAAAAAGTAGAAAAAGAACACCTCTAACGGTAGAACCCTACATATTTACTAAAGGGATACAATCGATATCACCTTTAACGGTATCACCGAGTGATATCGGTATCACCTCTAACGGTAGAACCCTGCAGAACATACAATCGACTATACTGTTTCGTACCTTTTATCACAACAAGAGCACCTCTACTATTCTTAATAACTCCACCTTAACCAATGAACTTATACCTATTCAAATCAAGAATACTCAATAAAATAAGATTTCTTTTAAAATCAAGAACATATCTGACATCAATTAAAATTTGAACGATACCATCGTACATCTTAATTTTAACTGTTCCAATGCCATCAATTTCACAAGAAGAATTATATTACCCATCAACACTTCACCTTAATTCAAAGTTTTATACGTCGAAAACCAATCCCTATTAGGAGACATGAAACGTGCATGTTGTGTCAATGATCCAATCTTTATTAGGTTATTAAACCTCATTAAATACCACCATAAGTTCCCTATCATTATTGTTATTTTCAACAACATTGGTTTCACCGGAAGTTTCTGATTGTTTTCTTTTCTAGCCATCTTCCTGTCTCTTAAGTTTGTTCTGCAGTTTATAACATTCATTCTTTATGTGTCATTTCTTCTTACAGTAATTACAAATTTTTTCTTTGTTCCTAGACTTGGATCTACTTTTCCCTCTACCACTAGAATTTCTATCTTGTGTTTTCCTCTAATCAACAGACCCTCCCCTAGATTCTCAGAAGTCTCCAATAACTACTTATAAATTTTTTCTTTTAAGAATAAAGTATCATAAACTTCATCTGGGTGAGAGTATCCAGACTATAGAATATAGTGTCTCTAAAAGTTGAATACAAGGCCGATAGAGAACATAACAAAATCAGACCTCAATCCTCATCATCATACTTAACCTCCATACTTTCCAAATCAGAAACATTTTTTTTAAAAACTGTTAAATGACTTTCATTAGACATACCTTCACCCATTCAATGAGAATATAGCATTTGCTTTAGATGCAATTTACTAGTTAAGTTCTTCGTCATACACAACTGTTTCAGTTTCAACCATAAAGCGGCAACAATTTTTTCTTTCAAAACATCCTGGAAAATTTAATTCGATAAATGTAGATATATCTAAGACAAGGCTTTATGATCCTTGCGTCGTTTTTCCTCAATGCTCCATGATTGTGGCATTTTTTCAAAGCCCAAAAGTGCATCATCTAAATCCATATGTGCCGAAATTACACGCATCTTAACTTGTCATAGCAAAAATCTAATATTCCGGTCCAACAGAGGAGTATCATACTTCAGTGAAGTCATTAAATAACCCTGAATAATATCAAAATAATTTAAATAAAAAACCCAACTGAAAACGGATCACAAATACCAAATATGGACCAAATCTAGGAAAAAATCAGATTTGGAACTAGATGGCAGATCTGAAGCGGGTAGCGGATCCTGGTGGGTCAAATCAATGGGTTAGACCAGATCTGGGTGAGATCTAGGTTAGCTTGGACTAGCCAACAATGGTTGAACTTCCACTATGTGTTAATGGTAGATTTGAAGACAAACGCTAGAAGCAATCGATGGTTGCTTGCAGCAATAGATGACGAGGAAGCTCATGGTTGGCGAAGGGGCAAACGGCGACCAAAAAAGGGAGATTGAGCGGTGGCCAATGGTGTTGTAACTAAGAAAGGGGTCGCGAAGCGTTGGATGCCGGAGGACAGAAGGCGAATAGCAAAGGGGAAGAAGAAAATCCCAAGCGGACAGCGGCGATAAGGGTGGTGGTTGAAGCTCTAGAAAGAAACAGAGGTGATCGCGATGCAAGGGGGCAAACGGCGTCGACAGTGACGACCATCAACAATGACTGAGGCTTCTTTGGTTGTTAGTGATGGAGGAGGAGGCGGACGTGTGGCAACGACAGTCATACGACGATAGTGGCAAAAGCTGGGCAACCCAGCTGAAGAAGAAGATGATGATGATACTGAAAATCAAATCCAACGGTTGAGATTTGCAAGCGATTGATGGTTTGATCCAACAGCTTTGATACCACTTTGATACAAAATTGGATTGAAATCAAACCAATCAACCACACACAAACACATAATTTAACGTGGATCTCATGGAATACACATAAATGACCAAGACAGATTTAGCTAGAAAAGTGAAGTCAAGCATATAAATGAACCAAACAAATCAAATGTAACCAAAGAGGTGGGGGGGGGGGGGGGAGAGAGATTGAGACCTAAAGGGAGAGGTGGGTTGATGACATAAGAGAGATAGACAAATTGATCAATAGAGTGGGGGGGAGGGGGGAGGGGAGAGTGTTAGTGTTAGTGCCCAAATGCTAGATTTACATTACATGAGATGTATGTATGTGACACTAATGATGTAATCTTGTTCATAAATAAAAATGTCATATCTTCATTCATACTCTCCGTATTTCCTTATGTATGAGTTTCTAGAATTCCTGGTAGAGATCTTATTCTTAAGCGTTAAGAATATGTGACAAGGATCTTTAGTTCAAGATTTCTTAAAGGAATTCTCGATTCTTAGATTTATTATAAGAGAAATATTATTTATCGATCATGGACCGGCACATGGATTACCACCATTGATTAACACGAAATGTTAATGAAAATGGATGGTGCATCACATGTCATATTGCATGAAATACAGATAGTAGACGTGGGTAGGTGTTCGTTAAACATCTACTGAATATGACGCCTGTAACAGATCACATGACTGTGAAGATTAATAATTTGTTACTGGTTCTCGATTGTGTATCTAATCCTTTGATCGAAAGCGACAAAGTTGTCTTGTGCACTGGTGTTGGAGATTTACCGTTGAAGGAAACCATCCAATGTAAGAGGTGGGGATGCTCTTTGTGTGGTACTTGTGTAGTAGTGTATGGAGGTAAATGTTTACTGATGAGATCCATTGTCCTCCATCAAATGGGGGTGAACATCTTATATAGTCTCAATTGGTTGTGGTTGGAAAAACCCTAGCCAGGGTAAGCGTGATCGAAAAGGAGTTTCCGATGTTAGAAGGAGTTTCGAGATGCTACCTCAATCACACCATATTGTATATGACATAGTTACTGAGTCCTGTGAGTTTAATCAGTCCATGACTTTTACTCGGTCAGAATGTTGGTCAATGGAAAGATTATAGGGCACAGTCATCGAAGAGCCTTAATCGGTTTATCCGAAGTATAGACTTCATTGCCATTAGGATCATCCTAAGTCTTGGTTAGAGAACACTCAGGATCTTATAGGATGTTCTGGGGATTTAGAGAGATTCTCTTAGCAGGTCGAAACGTTCGACTGGTGTCAAGAAATTGACGTGTCCTAATTACTACATGGCTATGAATCTAAAAAGTCACACGCATACTAAGTAATGTGTCGGATTAGTGAACCATTACTGTTAGAGTGTTCCACTTCATTAAGAGTTAATGATGCCGGTTGCAGTTAAGTGTTAACTAGATCAGATTAAGATATATGAAAGCTAGATAAGAGTTAAGAAGGGGGCCTTCATTCCATTAAGAGTTAATAGCGAGGCCTAAGTGCAATATTTCAAAGAGGAAGTTGACACAAACGGTCGTCTGGAGTATGAGGCAGTCAACCGCATGGATCGGTCGACCGGATGCCTCATATAGTCGCAGATTCAGGCAGCTTGGAGCTCAAGGCGCGTTGGTTAATCGGCAACAGAAATCAACCACTGAACCCCCTATGGTTGGTTTTTATTTTGGATGCATACGGATGACTCAATACTGAGTCTTGCAAGAGTTGTTTTTGCTTCCGCTATGTTTGATTTTGATTTTGAAAATGTTTTAAAACCAGTTAACCCTTGCATTGATCCATCAATAGTTGGTTTTTGGCCTTGGGCCTTGATTGTCTTTTGGCCGAGGGTAGGGGGTGGCGGCAAGTGTTTGACAGTAGTTGCGTGTGTGATAAAGAGTGAGGAAAGAAGATGTGTGGATGCACAAACCCTAAATTGCTGGTGTGGTGCACTTTATAAGCATTTAATATATTTATATAAAATGAAAATGATATTACATAAATATAATTCAAGATTTATAAATTATATACCGCGTCCGCAAGGATGGGCTGGGGCTTGTAAATCCCATCCCCACTCTGCCCCCCCCCCCCCCAAAAATAAAAAACCAAATCAGGGAATCCCCGACTCTGGTCAATGGGTGTTGACCCCCGCCCCAATAGGAGCAAGGCAGGGTAGGGCACCGTGGGCATGGGTCATTTTGCCATCCCCAGCCACCAGCTGAACCAATATTATGGCTGAGTCAACAACCAGTTCAATTTTAGCAAGACTGGATTAGTTTGTGAAAGTCACATAGCCATTTCAGCCCTGCCGCCCCTGAAAAACCAAATCAGGGATCTCCCTACCCAACCACAACCCCCTGCCCCCATCAGGGCGGGTGGGCCCCTGTGGGGATGGGTCATTTTGCCATCTGTAGACCATTCACCGGTTGAACTAAAAACCAATATTCTGGCCAATTCAACCAGAAGTTTGGTTTTAGTAACACTGGGTTAGTTTGTAAGTTTAAGTCACATAGCCATTTCACATTCTATGGTGCTTGGTTGATTGGGTCTAGACCAGTTTGCAGTTTCTTCCCCAACACAAGTTCCCATGTATATATTGTCTACGGTGCATGATTGTTATATTAAGTCACTGCATGTAGTTTTAGGTTATTGTTTTTTAATAACGATTCCAGTGATGCTCTTGACAAAGACATGGGCTCCACAATTGACAGTGAAACACATCTAGATTTCCTATGAGTTTTGACTGCATATATGGTCTCTACGCATAATTGTGGACATGTACAAGAATAATCTATTCGCAATGCATCTGACTAGGAATTGGAATCTTCATTTCAGAAACTAAAAAATTGTGGAGGAGAAAACAAAAAACTTACTGGTGAAGCAGCTCACAATCAACTATGCTGTCAGGTCCAGATCGATGAGCTTTTCCATTTGAATGGAACTGGCGGAATGACCTAGGATTTAGTCCAGCAACATGGGGAACAGCATCAACAAGCTTTTTCTGCAGTGATTGGAGTCTACGAAAGGTGAGTTCGTCAAGAGGGGCAATACAACCAATGCTGCCATCAAGGGTGCCAAACAATAGTGCAAAGCGATTGGTTTTATCAGAGCCAGGAGCAGCATTGTTTCTGTCAGATGTAGGAAGCATCTGTAACCGCAAGAATTTAGTCACATGGGCGCCAACATGAAACTCAGCCCGTGAAAGAAGCTTTTGTCCTTTCCAGCTCTCTGACATCTTTGGCGCATAATAAAATATCTGTTTGTGAATTCAAACAATTCATAAGTGGGAAAAACATTATTATTGATTGAAAATGGCTTACAAATTGCACCAGTGCCATAGTTATATGCCTCACAAGTTTAAAAATAACTGTATCTTGAGAGGAATCTCCATAATATTGATGAAAATTATGCACAAAGAAATGAACACGTGGTTATGTTTCAAAAAACAATTCTGTTCCCAAAAAGAAACAAAAGGAAAAAAGAATAATAAAATCTGACTGAGAAAGCTTGCTTGGAAACTTAATCTGGAGACTGTTCTCAGGGGGAATTTGTTCTTTTTCTTTTCTTTTTACTACCCAGTTTTAACAAACTAAGAAACTGCTTCCTGAATTTCTGAAAATAGCTTCCATATTAAAAAAGAACACGAAAAAGATGGTGTTCATATTTTATCTCATAATCTCATGTTTTTCTTATGAATCTAACAAACTAAGATCAATGAATATGTGCGCACAGATGAGCATCTCTGCACAAAGAAACAAATGTGTTACCTAGGGCACAATACTCCATTACTTAGCAAAATCTTGGAGAGGTAGTGTTGATTTACATACATAAGTCAGCATCAATACAAACAAACCCTTATTTAGTCCTCTAACAAATGTTTAGGCCTGGAGATAAGACACTAAATGTATAATTTTGTCTTCAACAAAAGAATTTATTTGTGTGTGACAGAATATAAAGTGATCTTATCTGACAGATGTTTCAATACTTCAGAAGTTCACAACACATCATAACTATTGATATTTTATTATAAATCTGCTAACAAAAGAAAGCACAAACCTGAACATTTTTTTGCTCATCTGAAACTACAAGGCTGAGTGTACTTCCATCAATTAAAAACTCAGTTGCAAAACAATCAAGTGACCCAAAATCTTTTGCCAGCAAGCTAAGTTGAGCTCCTTGTTCCTTCCAACTAAGAAAGTATATGCTCTTGTGAATATCACCAAGGAGTATAAAATTTTTTACCTGCAGCATTGAATGTCATTAAAAAAAAGAGCATAATAATTAAACCTCAAGAAAGCCTGCGTGCTGGATGCATTAGACAAACTGGAGGGGTAAATCATGGATTCATTAATGCGCACAAAAAATTAAATAATATTAAACAATTATCAGAGAAGTCGCCAAAAGTAAATAACAACAATAATAATGAGGGGAAACCATAGACATAAAGAGCATCACAAAGGTTCCCCACTTGGGGGAGGTTGTCTTTATTTGCAACCTTATCCTTGCTTTGCAAAGAGGTTGTTTTCATAACTTGAACTGAGGGCCTTCCAATCACGAAGGAGCAACTTTACCATTACTACCAACGCTTGCCCTCAGAAACCATACACATAGGATGGAAAAATTTGAAAAAACTGCTATGCAATCTAAACCGGTCTGGTACAAAAAAAAAAGAAGTGAGTTGATGATGGAACAATCCTTTAATATTTTATTTGTCACTTAGTCAATCAATCTACGATAGTTGAGGTAGGTAATGAGTCAGATATTGAACAGCTCAAGTGGTACGAATGACAAGATAAAAAAATTGAAAGCAAGATAACAAGGCCAAAAATATTTGATAAGATAATTCACAAGAATTACTTTTCTGGTTGTTTTAATCTTTGCCCTTCAATTTGTCAATTGCTAACTTTTTGTCATGTGCTAACTTTCTTCTTCCTCCTATTTATCTTGTTGACAGGCAAATTGTCTTAAAAGCAGCTGAAAACAACTGGCTATCTGACACACATCTAATGACCACATTCTATGCTTTCACGAACAGCATTGATGTAGGGCTAAATCAGAAAGCTACAACAAAAGGAAATAACTAGAAGAGATATGGAAGAGATTCATACAATGTTTAAACTCACGACATAAAGTGGTGGAACATCGAAAAAGGCAACACCATTCAACTCGGAACCTGTCCACTTGTGCAGTATAATCTTAGGACCAGAAGCTATCAGCAAGTGACCTTGAAGTGAAGCCAGAGCAGATATGGCACCCTTCAACTCCTTTGAGTAAACTTCTGAAACCTGAGAAGGCAAATGATTTAGTGATGCCACACACCGGCATTCATAAAATGGACAAAAATGGAAGGAGAATAGATTCTACAGTGATTGATTCTGAGGCAAAAACAAGTAAAACAGAACTACAAACAAAATGTAAAAATAACATAGAATGGTCACCAGAGTCTTTGAGTTATCTTCATTTATTTCAGCAGAATACAAGAGCACACGCCCCCTTGCAGCAACATCTTCTCCCTGTAAATAAGCAGTTCCAATGGCCAGAAGTGTTTCATTTTCTTTTGTTGTGGTATTCTGTAACAAATAGAATAAGAACTCAAGTTAACAAAAATAATAGGTAGCGCCATATAACACAACAAACAACAGGAAAATGAACAGCCAAATAATATAAAATGAAGAAACAACTGGAATAACAAAATTAAACTCACAAGCAGTGTAACCACTCGCACAGTAAGTGCATTTTCAGAACTTTGCATAGGGATTGTAGCCCTAGTTTGCCAAGGGCCGCCAGACTTTTCAGGCTCAAGAATTCGGACCTCAAATTCATCTACAGTGTAACTCCCATCAACACTCAAGCTGTCATGCTCAATTTGATGGCCCACTTCTTGATCAATCAGAGATGAGAGAACTTGATTCAATGGCTTAATAACCTGTTGATAATGACACAAACACCATTGAAGCTCCACAGTGCAATCAAGGAAAAAATTTAATACCCATAAACTGTCATAAAGTGCATATAGTATCATCAGAATCTAAAGTACAAAGCAAAAATTTTTTTATAAAGATGGATTTAAAAAAATTAACACACGCAGAGTAACTAAAGAGAGATCAAGGGTCATAGTTCAAAACTGCTAGACAACAAGAACAGATTTCAGTAAGGTCAATATGCAGGTCTCTCCCAGGGGAACCACAAGTTTTAAATAAACAGATTTTTGCAAAGAGAAATTATTTACATATCACAATGAATATACTTGCCTGTATAGGAGACCTCTCAAGCTAGGAAATTATCCTCTCAGTATTTTATGGTGTATTTGGTGCGAGAGAATTTTGAAAGTCTTTGAGAGAGTTGTCAGTCAATCCTTTTAGACATAAGAGGACCATTCTCATTCCCCTTTTTGTTGCTCAGGGACAATTCTATTTACTCTTGAAATTTTTTGAGTTTTTTGGTGACCAGTCATTGCATCTAGTTTTTTTGGTTCTCTATACAGGGTTTGCATCCACCATGGCAATTCTTTCCTTGATATACAAGCATCTATTCTTGATATATTAGATGACATACTTCCATCAGGCTTTTCTCCTGTATTATTTTATCAGAAAACGAAGTCATACTCTTGAGTTAATTACGAAAATAAAGGAACAGAAAAATTACCAAAAGAAAAGGATAGGAAATGAAAAAAATAAGGGTAAATTGCACTGACCACCCCTGAGGTTTGGCTTAATTGCAGAGAGTACCCCTCACATCTTTAAAATAGCACTGATTCCCCTGTTGTTAAAAAATGAATTCAAATGACTATTTTGCCCTTACTCCTCTCTCCTCAGACCTCTCTCCTCTCCTCGATCACTCTCTCTCTCTGAACTAAATATATCCTTTTTATTTGAAAAAAATAAACAAAAAAATTATATTTCTTAATTATAAGAAATATATATTTAGAAATGCATTAAAAAGTAAAAATATATACACAAAAAAATAATCATATAGTTATACACACAAACAACATTTTTTTCTAAAGACAATACTTTTTGAGAATTGGGAGTGGATTAAAAAAAAAATAAAAGAAAAACAGTTAGGCAGGGCCACCTCAAACAGTCAGTGGTGAGATCTTTTTCTTTTCAAAGGTCAGTGGCATCAAGCAATCAGCAGCTAACAGTCAGCTCCATTAAGCGGGAAGACTTCTTCTTCCCCAACCATACTGTCGGGTTCTAAACAGAGAGAGGGAAGGGAGAAAGGGAGGAGGAGTGACAAATAGATGAGGGTATTTTAGTCATATTCAAAAGTTTAACTGGGGTTAACCAATGGTAGGGCATTGCATTTAGTGCAGCAAATTTTGAAAATTCAAGGGTGGTTAATGCTATTTCCAGAACCTCCAGGGTACTGCCTGCAATTAGTTCAAACCCCAGGGGTACCTTGAGCAAAGATTAAGATTTAAGAGTCTCTGTGTTTTTTTTTTCCTTTCTTTTTCTTTTCCTGTTTTTACAGGTAAAGCATATAAAGTAACTTAAATTTTGTTTGTTTGTTTTTTTGTTTTTGTTTTTTTTTTTTTTTTTTTTTTGGGGGGGGGAGGGAATATGGTTAAAAAAGCTTAATTTACAAATTTAAATTTGTAGATCTAATGACAAGTAGTTGATGTGAATTTCTATGGATAATAGCGGCTGGCAAATGTATCCCTTCCAGTGCATACAGAAGTAGCGTAGCCAAACCCTTTAAATAGAACACTTGAGAAACAAAGAAACACTAAATCAAGATAATCCACTTACTGGAACTGAAACAATTAGTGGGTAAAGATTCTTCTCCGCAAAATAAGTGACTTGATGGGGTGTTCCCTTCAATGGAATCTGATTAGAAGATTAACTTTCAATTAGTCAATCAGAGTGAAAATACCAACATATGGAAATGGTCTACAAACAGAATTCATAAAAGGGAAACAGACTTTTTTAACAGGCCAATAGTTGTCGTAGCTTGAAACAGAAGGCAGCTGGCAAATTTTCAGAATACCCTAATACAAAAAATAAATAAGTAGATAAAAGAGATCAATTTAAAAGAACAAGGCAAGGTCAAAATGTTGAGCAGAACATTATTTCCTTACCTGTGAGGTTACATATATAAGACCATGATTGCAGTTAACATTGTGAAGGACAGCAAAGGCAGCAATAGGTCCATCACATTGCTGCAATGAGAAAACAATGCTTAGTTAATATACTTCTACCATAGAAAATTAGACTAATAAACAGCAGTTCCTTAAAGCCAGTTGAAAGTTTTGTTTTGGATTGTACCAAGGATAATTTCTTACATGGAGCAAGCAGGAAACAAGGATTCATGCAGGCAACCTCATGTATGGGGCTGACTGACATGAGTAAAGGACTAAATAAGAAAAGAACATACACATACAGAGTTGAAAATATTGGCTCTATGGCTTCCCACAACAATACTCCACAAGAAAATATCTCATATCCCAGTTTCTATCATTTTGATAACATTTAAGGATATTCCCCAATAACCACCATTCAAACTGTGGCATGTACCATATTCACATCAGCTATGTTGCAAGAGAAGAAACAAGAGCACTTGGACCAGAGAAATAAGAAGTAAAGATGATTAATGAAAAACAACAAATGAGGGGAGAAAAATATCATGATGACAATTATGATTAGTTGCTTCATTCAAAATTATTACATTAACTATTAATGTCATGTTAAGTAATACTAAGAAAATAGCACTTTCATATGAGAGCACTAATAGAAGGGGTGCAATCCTGTACACTTGACATATATGATTATCTGTACGTCAAGATAATATTTAAAGCTTCCTATATCAACTGTTTCATGCTATGTTAAGGAGGGAGAAAAAATGGTTGGATAAAGTGCTTGAAAATGGAAGGAAAGACTGGGACTCTTGTCTTTGGTATCTCATCAGCTCCTTGCCAGCGACACTTATTTTTTGGGGCCAAACAAGAGGGTGCTAAGGTTTCTGAGGTGTACACTCATGTTTATTGGCACCCAATTTGGCCATCAAACAGCCCAAAGTTTTAGATCATCTTACAAGTATAGGGTTGTCTCCATGCCTACCTCTTAATTGGATTTATGCTTAAATTTGATCATGACAACTAAGTTTGAGGCAGATGATGCCACAGAGATATTTCAGGTAAAGCCGTTCGACCACAGAGATGGAATTGATTGAAAGGAAGTTAAGCTTGCTCCCCACAAGGGCACCTCTCTGGCCTCTTGTATAATGTCCTTTCTCTACAGTACCTACCTCAGTGGTTAACAAGTTTGAAAAGCTCTATAGTGATTATATCTTCAGAGGAAGGACTAGGAATTAAGAAGTTAGGGCTCTTTAATGAAGCCCTCTCTGGTTACCAGTTGTATGTAATAGTTTTCTTTATAGGGATGTGTTATGACGGCAAAACAGACCCAATTATTTATTTATTTTTTGTGGCGGTGCTTTAGGGAGTTGGGAGCCAGGGGGTGGTCATTCATGTGCAGCATTAGGACTCCTTGTGGCGTTAGGTTAGCAGAGCATTATGTGCATTAAAGGGTGAGTTTAATAACCACACTCTAAATAGAAGACAAATGTTGATTGGTAGGTAAAGTTTTGGGTGGATGGTTGGTTGGTGTTTGGTGTTTTCCTTTGAATGACATTTTCCTAGAGAAAAAGGGGGGTAATATGGAAGTGCTTTCCCCTTTCCCCAAAAGATGTTAGCTTTCCCCCCACAGTTTAGATGGAATCTCTAGGATTGAGAAATTGACCCGTGTCAACCTTTATCAAGAGGATGGTTATTTTAAGTTCATGCTATCAAACCCTTTTCAACAAAGAAGTTAGGCTTTCCTTGAAAGGCTAGATGGAGATTGACGGCTCTTCCAAGGCAACCATTGTTTGAACTGCTTCTCCAGTTCCACATACATTGGATTTGGACAGCCCGAGGACGTGGAGGCATAACATGGTGGACTAGTTCTGAGGTACCATTGTTTGTTCGATTTTTGGTGCAGAGCTGATACTCTGTCCCTATCTCTTGGGTGAGGCTTGGATGGGAATGCTTCCTACCCACTCATCACCCAGATTCAAACCAGGCTGGTAGTCTCCCTGACCATTGAGCCTCGCTAAACCCCAAAAGAAAGGAAAAGGGGTAAAAAGAAAAGAAAATCAAAGGAAAAAGAACCAACTTCAAACTGACCTGTAGATGAACCCGAAGCCGTTCCCTAAATATCATGAACCAAGCTGGCCTTGACCCAGAAAGGAATAACCCCTGGTAACCACCCACATTCTTGAAGAGAGTTATTCGTTGGCTCGGGGCTTCAGAAGATATCTCCTCCTTTGCATATGCATCCAATGGAACACGAACAAATCTGAGATTTCTAAGCCTAGAAGTGCTTATATTGCCAAGGTTAGCAGAATTCTGACCAGAAGCAAGATTCTCATTTTTGGAAGCATTCTCAGAAGCTTCAAATAGGTAAGCATGGTAACAAAGAATAGTTCCATCAGTTAGTATTCCAAAAAGAAATGGGCGACTATGGTGTCCTGACCATCTTTGCATGGCCAACTCAACCACTTTCAAGTTTTGAGAATTCTCTTTCCTGCCTTGGCCAGACATTTCTTCAGTATTTTTATCCAGAGTCTTTTGAGGATCACCTGATGGTTCGTGGATAAAGGTATCTATAAGATGGGTCTTTCCAGAGACAAATTTATCCACAGAAAAAACACAATTGAAATTAGGCACATCAAAAATTTCAAGAGTGCCACTTTCATAACAAACAATACAGTATATGTCCCCCTGCTCATGAGCTGTACCATCAGCCCCATCAATTGCCTCCTGTATTCCAGTTGACAGCCAGGCATCAGTACTTGTTTTCCGGAGCCATAGCTCGGGCCCTTTATCATAATACAGCGTACAGGCAGAAATCAATTTCTTTGAGTTCTCAAATGCTGCTGGAATGCTGATAGAAACTGAGCATGTAGAAGGATCTGTAGACAACAAATTGAAGTTACATGTACAAAGTGTAAATACTGTACTTATAAAAAGAATGTGTAAGATCCTGCTTATTTTAGGGGGAGAGGGGGAACTAAAAATTTCCCTGGGAGAGTCAATTGGGGAAAAGGATTCTCCAAGCTTGTCAAGGAAATCAAGTCCATAGAGTAAGAAAAGGCATCCTTAGTTGCAAAGAAACTCAAAAATAGAAATAAAGCAAGTAGAAGTAGATGAACAAGTGTAATTAGGAAAAAAAACCACGATATCTAGAACCTAGCAATAAGGTTGCAACTTCAGCTCATTGCTCATCAACCCTAAAAGAAACAGATGATAAAACCACCACAAACATAGACAAATTTATGGGAAAAATTACCACCTCCAACCAGTTACAAGACCTTAACCAAAACCTGGACAAAGAAGATTGAAGACAAACACAGACAAATTTATTCCAAGCTAAAATAGCACGTTTACACTTCAATTACTAGAACAGAAAGTAAAAGATTTAGAGTGAAAAATTACCACCTCTAGAACCTAGCAACAATGCTACAACTCATTACACATCAACTCTTAGAGAGAATATGATAGAGCCACCTCTATCAGACTTTTAAGCTCTAATCCAATCACATGACTTTGACTAAAACCTGGAGACAGAAGCTTGAAGATAAACATGGACAATATGCTCAAAGCTACAATAGGATATTAACCCTTCAGTTCCTATAAAACTGAAAGTGACGAAGTACTAACAACATGAATAACAACTGGAAACATGCTATAACACACTAGCAGATTTGCTTAGTATATTGGTTTCCTACACAATAGGTCATTCACCCTTCAATTCCTATAAAACTGAAAGTGACAAAGTACTACAATATGAATAACTGGAAACATGCTATACCACACTAGCCGATTTGCTTATGGTATATTAGTTTCCTACAATAGGTCATTCACCCTTCAATTCCTATAAAACTGACAGTGACAAAGTACTACAACATGAATAGCAACTGGAAACATGCTATAACACACTAGCAGATTTGCTTATGGTGTAGAAAAAAACTGATGAATAAAACACATCAATTAGAAAACTAGGTAGCAATATGAGACCACCTAATATACTTCTCAATGAAATATATTCCCAAAAAATGTCTCCACAAAGTCATGATCTTTGCATTTCAGAGGGGGTATGCCTTCTCTGAACAGGCTATAGTAAATTATGACATGGCAAGTGAACTTAGCATTTGGGCGGAGGTGTAATTGTTCAATTACTACCATTATGCTAAGGCAATTGATATATAAAAACTTAAAACTTTCCAGGATAGACCCATTACCAGGGGGAAAGAATTACTCTGAAATGATAAAACTGTCATTCAAGACTTAGTAATGTGGTTGACTTGGAGGAAACATTTCTCCCACAAATATTCTTTTTCTGACAAAACGGATATCTCCAACATTCACTTCCAAGTTTAATGGAGTGCAAACAATATTTAGCAAATTTAGAAGTTTCAGAAAAGAGGAGACCATAACCAAACAATAGCCTGAAACATGAACAAAAAAAGAATCACCACACAAATTTCACTACAAAAGGTAGTCTCAGTCAGAATGTCACACAATCAGATCTAACACAGCAAAGACTTCAAAGTTTGGACGAAAAGCCCCCACAATAATTAATAACCAAACATGCAAAGAGACTCAAGCATCAGATAAGTAAGGAATTCCTTGTTCCATGAGTTAATGGTGGTAAGTCATGTTGCAAAACTGACGACACAATTTTTTATCAAACTAAATACATAAATATCAGAAATGGTATCAAGGTGATATACTCATGGAGGAAAGAAGACAACTTAACATAAAATTACACATAATGCTATAATTACACTATTGAGCAAGAACTTCAATCAAATGTTCACCAATTAGCTTTAGGAAGATGAATTGCTATGCCTTTCTAAGAAGCAACCTTGAATGAAAACCATATAAATGTCTTATCAAGAAAATTCACACGTAGTATCAAAGTCCATGTATAAGCTGTGACTAGGAAAAGGAGTAAAAGATTAGGATGACCAGTTGTACCTCCTACGAGAAGCTGAACACTTCCATCTGTCATTCTCAGTAACACAAATGGATCAGCTATAGAAACAGATGATACCATCAAACTTTCAGAGACCAGAGCAGATTCAGAATTTGGAGCCCGGAAGCTTAAATCTTGAGTCATAAAAGCACCATCAAGTATACGAGCACCACGAGCAAAGACTTGGACAACACGACGCCTATAGACAGTGGAACTTTAAGTAAAACACCTTCATAGATGTAAATAAAATTGAAAACTGACATTGATTTTAAACTATAGCCAATTATGGCATCAATAATAATAATAATAAAATATCAAAATACATTTACTATGGATTTAATCCAGAACACAGAATATAATTCTTATAGGAGAAAAGAAAGGATAATTGACAATAATAATTGACCACCTGCAAAAATGCAGAAAGACATCTTTTCATTAAGGTCAAAATTAACATATTGGATATGCCCGATCTAAAGAAATTGTGCAAGGAAAACAGGCCCGAGAGTTATTTTTGGGAATAAAATACAGCAAAATTTCCAGAATACCATGATAAGCATCCAGAACTTCTTGGTATACAGGAAGGCATAGGTATGCGAATAGGGACACTCAACAAACAAAAGCAAAAAAGTACATAAAGAGTATAATAAGGGTACTGCCTTAGCAAGAAAAACAATCTTTCAAACACAAAAGGTTGAATACATTCACAGAAGATGGATAAAGGTATCTCACAGCCTCAATAACAGTGCTTCAAGCATTAAACAGGTTTCTGGTTGTTGCACATACTATGGATAAATATAATCACGCAAACAACCAAAAAGTTCAATATATGTGCAGAGGATGGAAAAAGATATCTTTCAGCCCCAACAATAGCATTTAAAGCCTTAAAAAGATAGCAAAACCAAAAATAAAACTAAAATCAGATGAAGGGGAAAAGACCAGAAGAAATAACATATAAATACCCACATGCATAGGAGGGGAAAAACAATAAGGTGTTAAGAAAATCTTCAGTAAACAAAAATGTTGCATTAATAGTTGGGTGGGAAGTCACCTCCCAAAGAGATTTCCTGCAGCAATTGTACTTCCCTGCACATAGTAGTCGACAGTTTCAGTAACTTCCTCTAGGTTACTGGCTGCCTCTAGAACCTGAACATTTTACAAGAGAAAATGTCACACAACCAAGAAAGATTTTCTCTTGATAGATGAATGAAATATGCACCATCATATGCTTAATATCTGCAATGTTTCAGTCTTCAGATGCAGTGCACAAATGAAATAAACAATCACAGATGTGTTCAAGCCCCAGACACTTGCCACATAATTTGAAAGCTATATGCGATATCAATTGAAGCTACAGAATTTCACGTGACTATTAAGAACAAGAGAATGGATTTATATACCATGTACAATATACCACAAATAACCAAAAAGAGAAGGAAAAAGGATATTAACCTAGTTGCTAAATAATGTATGTGTAAAAAGAACACCCACTTACATGCATTCCACAACCTTGATGTAAAATTCATCACCCCATCCACCAAATTGTTGCTTCCTTTTCATATAATATCACTGCTTTTACAGGGAAGAAATTCACCAAAGAGATCCCAAAATATAGTCAATTTCAGAATAATTTCCAAAAAATATGTTACATTGTGGACAGAGTTGACAAGGAAGGGGGGGGGGGGGCGTGGAGAAGTGGAGGCATGCTAGAGGTGGTTAAAGTTATGGAGGAGCCTATTTGATTGCCATATCCATTGACAGTCCTTGATCAGAAGATGTCAACATGGTGGTTAGCCGGGGCAGGAGCTGGAACCAAGGTTTTCAGTAGGGTGCTTAGGCAGGTGAAGGGTCTTTTGAATATTCATGCATTTGTCCTGCTCGGGTTTGAGCTGGAGGTTATCAAATTCATCTCTGATATTAAAATTCCGGTGTTTTGAGAGATAGCAAGGGGACCAAGTAGGAGCGGGCATCACAGAAATCATCTGATTAACAAACCTAGAAGTTGGGAAGCTAGGTGAATTATGAGGGACAGAGCAGCAGCAGTAATGGGGAGAGGGGTGTTCTTTCTATTCCTTTATGAAGCTACAGATTGCTATTAGGAAATTAGAAAGTGTCAAAATGCTAAAGAGAAAAATTCATAAGGGAAAGCTTCATGAAAAGAATGGAGGGCTGATGTATTGCATATTAAGAGACATAGGTAGGGGCGATTGGGGTATTTAGAGTATGACTTTATTGAAAGTGGTGTTCTCAGAAGATGTGGAAATTACGGGCGCACTTATCTTGTGGAATAGGAGGATGGTAGAGAAAAGGGTCTGTAAGATTGGTGCCTCCTTAGTGTCTTGCTTCAGTTGAGGACTGGGATATCTTTTGCGTTCTTTTTAATTTTTTTTATTTTCCATTTTTTTTTTTTGGGGGGGGGGGGTGTCAGGGGCGCGTTGTTAAATAAGTTGTTCTGAGTCAGCAAGTTGGCCGAATGCTTCAATCATATCAATTCAATTTTTCCATACAACTCTCTTACCTTATGTGAAGATCAGGATTCTCCACACATGTTAAGACTTCAATGATTTCTAGTGGGTGATGATTGGGAGGAAAATTCTCTAAATACAATGAGAGTTTAGTTTGAAGACTGGTCTCTGTTTATCTCTCAATCTTGTTAGACTGCAGCAAAATCTGAAAGGGAATTCTCCTTTCAAAAAAAAAAAAAAAAAACGTGGATTCAGGTGGACAAATGAAGTCCAAACATAAAATGATGCATACAAGAGGCCCTGGAGTGATCTTTCTAGGCCCTCCTCGTATTCTTTTATTTTTTAGATAGCCCTCTAAATCTTCTTATGTCTAAAGTTTGAACTCAAGGTGTTCCTAGTGCACAAGGTTCATGTGTGGGAGGATCATTTTTGCACATAACCTTACCCTTATATTGCCAAAAAAGTCAATTTCACAACCCAAACCCCTGAGCCATGGCCTTCCAATAAAAAATAAAAATAAAAAATGAAAAAAAACCTTACCATTGCCACTAAGCTCACCCTTATCTTATAAATGAAATATTTAAAATTATAGCATGGACTAGTTAATTATTGGGTTTAAAATGAAACAATCCTGTATAAATTAGTTTAACTTAAATTTATAAGCAAATGACAAATTCATATATTATAAAACAATGAAAAACCATACTCCCCCTACAAACCCAAAAAGGAGACAGAGGAAGTAACTATAAATCACTTAAATTTGTTTTTTTCCCATTCTTCAGATGCTACTTGAACCATGGATTGCTAGTGGCTACTTTTCCTGACTAAAGAAGATTATTAGTGTCTTCTAATCCTCAAGGCTACATTCTTCTTTTCCCTGTTAGAAACTAAGAACATTGAAAACACCATAATTGTCATTTGTGGATGAAATGATTATTGAAATCAACAAAAATATTTTGTATTATTTCTTAAAACTGACATATTTTGTAAAACAATTTTTTAAACTAATTTACAAACTAGTTACTATCAGGTTTATCTGTTTTTGAAACTAGAAAATAATTTTCAAAACCATAACTATATGGATCATAAATATCTTATTAATTTCAAAATTTTAAGAAATATATTTTAATGGATAGAAACTGACACAATAAGGCTAAGCTTGGACCTCAGGACATTTTCACATGTCTACTTACTGGTAACAATTTGACTCCATGAAGAGTTTCAATCAACTTCAAGGATGTTGGCGATTAAAGGGTAAAAAAATCTTAGTTAACTTAGAGGTGCCCGAATTTTCCAATTCAACATTCCACTTCACTGTGTCAGCATCAAAAGGAGTATGTTGAACACAAGTAATGGTAAAAACTACAGATTAAGTTGTGGACACCCAAACTGACTTTGGGTTAAGTGTTGAAAACTTCAACTATATCTTAATCAAAGTCACTGAATATATTGTGTGTAACAATATAGATACGTTTGATTATTCTAATAATTTGAAAGACATTGGCAACTCATTGGAATTTATCAAGGGTAATTCTTGCAGCAAAGGTCATTTTTTAAAACTTCATAACACTGCTTTAGGGGGGCCTTTTTATTTTTTTGAGTTCTGACAAAAAACCTCCTATACAGGTAGGCTAACAGCAGGGAGTATGGCTCTTACAAAGCCAAAGGAATCCCATGAGAAGTAATTGTAGGCTTTTTCATTAAAGTTAATCCGCTATAAAATTGGGTATCATTACCTTTCCTTGTTCATTTTTGTGTCTTGTGCATCATCCACTCATTTGGCTTATTTATCAATTAATTTCATGTATCTAAAATTGTACTTTAAAGTATTTTAGGATATTTTAAATCACAAACATACTAAAATCCAATTAACCCCCTCTTCCACAGGTTTTCAGCCAAAATTATAGTGAAAGAGCTTTTTACTCAATAGGAGCAAGTGCAACACTAGAATGGATAATTGAAAAAATTTAACAGAGATTGAACAATGACATGTGAATGTAATTACCATGGTACGAATCTCCAAACTAATAATCAAATATGCATGATATTCATCATCCTCCAAATCCGTCCTTGAAGAATCAACATTATGACTGCGTGTGTTCTTGTGGTACACAGTCCAAATTCCCTTGCAACCGGGTAATTGTTCCTGCAAAACATAGAAAGCTATATTTTAAATTGTTGCAAAACAGAAGCATGCCTCTTGACGAAATCCTACTAAATCTGCACAAGGGCCCAGGCTGAGTTTTAACGGTAACTTCAGGTAATAGTGAAGAGATGTTGGAGGTTAAACTTTTCTATAAAACTACCAAGATATGTCATTGTGGATAAGATGCATATACAAAATTCATGTGTTAATTTTCATAGCATGGAGAGAAAATGTGAACTGAAGAGAAATTTATGCATGTGCGTCCCAACTCCCTGAAGCATATATAAATTTCTTTTTTTGCAAATATAGGCAAGAAATGTATTACAGCAAGTGGGATGGAAGGTGGGGGATTTCAAGCATATAGATAATTCTTCATTATTTGTATTCATCCATCCTCCTGCTAGAAAATGATTTACAAAGGCTATACATCCTATTCAGACATGGCCACTTTCTGTTGATTTTCATAATAGATTTCATTGTATTAACCTTAAAAACAAAGAAACCAGGAACTGCCTCATCTATTGTGTATATATTAAGCCAACTATCCTGATAGGAGACCGATATAATTCACAGGAGGTCCGATCAGCAATTAAAATAATAGGAGGAAAAGGATAGCAGAAGTGGTGAAAAATAGACAGCCACCATCAACCCAAACAAAGAACTATAGCTTCACTCCCAAGTTCACCTCCTTGCAAACTACAAATTTTCTCTTCATAAAACAATGCGGGAAGGTCTTTTCAACACAACACACCAAGCCTTAATCCCACTATGTGGCTCAGCTACATGAAATTAGCTCGCAAATCATTTTTATTTGCGGTCTTATCTTTTGTAGGGCTCTTATAATTCATATCATACCTAAGAGCCACCCACCAAGTTTTTTCTTCTTCTTCCTCTACCACTTTTGCTTAAGACCTGTTCCATTCTGTTGACCCTTCTCATAGAAGTCTCTATTGGTCTTCTTCTCACATGACCAAACCATCTTAATCATGTCTCACACCTTATAATGAAGCAAAAAGGTTATTTCATTTAACAAAAATTGGGAAGCCAACAAAAAGTAAATGAACTAGAACAAAGGTAAATATGCAAACAGTTCTCTTTCAAGAAAGGTATTGAATTAAAAAGTAAGGAAACAGAAAACTAGAAGCACACTTGAATTTTACAGATACAAACACCCAATGAGAAAAGTATACAAGAAAATATGCAACAAAAAAACAGCACGCAAAGCACCACAGATATGGTTGAATTGACAATAGCCTGCATGCATACCTGAGTAATCATCTCAGGGCGAACTGACTGCTGAAGCACACAAAGAGCACCATTTTTTCCATGACCAGAACAGCACACCTGCGAATTACATCCAAATGAAAAAAAATTAAAATTAGGACTAGTAAAATCTAGTAAGAAATAAGTATATATTGTGTTTTTAGAATTTTGAATTTTGCTCAGTATGGATTGCAAATACAACCCTCCCCTGGCCCTCACAAACAGAGACCCTCGTGCATTGTGGACACCCTTTTTCATGAATTATAAATAAACAAGAATAATATTAGGAAAAGAATTGAACAACGGTATTTAACAACAGGTAATCAATAACACATATAAACAGCAAGTAGAAGCATGATCAAGTTAAATCATTTAAAACATTCTACGCTCTAGGGGATTGAAAAAACATGTGGTATTTTCATAGGATGGCTATTGCACAAACGAGGACTAATATTATCACAAAGATTTGATAGGAGATTCCATGCTGATCAGTGATGACCATTACAGATATCCTGGGTGGTGGAGACCCAAAAAAGATGGGATGGATTTTGCTTGTACTGCAAGGGATTGACTGCAGAAAACACAGAAGACGAGCTCATGCCAGCTTCCGAGGGTCTTTTAGGCTCATTTTTGGGATGTCAGGAGGAATGAGAGTGTATTTGATGCTTTTCTTGACGTAAGTGCCTTCACTAAGATAAATGTTGACCCCTCAGTACCTAGTCATGATCGCATGACTGCTGCACTCTTTCAGCATAATTGTTAGGATGTTTAGATATTCTAAAGGGTAATGTTAAATGTAAGCCGATGCTTTTCTTGATATAACTATCTTCAGTCAAGAGTCCGACTGCTCCATTGTTGCTTTTAATCCCTTAGAAAGGAGGTACAGAATGAGGATGTGAGAGAACTCAGGCATATTAGCTTGTAGGGTAGTGTATGTAGGCTTTGAGCAAGCTTGCTGATAGAAGGGGGTGCCGAGCAAGATGCTGTCTGACACTCAAACTGGCTTCTTTGGGTTAGAGAGACATTTAACTGCATCACTCCCCAGATTTGTACCAGTTAGGTAGTGACAAATTGGCTTCTATGATAATTACTTTCCTCTTCTATCTGATAGTTTTGTTTCTTCCCCTTTCTTCAGTCACCGCCTTATATTTCACTTTGGATTGTTTGAATTTCTTCACCCTAAGATTGGACAATGAAGGAAAAATGGGCCTGGTCCCCTTCAAGTCATGAAATTTTTTGTGTTTTAATCATTTCAAGAGGCTCCTCGTGACAGAGGAAGAATGAATTTCTCTGAGAAATTCTTGTGTAGACTGAAAGCCTCTGCCAGGATGGCCTTTCCTCTATCTGGACTGAATAACTGGGCACCATTCTAACAATTGATAAGGTGAGAGGGAGGCACCTCTGTGACCAATTGGTACTATCCCTGTAATAAGGGCTGCGGAACTGGTTGAACATTTACTTCTCCAATGGTTCCCACTGGGTTGTGATCCATCTTCAAATAAAATTTGAAATTCATTAACTTCATGGAGTACAATGAAGCCATCATGTTATAGGGAAAGTTTGTAGAACTTTTTGATGCCTATGGATAGTTCATCCTTGGTATTGTTTAATTCATATACATTCCCTTAACCACATCAAAAAGAAAAGAAAAGAAAAGAAAAACAAATATAAACTAACCAGCTCATAGTTGCTCTGTTTAGAAATCCCCGTGGCATTGGGATCAGCATTATCCCTTAAACCATAAGCAAAATCTTTTATAGGGCCAATATTAATCAATGAATCCCTCACAGCAAAGGAGAAAGTTTTCTGCATGCAAGAGAAACCATAACATTATTAGAAAAAGGCTATGAGGAAAATGTAAATAAATCCCTAAACTATGATAAAAAGCCAATATCTAAGCACTAAAGATGAATCAATTTCATCAGAAATTATTATTCATTTTGGTTCCATGAAAGATCAAAAATAAACTAACCAACAACATATCAAAATGAAAAGGCAGACAGAAATGAAAGCTCGCAATGTGAATCCTTCCTGAAAAGTTAACATAACACAGACACACCAAACCAAAACAGAGACAAGCAGAAACAGAAAATTCTAAAAAGGTGTTGGGCAAAAGGAAGAACAAGCAAAATAAGGACATGGTCAAATGCGTATATATAGATAGATTTTATATCACACAAATCACTATCTTGGTTGACTTGCCGAGAAATAATAAATTGTTATCAAATAAATGCCACTTCAAAATAATGGTTTACTACATTTCTATTAAAATTGTTCTCAAAGTTGTGACTTTAAATTCCAAAATGACATGTCCAACAAGATTTGGCAATGGATCAAGCCTAAAAAATTTCTCTTCAATATAATCTAGATTTTCACAATCCAGAAGTCAAGTTCTCACAGTGCAGAAATGTGACTGAAGGGGATGTGAATAAACATAGTCAACTTAAATCTTCAAGAAACATTTAACAAACAAAACTCAAAGGAATTCGGATAAACTAGGAACACTTGTTTCTATAATCTTTGCAAAGCCAAGAAGTCATGAGACTGTTGCCAAGTTGGTTGATATCAATCCTTTTCCTTGGCATCAATTCAGCCTTTTTACCCCAAGAATTCCTTCTAAGGCAAGCCAAAGCTCCTGGCTCAAAAGTACACTCTTTAACTATTGATCCTGAAGATCTTGATACTTCAGGGGAATATATTCTAGGGAATAAAAACACTCGTCTCCAAAGCTACCAATGTAATGTATTTTATGATTATTTCTTCAGGTAAGAGTTTTACACGCTTCCTAAAAAAGGATACACATATACAGCTAGAAAACAGAATAAACAGGGGAATGAAGGCCTGCAGTGTTGGCAGAAGCATACTCAACCTGTGCTGACTGCATTATTTGGAGCTGGACCATATAAGCTACCAATACACCTATTTTATGATTGTCTCTTCAGGTACAGTTTTACAAGCTTCCACAAAAAAATAAACACACTATAGCAAGAAAACAAAACACAAGAGAATGAAGGCCTGCAGTGTTGGAAGAAGCATACTCAACCTGTGCTGACTGTGTGTTATTTGGAGCTGAACCATATAAGGAAAGCTCTTCGCCATTAAACATATCTTGTAAAGCATCAGAAGGTGATCTCCGTAATCTCTTCGCTGAAGGGACATCTCCTTCAATATCTGCAGCCTAAAGTTATAAATGGAAAAAGGTCTTAGCTCTGAAATTTAATATTAGGAGATAGTACCACAGGATATCAATATAGAAGCATATTGAGATTTGAGAAAAATTCAAGAATTCCCATGTTCTTATAAAAACAAGAATGCTTGGACAAGTGCAACTGCAGTTGCATTCTAAAAGAATCTGGTAGATGATCAGATGGTTGAGACAGAGTAAATGTTTCACAAGTAGAAGTTTAGAAAAAGGAAATATATTACTGTAGCAAATCCTCAAATGCTAAAAAATAAAAAAAAGCATAGTAGACAAAGTTGGTTATGGAGTTCCAATACAAACCTCATCCTTCAAAACAAGAGGCAACGGTGACGTTACCATGCCACCACAAGAAAACTGCACGAGTAAACTATCGCCCAACCGACTACCCAAAAAGAATAACGAGTTGCCAATGGTGGTCATGTCCTAAATGCCAATAGAAAATCAGGAAGTCAATTGCAATGGATACATCTGGAACAAATTAAAAAGCACAACAGTTTGAAGAACTAAAATAAATTAGGCTAACCGAAGTAAGAACAGAAGCTCTGGACTTCGAAAGATCAAGTCTGTGCACAACCCTGCAGGTCAGAAAGGAACATAAACTAAGATATTTATTCATGCATTTAAGTGCAAGTAAGGATACAGCAAAAACCAGAATACAAAAAAGATTGGACCTTATTGAAATCTGTGTTTGTTTTTTGACCAAACACTAAATGAATCCCTAACTGCATTTAAGACAATTCCTTTCTCTATTTAAGCCTTCACATTAAATTTCTGTTCAACTCATAAGACAAAAATTTCTGTGTATTCCTGCACTAAGTGCGGTGCCAAATTGAAAGCAGCAAAAAATAAAATGGAGTGCAGTATTTTTTCATAAGCTGGAACTTCAAGCAAGTGAGGACAAAACCTTTATGATAAAAGGACTACAGATCTTTGTGGTTGCCTGCATTTTAATGGCCATGTACCCCATGGCTGATGTCTCAGACATTTTCACACTATACTCCACTATACAAATAAGAGGATAGTACGAAGGGCCTTATTTAATGCTTTGGAGAATATACATCAAAACAAACAAGTATTATGAGAACACTCATTTCACATGAATGGCAAATTGCCTAGCAAAGAAGGTAGAATAAATAAGATTTTAAAGAACATAACAATTCCATAAAATCATTACTTCACTGTGGAACTTGAACTAGTCAGTCAATGCTTGTCTTTAATTCAACATAATGTTGTTCAGATAATAATATTAAAAAAGGAAAAAAAAAAAGCGGAAGCAGAGGAGTGGTTGAAAAGCAAAGTGAACATATCCAACAGAGTTCACCCCATGAATAAATTAAGCATTTGGATGACAATGATAATGGAAGAAACCAGCTGAAATTTGCTAATGCTATTTCCATTCCTTCTAAGACAGTAAAAGACTTCTTTTTCCCTTTTTCCCCCCACTCTTTCTTGGTTTTCCTTTCCATACCATGATAAACAACTTAGGTATATGTGAAGTTCTGCCATAGACAATTTAAAAGTAACCAATTCCAAAAGGCAGTTTGTCATAAGTACCAAGTTGATACGAGAGAGAGAGACAGAGATGCATGCATTTAAAAGAAGCCAACCAATAGCTTCGAGAATGAGTCAATAAATTCTTGTATCATGAAAAAGAAAATGACAACATGAATAGCAATCATATACCGTCCATCATAAACAAGTGTCAGCAGAAGTAGCTCCCCTGTTTTAGTTGACAGCACAACCACATCATTCAATAACCAAGTAGCATTGGCAGCATCAAGCTCCACATTAAAACTTGATCTTGGCATCTCTTGACTGCGAACCAAATATTAGAACACTTTCAAAGTGACACATTAATGAGATTTTTTTATCTAAAATAGCAAAACCAGACTTAAAATGATGCAACCACAATCTGTGGAGACAACAAAGTAAGAAAGAACCACTAAAAACATTAATGAGGTTAGAAAAGATATTAAATTTCAAGAAGTTGCAGAAACTTGGAGTGTGATAAGATTGAAGGTTAATTGACTTATTTGTTTATTTCCTCAGAATCTAAATGCAAGTATGACAGGCACTAATATCAAGGGTGCAACTGGCTATTGATAGAACGCATTAAAACTATCATATCTGACACTTCTAACAAACTTTTTAATTCCCAAATCTCTTTCCTATAGTACCACTGATCTTGATGTCAAAAGACTGAAATATTACTGTCAGGAAATTTATAAATCATAGGAGATGATAAGCTCTAAGAGCTTTATTGTAAGTATTTGGATAAAATATGCTACATGCTATTAGTTATATAGTTACATGTTTGGTAGCCCAAAAAAAAAAAACTTAAACTTTTAAAATGATCAAAAAGAATAAATCTCTATTTTAACCAATAAAAGCTATCTGAATGTAATTTTTAGGTTGGAGTTTAACTGTATTTTGAGACAAATTATAATATATATTAGACTTAATATAATAATGCTGTTATTTAATTTAGTTTCTTAAAATTTTTAATTACACATGAAAAATATATTAATACAAATAATTTTATGCTTTTATAAAATTATTATCACTTTATAATAATTTATGATCTTATAATATAATATATGTGATAAATAACATATATTATCTTATATGTATACTATGTATAAAAGATAATGTACTGTTATACTGTAATAATATATATTAAAAACCAATAAAATATATTATATAAGATATATTCAAATATTATATATTATATATAAATAATTATAATGTAATGGTATAATATGCATATTATAATATAATTAATATATAATATTAAATATTTTACATAATAGAAAATAGTAATATTATAATAATATATAATTTATATAATAAAACATAATATATTATATATATACACAATGTATGTAAGAATATATATTTGATATATTATGTATTATACAATATAATATCACATTCTATGCCTAATATTGTAGGTATATTATGTATAATATATGATATATATATTTTAATATATAAAATATATTCGATATAATATACATCATAATATATTATCTATTATGCAGAATTTAAACCTCCAAATCCATCCACGTATGGCTCCATCTGTGAATTTATTTGTTGAAGAGGATCCACATGCAAATCCATCCATGTATGGCTCCAAATCCATCTTTTATAAGGAAATGGGTTTGGAGGTTTGCAAGGCTCCATCCGTGTATCTGTCTTTCCCTGTTTCGCTCTGTTTTGCTGACACCAACAGCTGCTGGAGCCCCGCCACCGCCACCTGGAGCTGCACCTCTACCACCTGCGGTCTTCAACAGATTTGCCTGTCTTTTTCTTCAATAAATCTGTGCCTTTGTCTTCTTCTTCTTCTTCTCCTTACGCAACTTCATTGGCCAGCGGGTTCCAGTGACAAGAACCATCACCAGCAATGGCTGTCTTTTTACTTTTTTGTTAATTATTGACTATTTTTAATTTAATTAGGGTTTAATTAGTTTAATTTAACATAATTAAGATTTAATTAACACCTTTTCTGACAAAGGGGAGTCCAACCAAAAAGTTTAAACCACAAAAACTTCTAGTCAGTTTTAAACCACGTGGGTCTCCAAGCAATTTATCCTCAAAATAAAGTAAAGCACAATGAACCCAACACTAATTCCTCAAGTTTGTCTAAACAAACAAGGCCACCATATGGAAAATGTGAATCAGAAACTACCAAAGAAGAGAAACTAGGAGAACAAATAACCTCCCAGAACTAAACAACAAAAAAGAAAAAGGAATATCCTCTTTGAATCAAAACTATTAGTAATAAAACTTCTTTCAAGCAATGAATAAGACTTTCCGGGTGTTAAATGCTCTTCAATTCCTTGCAATCATTACTTTTGGAACCCATAGACAATCCAACAAACAATCTCTACCTGATCAAGGCATCAATCAAATAACATCAAAGAGAACATCCCAAATGCCATCCATGCCTAAAACAAACCAGCAACCAGCCAATGTCCCATTAATGAACACACTAAGGGTTAGAGCGGGAAATGCAATTCCTAGATCATGTTCTTGACCTTCCACCAAGAGGACAAAACCCATACCCACTCTTCTGAACAAATATATGAAGAAATCCTAATTAACATACATGGTCAAATACCTTCACAGTTACAGGTAAACTTGACAATTGCAACAAAAAAATATGGAAATTATACCACTCCATACACATGAAAAAGCAAACGTTAAATATTCCACCCATACATCCAGAACTTTGGAGAGCATTTAAACAACTAAATATAAAGGTAATGCCGTGAAAAAAATCTAACAGTTCTTTACATACAACTCTATTTTGTCATCGAAGTTCTTAAAACTGTCATCCACCTAAGAATAGAACAACAGACAAAGTCACAAAAATAAAACAGGAGGTTGTTTTTATATTTAAGGTTCTAGAATCAATGCAATATAAGGTGATCTAATATATACTTTCCAGGGAAAACAAAAAATATGCTGAGAAGTTCTAGAATTAGAAAAGGGCAAGCACTTCCAGAGTACAGTTTTCATCCCTCTAAACAAATATATGCTGAGAACTGACCTGCTATCAACGGAAACAGCAAAGTTGTTCAAAGCCAACATGCATGATGCTGACTGCCCAAGGGGAAAAACAGTCACTAACTAAATGGCAAAATAGAAGACAGTAAACACCCAAAGGCAATGCCACTATGGTGAACAACACTACAGCCAATGCAGTAAGAAAGTTTACCTGACTCTGATAATGTATGGCATTTGCACTAATGACAAGAACTCCACCAATTGGAGATGGCACAGCAAGAAGCTTATATGCATCATGTGGGAGATTCTGATAACAAGAAAAATTAACCACATTTGGAAATAAGAAATCTTTCATAGTTAGAAAAGAATGAAGCTTATACTAGCTTAATCCTTCAGCTAAGGTTGCTTTTTTGAACTTGGATTATCTCCCATTCAGTTAGAAGGAGACGACATGGAAATCATTAATGCCTTATCTTCCGCTAGTGTGGCCATGTCTTGTATGCATCATGCAATTGAGGAAGCTAAATGTATAATGCAGTTTTTCCAAGACTGCTGCTGCTCTGAAGTGATAAGAGCTGGAAGCAAAGTGGCACGTGGCTTAGAATGTATATTGCAATAGTGTAAAACCCCGTATTACATGGTTGTTTTCAGAGTATTTAATAAATAAGAAAATGACAATTTAATGTATTGTGAGGACACTTAGATAAAATGATTGAGACTAAAATGGGTATGTGGACCAAAACCAAGTGAAAAGGGCAAAACAAGTCACTGGGAAAGTTCAGTCAACCAAATAAGGTCAAAATGAGGCTTGGCAAGACTTCAGTTGACTGAAGTTTTGGCCTTGGGAGGCCTCGATCAACCAAAACTTGGGGAAGACTCTAGAAAACTTCAGTCTACCAAGCCAGTCACAGTCAACCTAAATGTTAGAACTCAGCAGAAAATGTGCAAACTTTACATGGACGATACATATACGACCCAAGCACAAGGGGCCACATGCAAAAGTATGGTGTTTGAGGAGATTTTTTGACAATTACAAGGATGTGATCAGATCGTAAAACAAATGTAGAAAACAAGGACCATAATTTCCGATATGGTAACGGAAACAAGTTAAGACCACATTTTGCTAGGCCCTTAAGCATTGAGGGTAGCATAAAAGGGAGGGTTGTTAGTTCATTTTTGAAGCTCTAGGCCATCCAATACAAGGAGAGGAAGTGAGAGTTTCAGAAAGAACGAAAAGAAGAGAGAGAGAGAGAGAGAGAAATAGATTAGGACTTACAGCAGCTGACCATATAAGAGGATGCTGCTTCAAAGTTGTGCTAATGCTAAGTGCGGAAACCATACAGGTATTATGCTTCCATGACACACGCCCAGCCCAGGTCAGCTCCATTTCATGGAGGATAACCATCACAGGCTCAATGTAACCTGTGAATGAAATATATCAAAGTAAGAAAAAGAAAAAAGAATAAGGCAAGATCAAATAAAGCAGCTCAAAGCAACAGGAAATGTTCAAAACTCATATAATCCCATATATATAGATAGATAGAGAGAGAGAGAGAGAGAGAGAGAAGATAGGCTACTTTCTTACAGATGTTCATCGAAACAAATACCAGAATAGTGTTGTACTAATGAAGAAATATTTAAGGAACCAACATCAGAGTTAAGACCGAAAAAAGAAAAGCAGATAAGTAATAGACCAATCAATTTCCTAGTGCTTCCATGTTGAATAATTGAGGCAACTTGCATGCAAATATATGCTGCAACTATTTCTCACATCTATTGCAGTCAGAAGTCTTATAAATTGATGTTGACATTCAAGCAGATTTAGACTTTCTATTCATGCCAAAGCAAGGATTTGGGAGGTTCTAACCATAGATATTTCCTTTTACATTGAAAATCACCCTAATTCTCAAATTCTTCGACTTCATAAAAGTCAATACAAACATCAAACAAGTTAACTGTGAAGCACATCAAAGTATCATCGAATGAATTATTATAGGAGGGCATAGACTAGAAAATATAAAGGAATAGACAAAATGTTAACCACTTTTACCTCACCAATCATTAGATAGAAAGCTCCATCCTAATGCTGGGAAACAGAATGATAGGATATAAGGTGTTCAATGAAGCCATGGTATTCGAAACCCTTTTCTTTCCAAGCAATACTTAAAACAATAATGCATATGGCATCTCTCTAAAGTTAAGAGAGATCCATGGTTGAGACAAGTACTACTGTACAAATAAAATACCACAAAAATCAAAGAAATGCATGCATAGAACCAATAATGAAAAACTTGAAAGGGAAAATCAAGATGAAAATGTGGGTAGAGGAAAGACAAATTGCAAATATGCAGAAACTACCCTGTAACATAAGACTACTTCAACAGGAAAATATCCATTTTTTGTGGAGAACAAAAGCCAATTTTACCAAGCTTGGCATCTACTTATCACAGTGAAGCAAAGTTCTCAAGGAGGTTGGTCCTGAATATAAAGGAATACCAGCTTTGATCATAATCTAGCCACAATGCGGGACCATGTTGGACAACAAACTAAAACATTTTGCTCCCATGCACCTTTTTTAGGCCTAAAATGGTGTCAATCCATAGGATTAAGGAGCACAACCAATAAGGGAAGAAAATGGCTAATTAGAAATTTACAGCAGTTTCCACTGGCTTCATAAGGAAGAACCTAATTGCTATATTTGAGGACAATATAAATCATCTAGCATATCTAGAATACTAACCATTGGATTTGATCTTATCCTTGATATGACTAAAACAATGCTGGCTACTTTTAGTAAAATGTAAACCTTTTTCTTGTCAATTGTCCACAGTTTCCACCACATTTTCAACTTTAATTAAAGAAAGTAAAAGAGTCCGTCTCATTTTAGCAAAATATAAACAGTAGTTTCAACCTTAACTAGGAGAACCTATCAAAACATATGACTTTCTCCATCACTTATGCCTCATAAGGTCAATTGTCCACAGTTTCCACCACATTTTCAACTTTAATTAAAGAAAGTAAAAGAGTCCGTCTCATTTTAGCAAAATATAAACAGTAGTTTCAACCTTAACTAGGAGAACCTATCAAAACATGACTTTCTCCATCACTTATGCCTCATAAGTGACTTCAATGTATAATTGCTATTGAAATCCACAACCAAATGTCGCAAAATCCTCACATCCTGATGTCAAGAAGGTCCATTGTCAATGGCCTCATATGCCCATTCAGAAACATGAAGTGACTGGAATCACTAGAATACCACGTGTCCAAAATGGTTTCCAATAGTAATTATTAAAATATCATTAAAAATGTTTCATGACATGCAAAAAGAGGAGAGACTAAGTGTGCCAGACCAAAACAGGTTTTCTCTACCAAGACTAGTACTGGGATCAGAACCTTCAATTGCACTCTATATTTGAGAGTGTGAGCATCCCAATGTAGGCATCTTCTAAGGCAACAACACATTTATGCATCCTGATTAAGCACCATGGACGAAAAGTGATGGCATATGTTGATATACACTATTGTTCACAAGCTTTAGAACACAGATAGTACAATTAACAGCCCAATTGTCAAAATACAGCTAATCAAACAAGATATCAACAGCAGGTTGCGCAGAAGAAACTTTCACATAAATGTCCAATTCTGTACAGATGATAATAACAGAAAAAACACTGATGGGATTGAGAAGCTTATGATTGTTGTTATTGTTGTAGTAATAACACAAAATACAACAAATCATTTACAGTCAGAATATAGCTAATGAAATATGGCATCAAGAACAGGTTCAGCGAGACAAGCTCTCACATAAATGTGCATTATGAATACCTTTTCCCATACCAAACTCAATTTTGTACAAATAGTAATAACAAAAAATACACAGGGTTCATAGGGCTCAAACAGCAGGTTCCCAGTCCCTAGGACAGACTGCATTGGTGGGGTAGTGGTGGAAAGGGGATGGAGGATAGCAAGTTGAAGAGGATTGGAGTGCCCTTCAGGTGGAAAAGAAGACTCCCTCCCTCTCTCTCTGGCGAAGGGGTTGGTGGTGGTTTGGAGGATCGTAAGTGCAAGGCGAGGGGATATAGGAGTTGCACCAACCACTCTCTTCCCCTCTCTCCTCTTCTTCTCTACTCTTCTTCATTCCTATTCATTACTTAGGGGAATAAAGAAGGCAGGATTGAAAATATCCCTTCCTCATTGCGAGAATCACAAATTCTATAGCAGTAAACAAGGGGAAACAGTACAGGAAATGGAAATGGGCATTCCATTCTAATTAATGCTCATGCGCCAAAATGTGGCCTTGATGTACAAAACCAATCAACTTAAGACAAAAATGACCCAAGTATTTTATTACATTCATAAGCAAAACCAATTAAAAGTTGCCTTGTCTCACCATGAACAAATATAAAATCCTTTACATGCTTCATGTCCAGATCTCGTAGATTGATTACATATGAAGACTCAATACGAGCAGAGACTGCAGTTCCAGCACTAAAAGCATTCTCTTCGCCAACCAAACCAGAACCAGCCTGACATCCAAAATTCCAAAATGGAAGTTAAAATTAACTTAATGGAATATAAGGTAAAAGAAATGAAATGAAAAAAGAGCCCTTATTGCCTTTGCTGAGGAAAAAAAAGAAAGAAAGAAAAGAAAAAAAGAGCCCTTATCTCCCAGCAAGTTGACTTGCTTCCCTGTAAGCAAGTAATCTTTTAGTATTATCATGAATAAAAGATGGGAATTAAGAGAAGTTACTTTCCTTTCAAAAACTAAAGACGGAAATTGCATGATTTTCAGCACATACCACACCAAAATTTGGCGCCAAGAGGGGATAATTCAGAGGGAAAAAGTACTTGTATAGAAAGGTCTCCATAGGATAATTCCATAAGGATGTTCATGAATTCACTGCATGAATGTCTTCCCTTGAATGTGGATGGTTCTGCTATATAAAACAGGATTGGGTGCAGGAACATGGTATACATCCAATAGCATATAGTATACAAGGGCACATGTCCATATGTTACTTTAGAACTTGAGCCACTCTCATAACAATTTCATAGAACAATTAAAAATTTCATAGAAATTACTATAATTGTTCCTTCAATTTAGGCATTTAAAAGCACTTTTCCAGGAACATTATGCCAATCTTTATATATTTAACATCACAGTTCACCATTTTGGAATAAAATGTACTATGATTTAGTAGGAGGATACCAAAATCTCTATAGTACTTGAACTTTTAATAACAGGGGCACAAATTAACACCTTTTAAGTATTAACTATTAAGGATTCAAAAAATTAGCATATGCCTGCAGTTCTATGAGTAACTAAAACAGAGTAGTATTGCCTGATAGAAAATTTAAGCATAAAAAGGTGCAATGAAAAGATAGGAGAATGTAATATTCATGGAACTTAATCATTTCATTTCCACACTATGAAGCTTTAGGAGAGAGTGATGGAACAAACATAAAAAGGTGTTTGAAAAGCAATTTGACTTCATGCCTGCCTGATGGAGGGTCTTAGAGAAGAAATGAGTACAAATTGTTTACATATTGATTATTAAAGTCATGTATCAAGCAGCAGAAAGACGTACAGCACATGCAGAGGAGATACAAAAGCATTTCCGATTACAATTGAATTACATCAAGGATCTGCATTAGTCCTTATCTCTTTGCCCTATTAATGGATAAATTCACTAAACATATTCAGGTAAACGTCCTCTGGTGTACCCTATTGCATATCATGATATTGTCTTGGTGGATGAAACAAAACAAGATGTGAATACTAAAATCAAGATATGGAGGAATACTTTAGAATATTGTAAATTAAGCAGAATAAAAACTGAATGTATGGAATTTAAGTTTAAAGACAAATGTGGATGATGTTACACTAAAACTTGAAGATTAAGTTATCCCAAGAAAAGATCAGTTCAAATATCTTGGATCAACCATCCTAAATGATGGGGAGATTAATGAAAATGTTCCCCATAAAATTAAGGCAAAATAGGTAAAATGGAAAAGTACATTAGGTGTTTTATGTGATAGTTTCCATTGAAGTTACAAAGAAAATTTTATAAAACAATTATAAGACCAGTTTTGTTATACGACACAGAATGTTAGGCAACAAAGCACCAACAAGTGTAAGATTCGAACATAACAGCGATGAGAATGTTACAATAGTTGTGCGGTTATTCATAATAAGGTTGGTTTGGCTCCTATAGAAGACAAAATGTGCGAGACACAATTAAGATAGTTTTGTCATATGAAAAAAAGAGCAATAGACACTCTTGTGAAGAGAGTGGTTGGAATGGAACAAGTATTTAACAAAAAAGCACCAAGAAAAATATGGTGGGAAAATCTTAGCCGTGACATAAGTTATAAGGGCCTTAAAGAAAATAAAGCCATACATAGAAATAATTAGTGTGCTAGAATTCATGTAGCAGAAATAGTGGGATTAAGGCTTCATATCTTGTTGCTAGTTTGTTTATTGGATAAGTACAGTATGACTAATGATATGTGCCTTTGAAGCCACGCTGGCAGAAAATGAATATAAAATGAATTGATTCGAAAAAGTTTTGCAAAATAGGGGAAAAAAACAAAATTAAACTAGAAAAATACAGATGGAAAAGGAAACCTCGGCAGCTTTCAGTATTATCATTTGTAGACCGTAAACAAGAACCCCGGCACACCTGCCCTGGGGGTCAACCTTCAATAATGGGCCTCTTGCAAAAGATTCTCTTCCTCTTTTCAGATGAAGCCAATCTGGACCCTCAAAACAATGCATAGAGCTGATAAGAAAGACAACCAGGTGTTCAGAAATAGTATTTGTTAACACAGCAGACAAAGGTCATCTGAAAGAGCTTGAGAATACAAAAGTTTCAACTTGCTACTAAAGCATCCTGTGACAAAATCAGGAACACAAACAGTAGCAGAGGAGAGACATGTATAACCAGTATTGCAACATAAATAAGCATCTTTTAATTTGAATAAACTCTAACCAAAATAATAGTCAGACAAATATGTGGCTGCATTCCATCAAAAAGAAATAAAATTCAAAAGCAAAAACCACATCAATAGTAAGAATATTGAATCATGAGTATTTCCTTATAAATTAATTTCCTACATTTAATTGAACCAGGCCCAATGAAATTTACTGTATACCGATCATGCATACAAAAACACACCTTTCTGCTTCCTAGGACCACTCTAGACTGCAGCACTTTCCAGGCATATCAACAATATTTGACAGAGATTGTCAGCCTATTGTTCTTCCCGGATATATCTTTTTGTGTAATGCTGTCTGTTCCGCCAACAGTCAGCCTTTTTAGGATTTGTCTCCCTGTTGGCGGCATTATTAGTTTCTTTCTTCGCAATTTACACTGCGAGTTCTTCTTACTATTCTGACTTTGGGCATCACCCAGACGTGTTCATGACAATCAAAATGATGCCAATCAAGCATGCGCTTCTACTAATCATTATTAAAGAAACTGGGGAGAATTGCCAAATAAAATTCATTTACAAAATCCATTTCTGTGCTTGGTGTTCAACATTCACACAAAAACTATGTCACAGGACTCAAACACTGTGTGAAGTGTGTGCGTGGGTATGAATCCAATCTCAACAAACTTTACTCTTTTTTGTATAGATAATGAACATATGCCAAAAGCACTGTCATACAAAAGTGAAGCCCATATAAACAAAGGGAAAAACAAAAACAGAAATAAATAATATAGCTAATCAAGAAAATAAGCAAAAGAGAACAAACTGAAAGGCACAACCAAAATACCACCATAAAAATGTGAACAAGAATGGAGCCCTTAAGGGAATAAATGGAATGCTACACACCAGGCTCTACTATTTCTCTCTGCTAAGTGTGCCACACCAAGAAAAAAATATTAAGAAAGAGTGAGAAGCCAGAAAAGTCTTTGTACCAAAGGTAGGAAGCCCCAGCCCCGAGCTAACAGAAAAATTCCTCACTGAAACTCGATGTAACCCTCTAAATATCAAAAGTACAAAAGAGAAAACTACAAAATTTTCTAGGCAAATAACATTGAAGAAGCAGGTTTTTTGTTGACCCTCCAAAACTCTCCTTACACATAAAGCACCAACCATCCCACAAAAACTAAACTTTCTTCAAGTTTCCAATCATAAGAATAACACTGTGAGAAACAAACTAGAAAAGAAAGCAATCATGGGATGGATCTTTTATCTCCAAATAACTTTTTAAGGAATGGATATGCCACAAATACAGTAAAATCATAGAATGTGATAACCGAGACTAATCCTCCAGACCTAACTATCCTCAAAATGCCCAAATAGAGAAAGTTCATCAAGAAAACTAGAAAAAGTTTCCACCTGTCAACCCCCAAGTCTTGCAAATTTATTGGAAAGATAGGAACAAGACACAAATCATGGGAGATAAATGGAGATATCAAAGTCCCCTCACCGTTCTAGCCAGACAAAAAATATCAAGGAAAGTGTCACAAGATCATGATCAAACTAACAATCTAACCATAATCTAGTCCTACCCACAAACCATTTCCACATGAGTTGCATAAGATGGGGGGCTCATAGTTGTATTAGGCATAAATATGATGTCACACCAATTCCCATAGTTTGGGTCTTCTCTTTATTTTTCTTTTCCTTGAACCATGTGTGCTCTGTGTCATCATCATTCATAAATGCCTAAAAAACTTCAGACTTCTGAGGTAAATAGGCATCTAAAAATTAGGATTTCTGAGGACTTCTTTTATTCTTTAACATTTACTGTTGATTTTGAAAGGAAAAGAAAAGTAAATTTTGGTCAAAAGTTCATTTCTAATTTTGAAAAATATGCAAAATATGATAAGATTCAGAACTATATATTTGCTCATTTGGCGTGGTTTAAACTAAATAAATTAGAAAACAAAATAAAATCATTATAGCAATTTACGACACTTCAAACAAAAAACACTGCTCCTTGTTGACATGGTCAGTAATTAACTTCTGACAAGTACTTTAAAGAAGCCTAGGGTGTAAAGACACCATTTGGTATGATGGTAGCCAGATGATTTAGAATGCAAAATTGGCTAATAAAATATTTGGAGGACGTTGGCAGGAGACTCTAGAGACATATAAAAAGGCAGCCCAAAACTGGTTCTAAGGCCCAAGCACCGATTTGGGGTATTTTTGGGTGAAAGCCCTTCCTGGGAGCTTTGTTAGGCTTAGTCTTGATGTTTTATGCAGTAGGGAGCTTTCGTCATTCAACATAATGTCTCCTAGGGTCTTTTGTTAACTCTACTCGTGATGGTCTTTTCCTAGTCTTTATTATTATTAGTTTCAGTCTTTGATTACTTGTCCTAGTAGAAAAAAGGATTTTCCAGGGCCTAATAGGAATAGCATTAAATACCATTATAATCTCTCTAGGCATGACGCCAAGAAGCAATTTCTCTCTCTCTTCCCTGTTGTCTGCATTTTTTAATTTCAGATTATTATTCTCGTAACTGTGCTTCAAAACTTGTCATCAGCACCTGAAATTCATCTTTTCAGCCTTCTTTTACCTCTAAATTGCCCACCAACTCATTACATATCTAAAGCCCAGCCTTTTCAACAATTTTCCCTAGCCTTCTAACTCTAAATAAACCTCCAATCAGTAGTCATTCCCATAAAGTCCTACATTAATATTTAGATAGCCTATACATTCATATGCAAGTAAACATTAAGCATGACACATTTTCAACAAGTAACATTAGAAAGCAAAAGACTAGTCAGGATAAACAGACAAGCAAGGAATTAAACAATCAGCCATAACCCTTAAAAACATAGCACGTCACAAACAGGATATACCAACAAGAAATATGAGTCCCAAATCATATCAATTTATCCAGCTCACCTTGATCGGAGTCCGTGGATCGAGTCATCAAATTCTAGAACTGAAATTTTAGCATCTCGGAATGTTAAGATGATCGAATCTCTTTTTCTACCACCATCAACACCTCCCACAGACAATACTGCCATTGCTTCAACATTCCCATGCAGCCTGCAACCCCCATTTGAAATTGAGCAAAATGAAAAGAAGAGGTGATGTGAAGTCATTTGACTTAGATTAGGTTTTTGTACTTAGTTAATTTTTCCTTCTGTAAATCTGTAGGCATGTTTCTCTATTGTAATGAGAGGTTTATTGAATAACATAGGCTGACCGGAAGTTTGTTAGAAATCCAGTCAGGGGGTCAGTCGGTTATAACCTGACCTGCCAGCCCTTATGGTTTATAAATAGGGGCTGGGAGGGCACAGCTAAGGTATGAAAACAGTTGGATATCTTGTGAGGTGTTGAGCAAGTACGTGCTAGGCTGAGAGAAGGGTTATCTTTGTATGTTCTCTCGGGATTTTTTTCATCTCTGTATGGTCTAGGTTTTTAGACTAGGAAAGAGAGGTAGTTCTAGCGCATGTAATCGTCAAAATATTCAAGATAGTGGAGTTTTCATGGTGCCCAAAACAGTCTGGATGTAAGTCTCATTTATGAGACTAAACCAAGATAAAATCCCTGATTCTTGTGTGGTTGTGTTGCTGTTTGTATTCCCATTCTTGTTGCTATTGTCGTGTGCTTTGTGGCTTATTATTTGGGGGTGTAATCGGAGAGTTCTTGAGTGATAGTTAGGTTGTGTATGTGGCGATCCTAAGTACAACAAATTGGTATCAAAGCGCCAGGTATTAGCACCAGTAAACCTATCAAGATTTTTAAAGATTCTCAAGAAACCAAAGCCATCTTTGGTAAGCGATTATGGTGCCCTCATCTGCCACTCAATATGATGTAGAGAAGTTCGACGGCAGCAATGATTTTGGTCTTTGACGGATCAAAATGGAAGCACTGCTGTGCAGTCTTGGATTGGAGAAGGCAATTGAACAAGAGGTAATAGCCGAGGGAAGCTCTAAAGGTAAGGATCCTAAATCTGTATCTTTAGAGGATAAGGAAATTAACAAGAAAGCGTACAGCACGCTTATCTTGAGTCTTGGAGATAAGGTTTTCCGAGAAGTATCAAAATTTAAAACAACCCTAGAAATATGAAATAAATTGGAGTCTCTTTACCTAAAGAAGACTCTATCCAATAGGCTGTATTTGAAGGCCAAATTCTTCACATTTAAGATGCAAGAAAATCAAAGACTTCAAGAACATCTAGATGAATTCAATAAGCTATGTCTTGACTTAGAAAATATAGAAGTAAACTATGAGGATGAAGATAGAGCCCTAGTTCTTCTTTATTCATTGACTAAGTCTTATGAAAATTTTGTAGATATTCTACAACACGGCAGGGACAAGCTATCCTTAGAAGATGTAATAGGAGCCCTAAACTCAAAGGAATGGAGAATAAAAATGGATGTAAAATCTACTCCTAGTGATGCCCTAACCGTAAGGTCAAGGAGTGCTAAAAAGGACTCTAAAGGGAATAAGGGGAAGTCTAGATCAAAGTCTAGGAATGGTAAGGGCCCTGTTAAATGTTATTACTGCCGAGAGGATGGGCAAATCAAAAGATATTGCCCTAAAGAAAGAAAGACATGGCTGAAAAGCAACCATCCGATGGTGGAGCAAATCTAGTTGATCTTGGTTATGACAGTTCAGAGGCGTTGACTATCACTGAAATGGCCGGGAATAATGATTGGGTGATGGATTCGGGCTGTTCATTCCACATGACCCCTAGGAAGTTTTGGCTGCAAAATTATAGAGAAATCAATGGGGGTAAGGTCTTGCTAGGCAATGACCATGAGTGCAGGGTTGTTGGAGTGGGTGATGTGAGGCTAAGGATGTATGATGGCGCTTTTAGGACTCTTGCTGCAGTTAGGCATGTGCCCGATCTCAAGAGGAACTTGGTTTCCCTTGGAGAATTGGATAGAAATGGCCTAAAGTTCAAATGAGAGAGTGGAGCCATAACAATGACCAAGGGGTCACTTGTCTACATGAAGGCCAAACTGTAGAATGGCATTTACATCTTGCAAGCCTCTACCTTAAGTGGTGAGGCTGCTACAGTGAGTAGTAAATCCCAAGAATTGGCAAAGTTATGGCATCTAAGGATGTCACACATAAGTGAGCAAGGGCTCAAGGAGTTAGCCAAGCAAGGGATTCTTGAAAATGGCCAACTCTCAGTTTTGTCCAAATGTGAGTCTTGCATTTATGGAAAGGCAGCAAAACTCAGGTTCAATAGGACTGTCATCCACTCATCTAAGTCCCCCTTAGATTACATTCACTCGGATTTGTGGGGGCCAACCCAAACCCCAACCCATGGTGGTTCTAGATATTTCCTTTACATTATAGATGATTATTCTAGAATGTTGTGGGTTTATATGTTAAAAACTAAGGATCAAACTTATGAGACCTTTAGGAATTGGAAGACAATGGTAGAAACTCAAATTGGCAAGAAAATTAAAGCCATTAGGACAAATAATGGGATGGAATTTTGTAATAGGAAATTCAGTGAAATGTGTAATGAAAATGGCATAATTAGGCAATTAACAGCGCCTGAAAACCCCCAACAAAATAGGGTGGCTGAGAGGATGAACCGGACACTCTTAGAAAGGGAAAGATGCATGTTATTTCATGCACATTTGCCAAAAAATTTGTGGGGTGAAGCAGTGTCCACTGCAGTCCATATCCTTAACAGGACTCCATATAAAGCCATAGATTTGCAAACCCCCTATGAGAAGTGGACAAGGCATAAGCCTAGTCTTGCCCACCTTAGGGTATTTGGGTGCTTAGCCTATGCTCACGTGAAGCAAGGCAAGCTTGAACCTAGGACAAAGAAATGTCTCTTTATAGGTTATCCAACCGGTGTGAATGGGTATAAACTGTGGAACCTTGAACCGGAAGGACCTAGGACCATAATCACAAGGGATGTGACATTTGATGAGACAACTACCATAAATTTAAGAAATAATGAAACCCAAAAGGAGCTAGATGGAAAGAAGGACTCAATGAAGGTAAGATATTCATGGAATAGAGTCTGAAATAAATGAAAGAGAGCTTGAACCAGATCTGGACCAAAATGATCAGGTCCAAGAGGAAGAGCAGATTGTTGAAACATCTCAATATGAGGAAGAAGAGGCTGACAGTGATGCTGATTCAAGCATTGGAGATCAGCCAAACCCTAATAGGTATAGTGTGGCTAGGGATAGGCAGCCTAGAGTCCGTAGGCCACCTCTAAGGTTTGGCTACTCAGATTTAGTAGCATATGTCCTAAATAGCGCCTCCGAAGTTTCTGGAGAAGAGCCACAATCCTATGACCAAGCTATAGCATCCAAGGATTCCCAAAAGTGGATAGAAGCCATGAAATCAGAAATATCTTTCCTTAAGAAAAACCAAACCTGGGAATTGGTAGAAAAACCTAAAGAGAAAAGAATTGTAAGTTGTAAATGTCTATACAAAATAAAAGAAGGGGCTGGTGAAAATCCTAAGCCTAGGTACAAAGCTAGGCTAGTTGCTAGGGGGTTTACTCAAGTTCCGGGGGTTGATTACAATGAAGTTTTCTCCCCAGTCGTAAGGCATACCTCAATAAGGGTGTTGCTGGCTATCACTGCTCAATTGGACTTGAAATTGGAGCAGATGGATGTTACTACAGCTTTCCTTCATGGAGAGTTAAAAGAGAAGATATATATAGACCAACCTAGAGGTTTTGAAGTTAAGGATAAGGTGGAGAAGGTTTGTTTGCTCAAAAAGTCACTCTATGGGCTCAAACAATGTCCTAGGCAATGGTGTCGCCGGTTTGATATTGTTATGATAGGCCAAGGATATTCAAGATACTCCTATGACTGTTGTGTGTATCTTAAGCATATATCACCTAGCATTTCAATATACTTACTGCTACATGTGGATGACATACTTATTGCAAGTCAATCCCTTAGAGAAATTCAGCATCTTAAGTAGAAATTAATGGCTGAGTTTGAAATGAAGGAACTAGGTGAGGCTAGAAAAATTCTAGGGATGGAAATCTCTAGGGATAGACAGCATAGGAGAGTATTCTTATCTCAGAAATCCTATATAGAAAAGCTGTTCTCTAGGTTTGGTATGGCTAATTCAAAGCCAGTGAGTGTGCCATTTGCACCTCATTTCAAACTATCTTCAAAGCAGTCCCTTAAGGATGAGGTGGAGAGAAAGGAAATGGAGAGAATCCCATACTCAAGTGCAGTTGGCAGCCTGATGTATGGTTTGTACCTGCCCCGACCTAGTTCATGCAATGAATGTAGTCAGCTGCTTCATGGCAAATCCAAGTAAATCCCATTGGATGGCTGTAAAATGGATGCTTAGATACCTAAGGGGGTCCAGCAAGAATGTATTGTCCTATGGTGGAGCAAAGGTAGGAGAAAAACCTAGCATTCTAGGCTTCTCGGATGCAGACTATGCTGCTGATCTTGATAAACGTAGGTCCACAACTGGATATGTGTTTAAGTTGTGGAATTCATCTATTAGTTGAAAGTCTAGCCTCCAACATGTGGTAGCATTATCTACTACCGAGACAGAATATAAAGCTGTAGTTGATGCAATTAAAGAGGCTATGTGGCTTAGAGGGCTAGTGGGAGAGCTCCTAGGGTTAGATGTAAAAGTCACTTTAATGTGTGATAATCAAAGTGTCATACATTTATCAAAGAATCAGGCTCACCATGAGAGGATAAAACACATTGACATTCGGTACCACTTTATTAGGGATATAATTGAAAATAAACTTGTTGAACTTACCAAAGTTGCAGGTGAGAAAAATGTTGTTGATATGTTTACTAAGGCTCTACCGGTTTCTAAGCTTCAGCAACATATCAAGTTGCTGAACATTGTCCCAGATCAGAATTGAAGGTGGAGCAGGGGTGCAGGAAGCTGAAGTGCAGGAGTGCAGTGAATCTAAATCAAATGGGTGGAGAATTGTGAAGTCATTTGACTTAGATTAGGTTTCTGTACTTAGTTAATTTTTCCTTCTGTAAATCTGTTGGCATGTTTCTCTATTGTAATGAGAGGTTTATTGAATAACATAGGTTGACTGGAAGTTTGTTAGAAATCCGGTCAGGGGGTCAGTCGGTTATAACCTGACCTGCCAGCCCTTATGGTTTATAAATAGGGGCTGGGAGGGCACGACTAAGGTATGAAAACAGTTGGATATCTTGTGAGGTGTTGAGCGAGTATGTGCTAGGCTAAGAGAAGGGTTATCTTTGTATGTTCTCTCGAGGTTTTTTTTCATATCTATATAGTCTAGGTTTTTAAACTATGGGAAAGAGAGGTAGTTCTAGCGCATGTAATTGTCAAAGTATTCAAAATAGTGGAGTTTTCATGGTGCCCATGGTAGTTTGGATGTAGGTCTCATTTATGAGAATGAACCAGGATAAAATCCCTGATTCTTGTGTGGTTGTGTTGCCGTTTGTATTCCCATTCTTGTTGCTATTGTTGTGTGTTGTGTGGCTTATTATTTGGGGGTGTAATCGGAGAGTTCTTGAGTGATGGTTAGGCTGTGTATGTGGCGGTCCTAAGTACAACAGGTGATATAAACTTAGATGTCCAAAATTACCAAGATTCCATTTCAAGGTAACCCGCTAAACAAGTTAGCATGCAGAAAAAGGCAAGGAAAGCCAACCCAACATGATGAATTACTAGGATCATGCAAAGCTTAATGCCACATGTTTCGGTTGAGGATCAAAAGGGATAGACCAACAATCCAAAAGAAAAAGGGTAAGTAACTCAGAGCATCCGCAGTCAATCAATAGTCACCTGTTGAATTGGTTGCTGAAGTAGGAGAAAAAGGTCATGTAAGCAGCTGACTATATGCATTTAGCATAAATTGCTAGGCCTGGTGAGAGGATTCTGATTATAAAAATTTTGCTCATTTTGGTTAGGTTTATGAAAGTGGGATTAGTGATTAATAACTAAATAAATGAGATTCAGGGATCTCTAAATGCTCCAGCAACCTAGTGGAACTCTCCAGCACCATTTGAGGGCTTCTAGAAGATGGGTGAGCCGTCTCTTAGCTTGGTGGAACAGGTAGCTACGTGTCACTCAAGAAGAGAGCACCAGGTAGGGGTGAAAATGAGTTGAGTCTAGCTGAGCTGAACCCCAGCTCGATTGAAATTGGTGCAGCCCAAGTTCGATATGAATCAAATTTTCAGACTTGAGCTTGACTCAAATAAAGTTCACACACCATTCAACACAACTCAGTAGCCTCAAATGATATTCAAATGAGCTAATATGAACCAACTTGAGCCAAGTAGCTCGTGAGCTCAATTCATTAACTTGGTTCATTTAATTCAATTAAACCTAAATACAATAAAAAAAAAAATCAAAGAAAGCTTACTTCAGCACACTAAAAATTAATCATTTGGGAAAGAAAATGCATGGTTTAAATATGCAATAATTTTTAAATTGATAATTTACCATAATCAATTATATATTATGTGCAAATTAAATTTACTATGGGATATTCATTAAAAATATATTTTATTTTTAATCAGAAAAAAGAATTTTATAATACTTAAAAATTTTAAGATTGAAAGTTCTTTTCATGTATTAGACTATTAAGATATAATATAATGGTGCTATTAATATATTATATGTAATTCAGTCAAGTTGGCTCATGAACTAAACAAGTCAAGCATATCACAAATTAAGCTCAACTCATTTATTAAACGAGCCATATTTTTCAACTCATTTTCATCTTATTCAGTTCATGACATAGCTTATTGAGCAAACTAACATGTCAAGCCATGAACATCTTGCAAGCCAGCTCAGCTCCCTTCCAACCTTAGGACCAAGTAGTGCTAGATGGAGACCAAACAAACTCCTACCAATGAGCCACTTCAGCAGCTTGAAATGCCTACAAATTAAGCTTTAATTCATTTGGTTTCAGCAGAGAGAAGCTCTCAACGTGGGAAGGAAAAAGGAGGGAAAAAATAGAGGAAGGAAATTCTGCTGGAAAGAAGAAAAGCTGAGAGGTTGAGTTCTTCTCTTACATTGGCTAAGGCAAGGTGCATTATATGGCTTCTTATGCCTAGCATGTTAAATGATTTATACATGAAAAGTTTGTGGCAATATAATAGCATGATTTTACGTGCATTGCATGTGTGTATGAAATGTGTATCATGTTCATGAAGAAATCTGGTTATGATGCCTATGGAAATGATGATAATGTGAAATTTGGAAAGGAATATTGCAATCCCACAGATGAGGCTCAGCATCTGTCCAGCATGGAACAATGTTGATCAAAGAATGTCAATGCGGCATTAATGGAGGGTGCACCCAAAAGTAAAATGTGCTGAAAGAAAAGTGTCATCATGTTGTGTGTGCTTATTCATTGATTATGTGTTTGAATGCCATATATGCCCGCCCTTAGTAGTTGAGCTCATGCCACATGCATGCTGCATATCACCATTTCAAAATAGTATTTTGAGGAAGATTTTATTTTATGCTGAAACTATGTACTAAACACTATAGCTAGTGAATATCCATTATGTTGTGTTACATTAAAAAGCATGTATAATCAATACAGTTTCTGTAAAGCATGTAAAACTCTATTATCTATGAAGAAAGAATGTTTTGGATGTAAGTTTTGATTTGGTATGGTTAAATTATCTCTTTGATTCTTACTACATATCACGCTTATCTTATTGTGTAACTTTGAAAATGCAACTTAGGGTGAAGGGAGTTAGTGTAGGGTGGGCATGTAAGGGTCTAGTTAGCTGAAAGAAACAATTGAGGGAAGGAAATAGGCCACAGTCTATGGAACCAATCAACTGCCAAGTTGCCTGAAGGAACCAGCAAGCCTGGAAAGTCAACTGAAGAGGGGGACCACAATCAACTATAGGAAACATAAACAATGAGAGTTTGATTGAAGGATGGTACAGCGGCCCATTTGGGTCAGCTATCACCTAGGAGATGGACTGAACGAAAAGGGAGGTTACCATACCACATAGCTTTCCCCTGGTACAACCCCCCCCCCCTTGCACTAACTGATTTCTATTTTATTTTACTATTTTAACCATAATTACATGACAATACCCTCCCCTTGAGACATTTCATGTCCTCAAGAAATGGTCAGTAGGCTGGCTGCTCTAGGAAACTAATTAAGCAAGTCTAGGAGATACTCCCAAGTGTTGTTGTCCGCAAGCATGTTGAACCACTTCACAAGCACTTGCATAATCGGGGCCCCTTGTTGAGAGATCACACGTCTATCCAGGATAGCAAGGGGTTTTGAGGAAGGGCTAGAGCCAAAGGCTCCCTAAGGTAACTGAGGCTCACCGGTTGTCCCCCTATAACCTTCTTCAATAGTGACACATGAAATATTGGATGGATTTGGGTTCCCTTTGGTAACTGCAATTTGTAAGCCACACTTCCCACCCTGGCCATAATAAGGAAAGGACCAAAATACCTAGAGCTCAGCTTGGAAATAGGGCCAGAAGATAGTGACTTGAGGTGGGGTCCCTTTAGTTTTAGATAAACATCCTCTCCCACGAAGAACTCCCTCTCACTTCTCCCTTTGCCAGCCAATTGTTTCATGCGATTTTGGGCCATGGCTAGATCCCGTTTAAGTTGTTGTAGGAGCTATTGTCTCTATTGCAGATGTTCATCCATGGCTACCACACTTGGTGGCTAGAATTATACCACCATTGTACTAAGGATAGCCACTTGTGCCAACCTTTAGGATGTAAAAACACATAAGCACCTTAGGTATGTTTCCAAGCACTAATTGACCCTCTCGGTCTATCCATCCATTTAGGGGTGGTAGGCAAATGATAGACTTAGCTTAGCTCCTAAGGACTTCATCAAAGACTGTCATAATAGGTTAGTGAACACCTTATCCCTGTCAGACAGTATGGTCTTTGGGACACCATGCAACTTCACCACTTGGTCTAAGACTATTCTAGCCACTTCTTGAGCAGTGTAAGGGTGATTAAGACTTAGGAAATAAGCAAATTTTGTAAATCGCTCCACAACCACAAATATGCAATCCTTACCCTCGAATTGTGGCAGTCCCTCAATAAAATCCATCGACATACTCTCTCATGCCTGCCCTGTGATGGTCAATGGCTGCGATAACCCCAGGTAGGCCACAATCTCATATTTGCATCTCTTGCACACATCACACGCTAAAACAAATCTAATCACCTAGCTTGGGCCAGTAGAATAATTGTTTCACCTTGTGATAGGTACTTTGTACACTCGAATGCCCCCTAATAGGAGACTCATGTAAGGCTTGTAGGATCTTCCTCTTCAACTCTACACAATCCCCAATAACCAATCTTCCCTTATACCGTATCACCCCATTCACAAAGGTATACCCTTTCTTACTCGTCGGGTCTACAATCAGCTGTTCTAAGAAGGCCTTGACCTAACCATCTCCCTCATAACTCTTCACCACCTCTTGACACCAATCTGACACCAAGACTGTAATGGTTGCAACTGTTTCGTCCTCCTGGCACTAAGAGAGAGCACCTATCGCTATGTTCTGTTACAACCCTCGAGTAGAACTCACCCTCAAAAACTAAACCCAAGAGGTTATAAATCCGACACCAGGAGCCTGAACTTCCAATGTGAGACAAGTTCCATACCCTGTCGTGGACTATAACATACCACCACACTCCGGCGCCCACGACGGCAGGCTGTGCACTAGCCACTGCTAGTCCTGAGCGAACACTGCAATGCCGACGTCACCTTCGTCGCCGCTCGCTTGCACTGGGAGCCATTAGACCAACTCTGATACCACTATTACAACCCTTTGGTAGAACTCACCCTCAAAAGCTATATGTTAAGTGGAGGGTGCCCAAGAGGTTATAAACCCCAAACCAGGAGCCTGAACTTCCAATGTGAGACAAGTCCGATACTCTGCAGTGGACCATAACAGTTCTCCTTCCCTTTCTTGTATTGAATGACATAATCTCGGTCCGTTAATTTGGTCACCCCTTTTTCTATGAGCATGAAGTTTTTGTTGCAATAAAAACTTCAAGCTCTCATGGTCAGTCTTAATAATGAATCTTCAACCCTCCAGGAAGTGTCTCCACTTTTCCACCGCAAAAATAACTGCCAATAGTTTTTTCTCAAAGATGCTTAGGCCTGCATGCTTGAGGGCTAAAGCCTAGCTTATAAATGTTCCCATCCAACTTGCATCGGTCTCCACCACGAATGTTTTGCTAAAGTTTGGTAGGCCCAACACTGGGGCCTCACTCATTGATTTCTTCAATTGCTCAAAGGCTACCTCAACCCTTTGATCCCATACAAAATTGTCCTTCAACAAGTCTTAAGGGCTTGCTAATTCCCCCATAACCCTTCACAAACCTCCTATAATAGCCAGTTAGCCCCAAAAGCCCCTCAAAGCCTTAATGGTTGTAGGCCTTCGCCAATTGCTCATAACTGTTACCTTTTTTGGATCAATACTCACCCCTTGGCCAAATATAATGTACCCCAAATATTCCACTTATCCCGGTACAAAGGCACACTTTGACCTTTTGATATACAACCGGTTGAGTTGGAGAATCTCAAACGTAGTTCTTAGGTGTTTTAAATGGAGGTCAAAGATTAGCTATATATCAATAAATCATCAAAGAACACAAGGATAAAGTTTCTGAGGTAGGGGTCAAAAATCTGATTCATCAGTGATTGAAAGGTAGTTGATGCATTTGTTAGGCCAAAGGGCATAACAAGAAATTCATAGTGGTCATGGTGGGTGCGAAATGCAGTCTTGGGTATGTCAAGTGGGCTCATCCGAATTTGGTGGTAACTGGATCTTAACTCAAGCTTAGAAAAAATTGTGGCATGTTTTAGTTCATCGAGTAGATCTTCGATAAGAGGGATGGGAAATTTGTCCTTGATGGTTATCTCATTTAATTGGCAGTAATCAATGCAAAATTGCTATGAACTATCCTTTTTTTTTAACTAATAGCATGGGAGATGCAAATGGGCTATGGCCAAGTCTAATAAGTGATTTTTGAAGCATATCCTTGACTAACTTTTCTACTTCTATCTTTTGGTTAGATAGAACAGGGTCTATGTTAGGCTTATGTCGGGTTGGGGGTAGAGAATTTGGCTCTACGAATAGATTCTCAAACTCAACTAGTAGTATATTAAGAAGGTCAAATTGGTGTACATTTATGTCAGCCTGGGGTAGGCTGCTCACCGTCAACATGAACTCCCCTTTAGGTTCCAACTCTTCCTCCATCCAATCAATGGCTTGGATAGAAAACAACTAAGCCACCTGATTCATCTTATACTTTATCATCTTCTGCAGCCTTTTTCCTGTAATCATTTTGAATATTCCAAACTCCTTGCTCTCGGTTAGAGTCATTCTCTTTCTTTTCTTCTCAAATGTCACTTTCATTTTGTTGAAATTGAAGCAAATTAGACTAGCATGTTTCATCCAATCGACCCCCAACACCTCATCACACCCTCCCAATTTAAGAAGTCTGAGATCAGCCTCAAACTCCTCCCCCGGCATCTCCCAACAAAACCCTATGCAGGCTAATCGGCTCATAACCTTGATACCATTGGCTACGGTCACTATTAGCGGTTGTGTGTTGATAAGGGGACATCTCAACCATCAAGTTGTTCCCTCATCCAAAAAACTATGGGTGCTCTCACTATCAATGAGAATCATCAACTTGCTATCCTCTACTTTTCCCTCCACTTTGATTATTTTGTTGTTGGTTAATCCCTTCAGGGCATGCAAGGATATCTCCCCATTATCCTCATCTTCCTCTCCTTGTGGTTGGGATGTTTCTCCCTCCTCTACTATCTCTCCTTCTTCCCCTTCTAATAATAAGAGTTGTTTCTTACATTGGTGGCCAGGGAAATATTTATCCCCGCACCTGAAACAGAGGTTAGCTTGCCTCCTCTATTCTATCATCTTCCCACTTTGGGGTGTGGGGGCAAGTAATGCCAAGCTCTTTACCCTGGGAGATCCCCTTCCCATCTCCTTAGTATAGCTCCTTCCTTAGAGCAGATTACCCTAGTGAACCCCTCTGGCTATCAGCCTTTGTTTCTTTATCAACGCTTCCACATCAATTCATGCAGCCTGGCACTATCAATTACATGCTTAGAAGTTCTAGGCTAAAGCACTGTCAGGTCCCGAGGGACTGACTTAGGAATTTAGAGAGTGGGAGGAAGAAAACAGAAAGAATAAGGGAGAAGTAAGGAAGTAGAGAGGGAGAGAATTCAATGAAACAGTAATGTTAATTCCGAATGCCAATAACGAAAGAGAGAGAATCCTTATATAGATGGGATTCTCTCTTACAAGCTGTAACAGATTACAGCTATAGGGAATGTACAAGTTTGAATAGCAGCAACAAACTTTGTACTACTCCCTCAGCAGCTAACTAATTCTTGCCTAACTCGTCCCTCACTTACATTTTATTACAAAATCACCCTTATACCCCCACGGTAATGACGGTACATGACATTACCCCACCCATCAAAACATTTCTTGTCCACAAGAAATATGGAGAAGGCTGGCCACTCGCGGAAACTGATTCAGCATGTCCGGCAGATACTCCCATGTGTTATCTTCGAAGTGATGATCAGTCCATTTGATGAGGACTTGAGTAATTGGCGCACCTTGTCTGTAAATTACTCTTTTATCCGGTATAGCTATAGGTTCCCGAAGAGGAGCTTCAATGTGGGGAAGATTTGGCAGGATTGAGCTTGCTGGTTGTGCCCCTACTGCTTTCTTGAGAAGGGAGACATGAAAAACTGGGTGTATATTGGATCCCTCTGGTAATTGCAAATAGTAAGCTACTGATCCTATCTTTGCAATCACTGGAAAAGGTCCATAGAACTTTGGGTGCAATTTAGAGCTGGGATTTGGGAGTAGTGACCTTAGGTGTCCTGGTCTCAGCTTAAGATACACAACATCACCAACCTGGAATTCTCTTTCACTCCTCCTCTTGTCAGCAAATTGTTTCATCCGATTTTGAGAAGTAGCCAACTCTTCCTTAATCTCCTGCAAAGCTTGCTGTCGTTGCTGTAAGTATACGTCTAGGGATGCCACTGTGGAGTGATCAACCAATGCGGGTAGAAGTGGGGGTTTGTAACCATAAAGGGCTTCAAATGGGGAACGTTTGATGGCTGAATGGTGGCTGGAATTATACCACCATTGGCCCATTGGAAGCCATTTGTGTCAGGTCTTGGGTTGAAGGAAACAAACACACCGTAGATACATTTCTAAACACTGATTAACCCTTTCGGTTTGTCCATCAGATTCTGGGTGGTATGCACTAGACATCTTCAATTTTACTCCCAGCAACCCCATCAATTCCTTCCACAGCCGGCTAGTAAAGATTTTATCCCGGTCAGAAACTATGGCTTTGGGTGTTCCATGCAGTTTCAGTACTTGGTCGAGGAATATTTTGGCAACCTCCTGGGCAGTATATGGATGAATCAGTCCCATAAAGTGCCCATATTTGGTAAAACGATCCACAACTACCATGATGCAGTCTCGGCCTTCTGATTTTGGCAATCCTTCTATAAAATCCATTGAAATATCTTCCCATGGCCCTCCAGGAATACTTAGGGGTTGAAGTAATCCAGGTGGCGCTACATTTTCTGGTTTGCACCGCCTACAAGTGTCACATCTAATCACAAACTCCATAACATCCTTCTTGAGTCCTGGCCACCGAAAGAGTTGCTTAACTCGATGATAGGTGTTCACAATACCCGAGTGTCCCCCTAGAGGAGAGGCGTGGAGTGCTTCTATAATTCTCTTTTTTAGAGCTTCCTCTTCCCCAATCACCAACTTCCCTTGGTGTCTAATCATCCCATTACTCAAAGTGTAGCCAGGTTTAGATAAAGGATCCACGGCCAGCTGCTGTAAAAGATCTCTGGTCTTATCACTTGAGAGGTAACTAGCAGCGATTTCTTGGCACCATTCTGGAACAATGGTTGAAATGGCTGCTGTACTTCCCTCTTCAGGACATCTGGATAGGGCATCGGCTGCAAGATTTTCTTTCCCTTTCCTATATTGGATTACATAATTCAAACCCATGAGCTTAGTCATCCCTTTGCGTTGTAGTTGAGTATGCAGCTTTTGTTGTAACAAGAATTTGAGGCTCTCATGGTCAGTCTTGATTACAAAGCTTCCTCCCTCAAGATAATGTCGCCATCTTTCCACTGCCAGTAGCACTACCAACAGTTCTTTCTCATAGATGCTCAATCCGAGATGTCTTGGAGCAAGGGCTTGACTGAGGAAGGCTATGGGTCTGCTGTCCTGAACCAGGACTGCTCCAATCCCATTGTTGCTGGCATCAGTTTCTAAAATGAATGGTTTGTTAAAATCAGGTAATCCTAGAGTGGGTACTTCACCCATAGCCTGCTTAAGTTTGCAGAAAGCCTCCTCAGCCGTATCATCCCACTTGAATCCATCTTTCTTCAGTAGGTTAGTGAGAGGCCGACTGATTATACCATAACCTTTAACGAACCGGCGATAGTATCCGGTTAACCCTAGGAATCCTCTCAACCCCTTCACATTTTGAGGTCGAGGCCAATTTACCATGGCAACGACCTTACTTGGATCTGTGCTTACCCCTGAACCGGAAATAATATGCCCAAGATACTCAACCTGTTGCTTGGCAAAAGTACACTTTGACTCCTTAACATATAGCTTATTGATTCTAAGGACTTCAAAAGTGATTTTCAGGTGGCTTAAGTGTTGTGCAAAGGAGGGACTGTAAATTAGAATGTCATCAAAGAATACTAGGATGAATTTGCGCAGATATGGTTCGAAAATTTTGTTCATTAACGCTTGAAAGGTTGCGGGAGCGTTAGTTAGGCCAAAGGGCATTACAAGGAATTCATAATGCCCTTGATGAGTGGTAAAAGCTGTTTTAGGAATGTCTGTAGGCCGCATCCTAATTTGGTGGTAACCTGATCGGAGATCTAACTTGGTAAAAACTGAAGCATTGGTTAGTTCATCAAGGAGATCTTCCACAATTGGGATGGGAAACTTGTTCTTGATGGTCATAGCATTAAGTTGACGGTAGTCAACACAAAACCTCCATGACCCATCTTTTTTTTTAACAAGCAATACAGGTGATGCAAATGGGCTATGGCTGGTTTGGATAATGGACTTCTTCAACATATCTGTTATGAGTTTTTCTATCTCAGTCTTTTGTCTGGGTGGGTAACGATATGCTCTTAGGTTTACTGGTTCAATATTTGGCTTCAGATTAATGGCATGGTCATAGGGTCGCTCGGGAGGTAAGGAACTTGGTTCAGAAAAGAGGTCCTTATAATCAATTAGCAGTATGTTAAGGGAGTCAAGTTCATGTACCTGCCACGGACTATGGGTGTTGCTGCTCAATGTGCGCGCTTGCTGAAGTTCCTCTCCTTCCTCCCCGAGGGTAACACCCATGGTATGGATAGCAAATAGATGGGCCACCTGTGATAACTTGCTCTTGAGTATCCTTTGTAACCTCTTACCCGAAATAATTTTGCATACTCCCACCTCTGGTTTGCTCGTTAGAATCTTCTTGCTGCCATCTTTCTCGAAAGTCACTTCCATTTTGTTGAAATCGAAACTGATTGGACTGACTCCCTTCATCCAATCCACCCCCAGCACTACATCACAGCCTCCTAGCTTGAGCAACCTCAAATCAGTTGAAAATTTTTCTCCATTCATCTCCCAATGGAAGTCCCTACAGGCTGACTGACTCAACACTTTGCTGCCGTTTGCTACTGTGACTGACAACGGCAGGGAAGGACTGACCTCACATCCCAATTTTCTTGCCACAGCTTCATCCAAGAAGCTGTGAGTACTCCCACTATCGATGAGGACCATAATCGGATTGCTATTGACCTTTCCTTCAACCTTGATAACCTTACTATGGTTAACCCCCTTCAAGGCATGCAGCGAGATCTCTCCTTGGTCCTCCTTCTCATTTTCCGAAAGTTCTTCTTCCTCCTCCTTATCCTCGTCTTCCCCTTCCAACAATAGTAGTTGCCTCCTGCACTTGTGGCCTACGAAATATTTGTCTCCACATTTGTAGCATAGGCCAGCTACGCGCCTCTGCTCCATCAGACTTCCTCCTTGGGCGGAAGCGGAGTTATTGGCCGGTAGGGCCAATACACCTCTTCCTTGGAACCCACCTTCTCTGGGTGGCAACCTATTTCCAGCTTGCCAACCTCCCGTGATCACCCCTTTCGCCGAATTCCTTTGTTTCTTGGTCATGGCATCAACGATCATCTCTTGTAACCCTGCACTCTCGGCAGCCTGTTTTACCGAGTGCGGTCGCATCATCTTCACCATGGGTCTAACTTCATCCCCCAAACCACTGATGAAGCTCGAGACGTAATATTCCTCGGAAAGCTGAGGATTATGTATCATCATCAACGATCTAAGCTCCTCGAATTTTTGCTGATATACCCGTATCGTTCCTTCTTGTTTGAGTTTGTTAAACTCTTCGATAATGTCCCGCATGCACTTATCTCCGAACCTTACACACAAATCTTCTACGAACACACTCCAAGGGCTCCCTTCCTTGACCGCGAGCCACCCTTGATACCAAGCATCTCCCGTATCATTCAGGTAAGCTGAAGCCATGGTGACTTTCTGCTGTTCTGGAATTTGATATAGGGAGAATACTCGTTCGCACCTTCTCGACCACCATCTCGGGTTCTCTCCTTCAAATAAAGGAATCTCAAGCTTCAGCGTGGGATAGTTCGGATGGTGTCGATGGGCCGTTACTCCCGGTCTCCGTTCCCTTACATTTTCTCCCATTGTGTCCGTATCGAACTCGAACTCCGACGCTCCTCCTGGTCGAGGTTCTACCCCTACTCCTGGAAATATGGGTTCCGTCTGGTCTCGCGGAGGAAATTCAGGAGATAGCCTCAATGGCTGCTGTTGAGTGAACATTCGCACGATCATTTGCATTTGCTCCATCATTTGTTCCCGAAAGAGAGTGTTCTGCTCACGACTCTCCATCCTCCAACGTTCCATTGCCTGGTCGATTCTGGAATCGACTCCTGCTCCAATCGATAGTTCCAGTGATGCCACTCGGTTCTGTACCTCCGCTATGGCTGTCGTCGTCTGTTGTAGCTGCGTTTCCATCTGCTTCATTCTTGTCCCGTCGGCCATGGTGGTTGCGCGACGCCCAAGAAGGATGCTCTGATACCAGAATGGCAGGTCCCGAGGGACTGACTTAGGAATTTAGAGAGTGGGAGGAAGAAAACAGAAAGAATAAGGGAGAAGTAAGGAAGTAGAGAGGGAGAGAATTCAATGGAACAGTAATGTTAATTCCGAATGCCAATAACGAAAGAGAAAGAATCCTTATATAGATGGGATTCTCTCTTACAAGCTGTAACAGATTACAGCTATAGGGAATGTACAAGTTTGAATAGCAGCAACAAACTTTGTACTACTCCCTCAGCAGCTAACTAATTCTTGCCTAACTCGTCCCTCACTTACATTTTATTACAAAATCACCCTTATACCCCCACGGTAATGACGGTACATGACAAGCACCTTCACCATCAGTCTCAATTCTTCGTTCAAGCCACTTCTAAAGCTTAAAACGGAGTAGGCTTCTGTGAAGTAGGGGTTATGGCTGAGCATAAGAGCCTTCAGCTCTTTAAATCTCAACCGGTACTCCATCACAAACCCTACCTATCTAATTTTATTGAATTCTTCCACCACATTAGACAATCCCTGGTCTCCAAACCTCTCATAAAGCTCCTCTGTGAACTCCTCCCATCGAACCTTGGACCATCCTTGGTACCAAGCATCCCCTGCATCATTAAGATAGGTCGCAGCCATGGTCACGTTCTGCCTTTTTACCACCCCATACCACTCAAACATCCATTCACACCTCTTGATCCACCATCGAGGACTCACTGCATCAAACAGTGGAATTTCCAATTGTGGCATGGGTAAACCATGCTAATTTTGCACCATCGGTGCCTCCTGCTATCGTCCCCATCCATTCTCACCGGGCTCCCCATGAACCTCCTTCAAAGGTTTCGATTGTCCTCTGATTCACCCCTTACCCTGATAGAATTGGATCTGATCTCTCCCTATGAGGGAAGTCGGGAGAGAGACATACCTAGTTTTGTCTCGCAAACATCACCATAAACCCCTGGAGTTGCTCTCTAATCTAAATTCCCATATCTTCCCAAATCCCAGCCATTGCATCCTCCAATCTCCTATCAACAGCCATGATGGCTTCGTGGTTCCAGTTGGATCCTAACTCCAATTAATCCACTCAAGCTTGTAGATCACTCATCGTGGATCCACACTGCTACACTTGTGCCTCCAATTTCTTCATTCTCATTCCTTTAGCCATCGTTAGTCACTTCCAATCACCTCAACTAAGGATCAACTCTGATACCAAAATTGTCAAATCCTAAGGGATCTGGCAATTGAGCAATGCTGATCTCTTCTGGTAGCAGAGAGACCAAAGAGATCAGGAGAATTCTCGGGTAAGAGAGAGAGAGAGAGAGAGAGAATGAAAGACAGAGAATCAAAAGAATTTCATTCAATTCCCAGATAGCTCCATTAGATGATTTGGCAACAATTTATAGCCTTCCTGAGTGCATGAATTCCCACCAAAATTTGTAACCATTTGTGTACCATACCACATAGCTTTCCCCCAATACAACCGCCCCACTACACTAACTGATTTTTATTTTATTTTACTATTTTAACCGTAATTACATGACAACTTTGTGTTTTGTTTTAATTTTATAATAAGTAAATTGCCCCAAATCCTTTATGGTTTGAGCTATTTGCATAGAAAACCATTGTGATTTGAAAATGTCTCTAAAAGTTTTTGTGGATTATTCATTTTGCTCGAACACTCCTTTTATCAACAACATCAATCAAATTTTAATTAAATTAATCAATATTTTAATTATAAAAATATATTTTTCATTATAAAAATATATTTTAATTAAAAAAATAACTATCAACTAAAATATATATAAGTACAGATATATATCCATATATACATAAAATATGACTTAGTTAAATTATATTATATATATGTGCATATAACATGTTTTATCTATTTATATACACATATATTTAAATGTATAAATTTAAAACATAAGGCGGTGGCCAGCGAACATTATCAGCCATCACTGCAGAACCCCATGGGGGTTCTTCTCCAATAATGGGGGGAAGAAACCCCCACGGCTGGGGGTGGAAACCCCTAACAGTGGGAAAAGTCGTCTGTGCCTCCTATGCACCACGTCAGTAATGCCCCAAACCAATGACATACTGGCGGTATGTGATTGGTTGGGGGCACAATCATATAGTGTTATGGAGGCACAAAAGACTTTCTCCAACGATGGGGTTTATTCCTCCCAGAGGTTGCGGCTGCTTTCGCAATTTTTTTAAAATATATACATTTAAATATATACGTGTATATAGATAAAGTATGTTGAATGCACATAGATATATAGATAAAGTATTTTATATTCATATAGATATATATAATATAATTTAACTAAAACATATGTATATATACCGATATATATTTATATAAATATATTTTTTAGCTTGTAGCTATATTTTTTATAATTAAAAAATAGTTCTATAATTAATATTGATCAATTAATTTAATTAATTGACATAATTAGTAAGGATAGGGTGTCAGGGCAAAATGAATAAACCACGTAAATATTCAAAAATATTTTTGTCACAAATAATTTTTGTGTGAATGGGCCAAAATCTAGGAGATCCAGGACAATTTATCTAATATAAAATTTGGTAAATTATTAAAAAATTAAAAATCTATTGTAAAGTGAAAATAAAGACATAATTTCAGTATTTTTTATAATTTACCAAAATAAAAAGAGAAAAGAGGAAACAAAAACCTAGCAATTAGACATCCAGAACCAAATCCTTCAAATTATAACACAAAAAAGGGCCGAATCAAAACCTGTAATGGCAGACGAGTTCGAGCGACGCACCGGACAAGCCGGCCATCACGCCACCACGGTTGGCTTGTACCGGGCCCTTTGATTCCCTGCCGGTAGCCCCTTCCTCTTGAACCCTAACCACGTAAACCTCCAACACATTGGCCGCCGTGACGACGAGGTTGGGGATTGGGCCCGTGGCCTTGGCAGCAGGCCAGTCGGAATCGAGATCGTCGGTTTGAATGGGAGGTATCTGTGGCGCGAAGTCGGCGGCGGAATGCGTGACGAAACCCGACGCGCAATTCTCGATTCCTGTTGGCGCGTGCATCATCTTGTACGCTGCGAAGCTCATTTTCGCTGTGTCTGTAAGTGTATTTTACAGATGGGGGAACGAGAGAAGAGAAGAAAAGCCTTAGGGTTTATGGTCAGGAAGTGACTGAAGAGAAAGCGAGTGACGGTAGAGAGGACTAGGGTTTTTGGAAAGCTTATTTGGGCGCTAGAGGCTAAATAATAATAATATTCGACGTGATTTTTCAGATGGGCTAGGTAAACATTTTATTTGACCGTTGCATGTGAATACAAGGGTTAAATGGAGATTTTATTTAAAGACGAAATGAATTTTTTATCGACTTAATTTGAAATAAGAGTATCTTTAATAAAGATAAATAGTAATAATATGACCGACTATGTAAAAAAGTGTTTGACAAGCTAATAAATAATTTTTATATTTATTCAAAATTAATAACATTACTCTTGAAATATCAAACTATAAGCGTGAATTAAAAGATAAATGAAATAAAAATAGCATTCATTGAGTTTTAAAATAAGAGGCGTTTTATATATTTTTATTTTATAATATTTTATATGATAAATATTATATTACAAAAATATAGAGATGTAGAATAAAAATTAAACTATAAAATTACTGAAAATTTAGGCAATGTTCTAAATAAGTATAAAATAGATAAATTACAAGATAAACAAGAGAATAATTAAATATATGAAAATAAATAGTAAAAGTGAATCCCTAAAATTTCACTATCTATTAATTCATTAAAAATTGGCAACTTCATAATTAGGGCTGATGAGCAAATCTAGATTTACTTTCTCTTTGATACATTATAAACTTCCGTGTACGTTCATTTTATTATTAGACTTCTTTAATTTAACTTTCGTGGTAGTCCCTCATGGCCTAACGCTTTACGCCCATAATGCGGAATGATCATTCAAGGGCCACACAATTACCCAATTATTCTTTAACAACAGTTGATAGTTTCTTTGACCAAAATATAATAAACTTAAGCGAGCAACTAAGCCATTTATATTCATTACCTACTCTTAAGATTTGTTTTTCCTATTTTAAAATAATATTTATTAATTAAAATATAAACAAAAAAAATTATTAAATAGATTTATCTTGAATCATACAAATTTAAAAAATGACACATATATTCACCTGTACATTTCAAAAAAATTAACAAACAATTTAATAAAAAAATTAAAATATTCTTTAGTCTTATTTTAACCATTTCATATTTTAGTTCAAAAATCATTCTGATCTTATTTTAATATAATATTACCTTACTCATTTTAATAAAAATTACTTAAGTAAATAACAAACCCAAAACAATTACACTTAGGCCTGTTTGATTGGTTATTTTTTTCATAAAAAATGGTAATTTTCTATCTAAATTATAGTTTTTAGAGTGTTTGATTGACTAAATTTTTTATAAAAAATATTTTCCCACTTAGAGTCACGTGACCCTCTTTTTCCACTTTTGCTAGAAAATGAATTCCCATGAGATGGTTAAAAAATTGCTTTCTAGGCGAGCGTCAAAATGTGTCTTGGAGAAATAATGAACTAGAACTTGGTATTTACCTTGCCAGTGAGTCTGCTGCAACAGTTATGGGGGATGGATTGCTTGGGTGATGTCGACTTCGAAAGGCTGGTCGGCGACGGGAGGCAGAAGTGGGGTGACAACCTTCTTGTAAGAGCGAAAGAGGCGCTGCATCAGGTGGGGGCAGAAGGAGACGAAGAACAGATTACACGCAAAAATGTATATATATAAATATATATACATACATTTCTTTCCTCGCTACTCAATAACAAAAATACAAAAATATATATATATACATATATATATGCTCAACAACAAAGATAGGTCTCTACTTTTCACTTCCATCCTCGTTGCTCAACAAGAAAGATGGATGAATTAGGGGATATTTGTTATTGATTTATTTTATTAATTTGTATATTATTGATTAATGTATATGTGATTATTTTTATAAAAAAAAAATCACAATCAAACACCAAAAGTTAAAAAATTATAATAATTTTTAAGTAAAAAATTAAGCCAATCAAACACTTTCAATTGATATTTTTCCTGAAATATAATTCTAAGTAATTAAATTGCTTAAAAAATATTTTCTTTCCATGTAAATTTTATGCTTGCTATCAAATACACCTTTATAGTAAACTCTCGATAGGTTTGGGAGAATAATCTACGTACATACAAAACAGGAACATGAAGAAATAAAGTGAGTAAAAAGGAGCCATAAAACTCTAAAAATAAAAAGTACCTTGGCATAACGCCTTACACACTTAAAAGTTCGCCCAAGGAGACTTGGTACTTTTCACAACTGATTGGGACATGCTTCAACTTTGCCTTTTAAAACTATATAAAACACAGTTCCTTCGTGGGCATATACTGTACAACCCAAAGTAAGAATGTCCTGCTCGATCCATTTACCAAAATCTTGTTGACACGGACGGTTAGCGTAATTTGCACCTTGTGTCTGAATAGCAAGTCGTTATTTGAATTTCCTGGCAACAAGAGAAATAGAAGCCCTTTTAACCGCAAGAAGAAGCAAATCAAAGCTGATTTTGCCGCCAACTCAATCCTCTTTCGAGAAATTTCCAGCTACATAATTTAAACATCAGGAACAACCTAGCTGCAGCGTTCTAAGGCAACTGAACAGCCATCCATGGATCACGAAAGCATTTTCAAAAAGATAAGTACATTTTCACAATTTGGAATGAAATGTCTACTAAAAAAAAAAAAATCGTTTCAACTAAGCTTCGGGAAAGACTATCAAAAGAGGAAGAGACGCCAAGATATTGACCACAATCAATTGCCGCCCGCAATTGGTGCCATTGGCTTTGTGAACTTCAGTGTAATTACCCAAATAATTGCAAATTTAGTGTCCTTGGAAGAAGCATTCAGTGGGAAAATTGGCACAGGATTGCATATGGCAGAATTTCACAGTTTCCTCGGATAAATAATTAATCTTTTGGCAGCTGTTCTGGGAAGGTACCCGAAACAAGAAGCAAGTCCTACTGTTGAAAACTCTTCTCTTTCCCTACTTAAACGTCAAAACAATATCCTTGTCCATCTGCATAAAACAAGCGTAGATTCATTTATAAGTTCTGAAAGTTATCACTTGACAATCCCGGGATAGAAATTTACGTTTTTGGCCAGCTCTTTAGCCTTCCCATCATCAAAACCAAAGGTAGCCATTATCTTATGACCAGCTGATTCTTTTTCCGACCAAATCCCAAGAAGTAAATGAGTTGTGGTTATTTCTCCACTTTCACCTGCATTTAGCACGACAATCACAACATAGAACAATGGCATCAAAGATATCATGAATCGTCCAAGCAATGAAATTTCTTGTATTTTTATGAGCACAACCTAGAAATCAGATACAAGCACAGCACTTGAAAGAATGGAGCATGTCTCTTATGCAGGGTTGTTGAGACTTAATGCATAATGTGCCAAAAGCAACCCATAAAAGAGACAGCAATAGCCACATATGGTGTTACCTTTAACATTCCAGCCATAAATAACAACAACAATCACAAACCTTAATCCCACTAAATGGATCAGCTAACATATCCTGGAAAACATAGACCACCAAATAAAATTCTAAACATACGTAGAGTACCCTAAATAAAATATACTATGATGATTGAATGGACCCTTTTGCCACCAGTTACCTGAGGAGTTTCTCTCACTAGAGAGACATTACTTCAGCAGCCAAATAAGTATACGCCAAATATTGAGTTCTTTCTATTGAGATTCACTCGCCACTTTATCAATGGGTGCATAAACTACAACCGAAGCCAAAAGAATTTTGCACTTCTGAAGAGGATAAGAAGAATTGTGGGGTTTGCGTTATGTTCTTGATGCCATTAAGAGTTAATGAAGGGTCTAATTGCCATTAAGAATTAGTAATGAATTTGTATGCAATTGAGTAAGGGTCTCGCAGCAGCAAACACTAAACTGTCAACTCCTTTCGTAAACTGTTGACAATTTTTCAAAAGTTGAAAATTATAGACCACTCAATGAATATTGTCAACAGTTTTTGTTCAGCGGATTGTGCATGGAATGTTCAGGAGTTGGTGGAAAGTCCACCAACTCCCATGCCACTGGTCACTTTCTTGAGCTGCATGGATTAATAAGGGATTAATCCATATTTCACTAATTTTCCTTCCACTTATGCATATCAATAGAGAGATTAAAGAAGAAGAAGGTGCTGTTTTTGGTAGCTTGTTCTTCCTTCTTCTCAGCGGCTCCTTCTTATTCTTCTTCTTCTTTCTCTCAATTTGCTCATGTGTTGAGCTTTGGTTTTTTAAACTAAGAACACCTACAAACCTATACACCTCCTTGTAGTCTTCAGCAAGCACTAAGGGAGCTCCAAAGGGTTTTGGAAGCTAGCTTGGTGTGGACCAACTAGGCACTTCACTCTCGTTGTGAAGCATCTTATACTTCAACCATTGGTTCTTCAAGGAGGTAACCTTTACTGAAAACAGTGTTTTAAAACATGCTAGGCACTAGTCGAGCGTCAGGTTGGAGCCTAGCGCCTAGGGTGCCTAGGCGGGGCCTAGGCGGCTTAGGAAAACTGTTGGTTTTTTTTATCTTTTTTAACTTTGTGATGTGACTTGATGTTATTTTCAATTAAATCAAAGTTGAAATAGGCATAAAAATATATATATCTAACATATAAATAGAAAAGAAAAATATATATATATCTAACATATAAATAGAAATAGAAAAATATATATATCTAGTATATTTAACATATAAATAGAAAAGAAAAAATATATATAAAACATATAAATAGAAAATAAAATCAAATAACATAATAAACCTAACACCCAACAACACAACGCTAGAGAGAGAGAGAGAGAAAGGGAGGGGGGGAGGGGGGTCAGAAGCGGAAGCGGAGATGGAGCTTGACAGCGACGGCGGCATTGACGCAGCGAAGACGCGGCAGCGAGGATGGAGCTTGACGGCATAGAGATGGTGAGGAGGTCGCGATGGAGCTGGAGGCAGCGAGGAGCCAGCAACAGCCTTGGGCTGAGATGGAGCTTAACAGTCGGTGGTGGTGCGCGCGAGAGAAAAGGGGAAATCAACGAGAGAGAAGGGGTAACAAGTAAGGGGAAACAAAAACCCTAATAATCAATTCATATAAAATGGATTAGGCGGCCGATTAGGCCATAATCGACTACGCGGTTCACGCAGCTAGGCGGCCGCCTAGGCACCGCCTAGTACCGACTAGCCGGGCCGGCACCTAAGGGGGCCGATTAGGCCACAATCGCAGCAGCTAGTGTCCGCCTAGCGTCTCGGCGCCGCCTAGGCCGAGTTTTAGTTCATTGACTGAAAAAATCGGTTTCTGTTGTTTGGTTATTGCATGTTGCTAAAACTGTTGAGCTTCATATAGGTTAGGTTTTGTGTTTGTTTCTACTGCCCACATGAGATGTGAAATGTTTTAAAACTCCCACACACCCATATGAGATCCCTAACAATAGGTTGAAATGGAGCAACCTTTAGTGCTGCTCTACAACCATCGTTTACTACATTGCTAACTCATGTATAAAAGCCTTTTCTTCCTCCTGAAGTCCTAAGGTAAACCTGAAACTTGTTATGGAAAAAACTGTAGGAAGCAGTTGGGGATATTTCTTTGGCATGCATTCAGGATAAAATAATGATTTGATCCAAATTAAAGGTGGAAACTTTCTGTCCCTCAATCATTGTGAGAACTGAAACTTCAGAAGTATGATGCAGCATTAGAGCCAATAGAATCATAAGATATAAAACCCTCCCCATACACTCATGGACTGACCGTACAAACTCCAAACCACTTTTTGGCCACGTTAACAATTATACTTGTGAAGTTTCACTATATGCAAACTCCAAAGGGCATTATAAACTACAACTAATTTGTCAAGAACTCGGGCAAATTCTTGCTGTGTAATTTGTTACCACACTTGCAAAACAAAATATCGACTCTACATTAAGATATACTTCTGATAGGATGAAGTAAATATAGAATCACAACGTCGAGTAAAAACAAATAGTATCCCTGGGTTAGTTTAATTATCAAAAACATCTGGGGGATATCAATTAATACTGATATATGACGATAGCAGCATTTTGCTCCCACCTTCTACAAGAAACTTGTGCCCATAATGTTCCCTCTGTTAAAAGTCTAAAAATATCTAAAAGAACTATATGACATGTTTTCTTAACTTAGACAACAAACGAATACCTCATAGTGCATAGAAATTATTTCAAGCATATTTCGTTTGATTTAATAAATCATGATACCCAAAAGTAGTTGAGCTCATATCGGTTCATGGGTTAGGTAGGAAACCCATAGTGTGTCCATCTGTTTAAACCACTAGCTATAACCATAACAATGATGTCCCGTTAACATCTAAATTAAAAAAACTCTCATACAATGGTAACTTGGTAGGCAAAAACAATGTTATGTGCACAACTTCTCTCCCTCTATGCATGCTCTAAATGTTTAAGAAAGCTCTTGGGTGTAGACTTTTAGGGAAATATCATGTAACACACTAACTCTAGCATCCTTTGGATTGGGTGTGACTCTTTCAGGCAAACAGAGCATTGTCCTCAGCTTCTTGCTTACCGCATAAATCACAGTCTTATCTCTCTCAATTGGAATTCCTGCTGCATTGTTTTTTTTCCTTTGAATTATAAATGGAACAATAATGCATTAATTCATAAGCACAAAATTGCTACTTAATTAGGAAATAGGATCAGAGAGATCAAATTTAGAATAAACCCCAACAGGTATAGAGAACCATGTGAAAATGGAGGTAAAATTATAGAGAGTAAAATGTGTTTGGGAGGAGAAGGGGGAAGTGATCATGGGCAAAGGTGCAGTCATTGATGAGGGACGAGCCATCACACAATCCAACCAACACAAACCAGGTCCCTCAACATTATTAGAGGCATAAAAACACAATGACAACGATACTAGTTAAACTAATTTCAATTGGGAAGTTCAAATATATAGCATCATTATAGAGGACAAAAACTACCTGATTTCAGTTTTGTGTCAACAGCCCAATCAAGGGCCCTCTGGGCTGGTTCAGTTAATGGAGGATGCTCGGGACTGAAAAAATACATGTCAGACTTTCCAAGTAACTTAACAATTTCTTCTCGCACCTTGAAAAGTGTAATTCCATTTTCCCTCAAAAATTTCGCAGCCAAACTGGTTCCTGCAAAGAACAAACAGAAGACACAACATAAGGAAGGTAATAAAAAAGCAACATCTTGCACTACCCTTTTTTCTCGTCTTTTCTGTAAGTTCCTTGTCACTGTTTTAACTTGACCAAAAAACTAAAAAGACTCGTTGAGAAACAAAATACGTCCTAAAATCGCTCTTTAAGTACAAGTTTGCATAATTTTTCTTTACAAAAAGCATTATCATTTGCATTTACCACCGTATAAAGCAAATTTGAAATGAACCAGGTTAAAGGTATCCCAAACCACAAGTACACGTAGACCATTGGTCAACCCTCATATTTTAAAATTGTCATGCTAGTGAGATAATGAAATATTCAGAAGGAAAGAACTCAAACATAGCTTTGCATTGACCTAAAGCTTAAATTGTATAAATAGCTCCTGATATTCATTGCAGTTTCCTGTTTAAATAAGTAAATCAATTGTAAAGTGAAACACAATAACCTACCTTCGACCAATATGCCCGTCAAAAGAGCTTCCGTACCAGTATTGGGATACTTGAGCTTCCTCGCTTCCAATTCGGCCATCGCAAAGGACTTTATCGCCCTCGCCGACCATCTAACACCATCGTCGCCAAATGCCAATCATAATCCAGTACTCAATTCAAAAAGGCCAAAGAATACAAATAAGCTTAATCATCATGGAAAATAAAACCAACTTTGGAACTTTCTCAGAAGCAGCACTCTCTCGTTGTTTCCTACAAAAGCAAATTCAGCCCGCTTTCAGCAACAGCACATTTACCACGAGTTGTATATTTCTCGTTTTGAACTTACGTAGTTGGGAGGCTGAGCAAGACCGTCGCGACGGTTGACCGGCGGTGTTTCGGAACGCGGCAGTAGAGATTGGCCGGGCGGATTGAGAGACTATTTCCAGTCAGAGAACTCGCCGAGTTGTCTGGATTGGGGTTGAAGCTCAGAGGTAGTGAACAATTACTGTGTCTTCTAAAGCAATTCGGGATTGGAAGCGCTGACATGGTGTTGGTGGCCATTGATTTGCGGAAACCCTAGGTCCGGCGAAGTTATTTTAGGGACGCTTGTTTGGATCGGTTTGGCCGCTACTGTGTTGGCGCTTGATGGTACGTCGGGGAAGGGGTTTTTCTTACTTATTAAGAATAAAAGAATAATAAAATAATGAATGGAGTAATAATACAAGTAAGGAAATATACGATTATATGAAATGTTATAAAGTTAAAGTCGATTAAATTTTTAAAAATTTATAATTTAAAACACTTAATCTCTTTCATTTTATTTTTTATTAATAATTTTTTTTTTAATTTTAAAAAAAATTACATATAAAAAAGAAAATAATCATAAATTTTAATTAATTTTAAACAATTATGCATGATTTTATTATTATCAATTAATTAAAAATGAAAATACCTAATTTATCGTTAGGTGAAGAAATGTGACACAAATTAATTATTTGAGAGTAAAATACTGTAAACTCTAATCAATTATTAAACTTAGATCAAATTTTAATTTATCTCTAAAAAAATATAAAAGTCAGTTATTCATTTCAATTTTTAATCACAAAAAATAAATTAGTATCTAATTTATTTTTAATTCGTGAAAACAAAATAAGCTCTAAATAATTAAATTTTCTTATTTTTTAGTAAATACAATTTTGATCAAATTTTTTAACACACAATTATTTTGATTTTTTTCTCATAAAGTACAATCTTTATTGAATTTAGAAATATTATATTTGTATTTATAATTTCAATTGTTGGGATTTTTTATTTTCTTTTTGGGTTAATAGTTACATTTTTTTCCTTTCAAAATATCAATTAGGATACATTTAATTGCAAGTACGAAATTTATATGAAAATAAAATATTTTATAAGCAATTGAATTGTTTATAATTAAATTTAAAAAAAAACATATCAATTGAAGATGTTTATTTAATTTAATTTTTTATTTAAAAATTGTAATAGATTGCCATTAAATTCTAGAGAATTGACAAATGGGTCAACTCAATCCTATAATAAATGGGTCAGGCTGGCCTGTCCAGTAGAATATGGGCCGTGCAGGGCCAGTAATATGTGGCCTACGGCCCCGCCTACCAAAATGGCCCATGGGCCGGCCCACAAACTAGCTCCCCAAAATGGCCAAGCTTGGCCCACCAAAAATAAAAAATTATTTTTTTTTTATAATTAATAATTATAAACATATTTTAAATATAATAATTAAAAACTATGTTTGTAAAATTATGTTTACAGTAAACATAATTTTACAAACATAAAAATTATATTGTTTACTTATGAACATATTTTAAAAAAATTTATTGTATTTGAAATAAAAATAAAAAAAATTAAAAATTAAAAATAAATGGCCCACAGACTGGCCCGCCTTGGTCCATTTATTAAGGGCCAGAGAGCCATGCCGGACCCCAATTTCTATTACCCTAACTCGGCCAGCCTCTCTCGCAAGCCAAATTCAGTTTGGCCTACCAAATGGGTGGGCCAAGCGGGAGGTGAGTCACCTCGGCTCAGCCTGCCCATTTGCCATCTCTAGAATTGTCTAAAAATACATTAAATATACATACACAAAATATTCAAAAAATAAAATAAATATACATACACGCAAAGGATGAGGAGTCGCTGTCACTGACTGTCGCTAATGTCACTTATCGGCCATTTACTGTCCCTTTCACTCACCCTCTCTCTAGCTTAGTTTGCCGCTACCATCACTAGTCATCGTCACTGGCTGCGGCTGCCATCACTATTCATTCCTCAACCGATTTCTCTCGCTGCCTCTCGTTCCTCGCGATCGTTGGCCAAGCTTTCTTTCAGCTTCGTTGATCGCCGATTACTCTTTTTCTCTTTCGCGTTTTCCCTTAACTTCAAGAACGATTTTCAGCTTCTCTTTCGCCCTTCCCATCAATTCCCTGTAAAAGTTTTTCCAACCCCCTTTGAGAATTTGTTTTTCAACAAAAGTGAAAATTAGCCATCACATGAGCAAAAGATGACAATTATTTTTCATGGAAAATTTTGATAATCAAACACGTCAAAATCTGAAATTTGGGTGAAAAATATAGTCAATCAAACAGGCATTTAGTATCGCTTTTCTTCATTTAAATTTAGTTATTTTTATTTGTAATTGATTTATAATAATAAAATTATGTACAATTACTTAAATTTAGTTAAAATAATATAATTATTTTAATTTTTCAACATATAAATTTAATTTTTAGTCAAAGATAATATTATAAGGGTTATTCCTCATAAATGAGACTTCGAGGAGGTTAGATCCAAATTATAGGCTTTAAAAGGGTTTAGTGAATATTAAATATATTATAACATATACATAATAAATATAAAATAATAATAAATAAGGAAAAAACATGTAATGGTGTAAGATAAGTAATTTACTTGGAAGGTATGTGCCTTTTTTTTGGTTTTTCATGGGATAAGGTATATGTTTTCTTATGCAAGATGAAATATAGTCGCATTGAACTTGCGAAATTTATAATCATTTATAAAAATAAGTTTATAATAGATATATTGTGATTTAAATGATATAATTGTTTAAAATTTAAAGACTAATGTATTTTTACAAAGCTATCATTTACATTTTAAATATTTAAATAATTAAGTGTAAATATGTCTTATAAGAAATATGAGTATAAGATTTAGTCTATTTATATATTATAAGTCAATTAAAAACATATACTTCCTCAGCAGTCACACCATGTAACATATCGTATCGAGAGATAGGAAGGATCAGAATAATTTACCCTGATGGGTCTACACGAACTTCTCAGGGGGTCACCAATCCTTGAACTGCTCCCACCCAAGCACGCTTAACTTTGGAGTTTTGATGGGATTCAGTGCATTGGTGCTGGTATGATCGCACCCTAGACCATTTGGGACTTGGACCCCACACAAGGTACATACCATACTGGGCTGTCACATATCTTTAGTAGCTGATCATCTCCCAAGCAGTTCACTATGATGCTTCGGTCGACGGGACTCCTCTACCTTACCGCTAGCCATCCATCAGCTCTCTGCACGTGGGTCCCTAGATCCAGATTTATTACTATGAACATTGAACCAGTAGTGCCATCACGTTGCTAGGGTTCCTTATCCCATCTCTGTGAGTCACATCAGTTGAACTATTATCATCTTATCGATTGATGTAACTCACACGCCATCTCTATGCCATCTTCAGCCTCTCGGTTGACCCAATCCGTTGGATCCCTGATCCACTCATCTTATTTTCGAGACACTAAATGATCCTCGAAAATTTTTATCATTCTATCATTAACTCATCAGCAACACCCTGTCACATCAAACTAACTATCCATGATTATGGATCCGAGAGATTTAGAGACTGATAATTTGAGGTCATTAATGGGAATCCTTACGATAAAAAATATGATCAAGGAGCTCGAGGGCAGGGACTGATAATGTAATACCCCAAGAGCCTAGAGAAGAATAGTATATATCAAGGATAGGTAAGAAAGAAAACAACACCAACTGGATACCTTTTAAATTGAATGTTGGCAAAGAACTCCCAAGTTAAGCGTGCTTAACCTGGGGTAATCCAAAGATGGGTAACCCCCTTGGGAAGTTCGCGTAGGCTCATCAGGGTAAGTTGTTCTGGTCATTCCTATTGCTCGAACAAGATGTTACAAGTGGTATTAGAGCCGACCCTTGGAGAAGGCGGTCTGATAAGGGCGGGGAGTGGCGCTGGGGCGCGAGGGCCTGTACAATGAGCGGTTCCTGGCAGGCTTCTAGGATAGCAACCTCCAAAGGGGAGAAGGTCTGAGACCAGTTATAAGGTCACATGAAGAGGACGTCATATGCTCAAGAGGGGGATAATGTAATACCCCAAGAGCCCAGAGAATAGCAGTATATATCGAGGATAAGTAAGGAAGGAAACAACACCAGCTGAATACCTTTTGGGCTAAATGTTGGCAAAGAACTCCCAAGTTAAGCCTTAACCTGGGGTAATCTAAGGATGGATGACCCCCTTGGGAAGTTCGCGTAAGCCCATCAAGGTAAGTTGTTCTGATCCTTCCTATCGCTCGAATAGAATGTTACGATAAGTTGTTCCTGTTTTTCTTATCGCTCGATGCGGGATGTTACAAGTGATATTAGAGCCGACCCTTGGTGAAGGCTGTTCAATGAGGGCAGGGAGTGGCGCCCGGGCTCGAGAGCCTGTACAAGGAGCGACTTTCGGCAGACTTCTAGGATGGCAGCCCCCAATGAGAGAAGGTTTGGACCAGTTGTAAGGTCGCATGACAAGGACGTCATGTGCTTAAGAGGGGGGAGAATGTAATACCTCGAGAGCCCAAAGAAGTTAGTATATATCGAGAATAGTGTAAGAAAATAAACAATACCAGTTGGATACCTTTTGGGCTGAATGTAGGCAAGAAACTCCGGAGTTAAGCATGCTTGAGCTGAAAGCAGTTCAAGGATGAGTGACTCGCTGGGAAGTTCGTGTAGATCCATCAGGGTAAATTGTTCTAGTCCTTCATATCGCTCGATGCGGGATGTTACACACCATATCACAATCAATAAAAAAAATAAAATTATTTATTAATTGGGTTAAAAATAAAAAAATATTTATTAACTTTGCAAAAAATATTAAATATTTTATTTATTAACCATACAAATTGTGTATGAGTGTTTTGATACAATGAGACAGACAATTTTTGTCATTTCATTTTATTGACAATTCATTTTTCACTCTAAAAAAGATCAGGGAAAAAAAAAGAAAAAAATTCTTAAATTTTAAAAACAAAATTATATATTTATTTAAATTTTTTAAAAATTATAGTATATCTATATTATAATTAAAAATATAAGATAATATATAATATATTATTAAGTATATTACGTATATTATGTATAATAATATTTAATGTAAATTATCATTCAGATATCAGTAATTTTTTAATCAAATTTATTATTTCATTTTAATAGTAAAATTTTATTAAAAATAGTTAATTTTATCATTTAATAATTAAATTTATTAAATAAAATATTATAAAATAATTTATCTCTAAATTTTAAAATAAACGTATTTTCTAATTTTTATTTTAAGAAATAAATTTTTAAAATGATAAAAAGAACACGTTTTTAATTTTTTAAAAATAGACTACTAAAATAGAAAACTGAAAATAAATTTTAAATTCAAAACTAAAAATTAAAAATATAAAGAGAATGCAATCTAAAAATTTATTATAATTATAAATTTATTATTATATCTAAACATTAACAATAACAATAACATTAATGTAACTTACAACTCAGTTCTAACTATTATTCATGTGCCCCAAATTCATAAAAAGTAATACAAGTTTGCTCAAAAAATAAAATTATGTACAATTATATTATTTTCATAGTAATTTTATATAAATATTAATTTTCCGATTCACCCTCTTCCTTCACCTAAGCCGAATGGGATTGCTGTCGCGCCCACGCGGTGCGGAGTCCCCCCTCTCAGACTACTCCACTTGATCAATGATTTAATAGTAAACCTTAATTTGCCTGATTTAATCTTCTACCTCCAACGCTTACGAGCCATGGCTATTTGGAGTAGACGCAGCCCAATAACCTCTTTAAATATGTCTTCCCCATGTTAAAAAATATATATATTTTGAAATTGAATTTTATTGAGATTAAATCAATTGTTATATTAATAAGTCAACGTCGGTCAATCGTTTTTCTAGATTTAAGAGGGTCTGTAGTTTCATTTTTTAACTACAGAAATCCATAATTTAATTAGGGCCTGTTTGATTGGCCATTTTATCTATGAAAAATGATCAATTTCTACCTAAATTCTAATTTTTGGAGTGTTTGATTAATTAAATTTTTTATAGAAAATATTTTTCCACTCAGGATCACGTGACCCTATTTTTCCACTTTTGGTGAAAAATCAACTCCTATGGGGGGATAGAGAATTTCTTTCTCGATGAGCATTAAGAGAGGATGTCCCTTACCCACGAGTATGCAACAGTTGCTGAGAGATGGATCGCCTGGGTGATGTTGGCTTTGAGGGGCTGGCCAATGATATCGGCTTGAGGGATTGGTCGATGATAGGAGGCGGAGGTAGGGCAACGGAGTGAGTGAGTTAGAAAAATGACGAGCGAGCGAGAGAGAAAGAGAGAGCGACGATGGGGATGAGGGGGAGTCCACGTCAAAGCGTGCCATGGTGACGAAGGCTGCAACGCCGTAGTCGGAGTCATCGGCGCAGGGCACAACACCATTCCAAAGAAGACGAAGAGGAGGAAGATCAGGAATCTGGCCCAGAAAACCATTTTGGGAGATCTAGAGAAGTGGGTTTGAGAGGGAGATGGGAGAGAGAATAAGTAGGTTTGGGAGAAGAAGTGGGTTTGGAAGGGAGGAGGGAGAGGGAGAGAGAGAGAGAGAGATTGGTACTGAAGATGGCAGCGGCCTGCCACCCCCTTGCCCTTCGCTCTTGACCTCGTTCTCGCCGATCTCACTCTCTCTCGCCGCCTTGGCCTCACCCTCGATCTAGCTCTCGTCGCCTCAATCTCACTTTTGCCACTGCCTCTCTGACTGTGTGTGTACATGTATTCTATGTATATGGATGAAACAAGAAGTCAGTGGGATGTTGATGAAGCTCGATGACATGACAGGCTTTGAGCACTGTAATGAGGTCAGGTGTGCTCCAATATGAAGTAGGAGCTCCTTTAATGGCTTTGGTGGTGGCTCCCATGATTTTGGATAAGTGGTGATGGCTTTGTATGTTGATGATTATTTGTGTTTGTTTTTTATTTAAGGTTGCTTCAATAATTAGTAGTGAGGATGAATTCCAGAGTTTTTTGTGATGCTCTATTCCTCTAAAACAGAGCAATGGTTGCTGCAACCGGCAGTGGCGACGGTGATGGGCGCTGCAACTGGCAATGGGCACTACAACTTGCTGGGTGTGTATGTATGGCGGTGATGGGATCTGCAATCGGCTTGCTGGGATCTGCAACCGGTTAGGGAGAATAAGTGGTTTTTTTGAATATTTTATATAGTATATTTGATTTATTTTTAGGTAAAAAATTAAACTAATCAAACGCATTCAATTGATATTTTTCGTAGAATTTAATTATAGGTAATTTAATTCCCTGAAATTTATTTTCTTTCCATCCAAATTTCACCATTGCAATCAAACGCACCCTTAGATTAAGTAAGTATAAAATATCATCCTAGGATAGCCATCGATTATCCTAATTAGATGATACTTTACCTATTATGTTTTAAATTTTAAAAATTTAAATTATTAGATTACTTTATCATTAATGTATTTTTTGAAATAAAATATATTTTATAATAATTTAAATATTTAAATTGTTACCACAAGTATGAAAAATAAATAGCTCGATTGGTTATAAAAAACATTAAATAATTTTTGGACTATCCAGACCCAATCTCGGCCCTCTCCTTGGACCCAATCTCAGCCTTCTTCTTGTGCCCAATCTTTGCCTAATGCTAGTGTAATACCCGAGAAATTTGGGTTAATTAAAAATAAGTAATTTATTAGAGAAATGGGGTTTCAGAGAAAATTGGTATCTGAATAGTCCGAAAAATTGACTAAATCGACTGCCGGGAGTACCCTGGGGCCGAAATGACAAAGGAAAATGATGTAGTATTAACGAGCACCCCAAGATATGATTTATAGTATCGAAATAAATTGGATCGGGAACAGTTTTCGGTACAGCTAAAATACAGCTACCAATTAGGCTGCAATACCGAATCGTTATAGATGACTTTCGAGAAGTCAAAAGAAGCTTGAGGGGGCTTCAATTTTTCATAAGGAACAACCCTTCAGCGGTTTCAAGAAGAAACAAAGAGGTTTAGGGCCAAAACGGAGATTCGGGCCTAAGTGCAGTTTTTTGAAATTACTCAAGAGAGGCCAAAACGATATTTTTTCAGAATCCTCAAGGGTCAAATTGATGTTTTAGGACTTTAGGGTCTTGAAAGAAATTATCAAAAGTCAAGGAGCTTGGTGAAATGAGCTAAAGTGAGAAAACCAAAGTTTGAGGGGCCAAAGTGCAATTTTAAGAAAATCTCCAAGCAACCATGGCCGACCAACCCATCAAATCACCGAAATTGGCCACAGGGATGACACGAGGGTTGCTCAAGGAGCATCTTTTGTAAAGGGCTTGACCGACAACAAGCAATGGAATGGCCATAAATTGAAGAAAAAGTGGCCGAAAGTTTGGCCATTTAGATCGCAAAAATGGAGCTCTTTCGGTGGATTTTGGACTTGTTAAGGGCAATAGGGGACATCAGAGGCATTGATTGAAGCGAGATCTGTCATTTATGGGGCCGAAATCACCTATAAATAGAGGTTTTTGAATTGGCCGAATGAAGTAAAAAATTAAACTCTCAGATCCGAGAGTTTTGGCGAAAATTGAGAGCAGGGGATAAGGGGCTTTTGTTGCCCATATCCTAAGCTTCATTTCTGTACAATTTGAGCCATTTTTGTTGAGAGATGAGTGAGATCCGACGGCTCGTCGGAAAAACGAGCTTCGCCAGAAAACGTGCTTGAGTAGTCTGAAAATGGCTCCATTTATGGGATTTTTTGGTGTCATCTTGTAGAGGGCGAAAAGACGAAGCCATAGGTTCAAACGGGGGGTCAATCGGAGGTCAGATGAAGGAGATATGGCCATTAAACCAGAGGCGTTGCGTGCTGGCCAGAATCTGGAGGAAGAAGACGACCGGCGCGTGTGGGACACGCGCCAGCTGGGACCCGCGACTGGAGGCGCGTGGAGTAACTTGTATGGGCGAGTGAGGGCGCGTCCGAGCTCCAAAAATTATGAAAAAAATTGCTAAATTCCTATAAAATCGAGATCTAGGTCCTGTAGAAAAATATTTTCATTTGGAGTTCTCGGTGTCTCGATTCTAGCACCAAAGAGCCTCGTTTTGCGTGAAAATGCATCATCCGGGTAAGTCCAGTATTTTTCCTTTGAAATTCATAGTATATTATGAATTGTTGTGGAGTTGGATTTGAAAAAATAGTCTCGATGGTATTTATTGGGATTTTTAGAAGGAAAAATGGAAAAAAATGAAGGAAAAATGAAATAAATGGAGTTTTGAGATATTTAGTGATAAAATATCATTTTTATGATTGAGGTGATCGAGATGATATGATTGGTACAACTTTTGAGAGTGGGCACGAGAATCGAGATTGGGCACGCATATCGAGGCGATGCACGCTTTTCAAGAAAATGCAAGTTTATCTCAAAAATGTGAGTTGTTCTATTCTAAGTATGATTTGGTGAGTGGTTTTCTCACAAGGACTTATAATTATGATGTGACTGTTTATGTGCATGCTATTTATGAATATAATGTTTATTTTATCATATTGCATTGAAAGACGTGAAAATTACATAGCATGATATTATTGTCATATTGATATATGTGCACGGGAATGGGATGTCGCCCCCAGAAGTGTAGCCGTAATTCCCCAAGGGCGTTGAGGGAATAACGTTAGGCCTATCCCACAGAAGTTTGGGATCCGCCTAGGATTCCTAGCCGGGCTTGCGGGCCAGGGAAGTTACACTAAGGGCAAATGTTGTTCATGTTATGTCATCATGCATTCGTATATATATTTTGGACCCTCACTAGAAGTTTCATCTTCTAATGGGTTATGCCCCTGGAACATTCAACGTTCCAGTTTAAACTTGCAGCTTAGGTAAGGATCAGGTTGAGATGAGACGACACGTGATGGCACGGCCGATGGATTCAGCAAGCTGACTCGGATATGTTTTAGCTGATGCTTTATTGATGATTAACTGCGTTAGAACATTATGAAATCTCCATGTATTTATGTATTTCATTATTGAGGATATGATGTTAATGTATGGTACGGATTCTTATACGGTTTAAGGGAAATTGATTATGTACCATATCAGGTTTCGATTTTAAGCTTCCGCATTTATGATGATTATTTGTCTTAACTTATTGATTCTTATTTAGTGAGTTGAGAAGGTAAAACGGAATTGTCAGGAAATGGTTTATAAAAAAAAAAAAAAACATTCCTGAAATTCCAAGTTATTTAACGCTCGGAAAAGCGGGGCGTTACAGCTAGCCTACCACGACATCATCGCAACCCTCGTTGGGTATCTGCGCAGCCGTCTCAGATTCTATCATCATTAATGGCAGTTCTCATCTATATTAATGAGGGTTTTATCGCCACCATGTTACAACTTAGGAATCTCCACCCGCGCTGGATAGTCAGTTACATCACTTGCAAACGTATGACGAATGCATGCAGGATAACATCTCATTCTCTTATATCAATCAATTATTCTTAGAGTTAGGGTATGTTCTGATCTTTAACCTACTAATACATTGTCCTTTCCTTACTCTTCTACTCACTTGAGTATCAGAGTGTTTGCAGATGCCAGCTGCTCCCGAATGGATCCGTTGCCAGAACCCGCGCCTTGCCATTGTGATCCCACCTCCGATTGTCATTTTTAAACCAAGAAATAATAGTTTTTAACTTCAATTTATAATTACACGTGCTTAAGATTTTATATTATAAAAAGTAATAGCATTTTCTTTATATAAAATTAAAAAATTAAATTTTATTTTTAATTAGAGATTATATCATTAATAGATAATAAGTTAAAAAATAAAATTATATTTTACAAGCAAACAAACTGTAAATATTTTGGTAAGAAAAAAAAAGAAGAAGTATACGACTATACGACAGCAGAAAAAAGAAAACAAAAAATAATCAATCCAAACACATCTCATTTCACATCTCTCTCTCTCTCCCCACAAGGGAAAGGAATAAGACAGTTTTGAGGGTAAAACAGAAGCTTTTGTTCCGTGACTAGCATTATAAATTCCTCTTGCCATCCGACAATAATTAGCGCGCCGACTCGGTATCTCTCCCGATCCCAGACATTCACCGTTTCATCATTACTTGCCATCGAGATTTCCGTGTGTGCAGTTGCAACGCAATCGAATTTTCGTATTCGAAGTGTGATTCGATTCTCAGGCCTGCTTTTGCTGCAAAATTGAAGAAATCGGATGCTTCTGGAGCTTGATTTATACACAAAAGGTACGGAACTTCCTATCTTTTGTTCTTTATTTGATTGGGAAAATAAATCTCTGATAAATTCATCCCTATTCTCTGGTTGCCGATATCCGTGCTTTCGTGGTTTTGAATCGCGTTATTCATACGATTAAAGCCAAGTGTTCTAAATTGTACACTTGGAAAGTTTTTGTTGTTTCTATTCCAATCGATCAGCGATCCAACGGAGGGTTTGGCGTTAATAATCTTTTTATTTCCTCGTTAAATTTCGCTTTATTACTTAAGATTGCGGTCACGCATAACTCGTGATGCTTCCATGAGTTTTTTTCCCATTCTAACTGTTGAAGATTTTGGTCGGACATTTGTGTTCAACAGGGAGAACGCGCCGCATTTGAAGTATCTGGAGGAAATCCGAGGATTCATATGAGACATTTGGAGGTTTACTGTAATTCTGACATTGTGTAATACCTTCTTGTTACAAACAATTGCAGAGAATACTAGTTTTCCTAGTCGCTTTAGTGTCCTAGGAAGAAGTCAGTGCAGCGTTGCGGTTATTTTGGAAGCCGTAAGGAAACATAGTTATTAGTATGTTTGGAAGGTTTGCTTATTGGAGTGAGATCTTAGGAAGTTCCAGAACTCCCTAGTTCTCTGAATGAATGTTGTGTGATCAGTTTGACCAGAATAGCCATGAATTCAGCTCATAAAGGAGATTCATCAGTGTCTCCTTATCCAAGGACTCTTTCATCTATTGCAGTTTCAGCATGTGGATTAGCAATATTTCTAATTCTTGCTTCATTGCTTTTGGTCTCCCAACCAATTGGGTCTGCTGTTACTGGATACTTCTATGGTGTTGATCACTTGAGTGGATTTGAATTCAAGTCAGTGAGTAACGAAACAGTCCAAGATTCTCACTCTGACAGCAAAGAAATTTTTACAAATTTGGATTCAGTTGTCTCGGGGTCCAATGAAACTGCAAATAGTTATAAACATGACGACGAGCAAATTGATGATTCTCATGTCAAGTCAAACTCATCAATGCAAGGTGACAGTCAATCGGTAATAGCAGCCCCCCGAGATGACAGTGGTGAGAGGATGGATAATAAGAAGGTATCTTCCAGGTCTCAGGAAAAAAAGGACTTGATAAATTTCCAACAAAGAGAAGAACATATGAGTTTTTCTGGCCCCATGGTTGTATCAGAGACAAAGGAGACAGTGGATCAACTAGGAAAAGACATAACTGAAAATTCTACTACTCCCAATATTATAAAGGGCATCGAAAATGCCAGAACTCCTTCCCTGGGTTTACTAAATAGTTCTGATGCTGAACAGCCAGGATTAGCTGCGCAATCTTTGACCCCTGCACCAGGTAGCCCTAGTGGTTCAGTTGATTCAGGTACTACCAAATACTCTTTCCTTTAAACATCTTTACTTAGAAATGTGCTTTACAGACCTCAATCATTCACATCCGTTGGCACTCTTTTTTTAAACCATTTCTGATTCATATATTTAGGTGTGAAATTTTAAAGAAACTTAAATTAACACTGATTTATAAAAGTAAGTTGATTTATGCATGAAAATGTTCTTCTTTAAAATAGTGATTGTCCTTGCCTTGCTCCTAACCCCACTCTATTAGTCTATTTATGATTTTAAAATGATTTTTTTTTTTAACTTTTAGTTCACTGATTGTTTATGTTAAGTTATGGGAACGGGAACTCTTTATGAATACAATAGCATATTTCAAAAGTTTTAAGAAAACAGTTACAATGTTATGTTACCAAAACTATACTAAAACATTTGAAGACTCTCTTCTGTCTGTACGGTTTCCTTTAGATTTCTTTTTGTTTTATTCCCCGATGGATCTAAATAATTGGTTGGTACCATATGTTCTTATAACAACATACTAAACCACTATCTTGTGGGGTTGGCTACATGAATCTAGCTCTCCCGTCATTTCTATCTATGACTTTATCTTTTTGTAAGACCCAACTAATATCATATCTAATTGTCTTCCACCCAGCTTTTTTGGGTTGCCCTCTACTTTTTTTTTGGCTAAATACTTGTTCCATTTCATCCAAATGGTCTTGTCTTCCAAAAAATTCTTGGTCATCTGTTTTTTCTTGTTTCCTGAACTTGGCTAATGTGTACTGATTTTGATGATTTGATCACTTCAATCCTTGAACAGTCATAAGCTTTGACCAGCAACCATATCATACAATGAGTAGTGATTCAAATTGTTGTGTATCTGTTTGCTGTTATACAGATGCTTAATGGGATTCAGTTCAATCCCTGATGAAGTTAATGCCTGCTTTATAAGATGGATTTAACTAGCAAAACATGGCATGGTGATTTGTTATATTGAAACAAAGGTGGGGATAAGAAGAAGGTTTCCATTGTCTTCATGTCTTCGCTGAGTGATTAGAAAAATTTTAGGTCACGCTTGCATAAGCTTTTGTAAAAATGAATTTTTGCCAAGATATGTTCCAGAAGACACTACTTAGAGAAGTGCAAATTGTTGGTTCCCGGAGGAATTGTGACCTTACCAACAGTAACTGGGAGCCAAGATTTGGCCTACAAGGCTACAGTTTAAAGCTCTTTACCAATTTTTGTTGACAAATATGATAGCCTTGTATGCTGACGAGGTACATTCATGCAAGAATGTCTATTTCCCTTGACTTTTCTTTTTAATCATTTTTCCTTTTGCTATTTTTTCCTTTCGGCATGTTCCGAGTTTCTGAAGCATTAAAGTTGTACAGCATGAGCACCTTTCTTGTATATTTCCAGGCCCTGAGATAATTATTTATTTTTGGTAATATAATATCTCTTTTCCCCATTAGTTATTACCTTGCCATGAGTGAATATCTATTTTCTATAAATTTGTTAGTTTTGATTTTTACATGATTATTTTTGCTCAATTTTCTTGTTGGTTCTTTTACTTGGTGCTATGTAGGTTGTGATCTGTACCATGGAAAATGGGTATATGATTCATCTGGACCATTATACACAAACAATTCGTGCCCTGTCCTGACTCAGACACAGAATTGCCAGGGAAATGGGAGGCCTGATAAAGACTATGAAAATTGGCGATGGAAGCCTTCCAAGTGTGACCTCCCTCGATTTGATGCCAGAAAGTTTCTAGAGTTGATGAGGGGGAAGACTTTAGCTCTCATTGGTGATTCAGTTGCTCGGAATCAGATGGAATCACTACTATGCATCCTATGGCAGGCAAGTCCGGAGGTTTTCTGTGTTAATATAACTGTATAAACTGAGTGCTGCTCCAAACTGTCTTTGGTTGCTTGCTGACATGGCCAGTACTCCTACCATATTATGATAAGAATTTTTTTTCCCATATTTCACAAATTAACTTGTGAGTTAGAAAATTTCATAGTTGCTAATGGGCAAGATGCAGACTTGCTGTTGAAGCATTTTTTCTGGAAATGAGCTACGAAGGCTCTTTGCTTTTATGTTAGTTTTTGACCATATTGAATTTTCAACTATTCTAATTTATTTTTAGTTGATCATTTTTCCCTGTCAGTTTAATAAAACTAAATTCAACAATGTAGAGATATCTGAACAGAATACTGTTTGCATCATGAAGGTTATCAATAGTTAGTTCAGTTTAAATAATGGGTGCACGGCATTTCTTTGTGGAAAAATACTCTTTTCAAAAGGTTCCATTCCCCTTTTAGCTGTACTTGTTAGAAGACGAGCAGTTTTCTTATCTTCTCTAGTTAATCTCTCCTAACCAAGGCCTTTTAGGGTTAAAAGGGCTGAATTCTCCATATAATTAGTCTCCAGCATCACCCCTCTTTTGCCTTCCTCCGCATGCACTATTGATATTGCCTCATTTAAGGAAGGCAAATTAATCTTGCCAAGAATTTGGACCCTAATTGCATCATACTCCACATTTAGTACAACATACAACAACATATCCAGCCGTTATCCCACTATGTGGGGTTGGCTACATGAATTCTAGACTTCTATGTGGGTTACATCCCAACAGATAGTTTGTCTAGAATTCATATTTGGATCCGACTAGGTTTTACGCTGGCTGTCGGCTACCTAACGCAACCTTCCTCCTTTATCCGGGCTTGGGACCGGCAGTGGATAATATCCCCTGGCGGAGTAATGATGAAATGAAGTTTGAACACCATCTTCACATGGAGAAATTTCATGAGATGGTGGTGAATGAAGATAATTAATATAGTTGTGTTCCATAACTTAGTTGACATGGTGAAACCAACAAGTACAATATGGAAACACAACACAAACCTCTTTTGAATGGCAGCATCTTCACTGCATTTCATTTGGATATACTGATAGTAATCCAATTCTTGCCACAAGGTCTATAGCAAATTGGCATACTTTGTTATAGACCGAGTTCCCTGTTTAGTAGTTGCTACCTTGGTTCTAATCTTATAGATTTGTGCAGCATCATTTTCCTTTAAATATGTGATCTTCACTGCTTCCTAAATCTCTCTAGCTGTTGTAAGGAATATCACCGTGTCACTGATTTCTAGAATCATGGAGTTCTAGGACATGACTAGTGAGTCCTCTTCATCCCATGTAGCATACGTGGGATCACTCTCCTTAGGCCTAGTTCCAAACAGGCGACCCAACTTTCCCTTGCCCTCCAGGAATGTCCTAATCAGTTGGGACCACTTGAGGTAGTTTTTTCCATTCAGCCGATAGGCTGCTTGGATGTTTTGTAATTCTCCACTGCTGATCGCACCATGGCTGGAACTGCCCGTAAAAGGGACTTCAGTGGTGCTACCGGATTCCATGGAGTCAGTCATAATTCTAGGATTATGAAAGAAGATTGGATCAAGAAGGTTTCAACCACAAATAACCATGGAAGGTCTTACTTCGAGGGCAGAGGGCAGAACCTAAGGCTATGATACCATGTCAAGAAGAAGGTAAACTAAAAAGACCAATCTTATTCATTCTAATGGATTCCAGCCACATATATACACACCTGTCATTCGCATAGGCATCAGTTTCCTAAGTCTAATAAGAAAGTTTCCTAATTAGATAGTTTTCTAAACTAGTTTAGGAAATATATACAGAAAGGGAAAATGTACAGGATAGGAAAGGAAATATACTACAGCTGCTAAATACAATAAAATCAGACAAATAAAGAAAACACTACATGATACAAAGAATATTAGGAATTGGCATATTAGGAAAGCTGCTCATCTTCTAACAAGAAACTGATGCCTATACGAATGATAGGCTTATATATATGTGGCTGGAATCCATTAGAATGAATAAGATTGGTCTTTTACCTTCTTCTTGTCAGAACTTCCCACTGTTTTCCAGGTTGCTGCCGTTTTGGTTTCAGTTTTGGCTGAACTGCTTAGTTGGTGACTAAATTGGAACCGGACTAGAGGTTTTAGATGTATAGGCAAAAACCTGTTTCCCAATAAGCATGGATAGGATGTATGATATGGTTAAATTAGTGTAATACATGAAAACATTAACAAATTTTTATTTTTATATCACCAGTCCATGTATAATATCATGTTAAATAGTAAAAATGATTCCTTCTGCATCGTACAAATTGGAAATAGATGGCTCTAAAGAAATATTCATAAGTTTATTATCGTCATTAATCATTAGACCTAATGATTTTTTTTTTGTGTTCTCAATTTTTTCAGGTTGAAGTGCCAAAAAACCGTGGAAACAAAAAAATGCAACGCTACTACTTTAAATCGACCTCTACAATGATCGTCCGAATATGGTCCTCATGGCTTGTCCGCCAAACATCCGAGCCATTCGATAAGATTCCAGCTGGCGTGGTCAAGCTCCACCTTGATGCACCTGATGAAGGCTTCATGGAATTCATCCCAAGTTTTGACGTGATTGTGCTTTCATCTGGCCACTGGTTTGCTAAGCAGTCTGTCTATATTTTGGACAATGAGATTGTGGGAGGACAACTGTGGTGGCCAGACAAGTCACGGCCAATGAAAATTAACAATATCGAGGCTTTTGGCATATCTGTTGAAACAATTCTAACTTCCATTGCTACACATCCAAATTACGCGGGTCTGACAATTGTTCGTTCCTTTTCACCTGATCATTATGAGGGTGGGGCCTGGAATACTGGAGGATCATGTACTGGGAAGGTAGAACCGGCATTGAAGATAGTTGAAAATGGTTTTACAAATATAATGCACGAGAAACAGGAGGCAGGTTTTAAGCAGGCAATCAAGAAGATCACAAACAGATCAAGATTGAAGTTTTTGGACATTACAGAAGCATTTGGGTACCGCCATGACGGTCATCCGGGCCCATATAGGAGCCCCGACCCTAATAAGATCACCAAACGGGGCCCCGATGGAAAGCCACCGCCACAGGATTGCCTGCATTGGTGCATGCCAGGTCCAGTTGATATATGGAATGAGCTGGTTCTTGAAATAATTCGGAGAGACTTTGAAGGCAGGCAGCCATAGTTCTTAACCCTGAGCTGTAGACATTCGTTGTTAACAAGTCATCGACCCCAGTGCTTCTGCTATTCAAAGGTTAACACATCCCTCGTGCTCGTTCCCATTCTTTAAGGATTCCTTGCAGACAAAATATCCTTTGTAACGCGCAGTTGAGGCTCGAGCTACCACTGTACTTTGTTAAATTATGAAAAAGAAGTACCTTTACAGAGATCACGTTTCCTCCCGCTCAATCAATGTCTCGCATGGAATGAAACTACGAGCTGCTTGTCGATCTCCTTTTCGGGTCTGAATTGTCTTCACTTTTGATTCAATTCTTTCCTGCTGCATTTTGCTTCCCAATTGGATTATCATTATCTGGAGTAATTTCTGGCTCCCACCTTCTGTAACCTTTTGTTCTTTTCTTTCCTTTGGTACCTGATCAAGTTTGAAGTCTCAACAGTTGTAAATATATAAAGAGGAAGAAAGGAGCAGGGAACAAAGAAGGAGAAGCCGCTAAGAGAAGTAACTAACTACAAACCAGTTTGTTGAGTAAGCCATAAGCTGAATCATTAGTCATTATCCTCCCTTTGCTGTTAAAAAGACAGGTGGAGTTATTAACTTTGGCTCTGCGACTGCATCGTCCGTCGTACTCATAATCATCTGAGTGTTGAAGTAAAATCATGTAACTACCTGCCAACACCAGAAAATCATGTAAAGTCATTGTCAATTTTACACTCTTGACTACTTGCTAGTGTGACTTTTCTTAATCCTCAAGGGAGCTTCATGAGGAGAACAGTGAGACTCCTGTAGCTCTCTCCAATAGAAAATTTCTGGAAGCACCTTGAAAGTGGCAACCCAATTGGTCAGCCTCTAACAGGGAATTAATGTTTTAAGTTAAAAAGGAGACTGGCTTAAATTGAATAACTATTTTTTAATATTAAAATTATATTTATAAAAAAGTTTTTTATTTTTTTATTTACGCGTTTTTTTATTTTTTATTTTTTAAAAAAATATATTTTTTTCATTTCATATCTTATTTGTTTGCAATGAATTTATAAAAAATTATTTAAATTAACTTGCATGACCTGTATGTATAACATCAATAATAGAGTGTCAAGTTGATCCCATAAAACATAAAAGTTAGCATCATGGGTGAGGTTAGGGCTGGATTGAGTGAGACTCATCTTACAAACAAGGTTTCTTAATTGGTTCAATCATTGTCTTATTAAAATAAAAATTTTCTCAAATATAATAATAGAAAAATCAAAATGAAAGAGGAGCTCACTCCACAAGACACATTTGTTTTGCAAGTGTTGGGAAAAGATTCTATTTATAAGTATTTTTTTTTTCTGTAAAGAAGCTATTTTTATCAATAAAAACAAACAAAAGAAAGAAAGAAAACAAATGGCCAATATAGTTATTTTCTAGACACCATTTATTATGATTGGAACTCAAACTTTTAAAAATGATACGGTAATCAAATTGTTCATTTCTTTTCTTGAACAACAATCTTTAGAATTAACAAAATCTTTCTTCATGAAAAATGATACTTTTGTGTAAAAAAAATAAAAAAAAATCATCAAAATGATGTGATAGTGGCATTTTGAAACCATACATTATTTTGGTGAATATTTCTTTCCAATTAATGTAGGTCGTGAGCAATCCATATGATTAATTTCCCTTTTGCTACTTGCAGTTCCTGGAAAATTTAAAAGGATAGATTTTGAATGACTAATGGGTAAGCAGATGCTTATGATATATGTGCGTATCTAGTTTTGGACGAGAAAATAATTTTCAAAAACTAATGGAAAACAATGCAATTAATGACAGCAATAGGAGGCGTAAGAAACTAGTAGTTGGCATGTGAGGTTACCCGGTGGTTACAAAGACCATGATTAATATAATGAAGAGAGCCCCACATTCTAGTTGACAAAAGCTTCCCCAAGTTCCTTCATTCAACAATGCTTAAAGAATAGCTTATAATATATCAACCTTCTTCTATAGTTCCCCCACCATGCCTCAATCCTCATTATCTAGGCCTTGAATAGTGCCACCAAAAGCTTTCAAAGCACTCTTTTCCACAACCAAACAAAGGCCTCTCATAAAAGCCTTTTTAACACCTCCAAACCCTGCAAAATCAGCAACCAGGCCACACCATTTCTCCTCTCTCTGTACTCTCTCAAGCCCTCTGCTCTTGTTCTCACTGTCAGCCATGTTTGGTTCCACAATTGAGCTGATCACTCTGGCTGCTTCCAATTCTCTTGTTGTCTTCTGTTTCTGCAATCTGATCATTGTCGTTTTGCTCGTCGGGTCGAAACCGGCACCGGCACAGGGGTTTGGTCAGAACAGCCCCAGTCCCAGTCCCAGTCCCAGTCTCAGTCCTCCTCCAGCAGCTGCCCAGGGAACCAGAAATAACATTGAAAATGAAAGAGCAAACACTACATGTTCAATGGAGAACAACAACGTGTCGGCAGAAGAGAAGGCTGGAGTTGTTGATGAAGAAAAAAAAGATGAAAATGGAGACGATGGGGAAACAGAGAGTGAAAATGAAGAAGATGACGACGAGCTGAGGAGAAGAGTAGAGGAATTCATTGATAAGATCAACAGAGGCTGGAAGGAAGAAAAGTTGAGCACATCTGTGTTAGTCTAAAGAAGTCAGGCTTTGCAGGATCTTGTAAATGAGGTTCTCTCTTGTTCCTAAACCTGAAAACTGGGCTTAATTTCGACCACCTTTCTGTAAAAATAGGGAGTCTGAGGTCCAAATAATTAGGGGAATCAAAATCTTCATTCTTTTCTTCTTGTCCTCCACTTCTATCTTCTATGGAGAGTGAAGGGATTTCTACCTCAGAACATTGCTAATTCAGGAAATTTGAGTTACTGGCCTTTAGCCCTGTTAAGCTTTAACCTTTCTTGTTAAGTTCATGATGGTTCTGCAATTTGGTGGATGGAGCAAGAGGTGGGAGAAGAAATGAAAGTCTAAGCGTATGTGTTTTGGGTCATTTATACATATGATTTATTTTTTAGATTTTTGGTCCCAATGGTTTGTTTTACTTATTTATTCTTCAATCTACCCGGCCCCCTCATTTAGTCAAGAGCCTAAAAGTCCAGAAAACTAAGTGAATTGCAAACCATGTAACTATAAATATAGCATCATAAAGTCTAGATGAAATTTACCTTAAAGTCTAAACTAAAAGACATATTTATTAGAAGAATGGTAGATACCTTTCTTGTAGTTGTCTGATTATTTGTCAAATCTATTAGAAACTAAAGCTATATTTATCAGATTTTAATATTTCCAACGAATACACTTTATTAAAAATTCATATTCAAAATTTTCAAGTTGTGTTACAATTAATCAAAGTCAACTAACAAATTGTATAAAAAAAAAAAAACTAACAAGCGTTTAAATTACTGAATTTTGAGTGTATCATCCATATTCCATGCACATGCTAAAGAAGTATTGACTAAGTTTTTTTTTAGGTGGGATTAAATATAAAATTTAGTTGTTGAGATATTTAAATTGAGAAACAATAGCAAAATTTGGACTAGTGAAATGGGGTAGGTATATATGTTATACTGAGTTCGGTCAACCATTCAATGTATACGGTAGAGAAAATGCAATTTCTGCAAGGCATTTCTTCTATTTCCACTTTCACTAATTAATCAGAGCAATGAGTTCTACTGGCTGGCTGGTACTGAGTCATAATCAGAAATCGTGGGTTGGTTAGGTATCAACTCAAGCGGAGACAAAAGACTTGATGTCTCAAATGGCCACAGCTTTGTAGATGGCATTGCTTCAATTTGTGACTGCTCAACTAGAACAAATAAAATGATGCTGCGCTTAAATGATGATGAGTGATGCACACGCACACAACTCCTCTCTCCGCCTTGTTTTGTCTTTTCTTGTTTTTTCTAAATGTCTATTAATAGTCAAACCCAATTAGTAAAATTATTCTAGTTAGTGGCTTTGATGTGAAGAATAGTCACGGTAGAGATAAAAAAAAAAAAATTAAAGTGAAGAAGTTGGCTACATAAATTTTAACTTATTACTTATTTTCATAATTTCCAAAGCAAACTTTTTTGGTCATCTTTATTAATTTACTTTTTATATGATCAAATTATCTTAATTATCTCAAGCCTTATTTAGGATGAACCTTAATTTTATTTTTTTATTTTTTTTAAGTACCCTCACAATCATCTTAACACTACCATCTATCTTTGTTACTTCAAAGAAAAATTTATGCTACATAACAAATCATATACATCTTGTCCTTACCATCATTGTTATCATCAGAAGTCTTAATCCTACTCCTATCTCAAACGTGGGCCAATATTATCTTACACACAAGCATAGATAGAATTCAAATTTGAAATAATAGGCTTAGGAGGACATTTTGCACAATAATATGGCTTACGCAGTAAGTGTAATTAAGCATCACTTGCTTCAAAACAAACTCGTCATTCATGGTAAAAAGAAAAACGGCAAAATCCAATTAAAATCCAGTCCTTTAAAGTTAGGATACAGAGAAGACAAAGTGGAAAGAGTGACAAACAAGTTGTCACGAAGATAAAAATCACTACATCAACAAATGACACAACCAAGCTGATACATGTTGACAACAAATTGCAGAATAAAAGCCTGCCAGGAAGATGCCCTAACCTAGTTTCCTACAAATACAACTTCAGTTTAAAAGTAGCCTCATGTTAAACCCTAATTTTGTCCTGTGATAGTCAACCGGTCAGACAGCCTAACCTTTTAAGTTTACTAGAAGAAAGCATAGATACAGCCAAGGTAAAATGGTGCAATGCATGATCAGCAAGAAACCTTGCACTCCTTTGGGCTTGGTTCTTTGGTTTCTGCACCGGCTAAGGATATTTCGCCTTCTGAGGCTAAATTCTTCGAAACCTGGATCGAGCTTGGAGCAGCTGTGTTCTCTCCGTGGAAGGGGGAGGATGGTGTAGGGATTGGCTTTGGACCGCCATAGACTCCATCTGTCCTTTCTCCGGGCAAGTGGTTAACTGGAAGGGCAGAAAAGTTTATTATGTGCTCGACCCTCGGCTTCTTGGGCTTCTGCTCCTGATGATGGCCAGGTAAAAAGGTGCCAACCACAACCTGATTTACTCAAAAATGTCAGATAAGGGACGCAACTCATGGTAAATGTAAAGGCGGGCCATCAGTCAAGGTTTATCGCGCTGCTGACAGGAATTACAGAAAATGGGAAAGGGGCAGCTACTTGACCTTTCCCAGCATTTTTAAATTTAGGATAGACATTAGAAAGTAATATTTGTTATTTGTTAAGAAGTATATGGTCTACAACACAACATTAATTTACAATGTCTGTGAAACAGCTTCTTCTCACACTTCTGAAATGGTCTAACCTGAACAGGGCCAGCAGCAACTAACAGACCAGCAAGCCCGCCACCCAAAACGCGACCATCTGGACCTGCCAAAGAAACACTCATGCCACCAGATCTGCTTTTTGTTCCTCCATTGTTAGTTGGCATGAATGAGCCAGTCAAAGAAAGTATCTCAAAACGACCCTGTTTACACAGCAAGAAGATAAGTATAGCTTCCCAGGAGATAGATCTAGCAGATCAAACAGGGAGAGGGTTCAATGATGTCAACGGTCAAGAAGCCAAAATGATGTATTGATACAAATTATTTTGTAATTACTTCAGAAATTCAGGGCTGAAGAAATATCTTTGAACACAAGTTTTAATGATCTTCCCTGCATTATGTTAATCCTCCACGTTAAGGACCTCGTGTGGTCATATATGGATGCTGGAGAAAAGTTGAGGTGATATCATATGAAGAGCCTAGCAGGTTTCTGCTCATATGGAGATAGAGGCCATTCAATTAAGTGAATTCACAACTCCGGTAAGTCTCTCTTTATAGTATATGATAACAAAAGAATCACGAGGGTTCTAAGCTTCTAAGTCGTAAGGATCACACTTCTGCAGGTACTGAAACATCTTCTATTATTAGTAGATTATTAACCCAACTCTGTAAAGTGTCCATTGTCAAGTGTTCTCTACACCATCTCCACTTGGCTTTTCAACTGAATTAATATGCGGTTCAACTGATCTTCTGACTTAGGAGATTAATGACTTCAGGGGGAAAAAGAAAAAAGAAAAACAAACAGGAATGGCAGCTTCATATGTATTTCTAAGAAGACGAGAGACACAAAATAGACAAAATCTTTAATCTACCAAAAACAAGGGTGAGGATGGTGACAGACACTGCCAGGGATATTGGAAAAGAAAAGGAAACAAAATTTATTGGAGCCTTCTCTAAATCCCACAGCTCAAAAGCATGAGTATATATGCCTAGCAGTGGTTTTAGTTCCACTTTCGAGGAGGAGGTATAAAAAGAATATACAGAGGAGAACAAACAACAAGAAGGAAAGCATTTCAAGAGATTTTTATGTTCCTAACTCATTTAACAGAGTAGAGACCCAAAAAAAAAAAAAACAAAGAGCAAAATCAAACAACAAAGGTTAAAAATGCATGCAAGAAGCTCAAGTATATTGCTCATCTGCCACCCATTAGAAAGTTTGTTGGAATTAATCCTAAAAATCATAAGAAAAGGAAGAGAAGAGGTACACACCTCATATGTTAAAGTACCGCCAGAAGAATTAGGCTGACGCAGGGTAACATTTGAAATTGCACCATTCGCTGAGAGAATGCAAATAGCTCTAGATCCTTGTTGAGCAAATGATATGATTTTCATCATAACATCCTGATAGAAAACAGAACAGGAACCAAGAACACTATTATGCGCATGAATCAATGGTAACAACAGTGCTAGATCATGCTCTAAAAAAATTAACACAGTTACACAATCCTTTCAAGGCAGATATTCCTTTTCAACTGCCAGAGGGCACTTTTCATACATACAAGTTCCTTCTTTTGTTTGCTTGGAAAATATTAATCATAAAAAATGTGAACTGACTTCAATAGGCTAAAATCTACAGATATCCCACCCAAAAAATAAGTACAAAATAATAAAGACTCAATGACATGTACACTTCTTATTCATTTTAATCCAGGGCAAAGGAGATGGCAACTTACAAAGGTTTGCTTGGAAAATATTAATCATCAAAAATGTGAACTGACTTCAATAGGCTAAAATCTACAGATATCCCACCCAAAAAATAAGTACAAAATAATAAAGACTCAATGACATGTACACTTCTTATTCATTTTAATCCAGGGCAAAGGAGATGGCAACTTACAAAGGCCCCTTCTGTGGACAGAACATGACAATTTATGCATATATGTTTATCAACATGCACGTGTGCATGTGCAGGTTGCTGTTCATGAAGGTATACATGCCCCAGTGGGTTGACCATCAATAAGCAACTTAAACATTATATGGTTAACTTAACAATGAAATATATATCCATAGCACAAATAATAAAACCAAAAACATACATTGGCAACACACAGGCATCATGTGCACATTCAGGAGCCACCAACATAGATGGAAGTATTTTCTTTTCTTTTTTTTTCCATAAAAAATGTACTATTTTTTGGCAGATAACTACAATGGCAAATGATATTTTTTAAGCAACTATGACTAAAATAGGTTTCTTTTGTTTTTTGTGATAGGTTGCTATCATGTAACAGAAACCTACTAAAAATAAATAAATAGCATAATGATAAAAGATAATACAAGGAAGAACATCTTATTTTCAGTAAACACTAAAGGGGTGGCCCATGCAATGCACGTGAAAGTAAAAAAATAAAAGATTTCAAACGAAGGCAAAAAAATAGAAGATTTCAAATGAAGGCTCATTTTGAAGGGATGACACTTGGTGTTTGCAGTTTAGTTTTATTTTTTTTAATTTTTGGATAAATTTTGAATAAAGATGAGACTAGGTGCAATACTAAGGTTGTTTTTGTTCCATTATGACCTTAAGGTTATAGGTTCAATTCATTTGGTGGTTGTATTTATTTTTCAAAGTGAAAGGCATTTTGGAAAAAGAACAAGGCTTCAAACACCAAATCAACTGTTTGCTTAAATAATAGAATGGATATATTGCATTCATATGGGAAATATATAATACAACAAACAGTATGAGAAATAACATCATAATAAACAGATACAATAGTTTAAAGGAAGAGGGAGGAGGAGGGGGATTATTTCCCCATGCTCAAGCTAGAAGTTTCACTTCTAATGCTTAAATGAACATTTTATATTAAAGAGAAGACAAAATGAAGCATCCAGTTGATATAATAACAACAGCCAGGGTTACCAAATCACAAATAAAATTGACTGTAGTTAATTAAATATGAAATGAGGTAAGGCTCTAAGAAAATCACAGATAAACAAGATTTACTGATCATTGGAAATACCTCGCCTGGATTAACAGTGATCACATGTGGTGTGAAATTTGCACCAACAGAGTAAGAAACTCTGTCACCTACAAAAAAAATGAAGCATAAATAAAACATTAAAGCAAAAGGGAAGTTGTCAGATTTATGCCAAAGATGGCCAGAGGAACTAAAATTGCAACAATTAAAATCTGAAGCTGCAAAACCAACTCCAAAACTAAATCTGCCCAGAAAATATGACAAACACATAAGGGAACACACAACATGATTAATAACACTTAAGAGAGCAATATTCCAATGTCTAAAATGTTCACTAGCATCTAACACCCTGAAAAATGCTATCCTCACTAATTTCTCTCAACAATGGCATTTTAGGCATTATTTGCATTTAATAATATCAAAGACTTGGCTCATCCCATGCTCTGAAAGTTCTGCTCTACACCACGTGAAAAGATTAAGGTGGTAAACAAAATAGCCATAATAGGTTTCTAGACAACTGTTTGAAAGGTCAAGAACTTCCGCTTAATTTTGAATTATAGAAACAGTCATGACTTAAGAATTGGCTTTAAAGGGTAAAACAGGGATGGTCATTTCAAGTATGAACTAATACTTTAAAGTATGAATATTGAACCTTCGTGAATTCAGATTTGTTTTTGCTACTTTATCTCAAACCCAGTGGAAGTCAGTGTCAACTGCATTCCGTCAGAATGATCATAGAATATTCTTCCCACAGTGGACCTGCGCGGGAAAAATACAATGTTCTGCCATATTCCTTATCATTAGCCACTTATACTCTCACCTTTCATTCAATCACTAAGTGAAAAACGGTTAGGAGTCTGGTCACATCAGCTCACTTGACATCAGCAATAAAGCAAGCTGCCACCTGTAACACCATGTCCTCTGTGTTTGCTTGCAGCATCTATTTTGGACCCCCCCCCCCCCCCCGGGGGCCAGAAGATAAGCTCAAGAGTTGAAAGATTCTTGTGTTATGTTTGGAACTCGGATTTCTGGAAACAAATGTTTCTACATGCATATAATTAATTTCATTTTTTTCCTGTTGAGAAATCTTAATTCAAAACGTAGCCTCTAATGCTTACAATAAAGCCTTCTCTGCTTTATGCCTGCCATCAATTCCAAACCCAGAGGGTATCTAAGAAAGGGGTCCCGCTTTCACACAAATTTTACAAATTTCCTGAAATAAGTGCTAAAACTTTGTACGGAAGCGAAGAGCAGTGCATTCAGCAAAACCACCCAGTAGATCTAGTTTTATACCAATGATATTTTGAAATTCCAACTGTGAATATTTGGCAAAGAAGCTTATGTAACTATAACAGAGTCCACCTCTAAATGTAGTGACAGATCGTGATCTCAAATGTAACAGTAAATCAGCAGATGTAACAACTTATAAAGATCGGAATTCATAAAGATAAAAACAGAGGAGATGATCTTTACCCTGATTCTCAAAATCCAACTTATGTTTCTTCTTGAACGAGTCAACAGGCCGCCCACGACCCTGTTTCCAGGATGAGAAGTCTCCGGTGAGCGGAATCGACGCCGATATCGGCATCGGTGACAATGGGGTCCCATCTGGCCCATACTTCCTTGGCCTGCCCCTCTTCTTTTTCACCTTCGCACCCGGTGCCACCGCACTAACCGGCGCGGCCGCTGTCACCACCGCCGCTGCCACCGTTGATCCAGTTAATTGGCCAGGATTTTCACTCCTGGCCACCACTCTATAGCTCTCTGGAGCTTCTTCCCCTGTCACTGTTACCCCAGAACCATTTGTACCTTCTTTTCCCTCCATTAGCAGAACCCAAATCAAAGTCCGAATAAACTAAAACCCTAGCAACAATAAAAACTTAAATCCCACCACCAAAAACCAGAACAACAATTGGGGGGGAAAATCTCTGTGAACAAAGTACAAAAACAGAAAATCAAGCCACAGAAAGCATTTCAGAAACCGAAGTTCAAATTCAGTAAAACCCCAAAACAGCAAAAGCTGTACTGGACGCGAAAGAATCAAAATCTGACAAGGAGTGCTACTTCTTCTACAGTTGATACCGGTCAGTCTAACTGCCAAACACTGCCCTACTGCTCAAACTCAGCCATTGCAGAACATGCACAGAGCTTGAAATGGATGCAAAAATTCCAGAAAAATAGAAAAAAAAAAAAAGAATCAAACTTTCCTTGGCATTCAGAAATTCTTCTTCAAGTGTAGTGAAATTAGGGTTTTTGCAGGAAAAGGAGGAGAAAGCAGGAAAATAAAGTTGGAAAATGAAAAATAAAATAAGGGGATTATAATTAAGTAGTGGGAATTCGAATAGTAAATCAATTTTTAATTTGCAAAATTCAAGGTATTAATTCTGGTTAAGGAAATGATTCAAGTCCGTTTTGGAAAAAATTAATCGGAAATTGGGATTTAATAAATGCAAAGTTAGTGAGAATTATTGGAATATAAAAATGAGAATATTTGGGAAAAGATAAGAAAAATTCTTTTGCAAATATTTTAAAATTCAAAGTTAATTATTAAAAAGCTGTAAAGGTAACAGCGGAGCCATGTCCAATTTCCTGCCTCTGACCTCTTCTTTGTCCTTTCAGGTAAACATAAGTTGACCGCTCCGCTCCTCTTTATGGCCTGCTGGGCTGGCTATTTTCTCCTATTTACTCTTCATGCCCTCCATCTTTCTAGTTTTTTACACTCTTCCCTAATATTAGTAAAAAATTATTCATTTTTAAACTCTACTTAAACATAACGCACCATACCCAAATCTCTTCTTCTGAGTCTCCTCACCAATTAAGCTGCCAGCTTTGAAGGATATATTTACTTGTGGTTGTTATCTTTCTTTTTCTTTTATATTATTTTATTTCAAATGTATAATTATTTTATTTAAAAAATTCGTGTAATTATATAAAAGTATGAGAAGTCAATATAATTTTGAAAAAGAGAGACCTACTTTGGGTATTTACACCAAACTTTATCGATAAAATTAAACTAGTCGATTAAACTAATAGAACAATGATGTGTTTTATTAAATGATAAATGTATTATAATATTGTTGTGAGTGCATCATTCTTCATTTATCAAATTATTTTTACTAATTCTTTATTTTTTCTAACTTTATGAATCAGATTCCCTTTTTTGTAATTTGTGCACTTGTCTAGTTTTTAAATAAATTATACATTGTGAACTTGTCACCAACAATTAATAAAGAAATTGTGAAATGAGCTGTAAACTCTTTCAATTGATTAAATTATTATAAATTGTTGCAAATGAATGGTGATATAAGCCGCCCAACAACTCAGCGTAGTAGCTGTCTAAGAAGGCGATCATGGTCCCCGTAGATTTAGCCTCCCTCTTGCCTTTGTTTATTATTTTTTGTTAAATTATATTTTTTTATAACTTAAAATAAAAAAAAATGTAAATCTAATTTTAATTTAGATAAAATTAAAATCAAATCAACCTACAAGCTAGTAGGCCTGTGCTCAGTTGGGTTCGTGGTTAGCTATGGGCTTCTTCTTACTGGGCCCAACCAATCAAGAAATAGTGGAACATTTTGAAATCCACAAAGCCCAAATACTTTCACTTTGAGGTCATTTGCCCCAACAATAAATGTTTTTTTTAACTGTCTTTAAGGTGAATTGAGTAAGAATAATGTTATATATCTACACTATAGACAATTAAGAATAATGGGATTTATATAATTAGAGATTATCTACAGTATAGATATATAATATCACTCATTGAGTAAAAACTAATATTTTATGACAATTTATATAATTATGAGTTTAATTTCCTTAAAAAGAAAAAAGCAAATCTCTCCAATTGGGTGGTGTGGCACAATTTTCTCGAACTTTACATCAAGAGGGTGCGTAGAATCTACTTCGCTTCACAAGCAGTTAATGGTGGGTTTAGATTCCAAATGCGAAGGTGTAAATCTGTAGTGAAAGCCTGAAAGGCGTGGTTAAGAGTGACAAAGTTTGAGGAATTTAACGATTTTTAAATTTAGGTGTGATGTAAGTATTTTATTAATGAATTTTAATATTTATTTCAATAAAATTTTAAAACAGAACCATTCAACTTTTCAATCACCATCCAATTAGGAGGAGGCCTATTGCGAATTTCGTTTTCTAAGTTCAATTGTATCCAACTTCGGAGTTGGTCGATCATGATTTATGGACGCACAATAAAAAAATAAACACAAATACAAATAAGATAAACAAATAATGAATCACAACAAGAAAGTTTTTACGTGATTCGGTCATAATGATATCTAATTCACGACTGTCCTTTGGTTATTCTGACAGAGTAACAGTATATCATTATCGTCCATCCTCCCCATACAATGGTTTTTGACTCCTATTTATAGTGTAGAGTGTTTATAATTTTCATAAAATCTAAAATAAGATAATAATATTAAGGAGACAAGATATCATTATCAATTCTATAAAACTGAGAATGGATCTCTCATTATTAGGGGTTGGGTTTGTAACACCCCAGCCTCTTCAGGGCATTAATATATGTTAGGATTTTTATTTTATTTTTTATACATTAAACATAAACCAAAGATAATTTCTCAACATATCTTTTATAAATAGCACTTCCAAACGTAACAAAGGAATGATACACTTTAAACATAAGCGAAAACAAAATCAGAACCTGCAAGAAACCTCGAAAACACATCATACATAGGTACATACACATCGTTCACCTAACATAATATTACAATTATTGTTAAAATTTAAACAATACAACTTAATATAATAGATGGCCTTAACCCCACATGGGGCCCATAAAATTTCCATCAAGCTCATGCCTTGATCACTTCCTTGCCTTTTCAGACGCTTGTTTCGTCTGAAACGTGGAATATTTCAGGGATATAGTCCAATATTATAATATGAAATCTTCTTAAGTGAAGGTTATATAAGTATGAATAAATGAATGATGCATGAACATTTATAAACAGATACCCTAGTGTAAATTCTCTGACCCACCAGCCCGGCACGGAACCTTAGGCAGAATCCCAAACCTTTGCAGAATAAGCCTAATGTTATTTCATCAATTGCCCTTGAAAAATTATGGCTACACTCTTAGGGTAACATCCCGATCCCATACACAAGTTTCAATATGACAATAATATCATGTCATGCTTACATCATGACTTCCCATGCAACAATATATGGACAAATATGATAAAATGATCATAACATACGTACATAGCATGCATAGAAATGTAATCATATCATATATGGGTTATAAGAACAAAACCACTCTCTTTTAACTTACGATTCAAACTTCCTCAAGAAACGTGTATTATCTCGTTTTGCGTATTAAGTCTTGAAAATAATGCAAATTGTCAAGATCTTTGGCCAAATCACTTCCTGTCCAATCATTTCCAAGAAAAATCAATAATCTATTTTTTCTAGATTTTTCTCTTATTTTTGCTCTATTTTTCATAGCCATAAATTCTTCCAAAAATCCTAATAAAATAATTTATTCAACTTTTTCTTCATGAAAATTCTTAAAATAACATTTCTAATCTCCATGAATTTTCTAAAAATTTTCCAAAACCTCTTCTTATTTTTCTCTAATTAAGTTTTCTTTAAAAAATTTAAAATAATTATTTTATCATACAATTTTCCAAATAAAATTTTATGAAACTAAACTATTCATTTTTCTTGTATTTTTTGATATTTTTCTGAAATTTTATCTCTCTTATTTCTATTTTTACTTTATTTTTCTTTATTTTCAGTATTTAAAAAATACTAAAAATTATCTCTGGTCATATTTTCTAGCGTTGGTACACCGGAAAATTAAAATGACTATACCAGAAGATATCTTACCTTGACTCGATCACTCTGGCCAAATTTGAGCTTGAAACAACACTCGGAAGACTTCCCTCCAAGAAAAAATCAGTTCGACTCCGGCGAGATTCGATTTTTCCGACGAAACTCCGATTCACCCCTCAAATAAACTCCAAAATTTCTCTAATTTTTCAGAAATGATCCTCGCCTCATGGGAAACAAAATCCCTATGGTTTAGTGCCTCAATTTGTTCAAAAATGAGGTCGATTTGAAGTTCAAATCTTGCAAAACCCTTAGCCATTATCTCCTCTATTTATAGCCAAATTCGAGCCCCAAAATGACGAATCTTGCTTCACTCAAAGCTACTAAGGCGTTCCCGTGCCCTAGATCTGCCCAAAACGCACCGAAAATTTCTCAAAAGTCAATTTACATAAAGTAAATTATGGTTGCTTTCGGCCGAAAATTTGGTCATTTTCGACCAAATCAAGACTAATTGTCGGCCAATATTGATTCTGGGGTCTTCCCCCGACGTCCCTTGCTATTTTCTTGAGTCTTACACCACCGAATTCGGTGATAAGAGGTGGTGGAGGAAGCTTGGTTGGCTATGACATAATTGCTCTTTGTGTAATTTTATAAAATTGCACTTTGACCCCAACTTCTTCCTATTTTGAACTTTTTGTCATTTCGTTGAAGCCCTTGAGCTTCCAAATAGTGCTATTGCAACCTACAAGTTCTATACTTTCCATTGCATTCCTGAAGATTCCGAAAAAATGTCATTTCGACCTCCCTCCAGTAAAATTAAGAAATTACACTTATGCCTGAATCTTCATTTTTGGTCGTAAATCCTCTTGTTTCTTACTTAAACCACTAAAGGGTTGTTCTACATACTACATATGAACTTTCTTGGGGTTCCGTTGACCTCTCGAAAGTTTCATACGATAATTCAGTTTTTCAGCCTGAATCATAACTGTATTTTAGTTGTACCAAAAATCATGTCTGATCCAATTTCTCTCGATATTAAAAATCATTTCTTGATATTATTAATAGGTATATGTCTATTTCCTTAGGTATGTGAGCCCCTGGGCATTCTCTCTAGTCGATTCAAACATTTTTTCGAGCTATTCTGATACCGATTTCCTTTGAAACCTCATATTTCTTATTCGAAAGTTTTTCGAGTATGACAGAGTTCACCTTAGATAAGACAGGTAGGCATCGTCTCCGATTATCCATGACCTTTTTATTATGCGAGTTGAATAGTTAGGCCAACGAACTGAACGGTTTAGGCCAACGAGTTGGAAGTATCGTTAGGAGCTCGTTTAGTTCTGTGATTTGAGATCGGGTTTCCGCGATGTTGACCTTACTCTGATGACCTCGATCTTGGGTCTATTGGATTTCAAGATATCGAGTCAACTCACTCGATCGAGTTCAACCCATAAGAAAGATAATCCAAAAAATATGAACTTGACACGATATTGATATGTTAAGCTGTTTTGAAGCTCAAGCTTGAGCTCGACCCTTGAGAAATGTAATTTTGGATTTTTTTTAATTCTCTTCTCTTTAACTTTTTAATTTTTAAATTGTATAATATAATATATACCGTGATTAGACATATTTGAGACACTTGTTTGAAGTGTTACATACGTGTGTTTGTTTTACTACTATTTAAAAATATTTTTTAATAAAATAATGTATAAAATATTATTAGAGTTGTATTAACAAATATTTCTATGATTATATTGTTAATTTAACACATTAATCAAGTAGAAATTAGCATCTTTCATTCAGTTGACTTTAATGTATTCTTAGTTTTATAGTGTTGTCTTATTTTTTGGTTGGATAGGAGTTTTGATCATATATTTTGTCCCAATGGAGTTTAGGACAGGGCTGAGGCGCTAAAACCCAATTCCTTTTGCTAAAAAATTCAAAATATTATATTATGCAATATATATATATATATATATGCAAAACTCAACCAACCCGAAAACTTAATTGATTTCAAGTTTGATTGAGTTAAGATTTGGTTTCAACATTCATATCATCATATTAAACATTTTATAATACAAAATGCACGAAACAAAAAAAAAAAATACAAATAAAAGTATTTTTTTTATATTACTATCTTTTTAATACAAATAAATTGGGTTTCGAGTTTAAGTTTTATATTACTATTTATATAAGTTGAGACAAATTGAGTGCCTTAACGTTCAGATTTAACTAATGTCTAATTTGATATTATATATGTTAAAGAAATAAAATAAAAACTAAAACAAATAAAAAAAATCCAATTAAACTTATTAAAAATCTGTTCCAACATAATTCTTACCCATTTTCCAAAATTGATATGTTTATTATGAAAACGAAATTAACATGTGGATGTACACTAAATAGTGAATTAAGTATAAGTATTTGGTGCATGCATTAGGTTCAAATCAACATGTACTAGACAACCACCAACAAAATATACTTTAAGTTGGTTGTAGATTTGAAATTGGTGTAGGTTCTACATGTCATAAATGTGGGATTAGCAACACCTTGTCATTGTGTATCTCAACCAACTCATGCACCTTTAACCTAATTTTAACTTTTAATGATAGATTAATGCAATAAAATTGTCTTATATTTTTATTGTTTTGTTATTATTATTGTTGTTGTGTATGCACATGAAATTAACCAAAAGTTTTTTGAGGGTTGGTATAAGATTAGGCATATTACACCATATTAAGATTAAAATATTATTATGATGTGACTAAAATATAATTATTCTTTATATGAAGTATTATCATTTTTAATTCAAAAATGAAATGTTATTTGCATAGCCAGTCATAATATTTTAATAACATTCGTGTATAACGTGTGATGTAATATAAAATATAATAAATGAGTGTCAAAATAATTTTATTATAGAAAATGACATTCCCAAGAAAGAAAGTGACCCATTATTTATTAATTACAATCAATAGTGAATCGTGATTATCTTCCACGAGTAAATGATATGGTTAAAATATAATTATAACTTGTGAAGTATTGTGTATTTTGATTTTGAGATATACAAATGAGATTGTTTAATTTTATAAATATTTTTGTTAAGGAATATTTATGAGACACTTGTTAAAGTGTATTTAATGTATTTTGTTTTGAATATTTTTATTGGTTAATGAAATATTTTAAAATATTAATAATTTATTATTAACTAATAATAATATTTAGTGCAAAAATTAAATTACATTAATTACACTTAAAGGAAACAAAATATGCATGTACATCGATTTTGCCAATTATATTGTTATATTATATATGGTATTTTATTTTTGTTTTATTATTTGGGCTGGGACACTAATATGCAATATGTTGACGAAAATCTTACTAAGAAGTCAATGCCTAGTCTGTGACACTAATACCTAGGCTTGACGAGGCCGAAAGTTCATTGGTGGATTCTCTTCACGCTCTTCACAAGCACGTGCAGTTCATACTGGTCCTCTTCCTCCCATAATGCCTTCCACTTCCGGTTTCTCGCTGTACAAATCTGCCAATAATTCTGTCTTTCGTTAACGTCATCGTCGGTTGAGCAATTCGATGAACGTTGGCTGACCTTCCAACTGGCGCACCAAAAATCCTCTGTTTCTCTGCTCCGGCTGGAAAACCGGTCTCGGAGGCTGCGAGTTTTCGCGGTTAAATGCACGGGACCATAAAACCCAAGCAGCTCTAGGCCTTTCTTTCGGTTCTACCGAATACGCACCAAAATCATCGTAACCCATTTGTTAATTCGTCGAATTTTAAATGGCTAACACTGGTTCGACCGCTACTGATGACGTAGTGGGGAAGGCCGTGAACAAGCGATACGAATGTCTGGTCGGCGTCCGGACGAAGGCCGTTCAACGGAAAGGAGCTTGGTACTGGGCGCATCTAGAACCCGTTTTGATTCGAAACCCGGAGACAAACCTTCCCAAGTCCGTGAAGCTCAGGTGCGCTTTGTGCAACACTTCTTTCTCGGCTTCGAACCCGTCGCGAACCGCTTCGGAGCATCTCAAGAGCGGGACTTGTCCCAATTTCAGCTCCGCTGTGAGGCCCATTTCGGCGGTTCCTCCCTTGCAGCTACCACCCTTTCCTTCTCCTTCTGCTCATAAGCATCGGAAACGAAGCTCGCAACATACACAGCATTTGGTGTTATCGGGTGGGAAGGAGGATTTGGGTGCTTTGGCAATGTTGGAAGATAGTGTGAAGAAGCTCAAGAGTCCAAAAGCTTCGCCTGGTCCAGCATTGAGCAAGGGCCAAGTTGATTCCGCGTTTGAGTTATTAGCCGATTGGTTCTTTGAGTCATGTGGGTCGGTTTCATTTTCAAGCCTCAGCCACCCCAAGTTCCGAGCTTTTCTTAACCAATTAGGCTTGCCCGCCTTGTCGTGGCACGAGTTTTTGGGTGCAAGGCTCGATTCAAGTTTCGAAGAAGCTAAGATGGAATCAGAAGCAAGAATTAGGGAAGCGATGTTCTTCCAAGTTGCTTCTGATGGATGGAAAAGCAGGAATTGTGGCCATGATGAAGAGAATTGTGTCAAGTTCATGGTAAATCTTCCAAATAGGATGACTGTCTTCCAAAAGGCTGTTTGTACTGGTAATGCCGCAGCATCAGATTATGCGGAGGAGATCATGTGGGAATCAGTAACTGGCGTATGCGGGAGCTTTGTGCATAGATGCGTGGGTATAGTTGCTGATAAGGCCAAAGCATTAAAGAATTTGGAGATACAGAATCAGTGGATGGTTAACTTATCCTGCCAACTTCAGGGGTTTATTAGTCTGATAAAGGATTTTGTCAAAGAACTTCCACTATTTAAGGTTGTTATCAACAACTGCTTGAGTATTGCTCATGTCTTTAATAGTAAGTCTCAGGTTAGGAATAGTTTCCACAAATTTCAAGCAGAGGATATAGGCCTTCCTGAGCTGATTACAGCTCCTCCTAGATGTGATAACTCAAAGAACTTTGGTTTTGTCAATGCAATGTTAGAGGATATATTGAGATGTTCTCGGGTGTTACATCTAGTTGTTTTGGGCGAATCGTACAAGGAGATATGCGAGGCGGATCCAGTAGCGAGAGAAGTTGCGGAGATAATTCAGGATGTGGGTTTTTGGAATGAACTCGAGGCTGTTCATTCGCTAGTGAAGCTGATCAGAGGCATGACTGAAGAGATTCAGGCTGAGAGGCCATTAGTTGGGCAATGTCTTCCACTTTGGGAGGAGTTGAAAGCAAAAGTGAAGGACTGGTGTGCCAAATTCAGGGTGGCTGAAGGTCCTGTTGAGAAGATTATTGAGAAGAGATTTAAGAAAAATTACCACCCAGCATGGTCCGCTGCATTTATCCTTGATCCACAGTACTTGACAAAGGATTCAAATGGAAAATACCTTCCACCATTCAAGTGCTTGACATATGAGCAGGAAAGGGATGTGGATAGGCTGATAACAAGGTTGGTTTCAAGGGAAGAAGCTCATACTGCATTGATGGAACTCATGAGATGGAGATCAGAAGGGCTGGAACCACTATATGCGCAGGCGGTTCAGGTAAAACAGCGAGACCCTGTGACAGGAAAGATGAAAATCGCAAATCCTCAAGCCAGTATATTAGTGTGGGAGACTTGTCTAAAGGAGTTGAAGTCACTGGGTAAGGTTGCAGTCAGGCTTCTCTTCCTTCATGCAACCTCATGTCGGTTGAAGTGCAATTGGTCTTTAATGAGATGCGTTTGTGTTCAAGGGAACTCTACGGCAGGAGTAGAAAGGGCTCAGAAAATGATATTTGTTGCAGCTCATGCGAAGCTTAAAAGGCAGGATTTTTTGAGTGAGGAAGAAAAGGATGCAGAGTTGTTTGCAAAGGTACGTGGTGAGGATGACATGCTCACTGAGGTTTTTACAGATACATCCTCAATGTAATATTTTCTTTCTTTTTCTTTTCTTTTCCTTTTAACTCCCGTAGAATTCTGAATTGTAGCATTTATTCAAAATTTTCTTAGTATGCCCTTGTTTAATCTTTATTAGAAAATTGGGGAGAGGGGGCAGTTAGTAAAGAAGGGAAATTGAACAATGTGTTAGCTGAAACTCTATGGCTGCATGATCTGCATGATTCTATTCTGGATTGCACAGAGAAAATTCATCTTGTCTATTGTGTATAAGCACGTTGTAACATCATGGTTGTTAAACTGATATAATTAAGTAATATGTATAACTTCCACTGACCTGTTGTGTAAGCCTTGTGTCTGTTTAATGGTTACAAATTGGGAATTCCATATTTTAAAAAGCTTAGCGCTTGCTTCTTGTTAAACTGATGAAAAATATGGTCAAGCATTGTTTCTTCTTTTTACATTCTTGTAGATTCCATAGATTGCTATAACCTGAACAATCGTTTATAGGATTCCATGACATTTCTTTTGTTTAAAAAGTGTTCCCAATGTGCGAACTTTACACAGGTTGTCTTTGAATGCAGCCTTATCTTTGCTTTGCAAAGAGGTTGTTTTCACTACTTGAACCCATGACTTCCAATCATGAAGGAGCAACCTATTGAATAGAATTCAGCCATTGCTATTCCATGTACACTTGATTACTTGTGACATTTATGAGAAAGAGGGGGGGATAGACTGTAGAGACATGCTGACTTGACTTCCACATCTCAATTAAAAATAAACATGTTATTAAAGAACTAAGAATCAAAGAGACGGACATGCCAAGATATTTGCTCTCTAGATAGTTGTTTTCATATATACATATTTACTTAATAGTAGGGATAGGAGTTGTTCAAATCATGTGGAAAACTACCCTTATCACTCCCTCTTTACCTCTTTTAAGAGTGCGGGGAAAACAAAAACTATTCACTGTCTATTACAAATATGTTGTCTTTTATTTGTAATCTAGATTTTATACAAATATTTTTCACATTGCATATATTAGAAGAGAAAAATGTGAATAAAAATGTTTAATATATATATTATATTTCATATATATATGTTTAATATTTTAAAGTAGTGATAAACTTGCATTTATTTCAGTTACGAACACACGTCCTCTTATTGTCCAAAATATGGATTAAAAAAATAGAAAAAAATATATTAGTACAAGTTTGCAGGTGCATTAGATACATGTCAATAAGTGTTCGATAACTGTTGGTTTTTGACATGTTCTGTTAACACAAGATTTCTTACAAGCCTGTTCGGTGCTAAACAAAACCAGGTTTATTAAGAAGGTAAGTTAGTTCATATGCAACCCATATGCATGGGCCCTTATGAGCTCTTTGCTGCTGTACTCTATGTTAAGAAATGTGCAAATTTAATATGGAGACACTGGTTTGTTTAATTATGGACGCCGGATTACCATTTCCATTACTTCCTTTGATTTGGCACATGGAGAGACTTAGAGGTGAATTATTCCTATATTCAGCTTGGAAGTCACGTGGGGTCAACCTTTGAATTCTGTCTACAAGATGAAGCTCAACCATGAAGAGTGGATTTCCATCTTACTGCTTCACTGCTTTCTGTTGGGATGGTCAAATAAATGTGAGGACTAAACAGTCTCCTCTTTGTCCCTCAGCCACATCTACATATTTGCTTATATATTTATTTTTGCCAAGTTTTAAATACACCGTCTTCTGGGTACCTTGTCTAGTGAATATCTAACTTTCAAGTTCTCTTCACTATCAGGCTGGGCAACCATTTGTGGACTTTGATCTTGGCACCGAAACAATGGAATTTTGCACGGCCATCAATTAGAGTTGCTATGATTGTTAAAAGGTGTTCATCAAACCAGAAGCTAGAGAGACTGTTGGCATTTGGAAGCACACAAGAATGGAACTTGATATGATGTTCAGGTGCTACTTTGTTGCGAGCATCCTTGACTAACTCAAATGGCCGTGGTTATGTTATTTTGTGAGTTTCATGGGGGGGACTTGTTTTGTTCACAAGCATATTGGTAATTTACATCATTTTCCATTTTCAACCAACAATTCTTTCTAAATAGCTCTGAATTGGCTTTGTACGGAGGCCAGTGCCTAAATTCTCTTTAGCATTTAATCATATATCTGTTTTCCTTTTCAGCTTGGGATTCGAGAAGAAAGGGCACTAAACTTGATATATATCTTGCTGAAGAAAAATGCTTGATTAGTAGAACAAAGGTCGTAGGCCCTTGGCAACTTATTTGGTAGAGACAACAGATCTTGTCGGCAAGAACCAACAGTGACTGCTCACCAACTGGGAGGTAAAGCTTTGTCACTCTATAGTCGTATGCCATCGATATGCCTTCATTGTTCAATCGACTCGTGTCTTTGTAAAAGGGGAAGGGGATACAATGATTATTACAGGACAACAATCTTTACCTGGAATCTTTTCCCTTTCAACTCCCGCTCATAATTAAGCTTCTTTGTCGTCGTCTATCCTTCACCTACTTGTTCAACTCTCGATATATACGCCTCTAGATTTGCCTTGCCCATACACCTTGCTCTAAAGCTAAAGGAGAAGAGTTTCCAACCATATCATATTATGAGGGGTGAAACTGAACTTTGCAGTATCCATACGACAGATTTCCATTCCATTCCATCCAACTTTAACTCTATTTCTACCAAATGTGCCAAGCTTTTTGACAACTGTGTTTGGACAACTGTCTCTGTGTACTAAGCCTTCTTTTTCTTCTCATTAAAAAGGTCCCTCACAGCCCAAGAAATAAGTATCCCTGTCACCTCACCACTTACCACTGTTCTTCACAATAATTACAGAAGGCCTAATTATAGTTTCTTGTATTCTTCTTGTCCTATAATTGCAGTTTGTACTGCAAATGGAGTGGCCGTTAGCTGTCTTATTAGTTGGTGTTATGTTTGTGTTTTAATATTTTAATTTTTGAGTTTTGAATTTATTTTTAATTTTATATTTTGAGTGTTCGTTTTGAGATTTTTAAAATCACATTCTTTTTATGATTCTAAAAAAATATTTTTTAAAATAAAAAATACGTTTGTTTAGAAATTTTAAAAATTATTTTTTTTATCATTATAATATTTTATTCAATAAATTTAATTATTAAATGATAAAATTAACTCTTTTTAATGACATTCTACTATTAAAATAAAATAATAAATTTGATTAATAAATTACTGACATACATCTTAACAATAATTTATATTAAATTATGCACTTAATAATATATTATATGTTATCTTAGTTTTTTAATTATAATATAGATATACTATATTTTTAAAATTTTAAATAAAGATATAATTTTATTTTAAAATTTTAATAATAATTTTTCTTCTTCTCTGACACCTTGCATCTTCTCTATTGTCAGCGACCACCGTCGGTCGAAAATTCACATAATCAAAGGCTACTATTAGAAACTCCAAGATAAGAGAGTTAACATACACAAAAATGGACCAGATTTAACAGTTAAATTTTTGTAAATCTAATTTTTAATTTTTGTCACAAGTGAAAAATGCACTGTCAGTCACCATCGATCATTGTGGTGAGTAGTTTCTAGCAGTCAGAGGCAACCACCTGCCCAAGTGTCCATCAACAAACATACCAAAAAACTAACAAAAGAAGAAAGAGAACAAAGGAGGCAAAACTAGCAAGAGAGCGTCGAAGGGCGATCGATCACTACTAGCACTGCTGGTGGCAGGCATGGTTGATGACAGTGGTCGCGATGGCAGTGGCAATCAACGATAGTGATGGTAGTGATGGTTAACGACCGAAGAAAAAGAAAAAAGAAGAAATAAAAGAAGAGATGAGAGATGTTGGATCTGTGCGAGGCTGGTTGGGGGAGAGGGGAAGGAGCTATGTGTTTTCTGTGTTTTGGGTGTTTTCAACGTATTTTGGTTGAAAATACTCAAAATAACAAAATTGTTGTTTTGAGTTTTTTTTATATATAGTTTTTTATTTTTAAAAATAATAAAGTAAATGCGTTTTTAATGTTTTAAAAAATTAAAATCTCAAAATGAGTTAAAAAAAAAAATGCAATCTTAATTGTCAATTTTGAAAACGCAACCTTAATTGTCAATTTTGAAATGGCCTAAAAAGTACCTTCCTGTTGGCAAATGTACTTTTTGGAGGCCCAGCTTTACTGTCTCTTGGGTCCATTTCAGGGCCATTTGGACTGAAATGAAGCCCAGTTATTGGCCTCCTTAATCCAGTGTCTCTGAATTAGTAAATTGGTTTGGGATTGGAACATTAGGAAATAACAGTCTGTAAAATCTTTATTATTTTTATTTTTGAAAGTAACTAAAAAAAATATTTTTTAAAGAGTACTATCATGTATTATATTTTTATTGAAAAAAACATTAGATAGAGGAGACAATATAATATATAATTTTCTTAATTTTTTTCAATAAAAAGACGTTAATTAAGTGATAACACTATTATTAATCATAACTCATAACATTATTTTTTTTTAAACTATTTATATTTTTGCTGGGCTTTCTCTTAGTTGATATATTAAGCTTAAAGAAGAAAAATATATATATATATTTTTAAGAGAATTGCAAATAAGTCTATGTTAATTTATATTGAATGCATTAAATTAAATGTTTTCACTCAAAATACAGTAATAAGAAAATGGTAAATTACTTTAAAATTTCGTGTAATTTAAATTAATTACACAAAGATGATGATTAATGAATTGGCACTTAATTATTTTTATTAATGAACAATGGTTTACAAAATTCAAATTAAATTAAATTAAAAATTAATTCTAAAATTTGTCACAGAAATTAACATATATATAAAGCGCCACTGCTCCTCTCTGTTCTACAGAATCGTAGCGCTATTCTCATCCCTCTTTCGATTTTCATTCAGCGTTTCAAACCCTAACCCTCCTTTGCAATAACCATACAAGTACGGGAGGAGGGAAGAAACCGAAGAGACGAGAATGCCGCCTCGATCGGCGACTGGGAAGAAGACCAGGGCGAAGAGATCGACGCCCAAAGTGGAGCCACTCGACGCGACGATCGACCGGGACGACACGGTTTCCGAATTGCAAAGTCACGGCCAAGAATTGGCGGTGACCGCTGGCGAGGAAATCAAGCAAGAACTTGGGCGGTCGGACACAAATTCGAGCGGAGGAGAAGAGAAGTTTGCAGTCGAAGCGAAAATCAAGGAGGAATTAGTTGAGGAAGAGAATAATGTTGGTGGTGTGACGGGAAATCACACGAATGTGAATACTGAGTGGGCTGTTCTGAACGGTGGTGTTGGGAGGGAGGGTAGCCATGAGAAGAATGACGATGCGGCAATGGTGAACGGGCATGAGATGTGTGGCAATGCAGTTCGGAGCAAGGGCGGCAATAGGAAGAACGATGATGCAGATATTGTGGATGGAGATGGCAAGTGTCGGAATGTAGATGAGGAGAAGGAAGAGGAGGGTAAACAAAAACAAAATGAGAGTCAACCTTTTGTTAATGCTGACACGCAATTAGGTACCCTTCTTAGCAGTTTGACTTGGATTTATTTTGATTAACTTGTTCAACTCCCATGCTAGGGGATTGGGTTGACTACTTGATGATTGACTTCTTATTGCAAATTAACATTATTGGGCAGTTGCTAAAGTTGAAACTTTTATTGATATTAAGGGATTATTGAAATGAAGTGGATGGACAAAGAGTAACCTGAGAACTTCTTTCCTGTGAGGTGGATTAATATTTTAAGACTATCAATATAAGTGATGCACACTGGATGATTACAAAAAAAGTGCACTGCAACCAAATTGTAAGAGTAGAGACCATATGAACCTTAAAAGACAAAAAGGACTCTTGAAAGCTATTCTATTATACTCCCTCTATAAAAAGCATCAAACACAAAATGAAAGAGTCTGCCGACCTGGTACTTGACTATTAGCTGGCCGGCCCTGACCTATGACCCAATAAATGCCCATAATCAAGAACATAAAGCTCCCAAATAATGCTGGCTACCTTGCAATGGAGAAGCAAATGATCAACCAGGCTCCATAATATTCTTGCGCATGTAACACCAATTCAGATCTACCTGCCTGGTTTTCCACAAACTGTCAAGTGGTAAGAATGGTATCAAATGAAGACATCAGTTGCCTTCTTAACATGAATCTTCATAATTTGCTTGGAGAAGAGTTTTCTGTATTGTCTAAATTTTTCATTGTAATAATCTTATCCTGGCCTAAGGCATTTGAAATTCTTCCTGAAAGCCTCTTATTCCCCTGCTGAGCTGTGTTTTTAAAGGCCTAAGCACTAAGGCCTTCAGAAGTTTAAAGCTCTCAACGGTCTACAACTAGAAACACAGGCACTTGCTAGAGCATCATCTCAGTGTTAGACACAAATACACTTGGATAGACTGTAGACGCGCTTGATAACCTAGTGACCATCCATCTATAAGCATCTTATCATTTATTTATTTATTCCTAAAACCAGGTTGTCTTTAGACTTTTATAGGGAACACACTCCTATCAATGCTGTTTCTTGCATTTCCATTGGTGCTTACACTTATATACCAATGCTGTTTCTCGCATTCCCATTTTGTACTACTTGTGAACCACTGTGGTGTTCTGTATTCCTTGGTTTATGATGCGTAGTGTTGTCAATGTTGAGAGTAATTAGTTGCTATGGTTACAGAAGATACATCTTGCAAAGGAGGAACTGCTGCTGATCAAACAAATGCCCTGGCTCATGGGGATGATGACATTCTTCTTGTGGTCAATGGGATAGGAGGAGATGACGGAGTTGGAGAGGATGAGCAAGATACCAGGGATAGTCTGGAAGAAAATGAACTAGATGATGATGAGGAACACGCATCTCTATTAATCAGTAATCACATTGCTGACAGAAAGAAAGGTGAAAGTTTGGAAATTTTTATTAGTAGGCTGGATAAAAGGGCTGTGGAGGATGATCTGATCAAAGTTTTTGAAAAGTTTGGGGAAATAAGAGCTGTAAGGGTAGTAAGGAATTCAATCACAAATAAGAGCAGAGGCTTTGCATTTATCCGATATGCAACTGTTGACCAAGCCAAGAACGCTCTCTCTGTGTCGAAGGATGAAATCAAGGTTTTAAATGTTGACTTTTAACATAAAGTAATCCTAGGAAAGGAAAAATAAAGACTTCAGATTTTCTGAATGTCAATTTAAGGTAGCAATGACATGTTCTTTTCTTCTGATAAGGTGAGAGACAAGCATGTTAAGATTTCAGTGAGCCATGACAATGTTACCCTTTACGTGGGCAACATTTGCAAGTTATGGACAAAAGAACGTGTAAGCTTTAAATTCACATTCACATTTTCACTTTTTATGCCATCTGTGTATCTAAATGATTCATATGGTTCCATTAATGAATTTATTTGTTTCTCTTCCTTTACTTTCTTATATATATATATATATATATTTTCATTTTACTTCTGTTAAAGTTGTTACTGCAGATTCTGCATCTATATATTTACTCTTCTTTTCTTTCTTCTATCCTCCAAGGTTCTGACAACATTGCAAAGCTATGGGATCAAAAATGTTGAGGAGATATATCTGCCGGGTGTTCCTCAAAAGGATGGGAAGAACAAAGGTTTTGCCCTCCTGGAGTTTAGCACCCACTCAGATGCAATGTCGGCTTTTCAACGACTAAGAAAGCCAGATGCTGTATTTGGCTGTGATAGGAGTGCTAGGGTCTCTTTTACGGAGACCCCACTGAATCCCAGCCAAAATCTTCTTTCTCAGGTTAAAATCTGAGCCTTGATCTTAATAATGAAAATCATAATTTGGTTAAATATGTTGCTGGATAAAGCATGTGCGCCGAATCTGAAAATTTCTTTTTGTGCAAGTCATTAGTGCGAGGTATTTATCACAGAACTGTGGCATGGTGAACAGATGGCCTATCTCTGTAACTACTAATTCATTACATGAAGCCTAAACATATGCATTTTGTGGATAATTAAGCTAAATTCAGAGAAGATTTATCCTTAAGTAAAAAACCGAGATAATGCTCCTAAAGTTTTGGAATTCTCAAAGCTGAAGATAAGGCCTAATATCTCTCCTTTTTTTTAGCTTATTTTGTTTTCTGTTTCTGTAAATAGATTATCTATAAGTTTAAACTAATTATGTTTTGTAATTTAGATAAGTTAGACTTGTACAATAGGTAGGATTCTTATCTCCTAATCTTGTATAAATCAAAGTCTATCAATGAAGCCGGGTGAACCTTTTTTTCTCCAATTAATTCTTCGCATTTTAAACCTGAAACTTGTTTAGGTTGGTCATGGCTGGAAGGTATGGTCTTCATGTACATCATTGTTAACAGTTGGTCTCTTTAACCAACAATCCATTTAGTACTCTAGATAATTCTAGGTCTATTGAGTGATTCATCACACTCTTCAATGTGGCTTGCCTCGTCTTCACGATGTTATAATCATGCGATCACTAGCTTGTTGACTCCACCAGTCAGATGTTCATGTTCCCATTAGGTTGAGAGCCTCAGAATGACTACGGATACAAGTATAAATACAAACATGGGTGGTGTTATTTCATGATTAGAGATGTGGACATATCTTAGATGGGGGAAGTTTTATTTTTAGGTCTTCTGTTAGTTATTCTAATTTCAAACATAGTATTATTAACTGAACTCAAAAAATGCTAAACTAATACACATATAAGATAAAAAACTCAATTCATAAATTTGAACTTCATACAACATACAAAGAGAACATTCTTTTGTCAATTATATATTACTATGTACAAATGTAAAACAGCAATAACAACATCACTAGGTCACCGATTATCCCTATCAATAACCATATCTTTTGTAGAGTTCACCAGTCTAGTATCCCATATTACATTTGTAAGTTGTTTTGGTATTCCTTTACCTGTATAGTTACAAACTTTTTTTTTCTAACTACTTTCCTCATAGATGTGTGTATTAGTCTTATTCTCATATATCCAAACCATTTTAAATGCTCTGCTTATCTTATTTTTGATAGGCGTTGCCGCATTGCTTTAACCTCTTTACCAATAAGCTTATTTCTAATTTTATTTTTTTTATGGCCGTACATCTACCACTACATTCACAACTCAATTATGCACATATTTTGCACATGTTTGTTTAATTGATCAATGTTTTGTTCTACGCCTGGCATGCCCTTGATAGTTAAGCCCCCAAAAGCTTCAACTATTAGGAAAAGGCCATGATATGCTTATAAAAATTAGAAAATCATTTGCTCTTAAAGCTTAAGCAGCTTAAGCTCTTAGGCATCAGCCAAACGGCCCAAACCATATCAGCCTAGCATGATTTATTTGCTTAGAAATTAAGAACTTAACATCTTGTGAGACGTTTTACTTAATATTATGAATTCTTGTGCCTACGATATTATAGAGATTGCTAGAGTGACAGCATACATTTATAAGATGATTCAGTTTTGGAGGCTTAAACAATTCAAATTTTGTGCCTTATCTTGCCTGCGCAGCTAAACAGCTTGAAAAATTTCTATCTAGATTTATGTGAGTTCCTGCCTGCATAAGAGATGCCTCCTGCACTGATGAACAGATATCCAAATATGCGCCATGCTGCTTGAAGTTACTTGGCTTTGACCTGGGAATTGAGAAAAAATGGTCAAGTTTTCATTTTGTTCTTGTTAGGTGAAGACTGTCTATGTGGAAGGCCTAACTGATGATTGGACTGAAGAAAAGCTAAAAGAAATCTGCAAACACTTTGGAGAGATTGTTGAAATTAAGTTACCTCAGAATCTAGGCAACACCAGACGCAAAGAGTTTGGGTTTGTTACCTTTGCTTCTCGAGAAAGTGCCCAAGCTTGTGTTGAGGGGATTAATGATGCTCATATTGGAGGAAAAGTAAAGGTGGTAAAACTGTTCTTTCCTTCTCCTTTTCTTTTCTTTTCTCTTAGAGAACAGTGTAGTTACCTGTTTATCTTAGGTGAAGGCTAGCTTTGCAAAGCCTCGCTGCAAGGGCCGTCTTCAAAAGCAATGGTCTCGTGGGGGATTCAAGGTTAAGAAAGATGGGACACTCCCATCTACAAAGGATGACAGTGAAAAAGACAAAGCTGTATCATCAAAGGAGAAAGGTCATGCAAAGCCTAAACAGGTGAGAAAAAGGCAGAAGGTAGCTGCTGAAGAACAAGGAAAGGCTGCTTCTGAGCCAAAAATTAGGAGAGGTCTACCAAATGAAGTCCAAGCTGTCACTGAAAATCAGCATGTTCAAGCATCATCCAAATCTGATAGGGCAAATCACAAGAGAAAGAAGCTACTTTTGAAGGCTGGCCATAATGAAAAGCCATCTAAGAAACCACAGGGTACATGTACCTACAGTGGCTTTTAAGTTCTTATCCATTGGGTTCCTTCTGCACAGGGTTCTGGAGAATTATTTTTCCTTCCTGAATATGCAGGCTGTGTCGGAAGAAGGCGAAACGACAATTTCAGGAAGACAAAGAGAGATCTTCATACTAGTAGAAGGCTGCAGCGTGCTGCAGATTTAATGGGATACCAAAATCCATATGCACCAAGATATGCTGCATCTGCTATTAGTTACCAGGGTTATGCCCATAACACCTTATCCGGGTCTAAAAGGCCTTATGCTGATTTGGTATCTCGAATCCCTTCTCAATCATCACTCTTGCAGTTCCTCATTTCTGGTTTGATCATGCAAAATTTTGCTCTCCAGGAGCCTCATGCTGGGTACATTGAGCCTGTTTCTCGGAGGCAAGGCCGAATTTCTTCAGGGTACCTTGAAGCTCCAGTTGCAATGCAGTATCAACCTCAGGTAGGTTACCTGTCAAGTGCAGTTGGGGGACAAGGCCAACCTAGGAGAGAATACCATGAACTTTCTGTTGGGGAACATGTCAGATCTCGTACAAGATACTTTCAACCTTCTCTTGGAAGGCATGAACAACTACATGCTGGTTACCTTAAACCCGCATATTTTGAATCTGCTTCTGTGACACACGGTGACAATCCATATGACCATGCAATGAGAAGGTTTTTCTGTACCCATTTGCATACTTTCACTTAAGAGTTGCAATTTTTGTTAACTTTGAATCATATATTACTGTGCTATTGACAGAGCTGGGGAGCAGGATGTCCAGGGCAGTGGTCACACTGTTTATGTGGCAGGTATGACGTTCAATCAATTTATCTGACTTTTGCATGAGCACCTCCCAGCCCACCTCCAAGAAAAAGAATATTTAAGTTTCTTGATACTAGTTAAACCTTAATAATAATAATAAAAAAAAGAATTGTTAAGTTTCTTGATACTAGTCAAACCTTAATAATAATAATAAAAAAAAGAATTGTAATTTTTTTTTATTATTATTATTAAGGTTTGACTAGTATCAAGAAACTTAAATATTCTTTTTTTTGGAGGTGGGCTGGGAGGTGCTCATGCAAAAGTTGCAATTCTTTAAGTTCTGACAAAATCAATCTGTGAACAGGGCCAGCTCAGTGGCTCCTAAGTGGTAATTAGTTAGTGGCCTTCTAAAAAATAATAAAAATTATTCAAAATTTATTTTTCTTGTTTTTTGAGATATAAAATCATTAATTAAATTTTTGTATTTTAATTTATAAAGTAAAATTTTATTTTCAATTTATAATATAGTCAAATTTTTAATCTTTTTTGTGGAATGTAAATAAATTTTTATTAATTTTAATTTTAAAAAACTTCTATGTTAAAATGATGGTAACATGAATGGTTAATAATATTTTATAAATTATTTATGCATTTAGAAAAGAATTTATTTTTTTTTATAAAATTTAGTATTGCAAGTGGAGTTTTAATTTTTATGGTTATAATTTTTTTAAAAAAATTTTAATTTTAAAATAAATTTAAACCATCAATATCATATAGTCTATCATGTTTATAAAATTTTCAAGATTTAAGTAATTTTTCTTCAAATTATCATCAAGCAATTTTAACTTTTTCACATTATAAAAAAAATTAAATTAATTTTCGTAAAATTAAATATGTAAAATAATTAATTCTAAGAAATTATTTAATGGATAATTTTATCAACTAATTTTTATTCTTATCAAGTTGTTTCTTTCTTCGTATTGTATGTTTTTCAAGAAATTTTAGTTCTATATTTATTTGTTTTGCAATTACTTTAGCAGAAATTATAGAAGATTTAAAATTATTTCCTCTATAGTTTTTTAAAAAAAGTAAGGACATTTCAAGTGATTTATTGCAATAACTTCACTTTTTGTTTTAGGATCTCACTAGGTTCTTTTAATTGATATCTCAATCTATTTTAAGTAAAATTTAAAATATGATTTTATAAAAGTTTTCATTTTTCTTTGGAAGAATAAAATAATGTGTATGTATTGTGTGACTCTAAACAATGTCATAACATTAGTGCATGAATTAATCATATTACAAATAGCTAAATTAAAATTGTGACAATGTATAAAATATTTTAGAATTATATCTAATAATCTTTTTTTGCACATCTTGTTATTTATCTTTTATATTAGATTAATTATTATATCCTTGTCCTCTCACATTATTTATATTAAGTTTAAGATTTTTTTATTTTACTTGTTAATAGATTAAAAATACTTTAACTAGAGATATCATTCACTTTTAAAAAATATATAAAATACTTTTATTTTTATCGCACTTGTTAAAGTATTTATGCATTTTAATATAAAAGACATCTGTTTTTCATAACTTGCATCTGTGGTTCAATCAGGTATAAATAAAAAAATGTTTTGATTCTTTAATTTTTTTAAATAATGATAGTTTTTTTATTTTTAATGTTAAAATATTTATCAATTCATTTTGTATATTATGAATAAGGTAATGATTATGAATTTTTGTGTTTTAAATGTGTTTAAGATGTTCTTGAATCATTAGATAAAGCTCAACGATCATTTTAATTAAGCTATTTTTTTTATTATTTTAATACATCTTTTCATTTATATTATGTAATGTCAAATTATTTTTTGAAAGGATTTTTTATAATGGTAATAATTATTGTTAGTATATTTTTTCAATACTTTTTTATTTATTTATTTTCTTTTATAAATGTTAATCAATTATTTTATTTTTAAATAATCTTATCTCAGTATCAATTAAAGTGTTTATATTTATAATATATTCATTACTTATTTTATGACTTTTAAGTTTGGCATTTAGTTTTTTTCAATCTCTGCACCTTTCATTTGTTAATTAACTTGTATTTGATTTTAAACTAAATAATTTATAATAATAAAAAAATATTTTATTTAATTCTTTTGAATATACTATTCATTTTCTATCATGTATTTTCCTATTCGGTAAATTTTGAATGCAATGAATTGTTGAAAAATGTCTAGAATTTTTATTTCTTGAAAAATTTAAAATGTGTTTAATTGAAATTTTCTTAGTTAATAAATCAATTAGGCTTGAGTTTAATTTTTTTTTATTGTGTCGAATCATAAATGTTTTTAATAGTTGTTTTATCTTTATTATTAATATTTTTATCTTTGTCGATTAGAATATCATTTCCTAAATTTTCATCATATTCTTCATTATTTGTTGGTAAATTTAAACTGTTATCTTAATTTTTTTTTATAATTTTTAACTAATTTTTTATTTAAATCTTCATTTGTTTTTTTTACTATTTAGTGTTTAGTATTAATAAGAAATCTATCATGTGCATATTTTTGGAATTGAATAATTTAATAAAAGTATTTTATAAATTTTTGAAAGTAAATGATATTTTTGGTCAAAATATTTTTAATATACTAACAAATAAAATAAAAAATCTTGAATTTGATATAAATAATGTAAGATGACAAGGATATTTATAAAAAATCTTGAACTTAAGATAAATTGTATATTTAAGCCATTATCACAAATAGGCACGTATTAAAATAATAAGATTTCAAGCTCTAGAAGTAAGAAGATGATTTATATCAATTAGTAGAAGTTAGCGGGGATTCTAAAATAAAATAGTGAAGTTATTGTAATAGAGAAAATAATTTTAATTTTTTTATGATATTTGTTAAAGTAATCGCATAACAAATGAATATAGAATTAAAGTTTTGTAATAAAAATATAATATAAAAAAAGAAACAATTTGATGAGAATGAAAATGAGGAGATAAAATTATAATTTTTTCGAGTTAATTATTTTACATATTTAGTTGATTATGTTGTTTTCTCTCTTCAAAATAAATTTAAACAATTTAAAAATTTGTGAAGATAATTTTGGTTTTCTTTATAATGTAGAAAAGTAAAAATTGTTTGGTAATGATAATTTGAAGAAAAATTGTTTAAATTTTGAAATTTTTTTAAAATATTATATTGACGATTTAGATTTATTTTTAGAATTAATTTTTTTTTAAAAATTGTAATCATAAAAATTAAAATATCACTTGTGATTCTAAATTTTATAAAAAAGGTAAATTCTTTTCTAAATGTATGAGTATGAATGGTTCGTAAAATATTATTAATTATTTATGTTATTGTAGTTTAATATAAAGATGTTTTTTAAAATTAAAATTAATAAAATTTTATTTAAGTTTAACTATTTAAGTAATTTGATTATATTATAAATTAAAAATAATTTATTTTTTAAATTAGAATATAAAAATTTAATTAGTAATTTTACATTTGAAAAAATAATTTTTATTATTTTTTGAAAATTCAATAAATTAATTACCTCCTAGGCCTCACCAGCCCTTGAGCTGGTCCTGCTGTTGATGTCACAAGAATTCTGACAATACTAATAATTCCTTTTTCGTCACGTAGGGTCTTCAGTTCCACCTTCCTACATTTCGAATTACTCAAGCTATACGGGATATTGAGGTGTGTGTGTCTCTCTCTCTCTCGCACGCACATGATTTTTCAATTTTGTGTTTTACACTGTAAATCAGGTAGTAGGAATCTGTCTGGGCAGAAGGCTCATGCTTTTGTTTGTGGGTGTTTTTTCTGGGGTTTGAGGCAGTTTTAAGAAGTATTTACACGTCCGAAGAAGAGGGGGGTGGATGGAATGACTGTTAAAAAAAATATTTATCGCAAATATTTAGCTTGTCTTGTTGATGAGTAGAAATAATTCGAGATTTTACTTGGTTTCAGACGTAAAAAATGTACCCTGGAGAATCCTTCCCTTCCACGACTAAGTCCTCAGTTTTTTTGCCTGCTAGTGTCTACTTAGTCATAGATATGCCCTCCCCCCCTACCCCCTTCTGCAATTGGAATAATCTCTCTATTGGGATCAAAACAATCATTCTCTGCCCCCTTATATATCAATCATCTCTGTTACTGCGTGCAGGATCATAGCACTGTCCCTGTTTACCATCAAACAATAATTCACTCCTGAGACGAAGGGCATACTACTGAAAATTTGCCAGAAAGATTGATGGATTTTCCTATGTTGTTTCTCCAAGAAAAGCCTAATTGCTGGACTGCCCACTCTTGCTCTCACTTGATTGATATGCTTGCAATCAAAGCTTGTGATTGTTATTAGTCATCTGTAAACACCATATTAGTCTTAGAGATTATTATTACTATTATTATTATTATTTATTTTTTGGGTGGGCGGGCGCCGAATAGAAGTATCCCAATGCCAAGCTTAATATTAATCGCAAAGATAACTATTTGATGATAATTACCATGAACGACTGTAAACCTAAATCTGTTCCTTGGGGTTTTGCAATTCATTGAAATGCATCAACAATTTATTTAATTGAGCAAAGTATTTGCACATGGCATTTTATCTTTTAACTACCGAATTTGATTTAATTTAGTTTAATTTTAATGCACTAGAACTTCCAAAGGGATGGACAATTAGATTTTGAAATTTTAATTCTCGAGGTACTTTACGAAGACAGATTATAGACTGCTATACTAATATGTAGTGAATATATATAGTTTTAAAAACATCCTGATCCAATAATTCTCATAACTTTGATGATATTTTTATTTCTACATAGTTTGTATTTTGCATTGTTATTGTTTTTCAAACACAACACTGGAAACAATTTTTTTTTACTACTTAAAAAATGGAATATTCTTTTATACTAATTTTATTGGAGTAATCTTATTTTTAATAGAGATAAATAATGGTTATGTGACAATTTATAGAAGTGTTCAGTTGGTATTATATATTTACTTAAAAAATATAAAAATAAAATCTGTTGGATGTCTTTTTTTCTTTTTTAGGCAAATATTTTCATTTGAATTGTCATATTATTGTTCTTCATTCTTTATTGGAGGTGAATAACATTACTCTTTTTATTAACTATTTAGTCAATGGACTCATTCTTCATTAAAAAATAATTTTTCAAGCCCATAAACAAATGGGCCGAGCTAGGCCTATTGTTGGGTTTGAGAGGCAAATCGGTTTCAAGCTATGAATGAGTTAGGCCTTGGGCCTAATCTTCATTGGATTGCTGTCACGCACTATTAAGTATGAAGAATAATATTCAAATAGCATCTCCAGAGCATAAGTGGAGTAAGTGATATGCTAGTATTAATTTAATAAGTCGTAAGTTTAATTCTTGTTTTACGCAATGAGACAAAATTTTATACCTGTGATTTACTTTCTCTGACATAATCGAGGGCATGAGTACCAAAATTCGCACAAGAACGATCATCTCAACAATATTCAAATGGCATTTTTGGTATAAATTTCCCATTAGAATTCTATATAATTCCCTAGCAAGAACCATGGCGCATGGATGGAAAATCAATGACCAAATGCATGAACGAACCAAAGACACTTTAGGGTAACCCGCATGCATGAACAAGGCCAACTTACGTAGCTCTTCATGCATGGATGTACATGTTTGTTGGTCCAATTTGCAAGTTTTTGGAATATCTTAATTGACCCATCCAAACATGTTTCCTGCAACGAGGCATATCCAAACGCCATCCCTCAACCAAAATCTTGAGACCCACAACTTGTCCTCATCATCTATAACCGCTCCCCCATCTCTATCTATACTACTACTATATCATCATCATGTGATCCAATTGCACCCAAACAAGACAAAATGGAATTTAATTTCTAGAGAAAGTTGCTAAAGTCGATCGCCGAGAAAATCATATGCATGTTGGGATGGTGAATTCTGATCGGTAACTGCAACAAGAAGATTTATAAATGTGTGGAGATTCTAGCCAATTATGTGATTCTAAATTTTGATTTTTGATTTCCTATATATACCCCTTTTAACCAATTGAATAACGAATTTTAATTTTTGTATATATAGTTTTATCAATGGCTTCCACGGCGATCTATTTGGTCTAACAAAAATGAATTCTTAGACCAATGGGTATTATTATTACCTTACTTCTATGCTAAGATTCTATTATTAATCATCATTTCTTTTTTTTGTTCTTATTATTCATCCTGATCCTTTGCCACCTACATAGGAAAATCAAAGATAGGACACAAGAACTTTCCTTAATCAATCATTCAAACAGTGTACGGGAAAGGACTGGATTTGTATTAGCTTCATGTTTATCTTAATCTAACCTAAATTCATAATATAAGCGATGAACATAAACAAGTTTGTTGGCTGTTGGCAGACCTAGAAAGGGATTAATTAATATTTATGTTTATTCCCCAACAAATCCTAACTGAAATTAATAAATTGCTGCAGATTGATTTGTGGGTTTCGTCAAAGTTCAACTGTCCCACTGATTTAATTATCCATGCAAGGAAACGTGTTAAATTGTAATTCAAGCATCCAACTAATATCAGTTAATAAAACAAACTTGAGTAAGTAAATTAGAACACGGCCAAAAATTGTTGAAAGCAAGCCAGTTGACAAGTTTGAAGTTCCTTGCTTTATGCATTTCCTGTTTTAGTGTTGGCTTGCTTCAACATTGTCTTTCAATACATTATTCCTAAAATTATTACCCTTAACACGGTCCTTACTCGTGCCTTCAATTTTGACAGAATAGATAAATTACAAGTAAAGATTTTATTGCGCAAGACAATAAATCAAACTCATAACCTATTGGTGCGAATCTCAAATTATCGTGATCCAATCACTTAACTTGTGTCACGAAAAATATTATCCATTTTACTTAACTGTATGCATAGACATAACAGTATAATTTTATTTTTAAATGACTTGCAACAAGAGAGAGTAACTTTTTATTTGTAAGCCACAACTCTCTTCGAGGACTAACTTTCGATTTGAGATTATCCCACCCAACGCTAGCCACCAATATTGAAAGGATAAGCCGTATTAATGCTATAAAAAGGTTGAAGGGGTTTGATGAGCAAAAGGAGAGGGAAAGCGAGATAGAAACATGGCAAACTGGTCAGCTGAAAATGCCATCAAGGCCTATCTCAGCACCCTGAAAATGGTGAGTTTGATTATCCCTTTAATCTTTTAGAGCCTGAAGGACCATGATAATAGATGATCATTTGCAGGGTTTTTCTCATATGGGTTTAATTTGGATGATATATATGTTAATGCAGGGAAACAGGACAAAACAGCCAGATGTAGACATAGCTGAATTCATCTCAGCTCTGGCCGCCGGCAACAATTCTCAGCTCATGGTGGTGGAGTCTGCCGGAGCCTCTGCCGGAGCCGCAGACTCTACCACCCTAGCCCTGGTGGCTGCCGCCCATCAGACAGGTGGCCGCGTCGTCTGCATCCTTCCCAGCCTTCAAGAACTAGGCTTATCACAAGAAGCTCTAGGACTACCCAATGCAAATCATATTGACTTTGTCATTGGAGAAGCCAGAAATTTGTTACTGAATTACTACTCTGAAGCAGATTTTGTGGTCATTGACTGTAAGCTGAAGGATTTTGGAGATATTTTCGGAGCAATGGAGGCTGGGAGGGATTCTAATTATAATGGTGGAGTTGTTTTGGGATACAACGTGCTTTGCAATGGTTCAGTACTGCAGCAATGGAGAGGACTGAAAGGCCAGTTGTTGCCCATAGGAAAAGGGTTGTTGGTGGCCAGAATTAATGCTGCAAATTCCAGGAAAAACAATGGAGATGGCTGTGTCTGTGCCGGTACTTCTGGGAAGAGGAAGAGCCATTGGGTTGTCAAGGTGGATAAATGCACTGGTGAAGAGCATGCTTTTAGGGTTAGAGGCGCTTGAAGCCTAGTGAGGTTTAGGTGCACGGGCGTGACAATACGTACGGTATTGTCTTAAAAAGGGCTTTAGGGAAGAATGTGAAAATCTTATTTATAAGCCATATATAGTTCATGCTTGACTCGCTTTAATCAACATGGGATTCTCCCTCCCAACACTGCTCAAGTCTATTTCAAGGTTTCCATTGGTGACTAGGTTTTCTTCCATTTGTCAAGCAGACTAGGGAGGATTATTAGGTTATAAATCTAGAATACGGAATTGAAGGTTTAAATAGATCAATTATGTATGTATTTCATTCTATCACATTCATCAGTTCTTGAAAGCAATGGTACTAAATATTTCAAATTCGATGGATAGTGTTTGAAAATAAAGTGTACTTGATATATACACCTTAGCCAAGTGCACTTATGATAATAATTAATATTACCTTTAAAAACTAAGAAAATATAACTAAAGTGATTTATATTTTATATTGAGATAAATAAAATCATTATAGTTTCAGAAATAATATTAATACATCATTTAGATAATGGGTAAATATTTCTTGTACATATATTTCACTCTCCATTAGAAACTCTTGTTGGGAACGATTATTTTTCGATGTTATAAGAATTTATTCTTGAAATAACCATTTATGCGCGGTCTCTAATGCTCATGCCTTCGTCAGAGAAGGTAAATTGCAGATGAAGCTTCGTCTCATTACACAGGACGAAGATCGAACTCACAATCTACTGAACTGACATTGGCATATCATTTGCCCGACCACTCCACTTATACCCTGAAGATTATAAGAATTTATTCTTCCTTCTTACAATGATACTTTTTAAAATAACATTATGTGTCTATACTGTACATATTATGCTTTTAATATATCACGTTAGACGTAATCAATTTTGACTACTTCATGTTGCACTATTTGTAGGAATTAAACCTGCGGGCTGAACGCTTTATGCCTCATCACTATAAAAATATGAATTTCCTTTCAAGTTTACAACAGCAACCAAAATCTCATTATTGTCATTTGTCGGCCACCACAACTCACATAATTGACATCATTGGAGAGGATTAAGGGCTAACCAGGCTTATGTTATGCCACCACCATGTGTACCTGAACCTTGCCATTTGGATGCGCTGTGGTGAGTGGGAGCTCTGCACATCAACAACGGCAGTACAGCTATCCGTTACGCACAGTTATGACTGTTAAGATTACTCTATTCTATTGATAAGGTCAGTGCATCCTCTAATCTAAACCCATAATGAGCTGTCTAGATAATTGGCGATGACACCTTACTAAATCAAAAATTTTGTGTTTGAGTCTTTCAAGCCCCCTTATAAAAATCTATTAAAAGTATTTGGGTATGTCTTATCGTATTATGGTTGATATAACTTCAAGTCAATCCCTTCTTTTTCTACCAACTTATTTTTCTCTAGAATGCTATTTGCGGGTGATGTGCAAAAATATTATATCTTGTTAAAGTTTTCAATTTTATCAATGTAAAAACCTTGTCGTTTATTAAGACTTAACTGTGTTTAATATATATATATATATATAATGCTTGTGATTCAATCCTAATAATGTGTGAGAAAAAGAAGCACCAAGAACACATTGGCGATGGACATTGTAGAATCTTCAGACCCACTACTTGCCAAGCTTGCATCCACCCATCTTTCTGAATTTTCTATGTATTTTCTTGGAATCCAACTGCCTGGAAAAGAAAATGTCTTAATAATATTTTCATCTGTGGAAGTGGAGGGAACAAGACAAATGGGAGCTCTTATAATGGAAGAGGGACACTGAGACAGGACATTAATATGTGATGTCGCTTTCTTAATGATGTGTTTGTGAGGGAAACATCTTGATCCGATCTAGATCTTTGGAATGGTTTTTCTAGGCAAAACCAGTCCCCCTTCTGCTTCTGATTAGCCTGCACTCTTTTAAATTTTATTTATTTTCTTTCTTCGGAATCTTTTAGACTCATATTTTTCTTTCTTTAAATATTTGATTTGATGACTTATTTTCTGCTTTCTGTTTCTCCTTAATACCCAACAACCATACTGCAGATTGCAGAATGAACAATTTGGAGTGGGTGTTTGAAACTTTTTTCCTTAAATTTCACGATCATAAGGAGATTACAGGAAGAGGTTTTGCAGAAAATTCTTTGAGCTTCTGTTCTGAATGACCAATTTGATGATGAACGGAAATGTATTCTTCGAGAGTATCATTTTGATATTTTTGAAATATTTTTATTTTTTAAATATCAAAAAATGTCCAAATTATTTTTAGACCGTTTTTATAATTTTAAAAATACTTTTAGATCATTTTATAATATTAAAAATACATTTTCATTTATAAAAAGGTTAAAGACGGAAAAACAAAAGATTATAGACGAAAAAAATTTCATCTCTACATGTTTAACTTAAAATTTTTATTTTTAAAATTTGTTCAAATACATTATAAAATATATGTTTATTTTTAAATTGAACAATTATTTTTCATAATTTTTTATACTAAAAATTATATTTACAAAAAAAACTTGTATATTTTTCTTATTTATTTGTTTTTTGACATTTTTATTTTTTATTTTTTTAAAAAAATATCATTACTCCATTTTTATTTTTCTACGTGACTATAAAAATTTAAGATCATTATTGGTTTAAGATTTTTTCAAGAAACTCAACTCATTTATATTAGACAAATATTTTTCACAAATTTTAAATTAAAGCTCAAACTCGTAAAAACATATCATAATAGTATATTTTAATATATATATATATATATATATTTAAATTTTAAATAATAATATGAATAATGTAACAGAATCTTCAATTGTGAAAAACAAATTTTTCAAAAGGAGTCCCAAATGGACTTATAATCGAGCACTTAAATATGTTTTCAAATGAGCCTAACACCCTCAAATTCAAATTTAACTTAAATGAGCTCAAAGTAAGTTGAGTTTTGAGTAACTCACAGGCAGCTAGCTCAAATTAAGCTGAGTTTTGAGTACCTCACAAGCATCTATGTTCACTTGCAGCTATATTTGCCCTTAAACCCAATTTAAGCATGACAAGCAACCTCCTTAGTTCCATACAAGACACAATATTTAAACTCGAGAACCCTCCTTATGTTAAGTCCGGACTCCCGCTAAGGTGCAACATTGGGTGCAACAGCTAACTGTTCTCATTACAATAACTTGCTTCCCCAATCTATTTGGCCTGCAAAACAAAGACAAATGAAGATCCATGGAGAACAAAGCCTTTGCTTTGTTTAACTAAATGCATTTAAAAAACAGCCCGTACACACATCCAGACCACCTAGGATTAGCACATAGTTTTGCTGTTTTCATATTATATTGCACAATTGAGGCATTGAAAATGGCAAGTTCGCTGGATGGTGCCAACGACTAACATGGGACTTCAATGATTTGTCCTTAAGAAATCCAAAACAAGCTTAATTAATTCCTGCAGAATTCTTCAACTTGTTTCAACTGTCCCTCTGACATTCAACATGACAGCTAATTAGAATAGGAATCTCACATTAATCAATTCTCTTAACAATCCCTTAGCTGGTTTCCGCGAAGATAACTTCAAAGTCATTACTTATTCACAGTATATAAAGAGAAGGATCTCATTTTCTTGGCCACAAGTTGAACCAGAAAATCAAAGGGAAAACTTAAATTTAGAGAGAAAGATGGCTTGTTGGTCAGCTGAAAATGCCACCAGAGCCTACCTGAAAACCATGAAAATGGTGAGTATAGTCCCCCACCTTTCTAGAATGAAGATTAGAAATCTTCTTTCCATCTGTCTTACCTTCATTTGTTTCTGATGCAGGGAAAGAGAGCAAAAGAGCCAGACGTAGCCGAGTTTATCTCAGCACTAGCTGCCGGCAGCAATGCCCAACTGATGGTTGTTGCCAGTGCTAATGCTGCTAGCTCCACCTCCCTGGCAATGGTGGCTGCCGCCCATCAAACTGGCGGGCGGGTTGTTTCCATTGTTCACGGAACAGAAGAACTACAGTTGTCCAAAAGGGCACTAGGCGCTGAAGCAAAAAATGTTGATTTTGTTGTTGGGGAAGCTCCATCTCTGCTGGTAAATGACTACAGGGAGGCTGATTTTGTGGTTATTGATTGCGAGCTGAAGAACCATGAGAGCATTTTCAAGGCTGTTCAAGCTGGTGGGAGACCTAATGGCACCATTGTTTTAGGCTACAATGCGTTTTCCAAGGACTCGTGGTCTTGGGGTGGGTCAGAAACTCAGTTGTTGCCCATAGGAGAAGGATTGTTATTGACCAGAGTGGCTGCAAAAGCTAAGGTGGCCAATAATGGGGGCTCAAGGAAGACGAGTCACTGGGTTGTTAAAGTAGATCTATGCACCGGCGAAGAGCATGTTTTCAGGGTCAGATCTCCACACAGAAGAGTCATTCAAGCTTAAACTCCAAGAGTTTTTTGATCTAAAAATGTAAATAGCTAGTCATATATAAATGCAGTCACTATATTGCTCTTTAATCTAAACATCTCGTCTAGCTATAGTTTTGCTTTCATCAGCAAGCCCCGACAAATTCAGAACAAATTGTATAACTTAATACCATCACATACAGCATCACAGGAAAAGAAGAAGAAACTACTGTTCACAAGCAGCAATCCCGGATCCATTAACACCAAGCAGTGAGAAATTCCAAATCGATTAAGAAAGAAGTAAACAATGGAAAAGGAGATAAAAGTAGAGATACCTTTCACGGGCCTTAGAAAAGTTAAAAGAAGTAAATGTGCATTTCCACCAGGGAAGCTATTGATATTACAGGAAGATAAAAAATCAGGGTAATTATTGTGTTTAAAATCACAATAAAAGCACTAGAGGCTAATAGACCACATTAGGAACAAACCTAAAATCCAGTCAACAATCTGCATGCAAAGAAATGAGTTGAAGAAATATGCATTTAACAACAATGTTTCAGATTTAGCAAAAACAACAAAACTATGTTTTAGAGTGGAAATTTGAGACTTTCGGAACAAATAAATTGTTCTTAGGCATTTGTTGAGAAACATAGTTACACAAGGCAATAGACACGTTCCAATTAAGAATCAAAAAGATCTACTATGCTCTATGAAGGCAATACTTCTGAAGCCACTGGTTTTGTTTGAGGAAGCAGAACCAGATACTACATAACAAGTAATTAACAAAATTGATTACAGCTTCACAAAGACCATGCCTAAGATACAATAAAATATGCCCAGTGGCATTCTCAAGAAAGCATAGTCCTAAGTGCAAAGGACGCGGAAAATACAGCAATATCTCCTGCAAGTGTCAAGCAGTTAGTAGAAAATCCATCCTCCAGCCTATACTTACCCTTCTGAAAATTCTCAGGCAATTGCTGAAGAATTGAGAAACAGAATCAGACTGTGTTAGTGCAGTTACCCAAGTCTTGAATTATTGCTTCCATGGATGGCCTCTTCTCAGGACATTCATGGGTGCACATTAAAGCAATCTTTGCAAGCTTTGAAGCTTCATATTCTGGGAAGTTTCCACGTAGATTTTTATCAATAAAATCAGGGAATCTGCATGACTCAGCAGCAGAACGGATTGAACTTGGAAGCTTTCTCTTCCCTGACAAGATCTGAAAGACAAGCACCCCAAAAGCATAAATGTCACTTTTCTCAGTGAAGCGTCCTGTAGTGGTGTATTCAGGAGCAAGATAACCCATGGCAGCACTAGCTTTAAGCACAGAGAAGACTGTGTCGTTTGTCAGAAGTTTGTGCAGGCCAGAATCAGAGAGCAAAGGTTTAAAGCGCTGGTCAATGAGAACTTTCTCTGCCGATATGTTTTGGTGAACTAGCGCAGGTTTGTTGATGTTGCACCCATGTAAATGCTCTATCCCTGCATAAGACGGACAAAAGCTCATAAAAATTAAGTTTTATGAGGACTGACCATCCAAATCATCTAAAAGTAATTTGTAAATTTTATTGGCAGTTAATCTAATTTGCAAGGAAGGATAAATTTGAAGAAAACAAATTTTAGACAATCCCAATCCTTTTCCAGTGTCCAATTTATTAGCCAAGAGCAACTGGGGAAGGATTAAATATCAACTACTCCTGGATTTATATAAGATGAAACACAACAATGTTTCCCTGTTTCAGAGAATTAAAGTTACTGGTAGTTCAACTAAAATGAAGCAACAAAATTATTTTGCAGCAACGACATATGAAGCCTTAATCTCATTATTGGGGTCAACAAAATGAATTTTAGCTTGCCAATCATTTCTATCTAGTCTTATCTTTTGTAATGTCCTTATAACTCATATTATACCTAAGAATCTCCTACCTAGTTTTTCTTGATCTTCCTATACCTCTTTTGCTAAAGATTTGTTCCATTCCGTCCACTCTCCTTGCATGATATATTGGTCCTTTTTTCACATGATCAAACCATCTTAATCATTTATCACATGTCTTATCTTCAATAGAAGCCACTTTTATCATGAATAACTTCAAAATGATTTTCATGCTACATATCCTCATACTTATTTTGGTGAAAGAAATTCCCCAAATTCATTAATTAATGGTCTAGTCATTTTCCTTATGGTCACAATTATTCGACCACACACTAAATGGCAAACATGAATACAAGGGACCAGATATAGAGCATTCAGTAAGTAAAAAACAAAACAGGATTAACCTTTTGCGATGCCACGGATGATGGAAACTCTGGTAGGCCACTCAAGGACACGATTGTCCCCTTCCTTTATGTCGAGATAGCACAGCAGATGTCCATTCGGAACAAAATCATAAATGAGAAAACACTCACCTCGGCCTCTCGAGCAGCAAAACCCCCTCAACCTAACTAAATTTTCATGTTTCAATGAGGTCAGAATGTTCAGTCCCCTTAAGAACTCGGCTTCTTCAGACTTGCAGCTAGTTTTGGTGATGCTCTTAATAGCAACAAAGGATCCATCCCTCAAAATCCCTCTGAATGTTGCTGAAAAGTTGCTCCTACCCAGCAAATTTTTTCGAGCGAAGTACTGAGTAGCTGACTCTACCTCCTCCAAATTAAACCTAAAGCTTTGTAAAACCTCTTGGGTGAACACCCCCAAACTACGACCATCGGCCAAGGGGTCCCAACCAGTGGAGTACTCAAGGCTAACAAGTGGGGAGCCATTCTTCCTGTAAACCTCCACAGCCTGGCCAGTACTTGAACGGTTATCAGATGCATCATATGCACTCGCAAGGTTTTGTTTCCGACGACGATATTGTGAGATTGTCAGAAACCCTATAGCAGATAGTACAACAATAACCACAATTACCCCAACACCAACTGAAGCCTGTGACGCTTTAGAGGAGTGTGCGCAACGAATTTGGCTGCAATTCAGCTTCAAATTAGCTGTCTCTGGGATGTTTTCTGTGCCAGTTGTGGCACCTTCGTAGGGTTCAGGCCTGTTTGGATTTGTATGATCCAAAAAACTGCAAGCTCTCAAACCCAAGAATCCAACTCCACATAATCCTGGATTGTTTGCGTATTGAAATCCATCAACTAATCTATTCAAAGCTGCATCAAAACATCAAGACAAAATCAAAACTTGGTGACTATTACTGATGCTTATCTGGTTACAAACAAAAACATGGATGAATTATTTGATGAAGCATTTCTACCAGGAGGTACATTGCCGGAGAGGGTATTATTCCGAACATCAAGAACTTCAAGCGAAGGAACATCAACTAATCTTGTGGGGATTGAACCAAAGAGGCGATTACAACTCAAGTCTAGCCTCATTAACCTTCCCAAGTCACCCAAACTTGCAGGGATTGCACCCGTCAATTGATTAGATTGCAAGGCAAGAACAGTAAGCTTCTTCAAAGACCCCAGCTGATTGGGTATGCTTCCAGTGAATTGGTTATAACAGAGCTGCAAAACTACGCGGCAAATGCAACAAACAAGCATAGTTTAAAATCAAAAAATGGGGGGGGGGGAATCTTAAAAATCAAAGTGCCAAAAGCTGTCAGTGTATTACAAGCAAAACCTGCACCAAAAGAAAAAAAAGAGAAAAGAAAAACCAGAAGACACTCCGGCGAGCGATAATCAAGCCTACGACTGGAGTTGTAGCCCAGTGATAAATGATAGCGCCAGCAAGCCTGAGTTCTCGAGTTAAGTATGGTTAGTTTCAGTTACTTAAGTCGAGATTGTTCTAATCTTCCTTACTAAAAAGGACTCATATTCGCCCAGGAAAAAGTACAAAATAGACTCATATTCAAGGCTGAGGAGCTCAAAGAAAAGACACTGGCTTTTTAACTTGAGCTGAAAAAAGTAAGTAAGTAGATAGAACCAACCTTGTAAACTAGTCAAATTTCCAAGTTGAGGTGGTATATTCCCAGAAAGATTGTTGACATTGAGGTAAAGATCGCTGAGTTCAGTCAGATTTGAAATTTCCGTTGGTATTTCTCCATGCAAAGAGTTGTAATGAAGGTATAGACCAGTCAGGTGCTTGAGCCCCGCAATCGCCGGCGAGACTTTGCCGGTGAGGCCCTTGCCCTGCAACGAGATGTTGGCCACCTGACCCTTCTCGTTACACCCTACTCCCTCGAATGAACCGTCGCACGGGTGGCCGGCGAAGGTCCATGAGGCGAGAAAGATGTTTTCCGGGTCGAGACTTGCCTTCACGTCCATAAGCGCTCCGAGTTCGGCATTTCCACGAGCAGGTGGAGGGAAACTGAGAACTAAGAGGAGGAGGAGAGAGCAGAAAAACGGTGAGATTCCCATTTCTGGCTTTGCTCAATATGGTGAAAGAGAAACTCTTTAGCACTCTGCAACTCTGTGTCTCTTCTTCTTCTTCTTCTTCTTCTGCGCTCTTCTTGTCTTTGCCTTTGTTTGGACTTGCAGAACAGAGTCCGAGGGTTCGAATCTCGGCGATTAAGATGTCCAGAAAAGGGAAACTGACCCTACACTCTCTCTCACTTGGAGAACGAGAACATGGTGGGGAAGAGACAAAGTTGCAGAGATGTCCACAACGCAGAGACGTACTATATCATGTCAACGCCCCTGATTTCCCCACGTAAGCAACCCAGACCGACCAGATGACGTGGCGCGATCAGAGGCGTCTAAGATGCTCAAGCTGAAAGCTTACAATGGCCGTCCGATGCATGAGACTTTTCTCTTCTTTCTCAGGTGAAGAAGAATACACGAAGACTGGTTTGACCGAGGCCGTTGGTCACTCCCATTCCTTAAATAGACGCATATTTGAATAAAAAGAGAGCCCGGTACTGTGCAAGTGATTGCATTTTGATAACTATGTTCCCGGCGAAATCGAGTAAAAATGAGAACTGGGTCCCGCCCAGATTTCTTATCAACAATGATGATGGACACATCGGACGGTCTCGAATTCTTTGGCATGGGAAACGGGGATCACGATTCATGATCATCCTTCCATGATCATGCCGTGCTCAGTGAAGTTGATGATGGTTAAAGAAATCGAGCGCTCCATATGAATTGGATTGTGCCAAATTCTATGCCGTTCAGAGCTGGTTGATTTCGGGAACAGAAGTGTCAGTGGAGTAAGGCAGGTACAGTGGTCCCAGTCACATGAGATTGCAGCCATCATAAATAAAAAAATTATTTTTTTCAAAAAATAAAAGAAAAATCCTTTGTTCGGAAAACAGTCGTACCTACCCGGGTTTACAGGATCAAGGTGGGGCCTGGCCTGCCTGGGTTCGGGTTGTCAGAAACCGGACCCTACGGCCATCATCCCACGGTCTACCTTTTAAATTTACAAATCACAAGATTCTATATGCTCAATCCTTGAAATTTTATTACTAGTATATGGTCAGGATAAGAAGGGTTGTTCCCCCATTTTAGTACTTCAAAACCTTGGTGCTTTTTAGGCATCCACGTTTAGGATTTATGTCATAGACTGTGGTGCCCTGAACCCAGTTCAAATATGACATCATATGGACAATCATGTGCGTACAAATCCTTCTTAGATTAGGGTCAATAGCTGAGGTAATTTAGTAATGCATCTCATAGCGTGCTATTTGATGGACTCTTAATAGGGTATAAGATTAAAAATAAAATATAATTAAATAATATTATTAAAATTTGTAGTGTGTCATTAGACTGAAGTAGTAGAAAGTATGAAATGTCACATTATGGGTTGGATGTTTTAAGATGCGTGACTGTGACTATAATGTTTACAATTATAATAAAAAGTTATTATATATATATATGTGTATATATTTTGAGAGAAATTCTTTAATATTTAAGTTAAATGTTGTGCCCTTAGAAGGCATAGTAATATCATCAAGGGTGAGCATTTGGTTAGTGAACCAAACCAACCGAATTATTCTATAAATTGAATAGATCAAAAAATAATTTGGTTAAGTTGATTAACTGTATAAATTAAAACTACAATAATTACAAACTCACCTTACCTAAAGGTTGAAGTTGAATATGGATGAAGAAAATGAGTTGCAGGTGAGATGACTTCTCTATCTAAGTTTGTTAACATTGAGTTGTAGGGGTGTGGTTTAAAGGCAACAAGTCACAAACGACAAGGATAAAGATTAAAAAAAAGACAAAGAAAATGACGATAAGTGAGTTGCCAAGGTGGAGGCGGGGCGTGAGTTGGTGGCAATGAGTGGCAAACTAGAGGGATGAAGAAGGGAATGGTTGGCGAGTTGTGGGGGAGGTGTGGGTTGACGATGGTGAGTCATAGACTAAAGGGATGAAAAAGATGAAGAAAATGAAGAACGAAAGAAGATATTAATGTGATGGTAGACAGCGTGTCAAAAATTTCAATTCAAATTCCAAATAATAAAAGTAAGGAGGAATGAGGTGATCGTGCTTCTCTTTAATCAAAATTAAAAACGACAATATTTTATTCATGATGTTTATCTTTTGTTTAGCTAATTCAGTCAAAACGAAATTGTTTTTGAAAATTTCGATCGATTTAATTATTTTAATTTTTTTACAAGAAAATGGAATATAACCAAACTATTCAAAAAATCTAATTGAACCGAACCAACAATTTTGTTCGATTCAATTTGATTAATTCAGTTTAACCAAACCTTTATTCACTCTAAATATCAAGACTAGAGTCTTTATAGGAATTATACTATTCAGATAATAAATATATAATAATTATTATAATTAAATATAATTTTTTTAGATTATGACTATTATATTATTTTTATATTTAAAAAATTAAAGGACAGTTCAGTTAATGGTGACAAAGGCGTGGAGACAAACTATTAACATGTGACAATCCATACAAGACAAATTATTTCCTCCCCACCACGATACTGCTATATGGTCTATATATTTACTGTCATTTTATTACAAGTAATGGGCCTAAAGTAGGTTCTATCATTAATTTAATATATATAAGTTGTTAGCATATGCACAAACCCTACCCTTATTAATTGAAAACAGTTGTATAAATTTTAAATTATTTATGTTATATTCGACATTATATTTAAGAGTGTTACTATTTTTAGGTCAAATTTATATTTTTACTTTTATATTTTTTTTGTGTAATTACTTAATTTTTTTTTTGTTTCGAATATATATTTATATCTATATTTTTTAATCAATTTAACTACTATATTTTGACTTTATTTTTGGGTGACAATCATAACTTTTCGTTGTATCAATTACACATTTGTACACGTATTTTCAAGTCAAATTAACCCATATACTTTACTTGCAATTAAGGTTTAGAATGGGATTAATTGTATTTGCATTTTTATTGTTCCGAGTCAATTTAACCTAGTACAAGAATTAAAATGACATGAAAATAAAAGTATATGCATGTAATTGAAATAATAAAAAATTTAAATTAATACACAAAAAAAAGAGTCAAAATATAGGAGTTAAATTGAGTAAAAAATACAAATATAAGTGTATAATTAAAACAACTTAAATTTTGAATAGTTACATGAAAAAAACGTAAAAATACAATGATAAAAAGATGAGTTTGGCTTTTTTTATTTATTTTATCCATTTATCTTGTATTTGTGTACATAATTCATACATTATTAAAATACTATTCACACATCTATATATATATATATATTGGGTGAAGTTATTTTGAGCTTTGGAGGGCTGTTCTCTGGGAGCCTTTTTCAGTCTCTTTGAGAGAGAACAAGGCATCTACTGCTTTTCTGAAATTCCCTCTCAACTTTAGATGCCACGGCCCAAACATGATTAGAAAACACAGACCCTGGCTGTGCCCAAAAGTTATATTCTACTATAGAATAGAATAGTTCATGCACTTGCGGCACTTTTTCCTTTGGCCAAGGCAAAGTGAATGGGCAAACTTGTTGACAACTAAGGGGTCCTTGTCTTACACCCTCACATAACCATATTTTTAAAATCATAACTATTTGTTCCTTAATGTTCAAAATATTTTTTTATTTTTTGTTGGGGGGGGGGGGGGGGTTGAAGATGATTACAGAAAGGGACTAATCCTGAGGTCCAAACAGAGCATATAAAGTGCATATTTAATATCCCATAGGGAAGCATCCAAAGAAGTACTAATTTATATAATGATGAGCATCTTGATGCGAAGAAAATAGAAAGCAGCTCTAGTGGGTAGAAACAAGGTTAGATTAGGTGGCGAACCCTACAGAAACAAAGAACATGTGAAGCTGGGACTTCCACCTTGCCTCAGCCTTGTCATGGTGGTCCTCATTTTACTATATTATTTTAACCTCACATAGCTTCTTCCCCCACTCAGGACCTAAACTTAATCTAGCCCATGTCCTAAGAATTCGAAAATTTGGATATAATTAGTATAAATCTTAGGATCAAGACCGAATCTGAATTTAATTTTGTAGGACTGATTCAGTTTGATTTTGTTAATTGATCTGTTTGAGTCACAAAAGAATGGCAATTGGAAGCCTTCTGATTTCATTCACCAAAGGGGCTTGCTTTGATCTGTTGGAAGCCACTTTATTAATTTGATGCTCAGTTTATCACTGGACCATTGTGGCCATTCTGATTCAATGTTTCTTCTTTTTTTCTCTCTTACTTTTCCCACGAAGAAAGCAGGAAAAAGTGTGTAACATATGGAAGGAAAGAACAGCATCAACACTTTATATTTTTTGAAGGAACAAGACTTTCATACAGAGTGGGCAGCAGGAACAGCTATATGGCACCACCAAGGCCATGATTTTGGCAATAATAGCTCAATGACTGCAGTCAATTCCATGCTTTTTCTCAGGGAAAGGAGCCAGCTGGGTTCGCATGAGAAAGCTAAAGCCAAATGGAAGGCTAAAGCCCAAGCAAAAGATTTTTGGAAAGGGAAGTGATGGTATATATTCTCATAGAATTTTTGGATAGAAGCAAAATACAATCAAATTATGAGATAAGGATATTCTCTCTATTACAAACTATTTTTATAAGTGGATAGCCTCGAGAATTGATATGAACCAATGTGATTGAATCGATTTAGTTTGATTCTAATCTTATATTTTATATATTCAATTGTCATTAGATCGAAATGAGGTTGGATTCTTGAACAAAACTATTCAATCCAAACATTAAAACCAAATAGTATTATTTATATATATATGTAAGATTAATATACTTTTTTGACTTTTGATTTTGGTATAACACATGTTTTGGACCATGAATTTCAATATAATTGATAAATTTTGAAGCTAAGACTTTAACCAAATCCAAATTATATTTAATTGAGTTGATTCAACTTTATTTTATAATTGAATCAATTCTAAGTTCAAAATTTCAAACCCTTTTGAATATGTGGGGCTAAGGCCTTGCTCACAATTCCAGGGCTTTTTGGTCGACCCCTCTTTTCTTTTCCATGCAGGCCTACTGGGCCCATTCACCCAACCCATCTTTCTCACGCTGTTCTCAAAATGTGGTTAGGCCCAACCCAATTAGAGTAGATATTTTTGGGCTAATTGAGCCCACTTTCTGCGCTGAATATTTCAATTTCAAGATCCTCATAAGTGGGGCTGGGGCATGTAGTCTTGTCGATCAGCCGATGGCTCCATTCCATTTCTAGAGAGAAAAACTATAGAGAGAGAGAGAGAGAGAGAGAGAGAGAGCAGAAGCGGAGAACAATGGGGAAGGATCTGAGCGACGAGCAAGTGTCTTCCATGAAAGAGGCGTTCACGCTCTTCGACACCGACGGCGATGGCAAGATCGCGCCGTCGGAGCTCGGCATTTTGATGCGATCTCTCGGCGGCAACCCTACCCAAGCGCAACTCAAGGCCATCGTCGCCGAGGAGAACCTGAACTCGCCGTTCGATTTCCCTCGGTTCCTGGAGCTTATGTCCAAGCACCTCAAGCCGGAGCCCTTCGATCGACAACTTCGCGACGCGTTCAAGGTGCTCGACAAGGAGGGCACCGGCTTCGTTGTAGTTTCGGATCTCAGGCACATCCTCACCAGCATCGGCGAGAAGCTCGAGCCGTCCGAGTTCGACGAGTGGATCCGCGAGGTCGATGTCGGATCCGATGGCAAGATCCGCTATGAGGACTTCATTGCCCGCATGGTTGCCAAGTGACGCACAGATTCATCCTGTAAGTCTCCTTTTCTCATTCTAGGGTTTGATCTGATGTGTCCGTTTCAGCGGGCTTATGATGACATGTTATTGACGGTGGATCAATCACTGAACTATTGTTTGTTGTTTCTGTGAGAATTGCGGTTGATTTTGCTGCTGCGATTGTTGAAAGTTGAGATTGTTTTCAATTAAGTGATTCAAAACCTAATCAAAGGTTCGCGAGTCCACTTTTTCTGAAAATTTATCCGTATTCAATCTCTAGCTCAATGTTTAGTGGGGTTTATTGTTAATGAGGGAACTCTGAGAAAGTTTGCCACTGGAAACTGGAAAATAATGTTCTTTTTTAATATAAATGTTGGGGTAACAAAATGATATTGCCTATGATTTAAATTTTGCATCCTCCAATGATAGTGTTTTTGGTGATCAAGGCCTGAATGTTGAAAGCCCATATTTCTCAGACTCATCAAGTGTCCAAGCTCAGAATTAGGATTCCAGAAGTGATATGTACAACAGGAATGGATAGGATTTGGAGAGGTCTATTTCTGCTAACCAGCATGATATTACCACTCAACTAACACACCCAAAAGCATCTTTGATATCAACATTTCCTTTAATAGGCATTTTGAGTAGATGCTTCTACAGAACAATTCAATGAAACGGCAAGTTCAAAATGCAGTTTCTGTACCTAATGAAGTCATTGTTGCCAAAAATGCCTTTTTGTGTAAATATTAGTGTCAGTGTGATGTCATCTTAACATTCTTCCTATTAATGTGATGTACATAGTAAAGTGGCTGAAAGTAGATGGACTTCATAGCGAATTGTTGGACTGAGGACTGTAGAGAGAATTCAAAGCCAATTGTCGGCCGAAAGTAGAGGGAATTCAAAAGCCAATTGTTGAGTGGAGGGAATTCAACAATTCCCGTATATGGTGTTTGCTACATAAATTTTAGCCCCCCCAACACCCCCCCCCCCCCAAAAAAAAAAAAAAAGAAAATTGTTTATTTTGTTGTTATTAAAACAAGCCTGCTTCAGCTGGTTGGACCATGAACCGGTTGCGATGGCAATCCAGTTCAAGAAAAAAATTGGACATGCATGTAAATTCTTCAAAATCAGCTGTTTTTTTGTGACTGTCACAGCCCATGTGTGACAATGGCTTTCTTCCAATCCGAGTAGGATTGAAGGTTGTATTGCTCAGAACAGAGCAAGAATAGAGATGATAGTGAGAGAGAAAAGAGAGAGTAGAGAACAATGATAGAGGGAAGTAGAAATCAATAATTCTCATTCATAGTTTGCATAGTTGTGTAATGGACTATATATAGGCTGCCCAAGGGTAGATTCTCTCAGCCCGACCGTTGCAACAAACAGCCAGCTGTCCATATGCCTAAGGAATATTCTAATGTCGTTTAAACAAGACTAAGTAATAACGGAAATACTGAAATAAAAATTACAGAAATATTAGCAATGCAGAAAAAATTAAAATTGCAGTAAATTGCAACCATAGGAGACGGCAAAGCGTGACATTTCCCCCCTTGTTAGCTCTTTCTTGTCCTCAAGAAAGACTGAGGAGGCTAGCTGATTTGAGAAACTATTGCAACAACTTTGGAAGATACTCCCATGTACAATCTTCTTCACCAGCACCCTGACACTTGACCAACACTTGTATAATATGTGCCCCTTGCTTGTAGATGACCTTTCGGTCCAATATCACCTCTGGCTCCACCACCCTCCTGATCTCTTTAGGCTTTTGTGGCAATGTAGGACTTACCAACTATGCTCCCGCTGACTTCTTCAATAGTGAGACATGGAATACATGATGGATGCGGGACTCCTCAGGAAGTTTCAGTCGGTAAGCCACCTGGCCAATCTTACCAATTATAGGGAAAGGTCCAAAGTACTTTGGGCAAAGTTTGGATACAGGCCCTGAAGAAATGGACTTAAGATGGGGGTATCTCAGCCTTCAGTATACTTCTTCGCCCACATTGAACTCTCTGTCACTTCTTTTGTGATCAGAGAATTGCTTCATCCTATTTTGAGCCGATGCCAACTCCTTTTTCAATTGCTGTAACACTCTTTTTCTTTGCTGCAAATAGTCTTCCACTTTAGTCACTGTTGAGCAGTTCCCTACAGTGGGTAACAAGGGAGGTAGGTAACCAAAAAGAGCCTCAAACAGTGACATTTTGAGTGATGAGTGGTGGGTAGAGTTGTACCACCACTGTGCCATAGGCTATTTATACCACTCTTTAGGGTGTAGAAAACTCATGCACCTTAGATAAGTTTCTAAGCTTTGGTTCACCCTCTCGGTTTGGCTATCCATTTGAGGGTGATATGCCTTTGACATGTTCAACCTCTCCCCCAAGGCTTTTATGAGCTCCCACCATAGCAAATTGGTAAAGACCTTATCTCAGTCTGAAATAATGGTCTTTGGAATCCTGTGCACCTTAACCACCTAGTCCAAAAATACTTGGGCCACATCTTGGGCTGTAAAAGGGTGAGTCAACCCTATGAAGTATGCGAACTTAGTGAGCCTGTCAACAACTACCAAGATGCTATCCCTTCCCTTAGATTTCGGCAACCCTTTAATGAAATCCATAGAGATGCTTTCCCAACCTTGGTCTGGAATCGGTAAGGGTTGTAAGAGCCCTGGATAGGCCACTGTCTCACTTTTGCACACCTCACAGGCCATGACAAACTTCTTCACCTCTGTTTTAAGACCCGGCTAGTAAAACAATTATTTTACCCTTAGGTAAGTGTTTTGTGTCGTCGAATGCCCTCCTAAGGTTGACTCGTGGAGAGACCGTAGTATACTCTTCTTGAGATCATCATCATCGCCCACAACTATTCTTCCATGGTATCTCAAAACTCCTCCACTTAAACTATATCCATCCTCACCCTTACTACCCATAGCAACTCTTTCCAGTACTTGCTTGATCTTTGCATCCCCTTCATAGCTCTCTATAATTTCCTTGCACCACTTAGGAATTACAGTAGTTATGAGGGCCACTTCCCCAACTTCATGACACCTAGACAAGGCATCAACAATCATATTTTCTTTCCCTTTCCTATACTGAATCACATAGTCCAACCCCATAAGTTTGGACATCCCCTTTTCTTCTGTAGCTGAGTGTGCAATTTCTGTCTAGCAGTGGAATTTGGGGTATTGATGCTGAAATACGTCTCACTTGCCTTGGTATTGTTTGGTGCCTCATCTACTGACACAATTGAAAACAATTGTGTTAACCGCCCCCATTTATTCTTGATCACCTTCTTGAGCCTTTTTCCGGTTATCATTTTGCATACTCCTATTTCTCTTCCTCCAGTTAGAGTCAACCTTCTTCCCCCCTTCTCAAAGGAGACTTCCATCCTATTAAAATCAAAACTATTAGTACTAACTTCTTTCATCCAATCTACTCCCAAAATGACATCACAACCCCCTAGGCCCAAGAGTCTCAAATCAGCCTCAAATGGCTCTCCCCTGCATCTCCCAATAGAATCCCTTGCAAGTTGACTTGCTTATTACCTTGTTTTCGTTGGCAACAGTTGCACTCAGTGGTTGTGCACTAGCCAACTTACACTCGAGTCTCCCAGCCGTTCCTTCATCAAGAAAGTTGTGGGTGCTTCCACTATCTATCAAAATCATTAGGTTGCAATCCTTTACCTTCCCTTCGACCTTAATTATTTTGTTGTTATGGACTCCTTTGAGTGCATGTATGGAAATCTCTCCATCGTGTCCCCCTTTACACTCTTCTTCTTCACTTTCTTCTTCAACTTCGTGTACCCCTTCTTCATCTCCTTCTAGCAACAAAATTTGCCTCTTACATTGATGTCCAGGGAAATACTTGTCCCCACACCTATAGCACAGTCCAGCAAGTCTCCTTTGTTAGTTCTCTTTATTACAATAATACCCCCAAGTCCTAACAAATCCCCCCCCCCTCGATGAAGTAATTCTTGTCCTCAAGAATTTAAAGCAAGCTGATAGCATGGGAAAATCTTGTCAATACATCTGGCAGGTATTCCCAAGTCGGCTGGTCTGGTGGTAAATGAGACCATCGGATTAGCACTTGCGTAATAGGGGCAACTCCTCTATAGATCACCTTTTTGTCTACAATTGCCCGAGGTTCAATGGGCTCCTCTGATTCCTTTTCCATCCTTGGTAAGATAGCAGTTGATAATCCTTCATTTCCTTCCTCTAATGGTGGCAGTGAAGCCTCACTAGCTGTTGTTCTTCCTCTAGACTTCTTCAATAATGATACGTGGAATACTGGATGTATTCTCACGTTTTCTGGTAGTTGCAACCGATAGGCCACCTCTCCTATCTTCTCCATGACTGCATAAGGCCCAAAATATTTGGGGTTGAATTCGGATACTTCACCCTTAGTAAAAGCAGGTTGTAAAAATCATTTGACCTTCAAAAACACTAACGGTGGACAGTACCCAAACACAGCTTCAAAAGGGGTTCGTTTAATAGTTGTATGATATGTAGAATTGTACCACCATTGAGCAAGTGATAGCCAACGGTGCCAACTTTTAGGCCTAGCAAAACACATACATCGGAGGTAGGCCTCTAGACATTGGTTTACTCTCTTCGTTTGTCTGTCCGTTTCTAGATGATAAGCTGTAGATAAGTGTAGACCCACCCCCAAACTCTTGAATAATTCTTGCCAAAATTTACTTGTGAAGATCTTGTCTCTATCGGACACAATGGTCTTAAGGATTCCATGAATTTTAAACACTGAATCCAGCAATAATCTGGCCACCTCTGGAGCTGTAAATGGATATGTCAAACTTATGAAATGAGCAAATTTAGTTAAACGGTCCACAATCACCAAAATTGTATCTTTGCCCTCCGATTTCGGTAAGCCCTCTATGAAATCCATTGAGATATCCTCCCATGCTTGATTTGGAATTGGTAGTGGCTATAATAAACCTGGTAGAGCCACTGTTTCATGCTTGCATCTTTGACATATATCACATTCCAGCACATATTTCACCACTGTTTTCTTTAATCCCGGCCAATAGAAAAAATGCCTTACCCGATAATAAATGGCTCTTATCCCTGAATGTCCACCCATTGCTGATCCGTGCATGGCTCTCAAAATTTGTAACTTCAGCTGGTCATCCTCCCTTATAACAACGCGGCCCTTGAATCGAATGAGTCCCCCAACAAGAGTATAATCCTGCTATTCATTAGGTGTTATTGCTAATTGCTGTAACAATGTTTGCAACCAAGGTGTCTGGTCATAGCTCCTCACCACCTCTTTCACGCATTCGGGAGTGACAGCTGATATAGCCTGGTAAGTTCCTTTTTCCTCTCTTTTGGACAGCGAATTTGCCACCAAATTCTCCTTCCTTCTTCTATATTGAATTGTATAATCCAATCCCAAGAGTTTAGAAACTCCTTTCCGCTGTAAATGAGTGTGTAACCGCTGTTGGAGTAGAAATTGCAGGCTTTTGTGGTCCGTTTTAATCACAAACTGATTATTCTCTAGGTAATGACGTCATTTCTCCACCGCTACCAATACTGCTATCAGTTCTTTATCATACACACTCAAGCCTAGATGTTTAGGAGCTAACCCTTGACTTATGTAAGCTAAAGGTTTCCCTTCTTGCATGAAAACTACTCCTACCCCATTATCACAAGCATCTATTTCAACCACAAACTATTTTGAAAAATTTGGAAGAGCTAAAACAGGGGCCTGAGTCATGGCTTGTTTAAGGATTCCAAAGGCTGCTTCAGCTTTAGGGTTCCAATGAAAATTGTTCTTCCTCAACAATTTTGTCAAAGGGCAACTAATCACTCCATAATTTTTTACAAATTTGTGATAATACCCGTCAAGCCTAAAACCCCCCTTAACTCCTTCACATTCTTAGGCCTCAGCCAATTCACCATTGCCTCTATTTTTTTATGATCTGTGCTCACCCCTTTTGCTGAAATGACATGGCCTAGATATTCCACTTCTCCCTGAGCAAATGTACACTTAGACATCTTGGCATATAGTTGATGAACTCGCAGGATCTCAAATGTAGTTTGGAGGTGAGATAGATGGGTTTTTAGAGTTGGGTTGTAAACAAGAATGTCGTCAAAGAAAACAAGTATAAATTTGCGAAGGTAGGGACTGAAAATCTGGTTCATCAAGACTTAAAAGGTGACTGGTGCGTTGGTTAACCCGAAGGGCATGACAGTGAATTCATAAAGCCCTTGGTGTGTTCGGAAAGCAATTTTAGGAATATCGATGGGTCTCATTCTAATTTGGTGATAACTAGCCCTTAGGTCTAGTTTAGAAAAAATGGCAACACCATTAAGCTCATCTAATAAGTCCTCAATGATAGGAATAGGAAATTTATTCTTTATGGTAAGGGAATTGGCCTGTCTATAATCTATACAAAATCTCCAAGTGCCATCTTTTTTTTTGACAAGAAGGACTGGAGAAGCAAAGGGACTTTGGCTAGGTTGTACGATTGAATTGTTTAGCATGTTCTTTACTTGTTTCTTAATTTTAGTTTTCTGGGCAGGGTTATATCGATATGAGCGAATATTTACAGGTTCTGTGTTAGGTTTAAGATGGATAGCATGGTCTAAAGGCCTTTGGGGTGGTAGGGTCGTCGGCTCTTGGAAGAGATCCTGGAATTCATGCAATAATAAGTGCAAGAGGTCCTGAGTGTTGAAGAAGTTGCAGTGTAGCTACTGCTGTTCTCATGGGCTGCGGACTGTCACCTTCTTCCTCCTCATACTCCATTGCATGAATAGAGTATAATTCTGCAATCTGTTCACTCTTCCGGTTCATTAGCTTGTGTAACCTCCTTCTCGATATTATTTTGCATTCCCCTTGATCTAAGCTTCCCATCAGTGTCAGCTTTTGGCCTTCAACCTCCACTGTCACCTCCAGCTTCTTGAAATCAAATGTTAGAAGACTTACATTCTTCATCTAGTCAACCCCCAATACGATATCACACCCCCCTAACTCCAAGACTCTCAAGTCTGCCACAAATTCTACTCCTTGCATTTCCCATTTAAAATTCGAACATTTATGGTTGCTGTACATTCTGTCCCCATTAGCGACAGTTACTGATAGTGGGTTGGTTCTGGTCATTTCACACTTGAGATCTTGGACTGTTTTCTTGTTCACAAAACTATGGGTGCTTCCACTATTAATCAACACCGCTAATTTTCGTCTTCCCACCTGCCCTTTAACTTGTATAATCTTCCCCATAGGCCCCCCTTTCAACGTGTGAAAGGAGATTTGTCCTTCGTCATCCTCTTGTTCTTCCTCAGCACGGGGCTCTACTTCTGTATGTTCTTTTGTCTCTTCATCATCGGAGGCCTCTATCTTCAACATTAATCTCTTACATTGATGGCCAGGTCCATATTTTTCCCCACATTTGAAGCATAGGCCTAATTGGCGCTTCTGCTCCAATGTTGTATTCTTGCTTGTTCCTATTCCATTTCCATTCTTAATGCCTCCTTGGTTTGTTCCTCCTATACCCGGTTTGAAACTGCTTCCCGCAAAAGGGATTCCCCCTCTGTTGACGATTGACCCTCCTTGTGGCCATGGCCTATTCTTCTTGAATACTGCCTCCCATGTTACTTCTTGGAGATGTGCTTTTCTGCTGCTTGTTTTACCGACATTGGCCCCAACATCTTCACTACGGATCTTAAATCGTCTCGGAGTCCACTGATGAAACTCGAGACGAAATAAGACTCGGGTAAGCTCGGATGAGCTGCTCCTATCAACGCCTTTAATTCCTCGAATCTTCTCAGATAATCTTCGACTGATCCTTGCTGTTTCAATTTGTTAAATTCTTCAACCGTGTCTGCTAGATTCTGTTCGCCAAAACGACCACACAGTTCGTTGGCAAAATTGGTCCACGACACCCATCCCCCTTCTGATATCCTCCAACTCTGGTACCACGCATCCGCGGTATCATCCAAATAGGCTACTGCCATCGTCACTCTTTGTTCTTCTTCTATCCGGTACAATTCAAAGAATCTTTCACAGTGTTGTACCCACCAGCGCGGCTTTGATCCGTCGAAGATTGGAATTTCCAATCTTGGCGTTCGCGGGTGTCCCCCATCCAATCTTGACCCAAAATTCCTGCCATGGAGTTCACGTTCCCATGCATTCTTTTCCTCCGTTCCCCTCAGGCCTCTCGGTCTCAGTAATATTCCATCGCCTCTTACATCTGTCTCCATTCTTGGAACAGATTCTTCTTGTGATCGAAATTGTGGCCATGTTGACATGATCGCAAACATGCGATCTATCTTCTGTCCATAAAAGTCGGCCCGTTCTTGACCCTTTTCCAGCTCTCGTATATTGTCTTTGATGGCAGCTAAATCTTCCCTCTGGATCGCCATATCCTCTCTTTGAATTGCCATGTCTTCTCGTTGGGCCCTCACATCTTCTTGCATTTGGCCCATTAATCCATCAAGATTCTCCAGACAAAGCTCCAGTTGTTTCAGGCGTGTTCCTTTCGCCATGCCTTCGTCATTGCTGAGTCGGTCCTTCCGTCACCTTCTAACTACGTGCCAGAAGCCGCTGAAGAAGGCTTAGCTCTGATACTAGTTGTCCAACCCTTGAATTGGGCTGGAGTGGGATCGGAATTTCTGGGAAATTCCGTTAGAACAGAAATTAGAAAAAGAGAGAAGAGAGATAGAGAGAGACGAGAGAAGAGAATTGAGGAAGAATAGAATTGGTTATTTCATTCCAGAATATCCATTCCGTTTCAGCCTTCCCTTCTTTATTCATTGTTAGGTAGGTTAGTTAGTTCTAACCCCTTTTCCCGCCTTTCCTTCCCTTTCTATTTATTGTCCTAACACTAATCTACCACCATAGGATGAAAAACCTCCCCCAACTACATTTTTTGTTCCAGCACTCTCCCTAACCACCTCTCTATTGGGATTTTTGCCTCCTAGAGGAAACGACCCAGATCCCATGCTCTTCTGTTGTTGCTTCTGTTTCTTCACTAGAGCTTCAACCACCATGTCTTGTAGTCATGCGTTCTCTGAAGCTTGCTCGACAGTTCTAGGTCTCAACACCTTTACCATTGGTCTCAGTTCATCATTCAATCTGCTTAAATAACTTGACACAAAATAAGTTTCAGAAAGGTGAGGATTATGGTTGATCATAAGTGACTTAGTTGGTGTTCTCTTTATGTTTTAGTTTTGAGTTTTGAATTCATTTTCAATTTTATGTTTTAAGTGTCTGTTTTAAGATTTTTAAAAATGCATTTTTTTTGTCATTCTGAAAAATTGTTTCTCAAAACAAAAAACTGGAAAGCACGTTTGCTTTAAAATTTTGTAAAATGTTATTTTATGATATTTTATTTAAGAAATTTGATTTAAAATAAATTATAAATTTAATTTAAAGAATTTCAAATATAATACAAGTTATATAGTTTAATCATATATAATATATTAAAATTACAAAGTACATTCTAAGTCATTTTTAATTTCACTCAACTATTAATTTCATAATAAATTTATTTTTACTTATAAATTAAAATCTGATATTAATTTTGAGATTTAAATTATCCACGACATAAATATTAAAAAAAATATAAATCATAAAATAACAAAATATTAATTTATTGAAAATTTTAAAAATATCATTGAAAAAAATTAATAAAAAAAACTATATTACATCGGGCGTGGAGGTGGTGGCGGAAGGAAGAAATGGCAAATGGCGGTGGTGGGCGGCCGAATTTGGGCGTGGCGATGGTCGATTTGGGCATGGAGGGCAGTGGCGGTGGCGGATCTGGGGTTGGAGGGCAGTGGCGAGCGAGGGCGAGGGCGGTGGCAGCGGTGAGTGTGGATGATAGTGATGGCGGTGGCGTGGATGGTGGCAGCGACCGAGCTTGAAGAGAAAAGAAGAGAGAAGAGGTGAAAACAGTGGATGTTTTTCGTGTTTTAGATTGAGGGGTTGGTTTTGGCTGAAAACAGCTAAAATGTGTTTTTGGCGTTTAGGGTTTTCTGTGTAAATTTTGTGTTTTGCAAAATGTGTTTTTGAAAATGGGTAAGTAAACGTGTTTTGAAAAACTGGAAATAGAAAACGGGCTGAAAACACCACAGAGAACATGCACTTAAGCTCCTTAAATCGTTTCTGGTAGGATTCCACACTCCCGGTCTATTTTAGCTTATTAAACTCCTGACAATGTCCACCATGCTTCTTTCCTCGAAGCGTTCTTTCAATTTTTCTGAGAACTCTTCCCAAGTGTGGATCCTTCCCACTCTCACATCGTTGGTACCAAGCGTCCACTACCTAGGATTAACTCCTTCAAAAGGTTGGTCTCTCCATTCGAGGCATAGGAAACCCCGGTGGCTGATGATTAATTTGGTCATCTCTTCTTCTTCTCATGAATCCTCCTATTTCCTCCTCTGGTTCAATCTAATTTTCCCGGTGGTCATTTCCTTGGTTCATCATATTCTCTCCTAGAATGGTTCAATTCTACCTCTAGGAGAAAAGTCAGGTGATAGTCTTACCGTATGCTGACGGGTAAACATCATCATAAATTGTTGCATCTAAGCTCCTAATTGCTCTCGCACCCTCGCAATGGAGCCATCTAGCCTGCGCTTCAATCCTTCCATGGAGCTCTCGACGTTGCGATCCAACGCTACAATCGCTTCATGCTCCCTCGTAGCCCCCAACTCCAACTGATCGACCCGATTGTGAAAATCAACCAGAGACGAGCTGACTTGTTGCAGCTGCATCTCTAATCCCTTCATCCTAGTACCGTCTGCCATTGACTCAATACCTTCGGCCGAGAACTGGAGTTCTGATACTAAGTTGTCACAGCCCAAGCATGACAATGACTTTCTTCCAATTTGAGTAGGATCGGAGGTTGTATTGCTCAGAACAAAGCAAGAACAGAGACGATAGTGAGAGAGAAAAGAGATAAAAGAGAGAGTAGAGAAGAACGATAGAGGGAAGTAGAAATCAATAATTCTCATTCATAGTTTGCATAGTCGTGTAACGGACTATATATAGGCTGCCCAAGGGCAGATTCTCTCAGCCTGGCCGTTGCAATAAACAGCCAGCTGTCCACATGCCTAAGGAATATTCTAATGTCGTTTAAACAAGAACCGACGGCCAAGCGTGACCTGAGCGAACAGAAGAAATTAAAATTATAGTAAATTGCAGCCATAGGAGACGGCCAAGCGTGACAGTGACCTGAGCGAACAGGTAAACCAAAAAAAATTGGTCCATTTTAATTTTTTTATCCAGAAGTATTAAATAAAACCTTGATTTTTAAAAGTGAATTCCTTTAATTGAGGGGTAAATTTAGTCCTTGTGAAGAAAAAAATAAAAAGAACCGACGGTTCTTTAATGGTGTCATCCATTGAGTTTGTTTTGTTTTCTTGTAGATTTTCTCTGTTAATCCATGAGATGCTTTGACTTACAGTTGTCTAAAATGGCATTATAGTTATTAATTTGGATGAGAATGATATCCTTGGCCGTATTATCTTTACCTGTTTTGGAGCTTGCAATTCAAGGTGACTAATTAGTCAATAATGTCTTGGATATCCTGTGGGTTTTATTTTCCTTTAAGATAACAAAATTAAGATATCACCATCCAAGTAGTTAGAGTTTGATTAATGTGGAGTCTAGGAAGGTGCTTAATTTCTGGGTTAGATATCATTATCCTTTGTTGTTAAGATTATGACAGTAGGCTCAAGTGAGTTCATCATGTGCAACATAGGCCAACCCCAGGAAGGGAACTGTAAGGCTTACAGGGCAAGGATGTGCAGTGGAGCAGGTGTTACTGCTCGTTGTTTAGGAAATAAATCTTGTCTCCTGAGCTTTGACTCTTGATATGTGATAGGCAGTATGGAAAATGTGGCGAGTCATTTCTGAATGTTGATAAACAAGAAAATGTGGGAAATTTTACTTTTTTCCATCCCTGTAAAATTGGGACAAACCAAATATTTTATCTTGGCTTACTAGCTTTTGTGTTTCTTATCAATAAAAATGCAAGATTTCAACTTTAGGGAAAGCATGGTTTACCTGTGGTAATGGGCATCTGGCTTACTACTCTTCACAGAACTTTCAATGTGTACGTTTCTCATATAACCTGCTATATAATTATTTCCTTTAGTATGTGGCCAAACGTGCATTCTGCCAAGGATGTTTGCATTTTTTACCTGATTTAGTAATGTCTTTGCCTACCAAGGATGTTCGCATGTTTTTTACCTGATTTGATAATGTCTTTGCCTACGACTCTTAAAAGTGCAAGTCAACTTGTTTCTTCTGCACGTACACAAGGAAAAATTATGTCACGGCCATAACGTACATTTATTGGCATCCTTATGGCCATAAAGTACACTTATCCTTTCAGCCTCAATCCTTATTGCATCCCTGCTTTACTGGCCTGGGGAACTACATTGTGGTAAGTCATGCTGGAGAAACTTGGTATCTTGTTATTTTTGCTGGGGAAAAAGTGGCTGCTCAGAAAGTTAAATGAGATGCCACGTAGATGCATCTTGTAATTAAAATGATCAATTGGAGAATGGTTGCGTTGAGCCCCGTTCATTTTACATGATACAGCTTCCATGTTTTCAAACTTCAGTCGGGAAGGAAAATCAGAGTAGAAATGGATTCACAGTTTCAGTATGTTGTACTGACCCTTTGGCCGCGTCTTTGTCTAGCCATGTGTAAAGTTTTTGGCTTTTTTTTTTTTTTTTGGGTGCTAAGATAGCCATTTGTTAAGTTAAAATGAAGGACTTCCAAGATTAATTGTGCTCGGAGTTAGTCTTTAAAATCTTTTTTTTTTTTTTTTATGTTCTTCATTCACTGTTTACATCAACATCTTCCTCAGTTTCTTGTTCTTGCATCGATCAATGTTAATGCGTTACTGGGATGGACCTTTCCTTTTAGTTAAGAGTGACTGTCTAATAAAAAGGCTAATGCTGTATATTTGAGCATTTATATATTTTTCAAAATGCAGGTAATTTGGAAGCAGACTCCACTCGGAGGGAGGAGGCCATATTTTGCTTGGGTGTGCAGTAGTAGTATTTCATCTGGCACTTCCAAATTGCATCTTGGTTTGCCATCATCTTCTTTAGTTTTTTTGTTTTTTTTTTTTTCGTTTTTGTTTTTTTTTAAAGTTTAGATCTTTGACTATGAGTGGTGTCAATTAAAGATTGGGGCTGCTGTTAGTGTTTGGAAGGGATTTTTGGTGTTATTGTCTTGTGGCAGTTTCTTTTTTTCCCAGCAATTATGTGTCCTCTGGCACTTTCGAAATCATCATCCTTCATTCAAAGTACGTGAATACCTGTTTGATCTGCTTGCTTCTTGTAAAGGTTCTGTGGGTTTTTTTAATTTTTATTTTATTGATTTATCCTCTCTCCCACCCTCCTCTCCTCTCTCCTCCTGTGTGTTACTATTTCACCATATGCATGATGTTACCCACACAATGTGTGGGTTTAAGTTAAAAGTGTATAAATTGTTTTGTATGAGAAAAGTTACATTAATTTTTATGCAATTCTAAACATAATTTAAATACATCATTAAATGTGATATTTATATAAATAATTTTAAAGAATAATATATTACACAGTCAAAAGTGTGAAACTAGATTAGGTTAACTCTAAAATTATTAAATAAATGGTTGAATACTTTCTCGACATTACTAATCGCGAATCAAAGTTTCAGAATATAGTTAGGGATATAAATAGTAATAAAATGTTCTTATTGAAAATAAAGATCATTCATCAAATGGCATGACTATTTGGAAAATAATTACAATTCATTTACCATTTAGTTACAATTTATCTTCTCAATTGAAGAGAAATTTGGAAAGGTGTTAGTTTATTGGCTTTCTCAAATTAAATTTAATATTTAACTTTATTTAAACAACGTGATTTTGTTGTGTTTTGAATTTGATTTGTTCTTGCCAATCAACTCAATTTATTAAGATTACACGAATGTTGTTCAAAAACTATAAATTACTAAAATTTTAGAGGTGAAAATGAACTAAAATAAAGGACTCTTATATAAGTGTTCTATTAATAAAATTTCTTTTAAAGTTTTAGTGTTTGGTGGGGTTTGATTAATCGTAAACAAATCATAAGAATTATTTTGTTGGGTTCAATAATAAATAAGGACGATGAATTCTTTTTGTTAAAAAAATAAATAAAGAGAAAAAGAAATGAGAAATTAATAAAGATGAATGGTATTTTAAAAATTTTAATTAAATTAAAATTAAATAACGACAAAAGATTAGTGGGATAAGATTGAAAAAGTTGCAAAAAATTATTATTAGTCTCAAATACAACCTACTTTTAATGCAAACTTTAGGGGTATGAGTACATTTCTTTTTTACTGGGGAATAAATAGTTTTACCTGTAATATTATTTTAATGATAGTTTAGGGGTTTAAATGTAATTGAACCGAAAACCCCTAACCCTAATTCGATTTTTTTATTCCTATCTTGGCAATCTCGTTTCTTCTCAATGAATCGAAGAGCTCTGCAACCCATCCGGTTCTCGTGTGTTCATCGATTCTTCAGGTCCCTTTTTCTGTCTATCATACAGATTTTGAGATCTTCTTGTTCTTGTTTTTCTTATGTTATTTGGTTACAAGTGAAACGAGTCAGGTTTAGATTTAGATTCACAGTTGTTCGCTGGCTGTGTGTTGCAGATCAAGAGATTAGAATTATGGCGTACGCTGCAATGAAGCCGACAAAGCCGGGATTGGAGGAGCCGCAGGAGCAAATCCACAAGATCAGGATCAATGTCAAGAACCTCGAAAAATGTGGCTTTCGCTCTGTGATTTCTATTAAATCCTTATAAATTGTCTTGTCTTTTTTGTGCTAGTCTCCTTTTTCCATAATTTAACGCGCTCCGCATGGTTTGAATTTTTTATTTTATGTTTATACAGTTATATAACACTAGTTTAACTGGGGTTTCTTCTAGTACTCTTTAGGGTTTAGGTTTAGTTTTCTGTGTCTACTTATGAGTTGTGTGAACAATTTTTTTGTGCATTTAAAGCAGGATCGTGCTAGTTTCTAGGTATGAAGCACATGTCATTTTTCCCCATTTTCCTGATTGTCATGACGTTACAGTTAAACCTAATAGGGAGGAACTGGGGATAGTGGGTGTTAAAGTAAGCATGAATAATCATACTTCTGAAAATTTCTACACAGACGAACATATACTGCCTTACAAGAGATTAAAGTCTTCTAGAGGAACAATATTTCCAACTTCATATTGTATAAGTTAGTTTTTCAGTCATCAAATGTCTAGTATCTCTGCATATTTCTGACATTTTGTTCCTTTTGTTTTCTGTGAATTGATAGATTGTGCTGATTCGGTACTTGGTGCGAACGACAAGAGGCTGAGGGTGAAATTTCCTGTGAGAACGCCCACCAAAGTTCTTGACGTTACTACTAGGAAGTCCCCTTGTGGTAAAGGTACTAATTTATGTACTAATTAAGTGGATAATTGCATCTGGATTAATTGATGTAATTATATTGTTCTTGTTATTGTTTGTTATACGAGTAAAAACTGTAGGCCTAAAATTTCTCTGAGTTGTTATTGTCCAATAAGACAATCTTTGATAGTTTGATGAATGGGATGTTTGACAATTTAAGTACCAATATGTGCGAAATCTGAACAATACTTAGATGAGGATGTTACAGTCAATATGTGGTCTCATACAAAAACAAAAAAAAGAAGAAGAAGATAGAATTAAATGAGGTAATTGAATTTTAGAGCGATGTGTATTGAAAATAATACCATTGTGATGCAATTAAGTTCATCTAAATATATGTAGAGAAGATCAGTAGAGGCAGTAAGAGAGGTAGAGGAGGATTAAAAAAACTTGGTGAAAAATTCTTAGATCCGACATGAGAGGTATAATGATATTATAAAAGATATGGCTATAGATAATGATTGAGAACTAAAATCTATGTGACTTTGCCTAGCAGAATTGAGAATCGTAATGATTATTCTCATATAAGTTTAGTTATTTTGTTGCCAGTATTTATTTGCTTACAATTTTTTTGCCTTGCATGGTCTAATGTAATTAAGGTAAACCCATTGCAAATGCAGAGAAGATTGAAAATCATGTGTTGCTCCCCTGTTAAATATTGTGTTGTGGTTCATGCATGATGTTGTCCATGCGGTCCAATTAGGTAAAGAAGGGATCAAGCTATAAACAAATGGCATTTCAATCTTGCTCTTGGGTCACATGACCAAAAAATGCCTCTAGGACTATTATTTGCTTCTCGCTTCTTCACAGACATCCACAGCCCACAGGAGCAAACATCTTCTGGGGGTACACTTATTTCATCCTAAAAATCTTTTTCATTTGGCATTTTCTGTGGCTAACTTGTTTCCTTCTTTTTTGCAGTGATGGATTTCATGGGGGCAGCTGCTCAACTAAGGCACGGAGGTGCATCTTGCGCACCAAAAAGGCATATGCACCCCGCCTCTCATAAGCGCCTTCGCCTCAACTATAAGGATGCGAGTACTTCAGTTGTTGTACCCCTCGCCAATCCAGTCGCCTCCGTGGCGGATGTAACGGCTCAAGATCCACTGCCGCCACGCGAAGCTATTTCTCCTCCTCCTTTCGAAGCTGATCGATTAAAGGGTCCTCCCCCCGCTCTTGGTCCTCAGTTTGATGAAGAGCTTCCCTCGCGCTTTGATTTGGACGAGCACCATCGCTACAATCGGGCCGACAACAATCGACCCTTTTTCCCCTTCCGAAAGCATCGGAGGATCCTAGATGCGGAGTTAAGCCAGAGGACCCCTCCCATTCTCCCGGAGATAGGGGAGCCCAGCCTACGCTTGACGTTGCTCCCCAACGGGCGGAAGGTTAGAGGTGATCACTTTCAGGTTTATCCTGGGGTGATCGACTCTGACTCTGTGGCAGAACCGGGGGTCGGTGCTAGTCTCATATACTCCACCATCTTACCTAGAGACGAGCAACGGTTTTTTGGGAATGTCCCCCAGATTCTCGATGGCCCTGAGAGACAGTTGATTGAGGTAAGCTGTTGGGCTATACTTGTCTGTTCTTGAAAGCAACTGAATTCCTTCTAATATTCTTCCTTCTGATATTGTTAGGGGCTTCAAGGAATGGTGGTGGCCAACGCACAAGTGCGGGCCTACCACCGATTTATGAAAAGGAGATAAAAGGATGGAGGAGAAAGAGAAAGAGATGGGACGCGGATGCACGGTTGTTAAAGGACCCACAATAGGCAATTGGAGCGTGAGGTCGAGGAACTACGCTCCCAATTGTTAGAAGCACGTTCCGGTTCCTCGACCCTCAGGGAGGAGGTCCAAGATCTTCAGCAGGCCAAGGAAAACTGCCAACGAGAGTTAGGTGAACTACGGACGACAAACAAGGCACTCCTCCTGAAGAATTCCATTCGGACCACCGAGTTGGCCTCTAGTCGGGCTCGGGAATTCACACTTCAAAAGCAACTGGGAGTTTCCGAGCAACGACTGGAGGACAGCCGCTCTGCCATTCGAGCGAAGGCGGTTAGGGAATACCGACTCTCCAAGGACTGCTACGATAGGAAGGAGCGATACGCCATTTGTTTCATGAAGTACGGCTTTTACCTCGCTCGCTCTTTCCTTGAGTCACAACGTCCTGGGGAGATGTTTCCCGAGCTAACCTTCACCCCGGAGGTGGAGGATTTTGAGGTCCCGGATTGGCGGCGCTATGATCCGGATCCTACGAGCCCAAGTACTTTCCTTGATTCCCAACTGGAGGATGACTTGGAAAACCTTACGGGCCCTTGGGAGCCATATTCCCAAGACCTTAGGCGTGGCGAGTGATCGACGCCCTCTGGGACTTGGAAGCTACCAGCCAAGATGAGGCCGAGGACTTAGTCCCTCGGGATGCTCCTTCAGCAGTTGACCATCCATCGGCCTCTCTTTCTACTCTAGCAGCAGACGGCGTTTGGTGTAGAATTTTTGTATGTATTTTCTTTTATTTTTCCGATGTATTTCATTTTCTCTTAAATGTAACTTCCTTTTTCATGAATAAAAGTTACTTCTTGTCTCCTTTTTCCTTGCTCCTTTGTGTTGATTGTTTCTGCATCGAAATGTTAGTTCATCACAAGGTATAAGGAAAATAACAAATTAAGTAACCTTTAAAACAATAACTCACTTGTGTGTTAGTGACAATAAATTGGTTGACGCTAAGATGACCCTGTTATGTGCGTATGTAGATCACAGGTCATATTTTGACTCAGGGGTTTTTTTTTTTAACTTGGTGCTTAAACTATTTAAATCATATTTCTCAATGGATCGTGGACGGTTTTAACCTATTTTGACAGTTTGGATTGCGCGTATAATTTAAATCCCATGATAGACCTTTAGCAATTTCCAAGTGGTAACCCTTAATTAGTTTTTGATTTCCTTATTGTCAAGCTAAACAAGTTAGATTGTTTGCGAGACAATTTTTAATTCTTTCATTGTTAGAAAAAACAAGTTAAATTGTTTGTGGGACTACGAGTCTTTTTATTTCTTTAAGATATTTAATTCTTTCATTGTCAGACTAAATAAGTCAACTTGTTTGCAGAAAAATGAATCTTTTATCTCTTTGTAAGATGATGACTCAAAATCATTCGATCGTTTAACCTAGTCATACATCTTTCTTTGCCTTGAAAAATAAGATACGCAAGTAAAGATACTTACACCATGTACACAAACAATAATTTTTTTATGTGGTTAAGCCAATTATGCCTAGGTTCATAGTCTTATTTAGAGCTCATTTCATTATTCGTTTGAGGCATAAATACAATATAAGATATTTATATATCAAGAGGGAAATACAAATCGAGATGATTGACAACCCATTGTTTGGCCTTGAAGCGTTTGTAAGATGCAAGTGTTAGGCTCGATCATCTCTTGAATGTAGTATGGCTCTTCCCAATTTACTTGTAGCTTTTCTTCCTCCCGAAAGGCATTAGTGATCGTTGTTTTGCAGAGAACCAAGTCTTCATCTTTTAAGGGTCTGTCCTTTACTTGGGAGTTGTAATAACTTGCAATTCTCTTATGGTAGGTGACTATATGTATGACAATCTTATCCCTTTATTCTTTTATAAGATCCAAATTCTTTCGTAGGGATTCAAAATTGTTGTTGTCATTGAAAGCACATAGCCTGAGAGATTTAATTGTAACTTCCACAGGTATCAAAGCTTTTGTCCCATATACCAATTGAACGGAGTTCCATTAATGGACACTTTGCTTGTGGTGCGATATGCTTACAAAATGGTTGGCAATTCTTCCATCCTAACTCATTTTACTCCCTCTAAGTGAGTTATTAAACCATGCAAGATTGTTCGGTTACTAATTTTGACTTGTCTATTAGCTTGGGGGTATGCTACCGAGGCAATCCGTAATTGTATTCCCAAGCATTTGTAGAAACTTCGAAAAACTTCACAATCAAACATCTTGCCAAGATTAGTGTTAATGACCCTTGGTGCTCCAAATCTGCATATTATGTCTCTCCATACCATGGATTCCACTTTCTTTGTGGTGGTCGTGGCTAAAGTCTCAACTTCAATCCATTTTGTGAAAAAGGCCATTGTTATTGGGAGGAATTTGGTTTGGCTTGAAGGTTAAGGGAAATGACCTAAGATATCCAACCCCTATTGGGAAAAGAGTATTGGTTGGAATGTAACTTGTAGTTTAGACATTTGAGCAAATTGAATAAGGGCATGTCTTTAACATTTATCGCACATTTTAACCTTTTTGAAGGCATCTTGTTGTAATGTCGATCAAAAGAATCTAGCTCGCAATCCTTTTGTTGTTAGGGCTCTTAATCTCAGATGTTTTCCACTACCATTTGAACTTCTATTAAAGTATATTTAGCTTCTTGAGAACCATGGTATTTAAGGAGTGACATAATAAAGGCTTTTTTGTATAAAGTTCCATCAATAAAAGTGAATCCAGTTCCATGTAATTTTTTTTTTTTTTTGCTTCCACTAGATTATAAGGGTAATTCCCTTCCAATGAGATATCAATGAATAGGTGTTTTCTAGTCTCTCATGGTTTCAATGCTCAACACCTCATTGTCTTCAATGCTGGGTTTATGGAGGACCTCCACAAACATCATTCTCCTAGTTGTTTCTTTTGTTGATACCAGTTTAGATAAGGCATTAGCATAACTATTGAGGGATATGTTGATTTATATTAACTAGAAGCTTTAGAATGATTGTGCGAGAGCCTTGATCTTCTGTAGGTATTGTCCCATAACTTTCTTGCTTGCCTCATATTTCCCATGGAATTGCTGGACTATTAATTGAGAATTGCTATGGGCCCCTAATTAGGATATCTCGAGCTTGCGAGCTAGATTCAAACTAGTGATTAATGCTTCATATTCAACAATATTGTTTGAATTAAAAAAAGCAAACCACAATGAGTATTCTAGGACTTCTTCTTCAGGGGTTATTGGGACTATTCTTGCCCCATTCCCTTGTGAGTTGTTTTATTAACAAATAACATTTGTTCTCATTTGTTTTCCCTATCTGACTTATACGCAAGTGTACATTCCACCATAAAGTTAGCTAAGGTTTATCCCTTAATTGCCTACCTTGGTTGAAACTGGATGTCATACTCACTCAACTCTATTAACCACTTGATGAGCTGGCTTGAGCATTTTGACTTTTCAAGATACACCTAAGTGGTCTGTTAAGACAATAATGGAATGTGCTTGGAAGTAGGATCTTAACTTCCTTGAGATAGTGACCAAGGTTAAAGCAATATTTTCTGTGAAATGATATCGCCATTTGGCACCTTAGAAAACCTTGCTGACATAATAAACAAGTCAATCAATTTGTCCTTCCTTTCTCAGTTGCACAACACTCATAGCTTTATCACTTACCCCCAGTTATAGATATAGTGACTCTCATTTTTAGCCAGGTTAAGAAATGAACCTTTTTTTAGTACTCTTTTAGAGCTTCAAAAGTTTTTTTACATTAGTTTGTCCATTCAAACCCTTTCAACCCTCAATGTTTGAAATAATGGCAAACTATGTTAGGAACTGACTCAACGCTATTATCATCCCCATCAATCATTAGGCCTTTTTTATTCTAGTATTTTTTTCTTGTCATGTTGGTTGTTTCTCAGGCCTTAAACGTCGAAGGGTTTTCAACCTCATATGTCCTCCTCAACAATCTTCTTGGAGGAATCTGATCTTCTTCTATGGATGTATTTTCCACAATTTCTGGGTATTTTTATTTCCAATGGTTCATTTGATCATCCATTATCTAGTCGTGGACTTCTTTTATCTCTCGATGTTGGGTAGCTATCGAGTGAATCTTTTGAGAAAGGGAAGGCTACAGATAAGTCTTTCGAGGAGGGAAGAACTGCGATTAAGTCCTTTGCAACTTCAAGTAAGGAACCTTTGGGAGTAAGTTATCTTCTTGTATCCCTAGGAGAGAGACTGAAGCAAGCAACAAATTCTTCAGGGTTGGTGGCAATGTACCACGAGGGACAAGGTTTTCCCACAGCCCCGCCATCTCTTGGAGTGCTTACATTCCATTTTCGTGTTGTCGTTGGAAGTAGGGGTGAGCATTTGATTATAACTGAACCGAACCCCCTGAAAATTCTTAACTAAACCAAACTGTTTGAAAGAGGGTAACCGAACCAAACCAACCAACAAAACCCACATAATCGAAATCAATTTAACTAACCACTGTTACCACCTGCCGGCAATTCCGATGATTAGAACCAATCATCAAATTCCCACAACAAGTATGTCTCATATATTAAAAAATAAGGTTGATCCAAAGCCTAATTTTTTATAGATCTAAAAATTAATTTTATAGTGAAAAATATACAAAAAAAGTTCCTAAAGAATTTACCTGACGAGGGGCTGAGATAGAGTGACTGGAGTCCATGGCGTCGGTGTCTTCATCAGAGATAGCGATGGCAGCCGCCTCCGTCGTCGCACTAGAGAGTTTGTGATGAAGTAATGAAGAACAAAAGGGGGAGAAAGGGCAGAGAAAGAGAAATGTGGTGGGGGGTGTAGCGGTGAGCCAGTTGGCACCGCGAAAGGGGGAGGGCGAAAGAACCAGAGAAAGGAAAGGGGAATGGAGGGTCGAATGGGGAAGAAAATATAGAGAGAGAGAGGGGGGAGGTAGTGAGAGAGAAGAGAAGATAGGGAGAGAGAGGAGGTGGGTTTCTGGGGGTTTATGTTGGGTTGGCGATGACAAATAGAATAAGAGGTGTTGGGCTTGTTAGCAGAGAGAAAGAGAGAGGGTTGTCTGGGAGTTCATGCTAGTGGAGGAGTACCACGTGCATTGCCGATTTGGTTAACCGAGTTAACTGATTCTTTTATAAATTAATAATCAAACCGAACCGGTTATTAAGAGTAACCAAATCGAACCAATAAAATCATCGGTTCGGTTCGGTTAATTTTGTTAATTCGAACAGTTACTCACCCTTATATTCTGCACAAGAAATCATTAGAGGAACTGGTTCAAACGTGCCTGAGAGATTAGGGGGATAAGTCTTCTGAAAGACCTCAGAGTGCACAAGAAACCTTGGCATCGAGTGATTGGATGCGTGAGTTTCTCACGGAAGTCCTGAGGAGTGAGTGAAAGTTCTATTCAATCTTGGTTGTCTCCCAGGAGACTAAGCCTTTACTTTTTTATGATTTTGTTGGTTAGTTGTGCTCATTGTTTGGTCCATCATTTACTGATTTTTGGTTTTTTGATCGATTTTCCACAGACAGAACCAATTGTTGTCGCTTACACACAATAATAAATTTGTTTGCAGTAGGAGAACGTCTTAGTTGGAGTTTGTAGGTGACCTCCCTTGTGGGCCATTCAATGTTTAAGTCAGTATCTTGGATTGAGTATAGAATGCAGAGAAAATAAAACTATAGTTAATGTAGAGTTCTGAGCATATTTCAACCGAATGGAGGTTATCTTATTTATAGATAGGATGACACCAAAAAAGTCATATTCTTCGGCGAACATATTGAATGGTCTTCCATATTTGTAGGCAAGCATATCAAAGATAGGTTTGCCTTGTTTTTCACGATCTTGTGTGAAAAATATCTGGAGATTAAACCTCTCAAGGTCTTTAAGTTTTCTGAAAAGGTTTCTCGTAATGTGTAGAGATAAATTTCTAGGTCTGGATGTTTCACAAAAATCTCTTGAACAAGGGTTTTCTAGTGACCAAGTAACCTATGAAGCTTTCTTAAAAGAATCTCTCAGAAATGTTGAGAAAGGCTTTCAATAAAAGTCACTCGTCTCTTAATATAAAGTCAATCAAGCCCTCAACCTAAGGTCATCAATCTCTTAGTCATTTTGATTTCTCGATCGCTTTAGTTTCTCAATCATCCTGATCTTTCAATCATTTTGATTTTTTTATGGGTCTCATTAAACATAACAAAATTTATTTAAATTATATGATTTTTTTGTGTTTTGAATTTGACTTCTACATGCCAAGCAAATCAATTTATGTAAACACTTTGGTTGGAAGTTGTTAACTAAGATTACATAGAACTTTTAAAGGTGAAAATAAACTATAATAATGGACTCTTATACAAAAGTTCTATTAATAAAGTTTCTTTTAAATTTTTAGTGTTTGATCGGTCCAATTGAACTTAAACAAATCATAAGAATTATTTTGATGAGTTGAATAATAAACAAGAAAGATGAAAAAAAAAATAAAATAAAAAAGAAATAAGAAAATAATAAAGATGAATGGTATTTTAAAATTTTTAATTAAAATTAAATAACAATAAAAGATAATTGGGATAAGATTTAAAAATTAAAAAAAAAATATTATTAGTCTCAAATACAACCTACTTTTAATGCAAACTCTAGGGGTATGAGTACATTTCTTTTTTCACGTGGAATAAATAATTTTAACTGTAAGATAATATTAGTTTTAAGGGGTTAACTGAAATTTGATAATAGTTTAGGGGTTCAAATGTAATTGAACCTAAAACCGCTAACCCTAATTGGATTTATAGTCCTATCATAGCAATCTTGTTTCTTCTCAAGGAATCGAAGTGCTCTGCAACCCATCCGGTTCTCGTGTTCATCGATTCTTCAGGTCCCTTTTTCTGTCTATTGCACAGATTTTGAGATCGTCTTGCACTTGTTTTAGTTATGTTATTTGGTTACAAGTGAAACGAATCGGGTTAAGATTAAGATTCACATTTGTTCGCTGGCTGTGTGTTGCAGATTAAGAGATTAGAATTATGGCGTACGCTGCAATGAAGCCGACAAAGCCGGGATTGGAGGAGCCGCAGGAGCAAATCCACAAGATCAGGATCACCCTGTCCTCCAAGAATGTCAAGAACCTCGAAAAAGGTCTCTTTTGCTCTGTGATTTCTATTAAATCCATATAAATTGTCTTGTCTCTTTTGTGCTAGTCTCCTTTTTCCATAATATAACGCTCCGCATGGTTTGAATTTTTGATTTTATTGTTTATACCGTTATATAACACTAGTTTAACTGGGGTTTCTTCTAGTACCCTTAGGGTTTAGTTTCTGTGTCTACTTATGAGTTCTGTGAACAATTTTTTTTTTTTATGCATTTAAAGTAGCATCGTGCTAGTTTCTAGGTATGAAGCACATCTGTTTTCCCCCTTCTTCCTGATTGTCATGACGTTACAGTTAACCTAATAGGGAGGAACTGGGGAAACATCCATGGTGGGTGTTAAAGTAAGCCTGAATAATCATACTTCTGAAAATTTCTACACAGAGGAACATATGCAGCCTTACAAGAAATTAAAGTCTTCTAGAGGAACAATATTTCCAACTTCATATTGTATAAGTTAGTTTTTCAGTCATCAAATGTCTAGTATCTCTGCAAATTTCTGACATTTTGATCCTTTTGTTTTCTGTGAATTGATAGTTTGTGCTGATTTGGTACGTGGTGCCAAGGACAAGAGGCTGAGGGTGAAAGGCCCTGTGAGAATGCCCACCAAAGTTCTTCACATTACTACTAGGAAGTCCCCTTGTGGTGAAGGTACTAATTTCTGTACTAATTAAGTGGATAATTGCATCTGGATTAATTGATGTAATTATATTGTTCTTGTTATTGTTTGTTATATGAGTACAAACTGTAGACCTAAAATTTCTTGGCTAGTTGTTATTTTCCAATAAGACAATCTTTGATAGTTTGACGTATGGGATGTTTGACAGTTAAATTCCAATATGTGTGAAATATGAACATTACTTAGATGAGGATGTTACAGTCAATATGTGGTCATACAAAAAAAAGAAAAAGAAAAAGAAAAAAAGAAGATAAAATTAAATGAGATAATTGAAGTTTAGAGCGATGTGTATTGAAAATAATACTATTGTGATGCAATTAAGATCATCTAAATATGTGAAGAAGATCATTTGAGGCATTATAAGTAGAGTGGATAAAATGAAAGAAATATGTAGTAAGAGAGGTAGAGGAGGATTAAAAAAAAAATTGGTGAAAAATTCTTAGATCAGACATGAGGTATAATGATATTATAAAAGATATGGCTATAGATAATGATTGGAGAACTAAAATCTATGTGACTTTGCCTAGTAGAATTGAGAATCATTATGACGATACTCATATAAGTTCAGTTTTTGTTGCCTTGCATGGTCTAATGTAATTAAGGTAAACCCATTGCAAATGCAGAGAAGATTGAAAATCATGTGTTCTTCCCCTGTTAAATATTGTGATGTGGTTCGTGCATGATGTTGTCCATGCGGTCCAATTAGGTAAAGAGGGGATCAAGCTGTAAACGAATGGCATTTCAGTCTTGCTCTTGGGTCACATGACCAGAAAATACCTCTAGGACTATTATTTGCTTCTTGCTTCTTTATGGGTTTTTGAAGAGAAACTTCTGCTGAAGTGTGTGGCATTCACTTGTGCCCAACAAAATACAATTTTTTGTTGATTACTTGTATGAATTCTTGTAAGCTCATGTAAGATTTTTTTATGAATTCTTTTCTTTGCTATATGGTCCAAATTGATGCTCTTTTTTATTAAGTTTGTTTGGATTGACACAAAAGAGGAGAAAAGGGTGGGGAATGGAAGTGAAAGGTTTCCCTCTTATTTGCTTGGTGGGTAGAAAGGGAAGTAGGAAGAAGAGTCCATAAACATTTTCTTACTGTAATCTCAATTAATAAAGGAGGATGAGCATTGGTAGCAATGATAAGGTTACTCCTTTGTGACTAGAAACCAAGGTGAAGTTGTGGAAACAGCACCTTTGGGCTTGCAAATCAAGGATAAAACCATGTAAGAAAACTACCATCTCTTGACTCATTTCAAAGCATGGAACCTCGTGCACTAGGGATGCTTTTTAGCCTCAATTAATAAAAGAGTTCTTTATGTGATACCAGCATAAATTTTTTGCAGTTTACAAAATCAAAGTGTGAGTGCCTCTACCCATTTTCTCCATATGCAATTTTTGCTGTTGCAAGGAGTGCACTAGCAGTATCATCTGCACCCTCAAATGCTGCCTTGAATATGGCTTCTTGTGAAGATGATTTGGAGCATAGAATGTTTTGGCTTCTGATATATGTAGATTGCATTGCATCTACACTATCATTTGGTTCTGGTTTCCTTTTGTATGGAGATCCTGATCATCTTTTGGAACAGAAAAGCTGTGTTGAAGCAAATTAGTAATTAGGGGCGTATAATTTTGTATTTTTAACAATTTATAGTGTTAATTATGCTGGTTATTGTGAACTCATGTACGTCTCACACGAAGTAATTTTTTTTTGGGAGCAAGTAAAATTTAGCAGTATTGGGGAAAGCTGAAAGATCAGCAACTGATTATTCTAGGGATTGACAATTGTTGATTGTAACATATGTTCTAGCCTTGCTCCCCATTGATATCAAAACTTAACAACGTTGCACAATTTCTGTCACTGAAACCCTCTTTCTCCTACACTCTGTTTCCTAGGTACCATTTAAGGTTTGCAGTGTGATATCGTACTCTCTTTTCTTGAGCATAAATCTGTTAACGCAGCTGAAACATGGCTAGGCTAGCATTCAGATGATTCTGGAACTTGCATTGGCATATTCTGATGATTGTGTCCACAGGAACCAACACTTGGGACAGATTTGAGTTGCGTGTCCACAAGCGAGTGATCGATTTGTTCAGCTCCCCTGATGTTGTTAAGCAAATAACTTCCATCACCATCGAGCCCGGTGTTGAGGTTGAGGTTACAATTGCAGATTCTTAGATGTGCCTCTGTCGTACTAGTTAGTCTCCGAACATGGGAATTGAGATTTGTGTTAAGAGTTAGTAAGATTTTGCCATTCCAAGTTTAAATTTAAAAGGCCTGTTTGTTGTGAGGAGCTGGAACCTCTGTTCTGTTGTGGTTTTATTCAATTGCATGCTTGTTTTTTTGTTAATCCAGTGAACCACCAGCCTTCCCAAGGGAACCCAAGAGGCGCTTCGTATTTATGGTCAGTGAACTTAGCCTTTTTAACTTCCCAAGGAGAAGGTTTTTTTTTTTTTTTTTTTGGGGGGGGGGGGGTTAAGCTTTGTGGCTCTGATGATTCGTAAATTTTAAAATTTACGTCTTCAGACTTTTCATTTCAAAATTTGTCATGACATTTCTAAATAATTGGCCAGGGCTCCTCTAGAATTTAGGCCATTTGAGGAGGGGGGTCCAACAGGGTTATTAGATCTTGTTGGAGTGGTTTAAAATACCACTTTCACCATTAAAATATTTTTAATTGTTCTGGCACAAATTTTGAAATTAACATAACTTGATTAAACCAGACTATAATGGGTATATATTAGTTTGTTTTATTGAGTGGATTTATTTTGGGTCCAAAATCTTATAATAAAAATGTTATTTTACAGTGTTTGTACATCAATACATTGGACTTCTATTGAATAAAAAATGTACAATATGTTAAAAAATAAAGACAATGTCCGAACTCTGTGGATGAGTAGTATTTTTAAATTGAGAATGTTATATTATTCATATCTTATAAATAGAATGTTGTTAAGAGGAGAGATGTGGGTCTCACCTCCTCTCTCCAAACATATGCCTGCATTTGTGTCAAGTTTTAAATAGAAAATGACTGATAAATACTATGAAATTTTTGCTCTTTATTAACTAATAATATTATATTAAAAAATATAACAAATGTCAAATAGTCGTCGTCGATGATAATCAACGAATCATTAGATTTTAGAGTACACTAGTAATATATGATAGGTGCTTGTAGAGGTTGAAAGCTAGAAGCCCATACCCAACTTAGGAAATTGGTGAGGTCAGGGTCTGGGCTTGACCCATCAGCCCAATGCTTAACTAAATGCAGTGGGGGACGAAGTTCTTCTTACAAAATTTTTATAGGAAAACATATTAACAAAATAAAATGGCAATTTTATATGATTTTTTCTTTTAATGGGGGGTAAAAACTGAGGGTCTTTTCATTGCGTAACGGTATATGAATAAAAATATAGAATTATGTTATGTGGCTCACTAGTGACCATATATTGAGAAGAAAATACTACTAAACTCTATACTAGTTTAAAATTCAAAAATTACCAATATACCATCATTTTAATTATATTTTCTATATGTAAAGTTATAGATTTAAATTATGAAAATGGTTTCTTTATAATATAAATGTAAGGCAGTTGATGGTCCCCTCTTGAATTCCTTCAAAAAATTAATAACCTAAACTTGTTTGAATATAGATTTAATTTAAGTTGAATGAATGATTAAGTGTTAAACAATGTTCAAAAACCACTCGTGGAAGTAGGGGTGGGGAGGGTTTCAATTCAAAACCAATTATTAAGCAATAATTTTAGATTAAAATAAAATCACAATTTTTAATAAAAATGTGATAAAATAATAAAAAAAAATCCTATAATTTTCCATTGACGTGGCACGTATCCAGAGAGAGCCACCAAAATAATACTGGGGAAAGTTTGCAAGGCAATGTGGAATGAGCAGAGAAAGGGGAAGGGAAAACAAACCAACCAACCAACCAAATAAACAAAACCACAGGAGAGGGCAGCCAGCAAGACTTCATGTAATAATAAAGCATAATTTTCCTAAAACGCATACTTCATTTGCTATTTTTGTTCCCATTTGGCCCAACAAATCAAATCCAATCAACCCAGAAACGAGAAGACAAGACGCCTCACCAAACAAGGTTAACGTTGGTACTCGCGAAATCAACGTTGTTTTTTGCCTCTCTTGTGCACAACTTTAGATACATTTTAAATCATTGCCTCTCTTGAGATATATTTTAAATATCTCAATATCTTAAAAGTATATTGTATTCATCTTTTCTTAGTTGTCACACCTACTTCCCTTATTTATATACAGCACACCCATCCTTTTAAAAAAAATAAAAATATTAGTTAAACATTAATGATAGTTATATATTATGTGTCGTATTAATAAAAATTATAATAATAAATGTACTAAAATTAAAAGTTCAAAAGTGGAGGTCTTGGATATACAAAGAGTGGGGGTTGGGGGTTATGGGACCATGGGTGATTATTAGTTTGGTTAACTAAGCTTTTAGTGAAATCCGCGAAGCAATCAATGAAATAATTTAAGGCTCTTTCGGCCTCTTTATGTTCTTTTGGGTTTTGGGGAAAGAGGGTGATGGGCATGCCCCCATGGCTCTAAGCTTTTGTTAAAATCATCATCTCATCGAATCTTTTGTTAAATCAAACAGTTTTTGTTTGTATTAATTATTCGTTAGTTAGATATGCAATTTAGTTCATTCGGTTATTTAGATTAGTCAGCTAAACAAAATAGAATTCCAAAAAATTGATGAAATTCACAAGGGCTGCGATTGCCTAGTTACGGGGCTGACCCACTCCCACCTGCTGCCCTGCGTTGGCCCAAAGGGTAGGGTACGGTTCACGCGCCGCCGTGGTTGGCCTTCCACCGGCGACCCATTATTTTAGGATGACACTTTTGATTGGTCTGATTTGTTAGACTAAATCAGCAGAGACAACCGGTGAAAGGTTCAATCTAAGTGAATCATACAATAATGCAACTGTAGAATGCATTCTTCGTCCATCTTTCCTGTTAATTCAGTCTAATAAATATATTTCTTTTTGAACTAACTTATACATAAACAAAATTAAATTAAAACGAAATGATTAAATTTAAATTGACCATTACTTGGGATTGAATCTTGAATATTAATTTAAAGAGTAATGCTATTTATTTTTAATAGGAATGGACAATACTAGTCTGACAATTTATGTGAAATATATATCTGAAGAAGAAAAAAAAATATTTAATAAATTTTATTTTGAAATCTTTTAAATAACTATATAATACCAATTAAACCTTTTGAGGTATCACCTTTGTTCGCCTCAAAGATAAAAAAAAATAGCGTTAATCTTTTATTCGTGTCGAGCATTTCTTATCTTACCTGATACACACGTGTCAACCCTCCCATTGCCGCAACCCCCTCCCCTCGAACACATACCTCTCCCCCTTCTCTCCCCCACACATACATACATAGAAATAATTTTATATTTTTTAAATATTATTATAAATTTTTAATTATAATTTTTTCAATTAAACTTATAGTTACTTTGATAATTACAATTATAACTATAACTAATAATTTATTTATTTTTTAAGTGTAACATAATTTATATATATATATTTTTTTAACAGTATCTGTCAGATAAGAGTGTAACCGAATCAATCAAATTGCTTAAAAGGGTTTGATGTAATTTAAATTGAAAATACTATTTTTTTTATAAAACCGAACCAACTCAATTGAATAGATACTCAAATCAAATAGATAGAAAAAATTAAAAATATCAAATCATTTATATTGCTCGACACTGATATAATCCAGTCAATAACAGATTTAAAATCCCTCTCTCTAATTAAATCCCCTATTTTGGTCCTCATAAATTAAATCACATCAGACAACTCTTAGTAATTTGATTGATTCAATTACACTTCTATTTGATAGACACAACTAAAAAATATGTAAAATATGTATAAATTTTGTTATGATTAAAAAAATTATTAATTATAGTTATAATTACAATTATTAAAGTAACTATAACTTTAACTAAAGAAATCAAAATTAATAATTTATTTAGAGTATCTCCAATGTTGGACACTAAATTCAGCGCCAATTTTATAGCAAATTGGTGCGAAGGGAATCTTAAAGAATATTTTATAAATAAATATTTAATAAATATTAATTAATTTATTTAACTTAGCATAATATAATTAAAAATAATTAGTCACATTTTATAAAAAAAAAATAAAAATTACTCTCATGATTTTTTAAATTTTTTTACAAAATATGTTATTCTAATTAATTTTTTTACTAATTTTTAATTAATTATTTTCACCTAACTTTTATTGAACTAATTATTTATCCACTTAATTATTTATCCATCTTATTTTTCAACTAATATTTTAAATCAAACAAACTATTTTTCTCATTAATGTTGTTTTCACTTAATATTTCAACTAATTTTGTCATATTCTTTTATCCACATATTTTTTTTCTACTTATTTCACAACTAATGGAAATGTTATTGCTTTTTATTATATTATTGAGTTTTTACATTAAGAATACTTTTTTTTGATCAAGTAATTATTGAAATAAAAAACTTTTATATACATAAACACACTCAGTTCATTTTATATTAACATGATATTTATAAAATATATTAAATATTTTAAAATATATTTAATATTATACTCATTTTATAAATTTTAATAAAATATTTCTATCCGTATATATTTTTATAACAATTTAATTTATATTTTTAATTATTAATCAAGATATACAAATATAATAAACGTGATAAAAGATATAAAGAGAATAAGTTATTTTGAAATTATACACAGAGAGGTAAAATTAAAAATAAAATAAAATAAAAAATTTGATATTGGTGAATAACATAATACCAAATTTAATATTATACTATTCATTCAATACAAAATTTGATGATTAAAAGTTGTGCCCAACACCAAAATAGTGTATTCATTGGAGACTTCTTTCACACTAAATTGGCGTTGGTGCGAAAATGGTGTATTCAGGGAGAAGGGGTTGACAAATTTACGTCGAGCAAAATAAGAAATGTTCGATATGAACAGGAGATCAAGGCTGAACACTCTCTCTTTGAATGGACAATATTAGTCTGTACTTTATATAAAATATTTATTGGAAAAGGTAAAAAATATTTAATAATTTTTTTATTTTTTAAATAAATATATAATACTAATTAAACCCTTCGAGATATCAACTTTGTTCACCTCGCAGAACTTTGTTCACCTCGAAGATAAAAGAAATCCATTGCTTGGGATTGAATATCGAATTATACATTGGCAATGCAATCCGCGAATGTTTCGATGATGGCCTTTCGGCGGTTTAAATTTTTATCACTTATTAGCCTAGCAATAGGACGGGACCCACGTCTCCTTTAGGCCCATCCGGCAGTCGACCACCATAGTCTCCACGCGCCGCCTCTTCAGCTCCAGCTTCCGTGAAACCGGGCGATGATGTTCAAGAGGCCATCGCCAACGGGTGCCGCAAGGCAGCGCGCCGGAAGAACCCGCCGATGATGGCGGGGAGCGTGAACCAGCACGCTCCGTGGGCAGAGAGGCAATGAAGAGGCCTGTAGCCAATTTGTGCTGCAGCGCAGCAATGTTTGCGGAATACTGTCCGCAGCGCTGGCGGAGCACAACAGCAGCAGCAGCAACAGCAACACCACTCTGATAGGCGCGTGAAGGTGGCAGACAGGTGTCAGTCGCAGCGCGTGCTGATTTTTTATTCTGTTGCCGTGCGCGGTGCGCCCATAAAATAAAAACAACGCAAAAAGCTTTTTCCAGAGAGAGTGGGCGGAAAAGGACAAAGATGACTGGATGTGGTAGTTTCGGGGGTCCATGTCTGAATACCAAAATAAGTAGGTGTTTTGGGGGTTTGAGTTTTTAGTTTTAAATTTATTTTTAATTTTATGTTTTGAGATAGTTGGAATTGTATTTTTTTATTTTTAAAAATATAAAAATGACAATATTTTTATTATTTTAAAAAATTAAAAATTAAAAACAACTTAAAAACAGTAAGGACAACAGCGCTAATAAGTTTCTCGGAAGCTTTTGTTGTGAATATTTTTTTGGTTTCCGGGTCGGCCCCACCTGTCCTTTTTGCAAATCAGCCTCTCCCTCACTCTGTGCACTGTATCCCTGCTGTTTGATGGCTCCGTGATTGGCTCCCACAGTTTGTTTGCATTTGGGGCTAACTGGATTTCCCTTAATTCTTTTGGGAGTTGGGAGTAATTTGCCCAAAATATGAGAATCCTAAAAAGTCGAGGCACAATTCGGAGTGCGGACCACGGACCGTACCCGCCCAAGATATCCGGACCGGACCCGACCACCCTAAAATAGGAAAATTACATCTACGAAATACCTAAAATACCCTGAAACTTCCCGCTCCAAGCGTTTTACAAAAAGGAACGAACGATGGAAAATAACGATCTATATTTTAGATGCATGATGATCAGATGTGGTGACGATCGATCACCATGATGATCATGATGAAGTAGGCCCCACATCTCGGCCATTCTTTAAGAATCTATCTGTCCTCCACTACCCGCAAATCAATGGCTCCATTTCGCTTCTCTCACTAGACTCTCTTACCCCCCCCCCTCTCTCTCTCTCTCTCTCTCTCTACATATATATATATAGCTTCGCTTGCTCGGCATTTCGATACTCAGCTACTGCGAACATGAGGGGGGGCGGCGTTGCGGTGTCTCTTAACCTCGCCGGAGCGTTAATCTTTCTGGGGATCTTGATAGCTCCGGGGGAAGGATGGCGGCCATGGCCAAACCAGAAGTTCAACAATACGGCCACCAACCTCGAGTTCGGGGGGTTTAAGAAGTACGAGGGCTCGTCGGAGTTCGTCCACATGAAGTACCACATGGGGCCAGTGCTGACGGCGAACATCACCGTTCATATTATCTGGTATGGCACCTGGCAGAACTCCCAGAAACGTATCATCCGTGAGTTCATCAACTCAATCTCCGCCGTTGATGTCAAGCGGCCGTCGGTCGCCAGTTGGTGGCGAACGGTCCGGATGTACACAGACCAGACCGGCTCGAATATCTCCAGGACCGTCCGGCTCGGGGAGGAGAAGAGTGACCGGTTTTATTCGCACGGGAAGTCGCTCACGCGCCTCTCGATTCAGTCGGTGATCAAAAGCGCCGTCACGGCGTCGACCCGACCCATGCGGATCAACCCAAAGAGCGGGCTTTACATTGTTCTGACTTCCGATGACGTGTACGTCCAGGATTTCTGCCAGAACGTCTGTGGCTTCCACTACTTCACTTTTCCGGCAATCGTCGGCTACACTCTGCCCTACGCGTGGGTCGGGAACTCAGCGAAGCTCTGCCCCGGCGTTTGTGCCTACCCGTTCGCCGTGCCGGCGTACATTCCGGGGCTGAAGCCGCTGAAGTCGCCGAACGGCGACGTGGGCGTTGACGGGATGATCAGTGTGATCGGCCACGAGATCGCCGAGCTTGCGACCAACCCATTGGTGAACGCGTGGTACGCCGGCGGGGACCCGGTTTTCCCGGTGGAGATCGCCGACCTCTGCGAGGGCATCTACGGAGCAGGGGGCGGTGGGTCGTACACCGGCCAGATGCTGAACGGTGGAGATGGCGCCACCTTTAACATGAACGGAATCCGGCGCCGGTTCTTGGTCCAGTGGGTTTGGAACCACGTGTTGAATTACTGCACCGGTCCCAATGCGCTTGATTAGCCCTAAATTTTGCTCTCTGTAATCCTTCTCTCTTGGGTTCTTGGGAGTTCTCGTTCTTTTTGGTTCTTTGGGTTTTCACTCTCTGCTGTGAGCTTGTTGTGCATGGATGATTAGTTAAGTTAGTTGATGATCCTTGTTTGAAATTAAACTGTAATAACTATTTTCTTAAAACACTTCCAATATAAATATATATTTCTATATCTATACACACTATCTGGCAAGTTTAATCCTCGGGTCTGTCCTTTCCCGCCTTATTCTGGTTGGTGGGTTGTCTTCAAGAAGTTGCCCGCTTCCGTTGAGACATTTTCCTCTCCTTTTTGCAGTCTTGATTTTTCCAATAATGGCGAGGCTGTACGGGTGGGGCAATGCATTAAGAGAGAGAGAGGGGGGGGGGGGAGCGTAATGACATCTGCAGTCTTCAGCTAATCACTTGTTTGGCAAGTAAGAAAACTGTTTCTATAGGAAGGACCCAGCATCAAGCATTCGGACTCCCAAATACTCGAAAGAAAGTGTTTTTTGGGCGGGGGGGCGGGGGCCAGAAAACGTCAAGTCAGAAGAAAATGCTGTCTCAAGGCTGCATCCATTCAAAAAATTTTGGCACTTCCCGAGGACTATTTTCTCTCTTTCTTTTACTTGGTTTTAGGGAATTGGCTTTGTTGGGATTCCCAACGCTCAAGGCGTGGCCCGTACTCTTCTCTCTTTTCCTTTCTTCTTCATATACGCACTGCTCTTTTTCTTTGGGGGTCCTAAACTTTAAAGAATCTTGAGATAATCTGATGAGTGATGGGCATTCCAATTTGAATGCTTTTTCAAAAGGCAACAAGACGGTACGTGCCACCTGTTCCCACAACACTAGTCTGCTTCTGTACAGACTTAAGATATTTTGTAATTTCTTTTACCTATAATAATAATATTATTATTATCAATTAAAATAAAATAAACTACTCATTATATGGATCAAAAGGTATAAAAATTCAACAATTGAGGACCAACATTAGTTGGAATCTAAACAATTGAGGGCGGTCATGAGTTGTAACCTAAAGAGCTCTTAAATTATAATTGTTATATACTCAGTGAGATCTTATGTTTGAATTCTTGATCTTGAATTTTATGATTAACTTTCTTTACAAAAATTTTAAAGTTGAGCTATGAAGACCTTTAAGGTGAGGAATTTTATCTTTTAAAATCTAAGAAATTATAAAAACTCGCTTTTAAGATACAAGTTAACTAATTGAGATACGATAAGTTATGATTTATATTAATAAGTTATGAGTTCAATTTATTGTATTGTGTAGTGAAATAAAATTTTTATCTAAGATTTATCTCTTTTATTAAAATTAAAGACATGAGTGGTAAAAGATCGCATAAAGATTATAATTCAAAAAAATTACAAAAACCCTAAGCACATACATGACCTAATTTTTTAATAATTACGACAGTAAATACTCATGAGGTTCACAATTTAGCCCTTGAATTTACTTAAAATGCCCCTCTACTTACTTTCCTTTCCCTGTCTCCATCGATCAGTGCTTTTTCTTCCTTTCTATTCTTCATTCACAGTGCACGGTGGCACCGGCAACAGTTTCCCTTACCTTTCTCTCCCCCTTCTTTTTCTTATTTCCCACTGGCTTCTAATCATTTCTCTTCTCCTAACTTTAGGTGTTTATTTTTAAATTTTCTATAATTAAATAAAGGAGAGAGAGCTTTATCATTACAATATGGATAAAATTATCATTTTATTGTAATTTTTAACGGCACAGTTGCTCATTATGATTTCTAAAATCAGAATAATTCGTGTAATTAAGCCTTATTTTAAGGGTATTGAGTATAATTTACTCTCTTAGGGGGCGCTTGTTAATCAAGATATAGGATAGAAAAGTCAAGATATATGATGCATTCCAGACTTCTTTACTTTCCAACGTGTTTGTTAAACTTATCTGACAATTCTTGAAAAAAACATTAATGACCTCTTATCTTGATCTTTCAAGATATACTTATATCTCTCTCTCAAGATAAACATATCTTGATCTTTATAGATAAGAAAAAAAAGACATTTGTGTCCTCTAATGAATTTTAAAAACTTTAACAAACAGTTTGATAAAAATTTTAGAATACTTTCCGGTCTTATCTTGATCATTCTATATCTTGATCTGGAATGCATTTTAATTTTATCTGGATAGCTCTTATCTTGCTCATTTTAACAGACGTCCTCTTAATATAATATATTAAATTAGAATAAACAACATGTAGGGTAAATTTTACTTAAATTTCATATGGGCTGACTTAGTAGAGTGCCCCAGTGATTTTTGTGTGTGTTTTTTTAAATAGTCCATTTTATTATTAGCTTACACTACGAACAATATATTAAATTAAATATTGAATATATCTTTGCTAAGATCTTTTGTTCCACGTGAAAGAAAAATACCCAATATGTCAACACACAAGATTTCAAAAGAAAATGGTGACAGGATCTGGAAAATACTTGTTTGGTAGCGTTTGAATGAGAAAATTATTATTGCTGGGTGGGGTAATTCACAGTACCTGGAAGATGGCATCATAAATCGAGATATACGAACACGGTACTAAAGTGGATTCAACAATTATGAGAGCCTTGGTAAAGATTACCTTTGGAATGACTTTTGCAATTCATTAAAGAAACTGTTAACGATTTGATTACCAAAAGCAAAAGGTAATGTGGATTACGATCTTATGCCATCTAATTATATTCTTCATGTTAGATGGGTTAATTAGGGGTTACCTTTGTTCCATTCATTTATGTAGAGTTCTTATCACAAAATTTGATTTTTTCAATTAACCATCAAAACTTTAAAAATGGCTTCAATTGTGTCCTGCCATTAACATTCCATCAAAATGGACAAGGACCGACACAAACAAATTGAGGAGGGCGTGGACCCCTGGGCAATGGTAGCTCTAGTCCTTCTCAGACAATATAATAGGGCTGTAAAGTTGTAATAGTTAATTACCAGAATTAAAAGCTGAAAATAAATCTGCAAAAGGGGACAAAACTTTGGGTCATTGTTACCCTATTTAATAATTCTATTTTCGCATATTATTCGTCACAAATTCAATGAAGCACCCTGCACCAACCCTTGGGAGTCATCAAATAAACAATATTGTGAACTCCAAAGGGCTACTTATATAGTCAACAGCGGCGGAAAAGCACCGCAATAGCGGCGCCTAAAGGGTGTGTGCCCTTTGACCAACATCCCTCTCTCTATCTCATAAATATCTACATTTAGGCCCCACGGGATTGCCCGGTGGTCAGCAACAGAGGTGAGCTAGTTTGGGTATTTGGGTTTGAATTTTCCCCTAAAACAACCACTAATAGAGTAGATCCGAGTTAAACTTCTTATTATAAAAAGAGATATCATGATGAGACGTTCGTAAAGCGACGTCACCCCAAATATCTACATTTATGTATATGTATATATAATATGTTTCTTCCCATCCCATGTGTGCACAACACAAATTAAAATACACTTTTGTCTCACCGAAACCCTATTGCTGGCTGGAGTAGTTGTTTGGAAGTGGGTGATTAGCTTCAGCGGTAGGGTGGGAATGTGCTTTTCACTCAATTGGCATCATGCTTCAAACTCAAGGGCCTGCTGGACCAGCTCTTCACTCAATTGCCCACATTATTATTTTATTTTAGTGTGAATTTACTTTATATATTATCATCGCCTGTAATTCGTTCTTGCTTGGCACTTGCTCCAACAAATCTTTAAGCACCGGAAAGGTTGAGAAGAGATCAATGGAATCTTTAATTGTAGATGAAGAGGGACCAAGCATGTGTCTACTAGCATGGTTATCGAAATGGGTCATTTTTAACTTTCACATTTATGGATGCTTACCCCCAGGTGGTGAAAACGTCACCCATCTCCATTATTGAAGGGCAAAATTTTACTTAGATTGATGCGTTTATTAATTAATTTTAGAAAAATGACATAAAAATTGCTTTGCTAAAGTACAAAAGAAAAGAAAGGTGTCAAGTGACTACACACCTAGTCTAGTCAGTCCCACAGCATATCATTACTCTCTTTTATATATATATTTTTTGTAACTTATTTTTATTGTTTTAGATCCTTATAATTTGTTTTTATTTTTTTACATCAAACAAAGGCACCAAGTCAAAAACGTGTTTATCTTACAAAATTATGGGAGTCCGAAATATTAAAAGAAATCACAAAAGGTATTTGTAAAAATAATGCAAAAGTTTCGAAGGGGAGCCAATTTTCTTGAAGAACACAACTTATAAGTGTATGTAGAAAGTTAAGAAGAATGTCGAGTTGGGTGTTAAAAAGGGTCCTACGTAATTACATAGGAAAAGAGACCAAGAAACATGGAAATTGTTTCCCCAAATGTTAAAAGAGAGCTTACTCCCCCAGAAAACAGCCTCTCTACACTCTTCAGTAATAAAACTGCAAACAACTGACTCCCCGACATCTTACAACAGTTGAAGCCTTGTACTGTGTTGTCTGTTTCAGACTTCTACAACAAAAAACCATACAAATAATAGAGTAATTTACTTCCATTTTGTAAACAGTTAAGTAGTTGAACTTCAAAATCAAGCTCCTACACAAGAAAACAAATTAAGCCAGGAGAAAATCAGAAAAAGTGAGGAGGCTTGCGAAGAGTGGGTGGAAATTGATTGGGCTTTTAAGAGGGGAAATGGGGTTAAAGTAAAGGACAACAATTATAGGAGGGGGAGGGGGGGACCTCACGGTTGGGTTATTTTAACACGACTTGTGCTCTCATTGAATGGGGATTGTGAATGAGGGGCCTACAAGAGTATACAGCCACCTGATAATTAGGCAGTGGTCCTCTTAAATAAAATGGCTATGATATATCCTCCATGCATTCAAAAGGATGAACAAGTACCTACTACTCCAGGTTTGAAATTAGTTCTCCTAATATGGGCCCCCATGTAATGGCAGATTGTCAAGGAAACTGGACTTGCTAACCCTAATTTTAATTTTGGCTTTCTAGTTCCTAATTTTAATTTTGGCTTTCTAGTTAAAAGGAGGACCACACACGGGCATACCCAATCCGAAGCTCAGTGAGTTTAGGACTTATGAGAGCATCTCTAAATAAGAGTGTCATTTTATAGTATTAAATTATTTATTTATAACTTCAAATAATATTATAGCACTTCTAAAAAATAAATCTACTCTAATGGTAAGTACCAAAATAAGGATATCATTTAATATAATTTTAAATTTAAATAATTAATATTTTATAATAAAAAATAAAATAGAACAGTTAAAAATAGTAGTTAAAATTTGCATCTTTTCTTTTTTCTCTCTCCAGTGGTTGTAAAAATGGCACCTCAAGAGAGTTGTTGCCATTTTACAACCCCATGTCACCCCTATTGGAGTGGTTGATTTTTAATTCGGGGTGTCATTTTGACAGTTATAGAAATAACACCCCAAATACCACTCCCCATTGGAGATGCTCTGACATATTTGATGTATGTAAATAATCTCTTTTGTTATGAAAAATATTATTTATACATTGAGAATTATATCTTGAACTATATATGTGCATAAATCATCAAAATATCTCTCATCTAATGTGATAAAATAAGACAATGAGATAGTAAAATACGTGATCAAAGTACCCCCACCCCCAAAATAGTAAGATGAGACAATGAAATGGTGAGGTATATGAGCAAAATATCTCACACTCAAAACAGTAAGAGAGCACAAGATGATGAGATACATAAGAGGAGAAAAATATTTTAATCATTTATGTACATATGTATTCTAAAATGTAGCGCTCAATATATAAGTATAGTGTGAAAATGAGGATATGAGTGGGCTCCTTGGTGTTCACAAGTGATATCAGCACGAATTTGGATGGCCAGAGGCACATTGGTTTTTGAACCCTATCCTATAAAGCATGAAGGCGGGCCATTTCTAGCTGTTATGACAAGCAAGCATTTGTCAGTAATATAAATTAGTCTTGACCTAATCCAATTTCTGACTTGCCATTGTGGTGACTCCAAATGTATCAAAACAACTTGTTATCTGTCACCTTATTGATTCTTGTCAGATATTACAAACCATCTTGCTTTAACTAAACACATCCCGAATTGAAAGCATCCAGTAAACAGAGTTTTAATGAATGCTAATTTTCTAACATCTAAGGTTCATAGAGAGCAAGCAGACAACACAACTGAACTATCATCAAAATCTGCAGCACTGCAAAGGAATAAAAACCAGAGCACAACGGCATAAGCAAAAAGTTGCTGAGTCTCAGTAAAACTGGCACCCACCATGGTTGGATCAGTAAAAGACCATCATAAACCAACGCAATTGTGAGGACCCAGAAATAGATGAGGTAGTTACCTCAACCAGGCACTTTCATTGAGATAGCGTGACTAACACAGCATCATAACTTCTGCAAGTATCTGACACATCTATAACATCATAAATATAGTAGAAAATGAACAAAATTAAGGGAGGAAAGGACGTGAAATATTAGATGATTTTACTTATGCATAAGCCTGAGGAAGAGAGTATAGAATAAGCTTTATTTTCAGGCAATAAAATTCGTATAATCCTTCAGAGATAGGGTGTATCAAATCCCTAGCAGAATGCTTTCTTTTAAGGTTTAAATTTTTTGAATCACCAAATCAAGTCGTGATGGTAGTTTCAATGCTAAATTACCAGGAAAAAAAAAAAACATAAAGTACAGATATACAATGACAAAAACAAGGAAAGCCAATACAATTAATCCGTAAGTGTATACTAGCTTATTCTCTGTTGTTAGTCATACGTATACTGCACAGGCAAGTTGCACTTCACCCTTCTCAAGACAGACCGGAATATTAAAGTTTTTTTTTTTTTTTGTTGAGATTCTGAATATAAAGAACTTAAAACATCAGTTTTCTACTCTCATTGGCCGAGTGTAAGCTTTTGGACAGAACAAGAGCAACTAGGATTCAAGATGAAGAGATCATAAATACCCCACCAGGCCAACATGTTTGCCCAACATGCACGTTTCTAAATTGACTCTAAATCCGGACAGGGAAGTGGGGGTTACCAATTTGGTTTTGCTTGAGATTTACTGCAAATGGAAATGCCAGAGATCACCACCACTTAGTGAGGGAACAGAAGGTGAAGAAAAGGTTAACTAGAAGGACATAATCTTCTAGGGGACTACTCAGAGTGTATAGGACTTCCCTCACAAAGTAGAAATCCCAGGCTGACAAAGCAGATGCTTGCACTGTGCACGCCTTTAAATGCAACGATTGACTATTGCAGCACAAAACCAGCTCACAGAAGAAATTTGCTCCCATTAGTCTCTCAAAATAATGTTGGGCCAAGTCCAAGGACCTCAAGAATCAGGGAAGTCAAACTGTAAGAAGAAAGCAAAGAAAAAATTACATTTAATAGAAGTCAACATCCATAAGATTTGCAGGACTAGGAAAAATTAAGAATCAACAATCATATGACAGCGAGACCGATGCTGTCATATTACCTAGAAGGAAAGAAGCATGAGAAAAGCTTATCTGTGTTTGAGTAAAATGACAGCACACTGAAGGGGCATTTCATTTGATGACTCTGCCATGCATTGGCAAACCCGTTTTGATGATACCGCATGAGTCCTGTAGCATTCTCAAAACTCTGGCAAGCTTTTTATAAAACAACTTTGTTCGTCTACGTACGTATGAAATTTATCCCAGAGGAATACAGCAGTGATCAATGATGAAAGTGAGAGCTCAATTACAAGTTCCTGTAATAGATATAAGCAGAAAAGATGCTCAGACTAGATGAATATCTGGCTCATTGCTTATCAATGCATAAATATGGCTGCAATCATTGGATTCCTCAAATTATTACAATAACATGTCAATTACCATAGAGAAGAATCTAGGTTGTCATGAGCATTGCTAGCAAATGTATACTTAAAATAACTCAAGTCAGAAGTACTATTGTAGGGTAATTAAATAGCATACAGAGTCTTGCCATGCTTTGCGCATGGTCTGGAAGCAGCCAATATGTCTTAGATCATTTATTTCACCACAAAGAAAACCAAGCCTCCAAAATTGACTTTCATATCACAAATCACTACTGAGAAATAAATGCGATAGTGGTAAGTCAAATAGGCAAAAGAATAAACCATTGGAAGACCTATCTTCTATATAGCACAAACGACGCATGGTAAAATATTAGCCCTATGCTACCAATGTCAAATGAAAGGCTTACTTTTCTACTTCATCAAATTTCACGTATATACGTGCCTCACTGATTGGTTGGTGTAACGCTACATTTTTGGTGCAAATCACATTTAAGAGGGACCATAGACATAACAATGTAGCAGCATCAGGGATCTAAGTAAGCGTTAGGGATGGCAGCAATATTAACTTGTGAATCTCTTTCCTGAGAACTAAAACGAGTAACCTGACTCTGTAAACTGCTGCACATAATTATTTGGATATTAATATTCAATTTCAGAATCGAGGTAATTCCAAGTTTCTAATGGTGATCAGTCACAAGAACAGAATAATGGTAACCAGAATATAGGATAAGAAACTCCGTGATAAAGAGTGCCTGATAAATTGAATGGTAAACCATATTAATACAAGTGTATATGTATTACTAAATTCGCAAAATTGGATAGAAAATTTTCTGTACCATATGAAGTCTGAATGCATAAGATTAAGCATGAATCACATAGTATGAAAAAGCATATAAAACAGAAAAAGAGAACAAAAAATTGGTGGCACCATAATCTCTAATAAGCAGCTCTCACAGAGTCAGAAGCGGCAATGATTGGAACCAGTAACTACTTACAGTGACCCCCCTAATGGCAAGCTGTACAACCACTTATTATTACAAAAACAAGATTCTTCTTCCCTTTTTCTCATTTAAGATTGCAACCAGTTATACTTGTACACCTTCAAGGCATTAAAAAGAGAAATTGTAAAGGTGCAGCTAACAAAAGCTAATTCAATTGCTCCTAATAACTAGTGAAATGTGCCTCCTCAAGCAACTGAATGTTGTTGATCTCCATAATGTCATTTTTGGCTTTTAAGTTTTTCATTTTCCAGGTACTTGTACACTCCATAAACAACTGTTCCAGCAACAAACAAGAAGACTGTTGGGGTAAATGATGGATATAAATACTTGACGAAGAAGTTATCCCACTCTTCTGGTAAAAAGCCTGTGAATAAAGAAAGTGAAACATTACAATCTGAAATTAAAATAAATGGTTATATAGAAAACAGAAACTGTTAGTATTCTTTTTTATCTGTGACATTTATTACATCTATTAATTTCTTTGTTGTTTGAAGGAACCTAAATTTGCATGAGTACAGATATCTAAAAGGTGGAAATAATGTGCCTGAATTGATTAAATAAATTTTCTTCAACAAAGTTACCAACACCAATCATAAGATAAATTGCTGAAATTTAAACAGAGGATAAAATATTTCCAGAGTGTGCTTCCCAGGGACATATCTTGTGATCAAACTGTACATTTTTGCAGAATCATAATGTCCTTTAAGAATAAGAAAAATATCCTTCTTTATCTTAAATAACTATTTTACGAAGTCAAAAGTGGGTGTCCTTTTTGGTAAGCATTGCAAGCAAATTTCATGTTGTTTCTGGCACGAGTCTCTGCCATCTATACTACAGCAATGAAGGATGCATAAAATTGCCAATCAAAGGGGGAGACTGGTTTACAATGGGCATCCAGAAAATCATTGCATTGAAGAAAAGCTAAGATTCTGTATGGGTGAAAAGAGAGAATTAAGAAAACTCAGATGGAGAGAGAGGACAACATTTGAGAGATTCCAAATTTTCACGATAGTAGTTGGTCATGCATTAAAGCAGCAAGTATACTAATATGTTAGGTGAACCTTGGGGTTGTTTTTGCCATCACTGCCTTAAAGACATGGCAACTCTTTATTGGCTCATTTGACATGCTGATGCTGCACAGGCTGAGGCAGCTCATCCAACTGAGTCAGGAGAGTTAGTTGCTCAATTGAACATCTAGGTAATCCCTCTCTGATGTGGAGTGTTCAGTAGAAAAGGTTGAATTTCAAGCAAACCTGCCAAGGTTGTTTTAGTGATGCACCTTTTATTTTTTATGCGTCATTGCAATGTTTGCTGGAAATTTTTATTACTGGGAAAATAGGAAATTTTTATAACTGGGAAAATTTTGACTGAGTTTCCTTTATAAGACTAATTTTCTCAAGCAGGTTAGGAGTGTATACTCAGGATGAAATTTTCGTGTCCCAAAATGTGGTATCAAACAAGTGAGGCCAATTTTCATAGTTGACTAGATAAGGTTGCAGAAGTGAGCCCACTTCGTGAGATTAAGGCTTGTTATGTAAGTATAGCATGTTTAGCCTAATAATATACCTCCCATTGCAACCATGAGTCAAATTAGCGCTATAAAACCATACTACCAAGTGGATTAGGTTGCTATAAATGATAACAAAGTAAGGATGTTCTCCCTCTTGAATGGTGGGTACACAAAATGCTTTTGCTGGGGCCACTGCTTGAAGCAATGTGCATCAGTCCAGTATGGGGAGGCACCTCCTGAAGCCCACATTGGCCAGGTATAACTGAAGGGGTTATAAAGGATAATATTCTGGTACTCAGTGTGTGCACTGTGTGCACCCTACAACAGTGAGTGGACCCGGATGAGAGTAACATTTACTCAGTTATCATAGCATTCCACCTCTTATTATTAAAACTGCATATTTTGTGAGATCTTAAGCCGTTTATGGTTAATCTTATCATTTGGGGTATTTCTAAAAAAATTCTTTGGATTTTTTTGGGTTTTCTATATCATGTTACAAATTTAGAATAATTAAATGTTTTTCCTAGTAATAAAAGTGTGCAACTCTACTTTTTGACTTAAACATCTATCTTAAGCAGTCATGGTAGAGTAGGATTCTCTCCTTTTCTTTCATTATTCTGTTTGCTAAGTTGTTCTTCATTCAGTTCTGTCAATGATACTTCAATCTTCAAATATAGAACCCAATCCCTTGAAAACCACTGTTTTACACCTCATTGTGCTATTTGTCTGGTTTCTCTACCTAGGCCTACCACTTCCGTATGGTAATACAAATTTAGCTATACAGCATCACTGTATCTCTTGGAAGTTGGAGATGATAATCTCCACCCAACATTGGGGGTCACATGTTGAGGATCCTCAACCCCCTGCTATTGAGTCAAGCTTGGATGTAGAGGTATCCAATACAGAGGAAATATGGGCTATGGAGGCGTAGATTCAGTAATGGAATGGTTGAAAAAAGAAAAACTTAGAGGTGACTCTACATTATCTTCGTGAGTAGCATTCATGCCTTAGATTCAAGGAGGACCTCAAATGTCACCTTCACAAGGCTTTCGTGTAGCACCTACAATCATAGTATGGAGGGGCCCAACTTTCTCCTTGATGATGTTAAATTGTGGCTGCCACTCAAGAGATCCTATTTGGCTGCTAGGAAAAACACTGGGTAGAGCTAAGTACTTTAACAACAAAATCCAACCCCCCAAATTCTAGAAGTTAAAACATCTTACTTGTTGAACAGGTCAAATAATGAACTATTCAGAAGTACCTCAAACCACTTGTTCATCGGCAGGTGTAATTCATCCAACCTGTCATACCGGTCAATAATTTCAACAGAACCTAGTCCCAACAGTTCATGGTCATCCATGACCAACAGTTGTGGTTCAGTATCTAAAACCAAGTTTAATGACTATATACTTGTCCAGCATAATTGGCCAATGCAGCTCCTAACAGTATCAATTGGGAATAGGGTAAAGAAGGATTGGGCTCCATATGATGGCCAGCCATCATAAGAACATGCTTGCGTCATGGTTGTCAATATGGGAAATGAGGACAGGATATACAGGGAACACCAAGCAACATAAGACTAAATGTGCTATATGTAAAATCATATTAAAGATTCTGAAAATAGTAACATGAATCATTCGAATACTTTGATGATCTACTTTGTAAATAATGTGTGGATACAGAAGAACAGTAGCATTTTATTGTTGAAATTACGTTTAGGAGCATGAAATGTACTAGGAATCTTGAGAGATGTATTTCTAAAATGTTTTCTCAAGATTTTCACTGAATTTCTAACAGGTCATTTTACAACAGTAGACTTTTGCAATGTCTTGCAACATTCTTTTAGAAGTCTTCTTAGAAGTTTCAGAGGGCCATATTCTGAAAATTTAACCATGAAATATGACTTGATGGTCAAAGAAAGTTTCCTAAGATAACCGTCCCTTGTCTAACTAGTCATTTATGAAGATATCCTGTTTGTCAGGCATCAATAACAAAGTAATCTCGTGATGGATGCACAAGCATCAATGTTTACCAGAAACATGTGATTATAGCTAGCAACTGGAAGTCCAGCTCAACTTTCCTACATGAAAATGCATCTCCCTGACCGGTCCAACTATGCCATCATTTGAATAAACTTATCTCCATAACAACAACATACTCTCCCACATCACACGCTGAAATTAAAACAAGCAGGGCAAAACAAAGAGGAGTAAAAATAAAAGAAGCAAGGATGGTGAAAGACAAAGCTTGCAAAACACAGTGACTGGACAGTAATAGTTCCCTCAAATTTCCAATGTACTATGATTTGGGCATCAAAATCAATGTGAAACAATAGATGTGTTTCTTAGAAGTCCAATACTGAACATTAGTAAAGTTAATGCGTTTGGCCTTGGCAGGTAACTTCGGCAACCCAGTAGAACATCAACAATTACATCTGAAATGGTGATCCTGGAGAATGAAGATGGGATAAGTATGGCATAGCTGCCCAATTTATGCCACTTAGAGGGCGTTTGACTTACTGGTTTGACCACTTATAAGCTACATGACTTATTTTATTACATGTTTGTTAAAAATTTAATAACTTAAACGCTACCGAACTTATAAGCTATTTTAGCAGCTTAGGGGGTGTTTGCCTTACCCTTTTTTTCCATAGTTTTTAAGTTGTATAAAATTTAAAAGTTGAGTAGTGCTTAACCTGATAATGTGTTTGGATAAATGTGTTTTTAAATTATCAATTAATAGTTATGTGTTTGGTTTGAAAGAGTTAATAAGCTATCAAAACTTGACAAAAAGACCAAAATACACATGGTGTAGAATGATGTAAAATTTTACCATTAGATGCTAATAAATTATACATAATTATTAAAAATATATTAATACAATATTGTTACATGTATTATATATGTTATATATAACAACAATATATATTATTATGTGTGTATATATATATGTTTATTGTTGTTTTATATATATACATATATACACACAAACAATGGCAGCGGGGAGGAGAAGAACAAACGGAGGAGATAAGGGTGGGGACGGTGACGGGCAACGGTCGATGGGGCGACGAATGGCCGACGACGGATGAGAAGTTGAAGCAGATGGGGGCAACAAGCATGGGGGGCGATGGCGCAGTGGGCGATGGCCGACGGGAAGTGGCTAGTGGGGGTGACGGCGATGGTCGACAGTGGTGGCCGGAAGAGCTAGGGAGACAGGCAGAGGTTGAAGAAGAAGGGCATAGCTGGAAATTAGCAAAAAAAAATAAGGGTAAAATGATTAGTCAATGCAACTTATAAATTAGCAGCGTTTTGCAAAAGCTCCCCCCCACTAGCTTTTCCAAAACGCTATGGTAGTAGCTGGTGAGGTGCACCCAAACACCTCACTAGCTTTTGCTAATAGCGTTTATAAGCTACTGATATAGCTTAAAAGCAGTCAAATTGGTAAGCCAAACACCCTCTTATTCAATAAGCTCCCCCCCCCCCCAACTTTTCCAAACAAGCTCTTGGTAGCTTATTTTGTTGACCAAACAAATTAAAAATTTATCCTCAAACATTCCAAGTATTTACAACTCTATCCCTTCTCCTTCATCCCTCTGCCTTCTCTGTTGCTGCCTTCCTCCAACTTCTTCGTTGCTATCGCCACCTCCATCTCCTCCATGGCGACCATTGGCCGTCATCCCCGTTGGCCATTGCCTCCAAACCCATCCCTAGCAGCCTCCGCCTTCAGCCTCCATCACTGCCTCCTTTATGTCTATAATTGTTGTTCATCGCCCCCTCCATCATTGCCTCCAAACCCATCCCCAGCAGCCTCCGCCTCCAGCGTCCATCACTGCCTCCTTTATGTCTGTAGTTGTCGTTCATCGTCCATGCCTCCATCGTCTGTCGCCCCCTCCATCGTTGCCTCCATTGTCGGTGTCCTCCCCCCATTTATGTATGTGTGAGTGTATATTATATTAATATATTTTTAATAATTGTGCATAATTTATCAACATGTAATTGTAAGTATTTTATCAGAATTTATAATTTATTTTTCTTAAAAATTAGTATTTTTATGAATTTTACTCGTATTTTTTTGCAACATATCTATTTTCGTCTTTTTGTTAAGTTATGATAGCTTATTAGTTTTTTCAAAACCAAACACATAATTATATAAATGACAACTTAAAATATATTTATCCAAACACGTTATAACTTAAATGCTACCCATCTTTTAAGCTTTACCCAACTTATAAGTACAAAGGCTTGGCTTGAAAAAAAGGGTCAGCCAAACAGCCTCTTATAAGCACTAAAAGGACAGGAAATTAGTCCAAGAACTAAGTTGGAAAAGAAAACATTTTCTAACTTGTATGAAAAACAAAAACCACCCCTTAGATGGAATTTTTCATAGAAAATAAGTCAAAACATGCTTTAATTGTTATACCATGGAATTCAATTTCATAAAACATGTAGTGTGTCAAACATTAAAGATGAAATTCAATTTATTGGATATGACATTTTTCATGAAATTTTCATGCTATCAAACATAGTATTTAGTTGGAAAAGAAAATATTTTTCAACTTGCATTAAAAACGAAAACCACCTCCCCTAGATAAAATTTCTCATAAAAAAGAGACCAAATGATACTATAAAATTTCTCATAAAAAAGAGACCAAATGATACTTTAATAGTTGTACCATGAAATTTAATTCTATGAAAAATGTATTGTGTTAAATAACAAAAATATAATCCAATTCCTTGGAACATTTTCTATGGAATTTCCATGCTGTCAAACACGAATTGAAACAGACAACCCAATACTTGAAGACAAGAATTGAATAGGCAATTAAGAATCCAATTTCAACTTTGTTTGTGCACTTAGCAGAAATTTCGATCCAAAGCAACTCAAGATGTGGCGAATCTTCTCATTACCTGATGCCGCCAGAGCAATGCCCTCGGCAAGAATAAGCGCGCCGAGACCCAACCAAGTAAGAAGAAAAGCATTCTCATTCCGAACCTGATCCTTGGCCTGAGCCTCATCTTGCTGCGCCACAAACTCGGGTTTTTCCACCGGCGACCGGCGAATTATCGATGCCCTCTCTCTCTTGCCCTTCTGTTTCTTCTTGGAACTGACAGGGTTGGGTTTTGATTTGGAAGAGGACGAAGACGCAGAGCCAAATCCAAGGCCTGGCGAGGTGGGTTTCTTGGGGATGGATGAGGAGCCATCGTCAGGCTGGGGAGCAGAAGAGTCCTCGGATTTGATGGAGAGGGAAGTGGGTTTGGAGGGGAAAGGAAGGAGAGAGGCGTGGAGAAGAAGAAGATGGGGTTTCTTGGCGATAAAACTGGAAGAGGAAATGGAATGGAGTACAAGCGCCATTTTCAGTTTAGTCTTTTGACCATTTGCGGCTCCCCCCTTAAAGCCCCAAAACAAAATTGCCTTTGCCCCTTTGAAGAAAGGATTTTTGTTTTCTACGTCTAGTTCTAGTTCTGCAAGGCCTATTCGATTCAATTCATATCCTTCTTTTTTTTTATTTGTTCAAATTCATTAAATCTTCTTAAAATGATATAATATTTGGTGGAGTAATAAGGTAAATGTAATTAAGGGGGATCCAAGGTAAACGAAGATTTAAAAGAGGGGTTCAATGAGAAAAATAATTATCTTATAATCATGGATATTATTTTAATAATAAAAAATATTACTTAAAACACTTTAAAGTCACATTTAATATAATACATTTATGCTAGTACTTTGTTTGTGTGTTTGATTAAATAAATATATAAAGCCAAAATGAAGGTAATGAGATGACATATGTGTATATATATTGTGTATCACTGCCTCAAGAAACAAACTGCCAATGGGAGTCCCCAATTCTTAACCCATTTTCATATCTTCCCTTCAAAGCTCTCCTCTCAAAACTCAAGCAACTCTTCTCCTCCACAACTTCTCTCTCTCTCTCTCTCTCTGTTTCTGTGGTCAACAACTGCAATGTAATGTAGGAAAAGAAAAACCCTAATTAATGGACACTGAGCTTTCTTCCCAACCAAACACCTATTCCCTCTTCCTCTTCTTTCTTCACGTCACTTCCAGCGTTCGCTTCCTCCAATGGCGGCTGTCGTATTTCCGTTCTGTCTCTCCTCGCCGTCACCCTGCCCTTCGTGTCCTTCGCGAACCGGACTCCGCCGTCCACCGCGTGCCGTAGCGTCAATGTCGTCGTCGAACGCTGGTGGTGCCGCAGTTCTTTGGTTCAAGCACGATCTTCGGGTCGACGATCACCCTGGACTTGCGGCTGCCGCCGCCTGTCGGACAGTCGTTCCTCTCTATGTCTTCGATCGCCGAATTCTCTCCCGTGAGTTCGTTGTTCTCTTTCCCTCCGTGTTTCAAACTTTACATGTATGGGTCTGTGTGTGAATTCATTAGGCGATTTTTTCTTTTCCAACCTTTTTCATTCCTGAAACGGTGATTTGTGTTGCGGAAAGGGTAACGAGAAGGTAGAAATGGAAAATGAAACAAAAGTACTATAGTTTGTTGAGAAGTTCATTGTTTTGGTTTGGTTAGGCGTACAAAAATCCGTACGTATATCTAATTCCGTTTTCCCTTTGTTTTCTCTTCACAAATCCTTGTTCCAAACATCGCATTAGCGTAGATTTGTGATTCAAAATCGAAAGCACACATTTTACCATCCGTGACGAGAAAACTTGAAGTGAAGGAACTGAATTGCCGTTACTTTGTATAAAAAAAATAAAAAATAAAATAAAAAAGAACCGAACTGAATTGCCTACAGGAGAGCTAATGCACAGCTTACACCAGCTCTTTTCTACTCTCTCTCTCTCTCTCTCTCTCTCTCTCTCTCTCTATATATATATATATATATGCGTGTGTGTGTGTGTGGAGCTTTGGTAATGCTTAGTTCTTTTATCTATTATTATTTACCTATTTTACCTTTTTTGTCTAAAACCGAACATGAAAACTGGTAAAAATGAAAACACTAACAAGCTAGTAGAAAGATGGTCCAAGAAGAGTTAATAATATGCATCATACAGACAAGCAATGAAAACAGATGAAATATAGGTTAGGTGTGCATATGCATATGTTTATATATTCATAGAAAGAGAGAAAAAGGAAACAGTTTCGTTAGGGATATGAAATTGCCGTCCAGCTTTCAACTTCAAGCTCTGGTGTTAGGTCCACTCTCTGTGTAATATTCCCTGGTATGAGGTCTTAAAGAAGAATTATTATATGAATGCCTCAAGATTGGTAATGGTCTTGACCATATAGCCTGGATCATTATGATTTTGAGGCTATTGTTTTGGGATATCTTCTGCCTATTATGATTTCTCTGTGATTTGCAAGATATTAAGGATTTCAAAATATCATGCAAACCTGTGAAATATTATCCATGCTTGTAATTTGAAATCTACATAAAATGCATTGGCCTAAACTAAGAGATTCTTGAGACAAATTCCTTATTTCAGTGAGAATCCAATTTAAGCAGACTGGGTATTAGCTATAAATGGTATAAGTTCAGATGAGATCATTGCCATTGGGTCCAGGATGTTGTTTTTGTAGACATAGCAAGATAATTAATTGATTGATATGTTGTGAGAAGATGATTATGTAACTCTTGCTCTTGATGACCATGCCATTTTGATTTTTTAAGTATGTTGATTCTTCCCTTGTTTACTGCAGGCTTTTCTGATGAAATGCTAGAACTGCTTCTTTTTGCTGTGGTGGATTTAAGAAAGTCATTGAAGGATCTGGGGTCTGATCTGATGATCAGGTTTGGGATGGCAGAAAACATCATACAAGATCTTGTCAAAGAGGTTGCTAGATATTACATTTGGTTATTGTGATATTTAGGTGCTTGAAATGAGGAGAACATCAACCACTATCCACTCATTTTTGTTACATTTATCCATGAGGAACAGGTTCATGCTATACATGTATTTGCTGAAGAGGAGGTAGAGTATGAGTTACGTAGAACGATTGATGTTGTGAGAGAGACCTTGGAAACAGTCTCCTTTTCAGAGGGGAATCCAAGATTTGTGCTTTGGAATGCTCCGCTTTATGACCTCAAGGTCAATATTATATTCCGTTCTTTTATTTAGTTATCTAAATGTGTCAGAATTCCTTGTTGTGTGACTTGTTTGTGTTTTTATGTACATAGAACTTGAAGGAACTGCCAGCATCATATGATGAGTTTAAGAAATTAAAGTTTCCTATAATTTCACCTCTCTTTCCCTCAAAGCTGCCAAATTTAGAAGTAGACTTGATTTGGGGTGAGTTCTCTACCCATAAAACTTTTACAGGGCTCTATAATGTGTTGTTCCAAATTTGGTTTATACTTTCTTAAATGTTTCTGGTATATGATTGTGATTAGGGCAAGGGAAAACAGTGATTGCTTTTTGAATCAGGTTCCATGCCCACACTGGATGATTTGAATAAATTTATGAATGATTTTCGGGGTGAATCAAAAGATAGTTGGATGTCAATCAAGGAAATCTCAGCTGAATCTGTATTGCAGAAGAATCAATTTGTACCACCAAATAATCAGAATGAAAAGTTGGGGTCATCCTCATCTGGAGAAATCAATTGGAACAACTCTTATAAGCATTCCCAAAGTGAGAGACCGAAATCTGTTTTTGTAACACAAAGAGGCAATTCAGTGGGAGGTGGGACTACTACTGTTTTGAATGGGTTAGCTGCATATTTAAGATACTTGGAGGGTACTGTCAGAGATGACTGGCAAGAGTATGCCATGACTCGTTACTCTGGTTTATGTTTGTCTTCTTCCTTAAAGTATTGTTTACGTGTAATTGGCTTTTCCTAGGATCCTGCTTATCTATTTTTCACTTGCTCTGTCTCTTAATCTCTTCTGGTGTGAAGCCATCTCTTCCCTGCTTTATTATAAGTTACTTTAAGGACATAACTTTTACGTGTATGAATTTAATGGGCAAGCATAAATACATACTTGCAAGACACTGCTTTCATTATGGAAGAGTTATTATGTAATATTGGTTTTTTCATTGACTTAACCCAAGGCACATGTTACTGACCCTATTACATCCTTCTGTTTTATTGCTATGAGCCATTTTCTTCGGTGTTTCTCACATATGAAACTTAGGTCGCTACATCCATTTTCCCTTTTTACTTTTGAGGTAGGACTGTAGTATATTTTCACTTTAGTCATTGGATTCTACTCTCATAATAGATGTGAAGCAAGTTTGACCATCTCTATGCATCTTGCTTCATCCTTACAGAAGAAAAATGTCACAAATCTAGGTTCTTGGCTTGGAATAGTCTGATGTGAAGAAGATGCAATATGATCTTGGGTCAAAAGGGAGCATCATTCAATACCCCTTTGATATTCAAGGGATTATTAGATAGGCATTGATCTTTAATGATGACATCCCAACAAGTTGTTGATGTATTTTTTGCTGGGCATCTGATTAGAGCAGCTACAGAATTAATGCAGAGCTTTATATATCTTGCTAGAGTATTGAAAGGTGTAAATAGAGCCTGTTTGTTTCTCTTGTATGGTATAATTTATGCACAAGTATCATTTTCTCTTTGTATATTATTCTTTCGGGAAAAATCATGACCTGATAGATTAAAACCCTTCTTGAGCTAGTCAGTTTTTGTAATAATATACCTTTGCAATTGTGGTCACATGCTTGGAGTTTGATTCCTTCACAGGGTACATGAAAAATTGCGCAATGCTGAAAGTCGTGAAGGAGCTTCTTTTGGTACTCTCTTTGGCTCTGCCCTCTGCCTTGGTATCATATCTAGAAGGAGAGCATATTATGAAGCTATTAAATATGAGAAAGAAAGAAATGCTGGATTTCTATCTCCATTTGGATATTCAGCAGCTACAGTTGCTGCAGTAGCTGATACAGTCTGCTCTATGGAGGTACATATATTTCATTCCCTAGATCTTTATGTCAGTTCTATGCAAGTTCTTAATGTGATGTACTTTTGGTAACTTCGACATGTTTGAACAAAGCATTTTTTGAAGATTTAGCTAAATTTTGTGACAGTGGTATTGGCTTACGGCTTCAAAAAGCCAGTTAATAGATAAAGGTACTTACACCATTCAAATATGGAGATGGAAAGGCTTTCTAATTCAGGTGGGTGGTTAAGAACACAACACAGCTGTTAATTTGGAGAAACTGTTTTGAAGCTTAACTTCTGCATTCTCTATAGCCCTTATATAAGTTATTTTGTCTTTCCAGTATACAGTTGTTGGCCATGAAGGTCCTGCTGTTCTTCTAGTGCATGGCTTTGCTACCTTCTTGGAACATTACCGTGACAACATAACTGGTATAGCTGAAGGTGGTAACCGAGTTTGGGCCCTCACTCTTTTGGGATTTGGCAGATCAGAAAAACCTAACATTGTGTACACGGAAATCATTTGGGCTGAATTGCTGAGGGACTTCATCATTGAAGTTGTGGGGGAACCGGTGCATCTTGTTGGGAATTCATTAGGCGGTATGTTTAACCTACTACTGTATCATCTGTAAATTAAATCAAACCCAACCACCTGCATGCTAGCTCCACATTGACTTGTTACTTTGGGTAATTTCTTTTTATCTCGTTATTCAGTTATCGCCTTGTACGCTATCTGATCTAATATATTGTTCCTTAACCACAGGATATTTTGTTGCAATTGTTGCTGGCCTCTGGCCTGCTGTGGCAAAGTCTGTTGTCCTTATTAACAGCGCTGGTGATGTTGTTCCTCAATATTCTCTGGTACCACTTTCTAAAGTAAGGAAATTCAAATGTTGGTGCAAATGGTTTGCTTATCCTGTTATTTGCTTGCAATTTGTCTTCAAATGTGTTTCTTAGCCTTATTAACACTGGCAATTTCTTTGACAATGATTTGAAACGATTGGATCTTCCTGTTTATGTATTTGATTCATGCAAAGCTAGTAAGCTATTTAAAAAAAAAAAAAATCAATGTTATACCATCTGTTAATTTTTTCAACATTATGAAATGTACTAGCAATTACAACATCCTATTAGAGCTTAATTAATATCTGTATCCCCCACCTCTTGGATGAACCTGCTTCATGGGCCCTAGGCGTTGAGTAAAATGTGTAATGAGAGACATAGGCAGTTAATGGTTCGAGCATCTTTTCCTAAAATCTTTCTGCAACAGTTAGGAGGTTGGCTTATAATTGTTTTCCCAACCAGTGGCCTCATGCTCGAACTTTAATCGGAAATAGGATGAACCATCCCGTGCATATTCTTCCATCAGAGTCATAAATGACTTAATACCCACAATGTATCATTTCAAATAATCATCTTTTGCTTCCTAGAAATTTCTTTGTAATAGCTATTACTTTATATTCTATCATATCTGATTCCATCAGCTAAAACGTGTTTGATAAATATTTTAGGATAGGCAAAATTCGCCAGTTGCATGGCTGGGTGCTAGACTGCTTTTACTCTTCTTGCGGTTGAGACTCAAGGACTTATTGAAGAGCTACTATCCAACTGTATGCATTCTCTTAATGACTATAACCAACTTCTGATTCTGTTTGTACCTTGTTTGAATTTATTCACATTTATCCTTTGCAGCGAGAAGAACGAGTTGATGATTGGCTTATTAGTGAAATGACACGAGCTGTATCCTCATTTATCAATTATTCCCCTGTCTGTATCGATCAATGTAAACCCTTTCTTTTCCTTGTTTGGAGACATGGTCAATCCTCGTAATGCCTCACCTTAACGGAAATTAGTCGGGTGATCCGGGTGCGGTAGTGGTTATCGAAAGCATATTCTCCTTCAATCTTTCTATCCCTCTTAACCATCTCTTGGAAGGATTTGATAACCGGGTTCTTGTTATACAGGTCTTTACCTCTACATTCTGGAGAAATTTAAAACTTCTGCCCATTCGCTCTCATGAAGTTCTCTTTTTGCCGCTTTTTTTTAACGTGTTTTGTGCTGTCAGGGAATGAAAGACCCAATCTCTGATTCAAAGTCAAAACTAGCCTTGCTGAAGGAGCATTGTAAAGGAATCTTAATCAGGGAACTGGATGCTGGTAATTCTGATGCTGTCTTCCTTTTTCTTTTTTCTTTTTTTTATAAACTCAATAAATAACTGCAATAGCTCTCAAATCACGCACATACCAAGCACTCGACACTCATGTTTGAGTTTACAATGCATGGTCATGAAAGTGACTATTATAATCTCCTCCCATCAGCTATTTTGATTCTTTTCAATCTGGCAGTATATTGACCTCACTTATATTCATTATAGTTGGGATAATGCTCACTTTTCTCCGGGTATTTTCTTATAACTGATCCTATGGTGGAATTAACTGCCAGGCCATTGTCCTCATGACGAGCTGCCAGAAGAAGTGAATTCTATTATACAAGAATGGGTAGTTTATGTGGGAGGTAAAATACTATCCGCTGACAGAAGATAAAAATTCTCTTTCAACCACCTTCCATTCCGTTTCTGCATTGTAAAGCGCATTTAAATTGTTTGGTCTATCCGAACATCTGATTCTTTAATTATACCCTGTAATTATTCACTCAATTCATTTGTTAAAAGGGGAATCTATGTGATTAATTGATGAGATCCCCCCGCTTCATTGGCTTCCCATCTCATTCTGATCTCTTCCAGCCTCACCACCACAGTCGGACTAAAAACCAGTCGGGACCCATTCTCACAAATTTGCTGCTATGGGAGAAAAACTATAAAACTAGGATGGTGATATTCATAGAACTGTCGTTATATAGTTGAGAATATTGAGCAGTTAAATGTTTAACATATAGAAAATTTCATCGTAATTGATTAAAATGAAATTATATGAAATGAAATTAAAATGACATCTATTCGAGATAAGATGCGGAAAATAATTCAAAGGATAATATGATTTGTTGGCCAATCCAATTATCTATGTCTTAACCAAAATGGTTTGAATATGCAAGGAAAATTAATTGACAGAGCTGTAAGGTAGGATGAATCAGATGAAGATTTAGCAAGGGAAGGCAAAAAATCCTTTAAACATAAAATTAAGTTATAATGATCTTTGTGGAGTGTATCAAGGATACTAGTGGAAGTCTCAAATTCATTTGGCCGATTCTACCAAGCGAAATTAAGGCTTCCAATTGTTGTTGCTGATGTTTTGGTACAATTTAGCAAAGAAATACAGGAAATTCTTATTTGCTACATCAAATAAATGGCTATATTCTTTTTACTTATGAATGATAACCTCATGGACCCGCAAAAGAGGGGCTTGCATGCCCTTCCAAACAATTCGATAGTTTCAACAGGCACAAATTCACATTGGAGAGTCTATCAAAGGCGGGTGCATTTCTCCGACACTGATGAGTGTTGCCAGGCTTCACGTATGATATCTTCAGTTCTTCAGAAAGTCGCCGAGTTCTCCTCCTTTCTCTGTATCCAATACAATCACTTGAAAAGGGGAAATCGGATTTTCCTAACCATCCGCCAGACCCATTTCTTTACAGAGGCTTCTTGTCTCAGGAATGATACCTCCATCGCGGTACCTTATAATACCATCCCCCACAAGATCATTCAACAAATTGGCTGGGTCTTTGGCTCCACCGTGTTGCAAGAACCTTGTTCTGAGAGCAGATCCCGTGGCTAGTGATAGAGGATCATCGCGGCATAGCTTTTCCCATATGGTTGCAGCGAAGCACTTGGCGTACAAGTAGCTGTAGTAACCTGTATACATCATCAGCATGAGCATACCTCCTCACTATGTCCAGCACAAAAGGCAATTATGCACTTGAACATGATAAATTGAGAACGGCATATGAATGTTTTACTACGGGACGGTACGTGTAATACTAGATCAGGAATTCACTCTCAAAAAGGCCCCTTATTTCAGGTGGGTATGCTCCCACACTGGCCACAGGGATCAATTCTCTTTTGATGGAATAAACCCATCAACCTTTGGTTGGCTTATCTAGCGTAAGCATTTTGTGAGCTACTGCATGTGCGGAGCATTTGGTACGAAAAAAAGTTTTAAATTCTTAAAATTTATGATTTCTAATAATGCTGTTAAAAATCTTTAATTTTTAAAATTTATATAATTTTATATTTAGTTAGTTTAAACATCTTGTTGGTATTCTTTTTTAAAAATTTTACATTTTTATGTTTGATTTAAATAAAACATTCTTAAAAATTTATTTAATTTTTTTGTTTAAAAATAATAAATTCCTTTAACATACAAAATATTGAGGGTAAGAAGTATGAGGTTATAAAAGAGTAAGGAGTTTGGCAAAGTTAATTGTGAAAGAGCTATAGAATTATAAGAGTAAGGGATATTTTAGTCCTTTATTTGTTAAAAACTTTTTCTAATCTATGAGAATCCAAGATTCTCAACCCCTCTCCCATGAAAATCTTTTTTTAGAAAAATTGATTAAAAATAAAACCTGAGAATGTTATTTCTTAAAAATTCTTTTTAAAAAAATTATATCAAACATGAAAACATAAATTTTTAATCTAATATTCTCAAAAATCTAAAAAATTTTCCTCTACTAAACGTCCCCCAAGTTTATCAAAAAGTGGACCATAAGGATAGTGATTGGATTCCTTATCATCAAAAAAGGGAGTCTATATCGTGCATCCCACCACCTTGTATATGAAAGATCTCGCATGCAAACTTCTGACGTGAGAACAAGTTAATCAGTGCGTGCTAACTCAGCTTAGGTCATGAGATTTGTTAAACTAGGTTTGACCTACTAAATTACATTGGTTGAGATGATCAAGGTTGAAATTATTATGAAATTAAAGGCAAAGGTTTCACCTAGCAAAAATAAAAGGCATAAGTTTCCATTTTGCAGTTTGCACCGACGCAACAATCTCTTATTGAAGCTAAACAGGAGGAAAACAGGCCTCGATGTTTAGGACTGAAGTGTTTGGCTTCTGGGAACAGATTGCAGCCATTAAAGAAGAATATAGTGATTCCTTTTCTTTGGTGGGACGGGGCCAAACGACTCTAGTAACTTATTCTGCCGTACAGAACTGGAACCCCAAAAAAAGTGAAAAGAGGGTATAAATCTCCAACCTCACTTGAGAGTTTAGAAAGCCCAAAATTAGACTGAATGTTAATATCAATTAACTAGCCTATGCAAAATCATAGCCAGTACGTGAAAGCTATATACATAAACAATGTTTCCATCAAGAAACTCCTAGGTGTGGATCAATTTCATGGAAAACTATTTCCAAAACCACAACTATTACCGTCTCCAGTTGCCTGTATCAATATTGTGTTCAGCTTTTTTTTTTTTTTTTTTTTTGGGGGGGGGGGGGGGGGGGGGGGGGCTATAGTTACCATGTGGAGTCTGGGCAGGTATGTACAATGCCCGAAGTTGTATATATCACGTGATGCATAATACTTCTATGAAGAGGAAACTTAAAGAGAGTTTCTAATTGTGATGATACCTGCACCATAATTTAGAAGATGACTAAAGCGAGCGTGCCAATGTGTACCCTCCACATGCTTCCAACTAGTATGTCGTCTTTTTAAATCCGCAACAATAGAAATTGCATCTACTGGTAAAGGCAACTGCTCTCCATGAAGTGTTTGGTCAATTAAGGCATAAAATATCTGATGAACACAAGCAAGCAAACTTTCATTATGTCTCCTGCTTCTTTTTTTCCTTCTCTCTTCCCTACACAAAAATCTTAAGCACATCATAGATAAGACGTAATTCTTCAGAAAACAAACCTGGCGTTGCAACTCAGTTGCTGCAAACATCTTTTTGGCCCGTTGTATTGATTCTACTAGTTTCTCGGGTATTGTTTCCCCAGTGGAATAATGTCTCGCAAATTTCTTGAGGACACGATAATCCCAAGCATAGTACCTAGAAAAGTTGACCACAGCCAACATTAGATGCCTAAAATCTTTGTTTTCACATTTAAGTTAATGAAAATGCAAGAATTCCTGCATATGCTGCAAATAAGTAGAGGATGGAAATGTGTTGCAGAGCCTGTCACAGACATTTAGCAGATCGGGACCTCTGAGCTAAAGCAATTAGAAATCTCAGAAAGAATTATGTGACTTGTGTGGGTTTAAAGCCAAAAGAATCATCAAACTGTCAGAGTCTGATAGAAGACCAGTAAAAGATTCAGTTAGATGCAATCAGATAGCATTATTTCCAATTAGGATTTATGGGTTTTTCTTAAGATGAAAAAAGTGTATCTCCAGTCTTGTCGTGAAGCAAGATAAGAGGGTTGCTATCAGATGCTGCCAAAAGTAAGAATGTGAGAAATGTCTATTAAGAGGGGTCAGATATGCTCGTGCCTACACATAATTATATAACTAATAGAGACATGTCCTCTATGTCTTTGTCTGATGCGAACATGTGCCATTTGTCTATGTGATGGTCAGATTTGAAAATTTCCCAAATCCATTAAGCTCCTCTCACTAGCAGTAAATATTAAAGCCTTATTTTCCCCCAACAGATAAATGATGTTTGTGTACAGTAACCAATAAAATCTTACCAACCCAGCAGCCAATGATGAGGAGTTGAGGACACTCTCTGGTCGCATCTAGTCCCTTAGGAAATACCAAGTTGCTTAGGTTGCATTATCAACATGGACACTAGTTAGAATCTGACTAAGTTACCTATCGGAGGCACCCCATCTAGTATCAAATTATCAATCCTGGGAAATCAATTTGATCTCCAAAGAGGCACTAATGTGATCCAGATAGCATTCTCCGGTATAGAATCAAATTCACTTGTTGAACATGATCAATTAATTGAAGCTATCCAGTGGTTGACTTTGCAAATCCCCGTCCAGGTCATCCCCTCAATTGTTATTTGTGATAATCAGATTTTTTTGGTTGCTGAACCAAGTACCATAATCAGTAACCATGTAACAGATCTTTGCCTCTTACAAACACAAACAACATAGACATGTTGGAACCAAGAGACGCCTCTCATCTGCCATCATTTTGCAATGAAGATGATTGCATCACCTGAACAATCGATGATTTACCATTCTCTAACTATTGACAATGTTTCTAACCCACTCAATTTTATGTTGAGAAAAAGTTGATCATGTCCAAATTGGCAACTAAAAGTTGTTGCACCATAATCTATTTCAATCATATATACAGATCTCAAACAACTGAAAGGTAGAATAGAAGCTGTGTCAGCAATCTACTCACTCAAAAAGATTTGAAGGTGTTTCAGCCAAATCAAGAACCACCCTGGTACCTGAAAAATGCTGGTAATCCTACAAGCACAAGTAAAAGAAAAAAATGTATTAATATAACAAAGACAAGGAAAACAAGTGCCAACTTACTGGCAAGTCATGAGCTAAATACCGTTCGAGAAAGCAATGAGTGAAGAGCATGGCCAAACTCATGAAAAAGAGTTTCCACTTCCCAATGGTTCAGCCTCACACTTGCTGGAGTACATGAACCCAAAAAATTGCAAACAAGGGCCACAACCTGCACCATGAGAGAGGAAACTTGAATTTGAAACAGCTCAATGCATGCAAACAAAAAAGCCCCAATAATTGTCAATCTAACACATTCATCAACAATTTCAAAATATAAGGTTCAGCAACGGATTTCTTTACATAGATTAAGATCAGTATCTGATACACACTGCTTCAAGGAGAGTGGCACAACTTTGAAATTTAGCTCTTCCTATCACACCTCCAAACTAATGGGCAAACTGAGGTGGTGAATATGATTTTGGAAATGTATCCTAAGACCTTTGTTTCTGAAGATAACCAGAAATTACCGCTAACTGTTGCCATGGGCAGAATTATGGTACAATACCTCATTTCACTCATATCAATTATGTTCCTTTTCAAACACTATATGGCAGAACTACTACTAGTTTGTTTGATTATGTAGCTAAAGCATAACCTGTGGAGGCAGCGGACCAGAATCTACTGCAGAGGACTCAACTTATTAGGCAACTCAAGCTACATCTTAACAAGGAAAAAGTCAGAGTGAAGATCCAACCTGACAAACATAGGAGGGAGGTTCAACTCCAAGAAGAATTGGGTGAAACTCCAGCCATATAAGCAACATTCTTAGACTCATAGGACTCTTTATAAGCTAAGTCCTAACTACTCTGGCCCTATCAGGTACTACGGGCATTTAAAATAAATGGCCCAGCACAAAAATGTGTATTGAGGAACATCTAGTACAAAGGAGATTTAAGGGGAAACGCTATGTCCCAAAAAAAAAAAAAGAAAAGTGAGAAGTTATGGCAGACACCCTGCTCATAATATTATCAAAGCAGATAGTAAACCACTACACAGGGCCGGCCCAAGGCATAGGCCAGTGAGGCCTATGCCTAGGGCCCCTCAAAAATTTGGGGCCCCAAACAACCCCCCAACAGCTATTGCCCAGTAGCACAATCCACTCCCCCTAATACATAGAAAATTTGGGGCCCCAAAATAATCTCCCCTCCCCCCTCCTCCCCAAGAATTTGGGGCCCCCAAAAAAAATCCCCCCCCTCCCCAACCCATACACACAGAATTTGGGTCCTTCAAAAAAAAATACTCCCCTACCCACACTATTTTTGCCTAGGGCCCCATTGGGCCTTGGGCCGGCCCTGCCACTACACTTCACCCAAGATTATCTGATCACTGAAAGATGGTGCTAATCATAATGTTCATCTTGACCACTGATTTTTCATGCTTTAACTTTGTTTCTTTGAAGTAATAATACAGACTAAGAGGAGGGGATTTAGTGAGCCTCTGATCTCATGTAGTTGTCCATATATACCACTATTGTAGAAAATAAGCTATTGGTTAGATGCACTTCTTGGGCATTACCCCCATCACCCAGTGCTCTAAGCAGTTGTCAACTTCTGTTTTTGTCTTAAGACAAGGTTCAAGTAACTTGAGTGTATTATATCAAAGAGAATAATCAACAAAAGGCCAGGGAAAGTGAAAGTGAATTAAAGTTGTGAATAACTATAAGATGTACAGTTGCTAGAAAAGAAACAAAAACAGAACGTAAGCAGCACATTATGTCATACAATCCTGGAAATCAGAAATCAAAATGCAAGCGAAAGTGGATAGATTTACATACAGGAAGTTGGTATTCTGTTTCAGAGATGCGCCGGCCACCTTTAATGGCAAAATGAGCAGAACCAGGATACTTGCCTGTTCTTGAATTCAAATCAAGGTACAAGTACCCCAAGTCACCCTGAGAAGAAGCATAATGCCTTGATACAGAGAAAATAAAGATGCTAACAGAAATCTAACTAGAGCTTTTCAAAAATGAATAAATAAAACAAGAATGAAGCATGTAAAACCATCAAGAATGTTTGTTATTGAACTGCCGAGAATGCATGCACTTTGCACCACTAAGGCAGTGTGGAATGGAGAAAGTACGAAGGGTGCATTATGTACCACTAAAGCTGTAAAACATCAGATAAGTCACAATAAAGCTAATGAACATGATTTATTTAACAAATCCATTCCCAAAACTAAAAACTGACGAGCATAGATAGCCTCCTCCATTTAAGAAACGGGCTGGTGAGACTAATGAAAGAACCAATTTAGGAAACTTCCAGGAGATCAAAATCATTGGTAAAATTGGCATGGACCCATTGTCAAACCCCCCCCCCCCCAAAAAAAAAAAAACACATGTGCCTACGCACGCACCCCAAGGGGGAAGAAAAAGGAAAGACCAACAAGAAAAAACTGTTTATATGAATGCCATTATTAAACAACATTTTCAAGTAAGAAACGAAAGGATAATGATCACAAGCAAAATACAGAATTTTTGTATTAGAGCTATATTGTTAATATACAATCAAAATGGAACAATACCATTGGTTTCTACATGATTAAATAATTAAAAGGGCATCCCTAGTGCATGAAGCACCCCACTTTGCAATTGTTGCGTCAGGATCATTTTTGCATGCAACCCCTTACCCTTACCTTGCAGAGAGGCTATTTTTACAACTCCAGACCCATGACCTTCCAGTCACAAAGAAGCAGTCTCACCATTGTCATCAAGGCCCACCCTCAAATGATTAAAGCACTATTAACTTTTAAAATGTATACCTCTTCAGGATGATGAAGTAACATCTTAAGCACATCTGGATGCCAAGACTCCCCAGGTGCTAGAGGGATATTACACAATGTCACACCAAACAATAACTGAACCAGGACCTTCAAGCCCTCTATACATTGCAGCAAAGGAAAATATGATGCTACAACCTGCATGGAGCACAAGATAAATGATTCGACAGAGAATGAGAAATCATCTAGAATATAGGAAAACTCAGGATAATATAAATTCACCAACTTTTGGCCACAGAAACAACTAGAAGAATTATGTGGACTGCAAAGAAAAGGAAACCATGCACATACCGAGGAGTCCAAGCTGTAAGCTGATGTTTTCATCAATCCTGTGAAGTATGCTTCATCCCAGGCCTCTAGTTCAGCATTTATCTGGCCACTCCATTCTCTTTTAAAATCCCAAATTTTCTTAAACTCCTACATAGACAGTATCTGCAGATCTAAGTATGTAATTGCAACAGTCTTGACATAAAGTACCATGACATGATGCCTTACAAGTATATGTACTGAACATAATACCTCATCAGCCTTTGGCCTAACAATTTCACTCATCTCAAGCAAAAAAGACATTACAACCTCTGGTGATGCAGCCATATTTGGATGTACTGCAAATTCAGCATAAGATTTGTAGCCCAACATCTGCATGCATCTATAAGGAAACAAATTAACTGCTAAATATGTTATAGCATAAAGAGCACCTCCAATTATATGTCTTTTTTTCTTCTTCTCACAAGTACTCCCAGTCACATGTCACTTTCATGAAGAATGATGCCTCATGATAAAAACTAGTAATGACATGAAAATAAATTGTTTTTATGAATTTCTCTTTCAGCTTCATGCTTGCCTTAATGCTTAGCATCAAGTTCTCTGAGTCTGAAAGTAACAGGAATCTAAATGGTGGAACTAGAGCACTATGCATAACCTTGGAGGTGGAAAGTAGCGAGTGGATGCATGTGAAATTCACATTCATTGCCAGCATCTACAAAAACTGGGTACAACCATACAAGAGAAATGATGTGGAACATGATAAGGACTAAGGAGGAGGAAGAGAAAACAGAAGAGCAAGGAAGAAAAGAGAAGCAGCAGAGAAAGAGTAGAAAAGAGAGAAGGATAAGAGAAGAAAGCACAGAGATGAAGGTAAGTCCAGCGAGAGAAGAAAAATGTAAGGCCCGACTTTGGGGACTTATTTTTGAGAAGGCCCAAGGGGAGCCAAGCCCATGTGACAAAGTTGGTATCAGAGCTTAGGCTTTAGAACTTTGGGACATAAAAATGAAAATGATATGACACATAGGTACACAAATAAGGGGTTAAACACTTTTACATGCATTGTATTGCATACACTATACTCCCAAAGCAAGTTTTTGGCAAAATAGGTATGAATATGGACCGTGGCATATTCACAACCTTGTCCTACCAAGGACTCTTGGTCCCTAAGGTATATCATGATTGTGTATGTGGAGTTCTATGTTATTTGGTATATTATTTTGTTCTGTATGATAAAACAACCTAAATGTTGTACACAGGAAAATCATGCCTCCTAAGACTCAAGGTGGTGCTAGCCAAACGCATGATTAGTGGCTTAAACATGTTGAATTTTATCATATTTTCACCATATTCCCATTAAATAAATGTGCTAAATTGTCATTTATCCATGTTTTGTAGGAATTATCCAGATTCGAGGCAAGATATTCAAATATAAGGCTGAAGCTCACTCATATTCGGATATCTAAGGAAGCATATTCAGATATGGGGCAGAAAGGAAGTACATTCGGATACACAAGGAAGCTTATTCGGATACATGCAAAAGTATCTGAATACAAGAGAGAAGCCCAAGCACAACATCCAAATATCAAAGTCCATGCATTCGGATACCTTCTAAAGGTCATTTCAGAGAATTCACGAGAAGAACGCGGTGGCACCCAATCACAAATTCTCACCAAACAATGGGTCGTTTGTAGAAGAAGATGATCCTATAAATTCACATCGTCATCTACAATTTGGGGATTGAGGAGAATTTTCCAGATATTCAAATTGAGGGTTTACAGTAATACAGAGATAGGAGTAGACGAGGGTTTGTATTTTGTTTTATGTTCTGTTATTTCATTGCCCTGTTATTTTCTGTCGTGTTTCTACCTTTCCTTTCTAGTTGTTTAGAGGTCGTGTTTACAATACATTGCTTTGTGATTTATGTTTGTATTGATGTTCTTATTTCTTCGTTAACTAGAGTTGGTGTTTACAATTTGTTGCAATCTATATACTGCATCAGTTACTGTGTCTTTTCATTTTCAATTAAACGACATGATCTTATCTTCTGCATTTACAATTTGTGTTTGATTTTATAGCTTGTTTGATTAATCATTTGAGTAACATTTGAAGATGTGTGGCTAAATACATACTTGGGCCAAGGGAAAGATAGTGCCTAATGCCACTGATTTTCCAAAGAAGCCGAACTTCAAATGCGTAAACAAAAGTCTGATTTAAGTTGAGTAGCGTTCGTATATTGGATCTTTGAGTTTGGATTAAAGCGTAAGCCTAACTTAGAATCTCTATATTATGTATGGAGATTACTAAAACTGGAAACGTTATCATACTCAAACTCAAATGAGCAAATTGTATTCACTTGTTTTGCGTGTTAATCACAGTTCAATTTATGATAATTGCTTAACTTAGAATCTCTTATATCATGTATGGAGATTGTTAGACCAAGAATTATCATTAACTTGGAATGTATTTAATGGCAAAACCTCAAGCTTAGTTCAGACTACCGTTTATTTGTCTATTTGAAAAATAGTTGGATTGGCACTGAAATTGTCTTGACCCAAGATTACCTATATTCAACATCAGTTTAGTTTAATTCGAATTCAACTTATTCCAACATATTCTGCTCACCCAAATGTTTTGGTACGTTCATTTTCTTCCCCAAATAATCTTCCAGTGAATCGACCTAGACTCATCCAGAAAATTAAATTGTGTTACATGTACACTCGTACACTAGCGAGTATAAACACATCAGCCCTATTTTGATAAATGAGTTCCTGTTTTGATAAATTAAGTTTTGCTGGGTGAGTGGTGCAACAACGTGTGGACGTGGCTGTCGTCATGGGGTTGGTCGTGGTTGCGGAAAAGGACAGGCTATTTCTGGGGACCAACTTCCCCAGGGTGCCCATGGCAAGTGACCACGTAGGGACAGTGATGTGATAGGATACTGATTATCGAATGGAACTACAAGCTGGAAAGTAACAAAATGAAAAGGAAACTGGGCATTCGAGAGGCCCTTCACTCTCCCAAAACTCAATACAAGAATGATAATCCCCTCCCCCAACTTCTTCCCCCTCTATATATTCTTTTCTTCCTCCCCTCAACAGAAATCTGTTATGCACTTGCTGGGTTGTTACACAACCCAGCGATTTCCCTCCTCTACCCCTACGCACATGGCTGGCTGTTAAGCCAGCCATCCAAGTTACATCCTTGCCCTTGCCCTCTTGGATCTTCTTTTGATAAGTCAAGTAAACCGGGGGCCTATCATTACTCCCCCCCTCCAACTTTCACCTTGTCCTCAAGGTGGAAAAATGGAAGCTGTTGCTGGATCAAATGGTAAGGTTCCCAAGTAGCTTCCAATGGGGAAAGCCCCTTCCATTGCATGTTGGATTCAGCTTCCCATCATACTCAAACTTACTAAACATGAGCTGCAAGGAAATGATGTTGCTTGGCTGAAAGGGAGGAGCATCTGCTACAGTTCGTGCTCGAAATATGGGCCTCAAAGAAGTAAAAGGCACTCGTACTAACTGCCATTGGCCTTCCAAAGTATCAAAGCCTGATGTATAACCAACAGTATCCCAGTCACGGCTAGTGCGCACGATAAGTTTATACCGACAGCCATCACCTTTAACTCGCAGCTCTAGACCATCATTAGCAGAGAGATTTTCAGGTGCTGAGAAATTCCGCGTCCTTATACTGGTAAAACCACCATTGTTTGCAGTCGAAACAACGCCTTTGAAAACCCCAGTTGGTCCGCCATTTTCACCACCTGTTGGGTCAAACTGAATTGTACTTTCACTAACTCCTCCCATCACAACATCATCTAAAGCACCCCAAGCAAGATCTCTAGATGAATTTCCTTCAAATCCATATATTAGTTTTCCACTTCGAAGTCCAACACTTTCCTTGACAGCATTAATCAAGTTTTTCATCCCAATAAATTCTACCTTTTCAGGGGAATCGCCTTTTACCTCTGGTTCAAAGAACTTGATTCCTTGGCTGTATTTTTCCCTGTTAGGAGTGTCTCCTTCCTTCGGGCCACTAATGACTGAAGCAGCATTAATAATTTTCTTCACTCCTTTGAAGTACTCAGGGACCAAAGTGCTCTCCTTAGTAATATCTCCAACAACCAGCTAAACTTTTGTATCATTGGGCTCCACAACAGAATGCAAATTGAGCCAAACATACTGCCCTTCCACCATCATGACCTGCTTGGACGAGGCACCCACCCCCTCATGATGGTGAGAATACATGGGGGGCCCTCCATTATCAACCAACCCTATGTAAGATTTCTGAGAAATCTGGCTAAGAGTCACACCATCTTCCCAGACAACATGGATCGTTGATGGTGCCCCCTTCCTCAGCGAGCTGCTCTCCTTGGTTGTCACCGGATCGGCCGTCCGCGGCCTTTTAAATGGATCGATCTTTGACTGCCCTTCTGCCTCGCCGTGGAACCCCCTAACACCATCGTCGTAGGCAGTTGCTCTGCCTCGCGACACCATCATCTGCTCAACCGCCAATCCCCCTTCAATATGCAGCTCGTCCACCGCGCCTTCCAGCATGGACCCTAAGTGATTCCTCAGCAACCCCTTCAACTCCTCCCAACTTCTCACTCTTCGTCTCCGTTGCTTCCACTGGAACCATGAAAATGCAACACCCTCCAAACACCATGCTGCTGCATCAGACTTCTCCTTATCAGTCATCCCAGCCTCCGCAAAGTAACGTTCGACTAGCAATGTCCAGGCGTCACGTTCTTCACCTGCACCGAGCGGCATCTCCAGCCTTCTTCCCCGCACGTCCGGACGCCAATTCCCTCCAATGCCACCCTCGAACTCCCTGCCCATTTCGATTCCAGGTGATCCCTCGGAATTCTGGGTAAATTCCGAAGGCCTATCTCCCTCCTTCACTTTGCCCTTCTTCTTCCGTTCTGGATCCTCCCGCTTCGTCCTCAAGTATGCCAACTGGTCTGGCATGACTGCTACCTTCTTTTCCATCGATTGTACCTCCCTTGACATGGGCGAACCCGCAGGTTGGTCTTCCCCATCACGCCCCCCCTTTCTCTCTCTCTCTCGCTCCTCCCGTCTCTCCTCGTTCTTCCTCTTGCTCTTGCTCGCCTGCTCCTGTTCTTCCCATCTCGCTCGCATGAAAGCGAATTGCTTGAGCAACATCGCTACATTTCGCTCCACCGACTGTACATTCCTTCTAATGTCGTCGACCCCTCTTTTGACGCCTTCCACTGTCGACTCCAACTCGCCAACACGCTCTGTCAAGCTCACCATCGGAAGCGGATTGTCTCTGATACCAAATTGATAGGATACTGATTATCGAATGGAACTACAAGCTGGAAAGTAACAAAATGAAAAGGAAACTGGGCATTCGAGAGGCCCTTCACTCTCCCAAAACTCAATACAAGAATGATAATCCCCTCCCCCAACTTCTTCCCCCTCTATATATTCTTTTCTTCCTCCCCTCAACAGAAATCTGTTATGCACTTGCTGGGTTGTTACACAACCCAGCGATTTCCCTCCTCTACCCCTACGCACATGGCTGGCTGTTAAGCCAGCCATCCAAGTTACATCCTTGCCCTTGCCCTCTTGGATCTTCTTTTGATAAGTCAAGTAAACTGGGGGCCTATCATGACGAACAACACCAAGGGGACGGGAATACACTTGTCAACCAAGACACCAGAGGAGCAGGTAGATCCTCTAGCTTACCACAGTCTATCGAGAACAGAATTCAAATGGGGGTAAAGGCTAGTAAGCGAGATACTAAAGAGTCGGAAGAAGCCGAGGGATGGATCAAGGTTGCAAGGCGGAGGACAAACTATACTTAACGAGTCGGATCATGGGGTGGACGTTCACTTGACAGAATTCATGCGATACAACCCACCTTGGTTTGATGAGATTAGTGACAAGGTGGAGCCGGAGCAGTTCTTGAGTAAGTGCAAGAAGATCTACGAGGCAATAGGGTGTAACCAACAGAGGATGGTGGAGTGTATTACCTTTCGATTGGAAGGCCCAGCTTATACATGGTACGAGCATATGAAGGCGGCTAGACCACCAAGTGCGCCACCACTAAGGTGGGAGGAATTCAACAGCAAGTTTAGGGAGCGATTCATCCCTGATGCTATGAAGAAGGCAAGGGCTCGAGAGTTCGAAGAATTGAAGCAGACCCCCAACATGACAGTGGAGTAATACAACCACAGGTTCATTTGGCGGAATTCGCTCCTAAGCTGGTAGACTTCAAGCAGGAAAGGGTAGAGCGTTTTGTGAATGGATTGTGGAGCCCCTGTATAAGGCTATGGTTTTTTCTAACCTTCCCACATATGCCAACGCAATGAGTGGAGCAATGATGATAGAGAAAAAGGCTACGGACGAGTGGGCCCAAAGAGAACAACGCAAAAGGGCAAGGAGCAATGCCACGGGATATGGAGGTAGTGATTAGCAACAACACAAGAAGAGACCCCTTTGCCTTGGGACCTAGATCCACCCCCTAACTTCTCCAAGCTCTTTAGTATCTCACTTACTGTTGCCTTTACCCTCATTTGAATTATGTCATCGATAGACAGACTGTGGTAAGCTAGAGGATTCGCCTGCTCCTCTGGTATCTTGGTTGACAAATGCATCCCCATCCCTTGGCGTTGTTCATCACTGTCTCTATGTGGTCGCTTGCGATAGGCACCCCAGGCAAGTACAGGCAAGCCACGACTAACTTCCCCATAAATAGCCTTTCCTCTTCCACGGCCACAGCCACCCCACGGCGATTCCCACATCCACGCGTCTAGCTAGCACCACCTTGAGTCTTAGGAGGCATGATTTTCCTGTGTACAACATTTAAGCTATCTTATCATACGGAACAAAATAATAAACCAATTAACATAGAACTCCACATACACAATCATGATATGCATAAGGGATCTAGAGTCCTTGGTAGGGCAAGGTTGTGAATATGCCACAATTCAAATTCATACCTATTCTGCCAAAAACTTGCTCCGGGAGTATAGTGTATGCAATACAATGCATGTGAAAGTGTTTAACCCCTTATTTGTGTACCTACCTATCATATCATTTTCATTTTTATGTCCCAAAGTTCTAAAGCCTAAGCTCTGATACCAACTTTGTCACATCGGCTTGGCTCCCCTTGGCCTTCTCAAAAATAAGGCCCAAAAGTTGGGCCTTACAAAAAACATAGGAAAGAGAGGAAGCAAGGGCAGCGCGGGGGGGGGGGACAGGACAATTGGCATCTTCCTAGAAAATATTAATAAGGAAAAATACATATTATGGCAAATGCCCAGGAACTTATCCTGGGTATAGATTGAATTACAAGGTCATACTCAAAAAGTTCCAACATTCGAAGCACAGAAACAAATTCAACAAATATAAATCACAGGAAATGCTCTATACGTAGAATAAGGAGGTAACATGAAGAAGTATAACATTTAATGTGAAGATTTTTTCTTTTTTTAGATTAATCATTTAGCATGAAGTTTGGAAATTACTATAAACATGATGAAGTTAACCTGAGCAATTTCATGACGAGCAGCAATAAGCTTATCAAGGACACCAAGGTTGGCAAATGGGACAGAATTTCCTTTGACATATGCCATCTGCCTAACCTACATGAATCCAAAAGCTAGATAGGTGAGTAAACTTTGTTTAGCTGAACTTAAAGACAAATGAAAGTCAAACAATGCAAACAACTGAAACTTTGAAATCTTGAATGACAACAAGGTGGCTCAATTAAATCAACACATCTAAAACAACTCAGCGAATTTCAACCACAGGAAATAACAGCTCAGTGCCAATTGAAATTTAAATAGTTCTTCAAAGAATCCAATACGTTAACCCACCAATAGCTCCAGCTTCTGCAAGCAACTCCAGAGTCCAGGCTTTGTGAACATAAATAATGAATACTTTCACAAATATATGTACTAAACAAAGCTAATAAAGCTACCTCAGAATCTGATGCCCACTGCAGAACAGAGGACAAAGTACTTGGCTCTGTTGCTATCCGAAATCCTTTTTCTCTTGTATTATATCTTGCCTTTAAAAACTCTGTAGATGTACTTGATCTGGAACGATAAATGGGCTTAGCAAGATGGTGCAACGGTTTTGGTATACGTGATGTGGGAAATATATCCACATAACCCGGGTCAATAATAATATTTTCATTGAACCTGAACAAAATAGATGCATACAGGAAAATTATTTTATTGATCCTTAAATCAAAAAGGATACCTGATAACTAGAGAAATAGCACTCCAGTGCCCATTTATATGAATAAAAAGATGTTCAAAGTTGTGAAAATGACAAAGAGATAATGCTTTGGGAAAGGGTGATTGAGAAATGGTTAACAAGAGAAGCCAAGGTCTTTGAAAATCAATTTGGTTCTTTGCTTGGGGGTCAATAATAGAAATTATCTACTTACTAAAGCATCTAATGGGAAGGTCCAGAGATAAACAGAAGGATTTGCATGTGGTATTTATTAACTTGGAAAATATTATGGCAAAGTCCACAAAGAAATCATATGGAAGGTACTAGAGACAAAAAGAATTTGGATTGCCTATGTACACATCATCACGAACATGTATCATCAAGAAAAGACGTGTGTTAGGACTTTAAGGAGAAAATACTAAGACTGTTACAATTAAATTTAAATTACATCAACCATCTGCACTGAGCCCCTACCTCTTTGCTCTTGTGATGAATGATCATGATGGAGGAGGCAAAAAAGGGTATGAACATCAAGCATGAATTATGGCAAAACAACTTCAAATCTTTCAGGTTGAGAAAGTCAAAAAGTCTTAAGGATTGTAAGTTCAGGAAAAACAAAGTGTGAATGATATTTTGGCGAGATTTGAAGATCATACCATTCCTAGAAAAGATCAATCTAGAAATTTCACATTGACTGTTCAAAAAGAAAGGAATATCATTGAGAATGTTACTCATGGAATCAAGGCAATATAGTTAAAGTGGAAAGATTTTGTCTAGCATTTTATGTGAAATCCCTTAAAAGCAAAAAATGAAAGTTTTATCAAACAAATATAAAATTATCTTCATTGACTGTTAGTTAGTTAAGTTCTACGGTATTCAAAATACAAGCATAAATGAGATGAAAATGTTAATATGGATGTGTGGCCATACAAAAAATGATATAATTAAAAACAATATTATATGTAATAAGTTTGAAATGATGTCTGCTGAAGATAAGATTGTAATGCCCGAGATTTTTCATATTCGAGGAAATAGGATATCTCCAAAGGATCATAGAAAGTCAGGGGCCAAATCGTAATTTTGAAGGTCAGGTAAAAGTGCAATTTCCGAAAAGTTGAGGGTAAGAGTGCAATCTTTGAAAGGTTCGGGTCAAGGTGCGATAACACAAAGGCCAAAGTATAATAGTACAAAACTTTAGGCCGCAGTATAATTGTTGAAAACCCATAACGAAATCATTAAAGAAACGAACTAGAGAAATGGGCTATTGGAAGTCATGATGACGCACGCAATTCAAGGCGCCTAGGTGGTGGGGTATGTGGCAAAATAGGATTGGCCCTTAGAAAGTTATGATGACGCCTCATAAATGATCCCGAGGTAGCAACACGTGATTGGCCGGAAAGTTCTATAAATAGGACCAAAGTTACCCAAGCCATTTCAAGTGAGTTCGGGCCAAAATTGGGTTGAGTTGAGAGGTTGTGAGGTGAGGATCTTGTTCTTGAGAGCAAGGGGGAAATTCTACAAAAAAGAACGGAATCAGTGGAGAAACGAGGGAGAAATGGGCTTCGCCGAAAAGTTTGAAACTTCGTCGGAATCTAGGTCAAAACTACCGAAAAGTAGCGAGGTAAGTCCAGTTTAGTCCTACATTCTTGTAGAGGGGAAATAGAGGAAGTCGTAGGTTCAAACGGAGGTTGACTTAAAGCTAAAACAAGGGAGATATGGCCGAAAAACCGAGAGACTATCGTGTCGTCGCTGAAGAAGACGATGGCGCGTGCAGTACACGCGTCGAGGAAGGTTGCGCGTGTAAGCGCATGAGCCCTCTTCCCGAGGCGCGTGAGGGGGCATGGCTACTCCTTTTTCCCTACAATTTTACACACAAGTTAAAACATTTAGAACAATTGTATATAAAAATATTTGATGTTTGGTTTGCAGGAACTGGTGTTTTCTGCAAAAAAATCGTCGGATACGCTATTAAGAGACAAGTTCCTAACCCTCTTGCAAATTCTGAGTTATTCCTTCTTTTGGTTTTGGTTGTAAGTTCTTCTTACACTATCCTCTTTGATATTGAATAGTCTAATCCGGTTTATTTATTTGGCTTGTAACGTTAAATCCAATTGAGCCAAGCTTGTAATCTCAATGAGGGTCTCGAATCACCCTCAAATTCCTAAGGAATTATGTGTTATTGTTAGGTTTAGAATACGCAAGGATTTGTATCTCCTTGCGAAGGGATGGTTATGTGTGTTTAAGGGTGTAGGGTACAAACCTACTGGATGTCAACCGCTGAGTCGTGACAGTCGATCGTTGAATGTATGAGCGCCAACTATCGGCCGTTGTGACCAACCACAAATGGTCAAGGAGAGCTGGTATTGCCAGTCACCCACCTTGATGTTGTGCATATCATTATGTGTGACACATGGGATTGGGTTGCATTCATTGGGAGGACATACTTTGTGTGTGTGGGTAAGTGTGCGCATTGGCATGACCCGGTTAGCCTAAGTGTCGACTTGGGTAAGATAGGTGAGCATATGCATTTAGAGCATTTTACCTATGTGAGTTCCTATATAGACGTAGTATGGCTTGATTCTTGGTTTATAGCAGTCTTGTCATCACATTTATGCTAGAGAAATCATTGCATTTCTTATATGTTGCATTGCATGGTGAGCAAGAATGGCTATGAGGGATAAGAGAGACACGTAAGATTGTGGGGATGAGACCCACGATAGCTATATGTTATGATGATGTGTTATGTATGATGGCAAGAGATGTTAATGATGTGATAAAAAGCATGTCAAGAATAATGATTTGGTAGCCTATGCTTGGCTGCTAGCAGATTTGTATCAAGGGACTTGGGCGCCAGTGTGTGCATCTTATGTAAGCCCCAATGAGCGTATATGTGCAGTTTACTTTATATTTATGCATTTAGGGGCTAAAACACGTACTATACATGGCATGATATGTTGTTGCATTAGTATGAAACGCATGTGGTATGGGGAGCGCTCTTTCCTTAGCCTGTCATCTTTATTCAATTATACTTGTTGGGCCTTGTGACTCATGTTTGCTTGCGTCATTCCAAGTAAAGGCGAGGCCAGTTGATGGCGAGCTAGGTGATGCTCGAGGCGGGGGTTTAGACATGTACAAAGCAGTCTCGACCATAAGGTCCTGGTGTTGTCATCTTGCTGCAGATATTGTAATAGGATAGCATGTTAGCGTCAGTGTTGCTTAATGTAATTGACCCTGATGTAAGCTTAAGAATGAGTTAAGTGGTTTGTGAGACAATGGCAAAGCTCTGTTGTCAGAAATGAGTATGCTAGTTGTGGTATTGTCATTAAAACTCTGACAGGTGCCAACCATTATGACGCTTCCCCTTGAATTCCTCGGTCGGGGTGTCCAAGGAAGAAGTTGCCATGAGGTTTTGGTAATTGTGCCGACGTTGGGTCCCCGAGGAAAAATATATAAATATTAATTATAAAAATGGGGACGTTACAAAGATACATGAGATGCAATTAAGATGGTTTAGACATGTGAGAAGAATATCAATTGAAACTTATGAGGTAAGGTGATTAAATAAAAGAATTTTGTTACGAAAGAGATAAAGGAAGACCAAAAAAGGTGGAAAACCCATAAACATCGTATGGGGTATAATAGCCTTATAGAAGATATAGGTAAGGATAGAAATAGTTGGGAAGCTAGGGTTCACACAGCCACCCCACCTAGTGGGACTAAGACTTGGGATTTTAGTTATCATTGTTGTTGATGATGATGAATTATTATTGATGATGATGATGATCAATAAATAATTCCAGCCTCCTACAGCAGAATGATCGTCATAAGGAAGAATAATAATAAGTTAAGAGGGCAACTGATCAGAATAATATATTAAGTCAGTTAAAGAGACAATACTTACACTCTGCACAATTGACAAATTTCTATATTTAGCTGATTAACACGGTCCAGCTTATCTATAAGGAAGAAAACAATTATTAATAATTGACAAAGAAACATGTCAGAGCAAAAATCTACAGGATGAAATGTGAATACCAGCGCTAAGATGAATTCCACCCTTTTCAAAATCAACGCGAAGTGAATGTGCTGTCCTTTGAGCTTCAGTACCACATAAAAGAATATCTTTCTCTGCTTTTATCACCGCGCTATATAGTGTGTGATTTGTATTGAGATACTGTACACCATTAATTAAAGTAAAAGGCCTTTTCAACAGTAAAAGCATTTAAAACACATATTATATTCTTGACAAAAGTATTGATTTTATCAATCATGCATAAAGAAATGCTAAAATATCTTCAGTAGTATAAAACTTGCAAGGGATTTTAATCCTTGAGCCTTAAAGTACAACAACAACATACCAAGCCTTAAAGTAATGCTAAAACATCCTTAAGGAGTGTTAAATTGCCAGCAGTTCTGGTATTGCAAAGGAATTTTAATACATCGGTGGATGTTCAAATATTTTGATTTTGAAATGTGCCTCCCTAATTCTATTACTTGGCAGACAAATGAGGGAGGGGGAAGCAAAATGAACAAGAACAACAAAAAAACATAAAAGTTGAGCATTGATTCAAAAGCGTTAAATTTTCTCAATGATGCCATTGGATGCTCATTGCAAATGTCATGTAATTTAAGATGTGTTGTTCATTTGATAATACAGAAGTTAATATAGAAATACACAAGTTATCAATAATTTGATTGTATAAATTGTTTGCCACGTTAGCAAATAATGTCCCTCAATGATAATGCAGAAAGCACGATCTCATATGTTGACACATGAATGTGTTTCTCACCTGTGAATCCTAATGCTGATTATTTAGTCTTCCTGGCAGCCAAATGATGCTTCCTTTTATGCTACTTATTTTCAGATTTAATAAATAGTAACAAATAAGAAGAACAAGTTCAGCCGAAGTGCAGAAGAAAGAGAGACAAAGAGCAACCACAGAAAAGGAAAGAGGATATGGGAAATAATAACAACCCCTGTATTCAATAATTAATAATAAAAATTTGATTAACCCGATCTAAATATAAAAATTGATTAACCCCTACCGGTTACAGATTTTTTTTTCATGTTCCTGAGTTTTCACTTTTCATTCAAAAAATTTTGTATAGAAACATGCTGAGTTTTCATTTATATACTTTTTTATAAACACATGCGCATAGTAAATAAAATCAACATTGTGTTCCTAACACAATCGTGCATGAATTCTATAATAGAATACAGTATTACTAGTTTAAAAAATTCAAAATAAAAAATAAATGCTCAGACAACTCACATGTAGATATTCATTGATTCTCATTGAAGCCTTATTCGCCTCCTCAACAAATTCCCTGCAATGCAAAAACATTTCTTTATGCACCAGTAGTAACCACGAGCAAAAGCACGCACGAACGGAACAATATACGACCTGTCAGGATGAGTGTGTCTACATAGTTCTGCAGAGTCCACAACTGAACAGACCTATGAAATCAATATTGCAATTACCCACAGACTCCAAAATCACATTTACATAAATATGCGCACATTGACGCATACAAAGGGTATGTAAATTCATTGATACAGAGAATTAGGTTTTCTCATGGGAAAGCAAAATATAAGTAACCTAAAACAAAAAAATTAATTTCTTCGACATCCATCTATAGTTACTACTAAAAACTACAACCAAAATAGTAAATAAATCTATCTTTAATTCCTTCAATTTTTTGTCCTGTGATTTTCTTTTTTACTTTCCTTCTCACCCCACAAATCAGAGATCAGAGTTCTAAACCTAACGTAAACATACAGTGTCTGATATTTCGTCCATGGATCGGATAATCTCTTCGGATGATGGCATTCCAGAAATGTAAGTAACAAGTTCACCTGATCTGTCAAAAACAAAGCTTAGATGTTAGCGTTCAGTGAAAAGAACAGCTAGAGGTAAATTTATCCACACTCGGACAGCAAACCGCCGAATGCTTGCTTAGGAGACAAAAGTAGTTTTTCCTTGTACTTCCTAGGATTTCATTTTACCGCTCAATAGCTTCGTCGACGAAATGGCCAAAGCCTTTGGGAGACTTCAAGATGTCGAAGCCATAGAGACCGGTGTCCTTAAATTCTGGAGCTGTTGAGGTGTGTATGCTGGCGCCAAGACGAAGGAGATTCGAGGTTGATCGCCGGATTATCGCCGACATGCTCCGCCGCAGCATGATCGGCCGGTGGCGGCGATGGTTCAAAGCAAACCGTATGAGCTTCGACGGCGGCGTGGGGTCAAGGGTCGAAGAAAGAGGACGATTCAAGTGATGGATTGGGCAGACAGAGGCACGAATCGGGTCAGTCATAAAATTAAGGTAATATTACCCCGGTTCCCATGAGAAAAAACATAAAAATAAAATAAATCGGGTTTGATATAAAAAGAGAGATTTGTAATTAGGGTTAGAAATAAATCGGGTAATGGCTAGGCTCAATATCTTAATCTTAATCTTAATATGTATTAAAGTAGTAGAGTTACTGTATACATTTTTTTTTTTTAAATTAGCCTTCATTCTTTTTTATCTTTTTCAAAAATTAATATTCCTTCCACGGTAAAAATTGTTCTAACAATTAATATTTTTAAATTTATGTTATTATTATTTAAAATGAAACTTCATTTAAAAGATAAACACGATTTTTTTGGAATAATCAGTTGAGACCAACTTCTATGCAGGTATATTAATTATTTACTACTATTATTAATCAGTTGGGATAATTATATAATTAATGTTTTTAATTTCTGCTATTATTATTTTAGATGGGACATAATTTAAAAGTAGACACGATTTTTTTTGCTCTTATTTGGTTTTCATTGGTTTAGTTTTTAATGTGGCTTTCACAATTCTTAATAGTTACGCGTTTTGGAATAATCAGCTGGGGGTAGCTTCTATGCAGTTACATTAATTATTCATTAATATTATTAATCAAATAATTAATATTTTAAATTTCTACTATTATTAAAATAAGACATCATTTGAAAATAAACACAATTTTTTTTGCTCTTCTTTTGTTTTTCCATTGATTCATTTTCAATGTGATCATCACACTTCCTATTATTTTTTTATTTGTTTAGTATATATTAAAGCAGCAGAATTCTTGCACAAAAATTTCTCTCCTAAAATCAGCCTTCATTTTTTTTTATCTTTTTCAAGAAGTAATATTCTATCCACTGGAAAAAATGTTTTAACATTTAATATTTAGAATTTATGTTGTTATTATTTAAAATAGAACTTCATTTAAAAGATAGACACGAATATTTTAGAATAATCAGTTGAGAGTAGTTTCTATGCAATTACATTAATTATTCACTACCATTATTAATCAACTAGGATAATTAGACAATTAATATTTTAAATTTATACTGTTATTATTTAAGATGGGATGTCATTTAAAGCTATACACAATTTTTTTGCTTTTCTTTGGTTTTTTATTAATTTAACTTTCAATGTAACCTTCACATTTTATAGCAGTCACACGTTTTAGGATAATTAGCTGGAGGCACCTCAATATATATTAAAGTAACAAAGTTATTGCACAAAATTTTTTTGCCTAAAATCAGTCTTAATTTTTTTTTATCTTTTTTAGGAAGTAATATTCCTTCCACGAAAATGTGTTCTAATAATTAATATTTAAATTTTTTGTTGTTATTATTTAAAATGGGACTTCATTTAAAAGGCTGACACGATTTTTTTGGAATAATTAACTAGGGGCAACTTCTATGCAGTTATATTAATTATTCACTACCATTATTAATTACGTGGGATAATCATATAATTAATATTTTAAATTTCTGCTATTATTATTTAAGATGGGACGTCATTTAAAGGTAGACACGATTTTTTTGCTCTTCTTTAATTTTTTATTTGTTTAGTTTTCTTTGTAACCTTCACACTTCTTAGCAGTCACACTTTTTGGGATAATCAGTTGGGGGTATCTTCTATGCAGTTACATTAATTATTCACTATCATTATTAATTAAACAATTAATATTTTAAATTTATAATGTAATTAAAATGAGACATCATTTAAAAATAGACACGATTTTTTTGCTCTTCTTTTGTTTTTTTATTACTTTAATTTTCAATGTGATCTTCACACTTGCTATTGTTTTTTTTTTTTTATTGGTTTAGTATATATTAAAGTAGCAGAGTTTTTGCCTAAAATTAGCCTTCATTTTTTTTTATCTTTTTCAGGAAGTAATATTCCTTCAATTAGAAAACGTATTTTAACAATTAATATTTGAGATTTCTTCTATTATTATTTAAAATGAGACTTCATTTAAAATGTTTACACGATTTTTTTGGGATAATCACCCGATGGCAGGTTCTATACAGTTATATTAATTATTCACTACCATTATTAATCAGGTGGATAATCAAACAATTAATATTTTAAATTTTTGCTGTTATTTTTTAAGATGTGATATCATTTAAAGATAGACACAATTTTTTTGCTCTTCTTTGATTTTTTATTGGTTTAGTTTTTAATGTGGCCTTCACACTTCTTAACAGTCGCACGTTTTGGGATAATCAGCTGCAGACAACTTCTATGCAGTTATATTAATTATTTACTATCATTAATAATCAGATAATTAATATTTAAAATTTCTTCTATTATTATTTTAAATGGGACTGTATTTAAAAGGTAGACACAATTTTTTTGGGATAATCAGCTGGGGGCAGCTTCATACAGTTACATTAATTATTCACTACCATTATTAATCATCCGGTATAATCAAACAATTAATATTTTAAATTTTTGTTGTTATTATTTAAGATGGGATATCATTTAAAGGTAGACAGAATTTTTTTTGCTCTTATTTGGTTTTTTATTTGTTTAGTTTTCTTTGTAACCTTCACACTTCCTAATAATCGCACGTTTTGGGATAATGAGCTGGGGGCATCTTCTATGCAATTATATTAATTATTCACTACTATTATTAATCAGACAATTAATATTTTAAATTTCTGTTGTTATTAAAATGAGACGTCATCTAAAAATAAACACAATTTTTTTGCTCTTTTTTTATTTTTTTATTGGTTTAATTTTCAGTGATATCTCCACACTTCCTATTATTTTTTTATTGGTTTAGTATATATTAAAGCAATAGAGTTCTTGCACAAAATTTTTCCACCTAAAATTAACCTTCATTTTTTTTTTATCTTTTTCAAGGAGTAATATTCCTTCCATTAGAAAACGTGCTTTAACAATTAATATTTGAAATTTCCATTGTTGTTATTTGAAATGGGACTTCATTTAAAAAGTAGACACGATATTTTTGGGATAATCAACAGGGGTAGTTTCTATGCAGTTACATTAATTATTCACTATTATTATTAATCAATTGGGATAATCAGACAATTAATATTTTAAATATCTATTGTTATTATCTAAGATAAGATATCATTTGAAGGTAGACAAGATTTTGTTGCTCTTATTTGATTTTTTATTGGTTTAATTTTCAATGTGACATTCACACTTCCTAGCAATCACACATTTTTGGATAATCTGCTGGAGGAAGCTTCTATGCAGTTACATTAATTATTCACTTCTATTATTAATCAAACAATTAATATTTTAAATTTCTAATGTTATTATTTAAAATGAGACTTCATTTAAAAGGTAAACATGATTTTTTTGGGATAATCACCTAGGGGCACCTTCTATATAGTTATATTAATTATTTACTACCATTATTAATCAGTTAGTATAATCAGACAATTAATATTTTAAATTTCTGCTGTTATTATTTAAGATTAAACATCATTTAAAGGTAGACACGATTTTTTTGCTCTTCTTTGATTTTTTTATTAGTTTAGTTTTCAATGTGACCTTCACACTTCTTAGCAGTCACGCGTTTTGAGATAATCAGTTAAGAGCATCTTCTATGCAGTTACATTAATTATTCACTATCATTATTAATCAGACAATTAATATTTTAAATGTCTGTTGTTATTAAAATGAGACATCATTTAAAAATAAATACGAGTTTTTTTGCTCTTCTTTTATTTTTTTTATTGGTTTAGTTTCCAATATGACCTTCACACTTCATATTATTTTTTTATTGGTTTAATTTTCAATGTGACATTTACACTTCCTAGCAACGACACGTTTTGAGATAATCAGTTGGGGGCAACTTTTATGCAGTTATATTAATTATTCACTATCATTATTAATCAGCTAGGATAAAAAGCCACACATTTTAAGATAAACACACTATTTAGTCTTGTTACAAGTATTTCCTGCTCTACTCCTTATGGGATGGGCTCGACCTAGCAGGGCGGCCCAATTGCATAAATTCCAGAAGGCCCCAAGCTGAGTTTGATGAAGCAAGCTCGCACACCGTTGGAGCCCGAGCTCAAATCGCAAGACCAAGCAGGCTTTATACAAGCGAGCTCCCAATGACTTGCAGTTTGCTAACCTAACTGATCAGTTCGCATAACGAGAAGGCCACATGTCAGAGAACATTAGTGGGTTAGGTGTTGTTCCAGTTGGGCCTTCAGGCCCAACCTAGTCCCATCTTCTCAGCCCATTTGATCGACCCATGTCAGTCTCATCCTGGCCCTTACGATAACATCATTGCAGCCACTTATGGGTTTCCACGCGCCCGCCTCATATCCCATCTTCATTAATGGTAGATCCCATCCACATTAATGAGAGTTCCGTCGGTACCTTATCACTGCATAGGCGTCTCCGCCAGCGCTGATTATTCTATCCCATCACCTGCAGATATACAGAGCATGCAAGATGACATCTTATCCTCCTATATATCAGCCAACTCTCCCTAAAGCCATGGTATGTTTTCCCTACTAACTTGCTAATACTCTGCATTTCTTCACTCGTTTACTTACTTGAGCATCGGAATATTTTGAAGAGGCCGACCGGCTGGCCGATCAACAAACCAAACCAGATGATACCTTTATCCCTCTCGAATTCATTACATCAGTGCGGACCAACGAATCACGATTGACTAATTCCGAACGTCGACATTCCTATTTCATATCACATGATTTGATATTGTATCCAGTCTTGAAATGACTCATTTGTTTCAAATGTTTAAGTATGTGGATTCTACTCGAGCTAATTGGGCAATCAATGTACGCATGGTGCGCAAGTGGGATTTGTCAAGGTACGAAGATAAGTCTCATATTAACTCTGCTGCCTAGAAAAATACTCAAGAGGGGGTGAATTGAATTTTTAAAAAAATTAATAATTTTAACTCTTTTAAAAACTCTTAAATTTGTAATCTTAATATGTGGTGATTGCAGTAGAATTAATAACAATAAAATCACACAACTATAAGAAATAAGAAAAATTTATAGAGGTTGGGTTCTAAATAGTCTAATATTCTTTCTTAAAACTTAGCTTGAGGTTCCATTAAAGAGAATCAACACTGCATTTTAATTAGAGATATAACCAACATATAATCTCTTGTCTAAACAAGAATCACTAGCATACCATTAGCAAATATAATCCCCTCACAGAATAAGTGAGTAAAAATAACAAACTTACAACAAGAGATAATTACAAAGAAGTCACAAACGATTGAGAATTTCACTAGCCAGCACACTTCCAACATTTCGAACATTCTCACTCTTGTTTGAATGCTCTATCAAAATTTTGCATTATGAATCAAGATTTGAAAATTCAAATATAAGCATTTGAGATATAAATGATTAAAACAAGAAAACGTGTCTAAAAGTAATTATCTTTTAATTCAAAATAAATTTACTTTTTGCAAAGAGAAAATATGTTTAAAAACAATTATTCTTTAATTCAAGATTTGAAAATTCAAATATAAGCATTTGAGATATAAATGATTAAAACAAGAAAACGTGTCTAAAAGTAATTATCTTTTAATTCAAAATAAATTTACTTTTTGCAAAGAGAAAATATGTTTAAAAACAATTATTCTTTAATTCAATATTTGAAAATTCAAATATAAGCTTTTCAGACATAAATGATTAAAACAAGAAAACATGTCTAAAAACAATTATCCTATAATTCAAAATAAAATTACTTTTTGCATAAGTAAGAGAAAACATGTATCAAAACAATTATCCTTTAAGAGAAATCATGTCTAAAAATAATTCTTCTTTAATTTAAGATTTGAAAATTTAAATATAAGATTTTGAGATATAAATGATTAAAACAAGAAAACATGTCTAAAAGCAATTATCCTATAATTCAAAATAAATTTACTTTTTACATAAGTAAGAGAAAACATGTATAAAAACAATTATCCTTTAAGAGAAATCATGTCTAAAAATAATTTTCCTTTAATTCAATATTTGAAAATTTAAATATAAGCTTTTGAGATATAAATGATTAAAACAAGAAAACATGTCTAAAAGCAATTATCCTATAATTCAAAATAAAATTATTTTTTGTATGAGTACTAGAAAACATGTCTCAAAACAATTATCTTTTAATTCAAAATAAATTTTCTTTATGCATGAGAAAGAAATGCATTTATCAAGATATGAAAATTTAAACATAAATATTTGAGACATAAATGATCAAAACAAGAAAACATGTCTAAAGACAATCCACCTTTAATTCAAAATAAATTTACTTTTTATAACTTTTAATTCAAAATAATTTTTTCATTTTGCATGAATAAAAAATACATTTATATCATAAAAATATTTATATTATCATCAAAATCATATTTATATACCCTTGAACTTAACAAACTCCATGGAAATGGTCTTAATAGACTGTCAAGTAAGTTTTTTTAACTCACTGTTATGTGTAAAAATGTAATTATTGTCGCATATAGGACTTTATTTGAAAAAATGAGTATTTAGTCATTGTCAGCTATACGTAGCTGTGTCAAGAGTTACAAATCAGAATAGTTTAAAGATACTAATATCTGATAAGGAAGGAGAACAAACAAACTCAACCACAAACGTTGTATTCAGATAAACTTTTCAGAATTTGTAATATTTAATCTTATTATAAATTTTATTTCTTGTGATATTTAGAATCTAATAAAATTAAATTATGGTATTTCCAATATTTATTAAAAGTTCATATATTTTTTATGTCTCCGTTTGCGAATCCATTTTCCGTGCATCGCGCGGGTGAAGAATTAATATCTGATAAGGAAAGAGAACAAACAAACTCAACCATAAACATTGTATTCAAATAAGTTTTTCAGAATTTGTAATATTTCATCTTATTATAAATTTTATTTCTTGTGATATTTAGAATATAATAAAATTAAATTATGGTGTTTTCAATATTTATTAAAAGTTCATATATTTTTTATGTCTCCATTTGCTAATCCATTTTTCTTGCATCGCACGGGTAAAGAACTAGTTTGGATCGAAAAAAACTTATTTAAATTTCTTCGTTAAGGTAAATGAATCGAGTTTAAATTTAATTTTGAAACTCAATTTGTAAACAATCTAATATTAAGTTCAATAAAATTCGACTCGTTAACTAGTGAACTGATTCAATTAGAGATTTGTGAAAATGACCGATTAGAAATTTGCTATTAAATATAAAAATACATGTATGGATAATATATTAAATATATATTTTATAAAAATATTATTAAGCCTTATATTTTATTAAAAAATTATTATGGTACTATGAATTTCAAAACGTCTGATTAAATACTTGTATTTCAAAAAAGTGAAACTATTAAATATTTCAGGAAAATAGGTGAAAACAAGTCCTCGTGAGCACATAAAGCATGCCTATTGGATTGGGTGAATGTGTAAATGCACCTCTATACTTTATCAAAAAGTCTCGTTACACCTTGAATTTTCAAAATGTTCTATCAAATATGTATACTTAAAAAAAAAAAAAACTATTAAACACCTTTTATTTTGTTATTAAATTAAATGCACTAGTGTGCTTTATCAAAAAGTCAAATTAGACACTTGTACTTAAAATAAGTGAAACAATTATATATTTTTTTATTTATTATTAAATAATATACACCCGTGTACTTTATCCAAAAAAAAGTTTTATGGGACTCTAAATTTCCAAAACATCCTAATAGACATCTCTAATAAAAAAAAGTAGAACTATTAGGCACATTTTAATTTGTTATTAAATAATTAATTTATAATTAAAAAATAGAAAACTAATGTTAAATTTAGTCTTATAATTTTTTTTCAATAATAATTTTATAATTAAAGATGTATTAACGTTTTATGTTTCAAAAAAATAATAGCATTTATTTTTAGAAAATTTTAAATAAATATTTTCCTAACTTACTGGACTATATGCATGTCACATATTTCGCACTTTCAAACTATTCTTAATTAGTAATAGTTCAATTTTTTTAGAATATAGGTGTCTAATGGGTATATTAATAACAAGTCAAATTGTTCATTAAAAACAACCTCTTATAAAAGGGAATTTAAAAATAAAAAAAATAAGGCTCATAGATTGCTGTATTTAACAATTAAAAAACATGCTCATGTAAAAGGAAATTGCACACAAAAAAAAAAATATTGCTGCTAGCTAACTCTTTGAATTTGAGATCTTCAATGCCCAAATTGATGTTGTCTTGTGATGTCAGAATAGTGGAACTAATTTGATTGTGTTGTGTAGTGGTCGTTTGCTTTCACTAATTTGCATTTTATTTATTTATCTCTGTAATTATCTAGATATAAAAACATCTTTATTTTACCATTTTCATCTTTATCCTTTAAGAAAATTGAACCACATTGAGAGTAAAAATAAAAATATAATAATTTTTTATTCAATCTGGATTTTACACTATTGTATAAATACATTGTATATATACACTTGTAGAATTAAGAAGTACAAAATTAAAATTGTTAGAATCAAATGAATAGTGAGTTTATATACCAAACCCTACAACAGGGATATTGAAGATATATATACATATAACAAGAGAAATAGGTTATATAAGTTAAACTTTTAATTTGTGTAAGAGTGAAATAGATCGGAGATTGTAACAAATATGCCAAACGTTGGTTTTATTATTTTTGGTAGTTATTTTTTAAAATAAAAATGTTAAAAACTTATAAACATTTTTAGTTTCCATAATAAAAAATTATTTTTATTGTTTCTTCAATTATAGTAATTTTTATAAATTAAAATAGAGAAAATACTGATGTTCTGAAAATCAAATTGGGGTATCAAAGTGAAAGGGAGAGAGATTTACGGTTTGGTGGTCAGATTGGGGTTAAAGTGACCCCTTGTTCTAACTATGGTTCATGCAAGAAAAACAAACTTGTTTTTTGACTTTGACAAATAATTTTTAACCATGAACTGGGCCATCCTTTAGTTTAGTTATGTTTTCAATATTGAAAAGTAAAAATAAAAATTAATTTATCTTTTTTAAAATTAATTTATTTATAGAAAGCAAAACAATAACAAGAGAAGGAAATGATTAATTTTTTTTTTGTTTTCACATTTTCTCCTCCTTTTCTTTTCATTTTCTTTCATGTGAGTGTTGTGTTGCGTTGAGGGAAGCACGTTCTCGAAACCGAATCCTCTTATTTAAAGCCTCATACGTGTCACCCTCTTAACGCTCCTCTTCGACCCTTTCCCGCGAAAACCTCTCTCTCTCTCTCTCATGCACAATATTTCCAATTCAATCCCTAGTCTCTCCTCTGTTTCTCTGTCCATACAATCGTTTCCGTTCCCTTGTAAATTTCCCTTCCTAATCTGCACAGATTGGCATCGTTTACCTGAATCCACCAGTTCAATTATCTCGATCTTTCTACAATTCTCGTATCTTTCTGGGATTTGCTATTCATCGACTCACAATGCAATGAAGAACCGGATCAATGTCGAAACCAGATCAATCCTCGATTCTGAACATGGGCCGTGAAAACAGTGATTGTTCGCCGCCGCGGCTGAAGCTGAGGACCGCTCCGCCTATTCCGGCGCGGCAGGGGACTAGCAAGTCCGAGGTTTCCGGTGGCAGCGACGAGGACGAACCGTTATCTGAAGACGGGTCGATCGTTCACGCGTCTTCTATCGGTCTTAATCACATTCGCACTAAATCGGCTCCCCTTCCTTCTCCTCTTCGGTTTCCCTCTTCTGTTGCCGCTCGTTCGAATCTCGGCCAAGAGTCAAACCAGGGGAAGGACGGAGGCACCCATCCTTCCAAATTTTCGACATCTCATCACAATCCCACATCCATAGAACAAGGTCAATTCTCCCCTCTAATCTTCCTTGTTTATTGTTAGATCTTTATGCTATGTTCTCGTTTTTGATTTGGGAAAATAGAAGCCTGATGATCATGCTTAAATGCAATGTGAGAGCGTGCATATGTTTTTATTAATTTTATGTTGCGTGGAGGAGGAAAAATGAAAACAGTAGTAAATTTTAAGATTGTCTCTGGCAGCTTCTTAGATAAAGAATCGAAAAAAGTCGTATCCCTGTTACGATCTTCCTTTGCTCTTCCATTTTATTTGTCTCAGTAATATTTGGATATATACTGGGAATTCCTAGCATTTATGATTCTTTCATTTTGAATGTAAGAAATATCACCATATGCCAACACCAGTAGTGTGTGCTCAGAGTATCACGTAAAAGACAACCATTTCCTGTTGTCTATTATTTTTAATGTAAGTGGTGTTAACTATTTGTAGGTAGAAAGGGTCACTGGGGTCATTCCAAATATTTCAGAGTCCCATCACCAAATGGTCTGGAACTGGAGGTGATTCAGCTCTCACTTATTGTATTTGTTTTGTTGTTCTTCTCCCCTTACTCTTACATTATGTGCTTTCCATTATGAAGTTAGCTGGATGAATTAGGTAGTTGAGTTTCATTGTGTTGCGCTCAATGTAGGGTCATCATGCAGCTTTTGCTAAGGAAGTCCAATCTCCACGATTCCAGGCTATACTGCGTGTTACAAGTGGACGCAAAAAGAGAGCCCCAGATATCAAGAGCTTTTCTCACGAGCTCAATTCCAAAGGAGTGCGCCCTTTTCCATTCTGGAAGTCTCGAGCATTCGGTCATATGGAGGTATTTAAATTTTTTCTAGCTGGCTTCTTTATAATTGTCTCATTCTCTCCCCTGGTTCTCATTTTATGTTCAATTTTAACGGTTGATTATTTGGTCATAATTGCTAGTGCTACTCATTGTATTTTATCTTTTTCCAGGAAATTATGGTAATGATCAGAGCAAAGTTTGATAGATTAAAGGAAGAGGTCAACTCTGACTTGGGTCTGTTTGCGGGAGATTTGGTGGGTATACTTGAAAAAACTTCAGTGTCACACCCTGAATGGAAAGAGAGTTTGGAGGATCTGTTAGTTACAGCCAGGCTTTGTACAAAAATGTCACCAAGCGAATTTTGGTTGAAGGGTGAGGGCATTGTTCAGAAACTGGATGATCTTCGTCAAGAACTACCAATGGGCACACTTAAACAAGTTTATACCCGCCTTCTGTTTATCCTCACTCGATGCACTCGGCTTGTGCAATTCCAGAAAGAGAGTTTTTATGAAGAAGACCACATTCTGTGTCTACACCAACTCAGTGACCTTGGAGTCTATCCAGAACAAGCTTTTGGGCCTCCACACGAAGAATATAGTGACTCATTGGATGGAAAGGAAGTGTCAGGAAGGCAGAAAAAGAAATCATATGGTCTGGACCAGAGAAATCTAGCTACTAAACAAGATCAGGTAAATCAAAACTTTGAAAGCGGAGGTGATGCTGGGGAGGTTAGTACTACCAAAAGTGTTGCTTCATCTACTGGCAGCTATAGGATGTCATCCTGGAAGAGATTCCCATCTGCAGCTGAAAAGAATCGGAAAGGCACAGGTTCTCTTGACACCCCATCCAAGGAGAAATCAGATCTATCACATGCAAAAGATGAAACAGGCAGTGTGGATGAAAACAGTGAAAACCTGGATACTCTGTTGTGCACTCGTGAAAATTCAGAGACACCATCGAGAGTACGAAAAGTTAACTGTGGACTCTGGGGGGATCAAAACAATCTAACCTATCATAATTCATTTATATGTCGAATTTGTGAGGTTGAAATACCAACGGTACATGTGGAGGCACATTCTAGAATTTGTACAGTTGCTGATAGATGTGACTTAAAAGGTTTAACAGTAAATGAACGACTTGAAAGAGTTGCAGAAGCTCTTGAAAGCATATTGGAGTCTTGGACACCAAAGAGTTCAGATTGTGCAATTGGAAGCCCAGATGGTGCAAGAGTGTCTAATTCAAGTTTGCATGAAGAGCTGGCTGAGTTATCACCCAAGCGGAACAGCTTATCACACTACTGCTCTGAAGAAATGCTTGATTGCGTTCCTGAAGCTGATAGTTCATTTGCTATGGGTATCCAGAACACTTTGCCTCACATTTCGTGTGAATCACGGTCAGTCTCGACTCCTCCAGATAAGAAAGCCTCATCAGCTGGAACCTTAACGCCACGTTCACCATTAGTAACCCCGCGGGCAAGCCAAATTGAGTATCTATTGAGTGGACGGAGAACTATAACAGAGAATGAAAATTATCACCAGGTACATATTGTTTCAGTTCATTCCATTTATTGGTCTTCTTCCACGTGACAAATCCATCTTATCGTCTCTCTCACATATCTTATTTTTAATATGAGTTATTTTGATATTATTACAAATAACCTAATTTTTAATTTTATCTTATAATTCTACATTCATTATAATATCCTTATCTCTGTTACAATCATATTTTGCACACGTTTGTGTTTTATAGCTTGACATTATATGTTACACAGCAAATCTAGTTTTATAGCTGCTGTTAATGAAATCTCCCCTTCATAATTATATACACTTAATTTGTAGTTACTGAAAGATAAATTTTGAAGTTTGAGTTAGAAATGATTTTAGGTCTACCTTAGAGACCCATAATTTTTCTTAAATACAAATTACGCTTTAAAGAAACTGGTTTTCAACCATCAATTTTAATTGTCATTTTCAAATTTTAGTTAAAAGAATCATGTTCAAATACTTGAATACTAAACATTTAATAATTAAAAATTTTAAGACTTGATTTCTAGTTTTATCAAGTTAACTGTTGTAGAATCACTTAAACCTTTTACTAAAATTAATTTATATTTTGTTTTTGAGTTTTTAAATAACTTGTCGCTGGAAAAAATGAAAGCAGCATGCGATATACATTAATTTGAATATAGTATATACTACATATACATGAAGTTCTTGAGTAATTTGTAGCTCACAAAATTAATGAAGTCAAAACATGAACTGTGAACAGTGAACATATACCAATCCGACGCATATACTCAGATTGTCGTGCATATCCGGTAACTTCTTGTAAAATTAATACAGGCTTATTTGAGTATTGCTGCCTATATGTGAAAGTAGCAGGTTCTGCTTTGAACTTGTACTACGAGTTTTAGTAATCAACTTCACGGATTATCTACGTGACATCTTTCGCTCTTCTGCACAATCTAAACCTTCTAATTCATAAAGTAGAAATAAAAGTGCCACTTGATATTATGGCCAAAGTTTCTCTCTTATGAATATGGATTTTTGGAGTATCAAAACCCAGTCCTTTAAGTTGGCTCTCAAATTGCTAGACCGATGAATGTTTTCTTTTTTCTTGTTTTACTCCTGCCCAGCATAGAATCCAATATTCTATTCGTTTATTGATGATTCCATGCTAAAAACTTGCCCATTTCTGTGAGAGAAAGCAAATGTGTTGAGGTTAATTTTTTGCAAAACGTTTTGTGCAGTTCCTAGTTTGCCTATGTCTCTGTTCTTCTCACAAAGAGGTGTAATGTTGTAACTTTAGATAAAACTAATTCTAATAATATTTTCTGTATGACACTTGTCCAGTAGATGTATGTTTACTATTCTTGATGCTATTATTGCTCATGCAATTTTCAACTTGAGCTGTAGCATGACTGATTTCAGAATATTAGTGGAGTTGAGTTTATATTATGACTTTTTATATGTGGAAACATGATATGTTCTTCCAAATGGTCCTCATCCTCGAATTTCCTGAACAGTTAAAACATAACAACAACATATTCAGCCGTTATCCCACTATGTGGGGTTGGCTACATGAATTTTAGACTTCTATGTAGGTTAAATCCCAACAGATAGTTTGTCTAGAATTTCCTGAATAGTTGTTCACTCTATTTACTCCTATTTCATTTTTATCGTGACACTCTGCTGAAAGTGAAATCTACCTCTGGCATTTCCCCGGGGGTATGCAGAAATACCTGCTTGTCTGCCTTTTATCTGTTATTTTGATCTTCTAAGATGTTACGACATAAACAACTTGCTTTGTTCTTTTTTTGTTGTTTTTTCTTCTGAAATTAATTTGCTAAAAGTACCATGGGATTTCAGATAAACAAATTAGTGGATATTGCTCGATCTGTCGCCAATGTAAACGCCAACGACTATAGTGCATTGGAGAATTTGCTTGATCGTCTAGAAGACCTTAAGTATGCCATACAAGACAGGAAGGTGGATGCCCTTCTTGTGGAAACATTTGGAAGACGTATAGAGAAACTATTACAGTGAGTCTCCATAAACTCAAGTATTTCTTCTGGTTTTTCAGAAAAACAAAATTACTTTGAGTTAGCGCTACATATATATATATATATATATAATTCTTTTTTCACTGCACTAAATTTATTTGTGCCTTTTCTTTTTTCAGTTTTACGTCCACGGTTGAGTTATTAATTCAGGTCAAAGAACTATTTCTGAATTTTGTTTTAATATTCTAAAACTACAGGGAAAAATATGTACATCTTTGTGGGCAGATAGAAGATGAAAAAGTAGAATCATCAAATAACATGGCTGATGAAGATAGTTATGTGGAAGATGATACAGTTCGTAGTCTTCGGACAAGCCCTCTCAATCCTGCTAAGGATCGAACATCCATAGAAGACTTTGAAATAATAAAACCAATTAGCAGAGGAGCATTTGGACGAGTTTTCCTGGCCAGAAAAAGGTCAACTGGAGACTTATTTGCCATAAAGGTAAAAGACCATATCCAGAGGTATTTGAAGCATTCATCCTTCGATGATTTTTGTATGCATGTAATACCTGGTAGTTTTTATAGAAAAATCTGTCTTAGCCCTTACTCCTTGCCACTTTTCCCCGAACTAATTGTCAGTTTGAATCTTAATAAATATATCCGTGTTTGCCTTTTTATCAATCTTAATTATTACATGTAGTGCGTATCTTTGCAAGCATATGGCATCAAGGAGTTTGTTATCTTCATCCTTACTCAATCTATGGCCTGTAATAATGTGTATGCTGTTGAAAATTTTACAGGTTTTAAAAAAGGCTGATATGATTCGTAAAAATGCAGTTGAAAGCATTTTGGCTGAGCGTAATATCTTAATCTCAGTTCGTAATCCTTTTGTGGTGAGCAGACCCCAGAAGTCTTTGCAAAGGAATAAAGCCTCTACTTATGGAAATAACTTTCTGACATATTCCTTCCAATGAACAGGTCCGATTTTTCTATTCCTTCACATGTAGGGAAAATCTGTATTTGGTCATGGAGTACTTGAATGGAGGAGATCTATATTCTTTGCTGCGAAATCTAGGGTGCTTAGATGAAGACATGGCACGCATATATATTGCAGAACTTGTAAGGAACTTTTTGTAAATTTAATTTAGAAATGAACACTTCATTTTCATGTGTTCTGTCATCCTTTCTTTTCTTTTTCACTTTACAAGTGTCATAAATAAATTCAGAGTATCTTAATCTATTATTTGCAGGTGCTCGCATTGGAATACTTACACTCCTTAAATGTCATCCACAGAGACTTGAAGCCTGACAACCTGTTGATAGGTCCAGATGGTCACATCAAGGTCAATATCTTATATTTCTAGTTTCCACATACCAGTCACTTTTGTGTTAATGAGAGAATATTGGCAAATATGTGGTTTGTTGTCATAATCAAGCAAATAAGACTTGTATATGACTTAAAGCTGTATGGCAGATCTGTGTAGCTGCATAAACTACAGGCTTGTGCTCTTTAGGAGAAGAGACAACCTAAATACACACACACATATTTGTTTTCAATAGTTTGATTCAATTTGTTTAACATGAGCAACCTTCGAAGCAATTTTCATGAAACAGTACTTAAGGCATTTTTGTTTATTTTATATAGGGTTTAGCACTGAGGTGATGTTCAAAATTGTGGAAATTATAGAGAAATCAAGCTAATAAGCCACACTTTGGGAGAGAGTGATGAAGAAAGATTAAAAAGAGAAACCAAGGTGCCTGAAATTCAATTTTGATTCATGCCTTGTAGGTTAACTATGAAAGCTATATACTTATTGACGTGCTTAATGGAAAGATATAGAGATCAACAAAAGAATTTTTATATGGTGTTTATAGATTTAGAAATAACTTATGAAAAAATCCCTAGAGACGTCTTATGGATTTAGAGAAGGGAAGAGTTTGAATGCTTATTTACAAGTTGTTGAAGACATGAATGAACATGTGGATGAGATACTGAGGTTTTTCAACTACAATTGGATTACATCAAGGATTTCTTTTAAGTTATTACCTCGTTGCCCTAGTGATAGATGAACTCACTACACATATCAATGTAAAGATGCCTTGGTGTATGCTATTTGCACATGACATTTTGCTGGTGGCTGAAACAAAAAGAAAGCATGAATACTAAACTTAAGATATGGAAAAACACTTTAGAATCTATAGGTTTAAAGTTAAAGTAGATTGAAAATCAAATATGTGGAATTAAAGTAAGAATATAAGCGTTATAAGTGTTGCTGACGATAAAACTTAAAGATGAAGTCATATTAAGAAAGATCAGTTCAGATATCTTTGATCAATCATCCAAAAGATGGGGAGACTAAAAAATGGGAAACTAATAAAAATGTAAGTGTAGATGATGTTATGATAAAACTCAAAGATCAAGTCATATCAAGAAAAGATTAGTCTATTTATATATAAATCTGTTTAATCATAAAAAAAAAAATGAGGGGATGAATGATGATTTTAACTATAGAATTAAAATAGGATGGTTAAAATGGAAAAAATATCTTTGACCAATCATCCAAAAGATGGGGAGATTAATGAGGATATTACCCATAGAATTAAAGCAGCATGGTTAAAATGGAAAGTGCATTTGGAGTTTTATGTGCCAGTAAGCTTCTATTAAAGCTAAAGAAAATTTTGTAAGACAGTTATAAGACTACTTTGTTGCATGGTATAGAATGTCGGGCAACAAAGCACCAACATTATGAAATATGAGTGTAATAGAGATGTATGTGTTAAGATAGATGTGTGGCCATACAAGAAAAAATAAAATTAGAGATGAGGTTATTCACAAATAAGGTCTAAGTGGTTCATCTTGAAGATGAGTTGCGTGAAACCTAATTAAGATGGTTTGATCATGTGAGAAGAAGACCAATAGATGTTCTGATGATGAGATTGGATGATATAGAACAAGTATATAGCAAAAGAGGTAGAGAAAAGACAAGAAAAACTTGGTTGGAGGTGCTTATATATGATATAAGAGCCTTACAGAAGATAAGGCCATAAATGGAATTGAATGCAGAAGTAGAATTCATATAGTTGACCCCACTTAGGGATAAAAGCTTGATATCATGTTTTGTATATATGGTTTAGTTAGCACATTTCTTTCACTTTCTGTATTTGTTATTTAGGGCTTATAATCTGGATGTGTGGAGTTACTTAGAACTTGCAAATTCCAAAAGGAATAAGAATCATGCAACTGGAGAGACAAAGAAGCAATATGAACTTTTGTGCTTGCTCTTTTCTTCCCCCCTTTTTTTATTTGTCTAGGTAATGTGGGACAGAAATGCAAGTGCATGAGATTTTGCCACCGGGAGGGTTATCTACTGAGGATGACACAACCTTATTTCCAGCTGTGGAGAAGTTGCTTGTTGTTATAAACCATAAAACTGTGGATTGAAGAATATTGAGAAATGAGAAGAACAGAAGAGAAAGAAGAAAGGAGCATGAGAAGATCGGAAAAGACAGAGAATAGATGTAGAAGCAGCTGACAAGAAGAAAGAACATTGAAGGAGAAGAGAATTGGTAGGAAAATAATTGACAATCTTTGTATTCAGTAGACAATCATTCAAATCTAAATAATTCATAAAATTTAAGAAATTTATATATTTACAAATGCCTACCCATTAGGATTTATATACTAGCAGATTAAATTAAGAAGAAAACAAAAAACAAAACATATTAATCCTAACTAAAGTTGGAACTCAAATTAAAGTGGGAGGAAAACTTAAAATCCCAATCAGTTCCTAAATGACTAAAACCCTCCATAACTAGAATTACGACTCCTAAAATGATTAGAACTATTGATATCCATCATTTTGCAACTGCAATTCTATCAAGACCTTCTTCTGAATATAAACCGTTGTGTTTCAATGTTGGGTTGTTTTACAAACCATTAGCATGGTCTATAAGATGCATTTTTTCATATCTATCAGGTGAATTTGAGAGGGAGAGATCAACTACAAAATTTGAAGGTGTAATAAATGCTGAAACAAACAAGCAATCATTCACTGTTTCATGCACCTATTCAGAAACTTCTGTGCATCCTTAATGAATTGACTGTGCGCTATTATGCAGTGCAATATCATGAAACTGCAAGTCCTGAAATGGCTCTGAAATGATCCTTAATGTTTCATTTCTATTAATTTCTGAGGGAAAGCAAAAGGCTATCCTTTAGCCAATCCAAATAGTAAAAAAAAAAAGGTGATCTCAGTTTGAATAATCTATTAGAAGATACAAGAATTGCTGAGCAGTCTTCTCTTAATAGACCGTGTAGTTGCTCAAGTTTAAAGGAGGTCAACTATTTTTGTCTTATGTTTGATGACTGAAGTCCTACTATCCTTATCATGTCAGTGCTGAAAAGCACCGTGGACATTAACTGATATATGCCATTGACATGTTAAGTTCCATTTATACCTTATTCTTCTTTTTTATTTCTTTTACTGGCACCAAAACAGAAGTTAATCTATTACTTATCACTTCTCACAAGTCTAATCCCTTGTAAGGCCCAGCTTTGGGCCTTAATTTAAGAAGGCCCAAGAAGAGAACTTAAGCCCAAAAGGGCATATGAAAGCCTTAGGGCTCCATCCTCCCCCCCCTCCCTTATTCTCCTTCTTGTTTTCCAGCCGTTCCAGCAATCTCTCTCTCCCTCTTTCTCTCTCATTTTCTCTTTCAAGCGATTTTGTAAAATCTAGCCGTTGGATCTTGAATCCAACCACATTTTCACCGTGAAATCGACCCCGATCTACAATAAGGTAAGCTTTTTATTTTCTTTTGCCTTACTTTTAAGCATAAAATTCGTGAGAGGTGTATGTATATGCCTTTGGGTGTGTTGGCCGAAACTTTGAACTTAGATCTACAAAGATCTAGCCGTTAGATCTTGCTAAATTTTGGATATGTTAGTAAATGGGGTTAGGGGTGTTGAATGGATGCCTCGGATCGTCGGAAAATGTTGTCCGGCGGCGGCAATAGCATGTTTTGTAATCTGGCCGAAAATTAAAAGTTAGATCTACGAAGATCTAACCGTTAGATCTTGATGATTTTTGGTTATGTTGGTCTATAAGGGTAAGGGAGTTGACTAGTGGTCTCGGATCGCCGAAAAATGTGGTTGGCGATGCCAAATAGCTTATTTTTAAATCTGGCCAGAATGTTAAAAACCAGATCTACGGAAATCCAGCCGTTAGATCTGGCTCATTTTTGTATATATTGACCTCTATTGTTAGGCGTTGCTAATGATAGGTTTTGATCGTCGAGATTTTCGGCCAATGGTGGTCGTTGGCAATGTGGCTGGCCTAGGTTGTTTTATTTTGGGGCGTTGGGCCGTTGGATTTGGGTCGGTCCAAATCCTAGGAGATTTAAATTTTGTATTTAATTAAATCTTATGTAATTTGATAATTTTGTTAGGTGATTTTGACGCGCCCCAGCCAAGAGGCGTTTGAGGGGATCCTGCATCTTCTATAATACTGTGAGTGGGTGAATTGTATTATAGTGGTAATTGTTGCATTCATTTCTTTCGTTAATCTATATACTATGCTTGATTTCATTCTTGAATTGCATTTGGGAAGGTAGAATCCATATTGTTTGTTGTGCGCATATTGACACTTGTGATATATTGTATATGGCATTTGATGATATTAAATGATGGTATGAAAAATGTGTTAAATGAAGTAACAACTAGAACCCTGTATGCTAACTACAGTAAATGTTAGCCGTCGGTGCACCACGTATACGTATATGTATTAGGGTGAGAGTGGGTCCACCCTTACTTGGCGAGAGTGGTTCCGCCATGATGCTTTGTAGGCGAGAGTGGTTCCGCCAAAGCAAATCTTGTGGGTGAGAGTCGTTCCGCCCCAAGAGAATGGAATATGTGAACTTTGGTTCTAGATGGTTAACTCATATATATATATATATGCATGTTTATTTGTCATATCTTATATTGTTGTAAGTACTATTGGCATAACATGTTATGACGATCATTTTTGGATGCATTGATTCTACTTTTCCCCCATTATAATGCTCTTTACTCCTCACTAAGCCAGTGTCAGGCTTACCCCTCAATACTTCAGATTTTGTAGGTTGGCATCATTTTGACAGTAGAAGTCGTGGTAACGATTCTACTTTAATTACTCTAGACACGCTCCGACTACAGCACATGCATTCCTTCTCACGGGTTGAGTATAGGGAAGTTAATATTCCTTTCATATGTAATGTGAGAAATTTTGAATATTGTAAGCATGTAATGGATTTATAGCCCAGTGGGCATTTTGATATCAGTTAATGGAAATGCATTTATTTTGTAATGCTTATGAGATTGTTAAATGTTTGATGGATTGTGTAATAGAAGGCTTACTATTCCCTGCTAGAGTTTGTGACTTCTAAGGGGAATGGTGCCGGTCATGGCCCCGGACTTTGGGTCGTGACAAAGTTGGTATCAGAGCTTAGGCTTTAGAACTTGGGGAAATAAAACAGAAATGAAATGACACTTGGGTGTATGAATAAGGGGTTAAACACTTTCACATGCATTGTATTGCATACACTGTAGTCCGGAGCAAGTTTTTGGCAGGATAGGTATGAGTATGAGTCGCGACATATTCACAACCTTACTGTGCCATGGACTTTAGGTCCCTTTTTGCATATCATGATTGTGCATATGGAATTCTATGTGATGTGGCATATTATTTTGTTCTGTATAATGAGTCAGTCTAAATGTTGCATACAGGATATCATGCCTCCTAGGACTCGAGGTGGTGCGATCCGAGCTCGTGGACGCGGCGGTCGTCGTGGTCGTGGCCGTGGTCGCGGGAGAGGACAGGCTGCTCCTATCTTGCCCGTACCTGCTTGGGGTGCCCGACGATTACGTGGGAATATTGTCGAGCAACACCCAAGGGATATGGATGCTGATGTCCTCCAGGACACTAGAGAGGCAGGTGGACCTTCCAGCTTGTCTATAGAGGATAGGATCCAACAGGGGGTACGGATGGCAGTGAGTGAGGTGCTGAGGACTTTGGGGATACCCGCGAGTGGATCAGGATCTCAGGACATGGGTCAGGCTTTACTGGATGAACAGGATCAGGGGGTGCATGTCTCTCTGACAGAATTTTTGCGACACGATCCGCCTATATTCGAAGGGGATAGCAACAAGATGGAGCCAGAGCAGTTCTTGGATAGTTGCATGATGATTGGAGAGGCTCTAGGGTGTAGCAAGCAAAGGTTGGTTGAGTGTGCTGCCTTTCGATTGAGAGGCCCAGCGCGCACATGGTACAAGCATCTAAGGGCAGGCAGGTCATCAAGTGTACCCCCACTAAGGTGGGAGGAGTTCAGTGATAAGTTTAGGGAACAGTTTATCCCTGAGGCAGTGAAAGAAGCTAAAGCTCGAGAATTTGAAGAGTTGAGACAGACATCTGACATGACAGTAGAGGAGTATAGTCATAAGTTCACTCACTTGTCAGAATTTGCTCCTACGTTGGTGGCCACTGAACGAGACAGGGTGCGACGGTTCGTGAATGGGTTGGTGGGGCCCATTCATAGGGTGATGATTAGCTCTCACCTTTCCACATATGCCAGTGTTCTGAGTGCGGCCATGAGGATGGAGAAGAGTACTATGGAAGAGCGAGCCCAAAGAGAGCAGCGTAAGAAGATGAAGCCTGATACCGCTGGGCATGGCGGTGGCTATCAACAACAACACAAAATGAGACCCCAACAACAGACACAACAGCAGTTTAGAGGAGGGTACAGGGGTCAAGGGCAACGACCATCCCAGGACAGAGGTGGCAAGCAACAGGGAGGTTTTAGAGGGGGTGGTCAGGGTGGTAGGGAAGTACCATTCTGCCCCATTTGCATGAGACCTCACCCTGGGCCATGTCGTCGATTAACAGGTGCCTGTTTCGGATGTGGGGAGATAGGCCACCTTCGAATGGATTGCCCCTATGCTTATCAGGAGGCAGGACATGCAGCAGGGCGTGGGACGACTCAAACGACTCCAGTTCAAGCGCAAGCCCCATTTCAGCCTTTACCACCACCTTTAGGTGGTAGGGGTCGAGGAGGTAGAGGCCAGGGTGGCCGCGTGGGAGGCAACACTGGGGGGTATGCGAGGGTCTTTGCCATGACACCTCAGGATGCCGAGGCCAGTAATGCCGTCGTCACAGGTATGATTTCCATTTCACATGTTGATGCCTTGGTTTTGTTTGACCCAGGGTCTACACATTCATATGTGTCACGAGAGTTTGCCCCACGTCTAGGTATAGGGCCTTCCCTTCTAGAGCGACCTATGATGGTAGCTACCCCTACAGGTAACCCTTTGGTAGTAGACACAGTGTACCGTGGTTGTGTGGTCACTGTGGCTGGGCGAGATACGATAGCTGACTTAATCTTGCTAGGGAATATGGGATTTGACAGCATATTAGGGATGGATTGGTTAGCCTCTTGTCATGTCACCTTAGATTGTAGGCAAAAGAAGGTGTGTTTTGACCCTCCTTCAGGAGATCGATTTTGCCTTCAGTGGGATCAGCCCCCTATGGCTAAGGATATTATATCTGTTTTGGAGGTGAGACATCTATTGAATGAGGGGTGTCAGGCATTCCTAGCGTTGGTGCGGGAGACTTGTGAGTCAGAAGGTGAGATAGGGCAGGTGCCCGTAGTGATGGAGTATCTAGATGTATTTCCTGAAGATTTGCCGGGGGTACCGCCGGAGCGAGATATAGAGTTTTGTATAGATTTAGCCCCAGAGACTCGACCGATTTCGATACCTCCGTACCGTATGGCTCCAGCCGAATTAAAGGAACTTAAAGTACAAATCCAAGACCTTTTAGCTAAGGGCTTCATTCGCCCAAGTACCTCACCATGGGGAGCACCTGTGCTCTTTGTGAAGAAGAAGGATGGAACTATGAGGCTTTGTATCGACTATAGACAGTTGAACAAGGCCACTATCCGGAATAGATATCCATTACCCCGCATAGATGACCTATTTGACCAGTTGCAAGGTGCCCAGTGTTTTTCCAAGATTGACCTAAGAACAGGTTATCACCAACTTCGTATTAGGGGAGATGACATCCCTAAGACTGCTTTTAGGACTCGATACGGTCACTATGAGTTTTTAGTAATGTCCTTTGGCCTTACGAATGCCCCGGCGGCGTTCATGGACCTCATGAACAGAGTATTTAGACCGTACCTTGATCGCTTCGTCATTGTGTTCATCGATGACATATTGATTTACTCGGGGAGCCAAGAAGAGCACGAACAACACCTTAGGGCAGTGCTTCAAACCTTGCGAGAACATAAGCTATATGCTAAGTTCTCGAAATGTGAGTTCTGGTTGGATAGCGTGGCGTTTTTGGGCCATGTGGTGTCCAAGGAGGGCATCATGGTTGACCCTAAGAAGATTGAGGCTGTGGAAGAGTGGTCTAGGCCTACCTCAGTTAGCGAGATACGTAGCTTCCTAGGTCTAGCGGGTTACTACCGTCGATTCGTCAAGGATTTTTCAAAGATAGCCACTCCATTAACTCGTTTGACTCAAAAGGATGTCAAGTTCGAGTGGTCTGATGCTTGTGAGGAGAGTTTCCTAAGACTTAAGGGGAGTTTGACTACAGCTCCAGTTTTAGCCTTACCTTCAGGGGAGGGTGGCTATGTGGTCTTTTGCGATGCCTCTAGGATTGGACTTGGTTGTGTCTTGATGCAACGTGGCCGAGTCATTGCCTATGCCTCAAGGCAACTGAAGAGGCATGAACAAAACTACCCCACCCATGACCTAGAGATGGCAGCAGTGGTGTTCGCTCTTAAGCTATGGCGACACTACCTATACGGTGAGACTTGCGAAATCTATACCGATCACAAGAGTCTTAAATATATATTTGAGCAGAAGGACCTAAACTTAAGACAACGGAGATGGATGGAGCTCTTTAAGGATTACGATTGCACTATTCTGTACCACCCAGGCAAAGCCAATGTAGTAGCTGACGCTCTAAGTAGGAAGTCGATGGGCAGCCTAGCCCACATTGTTGAGGTTAGGAGACCTCTGATACGTGAACTGCATAGTCTAGAAATGACCGGCATGTGTTTCGGGTTGGGCGATACGGATGTGTTCTTGGCTCATGTCCAACTTCGTTCCACTTTAGTCGAGGAAATTAAGGCGGCTCAATCTAGGGATCCATCCTTGGCCAAGTTAATGGGGGTAGCCCGTAGAGGTAAAGTTAGTGAAGCTAAGGCTAAGGAGTTCATAGTGGACTCTGAAGGGATTTTACGGTGCGGGGCACGCTTATGTGTCCCTGATGTGGATGGCCTAAGGCAGCGTGTGCTGAGAGAGGCGCATCATTCGATATACACTATGCACCCTGGTGCAAACAAGATGTATCGGGACGTTAAGGTGATATATTGGTGGAATAAATTGAAGGAGGATGTGGCAAGGTTTGTGAGTCGGTGTGCGGTGTGTCAACAAGTGAAAGCTGAACATCAAAAGCCAAGTGGGGAGCTTCAAAGGATACCAATTCCTGAATGGAAATGGGAGAGGCTTACCATGGATTTTGTCGTAGGTTTACCAACATCCAGGAGAGGTAGCAACTCTATATGGGTAGTTGTAGATAGATTGACCAAGAGCGCCCTATTCATTCCTGTAAACACCAGTTATACAGTACCTCAATATGTTCAAAAATACCTAGATTATGTGGTTAGGTTGCATGGAGTTCCATTATCCATTATCTCCGATCGAGGGCCTCAGTTTACCGCTCGATTCTGGAGAGAGTTCCAAAAGGCGCTAGGGACAGAGTTGAACTTTAGCACAGCATTCCACCCTCAGACTGATGGTCAATCTGAGCGGACCATTCAAACCCTAGAAGACATGCTTAGATCGTGTGTCATGGATTTCGGGAGTGACTGGGAGAAGAACCTACCGTTAGTCGAATTCGCATATAATAACAGCTATCACTCTAGCATCCAGATGGCCCCATATGAGGCACTTTATGGTAGGCGATGTAGGACTCCAGTAGGATGGTTTGAGGTAGGCGAGGTTCAACTGGTTGGGCCGGCTAAAGTCCATGATACTATGGAGCAAGTTCGATTGATTAGAGAGAGGCTATTAGCAGCTCAGAGTCGACAAAAGTCCTATGCGGATCGTCGTAGACGTCCCTTAGAGTTTGGAGTCGGAGATAGAGTATATCTCAAAGTATCACCTATGAAAGGGGTGATGAGGTTTGGCAAGAAGGGCAAGCTTAGCCCTAGGTTCATTGGTCCATTTGAGATTTTGGACCGAGTGGGTGCAGTAGCATACCGATTAGACCTCCCTCCTGCTTTTGCGAGTATCCATCCGGTGTTCCATGTGTCTATGCTGAGGAAGCATGAACCCGATCCATATCAAGTCCTTCCCCCACCGACTATGGAGATAGTGCAAATAGACAAGGATCTTAGCTATGAAGAACAGCCAGAACGCATCATTGATAGGCAAGTAAGAAGACTTCGCAACAAGGATATTGTTTCCATAAAGGTGGTATGGCAACACCACACGGAGGATGAGGCCACGTGGGAATCAGAAGGCGCCATGAGAGAAAAGTATCCTTATCTGTTTGGCACCTAGAGCATAACCAAAATTCGAGGACGAATTTTCTATAAGGGGGTGAGATTGTAAGGCCCAGCTTTGGGCCTTAATTTAAGAAGGCCCAAGAAGAGAACTTAAGCCCAAAAGGGCATATAAAAGCCTTAGGGCTCCATCCTCCCCCCCCCTCCCTTATTCTCCTTCTTGTTTTCCAGCCGTTCCAGCAATCTCTCTCTCCCTCTTTCTCTCTCATTTTCTCTTTCAAGCGATTTTGTAAAATCTAGCCGTTGGATCTTGAATCCAACCACATTTTCACCGTGAAATCGACCCCGATCTACAATAAGGTAAGCTTTTTATTTTCTTTTGCCTTACTTTTAAGCATAAAATTCGTGAGAGGTGTATGTATATGCCTTTGGGTGTGTTGGCCGAAACTTTGAACTTAGATCTACAAAGATCTAGCCGTTAGATCTTGCTAAATTTTGGATATGTTAGTAAATGGGGTTAGGGGTGTTGAATGGATGCCTCGGATCGTCGGAAAATGTTGTCCGGCGGCGGCAATAGCATGTTTTGTAATCTGGCCGAAAATTAAAAGTTAGATCTACGAAGATCTAACCGTTAGATCTTGATGATTTTTGGTTATGTTGGTCTATAAGGGTAAGGGAGTTGACTAGTGGTCTCGGATCGCCGAAAAATGTGGTTGGCGATGCCAAATAGCTTATTTTTAAATCTGGCCAGAATGTTAAAAACCAGATCTACGGAAATCCAGCCGTTAGATCTGGCTCATTTTTGTATATATTGACCTCTATTGTTAGGCGTTGCTAATGATAGGTTTTGATCGTCGAGATTTTCGGCCAATGGTGGTCGTTGGCAATGTGGCTGGCCTAGGTTGTTTTATTTTGGGGCGTTGGGCCGTTGGATTTGGGTCGGTCCAAATCCTAGGAGATTTAAATTTTGTATTTAATTAAATCTTATGTAATTTGATAATTTTGTTAGGTGATTTTGACGCGCCCCAGCCAAGAGGCGTTTGAGGGGATCCTGCATCTTCTATAATACTGTGAGTGGGTGAATTGTATTATAGTGGTAATTGTTGCATTCATTTCTTTCGTTAATCTATATACTATGCTTGATTTCATTCTTGAATTGCATTTGGGAAGGTAGAATCCATATTGTTTGTTGTGCGCATATTGACACTTGTGATATATTGTATATGGCATTTGATGATATTAAATGATGGTATGAAAAATGTGTTAAATGAAGTAACAACTAGAACCCTGTATGCTAACTACAGTAAATGTTAGCCGTCGGTGCACCACGTATACGTATATGTATTAGGGTGAGAGTGGGTCCACCCTTACTTGGCGAGAGTGGTTCCGCCATGATGCTTTGTAGGCGAGAGTGGTTCCGCCAAAGCAAATCTTGTGGGTGAGAGTCGTTCCGCCCCAAGAGAATGGAATATGTGAACTTTGGTTCTAGATGGTTAACTCATATATATATATATATGCATGTTTATTTGTCATATCTTATATTGTTGTAAGTACTATTGGCATAACATGTTATGACGATCATTTTTGGATGCATTGATTCTACTTTTCCCCCATTATAATGCTCTTTACTCCTCACTAAGCCAGTGTCAGGCTTACCCCTCAATACTTCAGATTTTGTAGGTTGGCATCATTTTGACAGTAGAAGTCGTGGTAACGATTCTACTTTAATTACTCTAGACACGCTCCGACTACAGCACATGCATTCCTTCTCACGGGTTGAGTATAGGGAAGTTAATATTCCTTTCATATGTAATGTGAGAAATTTTGAATATTGTAAGCATGTAATGGATTTATAGCCCAGTGGGCATTTTGATATCAGTTAATGGAAATGCATTTATTTTGTAATGCTTATGAGATTGTTAAATGTTTGATGGATTGTGTAATAGAAGGCTTACTATTCCCTGCTAGAGTTTGTGACTTCTAAGGGGAATGGTGCCGGTCATGGCCCCGGACTTTGGGTCGTGACATCCCTCCTGTTACAGTTGACAGATTTCGGGCTCTCCAAGGTAGGGCTCATTGACAGCACAGATGACTTGTCAGGTCCTCCAGTTAGCAGCACCACTCTTCTAGGAAACGATGAACCAAAAAATGCTGCAAAACCATCAACGAAGAGAGAACAGCGCCAGAAGAAATCAGTTGTTGGTACCCCTGACTATTTGGCACCAGAGATACTTCTTGGCATGGGACATGGTTCGGAAATTATTATACTGATGATGAATGTTTCATGTGCTTTGCTTTAACAACTTTGCTCCTTTTTCTTCCCGTGGTTCTGAATTGTTTTATCTATCCATCTATTCTTCTCACAGGTGCAACAGCAGATTGGTGGTCTGTGGGTGTTATTCTCTTTGAGCTCCTTGTAGGAATTCCTCCTTTTAATGCAGAACATCCACAGGCAAGTTGCCTAGACTTGGAAATCCCAAGGTTCTGAGGAAGTGGTTTCTATGTTTATACATATATAGCCGCACAATATTATCACTAAAATTTGACTTTTTCCCCTTAACTTTTACTTTATGCAACAGATATTGAGAAATGATGTAATTAACATATTAGCTTAAGTTGTTGCAATTAAAATTCTGATAACCATAACAGGCCTAAACTTTAGTTAGTTGGGGTAGGATGCTTGGGTCCATTTTCTCTAGTTTGTACCATTGGAAGCCATGTCCTCGTTTAAGTTTCTTTCTTGTTCCCTCTATATAATCCTTGTTGGCCTTTTGGCTTTTCCTTATTTTTTTTCCACTCTCAACATTTAACCCATTTAAAGTCCAAGTTGGTCCATGTTGAAGAGGACCTTACCAACTTAAAAAACTTTCCTTCATTTTATCTTTCATATAACTAGATTCTTTTTACCAATTTGTTCTGAAAATAGTAATGTCTTGAATAGGCAGAAGAAAGACAACTTCATGTTTGGCCATTTATATATTTATTTACAATTTGTTGGCCAGACAACTTTTGGGCCTTGGTTGTTATATAAAAACTGAAGTTAATGTAAAAACTGAAGTTAATGTAGTTGATTTCTTTGATATTCTTGTTATGTAAGAATTATTTTCTTGAACAATTAAATATCTAATTGTGACCTAGAAGTCCTATTTTACTCTTTTTAGTCTAACGATCGCTATAAATTTATATTCATTACCTTTTTTCTCTTAATTTTCTTTTGGTTTAATATTTTCAATTTTTGTCTAGAATTCATGGTATTTGATCCAACAAGCTTTTAATAGTTCAAGTAATAAGTTGGCCTAAACTTTTACTTCTATGAAAAATTGGATTATTAAGCACTAAACTTTTACCATCCTGATAAACGTTTATGAGAATTGTTATTGTCAAAATAATTGACCTTTGGGGCCTGAAAATGTACATATAGTCTCTGATATCTTGACCACATAAATGAAAATTTAGACTTTATTTATTATTTTGCCGTACAGCCTGATTGAATTAAGTCTATTATCATTACTGACGTGTCATGTTATTGCAGCAAATTTTTGATAACATCATGAATAGAGATATACCTTGGCCTCGAGTACCAGAGGAAATGAGCTGGGAAGCATATGACCTAATTGATAAGTAAGTTTGCGAGAAAGATAATTTTTTTTGGGATGGTATGATAGTTCATATATGCTCTTCTTGATAGTCAGTGGACTATTTATGCGAGTTCTGTTGGACTATTCTTTGCCCCCGGGGGGGTGGGGGGTGGACGGGGTAGAATTTTTGTGTTAATGCCAATAGGTAATATGGAATTGAGGTTGCTGCTTGCATGGTATTTATATTTTGTTGATTTTATTACTTATTTTGATGTTAAACAGTCTTAATGAATTTACTTGCAGAGAATTTGTTACTATTTTCTATAAAATGGTTTTATTCCTTGTGGATTTCCTATTTCATCTATGTTGGGAGCTCAAAAAGTTGCCTCTTCTCAAATTCATCTCATGAAGCAATAGGAAAGATAACCATCTCTCTCTCTCTCTCTCTCATAAACTATGCATTTTCGTATGGTAGGTGTTTGTATATGACCCCTTATATGTAATATAACAGATATTTTGTTCCTGCCATTTCTGTATTAACTCATTTTGGAGTTATAAACAATTTAATGTGCTGCTATGCAAACAAAATGTTTACATATATTTATAATGCAAGATGCTGAAGATCTAAAGTTATAGAAAATTGGCTTCCATCTACTTTTTCTGTTTTTTACCTTTGGCAAAAGTTTGGTGTAAGCAGCATATACCTTTGGTGTATGATAATAACTGGCTGTTATATTGAAGTGTTACTGTGTAATCATTTGGTTCCTTTTGCACTTGGAGATGTGGCCAAGCAAAATATCGGACTTACCTATTCCCTCTATTTCAGATTGCTGTTAGAGAATTCAGTTCAAAGATTAGGTGCTACTGGGGCTGGAGAGGTATGTGTTTTTTCTGCACTTAGTCAGGGCTTAGTTCAAGTGACGATGGCAATAAAAGTTAAAAGTAAATTTGGCAGGTAAAGCACCATTCTTTCTTCAAGAATATCAACTGGGACACACTTGCAAGACAGAAGGTTGTTTGAATCTTTGTTTTCTACTGAAAGCAATTGATTGTTAGCCATATGCAAACTCTTTAAGGTTCACTTGTTATGTGCAGGCCATGTTCATACCTTCAGCTGAACCACAAGACACTAGCTATTTCATGAGCCGCTACATTTGGAATCCAGAAGATGCAAATGTTGGTGGAGGCAGTGATTTTGAGGATATGACTGAAACAGGCAGTATTTCAGGCAGCAGTGGTTCATGCTACACACAGGATGAAGATGTATGTATGGTTTTGTATGATAATATGTGAATCACACTGATGGATCATAACACAGGCCATACATGATCTAATATATGTTGCTTCAGTTGAAGATCACAGAATTCCACATCCAAACACTCTAAATACATATAGTTATGGATGCAGCTCCGATCTGACTAAGAAAGAAAATTGAAAATGACTACTGTAACTGTAATATATTCACCAGTATAGTTAAAAACCAGCGAATACCTAAAAGTTTTAATGTATTCAAATTATGTGGTCTTGGTAAGATAATTCTTGAAATCGAGTTATGATCTAAAGATAACAAAAGCTGTACAATTTGATCTTGTGCTCGTTATTTTCTTTCCAGGTTTTTTTTTTTGGCATGCAAACCTGTTGCAGCATTTGATTATCTTTCTAACCATTATACTTCTCTAAAGCAGGGTGATGAATGTGGAAATTTAGCTGAATTCAGTGCTCCAAATCTTGATGTGAAGTACTCATTTAGCAATTTCTCATTTAAGGTGAGACTCAGATATGACAAATGGTGGTACAAATAAATGAATTATTCGGGTTCACCTTGAAAGCACAATTGTTCTCTTTCCAAAGTTACACTCCTTTTCAGTTCAAAAGCATGAAATCCAATGTTGTATTATTTTTTCTTTGTAGAATTTGTCTCAGCTCGCTTCAATCAACTATGATTTGGTTGTGAAGAGCGTCAAGGGATTACCAGATACCGCCAAGGAGTCCATTCCAAGATAGCTTTTTGATGGCTTCACTATATGGATCCTTTTAACTCAACCGTGTAGCTCTGTGAGCACTAGTCGATCTCCCTGCTGGCTATTAACAAGGGATTAGTCCCTTGTCGTTGAAAAATGTCATTCAGAGCCAGCAGCTCTTCCAGCCCCCCCCCCCTATTTCTGAATCAGCTATTAGAAGACAGATGGGATTGAAAATAGCAAAGCACTTTGGTGTGTAAGATATAGTAATAGAATCATAAAATTGCTATATGATGATTATGCTCTTTGATTCATCCATTTCCTTGTCTATACAAAACAGAGAGTCAATTTGAATTCCTGACATGTGGTTGCATGTATATTTGTCTATGACCACATGTTTCTTTCTTTTTCTTTTTCCAGTAGGAGCAATTTTGTTTTCAATTTATTTATTAGTTTTCATCAACGTGTAGGAGCCAATTGACAATAACTTTCTTTGTAAATTGACAAGTATAGCTTGGAGAAGCTTTGCTGCTCCCACATTTTGGTTTGTTTCATTGCTGAAGAAATATATATAAGTTTAACCATGGTTTATAGAGATTCGTTTGGAATTTGTGCATGTGTTCCCATTTCTCGATTTATATTATATATACAATATACTACTTTAAGATGAATTATTAGCAAAAGATTGATGTTTTTGGAAATTAAAAAATTTGGGTATTATAATATCAAACATATAACATATTAATGTAATATATATTTTTAATATAGAATTTAAATTTAAAATAAAATATTACCATTTCCTAGTATGTAAATTATATAACTCATAAGCAAACAATGAGTATTAAACCTCAAATTTATGAGGAATGTGAAAACTAAAAAATCTATCATAAATTCATGATAATTAATAGGGTAAATTATATGAAACCCCCCTGCACTTAGAGTCATGTGCAACTTACCCCCCTGTGCTTTTGATTGTATCAAAAAGCCCCCTTGCACTTTTAAAATGTTACAATCAGCCATAATTTGTTATTTTTTTACATAATTTTATGCAATTTATTGGTTGATTAATGCAAAATTTTATATTTTTTTGATATATTGAAATTATATATGTAGAATTATGTATTTTGTATGTAGATTATTGTACAAAATTATGTAAAAAAATAACAAATTATGGCTGATTGCAACATTTTGAAGGTGCAGGGGGACTTTTTGATACAATCAAAAGCACAGGAGGGTAAGTTGCACATGACCCTAAATGTAAGAGGGTTTTATATAATTTACCCTAATTAATATTTATGAAGATATCGTCAGTATATCATTTTAGAGATATTTTATTATAAGAATATGTTTATATTTTATTTAAATATATATATATTTTCTAAAGTTCCAGAGAAGAAAGGATAGGGTAGAAAAAAAAAATTTGATGGGCCGTGGCCCACAGGCCCACGGGCACTGGCCCTGTTTCGGCTTTTCCCGGTGCGGACAGTGGACAGACTGTTCATATATTCCACATGGCACCGAAGGCGCTCGACGGTAAGTCCAGGTGAAACGAATTATTCAGCAAACAAGCGAGAGGCAGAGAAATGTGGAGGCGCGTGGCTCAGTTGTCGTCGCTGGTACCGTCGTCCAAAGCATTTCTTCGTAACCAGGTACAGATCCGATGTTCGCTTAAACTGAGCTTGCGATCCAGATAATTCTTTTTCATACGATTTCATAAACCGATCGTTGTTCGTTTGAACGACTAATGTCCGGTGGTTTGCTGAGTATGTAGCTAGGAAAAGAACGAAAACTGAGATTTGATGTGTAAACTGTTCATTTCTGGCTGGCCGAGGTTTTCTCGGCGGAGCCTAGTGTTAAATTCGATATGCTAGTTGCTCTAGGATAGGGAAATGTTACATCACGTCTTGGATACTTAATTGCACATGGCCGTTTCTGATCCGCTACAGTAGGCTTTTGATTACAGTATGAGAAAAAATTGCAGCAAAAAAATGAAAAAAGAAAGTGATCCATTTAAACATGATGTATCTACCCTGATATGCATGAGTGGTTTGCTACAGGCCTTGGTAATTCAGTCTGTTCTATTTTGATACTTTGATTATTATTTAACTGCTTTACATCTAAATTTGTGTTGAAACTCCCTAACACGCCTCTTGTGTGATTGATTTTGTTATAAGCCACAGCCACCCTATGGATTGCAGACATGCGGAGCATTCAGCACTGAAATACTTAAGCCGGTATATAACTTCATTCTATAAGTGTATTTATGGTTGAAATTATCATAATCAATTCATAGGTATTTACTTTCCCTAGTAATAAAATCTATTTCCTAGAACCTCTGAATCTAATATTATTGAAGAACTTGTTACGAACAGACAAGTAAAGACTCTAGGGAAAACAGAATTGGTTCAATCACAGAGAACATACCTTCATGGCTGGAAGCTTACACAAACATACACAGAAAATAAAAATCGCAAACAGAAAAGAATAAGAGGAGAGGCCAAGGTTTTACCATGATTCACCTTAAAATAGGACTACGTCCATGTTGAACTCTGGTGAGAAGAGCTCACTACACTATGAATGAAGAACGGAGATTACACCCTCAAACACTCACAAACACTCTTTGTACATCAATGGTTCTCTACCAAAATGTCCCAATAATCACAAATATAGATTAGAGGCTATTCTTATAGAACCAGAGAACAAGAAAGAAAACTATATAGAGCATTTACAGAGCATATGAAGGAACCCCAAAGCCCTAGCTTGAAGATGACAACCTCTCCCTTTCTTCTTGCTTCTTTTTCACTCGTCTGACGCTCCATATCCCGATGAGAGAGCTAAATAGTAATTCTTAACGACTGGGATGGAGTCTCATAAAGCTTGGATGAGCGACTGAGATCAGATTGTGCAACACGATCGTTTATTCCAATAGAAAGGTTGTTAAAATGTTGTCTAGAGTATAGGTTAAATAAGATTAGTTATAGCATTGTATTTGAGGGTCAATGAAGTATTAAATAGAAGTTGTAACCCAAACTGTAATTAGTGATAAGTTGAGTGTTTAAACTGTAAATATTTTAAAATGTTCATTGGGGTATCAGCCCACTATTATAAATAGAGGGTAAGGGGTAGCAAGTAAAACAGTGTGTTCTCATTTTCTGAGAAAATCTGTCGAGTACTTGTGTATTCTCTGATAGAAAGGCTGTGTAATTAGAATATAGCTTTGTAATCTTGGAGAAAATAATGTGGGTGTACTCGGCCAAGGAAGCACCGTTCTTCTGATCGGCTTCTGAATAAATCAAGACTGTTGTCAGGGTGTTTGAAGGTTGGATGTAGGGTTGTTTTAAGGCAATTCGAACTAGGATATATCTTGCGCCTATTGTTTGGTTTGTGGTTTGATTGTTTCTGGTTTTTCATTCATTTAAAATCTGTTCTTGTTTTCTGTTTATTATTTCTGTTGGTTGGATTGATTTCGGGTGAGGAGTTGAGAGAATTGGCATTAGAAAACATTGATTGAGTTGTCAAAAGAGCTCATAATCATAACAAAGGTAATCGGGCGCCTCATGGACAGAGCGGATTGTTGCCGCGTGCGACCATCCTGCAGGTGCCACATGGCAGCCTGCGGTTGCCGCACGTGGCCGTCCTATCCGCTAGACCACTCGACACCATTTGGTGCTTCATTTAAAATTACATCAGAACTAATGCATTCTCTGTGGTGAATGTATTTGTTTCTGCAATAATGCCTGCACTAGTATGTCTTTGTGTCCATAAGCCAAAACATCCTTACTCAACAATTGAGGTTGGCAACAAAAAGTTCTTGTTTTGCTTAATTTCAGATTACTTTGTGGTCTGACCAACTTCTTCCCATTAGAATCCCGTTACTTGTCATTATTGTTTGTTCATGTTCATTTCATTCACACAGAATTGCTTTCTTCATTGTCTCTCATGTTAACTCTGTGAACATCCTTACTTTTTCTCCAACTGTCATGTCCTGAGAACCTTTTCTCATACGTCTGTAGACCTGGATAAAACATTAACAATCATTAGTCTCATTATAGATGTGTTACTTTGTAATATGTGATTTTTTTTTATCTGTAGACCTGTACCTAGAGTTTTACTCAGCGTTGCTATCCCTAGGGATCTATACTAATATCTCATGCGAAGGATAGTATGAGGAGTTTCTATTGATCCATTTCCAATTATTATGTCACAGGGGTTATTCATATAATGTTGTTACCTTACTTGGATGTAGGCAAAAGATGGAGTTCCTACCACTACCAGAGAGAAACTCCCATTCATAACTTTTGTCTTAGGTAATCAACAATGCATTCTTGTATATTCTTCTTGTTTTTATACTGCCTAGATGATCAACTTAAGTTATGGTATGCTAGGTTTTTTCTTCTACTTGTATAGAAGCAGGTTAAAGACACAAATCTGTTTAAATACATGGGTGAAAGTTCAATTTAATTTCAATGTTTATGTGAAGGTTTCAAATCTCTCTGTTGCTTGATTTTCTAAGATCTGATCACTAGTACGTGTATGTTGATGTTTTCTTTATTATTGCAGAACAAGTAGTATCTCATATGTCAATGCATTTCATTTTTTGCACCACCATTTGCAATTACTCAAACTAGCATCGGCATTAACAGGTCGGTTTAACTTGAGTAGGATTTGATTTGTTGTGTTTTCTCCATGCATTATTTAAGGCTAGAGAAGTTTTATAACATCCTGTTGATACAGAAAACATTTGCACTACTGTTTTGCCCTGCTTAATTTACTTGCTCAAAGAGATTCAAGGCGTAAGTTATCCCACTTTCTGAGAGTATTCCTTCTCACAAAGTAATCATACCCATGTGAGATCTCAGGGCTTAATCATGGGTATAAGGCAAACCATATGGTATGGCGGCTGGAAAGAAAGGCAACCTCACCTTCTCATAGACAGTGTCAGTGAGAGCAATTTGAGTATCCTCCATTGAGCTTTTGTAGATAGAATCTTCAATGAGTAGAAACAAGCACCCAACATAATAAAGGTGCTTGTTGAGTAAGGCTGGGCTTTGAGCCCAAGCCACGTGTACGTATAGGTTGGGTGCTTGAGCTACAGTTGTTGGCGCCCAACCCCTTCAGGCACGCCAACTTAGGGTTATTACCAAGTGAGTTGCTCTTACACTTAAGCCACCTTTTTTAATCTACATTCATTCATTTAACTCAAACCCAGCAAGAATTTTCTTAGAATTAATTCATTTAAATTAAATCATCCAGGATTGACCTAATGTCTATTGGCATTTATTTATCTGGGGTTCAGACTTAAATACATTTCCAGTTAATACATCTTAAATATTGTGGCCTAAAGAGTACTCATTGAACATAAATCTTACCAAAGGAAATCCATCAACATCTGTATCAAGAAATAAAGAATGCAAAGAAATCTCAAAATGTAAGAAGTCCACTATTGAACTAATAATGGTGTCTCCACTTCTCAAGTATAACAATGTAATTAATTGTATGTAGATGATGGCTACTGCCAGATTTTGACTATTGGCTCTTTTGGTTTGTGTGCCATGAACACTTCTTTCCAGCATGTTTCTCACACTAGTTAACTCATCCTTGTTCTTTATGCTGCTTATGCAAATATTTTCTAACCATAGGTAACGTACTTGAGGATTGCAAGTTAGTCTTCACTATTATGACAACAACAACAATCACAAGCCTTAATTCTACTAGATGGTGTCGGCTACATGAACTCTAGGCCTCAATGGTTTCTTTGTGGCCTATTATTCAATTCATTTATAGCTTGATTCATCTCAACAAATCTCTATGCCAAACCTGTGGTCAGCTAAACAATTTCTTGTTAACATTTGAGTAATACGTGTGGCCACTTTGAAGGGGAAAGGTGCAAGGTTAAACTTTAGGTTGGCACATGTTTGTATATTCTTTGTTCTTTTTTACTTGTTGACAAATAAGAACATCATCCCATTGCATAAATACCAAGGGGTAGGGCCCATGGAGAACACGGGAATGAAATTGAAGCCTATATGGGCGTCAGCATAACATCTACTCAATCAGCTACAAAAACCCAAAAATCAATCCAAAGATGGTTCTTTACTATCTATAAAAAGGAAAAGAATGTACTTTCAAATCTAAAATGGTTCCTTGCAGACGCAAAAGGGTCAATGATTTCATTTCCCCTCAATGATCCTCATCAAATGGTGTGGGACCATGTATCATGCCTTTGTTCTCTTTCAGTTCTTTTCCAATATTGTGACTCATGGATCTTAAAGTCTTGACACTTTTCTAGTGTGTGACTAGTGTTCCATCGTTCAGGCAATTGATTTGAAGCCCAGAAAAAATGAGTCATGGATAATAAATGGCCATTGTAGTCAGTCATGTGAAGGTGATAGAAACTTCCAATCAGGGACACATTGACATATTTCCTTGAGTAAATTCTTTATCTTTCTATCGCCTCTTTACTTTTTCATCAATAATGCTGAAAGATCTCCTTTAATGATCCACGTGGATGCTTCTGGTGGGATATTTACCCTTAAAACACATCTAAAATAGTGAGTATGAATATGATGCACATCCATGATGCCTTGTGGTTTCAGGAGGCCCTGGTAGTGGAAAAGGTACACAGTGTTTAAAGATAGTTGAGACCTTTGGATTCAGTCACTTGAGTGCGGGAGATTTGTTACGGAAGGAAATATCATCCAATAGTGAGAATGGGTAAGAGTGCTAAATTCTATGTCAAGGATCTTTTATTCATGGTGCCATCAGACTAATGCCCTCTGTCCATCATTGAATTCAAACTGCAGTGCCAAGATTCTTGAGATAATCAAGGAAGGAAAAATTGTTCCTTCAGAAGTGACGGTCAAATTGATCCATAGGGCAATTGAATCAAGTAACAACGATAGGTTTCTCATTGATGGGTTCCCAAGAAGTGAAGAGAACCGTAGGGCGTATGAGCGCATTGTGAGTGTCTGTCTCTCATGATATTGCTTTACAGAAACCCTGTCCCTCAATCTCTTTGTTCCTCAATCTCTCATGATATTGCCTTTGACACAATTATTGTCTTCAAGAAATCACTCATTTATACAGAATCAATCATATATACACCCTCCCAGTGGATAAGTGAAAAACTGGAAGTAAATCACTCATGCACGACACTGTCACAAACAATGGCTACAATAACTCCAGCACAAAAAGCTGCAACCAATAGCTTTATGCTGACTGCAGGTTGGAGCAGAACCAGACATTGTGCTTTTCTTTGATTGCCCTGAAGAAGAGATGGTGAAAAGAGTATTGAACCGTAATCAGGTTTTCTATTGTATAATATTGTATTTAAATTGTGTAGAAACTTTTTGATGTTTTCCTGTTCTTCCTTAAGCATGATTTCTTTATTAATTCAGGGCAGAGTTGATGACAATATTGATACAATCAAGAAACGGCTTGAAGTGTTTAATGCTTTAAGCCTTCCTGTTATCAACTACTATTCAAAGAAAGGAAAACTTCACAAGGTATTTATTCAAGTGGGTATTGATGATATGGAGGATTATCCTGTTGTTTTCAAACTGTTTAACCTGTGGTTCGAAAATTTACTGTGATCTTGAAATGAATATTATTTGGTTACTTATCCGTTTTTGTCTTCTGAGAGTGGGCTTTGATAGCAACACTAAGTTGATTATTTGTGACTGTAATGTCATGGGTTCGATTTGTGGAAACTCAACCTCTTTACAAAAAATTAAGGGGAAGGCTGTATACAAATACAACCTTTTGTTGATTTCCACAAAGTGGGGAGTTTCGTGTATTGGGGATGCTCGGGTTTCCTTTTCTAATATATTATTTATTTGGCGAGTTCTATGAGTTGTACTGAATTGCTTCATATGTCAGATTTGGTGGAGGCTTACTTATTCAGTTATCTAAACCTTATAAGCATATTAGAAATTTATTGTAGTAATGGAAACCAATAATTGCAGATCCGCGCCGTAGGAACAGAAGATGAGATATTTGAACGAGTCCACCCAATTTTTACCCGGATGGAGGTATGTTAATATTTATAGTGCTGCATCTATTTTCTTAATGCTCTCAGGAACCATTATTATCTTCTCATTCAAAAATTTCTTCCATCATTACTTTCATCAACAATACCAATGAACAAGTGGGATATAGTGCAGTTTTCATTTTATGCTTCTGATTCTATTGGATATATTTGTCTGTCTGATTGACCCAACAATTCTTGCTTTCGTCTTTCTTCTTCATACGACATGTTAATTTACTCCTAGTTTGGTAAACTGCAGGTGATGAAACGTAACTAAGCTGAATGAGCTCAAGAACAGTAGAGACATTCAGAGATCTGAGCGTTTGGCTGGCTAACCCCATTTACTCTGTCTGCAATGAATACTACTGTTCTTTTTTCCTTCTTTCTTTTGGTCTTTCTCTCTTTCTACTCACGGAAGGCCATATGCAAGCTCAGAAGCGAAGCAGTTAATAGTGTACACGTGTAATCTAGTTCTCTAACAACAAAGGTTCCATGGTGCACATGTATAGCCAATTCTGATAAGAATTTTACCTACAGCCCATCTACTTCGGCTGACCAGGAAGAACGGTCCCCGTATTATCATTTTAATATTCATATGACATTTCTTATTACCATTGTGGGTAAGTTTCTTCTGAACGGTACGCAACTATTATTTGGAACACCTGCCTCAAGTCACTCAAATTCCATGCAGCAGCATGCTGAGAGGAATTTGGTTCTTCTAATCTCCCCCTCGTTCCCTAGCGCCTGGAAATCGTACTCGACTTCTATTGGCGTTGAAAATTTCATTCGGACTGTCCAGAACCTAATGTGGTGAAATGCGTTCCTCGTTTCTTCGACATTAATGGACATGAAATCTACGAACTTCGGCGCCGTCTCATCCTGCGTTCTCTTTTCTTCCATACAGAGCAATGGCAAAACAAAGAGCCAGAAACAACAGAACCAGAACCAGAACCAGAAACACAAACACAATCGCAATGGCCAGAGCAGGAAAAGGAAACTCTCGTTCCCAAAATCATCTCCAACTCCACTCCTAATCAACCAGAAGCCTCACCCCCGGACGAAACTCCAAGCGCTCAACGCCTTGGTCGACGAACTAGAAGCAGCAGTAGAGAGCGGAATAAAGCTCGACGCCCAAACCTTCTCTTCACTCCTAGAGACATGCTTCGAGCTACAGGCCGCCGACCATGGTTTCCGGGTTCACCGCCTTTTACCGGAGAAGCTTCTGCGCAAGAACGCCGGCCTTTCCTCCAAACTGCTGAGACTGTATGCGTCCGGCGGACATATGGGGGAAGCCCACCAGTTGTTCGATCGAATGCCTAAGAGAAATGCATCTGCTTTTCCTTGGAACTCGCTTATATCGGGGTATGCTGAACTGGGTTTATACGAGGATGCCATGGCGCTTTACTTCCAAATGGTGGAAGAAGGTGTTGAACCGGACGGTTTCACCTTCCCACGCGTGCTGAAAGCTTGCAGTGGAATTGGGTCGATTCGGGTCGGTGAGGAAGTTCATCGGCAAGTCGTTCGGTGTGGCTTTTGGGGCGATGGCTTCGTGCTCAATGCTCTTGTTGACATGTACGCCAAATGTGGCGACATTGTGAAGGCCCGCAGGGTGTTCGACAAAATAGCTTCTCGGGACGTGGTTTCGTGGAACTCGATGCTTACTGGTTACAGTTGCCATGGGCTTTCGGCGGAAGCGATGGATATCTTTCGCCAGATGATACAAAATGGATGCGAACCAGACACAATTAGCATATCCACTGTTCTTACTTGCGTATCATCGTCTTTGCTACTCGGAACCCAAGTTCATGGTTGGATGCTTCGGCGAGGACTTGAATGGAATCTGTCAGTTGCCAATTCTTTGATCGTTTTATACTCTAATCACGACAAGTTGGATCACGCACGTTGGTTGTTCGACGAAATGCCTGAAAGGGATGTTGTATCTTGGAATTCAATAATTTCAGCCCATTGCAAAGACCCAGAAGCCCTAAATTACTTCAGTCTGATGGAAAGTGTTGGAGCTTTGCCAGACAGCATCACATTCGTGTGTCTGCTTTCGGCTTGTGCCCAATCGGGTTTGTTGAATGAAGGAGAGAGGCTGTTTTCTCTTATGAGAGAGAGATATGGAATTAGTCCGATCATGGAGCACTACGCCTGCATGGTGAATCTTTATGGAAGAGCAGGGTTAATCAATGAGGCTTATGAAATTGTGGAGAAGAAGATGGAATTTGAGGGTGGTCCAACAGTTTGGGGAGCATTGCTGTATGCTTGCTGCCTTCATGGCAATGTGGATGTTGGGGAGGTGGCTGCCCAAAGACTGTTTGAGTTGGAGCCGGACAATGAGCATAATTTTAAGCTTCTGATGAAGGTCTATGCCAGCGCAGGAAGGTTGAAGGACGTGGAGAGAGTGAGGATGATGATGGTGGAAAGAGGGTTGGACTCGTAGACTGGTTTGCTTTTCCAAGGTTTTGTGCTCCATGTCAAAGCATTCATTATTTTCTTTTAAGGGTTAAAACTATAGTGATTAAGAAGTTATAATTATCTCTTTTATATTAGAGTTGAATTTCTTTGGATGAGTTCACAAAGATTTCTATGTACTTATTAATGTGTGATTAGACTAGTACATATTCTTAATGTATTTTGTTAGTACATATTTAAAAACAATCATTAATAATTCTTATAAAAATAATTCCATTATTTGTTAGTCATAGCAAACTAGATGCTTGTTTTGGGATGCCAAACTAATAATCATTGGGTTTAGACTATTCGTCGTTTTTCAACATTGTGTGTATAAATGCAAATATTATCACCTTATATTAGATCAAACCGATTCGTTAGTTTGAACCAGTGTAGTTTGTTTATATTGTTAATTTAGTTAGTGTGTGTGAGTCACCGTTACACCACTTATTTTTCAATATACTATCCTTACAAAAACTTAAATTTATATAAAATTCAACAACAGTGGGCTTCCAAATTTCAAATTGGGCTTCTTCATTAAATCTGCCAACCCCACCAATATAAGATGGTTGGAAGAAGGTACAAATTGACGGCTAATTAAATTAAAGTGGGCCGAATTAATTAAATAGAACAACCTTAGCTGCCAACTGCCACGTGCCATGCAATGCAAGATCTCAACTACCACCGTATCAACGCATTAATTAATAATCTCCTTCCATTATTGTCATTTGTTGAAAAATTTGCAAAAGATTATGGGACGCCCACTTTCCAGAACATTCTTATTAACTTAATCCTAGAAGCCTAACACATTTTGTTTTGTTTTTAGATAATATATATTTTATTTTTAATTTAAAAATAAATTTTAGTTTCAATAAGTGACCCTTAAATTCATGTTCATGAGAATAAGTAATATTATGTTTTGAGTAATGCTATTTATCTAATCTTCTTTACTTTAGATAAATAGCATTACTTATTATGCTTTGATGCTCAGAATTAAGATAGAGATTTTGAAATCCTTAAATTCGAAGTTTAAATTCTGTTGTATGCAGCATTCTTTCTAATTTGATACTGTTTTTTTTTAATTTAATTTATAAGTAATATAAAGTAATTATTCATAATTCAATAAGTTTTAACTTCATTGATTATATTACCTTTAATAATTAGTTTATTTATTTATTTTGTGTGCTTAAGACAGAGAGTAAAATTACCCATAATAATTTATTTGTACTTGAATAATTTAAAATATGCTTTGATGAGGCCACATGGCGAAGGGGCCATATGGGTCCCAAAGTTGTACAAACCCAAGTTGGCTTATTTTTCCCTAGCTAAGAGGAAATGTATTGATTTGTGCTTGGTGGCGAGCCCACAACCTCAATTATATTGCATTTTATATTGTGGGCTAATGGGCTGATTGAGACAAAGCTGCCTAATTAATGGAATGGTGACCCATGCCCCTAAACAGAGGAAAAGATTTAGTGGAGTTGGGTTTCTACTTATTTAATCTTTTGGTCATCTTTTCTACCCATTTTTTCATATTTTTATGGCCTTATTGGCTTATATTTTGACTCTGTCACAGGACAAGTTAGGTAAAAACTTTGGGACCCAATCCAAGATCACACAATGGGAAACCAAAATTTTTAGTGTGAACTCAACACACAATCGCCCCATTGATTTGAGTGACCAGAATCAAGACGAAAACAAAAAGCTTCTTTAATTGAATAAAGCTTTTGCTTAGTAATTATAGGGATCGACACAAAATCGAATAATGTAAACCCATAAAAATAAACAATTTTTTTTGATAAAATAAATATGTATAGATAAAAAATTATACAAAATATTGCTGGACATACTCAGAAAAGTCAAGTGAGAATACAATCACAGAGGCCAGATGCCTGCAAATCAAAATGTTTAAAACTAAAGATACATAAAAGTCTGTATATAGGAGCTCTAAACAAAGCCTAAATTATCGGTGCCCTGAAGAACCTCCTGGAAGTGCCATAATGACCCCTCAGATCACATCTGAAAAATAAACAACTTTATTATGGTTTAACAGTGAGTGACTAGAGATCATTTGGATTTGGCAAATGATGCAACTTTACAAGAGCTGTATGGATGGATGTATACACGATGCAAGTGAAGCATATGGCCAGAGCAGTGTGGGTCCACTGCACAGGCATATTAATGAACCCAAGTGGCAAATATCTAGCCTAGCCACAAGGACAAGGACCCAGAAAAGATAGGATGGGATAAGCACACACTGAATGATTCCCGACACTATCTACGCTTCAATGCCAGTGTTTCTTCCTTTTTTTTTTCCCGTGGCCATATACAGGTAAAGTTAGTTGATAACTAAAGAAAAGATGGAGTGATGATAACACTCCAAAGATGACTTGGAACAAAAGGGAACAGTTGAAAGGCACTAGGAGCTCAAGTTTGAAGAAGTGGTAGCAAAGAGACCTAGAATTGATAATATTAAGGAATTGATAATTGATAATATAATTATAAAATAGGATAAATGTGTTGAAGCGTAAAGAGTATCGATCAATCGTACGGACAATCTGACGTCGGCCGCGTGCACAGCAGCGACTCTTGTCGGCAGCATGGGCATCGTTTCCCAAAACGTCAAAGATTTCTCATTTATGTAATGCGTCCGATTTTCTTCCGAAACCCTAAATTCATTGCTTGATTGGAGCATCTTCTCGCTCAACATTTACCCATTTGCCAAACGCATGGGCCCCCGAAGAGAAAACGAGAGATGCGGCGCTGCTCTACCACGACAAGCCAGCCTTCCAAGGCGTCTATAAATTGCAACAACTCCTTACTCTCTCTCTTCATTCACACAACTTTCTTCAATTCAACCCTCAGCCTCTCCAAACAAATGGCAAAGCCCCACCTCTGGTTCCTCCCACTGGTCCTCTGTGTCCTATACGGCGCCGGAGCGGCGGAGGACGCGGCGGCGGCCTCGACGAGCTACATCCGGGCGTCGTGCAAGGCCACGGAGTATCCCTCGGTCTGTGTCGAGTCCCTCTCCGGTTACGCCGCCACGATCCAGCAAAACCCTAAGCAGCTCTGCGAGACGGCCCTGGCGGTGAGCCTGGCGCGGGCGGAGGCGATGCGAGCATTCGTGACGAAAATGAAGAAATTCAAGGGGCTGAAACCTAGAGAGCGCGAGGCGATCGAGGACTGCCTGGACGAGATCGGAGACAGCGTCGACCGGATCGGGAAATCGATGAGGGAGATAAAGGCGATGGGGAAGGGTAAGGGAAAGGGGAAGGAGTTCCTGTGGCACGTGAGCAACGTGCAGACGTGGGTGAGCTCGGCGCTGACCGACGAGAACACGTGCCTAGACGGGTTCGCCGGCCAGGCGATGAACCAGAGAATAAAGGCCTCCATTAGAGGGAGGGTGAACGACGTTGCGCAGGTCACCAGCAATGCTCTGGCTTTGGTGAATCAGTTTGCTTCAAAGTATTAGGCCATCCATGGATGATGGATTTAAGAATATTTTGCGGTTTCAGTTTCAGGGATGGATGGATGGATGGATGGATGAGTGTTTGTGTTGGCTGTGACTGACAGTGAATGTGGGTGTGGGACCTAGGATGTCATGTGTGTAATAGGAACGTTTGTGAGTATTTTTACATGTCTAAGAAGCTGCAAAACTTGGAATGGAAGCACAATACTATTGTCTATTAATTAATTTTGCTGTAAGGATTAGTATACAGAGCAATCTTAATGTAATCCATTATATAATGAAGTGTATCAATCCATGTTCAAAATTCAATGACTTCCAATTGCCACTCCTCTCCTCATATTCACACTCCTTTCTTTTCCTTTAACACGCACGCGCACACACTCTCTGTCTCTCTCCCTCTCTCTCCGTTAACAAAGACTACCGCTTATTAGTTTGCTGGGTTGTCTAGTGATCATCTGGGGGCGGCCTGGGTTTTCTTCCAAGGGCACTGCTAGGTCGTGGGTCCCATGCATCTGGCGTGGACCCCACATACATGGGGTCCATCCCTCTGTCTCAATCGGGTAACTGTTAGGTTACCCGACAGTAAATAACATAATTACTTTTTTTCGAATTCACTCATTACGGTCACTATAGATTAGATTCAAGTTTACTTTCTCGAACAAGATCTCTACATTCCAAGACTAGTGCTTATTACATGTATTTCCTACTCTTCTCCCTCTTAAATAGCTCATTGTTCTTAAATTTAATTTTAAAATTTAATTTTTTAATAAGTTGAATTTAAATTTAATAAATTTTAATTTATTAAAACTCATAAACATATTTAATTAGAATTTCATGAACATATTGGGTTAAAAGTTTATAAATAACTAGTGAATAGGTTTCTTTATAATACATTAATAAATTTATTTATATTTTTATAAATATATTATTTAATATAAAATTATAAAATTATAAATTATTATAATAATATTATTAAATTTAATATAATATATATAACAAAACAAAAAACCAATTTAAGTTTAGCTAAATAATTGCAACTTGGAACTCTGAAGTTAGATTTTAGAAGTTATGAAGGTTGAAGCGGAAAACACTGCCAGCCTTAGCCCCTCCTCCAGCTCAAGCCCGGCGTTACCATCGTAGTAAACCCCCATTTTACGCTGAACCATTGCTAGCTGCGATCGTCGCATGCCCCATTTCGCTTTAAAACCAGTTGTTGTCGTGATCAGAGACGAATCTAGTGATGGATTTGGGGGAGGGTTGGCCTCCAGATCTAAAAGCCATTGTAGCCTCCAATGGTCTAGATCCCATGACAGATTTGAGAGAGGACTGGAGCGGGCATGGGCTGTAGCCCGTGCCTACCCTCCTAGATCCGCCCCTGACCGTGATTGCTTGTCGCCACCATATAACCTTCTTTCGTTCTATGATCACACACCCCCTCCCTTTGTATGGTCGTTTACCGCTGTAGCGCAACCCTTCCATTTCTACTATTGCCTCTTTGAAGCATCGTCCACTGCTCCCCCTATTGCTACTTCTGATGCACGACAATAGCTTGTAGATGCTGTTTTGGTGTTTTTGTGATGTTTTCTATTTTGAAAATGTCAAAGGTAATCCGAAACATTTTTCCGGCTGCATTTATAGATAAAACATTTTAAGAGCATTTTATAAATTATAAAAAGTTATCGAAAATGCATTTTCAACAATCAATTATGACTAATCATTTCTAACTACTATCTATATATATATTATCTTTTTTTTATAATCTTATTCATGATATATGTCTTTTATCCCTAAATCTAATTTTCATTTTCAAATCCTGAAGGTCATCATTGTCATTCTCTCATCAATTGCTTATTGCTTGCTCGGTGCTCGTGTCACCATTGATCGACCCTAGATCTCGTAGTTGTCGTTCCTTCTCATTGTCTTTCCCTTTTGCACTCATCGTCGATTGTTTTTTGTTGCTCGATGCTCATATATGCTCATATCGTTGTTGATCAAGTCTTAATCTTGCGGTTGTTGCTCTCTCTTTTGGTTGTTTCCTCTTACATTCATCGTCGATTGCTTCTTATTGTTCGGTGCCCATGTCACTAATTGTTTTTTAATTTGCTTGTATTATATTTAAACTATTTTTATATTAAAAATAATATTTATAAAAAATTCTTATATTCTTTTAATTTATACTTCTCCTCATATTTTATTTTCTACCCTTTCAAAATATATATATATATATAATTTTTTATTTCTATTTTCATACAACCTACCTCCTCTCGCGGCCAGCCACTGCCTACTGCACACCCCCTTCCTAAAAGCTTGTCGAGCTCGAGGCTACAAGTTAGTTCACTGAAGCTCGGCCTGACTCAGTCTGAGTGCAACCCTTAAGTTAAGAGAATAATTTATTCAATGTTATATTTAGTTGTAATATTTAATATGAGACAAAGTGGATCCCATCCGCATCATTTTCACCGATTTTCGGGACCACGTGAGTCTTAAACGTGTTTTCAAACAGACTTTTGGTTGTGAAGAGAAAAACCGACTTGTTTCAGCCAATCCTTTCTCATTTCTAATTTAATGAATGAATACTGTTAAAATCTTAGCTTCGCACATATTATATTATATAGCATTATAAAAAGGCATTGTGAAAGCAGGAAGATAAAAAGGACATGTGTGCTTTTGACCTTCACTTTTTCTCCAAAGGCCAAATTGCGACTTTGATCTTTTGCTCCCGCCTTATCTCAAGGGCTTCTTCCATAACAAATGGGTCCCATCATAGATTTTTTAATATTTAAATTAGTTATTATATTTAGAAAAAAAACGTAGTAATATTATAATAAATGTATAATAAATATTATATTTGAATCTTAGAATGCTATGCCTTTATGTAGTAGATGGAGAGGTCAACACGAGGTAGGATGAAGCCGTGTGAATGAGTCGGGCGAGTCAGCTATGAGCATAGGGTTGGGCTTGAGTCTGCCCTGATGCTTGTTTGAATTATCTTGGGCTAGGCTTTTGGATAGACCCTACTCTTCACTAGACATGGCCAAAATTGAATTGAATCGGCTGTTCGAACCGGAATCGGACCTGCTAGAACCGGACCCGAAATCGGTCGAACCAGAACCGGACCGAACCGGCGAAATTCGGTCCAGTTCCGGTTTGAGGTTCCACGAAATCGGAACCGGCGGTTCGAACCGGCGGTTCTGCGGAACCGGAACCGGAACAGAAACCGACGGTTTTATGAAATTAAGTCTAATTCTATTTTTTATTTTTTATTTTTCACATTTGTAAAAATTAATTACTTGTATTACATACTTGTTTAGTTGTTTTAATTATTTTTAATGAAATTATTACTTATATTTCTTCAATTTTTAGTAGTGTTTTTTATTAAAAATATGGTTGAGAATATCTATATTTACAATTACATTTAACAATTAAAAATCGAAACCAAACCGAACCGAACAACGGAACAAGGACCAAAATTGAATACAACAATATTTAAAAAAAATTAAAAAAATTCGATTTGAACCGGAACCGAAACCGTTGACCGAACCGGCTCAAACAGTTGACCGAACCGGTCCAAACCGTTGACTGAACCGGCACGAACCGGAACCGGAACCGAACCGTCCCAAATCGCCCTTGGGTGGTTCGGTTCAAGTTCAAAGATTTCTTGAACCAGAACCGACGATTCATGAATCGGAACCGGCAGTTCATGAACCGTGGCCATGTCTACTCTTCACACCTCTTTTAATTTGAGCCTCAATGGGAGACTCAATGGGAGCATGGCTGCCCCCATGGCTGCCGCTTCCTATATATATATATATGTATGTATGTGTTTTTGTGTGTGTATATGTGTCTATATATATGTATATATGTGTTTTTGATTTTATAATTTATGAAGAGTCATGATTGGAGAAGATGAACACAAATTTCTAATGAAAATGTCTGTATTTTGATTATAATTTGTGGATCGAAATTATTGAAATTTGAAAATATATTATAGAGATGAATGTGTGTGAATGACTATGATTGTGTAGAAAATAGTATTTTTGAAAAATATTAACTGTAAAAAATTATTAAACTGATTGCAAAAAGTGAAAAAATAAAAATAAATTTTTAATAATTACGAAGAACCAAAAAAATGACTTCGAATAGAATTTTTCATTAATTAATGTATATGTCTATATCCTAAACATGTTTTCTTTCTTTTCTCTCTTTGTCATTCATTTTCATATATATATATATATATATATATACTTCTTTCCCCTTCTAGATATCATCTTGAGCAAACATATCATTCAGAAATTTTCCTTTCGAGCCTAGAAATATACGAATATTATACATTCAAAGCTATTATTTAGTGTAAATTTATTTTTTAAACTATAATAGTGTAATTATTTTTATTGGATTATATTATTCAATAACGAAATTGTTAGATGTAATAATCTTGTGTACTTATTTGTTGCAATAGAATGATTAAACTCACACTTTTACTTTGTTAGTGAAAAATTGCCTTAATTTTAAATTGGAAAATAAAAAATAGCGACATCTCTATAAAAAATATGAGTTTTAATAAGAATTTTGTGACATCATTTAAAGAATATTGTAATATATATATGGCACTAAATTCAAAGGAGAGAGAGGCTAGCATTTTATTGAAACTTTTGACTGGTCTTCGCAATTAGATAGGAATGCATTTTAATTTCTATATATGCCCTTTACCTAATCCATAGAAGATATATAATTTAATAGGATTAGCTAGCTAGGATAACAAAAACATGTCCCCAAATTGATCCTAATTTGTTTGGTGCATTCCTGACTCCCTCCCTCCATGTTGCCCTTTTGCCAAACTCTACACAAATTAACCATCGCATGAGCATTTAATCCAAACCAATTAACTATCCAAAGGGCTCGTTATAAATATATTCACATTCGACTCTCGCTACTCAACAATCCCAATCATCTGATTACATCAAGATCATGGCACGTGCCAACTTTACGCTCTTAGCACTAATCCTCCCTCTCTTCTACACCGCCGGCGAGGCCGCCAACTCGGCTGCCTCCACGAGGTTCATCAAGGCCTCGTGCAGCACCACCAGGTACCCAACGCTGTGCGTGGAGTCCCTCTCCCCCTACGCCGCCACCATCAAGCAAAGCCCCCGCCAAATGGCTCAAACCGCCTTGTCGGTGACCCTAGTCCGGGCTGTTTCCGCCAAGACATTTGTGAAGAAGCTGAATAAGCTCAAGGGGTTGAAGCCTCGAGAGTACAGAGCTCTCAAGGACTGCTCCCAAGGGATGGCTGACGGCGCCGACCGGCTCAGCAAATCGGTCCGGGAACTCAGGCCGGTGGCCGGAAAGGACTCGTCTTGGCTCGTCAGCAATGTGCAGACTTGGGTCAGTGCCGCTTTAACCGATGCCAGTACTTGCTTGGATGGCTTCGCAGGCCGGCCGTTGCCTTCGGTGACTGCAGAGGTTACCAACGTTATGAAGCTTACTAGTAATGCACTGGCACTGGTTAATCAGTTTGCTGCTAAGCTTTAGTCGACGGTGCACCGGCCGGCAGCCGGTGATTGATTTGACAATCTGGGTTTCTGGTGTTTGATAAGCTCATCTCTTCTTCATTATAACGCTTTGGATGTTCGTTCACATCAATCGCATGATGGTTTAGTTAAGTTCTGGAATTCTGTTCATGTTTCTTTATTCTCTTCTTTTATACATAGCCAATTGTATGATTCATCATTAATGTTTCAATAAGACTGAAATATACGCAAAATTATATGCTTGAATGACATTAGACCAAAATTATTTGTTTATTATTTATAAACATCACGGCATTAAATAAATATTTTGCTAGGTCAATTGGATATTGTTGGGATCAATACACCAAATCCCTTCTTGTGAAAACCTATAAAGAAATAAAATAACTATCCAAATACTAAGTGCAATCCCAAAAATAAAGGAGAAAACTAATTTATGTGAAAACCCTTTTCAATTTGAGGGGTAAAAACTACGGGATTAAAGTCTACCCAAAAGTTTACTAATATCACCAAATTTGGATTACAAAATCTTCTCAATAGTCATAAGAGGCAAGAGACAAAACATAATTAATTTTATCTCAAATCAATAAAATAACTAAAGAGATAATGAAGAATAGATGGAACTAGGAGGCAGTATGAAGATGGCTCATTTACCAAGGATTTTCACCTTCAAAATAGATCTCCACCATGGCTCATTTACCAAGGATTTTCACCTTCAAAATAGATCTCCACCGTCGAGATCTTAGAACTAGGAGTTCAAAACATACCTTTCAAATCTCAGCTCAATTGGACTAGAATAGACTGTCTGATCGCCTGTTTGATCACCGCTGCGCAAGTAAAAAATAGAAATCCGAGCCAAACCACAAACCAGAATGAAAATGGCTCAATTATCAAGGATTTCGACCATCAAATCAAATCTCTATCATCCAGATCCTAGAACAAGGAATCTTGAACATATCCTCAAAGTTTCAAATCAATCGGAGGACAAACAACCATCTGATCGGCTGTTCGATTATAGTTGTGCAGGCAAAAACAGAAATATGAATTTCTCCTAAAAGTTTACCCTTTTTTTTCTATTTTTTTCTTCTATTTTCCACACCTGTTTTGCATGAATTTTATACTCTAATAGGTTGGAAAAAATTTTAATTTATTAAGGGTATTTTAGTTCTATAAAATAAAAATATTAGGCCATTTTTTTATGAAACACCCTAACTATTATCGAATTACTATTAGGCCATCCTCCAACTAGGAGGGAAACTCGACCCAAGACACATCAATGTTGTTATTAGGGAGAGACCAAAACTAGCTGTATCTTGGATCAATGAAGTGGTTGGTTAATTAATAAGTAATTTTTTTGATAATCAATTAGTAAATAATTGAATATAAAGAAAAACAAGTTGACAGAAATGAATGAGATTTTAGTCAATTCAGGATATTAATCATTTCGGCACATATAGGGGAAAAGTCAAAGTTTGATCTAATTAATTATAGTATATATTTAATTAAATAGTAAACTTTCCTTATATTCTTTTTAATTATACTATAAGGAAGCAATATTCTTAATTATAGATCATATAACCATGAAAAATATCATCATATGGTATATTACTTTTGAATTTTTGTGCTTTGTTAGGCGCACTTCTCAATGTGCTCATTTGCCAAACTAATACACATTTTCTGCATAGCACTAGACTCTCACGAGAATTAATTATTTGATTAAAATTGAATTTTTTAATTAAATTAATTACATTTGGTTAATTATTCAATTCTTTATTGAATTAGGTTTGGTACGTATAAATATGAAAAATATTAATATATTGTTATTTTCTGTTCTCTTTTAACACTAAAATTTAATTTTTAATTAACCTAATAAACTGAATTATAGAAATATATGATTATTTTTAAAAAAATACGTTTAAAGTTTAGGTAATTAATTTACAAAATTGTCTGTGTTATAAACTTAAATGATGATATCTTTTGTAATAATTACAGTTAATAAAGTGTGTTATGTCGTTACTAAACTTTAACATTGATCATTTTGATTAAAACTGCATTATTTGGAGAGAGGGGAACATAAGTATATGTGTAGCATTCTTGGGATTATCATTTTTACGCGGTCTCTCGTTATTTGTATTTTTAATTTCAATAAAAAAGATAAATTATAAATAAAAATTTTATTTCATTACGCAAAATAAATAATCGAATTCACGACCTATTAGTGCGAATCTTAATTTATCACCATCTGCCACTTAATATGTAACACATGTGAGAACTAAATGTGCAGCATTCTTTATAACTGAGCTGGTTGAGGAGAGACAAAGCATTACTTGCCACTATGATGAACCTGGAAATGCGGCGATTTATCTTCTTCGTCACACTGCCACTCACTTCGCTGTCAACAAATCCATCCGTACAAGTATCCTGGTCGGTTATGGCGGCGCTGATCCATGTCTTGATGTTCGCCATCTCAAACCGCTTATCTTCACTGCCGCCAATGCCTCTCATGGCGTTGGCCGATTGCTTGAGCTCTTCGATGCTGTCCTGGATGTTCTCCATGCAGTCCCTGATCACCGCCGCCTCTCTGGCCTTCAAACGCTTCTTCTTGGCGAGCTTCAACACCGTGGAGGACGATTTCTGGGCGGCCGTGACGGCGACTGAGAGGGCGGCGTTGCAGAGACTCCAGGGGTCTAATTTGATGGTGGCGGCGTAGGGCGAGAGGGTCTTGTAGCAAAGGGGCGGGTAGGTGGTGACGTTGCAGGAGGTTCTTATGAAGGTTTTGTAGTGCTGAGACTGGGAGGCGGCGGAGACCGGCGGAGAGACAAATAGGAGAGCCGTGAAGATCAGGAATGCAAGCAGAAGATGGCAAGAAGAAATGTAACGTTCCATGTTTGATTCTTGCAGATTAATTGCGTTGGTGAAGGCTTTGTGGGGAGCTTGAGGCCAGGCTCCTTTTATAGGGCAACTTTCAGGTGTACGTAATCATGCATAATTAAGATCTTAATTAAAATCATAATTTTTTTTCTAAATAATAATAATAATTAACGTATAAAATGTACCTTAATTCCCCATTAATTAATCTTTTATGTTGAGATATACATATATATATATATATATATAGAATTGTGCACGCCTAAGTAGCACGGAAACGGAAAACGATACGTTTTCGAAACGAAACAAAAACGTTGAAACGACATTTTCTAAAAAAGATAGGAAACGGAAACGTGGGGTAAACTGTAAATTTAAAAAATATAAAGACTTTTTTGTAAATATAATTTATAATATACAAAATTATATAAAATAGTTTAAATATAATACAAATAAACATAAATAATAAATATAAATTTAATAATGCATTCAAGTAAATATAAGATAAAATTTAAAATGCATTCAAAGAAATTAAAAAGAGAATTCAAATCATAAGACAGTAATAGATTTTAATTAAAATATTAAACAGAAACATAGATATAAATCCAAACATAAACACATACAAATTCTTAAAACAAACAAAGAACAACATAAAATCTAAATTCAAATCCAAACAATAATGAACTCACACAGAGAGCACGTACAAATCTAAATCCTATCAATAATGAGCACACACAACACAAATTCAAATCCAAATACAAACAGTAATAAACAGAGAGAGAGAGACAGACAGACAGAGAGGCAGGGGGGAGGTTGACCGACAGCAACTTGAGGAACGATAGCAGCGGTCGACTTCGGGGGATCTTTGGCAAGGTACGATCGAACCAGTGACTAGGATTCGGGGGGTCTTTGGCAAGGAACAACGACCTGGAAAGGAAACGGTGAATGAATCAATGGTCGGCGGTAAGGCTAGAGAAGAGAGGAAAAACCAGAAAAAGAAGAAAAGGAAGTATTCGACATGGGCGAGTGGCTGAGTGACAGTGAAGGAGAAGAAGAAGAAGAAGAAGAAGGAGAGCGAGGAGGAGGACGAGGAGAGGAAAAATGGGTCGGCCTTCGGGACGCGTGCGACATGGGCGAGCAGTTGGATTTCTGCAAGAGAGGGCTGTGAAACGGCGACACGCGTTTCCAACAAGTTTATGTAAATTACGAAACGGCCCCCCATACGTTTCTCAATTTACAGAAACGCCCAAAATCCGTTTCGGGCCGTTCTCGCCGTCTCCGAAACAAGAAACGGTTCGGAAACGCCGAAACGGCATCCCGAACGCGTTTCCGTGCTACCTAGGTGCACGCAGCCTCCACATTAGGGATTAAGAAACAATTTTGGATTCTCATTGTCGCATTGCTTTGAAAACGTACACGTCCCTAAATTAAACTATTTGCCAAGAATAATAATTTAGAACACTACAAGAAAAATCAGTTTTAGTGACGGGTTTTGTGACGGGGATGCTCCCATCACTAATTTATGACGGGTTTAGTGATGGAAAGCCGTCACTAAAGTGGTTTAGTGATGGGCTGAAATACCGTCACAAAATTGCGACGGGACGTCTATTTCCGTCTCAAATCAGTGACGGGATGATGTATCTCATCGCAAAATAGTGATGAAATTAATCTCCCGTCGCAAATCAGCGACGGGAGCGAGTTGTCCCGTCGTAGGTCTGCGACGGGGACTGACATGTCCCATCGCAGTCTGCGACGGGCTGGCATTTCCCATCGCAGTTTTGCGACGGGAAATGTCAGCCCGTTGTTGACATTCTTTTAAAAACCCCCGCCCCCTCCCCTCTTCCCTCCTCCAGCACTGTCTTGGTTCTTCTTCTTCACAGTCTCCTTGTTCTTCTTTTTCAGTTTTTTCGGTGCTCTCAAGATATTTATTTTATGTTTTTTATTTTGTTTTAGTTTTAATTATATTCTGTTAGTTTAATTATAATTTATTTGTGTTAGTTTAGTTGTAGTTATTTTATTTTTGTGTTAGTTTAGTAGTTTATTTTTATATTAATTAGTTTAGTTTTAGTTTAATTGTTTATATTATTTGCAATGCTTAAAAATTAAAATATAAATAACTATAATTAAATAATTAAACTACAACTAATTAATTATTTAGTTATTTTGATATGTAATGGACTAGGAAACAGTTTAGTTTTAGTTTTAGTTTTAGTTTAAGTTTATTTGCAATGCTTAAAAATTAAAATATAAATAACTATAATTAAATAATTAAACTACAACTAATTAATTATTTAGTTATTTTGATATGTTATTGGACTAGGAAACCTGTGCATGTGTAAATAATGTTTATTTTTTTATTTTTAAGTTTAATATATTTTTAATGAAAAATATTGTAATTTTAAATAAAATACGTAAAAAATTATATACTAAAAATAAACTTACTATTTAAGAAAGCATATATTTTATTTGCATAAGAAAATATTTAAGTGTATACATTAAAAAATTAGAAAAAGTCTATTAAAAATATAAAAGAATTCTATTTAAAATATAAAAAATAAAAAATAATAAATAAAATTGTAATTAAAAATTTTAAAACTAACATATGAAATAAATTAGATAAATATTTTTAAATTAAAAAGGTATAGATTAAGATTATTATTTTAAATAAAACACTAAAACTGAAAAATAATATGAGAAATTAATTAGATAAATATTTAAATTAAAATATATAAGAAATGCAATATTAAAAATAAAATACAATAAAAAAGTAAACACTAAAAATACACTACCGAATTTTAATATTTTTTTAAAAATTAAGAACTAAAAATACAAAATAAAATTTTACCGTGAAAAATTATTAGTTTTTATAACAATAAATTTAACTATAATATTTTTAATAACTCAATGAAAATAAAATAAAAAATGTAACAAATCAAAATTTGAATAATTGTTTAAGTAATAAAGGAAATAAAAGTTTAAATTGCATTAGTTTAGTTTAATAGTTAATTTATTTTTATGTTTAGTATGTATGTTGAGTTTAATGATTATTTTATTTAAATTAGTTTAGGTTTTATTTTAATTGTTTATATTATTTGTAATGTTTAGAAATTAAAATGTGAACTTTATTAATTGTTTATAAATTATTTCTTTAGTTATTTTGTTATATAATTGTATTAATAACATTTATTTTTTTGTTTTTAATTTAAAACAAATTTTTAATTTAAAATATTGTAATTTTAAATAAAATATGTAAAAAATAAAATACTAAAAGTAAATACAATATTTATGAAAAAATATATTTTGTTGCCATAAGATTATAGACATTAAAAACTATTTTTTTTGTTTAAAACATTAAAAATAATAAATAAAATTAAAATTAGATAATTATTTTAAAAATTAAATAGAATTTAAAAAGGTATAAATTTTAATTTTTTTATTTAAAATAAAACTCTAAAAATTAAAAATTACATGAGAAATAAATTAGATAAATATTTAAATTGAAATATTTATTTATTACAATATTAAAAATAAAATACTATTAATGAGTAATATAATTTATTGTTATAAAATAAAATAAGTGCCCTAATGGATTTTAAATTTCAAAGTGAGACATTTATAACTAACTTAGAAAATATATTAGATACATTATTTTAACCATATTGTTCTTAATTACTCAAATCAAAATAAAATAAAAAATGTAATAATTAAAAATTTTAATAATTGTTTAAGTATTAAAGGAAATACAAATTTAAATAAGTATTTAAGAAAAATTCAATTCAAACATGTAGAGTTAAGTAAAAATATTAAAATTTATCTTAATTATTTATTATCTCAATTTATAAAAAAGATACAAAATTTGTCTCAATAAATTATTTATTATTATATTTATTTTTTGTTCATATTTATCAATTACTTATGACAGTCTGAAATGATGAAATATAATTTGATTAGTTTTCAGGATAAAATATCTATTAGGAATCGTGCTTGTTATACAATTTTGAATTGAAAATGGAAGCTCCGTTGCATCGTCGATGGATTGATAATCGGTGTATGCCAAGAAGGGGTGAGATCACTCTTGAATTTTATGCTGGTGTTGATGAGTTTATTCAACTTGCATCTTCTCAAGAAAGTTTTATAAGGCTATGAGTGTTGAAATGTCCTTGTATAAAATATGAGTGTTTGGAGTTTAAACCAGTTAATGAGGTGAAAAGGGATCTTTGCAAACATGGGTTTATGAAAGGGTATTATTATTGGACGAATCATGGGGAAGAAATGCCAATAATGCCTCCAAATGTTATTGTAAATGAATATTATAGAGAAGATAGTTTTAGAGATTAGTTTAATCTGTATGAGCAAATGGTAATGGATGCAGCAGGACCGTCACATGCTCTTGCTACAATGCAAGGAGCGTTTAGCGAAAGTGGTCATCAGTCGTACAATATTGAGGAACCACCGAATGAAAATGCAAAAGCATTTTATGAGATATTATTTGCTGCACAATCCCCATTATACTCAGGTTGTGATGCAGAGAGAGAACTTTCTGCTGCAGTTAGGATGTTGAGCATTAAATCTGATTACAACATGGTTGAAGGTTGTTATAATGAAATCATGCAGTTTATGCAACATACAATGCCAACTGGTAATCGTGTGCCCGATGACTTTTATCATACTAAAAAGTTGGTTTCTAAGCTTGGACTTGGTTGTTAGAAGATTGATTGTTGTCCAAATAATTGTATGTTATATTATAAGGATGATCAATTTGAGAAGAGTTGTACGTTTTGTAGTCATCCTCGTTTTAAGTCTGCAAGAAGTGGCACAGGAAAATTTAAAGAAATTCATTTTAAGAGAATGTGGTATTTGCCCCTTATACCAAGATTGCAAAGAATCTATGTTTCAACCGTTACTGCTTCGAACATGAGGTGGCACTATGAAAATCGGAGAGAGTTTGGGGTATTTCTCACCCGTCTGACGGTGAAGCATGGAAATATTTTGATCGGACACATCCTGACTTCTTAGCTGATCTTAGAAATGTAAGGCTTGGTTTGTGTGCAGATGAGTTCACTCCATATGGTCAATCAGGTCGCCCGTACTCTTGTTGGCCAGTAATTGTGACTCCATATAATTTGCCTCCTGGATTATGTTTGAAAAGAGAGTTTATGTTTTTAACGGTTATTACTCCGGGTCCTTCAAATCCCAAAAGTAAGATAAAAGTATTTTTACAGTCTTTAATTGATGAATTGAAATTGCTTTGACACGAAAGAGTGTTGACTTATGACATATCCACAAAGCAAAATTTTATGATGAAAGCAGCTCTGTTGTGGACTGTCAATGATTTTCCTGCATATGAAATGTTATCTGGTTGGATGACATCAGGTAGATTAGCATGCCCGTATTGTATGGAAAACACAAAAGCTTTTAATCTCAAGTACGGTGGGAAAACATCATTTTTTGATTGTCACCAACAATTTTTGCCAATGGATCACCCTTTTCGAAGGAATACAACTGCATTTCGAAAAAATAAAGTTGATAATTCTTGTCCACCTCCTCGTTTAAGTGGAGAAAACGTATTTAGTAGAGTATGTAATGTCTCGTCTATCATAGAACAACAAAATTGTGTTATGATCGGATATGGTGTGCAACACAATTGAACAAAAAGAAGTATTTTTTGGGACTTCCCATATTGAAAAGATAATCTTATCCAACACAATTTAGATGTCATGCACATCGAGAAGAATATTTTTGATAATCTTTTCAATACAATCATGGATGTGAAAGGTAAAACAAAAGATAATAGCAAAACTAGAACGGACCTGAAAGAATATTGCAGGCGGAATGAGATGGAATTAGTAGAACATGGTGGGGGTAAATATTGGAAACCTAAAGCTCAATATACTTTTATAAGAGAACAAAAGTTAAGTATTTTAAAATGGATAAAATAACTTAAACTCCCTCACGGGTATGCATCTAGATTGGGCAGATGTGTTGATATGAAGAATGAAAAATTGTTTGGCTTGAAGAGTCATGATTGTCATGTTCTTATGGAGCGGTTACTTCCAACGGCATTTTCAGGATTACTAGATCGAATTTGGAGTCCAATAACTGAATTATGCCAGTTTTTCAAAGAAATATGCTCAACAACGTTAAGAACTGAACATTTGGAAGTTATGGAACAGTACTTCCCAATCATTCTATGCAAAATAGAGCGTGTATTTTCGCCTGGATGATTTAACTCAATGGAACATCTCTCGGTACATTTGGTTTATGAAGCAAAGGTCGGAGGGTCAATCCAATACAGATGGATGTATCCATTTGAACGGTAATAAATTTTATATTCATATAATTTATTGATTTTGTCGTATAGTTTATTATGTTCTATTTCATAAATTAATTAAGATAACTTTAAAATGATTTAGGTTCCTCAATACTTTAAAGAAGAAAGTTCGGAATAAGGCTCGCATAGAAAGATCTATTTGTGAGGCATATTTAATTGAGGAGACAACCACATTTGGTTCATATTATTTTGAATCAAATATTCAATCAAGGAGGACGAGAGCCCCTCGAAATGATGATGGGGGAGAATCTTCGCTTCCACAAATTTTTATCTTCAATTATCCAGGTCGTGCAGCTGGTCCAATGAAAAAAAGATGGTTGAATGTGAATGAGTTCCAAACAGCAAAGTTATACGTCTTGCTAAATACGCCAGAGGTCGAACCTTATATTGAGTAAGATTCCAAACTTAATTATATTAATATATTTATGACTTCATATTAATAATTTTTTCATATTATGTTGATATATATATTTTAATGTTTCAGCATGTACACAAACATGTTACGTGAATTATCGCCAGTAATCAGTGACGAAGAATTAGACAAAGAAATCGAGGAGCATTTTTGTGATGAAAATATTTCTTAATTTAGTATTAATTATATATACATAAAGTGATGAAAATATTTGGTAAGGTGAATTTGAATAGCGAAGTTATTGTAGACCCACTAATTCAAAGCATAGGGTGGGGGCCAACTCCCAACGTGAAACATTGGCCAATGTATTTCGTCAATGGATACAAATTTCATACTGTTGAATGGAGTCAGAGTAGGTCGACAAAAAATTATGGTGTTTGCGTGTCTGCGTCAGGAGGTGGAGCTTCACATACGAATTATTATGGAAAACTTATAGACATACTTGAGTTAGAATATGCAAACTTACCAATAAAAAGAGTAATTTTATTCAAATGTGAATGGTATGATCCAAGTCCACGAGGAACTAAAATTCATAATAAATATAGAATTGTAGACATTCGATCATCAAGAAGATATAGAAAATATGATCCATTCATATTTGCCCAACAAGCTGAACAAGTGTATTACGCGCCTTACCCTGATTACTGTCGTGAAAAAAATGGTTGGATGGTTGTAATTAAAACAAAGGCACGAGGTACAATAAATGCTCCTGAAGCTAACATGGAAGAGCCTTTCAAGAGGATGAAATATTGCAATGGCCTGTAATTGATGTAAATATTGACTTTGGAGGCACTTTACAAGATGATAATGGGCTAGTAGAGGAAGTTGATGTCTCCAATATTGTTGAGGAAGAAGAAAATAATATGTATGAAGAATTTGTTTCAGAAGAAGACGAGGAAAATATATTATTTGATGACAGAGATAGTGACCAGGAAGACATTGATGAATATATAGAAGAAGATGACTGATAGTTTTTTTTTTTTTTTTATGCATGCTAATTAATAACCTTTGTATTTTTAAAATATGAATATTAATAATTTGTGTATCTGTACTTTTAGTATGATGACTTTGATGTTAATGTAATTTTTTTTTCATATATATATATAATTATCGAAATAGATGTCAAAACATTCAACACATTCAGGTAGGAGAAGAGGTAGAAGTAGAACATCATATAGGACCACACATTCTCCAGATGTCAATTCTGGTTCGCAATATTCTTCTACTGACACCACACCTGTTGTCCAATCCACACAATTCAATCTCCAGTCACCAGCCCCACCACCACCCTCACAACCTTTTGCTCCCATGCCTCATCAATTTCCATATACTGGAACCACGATGCCGCCATGGGATTATTATGGTGTTCCACCTACTTTTTACCCACCAGATGTTGTACCACCGAGTGGCCAATATGTTGGGGGAACTTCTCATATGCCAGACAGACATTCCCCATACACATTCATGTCGACACCGCAAGGACTCAATTCATAATCTGCTTTTGCACAACACTCTGAGCCTATTTCAACTGACCCAGTTGGCATCAGCCGAGGAGATGGTCGAAAACACTTATCTTGCGATGAACAGTGTAATCTGTGAGTATCGTATTTATTATTTTAAACTTATTACTTGTAATTATATTATACATTCAAATGAATATATATATATATATATATTGTGTTTGACAGTTTTATCCCTGAGAGTGGACCACCAAGCAAATTGGGAAAGATTTGGAGGGCACGATACACTGAATCGTGGATTCATTGGGATGAAGTGCCAGAAATAATACGAAGGATGTGGCTTGAAGAATTTAACGTAAGTTAATTTATAGTTCTTTATTAATATAAGTTTGTATTTAAATTCTTATATATATATATGTTTCTTAACTTAATGTAGAAGACGTATTTCTGGCAACCCGAGGAGAATGATCGCATATGGCTCACATGGAATAAGTCTGGTAGACGAAATTTTAGGAGCCATTTGCATCGAATTAGAAATGGGGAAGACGAATCAATGTGGATAGATCCCGACGTGCGTAAGGCACTTGATGCAAAGTGGGCATAAGAAAGCAACAAAAAAATTGCCACACAAAATAAAAAAAATTGTGCTTCCGAGACCGGTGGGTCGCTCCACACTGGCGGGTCCATTCCATTCTCTTTGACTCGAAGAAGGCTGGTAATTACTTATGCTAAGTTATATATATATTTTTTAATTTATTTAAATTATAAGTTTACTATATTATTTATTAATTTCTTATATAGGCAACTAAATTGAATCGTGAGTCCAATGAGTTTGAATTTTTCAAGAGAACCCACACTAGAAAAGATAATCAAGGAGAAGAAGTGTGGGTCGATGACAGATCTAAGGCCGTCGCTGTAAGTGTGTTTTATAAATTAAATTAAAATTTTTATTTTAAAATAATTTTTTAATTCATTTACATTAATATTTTAATTTTATAGGAAAAATATGAAAGATTGAGTATGGAGGCATCTTCATCATCCGCAAATACCGGAGAGTCCTCATCGCCGATAGTTAATAAACACGACATCTTCTATCAAGCTGTTAGTGGTCGGAAAAGAAAGGGTCGAATATACGGGCTAGGCTCCTAAACTAATTTGTTATATCCATCTATCACCAATAGTTCTAGCCAATCATCTTCACATATGTCACAAGAATTTGAACAAATGAGACTTAAAGTCACCCAATTAACTGATGAGTTACTTGAATCCCGAGCTGAGAATCGACAATTACGACAGTGGCAAGAACAAGTGACAGCGTGGTAGTCAGAAATGAATATGGTAATAAGTAGATTAACAAAACAATCTACTGCAGATGCTGGACCGTCGACTGTTCCAGGTGGATTTGACCCGGTAGCTGATCAAGATGAAAGTGACAATGATGAAGATGAAAATGCTAATAATAATGACGATTGATTGTAGTGGAATGTTGTAAACATTGAAGTAAATGTGGGTAATCTTAATATTAATATTAAATTTTAATTTTCTTTTTAATGTTAAATTTGTTTTATTTTTAATGTGAATGTGGATAATATTAATTTTATTTAATGTTATTTTTAATATTTTATTTAAATTTTTAAGTTTTTTTTGTTATTTTAAATTTTTTTATTCTTATAAAAGAAAATATTCATTTTAATAAATATAAATATAAATTTTATAAATATAAAAATTAAAAATATTTTTGAAATTAAAAATATATTAATTTCATAAAAATATATTATTGGTTTAAAATAATATTAATTTTCTTTTTAATGTTAAATTTATTTTATTTTTAATGTGAATGTGGGTAATATTAATTTTTTTAATATTATTTTTAATATTTTATTTAAATTTTTTTAAAAATTCTTGTTATTTTAAAATTTTTTATTCTTATAAAAGAAAATATTAATTTTAATTTTAATTTTAATAAATATAAATTTTAATTTTATAAATCTAAAAATTAAAAATATTTTTTTCAAATTAAAAATATATTAATTTCCTAAAAATATATTATTGATTTAAAATATTAATATTAATTTAATATTTTTTAAAAAATTATTTTTTTGTATTTAAAAAATATCTGCGACGGGTTGTCCCAGATAAAATTAGTAAAATTATTTAATATTAATTTTATTATTTTTAAATAAAATTATTTATTTAATATTATTTTTTTTATATTTAAGAATATTTGTGACGGGTATTTCCGTCGCAGATCTATGATGGAGGTACTACCCGTCACAGATTGTTCGTTTTAATTATTTTTTTAATTTTTGAGAATATTTGTGACGGGTAGTGCTCGTCACAGATCTGTGACGGGGCAGTACTTCCCGCCACAGATCTGTGACGGCTTGTCCTGTTCGTCACAGATTTGTGACGGACAGTTCCTCGTTACAGATCTGTGACGGGGTAATTCCCGTCACAAATTTGTGATGGGCAGTACTTCCCCGTCACAGATTTGTGACGGGTTGAGCTTCTCCGTCACAGATCTGTGACGGGTACTAATGGCCCGTCACAGATCTGCGACGGATAACAGTCACCCCGTCATTAAAATTTTGTCACGTCCCTTTTAGTGACGGATTTTATCCCATCACTAAACCCGTCACAGAAAAATTTTGTGACGAATTTTATGGTTTTAGTGACGGATTTTTCCGTCACTAAAACTAATTTTTCTTGTAGTGGAATGATAAGATAACAACATTAATTAATTATGTAAACTATAATCCAGTTCCAAACGAACTTCAACTTCAAGTGATCATATATATATATATAAATATAAATAAATATTAGTATTAAAAAATAAAGCTCCGATTAAAAGAGTTGTATAACGGGTCATGTTCTTCGCTGAGTTCGGCAATAAAATCGGAAACCCGCATAAGATAAAGAGTCAAAGATATGACCAATGAAAAAAAGTCAACGCATCCCATGTGGCTTATGACATATGGTGCGTGGATCCGCAAGCCTATTCGTGCAGGGACATTTAGATACATATGGAAACGTTATTTTACCATAGGTTAGAGGCACAACCAACACCCTCATCTTTCACCATTTAATTATTTTGTTTCCTTAACTTAAACAAAAACTTATTAATCCTCTCAACTTTTAATTTTAAATCTTATAGACACCTAAGTCAACGCGTATATTAGACACGCGATTGAGGTATGTGCAACATATCACTTGCTTTTTCCTTCTTTCTCTTTCCCAGACTTCGTTGTCTTCGGCAACCTTCCGCTCGTTGCCTCTCTTTGGGTCTCGCTCTCTTTATTGGTGGTCGCCAGTAGCGTTGGAGGCGTCGACCGAGGTTAGGGGGCCATCGATAGCAATGACCAGGCATGGGTGGACAGATTTGGGCGATGATGTCGATTAGGGTTAGGGGGTGGCGTGGGAGGTGGGTAGCAGGTAGATCTAGGCGTTGGGCATTGATTGGGGTTGGGGGGCAGGCGGTCGTCTTCCTCTTCTGCGGTCGTCTTTTTCTACTCTTTGCTTCTCTCTCGCTTTCGCTTTCTCTCTCTCTGTCAGTTTCTCTCGCTCTCACATCTCTCACTCTCGCTCTCTCTTTGTCGTTTCAGGCGGCTATTTGCCGCTAGTCCTCTTCCTTTTTTGCAAATCTAGACATGTGGCACACTTACATTGACTTGGTCAATGTGGGGTGATAGCGATTTTCTGCAAGTGTACGGATCGCACAAGTAATACAATAGTGAGTAGAATATCGTTTCCACGAGGATCGGATAATGATTACCAAATTTATATTAACCCAAATGTTATTTAAACAATTGATGAAGGGTGATTAATTAACAAAATAAAATAATAACGCAAAAATTAATTATGAAAAGTTCTAAGTTTTGGAGAGCACTAGGGTATTTCGATTTCACCTAATTAATCCAATTTAATTTAAATGGTTGATAATCCAAATTTAATTATTCATGCAATGATAATTAACCACACAAGTCAAATTTTTACTTCCGTTCCAATTATATTCTTGTGGTGTTTATTATCTAGATCAAGTTATAGATTTTTCCTTCCGACCTAAATCTATATCAACATATCAATCAAATATTGGCCAAGTATTTGATAGCATTAAGCATAATAATAAACACTTGCATGAATAAAGAAAATCAATCCATGAAAATCAAATTATCATAATTAAACTACATCAAAATACCCTAATTATAAAGTTTAGTTCATATTACAAATGATAAAATTCATCACATAATAAATGAACATAAACATAGGATTTAAAAGAAATGGAAGAAGAGAATAAAAACTCTTTTGATGTGCAGAAATTTCTTCTCCAAAATGTTGTCACCAATCTTTGAAGAAATCCTCCACCAAGAATGCTCCAATTCTTCACTTCTTCAAGCTTCAAGCTTTCTCACGTTGGTTTCCTTCTCCCCAAAATCAGCCCACTTATTTCTTTTCTTCTCCTATTTATTCTCATCATCTTTTCTTCTTTTCCCCAATTTCCTCCATAAGAAAATGGTCAACCATGCCCTACCTCCATAAATTCCTCCACCATGTTTCATACTTTTCTCCTCCATGTTTCATGCCAACCATGTCCCCTCAAAAGTCAAGATCCCATAATACAAAATAATCCCTCAACATACCAAGAATTACAATTTAGGGATTCTTAGAAGACATGGGCTTAAATTAATTAGGCTTTTGGGCTAGGCTTCTTTGGTCCAATTGGGCCAAAATCTTAATGAAATAAATAGCTCTACTAACCCTTGGAAATGTCTCTTAATTGATCCACAATTCATCCCAACTTGGAGAAAATAGAAGATAAATTCGTAGGTGTTGTTGATTTTTTGGCAGCTCCGACCTTCTGTCACTCCAATAGCCATAACTTTTTGTAGAAAAATTGGATTTGCGAACCGTTAGAAGCGTAGAAAACTAGATATACAGAGCTCTAACATATATTTTTTTTCAGAATTTTTCAACATTCCAATTGATACAGTTTTTATTTTCAATTAGACCATTGAACAGCGAAAATTCATGATTTTTACTCTTCTTTCTCAGTTTTCCTTCAAATCCTGCCAAAATGATAAATTACACAAACTTAATATAAAAAACATATAAAAGCATGAGAATTAAGTATAATATTAAGTAAAAATGGTATAGAAAATATGTAGGAAATATTAGCACATCATGGGGCCCACATCAGACTGCATCTGTAACTCACGCACAATACTTGCTGCACTAAGGTATGTAGTTATTACAAAATTAGTAGTTGAGGTACATAATAAGTTTAAAATTGAGAGTTGAAAGGGTTAATAGATCCTTGTTTAAGTTAATGGGGTAAAATGATTAAATGGTAAAAGGTGAGGGAGATGGGTATTCTTTTAGCCTTTTACCATATATGTATATGTGTATGTTTGCATATATCTATCTGTCTATGCATATTTATGAGTTGGCTTAATGTATAAAAATGTCTTGATTTTTGCCATATTAAGTCTAAATTTATATATACCCATAATAAAAATTTCGAATCAAACTCAACTTATCAATTAGTTAAACTAATTTATGAAAATTTTATAAGCAGCATGCATATCATGAACAATCACATGCTACCACCTAATTGACAATAAAAAATTCAAATATTCTGTAGAAGCGTCCACATTAAATTCAAATCTTTGTCAAAAAAGCTGGGCTGTTTTTGGGCCGCCTGGCCGGGCCCGGCCTGGCCCAGCCCGTGCACCGTAATAGTTTGGCACAAGGGATAATTTCAGCATTAGTTAGTTCTTTTAGTTTGGATCAATTAATGTAGTGGCCGGCGGTTGTTTTAAATCCCTTTCTGTACAAGTGGACCAGACGCCTTCACCCTTTATGGCATTCTGGATATTAGGAAATTAAGGTAATAAAAATTAATAAACAAAACTTATTTAAGTGTTCATTACCCGTGAACTCTTTATTAGTTTTCATAAGAAGTCAAACATTGTAACTTATTTTAAATCCTAAATTTAGAAAAGAAAAACAAAAAAAAAAACAACTTTGTTAATGAAAATTTAGTGGTTTACTACCACGGTGGTAGCCTAGTTATTGGGGAGACACCCTTTGTTGGTAGTGGTTAGATGGTTGGATTTTAGAATCATCAAATGTGGATGTGCATGAGACAGTAGATTTGAACTTACGCGATGAGTGTAAAAGCCCATTACTATCACAATGGTAGCCTAGTTATTGGAGAGGCACCCTTTGTTGGTAGTGTCTAGATGATTGAATTTTAGAATGATTAAAAGTGGATGTGCATGAGACAGTAGATTTGAACTTACACGGTGAGCGTAAAAGCCCATATTACTATTACAATGGTAGCCTAGTTATTGGAGAGGCACCCTTTGTTGATAGTAGTTAGATGATTGAATTTTAGAATGATCAAAAGTGGATGTGCATGAGACAGTAGATTTGAACTTACAAGGTGAGCATAAAAACCCATAATGTATATTGTGGTAGGATCAAGTTGATCAACTCATCTTTATAGATAATAATAAAGATTTAAACGAGGCATTTTTTTTGAAAAGGGCTTTCATGGTTATGTCCAGAAAGAGTTGTTATTCTAGTTGCCCACGTTACTTTTCCCTCTTTATGAAACAAGAAAAGTATAAAAAGAAAATTTTTAGTTATTTATTTAACACATTTTAAAATTTAGTAGCCACTTTGCCCTTTTAAAAATAATTTTTCCTCAAAGCTAATTAAATTGGCCACTATAATTTGCTTTACAGACCAAATTGATTATTGAACTTTAAAATAGATCGAAAAGTCATTGAACTTTCATAATTAAGGCCATGTTAGCCAACTATCAATTATTGATAATATTATAGACTTAAACCACCATCTAATAGTGCTATCATCTAATGGTGATGGTATTGGTATTGTTTTGGATATATTTATAATAAATATTATAAAGAAATACATATATATAGTTATATTAAAATTTCTATATAACTATATATATGTAAAATGATTACTATTATCAAAAACATGTCACAAATAAATAATTTAACATATAAAAATACTCTAAACAAAAACATGCATATTACACAAATGGATAAATTATAAAATTGATGATAGCAGGGAATAAATAATGAATGACATAATGTATATCAATATATAATACTAATAAAAAATTAATTTGTGCATAAGAAGACAAATTAAATTTCCAATAAATGCTTAAGCTTAAATAGCAATAATTATTTTTTGTTAAGTTTATATATAGTCCATAGAATTTATTTATAGTTTTTATATATAGGAGCTAAAAATTTATAATATATTATACGAATAAATTGTAATTATGAAAAAATATATAAAATCATAAAAATAAAATTATGATAAATTTTTCTTGCATTTGATAAAGCACACATTGGCATTAAGATGCGATATTATGTTGTATATAAATTTATCTTTCCCAACCCAAAAATTGTTTGAAAATTGGGCACATCTAATTAATTAGGTGCCCATTTTTGGTTAATGTTCTTATAATGGGAGAACCTTGGCGGCCGGGGCCATGCCCTCGACTGGCGCTACCTAATAATTGGGGCTGTGAACTGCAGGGCATTATTGGTGATTGCATATATAGACATTGGCTGTCTTGTGGGGGCAGTACTTTTTGGAATATTTGGGGTATAAGGCGCAAGTCCTTTGTCATTTCATTTGTAATTTCATGTGAGTGTGTGTGTGTGTTTTATTTACCCATTAATGCTTGCTTCGTGAATTAACACACAAATTGGATTCGATTACATTAATTAATTAAAAAGACCAAATTAAGGTGTGAAACTATATATATATTCGCCAAATGGAAGAGACACATTTGCTTACACTTGTTCATTAATTATAAACAGTAGCCTGTAGGCGAATGCAAGCAGCTATATATAGTCACCCACTGAAGAGTACGCGACTTCTTTAAACTCAAAATTTCTAAATTATTAGTACAAACATCTGCGTACCACTCGCCCGTTGGTATATATATATATTTCGACCATATATATAGCTATCTAGCCGCGGAAGGTAGAAGCATAGCCGTTGATGAGGGCCAAGGCATTGCTCGTCAGCTTGGCAACCTTCACAATCCGACCCCTCACGGTGCTCTTCAGCTTCCCGGCCATGGCCGAGTCGGAAAACCCGTCGGTGCAGGTGTCGTCGTCGGTCAAGGCGGCACTCACCCACGTCTGGATATCGCCCATCATCAGGTCGAAGTTGGTGCCATTGATTTGGGTCATCTCTGCCATGGAAATCCTGAGCTCGTCCACGGAGTCGGCGACCTCCTCGACGCAGTCGCGCATGGCGTCGGCCTCTCTGGGGCTGAGGCCGTGGGAATGGGAGAGCCGGACCATCACGGCGGAGGTGAAACGGGTGTTGTTGAGGGCGACGGAGAGGGCGGCGTGGGCGAGCAGCTTGGGGCTGGTTTGGATGAAGTTGGCGTGGGTTGAGAGGGAGGTGTAGCAGAGTTTGGGGTAAGTGGTGGCGCTGCAAGATGTTCTGATGAACTCTTCGCTGTTGCTCTTTTGGGGCCTGGCGGCGCCGGTTCCGGAGGAGATGGAAGAGAGAATTAAAATCACGAGGGTTGTGAAAAAATAGATAGGATTTGGGCCATCCATCTCTCTCTCTCTCTCTCTCTCTCTCTCTCTCTCTCTCTTCTGTGTGTGTGTGTGAGTAGTGGTGAAGAATAGATGGGAGCGAGAGTTTAGAATTTATGGGGTATAAAAAGGTACAGTTGGTAGAGAATTCATGTCCAATTAGTTAGATATTATTGACATAGAATTCGTTTGCAAAATTGCACCATGTGACATGAAATAATTAATTAAGGCTGCTAATTAATGGCTCCACGAAATCCCTTAATTACAATTAAGTTACAATCAACTCTTAACTATAATATAACATGCATGGTTTGTTTCGTTTACTTTGAGGGTAACATTAACATAGCTCAAATTTATAATTTACCAAATTGTTTTATTTTAGCAAAGGTAGTAACTAACATGATCAAGTACTTTTTCCGCATGCATGTGAGAAGTGGGCCAAATGACACAGCTGCATCATCCACCTTCAATTGTTTTGTTGATACAATGGCCGATCCTTTGGAATCTTTAATTTACGTACACTCTGGCCCTCTCGTTTGGCCCCATTACTAATAAAATCATTAATTGATGGAGAAAGAAAGGAAGAATATAGTACTTTTTTATCTTCTTAAATATATATATTAATCAACGTGTTAAAATTACATTTTAATGTGTTATTTTATATATATATATATCAAAATTATTTATTTATTTATATGAGATTAACATGTATGTATAGTAATAGTAAAAGGTACACATGGATCATCACCCCCATCGATCTATAAAAAGAAAAAGTAGGTGGGGAAGCGATCATCAGTTTGCCCAGCTGATTTTAAGCAAGAAATCGTGGGAGGGACATCAATCAGCCCCACATATCACATGCCCGCGCATGCCCAATACAAACCAATTTTATCATACTGCCCTTTGTATCATCGATCACAAGTACTGTTCCAGTCCATTTCATTTCATTTCAGATTAAATGGCGGCTTATATCATTTCAGTTGCTTGCATGAATCTCTACGTACTAATTAATATGGCGAAAAGGATATTTTTGTTCCTAAATTTTTCTTTTTTTTTTTTTTTGTAAAATCTTAAAATTTTCATAATTTTAAATACCTCTTTGAACTTAGGTCAAAAGTATATTTGTATCCCTAAATTATTATTATTTTTTTAAAATATTAATTTTTTTTGTGTGGTTTCAAATGTATTCTTAAAGTATGTAAAATAAATTATTTAAATACTTGTTCAACAAATACTGATACATATGTGCATTGACGTGACAATTTTTCAACGTCTTCTCAACTCTTTCCAGCATCTCCTTTCACTCTCGTGTTTCCTCAACTCCCCCTCCCTTTCTCTCTTTGCTTTTGGTGTCTCTCATTCGACTGCGTCTCTTGTAATAAATGTTACTCTCGTTTCAAATTGAGCTTATTTTCAATCCCCTCAACAGTGAGGTGATTATCAATTCAAGTACGTCATTGACCCATCTAACCGAATCGGCCTAACCCGACTGAAGGAATTGTAGGAGACGTTGGAGAGAGAGGAGAGGTAGCCCAAGAGAGAGAGAGAGGGGGAGGGAGTTAAGGAGACACCAAAAAACTGTTATATCAATGTGTGTGTGAATATCACTTGTTGGTTAGATGTTTAAATGAGTGATTTTGTATAATTTAAGGATATATATTTGAAACTATGAAAAGTTTAGAGGCAAAAATATATTTTTGATCTAAGTTCAAGAACACATTTAAAACCATGCAAAAATTTATGATTTCACAAGAAAAAAAAATGCAAAACTTTAAGGGCATAAATATGCTAGCTTTTGGCTGCTAATGTATTGTGCACGTTGCCATTCATGTCAGCCTCCATCCAGCAGATCAATTCGTACTTTTGCTTCAAATTTTAAAAGAAATTTAAGTTGGGCACGGTACTGCTGTATTAATTGGATGTCTGATTCTAGCTGCTTGCAAAAATATCATTGGTCAATGAGAAGAATAAAATGTCTGATTGATCCAAGTTTGCAATACCAATCCTCTGCTTAATTGCTAGATATTTGGACATGCATGATTGCCTTATTTCGGGCCCACAATTTTCAAACCTGGGCTTGAATTCCATAACACACTCACCTAAGCTCACAATTGTCGACATTTGATGCGTTGAACGCTCGACATATTTTATTTTAAATGAGAAGCAATAGAAGAATACCAATAAGGTATAATTCATCCTCTTATTCCTCCTAAAGTTTCATATGTTAATTAATTAGAGCCAAAAACCTAACCTGAAAAATATAATATCTAACAAGTTCCTGATCAAACTTAATTAGGCTTTTGAATAAAAAATTAGTTCATTCTTTTCACGACAAATGGTTCATATAATTAAATGTAAATAAAGTAATGTTCCACACCCTCATTTCGAATTCATTCATCGGCCTTAAAAATTATGTTCCAAGTTCTAATAGAAATGGAAATAATTAATAATAAACAGTTAATGTGAATGCTATATATGAAAGCTTTCGTTACAATTGCGTGTGAAGCATGCATGTGCTTCTTCTTCATGTTTCATCATTAATATCCCTAGCCCAATAATCTCTCTAAGGCTTCGCCATCATATCATTAAGTTGGGCAATTAATGCATTACTAGTTGTATGCTTTTGGCCTTTTCTTTGATTCGAAATATCATTGCTTAATTACATGCATAATAAAATGTATCATCGAAGTTTGCAATACCAATCCTTTGCTTAATTGCTAGATTCTTGGACACACCTTGGTCCATTAAATTTGAAACCAAACAAACCATGTTATATTAGTTAGAGTTTGATTGTAACTTGTAACTAAGGGATTTCGTGGAGCCATTAATTAGCAGCCTTAATTAATTATTTCATGTCACTTGATGCAATTTGCATACGAATTCTATGTCAATAATTTCCAACTTGCACATGAATTCTCTATCAACTGTACCTTTGTATACCCCATAAATTCTAAACTCTCCCTCCCATCTCTTCTTCACCACTACTCACACACACATACACAGAGAAGAAAGAGAGAGAGAGATGGAAGGCCCAAATCCTATCTATTTTTTCACAACCCTCGTGATTCTTCTCTCTTCCATCCCCTCCGGCGCCGGCGCCGCCAGGCCCCAAAAGAGCGACAGCAAAGATTTCATCAGAACATCTTGCAGCGCCACCACTTACCCCAAACTCTGCTACACCTCCCTCTCGACCCACGCCAACTTCATCCAAACCAGCCCCAAGCTGCTCGCCCACGCCGCCCTCTCCGTCGCCCTCAACAACACCCGTTTCACCTCCGCCGTGATGGTCCGGCTCTCCCATTCCCACGGCCTCAGCCCCAGAGAGGCCGCCGCCATGAGCGACTGCGTCGAGGAGGTCGCCGACGCGGTGGACGAGCTCAGGAATTCCATGGCAGAGATGACCCAAATCAATGGCACCAACTTCGACCTGATGATGGACGATATCCAGACGTGGGTGAGCGCCGCCTTGACCGACGACGACACCTGCACCGACGGGTTTTCCGGCCCCGCCATGGCGGGGAAGCTGAAGAGCACCGTGAGGGGTCGGATTGTGAAGGTTGCCCAGCTGACGAGCAATGCCTTGGCCCTCATCAACGGCTATGCTTCTACCTTCCACGGCTAGATAGCTGATAGCTATATATGGTCGAAATATATACCACCGGGCGAGTGGTACGTAGATGTTTGTACTAATAATTTAGAAATTTTGAGTTTAAAGAAGTCACGCACTCTTCAGGGGGTGACTATAGCCGTTTGCTTTGCCTACAGGTTACAGTTTATATTTAATGAACAAGTGTAAGTAAATGTGTCTATTCCATTTGGCGAATATATATATATATAGTTTCACACCTTTGGTCTTTTTAATTAATTAATAATCGAATCCAATTTGTGGGTTCACAAAGCAAGCATTAATGGGTAAATAAAATAAAACACACACACAAGAAATTCCCAACTTTTTATTCAATTTGAAAATACAAAGGAAATAACAAGTGACTTGCGCCTCATACCCCCATATATTCCAAAAAGTACTGCCCCCACAAGACAGCCATATCTATATATGCGATCACCCGTAATGCCTTGCAGTTGACAGCCCCAATAATTAGGTAACGCGAGTCAATTAGAGATTGTCTGCATCATTTGCCCAACTTACAACAACTACGTACCCATGCTTGGCGCGCAGAGAGAGACAAAAAATGACATTTACTAATAAGAGAGAGAGTTTACGTATATATATAAATAAAAAGTGAGGTTTGGACCATCAAATTTGAATCTTCTTTTTACAAATTTATCACCCTTCGGCTCTTAAAACGTTTAATTTTTTCCTTCTTGATATCAAATACGGGAAGGTTTAAGGTCACTTTTACAAAAATTATAAATAAATTTTGTATACAAAATCATTGAAAGTAGTCGAGGGCCGTGGCCGCTGCCGTCAGGGTTCTCCCATAAGAACATTAACAAAAAAATGGGCAACTAAGATGTGCCCAATTTTCAAACAATTTTTGGGTTGCTAAAGAAAAATATATACACAATATCGGATCTTAATGCCAATGCATTCTTAAGTTAAAGTCACTAATGTATAAAATGTATATGTATTATAAGTTGTTACAGCATTTAAATAAGTTGGGTTCGAGTCGAATTACTAGTGGATTGTAAGATTCAATTAGAATCTGATTTATTAAGACTCAACTCAACAATTTTCAGGTGACATTTGATAGTAACCATTAAAATTTTATTTTTTTTATGATAGTTTTAAATAAAATAAATTTTGATATAGTATAAAAATTACTTTAAAAATTAATTATATTTAGAGGTCAATCACGAGTTTAAATTTTATTAATATTGTTCATTTTTATTTTTAAGTAAAATAAATAATGATGTTTTAAAAAATATTTTATTAATTAAATTTTATAATACTAAAATTTGATATTGATTTATATAACAATATATATATCGATAGATATAGCACCATTGATGCTAAGGTACTTGCCATTAGTCGATTGTCCAGCTGCTGGTCTGCTTTAACTATATTTTAGTTAAAAGCGTAAGGGAAAATAATCAAAAGTTGATGAAATTAATTAATTAATTGTAATATCATATAAATGTGTATATATTAGAGTGGTGACTCATGCACATACATATAAAATATAATTTTTTTAAATAAATAGTCATTTGTGGCGCTTGCAATTACATTTTATTTTTTAATTTATTTAGATAAAATCTAAATGCAAATAAGTTTTGGTATAGTGATAAAAGTGATTCTATATTTATTTTAATTATAAAAGTCATAAATTCAAAATAAATACATAAAAAATATTTTTAAAATTTAACTAAACTTCAATTTTATTTTTAATGCCTTATGAAATTTCTATTTTAGGAATTTTAAATAATTAATTATAACATTTTTAATAGTACCCCTACATTGTATTTTGTGTTTTATCAATATGAATATATAATATATCAATGCATCAATATTATTAAAAATATCACAACTGAATGTTAAAATAGCATTTTGGTAAATGAAGTACTTTCTATTTTTTTTTAATTTCGATAAAACACTATAAAACATTTTTTTAAACTTTTGATCAGCAAAAGAGACTCTTAATCTGTGTAGGTTTTGTCGATAATACTTAATCAGATAAAAGGTGTTGAATGTTAAAAGACAATGCATGCATGCACGCATATATAACTGATGATACACTAATTAGTTTAAGAGGGGTGAATTAAGATTTTTTATCATTTTTAAAAAAATAAACTTCAATAAAAAGAATTAATCCATTATCTTGATCTACGATTAATGATTTTGCAATCACACCCACTAGTGTATTATATTATTTTGTAATTTTTGCAAGCTCAACTGTTAACCTTTATACTTTATTTTTTAAGATGGGCTCAAGCATAAACACAATATTTTCTCAGGATAAGGTATAATCTTTATAATTTGGCTTTTCAAGTAAGCTAAGCCACAACCACATTATCTTTTAAAGGTTAAGATGTAACCTTCTATAAGTTTACAAAAGATTGTGAAAATATATGTTAAGAGAATGATGAATAAAATAGTAAGTATAGATGTTTTTCTCTTAACAGGGAGAGTTACAAGATTTTTGATTGAAGCGCACTTTTTAAGAATTCTCATTGAAAGATTTTAAATAGAAGCACATGAGAAGCAATAATAGAATGTAGGAATGTTTTTGAAGCTCTTAAAAATTGGTATGAATTGCGCACGTAGTTCAGTAATCTTCTTCAAACTGTTTACACTCCTATTTATAAATTTTTTACATTGAATATTAACTGACATGGTAGAATTCGAATTGAAAAGTATAAACTCCCACTTTTTGTCTCTAATAGCATTAAATAGTTTGAAAAGTATAAACTGTCAAGTATAAAATGTGCCTAATGACTATAATTTTAAAAAATAGATGATAGTTACTTGACTAATTAAGTTAAAGAGATACTTGACTAATACAAAACTCCAATCAACTGGATAATTCAGATAATCGATTATATGACCAAGCATTACTCGATTAACTCATAAGTCACAGACACTATGCATTAAGCACTTGACTACCATGCCAGATTAATTTACTCGATTAACAAAAATATATACTTGAATACAAACAATTGATACTCGATTAACTTTGAAGTTTAGAAACTTAGACAGAGACACTTCAAACCTTACTCGACTAATTCAAAAAAATAATCGACTTTTATAAACACATATAGTTGATTGACAACAAGTTTTATTCAATTAATTTTTGAAAAACAAAAAGCATGCATAAGTTACTTGACTAAGAGAACTTTACACTACAAGAAATTTAGTATATTGTGACAAAATAATTGTGATGGATTAAATTTTGTCACGAAAAGTATATTTTTTGTGACAAAATAGAGTTTTCTCATGCCAAATTCAAGAAGTGAATAAAGTTGTGACAAACTATATTTTGACAAAATATTTTGTTATAATATAGTGATGTAGATAATTTATAATGACAAAATAATTTTTGTCACAAAATTTTGTCACATGAAGTTGGCGCCAAATTTTTTGTGCCAATTCAACTTATATAATATGACAAAATAATTTTGTCACACAAAATTTTGTCACAATATTTAATTATATAAGATGTAATTACAAAATTTTTTACTCATAATAAGTAATATTTTTTATAACAAAAATAGTTTGTCACAACATAGTATTATAAAAAAAAAATATGACAAAAATATGTATGTCACAAGAAATTAAATTTTTGGTGATAAAAATAATTTTATTAAATTTATTTTTCCAACCTGTAGCATATCTTTTTTGTCACGAAAAGTAATTGTGATGGATTAAATTTTGTCACGAAAAGTATCTTTTTATGACAAAATTGTGACAAAATGGAGTAAAGTTGTGGCAAACTATATTTTGACAAAATAATTTGTCACAAAATTGTCACATGAAGTTGGCGCCAGATTTTTTGCGCCAATTCAACTTACATAATATGACAAAATAATTTTGTCACAATATTTAATTATATAAGATGTAATTATAAATTTTTTTAGTCATAATAAGTAATAATTTTTATAATAAAAATATTTAATTATTTTAACATGTATTAGTGGATGTTAGTAGATATTCATTCGTTATTTCAAAGCCAACAAGTGTGACCACTTAATTATATGAAATTGTGACGATTAGAATAATTTATAATTTCTTTATTTACATTACAAGAAAACAACAGTTTAGAGACGGATTTTTCTGTCTCAAATTAGAGACGAATTTGAGATGGATTTAGAAACGGATTTTTTTGAGACGGATTTAGAGATGAAAAAAAATCTGTCTCTAATTTGAGATCGATTTAGAGATCGAAAATAATCCCTCTCTAATTTGAGATGAATTTAGAGACTGAAGCTAATCCCTCTCAAATTGAGATGGATTTAGAGACGAAAAAATTAATTTAGAGACTGAAGCTAATCTGTCTCAAAATCTCTCTCAAATTTATAAAATAAAAAATTAATTTATAAAATATAAAATTTTAATTTATAGATATAGAAATTAAATTCTAAACATATAAATTAATATATTTTATGTGCATAAAATATAAAATAAAGTATATATACATGTAAACTAATATATATAGAAATTTATAAATTATCGAAAAATTTATTCATTTAATAATAAAAAATAATTTTAGGCATGGCAAAATTTTAGAAAATATATTAAAAAATTAAAATTATATATTAACTCTTCTTTTTATTTTTTAATCAATTAATTTATTCTACTATTTTTTATTTTATTATTAAAATTTTAATTTAATTTTTTAAACAATTACTCACACAATTGGTAATAAACAACCACTACAAATGTTATTATATAATTAACTATAAGATCAAGACTAATGAATTTTTTAATATTTTTTCCCATTACAATAATAAAATATGAATAAAATTTTGAAAATTTGACTTTTGTTTAATATTAATATATTTTGTCATAAAATATTAATGCCAAATTAGGGTGAGCAAATAAATAAATTTTTATTTTAAACCAATTTATATATTAAAATTTTAACTTATTATTATATTAATTAAGTTTACAAATCTACGAAGGTGGCCATAACATGTTACTTTTTAATTAATTTAATAAATATTAAATATAATTTTTTAAAATAAATATTAAATATAGAATATTATTAATTTTTTTTAAATAGATACAAATCTTCCTTTTATTTTTTAATCAATTAATTTATTTCATAATTTTAAAAATATATATTTATTTTAAAATTCATGGATATATACCCAATCAATTAAATAAAAAATTATTAATATTTAACTAACACTATTATAAGCAATCCCTAATAAATTAATTAAGCTATTATAATTAATTGTCATTAATATTATTTTCATAAATTATATATTTTTTATTTAATATAACATAAAATATAACATATGTTATGTAATGTTATATAATACATAACATACAATATAATATTATTAAATAAAAATAAGAGAATAATTAATTGAATGATTAATATAATATTAAATTTCGTTTCAAATTTAAGAGAATAATTAATTGAATTATAATATGTTAAAAAATAAACCTTAGTGGGCTCATTCCCCCACAAATCTCTGCAATCTATGTCAATCTGATTTTCCCCAAACCCTCGCCCGCAAATCTCTGCTCATTCCGCCTCTCTGTCAATGTATGTGTCTAATTTTCCCCAAACCCTTGCCCGCAAATCTCTGCATCTCCACTGCTTCGCCGTTATCTTGTTTCTTCGTCGTCTCACCAATCGGATCCACATCTATCAATCTACGTCTCCGATATCTCCCTCAATCAACTTCACAGTGAGTTCCAAATCATCAGCATTCTTCCTTTTATTTAGTTATTTATTTCTTTCTTGCTTTCTCTCATAAATCATGCCGTTATCTTGTTTATTATTATTTTTTTTATAAATATATATATATATAATAATAATAATACTAGAAAAACCATGCCAAGAAATAGCTCCCCATATGGTGCTTGCAAGTTTTTGTGAAGACCATGTATCCAAGGGTGCATCTTTGCCCCTTACTTCTTCTATGATAAAGGATATGAGCATTTTGCCACCATTCACAAGGTGTTTGGTGCTAGTAGCGTTTCCAAGATGTTGGCCCAACTTCCAGAAGATGATCGTGCTTGGGCTGCATTTACACTCTAGTATGAAGCCCAAGTTAGGATTAACGACCCCATATATGGCTGTGTTTCCCACATATTTTCCCTCCAACAGCAGATCATCTATCTGCAATCCCAGCTTGCGTTGATGCAGGAATCTTTGCTTGCTACCTCATGTCCAATCACGCCAGTTGTTCCAAATTGGGATCTCCTAGAAACCAGTATTGGACATCTTCCATGTAGTGGTCATGAATTATTTTTCATAGATAATCCAGACCCTGTCAACACTAGCAACAACCCCCGACCAGATGGAGAACTTGAAGTCATTGATGAGTTGAAAGCTGTTGTATTTGGCCGAAATTATCAATGAGTATTTTATGATTGTCTTTTTTTATGTATTCTATGTATTTCAATCACTCAACCTTTTAGGCACACTGACACTTGGCACCGTGTTTGTATGTATATGTATATATATAAATATATATAATTGGCACAATGGCACTTGGGGCAACCGACATAAGCTTTCCATAAATTTATATAATTAACTCTAATTAAAATAAGCCAACTTTTGATTTAGCAATAGGCATTGTTGAGAATCTTCTCCCCAGGGTCATAGCATTAATATATTTTAATATTAATAACAACGACAACATTAAAATAATTGATAATTTAATATTAAAAGAATTAAAAAAAAAGCTCATGACCTTGTGATCATTACCATATAAAAGACAAAAGAAATAATAAAATGAGTGAATTTTCTCAAGGAAATGGCAAACGACAAAGAGACATGGCTAGATGTTAAAACATGTCCCATGATTTCTTGTTTTAATATGTATATGTATATATATATATAAAATGTAAAAAATTTTGTAAAATATTATTTATAACATAATTATAATATTATTAAATAAAAATATAATATATAATATAATATTATTAAATAAAAATAATATAAAATATATTATTCCTTTTACCTTCACGTTTTTTCTTCTTATAACATTAAAAATATTAAAAAAGTGTGTAAGTGGTTTACATAGTTTAATTACACAAATAAAAATGCAATCAAACTTTAATTTTTTAACATATTATGAGAATTTCGAACTAAAGTTGATAGCCTAAAGGGGATAATTTATATTTTATGTTATATATTATATTTTTATTTAATAATATTATAATTATGTTATAAATAATATTTTACAAGAATTTTTACATTTTATATATATATACATATACATACAAACACGGTGCCAAGTGCCAGTGCGCCGATTATGATTCCATGCAGCATGCTTTAAGAGCTGGATCCAAGTTTCATATTAAATATTATATTAAATTTGAAGCAAAATTTAATATTATATTAATCATTCTTTTATTTTTATTTAATAATATTATATTGTATGTTATATATTATATTTTATTCTCTTACTTTTATTATTATTATTATTATTATTTATTATTATTATTATGTAATTATATATATCTATATAATTAGAAATATTTTATTATAAATATTTTATAAATAATATATTTAATTATATATTATATATTAATTAAATATTATTATATATTATTTTTGTGACAAATCCCTAGTGGCATCGGATTCGTAGCATTGTACACAGCCTCCAAAAATAGAAAAGCACTTGAAATATGCTTTTTCTTTTTAAATGCCATATGGGTCTTTATGTTTCAAAGGCCATGTATGCTATGATTGAGTCTTAATTTGGGTGCTTTTGATATTCAGAGATCATAAACGCGAAGGAAAGTTAGGAGAAGGTGGTGGTAGAAACTTGGCAGTTGACAATTGGCATGATGATAGTAATTATATTTTTAGTTGTTAATTAAATGTTATCAACATTTTATATAATTATAATAACAGCTTCTTTTCAACATTATTTTATATTTTATTTAATAACTAAATATTTCAAAAAAATTAAATGCCAAATCTGAAATCACCCCCCTAATTCTCATGGGTATGTGGACTTTTGACTTCCCGCCAAATAAATAATGAAGCAACAACCAAGTTTTGAAGAATAGTTTTGAAAGAATAAAAATTTTGCCTCTCATTAATTAAACATATCTAAGTGTTTCTGGCAGGAGAGAATATTTACGCAAGGAGACTCAAGAATAAGTGTCAATAGTGGGTGGGGTTCCAAGTTCCAACCCGGAGAGGCCAAGAAACAATTAATAGCCAGCAACGGACAGGAAGCTTGCAGGAAATTTTGAAAGAGCTAGCCGATCGAATCCATCAAATTAAAGACAGGATTCTAGTCAACAACTCAAGTTGTCGAAGACCTCAAAGGTAAGCCACGTACAATATCATTATATTAAAGATATGTTGGATGAGTTGAGAAAGAATGACTTCTAGAAGAGGTTTGAATTTTATCATCTGGAACTTGCACCTCATGTTTTTGCTCACTATGTACAAAATCAGCATGTGTGCTGCAAAGGCTTGCAACTCCCATGGTTATACCATAACGTTTGGATCATAGCACAAATTCCATAGTTCTTACAATAACAATTATTTAGATGGGCATGACCAGCCTAATTTTGTTGCTTTTATCTATTTTTCAAATAACCTAAAATTATTTGCAAACCTCTTTGGTTAAGCAACATAAAAGTTCCAAAATGAAAATAGAAAAGCAACCCCTCCCCATGGCCCTTAAGCTCCTTCCTTCTGAAACATATTTGATCCTAATTGAATTCATCGTATTTGATCCATGGAGTTTTACGTTAATTTAATTTGATTTAATAGATACTATGGATGATTTACATATTTTTGTTCTATTATATAATAGATTTAATTGCTATGGCACCTGGTCAGAAAAAAACAGTTATTTTGAAATCAAAGTCCACTACTCCACCGTTAAATGTTCCTGTTACACGTGTGCAATCCAAATCCAATACTTTACCATCAAAGATTTCTAGTACACAAAGAAAATCTACTACTTTGCCACATAATTCTAAGAAGAACGTCACTTTGCCAATCATGGTTCATACTACACAATGTGGAGAAAAAGATTCAACACCACCAAGAACAAATGATGGTATTCCACCATCCACTTTGAATAACATTGGGAGTTCATCAATTTCTCCAAATGACACGGTGACAATTGAGTCAACAATTGGTGGAGGTTAGTTATTTATTTATATTTGTTTGGATTTTCAATTAATTACTTATCCATTGATGATATTTCTATTTTATTAATTTTAATTTTAGTTTAGTTTGATAAACTTACCTTATTTGTACGATGTGGTTAAATTACAGCGAGCAATACAAATAAAAGAGGTCGGGGAATAACTAGAGGATTTGAGGTTAAAAAGCGGATGAAATAGGGTAAAAAGATTGGAGGAGTTATTATTAAAAAATCAATACATCTACCAATAGGCCCTGCTGAAAAGATATTTAAAATGGAGATAGGAGTTGTCACTAGATTGTTGGCACCATTAAGGGTGTTTTATTGGAAAAAAATGACAAATGTTCTTAAGAAGTCTCTTTTCTCAAAAATCGAGGTGAGATATATTTATAATTTTTATTTTTTTAGAAGAACTTTTATATGTTAATTAAGTTTTATAATATAGTAATAACTTATTTTGAACTAAATATTTGTAGAGTGAGTTTGATATAGACTTGAGTGATCCACATACAAAAAAAGTAGTGGATAAGATTATAGTTAGGCGTTTTATAATTTACAAATACCAATGCCACATGCATTACAAGAAATTTGCTACCCCGGAAGAAGCTCGTGAAAATCCTGTCGATCACATGGAATCGGATGATTGGAAACCTTTATGTACTCATTTTGAAGAGGAAAAATTTAAGTACTCATTTTGAAGAGGAAAAATTTAAGGTAATATTTTATTTCTAATAAATTTAGATACAATAAATAAATTTTTTCATATGTGATTTAATTGTTCATAGTACTTTTTTTTTCTCTTATTATTATATATTGTATAAATTTGTAGGTTCAAAGTGTATCAAATACAAGTAATCGAGCACAGATGCAAGTTTCACACACATCGGGTTCAAAGTCTTACTGTCAACGCATGTATGAAATGGTATGTTTAATTAGTTATAAGTTGAAGTATAGTTATTTAAACTACTTTGTACTTCACATTTTTTAAAAATATTTTGATATGTATGCTTTTTTTTTTTATCAATTTTAAATAAAGGAACTTATTGAAGAAAATTCGGAAGAGATTTTAGAAGAAAATCAAGAAGACAAAATTGATCAACCTATTGAAGTAGGGCTTTATTTTGAGACACATCGTAAAAGTGATGGTACTTGGACCCACCCACAAGCTCAAGAAAACTATGTAAGTAATTTCATTTTATTAATTTTTAATGATATATTATTTTAACTATTAATTTATATAAATTTTTATGCTTGAATTAACTTCTATTTTTATTTTTGTAGGAGCAAATGAATGCTCTTTGGGTCAAAACAACGGAGGATGGTACTGAAATGACTGGGCGCCAGATTCTTGAAAAGGTTTTGAAGCCAAAATTTGGATATATTTGTGGACTTGGTTATGGGGTGAAACCAAGTAAATCTAGAGAACTGGAACTAGAACCTCTTTTAGAAACTGAAAAGATTGAATTTGAAAAGCGAAATACTGAATTAAGAGAGCAAATACAAAGCCAACAAATCAAAATAAGTAGCTCACAAGAATCTTATGATCAATTTAAATTTTTGATTGATGAATTAAGATGTGAACGAAGTGGTGAAGTAAATACATCTACTTCTTTTCATGAAGGTAAATATATAATTTAATTATTAATTAAGTGCTTTATTCAATTCAAATTCATTTAATTTTCATTTATTCTAATGATTTTTTTTTTTTGGTAGATTGAAATTATGGAACAACAAGAGGAATTATGGAGCAACAAGTAGATGAAGATCAAGGATGTTTGGTGCCAAGCAACTTTATTTAATTTGTATGTTTGGTGAAGATCAAGGATGTGTGATGAAGATCAATGATGTTTGGTGAAAGTAGTATTGTTTTGGAGAATTATTATTATTTGAGAAATGATGACTTTCCATATATGAAGTTTTTTTATTTATTTTGTTGATTTTATTTATTATATTTAACATTGTTGACTTTAATATTTTCAAGCCTTTTTTTAATTTTTTATTTGATATAAGGATGAATAAGATATGTCTTAAAAATAATTCCATCAACACAAATATTTTTGTCATTATTGGGACATTGAGAATATGACAAAAATATTTTTGTCACATTTTTTTATTTTATGAAAAATAATTTCATCAATATTAATTTTTTCTTACTAAAAAAATTTGTCACCTGAACTAATTACTAGCACAAATATTTTTGTCACTATTCACTATCGGGACATTAACAAAAATATTTTGTCACTATTGAATAATTTTGACAAATTTATTTTGTCACTATTTCTGTTTTATCAAAAAAATATTTATCACAATATTTGATAATTGACAAAATTAATTTTATCACATTAAAAATTATGTCAAATAAGTTTTGTCACTATTTAAATTGTGACAAAATATTTTTGAATTTTATGACAAAATAATTTCATTGGTATTAATATTTTCTTACTAAAGAAATTCGTCACTTGTGTGAATTATTGACAAAAATATTTTTTAATATTGGTATTAATATTTGTCACCCTTTCATAATTTTGAGAAAAATATTTTTATCACATTTTTTAATTTTATGAAAAATAATTTCATCAATATTCATATTTTCTTACAAAAAAAATTTGTCACCTATTCTAATTATTGACACAAATATTTTTGTCACTATTGAATAATTTTGAGAAATTTATTTTGTCACTATTTCTATTTTATCAAAAAAAATTTGTCACAATATTAAATAATTGACAAAATTAATTTTATCACATTAAAAATGATGTCAAATAAATTTTGTCACTATTTAAATTGTGACAATATTTTTTGTGACAAGATACTTTTTGTCACGATAAAACATATGATTTTTAACTAAAATTTGAATTTATTGTGACTAAATAGTACCTATTGTGACAAAAAAAAATCTTTTACAACAAAATAATTTGTCATAATAAGTTGGTTTAAGTGATAAAATATTTTTTCTCATAATAAAACTGTTGATATTGTGACAAAACTCAGTTTTGTCACAATATACTTATTAAGACAAGCTTGTTGTGACTAACATGATAACAAATATTTTTGTCACAACAAGTATGTTGTGACAATTTTCATAGTTATTGTGACAAAATATTTTACCATAAGAAGCCTAATTTCTTGTAGTGTTAATAGTCGAACGAAAGATTTTGCTAAAAGCACATAATCGACTAACTTGAAATGTACATAAATATTACTTGATTGATTTTTTCAAATGAAAAACATGAGATGTGTAACAAACTTGACTAACAGATATAGATACTTGATTAATTCAAGTACATTAGTTGATTGAAATATAGGATTTACTTGATTCAATATATGCTTGGATTTTAATGCTATAGAGATACTTAATTAATCTCCAAAACATTCTTGAGAGTTGAAATATTAATATTTGACCATATAAAGTTCCATACTAGATTGTAGCTTTAAAAGATATAGGTTTTGAATAACATATACTCGAGTAGGTACTTATAATAATCGACTGAATATCATCAATACTCGATTAACATGAAAGCTCAACAATTTTGTAAAGGACTTTCTATATTTAGTCGATTTTTAAAAATATTTTCTCAAAATCTTAAGATCATGCTTGATTGATACAAAACTATATTCGACTTTTTTGAAGGATATATATATATATATGCAGATGAGCATGAGGTTCTTAAAAAAAATGTTTTGAAAATAATCCATAAATTAAATTTATCAAAAGGGGTTTTTAAAAATTAAAATATAAATTTCTCAACAATAATTAATTCGTAGCATTATAAACAAAAGTGATTTTCATTGTATTTGTTAAATTTATCTGATAATCATTGAAAAAAAGAGTCACGTAACTTTTTATCTAAAATTGTCTAGATAAATTTATTTGATTTATCTCTCTCCTTTCAAATAAATTTATCTTGAATCTTACATATAAAAAAAATGATCTATATATCTTTCAATGCATTCTAAAAAATTTAACAAATAGTTTGATAAAAATCTTGCAATATTTTTCATCCTTATCTGGATAATTCTATATTTTGGTACGAAAAACATTCTAATGTTATCTTGATACAACCTTATATTACTTATTTTAACAACGCTACCTAAATTTATTAATTATATATATGCACTTATTTTATTAACATGTAAAATAATTAAACCTTATGCTTATATATTTCGTCCTAACAGGGTGCTTGATAATCTAGGCTACTTATAAATTCAGGGTTACAATGAGAATATCAAAAACATTGAACAAAACAAAAAACAAATGGCATGGCAAGATGTAAATTGATGCTTGCACGTGTAGGCACGTGGCAAATTAAGCATCCGATGGGGAAATGCAGACGAGTGTACGTTGGTCAACACTCCTAGCTTGTTGGTGGCGAGAGAGAAGAGTTACAAATTTCATTAATATTAAGGTTATTAATTTATATAATCAAGCATATATTATATCACCATTCCCAATGCCAGCTTCAGATAAAAATTATATTTGGTAAAAGGCATTAAATGCTAAATTCTGAGGATTAAATTAATTAGTGGTTGGTTTTAGGTTGTGATGCGTAACGTTAATAATGAAAAGAAGGGGGTAATACTAATAATGTATTTTATTATGAAAATGAGGCGCAAAAATCGTGAAGGGACAGAAGCTGAAAATCTCTCTAACAATGTTATTCTGAAACCCCATGTTACCTCCAGCTCTATTTAGCTTTTACCAATTAATGTGGCTTTGAATCTGGCCAACTTAATTAATTACAGCTTCATTAATTATTATTTCTTCAGACTTTGGATGATTTTCAATATCCACTCGCTTCATCTGTCTAGATCTCTCATCTCTCAGCCAGCCAAGCTGGGAATTGTGATTCCCCTTTCACTATAATTAATTACCTATTAAACCCAAACTCATGCACAGAGATTGAGGATGTACGACTCCATGGCAAGAGAGCTGCTGCAGCTACTACTACTAGCACTGTTCTTGTCCTGCACCGCCATTCTGATCACCCCAGCTCTCTCCGATGATGGCACCGCCGACGACATTCACCGCTGGTGCCACCGAACCCCATTTCCAGAACCCTGCAAGTACTATGTAACCAACAGTCCCGCCCACTCTCTGCCCAGAAACAGCACCGAGTTTGAAAGATTAATGGTGGAAATCTCGCTGGCGCACGCTGTCGATGCATGGACGGAAGCGAGGAAGATGAAGCCGAGGTGCAGGAGCGAGCAAGAGATGGCGGCGTTGGGCGATTGTTTGAGGCTTTACGATCACATTGTTCTCCAGCTTAACCAAACCCTTGAGCCTGAAACTGAGTGTACTCAGTTCGACGCTCAGACTTGGTTGAGCACCGCGCTCACAGATCTCGAAACTTGCCGCGCCAGCGCGGTGGAGCAAGGCGTCTTGGATTTCTTGTCGCCGTTGATGTCGAAGAACGTCACCGAGTTGATCAGCGACGCTTTGGCCGTTAATTACGAGGGGAAGCCGGAGCCTAAAAGGTGGTGATAACAATCCAAATTCGTTAGAATTTATTATTTTAAGTTACCTAAATGATTTAAAATTGAATCAGTTCTAAGTTTTTTCTATTTAACTTGGATTTAAAAAGGGTTGTTAGAGTTGACAATTTATACTCAGAGAATATTTTTTATTTAATTTCTTATATTTTGTTCCTACACAGAAAGTACGAAGATGGGTTTCCTAGTTGGGTTTCCGGCCACGATAGGAAGTTCTTGCAGACATTGGCGTCGCCGAAGCGAGCCAATCTTGTGGTGGCCCAAGACGGGAGTGGCCATTTTCGGACCATTCGACAGGCTCTTGCTGCGGCGGCGACAAGGAGCAGCCGCCGGAGGTTTGTTGTTTACGTGAAAAGTGGGATTTACGGGGAGAATATTGAGATTGAAGCGGGGATGAATAACATCATGTTGGTCGGAGATGGGATTAGGAAGACGATTATCACCGGCAGTCGGAGTGTAGGTGCCGGCAATACTTCTTTCAATTCAGCAACAGTTGGTGAGTTAAATAACCTCAATGCATGCTACAAAATCAACAATTAAGTTGGAATTTGTTTCTGTTTTGCTTTTCTCATTTTTTTATTGGTAAAAAAACACACAAAAGAGAGTATATATTTTGCAAAAAGTACTAATAAGATAATAACAACGCAGTGATTTTTTAAGTATGCTCTCAAATCATATAATTGCCAGGGATTATGGGCAACGGATTCATAGCCCGGGATATCACATTCCGAAACACCGCCGGCCCAAATAAATACCAAGCGGTGGCGCTCCGGTCCGGCTCCGATCAATCCGTCTTCTACCGCTGCGGCATCATGGGCTACCAAGACACCCTCTTCGTCCACTCACAGCGCCAATTCTACAAGCAATGCTACATCTACGGCACCATCGACATCATCTTTGGCAATGCCGCCGTTGTCTTCCAAAACTGCATGATCTACGTAAGGCAGCCGATGCCCGGCCAGGTCAACGTGATCACAGCTCAAGGCCGGAGCGATCCAAACCAAAATACCGGCATTTCATTCCACAACTCGAGGGTCATGGCGGCACCGGACCTGAAACCGGTGCTCCGCTCATTCAGAACTTACTTGGGTAGACCGTGGCGGCAGTATTCGAGAACCGTGTACATCAAGACTTTTCTTGATAGTTTGGTGGATCCCGCGGGATGGTTGGAGTGGGAAAACACGAATTTTGCGATTGGGACAGTGTATTATGGCGAGTATGGCAACTTTGGGCCGGGATCGTCGGCTCGTTGGAGGGTGAAATGGCCCGGTTATCACCGGATAGGAAATCCGAGAGAGGCGGCAAGGTTTACCGTCGGGAATTTTATTGCCGGCCAGACGTGGCTGCCGGCCACCGGCGTGCCTTTCACTGTTGGCCTATGATGACGGTGCAATTATAAGTGTTGTTCTTGGTGCCTTGATTTTGTTGGCGTAATAAGTATTTCATCGTAAGGGTAGTTTAGTCTTTTCCTCTTTTATATTTTGTTGTATATATATTCTGTTGTTTTATTACTAAACCCTAATTTAGTGTGTGGTTCATTGTAGCCTTGTTCTTCTTCCTCCTTATCCTTCTTCATCATTTTGTTCTTCTTCTCTTTATTTGAGTTATACATTAAACTTGGTTTTGTTTAGATTATTCACGGGTTTTGATTTGTAGATGATGGCAATCTTTGGAACCAAAAATTTACAAGGACAAGGAATGGATCGGAATGTGCTAACTCGCGCGGGACAAACAGAACAAAAAAATAATGCAAATTTGTACGAGGAAGTACTTGTATTTCCCAATTTATCATAATTTAATTATTCCAATATGACAATGTCATTTAAATTTTTTAAATGAGCAATACTAATTATTGTCGATTAAAAATAAAATGCAATTATTAATACTTAAAATCAGGTATACCGTATACTTATTATATCTTAACTATTAACTTGCTTTTTTAATAATCATGCATATTATCTAAATAATATTTTCTTTGAGCATTTCAAGAATCATTAAACAACAACTATGCGCGCCCTCTGCTGACCCAGAATCAGCATTCTTGGGCCCAGTTTTGGGCACCCTAAAGTAAGTCATTAATTAGAAAGTAAATTCAACTTGGCAAGAGCCCTTGGCTCAGCAAAACCTGATCAATCAATGATCCTATTTGTATCGGTTCCAAAAAATCATGTTGTTCTTGCCAAAATTCAATAATAATAATAATTGTAGTTGAGAATAGTTTTTAAGCCTTCAAGAGTTTATAAAACAGAAGATCGTTAGAGAACTCAAAGTGTTTCTATATGAATCTTTCAATACTTAAATTAGTTTAGTTTCTAAACGAAAGAGTTTTGTAGAGGAGGAATGGTCATCTCTGATTTATAAAGGTGAAAGTTGACAAATAACAGAACCCTCAAGATTGAGGTTTCCATCATTTATTTTGACATTTAAGATAAAAAATTCTAAGGTGATCAGTTGACGTGTTTCTGGCGAAGCATGATTTGGGCTTCTTGCCATTAGACTTTTGTACAACTTTTTAGACCTTCAAACTTGTCCATTTTAGACCTTTAAAGTTCAAACTTGTCTTGGGTTGGGCTCGTTTGAACCCATTTTGTTCTGTTTGGCACATCACGTATATAAATGTCTTCCAAGATATATTGCAGCCCTAGGCATGGCCTGGTGCCTTGGGGCCCGAAAGGCATGGACCCCAGAATTGATTAATAAAAATATATAAATAAATCTTCAGAATTTATAGTTATGAATTATTGTAACTTTTTGTTGGTTAAAATTTTAAAACATATAAATAATAATAAATATGTACCCTCGATGAATTATGTACAAATGACTGCCTCGGTTCCTTAGGTGGTTGACATCTCTAACTAATTGAATTTGGCCTGATGTACAACCCATTATTCGTTCCACAACAATATTATGATCCAATTTTTACTTATAGATATGGTACGAATTTCAATAAATTAAAGGGCTCATTAATTATCAAACTCAAAGTTGATGATATATGATTGAGTAATTTCTGAGACCTTTCGAGCTTGATTCAAGCACAATCTAAGTGCTCGATCCATCCATCCATCGATCTTGAATGTTTTGCAGTTGGCATTACGTATATATATATATATATATATATTGACAGCATGGGTTTGCTTCATCAACAAACCAGCAAGTAAGCACATGCACTATCCAGGAATAATGGCTGTTTCATCAGCACAATCTTGCCTTTTACTTCATCGTATATATATATATATATATATATATATATAGAAAGTCAGAATAATAGGTCACATCTTACGTACGGAAACTCGAACATGTTGGCCTTGTAAACTGTTAGTTAATTCTGATATATATTCAACTCATAGGGGCCTGTTATTCTTTCGTTAATAAGAAGATCAACTTCTAGTAATCCAAAAGTTAGTAGTTGAACTACTAGCGTTAAATTCGTGCACAAATGTCATAATTTAATTGATTAATTAATTTAAGCTCCACACCAATTGTTTTCAAGCACTAACACCGGCTTGGAAAGGTAAGGTCTTGTATTTATAACCCATAAAGTATGGTTGAATAGCTGCGTAGGCTTAGTTATCTTTAATTTCAATTGTTTGATCGATCTGTTTGATCTTCATTTTTCAAACAAGCCAACTGTCGGCCGGGATGCTTGAAAAGTCTATCTTCATCATTGTCTATATATATAAAAGGAAGAACATTCACAAGAACAGATCCCCAATGCCTCGAAGGTTCATAACAAGATAGAAAGAAATTGAAAGAGTAGTACAATCAATCATCACAATGAAGGTAGGGTTAGGGTTAACATTCTCCATCATATTCATTTCCTTCTCTTCCTTGTATTTCTCTCAGACCCTAGCAGATGACAATCCATCCGATTTCAACTACTGGTGCAGCACCACGCCTCACCCAGAGCCATGCAAGATCTTAATGGGCAGCCACCGCCGGGCTGCTCCAAAACACCGGGCCGAGTTCCGAACCATGGCGGTGGAGGTGGCCTTGGAGCGGGCCCTTCACGCTGTGGCTCGCGGCAGGAAAATAGGGCAAAGCTGCCGGAGCAAGCACCAGAAGGCGGCGTGGACAGACTGCCAAAAACTTCTCTACAACACGATTTTTCAGCTCAACCAAACCATAGACGGCCTGAAGAAGAAGAACGGCATTGGTTGTACTGATTTCGATGCGCAAACATGGCTCAGCACCGCGTTGACGAATCTGCAAGTCTGCGAATCAGGTTCGGTTCAGCTGAATGTTTCCAAGTTCATAGCTCCGCTTCTGTCGAACAATGTGTCGGAGCTGATCAGCAACAGCCTGGCGATCAATGCGGTTTTGCTCGACCGGGCGGAGGAGAAGGAAGAATTAGGGTTTCCGAGGTGGTTGCCGGAGGGTGAAAGAAAGTTGTTGCAGTCTTCGTCTTTGGCTTCGAGGGCGAACGTTATTGTGGCGAAAGATGGGTCGGGGAATTTCCGGTCGATCCAGGCGGCGATAAACTATGCGGTGGCGAAGAGGAGAGGGAGCGGGAGGATAACAGTGTACGTGAAAAGGGGGATTTATGGGGAGAATATTGAGATCAGTAAGGACATGAATCAGATCACGCTGGTCGGCGATGGGTTGAGGTACACCATTATCACCGGCAGCCGAAGCTCGACCGCCGGCTTCACCACCTACGGCTCTGCCACGGTTGGTGAGCTCTCTCTCTTTCTCTCTGCTGTCTCCTTTGCTTCTCGTTGACTCTTTAACATGCATTAAAGAAGACAAAAGGCAGTTTTTGAACTTTGGCCAGAAGGCAAAAGAAAGAATAAAGAAGTTCAAAACTAACACAATTTTGTGTTTTTGGTTTCGTTGATAGATAACCCCATCTTTATGTTAATACCAAAATATTTTAGAAACTGGGCACGATAATTTTGTATGTGTATCATTAAGTTAGATAACCCCATCATCATACATCATTATACATACTCTTGGGGAGCTAAACGTTTCTCTAAGCAATTTCAACAATAAAGCATGAGGGAAAGGACATTTCTGAAGCAACAAGACACATTGTGGTTGTGGGTCCTCCTCCTCCATTCTGAAGTTATCGCATATACCAATGCATTGTATAAATTTATTATATTATTTTCATAACCTTAACCTTCCGTAATTATTACAATATCTAACGTATACATCTTCTCAGTTGCTTAACCTACAAAAATAATAGTTAATTACCTCCTCCACGCCTTACTCTCTGACGAGGACTTCTTTTGTAATGTTAATAAATTAAGATTACCAAGTACTAGTTATGAATATTTACTAGAATTATGTGTCTTTTAATGATGCTTTAGAATTTGTAAAAAAAAAAGGGCAAACTAATTGTCTAGAAACATGTCTTCAGGAGTTGACGGCGTTGGATTCTATGCCCGTGGGATCACATTCCGAAACACCGCCGGCCCTCAGAACGGCCAGGCGGTGGCTCTCCGATCAGCCTCCGACCTCTCCGTCTTCTACGCCTGTGGCTTTGAAGGCTACCAAGACACCCTCTTCGTCCACGCCCAGCGCCAGTTCTTCAAAACTTGTTACATCTTCGGCACCATCGACTTCATCTTCGGCAACGCCGCTGTTGTTTTCCAGAACTGCATGATCTACGTTCGCAAACCCTTGCTTGGCCAAGCCAACACCATAACGGCCCAAGGCCGCGACGACCCTTTCCAGAACACCGGCATATCGATCCAAAACTCACGTGTCATGGCCACCCCGGAGCTCAACCGGGTGCTCCGATCGTTTAAAACATTCTTGGGCCGGCCTTGGCAGGAATATTCCCGGACGGTTTTCATGAAAACCTACCTCGGAAGCGTGATCAGTCCAGAAGCGTGGTCGCCATGGCTAAATACGAATTTTGCTCAAGATACTTTGTACTATGGAGAGTACGAGAACTTCGGGCCCGCATCCTCGACGAGGAACAGGGTGAATTGGAAAGGTTATCATGTTATAAGAAGCGCAACCGTTGCATCACAGTTCACTGTCACGAACTTGATTGCTGGCAGGACGTGGTTGCCGGCCACCGGCGTGCCGTTCACGGCTGGTCTGTGATTATTAATTCAAGTCATGTGTTTGAACGTATTATATATGCATAGGCAAATTTAATTTATTGAACATATTGTTTTGATTGTTACAATTTAATTACCAGGGATTCCTTTTCCTCTGTCCAATCGAAGGATAACTTATGTAGATCGATCGATTCAATAAAAATCAATTGAAACACATGTACTTGATCTTTCTATATATCGTACTAAAAGATTACACACTCGGAATTAAGAAAGATTTGCATAAAATTAGTGCAGCATGGACACATGATGATGCAAGAAATTTTTATTTATGGAGATTCTGATTAAATAAGAAACTGAATGTAATACTGTGAAATGTTTTTTTTATTTTTTATTTTTGGATGAAAATAGTATAGATTTTTCACCTAGCTTAAATGCATTGCAAAACTCTGCAGGGTGATGACGAACGTGAAACCGTACCTCATCAATTTTAGATTGCTCTCTCTTGTTGGGTATTAGCTCAACCCGTATATTTATAAGGTTATGAAAGACACCAAGTGCAAAGAAAACGGATGAAACTAGTAAAATCGAAAACATTTATGGCTAGATGGGAAGGGTTACAAAAGTTTACAAAGGTATTAATAGATTAATTATGGATGTGTTTCATCAAAACAAAACTCAGAGTGTTAATTTAATTAATTAATTAATTTGAGAGATTACTGTTTAATTAGGCACATCCATTGAAGAGTCCCTTGGTAACGAAAACGAAACAAAGAACGCATATTTACTGCATAATTAGACTGCTTGTGTTAATTTATGAACCGCGATCAGTAGGCCACTGCTTATAAATCACTACCCATATTGTAGTGTAATATTTAACCAAGACAAACGGAGACAAAGTTGGATCGATTCTTTAGCGACGATGAAGCTTTTGTTACTAATTCTTCCGTTGGTAATAAGCTTCAATTTGCCAGGCCCATTCTTCGAACCCGAGAATCTAGAATCGGGCCCGAGACGGCTCCGGCTTCAGGCGGAAGCAGCCGAGCCGCCGGGCGAACCGCACGTGGTGGTGGCGCAAGACGGGTCTGGAAACTTTGAAACCATAAAAGAGGCTCTGGAAGCGTCGGTAAAAAGGGAAAATGACGGGGAAAAGTTTGTGATTTACATAAAAGCAGGGATTTATGAGGAATATCTTGTCGTTAGTGACGATATGAAGAATGTGATGTTGCTGGGAGACGGCATAGGAAACACCATTATCACTGGTAGCCACTACACCATCGAAGGAATATACAGGACATGGAACGCTTCCACTGTTGGTATGGCCTCTCTTTTCTCCCTTTCTCACCATCACGAACTCGAACTCGAACTCGAACTCAAACTCAAACTCGCTTGTGACAAAAATCTATTCAAGATTTGTCGAAATATTCAATTGACACCTTACATAAATTCATTCAAACTCTTCTGATGATCAAGTCCATGCCTATTTGAGGTTCAAATGTTCATGATAAAGGAAAAGTATTCTAAGAACAAACTCGCTCACTTTTGCTTCATTAATTCAGCCAAAAAAAAAAAAAGAAATTAGAATTGTTTTGAAGTAAAAAATGGGGTTAGGAAAATCTACAAAAACAAAATGCAAGTCTTAAATGCGTTTTTGAAGGCTGTTAGCAAAATTTAATAGTGAGATATAATGTAAATCTGTATCTTAATTAAGTAGATGTTTATTAAATTAAACACTAATTAATAATGTATGTAAGTTTATATAATTAATTATCTTTTTTTTTAGAATTAGAAAGGTACGTAAATGGGGTTTATTTAACTTATTTACGTATTTGTTATGATAAATTTTTAAATGATACTTATACTTATACCTTATTTTTATACTTATTTTCCTTTTAAATAATTAAGATTAATTTGGACCCATTAAAAATACTCAATTACATAGAATTCCTCCATTAGAAACATATTTGCTTTGTATAAGTTTGGATCATAGGAATTTGAACTCCTATTCCTGTTATTCAACAATATAAATGTATTGAAATTTCATGTTTATATATAATAATCTATATATAATATATGCACACATAAAATATCTCATTCTTTTCCTTTTGTTAATTGAGATATAATATGCATAATAATAATATATTATTCCTAATTAATTCAAGGATTTTCAGTGGGAATTCTGTAAGAACATATAATTTTCTAATTTCTTGTTGAATTTACAGTGGTGGTCGCCGACGGATTCGTAGGACGCGACATTACATTCCAGAACACCGCTGGCCCGTCAAGAGGGCAAGCTCCGGCTATCACGGTAAACTCCAACCAAGCCGCCTTCTACCGCTGCAGCTTCGAGGGATACCAAGATACCCTCTACGCCAAGCAGGGCAACCAATTCTATCGGGATTGCGACATCTACGGAACAGTCGACTTTGTCTTCGGCAACGCCACCGCCATCTTCCAACGCTGCAACATATACGTGCGAAAACCGCCGGGAAACGAAGCCGTCATCGCCGCTTCGTCCCGGGACTCGGTCTCAGCCACGACCGGCCTCGTCTTCCAGAGCTGCCACGTGATGGCTGCGCCGGAGCTGCAGTCGGTGGTGGACTCGTACAAGATCTACTTGGGCCGTCCGTGGAAGCCGTACGCTCGGACAGTGTATATTAAAAACGATCTGGATATTCCGATTGATCCGAGCGGGTGGCTGGAATGGGAAAATCGTTCTGATGCGAGAACGGTTGATTACAGAGAGTTTAACAACAGAGGGATTGGTTCGGCGACTGGTGGGAGAGTGGGATGGCCGGGGTATAGAGTGATGAAAGGCTCTAGGGAAGCGGAGGAGTTCACCGTCGGAAAATTCCTGAAAGGCGATGAGTGGTTGCCGGCCACCGGCGTGATGTTCCACTCTGGGTTGTAGAATAAATTAACCGGTCTACGTAGGTAGGAAGCCAATGTTACTTAACTTCATGAACCAATAAACATATGACCAATGATAGGGAGAGATTGTGGGTACGATTGGCCCATAGTTTTGAGTTGTCCAAGGGTAAATGACATTTTCACTCTTTTATATAAGAGTGGAATAGACTAATATATTCTAAACATCCTAAATTTAGAGTCAATTCTCAATTTTATTTAATTTTGACTTTTGTTTTAATTTTATTGTCGAACTTTTATTTATGTTTCAATTGTATCCTTAATCTAGCAAGTGTGTGCCTTACCTTATTTGGCAACTAATGTGGTGTGCTAACGTGTTCAATGATGTTGCCTAACTAGCCATGGCCAAAGCTGTCGCCAGCAATCACCTACGTCGCTGCCATTCATGTCGTCAACAAGCACGGGTTGGCGTCAGCATTGTCGACTTAGATTGGAAATTGGTCATACTTGTGGATTTTGTTGTCTTTTTCATCATGGGTCATCTTCTCCGTCATGGGTCAAAGTCATGGCTTTTGTGACCAGCTAGTAGTAGGACTCGCACACTATAGATGAGGCCACCTTCTCCTCATGGGTTTGTCATGGAGATGATAAAGACCAAAGGAAATCAAAGGAGATAGTGTCACCGGCAAATATGGGGCGACATGGAAGTCACGAATCTAGCCATGGCAATGGGAGACGTTTCGATGATCATGGCCATTACATCGTCGTGATCGTGGTCGTTGCGTTCTCAGCCATAGTGTCATCCTTTTGATCGGTTGAATTGTTTGACCTCTGGTTTTCTTCTTTTATTTTTCTTGTTCCGATCAACAGTCTCTATGGTCGCTGTTAATGGGAGTAAGCCGACGGTAAAAGTTGCCGGTAATGATAGTAAGGAAGATAGAGTGGCCAGCAACGATTAAATGAAAAGAAAGGTAGAAGAGACGACTAACAATGATGAATGAGGAAGATAGCGGCATCGGTGCATATATGGATGAAGCAAACCCTAAGTGATTTTGGGTAAGAATGTGGATTGACCCATTAAGTTGTTGGGTCTACCCATTAGGTCAAATCTGAACCTATTTGACCCGATTCATTTATAGATCTATGAGTGGATCTGGATCAGTAGATTCATGATAGGACCCAGAAATGACTTCGCTATCACGTAAGTTGAGACACACGGTTATTGGATCAAGAAAAAAATTGAAAATTAACTATTAAATTCAGAATATATTAATATATTCTATCTATATAAAAGTACAATCTAATAAGCATTTCATAAAAGGCGTCAAATTTTACGTCTAGATGACTAAATAACTTTGGAAAACCCACCAACAAAAATACTTTACATAATATAAGAGTGGCGTATGGTTCTTATGGTGGACTAAATTTAACATGGCCGAACCCAAATTGAGTTGGACCAATGTTCTCATATCGTGTAGATCGGCCCATTAGATACAGGACCAAGGGAGGAACTGAGCTTGCCTTCTATATTAACCACCTTGACATTGATTTAACCATATTTTGTTAATATTATTCCACCACTCTCAATGGGTACAATAATTTTACCTTTTTATTATGTGCTTACCAATTCTTTTTCTCAAAGATTACGTTATGTAGTCTCTATTTAAGTGTAAAAGTCATTTAATCTTTTAATAAATTATATATTTAAATGAATATAAAAAAAAATAAAATTTATATATGTAGTCAACTTTACAGATCAAATTATATATTACTTGTGACACGACGACCATATATAGAGTTAACTCAGTTGAAAAATTTACAATAAAGGCTTGATATAACCGGCAGCATCACATAACATAATAACATATATAGCTAACACAGAGAAAGAATTTGAATTGCAAATGGTTTCCTAATCATTTCATTTTCCATTGTTTTTCCCATTATTTGTTCTCATTTCCCATTCATAGTATATCATAGCCATAATTGTTACCATTATTCTGAATGGGACTTGTAAACCAAAATGCAATCATATAATTTCCACTGCTTAGCACAATAATTTGATTTTTGGTGTGACTTCTTGTTTTTATTTTATTTATTTTTTCCCCTCAAAAGGTGAAAACTGCAACGAACACACTATATAACCAAAATTATTGCAAATGCTTAATTAGAAGTAATCTTAAGTAGGGTCATTAGTCTCTTGTCTTTGATGGAATTCTAGCTAGATGCACATACGTGTGCTCACAAAAGACCTCAATGATTCATTTTGTTGACAAGCTTTGGGAAAAGGGTGTTTTTAGCTGTACGTAATTGACGACCATCTCTATAATTCTCAATTTTCTTTATTAATTCACCATGGCAACTTCGTATAATGTTTTAGAATATGAAAAGAATATTATTATCTAGTGACCAATTAATGTAATTTATCTTGACCAATTGATAATTAGCTCGAAACTAGGCCATGTTTAATATCTGAATTTAACATATATACCATTTGAATTTGATGGTGAAATGCACTTAGATTAGGCCTTTAGAAGTGACCAATTAATATTTATGAAGAGCAATTTTTGGGTAACAAATCACAAATGGGAATTGAATCATATATAAATATAATTTCTATACAATTTTTTTTATAAAGATATATATGACAAGCTTTATTATACGTTAAAAAGAATATTTAAAATTAAATGACCCAAAAAATATAAGATTAATGATTATAAAAATATTAACGTCATGTCATCTTAAAAGTACTTTATCAATTAAAAAATTTATTAAAATATCATTTAACTTGCATGTTTAAATATATATGACAAGAGGATGATATCAAAAATTTTGAGTAAGCCTAACCAGCTTAAGAGTAACTCAAGAAGAGGAGAGTTAAGTACTGACGCATGGTTAATTACAAATTAGTGGCGCTTTATTAATTAAGGGTCATGATTTTAAAGTTAAAAAGCAATTATGTTGGGAGCGGGAAGAGGCAGGCAGGCAGGCAGGGGGGAGGGGAATTGGGCGTTGCAAAATGATCGTCAAACTGAGCAACTAATTATGCTTTTGTTCGAAGTACAATCCCAACCAACAGCATAAGGATCACATGCAAATATTCTTGCTCCTTCGAAAGTAACATATTAATTTGCCAACTCAAAAGGTAAATTAACGTATTTTTTTATGTACTGTCTAAGTTGGCAACACAACCAAAATACTGCTAATTAAATTGGCATTTTAATTTTATTCAATTTAGCTAGCTAGGTGATGCCTTCCATAAAATGATTATATATTTACTGGCTTGGCTTAGTATATTTATGGGTAGTTTCTCCTAGCTCCTCTGTAATATTTACTTTTATAAAGATACGGAATGATTGAGCTATGCACAAAATATCTCCATTCTCTCTCTCTCTCTATATATAGATATACAGATGGCCTACACTTATTCATACCTTTGCCTTGAGTACAAAATACTCTTCACTGCTACATACATTCTACAATCCTTGATTTTTCTATACTTTCTCTTCTCCAACTACCCCTTTTCATATAATTTATTTTGATAAAGTCTTATTTTACTCATTTTAACAAACACTACTTAATTGTGAAAACAATTGTCACTTGTACTTAAATTTATAATTAGTATTTTGTATCTTTTAATTAAATTGGTTCAAGTTTATTCTATAATTAAGTTGATTTTAATTTTAAAATATTAAGCTGAAATTTAGATTTCAATTTATATAAAAACTCAAAACCAACGTGACCCAAGATGATGACTTAGTTATAATAATATTCTCTTCTACTAGAATTTAAATTTTTTATAAACAAATTTACTTATATACATATATACACTTATTTGATATACTTGATTTATGGATAATTATTATACCTAATAAATTTAGGTTAATTCTCCAAATACAGTAGAGAGTAGGGTGCAGGGCCGCAATAGAGAAGTAATGATGCGGCGGAAACATCGTGGGGGAATGAAATGTATTGTGGGGTCCCGAGTGTATTAGACGAGCCGCACGCCCATTTGTCGAGTCGAGGCAGAAATCAACCACTCATATGCCGATACATCACAACCTTCCGGTGCTCCAGCGCGCACCGGAAACTTTCCCGCGGAGACGATGATGCGCGCTTCGCTATCGTCATCATTGGCAAAAGTTGGGCCCACGCGATTTTGATCCCGACCCCACATCGCATTTTGGCTTCTATTTTTTATTTGTTCTTTCGCTTTGGCCTTTTTAAATTATTATTATTATTATTATTATTATTATTATTATTATTATTATTATTATATTTTTTTTTTTGGGTAAATTCTTTGCTTTCAAGTATTACTACTTGTACGTAGGCGGGATTTATGCACCAATAGGGACGCCCCACACCAGATTCTCTTTCTGATTCTCTACGCGGCGGGTGCATCAAGGCTGCTCCTTCTCCGCCACGCGTACGCTGGATATCACATCCCTTGTTGCCAGATGCAGCGATGATGGAAATATATTATTAGATAAATATTGATATAAAGAAAAGAATGCAAAGACTAAGAAAAAAGGGTACAAAAATATCGCTCCCAAAGAAATATGTTAAGTGACGGATAAATGATAAGTTAAGAATAATATTAATAGATCACGAATTCGATATTCGATTTGTCTGACAAAAGTTAAAGACTCGTCTGATATTTACCTCTTCTTTTAAAATTAAGAATACGAGCGACAGTGAATCGCATAAAAATAATAATTTTAAAAATACAAAAATACCTAATCTATAGGTCATTCCTATAAACTTGTTACTTGAATACATCATTATTCCTCCTCTGGATAAATAAATTAAAATTATATGATTAATTAGTAATTAGTGTGTGAATGTAATTATGAATGGGCCCCATAGGGTGTTTTCAGTTAAATTAAACGCTCAGGTGTTTTCAACAACAACAATAGGTAATCAAAGTGACAGTGACGGTAATGATGATTAGTGAGCCTTGATTAACCTCAGCATGAATTGTACCATCACATTTACCGTGGAAGTGTCCGCAGGCAATCACTGGCAAACAGGGTGGTCAATGAGCACGCTCACGGTTGTTAATAGCACGTGCCCTTGAGCTTCATTGGCACTGAACCGGCCAAGCCAGGCCCAGATGGGACCCCCAAACACAACAACTCAGCCAAGTTGGGAGCCCAATCATGGTGGCTAGCCCACGCCGGACCGCCAGAGCCGCCAGATCCAGAGCCCAGGTCATCATTCCCTTCTTCCCCCAACTGGGCCCCACTCTCCACTCGGCTCCCCCAAGCCGCCACCCTCCCCGGCTTACGCGGCTCCGCTCCCATTTGGCGAGCTGTCTCACTCGGGTCTTGCTTGCGGGACCCGTGGTCGAAAATTCAGTTATATTCCGAAACCAACCAGTGAAAGCCACCTGTGACGTCGATGGACGTAAGGGGATTAAATTTACGATAACACCCTTGCTTTATGGAACGGAAGGCATTTGGACGGAGCCGGAGCCGGAGCTGGAGCCCCGTTAGAACCGAGTTGAATTTGTATAACAATACGGAGAACTGTAGAATATGTTTGCACCATCATGACAGTCGGTGGTGGCGAGGAAACGTATCCGTCACGAGCAAAACTTACCGGTCCGGTCAATGATGTCATCCTAATATACAATAATAGATTAGGCAAAATTAACACAAAATAAAAAAAGTATTTGTGCTTAGACAACTACAATTAATTATTAAGATGAAACAATTAATTTGTAAACTAAAGAAATACAAGCAAAATTCAAGTGCTAATTAAGCCACTAACTAGTCCAATTAATTGACATTAATTAGAGTTAAAAGTGTTTGAAAAAAATTCTTCTCTAATGTATTAATAATAAATATTATCATTAAATTTCAATTTTATGAATTACTTAAATAAAAGCAAAATCCAAATTGACCCCATTAAACTTAACATAATTGGCGGGCGGGGACTCAACGTACTGTTCATATTTAAATTTATGCTTTTATTTTTTATAAAAAAATAAAAATAAAAAATACAAACAAGTAAAATGGGATAATTTGGTACACATGTTGTTGCCGGACCACTGTTGGCCCGCAACATCCGAGCGATGGATCACCAAAGTCAAAGCATATAATATAATATATAAAATACAAAATATATATGAATGAATGGTCCCGAAATTGATTACAGTAATGAGCAAGAAATGGTAGGGACTGGCTTGCTGGGCCCGTTCGGGCCCACGTTGCCCCATTTGGAGAAGGCACTGTTCCATTACGTCACAACCAAAATTGCCCCTTTTTTAAGTTTAATAAATATTTTTTTTAGGAAAAAAATCCTATTAAGATGATCAATAATGATTGAATGATGTTATGAGGTAATTTTATTTTTTTTATTTTTATTTTTGTGTAAAATAGAGACCATTAGTATGTACATAACTTTAATGTAAAATAATGTTACATTTTTTATCTCATGCGAGAATGATTCTAATTATTAATATTGATATGTTTAGAAGTAAAAGATTTTCACTATAATGACTTATAATTATATAAATATTATTAGACATGCCATTAATTATTTTATGTAAAAAGGGTAATGTCAACCATTACCTTTATTAATGCAATAGTTAAATAGTAATTATAGATGTTTCTTATTTTCAGATGATTAATGTGAATTTATTATATTTTATTTTTAATTAACAATTAATTTTTTTTAGTTGATAATAAATACACGCATCATGTTTTAAATTATTTAAATCAACCAATAAAACTATTTAATTATTAAAAATAAGATATAATAAATACATATATTATCTAAGCATGCATTTGTTAATATTTAATAGCATCAACAATCATTTTATCACTTAAAAGAGTATCACAACTATAATTGGTGTGGTTCTTGAAATTTTTTATAAATAATTTCATTTGGTTGTGGGGGAACATTCAAAGCTTTCTGATTGGTCTGAGCCGTTAGTTCATCGGACGTCCGACGTTCACCCCCCCCTTCTTCTTCTTCTCTCTCTCCCTCTCTCTCTCTCTCATGTGAAATGGACTTACACTGACATGAGAAAGGAAAGAAAAGATTGGAACATTCTCTGTGTAAAAGAGGGTCTCCATCAGTGGCTGGTGGTAAAGAGTTAGCAGTTGCCCCCACGCTGCAGCTTCTTTCTCTCTCTCTCTCTCTCTCTCTCTCTGCCAATTTTATCGCCACCTTTTATCCCGCCCGGAAAATTAAATACTTTCCCAGCAATTTAGCCCACTCCAATAATGAGAGACAGTGAAAGCACATATATATTATGTATATATATGTGATCAAGATATCTAATCTTAGCTCCTCCCTCCTGCCAGCACTACACACCGCTATAATTAATAATCTCTCATCATTACCCTCTTCTCTCTCTCTCTCTCTATCTCTCTCTCTCCCCATTTGGTGTTTATATAACCCCGTCTCTTCTCCTTTCTTCCATTCCTCAGCCTTTCCTTTTTTATTTGCGCCTTAAATTCTCGGGATCCGATCCGACAACTCGACAAAAGACTGAGACGACCGATCATCGTTTTCGGAGAGGTTCAATTCCCGAGGAAAATATTGTTCTTTGTTTCTTTTCCCCTTTTGCTTCCTTCTTTTGTCTGATTTAGCAGCCACACAAACCCTACCTTCCTTCCTTCCATTGCCCAAAAAAGGTTCTCCTCTTTGAAAGAGCATTTTGACTCTACCCAGATCCGTCTGTTCGCTTATCCCAATTTAAACCACCAGTATTAGTTCCTTGCTCGATCCATCTACTGCACTAGCTAGTGAGCACTCTCTCTCTCTCTCTCTCTCTCTCTCTCTCTTCTTGATTAGATGGTGGGATGGAGTACTGCAAATAGTTTGATTTTGCGTATATGATCTGAAGAGTTTTAATTTTGTGTTTAGCAAATTACACAAGCTTTTCTCTCTTTTGTGTTGTTGGGCTTGCTTCACGAACATTTTGTTATTGCCTTTTACATTTTGTTTCCTTCCTTTTTTATCACTCATTCACTCCTTCTACTTTGCTTTGACACAAATCCTACTCAAATCTTATCATTGGTAAAGTTAATATGATGATCTCTCTCTGTAAATAGCCATTGCTGGTTCTACTTATTTCTAGTTTTGATTGTATATATATGCTACTAATATCTACCATGATTTCCATTATTATTATTATTATTATTATTATTTTTATTATTATTATTAGTCGATTTATTTTAAGAGCCACAAGTTTTGGGCCATTTAAATTTTCATGATTACATTCATTCAATTGCTCATTATCATGTCGAGGGCTAAGATGTTTGTGTGTGGACAAATATCTATTTATTTGATTAAGATCTGTTAAAATTACATTACGAATCCTAGTGGAGATACAGAACAATTAAGACTTTTGTTTGCCCTCTAATATTCCTTCATAAATCGTACATAGGCATCCAATAATATTGGGGGAATTCATTAATTCAATGGCATCAGTGATTATGGTTTATTTAACTGTTTTTCTTAATTTCTTTCTTTCTTTCTTTCTTTCTTTTGTTTGAGCTGATTGATTATGTTAAATACAAAAATTATCACTGTAAATGATATATATATGAGAGAGAGAGAGAGAGAGAGGCATTTTTTTGCTTGTCTTCATGTAGATGTTGTTCACTGCATAAACACATCGATCATTTTGTGAACCCTAGCTACCTGCCTACAACGCTACGCATTATCAAATAAGCAAACAAAAACGACAGATAAATTTTTAGTTATTACTTAGCCACTATTGCAATTTGTTGACAATTAATTAATCTCACGTGTTACTGCTATTCAAGTAAATATTTCCCTTTTCCTTGCTTTTTAGAATTCTAATGATTTTGAGGTGCAAGTGTGTACCTTCCTCTTAATCTTATGCTACTTCAAGACTTGAGATTTAAAATGCTTGATAATTTCTTCTTGTTGTTTATGCCATATCATAATCATCTTTCTCAGGGCATTATTCCAGCTAAATTATAAGACACTTCTTAAATTTTATATGAAAAAAGTAGTGCACATCTTCATTTTCTTTGAATGGTATTGGAACGGGAGGGGATTAATGTCTGTAAACCAGTTCATACAGAGTCAACTTCCCCGGTATCAGCCCCCCCCCCCCTCCCCCCAACAAAAAAAAAAAAAAAGCCCGGAAAAAAATAGTTCATTCAGTGCAACAACTAAACTCTTTGCCTTGAATCAACTCATTTGTGTCATTACAATCACATTTCACATTAACTTGACTCATTTACATTTTCCCTTAATTCATCAGACTATTAATCTGTTATTTTTCTTTGTTGCAAGGATATGATTGGAGACAAATTAGAGAAGATAGCATGTTTCTTGCTCATATGGAGAAAAACATTTACCAGAGTACAATCATTAAGAAAATATAGTATTTCAGCCAAAAAAAAAGAAAAAGAAAGAAATTATAGTTGAGCATGGGGATATGGTTCTTATATATGGCATCCATGTCTATTTTTTAGTTTCAGTTTCTATTAAACTGAACGAAGACGCTGCATGACAGGGTCTTGATTGCAAAGATTTGGATCTCTGAAGGAAGAAAGAAAGAAAAATCTCAAGTTCAGAGATTTGATAGGTTTAATTCAAGGCTGAGGAATAATAAATGGTCAGATATGCATTTCCATTACTTGGGAAGTGAAAGGACCATCGAAAATCAAGGCCTTTTCATTGTTTATTTTGTCTGCTTCGACTTAATAATCCTTCTTTTGGTGAATCAACTCTAGACTGTATGAACTAGAAAAGGAAGAAGAAGAACAAGAAGACGATGAATAACAATTTTCTAGGGCATGCAATAGCTCTCCCCAAAGATGTCTGGCATTCCATTCATGAAATTATATAAAGCTATTTAATTTCCAGTCATTCATAATTGTTTCAGCTTGTTCTCCTTTTGAACCTGCATCATATTCTTTTTAGGTTTTCCCTTCTTTACTGACATTTACTTAGGCTAATGAATTTCTAACCTAACCATCAAAGAGACGAAGTTGCTTCATATTTTTCTCTTTTTACAATTTTCAGTAGCTGCTTTTCAGTTGATGACATCAAATTAAAAGATCAATTCATGCTCTAACTTAACTAACAAATCCTTCTCATGAATTGCAGGTCTTGGTTTGTCGGTGGTAATACTACAATATGAATACATTTTCACATGTTCCTCCTGGTTTTCGATTCCATCCCACCGATGAAGAACTTGTTGACTACTACCTTAGGAGAAAGGTGACTTGCAGAAGGATCGACCTAGATGTTATTAAAGATATCGATCTCTACAAGATCGAGCCATGGGATCTCCAAGGTATCTATACTAAACACAATGGATCAGTATCACCTTAATTTGCATGTTCTTTACTTGGAACTGCATTATGGTTTTCTGAAGTGAGTAATTAATTTTGGGTGATTTTGAACAGAATTATGCAGAATAGGGACAGAAGAGCAGAATGAATGGTACTTCTTTAGCCATAAAGACAAGAAGTATCCAACTGGTACTCGCACAAATAGAGCCACAGCTGCAGGGTTTTGGAAGGCCACGGGAAGAGACAAGGCTATTTATTCTAAGCATGATCTGATAGGCATGCGAAAAACCCTAGTATTTTATAAGGGTCGAGCCCCCAATGGACAAAAGTCAGACTGGATCATGCACGAGTATCGACTTGAGACAGATGAAAATGGAACTCCTCAGGCAAGTATAATTGTTTATTGTTGAATATCACTTAGCAAATTAGTACTTTTAATTTAATGCCCCTCAAAATATAGAATGTGGGGAGCTAATGGAAGAAATAAATTAAGCAAGCAAATAGGAGACCTCAGACCAGTTTATAAGTTCTTTTTTCACTGAGTTACAATTAAAATCCTCTTAGCTAGAAGATCCTAATTATCATATTAATTAGCAGCCTGTTCAGTCCAGTTTTTTACCTGTAGGAAACTTATTCTCTAGTAATTAACTTTTCACACACACACACACACACAGAGAATAGGTTAGCTGTTCAGCACCCTAATCATTTATTAATTTTCTATGCTTTACTGTGAACTGTTGCAATTAGTTATCTTTCAAAATTTCTTGTGGTTTAAAATTTTCTTCTCATAACTCTGAATTTTTCGTGCGACAGTGGTAAAATGGCTTCTATATGGATTTGTATTGTTAACAGGAATTTTGGAAGTTATTTGACATTATCAATGTCGTGTTACTAATTCTAACTTAGTTATGATAACATGCACTTGATGATGACGGTCAATACTGTAAAACAACTCGATCGGTTGTTTTGCAGGAAGAAGGCTGGGTCGTATGCCGAGTGTTCAAGAAGCGCCTAACCACCATGCGCAAAGTGAGCGAGCACGATTCGCCAATTTGGTACGATGATCAAGCCTCATTCATGGCAGATCTAGACTCTCCAAGACAAACTCCTCAGCCCAATCTGAATAACAACAATTACCAGCATTCCTATCCCTGCAAGAGAGAGCTCGATTTGCACTACTCAATCCCCCATGGGCACTTCCTCCAGCTCCCTCTCTTAGAAAGCCCAAAGCTGCTCCAAACTGCACCTGCCATGAGCTGCAACTCCATGGCTGCTTATGGGCTTTCATCACTCACACAAGAGGAGAACATTCAACAGATCCATGACCAGAACTTGAACTCGATCTTTGGAAGCAACAGCGGTGAACAGGCAGTGGACCAGGTGACCGATTGGCGGGTTCTCGACAAGTTTGTTGCTTCTCAGCTCAGCCAAGAAGATGGATCCAAGGAAACTGAGTACCCAAATGCAGGAAACATGTTTGTCCAGCAGCTGAACAAGCAAGAGATGACCATGGAAAACGCCTCGACTTCGAACTCCAGTTGCCAGATGGATCTGTGGAAGTGAAGCCATACAGGTTAAAGCAAAGATAATGGTACATACTGATCTAGGAAGGGTTCATATATTAAGAGAAAGGGGAATATTTGGTGGTCCAAAATTCTTGTACATAATAAAAGTAAAGCAACGTAACTTTAACTATTGAGCCTCTGGATATATATATATATATATATACCTTAAGTTAATATATACAAGAAAACTATATTTGTTATTTGGATTCTAGGGTTGATTATTGTGAGTGGGAAGGACTTTGATTCCCAGAATTATCTCTGTATGTAACGGCTGTTATTTGTAGCCTATAATCTGACAGCCACATGTGCTGTTTATATATGGAGTCAGCCTGTGGACAATCGCATATGTGTATGCATGTAATTGTTCCCCTAATAGTATTACTGTTTTGTAATTGTTTTTGTCTTTAAAGTGTTGCATCTTGCGATGTTTCCCATTTCCAACTTCTTGTGTACATTGAAAACAGAAAATTGACAGAAAAAATTTCGAATTTTGAATTCTGAATTGGAAATCTATGCTATCTCCTGTAAGAGGGCTCTCAGTTTGCTGTCTCTGATTAATTTGTTTGTAATCAACCAAATAAACCACTTATTTTTATTTTAAGAATTTATTTATCCATTTATATTTTTAGGTGATTTTGATCATGTGTAAGCATGAAAAAATTTATTTCTTTGTTTTATTCCACAGCTAGCCAATGGAACCAGTCTGGTACCTAAAAGATATTAATGCATAGAGCATAATCATTCTATCATTCCAAATTATCTAATTTAGATGCAAGCATCTAAGCAAAGTATCAAAAGGTGATGAAAAGATACAGTACTTGTGCTATATAGATATATATTGCTTAGTGCATACATATTATTTGATGAAGAAATTATCTTTATTGGGTTGCTTGTCTTGTTGGAATTTTTTTTCAGCTTGTAGAAGGCAGATACTCTAAAGAATTTGGTAGCTTTCCAATCAGATAGGTCTGTATGAGTTCAGGCTTTATCCTAATTTTCTTTCTTTTGTTAGGTTTTATCCTAAGTTTTAAATATATCAAAGGAAAATGTCTTCTTTGTTATCTCTGTTAGTCGATGATACCTTGCTCAACATTAATTAGTCGATGATAATTGGTATTAAGTGTAAATTAGATAAACTACTGAACGTGTAATAGTCCACAAATATGCGCATATTAGATAAGCATATAAAAATTGTTTATAAGATCACGATCAAAGAACTTAAAACCTTAATAATGAAAGAAATTATTATAACCTTTCACCAGACGGGGTGTTCTTTGAAAGTACCTATGAATAAACTACAGTTGAGAAAATTCATCACCACATTTTATCCATAATTGTTATCCATATCGTACGGAAGAATTAAGGTGCAGAAATGCATGACGATGAAGTAAAATGAAGTGGCAACCTCAGGAAAATGATTCAGTCTGCCATTGTTTGCATCATCCCTCATTCTGAAGACGCAATCTTAGTGTGCAAATTGCAAATGAACAGTTGCCCAGCTCCATTATGTGTGTGTGTGTGTATATATATATATATATATGATGTCTTCTTGTCTAAGCAAACCACAGAGAAACAACCTTACTTTGAAGCAATGGCATTGCATATATACATAAGAAATAATATGGCGGTGCCATTAAAGTTCCCCGCAGTTTTTCTTCTTCTTGACATTTAAGTCTACTGAAAAATTTAACTTCTACTTAGCCAAAATAAATAAAGAAATTCGACTTGTGAAAAGTTGCAGTTAATCGATTGAAATGAAGAAGATGACAGTATAAGTTGGCCATAAGAATTAAGCAAAGGGTATGTTCAAAAGGGTAAGCTGGCAGCAATAGGTTTGCCGCTCAACGTAAAAGAATCGCGATAAAATCATTTAAATTTTAAAAATATCACTGTTATATCATTTTGGTTGAAGATTTGGCCAAAAAACCTGAAAGAATAGCATGCTTCTATCAAGCTGGATACAAAAAAAGCTGCTGTTTCAATAAGAAGACATACAGTTACAAAGAAGAAAACCAGAATAAAATCAAAATTTTAATATCATACTTAAGATTGTGTAACCAAACCATGCATAACCTAAACATAACGTAGACAGTACTTGTTTTAATGGAAAATTAACCATTGCTAGCAGCTGATCAAATGCATACTGCAAAAAAAGAAGATTAAAAGAGAGGGTAGATAATTAAAGAAGATTACTCCAAATAAGAAACAACCCCAAAATTATAATTGGCTAGTACGTACCAAAACTACAAGTTGCCATTAATTTCCCATATAATGGCAATGGCTGGAAGAAGGCGCCGTTAAGTTTAGCCTGCTTGCCAGTCCAGAAACATGACCCAGAAAGTGTGGGAAAGTAGGAATATTTCTGAGACTGGTAAACCTAGAAAAGAGACCCAATTGGTTAATTTGGTTTGGTGCAAGAAGTGAGAAATCCCCTTGATGAGTTCAAAATATTAGCAACATTTATATATAGAGAGAGAGAGAGAGACAGAGACAGAGAGAGACAGACACACACACACACTAGCTAATGGTGGAAGTCAAAACAATGAATTCTTGCAAGGAGACAGACTCAATGGGCGTGTCTTCTGGAATCATTTGAACTTTGGACACAGACACAAACAGAGATGCAATCCATTCGTAGAAATGGAATCCTAGGACGGCAAAGTCTTTCAAAATCAATTCTTATATATACTGTCGACTGTCTTTATAAATTCTTATTTGTAATCAGTTTTAAGTGTAAATAAAAGATAACTAATAAGGGGTATTCTAGATATTCAATAATTAATTGTTGAATCAAACAACATGAATTTTAGATAAAATTATAGTAAGAAGATTATGTAAAAAAAATAATTGATAAATCATAATTCATATAATCCACTTCGATTAATCAGATAAAATCTTAATATATTGTCATATATACTGTGTGTGTGTGTGTGTGTGAGAGAGAGAGAGAGATGAGTATGTAAATGCTACAAAGTCAAAAGGGAGAGAGCACGGCATGAAAGGAAGGCACATGGAGAAGGCGAAGACTGAATGATTAGGGTTTTATAAAAGGTGTTGTGTGTTGGTGAAGTAAACATCATTCACCACCTTGCAACATCTCCATGTGACTGCTAATCATATATTGTATGTTCTTCTCCCACAACCCATTCATTCTTTATTTCTATCTCTATCCATTCATTTCATGATTCTTCCCAGTTTTCTTTGCCTGTTTCTTAATCCCCTACCTAATTAATTGCAGAAATATTCATCTTCAGATTCATTAATCTTGCTACAAAAATATCATCTTTTCTTTTCTTTTTTTCTTTTTTTTTACCTTCACTTAAAAATGGGCCCATTTGCCAGTATATGTATGTGCATATATATACATATATATTGACTGTCTGGGAGACATTATCTGTGCCCAGTAGACGATTGCCCATATGATTTTTGTCAAATGTAAAAGCATGAAGAATCATTGCATCGGATAACGAAAGCAAGCAGGTTTTTTTTTTTTTTTTTTAAGAAAAAACAAAAGAGAAGTTGGAAATCAGTAAGTATGAATGAACCAGGAACTGGGACAGTGGAAACAGCGGCTGCTTTGTAAAATATATCATATTATATGATACACCTATGTTCTATTCAATTGTCCATAAGGTTGAACTTCATCATATATATATATATATATATATATATTGGCTAGTATTTATATAATAATATATCGATCTCACATTAGTAAATATAAAAATTTTGCAAGAATGTGGAATAGAAACCAATTAACCTGCAGGACAGGGATCAAAGACTTGATTGAACATGGCACCAAATTGAGAACAGTAATATTATAACTTCTATCTCATCAGTCGGTCAAGGATGGGCTTGTGCCACCATTTCATCTCACATCCCATTCATTGGCTCTTTTGTCACTTGTTGGGAAGAAAATATATATATATATATATATATATTCTTATTCTCTATTTTGCTTCACTCATTTCATTCAACGGAAATTCTTAATCTCCCTTGTACTCTTCAAATATAGAGAAAACATTCAATATAACGATGATATCATGTCAACGTTGATATGGTATTATAATTTAATAAAAATGTATTATCAGTTTAAATCTTAAATATATGATATGTAATTGGTAAATTTATTTGTTATAAATTATGATACTATCTAGTTAGCATGTTTATTTGATATTACAATTACATTAAAACCTTTCTCAAAAAATAAGGTTAGATCTTTGCCAATATGACTCGAGCTTGGCTCCTAATTGCTGTCTTGTATCACTTTTCGATATATTAAATCTTTAATTACTTACATTGTATCTTCTTAATTCCTTGTGTCAAAAGGCCTACAGTTTGACTCTGATCCCTATTCTGGATTGATTACGAAGGCCAATAGCAAGCATGGTGTCGTGGTGTAGTTGGTTATCACGTCAGTCTAACACACTGAAGGTCTCCGGTTCGAGCCCGGGCGACGCCACTCTTCATATATTTTTGTGTTTTTATTTTTACTTCCCATAAAAGAAATACTTTGGCACAATAAACGACCATTGAACTTGAATCTGAAGTCCACTTTAAAATGGTGCATTTCTGGACCTTTAGAAGGAAGGTAATTCTATCTAATTCTCATGTTATTTAAATTTAGTATTTCAAATTTTTTTGATCTATGATGGCGTGAAGGTATGATCCCAATGCACCAGAACAAAAATTATGACCTCATCACAGTGCCCATTTAACATTTCCTGAAAAACCAAACAATCATAATCATTTACATCAAGCTGCAATTGCACTCATCTAAACAGAAACGCAAGTTTGAGAACAAAGCAACTGCTACTGAAAATGGGTTAATCATCATTGATCTGAAATATTTGTTGCTGGACAAATGATGGATCCCCAATTACATATCATGACGATTAAAAACACAAAATTTTGCTGACAAGACCCTTTGCTAACCTACACACTATTAACCAAACAACTGTAACCCAGCACAGCCCAGCTACCTCACACAATCGGTAGATCTTTTTAAGATTTACCAAGAAAACTTAGCATCAAATTGAGAGGACAGAAAAAACTATTATAGCAAGCAGCATGAGATACAGCTTTGACTCTGCGACAACTGATGCTGAAGATGTGGTTTTTTGAGGCCTGAAAGGCAAACAGAAGGCAATGTAATGGTCAGTTACTGCAGAGGGAAAGGGGTTTTCATTTGAGAGAGAGAGAGAGAGAGATCATACTTCTGCATGTGGCCAAGATCACCGCAGTAGAGAACATTATCAGGCGCAGCTAATTCAGTTTTGTTAGATTCTTCAGGATTTATAATCCTCATGTATGTTTCTTGACCCAGATACCATCTATCTAGATTTTCTACTCTAAGATTCCATACTCCAACATTGTCCAGAGAAACTAAAACCGCAGTCCATCCCCCAGGGAAAACCTACAAATATAAGCAATGAGAAAAAATGTATAAGATAAACACCTTTAAAGCTCGCACTAGCTAGTACTCCTAGCATATTAGAGACTTCATGTAAAAAAAGGTGTCCCTAGTGCAAGAAGCTCCCCATTTTACAAGGGTTGGCGGAAAGTCGAAATTGTATAAAGCCTTCCCCTTGTCTTTTTGTAAAAAGGCCATTTCCACAATACTAGAGACTTTATAGGAAAAAATCAAAACAAAATCAAGAGAACAAACCTGTGTTGTGCACCGAGATATTGCATCCCACTTGTTATATGAATTCCTGTTGTTTTCTGTCCATTCCCCATATGCCATCCTACATACAGCGGTTGTAATCAAGTTATTATCTTAATGCAATAAAGTTTTTAAGTATTACACATGATACGCTTAAGAACAGTGTTATACCCAACAACAAAAAACGAATAACCGTCCATGTGAAAGCTCTGGACTACTGTATCATTGTTCTGCAATATGACTTCAATGAAACCTTTATATGTAGCATTAAGGAGAGATCTATCCCTCCGGGGTGGCCCAGTCAATGGTCTGCTTGGGAAATCCAACTTGTAGGCACCTCTAACATTAAACTGGTCGGCCAGCCTAATTGGTGTTTCAGGATTGACGAATGAAATCCCATTAAATGTGGCTTGGAGTTTCCCATCAATCACCACTGGTGGCATGCTTCTTAAAATATACACATCCGTCACATTGATCGATCCATAATGAAATGAACCTTGTGGGTTCGGGCGAGCTCCACTGGCAGATACATTTTGCCTGCCAAATTAAGGAAAAAGTTGCAAGGATACGTTTTATAATAATTCAGTACAGCAAAGAGGCCAAGAAAAGCTAAAAAGGGGACCAAAGCAGCAAGTAGAAGAAGGTTTATATTGATAACTAAATCTGATAGAAATAAAACACTACTTTGGAATTTGAATTATATGAACTTTCTTTTTATACATTGTTAAGCTAGGGGCAAATGGATCTCGGATTGCCTTTAAATTTCATGGACAAAATATTTTAGACTCTAAATACAAAATATGCCTGGACTTTTATTTACTCGATCTCAAATGTGTAAGAATTGACTTCTTCACCCATGAACTATTTTTGGTTTCTAACAGTATCTAATGGCAAAGGTTAAAGAATGATTTGTCTTCCTGTTAGCCATTGTTTCAATTGCTATTTCACTCTAAATGCCCAAGGAACAAGGTCCAATTAACAAGCCCCCATCATCTCTGTCCCCCTCTAGCGCACGTGCACATGGTGTCTCATCTCAGTCTACGTCCTTTTTTATAATGTCTTCTCTGCTGAGTGCATCTCTATCCTTTCCCTAGTAAATTAAACAATTGTTTTAACTGAAGAAAAAAAGATATGAACCCCCCAAAATTGATTAGATTGTGACAGTATTCATAAAATACAATTGGCAACCCTTTCAGAAAATTCTATTTAATGAAAGGCTCATTTTCTCAGGATACCACTCTGAGGCAATCCAATGCTTAAATATTAGGCAACAGAACAACAATAATTTTACATGATGGCTACAAGTTTCTGATCTAACATGAGCTTTGAAATTAGGAAAAGTATCAAAAGAACCAAGAGAAGAAAACCTGATGGACAATGCCTGGTTCACTGCAAAGGATGTATCATAAAAATCATTGGGTGGATCAGGTAGAGGGCCAGCTGCTTTTCCTTGAGAATTTGAGTAGTGCAAGATAGCAACACCAGTAACTCTTTGCCAAAGAGACTGATTCACAAACCTAGCACTTGCCACTATATAGTAATCGCTACTAGCGTTCTGATCCATGGTAACAAGAAAAGAATAAGATTGCCCAACATGGATATCTAAACTAGTATAGTTTTGTTGGGTTGTGTAATGACCCTCCGTTTCTGCTAGAAGCAGATTATGGTTCTGGATCCGAAAGTTCAAACAAGTAGAGACTCCCACATTGTGCACACGAATTCTATAAGTCTTCCCTGCAGTAGATTATAGAATAAAGTAAGTTCCAGATGGCAAAAGCAGGAAGGTAAGAACAACATGAAAATAATTAGTGCTAATTTATGAAGAGGGAGGGAGGGGAGAAAAGGCCCAAATTTTATATTATAAAAGTGCAAACTGGCCCTGATTATCCAATCTGAGATATGATCCTAATCATCCAATCAGAGGCATGACCCAGCCAGTGCACATCTTAAATATTTCAGAAAACTTAATAATTATCAAAGTAGTTCCTCCTTCCAATTAAGCTGGCCGTAACTTAATGAATCCTAATTCCAAACTATATTGATGTCAGATACCAAGGAAAAAATAAAAGAAAAAAAGAAGAGACAGAAAAGAAAAAACTGGTAGTAAATATTAATGAAGTTATAATCTGTAAATTGCTTATGATAAAACAGGTTCACTAGTTAGAAGTTTCCAATTGGCCTTAATTTATTGAACCAGTAGCCATATGGAAGTACTAAATGCTTACCTGGGTCAACATTAATGGTTTCATAATCAATGCCATCAGGGACCAGCGTAGCATTATACTGGTACGGTCCCTTCCCATTAATGAGAACTCCGTCTGGCATCCCAAGGTCCTTTCCAGCACCAAGGGTTGCTCTCAGTGCCTAAGATTCAAATGGGAACCCACCATGAAATTGTAAAAGGTAAAATGCTCAAAAAAAAAAAAAGATGTTATAATAAATACGAACCGAATGGTTCTGAGTGTACCAATCACCAATCATAATGACAATATCCCCATCCGGAGTATTGAAAGGCAGCGGAATGATTTCCCTATTAGTGATAATAAAAGAACCAAAGCCACCAGCTGCTCTCTGAAGATGGAGAGACGGGAAATAGAAGAAGCTACCAATCTGATCCTTAACCTGAAACTGATAGGTCCAGTTCCACTTTGGAGGAATGGGGCAATTCGTGCCCAGAACTCCATCTTGCCAAGAAGCACGACGCATTTGTACCCCAGGCCTGTGACAAACATCAATACGAAATTACTTACAAATACTCCAGACATTCAATCCCACCAAAACGAAAGCAAGCAGATTGTAAAAGGTAAAGGTAATATATGATATGTTGAAATTGGTAACCTACCAAGTAATTAGCAGATCTTCATCTAATTTGTTTTTCACATTTACCACGACATTGTAATTAGTAGTAACATTAAAAGTTGGGCCAGGGAACTTTCCATTAACTGCAATGACCTGCAACAAAGAGGCAAAGGCAACATCAAATAAGAAACTACTTCCTCATCTACCATTCCAGTTATCCAATTTTACTCCATCAAACCCATTAATAAAAGTCACCCCATAGGAAATGAATAGTAGAAAGGAAACTACATCTGTGACATTTTGATAAAATAATTGTCAACATTTCATCCAACTAGAGTTCTGATGCTAACCTAAATTAGTGATGCAGTACCACAAAAATAAAAAATAAAAAAAACCATGGAAAAAGAGTAAAAAGAAAATGATAATAAAAAGTTTAAGTGCTTAATTAGAAAAATATCACCCATCATTAAGTTCATGGTCCCCAAGTCCACTTCACCACTTACTAAATCAACTGTGTCTGCCCAGAGCCAGAAATTACTGCACCATCAGAGGAAAAGAAAATTCCATTTGGGATATGAAATATAGTGACATGTATGGTCCACAATTTAGATTTCCAGGCCCCAACCGCGTTGTCTATTTTCTACCCCGTTTTTCCGTTTATTGCGGATTCCAGACGAAAATGGTGGATACCGGGCCAACTCCCCCCCTGTACAATTTGCTCTTTGATTTTGTGATTGTTAAAAAGTTGAGACGTCTATCATGTTCAACCAGACTCTAAAGTACATCTAATCCAATGAATTTTCCCTCCCAAAACATGATTCGTCCATCCACGGTTGTCTGCAACGTGTACAAAGAGCCATATAACAATTAAGGAAATTAGCAAGTATGATTCCATCTGGACTTAATCTGCATCCCACATTATCAAACCTCAGAATTCACAGTCTAACTACCAAGCAAACAAACCAAACTAAGTGATGTACGAACACACAGAACAGCGTGTCGCTTGATCCAGGACTGAAAAACAAGGCCAAAATCGGAGGCCAGAAATTCAAGGGACAAAATAAACAGAGAGAATTACCACCATTTTCATGGACTTGTCGGGAAAAAAAAAAACAAAACAAAACAAACCTAGATGACAACAAGAGAGAGAGAGAGAGAGAGGAACCTGTTGAGGGACGCCCAAAGGGGAAAGGGTGAGGTAAGAAAGCTCCAATTCAAAATTGGCGAACGGGTCGGCGGCCAAGCAGAGGCCAAGCAGGACGGCAATGTGGATGAAACGCAGCAAATGTGATTGCGACTCCATGAGCAAAAAACAGCGTCCTCCAAGTCCAAGTAGAAGAAAGAAGCCCTTCCAATCAGCCGATTTTGGGCGGTTTTATGAGATGTTCACATCACCAGAGGCAGAGGCAGAGACAGAGACGCAGAGAGAGAGAGAGAGAGAGAGAGAGAGTAGACTGTAAATTGTGGGGGGCTTTAGTTAGAAAGTAAATTTAGGGCGAAGGCGATCATCCGCTCGCTCGCTCGCTCACTGCGGCATCCCCTTTGAGGACTTCCATCTGTTATCACCGGCCACGGCCTACCCCCGGTTAACGCTATTTCTCTTTTCTATTTTCTTTTTTTTTTCCCTTCTAATTTGCCTGCTCAAGTTTGATTTTCTCCTAACTGTATAACCAGAATTCTTATAATTTAATTATAAAAAAATTTAGACCCATTATGTAATATTATTATTTTCCCCCTTTAAATTTGGATATTTTTTGTTGAATCATTCAAGAGTTAGTCAAAAATTAAATTTATTTAATATGTCACAATTTAGGTGCTCTAGTCATTTAATCATTAATTTTTTATTTTTTATTTAAATTTTGATAAATGATGGTTCTAATAACTTTTTCTTTATCCATTTCTAATAACTTCGTTATTATGTAACTTATTTAGTTTTGCATTCATCATTCACACATAAATAATAAAAGAAATTTCATAATAACATGATAAATAACATTTTTTCATAAAATAATTTTTGTTAAAATATCACAATAAAATTCTTAAGATTAATAATATTTCAGAACATACCTCCTTGAAGGACAATTCAAATTAATAAAGAGAAGTTTGATATTTTTGCTAACTTAACTTTGATTTGGATCTAATTTTTAGTTAAACATATTATTATTTTTAAAAAATAATTATTATTAATTCTATAATTTTTTATATGAACAGATTTATCATTATTTTTAAATAAAAAATATTATAAATTTATTATTTATTTTATTTGTATAAGGTTAATTTATAAAGATTATTTTGGACAACTGTTTACAGAATGTTATTACCCTCTGGCGGGTCCCGCGCATTCAAGTCTAGAATTCTCTCGAACCGGCTACAGCCGGTAATAGAAGAAACGAAACGTGACATTGACGGCGAATCGCCAGTCAAAAACGAGTTGCCCGTTAGAAAATAGAAATCGGCGCCTCCGGCCGCTTTAATCGGCGAGTCCGGCTCTCTCTCTCTCTCTCTCTCTCTCTCTATAACGTTCAGGTTTTCTGAAAGCGTCACATGGCAATGCAAAGCCCCACGCACTTTGAGTGGGTCCCACAAGAACAAACTTATCCAAATTGGCGGTCACTTTCCATATTTTAATTTAGAAAATATTATTTAAATATTCAATTGCAATATTAGAGTGATATTATATATATATTTAAATTAATATGATATATACAATATTTTAATTTTAAATGTTGGTTTTTATGTTATTTTTCTGAGTCCAATTTCCGATTAGAATAATAATGGATTTGCGTCAATCGCTGCTGATTAGAGTTTGCTTGGCTGTGCTGGGAGTCGTGTCGTTGCTCGCCTGTCCAATCCTCCAGGTTTGCTTCCATAAATCGGGAGCTGGTTGGTCTGCTTTTGATGACGTCATTCTTCTTCATATATTTTACTTAAAAATATTATTATAATATTAATTTACAATCTAATATCATTTTTATAAGTTATATTATCTCATATAAAAATAATATGCATCATTACTCATTTTAAATTTGTCAGTTTTGAAATTAAAATTTTTTTAAATAATATAAAATTTGTTCGACACAAATAAATTAAAAAAAAAACGTGAGTCATATAAAAGGGTGAGACTCAATACAAATAATATAATAGTTCTATTTTTAAAATATCTTAATAGAAATTTGCATTCATGGCAAAAATTATTTTTAGTTGGTCTGATCTGCAAGGGAGTTCTTCAATGGATGACTTAGTGGAGGCTAGTGATAATTAATAATTAAGAAAATATATAGATAAATAAGTGATATATCTCTTATGAGATTTCAATTCATATGTGTAATGAAATTTTAGTTGTATATTTAAAAAGAATAATATTAAGGGTCACTATTGAGGGTATAAATAGTATTTTTGTATCTGTAATACATAGCTAATTATATATATTAAATTGTTAGGAGGATGTTACCAAGATCAGTACAGTTTGGTTAATTGTGAAGGTATAACTCCATGCTGCTGCTTAGAACCCTATCCCTATCCCCATCAGAAAATGAACGTTATATCTACAGAGTGGGCCCATTGGGTTAGATGGGGATTGGAAATGAATAAACATTAGAGCAAGCATGAGTTGTATTGTACAAAAAACAATTAGCCAAACTTGGCCTGTTGGGCCAGTGGGTGGAGACTGTTGGACATGGAATAATGTGGCCATCAAGTAGGCCCAATTAGCATGTCCGTTTACATTTCGTCGACAAATAATGATATTGGGCAGGAATTTTGTCTTCAATCGAAAAATTCGACCCACCCCTATCGTTCTTTATTTGTCAACAGATATGGTGAAATGGAAGACGATAACTTCCCAAAGGCCCAGATCGTTGAGAAACTTGGTAATCTTGAATGAAGATGAAATGAAGTAATGGGCCAAATTATTGACCATCGTTTTGCAATGGACCTCATGGCGTGGGTGTATCTGCTGCTCGGGTTTACTTGGATAAATTCCAGGCAGAGTTAAATAAATAAGCATTAACATAGATTGATTGGGTCCTGAGAAGGCTTTAATGATCAATGTACAACCTTGTTACCAAATCATTTACCAGATTGGTGTTAGAATATGATTCGCGTGATACTTATATAGATCGGATTTTTTTTCCAACACAATACTATTTTTACTACCAACTATTAAAATAATCAATAGATGAAGCTTTTTACCAAACTAGCATTGCCCAAAGGCCCAAAAGCTTTTTACCAAACTACCTTCCACACGTAACAGGCACCAGCAGCAATTCAAAACACTCGGAGGATTTGCTGAATGGAATTGAAACTACCATCACTCGTGTTTGGGCCGTAAGTAGCACCGCTGGTGGTATTTAACGGTTTTTAAGTGAAAAAAAAAAAGTCACACGCACGCAATACTTGCTCACGTGGCACGTGACCTGGGTAACTGAGTGTTGTAAGTATAATTTTAATATTTTTAATGAAATAATATAAACGGACTGAACATATCTGACAATGGAGCGGGGCAGCCCACCAGAAAATGGAGATTCAGTACTGTTGGGTTGCTCCGTGTATCCATCTTTGCCTTGCAATAACCAACTTCTTTCCAGAGTGATCATTTTCCAGGCAACCTAACGGAAAAAGAATGAACTAGGGAAACTCGATCTAACAGGATCATTACATGAGTTTAGATCATCAAATGGAGGCAACTACATCTTGAACTAAGGGGAAATCATGAATGTTTGCAGAATCCATCTTCCAGAGCTTCACTGAAGCTGTGACGCTCACGCCAGTCGCGTTGTTGAAGAGGAACGCTCTTGCCGCCCTGTAGATCGCCTTTGTTGGGTACACTCTTGACGTGACCACTGTTCTTCCTCCTTGCGCAAAGCTCTCCACAATTGAATGATCGACCTGCAGAACACAGAAATTATATTTTCATAATCTCATTCGATACGGACGATGGGAGAAAATACTTGAGAGCGTATTCAGATGAACAGAGTATGAATTTTGAAGAGATGATGAATCGAAAAGAGAGAGAGAGAGAGAGCGCAATTTGAAGTAAATCGGGAGAATCGCGCACCAGTATTCTCATCGATAACTTTTCACCATCAAGCACAGGGACCATGCCGCCATAAACCTTCTTGTTGACATCAGAAGCCTTAGACGACCTGCAAAATATATATCAAATCCATCTCAGATTAATCATGAGGATTAGAGTGCTTTAGCTGTTCCGCATTTAGATTGATCGAAAAGTTGCCGAATCAATTCAGAGAAGCAAATCGATCGACCGACCTCATTTCATCGGAGCAGAGGAAGGTCGCGTAACCGCCATCGATGTCCTTGGCGATGTAGAAATAGACTGGCGTGAACTCGGAGAGAGAAGCATCGGCGATGACCAGAAGGCCAAACGGCCCCAAGGCGCCTCTCGAGATGGCTCCGCTGGTGCTGCAGTTGTAGCCGACGTCCGCTTCCAGATTCGCCTCCAAAGCCGCCTGGTCCACTTCGAAGGTCGCAATTATGTCCAGCTGTAATAACCATTAACGCCGAGCAATCAAATCAATATTAATCTCTACTTCATATCTGAATAGGCGCTGTTCGACAATTAGGTGTAAAATGAGAAAGGGAGGGGGAAAGAAACCTGGTTAGCCGAAGTAACGTTGAGTGGAACCACAGATCCAGGGGCAAGCTTCACGTCATGGAACTCGGTGCTGTTCAATCTCAAGCTCTCCACTTCCTCCACCGGCCATTGCAGAATATTGCTTCCAGTCCTCTTGTCAAACACTACTGACCTTGGAATTGTCTGTAATTCACCATATATAATTAATCACACGCCACGTTAGGAATCTTCTCGGGGCTTTTTTGTCGAAGCAAATTCATAAGACTCCGAATATCAATTTGAGACCCGAATCACGTCACGTGTCTAAAATAAATAAAAATAAAAGCCGACGGAAAGCAGACCCGTGATTTTCTCGGGTTTCATGAAGAAGAGAAAATTTACCTGAACTGATGCCCAGCCCTTCAAGATATCATCAAATTCACTGTCAGTCTCTCCAATCCAACCCCACAAGACCCTTCTCTTCTTGTGGTGATCATAGAACGACTTCGAAGCATAGTACTTGCCGTAGTCCACTCGCAACCCGATACCCACATCCAATTCCGGGTTATCGGGGGTCCACGTGTCAGTCTTCGGATCGTACGTTCCAATCGAGTAGAAATCCTTCTTCTCGTCGTCCAAACTCGCCTTCAGCACGTGCTTAATACCCGGCCCGTCGAACGAAGTGTCCAACCCGTTCATACCAGTCGTGGAAATCGGGTAAAAGTCCACGCACTCCCACATGCCCGTACCGGGAACCGCATGCATAACCCCGTCCAAGAGCTCGAAGCTGGTGAAGTTCGTGGTCTGGTAGACAAGGGTGATACCCGTGTTGGCCATCTTCGACCCGATTGCGATCCGCCATTTCCCGTCCTTGACCAACCAGGCGGTGGTCGGGTCACGGAAATCCTTGAACGCGATGCCCGCCGGCGGGAAAAGGACCGGGTTTTTGTCGTACTTGACCCAGTCTAAGAGGAGGGGATCGGATAGGTTGGCTGGGTTGGCCAGGTTCTGGACCTGCACGTAGTTATCGGTGTAGCCGGTATAGAGCATGACGATCTGACCGTCGGAGAGGAGGGTGGCGGAGCCCGTCCAGACGCCGTTCCAGTCGAACCAGCGATCGGGAACCATGGCAATTGGGAGGTAGAGCCAGTGGATCAAGTCCCTTGACACGGCGTGGCCCCACGTGATGTTCCCCCAAACAGCTGAGTCCGGGTTGTACTGGTAGAAGAGGTGGTACCACCCCATGTGGTACAATGGACCTGCACACCATCACAGCAGCAGAGTTAAGTCTTGCCCACCACTTGATTTTTGATTTTTTTTTTTAACTAAAACACATAATTCATATTATACTTATTATATATATATATAAAAAAATATATATGTTTCCAGCATAATGGCATATCATATAATTTTCAAATCATTTAGTTTAAAAAAGTAAAAACTAGTATTAAATATGAATGCAATGGTGATTCACGTCATGTCATGTCAGTCAGTCAATCAAAGAAACTTTCCACGTGTCGTTGTACTGACGTCACGTGGTAGACATTACAATTTCGACTACCATTCCAACGTCCAATCCCCCCAACCAAAGTTTGGTTTTGTCATCATTCTTAAATAAATAAATCCTAAATACGTAATCATATATGATTAATCCTAGGACAAGTAATCGCATCAATAATAGTTCCCTGTGACCTCACCAATAATTCAGTTCTTAATTGGGCAACGCCACGTGCACTTTCGATGTCTTTTCCAAATTGTCATAATTTAATTTTATATGCCTATTTATTTTTAGGAATATTAGCTTCACCTTCGCTTCCTCAAAAAGATTAGGTGAGCTGGCATGTTTAAACGCCAGGTCAGAGTCATATGCACAACTAATCAGCTCATCGACCGGTGGATCAAATCAAGGCCACGTGGTTATCTAACCAAACCAACAAATCAACCCAGCAAGCAGGACAAATTCTATTTTCGACACGTCATTTTCTTATATATTATCAAGACAAGATTTATTTCTCTTGTCAAATTATGCGTAATTATATTTGTTTTCTAGTCATTAATATTAATAGCATGCAATATTATTTCACTGTTCAGAAAAGACACGTGGGCCCATAGGACGGTCCAGAAGTGCGGTGACTCATCGGACAGCCCTCGGTTGATTGGTCCAAATTTTTTTATTTGAAAAACTATTTTGACCTTTTTAGCGCTTTTCCACGTCAGCCACGGACTCTCCGCCTCCCTGAACCCCCCATCAATCATAATGAATTAAGAAAGCTCGGTTCTCGGAAGGCCAAAAAAGTAAAAAGACTTAAATGATTAGCATCTATTTAGATAGAAAGTCATGTAATATTCATTTTATAAAATTAAAAATAAGGAAGCCACGTAGGATTCAGCTGATATAAGGTGAAGCGTGCATTACTTTAATAAGGAATGGAATCATTTAAAACATGCATAGCAAATGGTAGCAGAAGAATTTAATCAACATGGACAAAGGCAGGCAAGAAAATTCAAAGGAATGAAAAGTAAAATGATAAAGAAGAGAAAAATTCAAAGAGAAATACTATATATGCAGAGGTAAGTTGCAAAATTTTCATTTTATCTTTGAGCGTTACGGGTTGAAGATTCAGACAGATTATTATATATGACCTCATCATATATTAAAGAATAATGCGGCCGGGTTGATAAATGGAAACAAAAAAAAAAATGCAACAGCCAGACAGACCACATGGAAGCACCGAATATCGGAAACTGAAGATCAAAGGAACAGTAGAGAATATCGGAAAGAACAGAACATACCATTGGGATCTGAAGCAGGAATCAACCGTCGATTCGCCCAAGGAATTCAGTAAAAATACGTTAGAAATCGGAAGAAAAATTGAAAAGATTTGAGATATAAAAGAGGGAGGGCTGAAATTTGAGTATTAATTATAATTTGTAAATTACCATTCATCCAGTTCTTCTGCGGTTGAAAATGGAAAGCCGTTCTTTGCCAGGACAGCATAGCATTCGTCCAGGGGTAGTCGGGGATGGTGCCGGAGCTCTTCTCCGACACGCCCTGGGCCACCCCTCTCGACGGCGGCACTCGGATCTCCGGCAGGACCGAGGCGGATGGAACGGATTCCGGGAGATCAAAATTAAGTACTCCAGCAGGAGCCGGCGGCCCGGTGGTGAGAATCACGGCAACCAAAGATGCTACAAGGATCATGGACAGGAGGATTCCGGTCACACCCTTGAAGAGTCGGCTGTGACCTGCCGGAGATTCGCCGGAATCATGTTCTTCCGGCAGCCGGATGTACGAAGCTGCATGTTCTAGGTCGCCGTACGGCGGAAAGGAAGTGTTGGTGCTCATTTTGGGACGGCGCCGGAGATACTGCCGAAGTTAATGGACCGGCGCTTTATATAGACTACAAAGAGAGAGATCGAGAGAGAGAGGAGGGGAGGGGGTGATAATTAGTTACGGCTGTGTCAGATCAGAAAGTGCGAGTAAAATGTAGGTTTGCCAAAGGGATCTGCACGTATATATAGACAGGGAAAACTAAAACAGCATAGACGGAGAGACACAGAGAGAGAGAGAGAGAGAGAGACATATAACGGAGAAGAAGGGATAGACTCGATACAGAGATGAGACTTAGATGACTCAAAACGACAATAACGTGAGAATTAGATGACTCAACCAACAATAACTTTTTCCCTAAATTTCAGCCGACTTTTGGAAATACAATATTATTCGTGTAAAACCCGTGTACAAAAATTTCATCAAAAAGCAGGAAAAATAATAATAATAATAAAGATTATGTCGCTAAAGCATAAAAATAAAAATAATTAAGATTCACGAGACTCTTTATTTTTTATATTATAATGCTACAATTTCAGGAGTTACAATCCATATATTTATAAAAATATTATTTTTCTCAATACATTTTATATAAAAATCACATTTTTCAAATTACTAGACTAAAAAAATGACGCACGTATCTTTTGCAAATTAAAATAATTGTGGGAAATACTGGGAAAAAAAAAAAGAAACAATTCCATTTTTTTCTCTCTGAATTTGGTCTCTACTTTCATATCTAAAATTGGTTTTTTGGTTGCAAGAAATTAATCTCTCATAAAATTAAATGAACAAGCCAAGCACGAGAAAATAACGTTTTATATAAATTATAATATGATTTTATATCAGTTTTTATACATATATATATATATATATATAATTACTCTCCTCAAAATGGAATCAGACAAGGAATGGCCTACGAATTGGGTGGGGAAGCAACATGTGCCACAAATGCGGCTTGTCTTGAATCCGGAAGGCGCAGATGGATGGAAACTCATCCCCGCCATGTGCCCTTTTTCCGGTTACCCATTAAACAATGGTAAATTACTCTCTGGACAGAAGACGTACACACCAGATGGACCAGATGGCAGATATTGTTCATCCAATATATATCTGTTAGTTTCCTTCTGTTGGGGAATCACTGCAATAGAAAGTCTGACGAGATGAATCAATAATTTTGCAGCTTACGGGATTGGATGGGTTCAAATGATTAATGATTTAGCTAGGGACAGCAATTCAGCAGCGATCGATCCAGATCAGAATGCTCCCACCACATGCCAACTGGACAAATCATGTGTGAGTCTCCTCTAATTTCTTTGTGGGTCTCAGTTATCATAGTGGACAGATCAGATCATTCAGCTCATGGGACTCCCCCGGCCGTCGTGTTTTTTGTCTTTTTTATTATATTATTAGAATGATATATACGAGTTACTATTACAAAACAAACTCTTAAAAAGAAGTTCTAAGTTCTAATATGACTGCCAACCCTTGCTATAAGTCGGAAACTTCATGTAACAAGGACACCTCTTCTTCTTCTTTTTTCTGGGGGGGGGGGGGGGGGGGGGGCTATCTTATATTTTGAGCAAATCCAGTTTGAAGGGCGTGGCCTATCTTAAATGTTGAGCAAATCCAGTTTGATCCATTGAACATTAATATTCCCTTTCACATCTCAATCTACGCTGAGACTATTTGTGGGGGCATTTTGGTTCTCAATTAATTTGGATACAAGCGCATTATTTGGGTTGAGACGAATAGGAATAGGAAAGCGATGATTTTTTACAAACTCTTTTATATTTAAATTTAGACAAATGGTATCGTGGCACTAATTATAAAGAAAAGAAAACACAGCAGAATTTAACCTTTGTAATTATATATATAAACAGATTTTCTCATCATTTGTGTTCTGATTTATTCAAATTATATTATCTAAATAATATCGAGAGAAAAAAAAAAGGGGGGGGGGACGATTTTGTGTGTTAGTTTAATTAATTAATTATGTGGGCCCAATACAATAGAGAATTTGACCAAGAAAAGAAGAGTAAGTGCATGGATTACGGATATACATATTTATATATTTGATCTTTTGCTTGTTTTGAATGAAAACCTTTTCATCTAATTACGGGTCACACCTTTTCCCTATTTTTTTTAATATAAGATTTTTCAACCCATTATTTTTATATTTCATATTTTCCAAATTCAAATTCCTAACTCTTATGTATAATTGACAAAGTCAAAACACTTCAACATAGAAAATCCTTGATGATACATAATTATATATATATAACTTATTACTAAGTCATGGAGCCTTTAGAGTGTTTGACTTTAGAGTCAATTTTAGAACTAAATTTAATATCAATTGAGTGTGTGGTAAATACTAATAACTTTTTTTTTATTAAAAAAAATTCAACTTATTTGAAGTGAGTTTAAATTTTACTTTTATATATTTTTTAAATCATTGATTCAAATTTATCTAATAAACTGTTTCCCAGGAGATCGAGGAGGGGATGAGCAAATCACGATAAAGCGTGTGTGAGGGGGAAGTAAACTGAGAAGGATATGGTTGGCCCACTCCCCATCAGAAATACGTGGCAGTTTGATCATCACAGGAGGCGGGAGGGTTGGGCTGGACTGGGCGGCTGCCCCTTGTAATTTTGTACTAATTTCGCTGGTAATCATTAAATCAAGTGCACAGACCAAAAATTAAAAAAACAAAAAAGATAAAAAATTAAAACCATTAATGGTCTAGAACGTCCCAAGGTCTTGGACTGGGAATCACCAATCACCCTTAAAACATTATTATTTGAACTCATTGATGCTGACCCCTTCCTGCCTCTTTTGAATAATATAACACAATCAGCTCCCATTTAATAAAATTATTAAGATTTATGATTAAATAAATTGTACCCAAATTCTTCATTATTTGGTCATTTGTATATATACAAATTTCATGTAATCTAAAAATACTTTTAGGGCTCCCCTTATTGCTAAATTGCCACAACAATCAATAATTGCACCAAAAAGGTCTTAAAACAAAATCATACATGATTTTAAATTAAAAAATATGTGAGTTGGGATGTGCTTTGTCACTTGAAAAGTGTCGCCATGAATGATTGATATTATATCCATTATTATTAGATTCTGCAAGAGGTAACACAATCATGAACCTAATGAATTTGTAATTTTTTGTAGATTGATCAATAATTTAAATGGACAGGTGTAACCAATAAAATTTTTATTATTTCTTATATTATTTTCAATAGAGAATCATCCAAAATAATTTCCAATAAGACGCAACCATTAAATGTGAGTGCCGAAACTATAAAATCACCATACCACATGTTAAAATTCTATTGATAACCACATCACAATTGTTGTTTTTTTTTTTTTTCTAACTTAAAAATTGAATAATGCAAAGAACGTACTGTTGGCCACAAAATAATTTAATGAGTCATAATGAGTTAAAGGTCTATTATTGAGTCCTTGTCATCAACACAAGCAAGGATCGTGCCAGATGGGCCTGTGGGAGGACCCATCAGCTCAATAGTTTGGTTGGCCTTTGTGAGGTGGTAACAAGTGGACAAACCGAATCATGTGGCCCTAAAGTTCTTGCCCTTTTCTCCAGTATCTAATTGACGCTTTTAGGCTTTTTTATCATAAATTACAAGAGCTTTCACGTGCCCACTTTCTCCTTTGTTCAGACCTTCCCCGTCCTTTAGCGGGAGTTATTAGACCCAGACAAGGGCTTCCCGACCTAATTATGGTAATTGCCACTGCAATCTCTCAATTTTGGGTGCCCTAAACAAGGGCTGCAATCTCTCCATTATAAGGTGATGATTTTCAGTCTCTTATATTTTCTCCCATAAATAATAAATCATATCCTTAATGAAAAATTAGGTAACTTCTTATTACTAATAAAATTAAAATTTGACGCAATTTGACTGATATCCTTATTTTAATTAATACGTGACAGACCATCACGTTTGAGCTCCCCAAACACAAATTAAACCAGGGCAGGCAGCTACTCAAAGGCCATCTACCCTCTAATTATTAACCAATACAAAATTCAAGAATTAAAATAAGTTTACTACAACATCATCTTAAGCAAGGTCATGGACAAATGTATATATAATTATTTGGCCCATCAGCTCAATACTTACTACGCCAAGTCAATTCATTGTGAATTATTTTTATTCTTCAGGGTACCATCAATTTTATTATTTTTGTTTTATGTCTCTAAAATGTAAAATCTTTCAAATTTGTAATTATAATAAATCTCCAATTTTTCTTTCTGGAACTTACCTCTCTCTCCTAGCTAGCTGCTAGGTGCATCACGAGCATCCCGCCATCATCCGCCCTTCCAACCCACCGGCCAACACCAGAATCCATTCTTTTTTTATTACCTCAAATTAAATTATAACAGGTATATATATATATATATATACACACTAGCAATTAGATATAAAAAAAATATAGAGAATAATTACATTTGAATATGGGGTTGCATGTAGAATTATAATAACATTATTATTATTATTATCAATGTTTATATATTATTTGCTAATTGTAGTTGTGATGTAATTAGGAATATTATATAGAACTATAGATAAAGAGTAATGTTAAGAGTTATAACTGGTGATAATGTTATTAGTCATCTATCGCATTCTCATTGAAAAAATATTAGGTAAAAGAAATAATGACGCATGATCTCTTTAATCTTCTCTAACGAAAAAACGTCACATAACTGATGATAAGACCATCAGTTATGACTCTTAACATTATTTAAAAACAAAAAGGGGTCATTTGAAATAATGAAAAAATAATTATTTAGTAAAGGACAAATCATTAAACAAAACAAACTAAAAAAAGGGTAATTTAAAGGTGGACAAACCAAGAGATGGGCATATTTTTTTCCATCTCTTGGTTCACACATAAAATTATTATTTTTTTTTTCTTTTACTCAAATATATATATAATTAATATATATATAATGAATAATTAAATGAATTAAAAAGATGATTGATAGGCTAAACCATATATAGTCAAATTAATTAGCCGAATAGGAAAGTGTAAACTAATTAATAAGAAAGAGAATATCCCAAAACGATATATACCAAATCCAAAAATTTGTGACAAGGCATAAATGAAGACACATCCATCCACTACTCCACCCTTTGAAGATTTCTTTGCATGATTGATGAGTGGCCCATAAAACCCTATTTTTCTTCTTGAAAAAGATTGAACACAAGAACATGTCCTTCCCAGTCCCCCCAAACTCCCGATGACTCTCAAGTGTGTGTGTGGCTCATCCTCACTCCACCTAGGCATCTACTCATCAGTTGAATATTCAATTATCCACGCAATCATGCACCACCCAACCCTTCTCATTATAATGCCCCCCAACAATAATAGTAGTAATAATACATACATACATATATACATACATACATACATAATTATGAAATTTTTCGTATTAATATATAATAAAATTATTTTTTATGAATTTTCTTATAAATGTTAATTTATAATTAGTATTAAGTTTAGATAAATTAAAGAAGAAGATTGTATTCCTAATCCCCTCCCCAAACCCATATATATATATATATATATATATTAAGTAACTAAAAGTCAAAGCAAATGTAGAAGTCGTGATGTAATAATTTGAAATTATTTTGGTGGGTTCAATAGGGTTATTATTGGAGCATTTTTCCAACTCAGTTCAACAAAAGGAAGGTTGATTGGGAAGAGGAGAAGAAGAGTGTAGAAATTAAGCAGTTGAATCCCCCAAGATTCACGTGTACCTAATGGCAATACCAATGGCAATGGCAAGCCCATGCATCCACCTAATTATTTAATACAGATACAAAAGAGTCAACCCTTTTCTTTCCTGTATCTTATATTCTCTTCTCTCACCTAACCCACGATCCAACCCCCCTAAGAGCTCCTGATGATGTCTGTCTGGTCCTTTGATTCCTAATCTTCACTACTACTTGTTTCGCTAATAACGCCAATTGCCTCTTCATTAAAGATAGCGTATAAAATGTTGGTGCGCTGCTTTTACCTATATCTATACAAAAATTAAGAGCTGTGCTAATTAAAAATATAAAATAAATAGTGAATGGGAAGTTAAAAAGGTGCTTTACAAATTTGATTAATTTGGGTTCTAAAAAATTCCCCTACCGTATTTTATCTATTCTTTTTGAATCATTATCTTTGTACGATCTTTCGTAACTCATATCTTTAATTTTGATAAAAAAAATAAATCGATAAATTTTTAGTGCTCGTCTAAATCAAGTTACGCAATTTACTCCCACTCTTAAGGAGAGGAGCAGCGATTAAAAGTGGATTAGATCAGTGTCTATGCCAATCCCATCACTCACAGTCGCAGACAGTTCGCTGTGTTGGTGAAGTCATTTGCTGGTAAGGGAAACTGCAGCTTGCTTGTGTCAATTTTTTTATAATATTTTTTTTTTTCTCAAACATGACACGATACATATTGAGTAAAGTGATGGGTAGGTTAGGAGGGGACCCCTCCCCCGCCTAAGATTACACACATATTTATTACTGATCAGCCTGATAATAATAAAAACAAAAATTAATGCTATGTTTGGAATGAATGGATATAAATTTTAAAATTCATTTTTTTGTGTTTAGTGTAACACAAGCTAAAATTTGAAATTCAATTGAATTTTACAAATTTGTGTTTGAAATAAATTCAGAATTGGAAGTTATTATTTTATCTTATTTCTTAAAATATTTTTAATATAATAAGCTTATTAAAATTAAAACTAAAAAAAACACACCATAAACTTGGTGAAATATGTAACATGCGGCTCAAATTTAACAACACTTAGTGGCTAACATTATGTCACTTGTCCTCTTAATGACCATATGTTTGGTCATTGGTTTCCATAAATAACCCCCATCTTTTAGAATTCAAGACACACTAAAAATCTTTTCCTCCCTAGTTTTCAAAATAGAAATGTTCTGGGAGAGATCCAAGTGAGAGTGTATCTAGGTGTAATAGGATTTTAAGTATTGACTAGTACTTTGAGTGAGCTTATAAAGATTTTTCAATGTCATAGTGAAAATTTTCTTACTGCTCTCTAATCGGCGACGTAGGCAAAATTATCGAATCACATTATATCTTAACGTCTTTTATTTTTTTCACTATATTATTTTCTCTACACCGGTATTCTTGTTCCAACAAATTGGTATTAGAGCTTTTGGTTGCAAAAGTGTCAATTTTTCTAAGAAATTTCTAGCATGCTCTGTGGTTACAACATTGTCTAATCTTCCACATTAAAAAAGAATTATTCTTGATCTTCTCACTAGAAGTATCTTTCTTCTATGTTCGATTGTACTATGTATGTCGAATTGTGGTAGTATGGAGGTGCATGTCTAGGGAGATTCTGGATAAGAAAAGATTTAATATTTTAGTGTGTTTGTTGGTGACTCACTTCTCTTTCTTGAAAACTTACCTGTTATACTATTCATGAGCTATGACACTATTCTAATATACAGTACTAGTCATTTGTACTATTGAAAGTTATGGCTACTGCTAAGTTTGATGTGGAGAAATTTAATAGAGAAAATGATTTCAAATTGTGGCAAGTCAAGATGCGGGTCTTACTTGTTCACCAAGGTTTGGCTAAAGCCTTAGAAGGAAAAAATAAGCTATCAATGACCCTATTAGATAGCGAAAAGGACGAGATCATGGAAAAAACATACAATGCCATCTTGTTGTGCTTGGGTGATGAGAATTTGCCAGAAGTTTCAGAAGATAAGACAGTTATATACCAAACTATGGTTAAAGTTGAAAAGCCTATATATGACGAAGTCACTCACCAATTGACTATACTTGAAGAAGAGGCTATATACTCTTTAGATGCAAAAAGGCAAGCCCATTAAAGAGCACTTGGACAAATTTAATAGAATTATTCTTAATTTAAAAAATATTGATGTCAAACTTGGGGAATAAGATCAAGCAATAATTCTATTGTGTTCCTTACCAAATTCCTACGCGTACTTCATCAATATTATGATGTATGACTGCGATATTCGTACCATGTAAAAGGTCAAGACAGTGTTAAACTTGAAAGAGTTGAAGAAAAAGGTATCAAAAAGTAAAATTGAAGGCTTAGCAAAAAGTCTCTTTGTTAGGGGAAGAATAGATAGAAGAAATCAAGAGAGTAGAAGAGGTAGATCTAGGTCAAAATCCAAAATCAGGCCTAAAAAATACAAATGTTTTCACTGTCATAAGGAATGGCATATCAAAAAAGATGGTCCAGAGCGTAAAGGCAAGGAGAAGATTTTTGAATTTGAAAACGCAATTGTAGCAAATGGCTACAACAATACAAATGTTCTTGTAGTCTCAAAAGATGAGTAGATTCTTGATTCTGGATGCTCATATCACATGTGTCCCAATAAGGATTGATTTACTACTTACCAAGCCTTAGATGGGGGCAAAGTCCTTTTGGGAAATAATGCACCCTGCAAGGTTGTTGGCATTAGCACGATTAGAATCAAGATATTTGACGAGATCGTGAGAACATTGACAAATGTCAAGCATGTTCCAGAAATGAAGAAAAATATGATTTCCTTGGGCACACTAGATTCAAAAAGTTATAGCTACAAGGGTGAAGGTAGAGCTATAAGAATCTCTAAAGGTGCTCTAATTGTGATGAAAGGAAAGAAAGAAAATAGTCTTTACACGCTACAAGGAAGCACAATTACAGATACTGTCGCTATCTCCTCAACTATTGATCCTGATGTCACCAAGTTATGGTATTTGTGAATGGGGCATGTTAATGAGAGGGATCTAGTAGAGTTGAGCAAGGAACAATTACTCTATGACCAATAAGTTAGGAAATTAGACTTCTATGAGCATTGTGTATTTAAAAAATAGTGTCGAATAAAATTCAACACTGCAGTTCATCGAACAAAGGGCATGTTGGATTATATGCATTCCAATTTGTGGGGTTCTTCTCAAGTATCTTCCCACGGTGGTGGCAAATATATGCTAACCTTCATTGATGATTATTCAAGGAAGGTATGAATTTTTCATTTTGAAATATAAAAAAAAAGTATTTGTTAAGTTCAAACAGTAGAAAAGCTTGATCTAAAAGTAGATTGGAAGGCATATCAAACGATTGAGAACTAACAACGGTTTGGAGTTTTGTAGTGGTAAATTCAAAAAGTTCTGCAAGAAGCATGGTTTTGTTAGACAACACACGATAAGGCATACTTTACAATAAAATAGTCATACAGAACGGATGAATAGAACTCTACTAGAAAGAATAGATGCATGTTGTCTAATGTTTGATTATCAAAAGAATTTTTTATAATAGTAACAATAATACATACATAATTATGAAATTTTTCATATTAATATATAATAAAATTATTTTTTATGACTTTTCTTATAAAGGTTAATTTATAATTAGTATTGAGTTTAGATAAATTAAAGAAGAAGATTGTGTTCCTGACCCTCTTCCCCCCCCCCCCAAATATATATATATATATATTAAATAACTAAAAGTCAAAGCAAACGTAGAAGTCGTGACGTATTAATTTGAAATTATTTTGGTGGGTTCAATAGGGTTATTATTGGAGCATTTTTCCAACTCAGTTCAACAAAAGAAAGGTTGATTGGAAAGAGGAGAAGAAGAGTGTAGAAAGCAATTGAATCCCCCAAGATTCACGTGTACCTAATGGCAATACCAATGGCAATTGCAATTGCAAGCCCATGCATGCATCCACAAAAGAGTCAACAATCCCACCTTTTCTTTCCTATATCTTATATTCTCTTCTCTCACCTAACCCACAATCCAACCCCCCCTAAGAGCTCCTGATGATGTCTGTCTGGTCATTTGATTCCTAATCTTCACCACTATTTGTTTCGCTAAAAACTCCAATTGCCTCTTCGTTAAAGATAGCGTTTAAAATGTCGGTGCGATGCTTTTACATATATCCGTCTATAGAAAAATTAAGAGCTGCGCTAATTAAAAATATAAAATAAATAGTGAATGGGAAGTTAAAAAGGTGCTTTAAAATTTGATTAATTTGGGTTTTAGAAAAATCCCTCTACCGTATCTATTGATTCAATTCCCACTCTTGAGGAGAGGAGAGGAGCAATTATTAAAAGTGGATTCGATCAGTCTCTATGCCAATCCCATCACTCACAGTCGCAGACAGTTCTCTGTATTGGTGAAGTCATTTGCCGGTAAGGGAAACTGCAGCTTTCTTGTGTCAATTTTTTATTAATTTATTTTTTTTCTTTTTTTTTTTAAAAAAAAAGAGAAATTTAAAATTTCTCAAACGCGACACGATACATATTGAGTAAAGTGATGGGTGGGATAGGAGGGGACCCTCCCCTGGCCTAACATTACACACATATTTATTACTGATCAGCCTCATAATAATAAAAACGAAAATTAATGCTATGTTTGGAATGAATGGATTTAAATTTTAAAATTCATTTTTTTGTGTTTAGTGTAACACAAGCTAAAATTTGAAATTCAATTGAATTTTTCAAATTTGTGTTTGAAATAAATTCAGAATTGGAAGTTATTATTTTATCTTATTTCTTAAAATATCTTTAATATAATACGCTTATTAAAATTAAAAATAAAAACAAAAACACACTATAAACTTGGTGAAATACCCAGAATTAGAATTAGACGGACACACAGTGTGAGCGAGCGTAGGACCTTGGCAATCAAAAATCGCAAGCAGAGAGCAGAAGCAAAATGTGAGGACAGACTGTTTTAAACGTGGAGAAGAAGAAGAAGAAGAAGAATAGTGAAGAAGGTGAGGTCAGCCAATCGTACTTTTATTCTGTCCTTCAAATTTACTTGTTGAGCTGAATTCTATGAAATTAAATTACACATATACAAATAAATTAGATTTGAAAATAAATTTTACAAAATTAATGCATGAGATATAAGAAGATCAAAAACTAAATAAAGTATTTGACGGAGTACAAAATAGGAAATTGAAAAAAAAAAAAAGGGATGTATAGTATAGTATAGTATATAGATAGTAGATACAAAGGGGCGTCTTCCAATTAAAATTTGACCTCTCATAGGAAGAGGGACCACAATTGCTGATAACTCAGCCCCTTAAATTTGCGCAATCATACATCACCGTCTACTCTTTTAGCATTAACTTTTGAGAATGATGAACCAAGAAGATGGTTTGGTTGGTTAGCTGGCTTGGCCAGACCGATCAAAAAATATATATATTTTTTTACCATTTTATTCTTGCATGGTCAATTAAGCACTGTGGTAGATGATGTAAGGGTAAAGTGGTAAAATTGACCCATCAAACAATCTCACATAACGTGAGAAAACAAAATTTAACGTCATTTCTTGTCAATAATATCATCATATGTCTTAAAATTCCAGCGGTATTAGAAAATCCTAAACCTTCAATTATTTCTAGGTATGATATAATTCTTACGTAAGATCATATTATTACAGTAAATAGCAGCAAGAGAGCTTTCCACACAACAGGAAATTAAGATAAACTATGATGATAAATATAAATATTTAAGTTTTCATTTTAATAGAAAAAGGTAACAAATGAATACATTTCTGTATATGCAACCAAAGCTAGGGAGGGATATAAGAGGGTAGATGAAGAAACAAACAAATGAATACTATACTATGGTGTGTAGAGTAGAAGAAGAAGTTGACCTGATATGCTGGGAAAGAGAAGGAAAAGGATTTACAGAAGTTAAAGAAAAGAAAGAAAGATGGTAAAAAAACCAAAATGAATACTCTTTTTCTGGACCTGCATTTACAGACCCGTGTGATGTGATCTGTAAAAGTCACGAACATTTCCTACAACTGTCTGTTTCGGTATTTTACCAAGTCGCAGTATACACTTCTTGTAATATATGTATGTATATATTTATAGTGAGCTTGTCTTCCATATTACCATGGACTTGAGGAACTCCAGGACCTGCATAAATATAACAAAACAGGAAGATAAATGATCAGGACCCAAGCAAACTATACTTGAAAGCACATAGGCACACTTCCGTCTCTCAATTTTTAACAAGAATAAACTTCTCAAAAAAAAAAAGGGCTGGTAGATGAAATTGAAATATGAACCAATATTGGTTCTATTATCTGGAAGTTTATTAGTTCTTTTTTAGAATATCATCAATTCAATATTCTCAAGTCCAAAATGGTATGATTAGTCTTCCGAACAATATATGGCAATTCCTGCCGCAACCAAAGCCTACTTCCAGTTAGAAACTAGTACCTCTAATGGGTCCCTGAGAGAGTAAAACGCATTGCTTTCCTGGGGCACAGAAGATACTAAGATGCCAAAACCACAATTTCCCTCCCTCAAAACCTGTAACAAGTCAATAACCTTGCTCTGTTACATTGTCCAGACTGAAAAGCATATGAAATCACCAGACAACAAACTGAAATAATACGTAGGGGGAAGTCCGGCATTACCTTAAATGCATCTTCATCGGTCCGGTCATCGCCAACATATATTGGCAGCACATCATCACAAGAACTTAGCCCTGCATCATTTAAATTTTTACAATGGTTAGAGGGAAATAACATTTTTTTTTCTTTCCCTTAACCCCCAGCCAATTGAATTGTTTAACCCCTATAAAAGGCACAATTTACCCACCCAATGATTCAAGTAAGAACTCAACCGCTTTGCCCTTGTCCCAGTCAAGCACGGGCCTGACCTCAAGAACCTGAAAATTTATTAAAGAGAGCAAAAATTAGAGTGACTGGAAAAACAAAATGAGCCAAGAGTCTAATAGACTTTTGAACTGAATCAGCTACTAAGTTTGTCTTTGAGAGAAACCTTCCGCCCATGCGTCAATCGTAGACGGGGGTAGTCTTTTAGTGTTTCAACAACAGGTTGCGCAACTGTTTTCCACAACTGAAATAACGGAAGAAAGCACATTACAGAAGATCCACAGTCGCTAAACTGAGGTGCTACATAAATAGCTTATTCTGTTTTTGCTACCTGGTATAACCCTCTTACCTTCTCATCCACATTACGGTAGTGTACGGATACACAGAACTTATTATTCTCCACTTTTGCTCCTTTAATTTCTTTTGTTTTCTTAACAAGGGATCTGTAAACCTAATCAAGCATGGGAGAATCAGAAAGCTTTTATATTATAAAAGGAAATATTAAAACTTGTATGCTACCACAGATATCATATACATTAATTCAACAAGTCATTTACTCACCTCATTTATCATAGGTAAAAATTCACTAGCAGGCTGGAACAAGTTAACTCCCTTACCCTACAGGCACAAGAAACAAAACCATAACAACTACTCAAGCACACACAAAAAGCATCTCAAAGGAGCAAAGATAATAGGAGGTGAATATAGGTGAGCCAGAAAGGTCTGCGTTTGGGCCTATTACCTGCTTGTCAGTTGATCTAACACAGTTTGTTTGGTTATTAGACACCGGCGGCACAGGGCCCATAATGTCCATCCCATGACTGCCAGCATAATAGAGTTCTGCCAGCCCTACAAACTCGTACACCTGAATAATTAGGGGCAGGTGTAAATGGAACAAGTTACAAACCAAAGCAAAGGTAATCAGAAAGTAGAGCTGAATATATAATAAAAAAATGACCCAGAGAAGCGGTTATAATGACGACAAGGCTTTAGTGAAAAATAACAACTATACCTTGTCACGGCTTCTCCCGCTGATGATTGCTGTTGGGAAATATTTTGCCACATTCCTCACAGCAGCACGCATCTGGGTATGTCATGAACCATCATCACTAAGAATTTCAGAGAGGATGCTTTTATAGTAATGTGCATTTTTATAAGTCAAAAGTTACAAAGAGCAAATACTCACAGCAGTAGACATGAAAGCAGAGTCTGGATTGTCTACAATGGGCGAAAGAGTTCCATCATAATCCAAAAACAATGCTATTCGCTTTCCCTTTGCATAATTTGTTATTTGCACAAAAGATTCAAGTGCTGAGGGATACTTGAGCTGCGGCACCAAAAGTCAATGATCAAATAAATTCTAGTACTGGATGAAGTAGGCAGCTGAATCTCAACCAAATGAAGGTGGCAAATTACCGTCCAATTACTATAAGGAACATCAGTATCAGAAGATACCAGTTCAGCACCAGAATCCTTGGACTTCCTCTTATGGGTTGGAGATGAGGACTTCATCCCATCCAGCCAAGAGCTGGACCGAACATCATCAAGCACAACAGGCTTAAAGAGTCCAGGAGGAAGAACTACACCTTGGGGTGAACAAAGACTAGAATGAATAATGCTTCTTGATTTGTTCATGGGTGCAGGATCAGTGAGAACAGGAGCATTATGATTTGATTTCAGGTCCATCTGTATGAATTTGTCGAGCAAAGTATAGCTGAGAATACCAGGGGCTTATTTTGCAAATGCAAATCAGTTGATTTCCAGAACCCAAATAGTACAAGTATTTTAGACAACCCTCTTGTCAGTTAAAAAACACTTCTTCAAGTTTTTCTAGTCACTTTTGGTTGGAGAAAAGTCCATCAACTGTGAGACCCCTGAAAACTAGTGATATAAAAAATGTCAAAATGAAGCATCATTGAAGATTACAGAGTAGCAAAATCTGTCAAGCAGAACTATAGTTCAGTCTTACATGTTAATCTTCTTCAGACCATCAAATGCGGCAAAAACCAGACAACAGAAGACATCTGCAAAAAGCGCATGTGGGCTAAACAGGTAAGCCGTTGGACAGCTTCAGGATTCAAACAAAAAATTTACTTGCTTCCTCAAGGCTTGGAACTAAATAGGTATGTAAAGTGCACAAAGTTAAGAATGTTATTAGAAGTTGAATCATACTGCTTGGGTATCATAAACAAGCAGTATACCTAACAACGAAAGCATAAGTCATAAAGGAGGGACAGTAAAGCTGCAGAGAAACGAGAAACTGATCTCACATGTAGAATCATTTCTGAGAAAAACTACAAGCAAATGACTAATACTCAAGATAGTTGAAGGAACCAAAATATGTACAAACCTGTAAGCTAAAAAACAATTGGATCTGGCCTACTCATTAGAAAATATAGATGTCTTATTACCAAATAATGTCCCAATAGGCACAAAATTTTAAATATTTTTCCAATGTGGAAGGACGAAAGAAAACGACGTGTCCACTTTTGAGAACCCCTTCCACTCCTTACTTTGATGTGTAGTCTTCTTCATATCACATATATTCATGGGAAAAGAGGATTTACTAAAAACTACAACCATATTCTTCAAGCTAGTTGCAGTAATTAATGTATCTGAAAAAAAAAAAATGTATCTTGAATGTGGAGTTGAAATACATTGGATAGTTTCATCTGGCAATCTGTTTTTTAACTGGAAATACAATCACATAAACTTTCTCCAGTCAATCCACATGTTTTTTTTTTTTTTTTCTCTAAAATTGAGCACAATGAACACAAACATGTGAGAAACGTTACGGTGCCAAAGTTCAGAAGAGGAAACTAGTTATGAATGGAAAAGTAGCAGTACCCAACCAGGAAGAGAGGTGTTAAGTATAGTTAAGCACCAACTCAAAAACGCTACTGTTTTGAACCAGGGATGGAAGGCCAGGTGGCAACCACACACTAGCTTCTCCAAAATATTGTCGTTTTGGAGCCCGTGTTCTTGGATGGCCCAAAACGGCAACCTCCCTCGTCGTTTTGGTTTGTGGCTCGTTTGATTCTCCCGTAGCATTTTATCGGTTTGCCTGGTACTATGAAAGTCATTGATCTAATCCCCAACGCCTATCTCCACCATTAGTTTGCCTCATACCCTACTTATTTATATCCCTCTATTTCTCGAGATTTGTGCAAGGAAGAAAGCAAGAAAAGTAGTCTAGTAGTTTAGGGTTTCCTCTCATTTTGTGTGTTCATGTTCTTCATTTCCTATGGTTCTGTAGGTATGCCTTCTGATTTGTTTGTAATCTTTGGGTATTTTTGTTAGAGAACCAGTGAGTGTATAAGTGAGGATGAAAGTTTGTACAGTGAGGGTGTAAACATTTTTTGACTAGTGCAGTGAGCTCTTCTCGCCACAGCTCAACGTAGATGTAATCCTATTTTTTATGGTGTACCATGGTAAAATCTTGTTATGTTCTTTTTCACTTTCTTTACTGTTTTATGTGTGCATATATTTGTGCTTCCAGCCTTCGAATATTTGTTTCAGATTCGTTTGATTCTAAGTGTTAGAGGTGGTCGAGCCTATTGCTCGTCCCAACAAGAGGTCTAGATTCAATCAAGGACCCCAACAAAACATGGTTTATATACCAATACCATGTAAATGCAAAGGTTAAATGAGTTCAAAATTTATTGCCAGGAACCGTGAATAATTTGAATCAAGAAGAAAGATTCATGAAAGACTACAAAGTCTATGTGGTATTTGTCGTACTCATTATTATTACCATCAGACAATTACTTAACTGATTGTCCCACGTAACCAAGTTGAAAGAAATCAACTAATCTAAATATATCAGAGATGAATTAAAGAATGGTGGCAGAAAAAAGTATGACATGGGAATTCCAATCGTTCTGGCATTCTTTTGCACCTGTATAGTTGTGGTGGGTAGACGGGTGTGCCGATGAGTAAGGCGAGGAACAGTGTTTGGCAATGGAAACTGGCCCACACAACTTGATATTTTTATTAAAAGTTTTTTATCTCACATGGTTGAGACCCAACAGAAGCATATGCAACCATATAGCATGGGCCAACAGATGACTGGAATTATTAATATATGGACCCAATATGGCAATAATCAGTATTAAAGTTATAGCAATAATAGAAAAATGAAATTTTGAAGTTTTACTGGACTATTGTACTGTTGCAAGCATATAACAACTACAAGAATTAATACAAGTTCTCCTTCGAATCGAGTAACATGAGGAGAAAAAAAAAAGAAAAATAAAGATTAAAAAAAAGAAATTCTAATTACTGGAATAACTCGCAAGAACTGATGCAGAATATCTCTGCATCATAACAAGCCTAAAAATATTGTGAGTGGCCCCATATGTGAATGAAACATCTTTTCCAAGTTGAAACACCAAATTATGAAATCTTTAACCTTTTCTATTGTTTATTCTCTGATATAAAGAGTGAGAGGGATTAAGACGTGGTATGTGGACAACCATTTCTCATTCATAACACATTGGAATACGGTGGCTGACAGATCATGTAATTTATAAAAGAAAAGGACATATACAAATTGAAGATGAAAACAACGACTATATCACCATCAACTCATCCAAACACAGCTCTATGGTATGCAAAGCAAAATCAAGTCAACAAGATCTGTCTTGCGGTTGGGGAAAAACCATAAAATTGAACCAATTGGGTATGGAACTAGCACCAGAAATTTGGTATGATACCCCACATGAAGCTGATTAATTAGAGAAAAAGAAAAAGGATGCACAACCCCTGCTAATATCTGCTTGTTTGAAAGAAAATATTTTTTTCCCAGATTGCTCCGGACATGGCTAAGAGATGAGGAGAGGGGGAGAGAGATATGTTCCCTTTGTGTAAAATGTTCCAGTTTAATTAGAAACTACAAATCCATTGCACCAAAAGTTTCAATAGCCCGAAAGGTAAGGCATTGAAATCGAATAAAACAAAACAAGATAAAAATTTAGTCTCAAGAAATAGAATCCAGAGAACCAAGAAAAACACGCACCTAAAAGAGGAAGGAAAAAAAAAAAAAAAGAAAAAGAACTCCCTAACATTTATATCAACGACATTATGTCCAAAGCTACCAAATACGAGTGACGGCGTACCTATTTTGATCTCCAATGCGAAATCGCAAAAACCTCAGTCAAGAACCCAAACCTGCGAAAGAAATGTAGGTTTATCAGATCCAAAACCTTTCAACAACAGCCAAACAAGAAAACTACACAACAAAACGAAAAACAAATGGAACCTCCACACGCAAAAGGGAATGGCAATGGCGAGACGACGACGATATGTCGATGACGTCACCTTTCGAACGACGAGAAGCTGCCGCGGAGAAACGAGACCAAAACCCTAGAAGTTTGCAGAAGAGGAAGAGAGAGGGGCTTATATATATATATATATATATATTTGTATGTATGAATCAAAGTATTTGAGGTTGCGAGAAAACTCAGAGAGAGAGAAAGATGGAAGAGAGATATGAGAGGGGGAGAGACGGTTATATATAAGAGTTCCGGAAGTGCTAAAAAGGAAAGGCCAATTAGAAAACACAGTGGTTGGTTGAATCCCCCGTAACTAGAATCTGAAATTTCTCAACCAATAATCTCTCTCTCTCTCTCTCTCTCTCTATCGCCCGCATTTCCACGCGCGTGCACAACACCTCGTAACTTATTCTGACATGATAAAAGTTTTACCCTTTTTATAGACAATTAAGATAAATTTCTTATTTTACTTTCACTCCAAAGATATTGTCTCGTACCCATATGGTATAAAATATATTAAAAAAAGTAACATATAATTTATTTTATTTTTAGAGTATTACTATTATTTTTCAATTTGGTAACAAAGTGCGTGCAGGGCAAGCGACCCTCGAGGCCCGTGGCGGAACTTGTTATTTTGGACGAATTCTTTAAGCCAACTGGTAAACCCACAGATTTAAAAATTCATTTCCTATTTTTTAACAATGCTAATTGACATATATAAATGTGTGTGTATATTTGGCAGCTGAATATTATTTTAGTAATAAAAACCGCCAACTGACTGGGGGAGATCCTGGAAGAAGACGCTGTCCACGTGTAAATTGACCAGTGGCCCCGCATTGAGCGTAAGGACGCCTGCGTTCGTGTCAGGGATGACGTGGCCACGTTTCCCTGCGGGTCCCGCCACGTAGGCTCCTCCATCTGTCGTTGTCACGTCGCTTTCGCTCACAGCTGGCTGGTCGTCGGTTCACGGTCGCTGACGCCCCCCCTCGGCCTCCGTGATTGGGCCACGTGGATCCAATAAGGGGCTTGATCGTGGGCCCCGTATCCTGGCCCGGAGAAATAGTAGCCACGGAAATTACACGTAGCGGGGACAGCGGGGCCCGGAGATCGCGAGTGGTGGCGGTTTCATCGACTGCGACGAGCGCGTAGCGTATAAGCGTGCGCGGAGGTGGGAGCTGTGGGGCCCGCATGTCCGAGGTGACGGTGAAACGACGCAGCGAAGAGGAAAAATGCGGGAAGGTGAGATTTTGGCCGTTTTTGGACGCTTCCCCTCCGGGTACGTAAGGGCTGTGCGGTTGCTTTTTTTCTAAATTCAGATACCATTTCGGTAAACCTCTTTAAGTTTATAAATTTAATAACATGACAAACACGTGTGTATTTTTATTTAATTTAATAATTATTAAATGTTATGTGGGTTTAGGAAAAATTATAATCACTTTTCTAAAAAAATATTATTAATTTTATAAGAGTGTACAAGTCTCTTTCCTTACCTTCCCTTGAGCACCACTGTTGCCTGTTGGGTATTAGCCAAATGGCCATTCCTAAAAACATGTGATGAAAGCATCAAAATGAGGGGTTTGGAGGAGTTGTATGCATCATAGGACACTCTTTAGTCCATTCCCATTTTGAATTCAAAAACAAGACTTTGTCAAATTCAATCCATTCATAGATTGAGATTTTTATGGCTACAAAACTGAATGTTAGTTATCCAAAAATTGAAAATTAAAAAGGGAATTGAATGCAAATTATTAAAAATATTATTTAGATGTTTGAATTTAATATTTATGATGATCTTCTATATTAAGTTATTTTGTATTTTAGGTTTGAGATTAGTTTGGTTATTATATTTATAATAATGACTAAATAAGTAAATGTATTTTTAAATTTGAGATATTTTGTTTATTATATTTTAAAAAGTGTTACATAGGCTATTATACTTTTAAATTTAAAGTCATATTAATAATTATGGTTAATATCTATTTAACGTTATTTAATAATATTTTTAACGCCAATTCTATTTTTAATTAAAATAATTTCAGTATGTTGCAAAGCTAATTCCCCCCCCCCCAAAGTAAAAGTCACTTTTGAAATAAATAATAATATATTAAAACCACAAAAACTAATACAATAATATATTATTAAACATTTTATATAATAAAACTATTAATTTGGAAAACAAAATAGAAATAAATATTATTGTGTAGTGGGCATACCAATGGGAGTAATGGCAGCCGAGAAAGGGTGGTTGAATGAACAGAATGGTCAGTGGCCAGCTGAACACTTTCCAGAAGGTCAAAACTAGAAATGTTCTAGAAAGGGATTCCCTCTACCCTTTCTTGTTTGGTTGGTCAGAAAAGGGACAGGACCCTGGAAAATCAAATGTCGGTTCTCTTACTTTTTCTCATAGGGCAAGTCTTGGAACAGCGAGTCAGTCAGACTGCTTGGATGACTGAAGCAAGTTAATTTTAGATCTCTGGGATTGGTGGGATATTCAAATCATTCATTTACGCAACCAAACCACCCCCCCCCCCCCTTCTCTTTTCTAAAGGCACTTTTCTTTTTATTATTATTTTAATTCATAAGTGTCACCTTAGGAAGCAACCCACCCACGTAGACTTGGTTGAAACTTGAAAGGTATTCATCTTTAGGATTTTCCTATAATTAAATCGCGGATTACAGATGGTGCTGTAGAAAATGATGAAATAACAAAAATGTAACTCACTTAATCGTAAACTTATCTTTCAAGCTGCTTCCTCTCCCCATTCTCTCTCTTTCCCTCAATCAAGTCTAGCAATTGTCGCTATATCTTGCTATATCTTCGCTTTCCCTAAGAACAAAATCATGATAAATCACATTAAATATCACAAAATTTTGATCTTTTTTTTAATTTAATCGCTAAATTTTAATTTCTTGCAAAGTGATAATAAAATTTTAAAAAATTTTACAATGTGATCACTAAAGTGATTTTTTAATAATTTCTATCTGAAATTACTGACGTGGCGATGATGTGGCTATTGCCACGTCAGCAATTTTAGTGAAAAATTATTCAAAAATCACTTTTAATGACCATATTATAAAATATTTTAAAATTTTATTATCACTTTATAAGAAATTAAAGTTTACTGATCAAATTGAAAAAGACACAAAAATTTTGTGACCTTTGATATGATTTATCCAACAAAATCAACTTAATTACCATTTGAGAGCCTTTCGATACCCTTATCAAAAGAAGTCAAACCAAACTAAATATATAAAAATATATACTATAAGAATAACAATATAAATCTATTAGTGAACCAAAATAACGGGAAGAGATGTTCAATGACTTTCGACCAACTCTAAATTCGATCAAATTGAAAATAAAAAATTTAAATCAAAGTTCAAACCAAATAAGGGCAAGAGGAAATTAATCTGATTTACATGTTACATATAATTAGGGTTGTAAATGAGTCAATTCATTAGCGAGTGGCTCGTTTGCGATAGAAGGAAGGAGGACAACTACGACGGCAAATGACAACAGCAACGATCAATTTAGAAATTGGAGGTGACAATCAATCTGGACTTACTCCTGCTTACGACAACGATGATCGATTTGGAAGCTAAACCGACCACTGATCTAGACTTCCTCTCGCTCAGGGCCTTCTCACAAAAAGCGACCGACGACCTTTTGTTCTTGTTGGCTGTGATGTCTTTTGCTAGCTACATTCTCTTCATTGTTGGTCGCTTAAGCCAGCTCCATCAATGTTAACGATCAGCCATCAAACTTCCAGATTCGACCCTCTTCCAGATCAACCTCCATTGCCACTTCTAACTTCTAGATCGCTCGTTGTCTCCAGGCTAGCATCATCATCGTCAACGTCCCTGTCCTTTGCCTATCTTCCTTTGTAAATATATCTATAACACACACACATATATATATATATAACACATATGTAACATTATTTTAGTTTTTTTATTTTTTTTTTACACACATGCATGCGTGGTCCGCTCAAAATATTTTAAAATGTTATGTGACATGACACATCAGTGGGTTTTGGACGCCGACTAATAGAATCCAAGTCATGATTAAAATTGCAACCAATTAATCAAATCGGAACAAGTTTTGACAAATTTAAGCTGAGCTTGTCAACCTTTTGTCAAGCCAAATCCAAGCTGAGCTCGAGTTTAAGCTCAAGCCTACAAATTGATTTGTGGGCTCAGTTTTTTATCCAAAATAGAATTAGATAAAAAAGGATTAAAAATTAATTTTTTCTAAAATTCTTCAAACTGAAGATAAAACCAAACTTATTCCTAGTCCGGTCCTATTCAATTTTTCGATTCAAACCAAACTTATTCTTAGTCCGGTCCTATTCAATTTTTCGATTCAAATCAAAATTTAAACATCCTTAAATAATCAAGAATAGAAAATGAACGTAAAATCAACCCAAAACTATTTTATCTTTTTCAATTTTTCTCTTCCTAATCCATTGCTTCCATTTGCGGGTGTTGGCTTACTTTTCACATACCCTTTTCGATGCATAGGTCATTCTAAGTAGTCTAATTTAGGTTTTTTAGAATTTATAATGACGATAACACGAAATTGTGGAGTCCCCCATGACAAATCCAACTCAATGTCCTGATGACTTTGACCGTAAACATCATCATTAGTTATATATATAACTTTAATATTGCATACATATAATTAAATTTTCATATTTCAAAAATTGACATGATCTCCAGAATAATGTATTAAATGTAACATTGGGTGGGTGGGCGTATCTTCATTTTATTTTTAGTCAGTTAGGTAAATCTTCATTTTCTATTAATTAACCATATGCTTTGACTATTATTTGAGACTAATTAAATGATTTCTTTGGGTAGCATGTAACACCCCAACACGAACACAATAACAATAGTTTAAAAAATTAAGAAGAAGAAGGACAACAACAATAACAACAAAAGTTTTAAAAAAATGTATTTCACTTTGAGTGAAAATATCATAATTTATATATTTTTTAAATTGGCTAAAGACATTCATGCTGTTGAATTTGGAGCGTTTAATCAATTCTGCCTCTAAACTTGAAGAGGGGGGGAGGGGATCTATTGTGCCTTTTAAGTTTTAAATTGGGATCTATTACACACCTAAAATCTTAAATGCACATGCATGACATATACATGTTTGGATAATTTTTTTTATTAATACAATATATATATGTTGATGTTTATGTTAAATATAGTGGTTATTATATATTAATACAATATATATATATTATATACACAAAAATAAAGGTAGACGTTGACCATGGAGGATGGAGGAGGCGACAGACATAAAGAAGGCAAAGATAGAGGTTGGAGACAACAGCTGCTATGGATGGATTTGGAATCAATGGTTAATGGGGATGGGGTTGGAGGTGACAATTGGTGGTTGCCATGGAGAAGATGGAGGCACTGATGACAAATGAAGGCAATGGTGGAGGAGAATTGCAATTGAATGAGAATTGGAGTTGGAGGAGACCTAGGGGTTGCGGGCACTTACATATATATAATAATAATATGAAGGGAAGAATGGAGAAGGGACTGAATGGGAGAAGAACAAATAGAGAAGGCAGAATCAAAGAAGCCAAGGATCCTCAATTGAAGATGCAAGAACACCAATAGCAAACAGAGGTAGTGATCGAAGGTGAACGAATGGAACAACGAGCAAGCAAAAAAAGTGGCGGCGACGGTAATGGTGGGTCATGGTTAAAAAGAGTGATAGAAGAAAATGAGGCCAGAGAATGACGACAAAAAATGAGAGAGAGAAAAAGAGAGAGACCTATTTCATCATTCACTCTTTTTAATTGCATGTGATTTCACGTGTAGCTTTTACTGGACATTGAGGTATATGATAGATTTAAAATTTTGATTTAAAATATGTAATAAGTTCAAATATAGAACTTGAATGACACAATTAGTTTAGCGCCTCAAGTCTGGGGCACGTTTGTGCCTTAAGCCTTTTTTAAATTCTGAAGCATTATCAACTGCCATAAATAGAATTAACAGTTGTTGTATTTGGCTGGGCATAGAATAAACTTACCATCAATCTACAGTAATTCTATGAATAAGCCGCCATTTTGAGATTGATATTGTTATTTATTTATTATTATTTTTATATACATTAATAAGATTAACTCAAACTTAAGTCTATTGATTGCTTGATAAAGGAAAATCACCCTATTGAAATGACTGTTAGAATTCCTTTCATGTCAAAGATATTTTACTGGTCCATGCCAAGCAAAGTCATTTGTCAGCTGCAGCCGACAGTGTTTGACGACTAGGGTGACAATGTTCGAAGAGGGAGAAGTGGGTGGAGACGACGATGTCTACGAGAGAGAGAGAGAGAGAGAGAGTTGGTTGTGTGAGACAAAGGGAGAGAGATGGTTTTGAGTCATTTGTTACAAGGGCAATTTGATCATTCAATTACCCCTATAAATCAATCTATAAAAGTTTTTCTGTATAAATAATATAATTCTTTCTAAAAATATATGATAAAGCATCAAAGTTGTAGGTCCAGTTCAGAGGAGTTGTATGCATCATAGGATACTCCTTAGACCATTCCCATTTTGAACCCAAAAACAAGACTTTGTCAAATTCAACTCATTCATAGATTGAGACTTTTACAGCTACAAAACTGAATGCTAGTTATCTAGAAATTGAAAACTGAAAATTAAAAAGGGAATTGAATGCAGATTATCAAAAATGTTATTTAGACATTTAAATTTAATATTTGTGATGATATTTTATATTAAGTTATTTTGTATTTTAGGTTTGAGATTAGTTTGGTTATTATATTTATAATAATGACTAAATAAGTTAATGTATTTTTAAATCTGAGATTATTTTGTTTATTATATTTTAAAAAGTGTTACATAGGCTATTATACTTTTAAATAATATTTTTAACGCCAATTCTATTTTTAATTAAAATAATTTCAGTATGTTACAAAGCTAATTTGCCCCCCAAAGTCAAAGTACTTTTGATATAAATAATATATTAAAACCACTAAAACTAATACAACAATATATTATTAAACATTTTATATAGTAAAACTATTAATTTGGATAACAAAATAGAAATAAATATTATTGTGTAGTGGACATACCAATGGGAGTAATGGCAGCCCAGAAAGGGTCGTTGAATGACAGAATGGCCAGTGGCCAGCTGAACACTTTCCAGAAGGTCAAAACTAGAAATGTTCTAGAAAGAGATTCCCTCTACCCTTTCTTGTTTGGTTGGTCAGAAAAGGGACAGGACCCTGGAAAATCAAATGTCGGTTCTTACTTTTACTTTTAGGGCAAATCTTGGAACAGTGAGTCAGTCAGACTGGTTGAATGACTGAAGCAAGTTAATTTTAGATCTCTGTGACTGGTGGGATATTGAAATCATACATTTATGCACCCCCCCCCCAGCCTTTTTCTAAAGGCACTTTTCTTTTTATTATTATTTTAATTCATAAGTATCACCCTAGGAAGGAACCCACCCACGTACACATGGTTGAAACTTCAAAGGTATTCATCTTTAGAATTTTCCTATAATTACATCGCGGATTACAGATGGTGCTCTAGAAAATTTTGAAATGTCAAAAATATCACTCACTTAATTGTAAAATTATATTTTCTTTTCTTTGGCCACTTCCTCTTTCCATTCTCTCCCATTCCGTCAGTCGCCTCCAACAATTGTCTTTTGCGCTCTGGTCATAGTTATAATATTCTTTTTTTTTATTAATTTTATAATTAAATAGAGATATTTTTATCATTTTAATTATTTTTTATAAGTTAAGACATAGTCTCAAATGTATTAATAACATTTTCTTTCATCTTAATTAGGTGATTTTTCTAGGGAAGTTGATTTAGGTCTATTTCGAGTGCACCTCCCGGGTCTGCTGATTTAGCTCCATTTTGAGTGCCCCACCCCTAAAAAAACTGATAGAACTAAATCAATTTGATTGCCATTAGTGAGGCTTTGGATATTAGGGGTGTTCAAAAAAATCGATGCACCGCAGAAATCGGCCAGACCGAACCGAACCAGACCGAACCGGTCGATTTTTTTATTTTGCGGTCGAAAACGGTTTGAAGACTGTCCAAACCGCGCGGTTCGCGGTTTGGACAACCAGGCGGTTCGGTTAAAACTGAACCGCCCAGAAAATAATAATAATAATAAAAAAAATAAAATATATTAATATATAAGGTCACCCTTCAGGCTTCAGCCCGTGCAACCCCCTCCCTCACCCGCAACCCTAATCCCTAATGCAAGTTTTTTCATGGCCGTTCCCTGGAATTAACTCGTTTTCTGGATGAATCTTTGTTGGACAGGCGCATTTGAAGGAGATATTTCGAGAGTTTTGGAAGACATCTGAACTACAGAGATCAGTTTCTGTGTTTGAAAGATCGGAATTGAACTAGAATTTCCATTGTTCAAGCTTTGGGTAGCCGCCATTTTCTTCGAAATCCACTGTCAATCTACATTTTCTCAATCACGGGGCTCCAAAGCCGAAGTTTTCTTCGAATCCCCCGATTCTCCGTTTTCCAACTCCCAACGGCTGACCAAAAAGGGCAGATTATTCGTTCAATCCAAAAGAGAAATCGAAGGTATGCAATCTAACCTCTCGCAGAATCGGGAAAAAATGGAGAATTTTTTGTTTGATCTTCGCAATTGACTTGATGATTAGATATTGTTCTGCCTCGTCCTTTGCAGCTCCACAAATTGTGTTGGCGAAATCAATTTTTGTCAGCATCTGATTCATTTGTGTCGAGAGATACGGAGATTATCGGCGCAAAGAAGTTGAAGATTTCAGGTAATGCGAGGTTGATCCTCCCCTCCCCCCAACAGCAGATGCCGATCCTTCATTTTTCCGTTGTTCTTCACAGAGGGTTTGTATTTCAATCTGGAGTTGTAGTATTTTTCAAAAAGATTTGCATTTTGGTTCTACCAAGTTTCCCTCTTTCGTTCAGATGGCTTTTCCAAGGTCTTCTATTTCTCAGCAGCCAATCGGTTTCTCTGCCCCTATCTCCTCTTTCTCGCACGTTCATCCTTTTATTGGGTTTTCGTTTATGATTTGGTTGTTTGCTTTTACTCCGAGCCTATGTTTGGTTCATTTTTCTCAGAATTTTTTCTTTTCTTTTGAGAAATTTTCAGCTGCAATCCGCCATTGATTCTGCAACTCTATCTGCAATTACTCTTTTTGGGATTTCTACCTTCAAAACATACTTCTAGGAGTCGGAAGCCTCCTCCTCTTCTATTTTCCTCCCTTAACTACTTTGAGATCATTTTTCCAAGTCACGCTGTTTGATTGCCAAGAAAATGCTGGAAAATAGAAGCTGAAGATAATTTAAGGCACTTGTATTAGATTTTCAAACCGCGGTAAACCGCACCAAATCAGACCGCAAATGCGGTGCGGTTTGGTGCGATTTGGCCGCACCCAAACCAGACCGCGGTTTGGTTTGGTTGGAAAACCGCACTAGTGGTTTGGCTTGCTGAAAATGGTTTAGATCGGCCAAACCGCACCGTGAACACCCCTATTGGATACCCTTATAAAAAGAAAGTCAAACCAAACTAAATACATAAAAACTTAGACTATAAGAATAACAATATAAATCTATTAGTGAACCAAAATAATGGGCAGAGGTTTTCAATCACTTGGATCAAATTGAAATTAAAAAATTTAAACCAAAGGTCAAACCGAATAAGGGTGAGAGGAAATGAGATTAAATTAATCTGATTTACATGCTACATACAATTAGGGTCACAAATGAGTCGATTTATTCATGAGCGGTTCGGTGTTCGACTCGATAAAAACTTATTTGATTTCATTCGTAATAAACAAATTGAACTTGAACCTAATTTTGAATTTCAATTTGTAAATGATCAAAGATTAAATTCAACTCAATGAAACTCATCTTATTAAAGTTTGTGAACATATTTAATTAAAGACACGTAAATACAAATAGACTTGATTAAAGATTTGTAAATATACCCGATTAAAAGTTCATAAATAAGTCGTGAACAAGTTCATATATAAATACATTAATACATTTATTTATAATTTTATAAATATATTATTTTATATAAATTATCAAACTTTGAATTATTTTAATAATATAATTAATTTGAATATGTTTAATAATTATATATATTAATTTAATTATTTGATATAATATACTATATGTATATATAATAAAGAAAAAGAATAAATTATGTTTAAATAAAATAACAAGTTTTGACAAATCTAAACTCATTTTATCAACCTTTTGACAAGTCAAACTTAAGCTGAGCTCCAGCCTACAAATTGTGGGCTCAAGTTTTGATCCAAAATAGAAGTAGATCAAAAAAGACTAGAAATTGATTTTTTAAATTCTTTAAATTGAAGACAAAACCAAACTTATTTTCTGTCCGATCTAATTCAATTTTTTGGTTTAAATCAAAATTTAAACACCTTTAAGTAAGGAAAAATAGACAATAAGCGTAAAATCAACCCAAAAACACACTAGTTTCAAATATTTTGGCCCCAGCCTACAATGATCAACAGACTCGTTTAAATATCGAACTTAAATAGAGATAAGGCATCTGGCCTATTTTTTCTTTTCAATTTCTCTCTTCTCAATCCAGTACTTCCATTTGTGGGTTTTTCTAGAATTTATAGTGACAATAACACAAAATTGTGGAGTCCCCCACGACTAATCCAACTCAATGCCATGATGACTTCGACCATAAACATCATCATTAGTTATATATATATATAACCTTAATATTGCATAAATATAATTTAATTTTCACATTTCAAAGATTGACGTGATCTCCAAAATAATGTATTAAATGTAACATTGGGTGGGTAGGCGAAGCTTCATTTTATTTTTACTTGATTGGGTAAATCTTCATTTTCTATTAATTAGCCATACGCTTTGACTACTATCGGAGAGTAATTAAATCATTTCTTTGGGTAACATGTAGCACCCAACATGAATACGATAACAACAATTTAAAAATTAAGAAGAAGAAGAAGAACAATAACAATGAAAATTTTAAAAAAATGTATTTCACTTTCTATGAAAGATATTATAATTTATATATTTTTTAAATTGACTAAGGACACATCTATGGCATTGAATTTGGGGCGTTTAACCAATTTTGCATCTAAATTTGAAAATGAGAGGACCTATTGTAATCCTTAAGTTTTAAATTGGGATTTATTACACACCTAAAATCTTAAATGCACACGTGACATATACGCGTATGGACAAAATTTTATATTAATATAATATATATGTTGATGTTTATCTTAAATATAGTGATTGTTGTATATTAATACAATATATATATATGTTATATATACACACAACGATAAGGGTAGACGCTAACCATGGAAGAGGGGATGGAGGAGGCAACGGACATAGAGAAGGCAAGGGTGGAGGTTGGAGACAATGGCTGCTGTGGATGGATCTGGAGGCGATGATAGATTAGGATAGGGTTGGAGGCAACAATTGGTGGCTACCATGGAAGAGATGGAGGCACCACCGACAAATGGAGGCAGTGGTGGAGGAGAATTGCAATTGAATGAAAATTGGACTTGGAAGAGAACTAGGGTTTGTGTGCACTTTTATATATATATATATAATAAAACAAAAAGGTTTTTGAATTATATAACACAAATGTGAGGGGGACATTTTTTCAATAGTTGAGATGAGTTTTGAAGAATATCAATGGTTGAGATCAGCTTATTTCCCCCCGCCCCAAAACCATCCCATCCTCTACGCACGCGTGCACACACACTCATACTCCATCTCTGCCCACCACTGGTCGTTTTTTCCTCCGTTATCACTATCCGCCTCATCACCCATCATTGCTGGAGATTGCAATGCTATGGCCCTCAACTTCGCAAGCACCATTGGCCATAGCTACGATGAGAATCGACCCATGGCCGAGAAAAATGACTCAACCGATCGGCAACATTGAACCCACTACAATGACCATTGCCATGGCAAACACACGGGGAGAAAACGGCCACGACGAACACAAAAGGAGAGGGTGGCGAGCATGGCCGCCGGTGACGAGGAAAGTTTTAAAACGATCAGCAATGGCAGACACCTAGCGAACACGGCAAACGACCTTTCATCGCTGACCAACCAACCAAGACAATGAAGAAGGCAATAGGTCGTGACTCATGAGGAAGGCCATGAAGAGAATACTCACAACGGAGAACACCCACAAATCGCGCCTACAGTGGAAAAGAAAAGACCCATCACGTGACCCATAACCGGCAACATCACCAAGCGAACAGCCACTGCCATAGCCGGAGAACACCCACATCTCCCATGTTTGCCGGTGACGTCGATCGACCTCCAGATCTGCTTCCTCGCTCTCGCCATTGACCCAACCTTTATGATCTCTCTCTCTCTCTCTTAGAGACCCAAATCGATGAACAGTACTCAAAAACATATTTTCAGTGACAGAGAGAGTTGGGATCAACCATTTCAAACACAAAACCAACGTTGAGACGAGATCGATCGAAGAAGCTTTGGGCAACGACCATGGCGAATCAACCAACCAAGTAAACCCATGCACTCGCGTGATCGGTGACGGCGAATGATGCCATGGCCGCCACCATCACCGTCGCTGTTGTCGCCTCCTCCTTTTTCTGTTCTAGCTGCCTCTTCCCTATTCTCTTTTTTAAAAATTTATGATTTTAAAAAATTTAATTGAAGATATTAAATTTATTATATTTTAAATGGGAAAGGGAATCAGAAATTGTGAAATTTGTTGGGTTTAAATGTAAGAAACTGGAATCTGGATTAGTATATATTTAATTATTGCAGATATGTATCCGGAGGTACCCTTGTGACTACGCATGCGCAAGGCAGGTCTCGGGTTCGATTCTCTGTGGGAGCAGGCTTGGGGCATGAAACGGTGCCGTTTGGATGCGCCACACACGCGCTGTCCGCTCGGCCTTGCCGCGCCATGGTCTGCTGCTGCTGCCACCACCTGCTACTTTCCAGGCATGTGAAATTGAAATGATGAAGTTCTCGGGTATGAAATAAAGGAATTCAGTGGGCCTATTAGTAATAATAAGGAGAAGGCTAACTGTTGTGTGAAATAAGCTGCCAACATTTATGAGAGAAATGTGATCTTCCAAGACACTTGCGTGCATCACAGGATATGAAATAAATATACAAAAATGTTTAAAAATAATTATATTAGATGTTTACTTACTATTTACAAAGTATTTGTTAGGTAGTCAATTGTAAACCTTCAATTATCTCAAGAAGATGTTAAAAAAATTAAGTTGCGTTCTGTTTATTGTTTTTAAATTATTTTCGTTTTAAGTTTTTTAAAATAATAAAAATATATTTTTTTACTTTTTTAAAAAATTATTTTTAAAAATAAAAAAATTATTAAAAAAATTAAATTATTTCACACAAAATAACAGCTGATCCAAAACACGAGAAAAGCTTGCATCTAAAATGCATTCTCTTTTCATGAGAGGGATGGAGGGACCAAGAGGGAGGCGGGGATTTCTTGGAGCAGTGAGATTGTCAGAGAGATTTGGGAGGGGGAATGTTTCTTGAACAGAAAGATTGTCAGAGAGGGGAGAAAAAGTTTTGGGGGTGGGGGTAATCTGGCAAAATAATTTTTGAAAATGTCTAGAATATATCAGAGATACATTTTTATTCTATAACTGATATGAGTTTTGAACATCTATCAATGGCTGAAATCAAATATTCAACATGTTTTGTTTCTCCCAAAACCATCACATCCTCTCTCACCTAACAGACATCATAACCACTATTAGAGAGACAGGTGGCCAGACACACAGGCAGTCACTTTCCCAAATCCATGGCATGGTCACTTCCTCTTCAGTTTTTTCTTTCAGCTCCCTCTTTACTTCAAAGGTCTCTTGCCACAGCCATAACCACTGAGTTTTCTACAGCCAATGCTCAAGTGGCTGTAGAGTTAAAGGTTGAATAATGGAGTCGATTGCAGCGACGACCGACAATTGAGGATGAAGCCTAAAGCAATGAGCAACCAGAGATGGCAGACAACGAGCTGGGCTCACAATGGACAGCCGATGCAAAGGCTGGATGCGGCGGCTGGAGGCGTGGTAGCGGCCTGAAGTCGCGATGGCGTCGGATGCGGTGACGCTTGGCGGCCAAAAGTAGTAGGGTTAAACTACGATGGCAATCGAAGACGAGCATTGGAGAGACGGTAGGTGGTTGTGTTGGCCGCAATGGTGTCCGATGGTGGTTAGTAGGCGACAGATGGCGGTGGGGAAGGTCGCAATGATGGTCGGCGAGGGCCCCGGCCGGTGGCCAAAGGCAACTGACGTAGGTGGTTCGACCGTGCGTGAAGGAGATACAGGAGGAAGAAGAAGATAGGAAGGAGAAAAGAAAATAAAGAATAAAAATAAAATCGAAAATATGGAGAAAAAAAAAGAGAAAGAGGAGAAAATGGGGGAAAATGCCTAGAAAATTTCAAAAAATTAAAAAAAATTATAAATTATTCCGAAACTCTAGAAGCGTGTTATAGGCCCAAAATGACATTTTTGACTCAAGGTAGACAACCAAAGAGGCGACGCAGGTGTGAGTGTTTGTTGGGTTTCCCTTCCAGATTGGTTGATATAAAAATAATTATTTTTAAATTATTTACAATATGTGGTATAATGTAGATTAAACCATTGGTTGGTGTTATTTGAAAATTGTTGGTGGGTGGGTTTTGCGGGTCGGGCTCAGTTCCCATTTTTTTTTTTTATAAAAATATTTTTAGATAAAATATTTAAAGTTAGAAACATTAATCGATATTTAAAGTTTAAAGTAAAATTAAAAATATTACACTTATAATATTTTTAGATAAAATATTTAAAGTTAGAAACATTAATAGAAAGTAAAAATATTTTTAGATCAAATTATCTTAATATTTAAAATTAAAAACATTACACTTATAATTTATGTCTATTTACGGATGTATGTTAATAAGATAAAATTACAATTATAATTTGTGCCTACTCAACCACTGTATAATTTGTGTCTATTTACGTAGGCCCAATGACCATCGGCTTAGGCCCGACCCAGTTCAATCAAAGGATCATCGATTAATGTACAGTCTAAAATAGACACAAATTATAAATGTAATTAAAATTATAAATGTAAAAATATAATTAAGACTGTGCATTAATGTAAAAAATATAATGTAAAAATGTAAATTATAAATGTAAAAATATGAAAATCCTAATTGCTGATACAGTCAATCTCACGACCAAGGAAACGGAGATCCCCGACCCCGGGCGACTGGGGATCCCTCTTCCCAATGAATTTTATATGTTCGTTTCTTAATTTGCATTAAGATTAATTTGTATTAAAAATGACACAATCTTTATCAAAAAATAAAGATAGTAATATTTTATTATTTAGGATATCAATTTAATCTTAATATTATTTACACCGTGCCTTTAGACACGGGTATACGCTAGTATATATATATATGCAAGGAAGAATGGAGAAGGGATTGAATGAGAGAATAATAGATGGAGGAGACAGAATCAAAGAAGAAGCCAAGTCATCGTAATTGAAGATACAAGGACACCAGCAACAAATAGGGGCGGTGATCGAAGGTGAACAAATCGATCAACGAACAAGCAAAAAAGGTGGCGACAACTGTAACGAGGATAACGAGTCTTGGTGGAAAAGAGATATAGAAGAGAAGGAGACCAAAGGATGACAACAGAAGGAATGGAAGGAGAGAAAAAGAGAGAGAGACCTATTTCATGACTCACTCTTTTAACTATGTATGATTTCACGCGTGATGTTAACTGAACATTGAGATACATGATAGATTCAAAATTCTGATTTAAAATATATTATAAGTTCAAATATAAAACTTGAGGGACACAATAAATTCTCCTTTCATGTGCAGAAACACAATTAGTTCATGCCAAGCAAAATCATTTGTCGGTTGTTGCCGACAGTGTCCAATGGTTGGGGCGACAGTGTTCGAAGAGAGAGAGACAAATAGGGCTGATGGTGTCGTGAAAAGAGATGATGGGTAGAGGTGATGGTATCTATGAGAGGGAGAAAGAGATATGGTTTTGGATCATTTATCACAAGGGCAATTTGATCATTCAATTACTCCTATAAATCAATTTATAAAAATTCTTTTGTACAAATAGCATAACCCTTCCTTATAACATATAATAATGGCATCAAAGTTGTAGGTGAAGTTTGGAGGAGTTGTATTCATCATAGGATACTCTTTAGACCATTCATAGATGGAGACTTTTATAACTACAAAACTGAATGCTAGTTATCTAGAAATTGAAAATTAAAAAAAGAATTGAATGCAAATTATCAAAAATGTTATTTAGACATTTAAATTTAATATTTGTGATGATCTTCTATATTAAGATATTTTGTATTTTAGGTTTGAGATTAGTTTGGTTATTATATTTATAATAACAATCAAATAAGTTAATGTATTTTTAAATTTGAGATTATTTTGTTTATTATATTTTAAAAAGTGTTACATAGGCTATTATACTTTTAAATTTAAAGTCATATTAATAATTATGGTTAATATCTATTTAACGTTATTTAATAATATTTTTAACGCCAATTCTATTTTTAATTAAAATAATTTCAGTATGTTGCAAAGCTAATTTGCCCCCCAAAGTCAAAGTCACTTTTGAAATAAATAAATAATATATTAATACCACTAAAACTAAAACAACATATTAAATATTTTATATAATAAAACTATTAATTTGGAAAACAAAATAGAAATAAATATCATTGTGTAGTGGTCATACCAATGGGAGAAATGGCAACCCAGAAAGGGTAGTTGAATGAACAGAATGGCCAGTTGCCAGCTGAACACTTTCCAGAAGGTCAAAATCAGAAATGTTCTAGAAAGAGATTCCCTCTACCCTTTCTTGTTTGGTTGGTCAGAAAAGGGACAGGACCCTGGAAAATCAAGTGTCGGTTCTTTTACTTTTACTTATAGGGCAAGTCTTGGAACAGTAAGTCAGTCAGACTGGTTGAATGACTGAAGCAAGTTAATTTTAGATCTCTGGGATTGGTGGGATATTCAAATCATTCATTTATGCACCCGTACCCCGCCAAAGCCCCCCCCCCCCCCCCCAACTGATAGGACTGAATCTACTTGATACCTATTAGTGAGGCTTTGGATACCCCTATCTTTAGAAAGTCAAATCAAATTAAATACATACAAATTTAGACTATAAGAATAACAATATAAATATATTAGTGAACCAAAATAATGGGCAGAGGTGTTCAATCACTTTCGACCAACTCTAAATTGGATCAAGTTAAAATTAAAAATTTAAATCAAAGGTCAAACCAAATAAGGGTAAGAGGAGTCGATTCATTTACAAGCAGTTTGGTATTTAACTTAATAAAAATTTATTTAATTTTACTCGATAAGATAAATGAATTAAATTTGAACATAATTTTAAATTTTAATTTGTAAATAGTTTAAGATTAAATTCAACTCAACAAAACTTATCTCGTTAAAGTTCACCAATTTGTTCAAATAGAGACTTGTAAATACGAATATACCTGTTGTGCCCCGAAGTCCGCAACCAGAGGTACCTTCGGAAGATGTCTTCCGAAGATACCAGAGTATCTTCGGAAGTCGTCTTCCGAAGATTGGTAACATCTGCGGAAGTAGCTTTTCGGAAGATCATGCCCAGCCCTTCTTTTGTTCCCATTTCACAGCCTATAAAAGGACAAGTCCGACAGCAAAAAAGGGATCGAAACATCGGTATTTCTCTCTCAATTCACTTACTTCCGAAGAGTATAATTTCCTGACTAACCATATTCCTTCCGTACTGACTTGAGCGTCGGAGAGTCTTTGTGGGAGAGAAACCCACAAGCCTTTTGACATACATTTTCTTATAGGACCTTCGGAAGATAACGTTACAATAGCTTCGGAAAGACCAGTTTTTGGAGCTACGGAAGACCAGAGTTCAGTTCATTGAAAGATCAGTTCATTTAGCCTTCGGAAGACCAGTTCCTGAGAGCTTTCGGAAGACCTATTTGTGTCGCCTTCGGAAGCCCATTTGTGTAAGCTTCGGAAGGCCAATAGCAGCCAGGTTCGGAAGACTAACGTGTGATACCTTCGGAAGACAGTTACTGATACCTTCGGAAGACAGTTACTGACAGCTTCGGAAGACCACTACTTGACATCTTCGAAAGACTTATATTTTTATCATCGAGTTGCATTCGGAATCCGTGGGTCCCACCAGTGTCATCTGCAAAGCTCCCACCCGAAGCTTCTCCTTCAGGAGCTTTGTTCCCGTCTCGGAATCTACGGCATCTACGACTGTCACATTCCTTAGAAATTTTAATTGTTGTATTTGAGCAACAACAATACCCTATTAAAGATTTGTAAATATGTTCAATTAAAAGTTCATATATAACTCGTGAATAAGTTTATTTATAAATATATTAATATATTTATTTATAATTTTATAAATATATTATTTTATATAAACTATCAAACTTTGAATTATTATAATAATATAATTAATTTGAATATGTTTAACAATTATATATATTAATTTAATTATTTAATATAATATAATATATATAATAAAGTAAAAGAATAAATTATATTTAAATAAAATAACAAGTTTTGACAAATCTAACCTCGACTTATCAATCTTTTGATAGGTCGAACCTATTCTAAGTTCCAATTTAAACTCAACCCTATAAATTGATTCGTGAGTTTAATTTTTTATTTAAATTAAAAGTAGATTGAAAAGGACTAGAAATTAATTTTTTAAATTCTTCAAATTGAAGACAAAACCAAATTTATTTTTCATTCGATCAAATTCAATTGTTCAGTTCAAATCAAAATTTAAACACCCTTAAATAAGAAAGAATAGACAATGAGCGTAAAATCAATCCAAAAATATTTTGGTCCTAGTATACAATGATCAACAAACTCATTTAAATATAAAACTTAAATAGAGATAAGTCTATCTGTAATATCTCAAAAAAAAAAGAATTTGAAAATAATAATAATAATATAGTTACAAAAATAATAAATAAAATAAAATTAATTAAATTAAATTAATTTGTTTAAAAATCTTGTGGCTGTGGGCGATGCTTGGAGGCTACGCCATTTCTGTCAAATGGAAAGCAGAGAGTGAGAGACAAAGGAGAGAGAGAGGGCAGAGAGTGAAATGAGAGATTGGGTGAGGGAGATGGAGATCGGGTGAGAGAGCAGGGTGGGCCGAGAGATTGAGAGGAAGGGAGTGATCGATAGAGAGAGAGAGAGAGAGAGAGCTCGAGAAGGAGAGAAGGGGGTGGCTGCCATGGGAGCTGGCCGAGAGCTCGGCCATGGCAGCCGAGCGAGGAAGCAGCAGCGGGGGAAGGACGCGCAAGCAACAACGGGCCAGCAGGCGCGCACGGTGGCGCGCGGTGACGTGCGGTGGCACGGGAAGGCAGCCACGGAGGCCGGCGGTGGCTGGTTGCTGGAGCGCGCAGGCGCTGTGCGCGCCAAGGAAGAAGAACAGTTGCTGCGGCCGCGGGAAGAATAATAAGAAGAAGAAGAAGAAGGAAGAGGAAGAAGCAAGGCGCAGGAAGCAGGAGCCGCGGGAAGAAGAAGAAGAAGAAAAGGAGAAGAAAAAAGAAGAGAAGGAAGAAAAGAAAAAATAAGGAAAATAAAGAAATTTTGGGATTTTCTGCCATGGGAAGTGATAAGGTACGTGGGTAAAAATTAGTAGGAGTCTGATACATTTAAATTATAAATTTTATATAATTAAAATTAATTAATTTGAGTTTCGGTGGTGTTATTTGTTAGGAAATGATTTAATTTGTATCGGGAGCTCGAGTGAGGTCGGAATCAGCTGGTTTCAAGTAAGTTCCTAATTCTTTCCTTGTATTCATTAATACCCGTGAGAAACCCTGTGATTTCTCATATTTTATACCATCCATTCGTTTGTTTCGGCCCGTTTATTAATTATGGAATTTTGAGTTGTTTAATTTAAATTTAAATTATTAAACTGGCTTCGAGGATTTTATTAACGTGATTTAATTTAAAATAAATGAGACTCGTTGAGATTTTACTGTGGTGCGCTTACGAGGGATTTTAGACAATTAAATTATTTATATTACACAGTAGATTTATTTAATTAAAGCTGCAATTTTATTTATTGCCAGCGACTGTTTTACGTCGCAGTGGGTGCGCAAGAAAAGCAAGGAACAGCCGTGTAAAGGCAAGCTCCTAACCCTCTCTTCCTGATCTTTAATTCACATGAAAGACCCCGTGATTTCCTATATTTTATCACCTCTCTTACTTTAATTCGGCACCTAGCATTGTTTGTTAAATTATTATTCATTTGTTTTAATTTAAATTAAATCCGGGGCTTCTATAATTTTATTCGTTGTGAGCTTATGGGGGTTTGTACCACCCTCATTCCTTTCGGAATGATACTGAACCCAGTTTGGAGAATTAGGTTCCTAGTCGGGCGGGTTTTATTTACGTTTTTTTTCTCGGATTTACTTATGATTTGGTTAGAGTTATTGAGCAGTGGGGCAGGGGTCGACTGTTTAGTGACGTTGGGGTAGACTATTGTACGGTCTTAAAGTGGACCGTCAGGCGGACACTCCTAGTCACTGGGCATTGACCGGTGCCAGGCACTGCTGACTAGCTCTGCCGGTATGTGATTTATTGCATGAGTAGATACATTGTATTACTGTTCATGATTTGATATGCACATGGGTACGAGATGCATATTGGGATATTCATTACTGAGTATGCTTGGACACGGACATTCTAGCTTGCTTAGGTTGCATCCAGCGCGGGCATATGCATGGCGTGTGATTTACTATGTGGGCGGAGCATGACCTGATGCCTGGATGTATGGACGCCTTGTATCACGTTGATGCTCACTACGCCATTGTATTTTTCTGTGCATTGCATGGCTACTGGTAGTTATTAGTTCTCGGACGGGAGTACCGTTCCGAGGGAGCCTATGGCTCGGTTGTCGAAAGTACCGACGGGGATGGGTGACGGGAGTACCGGCCTGGGATCGCGCACGCAGGTTCGTGGAGATATTTGTTGCCTTTCAGGGCAGCGGCAGGTTGGTATGGGACTTGGGTGCCGTGTGTGGGCCCCAAGGACCGGTATGTGCTTTTATTATGCTATACTGTTGTGTTGTAACGTCTCATGGCTTGTGTGTATCTGGGGGTTTATTTTGGGGAGAGTTTTCTAGCTACGTTCAGCCTTCGGCCTTTCTTTTCTTTATGCTTGCTGAGTCTCTCGACTAACTTTGCTTTCCATCATTCCAGGTAGTGCCAGCGTGGGTCCGAGCAAGGGAGTTAGCTTTAGGCAACAGAGTCGGTATGGTGTACAGGCAGTCCCATCAATCTCTGTCAACTCTTATGGTTGTGTAGGGCTTATTCTCTTATTTTTTGTACTGTGCCAGGTCATTTCTTATGTCTCGTGTATGTTGGCACAGAAATCTGTTTTCATTCATTGAACTTGTGACCGCTGTGCTAGCGGGGCACCGGTAGTACATGCATGTGTTTTGTTTCGTTTTCGTTGCTCTTATTTTTGTATATGCATGCTAGGGTGGTGCTGGTCTTGTGTCTCATTATTTTTTCCTTTCCGTAAGTACTCCCATTCAGATAGTCTGGGCGACTGAGGTATCCGGACGGGAGTGCTTACACTGTCTGCCTATTTTCTCTTTTTCAATATCTCTCTTCCCAACCCATTGCTTTCATTTGCGGGTGTTGGCTTAGTTTTCACATACCGTTCTTGATGTATAGGTCATCCTAAATAGTTGCCTATTCAAGTTTTTCTAGAGTTTATAGTGACGGTTACACGAAATTGTGGAGTCCCCCATCCAACTCAATGCCTGGATGACTTTGACCATAAACATCATCATTAGTGTTATATATATAACCTCAATATTGCATAAATATAATTTAATTTTCATATTTCAAAGATTGACATGATCTCCAAAATAATGTATTAAATGTAACATTGGGTGGGTAGGCGAATCTTCGTTTTCTATTAATTAGCCATATGCTTTGACTACTGTTTGAGAGTAATTAAATCATTTCTTTGGGTAGCATGTAACACCTAAACATGTACACGATAACAACAATTAAGAAGAAGAAGAACAAAGGTTCTAGAAAAATGTTTTTTACTATGCGTAAAGATATCATAATTTATATATTTTTTAAATTAGCTAAAGATATATCTATGTCGTTAAATTTAGGGCACTTAATCAATTGTGCCTCTGAACATAAAGGGAGGGATCTATTGTGCCATTCAAGTTTTAAATTGGGATCTACTACATATCTAAAATTTCAAATACACGCACATGACATATTTATTTGGACAAAATTTTATATTAATACAATATATATATGTTGATGTTTCTATTGAATATAGTAGTTGTTATATATTAATACAACATATATATATGTTATATATACACACAATGATGAGAGTAGATTCCGACCATGGAAGAGGCGATGGACATAAAGAAAGTAAAGATGGAGGTTGGAGATAGTAGTCGTTGTGGATGGATCTAGAAGCGGTAGCTGATGGGGATGGGGAAGAGAAAGGGGTTGGAGGCGACGATTGGTGGCTGCCATGGAAGAGATGGAGGCACCAACAACAAATGGAGGCAGTGGTGGAGGAGAATTGCAATTGAATGAGAAATGGAGTTGGAAGAGGACTAGGGTTTGCGTGCACTTATAATAATAATAATAATAATATGAAGGGAAGAATGGAGAAGGGATTGAATGAAAGAAAAACAAATGGAGGAGGCGGAATCAAAGAAGAAGCCAAGCCGCCACAATTGAAGATGCAGGGACACTAGCAGCAAACAAGGGCGGTGATTGGAGGCAAACGAATGGAACAACAAAGGAGTGGAAAAGGTGACGCCGGCTACAATGACAACGGTTGTGGTGGGTCTTGGTAGAAAAGAGAGATAGAAGAGAAGGAAACCAAAGGACGATGACAGAAGGAAGGAAGGGAGAGAAAAAGAGAGAGAGACCCATTTCATCACTCACTCTTTTTAACTGGGTGTGATTTCACACGTGATACTAACTGGACATTGAGATACATGATGGATTCAAAATTCTGATTTAAAATATATAATAAATTCAAATATAAAACTTGAGGGACACAATAAATTCTCCTTTCAAGTGCAGAAACACAATTAGTTAAACGCCTCAAGTGGAGGGCACGTTTGTGCCTTAAGCCTTTTTAAAATCTGAAGCATTATCAACTGCCATAAATAGAATTAATAGTTGCTGTATTTAGCTGGGCATAGAATAAACTTACTATCAATCTACAGTAATCCTATGAATAAGCCGCCATTTCGAGATTGATATAGTTATTTATTTATTTTTATTTTGATATACATTAATAAGATTAACTCTAACTTAAGTCTTATTGGAAATCATATAAAGATAATTTTCATTTAATATAGCTATTTTTGCAAGTATTTTACAATTAAGAACCACTCATTTCATGTACAAATTGTGTATTAATTACTATGTTTATATGAGTGATACCAAAATTTCTCTTTTACTTATCTCTATCCCGACGAACAAACCAAATCTCTTAGCTTCAATGCAATATTCAATAAATATTATATATATATACTAATAATACAATTTATAGTTTGGTTTTAGTTCTTTTGTAGCACAAGTGAAAATCAAATGCAAATAATATTTTTTAAAATTTACATATCAAATCATTTTTTAAAAAAGAGTTACACTGAATAAAACAAAATTAAATTAACTGATTTAATGTAATTCAGCAATTTGTAACAAACTATACAAGTCCTAAATTCTCCTAACATTATGTGGGTACTAAAGGCTAGAGTAGGGATGTAAATGGGTTTATCTTAATTAATCTCTTTTAAAGTGAAAATAAATATAAAAATTAGGTATAAGTAGTAGATTTGTATCAAAATTTATTAAAATAAATATGCAAATAAAATTAATTAAGACTCATTTAAATTCATAGATCAAAAGATGGTTGCTATTACGTTAACTCAGTCAGTCTCTCAACTGAAACAATTGTTGATAAGATTGTATTTATTTATAATTTTAAATTAAGGAAAATAAAATCAAAGTAGAAAAATGAAGCCGAGTTCTATTGTTTTTTATTTGGTTGGATTACGAAAAATAAAAAAAGGTAAGCATTTTAGCATCATAATAATTCTGAGATTTTCCTCCTAACATTTTCCATTCGGCCATCATTCCTTGGGCCGAACCCTCGGGCCCAACTTACCGAGGGCCTCATTCGGCATAAAGCAATTGTCGTCGAACACATCAGATGGGCTTATTGGCAATGCCACGCAAAGGCCAAGCCCAGTTGGCCCAATCCCCCTGCCAACCCCCTTCTCCCAGTCTACTTCTGATTGCAGTATTTTTTAAAGATTGTGGTTTATTTTTTAATTTGAGCATTCTATTTAAAAATATTTTTAAAATAATAGAAGAGATGTCAGAGACTCAAAGAGTCAAAAAAATCATGAAGACCTCTAATAAAGAATCTTCACACAATTGACTAAATCACATAAAATTTGATTTGGGTGCAATGAGGTGGTATGCTACTTTTTTCCATTATGAATTAAAAAGCCTGTGGGCCGGCCCAGTAGGGCTGGTCTGAAGCCTTTAAAGGCTTGCTGGGTGGGCCTGTCCTACTTTCACAACACAACAACGAGGCTGGCTGGGTTGCAGACGTGTAATTAATTCTTGAGAGGAATAAATAGGCATAATAAACTCACCACCTTGCTTTTAAGACTAGCGCTAGCATATATATTACTAAGGTTAATTATACCATATTTAGTGTTTATTATGTAAATAAGGTACTACTTGACATTTAAGTAACAAAAAACTAAAATGCCTCGATATATATAGTTATATTTTCATATAATTTTATGAGTAAAATTATATTCAGTCTAAATTATATTTATTTTTTATAGTGTGAATTAGAAAATATTTTAAATATCTCTTAATAAAATATATAAAATAAAAAATTATTCAAAAACATTTAGTTCATATAATTTCATATGGTTCAAACTGCAACAAATACAAAAGAAAGACAAGGAGAGATAAGACTGGAAACAACAGTTGCGATTTCAAGCAAAGACAAGGAGTGAGCAAGATGAGTGGCAGTGGAAATTTCGATTCCAAATATGGGGCATTTTCATTTTTTGGACGAAGAAGCAGTGTTGATTTCAGATCTGGTAAGAGCAAAAGAAATTTATGCTACCTTCTTTGTTGTTTTCAGCTCTTTTTTAGTTTTTATTTTTTAAAAATAAAAAAAATATATTTATTATTTTCAAAAATAAAAAAATCCAAAATATGATTATTTTCAGCTAAAATAATCTCTAAGACCAAAATATGAAAAATCCAACCTATTTTTTATATTTTTGTTCTAAAAAAAATAGAAAAAAATATCTTTAATATACTCATTTAAAATCTAAAAAATATAAAATATTTATATTATAATTAAAAATATAAAATAATATATAATATATTATTAAGTATATTACACATTATATATAATAATATTTAATATAACTTATCAATTAAATATCAATAATTTATTAATCAAATTTATTATTTTATTTTAATAATAAAATTTATTAAATAAAATATCATAAAATAGTAATCGTGTTTTATAATTTTTTATTTTAAAAACTAATTTTTAAAATGACAACAAATACATTTTTAATTTTTTAAAAATAAATTATTAAAAAAAAGAAAGAAGAGAAGGCTAGTGACTAGCCCACGATTGTGGACAGACTTGGTGGCCCGGTTGTAGCAGAGACTCAGTTAGAGATCGGTGGCAATAATCCGGTAACGTCGTGATGCACGATGGGAAAGAGAAGAAAAGTTGGCATTTATAATGAAAGAGAAATAGGAAAAGCTTTATATATCAGAAGGGTTGAATTATAAAACACACGCACTCTATTTTATCCCATTGCTGTGAGAAAACTTAATTCCCAGGTTACTTTTTTATCCCAAGCATGCCAATCCCAATTTTAATGGTATTTTACCATGTTTAGGGAGCCAAACGTGGTGTTAGATATAACTGCAAACAAATTTCTATCTGCTTATTTAGTGAACATAATTTTGTGAATGGTTACTGCACAAAATTTCTATCTGCTTATTTTGTGAATGCTAGCAGGTTAGAATGGTTATTTCTTTTTTTTAGCAGCTATAAAAAAAAAGAAAAGAAAAGGAAATACATGTTTTTCCAAGCTACCCAGTTGGGTGCCAATTGCCACACTTTCTTCCAAGCAAATTTCAGGAGCGGCGAAGGCTCTTTAATCAAATCAACAATACTAAGCCCTAAAAAATCCTAAACGAAGTAGCTGAACCATAATGGCATAATATAAGTCAGGCCTGATTTAGACGAGCATGTGACCCAAGGTCATTAGTTATTAGGCATAGTTATCAAACGGCTTTAACCTTACAGGCAATCTAGGTACCACAAACCATTGTACAAATGGTTCAGTTTAACTTCAAGCAAATACAAAATTCTACCTCAGAGACGAGAAGAAAGCAACAATTAAGTCCTAGGAGATGAACTAATGGTGCGTCTTCCCACTCCTAGATAAGAAAGTACAAGCAGAACCCCAAGGTTGATTTGTCACATTACCAGGATCTTACAAGCATGCCTCGAAAGTGCCATTTTCTTGTTCAAGCATTTGAACAACCTCAGAAACACCTGCGGCGATCTTCTCCTGAATAATGCCATCAGGCACGTCAAATGTCCTCCTCCTCATGGAAAGAGATTTGCCTGCCGGTTGGGGGTCTACGACGTCAAGCATTGCTTCCAGCTCATCAACCATAGATCTTTTTGCAGCTCGAACCATAGGATCAGCACCCTAACAAAATACAAAGCAGAAAATTAGGAACTCGTTTAACCAAACGGTTCATACTTTGACCTGACATGACAACGAAAATTGAACAGAATTTTCTAAGTGATTAATACATATGGGCCACTATGCCAATCTAGGATTAAGTTCAGCTACTAGCAGCAAGGACATCTGCTGTTATGGTTTATTCACAATTTGTCATGCTACTAGCAGCAAATGACAAATCAGACAACTGATTCCTTAACTCATTTGCCAACATAGAGGTAAATCGCTTAGCGATCCTTGCATGATTCTCAAGTGAAGCCACAGTGACATTCCTCATTGCCAAGACAAATAACTTGTGTTACATCCCAGGGGCATTAGTGAAGTGAAGCAGCTCATACTATGCCTGATTTCATCTTCCACAAACAATACAGAACCTTAAAATAAACTTCAGCAAAGTAGAAATTCTCAAGCCATTGGCTAAGACCTTGGAACTAAAGAAGTTAACCATTGTTGAAGATACAATATACTGAGTTAAGTTATTTCATTAGGCATATGAAATTGTAGTCCTGCACTCTGCACACATGACCTTGCCATGTGTTCTCACACTGCTTGATTTCACTTAAATTCTTGATTCTATGGTTGAGGGTGATGAGGGCAAGCCATGGTAGTAACAATAAAGTCACGGATTCAAGTTGAGTTGTGAAATAGAGGCGAGTCTTTGTGACTGAAAGGTCACAAGTTCAAGATGTAAAAGCAGCATTTTTGCAAAACAAAGACAAAGTAGCATACAAAGACAATCCTCCCCTAAGTCTCGCAAGACAAGAAGTCCCGTGAAAGGAAATATATGGTTATATATGGTTGGCAAGGGGAAGTAGATAAAAGGAATGTGTCACTCATTAAAGGTTGAAAAGACTAATAAAGATCCATGCCAGTGCAAGGTTCCAAGCCTAAATAAATTCATGGGTGGTACGTTCACACAAGTTTGGATTTGGGTTACAGGCAATCATCCATGAATTCATCATTGGACACCTGGGGAGAGCATACCAAACGGACACAAATCAGTGCGAACAGTGACCATACGAACATACAACATAATAAGAATATCCACATTGCATAGAAGGCGAAGTAGTACTACTCATCACTCAGCAGTTACAAAGACCGAAAAACATCAATGCCAATAAGCCAACAGCAAGATCAAGCACTTGATACTACAAAATTAGGTGATTGAACCATGAAATGGTCAAATCACAATGAAAGCACACCATTAATACTGACAACAAACGAATCGAACAATGCGAGAGAGAGAGAGAGAGAGAGAGAGAGAGAGAGACTACCTCAATGGCGTCTACAGTGAGAAGCAGGACAATGATCTTCTCAGAGAACCTCTGCCGCTCCTCTGCGTCACGGGCCACGCGACGGCGGTAGGTGAAGTTGTTGAATAGGGCCCTAACCTCCTTCAACCTGGTCTTTGAAACCGCCAGCTCTCTGAGAGCACGAAGCGCCTGTGACCTCCTGATCAGGTAAGCTCTGAAGGTCATCTGTATCATTATCGCCGCATCCTGTGGCGACAACTCCTTCCTCTTCCCCTTCGACTTCTCCACAGTCCTCGCGAAAGCCTACCAGCAAAAATACATCAGACATTTCTTTCTTTCCGAAACGAGTAGCAATTACGATTGGTTATGGAGATTGAAACAGACCTGCCTTAAGACGACGGCGCCATGATTGAAAGGCTCTTCAATCTCGACAAGACGAGTGGACGGCTCTGCTTTGTCGCTCTTCTTCTTACTCTTATCTTTCTTCTTCTCTTTCTTCTCCGACTCACTGCTTTGGCCTCCAGCGCCGGTTGACGCTTTGAACGTGTAGGTCCGGGTAACCGGAGGGTCCTCCCTTTCGTCCTTGATCTCAGCCGTCCACTTGTAGTTCTTCTCCTTGCTCTTACCTCCCTTGATATCGGCCGTCCACTTGTACTTCTTCTCAATCCCGGGCTTCTCAGGGGCTTTGATCTCCGCCGTCCACGTGTACTTCCGTTCTCCGCCGGCGATAGCCTTAGCACTGACCAGCCGGTCGAAGCTAAGCTCCAGAGCGGAGACTCGGTCGCAGAGTCTCTGCAAATACGACTCCTCGGCGGCGAACCGGTCGACTCGGCGCTGAACCCTCCGTGTCGAGGTGTAGAATGGAGTTCTCTTGATCTGAATCAGATCGGCGACGGCGTCGAAGTCAGAGAATGGCGAAGGGAAATCGAAAGGAGCCCCTGCAAGTGCAGGATTCAGAAGATCGAGAGTGAGGTCGAGCTCATCTTCTTCCACTGCGAACGAGGGAAGGCAGCGGGATAGGGCCACGGTTTTGGGAGAAAAAACGGAGCCGATCGTCTCCCGGAGGAAGAGAGACGGCGATGGCTCGACGATTTCGATTTGTCTGTAGCACCTCATCGTGGATATGAATCGGGCGGCTTGGACAGTGACTGGCACAGATGAAAAGATGAACCAGTTGTAGATAGAGAGAGAGAGAGGGGGGGGGGGGGGACGGTACGAGTGGGGGAGGGCGCGGGGGCGTGGGGTTTAGCAGAGATGGAAAGGGCGAGTCTGAGTCATAATAACTCATAAAGGTTTCAGGCTGAGTCAAAAACTTGGAGCCAGGCTGGAAGGGGTATGGTTGGAAATTTACAGTTGAACCAGACGTGGAATTATCCGAACTGACATTCAAGTTGTTGTCACTGCATTCTCACCAACGTTACATTATTAAAGAAAGAATTTCATTCAATCCACAAATTACATAATAATTCCAAAATAATTCAAAACCCATAGAAATAATCAAATCATCAAATGTTAATACGACGGAACAAGAGTCCGCGGAGTTATTGGCTTGGAATGCGGTCTGGATCGCCGCGTAAGGGAGAAATTTTTGGACAGAAATGACCCTGGTAAGGGGGTAAATATCATCGGTGGCGCGGCGGCAGTATTCTCTAAAATATTAAAAAATATTTTAGGGAACAGGGAATCTATGAGATTGAGATTTGAGAGATGAGATTGATGGGTGGGTGCAGAGTGGAGCACGTGGGACAGCAGGCTTTTCCTTTTCTTATCACCGAACCACAGTCTCGTGAAAAACTGTGAATTGGTTTGGCGCCATCTGACGGCAAAGCAAGGCAAGATCACGGTGGAGCGGCTTAAATTAAGGCTTGATTTTATGATTTTGCTGATTTATGTCGTTTGATGTGATTCGGTAGCATCGCATATCCAATTACTTTTATTGGTCTCGTGCCACCGTCACAGGGTCTAATTGTCGAAGAAATTGATCGGTCGAATCCTATGAAATTGATCGGTATAAAAATGGAAAAGATTGTGACATAACTCAAAAGATATATAAAGTATCCTTTAAAAGGAAAAGTCGGCCCTAGTAATCAATAATTTTGGTGAAAAATGGTTTCTCTCTCTCTCTATCTCTATATATATATATAAAAGCTATGTAGGCATCAATTACATTTTACCATATAATTATCTATGAGAGATCATATAAAAAAATACGATATGAAACTAAAAAAAAAAAAGAATGTGACATAATTCAAAATATGTGTTAGTGTACAAAAATAAAAAATTAAAGTTAAATAAACAAAAGGAGAATTAGCGCAAACAAAAGATAGTAAATTAAGTCAAATAGGAACAAAGACAAACACACTAGCTAGACTAGCTAGAGACAAAATAAAAATTAAAAACATAAGCAAGACTGCAAGAGATAGAAGAAAGTCAAAAACAAAACCGAGAATTTCAGGTCATCAAGCATTGAATTTCAAAACATGGAGGAAGTTGGAGGAAATAAATTTTTAAATACCTATAAAATAAAAAAAAAATTAAAAGAAAATTATCTCATCCAACAAAGCACCTCTCCTTTGCAAAATAATAATCTTATAGTAAATGAACCAAATAGAAAAACAAAACCTTGAATTTCATATCATGTATAAAGCATCACAACTCAAATTGTATAGGAAGTTGGGCCTAATAATCGACAAAATACTTCAACATGAAGAACATAGCATGTCAGCATACATTTGGATAATTGAGGAACAATTTTTAATATTATAACACTCAAGAGAAACCTAAAGTCATTTAATATTAAATGGAATTATGAATAAAAGAATGCGTCATCTAGGTCAATATTGTAAACTCTTCACCAGTCAAGATGAAGAACTAAGCAACAATAAATATTGAACCAAAAAGAAATAACAAGTCAAATCCAAAGGAAACATAGGAAAATTATAAGCTCAAAAAATGATTAGTTAAACCAAAAAAGTACCTCTCCATCACCCAAAAAAAAAGAAAAAGAAAACTAGAATAGTACCCAAAATCTAGAATTGCATGCCATGCATAAAGCATCACATTTCAAATTACAAGGGAAGTTGGCCCTAATAATTCACCAAAAATACTTTACCATAAGAATATAATATGTCAGCAGAAGTGAAGATAACTAAGGAAATAAGAAAATAACATTTCAATAACAATGAAAAATAAAATAATCTTTAAATGTGAGAAAGTAAAAACGTTTATAAGATAAGAGGTATTCCCAACACAATTGTGAAATTGTACAAATGACAACGTTAAATAAACAAAATAGGGTTTAGAATAAATTCAATCCTTAGTGATTTCATTTATCTCTCAGTTACATATATAGAAGATATTGCCTAATTTAGGATGCTGAAAAAAATACAGAATTAGTTTCTTATTCAAGGAGAATGTAATATCTATAGGATTTCTTTCCTAATGTAGAAGGTTGACTGTAAAAAAATTAGAAAGATTTCATAAGCTATAAATTTATTACAATAGGAAAAAGACTAAACACTAAGATATTGTTATCACTTTGTGATTTTCCAACACTCCTTCTCAAACTGGTGAATATATATCTTTCATTCCAAGCTTGCTAATAAATGATTCAAATCTCGATCTTAGTATGACTCTACCTATTGACTAGCTGTAGGAAGATAAATGAGTTTAATCCTACCCTGTTCAATTTCCTTTTTTATAAAACTTCTATCAATCCTTGCATGCTTCATCATGTCATGCTGGATAGGGTTATTAACAATGTTAATAGCTAACTTGCTATCATTATACAACTTTGTTGGTAAAGTCAGGGGCATTCGTAGGTCTTCCATCAACCTTTCCAACCAGATTAACTTGCAAATTCCTTGGCTTATCCCTAAATTTCGCTTCTACACTACTACGTGTCACAATGGATTACTTCTTACTCCTTTAGGTGATTAGATTTTCCCACAATTTAGTGCAAAACCTAGATGTTGATCTACTGTCCATCATAAAACCTACCCAGTCAGAATCAACAAATCATTCAATTCTTATACCTTCACTTTTTTGGAACAATAAACCTTTCCATGGTGTCCTCTTTAAGTACCTACGAATGTGATTTACTACTGCATCTAGATGTTATTGAGTATGTGAGTACATGAATTGACTCACAATACTCATAGCATAAGTAATATCTAGATGAATAAGAGACAAATAAATAAGTTTTCCAACTAACCTTTGATATATTCCTTTATCAATAGGGGATCATTCTCAGTTATCCTCCATTTCCAATTTCTTTTAAGAGATGTACCTATTGGTCTACTCCCCAACATTCTAATGTCCTTTAGAAGATCAAGTGTATTTTTTCTTTGGGAGATTAGAATGCCTTCTTTGCTCTTGGCCACTTCCATTCTTAGAAAATATCTCATGGTGTCCAAATCTCTAATCTCAAATTCATCTCTCAATTGTTGTTTAAGTGTAACAATTTATTGAATGTCATTATTAGTGATTATAATATCATCCACATACACAATCAAAATGAACCATTTTCCGCTAGCTGCATGTTTAGTAAACAAAGTATGATATACTTCCCTTTGTACCCAAACCTTGTAAATGTAGAACTAAACCCCTTAAACTAGGCTCTTGGTGAATGTTTTAATCCATAGAGCAACGATATACCTTACATGTTTTTCCAACTTTTTCTCCTTTCACAAAACCTGGGGGAATCTTCATATAAATTTATTCTTCTAACTCACCATTAAAAACAACATTCTTGATGTCTAGTTGAAATAGTTCCCAATCCAAATTAACAGCAAGAGACATCTACATCCTTATGGAATTTAACTTTGTCATAGGAGCAAATGTCTCCTTATAATTAATTCCATAGCTTTGTGTGAACCCTTGAGCTATCAATCTTATCTTATTATTTGTCAATACTCCCATCTGACTTGTTTTTTACTATAAATATCCAATTGCATCCAACTACTTTTTTTGTTTTTGGGTGATTCTACAACATCCCACGTATGGTTTCCAATCAATAATTTCATTTCTTCCATAACAGTCTCATTCCACTTTGGATCTTTCAAAGCATCTTAAATATTTTGTGAAATATCCACTTTATCAATTGTTGTGGTAAAGGCCTTGAATTGTGGAGACAGTTTAAAGTATGTTAACTAATTAGAAATTGAGTACTTAACGCATGACCCTCTATTTTGAAGAGCAACGGGAACATCCAAGTCATTATCAACCTCATTGTGTTCCTCTCTTGATGGACCAACATCCAGTTCTAATGATTGGTTGAGTTGAGTAGAGTAGTAGGAATTTTGAGTTGCTTGGAATAAACCATAGTAGGCTTTTCTAAGTCTAACTGTCCTCCTTAACTAGACACCACTAGCTCAGCTGGTTGGGTTACTTGGTGGAATGGGGCAAAGGCAGCAGGCTGGGTTAAATCAAGAGAAGCTAGTAGGATGAGACTAGGAGCAAAGGGTTGGATTAGGTCAGAAGGTGAAAATAAGATAGGTGGAAGTGAAAGAGGCACAGAAACAATGGGATCCCAATGACGTTTTTCCTTTAATATGTTCCTTTAAATAGAAGTAATTGGGTAAAAGAATTGATCTTCAACAAAGGTCACATAAAATAAGACAAAAAACTTTTGTAAGAGTAGGCAATAGAATTTGTATTCCTTTTAAGTAAGGGAATAGCCAACAAAGATGCATTTGAGGGCTTTTGGTTCAAGTTTGTGATGAGTAAGATTGACATGGTGAACATACACAATGCAACCATACACCTTGAGAGAGAGACTTTAAGAGTCAAACATGAGAAAATGGAGCCAGAAAGGTGTGCAAAAGAGTTTAGTAGTTGAGGACTTTGGAAGGTAAATGGTTTATGAGGTAAGAAGCAATTAGGCAAATGTTAGGCATAGAACCAGTGAACATTAAGGAGCAACAATCTCAAGCAAATGGTGATTTTTTCTTTCAACCACCTCATTTTGTTGAGGTGTTTAGAGACAAATTCTTTGATGAAAAATCCCATGAATTGTGAGGTATTGAGTGAAAGGATGAGAAAAAAATTCACGACCATTATCAATCTTAAGAATACAAATAGGGGATTGAAAAACAACGAGAATGAGTTTGTGGAATATTTGGAAAATAGACACATCTATGTTGAGCCAAATTGTTCTAATCAACTTATTGTGTATTTTGATATTTGATAAAACATAATTTTAATAAAAATATTTTTGGTATATTTAAAAACCCTAATGAATTTTTTTATATGTCGTAAGTATTATAGTATTTTTGGTATCAAAATGAATCAAGAAATATTATTTCTTTAAGTCTAGAAGATTAACGCGCTATAAGGAAACATATAAGAAAATGTTTTTATTTTGGAAAACTATTTCCCAATATTTCGATAGCTAATATTCATTGTTGTTAAAATAATTTTTAATGAGTTTTTTAAAAAATACAATGTATGTATTTTGGGGTGGTAAAATCATTAAATTTTGATTTTATACTAAAACAAAAAATCTATTTTTTTATTATTTTGGATTTTAATTTTTTAGATATTTTTATTAAATCCAAATCGGAGGTACTTTTTTATTTATATTTATATATTAAAGTAAATAAAAAGTAAAATATAAATTAAAAAAATGAGGTTATTTACTTAAATTAAAGAAATATAAATATCTTGTAATGTATACATGCTATATGGATTATGTCTTCAAACAATTGTTATATGTATAAAATCTATTTTCTATAAAATCTGGTCTCAGAAGTCGACCCCCCTTAAACTAAAGTTGATTATTGTAAAGCTAGAGTCGACCTAGCCAAGAGCATGTTATGCAAAGTTGACCTGACAGCATTGGTGTTCTTCAAAGAGTTGACTCTAGCATTAGAGAAGTCGACTCTTGAATAACCAAAATCGACTCCCACTTAAAATGAAAGTCGACTCCTAGACTCCAACGGTCAGACTTTCCTAACCATTATAGATCCGTTGGAAGCTCCACTATATATATCAAGAAGATATTTTTAGAGAAGACTAATGCTCTACTATTTCCTATTTTCCTAAAGCACACCCAAGCTCTTAAGCAACTCAAGAATAACAATCCAAGACTCAAGTTTAAAGTTTAATCCATTGGAGTCCAAGGCAAAGGAAAAGACATTCTTTCCATTTGTGGTAACTTGTATTATTTCTATTTTGCCTTGTATATCATTGTGTTCATTTCCATATTAGTCCAAGGTTGTTTGGACATAGGATTTATTTGTATTGGATTGTGGTGTGACATCCTAGAGTCTATTGTAATCTAGGTGTTGTTGTATAGTTGTATTAGTTTTCGGGGTGAGCTAAAGGAAAAATCTTGGGGTGTACAAGTTTACTAGGTGATTTTGTATGGAAACCTAGTGTTGTAATTTTAGTGTGTCGAATTGACCTTGAGAGAGTGAAATAGGTGTTGGAGATACCGAAACACTATATTTCTTGTATTGATTATTGTGGTTGTTTGTGTATTTATACTATTATTACTCTCAAATAACTTACATAGTTATTACAAGTATATTTTATATAAGAAAGTTTCAAGAGTTTTTAAAATGAAAGAATTCGGTTGATAAGTTTTTAATCACTCAATTCACCCCCTACTTTTAAGTGGCCATTGTATTGTGTCAAGAGACCAACAACCTCATATTTTCTTTTATAAGATATACCCAACACACAATCGTATGGTCATTAATAAAAGTAGCAAACCATCGTGCAGCAGACAAATTTGGAATGTGTGCAAGTCCTTAAATGCTATGAATCAGGTAAAAGGGTTTGGAATGTGTGAGGATGGATTGGGTGATTGTTGTGGGTTTGATTGGCAAGAACATAATGCTCACACTGAAATGACACTTTCTCTTTATTGATAAATAAATATGGACACAAAAGTCTTAGATAAGAAAAACTTAGACAATCAAGGCGTTTATGCCACAACATAATATCAAAATAAAAAACAACAACGAGAGAAAGTTTATGTGGTGACTGATATCTTGGAAAAGCATTATCTCCTGATGCATAATAGAACCTATCATTTTTCTCAGCACTACCAATCATCTTTCCTGAAGACCGATCCTAAAATATGCAATGAGAAGGGAAGAAGGACACAATACAATCCATCTTCTTAGTTAGCTTATTAACAGATAATAGATTGCATTTCAATTTAAGCACATATAAAATAAATTTAAGTTGCAAACTATACACATAAACTGTCCATTGTCCCATAATTGAAGACATAGTACCATCTGCCATCAAGACTATCAATTCCTTATCACTGGGATGAAGTTGGTTTATCATAGTTATAGAACCTATCATATGATCAGATGCTCTTGTATCTACGATCCAACAATTTCCATTTAGTTTTCTAGATAACAAAGAGTATTTCATATTACCTTTTTGGGCCATGGAAATTGTGAGATTAGTGGTGAAGTGTCTAATCCCTTTGTCGAATGAGTATTGTTCAATAGCTTGTGCAAGAGATCTAGCTGCTCAGTAGTCAAGTTCAAGTTTGTACCTTTTTTCGACGTGGGAGCAACTGCAAAGGTATTTGTTGGTCGCTTTTTCTCCCTTTTATTTTTTGGCTTCCAATTTATTGGTTTCTCATGTATTTTCCAGCAAGTTTCCTTTGTGTGATAGGGTTTATTACAATGCTCACACGTTCATAGATTGTTCTTCATACTTAAATGTAGCAAGAGTAGAGCTAGAACCTAGGTCCACAAACAAATAGACCATCACACATTTTTTGTTTTCTTCTCTTCTGACTTTTGCAAATTCTTTCCAAAAAGATGGAAGTGGTTTGGTGCCAAGTAGGCGGCCACATACTTCATCTAAATCAACATTAGGCCCTTGAAGAAAGTCAAAGATCTTTTCTTTTTCCATCTTACTATACTTGGATCATTAAAAAGAAACATCTCTTGCCATGATTCCATCAAGGTATAGTATTCAATGACACTACGATTACCTTGTCTAGTGGTACGAATAGCATATCTAATCTCAAAAACAATACGTTGTATTTTTAAGATCAAAATATATCTCCTAAACTGTTTCCCATACTTCTTTTGTAGTCTTGTAAAACAGGTAGGCTCGTCTAATCTTTGGCTTCATCGAGTTAATGAGTCATGTTATGATGATGGAGTTTTTTACCTCCCATACTTGATAATTTGTTGTATCCTTTGGTGGAGTCCAAATTGCTTCTAATAGACAGTCAAACTTGCCTTTCTCTTCAATTACCAAAATAACAAATTAAGATCATTCCTGTATTTTTTTTTTCATTCAATCTATGTTGAGTAATCTACAAAGTATGATTGTCAGTTGAAAAAAAATGGGTGAGATGGTTGTAGATGGTGTGTGGGAGATGGTATAGGATTCCGCAGTTGTCTGGACTACATTCTTAAGGTTGGAGGTGCCCATAATGTCTGGTTATTCCAAGTTAGGTAAAATCAAGCTCTGTTACCATGAACAAAATAAAGTTTAGGATGAATTCAATCCTCATTGATTTCTTTGATCTCTTAATTATATATACAAAAGATATTACCTAATCTAAGATGCTGAAAAATATACATAATTGATTTTCTATTGTAGGAGGATGTAATATATTCAGAATTCCTTTCCTAATCTAGAAAGTTGACTGTAAAAAAATTAGAAAAATTTCTTAAACTATAAATTTATTACAATAGGAAAAGAAATAAACACTAAGATATTGCTATCACTTCATGATTCTCCAACATTACAAAATCAAAAGAAACCTAAATCCATTAAAAGTGAATGGGAATTACCAATAAAAGAATAAGTTACAACGAATCATAATGCAACTCTACACTTGGCAACACCAAAAAAATAAAGGTACATTAAGGGTGCATTTGATTACAAACATGGAATTTATACGAAAATAAAATATTTTTTAGGCAATTGAATTGCCTAAAATTAAATTTCAGAAAAAATTTCAATTGAAGGTGTTTGATTGATTTAATTTTTTACCTAAAAATTGTTATACTTTTTCAACTTTTGATATTTGATTGTCATTATTTTTCATAGAAATAATCGCACACATATGTAGATAACCAATAATAAAATACAAAAATCAATAATTAACTACATAAAATGATCAAATATACGCATATTCAAAAAATAAATCAAATATACACATAAAATATTTAAAAATAAATCAAATATACACATAAAATATTTAAAAAATAAATCAAATATATATAAACAAATATACATACACCCAGCCACTGCAAGTCGCCGCCCAACCATGACAAATGAGATCCAAGCCAGGTGTCAATGCAGGTAACGTGGAAGCCATGGTTGTACTGCAGCAACACTCGGACCTTATCTCCGACGACATAATCAGCCAAGCAAATAGCGTTTTCTTCTTGAGGCCTTTGTTCCCCGGCGTTGTAGGAAGGGAACGGCTAGCAAGGTGGCAGATCCAGCCACAACAAGCGACGATGACGAGGCTGAGAACACTTCTCATTGTCGCCAATGGTCGCTGCAATTGTCGATGTGTGTATGTGTGACCGCACGCGCACATGCTGTGTGGAGGTTGGGGATGATCCATTCATTTAATCTCTTTCCTCACTGTTGTTGTTTGTTGATGAAATAGAGATGGGGAGCTTCCGAGGATGAATAAGGGTCAGGAGTAAGCGTCCAATTGCCTAGAAAATGATCTCCCCCCAAATGGGAATTTCTTTTCTAGCAAAAGTAAGAAAAGAGGCTCACGTGACTAAAAGATGGAAATAATTTTCCATAAGAAATTTGAGTAATCAAATATATCAAAATCTAAAATTTGGGTGAAAAATGACAATTTTTCATAAAAAAAATATAGCAAATCAAAGAAGACTTAATATTAAAACAAAAATATATAATAATTACCAGTTCATAAAATGAAATTACCTAAACCAACAAAACATCTATCCTACAACAACATATCCAGCCTTTATCCCACTATGTGGGGTCGGTTACATGAATTATAGACTTCCATGTATTTCTGTCTTTTGTTATATCTTCATTGAGGTCCATACACTTCATATCAAACTTTAATGTCTCTCTCAAAGTCTTTTTAGGTCTGTCTCTACCTTTTTTTTTTACTAATTGTTCCATTTCATCAACTCTCCTCACATGAGCGTCTCTTGGTCTCATTCTCACATGACCAAACCATCTTAGTCTAGTCTCTCTCATCTTCTCCTCTATTGGCACTACTTTTACCTTATTACGAATAACTTCATTTCTAATTTTATCTTTTCTTGTATGGCCGCGCATCCATCTCAACATCCTCATCTCCGCTACGCTCATTTTTTACTCATGCTGGTATTTGACTGTCCAACATTCTGAACCGTACAACAAATAACACACAAAAACTTAAATAAAAAATAATAAACCTATAGTAAATGAAGCAAACAGAAACAAGACCTAGATTTTCATGTCATGCATAGATATTGAAACAAAAAGAAACAACAATTCAAAAACCTAGAAAAGAAAGAAAAATTACAAATTAAAAAAAAAAATTTCTCAACCAACGAAGCACATCTCCTATCAAAGAAATAAATAAACAACACAAAAAAATTACATAAAAATAATAATCTTATAGTGAAGGAAGCAAATAGAAACAAAACCTATAATTTCATGTCATTCATAAACTATCATAATTCAAATTGTAAGGGAAGTTGGCCCTTGTAATCAACAAAAATCTATATAATAAGGCAGCACTGTTTTTGAAAATGTGTAAAGAGAAACTGTCTTTGTGTGGCTGAGATTCACGTGGCTGAGATTCAACGGCTGAGATTCACGTGGCTGCCCGCCCAAAACGATCCAATCATGCCTGTCGCTCTCTGCCTTACTCTCTCCCTCTCTGTTTCCCACCCGCCATCATCCCCGCCCGCCATCGTCTCCTGCCCGCTTTCTCTGTCTCCCTCTCTCTTTCTCTCTCTCATCCGCGCCATCGTCGCCGCCCCTCGCCCGCGGCCATCGTCGCCGCCGCCGCGTCCCTGCATCGTCGTTGCCCCTCGCCCGCCCCCTTCTCTCTTCCTCTCTCTCCGCCCCTGCATCGTCGCCGCCCCTTGTCGCCCCTGCTGCGTACTGCCGACGCCACGCCGCCGCAGCCCTAGGTCCTCTCTCTCTCTCTATGATTTACAGAATATATACATATACATATAGTTTAAACGTGTGTGTATTTGATATAAACGTGTTTCTATATATAGATATAAAAGTGCGTGTATTTGATTATATATAGTTTAGTTTAGTTTAATTATTCATTTCTGGTTTTTTAATTTGTATATACTGTTATTTAGTTTAGTGTATATATAGTTTAGTTTACTGATCAAATTGTTATTTATAGAGTTACTGTTCAAATTGTTAATGTATTTAATTTTAATTTAGTTTAGTTTAGTTTATGTTTATGTGTATTTGATTATTTGGTGTTTGGTTAATTTACTGATTATTTATGTGTATAATTTAGTGTTTGGTTATTTGATTTTTTAGTGTATTATATAGATAGAAATTTTTTGGTGTTAATGTAATAGATGTGTGTGTGTGTTAACAATTTGCAGTTTGTTTTCACACGTGTGTGTGTGTGTGTTATAATGTAATTTAGATGTAAATTAGTGCAAATTTATTTAGTGTTAATTTCATTTAATTTAGTATTAGTTTAGTGTAAATTAATTTAGTGTATACAAATATGTGTGTTAATTTCATTATTTATGTGTGTTAATTTAGTTTATTTAGTTGTTTTAATTTATGTTTTAATTTAGTTTATTTAGTTGTTTTCTGTATTTAGTTTAGATTTACTATTTATTTAGTTTAGTTGACTGTGTATTTGATTGTGTGTGTGTATTATACGTGTATATTTTAATTTAGTGTTAATTTAATTTAATTTAGTGTTAGTTTAGTGTAAATTAATTTAGTGTTAATTTAATTTAGTTTAGTTTATGTAAACAAATATGTGTGTTAATTTATGTTTTATGTTAATTTACTGTTTTAAAATTATTAATTTAGTGTATTATATAGATTTACTGTTTTATTTAGTTTATTTAGTTTACTGTTTTATGTTTTAATTTAGTGTATTACACGTGTGTATGTGTTAATTTGATTATGTGTGTTAATTTAGTTTAATTTAATTTAATTTAATGTTAATTTAATTTAATTTAGTGTTAGTTTAGTGTAAATTAATTTAGTGTTAATTTAATTTAGTTTAATTTATGTAAACAAATATGTGTGTTAATTTATGTACATTTCATTATTTCTATCCTATTATTTTGTGTATTTTTTATAGTGTTTTATGTTTTGTGTACATTTGATACACGTGTATGTGTGTTAATTTAGTTTAGTGTAAATTAATTTAGTGTTAATTTAATTTAGTTTCGTTTATTAATTTAGTGTATTTCATTTAGTATATGTGTATTTGATTATTCATTATGTACATTTGATTTAGTGTATCTTTTGTACATTTGATATTTATACGAATATATTTGATATTATTTTATTAGTGTGTCAATTTTTTGTACATTTGATATTTTTTAATTCAATTTTTTTATTTTATATTATATAACGTTATACAATAACTTTAATTTTTATTCAAAATTTAGTCTTAATATTATTTACGCCATGCCTTTAGGCACAGGCATTCCCTACTACTTCAATATAAGAACGCATCATGTCAGCATACACAAGGAAATTGTGAAAATAATATGGCAACGTCTCAATAACAATCACATAACAAAGAATGCTTAAGCCTGAGACAGTAAAAAGCTGAAAGCATACAAGGTTTTTTGCACAAAGGTTAGAAGTGGTATAATTTTCAATCTTAAAACACCTAAGATTAGAAACCTAAATCTATTAAATGTTATGGGAATTACTTACAAAAAAATAGGTCACATTGATCAGTAATGCAAACTCTCCACCTCGCAAGACAAATAAAGAAAGGTACAAAAATATTGAAACAAAAAAGAAATAACATATTAGATCCCTAGAAAACAAAGGAAAATTATCTCATCCATCAAAGTACCTCTCTAGTCCCAAAAAAACATAACTAACACCCCAAAAAAAAAAATATATATATCATGTAGTCAGGAAGCAAAATTCAAATAAAACGTGGAATTTTATCTCATGTATAAAGCATTGCAAATCAAAATGTCAGAGAAGTCGGCCCTAGAAATCAACAAAAATAATATAAAGCCTTACAAAAGTAACAATTAAGCATATGAGGTTTTACCACAAAGTTATGAAGTTGTATAATTTCCAATTACAACAATAAAGAGAATCCTAAATCCTTTGAACGTTAATGGGAATTACAAACAAAATATTGAGTCAGCATGAAATGTAATGCAACTCTCCACCTGACAAGACAAAGAAACAGAAGGTGCACAAATATTGAAATAAAAACAAATAACAATTCAGATCTCTATAAAGCAGAGGAAAATACCTAAACCAACAAAGAACCCTCCAATAAAAAAAATAAAAAAGAAATAAAACCAAAAATAAAAAAAATAACAATCTAAGCTTGGATTTCAATGTCATGCATAAAGCATCGCAATTCAAATTGTAAGGGAAGTTGGCCCAAGTAATCAACATAAATACTTTAGAATAAAAATATATCATGTCAGCATGCATAAGGATAATTGAGAAAATAATAAGATAACATTTCAATAACAACCAAAAATCAAAGAATGTTTAAACATGAGATAGAGAAAAGAATTAAGCATCCTACTTCTTTCGCAGAGAGCTCAAAAGTTGTATAATTTCCAATCTTAACACCCAATAGAAACCTAAATCTATTGAATTTAATGGGAATTATTCATAAAAGAATAAGTCACCTTGATTGGTAATGTTAACTCTATATATGCCAAGACAAAGAAAACGAATGTACATAGATATTGAAACAAAAAGAAATAACAATTCATATCCCTTTGAAATAAAAGAAAAATTACATGTTTAGAAAAGGATTGTCTCAACAAACAAAGCTCAAAAGATGTACAATTTTCAATAAGCCAAGACCCAAGACAACCCTAAAACCATTGAATGTTAATGGGAATTACTAATAAAAGAATAATGTAAACTCTCCACCCAGCAAAAAGAAGAAAAAGAAGGTGCATGGATATTGAATCTAAAAGAAATAACAATTAGAACCTTAGAAAACAAAGGAAAATTCAAAGTTTAAAAAAAGGATTACCTCGATTGACAAAGAACCAAAAAGAAAAACACATAAATAAAATCCAAAACCTAGAATTCAATGTCATGCATAAACCAACACAATTCAGATTGTAAGGGAAGTTGACCCTAGTAATCAACAAAAACACTTCATAAAAACATATCATGTCAGCATGCATGAAGGTATAAAACATTTCAGCAACAATCAAAAATCAAATAATCCACAAACGTGAGAAAGTAAAAAGGTGTTAAGTATCTGAGGTTTTTCTCATAAAGTTTAGAAGTATTACAATTACAATGTCACAACACTCGAGAGAGACCTAAATCCATTCAAGGTTAAATGTAAATTACCGACAAAAGAATAAGTTGCCATGAACAATAATGCAACTCCCCACCTGGCAAGACAGAGAAAAGGAAAGTACATACATATTGACACAAAAAGAAATACAATTCAGATACCTAGAAAACAAAGAAAAATTACAAAAAAAAGGAAACTGCCTCAACCAACAAAGCACCTCTCCTATCACAAAAAGAAAATAATTAACAAATAACACACACAAAATCAAATAAAAATTAACAATATTATGGTAAATAAAGCAAACTGAAACAAAACCTGAAATTTGATGTCATGCATAAAGCAACGCAATTCAGATAGTAAGGGAAGCCCTCCATGGTAATCAACAAAAATACTTCCACCATCGGAACATATCATGTCAGCATGCATAAGGATATGATAACATTTCAATAGTGATCATAACAAAGAAAGATTAAACCTGAGATAGTAAAAAGCTCGAAGCATAGGAGGCTCAGAAGTTGTACAATTTCCAATGTTACAACACCCAAGGCAAATGTAAATCCATTGAATATTAATGGGAATTACTTATAAAAGAATAAGTCACCTTGATCAGTAACGCAAACTCTCCAACTAGAAAGACAAAGAAAGGAAGGTACCTAGATATTGAAACAAAAGGAAATAACCTCAACCGACAAAGCAAAGAGTAAATAATTACCTCAACTGACAAAGCATCTCTCATGTCGGGAAAAAAACAGTTTTAATACCCAAAAAGATAAAATAAAATATAACAAACTTAAGGGAAGCAAACAGAAACAAAACCTGGAATTCCATGTCATGATTAAGAATAGCAATTCAAATTGTAGGGGAAGTTGGTCTTGCTAATTGATAAAAATAATTCACCACAAGAATATAGCATGTCAGCACACGTGAGGATACTTGAGGAAATAATAAGAAAGCATTTCAATAGCAATCAAAAATAAAAGAATCCTTAAGCCTGATACAGTAAAAAGTTTGAAGCATCTGAGGTTTTTTAAACAAAGTTTTGAAGTTGTACAATTTCTAATGTTAAAACACCCAAGACAAACCTAAATCCATTGATTATAATTGGAATTACCAATAAAACAATAAGTTAGCGTAAATTGTAATGTAACTGTCCACCTGGCAAGAACAAAGAAAAAGGAAAGTACATAAATATTGAAACAAAAAGAAACAAGAAGTCAGGTCCCTAGCAAACAAAGGAAAATTACCTCAACCAACAAAGCAGTTCAAAAAAAAAAACAGAAATAACACCCAAAAAATAATAATCTTATAGTAAAGGAAGCAAATTGGAACAAAATGGGGAATCCCATGTCATGCATAAAGCATCACAATTGAAATTGTAAGGGAAGTCAGTCCTAGTAATCAACAAAAATACTTCACCTTAAGAATATATCATGTCACCATGCATAAGGATAATTGAGGAAATAAAAAGCCAACATTTCAATAACAATCAATAACTAAAGAATGCTGCCTGATATAGAAAAAAGTTGTAGGCATCTGGTCTTTTTTGCACAAGGCTCAAAAGTTGTACTAAGTAAACACCTACAAGAAACATAAATCCATTGAATGTTAATGAAAATTACTAATAAAAGAATAATGTAAACTCTCCATCCACCAAGACAAATAAAGGGAAGGTACATAGATATTGAAACAAAAAGAAATGACAATTAAGATCCCTAGAAAACAAAGAAAAATTACAAGTTCAGAAAAGGATTACCTCAACTAACAAAGAACCTTACCTGTCACAAAAATAAAAATAAAAAAAGACATAAAACCCAAAAGCTTGAATTCCATGTTCAGAAAATGATTACCTCGATTGACAAAGAACCAAAAAGAAAAACACAGAGACAAAACCCAAAACCTGGAATTCACCGTCAACACTTCACCCTAAAAACATATCATGTTAGCATGCATGAGGATAATTGAGGAAATAATAAGAAAACATTTCAGCAACAATAAAAAATCAAATAATCCACTAACGTGAGGACGTAAAAATGTGTTAAGTATCTGAGGTTTTTCTCATAAAGTTCAGAAGTAGTACAATTACAATGTCACAACACTAAAGAGAGACCTAAATCCATTCAAAGTTAAATGTAAATTACCGACAAAAGAATAAGTCCATGAACAATAATGCAACTCCCCACCTGCCAAGACAGAAAAGGGAAAGTACATACATATTGACACAAAAAGAAATACAATTCAGGTACCTAGAAAAAAAAGAAAAATTACAAAAAAAGGTAACTGCGTCAACCAACAAAGCACCTCTCCTATCACAAAAAGAAAATAATTAACAAATAACACACAACAAAATCAAATAAAAATTAACAACATTATAGTAAATAAAGCAAACAGAAACAAAACCAGAACTTTGATGTCAGGCATAAAGCATCACAATTAAAATTGTAAAGGAAGCCGTCCCTAGTAATCAACAAAAATACTTCCACCATCGGAACATATCATGTCAGCATGCATAAGGATCTGATAGCATTTCAATAGTGATCATAACAAAGAAAGCTTAAACCTGAGATAGTAAAAAGATCGAAGCATCTGAGGCTCATAAGTTGTACAATGTAAACCCATTGAAAATTAATGAGCATTACTTATAAAAGAATAAGTCCCCTTCAGCAGTAATGCAAACTCTCCAAGTAGAAAGACAAAGAAAGGAAGGTAACTAGATATTGAAACAAAAGGAAATAACCTCAAACGGCAAAGCAAAGAGTAAATTACCTCAACCGACAAAGCATCTCTCATGTCGGGAAAAAAACAGTTTTAATACCCAACATGATAAAATAAAATATAACAAACTTAACTAAGGGAAGCAAACAGAAACAAAACCTGGAATTCCATGTCATGATTAAAGAATAGCAATTCAAATTGTAAGGGAAGTTGGTCTTGCTAATTGATAAAAATAATTCACCACAAGAACATAGCATGTCAGCACACGTGAGGATACTTGAGGAAATAAAAGAAAACATTTCAATAGTAATCAAAAATAAAAGAATCCTTAAGCCTGATACAGTAAAAAGTTTTAAGCATTGGAGGTTTTTTAAACAAATTTTTGAAGTTGTACAATTTCTAATGTTACAACACCCAAGACAAACCTAAATCCATTGATTAAAGGGAATTACCAATAAAACAACAATAAGTTAGCGTAAATTGTAATGTAACTGTCCACCTGGTAAGACAAAGAAAAGGAATGTACATAAATATTGGAACAAAAAGAAACAAGAAATCAGATCCCTAGCAAACAAATGTAAATTACCTCAACCAATAAAGCAGTTCAAAAAAAAAAAAAAAAAACAGAAATAACACCCAAAAAATAACAATCTTATGGTAAAGAAAGCAAATTGAAACGAAATCTGAAATTCCATGTCATGCATAAAGCATCACAATTGAAATTGTAAGGGAACTCGGTCCTTGTAATCAACAAAAATACTTCACCTTAAGAACATATCATGTCACCATGCATAAGGATAATTGAGGAAATAAAAAGCCAACATTTCAATAACAATCAATAACTAAAGAATGCTTCAACCTTTGATAGAAAAAAGTTGTAGGCATTTGATCTTTTTGCACAAGGCTCAAAAGTTGTACAATTTTCAATAAGTAAACCCCTACAAGAAACATAAAGCCATTGAATGTTAATGAAAATTACTACTACTAATACGAAGACGAAGAAGGGGAAGGTACATAGATATTGAAACAAAAAGAAATGACAATTAAGATCCTTAGAAAAACAAAGAAAAATTACAAGTTTGGAAAAGAATTACCGCAACTGACAAAGTACCTTACCTGTCACCAAAAAAAGATAACAGAAATAAAACCCAAAATCTTGAATTCCATGTCATGTAAAAATAATCACAATTCAAATTGTGAAGGAAGTTGGCCCTAGTAATCAACAAAAACCCTTCATCATGAAAACATGGCATCTTAGCATGTGTGAGGATAATTTAGGAAATAATAAGAAAACATTTCAACAACAATCAAAAATCGAATAAAAGGTTTTAAGCATATGAGGTTTTTCCCATAAAGTTCAAAAGTCATACAATTTACAACGTACACCAAAGAGAAACCTAAATCCATTAAATGTTAATGCGAATTACCAATAAAAGAAAAGGAAGGTACATACATACTGAAACAAAAAAGAAATTACAGTTCAGATACCTAGAAAACAAAGGAAAATTACAAGTTTAGAAAAGGAAATTACCTAAACCAACAAAGCACTTCTTTTGTCACAAAAAAAAAAAAAAAAACACAGAAAAAAAATAAAATAAAAAGTAACAATCTTATAGTGAAGGAAGCAAATAGAAATAAAACTTGGAATTCAATGTCACATAAAGTATCACAATTCAAATTGTAAGGGAAGTTGGTCCCAGTAATTGACAAAAATACTTCACCATGAGAACATATCATGTCAGCATGCATAAGGATAATTGAGGAAATAATATGCCAACATTTCAATAATAATAAAAAATCAGAAAATGCTTAAACCTAAGATAGTAAAAAGCTGTAAGCATATGAGGTTTTTCGAAAAGTTCTAAACGTGTACAGTTTCCAATGTTACAACAGCCAAGAGAAACCTAAATCCATTGAATGTTAAGGGGAATTACTAATAAAAGAATAAGTCATCCTAATAGCTAATGCAAACTCTCCACCTGGCAAGACGAAGAAAAGGAGGGTACATAGATATTGAAACAAAAGGAAATAACAATCTAGATCTTTAGAAAACGAAGGAAAATTACAAATTCAAAAAAAGTAAATTACCTCAACCGACAAAGCACCACTCCTGTTGGGGAAAAAAAAAATTATAACACCCACATAGATGAAATAAAAAATAAAAAACTTATATAAGGAAGCAAATAGAAACAAAGCCTGGAGTTCCATATCATGCATAAAGCATCACAATTCAAATTGTAAGGGAAGTTGGCCCTAATAATCAATAAAAATACTTCACCATAAGAACATTGCATGTTAGCACGCATGAGGATAATATTGAACAAATAATAGGACAACATTTCAATAGCAATCAGAAATTGAAGAATCCTTCAGCCTGATAAAGTAAAAAGTTTTAAGCATCTGAGGCTTTTCCCACAAAGTTCTGAACTTGTACAATTTCCAATGTTACAACACCCAAGAGAAACTTAAAACCATTGAACATTTATGGGAATTACCAATAAAATAATAAGTCAGCGTGAATGGCAATGCAACTCTCCACCTAGAAAGACAAAGAAAAGGAATGTATATAAATATTGAAACAAAAAGAAATAACATTTCAAATCCCTAACAAACAAAGGAAATTACAAGTTCTTAAAAGGATTACCTCAACCGACAAAGTATCTCTCATGTCACCAAAGAAAAAAAAAACACAAAAATTAAACCCAAAACCTGCAATTCCATGTCATTCTAAAGGAGAAGCCAATCTAGAATGATGACTATTGGGATTCCATGTCATCACGTAATTTGAAATTTAAAAACAAAATCTGAAATTCCATGTCATCAAGAATCACATTTCCAAATATAGAGGAAGTCGGTCGTAGTCAAGCAAAATGCTTCACCATAAGAACACATCAAGTCAGCACCCATATGCATAACTATGGAAATAGTAAGATAACATTTTAATAAAAATCAAAATAAAAAATGCGTAATCAGTTTAAAGTAAATGGCGTGAGATGATAATGCTTCAAGCCTCTAAGATTTTTGGCACAAACTTTTGAATTTTGAAAAGTTTCCCATTCTACAAAAGCCAACAAATATGATAATGTCATTGAATGTTAAAGGAAATTACTAATAAAAGGATATAAGTGGATTACCTAGATCGATTAAACAACTCTCCACAGTACCTAGCAAGATGAAGAAAAGGAAGGCTCCTCTTCTGTCATGGATAACAATGGTTCAAGAATCTGACCCTTTTTCAACAAAGTTCTCAAGTCACACTTGGAGGAAAAGGAGGAGCCCAAGTATGATGATGGTAGGGAGGAAGAGTGGGAAGAGTATGAAGATATTGGGGGAATAAGAAAACAAAGAGGAGAATGAGAGAATGTGAAGCTTAATAAGAAGCATCTTGAAGCGCCTAAAAGGAGCAATAAACAGCAAATATATTGAATATTAGAATCAAAACCTGTTGGAGTTAATGTGTTGAGATGATCAAAGAGTTTCTTAGATCTCCAATGTTTACATTTCCAAGGAGTTTAGATACATTTTAATTAATTGCTACATGTATCTAATTAATTGTCATGCATGGTCTACCACTACATAAAGTCCATGTACTATTGAGATAATGAGATTGGGAAAATCAATATGAATCATTCCAGAAAATTGTTCCTCTCTTCAATCTTCTCAAATACCACTAACAGTTGGTATCAAGGCTTAGGCTCTGAAAAATCTAAGAAGACAATATGGAAAGCACAAGTACCTCAAATCAATTTGTTCTAGAATTTGACAATGAAGATTATGATTGTTAGAATAGTGCATATATATATTGTACTCTAGCTATTGCACTACATTAGTACACTTGTACTACACGGTTACTTCCTATATATAATTGACTCAGTGGTATTAATATGAAACAATATAAATCATTTGCCCATAGGGTTTTTCATGGTATCAGAGCAACTACGAGACTTTGTTGCTCAGGGGGAGTCTGGTTTGGTATGTTAACTCCGCCACTCCTTTTATGGACTGAAACAATCTCCATGAGTTTGGTTTGGACGATTTAGTGTTGTTGTTTGGGAGTTTGGCATGATTCATAGTGACACAAGCCATTTTGTTTTCTTTTGCCATTCATCACATGGCAAATGCATCTATCTTGTTGTGTATGTAGACGATATCATCATCACCGGAAGTGATCAGGATAGTATTCTGCAATTAAAGCAACATCTCTTTAATCATTTCCAAACTAAAGATTTGGGCAGACTTAAGTATTTTCTTGGTATTGAGGTAACTCAATCTAATAATCAGTGTTGTTAAAGGCACGCCTAGGCGCAAGGCCTCTCAAGGCCCAGCCATCTTGCCTTACCATGCCCAGGCGAGGCGAGATCCAGCTAGACGCGCCTAGGCCCTTCAGGCGCACATCCATCAGGTGCAGCTGATTTTTCAGCATGTTTTATTTTTTAAACATTTTTCTGTTAAAACTTAAAGAGAAAGAAAATAATAAAATACATTATTGAAAAGTCAACAAAACTCAAAAATATCATGCTCTAGCTCATCTGATTTCAAGAAGGCCAAGAGACTACACCTCCAAGGCTCCAACTTTCTTACGTAACACTCTCTTCTCTCACGCAACGCAGCAACTGCAACTCCTCTAGTTCTTCTCCAGTTCTCCAGGTTTGATTGAGGTGCTTCACTACTTCTCCAGGCCAAGGTAACATATCGACAATCCCTGCTTCTTCTTCTTCTAACGCTGTTAATAGCTGCTAGCCTGCTTCTTCTTCGGCAATCCTTGTTACTTCTTCTTCTTCTTCTTATTACGTGGTTGCTTCTTAATCTTACGTTGCTGCTATCCTTCTTCTTCTTCTTACACGGCTGCTTCTTACGTTGCTGCTATCCTCCTGCTCCTTCTTGTTCTTCTTCTTCTTCTTCTTCTTTTGCTATCCTTCTTCTTCTTCTTCTTACGTTGTTGCTACTGCTTGCCTCCTTCTTCTTTTTTCTTCTTCTTCTCTTCCTCTGCTTCTTCTTCTTCTTTCTTACGCTGCTGCTACTTATTCTTCTTCTTCTCTTCCTCTTCTTCTTCTTCTTCTTCTTCTTCAGTTCTTTTTTTTTTAATTTTTATTTGTTGATGCCTGTTGTTGCTTCTTCTTCTTCGTTTTTCTTTTAACATTTTTTTGGCATAATTTAGCCTTAATCTTTACAAATTTTCAAGTATACTCATATTATATAGAACTGCTAAACTTATATTACAAATTTTGATAACATAAATGTTGATATGTGATTAGGATCTATTTTATGACTTATTATTCAATTAAGAAGTATATTTTTCTTTCTTCTTAGTCAGCATGCGTCTTACACCTGCTAGGCGTGCTCCTCGCCTTGCGCCTCAAGCTCCAAGACCCTTTGCGCCTTAGTACGCCTTGGGCCTCTAACAACACTGCTAATAATGTTGTTGTCATCTCGCATAGAAAATATGCTTTAGATATTCTTGAAGAAACTGGTATGTTAGATTGCAGACTTGTTGATATGCCCATGGACCTAAATGTCAAACTCTTACCAGGATAGGGGGAGCCTCTAGTAGATCTTGGAAGATATTGAAGACTTGTTGGAAAGCTAAACTTTCTCACTGTCACTCGGCCAAACATTTCTTTTGCTGTAAGTGTAGTTAGCCAGTTCCTACAATCTCTTTGTGATAGTTATTGAGATGCTGTGATTCGCATCCTTAGATATATCAAAGGAGCACCAAGCCAAGGATTGTTGTATGAAGGCAAGGGGCATACTCAAGTGATTGGTTATTTTGATGCAAACTAGTCAGGGTCTCGGTCTCCTTCAGATAAACACTCTACTTCAGGGTATTGTATTCTTATTAGTGGCAATTTGGTATCTTGGAATAGTAAGAAGCAAGATATTGTTGCTAGGTCAAGTGCAGAAACTACATATTGTGCTATGGCTCTGGCAACGTGTGAACTTATATGGTTGAGGCAATTACTTCAAGAAATACAGTTTGGAGAGGTGGTGCAAATGAAGTTAATTTGTGATAATCAAGTAAAGTTGTATATCGCCTCTAGTCCAATTTTTCATGAGCACCAAACATATTGAAATCGATTGTCACTTTATGAGAGAGAAGATTTTGTTCAGATGAATTGCTACCAATTTTGTCAACTCAGTCAACCAACTTACCAATATCTTTACTAAGTCTCTCAGAGGTTCTTGCATTGGTTTCAATTGTAACAAGCTTGATGCATATGACCTATATGTCACAACTTGAAGGGAAGTGTTAAAACAGTGTATACATATTGTACTCTAGCTATTGTATTACATTAGTACACTTGTATTGCACAGTTACTTTCTGTATATAATTAACTCAACAGTATGAGTGTTAGAATAATGTATACATATTGTTCTCTAGCTATTGTACTACATTAGTACACTTGTACTACACTTGTACTGCATGGTTATTTTGTGAAAATCAGATCTAGAACAAAAAGAACGAGGAAAGAAAAGCTAATCGAAGAACGAACCTTGAATTACAGAAAACAGACCACAAGGTCAAAAATTACATATCAAACAAGCTAATACGCACCTTATATAGGCGCATAACACCGCATAATCAGCTATACAAATAGCTGAATAAACATAACAACTTAAACAAACAGGAATTACAAACAAGCTGCCAATACTAACTATTTAACTCTTCCACACTCCCCTTCAATTTGGACTCCTGTTGCTGAAACATTCTTGTAAGTGTCTCTGTAAGACCCAGTTTAGTGCACAGCAAATTAAATCGATCTCTAGGCAGACCCTTAGTGAAAACATCCGCAACTTGTTCAGCAGTAGGAACACACCTGATCTCCACCTCACCATTTTCAACTTTCTCCCTTACAAAATGAACATCAACACCTATGTGTTTTGTCCGTGAATGATACACAGGGTTTTCTGTCATGCTTATGGCAACTAAATTGTCACACCACACAATAGGAGTAGCTTCACAAGGATATCTTAGCTCTTGCAGTAGATTTTTCAGCCACACAATTTCAGTTACTCCCAAGGCAACAGCTCAGTATTCAGCTTCACCCATTGAACGAGCTACAACCGAGTACTTCTTTGATCCCCATACAACAAGATTCTTACCAAAGTAGACACAAAACCCGGTAGTAGACCTGCGAGTAACCTTGCAGCCAGCATGGTCTGCATCTGTGTAGACCATGATAGACAATGCTTCAGCGGAGGGAGAGAAAACTAAACCCAGACCAACAATTCCCTTAACATACCGCAACAATCTTTTACAAGCCAACCAATGTTGCATTTTAGGAGCAGCCATGAACTGACTCAGCTTATTTACTGAGAAAGCAATATCAGGCCGAGTGTAAGTAAGATATTGCAAGGAACCAATTAGAGTACGATACAACTTAGGTTGAGAAAACAGATCTCCATCATCAGTAAGAGAAGTACCAACAGCCATAGGAGTACTACAAGGCTTACAGTCCTGCATGGAGGCCTTTTCTAACAAATCACGGACATATTTGGACTGATTGAGATAGAGACCAGTGTGATCTCTAAAAGCCTCAAACCCCAAAAAGTAATTGACAGTTCCTAAAGTTTTTAGAGCAAATGAGCGATCTAGATCTGCTATGCAACCACGCAAAGCTACTGAGCTGGAGCCAGTGATTAATATATCATCAACATAGACTAACATATATATCACATAGCTGACAGTTCGTTTGATGAACAAAGATGTATCCGAAACGGACTTAACAAAACCCCAAACACAATAGAGCTGATTTCAGCTTAGTATACCAGGCTCTTGGAGCTTGCTTCAAGCCATAAAGAGACTTCCTAAGCTGACAAACATGAGTAGGAAACTGAGAGTTGACAAAGTCCTCTGGTTGAACCATAAACATTGTTTCATCCAAATCACCATTGAAGAAAGCATTATTCACATCCACCTGCTGGATGTCCCAACCATTTTGAACAGCCAACGAAAATAATACACGAATTGTAGGAGCTTTAACGACCGGGCTGAAGGTCTCACTATAATCAACACCCAAGTTTTGAAGAAAACCCTTTGCCACTAACCGAGCTTTATACTTTAGAATGGATCCATTGGAGTTATTCTTTATCCGGAAAATCCATTTGTTCCCAATTAGATCATGTCGGGAGAAAAAGGAACTAAGCCCCATGTATGATTTTTCTCCAAAGCCGTAAACTCAGCATCCATAGCTTGCGCCCACTTTGAATCTAAAAGAGCCTCACAAACTGAACGAGGCTCACAAGAACTCACTAAGGCATGAGAATTAGAGGTGGCAATAGTCTTGGCTCGAAGTCTGGTAATCATAGGATGTATAGAGGGTGCTGATTGAAGTCTGATAGACTTGTGCTTAGGTAACACAGGTGGGACAATAGGTTGGTCAGTAGATTGAACAGTAGGTGAACCAGATGAATCAAAAGATTGCACTGAAGGATTCACTCTCGAACCAGAGGGTATAGAATGGGCTGGGACAAAATACAGAAGAAGAAGAAGAAACATGAGGATGTAGAAAAACAGTAGGAAGACCTCTTGAATTAGTGGAGAACCGGGAAGCAGAAGACAGAGAGACAGAGAACAACTGAGGAAAAGGAAACTCAGAAGGGTTAAATTCCACATGCCTTGTCACATAGATTATGTCCGAGGGATGTAGACATTTATACCTAGCTTGGTGATGGCTATAACCAAGAAAAATACACTGAGAAGAGTGAAAGTCAAATTTATATTTGTTATATGGCCTGAGAAGGGGAAAACAAGAACAACCAAATGGTTGTAGCTGGCTGTAATTAGGAGTACGATGATACAACAATTCAAAAGGAACTTGAAACTGTATAGAGGAGGAGGGAAGCAAATTTATAAGATACACCGAAGTTTGAAAGGATTCAACCCAGAATTTTAAGGGCAAACTAGCATGAGACAACATAGTGAGGCCCATTTCAGCAATGTGACGATGTTTTCGTTCCACTACACCATTTTGTTGATGAGTGTGTGGACAAGTAAACCTGGATCGAATGCCATGAGTTTGAAGATAAGAAATGAAAGACTTAAATTCCCCTCCATTATCAGTTTGCAAAGCGCGAAGTTTAGTTTTATATTGAATTTCAGCAAACTTGTGGAATATCATGAAAACTGACAAGGCATCTGACTTTAATTTGAGAGGATAAAACCATGTATAACGAATAAAAGCATCCACAAAGATGAGAGATAGTATCGAAAGCCCTCTGTGGACAAAATAGGAGCTAATCCCCAAAGATCAGCATAAACCAATTCAAGAGGTGTTGTAGCAGTAATGTCATGTCTAGAAAATGGAAGTTGATGAAGTTTTCCGACTTTACAAGCATCACAAAATAACAAATCATTGAGAGAACAAGACAATCCAATTTTATTCAACACCAACCGTAACACATTTACAGATGGATGACCTAAACGATCATGCCATTGTTTACAAATATTTGTGTTAGGTGTGGTGTGAGCGACATTAACAAACTCAAACATCTCATGATCAAATGAGGACTGACAGTTACATTTATTTTTGCTACTACAAGAATGAAACTGAGACACTGAAGGAGTGGAAGAACACTCAAGAGAATAGGCCGACTTGTTGTTACCAGCAGAATGAGAAGCTGGTTCCAACCTATAAAGCCCATCCTTAAGGCATCCCTGGAGCAGCACCAGTCCAGATGTTTTGTCCTTAATAAAACAAACATTAGAGTGAAACTCAGCAATAACATTGTATTCTTGTGTAAGTTGAGATACACTGAGTAAATTTTTGGTCATACTAGGAACATGAAGGATATTTGGCACATACAAAACAAAATTTGATTGAGGTAAGGTCTGTAAAGGACTAGTGCCAATGTGAGTTATAGGTAGTTTCTTACCATTCCCGATAGTGACTTTATCTGCACCATGATAAGGCGTATGGAAAGATAGATTATTCAAATTTGAAGTAATGTGATTCGTGGCTCCAGAATCCGCGAACCAGGACTGATCTGGAGATTAGGTGACGAAACAAATTGGTCAGAAGAATACAAGTTTGGTTTGGAAAAATTACCAGAGTGAGAATTCTGATATGCACCATAGTCAGGCATGCAGGCTCTGTTAGATTCATTTAGAGAGGCCATATAAGCTCAAGTATCCAATTGAGAACCAAGATAACCACTATAACCACTGTGACCGCCTTGTGATCTGTCATTAGGCGTCCGTTGAAAACTTCTATAGAAGCGATAGTAACATCGATCTACAAAGTGACCAGGCTTGCCACAGAGTTGACAGTAAACTCGTCTATTTGAATTTCTACCACGCCCTCTACCTCCTCGGAAACCATTACTATTTCCTCGTTGAACGAATCCTCCTCTCACAAAATTTGAATCGCCATTATTTTGTGTAGAAGAAGACGATGCTACGTTTGCTTGTAAAGGAGAAGTGACTTGATCCAGACTTAGAGTAGTAGTCAGTGATTAATTCTTCGTAGACAGACGTTGTTCATGCATTAAAAGCAGATATTGAACTTTCTCCAAATCGATTTCATCCATTTGATAAGTGACAAGACTTACAACTGTATCATAATCCTGATCTAAGCCATTTAGGATAGCCAATAACAATTCATTGTCACTTAAAGGTTCTCCTATGGCTGTAAGCGAGTGGCCTATAGTCTTAATCTTTAGAATGTAATCATTGACAAACATTCCATACTTTTTGATAGATCTCAACTGCTGCTTGAGTTGAAACGATTTAGCTAATGTCTGCCTTGCATATAAATTTTCTAATAGAATCCATACCTCAGCTGACGATTCTAGATGAATCACCTAAGCGAGCACTTCTTCACTGATTGTAGAGAATAACCAGCCGAGAAGCATTTGATCCGAACAAATCCAGCTCAAGTATTCGAAATTCACAATCGAACCACCAGTAGAATCAGTCACACACTTAGGAGGAGATGTCTTATTCAAAAACTGAACAAGATCAAAGGCGCGAATTGTGGTAAGAATTTGCGCCTTCCAGAAAATGTAGTTCTTGGTGTCTAATTTCAAAGGAATATAGCTAAAAGCCTTCGCAACAGCTGAGAAATCAGATTGCAAGGAAATCGAATTATTCGAAGAGGATTGACAAGGAGGAGAAGAGGAGGCGGAACTAATAACTCGATCAGAGGCCATTGAAACAGATCAGAAAGGCTTTGATACCATGTGAAAATCAGATCTAGAACAAAAAGAATAAGGAAAGAAAAGCTAATCGAAGAACGAACCTTGAATTACAGAAAATAGACCACAAGGTCAAAAATTACATATTAAACAAACTGATGCGCGCCTCATAACACTGCATAATCAACTATACAAATAGTTGAATACAACACAACAACTTAAACAAACAGGAATTACAAACAAGCTACCAATACTAACTATTTAACTCTTCCACAGTTTTCTATATATAATTGACTCAATAAACTCCGCCTGGATATGTTATCCATTGTCGGTCCCAAGCCCGGATAAAGGAGGAGGGTTGTGTTAGGTAGCCGACAGCCAACGTAAAACTTAATCGGATCCAAAACATGAACTCTAGACAAATTATGAAAAATCGTTGGGGCGTGGGCGTAACCCTTCATAGCGACGCGCTACACTGCCCGCGTGTAGTGTCAAGTAAGCTAGGGCCACTACATCGGCGCCCGGATGTAGTGACAAATGAGCAAGGGTCCCCGCATTTGCTTAGATAAATGTGGGTAAAGAAGCTAGTCCAAAATCAAAATCAAAGTCAAGCCCAAAAACAAAATCATAGATTAAGGATTGGGTCATGGAACATAGGAACATTAACAGGCAAAGCTATGGAAGTGGTAGATGTGATGATTAGGAGAAAAATTAATATTATGTGGCTTCAAGAGACGAGATGGGTAGGGAAAAAAACAAAAACTTTATCAGAAACTGGATATTTTTGGTACACAGGAAATGATTGAGCAAAAAATGAAATGGGGATTATTCTGGATAAAAACTTGGTAGATGAGGTAGTGGATGTAAAGAAAATAGGGGATAGGATTATTATGGTGAAGGTTAGTCTAGGAAGAATGACTATGAATATCTTTAGTACATATGCACCACAAGCGGGGTTAGGTGAGGAGATAAAAGCAAAATTCTGGGAGGATCTAGAAGGACTCATACAAATGATACCAAGAGGAGAGAAAGTGATTATAGGAGGTGACTTAAATGGTCACGTGGGTAGAGACGGAAACGGCTATAGAGAGATACATGGAGGGTATGGATTCGGGAAAATTAATAATGAGGGTAAGTCTATTCTAAATTTTGATATGGCATATGGGCTCATCATAACCAATACTAGGTTCATAAAACGGGACGAACACTTAATCACATATAAAAATGTCACGTCAAACACCCAAATAGATTACTTTCTCATGAGACAAGAGGATCGGTTATATTGTAGAGATTATAAGGTGATACCGGGAGAATATTTGACTACTCAACATAGACTTTTAGTACTTGACGTCCAAGTAAGAAATTGGAAGAAAAAAATCACATAAAACAAAATCCAAGAATCAAGTGGTGGGACTTAAAATGGGAGAAACAACTAATCTTCAAAAAAAAATTAAGAGGTAGAAGAGAATGGAATGGAGAAGGACAGACAAACCAAATGTGGAAAGAAATGGCTAATGCCCTAAGAAGTACGGCAAAGGTAGTCCTTGGAGAGACAAATGGTAGAGCCCCTAACCTCAAGGAGTCTTGGTGGTGGAATGAAAAGATACAATTGAAAATTAAAAATAAAAAAACTTGCTATAAGGCTGTACATCAGTGCAACAATGAAGAAAATCAAAAAAATTATAAATAAGCAAAAAAGGCAGCAAAAAGAGTTGTTAGTGAAGCAAAGTCAAAAGCATATGAGAATCTATATAAACGACTTGATACAAAAGATGGAGAAAATGATATATATAAATTAGCTAAAGCAAGAGAAAGAAAAACAAGGGATTTAAATCAAGTGAAATGCATAAAAGATGAAAATCAAAATGTATTAGTAAATGAGGGAGCGATTAAGGAGAGATGGAAGGAGTATTTTACAAAATTATTTAATGATGGTGGCAACACAAGAGTTAGGTTGGGACATCTTAGTAACTCCGAAGGGAATGTGAGCTATACATTTTATCGACGCATAAGTCCAACTGAAATAAGACAAACATTAAAAAAGATGAAAAATCATAAGGCATGGAAATGCCTTATGATAATAAGGCATGGAATGGGACCGGATAATATACCAATAAAAGCATGGAAATGCATGGGAGAAGAGAGCATCTCTTGGCTAACGAAATTATTTAATGCGATCCTTAAATCAAAAAAGATGCCAGATGAGTGGAGGAAGAGTACTTTGGTTCCTATATACAAGAACAAAGGAGATGTTTAAAATTGTGAAAATTACAAAGAAATTAAGTTATGAGTCATACCATGAAACTCTGGGAGAGAGTAATAGAGCAGAGGCTCAGAAAAGAAACAGAGGTCTTGAAAAATCAGTTTGGTTTCATGCCTGGTAGGTCAACAATGGAAGCTATATACCTACTGAGGCGCCTAATGGAAAGGTATCAGGATCATCAGAAAGACCTACATATGGTGTTTATAGATCTAGAAAAGCCCTATGATAGGATCCCTAGAGAAGTATTATGGAGGGTTTTAGAGAAGAAAAGAGTCTGAATAACCTATATACAAGCCCTTAAAGACATGTATCACGGTGCAGAAACAAGGGTCAGAACATGCGGAGGGGATACTGAACCGTTTAAAATTACAACAGGACTGCATCAAGGTTCTACACTAAATCCATACTTATTTGCTTTAGTAATGAATGAACTTATTAAAGATATTCAGACAAAAGTGCCATGGTGTATGCTATTTGCAAATGACATAGTGTTGATGGATGAAACAAAAGAATGAGTGAACACTAAGCTTGAGTTGTGGAGAAACAATTTAGAATCTGAGGGATTTAAATTAAGTAGAAAGAAAATAGAATATATGTGATGTACCCGAAAAGATGAAGACAGATAATAGCGGCGACAAGGAAGCAAAAAAAGACCCCCTTGGCTAGACCGAGGGGGGTCATGACGAGTGACCGAGCCAAGTGGCCAAAGCCACCCGGTAGGGCCAAATGGCCAAGGCCACCCGGCATGACCGAGTGGCCTCGGCCACCCGGCATGGTCGAGTGGCCTAAGCCACTCGACGCAAGAGAGTGGCCTGGCCACTCGAGCTGACCGAGTGGCCAAGGCCACTCGTCATGGTCGGGTGGCCTTGGCCACCCGACCACTCGGCATGATCGGGTGGCCAAGGCCACCCGACCACTCTGCAGCCTCCGAGAAGGACCCCCACCCGAGTGGGGGGTCACCCGACATCGCCCGAGACCCTTCGTGGTCCAGCCCATGGGCCCCGAGAATTCCGAAACGGGCCCCGAGATTCCCGCCGAAAATATCGCGAGAACTCCCTCTCTCCTCCACTATAAATACAAGACTCGATTTCCGACTTAAGGTACGCTATTTTGAGCAATTGAAGTACATTTTCGCATTTTCTCTCGAGATCTAACTTAAGCATCGGAGGGTTTGCGCGGGGACCCCCACCCGCGCCCTAACGGTGCTCTCGTTTTGTAGGTCACTCGGTCACAAGGCCACTCGGTCACTTCAGCCACTCGGTCACCTTCAGACCACTCGGTCACCTTCAGGCCACTCGGTCACCTTCGGGCCCCCTGATCGCTCCGAGGCCTCTCGTCACCTTGAGGCCATCCGATCGCTCCGAGACCTCTCGTCACCTTGAGGTCTCCCGTCACTCCTTGGCTTTCCGTCGCTCCGAGGCCTCTCGTCACCTTCAGGTCACCAGATCACTTTGAGGCCATCAGATCATCAGCCCACAAGATCATCAACCTGTCAGACCACCCGCTTCGTCGGTTTATCAGACCTGAGACTCCATCAAGATCCAACTCCTCGCCCAGATTTTTCATCAGCGAGGGCACGACTCCCGAGACTCTTGCGTCCATCCTCAATTAAAATAGATTGTTGTATTTTGGCAACAACAATTGGCGCCGTCTGTGGGAAACGCAAGACAAAAAGTCAACTCAAGAATGACAAACACCCGTGGACACCGACGAACTCTCTCTCAAGGCGTAGAAACGCGCCTACCACCACGAAACACTCAGCAACAGGGAGCACCTCCTCCCCCACATAATGCTCAACCTGAAGGAGACGATCGCTCCATCCCGCAGGTGGGGAACCAAATAGTCCCATCACCACCACTTATCAGCTCAAGGCTACCTCCTACTGATCAAGCTGGGGCTTCACGACAGCCACCACATACGGTACCGTGGGAAGAATACGAAGCACTGAGACAACAACACGTTGAAGGTATGCAAGCACTTCGAGACATGGCTGGAATCCTCCAAGGTATGATGCTTGTTGGGACGTTACCTGATACTCTGAAAAAGTTTATGCCATTCCCCGAACCTCAACCCGAGGCAGGGGCCGATTCCTACCAAGAAGCTACTCCTGATTCTCATTCTCGATCTACGCCTAGACAAGAGGGTAGGCCTAGTTCACCACCTCCAAGGAAGAACCCTCGTTCCGTACCACGAAGAAATGAAAACCCCAAAATGGAAAACAGGACCAGAAGTCCCCAAAGACGAAGGTATCATGAAACAGTGGGCAGTACCCCAACAAGATATGACAATCAAACAACAGCTACTATGAGGGATGATATGAAACGAGTAGTAGAAGAAGTGCTTGAGCGGAAAAAGTTGATCCCTGCAACAGAAGAGTACCAACGAAGAAAAAGTCCTTTTACGACAGATATATTGGAGAGACCACTTCCTCGAAAATTCAAAATGCCACAAATCACCCTCTACTCCAGAAAAGATGATCCATATGATCATGTTCAGAATTATGAGTCATTAATGATGTTGCATGGGTGGGATGACGACATAATGTGTCGAGCATTTTCCCTAACACTGACAGGACATGCTCGAACATGGTTTAACAGCCTTCCAGAATCCTCTATTTCCTCATTTGGGCATCTTAGGACAGAGTTTACCAAAGCTTTTGTAATTAACAGTCGAAGGAAAAAGGATGCCACCTATTTGCTCAGTATACGACAAGGGAATAAGGAATCCTTACGACAATTCGTGGATAGATTCCGGAATGCCACCCTTGAAATCCCCGACTTGCCAGCCCAAGTGGCAATATCTGCTATGCTTCAGGGGACGCGCCTCACTTCTCTACAGGAGTCACTTTCTTTAGACCCACCAACGTCCCTAGCCGATCTATTTGTCAGAGCAAACAGGTATATCCTCCACACTGAAATTATGAGGAACGTGGCCGGAAATGAGGACAAAGAAAAGAAGAGAAAGGAGCGAGAAGGGGAAGAAGAGGCTATCCGACGACAAGAAAGAGTTAGGCGTCCAGATGCACCTAAACCTCTCTTTAATCATTATACTCGGCTTCTACAGCCCCGATAAACTATATTAGCTGCAGTGGAAGGGGAAGGACTCCTTAAACTACCCCGCAGAGTTGACCGACCTATGGGGAAAAATCAAGGAGAGTACTGCAGATATCACCGAACCCGGGGGCATTCCACGGATCATTGCCGAGAACTGAAAAACCAGATTGAGATACTCATCCGTGAAGGACACCTACAAAGGTACGTGAGAAAGGAAGAAGAAGAAGAAGAAGAAGAAAACAGGGAACCCCGACAAAGGGAAGACAGGCGTGATGGGCATGAAAGACCAAACCCAAGGCAGCAAGAAAGAGGAAGAGATCATCGACAGGACACTCGTGTAGACAATGAGCCGACGCACCAGGCCATTCACGTTATTTCCGGAGGGGAAACCCTAGGAGGAGACACATCAGCCTCCCGAAAGGCATATGCGCGACAAGCCTACCAAGTTAACTCAGTAATGGAGGTAAGAGACGATGAAGAGCCCATCACCTTTGCTCCAAATGATCGAGGTGATATCATACTCCCACATGATGATCCCATGGTTATCTCAGCAATCGTAGCCAAGCACCCCATCAGCAGAATTTTAGTGGATAGTGGAAGTTCTGTCAATCTGATTTATTGGAACTGCTTTGAACAAATGCATTTATCCCATGATCGATTGAAGAAAGTATCCTCACCTCTATATAGCTTTACCGGAGAAGCAGTGCCCGTTGCGGGATCTATTCAACTACCTATCACACTAGGTGAAGACCCCCAACTTGTAACTCGACAAGCAAATTTTATGGTGGTTAAAACTTCCTCGGCGGCATACAATATGATCTTGGGACGCCCATTACTCAACGATTTAAGGGCCATGGTATCCTCTTGCTACCTATTGATGAAATTTCCTACACCCGCTGGGGTCGGACATGTTAGAGGAGATCAAAAGAAGGCACGAACTTGCTATGTGTCATCTACAAAAGGGAAAAGAGCTGAAGAAACCTTATCCATAGCCGAGAAAGCTATACATAAATCATTGGAGGAAGGAGCTGCACGAAAACCTCAACCTGTTGAAGAATTGGAAGTAATACACCTAAGTGAATCAGATTCTGAGAAAGTGGCATATGTGGGATCTCAGCTTCCGGAACGTGTAAAAGAAGAAATCACTAGATGCCTGCGAGAAAATTCAGACGTGTTCGCTTGGAAACCGAAAGATATGCCAGGAATTAGTCCCGAAGTAATATGCCATCACTTGAATGTGGATCCTCACTTCAAACCAGTCCGACAAAAGAAGCGAAACATTGCCCCTGATAGGCTACATGCGCTAGAGGAGGAGGTTGACAAACTACTAAAGGCAGGTTTCATTCGAGAAGTATTATATCCAGAATGGTTGGCCAATGTTGTGATGGTCCCGAAACCTAATGGAAAATGGCGTGTTTGTGTGGATTTCACCAATCTTAATAAGGCGTGCCCCAAAGACTCCTACCCGCTACCACGGATCGACCGCCTCGTGGACGAAACATCCGGATACCAGTTTTTAAGCTTTTTGGATGCATTTTCAGGATACCATCAAATAAGAATGTACCCTCCAGATCAGGAAAAGACGTCCTTCATCACTGAAAAAGGGACATACTGCTACCAAGTCATGCCTTTTGGACTTAAGAACGTCGGAGCCACTTATCAGCGCATGGTGAATAAGGTCTTTAAAAAACTGCTGGGCGACACAATGGAAGCCTATGTGGATGACATGATAGTAAAAAGTCGGGAGAATGAATCCCATGTAGAAAAGCTAACACGGGTGCTTGGGCTCTTCAGGCAATACAACATGCGGTTGAATCCCGCGAAGTGTGCATTTGGAGTACAGTCAGGAAAATTCTTGGGATACATGATCACACAAAGAGGAATCGAGGCTAACCCTGAGAAAATTCAAGCAATATTGGATATGGAACCACCCACGTCAACTAAAGAAGTTCAGCGATTGACAGGACGAATGGCAGCCCTGGGACGTTTTCTCTCCAAGTCAGCCGAAAGAGAGCTGCCCTTCTTGCGAACATTAAGAGCAGGTAAAAAGTTTGAGTGGACCAAACAGTGTCAGAAATCATTTGAAGTATTAAAAGAATATTTGAAAGGAGTTCCCCTGTTAACACGACCAGAGACTGGAGAGACGTTATACTTGTACTTGGGGGTCAGTGATGAAGCCATCAGTGCGGTATTGATCAGGAAAGAGGGACAGGTGGATCGACCAATATATTACGTCAGCAAGGTATTACAAGGTCCCGAGACACGTTATCCCGTGGCGGAGAAAATGGCATTGGCCCTACTAAATGCATCCAGGAAGTTAAGGCCATACTTCCAGGCCCATTCGATTATCGTACTTACAGATCAGCCTCTGCGAAGTATTTTGCAAAAACCCGAATGTTCGGGTCGCCTCACCAAATGGTCCATTGAGTTAAGCGAATATGATATCCAATATCAACCTCGACAAGCTATAAAAGGACAGGCACTGGCTGACTTTATTGTGGAATGCACTCACTCCAGTAAAGCAGGAGAAAACAAGCAAGGAGTCTGGTTGTTGTTTGTTGATGGAGCATCTGGTTCACAAGGAAGCGGAGCGGGAATAGTATTAGTATCCCCTGAAGGAGAAACGCTGGAATATTCTCTGCGATTTGCTTTTTCAAGTACCAACAATGTGGCTGAATATGAGGCCTTAATCGCCGGAATGAAGATAGCAAAGAAATTGGAGGTAACACGATTAATTGCCCATAGTGATTCTCAATTAATTGTGCAGCAATTTCAGGGACAATTCGAAACCAGAGAACAAGTAATGGCTCAGTACTTGCGTAAAGTCAAAGACCTGGCCCAAACATTCCAGAGCTTCGAATTAACACAAATAAATAGATCTCTTAATGGGCACGCTGATGCCTTATCTAAATTAGCCTCCACTAGAGAAATAACAGGAAGAGCAGTATTTGTGGAGATGCTACACCATCCGAGCATTGAAGAAAAAGAAGTATTGTGCATTGAGACGAGGACAGACTGGAGATCGCCCTTCTACCATTACCTCACTAACAACGAATTGCCAGACGACTCACAAGAAACGAGAAAGCTTAAGATGCGGGCTTCAAGATTCACTATCATAGATGGGATATTATATAAGCGAGCTTACACTACACCTCTTCTCAAGTGCTTAGGCCCTCAAGAGGCCGAATATATCCTAGCAGAAGCTCACAGTGGAATATGTGGAGAACATCTGGGAGCAAGAGCCCTGGCGACTAAAATATTAAGAGCTGGTTTCTTCTGGCCCACACTAAGGTCAGACGCGCTAAAGAAAGTCAAGTCATGTGACAAATGCCAGCGACATGCTCCAGTCCAATCTGCTCCAATATCCCAGCTGCAGCCTGCATTCCAACCTATACCCTTCGCTCAGTGGGGTTTGGACATTCTGGGACCTTTCCCTCAAGCACCCGGGCAAAGAAAATTTTTAATAGTAGCTACTGACTACTTCACCAAATGGATTGAAGCTGAGCCGTTGGCCACCATTACAGCACGAAAAATAGAAGCGATGGTGTGGAAAGACATTGTTTGTCGATTTGGAATACCCAGAATCATCGTCACGGATCATGGGAAACAATTCGATTGTGACTCCTTTAAAAAATTTTGCGACAGTCTAAGGATTCAACTAAGGTTTGCCTCGGTGGCGTACCCCCAAGCCAATGGACAAGCTGAGGTCAGTAACCGAACCATATTACATGGCTTAAAAACTCGACTTGAAGGAGCCAGAGGCACATGGGCAGATGAGCTACCCACCATTTTATGGGCTTATCGGACGACTAGTAGAGTAGCTACTGGAGAAACTCCATTCAACCTTGTATATGGGACAGAAGCCTTGATCCCCATAGAAATTTCAGCAAATTCTCCAAGGTTAATGGCATATGAAGAAGAAGATGGTGTGAGGAATTCTGAAGCATTGCGAGAAAATTTGGACCTGATTGAAGAGCAGAGAGAAAGCGCTGCCATGAAGATAGCCGCATATCAGAGAAGAATAGCCAGTTATTTCAACTCTCGGGTTAAGAATAGACCCATGAAAGAAGGAGATTTAGTACTTCGGAGGTCTGTCGTAACCAACGCGCTAAGGGAAGATGGAAAGCTACGAGCCAATTGGGAAGGACCATATCGTATCCAAAAGCTGATCGGACCCAACACTTGCATTTTACAAACTCTTGAAGGAGACACCATGGGAAAAACATGGAATCTGAATTATCTGAAGCTGTATACAAACGATGTACCTGAACAACTATCTGCAATAATATAAAGTCCTGAACAGGACCGTGGACGTAGGCACACTTTGCCGAACCACGTAAAAAATGCTTGTGTCTATATGAATGCCATTTTATTTTTGCAGAAACACGATCGAGCCCGTTGTCCCGCCTATGGCCCGGCAACGAGGTAAAATCGATCAAGCCCGTTGCCCCGCCTACGGCCCGGCAACGAGGTCAAACGTAATCGAGCCCGTTGTCCCGCCTATGGCCCGGCAACGAGGTAAAATCGATCAAGCCCGTTGCCCCGCCTATAGCCCGGCAACGAGCTCAAACGCGATCGAGCCCGTTGTCCCGCCTATGGCCCGGCAACGAGGTAAAATCGATCAAGCTCGTTGCCCCGCCTACGGCCCGGCAACGAGGTCAAACGCGATCGAGCCCGTTGTCCCGCCTATGGCCCGGCAACGAGGTAAAATCGATCAAGCTCGTTGCCCCGCCTACGACCCGGCAACGAGGTCAAACGCGATCGAGCCCGTTGTCCCGCCTATGGCCCGGCAACGAGGTAAAATTGATCAAGCCCGTTGCCCCGCCTACGGCCCGACAACGAGGTCAAACGCGATCGAGCCCGTTGTCCCGCCTATGGCCCGGCAACGAGGTAAAATCGATCAAGCCCGTTGCCCCGCCTACGGCCTGGCAACGAGGTCAAACGCGATCGAGCCCGTTGTCCCGCCTATGGCCCGGCAACGAGGTAAAATCGATCAAGCCCGTTGCCCCGCCTACGGCCCGGCAACGAGGTCAAACGCGATCGAGCCCGTTGTCCCGCCTATGGCCCGGCAACGAGGTAAAATCGATCAAGCCCGTTGCCCCGCCTACGGCCCGGCAACGAGGTTAAACGCGATCGAGCCCGTTGTCCCGCCTATGGCCCGGCAACGAGGTAAAATCGATCAAGCCCGTTACCCCGCTTACAGCCCTGTAACGAGGTCAAACGCGATCGAGCCCGTTGCCCCGCCTATGGCCCGGCAATGAGGTAAAATTCAATCAAGCCCGTTGCCCCGCTTACAGCCCTGTAACGAGGAGAAATACGCTCAAGATCAATATATTGTGCATAATTCAAAAACGAACAAAAGGTCTTAGCCTCATATCAGAGACGAAAGCCAGGGGTAGCAAAGAAAGAGTAAATCAAACAATAAAAGAACAAGACGCGCCGGATAGGACCAAGAAGAAAATATTTCATTGATAAAGCATAGTTCCCTTACAAAAAAAAAAAAAAAAAGGGGAAGCACCAGCAACAGCGAAAAACAAATTACAATGGGGACCTACTCGCGGGAGCGAGATCTACGAGACGAACGCCGAGTAGATCCAAAGGACATAACAGGAACCTCAGGAGGCCCTGTGGGAAGTTCCCCTTCCTCAGCCTCGGCCGCATGAGGAAAGTCTTCAGCAACTGCCCCAGAAGCTTCTTCAATGACTCCAGGATCGGCCGTCGCGCTTCCTTCCCCACTCTTAAAAGAAAAAGGATCCCAGGGGCCCGTCAGATTATCCAAGTCGTCCACCAGGTGAGAGTCCAAGTAAGAAGGAGGACTCATGGTTTCATTTGGCTCATAGTGACGCCAATCCACTTCATGAGACTCTTCAACTTCGGGAGTAAGAAAAAGCTCCGGAAAACTCTCTCCCGGACGCTGAGACTCCAAGTGGGTGCGAGCAAGGTAAAACCCATACTTCAGGAAACCGGAAGCATATTTTCCCTTCCTGTCCTGACAATCTTTCGAGAGACGATATTCCTTTACTGCTTGAGCTCGAATATCCCGGGCATCCCTACGGCTTATCTTTAATTCAGACAAACGTAAGGAATGTTCCTGCATGAGCGCTTCGTGTCGCGCTGCCAGCTCCACATTCTTTTGTTCTTCAGCTCCAAGCCTAGAGCGTAAGTCTTCATTCTCTTTATGAAGACTTGAGGAACCAGCGGAAGCCTCAGACAGTCGATCATTCATACGCCCTATTTCCTCCTCAGCATTCTTCTTCCCAAGCTCCGCCCGACGAGCACGACCCTTTAGCACTTGACGCTCATCATTCCAGTCAGTTTGGCGTCGCCTCCAATCTGACATTTGGGCCTCCACCTGCTCACGGTAGGCCCTGTCCCTGGCATTGGAAGCGACCATCCCTTGGACCCCCTGCACCAGAAGCTGCTCTACCTCATCCCTGGTTTGAGCATAATTGCCGCCAATAAATCGTCGTTCTTCTCGAGGGAGAATGGTAGAATAAATAAGACGAGCACCAATTCCTGGTTCAGTGACGGAGTCTGTCTCCAACACGCCCGGAGAAACTTCAAAGTCTCGACCCATGAGTTTCCTACCATCTCCAAGGATCATAGTACGCCTCACATCCCCTGGAGGGGGAAGCACAGGAGGTGGCCTCAATGACTTCTCGCCTTCAAGACGACGACGATCTTTTCTATTTGGAATAACAGGATGGCGACATTCTTCCTCCACGCGGGCCATATCACCAGCAAACCGAGAGGACGAACTTCGCCCCCCTCGAGAATTGGGAGCAGGAGAAGGGACATTGACCGCTTCTTCATGAGAAAGAGGAATCAATGGAGGACTTTCCGTTTGGGAAGGAAACTCAACACTGGAGGGATCACTTCTCGGGCGACGCCGCCTTTCCACCCCTGTTGGAGAAACACCGGCAGACCTGCGAGAACGAGGAGGACGAGAGCTTGTAGCTCCCTCAATACTTGGAGGAGGAACCTCGGACGACGCCGCAGCACGTGCCTCCTCTTCACGTTGGAGCCTACGCACCTCCCTCAACCTACTCACTCCAGCCATCTCTGCAAAAATCAAAGCAAAACCTTCAAAATGAGAAAAATAAATATAATAAAGAAGAAATGAAGGCAACATCAAAAAATATATTCTACCCCCAGGAGTGTTTTCCTCCTGAGGATCGAAAGGAGGATGCGAAGACGACTCAGGCATTTCCATCTCCTCCTCCTCGACCCCTTCCATTTCCTGATTAGACAGCGTAGAAGACTAAGGAGGAGCAGTTGGCATTACGACCCCCCAGCCCGCAGCTCTGAAATTCTCCTCCGTCAAGAGGCTCATCAAATCAATGGGGCCTTGTGCAGACAACATCTCTACAAGACGACGGTATACACCCCGAACTTCCTTGCAATGAGAGAACCCTTGGCTAGCATCCTGATGATTCCAGTGCAGAGGTGCATCCCAGGTAGGCGGAGGTCCTATCACTACCCATCGCTTTTCAAATCGATTAATCTTATTTGGTAAAGCGTCGAACAACTCGAAGCCCCGAATCTTTTGGAGCGTATAAAGAGCACGGTCCTTACTAGCTTTTCGCAACCGGTAAAAACAACTGAAAAGCATCAAAGAAGGGGGTACATCCCTCTGCTGGCAAAGCACAGAAAAGCCGACCATCTGGGCCCAACCATTAGGGTGAAGTTGGGCAGGAACAATCTAATAATGCCGTAGCCATGCCATGGCGAAAGGTGGAAGGGGAAAGCGGAGCCCCACCTCAAACGAAGCAGAATGAATTCCCAATGAGCCCTCATCTACTTGAGAAGGATCCGGCTCGTCAAGACGAGGATACCTCACCATAAAACCAGAAGGTGTGGCGTCATAAATCTTCTCGAAAGCATCATACCGAAGCCGAGAGCTTGAAGTATCAGGGATGTGCGCGGGGCTAGAGGGTGGTGCCGGTCTTCTCCTCGACATATTCAAGAAATTCGAGACTGTTACCTGGTTACAAGAGAGAAGACGAAAGGTCACAGCGAACAAAACACCTGCACAAAAAAAAAAAAAAACAAAAAACATCAGTATAAGGCAAAAGAAAAAAGCTATCAAAGGAAAATCGGGCAATTAAAGGCATAAAAGGACCACAGAAGGCCGAAACCACTCGGCCGCAACCGAGTAAGGGGGGCCACTCGGCCCTGACCGAGTGGCCTCAGCCAAAAACACGGCCACTCGGTCATGACCAAGTGGCCTCGGCCGGAAATCAGGGCCACTCGGTCATGACCGAGTGGCCTCGGCCGAAAACATGGCCACTCGGTCATGACCGAGTGGCCCTTTGTCGCACACAAGGCCACTCGGTCATGGCCGAGTGGCCTATAAATCACCCCATCCCTCAGTGAAAGCGAGACGTGGCCCAGAAAACGCGCCGAGACCTGAGAGAATTCGAGTTTGAAAGTGACGTGCTTGTGAATCAAATGAAGACTTGACTCCCTATTTATAGGAGCTCAAAAAGTGGAAAATACCAAAATTTCCGAAAAAGATACAGAAAATGAAGAATAAAAGCGCGTAAATGGCCTACCAAAGAAAGCAAAGGAGACAAAAAACGACGATGTAAAATTTCGGGAAACTTATACTCTTTTACCCGACTTCTCGACTAAAAGAGTAGGGAGCAATTGATGTACCCGAAAAGATGAAGACAGATAATAGCGGCGACAAGGAAGCAAAAAAAGACCCCCTTGGCTAGACCAAGGGGGGTCATGACGAGTGACCGAGCCAAGTGGCCAAAGCCACCCGGTAGGGCCAAATGGCCAAGGCCACCCGGCATGACCGAGTGGCCTAAGCCACTCGACGCAAGAGAGTGGCCTGGCCACTCGAGCTGACCGAGTGGCCAAGGCCACTCGTCATGGTCGGGTGGCCTTGGCCACCCGACCACTCTGCAGCCTCCGAGAAGGACCCCCACCCGAGTGGGGGGTCACCCGACATTGCCCGAGACCCTTCGTGGTCCAGCCCATGGGTCCCGAGAATTCCGAAACGGGCCCCGAGATTCCCGCCGAAAATATCGCGAGAACTCCCTCTCTCCTCCACTATAAATACAAGACTCGATTTCCGACTTAAGGTACGCTATTTTGAGCAATTGAAGTACATTTTCGCATTTTCTCTCGAGATCTAACTTAAGCATCGGAGGGTTTGCGCGGGGACCCCCACCCGCGCCCTAACGGTGCTCTCATTTTGTAGGCCACTCGGTCACAAGGCCACTCGGTCACAAGGCCACTCGGTCACCTTCAGGCCACTCGGTCACCTTCAGGCCACTCGGTCACCTTCGGGCCCCCTGATCGCTCCGAGGCCTCTCGTCACCTTGAGGCCATCCGATCGCTCCGAGACCTCTCGTCACCTTGAGGTCTCCCGTCACTCCTTGGCTTTCCGTCGCTCCGAGGCCTCTCGTCACCTTCAGGTCACCAGATCACTTTGAGGCCATCAGATCATCAGCCCACAAGATCATCAACCTGTCAGACCACCCGCTTCGTCGGTTTATCAGACCTGAGACTCCATCAAGATCCAACTCCTCGCCCAGATTTTTCATCAGCGAGGGCATGACTCCCGAGACTCTTGCGTCCATCCTCAATTAAAATAGATTGTTGTATTTTGGCAACAACAATATGGAATGTAAATTTAGTAAGAATGCAAGAGTGGAGGATGTTATAATAAAATTGGAAGATCAAATCTTACAAAGAAAAGACCATTTTCGATATTTGGGATTAGTGATTCAAAAAGATGGAAAAATTCACGAGGATGTCACACATAGAATTAAGGCAGGTTGGCTAAAATTGAGAAATGCATCGAGGGTGTTATGTGATGGTAAAATCCTATTAAAACTGAAAGGAAAATTTTATAGTACAGCTATAAGACCAGTCTTGTTGTATGGCTCAGAATGTTGGGCAATGAAATACCAGCATGAGCAAAAGACGAGCGTAGCGGAGATGAGGATGTTAAGATGGATGTGCGGCCATACAAGAAAAGATAAAATTAAAAATGAAGTTATTGGTAATAAGATAGGAGTAGTGCCAATCGAGGAGAAGATGAGAGAGACTAGACTAAAATGGTTTGGTCATGTGAGAAGGAGACCAAGAGACACTCATGTGAGGAAAGTTGATGAAATGGAACAATTAGTCAAAAAAAGAGGTAGAGGCAGACCCAAGAAGATTTTGGGAGAGACATTAAAGTTTGATATGAAGTGTATGGACCTAAATGAAGATATGACAAAAGACAAAAATACATGGAAGTCTAGAATTCATGTAGCCAACCCCACAGTGGGATAAAGGTTGTATATGTTGTTGTTGTTTAATTGACTCAATAGTATCAATAAGAAATAATACAAATCATTCACCCGCTGCGTTGTTCAATGATTTTTGGTTTGCAAAAATGAAGACAATTTTCTGATCTCTTAGTTAGTGGGAGATTGTAGAGAAAGGATTTGAAGAACCCACCAAAGGTGCAAATGCTACGAAGGAAGAACATAAGAACTTGGAGCAATTGAAACAACTTGATGCGAATGCCCTTTCCATAATCCAAAGATCTGTCACCAAAGCAATATTCCAAGAATCATGAGAGCAAATACAAAAAAGAAGGCTTGGGACATCCTTTAAAACAAGTTCCAAGGAAATTCAAAATTTAGAGCCATCAAACTCCAATCACTTTGAAAGGAGTTGGAGAATACAAAAATAAAGGAGAGGGAAACTCTAAATGAGTATTTCAACCAGATTTTTTATTTGGTTAATCAAATGAAGTCTCACAGTGATGATACTACCAATAAAAGAATGGTGGAGAAGATTATCATCAGTTTGCCTGAGAAATTCGACCATATAGTCATTGTCATTGAAGAAACAAAGGGTCACTCTCTTCTTAGTGTTCAAGAACTCATGGCCTCTCTCAAATCATATGAGCAAAGATTGTCTTGGCACTTTGACAAAAACAATTGAGTGTGCATCTCAATCCAAACTCAATATTGGTAACTCTAGCCAAAAGAAGAGATCATACAACTCTCTAGAGGAGGCCGAAACTCAAGAGGTAGAGGAAGAGAGTCAAGCAAAAAAGGAATAGGAAGGCAACAAAACAAAAATTCATCACAATGGTGTGATATTTGCCAAAGATCAAATCATATAGCAGATGATTGTTGGTCCAAAGGCAATCCGCCCTGCAACAATTGCAACAAATTTGGCTATTTAGCCAAAGATTGTAGAGTTTGAGGAATTCAACAAGCCAATCATACAGAAGAGCATGGAGCTGAAGGAAATCTCTTTTTATGTCTCTCAAAATGCAACGGAGCAAAAGGAAGATACATGGATCCTTGATAGTGGATGTAGCGTAGCAATCACATGTCTAAAGAAAAGGAGATATTTCTTAACATGAACAGTAGCATCAATACTAGAGTGAAGCTTGGCAATGGCGACATGGTAGAAGCTAAAGGAAAAGGTACAATTTTCATTCAAACCAAGAAAGGGACCAAATTTATGCATGATGTTCTGTTGGTTACAAATTTAGAGCAAAATGTACTCAACATGGGTCAACTTGTGGAGAATGGTTACTCACTATTTTTCAGAACAATTGCTACACAATCTATGATAAAAGTGATCAAATACAGGTGGTGACAAAGATGGAAATGAAGGAAAATAGAAGTTTTCCATTTAGCCTCAAATATGTTAATGGAGTTGCCTTAAAAGCTAATATTGGAGATCTAGTCTCACACCAAATGGCATCAAAGGCTTGTCCATGTGAATTTCATAAGTCTCAAAGTGCTCTATAGCAAGAAGATGGTGCATGGACTACCTTATATTGAAGACAAACAAGATGTACGTGAAGGATGTGTTCTTGGCAAGCATCGTCGCCAATCATTCACAAAAGGTGCCTCTTGGAGAGTGAAAACTAAATTGGAGCTTATCCACGCTGATGTTTGTGGTCTGATGCAAAATCTATCCCATGCTCAAATAAGGTATTTCATACTATTCATGATTCATCGATGATTAGACTTGCATGACTTGGATTTACTTTATGAGACAAAAGTCAGACGTATTCACTATCTTTAAAAAATTCAAAAGTCTTGTAGAGAAACAAGGCGACTATTTTATAAAAGTTTTGAGAAGTGACAAAGGCAAAGAATATACTTCTCAAAAATTTCAAAATTTTTGTGAAGATGAAGGTGTTGAAAGGCAACTTACAGTGGCTAACTCACCTAAACAAAATGGTGTATCCAAAAGGAAGAATCATTGTGGAGGTGCAAAGTCTATGTTACATGAGAAAAGACTATTGAAGAGGTTTTGGGCTAAAGCGGTTGATACTACTGTCTATCTTACAAACTATTGTCCAACCGAAGTAGTGAGGAACAAAACTCCTTTTGAGGCATGGAGTGGGAGAAAGCCATCAGTCAACCATCTTAAAGTATTTGGGAGCATTGTTGTGCTCAAGTTCCAAAGGTCAAAAGAAGCCAACTTGATGAAGCAAGTGAAAGATGTGTCATTGTCAGTTATAGCTCAATGATTAAAGGCTATAGACTGTACAATTTGAACACCAATGGCATTATCATTAGTTAAGATGTGCAATTCAACGAAAATGTTTCATGGAATTGGGAAGCAAGCAAAGTTGAGAAGAAAGGCGTTCCTGTTGACATTCCTCTTAAGAGATTCAATCATGAGGAGGAAAATAATGATGAAGCAAACCAGGAAGGTGAAGATTCAGCTCCTTCATCACCAAGATCAAACTTCCCAAGTTCAAGTTCACAATCATCATCTCTAGGTTCAGCTCCAAAGAAATTCAGGTTATTGAATGATATTTATGCAACATGCAATTATTGTTCAATTGAACCAGAAAGTTTTGAAGAAGCATTTAAGGAGGAAGCATGGAGAAAAGCAATGTAAGAAGAGATCCAAGTGATAGAGAAGAACAAAACTTTGGAGCTTGTCAAAAGGCCAAAAGACAAAGACATTGTTGGTGTGAAGTGGATTTACAAAGTCAAATAAAACCCCAATAGTTCCATGCAAAGGAACAAAGCAAGACTTCTAGCTAAAGGTTATTCACAACAAGCCAGTGTTGATCTTGAAGAAACATTTGCACCAGTGTTGGTTGTTGGACCAACTTGATGTAAAGTCTGCATTTCTAAATGGAAAGTTGAAAGAAGAAGTTTGTGTTGACCAATCCCAAGGCTTCATCATCAAAGGTAAAGAAGATAAACTGTACAAGCTCAAAAAAAGTGCTATATGGCTTGAAGCAAGCACCCCTGGCTTGGTATAGTGAAATTGACTGTTATTTCACTAAAACAGGTTTTAAGAGAAGCAAAAGTGAACTGGCCTTGTATGTGAGACATCAAGGTAAAAATGATATTCTCATTGTTGCCCTTTACATGGAAGATCTTATATTCATTCATAGGGAGTAACAAAAAGATGATTGAAGATTTCAAAGAAGAAATGACAATAAAGTATGAAATGAGTGATATGGGAGTGAGACGACATTTCCTCGGCATTGAGGTTTATCAAGATAATGGCAATATGGCTGTTTGTCAAAAAAACATATGCAGAAGGAGTTGAAAAAATTCAGAATGTATGGAAGCAATCCAGTCTCTACACCACTCATTGTGGGGGAGAAATTGAAGAAAGATGATGGCAGAAAAGCTGCAAAACCTACGCTTTGTAGAAGTCTGGCTGGAAATCTACTTTATCTTACTGCAACAAAGTCACATATTATGTTTGCAGCTAGTTTACTTTCTAGATTTCATGCATAGGCCAAGTCATTTTCATCTGAGCGCTGCAAAGAGAGCTCTAAGATATATTCAAGGAACTATTGATTTTGGCCTACAATATTCAAAAAAATTCAGTTAGATGACATAAAAAGTACTTCTGGCTATTTTTTTTTTTTTTTGGTTCTGGAGAATGTTAATGGTTATCAAAGAAACAGCAAAGTGTTGCTCAATCATCTGCAAAGGCTGAATATGTTTCAGCTGCATTATCAAATTTGGCTACTAAGAATTATTGAAGATTTTGGTGAAAAGCAAGAAGAAGGAACTCAGTTATTTTGTGACAACAAATCTGCAATCGCAATGGAAAAAAATCCGATTTATCATAGCAAGATGAGACATATCGCTCTCAAGCATCATTTTATTTGAGAAGCAATTGAAGAAGGCAAAGTTCAACTCGACTTTTGCAAGTCAGAAGATCAAGTGGCGGATATATTAACTAAAGCGCTACCAAACAAAGGTTTCTACAACTTTGAGAAGCCCTTGGAATCCGGCAACACATTAAGGGGGAGAGTGTTGGAGTTAATGTGTTGAGATGATCAAAAAGTTTCTTAGATCTCCAATGTGTCTTTACATTTCCAAGGAGCTTAGATACATTTTAATTAATTGCTACATGTATCTAATTAATTGTCATGCATGGTCTATCACTGTATAAAGTCCATGTATATTGAGATAATGAGATTGGGAAAATCAATACGAATCATTCCAACAAATTATTCCTCCCTTCAGTCTTCTCAAATGCCACTAACAAAACCACCAGCAAAAAACTTCAAATAACTTCAAGATCATCCTTTAAATAAACAAAATTAAAAATAAGAGGTTGAGGGGAACAAAAGATAACAAATATATGAAATATTAACAAAAGACAAACGCAACACCTCCGAAAACAAATTAAAAACAAAAGCATAACACAAACAACAGAAATTTAAACAAGACCTGGAATTCTATCTCATAAGCATTCAGCCTTTCTAGGCAAGCTAAATAAGCAAAATTCAGGAAATAATAAGACAACATTTTCACAACAATCAAAATGTAAAGCATTCATCTAGCATTGAAGATAACCTGAGATTAAAAAAACAAAAAAAAAAAATGTTCCAAACATCTGAGGTTTTTGGCACAAAGTTCTGATTTGTAGCGTAGAAGTTCTAATGCCACAAAAGCCAAGAGATACCTCGCCATTGAATGTTAATGGGAATTACCAATAAAAGAACAAATAGAACGCCTTGATCGATCCCTAAAGCAACTCTCCAGAACACCTGGCAAGATGAAGAAATGCACATAGGTTTCCGTTGCTTGCAATAAAAACAAGTAACAAATTAGATTCCATGAAAACCAAGGAAACCATTATTAAGAAAAGGAAACTACCTCAGTCGACAAAGCAGCTCCTCAGTCAAGGATGGTAAGAGAAAGAAAAGGATTGACCCATGTTTCTCAAATACAAATAATAAGATTGGAGTATTGCAAAATTTTTATAAATTAATGTGCCACAACGTTGAAATAAGAACGAAAACCTGATTTGGTTTCTAAAGTAGGCAGAGGAGAAATGAGGCAAAAAGAAATAGGTAGAGGAGGAAGAGGTGCAAGATAAGGAGAGGGAGGGGCAGGGGCAGGGAGATCGCGATGAAGAATCGGAACAGCAAAAGGAGAGAATGAGGAAGAGGAATAGAAAAACGTTGTGAAGCACCAAAAGAGATGATATGCAACAAACTTACTGGAGTTCAATCACAAAACCAGCGCCCCAACAACTCCAAGTGCAACCGTCGCTGCGTGGAAAGAACAGCGCAACCTAACGTCGTCTTCTTGTCGCTTCAAACCCGGTAACATTTCATACAAGCCACAAATCTTGGGACAGAAGAAACAAGTCAAGAGGTGGAAGGAAGATTGGGGAAGAGGAACAACGAAACGTCCGAGGGAGAGCGGCGTACCTTCGGACGGACCCCCGCCTTCAATCTTTCCATCGCCATTAACGAGAGAGAGAGAGAGAGACTCGGAGCAGAGATATGTAGAGATGTGAAAATGGAACGTTTGACAGATCAGATATCACGTTCTCCACAGAGAGAGAGAGAGAGAGAGAGAGAGAGAGTCGGAGCAGAGAGATGTAGAGATGAAAATGGAACGTTTGAGAGATCAGATATCACGTTCTCCAAATCCGTTTCAGACGTGCTTTTCAAGTGTACCGTTGCTGCTGCCAACTTGCTTGTTAAGTTACCTAATTTAATTATTTATTAATTTTTAATTGGTTTTGTGAGTCAAACTCAATTTTATTAATTTCTCATCTTAACTTTCAATCATTAATAAAATATTATTATATATACATTTTATTTCATTTATATTATAATATTAAATTATATTATTTTTTATTAAATAAAAATATTTCATAAATAAGTCCAATTAAGTTGATTTTTAATTATAATTATTTAATAAAATACTTAAACTTAAATTTTAAGACATCAAAATACTTATTCGAGTTTTTAGTATTCTAACATATTTAATACAAATTAATATATATATTTTTCTTTAAATGAGTTTCGAAAGTGGTGACATGTCGTTAAATAAACAATTTACATATTATCTAGTTATGATCAAATATCATATTGTCCAAATTCATTTCAAACATGAGAGTGATGTCATTTTTAATTTACTATTGCTACAAACTTGCTGGCTAAAGTTAGCTAATTTAATTATTTAAATTTTAATTAGTTTTGATATTCAAACTCAATTTTATTAATTCCTCATCTTAACTTTCAATCATTAATAAAATATCATTATATATAAATTTTATTTCATTTATATTATAGTAATAAATTATATTATTTTTATTATATAAAATTATTTGATGAGCAAGTTAAATTAAGTTGAGTTTTAGTTATAATTGTTTAATAAAATACTCAAAGTCAAGTTCACGTGTCTAAGACATCAAAATACTCAATTAAATTTTTAGCAGTCTAACACGTTTAATGTAAATTAAGAAATATATTTTTCTTCGAATGAGATTTGAGTCAATGAGTCAATCAAATCAATGAGAATATTAACATATCGTTGGATGGACAATTTGCATATTATCCAGTTATAATCCAATATCACATTTTCCAAGTCCGTTTCAAACAAGAGAGTGACATTATTTTTAGTGTACCATTGTTGCAAACTTGTTTACTAAGTTAATTTAATTATTTAATTTTTAATTGGTTTTGAGATTCAAACTCTTTTTTTTTTTAATTTCTCATCTTAACTTTCAATCATTAATAAAATATTATTTTATACACATTTTATTTCATTTATATTATGTTAAGAAATTTGATATTTTGATTTAATGAGAAAATTAGTAAATTTGATTAAAAAATGATGACTAGAATAATTAAAATTAATATGTAAAGTTCTTGAAAAATTAATTTTTTAGTCGAGTAATGTATTAAACTCAGCTCCAGTTAATCGAGTAGCAAATCTTTGATAATCAAGCATTTATCAATCAAAACAAGGTTTAAGTATATTTTCCAACCTTTTAGTGATAAAGTAAAAATATTTGTGTAATAAGCAATGTTCCGGTATTTTTAAAAATAATCAATTACAAAAGTAGATTTAATCGAGTAAAGATAAAGTGTATTCGACTAGATAAGTTTTTGTACTCAAGTAAATAATGCATACTTTTGTCGAGTTAAAAATAATCGAGTAATAGAATTTGTAATTGAGTAATGTATAATTTATACTCGTATAAATAGTTTTTGTAATCGAGTGAAAATCGCTTTGTATTTGAGTAGATTTTATTTGTAAACAAGTAAATAGTTCTTAGTAATCAAGAATATGAAGAATTTATCAGTGAGTCAAAATTAATTGAGTAATTAAAGGTATATTTGTACTCGAGTAAACAGGAAAAGTAATTGATTACAAAATGTATATAGTCGAGTAAATATCAAACGTAGTTGAATAATACTTAATTTGTAACTGGGTAACACTTGATAGATTTTGAAAAATATAGTTGTTATAGCTTATTAAATACAGTCTATCTTTAATTTTCAATACATTAAATGATCATCAAACAACGCATGCATATTTTATGAATTTATAACTAATTGTTTGAGGTTTTTAGAGACAATAAATGGCAATTATCACTCAAAAATCAACATTCTAATTGTTAAAGATAGTTCAACAGATGCATTCAATACCCAAAAACTATAAATAAGAAAAGAAGTTTGCTAGTCTTCTACTCTCAAACTTACTCTATTTTTACTTGATCTATTCAAAGGAAATGTACTTAAATTCATTGTTTTTTTGTATCTCTTTGTTTATCAAAAGAAGTTTCCAATTACTTGTAATATCTTTATATTCACTTAAAAAATGTATTTCACATTGCATTGTGAAATTTGTAAAGATTAAGTCATATCCCATAAAAGACATTGGTTATGGTTGAATCAAGGTTAAAAAGTCATTGTGTAAATGTTAGTACTCGAAAATTATCAAGGTAAAATTGGTTTGTCAAAATTATTAATGAAGAACCAAGGTAGTGAATTAGGTTTTTAAGTTAAATCACTATATATTGTGTGTGTTGCATTCTTAATTTTTTTTAAGGACGAAAAAGCGTAATTTACCTCTCTTAACATATTCTACATATTATAATATTAAATTATATTATTTTTATTATATAAAAATATTTGATAAATAAGTCAAATTAAGTTGTTTAGTTATAATTGTTTAGTAAAATAAACGTAGTCAAGTTAACACATATAAGACATCAAACTACTCAATCTGGTTTTTGATATTCTAACACATTTAATGTAAGATGAGATATATATTCTTCTTCAAAATGAGTTGTGAGTCAATGAGTCAATCAAATCAACGAGAGTGTTGGCATGTCGTTGGATGGATAACTTACATATTGTCTAGTTGTGATCTGATATCACGTTCTCCATATCTGTTTCAAACAAGAGAGCAATGTCATTTTTAGTATATCGTTGCTGCAAACTTGCTTGCTAAGTGACCTAATTTAATTATTTAAATTTTAATTGGTTTAATATTTTGAGATTCAAACTTAATTTTATTAATTTCCCATCTTCACTTTCAATCATTAATAAAAAATTATTATATAATAATGTTTGATATTTAAGTCAAATTAAGTTGAGTTTTCGTTATAATTATTTAATAAAATACTCAAAATTAAGTTAACACATCTAAAACATCACAATACTCAATCAAGTTTTTGGTACTCTTAACATGTTTAATGTAAGTTGCGTTAAATATATTTAAAGTTTATTAAAAACTCTATTATTACTTTTAGTCATGAACTCAACTCAATACACGTGAAGCCACATCTTAGTATCAAAATAAAATATAAAAAAGGTAGTTACAATTGCATTTAATTTTCTTAAAACAAATTTTAGTATTTTTATGATAAAAATTTAATAAAATAACACACAATACAAAATTTAAAATTTATGCATGGTGCAATTATTTTTTTAAGGTTAAAAAAACATTCAACAACGTCAACTTCAGCCATATATTAAAATTTTTTGAGTTATTGAATTTGTATTTATAACAATTTTTATTTATTTTGGTCACATGTTTTTGGATTTTTTTTACTTTAATTTACATTTATTATATTAATGACTTGACACATGTAACATTTTTTTGTACATCTATTTGGAAAATTAATGGGTGTATAAGTAGAGGTTTAATTTCTATTTTTATTCTTTTGTCACCTTTCATAATCTATCTAAATAAAGTAAAATCACATTATGCACATTATATTTTCTTTATTCTCCAACATTGTATTTACGTAACATTCGTTAATCTTTTGTTCCATTCCATCCTTTATCGCACTTTTCCCTGATAAAAATTTAGAGATGAAGGTGGATGATACTACAATGCAATTTTCTTGAGATATGGATGGAGGGTGTTTTAAAAATAAAACAAATTATAATGGGACCCACAATTTCCAAAAGGTAATTTACATCAAAATCCCTGTCCTCCTCGAGTTTAAGAAATAAAGAGTTTAATAGTCCCTACTCACTAGGCTCAAAAAAATGTCAAAAGCTCATTAACTTTGATAATTTTTTTTATAATGGGCAGTGGAAGAAAGTGTTCATTGGTCTCGTCAAAATCACAATCTCAGGGCACCTTTCTAGGTCTCATTTGGTTTGCTTTAGTTTGATTTGTTAATTCTTTAAATCATTTTTAATGCATAGATGTCTAATTGCTAACAAACCCTCCCCACTGAAGCTCACACTTCACCTAATATGCGGAGCCAACTAGTTACAATTTTATTTTTTTTAATTTGAAGGGTAAATTATCCAAAAAATGCTAATTTCATACAAAAAACCAGGAGTAATTCTACATCCACCAACCATGTAATTGTGGTACTTGACAGAAACATAGATAGATATGGAGCCTCTTCTGTCCAATATGTAACAAAATGGACAAATACCCCTTTTTTTTATTTCCTAGGCTTCTCAAGATTGTACTTTAATTTCAATTATTTACAAATGAGTTTCAAGATCACCCCTATCAAAAATACCATTTTGGTCTTACCTCTTCTTCCATCTCAGTTAACTCCCGGTACTGATACCACTCTTCTCCGGCCTTTCCCGCCGGCATAGGAGGTCTGACAAAGACCTCAACCGGCTTTGGGACATGGACTGCCAGAAGCAACTCTTTGTCAGTTTCTTCGGAATCTGAGTCGCAAAGTCCAGGAGTTCTGCCAACTGGCTCAACGGCAATCCATCCAAGGCCGGATACAGCCACATCGCAAGCTGGTCTGCTAAGCCAAACAGAAGAAGAAATTCAAACACTCGGCTTGACTAAATGAGCTGCCAACCAACTTGGTGCATCCAAGGAGAATATGTTGTTCTGTTAATGCCTAAAGGAATGGGGAAAACAGAGAATATGAAGATGGAAACCACCTTTTGGCATCTTCAAATTTTATTTGTAAATGGCGCTGTGTCTCAAGTCCTGTCCAGTCGTTGCTCGGGTTGCCAGTTGGAGGTGTTAAGGAAATCCCGACTTCTGCCTGCAATGACAAGGCGAGAACATGTATTATCCAAACAAGAAAGAACAAAATGAAAATCCAGAAGTTGGCATTGACTCATGCAAATGAATCCAACGTTACCTGGTAAAATTCATCAGCTTTATCTGTGGGAACCATATGAATCTGCAATCCCTTGGGTCCATAGAATGTTAAGCGTGTCCTAGGAAGAACCTGAAAATAAAAAAATGCGGCAATAAATTGAAACAATAGAAGCAGTAAACTAACCATGAGGACCATGAGGATCCTCCGCCAAAGAAACGTGAACCATAAGATTCAGACCTTCAAAATATCAACTCGGACAAGACCTCCCCAAAATATTGAAAACCCATTCAAGCCATTGGATGCAATTTTCCCAGCTGTCCACTCATCTAAAGCTACCTGGGAATTCTAAGTTTCTCCAGTAAGGAACCAGTATACTGAAAAAGTTTGCATATCCAGATGTTGGAGAAAACATACTGGAAATGACTGACCCCTGAGCCGGCTTTGGGGAGCAAGGGCAGGTAAGTCCTCTGAATGAACCACTGCAGCTTGTCTATGATGGAGATGAACTCCAGGTGTGTCATATAACTTCTACGAAGTGGTGAAGAAAAGCATGTTAGATGTGTTCTGAATTTCGTAAGTCAATACTGTTGTTTCACTATTAACAAATTGTGGGAGGACACACAACATCAAAGCTCTAGCAAGCACCAAAGAAGAGTAAATAAAAATAAATACTTGAACCCTGAACAAAAGAAAACATAAAGTGAGCATACATAAGCAACAAAAATGTTTAGATTCAAAAGAACCCTGCAAGTATCCATCATTGTTAAACCCTGTAAGCGTTAATCATTGCCAGAATTGGGTGGCTTTTAAATATAGCAAGAATAAATAGCTCCTTGGTATATCAACACATATAGCCATTTTCAACCATTTTACTAACTGGCTTCCAGTTTTAGAATGATTTATCTTTTATCGAGGTGGCTTCAAATGGTTATTTCTCTTTTATTGGTTCTATAGTGCCAAATAATAGGCCCAATATGGAAAAAGAAGCTATCACCATCATCTTACTGAAAATCCAGAGGATCACCTTTCTCATGAACTTCACACTTTGTTACAGAGAAAACTAGGATAACAGGATTCAAGGCCTAGGTTTCTTTAAGGTTTTAACTGTGCTCCTAGAATAAGATTCACAAAGAAGCACAGAAGGTTGATCACAGAGGATTTCGTTCCCAACATAGCAAAGATAAAAATTGCATACCCCTCCTCCCAGGAAAGCATCAATTTTTATTGGACCTAGAGTAGTCCCAGGAACAGCAGATTGTATTGGTTTATACTTCTGCGCTGCAGCAGCAACTGGATCCTTATATGACATCATTTCTGCTTTCCAAAAATTATAAACAAGTCAAAATAGAGAAACAATAAATCCCTCCATTTACAGGTAACAAAATCAAACATGTTCTAATGAACAAATATTATTGACAAAAGAATCAATACTAAGAAAAAGATTGAAAGGTAATGATTGAAAATTCAAAATATATTCTTCTTAAACAACTGAGAGTAACAAAAGCACAATTAAAATAATAATTGTTGAGAGTAAAAAAAAAGTTAACCCTCGATCTACTAGGTTAATTCTGGCCACAGCTTCCCATGAATCATAAATAATGAATCCAAAGCCTCATGGCCTTTGGGTAATATGATCATACATCACATCAGTAATAGTACCAAACTGATCTAAGCACTTCTTAGAATCACACTCAGTGACTGTTGATGGTAAACCACCTCCAAATATCTTTTTTGTCCACTCAAGGCCTGGAGATCTTTGAATGCTGTTACTGTTTCTGTTCAAAATGTGCTGATCATCTCTTGGAACAGCCTTTTTGCTTCAACTGTTCAACCATCAATCATGTGCTTCTCCATGACTACTCTTTCAACAACAGCAGGTTCAGCAAACACAATAAAGCCAAAGCCATGAGCATGACCAGTGACACGATCACTCATAATCACTGCCTCTTAACACTTCCCCTATTGCACTGAAATATTTGTTTGAGGCGATTTTCAACAGTGTCCCAGGAAATCCCACCTCTGAATAGCTTATCAAGAGCTGATTCCATCTGTCTTGTTGAAAAATCAGGTAGGTATTACTGAATTCAATCCAGGAAGATTGAATCATTCATGCAACAATCAAACCCTACCGAAGAATTCCCATTGAAGAGAAAGCCAATTGGGAAAGTGGAAGAAACTAACATCCAAGAAGAGACATATGTATATACACAATAAAAACAGCAGAGGAGCTCATCTCTATCTACCCAAATGTCCCTCTCCTCTTTTCTCTTCCTTGGTTATTCCAGTGCCTTTTAATTAAATCAAAAGAAATGGAATTTCTACCTAAGACAGGCAAGAATAAACAGATATTATACATATATATATAGAGAGAGAGAGAGGAGTCTTGGGCTCCTCCAAATATTCTTGCGCCAGAGGATTGACTAAGTCACTCTCTCTCTCTCTCTCTCTCTCTCTCTCTATATATATATATATACACTTTTTCTTGCCCATCTCAGCTAGAAATTCCATTACTTTTGATTTGATGTAATTAAAAGGAAGTGGAATAGCCAAGGAAGAGAAAAGAGCAGGGGGACATGTGGGTTGAGAGAGATGAAAACCCCCTGTTCTTATTGTGTATATACATGTCTCTCGTTGGATCTTAATTTCTTCTAGTTCCCAACTGGGCTTCCCTCCAATAAGATTGCTTGAGTGGGATTTAATTGATGCACGAAGAATCCGATGTTACTGGATTGAATACGGCAATATCTAACTTGTATTTGATTACAAAACTAGTGGAGACTTCTTTATCTATAGGCAAGTGCTCCCTAAATACAAGTTAGTAAACCACTGATGTGGGACTGCACCTTGTGCACCCAAAGCTCGACTCTTGTCACTAGAAGTTTATCAGCAAGTCAGCCCATCTAGCACAGATGGCAGCACAAGAGGCAAGCCTTTGCTTGGGAAATGCACCACAAGACCCCCGTGATAGGAAGGAAAGCATCCTCAAGATATTGGCAAAGGCCACTATGTACAATGCTCAATGTACAATTTGGAAAGTAATGATTAGAAATTCAAAATAAAATCTTAAACAATTGAGACTAACAAAAGCATAATCATAATAATAATAAAACAACTCCTCTTAGTGTCAGTAAGAACACAGTACTGCATCACCGCCATGAATCGGTAGATACCACAAAAACTGGCAATACTGAACATGATACATGGAATATGGTGGAAGTCCATAGAAAATTGAATTTAAAAAAAATCAACAACTCAAATCCACTAACTAGCATAGTCTTCTCCGAACTTCAACATTCTGGAACAGCGACTATCAAGATATAGTCATATAGAAATGTGTTGATTTGGACAAGAAATGATGTAGGATAGGGTTGAGAACAGATCTAAAGCCCTGGTACCAATTGATGTAAGACAAGGCAGAGAACAAATCTCTGTGATAATTAAATATTCAATCCAAAGCTGCTTTCAAAATATAATAAGAGTGTTATTATAGGATGTCAACAAACCCTATTTTACAAACAGAAACAATTGAAATTAGGAAACAAACTAACCAAGAAATGGAATAGGATTTCCAATCTGCTACTTTCTAAATTTGTACCTTCAGTAGAACTTCTTAAAATTTTTCAGCAATGGCTATTATGAGTTAAGTCAAAATAAATCTTATGTGAATTGTTATGTACCTACTTGTTATGACGTACACGTGAATAGGGGGGAAGTAACGGCTGAGAAGCCTAGCACTAAGTGTATGCTTTGAATGGTTGTACCTAGGCAGTTATTGCTTTTGGTGGGAAAGAACTCCCATGTGACTTGGGGAATCAGTATAAATAGAGGTTGATCGTCCCCAAGGAAGGCACGAGAAGTTTTAATTCAAATTCTGAAAATTCTCTCTCTCAATTCTCCCAATCTCTCTCCTTCCATTTCTCTCATTTCTCTCTTTCCCTCTCTGTTCTTTCAAATTCTACCTTGTTCTCTAGAATTCTCAACAACTCTTGTCAGATCTCTAAGAGCTGACATGAATCTACCAAAATAAAATAATGACCAAGTCACCTCAAGAAAGCACATAACTTGTTGACTTTGACTTACTCAATAGGGCACTAATGAATGCAGATTTTCCAACATTAGCTGCACCCTGAAATAAGGATGAAAGCATTTGTCAATTTATCGAAAATAGATCTGAAAGTAGGGTTTCCCCATTGCAGAAGATATGCTTCCATGTTCCTTAGCTTCACTACAAGCAATCACACTGCCTGAAAATAGATCTGAACATTTAATAGTTTCTTTTATTTTTTATTTATTTTTTTAATTTATTATTATTATTATTTTTTTTTTTTGGGGGGGGGGGGTGTTAAATGAAGCTAAACATTCCAGTTATGATAATAATTTCTAAACTTGATTCAGTACATCTACTCAAGTCACCAGTTCAAGCTTTCTTACCAGAATGTACACATCTCGTCCCTGCACAAAAGTAACATAGTCAATAATTCATGTTGCAAGGAAAGCAAGAATTGAATAGATGTGCATCATTAAAATGATATGATTGACCTTGGAGGTAGGAATTAAAGACTGCCCATCCTTGGCAAAAGAAAATATGATAAGGAGAAAACTATCATAATAAGTAAAATATTGCCAAAAAGACAAATGAAGTATGAGATTTGAAGCAGTGAAAATGTTGAAAGAAGACTAGGCCATTAAGTATGAGTTCTAGAAGTAGCAAAAAAGCTCAAAGAAGATAGGTCTAATGCTTCATATTACATTGTTAACCATTAACTTTATCTAAAAGAATAAACTGTTAACTCTATCTTCCCCCTCATGTGTGACACAAAGCAAACATGGCAACTATTTAAATATTATGTAGCCAGTGAGATTTAAACCAAGAACATTGTTTACTTTGACACCATATTAAATTGTTAACCACCTATCCCTCTAAAAGGTTAAGTCGTTAGAGAAAGGAGTACTTTTATCTGTTATACTATTATTTTTACTATGAATAGTTCGGAAATCAGAGGTTTGAATTTCGATTTAAGAAACAATGTCCTGATATTGGAACATGAATCTTAGAAAAATCTACGATATGACCATGCTTTGACATAATATTCTCAGGTTTTAGGTTCAGCATCTACGGTATGATAGCAAATACATCTGTTCATTTAGCTATTCTGAGGGACAATTGCAATTATAAGCAGCAGATCATGAAACTGATTTTATACTATGTATACCTAAAATACTAAAAGCAACAGTCCATGCATATTTCCCTGTTTACTATGCAATGTCTCTACATGTTACCTGACCCATTTATTTGATTATGTTCATATCCCACCTTCAACCCACAGTAGATATATGCATATTATCACCTGTATATATAAGGCATCCTCAGTGCACAAAGCTTCCCGCTTTGCAAGAATTAGGTGGTCACCCTCGTATGCAACCTTACTTTTGCTTTGCAAAGAGGTTATTTTCACAACTCGAACTCGGTGATTTTCGAGTCACAAAGTAGCAACCTTACCATTGCTACCAAAACTCACCCTACTTATACACCTATGGTAATAAAATAGTCAGTTTAGATGTAAACTTCAAAAAGTGTTCTTGCACAACATAAAATATAATGTGATAAACTATTAGGTTATTCTACGCAACTATATAAGATGATTCACCATATAGAGGTTAACCTCTGGAACATATTCTGTACCACTAATTGAATACCATGATAAAACCTTAACTGGAAGATAATTAAGTGATCCCACATTATATATTTTGGGGCGCAAAAGCAAAAGTGACTTCATATCGAACCTAGTGGTTCTATACTCCATGAAAATTTTGAAGGAGATGGCAAATTGTGGAACACTATTAGATGTGGAAGAAGAGTGGTCAAATCATGAACAAAGTTGCCATGATTGCGAAACGCTAGGGGTTTTGATATGGATACATAACCTAGTCAGTACATTACTTGGGGCCATGATACATTTTGAAAATTTACTTGGGACAATAATAAATTTATACTGATTAAATTATATATCTTGTTATTTTTAAACAAAAATTAACTTTTATTGGTGTTCTAAAATTATCATGGTAATATTTTTTCCTCTATTTCAGTGTTGTCATTGAGTTCATTTTCAATGTTAAAACAATTAATATTATTTCAAGTTTCAACCATAAAACAACAAAAAGTTAGGAAGGCCACACAAGAATACTGTAAGCCCACGCAAGAACAGAATGTTAAAAGCTGAAGCAGCCCTCTCATGACAACAAAATGCCAAGAAAGGTTACAATGAAAACTGGAAGATAACACAGAATAGTCATCAGAGGTGGTTCACCTATCTCCAACAACATCATGCGCAAAAACAGATCTATGAAGGGAAGGTCAACGCACCCACGCATGCAACTTGGCTGCCAGCACATGAGCTTCACACATAGTAGGTCAGCACGTGACTTGTCCGATGGACTTCAGACCACCCTCGACAGGTTTGCCTCTCTTCAATCTATTTGAATATGCTTTCATATTGACAAAAAAGGACAACCTTTGATGACAAATTATGCTATAAGCTTAAAATTTTTTGGGAATCACATTGAAAGTCTGGATCACCAAAAATGGCGATCTAGTTCCTGACCCAGAGATATCTAGGTCACTTTTGACCCATGCATTGGGAAGTTCATCCTAATTCGTGATACCAGGAGAGGCACTGGAACCTTGGCTCCTATGTCCACGAGCCACTTGTTATTTCATAGCACAATTGCTAGGAAATTGAACCCCTTTTCATCAACTTTTTGTATTTAGTGGGTAGTTGGCCTCATTAAAAATCCTATTTTTTATTTAATGTGTACCATGTCCAAGCAAGAGACATACACTTGACTGATTATTCCTTTTTGTGTCATGCTGATTTTTTTATTTATTTATGATAAATGACAATAACCGGTGTTAATTTCACTAGACGGGGTAGCTATATGAACTTTAGTTTTTCAAGCATTTCTATCCATATTCTTATATTTTGTAAAGACAATACACCCAATGTCATGTTTAAGGACTTCTCATATTCCATCCACACTTGGACCATATCTGCCCATAAATATTTAAGACTTTTTCTACGAGGTCATGACTTATCCCCATATCCTCTTGCAGTGTTTTTGTTCTAGGCAAATCACAACCCCCATATTAATAGCCAAAAGATAGGGCCTGCGTGAGATCAATGTCACTTGTCATCCATTTGCTGTCTATTTCATTAATTTTTTTACACAAATTTTCTGCCAAATTCAACCATTTTATTACAAAAAATTTCATGATGACAATGCTTTCATTTTCTTGCTGTCTTGATGTGCTTGAGAAAAATGAGGGGCCTCATCCCACTCAACTGCTTCCTAATAGAGAGCATGCCTTACTCCCCTCATATATTAGTTGGAGGCCTCACACATTTTACCACGATGCATAGGTTTTTGCCTCCTCTGGATGTACAGACAAGAAAAACAATTCCCCTCTCCCACCCTCGGATTTTTAGTGAGATTGTGAGTGTGGCCAAATTCGTTGATCAACTTGACCAATCCAAGATTTTTGAAATATAAGGGATTTAGTTTCTATTGTATTAGCAAAGTGATAGCTAGTACCGCAACCCTTATTCAGAGCTTTGTGGTTTTCTCTTTACTAAGAAATACAATTTTCTTATTTTAATCGGAAACCAAAAATAAGAAGCATATTTGTGTTTGTCTAATACAGATGCATATTATAACAACGGATATTGTGGCACACATTATGAGATTTAATGTTGGTATAATATAATTCTCAATGTTCATTGATCCATGTCGCAATTTCATGAAGCCAGTCACAATGAAACAAACATAATAGTATGATTGTTGACTTGCCCTTTCGTTTTTCATTTCATGCATTTGTCATGCAAAATTTTCCCTTTCATTCTTTAGGTCTGTAAACATTTTTGACATGTGACCACCAGCACCTAATAGCAGGGTTGTGTCAAACCTTTTTCTCCTTTTGAATTTCAGACACCACTCCAGCAATGCCAACTAGAGACTTTGAGCTTGTTAGGTGAACACTCAGAACACTGCAAAAATTAAGATTGAAACACTATAGGAGATTTCCACTGCTAAGAAACCACTTCGGCATCTAACAAAAAGGGAGCAAGTGATGGAGGTGAAATACTTACTTGAGTTTCTTTTTCATGGTAGCTTCCACAACCCAATCACCAACACAATCAAGGTTGGTTCCTTTAGGAAGGAGATCAACCTTGAAAAAGACACAATATGGAAACAGATACATGCAACTTGATTGAGAAAACAAGAAAATGAAATTATATAGCTAAAAATTTAATTGACATAAATATTACCTTAGTTACAACCAATATTATGGGATTTGCACCAGCAAGATCACGCACACGACCCAGAAAGCTACCATTAAAATCCACTATATCAACCTACATATGATTAAGCACGAATTGAAGAATAAATAAATAAACAAATAAATTGGCATCTAAATCAAAATTCTAGACTGCTGATTGTTTACATCCTGAAGGTAACAAGTTTAAAGCAAGTCTTCAAAAAAATTGCATACTGCAGCTCTGAATGCTTAATTTACCAATTTAACTATCAAAGCCTTCTCATGTCGCAAGTGTGATAGCTTCTTGCGAAGCTCTTCAGCTGACACAAACTGTTTCCCACCAGAATAACCTCCATGTCCACCGACAGCAGTAACCATGTGCCCATGAGACAACAGCCGGCACCTTCCACAGATAACTTTTCTAAGTTGGTGGTGTTTCTTCTTCTGCACAAAGAACAAACAATGGCATCTTTGGGTCAAGTATTAAAATTAGATGTTACATGCTCATATTTCTTGGGCTAGTCTAATATTTTCTGCAGTATGATATATTAAGTTATAACCTTAATATGTCATATTGCATTTGTCAAAAGATAACAAAAAGGGTGCGGAAGGCTCCAGCAACTGCAGGCCTAAGGAAAGCCACATATGGAAGAAGACCTTCCACTTGAGAGAGACTAATCTGGGTTTGAACCGATGAACCAGGGTGCCAACAGGAACAGTTTACTGCTGCTTTTAAGGCCTTCCTTTCTGGTAAAGCAATACTGATAAGACGATATATCTAAAATGCAGTGATTCACTAATGCTAACTGCAAACTTTAACATATGAATCCATATATGACATTGCTGGGAAATCCAGAGAATCAATAACAATGATAGAGGAGATAAAAGAGAGAAAACCGAATCTATTTCTCATTGAATAAATTCACAGAAGAATTACAACCAGAATTCTACCAAAAAAACTCTCACAGAACTCTCTGGATCCTCTCAGGTCTTCTTAAACTGAGATCTATCCTCTTACATGGGATTATCCCTCTCACTGGGTATTCCTCTTAAAATGGGAATGAATCCTCTTGACTGGGATTGGATCCTCTAACCAGGGATTCATATATACATGAAGAGAGCATGGCTATTTATAGGAGATGGATGGCTAGCAAGTCAACAAGGTTAGACAGATTGCCTAACCCGCCTAATGCTTCCAAACATGCCAAACTTCCCACTGCTTAACAAAGCCAAAAGAGCTTAACTTCCTGCCAAACCTACTGCCATGTTCAAACACATGTGGTTTGACTTCTACAATTCTCCCACTCAAGTCACATCTGGACCAAATATTATCTGACAAGCATCCCGGTTATGTCTCTGCATAACTCTAGTTTTGTTAACATATCGGCTGGATTCTCCTTCGAATAGATCTTAACTAATCTCAACAGTTGTTGATCCATCACTTTGCGTATCCAATGATAGCAAATATCAATGTGCTTTGTACGAACAGCTCTCCCATACCAAAGACATGTTTTCGACGTAACTTTTAAGTACTCGAGAATCCATTTGTTTGCCTCCCAATGTTCTTTTCCAAGCTTAGAAAGAAAACGGCTCACTGTACCTACTGCGTGAGCAATATCCGATCTGGTACATACTATTGGCTTGGTACTTGCTTCAGACCATACAAGCTCTTTTTTGGTTTGCAAACAAGGTTCTTACTTGAGACCTCAAAACCTTCTGGTTCCCCATCTTTAGTAAGCAGAGTATACTTGGATTCTGAATATCTCATCAACGAAACCCGATCTTGTTCTGATCTACGAGCTTCTTGGTTGGAAGATTCACCATCATCTGATCCTTGTGATGGTCCAACAACTTCTGGTGGAGGGGGTTGTGGCTCCCCTTGCTCAACACCCTCTGCTTTGCATAGCATTTGCAAACGTATCCAGGGAGCTTAGACAAAAGCTCGATGCAAGGACAACCCCATGTATCTTCATAGGCTATGGAGATGAGGAATTCAGATACAGGTTATGGGATTCAAAGGAGAAGAAGGTGATCAGAAGCAGTGACATGATGGTCCATGAAAGTCAGACGATAACAGACATTGAAAAGCCCACAATGTCTCAGAATGCATATTCTAATACCCATGAAGACATTTCAAGATCAGGACCAACACAATTTGCCACTGATGACGATTTGGTGCCTGAGGAAATGCTAGAAGCAGAAGAGGAGGAAGAAACAAAGGGTGTTGAGCAAGGGTAGCCATAACTCCCTCCACCAGAAGCTATTGGACCATCACAAGGATCAGATGATGGTGAATCTTCTAACCTAGAAGTTCGTAGATAAGAACGAGGTCGGATTCCGTCAATGAGATATCCAGAATCCGAGTATACTCTGCTTACTAAAGATGGGGAACCAAAAGGTTTTAAGATCTCAGGTAAGAACCTCATTTGCAAGCCAAAGAAGAGCTTGTATGGTTTGAAGCAAGTACCAAGTCAATGGTATATATCAGACCGGATATTGCTCACGCAGTAGGTACAGTGAGCCGTTTTCTCTCTAAACCTGGAAAGGAACATTGGGAGGCAGTCAAATGAATTCTCGGGTACTTGAAAAGTACGCCAAAAACATGTCTTTGGTACGAAGGAGCTGTTCGTACAAAGCACATTGATATTTGCTATCACTGGATACGCGAAGTGATGGATCAACAACTGTTGAGACTAGTTCAAATCCATACGAAGGAGAATCCAACTGACACTCGAGAAAAGCTAGAGTTATGCAGAGACATAGCCAGAATACTTTTCAGGTAACAATTGGTCCAGATGTGACTTGAGGGGGGAGAATTGTAGAAGTCAAACCACATGTGTTTGAACATGGCAGTGGGCTTGACAGGAAGTTAGGCTCTTTTAACTTTGTTAGGCAGTGGGAAGTTTGGCATCTTTGGAAACATCAGGCGGGTTAGGCAATCTGTCTAACCTTATTGACTTGCTAGCCATCCATCTTCTATAAATAGACATACTCTCTCCATGTATATGTTAATCCCTGATTAGAGGATCTAATCCCAGTCAAGAGTATCCATTCCAAGTTTAAGAGGAATCCCCAGTGAGAGGGATAATCCCATGTAAGGGGATAGATCTCAGTTTAAGAAGATCTGAGAGGATCCAAAGAGTGAGAGAGTTCTGTGAGAGTTTTTTTGTAGAATTCTAATTGTAATTCTTTTGTGAATTTATTCAGTAAGAAATAGATTCGGTTTTCTCTCATTTATCTCTTCTATCATTGTTATTGATTCTCTAGATTTCCCAACAAGTGGTATCAGAGCCACAGGTTGAGTGCTAGAGATAGGAATCTGAAGAACAGAATCTTTGTTCTTGAAACTTGATTTTTTCAAAATCATCAAAATCGTATTTTGAACATATCAAAAGATACCTGGTGCCAAGACGAGCACACTGCAATTTTTCGCAGGCCGAGAGGAGATCGCACGCGCCCCCACGGGCCGCCTGAAGTTCAGCGCGTGAAGCCCACGTGCACCACGCAACACACGCGCGGCTGGAGGTTGAAGACGACCCACGTGGTTGCCACGTCGTCTGCCATGTCAGCGCTGCGTCAGCCGGTCTGCCCACGAACAGCTCCCCCGTACCAAAAATATGTTTTCGACGTAGTACCTTTTAAGTACCTGAGAATCCATTTGACTGCCTCCCAATGTTCCTTTTCAGGGTTAGAGAGAAAACGGTTCACTGTACCTACTGCGTGAGCAATATCCGGTCTGGTACATACCATTGCCTTGATACTTGTTTCAGACCATATAAGCTCTTCTTTGGCTTGCAAACGAGGTTCTTACTTGAGACCTCAAAACCTTCTGGTTCCCCATCTTTAGTAAGCAGAGTACACTCGGATTCTGGATATCTCATCGACGGAATCCAACCTCGTTCTGATCTACGAACTTCTTGGTTGGAAGATTCATCATTATCTAATCTTTGTGATGGTCCAACAGCTTCTGGTGGAGGGAGTTGTGGCTCCCCTTGCTCAACACCCTCTGTTTCTTCCTCCTCTTCTGCTTTTGGCATTTCCTCAGGCACCAAATCGTCATCTGTGACAAACTGTGTTAGTCTTGGTCTTGAAATGTCTTCATGGGTACTAGAATCTGCATTCTGAGACGTTGTGGACTTTTCAATGTCTATTATCGTCTGGCTTTCATGGAACACCACGTCACTGCTTCTGATCACCTTTTTCTCCTTTGAATCCCATAACCTGTATCTGAATTCCTCATCTCCATAGCCTATGAAGATACATGGGGTTGTCCTTGCATCGAGCTTTTGTCTAAGCTCCCTGGATACGTGTGCAAATGTTATGCAACCAAATACTCTTAGGTGAGATTATGAGTGGTTCTTACCAAACCACATTTTCTCCGGGACTTCAAAATTTAGCGGTGCTGACGGTGATCTGTTGATTAGGTAGCAGGCGGTTCTGATTGCTTCTCCCCAAAATGGCTTTGGTAGCTTAGCTATACTGAGCATGCTTCTGACTCTTTTCATAATGGTCCGATTCATTCTCTCAGCAACACCATTATGCTACGAGGTGCATGGAACCGTCTTCTCATGTCGAATGTTGTGTCTCCTACAGTAGGCATCAAACTCCTTGGAAGTGTATTCGCCCTCATTATCTGTTCAAAAGCACATCAACTTCTTTCTTGTTTCACGCTCTACCATGGTATGAAACAGTTTAAAGTAATCAAATACCTGGTCCTTCGTCTTGATGAAATACACCCACACCTTCCATGAAGCATCATCAATGAATGTTATAAAATACTTGTTTCCATCTAATGATTCAGTCTCTAGGGGACCACAAACATTAGAGTGTACCAGACTGAGCAACTCTGATCTCCTTGCTGAGGAGTAACTAAAAGAGACTCTATGTTGTTTGCCAAATAAATAGTGACTGCAAGGATCTGGATCTATACCTTTGGCAACAGTAATAAGCTCCTTCTTTTCTAGGGTTGAGAAACCCTTCTCACTCAAATGACCAAGTCTCTGTTGCCACAAATTCTGAGAAGCTTCACTTTCAACTATGTTGAGGCTGTCTGTACATATCTTCACATGAGTCTTGTACAATATGCCACAAATATGTCCACGGGCAACTACCATAGCGCCTCTTATCAACTTCCATATGCCATTACTAAATTGATTACCATAGCCCTATTTGTCAAGAGCTACTCCAGAAAGTAGATTTAGCCGAGATCTGACACATGTCTGACATCCTTCAAGATGATTGTGCTACCAAGGCATGTTCGTACCTGAACATCACCAATTCCAACGATCTCAGAAGAACTGGAATTTCCCATCTTCACTGCTCCAAAATCTCATGTTTTGTATGTTGTGAAGAAATCTTTGTGGGGAGTCACGTGGTAAGATGTTGCAGTATCTACCACCCATTCTGTGTCTTCTCTTGAGACGTGAAGGCTTGTCTCATCATGGATGGAACAATAAGCTACCTCTCTATGGATAGTCACTAGTGTTTCTCCATCTTTGTTCTTCGACTCGGAACTGCCTTGACCCTACTCTTGTAGCAATTTTCGGCAATTCTTTTTCAAATGGCCCTTTATACCACAATGGTAGCACTTGTATGTCAACTTTCCTCCATCTGTGGATCTGCCCCTACTCTTGCTCTTTCTTCTCCACTCGCCTTGACTACTTCCCTCTTGTCTCCCTCGATTCTTTGTTACAAAGGCATGAGTCTGGTTCGTGCTAATGTCTTTTCTTCTGGCCTCTTTGTTGAACAGGGCATCCTTCACCATCGTCATGGTAAGTTTTCCCTCTGGGGTAGAATTGTTGAGAGAGCCTACTAGCGTCTCCCAGCTGTTAAGAAGAGAACTAAGAAGTAAGAGTGCTTGTGTTTCATCCCCAAGCGACATCTCTATAGACAACAACTGGTTTACCAGGCTTTGGAACTCATTGGTGTGCTCGACAACTGAAGTTCCACTATTCAGCTTCAGATTAACCAATCACCTCAACAACAAGACTTTGTTCCGAGTGGTCTTGGCCTGGTACATCTCCTTTAGCTTTGTCCAGAGGACATGCGCGTCTGTCTCTTGTGCTACATGGTGGAAGACACTATGATCAATCCATTGCCGGATCTGACTGATAGTTTTCCTGTTTAATTTCATCCACTCTGCTGGGTTGGAAGAATCAGGGTTTACACCCAATAATTCCAGGGGATCGTACAAATCTCTACAACTGAGAAGATCTTCCATCCGAGGTCTCCATAGTGTGTAGTTGGTGGACGTGAGCTTTATCATAGCTCATGATGATGTTCCCTCCTCTATTTTCAATAACTAGATTAAAATCGAAGCTGAATCTTCCAAAACAGAGTGCACCGTTGCGTCCGAAAGGGTCGAAAATGGTAGATTTGACTCTTACGGGGTCAAATTCTAATTTGTGAAAAAATCAAGGCTCGAACGCAATTTCTGAAAATTCACGGGCTAAAGTGCAATTTCAGAAAGTTCAGGGGTCAAAGTGTAATTTCTGAAAGTTTAGGGGTCTCCAGAAAGCTTCAGGGACCAACCTGCAATTTTGCCAAAGTCGTATGCTAATGTGGCAGCTAACCCAGGCAGACCAGTTGACGCGGCGCTGACGTGGCGGACGACGTGGTAGATGGAGTGGAGCTGACGCAGTCGTCTTCAACCTCTAGCCGTGCGTGTGGCCCGTGGTGTGCGTGAGCTTCACATGGCGAGCTTCAGGTGGTGCGTGGGGGCACGTGCGGTTTCCTCTCGGCCTGCGAAAAATTGCAGTGTGCTCGTCTTGGCACCAGGAATCTTTTGGTATGATCAAAATACTATTTCGATAATTTTGAAAAATTGAGTTTCGAGAACAGAGGCTCTGTTCTTCAGATTCCTATCTGCAACACTCAACCTGTAGCTCTGATACCACTTGTTGAGAAATCCAAAGAATCAATAACAATTATAGAAGAGATAAATGAGAGAAAACCGAATCTATTTCTCACTGAATAAATTCACAGAAGAATTACAACCAGAATTCTACAAAAAAAACTCTCACAGAGCTCTCTCACTCTCTGGATCCTCTCAGATCTTTTTAAACTAAGATCTATCCTCTTACATGGGATTATCCCTCTCACTAGCGATTCCTCTTAAACTGAGAATGGATCCTCTAACCTGGGATTCACATATACATGAAGAGAGCATGGCTATTTATAAGAGATAGATGGCTAGCAACCTAATGCTTCCAAACATGCCAAACTTCCTACTGCCTAACAAAGCCAAAAGAGTCTAACTTCTTGCCAAACCCACTGCCATGTTCAAACACATGTGGCTTGACTTCTACAAACATTAGTCAAGCCCCAGGGCCCAAAAACAGCAAACATCTAGCAGGCATCGTCATTTTGCCCCATCTAACACATAGAGAAAGTGTAAGAAATTTCAAAAGTTAATCTCTGATTTTAAAAAGTAAATGATATGCCCTGTAAACTTGAAGAGTAACGGGACCTAAAAGAGTCGCGAGACATGGACATGAAGCCCCAAAGGGCCACAGGGTTGCAAGAGATAAAGGAAACAAGCCAAAGGAGCAAGAGGTCGAGCTGAGACCAAGTAAAGAGGACCCACTCGGTCATGACCGAGTGGGTGTGACACTGCTTTGGTTTTTCGGGCATAAATCTCTCGTTCGGACTCCGATTGGGGTGATTCAAAATCCTATAGAAAGCCAAAAGAATTATCTACAATTTTTGTGTTTTAAGTTTTGAAAGATTCAGGCGTCATCAAGGCTAAAATTGGGCTCTAAGTTGATACACCTGCACTATTAAGGCTCACAGTCAAATATTGGAGGAAGATGGATCCGAACCAAGACAAAAGGCAAAAGAGACCCTCAAATCCAAATGAATGAAGACCCACTCGATCATGACCGAGTGGGGTGCGACACTATTTTGGTTTTTCGGGCATAACTCTTTTGTCTGAGCTCCGATTGAGGTGATTCAAAGTCCTATGGAAAGCTAAGAGAATTATCTACACCTTTCATGTTTTGAGTTTTGAGAGATTCAGGCTTAATCAAAGTGAAAATCGGGTTTGAAGTTGATACACTTGCGCTGAAAGGACAAAAGAAAACGCTCAAAGCCAAGAAGACCCACTCGGTCATGACCGAGTGGGTACATTTGTGCGCCTACGAATGGGCTCGAGACTCTTGGATGGGCCGCGAAACTCTCGTCGCGATTGCCGCACGTCTCCCCTCTCCCTCCTCTATAAGTAGGAGGCCACGCCTCCAACATAAGGTACGCACTCTTGGCTCCCTCAACACAATTTCACACTTTTGCTCTCAAGAACTAACTTAGGCATAAGAGGATTTGCGCGGGGACCGCCACCCGTGCCCTCACGGTGCTCTAGTTTTGCAGGTCACTCGGTTATCAAGAGTCACTCAGTTATCTTGGGACACTCGGTTATCTTGGGCCACTTGGTTATCAAGGGCCACTCGGTTATCTTAGTCCACTCGGTTATCCTTGACCCACTCGATTATTTTAGGCCACTCGGTTATCTTGGACCACCAGATCACCAGACTCACCTGATCCTCAGACCCACTCGTTCATCAGACTCGTAGCACACAGTGACGAGACTCACAGCGCATTCCTGACAAGACTCTCAACGCGTGTTGGTGACAAAACTCTAAAAACGCTCACAAGGCTTGAGCGAGACTACCGTGATTAACCACACACACCAATTGTACTCTCCCACACACACACACAAAAAGATTGTTATATTTTGGCAACAACAGTAAATTTCCACACACACTTGGTGGGGCGTTATTTCAAACCCATTGAATCCAATGCCTGACTGACTTGCAACCCATGAAAAGACCTTACCAATTGATATGTATCAGGATCCACATAGCCAGGAGCATCCGTTTCCGAAGTCTGTAAAGGAGCACCACAACCATAACAGCTCGGCAAGGAGACCTTCACGGACCCATCGACTTTATCTATCTTCTTCTTCTTCTTCTTCGTACACGCCGCGAGCACTGTAGTAGCAGCCGCGAAGGACTTCTGGCGTTCGAGGAAGATATCCCCTCGGGTTGGTGCGGCCGCTCCGGTTCCTTCGACCTCGGGTGTGGAAACCGATAGACGGGTGTCGGCTGGCGTCTGTTCGTCATAGTGAGATTGTACTGATTTGTTGACAACGACGATTGGCTTAGAAGAGTAGAATCTGAGAGAATAAGGGGTAGAGCAAGCGAGATGGTGAGAAAGGGAAATCGGAGATAGAGAGGAAAGAGAAGATAAAGAGAGCGCTCGGGACGCCATTGACGACCGTTGAGGAAACCCCCACTGCCCTCAAACCTTTTAGCCGGTTTGAGAAACCTCCTTCCCAAGACGGGATCCCAAATCTGTTAAAAGTTCGATTTAATGTCCTTTATTTTTAATATTTAAATGTTTTTATTAATTAATTAAATATTTTAAAATTATAATACACATTTATTATTAATTTTTTTCATCAATAATTATCGTTATTTATTAGATTCAGATTTATCTCTTATGTCGAAAATTATGAGACCGAGATACGGATCTCAATATCTCGAATTTTATTAATAATCATATTAATTAGTCTAAGCAATATAATAGATTAATCATTTATACTACTGATTCACACAGTTATCAACAATTATGTAAGAGATTTATCTAATTAAACACTTATCAATATTTATGTAAGAGATTTAGCATATTCTAATTAAACTGGCGTGATTATGTGTTATTAGCTTATTTCCTCCTTAAATTCAATTAAAATTGCTAGTAATCAAACTCACTAGGGCCAGTGGACTACTACCACCACTAATTTATCTCACAATTATATTATTCTGCAATTAGTTTTTAAATATTATTAATAACAAAATTACCCACAAAGCAAGCCAAACACATGGACCGGCTCTTTCAACACTCTCTGAAATATTTTCTGAGCTTTTGGATCTCCGTATTATCGCATGATAAATAATTAAATTAATTATAAGGGGCGGATCTACTCCCATGGGCAGGGTGGGCTAAGTTTTAAAAATGGAGTTTTTGGCCTAAATTTTTTTTTCCAACCCCCTGGGGACAAACCCTTCTCTTCCAGAATACCGCTTCTGCAAAATCTTCTCCCATCATCTTTACTTTGCTTCTGCCATTATTGTCATCGTCATCGCATGTTGGTGGGTCGCGCCATCGCCGCATCTGGTTCAAGATTCGTCGTCCAGCGTTGTCGTCCCTCCTCCATTGTCGTCGTTGCCCATTTGGGCCACCGCAAGCCGTCTCCTTACGGTGGGTTGCGCCATTACTGCTATTTCTTCTAAATCCACCGTCGCAAGCCACCTTCAGTTTTGAGTCGCACCATCACCTGTGGCCTCCTTCTTCTCCAGATCCGCCGTTGCTGTCACCTTGTGGGTCTCCTCCTTGGTGGCGCCATCGTCGCCTTGTGCTTCCAGATCCGTCGCTGCAAGTCGTTGGGATTCCTCTCCAGATCGGGCATCGCCGTTGTCATCACTGGCGGGTCTCCTCCTTGTCGCGCCATCGCTGCCTCTGCTTCTAGCTAGGCCGCCACAAGTCGCCTGTCGCTGTTATCATCGTCTCCTGCCACCTCCTTCTTCCAGACCACTATCACTATTGTCGAGACTTCATTGTTGATCGGTATATCTCTTTCTTCCACTGTTTGCATATTTACGTAGCTTACATGCATTTTTTTACATGTATATGTTTCTCTAATATTATTTGGAATATGTCGTGTGTTTTGATTAATTTACATGTCGTAAATAATATGTTTCTGACAGCATTTTACATGTAATTTTTTAATTTTGTTCCACTAACTCTTTTTCTATTTGTATGAAAAAATTAAATTTCAATTCAAATATTGTATCTTATCTAAATTTAAATTCTGTAATTACTAATTTTATTTAATTATCAATTAAATAATGTTATCTAATTTTATATTTTTATAATATATATCAAATTTATGGTCAAAATAAATAAATATTTTAGAAATAATTTATTTAAATATTAATGCTTTGAATGTATTGATAAAATATAAAAATATTTTTTTTTATAATGTATCAACATATATATTTAATATTTTTATGAAGAAAATCTGAATTTATAAACATAAATTATTATATTAATATATTTTTTAATAATTATATATAATTTATCAATATGTAATTGTAAGTATTTCATCAATTATAAATTAATTTATAATTTTTTTCATAAAAATAGTATTTTTATGAATTTTAATTGTATTATTCAATATTATGTCTATTTTAATTTTTTTGTCAAGTTCTCATAACTTATCAAATTTTACAAATCAAACACATAACTATTAATTAATAGTTTAAAAACATATTTATCTAAATATATTATTCACTTAAATGCTAAACAACTTTTATATTAAAAGTCAACTAACTTAAAAGCTCAATTAAAAAATGATAAGCCAAACAGCCTCTTAACGTGTATTTCTATTTTGTTTTGGTTAATTCAACACCTATTATAGGTTTAGAAATTAGGACTTTATGGTTTAATAACTGCATTTGACTTTTTGCTAATTGTTATTTGACTATAGAATTTAGTTAGGAATTGCATATGCTCGGATTTGTTAATTGTGATTGAATATTTGAATTGTCTTGATTGAAATTGTTAATTGTAATTAAATATTTGAATTGCTCAAGCTGGAATTTTATTAATTGTGATATACATGTCTATTAATTGTGTAGTTTTATAAGATATTTGTATTATATATTTTTGGTATTTTTTATTATTTTTTATTTTTTTTTATGTTAATAAATTATATTAAATATGCATGTAAAGCTGGTTAAACTCTTATTTTTATTTTTCTATTTTTCTCCGGTGAAGCTTGGAAATTTTTTTTGAAGCATCCTAAGTAAAAAATCCTAGATCCGCCCTAATGATGATAGATCTGAGCGTAGCAAGAGATGACAATACAGGTATATACTTAACCATGTAATCCACAGTCCAAGTCATTACAGCGAAGCGCGATTGATACTGGCCAAACCCTCTTTCTCCCCCGCTCAAAGCCTCCGCCAGCAATTCCGCTACTGCCGGAGACGCTGAGATTGGCCACGGCGGAGCACAGCCGTCCACAAACCTCCGGCAAAAACTTCCGCCACAATGTAACCCTATCTCGCTCCCGTTCTATGCGTCATATGCGTATTTGTATACCTACATGTATAGCGTTTTTGATTTATTGTTTTCCAGTTTTGATCTAAGGATGAGTTCGGATTGTGGGGGTTCTGGTGGTCCATCTTTATGCACGCCCTATTAGTTCGTGGTCGTGGTCGGTTCTTGGTGAAATGTAGGAATACAATTGAATTGAGTTGTTGTTTCTGATGACTCTTGTATCTTGGGGGTTTTCTAGTTGCACGAGGACACTGAAAGCTTCACAAAGTAGGCGTAGTATTGCTATTTGGTTCAGTTGAGTCCAGGGATTACCATTGGGTTGAAATCAAAGCCAGAGATAAATAGAAAGCAGGGGTTTTGTTCTCCTTAGAGTTCTTTGCGAACTGCAAGACTTTTTTGGGTGTTCTGATTGTTTCTGTTATAAGTTTACTAGTTAATGCTTTGTAGATTGAATAAGAAATGAAAAGACACTTTGGGTATTTATAGAGGAGAAATATAATTTGGTGTACCCAATTTTTCCAATTGTGTACAAGTTATAAAATACTTGAACTAAATAATTTGGTTCCTAAGTCCAAACTTTTTGCAACCCATCATACCAGAGTTTATTTCAAAAGTTGAACTATTTGTTTGTTGATCAAAGTCCTGTTCATGTAATCAAGTAGGAGAAGCCTTTTCTACAATTTAGGTGATTGATGATCTGACACTGCCTTGATGAAATAAAATCTTAAAGCCAGAATGTTCCTAATACCAAATGTAATTTACTAAGCCAATGAAATAATCAACCAAATTTGGTTCCTATATACAAGAACAAAGGAGATGTTCAAAACTGTGAAAATTATAGAGGAATTAAGTTAATGAGTCATACCATGAAACTCTGGGAGAGAGTAATAGAGCAGAGGCTTAGAAAAGAAACAAATGTGTCAGAAAATCAGTTTGGTTTCATGCCTGGCAGGTCAACAATGAAAGCTATATATTTACTGAGGCGTCTAATGGAAAGGTATCGGGATCATCAGAAGGACCTACATATGGTGTTTATAGATCTAGAAAAGGCCTATGATAGGGTCCCTAGAGAAGTATTATGGAGGGTTTTAGAGAAGAAAGGAGTCAAAATAGCCTATATACAAGCCCTTAAGGACATGTATTATGGTGTAGAGACAAGGGTCAGAACATGCGGAGGGGATACTGAACCATTTACAACTACAATAGGACTGCATCAAGGTTTTGCACTAAGTCCATACTTATTTACCTTAGTAATGGATGAACTCACTAAAGATATTCAGACAGATGTGCCATGGTGTATGCTATTTGCAGACGACATAGTGTTGGTGGATGAAACAAAAGAAGGAGTGAACACTAAGCTTGAGTTGTGGAGAAACAATTTAGAATCTAAGGGATTTAAATTAAGTAGAAAGAAAACAGAATATATGGAATGCAAATTTAGTAAAAATGCAAGAGTGGATGATGTTATAATAAAATTAGAAGACCAAATCTTACAAAGAAAAGACCATTTTCGATATTTGGGATCAGTGATTCAAAAAGATGGAGAAATTCACGAGGATGTCGCACATAGAATTAAGGCAGGTTGGCTAAAATGGAGAAATGCATCGGGAGTGTTATGTGATGGTAAAATCCCATTAAAATTGAAAGAAAAATTTTATAGGAGAGCTATAAGACCAGTCTTGCTGTATGGCTCAGAATGTTGGGCAGTCAAATACCAGCATGAGCAAAAGACGAGCGTAGCGGAGATGAGGATGTTAAGATGGATGTGCGGACATACAAGAAAGGATAAAATTAGAAATGAAGTTATTCGTAATAAGGTAGGAGTAGTGCCAATTGAGGAGAAGATGAGAGAGATTAGACTAAGATGGTTTGGTCATGTGAGAAGGAGACTAAGAGACGCTCCTGTGAGGAGAGTTAATGAAATGGAACAATTAGTCACAAAAAGAGGTAGAGGTAGACCCAAAAAGACTTTGAGAGAGACATTAAAGTTCGATATGAAGTATATGGATCTAAATGAAGATATGACAAACGATAAAAATACATGGAAGTCTAAAATTCATGTAGCCGACCCCACATAGTGGGATAAAGGCTGGATATGTTGTTGTTGTTGTTGTAATGAAATAATCAACCAAAATGGATGATTAGTTTAATCCCTTTTTTTGGGTCCCCTTCTCTGTGTCTTGCTGGTATACTCTATCATGACATAACATAGAAATTTAGAATAGAATATGTGGTATTTTCCTACACGTTTCTACTTTTTTACATTGATGAATTGTGTAATTCAGAGTATGAAGTTGTCATATTTATTCGTTTGAAATTATATCTGACTTGGAACTTTGAACACCATTTGCAGTTAACGTCATTGTCATTTTTATCATATTTGATGATGACCTTACATTTATATAACCACACTTATCTTCCCACCATTTCCTTCTAGAGGAACCAAGAAAAAGTGGCAGATTTAATTAAAATGTTAAAACCATTCAATTACTCAATTGAAGATCTATGTGCATATTGAAAAGTTGGCAGAAGTAGAAAAAAAAGTTAGGAGTTATTTCCATCAGTGATAGGAGCATTAAGATGACAACAACACATACCTATCAGTTCTGACTAACACATTCTTACTGCCAGTCAAGACAAAATAACTAAAATCCAGGTAGTATATCCATCTATAATAAGTTTTAGGTATTTCTCATTTTTGGCTTCCAGGAGTTGTGCAAATTCTCTTTTGCTTTTATTAATCTTGGGTATGAGCAGTGAGTTTGCTTCCTGCAGCCTGTTTACAGTTTGAAACCGCTTTTATCATTTTTTTTGGCTAATACATTTTTATTTACCAATCAAAAGATTGAAAGACAGTGAAAAAATGGGAAACGGGCCCTTGATGTGCTGAAAAATTGGGAAAGGGGCCCTTTATACCATGTACTGATCAGGGTATTCGATTGCAAGTCTTGGGAGCTTATCCAATGTGCTGAGTATGTTTTTTCCTGTGGTACGAACCCACAACTTCATGTTCCAGTGGAGTAACCTTAACTGATGCTCCAAGTCCTACTATGTTACTGCGATTATAGAATATAAGAACTTTTAGCAGTACCTGCAATTTGCTGACTACATGAAGCCTTCCTTTCTCGTTGGTAGATCACAAAACAAATAGATGATCAATGCCCAGAGTTTCTTGTGTAATTCTGTATGATCCCTTCTGGATGTCTTTATGATAATACAATTACTAATCCTATTGTCATTTAGATATGATGCATGAGATGCAATTAGAAAAATTTGCACATATGAGAAGAAGACCAATAAATGCTTTTGTCAGGCCAGTGGATGGAATGGAAGAAGTTCATGGCAAAATAGGCAGAGAAACCAATATATTGGTTTTACAGAAAATATGGCCAATGGCCATGGCTAGAGATGGTTCTAGAGCTAAAATTCACATACCACCTACTGAGATATTAGGCTTGTGATTGTTGTTGTTGTTCAGGTATAATTTTTGTTGCATATATCAATTTTCCTTGTAAAAATTGGAATTCTAGAAACAATTAAATATGGATATAAAAGCCGTGACTTTGCATTTTGATGAATTATTGTGTATTGTTTTTGTTTACCTCTGTACCTTAGCTTTTTCCCCCCTGTAACAGTGGAGAGAGAGAGAGAGAGAGAGGATGGAGAATGAAATTTCATTCTTTTTGTTGTATGGTTCATTTGTCAGCTGTTAATTGTTGAAAATATGGTTCATATGTGGTCATTTATTACTAGGAACTGTCAATGGCCAATGTTTTGACATAATATAGTACCAATCTATTATGTTTAGCTGTTAAAATTTTGGCTCTCTTTTAGATGTCCAACGATGTGGAAAATTCCAAAGATGGCGAGTCACGGACAGCTTCTGACACCTGTATGGATACCCGTTCCAACTCTGATGAATCTCAAGTCACTTGGTACGGTGGCTTATTCCAGCAAGCATCAGTGTATGGTATAGCTGCTGGGTACTGCATTTCAGCATCATTACTGTCCATCATTAACAAATGGGCTGTGATGAAATTTCCCTATCCCGGTGCACTAACCGCATTACAATACTTTACAAGTGCTGTTGGCGTCATCGTATGTGGGAGGCTCAAACTTGTAGAGCATGATCCATTAGATATTCTAACTATGTGGCGGTTTCTACCAGCAGCAATCATATTCTACCTCTCTCTCTTCACCAATAGTGAGCTCCTCCTACATGCCAATATTGACACCTTTATCGTCTTCCGTTCAGCAGTCCCCATCTTTGTTGCAATGGGAGAGACCCTTTACCTGCACCAGCCATGGCCAACGACAAGGACATGGGTCTCACTTGCCACCATATTTGGTGGCAGCGTGCTTTATGTCATCACAGATTACCAGTTCACATTCATGGCTTATAGCTGGGCCTTGGCTTACTTGGTGAGCATGTCCATAGATTTTGTTTACATTAAACATGTTGTTATGACCATTGGGTTAAACACATGGGGTCTTGTGCTGTACAATAATCTCGAGGCTCTGCTACTGTTTCCACTGGAGCTACTTATTATGGGGGAGCTGAAGAAGATAAAGCATGAGATCTCAGATGAATCAGATTGGTATTCTTTCCAGGTGGTTTTGCCAGTCGGGTTATCATGTTTGTTCGGCTTAGCCATTTCTTTCTTCGGTTTTTCTTGTCGCAGGGCTATTTCTGCAACAGGTTTTACCGTTCTAGGCATAGTGAATAAGCTGTTAACGGTTGTGATAAATCTGGTCATCTGGGACAAGCATTCGTCATTTGTGGGTACTGTTGGGCTTCTAATTTGTATGGTTGGCGGGGTTATGTATCAACAGTCTACAAGTAAGAAGCTTAATGCTGTCAAGGAGGTAAAGGAACAAGAAGATGAAGAGGAACAGCAGAAGCTACTCCAAATGCAGAGCATCATGGAAACCAAGGACGACGAGAAGCAAGATACTGGCATGGCAGAGGTGAAGTAAGGAACATTCCTAGGTCTGTTTTAACTGCTTTCAATCGGCATCATCTAGTTGCTATGCAAAACATGCATTTGAAGAGCATTTATGCGTTCCTCAATATGGCAGATCATTCTAGTTACTCTGCCAGAACCAGATTTTATAGTGTTGCTTCTATTTCCATGTCAATTTTGCTCAAGCAGCCCATCAAGTTAACTGTAAATGGGAATTTGGTATTCTTTATTGTATTGGTTTATCTGGAAACATTAGCAGAACTTGAGGTCTCAGCTATAGATTGAATTTAAACAAAAGTGACTCAGCTACTATGTAGTGTCATTCGTTTGCAGATTACTTCTTGATCTTACCTTCTGTACCTGTTTGGCAAAATATTTATGGGTATCATCAAATTATTTTGCAATAGAACCAGGATGTTTATATTAGTACCCGTGACAATGGCAACAATATGGTTGCAGTTTTCATGTTTTTGTATTCTATTTAATTGCTTTTTTAGCTAAAAGTTATGAAAATCTTGCCTCAATTCATTCCATTTGGTTGAAAAATATTTTATTTGTTGAATGGACACTTATCGTTGCAGTTTTCATGTTTTTTTTTTTAATTTTTGTGTCAAATACGTTTTTTTTTTTTTTTTTTCTGTAAATCAAATTCGTTATTTTGAGTTTGCAAATTTTGTTAACTTCTAGTCAAAACTTGAATTTTTCATGCCTTTTTGAGTTCAAAAATTTTCAAACTCCAATTCTTCAAAATGTTCAAAGTCTATTCTTCAAGCTCCTTTGAGTATCAATTATCTGTTAATCATTATATGCTGTCGATTAAGCATCCCAATCCTCCCAAGGCAATGTCTCCAAAGAGACTTGCATCTAAAATTTGTAAGATGATGTCATCAAAGTGTTGCATTTGTCAGTTTTAAACATGCTCTTTTAATCCAATAATAACTAAATTTTTCAATACGCGTGACTAATTGCTATTTAGATTTGGGATGTGTTGGAGAATTTTATAATTTTTTCATGCAAAACTACCCAGAAAATTATTTCATTCTAATTATGAATGACAGTAAACCTAAATATTTAGATCTAACCGTGCATGTTAAAATTTGTGTTGTATTTAGTTATTTATTCATAATTTCTTTACATGTGAATGTAACTTTTTTAACCCTAATTAGATAAGATTTTTTTAATCAAATCAATCTATTTTTATCCACTTGGACTGTTTAGGTGCATAAAATATCTTTTACTTTTCTATCTTCAATTTTTAACTTTATCTTTAACTTTAAATCCAATTGCTAATTATGAAAACATATTTTCCTATCTTGATTAAAAAAAATTTATTCTAAATGGTTATATAAAATATGTTTTCAACTCTTATATAACGTAATATATTATTAAAAAATTAACATTACCAAATATCAATTTGATGTTTATGATATTGTTAATAATATCAATGACAAGAAGAAGTTCCAATCAAAAATCTGAAGAAGCGTATGAATTCATCATATCAAATTTGAATCATAAGATCTCGGTTTAAATTGATGATATATATATGATTATTAATCATAAACGATCATCATTTGAATTTCAAAATAATAAATATCGACCAACAAATATATAATTAATTACAGTATATATAATCAAACTACTAAAAATCCTAATCTCACTATTCTCTCGCTAAAGCTAAGATTTGACAACTTCTCTAACGAACTAATGAATCAAAATACTACAAAAGATGAATGAGTGTATATTATAGCCACCTGGAGCAAAACATGAGTTTCAAGAACTCAAAACACTGCGGGAAGATGCCCCGCCGCTGCCGCTCGGACTCCATAATCTCCCAATTGTATTCTAGAAAATCTCTGTCGTTTATGGAAACGGTTTCCAAGCCATCATCGTCGTCGCCGTAGAGATCATATTTACAGTACGGTTGAACAGGAGGAGGATAAGAAAATGGTGATGAATACAAAGCCGCATTAGAAGCGTCGCACTTGGAGTACTTCTTCAAGTAGTAAAAGTTTGGATTAATTCTGTTGTCGCAGCCATTGCATCTGTAACAGGAACCTCCACCCATGACTACGATGAGATGAAGGACGCTTAACTCTCTCAACGGAAGATTTAATATTTTAGAATTATTATAGCATATGTTTCATATATATATATATATATATAGAGAGAGAGAGAGAGAGAGAGAGAGAGAGAGAGAGAGGCTTTCCAGTTTAATAAAGGATAATAATTCTTAGTTTGAATTAAAATGGATTTTAGAATATTTATCCTAATAGTTCTTCAAGAAAAACCTATTCAAAACGATTATTAATGAATGGTTTATAATCCAATATATTAAAATATTAAAAATTATATTATAATGTTATAAAATTAATACCATCAATATAATAGTTAGATATTGCTCATATTACAAGTTTGCCGCTGTTACTTTATAATATATAATTATTATAATCACTAGTGATTTTAGTTATAAATTTTTATTTTTTTTAATTTTGGAAATCTTATAAAACTGATATGGTTATTAATATCGTGACCATTTATTATTAGTCAATGTATGATAATTATTACTAGTTTATAATACGAATATTTTGATAATAAAATATTGTAGTATTGTTGATTACCAATCAATTTAAAATTATTATATTATTATAGGATGATAACTTAATAATAACCTCTTACCCAATTAGTTTCTCTGCTAGCTTAAATAGAATGAATGGTGGAAGATGGCAAATTATTGAGATTCATACCAGATTTGAGCGACAATAACCCAGAGATATGAATTAAAGATCAAAGCTTCAAACGTATCAAGACGAAACAAACAAAAACAAGAACAAATTGAAATCAGAAACAAAGACAGAAATTCACATAAAGATTCAAATAAAGAGCTTGCGGACTATAGGAAAACTAATCAATCAATCAATTAAAATCAAACAATCTACAGGAACACAGACGGAATAAACAAGGAATAGATAAAAAAAATTCAAACAAACAGAAAGCTGAACAAACAAGAAAAGCATCAAACAGATCTGAATGAATAGAAGAAGAAATTCAAGCCAGAACAACCCTTAGGAAGCAAACCAATACCATAGTAGCATTTGCAAGTACCCTCAGAGAAAGCATACCGCCACTATATCATAGCTAAATATCATTACTCCCACACAGCTATAGGGGAGACCAATCAAACTCGGGAATGAATGAGGCAGTCTACAGTTTGTAGAAAGTATCTGATTTGAATCATCATCATCCATTTTTGTGTTTTCTCATATTTACATATAGCGGATCTGAAATGTAACATCATGATCCAAGAACAACAGAGAAAAAAAATGCAATATACTACTTTCAAAAGGCCGATAAAAAGGGTGTATGCATTTATATAGAACTTGGGGAAACAAACAAAAAAATAAAAGAAGACTCCCCAATGGGGATGGATTGTCCAAGCTTCCATACCGAGCAGGGATTGTATAAATTTAACCCAAAGCCTCTCATGAGTATAATCCAAACGCGCATACACTTTTCTTTTTAAACGCGCATACACTTTCTTTTTTTTTGGGGGGGGGAAGCGGCAGGTCTACACCGGTTGCATCTCCAAATTGGTACGCTCAACACTTTTTTCGGATGATGGCGCAGCCTCGTTGTTGTCAGTCATCTCTTGAACTGAGGGAGGGTTGACAATGGTCATTGGAATAGCAACATTATCCGAGAGACGCCCCTTCATCTCCCGGTGCTCTTGGCACAATGCACACCAATGCATGCAACAGTGCACCGCACATGGGTCACATGGTGAGTTCTGCACAAGTAGGCAAAAATAAGTAAAAGCTTACCATAAGCAAAACAGAAGGGATTTTTTATTTTGACATTTTACCCTTTTTTATTTTGACTTCGTACTTGTTCAATGATAAAATCCAATAACTGACAAGATAAATTAAGATAGCATCATATTAAACAAGAACTTAATCCTACAACAGAAAAAATCATCCAAGGCAAGATTTGGCACCAAACTGTATCCTGCAATATAGCTCCAACCGATCTGGGAATTCTAACCACCCCCCCCCCCCCCCCCGGACCCATTGAAACTACATAAATCCTATCCACAAGTTCAAGCCAAACCTTGCATTTATAATAAAAGGAAGAAAAAGCTGAGGGTTGGAGGAGTTTAATGCCACAAATGAACAACATTCGAAGATAGAAGAATTGGGGAAAAAATGGGGTCCCCCAGTGCATGAGGATCCCCATTTGCAAGAGCTGGGAGATTGTTTTTATACGCAACCTTACTCCTGCTTTATAATTAAGATATTTCCACAACTCTAATCCATGACCTTCCAGTTAGGAAGTGGCAATTTTACCATTGAAACCAAGGCTCCCCAAAGAAGACAGCATAATTGAATTTAATGAAACATGTTAATCTGCTAGCACCATCTGGGGCACAAAAACAGCAAGGACAACCTAACATAACATATCTGGATCTAATAATTTACAGGAGGATAACCTCCGGAAAAATAGAATAGCAAGATAACATATACAAGGACATAGTCTTGAAGAAGCATCATCGTTAATAGCAAAATTGTTTAATAACTTAAATAGATCTACACCAGAATTGCAATTTGTCAAACATTATCAGAAGGTTTTATTTTCTGTTCCCCAAAGGTTTCATAAAATTCAATTTGTTGTTGAGCAACCTTCGTCATGGTTGAATAGAATGAATTTTGGTTATTGAAAGGCCTTGTGAGGACTTGCTTTGTGATCTTACTAGTTAATTGCATTTTGACTTGCATATTTTGAGGTACTACAATGCTAGGGTTTCAATAGGTGAACTTCCTGACAGTTGAGTAGTCACCAAAAGGGATTTGGAGTGGACACCAAGAAGCAAAAAAGCACTTATTCAATGGGCAAACCCCCCTCCCCCAATGGCCTGAAATTGCTATCAAGCTATAAAGTCAGATAGATCCGCATTGATTCAACAACTATTTATTTATTGGCAAATATAGAAATGTATTAAAGGCTCCCGTGACCTGTAATCTAACTGATTGAGGGTATCGTACTTGTTCTTAGAGTGTTTGTTTTCCTTCTAACAATTTGTAAGCGCGGTGGTGAACCCTCTTTGGGAGAAGCCGAGAGAAAATCTTGTAGTGAGGCTACCAAGCACCTGGAAGAAACTCTACATAGAGAGTTCTTGGTGGTGTTATTTTTGAGAATTCCAATGGTATTATTTTTAAGAGTTTTTAGCACAAACATCTCACTTTAATGATTAGCTAACACCTGAGAAGATGGTGTAAAACTATTCAAGAATAACAGAAATCTCAAGGTTCCCTTGGTAGATGCAAGCTCAAGAACCAATATAAATCTAGTGTGGCGCTTCTCTTGTCTTATCTCTTTAATTTCATTGTTCGATCTTATACATCCATACATCTTGTGCATTGTTAACTTGGTATCTTTTTGTTGTTCAATTTTTAGATTAACCCCATATCTCTATGATTGAATTAAGAAATTGTTTCGGGGGGATTTTCAATTAATTTTTTTCAAATACCCACCCCCCTCTTGGGTTTGCCTTAGTTTGGCTAACAGCTTTCTTTTCACAGGAGATGGAGACAAGATTGTGCAAGATGCAGTGCTGGGAATCTGAGTGCCAATTGAATGATACTATCAATTGTCGTGGCTTAGATATCACTAAAACATGTAAGTATTTGGCATACTGTTGCTTTAATGACTGGGTGTGCATGTGGTGCGAGTGTGTGTGTGTGTGTGTGTGTGAGCGAAAGAGAGAGAGATTGTTGGATGTGACTGGAATAGCAAAAAATAAATAAATCCTATGACGAAGTAAGCAAAAGAATCAGAGTTCCTATTTTTACTAGGTATTCATGTTAAATTTTAATCATGCATAGTTGAGCAAGTCTGAATCAATTAGACTTAGGCTCACTGCTTAGTCTTGGCCACATGATAATTTTTCCTGTACATATTTCACTTATAATCTCCTTCTGAGAGAATAAATAAAGATTCGGTAATAAATAACTAAAGTTCATGGCATGAGATTCTCAAACCTGAACATGATGCAATTAACTTGTGTGAGAATACTTAAAACTTTTCACAGATAGTAAATCTTCTGTATGTTTCATCCATGGTTGATCAGCACATAGTTCTACTTCAACACATGATAGAGGTTACCTTGAGATGATACTTCTTCTGCAAGGACTGCCTAAAGAGACCGGTGTATATGCCACACATCCACCAACCAAATAATAAACCCTCACATATGAGAAATGATGTCCTTGGGTCAACGCCATGAAATGCTGCTGTTGCTGCTGTAAGTGCAATCCCACCTTCAACAAAAATGGCATGACATATGCATGGTGTAGTCCAAGGGGTATCTTCTCTCAAACTTTCAACATTACGTCCAAACAGAACACAGGGGCAGAAAAGTCCAGTCCAGCCTGAAGAGATGTAAAATAAGAGAATTCTAAGACAAACAAAAACCATGTCCCAAAAAGTGTGTTTACAGCAGAAGCACAGAGAGAAAGTAAACAGGATGTTCTCACTGTAGAAGAAGCTAAATGAATGCCATAAAGTGTATAACAGTAGAACCTATTAATGATGCTAGTCTCAGCCGACTAGCATAGTTGTAGATTTAATTATATAGCAGCTGGAACATACCATACCAGTAAAAATCTGATATAAAATTCTCTCTTTTTTTTTTTCAATTTAAATACCAATTGGCACCAGACGATATTGGCCAGTACTGGCTGAAATTAGCATAAGCCAGCCCCGAAACCGTCCCATAATAAATGTATGCACAGCTTGCAATGAAAGGACAGAAATGTGGCATCCCTATGGCTAGGGGCACATGCTTTCATGATAGGCTATTGCCCTAACTTGTTATACTATATATATGTGTAAGTGTACGTACATTATATAAATATAAGTTTGATACATATTATTTTGTGGTAAAAAATTTGTGAAAAAAAAAATTAAAACTGAATAATAATTATTGTTATGTTATATTTAGACATTGATAAAAAAATTAATTCTCAGAAGTCAGAATTCTTTTCTTCAGCATTATTTTGGTTCAAGTTAATTTTTTATTTTATATTCATATAAAGTATATCATCAATTATATAATCTATTTCATTGTTATCATTAACTGTATTTGTTTCCTTGTATAATTTATATATTTATTTAGAGGTATTTGTCTGTTAAATTATTGGTTTATGTCATTTTTAAAACATATATTATTAAACTATTATAGCAATATAACTGAAATGATACCTCGGTACCCATCCGGTAACACTACCGTTCCGCACCAATGACAAATCAAATACCTTGTCAAGCAAGCTATTCAACTATGCCTACTCGTAAAAAGCATGTACTTTAATCCACTTCATCATGGCAACAGAAAACATGCAACCGGTGCTAGGAATTCAAACTTCATCCCTTCAAGTAAGGATGATCTACATCTATGATCAATTTTTTTTGTGCAGTTTGAACTTTGAGCTGTCAACTGAAAAAACTCCCACAATATAGTATTCTCTTAAACTGCACATAGTTTTGCTTAAGCATCATCATCCCTTCAAGTAGGGAGGGGGATCCACTAATACTGAGCTCCATCCAGTTAGTTGTCATTACTAATTAGCACTTCTGTTATCATTTCTTCTTTTCATTCTTTCTTCTCTTTCCCATATTTCCTTTGGTTTGAGAAATGCCAATAGCATAGTCAATAATAACAGCCCCGAAGATGATCTCTATACTCTCAGATAGTCTCTACAGCTTCCATTGTCCAGTGTGACAGATTGATAATTGAACTAATATTTCAAGGATCAATTTTGAAGATCACAAAATAAGGCCTAGCATGACAGCCTAAATAGTTAATTGCATTTAAGACAATGTCCACACCCACAAATATGTCTTCAACAGTTTCTTTTAGCCTAGAGGGCAAAAATTTGGAGACCATAATAATAGCATCTACTCCAACAAAATATCACATAAGAAAAATCTTGACATAACAACTGATAAAAGCATCATGAGAATTAGTGGAAAAGGTACCATTAGATATTTTCTGCATTCTTGCAGTCCTAAAAAATTTTACACAGCATACTTAAGTCACATTTATATAAAACTAACACGTGTATTCCATGAATATTCAAACAAACAAATTGGTTTCCAGTGATGGAGGAATACAAACAATAATTATCAAGATTAAGCAATAACTACCAAAGGTAGCCATGCATTAGCTGAAATATGGACATTAGAACTTACAACTCTCTGTATCTTCAGCACAGCCAAAAATCCCAGTTGTCCAGGGTTCATTTGCAGGAGGCTCAAAGCTTTCAGGTAAAGGCTGCCCACATTCATTGCATTTGCGAACATGCAACTGTATGGCATAGCAGTGACCAAAATCTAAGTCCATCCAAGGGCATCATAACATACAATTTTTTGCATCTATATATATATATATATATTATAACAAAATAGCCGTCAAATCTTTTTCCTGCCCATTTCTAGTAAATACAAATAATTCACCTACAACATGGGGTATAATGGCCTTATATGGCTAAGGATAGAAATGGTTGGAAAACTAAAATTCATGTAGAAAACCCCACCTAATGGAATTAAGGTTTATGATTGTTGTTATTGTTCTTGTATATCATTTGATTATCGAAATGGACAAAAACAATGAAAGATAATATGGAACTACATACACCTGAAGGATCATGCCCAAACATTTGAAATTAAAATACTTGAGTGGACAGATATTTGAAATTAAAATATTGAATAAAGATAAGATAAACAGATATTTGCAGGGAAAATGACAGCCAAATAGATTTTAATTCACAATTCTAATTCAGCACATACGCTTTAAAAAATACTTCATTATATATAAGAAGTGTGTAAACATACAAATACAACAAATAGAAAACTAAAAAAAAAAAAAAAACAATTTAGCCCACACCACACGCACACTATGGTTCAGTAAAGAGCTAGAAAACTCCATGAAAGTTCCAACTAGAACACATAGGTCATTTTAGTTTCTCTGACCACCATGCCACAGAATACTCAAATCACTAACACATGCACAATAATTTTGGCATACAGTGAAAAAATGCTGGGTTAGTGAACGTTTTTTCATGATAAAATATTGAGCTGTCTTATTAATTGTTCCTTGCTTTGCTATATTACCAGTAATGAGGATTTCGAAACAAACTCTGATGAAGAGTGACATTAGTATTTACAGAGGAGTACCAAGCATATATGATATTCAAATCCGAGCTCAATCTACTTGTTGATCATCAAAGCCTATCATCCCTCTACAGCATTATGTGATGTCAGAGACGACAGACTCAAACCTAGTAATATTTAATAATTCATAATGAGCTAAACCAGCTCAATCAGAGGGCAAAGAAAGCCACCAACGAAGGCTCTTTGAATTTTGAAATGAGTGGCTATCCAATCAGAAGCTGGATTTGCAATTTATCAGGGTCATCAAGCTTCTGCATCCCTCCATGATCAATATTATCAAAGACATGGAATCATGACTTATAAGGAAAAATATACAGATTTGAACACATAATTCAAAAATGAAAGTTTAGTTATCTTGTCAATTTGGAGTAAGGATTACCATCATAGATCTCCATAATGTCAAGCTGAAGGATCATCAAAATTCTAGAAATAAGTTTTACCCCCTGAAACCGGCATATACTAGGTTCAACACCCATCTAGGTAAATTACGGATTGTCCCTTTAACTTGCTCTGACTTCTAATGTTAATCTCATACATTGGAGTCTTTCTATCACCAACTTGCATTTTAAGGTCAGTGTAGTCCAATCTATCAAGATTGTCAGAGAAAACTATCCTTATTCCCAAGATTTAAACTAAAAAATTATGATAATCAAATTATGAAAAAAAGAAAAAAGAACTACTACTCATTTCATGCGAAATGACTAGTAGAAATAGTAAGGCATTCTTGTGACTAGAAGGTCACGGGTTCAAGTTTTAGAAACACTTCACTGCAAAAACAAAAAAGGGTAAGCGGAAACCTAACTGCTAAATGATTTACTAATTTGTATTGGTCATTCCATCAAATCAATTTTTCTCTCTAGATTCCTGTATAACTATGATTTCCTAAGTTTGAACCCTAAATTGAGGAAACACATAATATAGCTAGACATTTTGCTTTATAACTAAAATCCTTTCTCCCGTTTCTTTTTTTTTTGGCTAAGACAATCCCTTCGATGTGAAAGCTCGAAGACTTAAATAAAAAATTTAAGAGTTCAAGGTTGACATAGGAAGTTGACGTATAGTATTGCCAAAACCATAAATACACATCGTGAATCCATAACCCTACTCCATCCAAGTCTCGAGTCCTTGAGTAATTTACACAGATTTATCAATTGAACATGCATACACATCAATCGATGGACATATGATACCTGAGGAACATCGATGGGCTGATTGAGTTCACCAGGCCTAATGTCTTCCAGGGGGGCTTGATCTTTGGTCAGCTTCACATATCGAGACTCTGCTCCCCCTTCTGCCATCTGATCTGAACCCTAAACACTACTTGACAAACAACATTCCATCAAACAACTTAAAACACACAAATTCCGAACTAGAATTCTGTGGATCGGATAATTCGAAACACAAACTACAAAATTCAGAACTCCTCTTATCACTTACCTCCACTTCAAAAACGAAGCAAATCTCAGCTTCAACACTCTCTCCAAACACGTCTTTGCCTTCTCTAGTATCTCCACAGCATTATCAGTAACCGATGAAATAAAAACTGAAATTGGAGAGAGGTGATTGAGGGAAAATTCTATGGATCTTGAGGTGGTTTTTCTCTCGTTCGACGTATTCAATGGAAGTCGCCGAGGGAAATATGATTCGCTACGGAAACCTAGCGGTAGAACATGGAGAACACCAACGGAAACGTGCCAGCTGTATTGTACACGTCCTCCTTGTGACGTGGCAACCTAGATATGGCACGTTTCACGTCATGCGCCTTAACTTTTTCTGGGCTTGCGAGCATTGTTTCATTTTTATTTACTTATTATATAATATTTTATTTTTATTTCCTTACAGAAGACTTGGAAAATTGCCCGACTTGCCCAGGAAGGAATGGAAGACGGCAAAATCAATATTTTTGTTTTTATTTTTTATTGTAGTTATTTAATTTTTTTATTATTTTAATTATACATCTAAATTTATATTTTTAAATTAATTTAAATTTTTATATTTTTGTTATTTTTTGTCATACGACAATCTAAAATTTTTATTATTTCGATTACACTTTTATATTTTATCATGAATAAGATATGTCATATATTTTATCATCTTACTTTATTTTTATATATAAAAATATAAAATTAAATTTATTCAAAAATACATGTTCAGAAATATAATCAAAATAACAAAAAGGTCAAATTGTTATTCAAATAAAATATTAAAATACAAGAGTTAAAGAGTCTAATTAAAATAACAAAAAAATTTAATTACCACACTAAAAAAATAAAAGTATAAAGATAAAAATATAGATTTGATCAATAAAAGACGCACCTAAAGTTATAAATGTCATTTGAAAAAATAAAATTTAATTTTAGGGTTCTTAGAAAACTTTCAATTTTTGCATTTTATTTTAATTTTTTATCTAAATATTAAACCCATATATTTTGCTTTTAATTGTGATTAATACTTACTTTCTTTCTTTATTTTTGTATTTGTCCTTAACAAGACAATAACATGTCCTTAGAAGGCATTAACTACTTAATTTCTTATTTTTGTCTTTATTATTGAGTTTCCTTTATAGATAAGAAAAATTATGAGACTTTAATTTTATGAGAAATAATATATCAGTGAACAAAAGCCCAATTTTATAACATATTAATTGGCTTTGAAATTGTTTAAATGTCATTATGACTCTATGCAATAATGCAATCACAAGCTTCATAATAATATTGTCAATATTTTGATTTTATGCCTAAGCAATAGGAGTTGGCAACCCGAAAATTATGTAATTGGGATCAAAACTCTCTTCTTCTTTTTTTGTTGGTTTGAGAGGAAATTTTGATTATCAATAGTCAATTATTAATACAAAAAATATTTTATTACTCACGTCAAGCAATATAAGATTTGCTTGACATGGACAACATTTTCTTTCCCTGAAACTATTGTTAATGCCAAATAAAATGGCTATACAATTTACTTGTCCCCAACTTCACATGTCTCATCCCACGCTTCACAAATTTGAAATATGAGATCATACACATAGTAATATATGTGTGTGCGTGCACCTTACATAAGAATTTCTATCTTCATGAATACTAACGTAAATTAACTTTTTGACGACTCTCATAAGCTCAACATATATATAAAAATGATAGAAAACTTTCTATCCTACTAATGTGGGAGCAGAGACTATCTATGAACCATTTGAAATATTATATGTTTGACAACATTAATAACTTTATCCACCCTCCATGATTGTGGTATCATATTAATTCCCCAGTTGAATTTTTTATCCCTACCACTCTCAACCATGCAAGAGAAAAAATTGCTTTAGAAATACTGAAATAGCATGAAAGATAGAATGGTTAACTTGAGATCAAATGCCTCAAGTTGAAAAGATCCATCTTTAGCTGTATGTAAGAGTAAAGCACTTACATAACTGTTAAGAGTGTTGATCAGAACCAATCTAGAAGAGTGATTCCAATTCAGCTTCAATTAACGATGTCACATTGATGAGTTAGCTACTCGCGCATAAATAATGATCTTGCCAGCAAGATGTTTGACTCAAAACAGTGTTTACGTTTATGCATGTATCTCAGTACTAAGAATAATGCCCACCAACTGTTTGTTCTTTGGTATAAGAACAGAGTGACTATCGTTTTACATGTTTTTTGCAGTTTTCCAGTGCTGAAATCGTATTATTACTGGGATATTCTTCACGAAGGCCAGTTTCTATACCAGCCTGCCCATGCAGAGACCAGACCGCTTATTCCAAGCGTGACGGCATGGTTGCAGAAAGGGTTGGGTTCGATATCTGCAATTCCAATGAACAAGTCTGCTAAATTGGCAGCTGTTGCCATCAACCTCATTATCCTGTCAACTCTGATATTCTTGATACTATTCTTGGCATCATCGGTTGCCGACTCCTCTGTCGAGGCAAGGAGCTTTCTCTCGGCCTTAAGGCCCTTTCCGATCAGGATAAGATCAGATATTATGAAGAATATGTAGCCAAAAGACTCACCGAATGCTGAGATGAAGCTCATTCTTCTGGCAAGCTTTGCATCCAGCACTCCAATTCTCGACAACCAAAGGAAGTGGTCGAAGAAGAAGTAGATCATCTCCCCTGCATTGGCAAGAACAGCAAGAGACCGGAGAGTTGGCGTCGAGCCAGGGCTTCGCCTGAGGGCGTTGAATCCAGTGAGAAACCGGCCACTCCTGAAGGCCTTCCGGCTGAGCCCAGAGGCCACTTCCCACTGCTTGGCCCTGCGAGCTACGTCCGGGTTGGTGGACTCCACGTGCCAGTGAACGAGCTTGGAGACATACTGGAAGGTCTTGACAAGCTTGTCAATGCCATCCCTCTTTGCCAGGAAGATCACCAGCTTGTCCACTGTGTCATTCATGGCTGAACTGGGGATGAATATCTCTGCTTCTCCTTGTTGGTGATGAAGAGAAAACTGGGCTTGCTTGGAGAATTTGTGCACCCATCTGAAGATTTGAAGGATAGCCACAAAATATGGTATTTGCCATTTGGATAATACAGCATGGGATATGGGTGGACCTTGTTTCTCCCTTGTTTTCAATCAGTCCTCTTGTCTTGTCTCAGGCATCAGACTCTTCTTTGCCACAAAATACAATATAAGGCTGCCATTTGTTTCGCGGATCAAATGAAGTCTCTAGCTACCCTCGAAGTTTGCCAATTACCCAATTAATGGTTGCCATGTCAAATATCTTCTTTCACGGTTTTACTTATGAGATCAATTAGCAGTTGCAGCTTTTGCTGGGCTCCTTGATCGTGCAATGTGCAAAGGAGAGGATGATGGAAGAAATACAAAACATATACCCCCTAAAGAAATAAAGAGAAATGGTGGAATACACATATATATATTTTCATGAGATCTATCACAAGTCCTCCCAATGTACCCCGAGGGAGTTAAGCGATGGATGATGATGCACTGTCCAAATGGATGATGAGTTGGACTGTTCTTTCCATAAATCAACAAAATAAGCGAAAATTTGTGAAGTTTTTTTTGAGATGGGATTTTCAATACTTAAGTTAATTGCTGGTGCAATCATGGAAATTAAGTGTAAGGAAAGAGAAGATTGGGGGAATGTGTTTTGTAACATGAAAAATGCTATATATTTTGTTTGAATGAGGACGGTCGAACGTGAAATGACAAAAATGTCCTTACTCAATATGCTGATTCACCATCCCTGTCCTTGGCCACCTTCTTTCTCTTTTGTCATGATTGCCTTCAGCAAGCTCCGCCTTGCCTTGCCTCGTTGACTGTCGATTGCCGCTGTATCATATTGTTGCCCTATTGCAGTGCCTCGTGCAACTGCCGCTGCATCCTGTTATCGTCTTGTTGCAATTTTTCATGCCAATCGTCACTGTACCATCTTGTCGCCTCGTCATTGTTGCCTTCGGATGAAGCTCGATTGGGCTTCATGAAACTCAGACTTCTTCCATTTGCAATAGTTTGATGATTGGATTAATGAAATCTGATTCAGTTATCGGACCTATCATTCTATCAGTACAAATATTACAATCCTAACATTTTATCCCAAGCCTTGTCTCGTATGTATCTTCATAATATCGATTTTTTTATTTCACATCTTCCTCATTTAATAAATGAAATAAATTAAAGGTAATGGGACTTTTTTCATTACATAAAATGAATGATTTTTTTTTTTAAAAAACAAAAGTATTCAATGTAATTCACGTGAAAAGGGATTCACAAAGTCAAAATGAGATGAGTTTGATTATATAAAGCCTTTTATAATTTGTTGAGTTAGTTAAATTTAGATTATAATTATTTAATAAAATATTTAAACTCAACTCAATACATCTAATTTATCAAAATTCTCGAATTAACTTTGAGTGGTTTAACACACTTAACATGAGTTTATTAAGTTAGATTGGAATTTACCAAACATCATATTTATTTATGTATCCATAAATTCAACTTTGATGATTGTCGATCTACAACATTATTAGAATTTTAGTTATCTTTAATGACACTTTCTCCGAGTCATAGGGAACCAAAATTAGGCATTCTTTGCATGGTCTGTTTTTCATGTTTGTAAATTAGCAAATCATGTTACTTTACCAGTTAACAAAAAAATTATTTACTCGAATTTTATATGACAAAACTTTTTTTTATTGGATATTTTGTTATTAGATTAGATGTTTCTTGATTTTTTTAATACAATTCATTTTCATAAGAAATGCCAAGAAAATAAATAAACTTGTATGAAAAAAAACAAATATTTCTAGTTCTACGTGTTTCCATTTGATTTTTTTTTTTTATTTTAGGGACAAATTAAAGGTCCTACTCCCACTTAAGGACAATTGTTAATCCTCGAAGGGAATAAAGATATACGATCACCCAAACGGCCGGGAATGCGCAAATCTCCGTGTTCTATCCCGAAGCCACTTCAGTTCCCAAACACCAGATTCATCAGCCCTCCCCTCTCTCCTAGACTAGGGTTTTAAGAGAACGATTCCGAGCTATTTCAGTCGAATTCTCATAGTCAGCCATGGACGCTCAACGAGCTTTGCTCGACGAACTCATGGGTTCAGGTACCCTCTCACAGGACTTTAGCTATTTCGCTTCAATACATTAACCTGACTTTTGATTCGGTAACTCTTATAGGGTTTGACGTGCTTTAGCCCGTAATTTTTCACAAAACTTCAACCACATATTGTTGATTCATTCGAATCAGATAGTGTTGTCTTAGCTCTACAAGCTGTTGGCGTTTGGATTATATTTGGTTTGATGCTGAAGGTGAATTCTTTTATTTTCGCATCTCGGGAACTTTTGTAATGCTTGGTCTATGTGCAGCTCGTAATCTCACTGAAGAAGAGAGAAAGGGGTACAAAGAAATCACCTGGGATAACAAAGAGGTCTGCGGATTGTATATGGTTCGGTTTTGTCCCCACGATCTCTTCGTCAATACAAGAAGTGACCTTGGTATGCCGCTGTTAATTTTGTTGATAATTTACTGAATCATTAACTTTTAGTTGACAAGAAAATGTAGGAAACGGTAGTCCACTAAGCTTCAATCATATAATTTTTGTTTTTCAGATTAGGAGTATAGTTTGTTATGCCGTTTATTGCATTATGTTAACTGTACCTGCAGGTTAGTTGTGAATCTTGATCTCTTTCCTTTTCCGACTTTGCCAATAACCTATGAAGCATGGATACGGGCACATGGGACATGACATTTTTCGAAAAAGTAGAACACAACACAGTCCAGATACGTTAATTAATAATTTTTTTTTAATCTTTTTGTGCCATAATGAAGTGTAAAACTATATTCCAAACTCATAAATATGCCTTTAAAATTCATAAGTCAAAATTCCAAATGAATAATCTAGTCTAATTAGCAATCAACTCACAGTCCACTTGTCTTCGCCCCTCAAAATCCTGTTGATGTTTAATGAGCTAGAGAATAGAAGTATGAAGAGTATGAAAACTTAGTCATGCAATCAAAATGTAGAAAAACAAAAGAACCATTCAATTCCCAAGTCAGAAAACTCGAGAATCAAAAAGAAAATCTTTATTGTTTAATCTTTGAAGTGTGCATAGGGGACACACATGTCCTACTCGTGGTTTAGGGTTTAGACATGTCACGCAGGCATGTCCGACAGGTGTGTTGGAGAGTCCAACACACTGGCGACACTGCTGCAGCAGCCCCTAGGGAGTGTCTGTGCTTTATAGCCAGTAACCAAATACATCTTTTGTTCTCTATCCCTGAATATTTCTTCTGCTAATTATGGGTGTTTTCTTGGATCAGGACCATGCCCCAAAGTTCATGATCCAAAGTTGAAGGAAAGGTAATGGACTGCCATCATCTGAATTCTGTCTGTTATGGATGTGTGTTATCCACATTATTTTTATAGGTTTCTCTTTCTTTTTCTTTTGGATACTACTCGTCAAGAACTTCAAATTGTGCACAATCATCCATAGCAGAAGTATTAAAGATTGTGTGACATAAATTGATCATATGCAAGTTGTGGTGTCTTGTTAAATGTTACTCTCATTTTCTGGCAACTTTGAGAGGTTCTCTGGCTCTTTATAAGCACTGTTGTAGAAAATGATGTTTTTCTTTCGTACATGTTTCTCTTTCTTTATGTTACCTTTTTTGAGTGAGTTATGTGCTTCATTACATGTGCTGTAGGGTGGGACTTAAATATGAATCACGGGCACCATAAGCTAGTATGATATGTGGAGTTCCTGGCCTTGTGGTTGTTTCTCTTTAAGGTAACTGATCCAAAGATTTCAGATCTTTGCAGAGGGTGAACAAAATCACAGTTGATTCAACGAGCTGTAACCTCGGCTTTGAATTAAAGATTTTTAATTTTCTAGATATGGTAGTTCACCACTGTGCTCTTGAACCCAATTTTCTTCACCTACAGTTTCAGGTTTCATTCCATTGCACATCTTTACAAAAGCAGAGGGCAATTTTCAGCCATAAGAAGTTTATTATGTTTGAAAGTGTTTTGTTGGCTTTGGACGTGTCCATACTTTTTAGCAGAGGGCAATTGTTCTTTTTTTGATTAATTTTAAGTTCATCTTAATAAGCATCTGGCAGTTTTTCCCCATGTCCTGTATCTAAATTTCTTAAAACTCCACATTCATATTTTGTTGACTGGGTTTAACATGAATTAGAATAGAAATTATGATGGTTCGAGTTTGGATGGGGATCCTGTCCCCACTCTGAATTCTCAACTTCCCATGTCCATCCCCATCTCCATTGGGTATTGAGTACCCAACCCGATGAATTCATATAAAAAATTAATTTATAAAAATAAGAGGATAAGTTTTAATAAAACAATTAATTGATACCCAATTTTAGTTACTCTTGTTCGCTATTTGTTATATCTTGCACGACCATGGTAAAATAAATTAATTAAATTTAGATATAAAGATTGACAATTGAAGATCACAATTTATAACATGCTAAATTTTTATCCAACTATTACAACACATATTTACATCCAACTGTTTTTTGTACAAATTTTTTTGAAGAGTGTTCATAGACACTTCAACTACCTTTGTGCTTGAGTGTGCTCTTTTAAACTCATAATCAATAATTATATAAAATATTAAGATATACATGCAGGTCTCCCACCCCCAACCTGTTATCTACTGGGAAAAATTTTCTTCCCTTCTTACCTTCTCCAACAGTTAAAATTTGGCAGGGTAGCCATTAGATTGAGTAGAAATTGCTATTTGTAAATTAGAATCATTAAAATCCTAGCTTAAGTAGGCAAACAAATTAATACGAGTTCAAGTATGAACTTTTGGAGCTATGCCATTGTCAACATTGGTCCTTGTAAAGACTAGGATTTTTTTTTTTTTTTGGCCTCAATTTTAAAAAAATCATCATCCAATTAGGGTGGGGCTGGAATGTAGTTTTCATTGAAGTGGCTTCATCTCTGAAAGTTAATGTAACATTTCATAAAGTCTTTTGTTTACAACTCTAGTCAAATTATCTTTAACTGTATATGGATCGTTAAACCTTGATTTTGTGCTTTTTGCTTCCTTTTTTCAATTGATTTTACATTTATGTTTTCAGTAATAGGAAATGTTCATATATTTTCCTTCAACCTTTAAACTTAGTCTGCTTTGTAGATTGTTTAGACATGAGTGAAGAGCTTTATCAAACTTGATGGTGAAACTAAATGCATGGAGGTTGGTTACCTGGCCTATATTCTAAACTTGGAATGCAGTTGCATAGTCTTTATATTTATGCACGGGGAACTGAATGTGAATTTATTGGAAAAGATGCATTGGAGACTTTTTAATCTTGTTATCATAGCTAGTCATTTAGGTGTTCATATATGGTGCATTAATAACTAGAATTGAAATCCCAATGCGTTTGAAGTCTTTAATAGTGATACCTCCTTTAATTACACTTTTAATTCGTTATGTTAACATTATTTAACCATTTTTGTTTTGGTATTATATTTCGTGTTCTATGTGTGATATTGATGAGAGCTCATTAATGGTTATAGTTTTGAGAAGTCCCCAAGACATGATTCATATGTGCCGAGATTTGAAGCAGAACTTGCTCATTATTGTGAGAAGTTGGTAAGTTCCTCATGTCATTAATTTCTAAGCATCCTTAAGATATATTATTTTAAATTTAATTTTGATTATCATCAATCCATCTCAGGTGATGGACTTGGATAGACGAGTTAGGCGAGGGAGGGAACGCCTTGCTCAAGAAGTGGAAGCTCCTCCACCTCCTCCCATCTCAGCAGAAAAATCTGAGCAGTTGTTAGTGCTCGAGGAAAAAATAAAGAACCTTCTCGAACAAGTGGAGACGCTTGGGGAAGCTGGCAAGGTGGATGAAGCTGAAGCACTTATGAGAAAGGTGCTAATATGCACATGGGAACAGATCCTAAATTGCTAATTATACCAGTACCTAATTGTTTGTAAATCATTTATCTGGTACATGAGAACTTTGTGTTTATCAACTCTTTGTTGCAGGTAGAGACACTTAATATTGAGAAGACTGTTCTGACTCAGCAATCCCAGAATGAGAAAGCATTAATGCTTGCACAGGAGAAAAAGATGGCTCTTTGTGAGATATGTGGCTCTTTTCTAATTGCCAATGATGCAGCAGAAAGGACACAATCTCATGTTACTGGCAAGCAGCATATTGGTCGCATGGTTAGAGATTTCCTTGAGGAGTACAAAGTGAGTTGCTTCCTAATGGTTCTATATGATGGAATTCTTTTTTTTTTCTTTTTTTTTTTAATAATGAAATTATTTCTGGGTTACAGGCTGCAAAGGAGAAGGCCCGCGAAGAGGAGAGACTAGCAAGGGAAAAAGAAGCAGAAGAGAGGAGGAAGCGAAGAGAGAAGGAACATGAGAGTAGAGGTAGAAGGAGTGATTCAGCTGACAGGGGCAGGTATCGTGATCGGGATCCAGACAGAGAGAGGGAGAGTGGGAGATACCGCGAACGTGATCGTGACCATGAAAGGAGTGGTAGGGGAAGCCGGGATGGGGGTAGAGGGCTGGACTGGAAACAAAACAATTACAGGAATGGAAGAGATGGAGGCAGGGATAAGTACCATGAGCGGGAGCGTGATAGGAGCAGATCACGTTCCCCAGCTAGGCACAGTCACAGGAGGTCATCCAGAAGTCCGGTTCGCCCATATTAGTGGATTGCATAGATAGATTTCTGAACTTTAAAAGTCAAAAGAGGTAGATGATCTTTCATCTTGTTGAAGGTTTCTGAATGTGTGCTTTTGGGGTCTCAAGTTAAATTGTGATTGTGGATGAAACTTCTTTTTTGTTCTCACAGCTTTATTGAGACTTTTAGCATCTCCCTACCATCAATATAACTAGAGGAGAAAGGGTTGAGGTAGGTATAACTTCATTGATGTGACTTCTTTTATGTTCTATCTCAAGCTATTGTTGAACTTAATCTCTGTTGTGGATTACCTTCGAAATATTATTTTAAAAGTTACCATCCCTCCTTTTTTGGGATATTTTAGTACCTTACCCTCAACTAGGCAGAATCCAATTGATATGCATGGGTAATACTGCTGCTGAAGGGAATGGTTGTTTTCCAACTTTAAGGTAACCGGAAATTCTTTTGATTCCACAGGTTAATTTCCTATTTTTATCTTGTGCATCTGTTTCTTTATATACTGATCATTCAGTTGACAGGAGATGATGCTTTTTGCAACTGTAAAATCATAAAGATTTTCTTTCCCTGATTAGTGCGAACATGGATTTCCTCTTTTCTATTGTTAACTCAGCAGGAGATTTTTACTAGTTTGCAACTTTGAAGTAACTGAAAACTGTAATGGATTTATTGCCTGGATCATCACGGTCTCGATTTTTCTGCATCCTGAACAATCAGTTGAAGCAAATTCTTGCTTCTTGTAGCTGAACTTCTATTTTGTTTATAAGCTTCGAGAATGTCTTTTTTTCTTTGTGATGATAAACTCACCCACTCCACCAGCCGTTCCAGAAAGTGGAGTACTAGTTTGTTGTGGCTCCAGCAATAATCATACGAGGGATTGAGGAGCTTATAGGATAGCTTGTTCTTGTTTAAGATGTTTTCCTTGGTTATAGTATGAAAAAAGTGTCTTCTGGTTTTTAGAACCAGATATTCTGATTACATGTATAGGAAACTGGTTTTGAGAATAGTTTTAAAATGTCTAAGAACTCTTTTACTTAGGAAATAATTGGAAGATATTGAAGAAGTGCTGTTTATATTGTTTCTGATTCCAAAAAATAAAACATAAAAACCCAAACAGCTATTGGGTTTATGTAATTTCAGCTTGAAATGTGAACTAAGCAAGCAGTCCAGTGCAGTGTGATTATGGCGCCTTCGTCATTCTTTTGGCAGGAATGTTATTCTTTCGTTCTCACCTGACAATCTATCTACTACAGTGGACTGCTTTTGGCAGAGGCTCCAGCCCAGGCTTTGGACAAAATTTTGGAAACGCAACTGATATGGGTAAATTGAGCATTAAATCTTCATGATGCATGGCATATTTTTCTGTTAAGTTTGCAGGAGCAGCAGTATGCTCGGTAAAGATCCCTTTAAGGTTGGGGATTAAGTTAAAAGATGGGTAAGCAAATCTTTTTCCAATTTTTGCTACGAGAACAGACAGATTATGGGAAGAGGAAGAAGCGTAATGACCGACTCATACTGAAGTGAAGAACATATCATGAGAGGTACCATTACAAACCACAAAGCAGGCTCTCTCTCTCCCTCTCTCTCTCTCACCCCAGCTGCTCAACTATGGCTTTTAACCCTTTTAGTCTCTTCTCATGGGACCTTGGGTTCTAAAATCATTCAAATTTTGGCCATTTGCCGGCAATTTTTCCGTTTTCCTCGGCTGCCCGGGACCCATTATTTACTGTTTTAAAGAGCTGAGATGGTGATCGGCCTTTCTTTGTAAATTTAATTTAGACAGAATAAATAGTATAGCGGCCGGCGATGATATTTCATAATTATATATTTTTGTCTTCCAAGTTTCAAGTATATTACTTTGAATAAAAATTTTGTACAAAAGCTATATTTATCCATCACATAATGTAAACAGTAAAGACACACACAAAGGCTCCGCAGGCCTGAAAGGAAGTCGCAAAAGTACTGCTGCCTGGGCGAATTTCAAACCAAGTTCTCAATTGCCGGTTGTTGAAAAAGGGCGCATGACGCGTGACGCATGTGCTATACGCTGTTTGAGGTTTAATACAAATATAGACAGACAGTATCATTTACGGTTAAAATTTACACCATCTTCACTTCACAAATGTACTAAATTAGTACTGTTAAATTTATATTTTTAATGTCAATATTAATATTTAAGTCAAAAAGTAAGACTGATTTTAATGTAATTTTTTTATTATATTATAAATAATTCACTTCTTATTTTAATTATATTTTTAAAAGTTTGATTGTTCTAATTACATTTTTTTGTTCTTCTCTTTATTTGACTCCTTATTTTATTTATTTATTAATAAATTCTAATTTTATTTTTTTATCTTATTTATAATTTTTACTATTATAAAAATTTATTATTTATTTTATAATTTAATAATAAATATTATGGCATTAAATTTTAATAATATTTAATATATTTTTAAATACAATTATTTAATAAGATAATCAAATATTCACACATACAAAATCAATAATTAAATATATATATATACAAAATTAATAATTAAATATATAAATATATCATATCATTAATTGAATACACAAATAAATAAAAAGGTCTTCAAAATCATAAATCACAAATCCAATAGTGTTTTTCCCATTTTTGCTGCTGGAGAAGACAACAAGCTTTTCGTTATTATTTTGCTTCCGTTAGTCATTATTTTTGTCGAACTTTATAGTCGTCCTCAATTTGATAGTCGTCCTCAATTCCATCTTTCACGTCATCTGTAACATGTCTTCTTTGAATTTATTATTTGTTGCGTCTGTAATTTGTCTTTTTCAATTGATTTCGTCTTTTGTTGTATGACTTTTTCAAGTGTTGAGATGGCCATTGCTGGGGAAAGATATCGAGGGTGGGTTGATTAAAATTGACTGTTAATTTTGACAAAGAGATTAGATTTTGCAAAAAATTTAACTGGCCAATTTGGTGATGATGAGCAGTGGTGGGCAAATCCGGTTGGCTTGCTCTTATTGGACTTGACAAGCGATTTGGGGATTGCATTAGAGTCAAGCATAAGGGATTGCTCAGTTATCAGTTATGCAGAATAATTTTAGTTCTTTAGGAACTTATTCTCATTTTATATACCCCTATCGGAGATTCTATAAAATGAATACTTTATTGGAGTCCCAACATTTATCCGATTATCGGTCCGATTCTCCAACAACTTCGCTGGAGGTAGAAGGAGAACATTTTCTAGAAACTTCTACATTATGCTCAACTGATCCAGCGGCGCGCGTGTGAATGTGATCGGCTCCTTTCTTGCCTGGCAAGCCATACTCGTTCACACTCGCAAATGGCTGCTCGTGTTCCAGACTCCGACGACTACGAATGTAGCGTCAACGGCGTTCGGCGCTGGTGCAGTCGCCCTGCTCTCCGTCACGTCAAGTTCGTTCCCTTCTCGTTCTTAGGTACTTGTCTGATCTCTTCTTAATGTTCTCTCTCTAGGTATATGAGTAAATGACCGTAAACACTGATGCGTTTGGTTATTTCGGAGATTTCTGGCTTTGGTAGCTTCGAACTTCATTTCTCATTTTCGATTTCCGAACGGCTCTCTGTTTCTCTTTATCAGTCGGAATGAATCGTTCTCTGAATTTCCAGTCGATTTTATGCAAGCCCCGTGCGTATTCGCTTTCATTTCTCGTTCCGAGTGTGGGTTCAGTTTCAGGAACTAATCTAATGCCTTCCAATTCTCTGTTTGTGCTTGTATTAGTGGAAGTTTTCGCTTTGTAATCTTCAAGCCCTGTTTTCCATTGTCGTTTACTGATACACCCTGTTTATCTCCCTCAATCCTAATGTATCTTCCTCTCGGATTAATTATCTTTCAAACTCGTTGTTTTTGTGCCTTTTCCGATTTGACATGCATTATAATGTCGTTGATTTCTCATCCTCCGAGACATGATTAGTAACCTGTCAATATGTATCTTAAACCAGATGCATTTGATCCGTTCTCAACGACGAGGAGCCTCAGCCAGATCCTGAACGCGATGGACCAGATCATGGACTCCCCATTAACCGCCGCGACCCCCGGCTCTGGATCACCTCTCCGCCGAGGCTGGGACGCGAGGGAGACAGACGACGGCCTCTACCTCCGTGTGGATATGCCTGGATTGGGCAAAGAGAACGTGAAGGTGTCTGTGGAGCACAACGCACTAATCATTAGGGGCGAAGCTGAAAAGGAATCCGGCGACGAGGAGGCCGGGCGTAGGTACACTAGCAGGATCGATCTCCCGGAGAGGCTTTACAAGACCAATGAGATCAAAGCCGAGATGAAGAATGGCGTCCTGAAGGTCGTGGTGCCGAAAGTGAAGAAGGAAGAGAGGGGAGCTGACGTGTTCAACGTCAAGGTTGAGTGAGTGATTCGATTCACGAATTTATTTATAAATAAATTTGTGAATCGAATTAGGTAAAGGCCTAAATCCTAATGTTTGCCTTTGATTGATTGATAGCGGATTCTGAATTCCAATTTGTTAATTTTCCAAGTTGAGATTGTTGAGCCCAAATACTTTCTTCCATGTGGGCCGTTGTGATTTGAATTGAGGAGACCGTATCAATCTCTACTCCAACCTCTCATGAACCTATTTCTAATTCAGGGCCCATTCAGTTTAGCCCTTTGCAAACTCAATTGGGCCCATGAATTAATGCAAACAATTAATTTAAAAATGGTATTGAACTTTCAACACAATCGATATATGTTGCAGGACAAGATTTATACAAACCTTGGACTTTGTTGATTATTGTGATCCTTTCTGCTATTAGGGTTTCGTTGAATCTGTAAATTCAAAGAGGGTCTGTTGTTTAATTATCTTTCCTGTTCATTTGTGGAGCCTTGTGTGAATTTGAGAAATTAGGGCTTTCAATTATTAATTACTTAAATTAAAGGTTATCGCCCTTTTTGGCACACTTTATTGTACTTTTTAAATGAAGAAAAAGACTTGGAAACATATCCAACAAAGGTAAGGGAAAAATTGGGCATTGATTTGAATTTGTGGCCGGAGTCCTATGTTATGGGTCCTTTCATAGTCAACTTTGATGATAATAAATATGATGTCGTTCACAATTAATTTCAAGACCATTGAAAATAACGTCGATAAGGTTAGCTGGAAAGCTGCGGGAGGACGCAGAAAACAAGCAATAATGGAGATGTAGATTGGGGAATTTAATAAGAGGGTTTTACTAAATTTTAGAATTAGAGTATTTTAATAAGTTTTAACATTCAATAATTAATATTTAACGAATGAATAAAATATTTAACATATTAATTAAATTTAAAAAATTCAACAAATATTCCAATGGCTGATAGGGCTTCAATTTTCTGTTATATTGAGCAGATTTGAATTTTTGAACGTGATTTAAAATAATTAATGACTAGTCTTTCCTGCAGTCTGTTGAAAACGTTCTTCTACTACACTATGAAGAATCAGAGATTAGAATTCACATACTATTTCACATATTTTATGCCAGTAAGAAAGTGCTGGCTTAAAAGTGGGCTAATTAATTACATTCATTTTTGTCACATAGAGACACACTGCAACACTTCTACTCGCCACATCATCAACTTGCAAAGGTCCTAAGCCAACAAAGGTCTCCGTCTCCCACCATGCATTCATAGTTGATTCCAATTGTATATACGTGTACTGTCTCATCCAGCATTTGGAGCTTACCGCGCAAGCACTTCCATGACCAACAATTCATGAGTTTTCCATCAACTTGGCCTCATCTCTGCTCAGGCAAGCGTGTGCGGTCTGCCAGCCATCCAATCTAGTCAGACGTGCCCATAGAATTAAGCGAAGCATGTCATGACGACAAGAGTCTAGGAGTTCAAAATTTATCCTAATTTGCTTGAAGGATGGAGGCCCTCTCCAGAAGCGAAGGGAATTAACTTGAAAAAACGAAACGGCTTCTTCATCATCCTACTAAATTAATACTAAGCCATGATGTTGAGCAGAGGAGTGGGAAGTTCATTAATGAGTGGGGTGGGGTTTGGCATCAAGCATATGAATGTGACAAGGAATAGGATTGCCTAATCCCCGACTAGAATGCAACCAAGGAAAAGGAAACTTCTCTGAGCTTTCCCTCCACCCCACCCACACAACAACACATCTAGATTCTGGACACACGTATAACACTGTGATCTTTATATATGGATCAACAATGGGATATCATATAGATATAATGTTCATTTGTTGAATTGAATAAAGTGAGGTAAATTTGATTATGCATAAGTGTGTTTGGCAAATATTGGAGTTAGGATGAATTAAAATTGTAAAAAAACTAAATGATATGAAATATATTATTTTTAACTATTTGATAAATATTAAAATTAAAATTTAATAACAAAATATATTTACATTTCACCACCCAACAGAGGTGGGTTGGGGTTGGGGCACCTACCTACGTGGAAACGCCCCCATAGGAAAATAAATGCTTTGTTCTATCTTTGTAATCTTCCCTTATTACATTAGATCTCTAATTTTTTAAAGATGTCATGTATATAAAGATATTGCTAAGATAATTGATAAGCAGCAGCTCATTCTTCTGGTACTTAATACCTTGGAGGCTTGGAGTTACTAGCAAGGTGTGGGAGACCCAACCTTGGCTAATTGGACTAAGAGGACCATCACTGTTATTGAAACTTGTCAATTTATTTTAAATTATTATCCACCAAAATTTAATTATAAAATATTCGTGGCTGGTATGGTATGGTATGGATGATGGATCTATTGGATTACCGACCGGCACTCACTGGTGAGCCAAGAGCCCTGAGGCAGAGGGAGATGGTCCAGGTCCGGTCCACTTCCACGTCAGCTCATATTCCGCGGACATGTATCCACGTGGCATCAAGTGGTCCGGCTCAGATTACAAGCCGCACGCCAGGGATATTCGAATATGCCTTTCCCTCCGCCACCGTTTGAATTTGAGAAGCAAAGCATAATTGTTGTTGTCTGCCGCCTTCGCCAAATTACGATAACACCCCTCTTTTGTTCTATAATTTCAGGACCACCATCGAAATATAAGATGCGAATGCTCCTTTTGCCCTTTCATCCCCACCTCACTCCTTTAAAATTGTTGTTCCTTCGCAACAATCTAGCATGAGAAGAAAGGCAACGGATTGCCCCCCAGGGCATAGCCCAATGACAAAGGAAGATATAGAAATGATCTTATTGAGATGTTACTCATTGAGCCCTTAATAATGATCTTATGTTCGAGTTCTGATCATAACGGATATATCCTTGATTTACTCTCCTATGGGCTATGGGAAAGGGGCACTCATGATGGAAGAAAGGCAATGAATTGTCTCAGGACGTAGATTAATTGGCAAAAAAAAAATTATTAAGGTGTTATTTTTTGAATTTTTAGATTTTGTGTTTGAGTTTTGTTCAGAAGATAGTTCAATAAACAATAAGTGACTCTGAAAAATAAAAAAGTTTACCGCCCTCACATTTGTGATTGTGTTAGAGATTAAAACTTGCTTGTTGTGTTCCTTGATTTATCTCTCTTGCTGAAATCGTGGAGCCGAATAGCAGGGGTGTTCGTGATGGTGCGACAAAAAAAAAAAAAAAAAAGACAATGGACTTATCTCAGGGCACAAGTTAAATGATTAGGGTACGATAAATTGAAATTTACACTAATAGATCGTAAGTTTAATTTTTTATTCTATACAATAAGATAAAGTTATCTGTAATTTATTTTTTTTGTCAAAATTAAAAACACGAGCGATGAGAATTGCACAAATACAATCATCTCAATAAAGGCAATTGCTAGTCTTAGTAACTTTTTAATAATATATTTTTTAAAAATTATTTATTTAAAATAAGTTTAAATAATTATATAAATATATATATATAATTTTTTATTTTATGAAATATTATTCTCAATTGTTTAAGCAACCGTTCAAAACTGAGGTAATTAGTAAAACATGATATGACGTATATATCTCTTTCTAATGGCTGATGGGTGGACCTTCACGTACATCCATGAGCCCAGATCTGCTGTCCCCAAAGCATGTCCCCTTTGCTGTCCCACCTAATCAAATGCTGCCACATCATCCATTTTTAAATAGTAATTTTTTTAAAAAGTTATAAAATCAAACTAAAAAATTATAAAATTAAATAATAACATATATATATAATCAATACATATGTCATTTATAATTTTTTGGTTTGATTTTATAACTTTTTTAAAAAAATTACTATTTGCAAATGGATGATGTGGCAGCATTTGATTGGATGGACAGCAAAGGGGACATGCTTTGGGGACAGCAGATCTGGGCTCTACATCCATATATACATTATCTCATTAGTCATTTAGGGAGTATTTATTAAAATAAATAAAATAAAATTCTATCAAAATAACTTATTCATAAAGTTTAAGATAAGTTATTTGAAGGGAGAATGATAAATTTATTTTAAAAAATTAAGATAAGAAATCATATGATTTTTTTAAAACTTTTTAATAAATATAATAAAAAATATTTTATTTATAATACTTTTTATGTCTCATATTTTTTTAATTTACATTTTAGTTAACAAATACATCCTTGAGCTAACGAAGGTTTGAGGCCTCGCCAGTCTTCACAAAGTGAATCAATTGGGGTTGGCATTATGTGTACGAATATTTATGTGACAGTGGCGCCCTAATCTTGATAGCTGAAAGGCAAATTAATGCAAACCATGATAAAGGAAACTTCCCTTCTCTGCGCTTTCTTTCTATTTCCTCCGGCCCCCACACAGCAACGTGCGTGTTTATTATGCATAAAGTAAAAAAGAAACATCAATCGTAGTCTGCTAGCAGCCTACTTTAGTTGGTTACCACTCTTATTCATTTCTTCTTTCTTTTTGACACAACAGTTGTATAATAAAAACATGACAGACACCGCGCGTTACGTGGAAACAAAAAGATTTAAGTAAAATTTAATAATTAGTTAATCCATCAAAAAAATGACACGAAAAAAGACAGTGAGAGAGAGAGAGAGAGAGAGAGAGAGAGGGAGACGTGCGGGAAATTGGACAGGCATTCCAATTTCAGCCAAGAGCTGGAGGGACGCGTCGTCCCTTACTTGCTATCAGACATTAATTAGTATACTTACTATAATCAGATTAACTAACTTTTTTAGTATTTTAACGTTACAGCGTCACCGACAATTAATTAATTTAATGTTTCAATTAGTTTCATAAACTGACTAATTTATATGTAATTAATTGATTATTAAATTAAAATATATTATAATTATATATTTACATAATAATTGATAAAATATAATTATTAATACCCTATCAATACCCGTCCACAAAGCAATACTAAATGTATTAATCAGTACTAGACAAAATCTTTTGCATATTTTAAATCAATTATATACTTTATTTTAACAATTATGTTTGTTTTAGGTTATGATATTTTTATTTAATTTTATAAATTTGTATCTCGATAAATGTTTCATAATCTATGATTGGGCTGTAAAATTATCCGCCGGGGTGGCTTCCACGTCATCAATTTGTTCTCCACGTGGGTCCCCGCCATGTCGGGCGGAGAATATGCGCTACATCGGATCATTCCTCTTCATATGCGAATATGCTTCCTTTCCGGCAGCCAACCACTGCCTGTTATTAGCTTTTCTTCATTATTAAAATCCTACGAGTTTGAGTCGGCTACACAATTCCCGCATTACCCATCCACCGGCGTTTTACTCTCAATTTTGCCACTCGGGTGGATTGCCAATGGCATGTGCATTGACTATGCTGCCCTTTTAACCACTCCCTCGATAATATAATGGAGGGTGGTTGTCTTCACAACTCCTCCTTGATTGTAATTCAAATGTTAAATGGATAGTATTCACCATTATGCTGCCTTACTTTATTTTAATTTTTGTTTAGATGAGCTATTATCAAAATCTTAGCTATAATTAATATCTAATTTGATAAAAAATATAATTATAATTAAAGTCGAATCTTTTGAGTTATTAGACATTGATTGTCGAGTTAAATTTTAGATAATTTAATTTATTTTTACTATTGCACCATATTCTATTTTCTTAAATATTTTACCGGTCAATTATTTGAGAGAGTTTTATCAACAAATAAAAAAAATGATAAATTTAAATTACACAAATTATATTTTTATTTAATTAGAAAAAAATTTAAAAAGTAAGGGAAATTGACATATGTGGCTACTTGCCAAGTTCAAGGACATCGATTAAAGGATTAAATACAAATATGTGAAATAAGATAATTGTTAACAAATTTTAAAATTCTTAACACTCATAATTAATTTTTGTCATTTGTAGTATTTTCTTAAACCTATTTCATTTATTTTTATATTAATTTTATTCAAATTTAGATCAATATGTAATTAATCAATAACTGAATTATTAAAATAAAGAATAATTTTCGCTGCAACTCTGAATTCAATTTATCATATTTTTAATCTTATTAATAATGAATAGGTCATGTTAAGATAAATCCTTAAAGAGTGAATTTTGAAGGAGGATTAGGATAAATATAGGAGTCCTAATATAACTAGAATTATTGTTTATAAATTGATGTCACCCCTTTAATCGTTAATTAAGCTGCATATTCTGATCAATTGTATTTTTGAAATTTGGTCAATCGTGTGTCCCAAAGTCCAACCGTCCAGTTACCGAATTTACCCTGAGGAGGGTATTTCGGTCAATTACCACCGTCGGAAAACCATTGAAGTCACGCAGGTGAAGCGGTGGGGGGTTCACAGGTTGGATAAGGGCAATAAGGCAATTTCGAACCCACCCAGGTTATTCGCTTCTGCGTTAAATAGGAAGTTCCCGTTCGAACAAAGCATTGTGAAAGCTTTCTTTCGTTGGCTAAGCTGAAGGCCGCAGCATCCGAGGAACAGAGAGAGAGAGAGAGAGAGGAAACTATCTTCAGAGAAATCCAGCGTCAACGGGACTGAGAAAATCTGGTAACTCTTTCGTTTCCTTTTCACATGGCTGTTGATTCTTTACATTGGCTATTTTCGTTCTGGAAACTTCCGTTTTCTAGAAATGACTCTCTCTCTTTCCGGGGAAATTTCTGATTTCACACATTCGTCGTTCTGGACAAGCAGAGTCCGGTTTTAAGCGGTCGTAGTTCATGGATGTTTGTTCGGACGCGGTTTTATGGTTCAAAATTTCGAACGCTAGTGTTGTGCTTTTTTTCTTCTTACCTCAATTTGACTTCAAAAGCCTCTGTTTCATTTCGGTAAAGCCATAATTTACTTTGCTTGCGTTTGCTTTCTTGCCTCTGTTCGTTGATGATTTTCTGTTCACGTTTCTTTATAGTACTTTAGGTTTGATCAGATTATATGTGTCATCGGACGTTGCCTGACTTGTCCTGACCTTCTCGGCAATTACTCCCGTTTAGTTTGCTTACATCTTAGGAAGTTACAACTCAATATCAAATAAAAAGATAAGAGAGAACGGTTCATCGGGAACCTGGAATTCTTATTTAGTTGGATAGATTGAATTTGCCCCACTACAAACATAAAGTATTGCTTCTTGATTACAAAATTCTTAATTGTTGAATCCCTTGTTTGACAGAGTAGAATTACTTAAATCTATTTGGCTTAATTGCATTCAGAAATCTTTATCCCTAATCGTTTCTCATTTCTCGTCTTCAGGTTCTTCTTTCTCTATCTATAACTGGAAGATTTTTCAGTTTATTCTCTGTGTGAATTCATTCATGGGTTCGAATTTAGAGCCTGCAGAAGGAGGACAGAACAGGAAGCCCCTAGGAATTCAATTCTTAGAGTACATAAAGAGATCCTCCCTGTCCTTCAAAACTCACCAAGCCATTGTCCTGATAGTTACATTCTTGGCATACGCAAGCTACCATGCCACCAGGAAAACTACAAGCATTGTGAAGAGTGCTCTGGATCCTCAATCATCAGATTTAGGCTTGAAGTCCTTCCCATTTCAAACAGCTTACTTTCATAAAAGGGAAGGGAATTCATGGGTTCTTGGGAGCGGCTGGGCGCCATTTGACAGCTCGGATGGCACAGCCTTGCTCGGCGATCTTGACGTGGCTTTCCTCTCCGTGTACGCCCTGGGGATGTACTTCTCCGGCCATCTGGGTGATCGAATCGACCTCCGAATTTTTCTGACAGTAGGAATGCTAGGGACAGGATTGTTCACTTCGTTGTTTGGAGTCGGATACTGGGGGAACATCCATGTGTTCTACTACTACTTGATCGTCCAAATGCTTGCCGGTTTGTTCCAATCAACCGGCTGGCCTTCTGTAGTTGCAGTTGTAGGGAACTGGTTCGGGAAGAAGAAGAGAGGCCTCATAATGGGAATCTGGAATGCTCATACATCGGTTGGAAACATCACAGGCTCCTTGGTTGCTTCAGCCCTGTTGAAATATGGATGGGGCTGGTCCATGGTTGTGCCTGGCCTCATGATTGCATTCATTGGCTTGTTGGTTTTCATGATCTTGCCGGTTAATCCCGAGTCAGTTGGAGCTGATGTAGACGAAGACGACAAGCTGCCTACTGACAAGAAAGAAGGAGAAGAAGGGCCAACAGAACCGCTGTTGAGATCAGAAACAGATAACGAGAATGAGAAAGCTGTAGGGTTCATACAAGCATGGAAGATACCTGGTGTTGCTCCTTTTGCTCTTTGCCTCTTCTTTGCCAAGTTGGTTGCTTATACATTTCTGTATTGGCTTCCATTCTACATCAGCCACACAGGTGAATAACTCTTTCCCCATGAGAAACTTTTTGAGTTAGTGTCATGCCCCAAACTGATTTCGCTTTTTGATCACATTGCAGCTATAGACGGGAAGTACCTGTCGAATGACGCAGCCGGGAACTTATCAACATTGTTTGATGTCGGAGGAGTGATTGGGGGAATCCTTGCCGGCCACATTTCAGATCGTCTCGATGCCAGAGCCATAACAGCTGCGAGCTTTATGTACTGCACCATCCCGGCTCTCTTCTTGTACAGATGCTATGGACACGTTTCCTTGACTGTAAACATTGGGCTCTTGCTAATTGCTGGCTTGTTTGTGAATGGACCTTATGCTCTCATAACAACCGCAGTTTCAGCAGACCTCGGGACACACAGCTCCCTGAACGGCAACTCGCGAGCCCTTGCAACCGTCACGGCAATCATAGATGGGACGGGCTCCATCGGAGCCGCCATTGGACCGTTGCTGACAGGGTACATATCCGAGAAGAGCTGGAGTGCAGTTTTCACCATGCTGATGGCTGCAGCCCTGGTGGCTGGGCTGCTTCTGACCAGGCTTGTTGTGGCTGAGGTGGCCGCGAAGATCTACCAATCGAGATCCCAAGGGGCCGCCTCTCGGCCACCTACACCTGCACATGAAGTATGATTTCTTTAGGTCCTTTGCTAATGGTGCGCGAAGATCCCAAGAGTGCTTTTAAGCTCTGGGATGGAAACTTTTGGTCATTTGTTTATATGAGATTCAGAAGCAAGAAGAAAGTAACTCTGTGATTTGATAGACTAGAAGATGTGAGAAGTGTGCAGGCAGGAGGGGCCAAGATTAAAGCTCTCTCAATCTGCACCGGTTATACAGATTGTGATGTACATTCTCTATACTCCCCGATATGTACATTTTTGTACCTATACGAAGCATATCTGGAGATTTGTGCATTGTTTCTTTCAAGACTCAAAGAGAGAGCTTCTGGGAGGACGTTTTATGTTTCTGCCCAGTTGATGATGGTTCATAAACTACTGACATCTGGGAAGACGTTTTATGTTTTTGCCCAGTTACTCTCAAATGACACTACTTATTGAGTTGTGCATTCTTACGATTTTAACGTCTATTGGAGGATTGTCTATAATTGTAGAATAGCAAAAATTTGAGGAAGATTGAAAAAGAGATAAATAGAAATTAGAAGAAGAAAAAGAAGCATGACCCAAAAGAGGAAGAGAGAAGAGGAGAGAGTAATGGGGAATGGAAAAAAAATCAGTATTATATTCAATTTTATGAAAAAAAAAAGTATCTATTAATTATATTATAAGTCCATTAGAGTCCGAAACTTAAAAACAAAAATATCATAATACCAAATGCTAAAATTTAAAGAGTCTAATTTCTCTTCCCCCAAGAAAGTAGGTTTCTCAAGAACCAAGCAAGAAGAAAATGGTTTAAGCAAGATATAATTTAACCATGGATAGTCAATCTTCTCTCTTTAACAACGAAAGAGCTTATGATAAGCCAGCCAATCTTTGACGTACAATTACATCACTAATTACATCACTACTAGTTGGGGACCGCTCGGATTACATTAATAAGGCTCTTAGACCATACTAATGGATGCATTATTGTGCAATCCACCAGGACCAGATTATTTAAACCAAACCCTAATACTTGGTGGCGGATTAGTGATGTGGCATCTCTACAGATTACACTAGATTAGCAACTAAGAATCAAATAAAGTATAGAAACTGACCACATTAAAACCGTTCACCACGCCAATTGTCTCATTCATAGTATAATATTGCTAAAATGTTTATGGTATTCTTCCATGTTCTCCAAACGCGCAAGTTATAACCTAAGCCGCGTATGTGGAAAATCGCGTGCCCGGGTCGTTGTCAAGAAACCGTGAAGCAACAGGCGGCTTGCTTTTTCCCACAACTTACAGTTGGCCTTGACGAACACACATCCTAGAACACGGTAACAAGCCAACAAATTCATTCCGGTCAATGTCAACTTAGCCTCTCGCCTCTGTTGAGTCCAGGTTGCTATCCAATTAATCAACTTCCCTGTGGTTTTGCTTTGTCTGCTAGAGGTCTTTCTAGCTATGGAAGTGCTAAAGCTTCGCCAAATTGTAAACAAGAATCCAAAAACTCCAACCAAATCTAGAGAAGACAATCAAACACTAGAACCCAGAAAATAACCAAGATGAAACGAATTAAAGGGCTCAAAGCTGTGTCAGTTAGACTACCATGAGATGCATTATGGAATCCCAAGGAGCTAGGAAGATTGGGCTTCAGGAGATGGAGAAACCATTAGTGTCCAGGAGGACCCAAGAATACCAACCGTAAACTCTTTCAAACCCCACAGCAAGATTCCAGCATCCAGGTCGGAGACAACCAGTAGGAATGAGAAAACTGTTAAAGAGTCATTCTTGGAAAAGAGTAGCAGTAGAAGAGGTATCCTCACCAAGCACTGCAGCTGGAATTTTGCAATTTCCTATACCCTAAAATTAAAGAGCAGGTCCTTGGTTATGGGTAGTTCAAGAAGAAGAGGGATTCAATACCAGAGCAGCTTTCTTAGCTAAGCAGCAGCCTAATCAACCTCCAAGTTCCTGGCATTTCCCCCAAGGAGTGAAGGAAACTTTGGGAGACAAAGTTGCATAATAAACTGAGAATGATGGGTGGAGAAAACAGGAACTTGTAGAGAGATTTCAAGTCCTAGATAAAAAAAGTTGCCACTGTGTTCATCGCCCAAAAACCACATTGCATTTATTTGTTCATTGTCTGAGGGCCAGGGAAATATGGTTTATGGGGGATACAATCAGATAGATTGATATTTGACACCTTTGAAGGTTGGTTATCATACATCCTAAATCCAAAGAGTTCAAATGCTTGGGAGCGAGGAAACCAGAACAGAACGATGACCTGGATAGCAGTCCTACTGAACAAAATATGGAAAAAGGGGAATTCAGGAAGGCTTAACCAGATTGAACTCATTCAAAACGTCTCCATGGCCTGTCAAGAACGCATCCAGAGTGCAGAGGATACAAGTGAACAACTATCAAAAAACAGAAATTGTAGTCAAATGAGATGGTCTCGTCCTGGGGATGAATGCATTAAGGTAGATATAGATGCAGACAATAAGAAGGGTAAGATGTTTGATGGAATGATAACAAGGATCATAATGGATATAATCTTGTGGGCAAGTACTTGGGTGAACAATCCCAGCTCAGCAATCGCAGTAGAGGTAGAAACAGCTGGTTTGGCCCCGTCCATAGCAGATTTGCAGAGGTAGAAGAAGTTCTATCTTGAAACATATTCACAGCCATTGGTTAAGTACTCAACGAGCCTTGACCAGGAGCTGTAATGGGAATGCCTATCCAGGACACAAGGGACCTTCTATCCAGATTATATTACACTTCTAGATCAGCAAACATGGTGGCTCACTTGCCGGAAGAATCAGCAAAATCCTCCAAGATCTCCACAACTTTGATCCCTGACAATCTCCCTCACCCTCAGGCAGTGGTAGAAGCATGTTTTCCTATATCTAGCTGCAATAGAATGATTTGTTTGTTTCCTTCTGTATTGTTTTCTTACCTAAAAAAGAAAAAAAAAAAAAAGGAGAAAATGCCTCCATGGTCCACGCTTGTGTTGTCCGGTAAATAGTACAAAGCTTAAACTCCTTAGTTCAGCAAAACTCTTCAGACCTTCAACACCTGCCACCCAGAGCCACAAATTGCTAAATTTAATAAGAGGAGAAATAGCCAAACAGCTACTAATTTATCTGCTAACAAACAAGGTAGATTTCTTCTTTCTGTGCTATTTTTGGATGCAAACAAGCCAAGGTTAGCCAAGTAGTAAGTTGTTCAAGTTTTGTTTGATAAGAAGCTTAAAAAATGTTTCAAGCTTAGTTTGCTTAACTTTCCAGCATACTCAAACAATCCTTAATAGTTCTAGGTTCACCAATTCAAGTTCCAATCAAATCCAGAAAATTATTGAGCTCCAAAACATGTTCAAGCTTCCTTATTTAGATAACAAGCCAAAGCTCAAATGAGTTTTTAGTGAGTCGAATATTACTCAGGCTTAATTCTCTTGGCTCATTTTACAGCACTAACCATTTTCGGATTCCAAATAAATGTGCTTGTAATCCAAGTTCAAGAAAAATAACAGAGAGGTTGTCACAATCCGATAACCAAAGTGAGTTGCACAAACATCGTCTTCCAAGGACCTCCAAAAATAAAAGTCTGGTAAAATGGACAGACAGAAAAAGAGAAGCAAAGGAAAATATATTATCTTGATTAAGAGTAAAAACAGAATTGGAAGGTTTTACCTGGAAATGGAGTATAACCTAACAAATGAATAGAAGTGAGATATTTGAAGCGGCAAAAATGTAGAAATGAAAATTTACCGCCCTCCTTTGTCGCCATCCATCTTTTAAGGGATACAACTTCGTTGGCTTAGAAGAAGTCCTTGCAACCTTACTCTTTCTTGCAATTCATTTTTCCTTACTCTTTCTTTCAATTCATTTTTCCTTCCTACTAAAACAACGGAAACCATATTACACTACTTTTTTCCCCTACTCTTCATTCTGCCAGCCTATCCTCCTACCAAAGAAACCATAGAATCCCTCAAATGGTACAAATGAATCACAACATGAAAGCATGCTAGCTGTTATGTAATACATGCCCTGATTTTGACAGAAGATACTCCAAAATGAACCAAAGAAATTATGCTAGCTTCAAAACAAGTCCTTTTATCACCATGCAAGAGAATGATTTCGTCAAAACCCAAACAACTTGACTAAACCCCAACTCTGTACTATACCACACTAGGAAGACAAAAAAGGCAGGGAGAATAAGAGATCCAGATTGACATGATAATACTCCTCCGAGTTTTCCTCTGGTAACAATATGCATGAAAACTGAGTTGCCAGTTTGAACCACAAATCATCGCTGCGTATTGAAGACAAATGTAGGAAGTACAGCAATAAGAGCCATTTTGTATGTCACCAACATGCTTCAATGTAGTAAACTTCCCATTGCCTTTAAAGGATAATAATGTAAATCCCAGATCACGACTCCAATTTTCAAGTCCAATATACTATGGGAACATATTTCTCCAAACTGAAACAAGTAAACTTCTCTTTTTTAGGAGCAGGGTACAATTTGGTAACAAGATATGAGCATCAATGGAGGCTTAAAGCCTCTTGTTTATGCAGTTGACTAGGAGATTGGAAGGGTAGGAACAACTATTTTTATGATTGAGGGTACAGTTTATCTATTTTTATGAATTAAGAGTACAGTTTTTCTATTTTCATTCATGTTCAAATCAAGTACGTTCAGGCACAGTTGACAACTACAACATAGCAAGCTTGGCTATATTCAGGAACAGATGAAAGTCTGCAAAAATACTAATCAGGTTGATTAGGTTGGGTTTGGAATATAAAAGCCAAACATGAGAGTGATTATTCACGTTTCAAGTCATGTAGGAACCTTAATTGATGCAACCACATGAATTTATATACAATTTGATAGTCCAATAAAAATACAATTAGATAGATTCGATCAGGATGCCCCTGATATTCATTTTAAAAAAATGACCCTGATTGAATGGAAGTTACATGCAAGAGCATTAGATACAGTCACCTGGTTCCACCAAGTTCGCATCCATACTGCCAGATATAAGATCCAGTGTATAAACCATTTACCTCGAGAAATAGGGATTTCACCGTAACTTCATGGTACATTAATCTCTAGGGATTACATTATTTGGTAATATGTTGTGTTAGATAGATTCCTTTTTACTTCAGTTATCATTTTGGTCATTGTAATTCATAAGATACATGCTCTAGTCTCTTTAATCAAATCCCACTAAATGGTAAGCCACAAAACAATATCCTGCCTTAGAACAAAAATGCATATGGTGAACCTAAAGTTCCGAGCATAACTTAAATGAACATTCTAAAAACTCTTTACTTACATGAATAATAAAACTTCATCTATAACATAAATCATAACCAAAAAAAAAAAAAAAAAGTAATAGAAAGAGGCACCAATTATCCAGGACTATATATGTCTCATAACAATTCGAATTACCACAGAGCCAAAATCATAAACCCTGGTAACACAACATCGTAATAGAAAGAGGCACCAAAATTGAGAGAACAAATCAATACTCTCGCCACCGAAAAAACCAAGAACTGGTAACGCTCAGAAAACCTAACAACCATCAATTTCACCTAATTATTTCATCTTTCCCAGTACAAACCCATCAATTTGTATTTGTATTGTGTGGAACCCAATGAAGGGGAAAACAATGTGTCAGTAAGAAACCCGAGTTAGAGACGTACAATATCTGTGTATCACTTTGAACTAACTAAACGGCGTCACCTCCGTCGCCCCTCTTGGGCTTGCGGTACTTCTCTTCGATCAGCTTGGCCATGAAAATGGCAGTGTTGGCGAGCTTCTGAACGTTGGGTACGTTGTAGTTCTGGGCAATGTAAACCCCGCACACCGTGCCTGCTATGAACGATAAACTGCCCCGAATTATGCCCATCGGCTCCGCTCCAAATTTTGTTGGGTCTTCTCCCTCTCGCGCTGCTGCCTTTTGCGGTTTCTTCAAAGGGGGAGTTCGTCCCCCGACTCGGTCCGGGAGAGAATTAACTCGGTGGACTTGTATTCTTGGGCCTCGCCGGAGGACGATGACAGGGCTGCCCAGATCCGCAACATCTAGAAGCTGCTGTTAAATATATTAAATTATTTTCTAATTATTATATTTTAATTTTTTCTTCACAATTATTAAATTTTGATTTATGTTAGAATTAAATTAATTTTTAAAATTTTTAATTAAATTTTATTAACGAAAATTAACGTAAGGTTTAAATTAATTTTAATATAAATTGATTTTAGAATTTATATAAATATACAAATTTGTTGAAGAATTAAAAAAAATTAAAGTAAAATAATTAATTTATTAGGTAAAATAAACTTAATAGTATAATTTGCCTGTAAACTTAATCCAAGGAATGTAGAAGAATAGACGGGGCAGCTACGGCGGCGGGGACCATGTTGCGGCGGTGGGAAGGTTCCAATCTCAAATTTTATATTTGATAATTGAATTAAGGTAATTATAATAGGAATCATCATTTTTCTTTTTAACTTATTCCCGCTGAAACTGATCCAATGGTGGAAAACTGTCTCTCTCTCTAACGAATTTAGGGGAAGGGTCGCCGAGAATTTGCTGTCCGACGCCAACGACATTCCAATTGAGATCGCAAAAGGTTAGCGATTCCTGCGACGCCCTGGCGACTTCAATTAGATTTTTCCCATATTTCAATGTACAGAAGAAACATGTGCAAAATCATGTTCACGCAACGCGCATACATATATTGTTTTGCAGATCGATTTGATAGGTTACTTCACCCCCTTTACATTGGCTTCCATGCCTTGATTTTTTTTTTTTTTTGGGGGGGGGGGCGCTATTCAGGGTTTTCTCTTTTGGGCCGTTTTGTTTGTTTTTTTTTATTATTATTATTATAAATTTTAATATCTGCTTTCCCTGAAAATCTGAGGCATTATCTGCGAACTTGTTTCATTGTTAGGTTCATTAAGCAGTGCTTTCTCAATCAACTGCTCCTTTAGTTTTGCTTGGATGTTGAGCACCCATGTTTCTTCTTTTGGCAAGTGAAGACAGGTCCTCTCATATCTGAATTAGGGTCTGTGGGGCTCCCAAAGGGTGAACGAATTTCACTAGCACGGGAGTCAATCTAGCCTAGAAAGTTATCTGTTCATCTAATGTGAAATGGCTTAATGGGCTGTAGCTGTTTGACCTTGGCAGAGGTGTGAGAGAAACGGTTCCACACTGGTACTATGAGAGGAGGGGTTGACAATAATCCAATGGTTAGGTATTGGGGAAAAAAACTTGTTTACTCTTTAGCTGTAATTATGGCTTAATAGGATGGCAGGGGGACAATAATCACAGTATATCCCAGCCGTTGAGTTGCGAGATGCCCATGGGGTTATTTGTGTTGAAGGCTTTGAACCCTTTGTTATAAATCTTTGGTACCTCTTGTGTTTATAAGTATTAAGTAAACTCTTGTTGAAATTCTTGTATGCCTGTTTATGCTATCCCAGTGTATGATTGTGGTTTGCCTTTAATTGTTAATGCAGAATTCTTTGTTGTCTTGGAGCAGTTCCATCATGCTTTAATGTGTTGAGATTGCAAGCCATTCAAGCTGAGTCATATTTTTCACCTCTCCTGCTGGCTTGACGTTATGATTAGTTTTGAGTCATATTTTTCACCTCTCCTGCTGGCTTGACGTTATGATTAGTTTTGTGACCAAAGGGTCATACCAATTTGAGTGTCATGAAAATATGCAACCTTGGCTTTTGTGAAGAAGTTGTTGTTCCTCATGGGTGTGAGGTGCTTGTCAATCTCAGCAGTTTGCACATTGTTAAGCTTCATTGGCCTCCAGTACTGGACAGAACTGTCACTTCAGAAGTTAACATCATATGGGTCAATTGGCAAGGATTTCTTCAGACCTGGGAATGCCTTTCAGCAGCTCTCTAGTTCTCAAGTGACAATTGCATTGTTGGCTAACCTTGCACTAAATATATTTGTTCTGCTCATTCTAGGTCTCAAGGTACGCTTCTATCATTTTTATATCCTTAAATCAGCATTTTTGTTGCCATAGTTTTCCACTTAAAAAAGGATGCTGGGTATGGAGTATGATGCTTTGTCTAAAGCAGCTTATATAGCCAATAGCAGTATAGATTGCATCATGAAGTTGCACTTTAAATTTTTTCATGACATCTTTTCAACCTTAGACGTCAAAGACTTGATACTGTTAATACAATTCCAGTGGACATGCTTTAATGCTGTCACTTCACATAACTCTATTGTAATGTGTGCTGTATAACAGTATCAATTCATCATCTTCTAATCTTTATACGAGGATATTAACATTAAAAATAAGTTGCACAAAAAGAAATTATCCACACATTATGAGTAGGTAGCATAGGTTTGGTTTTCCTTTAGTGGGGATGGTCAATGAAGTGGTAATATGCATTGTTAGTGGAATAATTTTCACAAGAAAAAAATTTTAGTGCAAAAATTTAACTTCAGTCCAACTGAAGATACTTATGTCCTCCTCATGATACTTTAAACATATAATTTTTTCCTTTTATTGGCACATAACTATTTTTATTGAAACAAGTCAATGTGGCAGGTATACTCCTGAATACCAAATTACTAGCACTTTGAATGCACATTGAATTATTTGGATTGAGAGGTTTTATTGAATTATTTTTATTCTAGGATATCAGTATTAAGGATTAGTCAAAATTGGAACTATGGCATTTTCAATTTAAAAGTACTGTAACATCATGATCATTATGGAAGTATCAACCTTTAGTAATCCTTAAAAAATAATTGTTTCCACTTTCCTTTTTGTTTGCTTGGTTCCACTTTCCTAGATGACTTTAGAACTAGAATTCATGTAGGCAACCCTGTAACACCCCAAATATTTTTAGAATTTTTGGGGACTTAAAGGAAATAAATCCAAATTTAATTTAGAGATAATTTTGGATTGTCGGTAAGATTTGGGCAAGTAAGATGCTAATGTTGATTGTGCTAATGGTGAGAAAAGAAATAATATAGGCCTGTTTAACATCCTAAAACCTTATGGAATCTTGAGAATGAATTTTTGGGACAATTAATTTGGAAAAATAATTGAGAGTTCAAGGAAAAAATTAATTTGGAGAATAGTCTATTTGACCAAGAGAATGCAATTGTCAAATTGCATATATATATATATATTGTACATATATATATAAAATAATAAAAAAATAAAAGAAAAGAAAAGTTGGGTGGCAGTGCACGGTGCGCCGCAGCCAGCTAGCAGGCATGCAGCCAAAGGAATGGATTCCTTTGGCTATTTTTTTTTAAATAGAATTTTTTTTATTATTTTCCTTTTAGTTATAATTTCACATAAAGGGAAGGTACTATAACTCTACTTTTTTTTTTCAAGGATGTCTCCTATTCTAGAATGATTCTTAATTCAAATTAAAGTAGTTAGTTGCACAAGAAGAGAAAGTTTTAAGACATAAAAATAAAACAAAAATTCCTCAAGCTAATTGACTTCTTAATGTGAAAATTAGGGTAAAAATTGAGAGTCCTATAAAATGGATATTAGGGGGATGATCTTCCACTAGAGGGAGTTGAAACAAATGTGAGAGAGGAGAGAAAATAAAAAGAATAGAGAATGAAGAAAGAAGAGAGCATAAGGAGGAAGAAGAACCCCCAAGGTAAGGTTCTTCCACCCACAAAACTCTTACTTTGTGGCTTTTTTTGCGTTGCATGAGAAATCAGTTTTGGAAATGTATTTTGTTTGGCTTTTCATTTGCATCTATGATCATATATGGTGGTAATGCTATTTTGCCCTACGCCGCTTAGGCCCAAGGTGATGTGGTCGGGGACCTTTCAAGAGGCGTTTAGGGTACTAGTTGAGAATGCTCTTGGAAGCATGCCAACATTGCCACAAGTGACATTGCGGAGTAAAAACTTGCATTTTTCTTTCATGGACACATTTTATATAAATATTTTATTTTTGGGGGTCCCTCACTTAAAAGGTTCATCTTTTAACTTGGGTTCACCTCTTGGAATATTCAAACGTTCTAGGTGAGGTAAGCAGTTTGAAGGGAAAAGAAGTTCTTGAAGTGTAGGTTTTGGAATCTTCATTATTTTTGTGGCATGCCTTGTTTTGTAGATGCTATGCGTGTTTTTATGCGACACACTATAAGCATGTATATGTTTTATTTTAGTGATATCAAGTGTATCAAGCATGACAAACCCGTTGTACGAACCTAGGTTGCTTGTAAACGAAAACGAAAAACGGATATGATAAGGAACGGAGATGAAAAAATAAATATTTTCCAAAAAAGTAGGAACTGGATACATGGAGGAAATGTGTAAATAAAAAAATATAAGGGCCTTGTAAATATAATTTTTAATATAGAAAATTATAAAAAAATAGTTATTCAATCAAACATAAATATAAATTCCATCAATTGTTGAAGCAAATATAAACATGAGTTCTATTATCCATGAATCATGATTTAATAATTAAAAAAAAAACAATAAATTCAAAGAAAGAAAATAATCGAACTTAATACAATTTATGAAAGTTCCTCCCTTTCAATTTTTTGGTGTTGATTTTGGTTTGGGTTGTTATTTGATGAACAATCTTTTGGTGTTGCTTGTTGAAAGAAATGTGTGGAGGTTGGTGTTGGGGTTAAATATTTGGAGTGGAGATAGAGAGTTAATTGCAGGAAACGCGTTTCCAATTTTTTCAAAATTTCCCAAATGGCATGTGACGTTCCTAGGGTTTTCCAAGGATGTAGAATGGAATTATGGAAGAGTTTGGGAGTGAAAAAATAGAAAAGAAGGAAGAAATAGAAGAAAGAGGGGAAATTCGGAAGAATGGAGGGAGAATTAGAATTAAGAGAGGGAAACAGAATTCAAATTTATTCATAAGCTACCATTCTCTACTTTTACAGCCTATTTATAGGCTGTTACATCCCTTCAGTTACTAACTGTAGGTACAACACCATAATAACCTAAGTACAACAAAGACAAATGCATGTAACAGAGAAATTACTTCTATGCCCTTAGGGTTGTGACAATCTCCTCTCCTTGAAAGATTTCTTGTTCCGAAGAAACTTATTACAACCAAGCCGTTGTTTCTTCATCCAATGCCCATCTTCACCATTTGGTTTCTTCTTTACCTTTTCTTATTCTTATCTCTTATTTCCCATTTTTTTTGCTTTCCTTTTTTTTTTCCTCAACAGTAACAGTACTATGAGTTGTTGCAACACTAAGTCCAGCCATCCACCTCTTCTCTATTACCGTTAAATATGATTCTAATTGATTTGTCATTCCTGCAACCTTATCATTTCCAATCATAGAAAGGAATTCAAACTTCTCTGCAGGCCACAATTTGATTTGACGCTGTAGCTCTCAAATTGAAATAGGAATAAACAGAACAATAGGAGTCTCATTCCCCTAAACAAAAAATTCTTCCACCATCTTCCTTTCATCTCGTTTTGCTTTTTCCTTCTACATCCTCCTTTGCTCTAGATCAAGAATATACTGTTGGACGATTTCAATGTGATCAATTTCTTCCAAGCGTGAGCATCCTCCATCAATTTCTAACCAACCTTGAATTGTACTTCATTGGTCATTCACTTTGATTAAAGCACCTATTCCCTCACCATTGTTTGATTTTTTTGTTGCCGCTACCTGATCCAATGTAGGTAATTCAACAACTTCTTCTAGTCTTGGTGATTGAGGGTTTATCTCTTCACGGAAAACAAACTTACAATCTTCAAACTCCAAGGTTGGTGTAGTTGTATCCTCTCCCATCTTCACAACCTCTTTTCCTTCCTCATCTTCAATAGAGACCTCCTCAAGTGGAGTATCTTTTACTTGCTAATTGTTGGTGTACACTAAAGTCTCACCTTAGCAAATTTCTTCTGTAGTGGAACCTCAATAGCTTATTTAGCAATTACCATTCCTTTGTTGTCATCTTGAATTGTTTGATCTAATTCAGATTTTTCCTCATTCTTTGCAGCTACCATTTCTATTCTTAGGACCTTATCAGTCTCATACTTCTCATAAGTTGCATGAACACGATCTTCATCGCAATCCTTCTCTTCCAATGCTACTTCATCAAATTTCTACAAATATAAACTGTGATCCCCACTGATATCTTTGCCCGATCTCTCTTCCTTGCCAAAGTCTTTAGTTACAACTGGCCGGTCCAACTCCAACTTTTCCTCAAATTCCTGCTTGACATGATTTGCAGCTTTAGAAGCTATTTCAATTTGTTGGCTGCTCTTAGTAGATTCGTTAGGCTGCAACCCATGCTTTCTAAAAATGGATTCCAAAGCGAGTTCTTGCAACCTTGCTTTCTTGACCGTTTGTTTCATAGTTGTAGGCATCATCATCTTGACCATCGACCTTAGTTCATCCTTCATATCACTAATAAAACTTGATACAAAATACTGTTTCATCAGAGCTAGCTGAGCGCTCCACATTAGGGATCTTAGCTCCTCAAATCTAACTTGATAATTCGTCACTGATCCCTCCTGCCTTAATTTGTTGAACTCCTTAGTCACATTAATCATGTTCTTCTCCCCAAATCGATCATATAAATTTCTAGCAAAATTAGTCTGCCTGGCCTCCCCTTCCCTAGGCATTGGGGTATGATGGGGAGTGTGGGAAGATGATCCTCTTACCTAAATTTCCGATTCCAAGGCTGGTAGTTCCTTTGCCTCTTGCAGGCCATAGGTCATAGGGAGGGTTCCATGGTTGGGCAAAATTGGATCAGCTACTGCCCGGGGAGGAAAATCCAGTGATTACTGGAATTGGGGTAGCAAAGACAACACGTTGAACATGCTGTGGATCCACTAGCCATGTTGCTCCATCGTCTCCCAATGTTTCTCTTAGTCTCTCTGCACTCTTTGAGAGGTATCTAGATCCTCCCGCATGTTTTCTTCGTTGGCCAGACTATCCTCCCAGCTGTGGGTCATCGCCTCACACGTTTGCGTCATCCTGAACTCCCACACCTCCATCCTTGATTCGATATGTTTCATCCTAATCCCCTTAGCTATCCTTCAGTTCCCGATTCCTAATGCATCTTAGTTCTTCAAATAGTTCTTGATTTGGACCTAACAGTGTGCTGAAGCTGCTCCTTGGCTCGATTGCCAATTATGATCGGGATTGCTGTAGATAAAAAATTACCCGACCTTTGTAACAGCTTCCAAAGACCACAAATTGCCTTTTGAAAATCAATTCTCTTCTCACCACTTCTTGCTTGCCTTCCAAAATTCAAGTTTGAATCAATGTCAAAGATTACCAAACCGAGAGTCATCCATCGAAAATTAATAACCGAGGATTGCTGGCCTGTTCTGCTTCAGTAATCGCCTTCTTGGATCGTCCCTGGGTCGCTTCTGAAACTACTTCTGTTGCATAACTCCTCTTCCTAAACTTGATTGAGTTTGTTCGGCCTTCAAGTTCCCCTCCTATTAGCTTCCAAATTCATCGGAACCTCCCCTTAGTTACGATGTAGTAGCTAAGGACCGTCACCTTCCTAATTTCAACTTCTTGAGAGTTCAATTGGCTCTCGTTGCAATTTCTTATGAGTCGCTGACTCTCAACTTTAGTTAAGATCGCTTTAATCGCATCTTGTGGCAATCGCTTATGGAACAATTCACTAACTTGCCTTCAAATGCGACTAGGATTAAGATCAATTGCTATGGGTCAATCAACAATTGCTGACGGTTAATCAATTGCTCAAGGCTCTGCTTTCGATTGCGCCTTCCTTCTCGCCTTGGTCACATGCAGTGACCTAGATCGATTCTGAGAATTGCTTTCCCTAGGATCAACAACTTTTCTCTGTTGCAATGTCGGATTGGTATTATTGTATTGCCTATGTCTCCACAATTTTCGTGACTTGATTGGCTTTGTTGAGCTTTTTAGAGAATCAACTCTCTTGTCGCAACTTCCTGCTTTGACTTCAAACTCAACCTGGATCAATTCTGTAGATAGTCATCGGCTTTATTGCAATCTTTTGAGAATTCGATCGACTCTGTTGAATTAGCAGCACTGAATTGCTGGAATTGTTTGCAAAATTAGCTTCGTTGGCCTACTTTGCCTTCAATTTCGAGCCTAGATCGTTAAAATTCGTCTAAATGTTAACTGGAAATTTCTTTACTCACAGCCAAGGAACGATCAGTTCTAATACCAAATTTGACGTTCCTAGGATTTTCCAAGGATGTAAAATGGAATTATGGAAGAGTTTGGGAGTGAGAAAATAGAAAGGAAGGAAGAAATAGAAGAAAGAGGGGAAATTCAGAAGAATGGAGGGAGAATTAGTAAGAGAGGGAAACAAAATTTAAATTCATTCATAAGCTACAACAAAATTTAAATTTATTCATAAGCTACCATTCTCTACTTCTACAGCCTATTTAGAGGCTATTACATCCCATCAGTTAGTAACTAACTATCGGTATAACACCATAACAGCCAAAGGTATAACAAAGACAAATACATGTAACAGAAAAAATACTCCCATGCCCTTGGGGTCGTGACACGACAATGAAAAAAATTTCCAAATTATCGAAACGGCCTTGAAACGTATTTTTGGAATTTCTCAAGGCTTTAGGATATGAAACATTTGAGAAACCATTTTGGTGTTTTCGTGCATAAAGAGGTACGAACTAAGTTTTCATTTAAAGTACGTCATTTTATGTTGTGTCAGATCTCCGGATCTGACAAGAAGTTCGGCAGCAATTCAATTAGAATTGTGCGCGGACTAGGGGTGCTTAGGGTAAGAAAACGTGAGGGAAAGATAGAAATAGAGAAGGGAGAGAATTCAGAAGGAAACGAGAATGAGAGAAATGTGACTTTCAAATTGTAATTTCAGATGCTTTAGAAGAAAACAGCTGGCCTTATTTATCCTCCTCAAAGAGGCGCCAAACTCAGAATTATATCAATGAAACAACCGCTAACTACCAGCTCCCAAACAAACTAATTCACCCGCCTAAACCAATATTACTACCATGCCCTCTTCGGAAATGAGTACCGCCTCTGCTACCGCCTCTGCCCATGACAATTCCCTCCCCGTCAGAGTCTTCTTGTCCTCAAGAAGAATCTAGAGAAGACCGACTGCCCGTGGAAACTGCTGGAGGAAGTCTGGAAGATACTCCCAGGTATTGTTTTCCAGATGCAAGTTGGACCAACGAACAAGCACCTGTGTGATGGGAAGATTGTTGTGGTAGATCACACGTTTGTCCACGATGGCGATAGGTTCAGCGGTTTGTTGCGATGCCGAGACAGCTGGGGGTAAAGCTGCGCTCACTGGGTTAGTGCCGGAAGATGGTTTGAGAAGGGAAACGTGGAAGACTGGATGAATCGAGGTCCTTGCTGGGAGTTGCAAACGATATGCAGTTTTGCCCACCTGAGCTAACACTTCATAGGGTCCATAGAATTTAGGACTAAGTTTAGAAACAGCTGTTGGCGATAGAGTCTTCAACTGGGCCGGTCGCAGCTTTAGATATACTCGATCCCCTACTGAGAAAGTTCGGTCACTGCGCTTTTTATCCGCATATTGCTTCATGTGATTCTGAGCGTTGGCCCACTCTCATTTGAGTGTTTGCAGCACTTGTTGCCTCTGAGTGAGGTAGCTATCTACTGTAGCTACCAAATTCGGCCCCCCGCTGTCTGGAAGCAGTGGTGGTTTGTACCCGAATAGAGCTTCAAATGGAGTCATTTTCAGAGACGAATGGTAATTGGTGTTGTACTACCATTGCGCCAGGGGCAGCCACTTATGCCACCCAGCCGGTTGCTCCAAGCATAAGCATCGAAGGTAGGTCTCCAGGCATTGATTCACACGTTCCGTCTGTCCATCCGTTTCCGGATGGTAGGCCGAGGACATATGGAGCTTAGTTCCCAGTGAGTGCATAAGTTCCTTCCAAAGTAGGCTGGTGAAGACTTTGTCGCGATCGGATACAATGATGCGAGGCAAACCATGCAATTTCCCAACCTGATCAAGGAACACTCGCGCCACCTCTTGTGCTGTGAAAGGGTGCGCGAGGCTAAGGAAGTGACTGTATTTGGTGAGCCTGTCCACTATCACCAATATGCAGTCCTTGCCCTCTAATTTGGGCAAACCTTCCACAAAGTCCATACTGATGCTAGCCCAAGCTTGCTCCGGTTGAGGCAAAGGCTGTAGCAAACCAGGAGGATGAATGTTCTCGTGTTTACAATGGCTACAGATGTCACAATCCTTAACATACTTCTGCACGGTCTTCTTCAACCCCGGCCAATAGAACAATTGTTGTATTCGATTATAAGTGCTTTGGACCCCAGAATGACCTCCTACCGGCGAGTCATGCAGGGTTGTTAGGATTCTCCTTCTCAGCTGCTCATCATCCCCGATTACCAACTTCTCTTTATAGTGTATCAGCCCATTCCGTAGTGAATATCCTGGTTTACTCATGGGGTCTAACGTCAATTGTTCCATTAGATCCTTGGTCCACCCAGTGTGTTCGTAACTAGCTGCGACTTCCGAATACCACTCTGGTATAATAGAAGTCATAGCTGCCGTGGTTCCCTCCTCCATACAACGGGAAAGGGCATCAGCAGCCTTGTTCTCGTGCCCTTTCCTGTATTGAATAGTGTAGTCGAGCCCCATGAGTTTAGACATACCTTTCCGTTGGAGATGCGTGTGTAATTTCTGTTGTAACAGAAATTTCAAGCTCTCGTGGTCAGTGCGAATAACCGTTTTGCTTCCTTCTAAATAATGCCGCCATTTGTCTATGGCTATCAAGACCGCCAGAAGTTCTTTCTCATACACACTCAGGCCAAGGTGTTTTGGGGCTAATGCCTGGCTGATGAAAGCTATGGGTCTTCCCCCTTGAGCCAGCACGGCTCCGACTCCATAGTTGCTAGCATCTGTTTCCAGAACAAACGACTGATTGAAATCGGGAAGAGTTAAAGTAGGAACCTCACACATGGCCTTCTTGAGTAGCTCGAAGGCTGTTTTAGCTGCTTCATTCCATTGAAACCCATCTTTCTTGAGCAACACCGTGAGAGGTTTGCTAATGATGCTGTAATTTTGAACGAATCGCCTATAGTAACCCGTGAGACCCAAAAATCCCCTCAAACTCTTAACAGATGTTGGTCTCGGCCAGTCATTCATAGCAACAATCTTTTGCGGATCAGTGCTCACCCCCTTCTCCGATATCACATGGCCCAGATACTCTACTTGGGTCTGTGCGAAGGCACATTTAGACTTCTTGATGAATAACTTATTGAATCGAAGGATTTGCAAGGTTAACCGTAGATGCTCTAAGTGTTTAGGGAAGCTGGGACTGTAAATTAGGATATCGTCAAAGAAAACGAGAATGAACTGGCGGAGATAGGGCTAAAAAATATGGTTCATGATAGCTTGGAAAGTGGCCGGTGCATTAGTTAGGCCAAAAGGCATAACTAAAAATTCGTAGTGGCCTTGGTGAGTCCTAAAAGCTGTTTTGTGGATGTCCTGGGAGCTCATTCGGACTTGGTGATAACCGGAACGAATGTCGAGTTTGGAAAAAACTTTGGCTCCATGTAGCTCGTCGAGGAGGTCTTCGATGATAGGAATAGGGAACTTATTCTTTATAGTGATGGAATTGAGTTGGCGGTAGTCTATGCAAAACCGCCAACTGCCGTCCTTCTTTTTAACTAACAAAAGAGGAGAAGCATAAGGGCTGATGCTGGGTCTAATGACTGATTGTTGAAGCATTTCTTTGATCGTTCGTTCGATCTCAGCCTTTTGTTTTGGAGGATAACGATATGAACGAATGTTAACTGGCTCAGCGTTTGGTTTTAAGGCTATGGTATGGTCGAATGGTCTGGGAGGGGGTAGAGCTTGCGGTTCCTCAAACAAATCCTTAAATTCGTCTAAGAGTTCATCGAGTAAGTCCAGTTGAGTTACCTCCCAAGGAATGGGCCTTGCTGTATTGCTTCCAGTTTAATTTTTCCCCCAGAATCCAGCTCATCTTCTTCCTGCCCCAGTGTTTGTATTGAGAACAATTGAGCCACTTGTGTCCACTTGCTTTTAAAAAGCTTATGCAATCTCTTGCCTGAAATGAGTTTACAAGTTCCTGCCTCTACCCCGCCAGTGATAGTCATACGTTTTCCTCCTTTGTCAAAAGTGACTTCCATCTTCTTGAAATCAAAGCAAATAGGACTTACTTCTCTCATCCAATCCACGCCTAAGACCATATCACATCCTCCTAACCGGAGAAGCCTTAGGTCAGCTTCGAAGTCCTCCCCCTGCATCTGCCAACAGAAGCCCATGCAGGCCGATTTACATATCACCTTTTGCCCGTTAGCCACCGTAACTGACAGCGGTAGAGTTCCAGTAAGTCGACAATGGAGCCTCTTGGCCACTCTCTCATCCAAGAAGCTATGCGTGCTCCGCTGTCAATGAGTATCGATAAATCATCCTCCTGTGCCTTACCGTCTACCTTTATGATTTTACTTGTGGACACTCCCCTGAGTGCATGGAGAGATATCTCCATCCTCTCGTCGTCTCCTTCGTTTTCCTGACTCTCTGCGTCTTCCACGGCTCCTTCCCCATCCTCGGTGCCTTCGAGTAACAATAATTGACGTTTGCACTGATGGCCCGGTGTATACTTATCTCCACACCTGAAGCAGAGTCCAGCTAGTCTCCTCTGTTCTCGCAAGTTGTTTCCAAATGATGATGACGGGGCTGGTAGAGATAATGCCTTTCCGTTAGCGCTCCCTGATCCGCCTTCCTTGTTCCACCCCTTGTTGTTCAGTGGTATAGGTACTGGCCAACCTCTATTAGCCCCCCTCTGTTTCTTCGATAAAGCTTCTACTGCTAGTTCTTGCAACTTAGCACACTCCACCGCCTGTTGTACAGTCTTTGGTTGGAACATTTTCACAATCGGCCTGATCTCTTCGCTCAAGCCGCTGATGAAGCTTGACACGAAGTAACACTCAGTGAGTGTTGGATTGGAAATTAACATAAATGCCTTCAATTCCTCAAACTTCTATTGATAAACTTGCACAGATCCTCCTTGCTTCAGTTTATTAAATTCTTCCACTACGTCTAACATTTCTTTCTCTCCAAATCTTCCACACAATCCTTCCACGAATGCTTCCCAAGAGCATTCGTCTTTCACTCCCATCCAACCTTGATACCACGCATCCCCTACATCGTTAAGGTAGGCTGCAGCAGTGGCTACCTTTTGTTGTTCGGCTACGTGGTAGAGTTGAAACACTCTCTCACAACGCCTCAGCCACCATCGCGAGTTCTGGCTGTCAAACAAGGGAATCTCCATGCGCGGCATCAACGTTCCACTCTGATTCGAGCCTGGAGTTATGCCAGATCTCCTGATTCCCGCAACTTCCTCCATCAAAGGAGGCTCTGTTTCTAATTCAGCTGATCCTTCCGATCGGCCATTGCCTCCTATGTCGTTTAGGATTGGCTCCGAATGCTTTCTCGGAGGAAAATCCGGAGAGATTCGAACCTGCGTTTGGCGGGATAACATCAGCATAAACTGATGCATGTGATCATGGAGAGTTTGATTCTGCTCTCTCATTTGTTCTTCCAATCGAGCAGTTTGTGAACGACTCTCCTCTCGCCACACATTCACCGCTCCATCGATCCTTCTTTCCACCGAGCTTTCAAAGACATCCATCCGATTCTGCATCTCCGAGACCAATGCAGTAACTTGCTGGAGCTGCGTCTCCATATGTTTCATCCGAGTGCCTTCTGTCATAGCTCTTCCGAACGCCCAGGAAGTGCTCTGATACCAAATTGTCAGATCTCCGGATCTGATAAGAAGTTCGGCAGCAATTCTATTAGAATTGCGCGCGGACTAGGGGTGCTTAGGGTAAGAAAACGTGAGGGAAAGATAGAAATAGAGAAGGGAGAGAATTCAGAAGGAAACGAGAATGAGAGAAATGTGACTTTCAAATTGTAATTTCAGATGCTTTAGAAGAAAACAGCTGGCCTTATTTATCCTCCTCAAAGAGGCGCCAAACTCGGAATTGTATCAATGAAACAACCGCTAACTACCAGCTCCCAAACAAACTAATTCACCTGCCTAAACCAATATTACTACCATGCCCTCTTCGGAAATGAGTACTGCCTCTGCTACCGCCTCTGCCCATGACATGTTGGTGGAAATGGATGACTTAGAAATTTATTCTAAGTGTTTATAAAGATTTCTGGTTAGGACACTAGAAAAGTCTTTTTTTCCCTTTTCTTTTAAATTCATTTTTGCAGAATGAATTAAAAATTTGAACTTCTAAGTACGAATTATGAATTAAATTAGATTCGATCCGCGAAAATGAGTGCGCACACAAAGATATCATCTTGATAAACTAAACCAAACACAAGAGTTTAGGTGGAAAGGTGAGGCCACTAGAGGTAAACCTTCTAAGTGTTGTTTTGGAGAATCATCTCTAGTGAATTTGAGGAAAATAAATAAATGGAAATGAAAGGTTGAGCGAATGAAAGTTTTGAAAGCAAGATGTAAACCATAAGAGTGCGTGAGGGGCCTTTATGGTAAATGTTTTTTTTTTTTAAAAAAAACCCCAAATTTGATGTGGAAACACGCTCTAAAGAGAAGGGTGTTTCAAACTGCATCTAGTGAGATTAAGGTTTGTGATGATGATGATGATGCTTGATGCCACTTTCTGCCTCTTGTAATTTAGGAAGTGGGATAAGATATGGAAAGGGAGAAAACATCTTATCTCCCTATTGTGAACAAAGAAAACATCTTAAGCTTGTTTGGAAGTTCAAGAAAGTGGAAGAGAAAAGAAGGGGTAAATGGAAGAAACGTGGAAGGTGAAGGAGCTGATTTTCTTTAGTGGGATTGTGAACGATTAGCCTTTAATATGCCTCCTTCTGAGATGGTTTTCATGAAAGATAATTTTAGTTCAAAATTGACAACTTTGGTCAACTTAAAGACATGATTATCTCTCTTCTCTTCAAAATTTAAACATATAATATTTTGTTTTTCTATTTGGTATGTAAACTTTTTTCTATTACAACACGGAAATGTAGTGTCTGTACTCTAAAATACTAAATTTCCAGCACTTGAAATAACAATATATTAGTTAAAAAATGCATTGAAAGGGCGCAAAATTAAAGCGTTGCTCATGGGAAAAAGACATCCACAAAACTTAATAAAGAATTGAATCAAGGGACATATAACACTTCCAGCTCACTAAAAAGGGTAACAAGAACATTTCACTTAAAAGTAGAGAAAGAACTTTCAGAATTGCCACAATCTCTCATATTCCCTTATGAAAAACCTCCAATATTCTTCTACTAGGACAAGCTCCATCATAAGAAAGTAAAACATCCATAGTTGAAAGCTGGGAGAATTTGCTGGACTCCAAAAAATGATAAAAAAAAAAAAGCTCTAGACAGCACAAGCTACCAAGCAGTGAAGCAGCAAATGTTCGACCAACAATTTTGACATAATCTATGGAGCAAAGGAACCATCTCTTATTTTCCTTTATGAACAAAAAGGAAAATGATAATTGATAAAGTTGTTTGGAATTGTGAGAAAGGAGACGTGGAAATAAGAGAAACATAGAAGAAAAATAGAACACTATTGGGCTTTTTATCTTTGTTATTATTATTTTTTTTAGTACATTATCTTCTGTACCTGAGTTACACACATCTCTTGGTTTTCAAAAATTACGAAAACCTATTTTATTTCTAAATCTTTGTGATAGTTTATCCCAAATCATTAAGGAACTTTTTGTTGATTAATGGATGTTGACTTGGTCAACATATAATTTTTTTGTACTTCCTCAATCTATTCTTCTTCTTCATTGAATACAACACAATTTCCTTGCTACTGGTGCCTATTTGCAGGTCTTTTAGAACCCTGAAACCACACAAATTAGAAAAATGAAAACCACTGAACCCATAATAATCTATCAACATCATTCCACAAACCAAATAAATGAACTACATTTTTCATAAGTAGGCTACTAATAAAATACCATCAATTACTAGTTCTTTTCTTGTCATAACGTGTCAATCTCCCTTTGTTGGAGAAAACTTGGGCTTGAGACTGGTGGTTTTTCAACAACCAGTAGTAGATGTACATGAAATGATCGAGAGGGAGGATCTTGGGGGGATCAAATATTAAATAACCTCCAAGAGGCTAATTGCTTTTACATCTTAAGGTTTATCTCATCCTACCTATGAGGTGGAAAGTAACCCTCTTTTATTTTATAAAATATCCAAATATCGTAAAGAAATGGAAACTCATAAGCATGATTCCAACAATCTCATAACAGGGTTCAGACCATGACCTTCTAATTAGCTAGGCATATTATTGACATAGGAGGGCATTATGTTGTTACAATTCTTGAAGTATAGCATCCAAGATTGGAAAATCCACATGTTTGTTTTTTATTTTTTTTTCCTTGAGTACTTAATGATCAGTTCATTAACAGCCAAGGGAAGAACAACTAGGCATGGCTCCCCATCAGGAGAGGGACTTTACCTATTTGGTCCTTCTATGAGGTGCTTAGTGATGGAGGGGTGACTAGCTTTCGTTGGTAGACTATTTGGAGAGCTAGAGTGCTGTCCAGAGTGGCTCCCAGTGGTTTGATGGACAAGTTGTCTTATTTCAAGGCTTTTGGAGTTTCTTGGGTAATCCCTGCTTCAATATTAGATCTTTTTTCACACTCGGGCATGGAGTTGCCAAGGAGGAAGATTGGTACGGGAAAGTACTCCTTATGGTGTAAACTGGTGTATATGATGAGAAAGAACAAAAGAACTTTGAAGTGTTAAAAGAGTCCATTGCATTTTTTCCCTTAAAAGAAAAAAGAAACTGACTCTGATTCAATTCTATAAGGGAGCACTTCTCCTTTCCCTTGAAGATAGTCAGATTTTGTTGTCATTTTGCTTTTTATAGGATTAGCCCCTTATCCTTTCTTTAGTTGTAAAAAAGGAAAATTGTAACATGACTGCTGATTGAACAATATTAATAAGAAATCATTTTGTTTTGAGTCCATGATCATCCAGGTGTATAACATAATGATAAAAAACTGTTAGTTCTGTGGCACTTCTCTACATTATGGTGGGTGAAGTTCATTTGGGTTGGTTTGTTTTAGATTTATGCACTTATTTATTTTTTGAATCTCTGGGCTCCATTGGTGAAATAATATTTTACATGAGCTCATCACTTGATTGATATGATCTTTATTCTCTTTGGCAGACCATATTCTTTACTGAGTTATATGCTTCAGAAACCTGGAAGCTGGTGGAGCGACTTGTTAACTATCTTATTTACAAGGCAAATATTCTTAATCTTCAGCAAATGGATGGAGTGGATATATATTTGTTTAGGGTTGCTCGTTTGTGTTAACCACAATGGTTGACACAATTGTACTTTTTTTTGTTATATTCTTGGTTGCCCTTGTGGTTTGTTTTCTTTTCTGGGTTGTTGTCATAGATGATAACTCATAATGAAATGTTTGGATTCTTGCTCTTGGGAAGTTGAGTTATTCTTTCTCTTAATTATGAAGTGAAAAGCAGAAAATAATCAATTTTTCCTAAATAACCAATTGAACATGACCTAACAAAATGATAATATTTCAAAATCAAGTAACCAGCATAGACATACATCATTTGCATTTTTGAACTTTTTTGCACAGCATTGAGACAGGTGAAGGATTTGGGGTTTTGACTTTTGCCTTCATTAGGGGAAAACTAGAGCTAAACTATTAAATGTAAAATAAAAAACCAGATTGCCTAGAGAAAAAAAAATTCTGATTTGGGTGTTGGTTGGGGGTGGGTTGGGGTGGTGCTTTATGGAGCTAAAATATATATCATAATACAACCAAGAACTTAAACCAACATATATGTTGCTTTGTACTAATATTATGAAGCAACACAAATTTATTACATTACCCATCAAACATCAAATTTTGGGACAAACCTCCTACCAACCTGAAAATTCTTAGAAAGGTTTAGCATTTGGAAAGAGCTTTATCTACTATCTATGTACACCTTCATTTTCAGTGTAAAATGTATTAATATGGATAAATTGCTGCTTGTTCTCTTAGTAACATAATCTTTATTCTTGTTTAACTACCATCTGCATATTGGTGACCATTGAGCAGGGAACATTTCTTCCCTTGATTGTCCCTCCTACTATATTTCAAGTATGTCTATGGTCCACATGGCTGATTATCCTCTGTTCATTAAAGGTATATGAATTATTTTCATAGATGTAATTGGATTTTATGGACCTAATTGGCTTATAGTTCATGCTCTCATGATTTTTACAATATACAGATGTTTCAAGCTTTGGCTAGAGATCGACTAGAACAGTTGAATGCATCTCCTTCTGCAACTCCATGGACGTATTTTCGTGTATATTCTGCATTGTTGTTTGTCATATCTAGTGACTTGCTCTGGTACTGCTTAAAACTTCTAATCTTTTGCAAGCTTATTGCAACTTCTTTTTGGTCTTAATTACCCTTGATTTTGTTGTAGAAAAATAATTGATTTTAGAAATTTCTATTTCATGCATTATGATGTTGAAAGTTGAAATGCATTATAAAGAAAACATCAGCTCTGGATTTTTGAATAAATGTGTGTGATGTAAACAACTCACCTTTTGGAAACAAAAAAAGTTGCTATTGGAAAGAAAAAGTTATAATGATTAAACAAAGCTACATTATTGCAGGAAGAAGAGATTCAGAAACTTGTTTTGGTTGTGCCCATGAGTACTTGTCTTCTTATTTGTGTTTCTTGTTCCTTATATCTAGGAAAGATCATTTTTTTTCTTTTAAATCAGAAAAAGCCTTGTTTAAAGCTTACTGGTAGAATAAGCAAAATTTGATTTCCCTGAGGAGCCAGAAATAATTGCTCATATTACATATCATCTTCTTAGGAGGTATATTCTTGGGAGTTCAGTATTCTGGCTCATCTGTAATTGCATTGCATTAAAACGGGAACAGTTGAGCTAGGGCACTTGAGAGTTAATTATTTTTTTGTGTATAATTGTTGGATTAACACAGAACAGTTTAACAGGAAATAAAACATCAGCAATTTTTTGAACAATAAGAAAAAAAAAAAAGATAAAGCACAAAAGTACTTGAAAGAAGAAAAAAAGATAGAGCACAGAATTACTAACAGAATTGATCAAAAGTTATATATTTCAGCAACATGTCAAAGTTAGTTTTATTCTTTTCTCAGTTTCAGTAATGGCAAGGATCACTGACCTCCAACTTTATGTTTTGAGGGTTCTGTTTTCCTTGTTGGGTGGGTGTGGGTGGTGTTCCTTACTAGCCAACAGGAATTGATAGATCTTGTGTATTGTCAGTAGCAAAATTTAAGTGATATTTTCATAAAGTATGTATGATCAAGTGTTTGATAACTTATTTGTGCTTTAATTATCATATAGTTAGAACAATGTTCTAGAAGAAATCCAAATCAAGTAGGAGTAGGCAATATATTAATTCCGACTTTAATCATTTAGAAGTTGTGAATGGTGATTGTTGAATTTTATCTCTTTCTGACCACATAGTTAGTGTCCAGGATAGTTTTTTCTCAAGTTTTCATTTACTCCCGAAAGTGTTAAAAATATGTGATTATTCTCTTTTTGTCTTACTATATTTCTACATGCAGGATAAAGATGTGTCTGCTGATGCACAGAACATTAGAATCGCATGTGTTTCTGTTGTTATTCTTTGAGCCTCTTAGTATTGCTTTTGAGACCTTACAGGTAGTCTTGCTGGGGATTTTTTATTCATAACAGTTGATCTTTGTAAATCCATTACTTTTTCCCTGTGGAACATGCAATAAACTCAAGTTATTCTTTCTTCTGCAATATGTCTGTAGGCTATTGTAGTGCATGGTTTTCAGTTGCTTGATATATGGCTTCTTCACTCGGCAGGGAACAGCTCCAACTGCCATATGTCTAAACTCTTTGATATATCTGCTTCAGGTAGTTCTTAACCAACAATATGTACATGTGTATATTTGGTTTTCTTTTTATATAAGTAATACTTTATTTTTCTGTTAGTAGGGGTTTGTGGATTCTCAGGCTCTCTGGTTGCATTGCTTATCTTTATCTGCCTATTGCTCCCAAAAATGATGAAAATGTACTGGTTTTTCCTCTCATAATCCCTCAAACCAAATATTTCATGGTCATGCAGAGAAGATGTCTTGTCAAGCTTTGTCACTGTAAACGTGACTATCTTTTTCCTTTTCCTATAAACACAAAAGCCATCTTAATAAACAGTTAAAACATGTTAAGAAAAACATCTTATCTGGTCAGAAAGAGGAAAGAGTTGGCCGGGAAATGTGAAGGTGAAAATTGGGCTTTTTCTTTGTATGAGTAGTGAAAACTTGGGCTAAGGAACATGAGAATGTGGGTCTGGCTCTTAACTTATACACTTTGTGTAGACAATGCCAAATGTCAACTCAGAATGGCATATGGGCTGAGACAGTTCAAGAGCAGCTTGTAGAAACATGAAATAGGCTTCACCCATTGTCTTCGATCTATGAACTCCTTGACCAAATTTATAATTTTCTACCAAGGGTGTTATTGTCACTGTCCAAAGCAATTGAAGCTGCACTTAGCCATCTATGAAGGCATTGGTTGCAGATGTGAACTTTTAAGGCCATCCAACCACTCATTTCATGGTTGGGCGAATTGACCAATGAGAGTCCAATAACTCAAGGATGAGTTTTTTCCTATTGGGGGCAATCTATTAGAATTATGACTTATGGTGATTCTTTTCTTTTGTCTTATTTGTTTTAATTTTGATTTAGAACTTAGCTTTCATCCTTTATTTTTTTATTTATAATTTGCTTTGATTGATTTTTCTTTAGCCTACAAATAAGTTTTATGGATGTGAACATTAACTTGGAGTTATACATTGAGATTTCTTCCCTTTGCTTCCCTGCTGAATAAATCCCTCCTTCCCAAATTCTCCTCTCTTTGTAGTCTAAATAAAAAATCCTAGTCATAGAGAAACACCAAAGTTACAAAGTGTTTCCAACTTCAATCAACATATTGTTAACACTGATATGATGTGCCTGACATGTAAATTGTTGTGTCCCACTTGCCATCACCTATACGTGCACCACATGTTGTGTGCCACATGTTTGGATTTGTCCAATAAGTATATTTGTTGGATATGTATTGAATGTAGTTATCAAACTTATGGCCATTCTTCACACTATGGGCAATTGCCTTCTACATTAACTATGCAAAAACCATGGTGATAATTATGGGAATTCTTGATGCTGCGCATTATGTTTGTTGGATATACATGGAATGAGGTTATCAAACTTTTCATTCTTCAGAGTACGGGTAACTGCCTTCTACTTTAACTCCACAAAAACTATGGAGATACTTATGGGAATTTTTTGTGGTGCATATAAGGCCTCTTTTTCCTATGCTGAGGTTGCTTGACATGTCTGGTCAATAAAGGACACAGTTCTTCATTCTTTTTCTTTAAAGCTTTAAACATTGGTGGTAATTTCAAATTGAACTTTTTTTCTTTTTGTTGGTGGGTAATCTTGGCAACCTTTATCTATTTGTTAATCTTTCTAAAGTTGAGGCTTGCCATGATTTTACCCCAGTTGTTTGTGTTCTATTGTTATTGTTGTTACTGCTGTTTCTAAAGGTCAAGGTCATCCCCGATTCTGCTGTGGATTAGATTTTTTATTTTTTGTTCTTATTGAGGACTGCAGGTTCCTTGTGGGAATGGAAATGCATTCTTAGCCGGAACTTGGGTTTTTTTCTGGATATGATGACATTGTTGATGGCGCTTGGTCATTATGTACATATTTGGTGGCTTCATGGCATGGCGTTTGATCTTGTGGATGCAGTTCTTTTCCTCAATATACGCGTAAATGATTTTCTATTTCTTTATTCTGATAAAACATTTGTTTGACTTGGTTGTTCTGATATCCAGTTTCATTTTTGTTTTGATTATTCTTTTACTTAATATATTTTGTGACAGGCCTTGTTAGGTGCAATTATAAAACATATGAAAGGATTTATTAGATTGAGGATAGCTTTAGGTGCCCTTCATGGGGCACTTCCTGATGCAACATCTGAAGAGATACGAGCATACAATGATGATTGTGCTATCTGTAGGGTAAGCTTACTACTTTGTCCATTCCTATGTCTATTTGATTTATCTATTTGTCTACAATCTTTGATGGATGGCTAAATTACAGGAACCAATGGCAAAAGCTAAGAGACTATCTTGTAATCATCTTTTCCATCTAGCATGTTTAAGATCTTGGTATGACCTATATAGCTTATTGTAAATGCTATTATACTTGCCAAAGTTCAGATTTAAGAGCTGATACTGACTGTTCAATTTTAGGATGGATCAAGGTTTAAATGGGAATTATTCATGTCCTACTTGCCGAAAACCACTTCATATGGGCAGATCTGAAGATGAAGCAAATCCCCGCACAGTAGATGTTTCAACCGATGAGCAACTTGCCCTTCAATTAAGTTCTGTCCTTGACCCACATAATCCTCCCGGTCATACTGTTCCCACACAATTTTTCCCCAATCAGATGCAGGATGCTATAGAAACTGGTGCTCGGAGGTTTGTGTCCTCAGATCTAATCTGTATAATTAGTCCACGCTGGATATCATTTCACAAAGTGGATTCTTGTTGCTTATGGCTCAAAATGGTGAACCTCTTTTAAATAAGTGTAGCAATTCACAATTCATTGGTTTCCTTGGTGTTCCATCTCATATCCTCTTTTCTTTTTTCATATTTTCATTTTTAACTAGTTTGTATGCATTTTTCTACTTTGAGAGTTATCAAAACAATGTGTATATCTGGAGTGGTTTGTGTTTACTTTGGCTTGACTTTATACTTTATGTAGGAGGAGAGGACTGGATTCAACTAGGTTACGTAGTTGGACTGGTCAAGGTCTAGATGCAGCCGATCCATCTACTGGTAGCAGACCGGTTGGACTGGGGAGAGTTCAAATGATGATGAGACGTCTTGCAGCAGTTGGAGAAACCTATGCCCAAACTACCCTTGAAGATGGTGCTTGGAGCCTTTGGCCAATAGATCCATCTCAGCCTGGTACATCCAATTCACCTGTTGCTGCTGGTTCTGCAAGATACCCTGGAAATGTGGGTGGTTTACACATGACAGTTGCCTCAGAAGCTGAAAATGATAATATATCAAATATACTTGCCATGGCTGGAACGGTGCGGGAGGTACTTCCACACATTCCCGATGAACTAATTTTCCAGGTATTTGTTTGAGTAAAGTTGTGGTCTTTCTCTCGTTGATTGCATGCATTTCTAAGAGACCCTACACTTCTTTTCACGGAACTTCTGGCCATTTGTCCTCTGGGTTATGATGCACCAGTTTAGAATTTCTTTAGTTTCTTTAAAACTAAAAGGGGATCTCGTCCCCCCTTCCTCTCACTTGTCGGTCTGTTTATCACTGCCTGTTTTCTTGATGTTATTATATAAAATTGTAGTACTGAGTTTACATGAGGTGTAAACTCAGTATGTTTGAAGTAATAAAACAAAGCCCAACTTTTGAAGTATTGCTTGGTTAGTATGTTTCCTTTATAACCTTTGGGTTTCCTTGAGCATTATATATATCCTGTTAAATTAGGACCAGATCTAGGTAGTGTTTCATTAGCTACTTTGAGAGCCACACTTGCAAGAGTCAACATGACTATGTCTGCAGCTTTTTATAGGTAGACGGAATTTGCCCATTAGTACACTCTGCAAACTCACTGGGCATGAGTAGTAACTCAAAAATCATGTGAGCCAGGTGAACACACAGAAATTTGCGAGTAGCGTCACCCTTAAAAGACATTTGAACTCTAATGGTAGAGCAATCCATTATGGTCTTTTAGCAGGCCAACCCTTGAGGTGGACAAGGTTCCTTTAACTAGATGGGGAAGGTTCCTTGTGCAAACTTCATGGTTCCTTTTGTTAGAACTCTCTACTTGGTTGGAAACTAAAATGTACCAAAATGTTGCAGGATTTGCAGCGTACAAATTCTGTCACAGTTACTGTGAACAATTTGCTCCAGATGTGATTACCAATGACTATTTTTGTTGTCGTGGTCCATGACCCAAAGCACTCAAAGTGGAGGATGGCCTAAGAATTTGAAGACTCTGGAGACATACTGCTAGTGGTTTGTAAACCTCGACCTTGCTGTCTGATGAATGTCCACAAGCTTTAATTTTCATGTCTGTATATGAAGGCAAACCATACACCGGAAGAGAAATAACTGTATAAATATATCCTGTCTTTATTATTATTATTATTTTGTGTTTTATGGGATTCTTTTAGGGGGTTGAATAACATGCTGTAAACGTAAGCATGGCCAAATTTCTATTAAAGTGGTTCACAACTTGTAAAATATGAATGTTGTAGACAATGGGATAATGGTCCATCATCTTGGTCTTTTTTCTCTTGTAATTTATCTGGTACATGTAAGGATAATGCTTACGGTTTGATTTAGTGAAATTTTCAAACTTGCTAACGTGTCTAATGTTAATAAATATTAAAATTTATTTAAAATACTTAAAAAATACTAAGCTCCGGGTTCTGGGTTTCCTAATTTTTTACTTTAATATATATATATTTCCAATTATCGTGGATTCATTTGCTCTCATTCACATCACATGGCCCCCAAAATAGAAAGAAACCGCCGCAGAGACAACGGCGCCGATCCACTAGCAATTCTGCCACGGGTTTATGCGACAAATTGACTTTGATTCTGTTTCTGATGCATTAAACTATTCTTTTTTTCTTTTTTCTTGAACTTACCATGAAAGAGAAAGTAAAACTTATTAAGGTAAGGTGAGTAATTTTATGAAATAGTTTGCGAAAATATTATTATAAAAAAATATCATTAAGTCAAATGGTAACAACAACCTTTTTACCTTTGAATTTCGTAGTAATTGTCGGGATTGGGAATAAGAGCAAGAGACACGGAGCCACACTGAAGCATGAAATGTTGAGACCAAACCCAACAGACAACAAATTTAGTTAATCGATAGATGGAAACAATTAAATGGAGGTGTGTGCGTGCGTGCCTGCCTGTCTTGGCTTCCGTTCTCACTCGCCTGCTTCTGCTTGTCTGCGACAAACTTTCATGCTAATTTTTACTTATATATATATTTCTTCGATAAAATATTGTTACAAAACTAATATACTATTAACATCTAATTGAGTTTCTTTTCTCTGCAGCAGCCAAAGGGGGAACAAGGAAGATTGCCATTGATCTCGATCTCTTTTTGGCTCTTTACCACACATTGACTTGTTGCGGGGTCTATTAGGCCGCCTCTTTTTGACTCTAATTGGAGCACCTGAATTTAATATATATATCATTCTGTACTATAGAAATATATATATATATATATATATATATATAGTATAAAGTTATTCTTGCAAATTAAGTCGAGGAGGTATGTATATATATTAATATACATCCATCCAAGCCCTTTTACATGTACTGTTGTTTCCTGCAATTTAGAAGCTTTTAGATCCTTGATCTGATAATATCATGTCCACCATGATCTCTTCTATTTTCATCTTCTCCCTTTACTTTTCCCTGCGTGCATGCGATGCCCGGTTTGTCATCAATGGAGCTGGTTTCAGCAGCAGGCTGTTTCATTCTCCAATCAAGGTTGGTGCCACGCATATATGCATGCATGCATCCATCCTCATATACATATATATATATATACATATATATATATATTTCTTCGCAAAAAATAAGGACAAAAACTGCATTCGGATACATTTGCATTTCATTTCAATGTTCAAGACGAGAACTGGCTTCTTCTGGTAACATTGTATTAGAAATAAATCTAAATGAACGTGTGGTCGCAGCAGGTGTTTGAGAAGGTGAATATCAGCAACACGGGTTCGAGTCGAGTGGGATTAAATGAAAAATGGAAGGAAATGGAAGAGAGAGAAGATGCAACAGCCGCTGCTGCTGCCGCAAAGCCTCTCGTTTCAGTTTCTTCTAATAATAGGCGGCAGAAACATGATCGTCCTGCTGGCCCAGGCCTTTTCTCCGACTATTCTCGGCCGAGGACTCGGCCGCCCTCTCACAACTGATACTAATTTGATGATTTTTTCGTTCTTCCCTGACTTTTGTTTTTGATTATCTAGATAATTAAGATCTGTAAAAACAATTATATATATATTAGAAAACTAGGATCATCGACTCTTTTTTCTCACCCACAAGCATGACACCCCAATTAGACTAGCTAGTCAACTAATAATATGCTTACAGTGTGAGAGTGAAGATGAAGATTGAGCCATATATATATGATGCTCCATGAAGGTTAATTCTTCCATCACATGCTTCTAATCAGTAAACTGACCTATGTTAACCCTCTAAGTAAAAGTTTACATTTACATTTTATTGTAGTATTTTCAAATTCATACAACTAAAATTTCTAGCACGGGTTGTGGGTTTGGCAGCAAGTAAGATCATCCACCTTCATCTCTAAATTGACAATTGTAAAGCCAAAAGTAACCTGTATATATAATATAGTAAAATATCAGTAATTAAAGCAATTTAACAGGTGAGTTGGAGATAAAAAAACAGCTTAATTATAGAATTATATATATCAAGTCTAGTTTGCACATGCATGCATAAATTCAAGAAATTAATTAAGAAAATTTAATTCTAATTTTATAATTAAAGACTTCCTAAGCTTTTATGTTTCAAAACATCATAGTATTTATTTTTAAAAAACTTAAGAATATTAAAAATAATTTTTTTTAATTTATTGTATAAAGTTAAAAAATTAAAAACTGAGTTATCAATTTTTTAATGAGAGATTTAATTATTTAATAAAAAATTAAAATTATAAAACAAAAAAAATATTTTCAACAGCTGAACAATCCCTTAGCTTAATTAGCTTTTCATTCAATTTGGAAATTGGAAGGTTGCGTGACAACGAAGGCTTCTTAGTTCTTATTCTTAATCCTCAAGCTACCACCAAGAAGCTTCTGAAACAAACTAATTAATAAGAAACTAACGATCTGATGAAGAAGAAAATGAACAGAAGAAGCTTGCTAATTAACAAGAACACTGGAGACCATGAGGGAGCGCCTTTCCACAGGCACTGAGAAGCAGATTCAACGAAAGCGGGACTTTCAGATTGATGCCCAGAACGTTGGCTTTGATGGCGACGCAGGGGCAAGCAGAAGCCTTGACGTCGACCAGTTCGATCAGCGAGTTGCAGCACGGGTGGGTTGGCATCGTAATTTGTGACGACCGCCTCTCCGACCAGTGAGCCCAGCAAATTGGAGCAGGGGTCCCAGTTGCAGGGCGTTCCTGGGACAGGTTTGAGTGGGCGGAGAGGCTGAAGAGAAGAGAAGATTACGAGGTTTAGGAAGACGAGAATGGCGGCTAATTAAGATTGAGGTTCTTGAGGTCATTCATGTCTCGACGAAGAAGGATGAAGCAATGTCTGATTGATAATGTAATTTTGGATGAATTATTGAAGAGTAGATGCAGAGTAAAGCTTTATTTATTTTTTTTTTTTTGGGAAAAACAAAAATCTGTATTTTTTTTTATAAAATTTAAAAAAATTAATTGTAAATTGAATTGTGATAATCGATATATACGTGAACGTGAATATGCTATGTCATAATTATACTGAATATTTGGGCGTAGAGATTTATTGGGTTAATTCAAAGGTCGTGTCTCTTGAAATAATGGTCACAATCCCTCATAACACGTCCCACAAAATTGCCTAACTGGAAGAACAGAATCCAATCCATTATTCATACGGTGGAAGGCCAGATGCAACACCCCCTCCTAAAGAGATGGCAGGCCCATACGCAAACTTGCAAAAGAAACTCCTGGAACTCGAATCCGATCTCCGTCGTCTCTTCAACCTCTCGCCAAACTCTCCTTACCGACAACCCCTCTCTGACGACATCCACCAACGCTTCCTCTTCTTGAACAAACGCTTCATCGCGGAGACGGCCTCCGGCCCCCTTTCCCATCCCCACCAAATAGACCACTTGCTTGTACGATTCCAGGCTGACTTCCAAAGCTTCCATGATTGGCTCCACCGTACAACTTCTGCCTTGGACCCTCCATTCGATGCCACATCCCAGTGTTTTTGCACCGAATCCTGCCTCAAAGACGGTGATGAGGGGTGGTTAACTGATGTAGGTTCGCCGGTTCATCATGAAGAGGCTCAAAGCAATTTTTCTGATCCAGTGGTGGAGGAGAAGGAACCGATGGAGGCAGCGGCGATTACGACGGAGGGTAGTGGGAGGGAAGAGAGGAGAGTGAAGGCCTGGGTGAAGAAGTGGTTTTGGAAGAATTGTGCGGTTTTGGGAGGCGGAATGGCTGTGGGCGCAGCGGTGATGGGCTTTGTGATGGTAAGGCTTTCTGGTTGTTTCTGTGAGATGAAACTTCAAGGCGGTCTCATCCCTACTTAGAATCACGTCATCATATTGACATTATATATGTCTAAGTCTAACCATTTTTTTTTTGGACATTATATTTATTTGCAGTATATTTTGCACTTGTACCACTTTTAAGTTTGAATTAATTACATTGATTGTTACAGTAACAAAATTTTGACATGTTATTGTAATAGCTTAAAAATGAAAAATGATGGTAATTCATCCCTTCTTTTATAGCCCACTTGTAAAAAAAAAAAAGGTGGTGTTGTTATATGTGATTATTATATATTAGTAATTTGTGTTGTTATCATTGTACTAGCTATAATAATTTACAAGTGTTTATGTCTTGTAATATTCAAAAGTATAAATTATTTAAGTATTATATATACTTGTATTAATATTGTAGCGATCTTGTTATGTTATTTATGTTAGATAACTCTTATGATATCCAATGTGACTTGTAAGAGAGTGTGTGTAAGTTCCACACTCTCATGAATCTATAGTTCTTCCTTATTTTGTTTGTGTGTCTGTCTGATGCGAATAACATAATAAAATTAAATATTATAATAATTAAAATTAATTTTGTTATAAAATAAGACTGAAGAATAAAATAGAAAATAAAGCTACAATTATACTCCATTAACTTTCTAAATAAATATACAAAAATGTCAAATCATTAAAATAATATATATAAAATTTAGAATAATAAAATATGACATTGAGATAAACAAAAAATGCTATATCCACTAATTAATATTCATTTCATATGAACAAAGTTAAATTAATATGATGATTGGAATAAACAAAAAAAATTTATTTCAAAAAAAACCTTGATTTTCTTGATTAAATGAAATAATACATGGGGTTGAGAATGATTGGGTTTAAAGCTTTGTTTCTTATAATAATTAGTATGCATCCTTTAACATCATTAAATGACAACAAAGTGAACAGCAGCCATCATTCAAAAGCTTCCCCCTTAAGTCAAACTGGCAGAGAGAAGGGCAACGTACAAAATTCTCCTCTGGGAACATGGTTCTTCCCCCGCATTTGCTTGAGAACATCTTGGTGGGGGGCGGACATTTTGGTCCATTCACCCATTTGAATACCCGCGCCTGTGCTAGTATATAATAGAAAACCTGAAAACAAATAGAATAAGAGAATGCGGATGAGGGGTTGATACGAGGGATAGATAATCAAATTTGGCTAAAGGTAAAATCAGCCCTCTCATTTCACCATTTAATTATTTAACTTTCTTAACTTAAAGAAGAACCTATTAAATCTCTCAATTTCTAATTTTGAATCAAGTAAATACTTAGGTCATCGCATGTGTTACACACGTGATTAAGGTACGTGTAACACTTTCATCTTCTTCTTCCTTTCTTCTCGTCGTCAATGACCGTCGCAGCTGCAGTACCATATTCTTCTTTTTTCTTCATTTTTCATCTTCTTCTTCCTTTCTTCTCGTCGCCAATGATCATCGCAACACCATCATCTTCTTCTTTCCTTCCTTCCTTCTCGTTGCTAGCGACCGCTGCAACACTATCATCTTCTTCCTTTTTTCTCGTTGCCAACGACCGCCGCAACACCATCATCTTCTTCTTCCTTCCTTCTCATTAGCCACCTGCAACTCGTTGCCTCTTTCTCGCTCTCTCTCTGTCAGTGGTTGTCAACGGCGTGGGAGGTGTCAACTGGGGTCGAGGGGTTTTCGATAGCAGCGGCTGGGCATGGGGCGAGCAGATCTGAGCCGATGGCATGGGAGGCGAGCTATCACTCGCCTTCCTCGTGCAGTGGCCAGCTATGGCGTCAGGGGAAGAGGGCGTAGGAGTCGATTTGGGTCGGGGGGTCGGCGATGGCATCAATTGGGGTTGATGGGTGGGCAGGCGATCGTCTTCTTCCTCTCTCTACCCCTCTCTCGCTCTCTCTCTATCATTTCAGGGGGCTATTTGTCATCACCAGTTGCCGACCTCTTTATCTCTTGTAAATCTAGACACGTGGCATGTTTCCATTGGCTTGGTCAATGTGGGGCTCACATCAGACTGCGTGTGTAACTCACACGCGATTCTTGCTACACTAAGATATGTAGCTGTTATAAAATTAGTAATTAATGTACTTAATAGATTTAAAATTAAAAATTGAAGGACCTAATAGGTTCTTGTAAGGAGGCTAAATGATTAAATGGTGAAAGGCGAGGGGCTGATCATGCCTTTAGCCAAGGGAATTTGGCAACAAATGTATAATGTATGTGATTACAAGGTGGGGGTCTGGTCCAATGAGGTATGGTCACATAAGAGTAAGGCCAACGGCTGGCTATCTCTATATTGCAATTTAGCACAAAGAACAAACTGAAATGACTTTCTTGGATCCTGTGACTGTGAGGGACAATGGTCACTGTTGAACAGATTTATCAAATTGTTCGGCTAACGATTAAAGGAGCAGGCATGATGAAAAAGTAGAGAGGGAAAAGAAAAGGAGAAGGAAATTTAATAAAACAAAAGTATATATATATATATCTATATATATTTTTTATAATTATTTTAAAAATTTTATTATTTGATAATGGGTGATATGATTGTATTTTATTAGGTGGACATGGAAAGGGATAGTTTTTTGGGACAACAAATCTCGACTCTATTGTAAGAAGGGGTGTGGAGAAAGGTGAAATACTATTGGGAGCGATTTTGTTATGTTATTGGTCCATTGTTCGACACAGATAACATACGGGGACTGTTACCTACAGAGCTCAGTAGGCTTAGAAGTAGATAGAAATTTTAGTAGAATTTGAAGAAGGAGAAGGAGGAGGAGGAGGAATAGTGGTGTGGTGGAAGTATTACTAGTTTCACACTCTCGCGCTCTCTCTCTCTCTCTCTATTTCATAGCCAAAAGAACCCACCGAAGAAACTAATAATCATGAAACACCCTCTGCCCCCAACACTCCAAAAAAGCAATTCTCTCCGCCATCAAAACCTTCCATCCCTTAAATTTGCTTCTCTCCAAAGAACCCATTTCTCAAACACAACCCACCAAAAGCCATGAACCACTACCGCCCTTCTTCTTCTCCTTCTCCTTCTTCTTTCCCTCTCTTTCTCACCACATTTTCAGTTTTCTTCTTTCTTAGAATATTACTAGTCTTCTCCTCCACCACCGCCGGTGCCGTTCCCCTGCAGCTCTCCGCCCTCCTCTCCCTGAAATCCTCCACCAACCCCCCCCCCCCCCGGCATGAACATGAACTAGTTCAAAATGAATTCCAGATTATCTCTTAATTAGATGATAGCCTCAATCTTCTAATTCAACAGTGTGATACTTCTAAGTACATAACTACTCGACAAAAGTTCTGAATGAATCCCTTTACTTGTTTGTTTGATTCTTAATTAATTTATGTCTTGGATTGGATATGATTCCTGCCAGCTCTTTCTTTTATTATGGTTCTTAGGCATATATATGCACAAGGCTTTCTAATTAAATCTCCATCACATCAGTGGACATGACTTCAAAATGGTTATTTGATCCACAATTCTTGGCTTAATATATAACCCAAATAATTAAATATATCAAATTAATACAAAACAGATGAAAGCTAACAAGAAATTAGAGAAATATCTGAAGAAAATCATGCAATTACAGGAACTGAACTTAGGATCTAAGCGTTACATGCACCTCTGACTTGTCGCTGGCTAAACCAAGAACCACTTCATTATATGTAGCTGGCAACATCCGTTTGCAAGGTTTGAGTTAAATAATAATAATAACAATGTGAGAATTTAGAGAAAGGAAGACGAAGTAGAAGAGATATGTAAAAGGGGCGGTGGATATGTTTGAGGTTGTAGTTACAATTAATGTATGTATGTTAAGAGAGGCGGTGGATATGCTCTGGATTATACAAACATCCTCAAACCCTAACATTAATTCCAACCTCCATTACTAATTACTCCTCCTACCTAGCATCCATCATCATTATACAGAAACCAAACTTTCATCTCATAACGTTCTGTTGCTCACTATATATATATATTATATTATATTATATTTTAAGATTAGATTTATGGTATTTCAAACCATATATATTCTGTAACCTTGACCTCTTCTTTTCTTTTTCCTTTGGACGGCTTGCATGCCCAAACTCTTAAATGTGGGCACTCCTCGCAACAACTCAATTATAACTCTCTTGACCTGTTCATTTTTTTATTTTTTCAAATTTAATATGCCACATATTATGTATATAATATAACAATAATAATAATAAATTTTAATCTCACTGAATAGAGTCATTCTTAATATGCAATAATAATTATATAACTATGTGTACATACGTATGCATTGGGTACCCGTTAAATAGGACAATCGTGTGAGGGAAAAAGTTGAAACTACCACCTTACTAATTTTGTGAACCCATAAATTACCAATTAACAACGTCAGCACGTGAGTACTAAAACGAAAAAATAAATAAATAAACCGGGTTTGGCTTTTCTTGGAATGAAAGGGTTACTTACTGGAATCCCAAAAGGATATGGCAAATCCCGTTGCTGTGATATGCATGTTCAGTTTCAGCTCCCTCACATCAGCCGGTCACTCTCAATCTCACAGGATTACATTAATTAATTAATCTTAAACTTTGGGTTAGCGAGCACTGGCGGTGCAATATCTTGATTCTTGAGAGAAGAAAGAGAACAGTTTAATTAAGGGTAGTTGACTTTGGTGTGTGTATATATCCTATATATATATATATATATGAGTAACGTGCATTTTGGGGAGAGACAGAGAAATGAAGAACAATCAGGTGACAGTACTGCTAAACAGTGGCACAACCATACCCATCATGGGTTTTGGGACTTTCTCTTCTATGAATGACAGAAAGGAAACCAAGCAGGCAGTTCATATGGCTCTCCAGGTATATAGTATTCTTATTCCTCCCTCTAATTGTGAATTTGCATGGGAAACGGGTTAAGTAAGCAGTGGTTTTGCGGCGTATATGCAGATGGGATACAGGCACTTTGATACAGCAAGAATATATGGGTCTGAACCTGCAGTGGGAGAGGCCTTAACAGAAGCAATTCATGGTCAGATGATTGACAGGGAAGACATCTTTCTCACTTCCAAACTGTGGAGCAGTGATCACCATGATCCCCTCTTTGCACTCAACCAAACTTTAAAGTAAGTATATCTATGCTTCTATGCATCGTATCTTTTATAATATAAAAAGGTATTTTGTGTAACATAAATAGTATATTATACAATATGAATATTGATCTCTATATATTACACATTAAATGGTATTCATATTGTACTGTACATTAAAATTTTATGCTGTATAATACATCATTTATGTTATACAAGATAAACATACACAATAATTCAAGAATAGTATTATTTCACAATTACATAATTAGACTCCCTCAACTTCACACTTCGAACAAATTCATCACTATATTTTAATTTTTGACATCACTACTACTAAAATTTAATTTTTATTATTACTATTTTTTTATTTTTATCAACTTCTATTAATAAAGACCTACACAACATACATTAACACAAACTTAAAAATTATTTAATGTTAAAATTAAGATAACTCCCACAATCAAGTAATTTTCAAGTTTATATTAATATATATAATGTTGTAATTTGACCAAGAATTAAAAAAATATATATAATACAAATTAAAATTTAATAATTATAATAACAAAAATTAAAATACATTAATTAACTTATTATGAAGCATCAAACTCAAACATTATATCTTGTCTTGGACCTATATTTAATCACTTTGGCTGGATTTGATGACAAGAGACTCTGGTTTCAGTGTTTATGCATAATATGGCAACTTGGAGATTGCAGATCCGAAATGATTCGGGTCAGCTATTTTGTTCTTAAGGGTTGGAGATTTGGGTAGACTTAAAAAAAAAAAAAAAATTAAGGATTCGGAATCCATGCAGATTTGGGGTTTGTGCTTTGTAGAGGAACGAGGAATCTCCTTTTGTCCCATGTTTCAAGCAAAGATATGATAGATTTATGTGTACTTACATATTAAGAATTAAAAAGTGACATTTTTTATACAGATACTAATAAAGATATCATTTTTCTTAAAGGCTTTGTTAAAGGGCTTCATTATATTAAATGTACCCCAATCTTACTCATTTGAGAGTTAATGTAAGGTTAGATGCCCAAGTAGAATTGATTTTTGGCCTACCCTTCTTATCAATTATTTAGTGTAACCCATGGCATGGCATTATTAACGTTGTAGGACGTTGGGGATGGAATATGTGGACATGTACTTGGTGCACTGGCCAGTGAAGTTAAAGCCTTGGGCAACTTATGCAGTCCCAAAGGAAGATGACTTTGAAAGTGGACTGGGCTTGGAGACAACATGGGCCGCCATGGAGAAATGCTTGGATATGGGCCTCTGTAGGTCCATTGGTGTCAGTAATTTCTCTTCCAACAAAATCCAACACCTCCTGGACTTTGCTTCTGTCCCTCCTGCTCTCAATCAGGCAAGCAGCCGTAGCCTCTTCTTCTTCTTACTGTACATTCAGTATTGAATCACAAATTACTGCATTTAAGATGTATTTTTTACTGTATGTTCATTTCCCTGCTGCTGTTGCTTACTACAGGTGGAAATGCATCCAACGTGGAGGCAAAGAAAGCTGATAGAGGTATGTGGGGACCACAACATCCATGTAAGCGCTTACTCACCGCTTGGGGGGCCAGGCAATGCATGGGGATCAACGGCTGTGGTGGATCACCCTATCATCCGATCCATTGCTCTCAAGCACCATGCAACCCCTCCTCAAGTATCTTCTCTTCTCTTCTCTTTACATAATTTTTAGAATAAATACACTTAACACCCTCCTGAAGTTTTTTCTATTTCAAGAGACCCCGCTTGATTTCTTAAAATTTACAATCCTTACCCTTAAAGTTTATAACAGCTTACTCATTCCATTAAACAATCATCGTTAAATTTTTAAAATTAAGAAAAAAATTTAAAAATTATCCAAAATTCCATTTTTATTTTTTTCTCTTTTATTCTTTTATTTTGATGATCAAATATTTTTCTCATCAACTTCTTTCTTTCTATAACAACGAAGATGATTATCACCGATCATCATTGTTCTCATTAGAACTCAATAATGACTAGGTTCTAGTGAACTCAATCGTCTATTTCTATGAAGAAAGAAAAATTAATTTTTATATTTTCATGTTTAGAGAAAGGAATTCAAAAAAGAGAAGAGAAAGATAAGAGAGTTGAAGAAAAAAATGGTAAAATGGTTATTTTACCCTACTTTTAATAAGAGATGTCCCCCATATGATGGTGTTTTGTATAATTTACACTAATTTTATATAAAAAAAAATGCAATTAGAATTGTATAATAATTATACCATATTTATTTACTAAAAGATAAAAATGTGATTATAGTAATTTGAAATTGCAAAAACATTATTGACATGTAATTTCTAGTTATTTTTATTTTAAAAAAAATCATGTAAGAGTAATATTGTTTACATATCCAAAATGAAATATAAGTGAAATAAACTCCATGTAGGTTGCACTAAGTTGGGGGCTATCCAAGGGCGCTAGTGTAATTGTCAAGAGCTTCAACGAACAGAGGATGAAGGAAAACTTGGGGGCCCTTGATCTGAGATTGGATGATCAGGATTTACTGAGCATTGAGAAGATGGAGGAGAGGAAAATCATGAGAGGAGAGTTCCTTGTCAATGGAACCACAAGCCCATATAAGACCATTCAAGATTTATGGGATGGCGAGATTTGACATCAATAGCTATATATTACATGATTTTTATTACATGCCATATGATACATTGCTCCATATGCTAATATGGAAAGTAATATTAAGGGACGGTGGAAGTGTTTGGTATTGTTTTGATATCACTTGATACATAATAATAAAATAAACAAAGAAATGAACTTTGTAGCACGCTCGTGCAAGATGAAAAGCAGGGTTTTATTTAGTACTTGCTGAAAAATTTAGATCCTTTCTTTCCCATGCCAGTGCCAGCAAGGGTAGATGAAAGGAGAGACTTGGTGTTGGGCCTCCACTTGAGCTCTTTAAGCTGAGAAAACAAAGCTGAAAGTGCAGGTGTAACTTCATTGTCCTTTATGTTTTGACATGATACAACTTCAAGGCTTTGAAGCTCTTTCCAAGCGAACAGCACAGACGCCAGGCCTTGAGTTGTTAGCAGTGAACAGCCTTCTAGAGATAGGAATTTCACCCCCCTGAAAAAGAAGTTACAAAAACTCAGTAGAAACATAAACACTCAAAAAAATAAATTTTGTATTTGTTTTGAATGACATTCTATGATTTACGATTGATGTGTAGAGTATTTATAGACATAACCAAGAGATGGAAAAATTTAAACACAATCAAGAGACAGAACTTGTGTTAATTAGGTAATCGACAGCTGATGTAACACTTCAAATATCATGAATTCTTCTTGTTGTATTATGGAGTGGCATTGATGATGCCATCATCTACAGACGTTCAACCCAAAATCCAAGCTATTTTGGAAGCTCATTTAAATTATTTTCAGTTGACTGACATGGGATTTTTATTCCCTTGCCTATTAACATGACTCTTTGACCAACATCTTTTTTACAGAAGAACAAGAGGAAGACATGCGCATACGAGTACAATCCTATCCCAACCCGGCCGTTGCTGTAGTACAAGTGAATGAAGAGAGAAAGCCTCAAACCTGCAAATGCATGCTATCCCGAACGCATCATTCTCCAATCCCCAGCAGTCCTGAAAAACAATCTGCCTTACAGTTTCACATACAAGAAACAAAGCTCTTAAACTCCCCTTGTCCCTCAATTGGCACCTTTCAAGAATCAAACGCTCTAGCAAAGGGCAAGATGCCAAGCACTCATCGAGCCCTAGACCAGAATCCACTCTCTTACATCCCTGAAACCCCAAAGTCTTCAAATTCCGACAAAATGAGAGAGCCAACAACCACCCACCATCCATCCTATGATTAACCAAAACCAACTCTTCCAGCATTTCACAACCCTCCCCAATTGCCTTCATCCCTTCATAGCTTCCCTCACATCCACTGAGCTCAAGTTTCACCAGCCTCCCACACCCTTCTGCCAATATAGTCAACCCAATGTCCGAAACCAAAGACCCATAATAAAACCCATCAACATTTGCCACCAATTTCAGAATCCTAAGATTCTGGATAGCCGCAATCCCACGCAGAACCTGTTGAGAGTAAAAACAATAAGAAACAAGATAAATTAACTCTTTGTCTACTAATATAGTTTTTAGAGATCTATTTGTTTAAATTTTTAATAAGACGATGGTTAACCTGATCGGTGCACCGATGCAGCTCCAGCTCTTGCAGTGTAGGACACTCCTCTGCAACACTCAACAGACCCATTTCACTGGCGTTGACAACCACAAGCTTTCTCAAATTAGGGTACCTACAGGCTAATGCTTCCAAACCAGAATCAATTTGATCGACTGATAACATGAAAGCGTAATTCTCTGGGGCAAACCCATTTGGAGAAAGATGGGAATCGACGTGGAAGGAAACCAGTTTGTGGGTCAGCAAAATGGGTGAGTGTCTAGGAGAAATTATGGATCCGTGAACCAGATCGATATGGGTGAGGTTTGGGAATCGGAGAAACAAGCGACCGGACACGAGGAAGTTCCAGTCGAGAAGCTTGAGGGATCGGACGAGGCGGCCTTGAAGATTCAGCCACTGTTTTGAGACGAGGAAATTGGAGTTTCTTTGGGAGTGGGGAAGCCTGGAGAGGATTTGGAGAAGAAGCTCGTCGGAGAGGAGGGAGATTGGGTTTGAGCGATGGAAGAGTTGGGTTTTCATGGCGAAGAGGACATGGTTGAGAGCTGCTTTGTGGGTGTTGCCGAGCCAAAGATGTGACCAGCTCGGCGGCGGCTCTGTTTTAGTCGGTGAAGACGGCATGGTTTCGTGTAGCCTTCCAGACCCTGTATCACCTCTTTCTCTCTCCCAACATTCTTCTTTGATATGTTCGTTTACTGCTTCTGCCAGGCCATGGCCACTGCCATTTGCCAAGTTGATTTTGGTCAGTTTCGAGTTTCCATTCCAGGCTTCTATCCATCTGTTTCAAGTTCTAACGGACTTCCACTTACGACATGTGGGGTCTGAAAATTTGAATTTGCCTTCTGATTTTGACTGTTGTGTTGGTCTTCGTGAACATAAACGTTACTGACCCTATTTGTTGCAGGTTAAAAATTGTAATTTTTAGTTTTTAACTTCAAAAAAATTAAGATGTAGTGTTGGTTTTAACTTATAAAATTCTAACTTATAACTTCTACTAGTTTTTAGAAAATGAAGAAACTGACTTTTTGAAAGTTAGGGTACCTCAACTTTTACAACTTCTACTTAACTGATTACATTTTTATGATAATTTTGTCTTTATTTTTAATAAAGAATTACTTTTTTGTCTACACAATCATAGATTTTTCTTTTTCACTGTCGTCTCCATTTTCAGATCTCTTTCTCTCTCTCGCCATCTTCCTTTCTCTATACTCTAATTAATTTTTTTATAACACTTAAAATTTATACATATACACTAATTAATTTTTAAATTATCATTCTATAACTATTAAGGGTATTATAGACAATTATATAAAAATAAGTCATTTTACAACTTATGATATGAAACACTACAACTACTTATAACTTCTAAAACGGTGCAGCAAATAGGTTCACAACTTATTCTAAATTTTAAAAATTATACTCTAAGAAATTAAAAATTATAATTTCTTTAATTAAGTTACAACAAACGAGGCCACTGTTTTGTCTTCTTTTTCGTTTTCGTTTCACACTTCACTACTAAAATCCAACTTACAGCGACGTTCTTAACTTCTTACACAAAAAGAAATATGTTTCTTAGATATATATATATATATATAACATGTCCCGTACCTTAATTTTAAACTTTAATCAGTCAAATCACAAAATTGAGCTGCGTTACATATGAATAACGATTTTTTGTTTGAGCTGTTTAGAGTTACATGTTATTTAGATAAAGATTTTATTTGTGTTTATTTGAATTTATGTAGTTAACAATATTGTATAGATTTACGTAATTAAGAATGTTGCATAAATTATATATATATTTTTATTTTCTTGTTACATCATATACCTTAATTTTAATAAAAAATTTAAGATGAAATTGAATAAATATATATATTTTCAAGAAACAAGTATTAAAAGAGGTAAGAATACAATCTATATTCATCCCTAAGATTTACTCTTTTTAGCACCTAGGAAAAAATATAAAATTATTATTATTATAATCTTTAGAGAACTTTTAACAAACATGAAATAAAAGAATTTTTTTTACAATTAAAACCTATAAGATTGTGCCCTAACTAATATTAGTTAGATTTGTTGCAAACTTTTTTTTAAAATTAAAATTATAAAATTTAAAGATAATTATTTATATTTTTTATTTATATATATATTTTATTTTAGAACCATATATCTACTCCTTGTATAAAGAAAAAAATTATAGAATCAATTTATCTATTTTGTCATATCGACACTTATTCAGACAATCTGTTCGCAAAATTTCTCTTCATTCAAAAGTTTATTTCTTTTTTTCTTTTTCTTTTTTTGTCAAAAGACAGACAATATAGAGGGCACACAAAGACCAATGCATAAGGCTCCATTTGATATTGCAAAACAAAAAAAATAAATTCGCACATTTTTTTTAATATAAATGTTACAGTTCCCTAATACCTATAGATGAGAAGAGTTCAAACCAGTTGGCTTTATACAAGGAATGCCATACAAATGATTTTTCATAGGGAACAGACATCACTAAATATTTTGAAATTCTTTCATCACAGAGCAAAACATCCATCATGTAAGGCTGGAGGCCATCATTCAGATGCCAAAACCTGTACTGAGCTGTTGTTGAAGATATGCAGCTTCAAACCCTACCAAAACAGCAGACAAGCTGAATTACATGAAGAGCATAAAAAATGGGTGTCGAGACTGCATTGGCACTGAGAGAGTGCCACGGAATCAGTAAAAGGTCTATGTATGTTACGTTTAGTATATACGTGCATATACATAGTAACAGCAATATGTGGTTTTTTTTTAATACTTGAACATTCAATTTAGATAAGTAACTTTTGATTGTAGATGAGAAGCCAATTAAGTACTGACCCTTTTTTTTTTTTTTTTTTAATTAGCACTAAGATATCTCATCTAGCTTCGAAGAACCACATGCATTTGGAAACAAGTCTCGATTCCAAAAGCAAGAAAAACAAAACACACGCACGCTGTTGAGACCCATACTATTTATCATATAGAAACACAACTGAATAAAGGATCTGATATGCATGCTTACAAAGAAGCAGAGGTTGCTGAATGCTGACGAAGATATCATGATCGGGGTGCTGCCATTTGCTGCTTCTTTATCCTCTCTCCCTGTTTTACCATGCTGAAACAAATATACTGGAATTTAGTTCTATAATCTTAAATGAGAAAACATGTATGGTGGGTGATCAAATATTCATATGCTACTAATATACCGTTGAAATAAAAGTAACCTTCCAATTAACTACAAAACAAAGGGAAAATAGAATAAAATAGAAAGGCTATAAGATTAACATAGTTTATCTACAAAATAAATAAAAAATAAAAACAATAGAAATATAAAATCAAACAATTGAAATGGCTCAATAATGTGTTGACAGCAAAGATAATATATTATAGATAAAGATCATGATTCCACCCTCCTGTACGACGACAGAAAGCTAGAACAAGCAAGCATGTCTCAAACAGAAACAAAACCCACAAACATATACCAAAAGTACAGTTCAGCCCAGTACAGCAGTAGATTAAGTCAGTTCTACAAGGCAGCTTTTATCAATGTTTCGAAAAACCCTTGTAACTTGGGAAATCTTAAACTATCCCTGAATCACCATCATCACCATTGTTTTGTCACATCAAATTAATGAATCTAGTTAATCACTGGTAAAATATGCTAAAGAAAATTCCAGAATCCATGAATCTACTTCACAAAGCTTCAGAGACTGAATATTGCATGTTAAAATAATAGAAATGTAAAACTACTTTTCTTTACAGATAACAGTATTTGCAGAATTCAACTCCAAGATGCAAATCTGCCACAACTCAGTGCATTAATATTAATATTAATATTGTACTCAATGACAAATTTGAATAGGAATGATATCTTAAAACTGTTTGATTTTACACAGCACAATGCTACTTGGATTCCTATTTCTGAATACAGTGCAATACCCAAATCTGAATTTAACTTTTTCAAGGTATCCAGGTGTCCCTTATGCAAGGACAAGAATGACAACATTTAAGGTTTAGATTATTTGGATGTCGCAGGTTCAGGTCAGGAAATAGCTTCTTTGCTAAGGGCGGGCAAGGCTGCATACAATCGACCTTCCCCAGAGCCTGCAATGCCAGGAGCCTTGTGCAATATGTTTAAAAAAAGTTGGATCTAGAAGCACGGTTTCACAAAAGATGCTCCCAAGCACGATTAACTAAATAAATACTTGATATTATTACTATGTGCAGCACAAAATCCTCATTCCCTCGCACAAAGGTTTAACATTACTCAGTATCAACAACCAAGTTAGGGATAAGAAGACTAAATAGAGTGCAAATCCAGAGATTTTGACAAAGTTGCTCAGCAGGTAAGCTGTCTAATAAAAGAGCCTTGGCATGTTCACAAACCATGAGACTGAAAGAATTATCATCAAAAAAGTGACAAAAACTTTCGTGAAAGATGAAAATTATGAAAAATTCAAATATAAATGACCTAGAAATGCTAAATGCCAACAAATTTATGATCTATTCCAATGATTTTCAGTTCTTGTACATAATGACAAGCATCAAGTAGACATTTTAGGATTATACTCTTCATTCTGAGATGATACTGAGCTAGGTGAAATCTAGTGCATGCATGCTTGCAAAGTTCATTTGCCTATGAAGATTTTACATCTTGCCCTCATTAAGCCAAATACCGCCTGACAGATGACATTCCACCTGCATTTGTCAGCATCAAGGTGGCCCAAAGGTGCACTTCATCATTGTTGTCATCATCATCACCATCACAAGCCTTTGATCCCACTAGTTGGGCCCAAAGGTGCACTTGCCTCTAAATAAATATAATATCTAAAATTTAACCAATTGTGTAATCAAGGCTAGGTTTCCATCAGTGATATAATATCTAAATCAATTGAAGGTTTCAATAAGGCATCATCATGCAAATTGACAGCAACTTTTAAAACAGACATCAATCAAACACCATAGTAAAACCACAACCTGATATCATGAGGGGTGATAAATATCCACTGGGATCCTTGTGCCAAAGCAAAATCCACAAGTGCGTCTAAGCTTATTTTCCGGCTAACTGCATCCTGTTTATGAAAATTAAGTGAGAAAGTTGAAAAATATATTTTTATTCACAACTTCAACAAGGCCAAAAGACAAGCCATTTCTGGATATAAGGTGAGTGATCACTTTGAAAAAGAACTTACCATGAACACATCAAATTCGTCCATTGCACGAAATGGAGCTTCTGTCATTTCATGTAGAGCTAGTGCAAAGCACAATGTTGAGAAAGATCGTTCCCCACCTAATAAGATATCCATCACAAGTTTACCAAAAGTGGATGACGAACATGACTATGTTCATGCATGGCTCCACTGACAGTTAAACAACAAGATATACCCCTAATATAGCTAAAATTGCTTTTTGGTTACAAGCTGCACATAGTGGAGAGAAAGGCATGCATTTATAGGTAAATACATTGCTCATGAAAAGGCAAAGCTTAGAGAGTACTACATCCACCTTGCCTAATTCTTTATCCTTTTTTAACATCCCCTTTTTGTGGCTGATAGGTTTCAGAAATTAAGAAAGAGTCAGGTAAGAATTGAAGTAACATTTAGTATGCTAGAAGGCGGTATGCTAAACTCCTAAGAAGGGGGCCTATGGATTAGATAACTTATTATCATCAATAAGGCTCTTGCAGGGTGGTGTAGCCATCTAGGAAGTATGGTAAGCACCAAATCAGCAGAACTGCTTTGTTGGCAGCTTGTGTTGATAGGAGGACACAGCTAACTTTTCAAGGAATGAAAAGCACCTTTTTCTTGACTGGGTACATTTTTTCCAGGTTTATTTGTATAGTTGGTAATTAAAGACAGTTAACTCGGAAGGTCAATATTTGAATTATAGAGAGACTATGGACATATATGCCATACATTAAAGGCATCTTGTTTTCCTAAAAGTGTCTCATACACAAGCAGAAATAACATTGATTTGTTTCCAAAATGTTCATTGCTCTAAAGAAAATGCAGTATCCTCTGCTAGTATGATTAAATCAATAAAAGGTCATAGGTCAATCAAACTTATGAGTTGATTGCATTAAAAAAAATAAAAATAAAACAGCATAGAGGTCCAAGAACATATACATGAACTACACAAACATTGAACAAACCTGAGAGCCCTCTAGTGTCACGGACATTGTTATTCGAAGCATCTTGGGGCATCTTCACCTGCAGAAAGATAGAACTAGATCAGGCTCTCTCCCTCTAGTCAAGAATAAACCCAGGCATTGGAAATGGATAAAGTTAAAGATTCTCATTGATTTGGGTACTACAGGATAAATATAGCAAAAAACTTCTCATTCATTTGTTTTCTCCAGGACAAAAAACCACAGCAACAATAATATTCCAAAACAATGTAAATTGCTTACCTCTATTGAAAGTGTCTGCTCTTCATAGCTAACTTTAACATGGCCACTGATTCCTTTCTTTCTCAAATGCCCATTAAATCTGGTCAAAAAATAATTGTTCATCAAACAGTAGAAAAGATTCAGATGTTTAGGACAGCCATATGGACTATATAAATTCTTGTAAAACATATATCTGAAGAATTCACACTATATGGAAAAGCAGCTCATACTGCCAAGTCAACTGGCGCTTCAAAAGAGTTGCATTTCTCTGAAATTTGCTCCATCTCAATTCTAGGGCTTTCTGGCATGCCTATGTTTGAATTACAAATGAATTGTCATGGTGAGGACAGGTAATGAAAATGACAAGACTAAGGAAAGGATGAGAAATAAATTAATGGCAGAAGATATCATAGAATTCAAAAACGGAAGATGCCATTCCATGCAATTTGGAAAGTTAAGAAAAGGATTGGAAAATCTCAACAAACAAAAACCACAGGGAAGGAATAAGCAAAGAGAAAATGAAAAATAATAATAATATAAAAAGAAGAAATGCAGGTCCTATATACCATACATCATGGCTATTTATTGTCTCGGTTGAACACAAGATATCAAGCCTTGATCACAATAGAGGGATTCAGCTACATGGATTCTAGCTTGCCAATCATCTTTATTTAGGCCATCTCTTCTATTAAGCCATTATAACACACATCATGCTTGAGAGTTTCTCACAAAGTTTTTCTTGGTCATCATCCAACCTATCACAAACCTATTCATAGGTTCCAATAAAATAAAATTTATGATTGGTTGTATACAGACATCAAATTTTTCAAAGAAATACATTGGTTGTATAATTTACAAAAAGAAGGTACCTCCAGTAACACAATACGGGAATAAGTAACTTTCTTTGTGTCCAGAATGACTTTAATTTTATTCCTGCACTTCAGCTCTTTTGTGTCATTTAAAATAAATTTATGATTTCAATTCTGAAATGATATTTTGTTTTGATGAAAAAGGGTAAGTAAAATAAATGTTGGATATTCAAAACAAATGCATCAATATTTTGTTTGTTGCTTCTGAAAGAAATGCATATTGTAGTCAAGAATCAACATTCTTGCTAGGAAAACCATCTTCTAGAATTAAATACTGTTGGAGTTTTGAATCATCCAAGTACAACAGCAACTACAATCACAGTGAAAATTATGTACTATAAGTGCGAGCAAAACAAATCAATATCCCACAATAAGTATCATTGAGTACATTAGCATGCATCATCAGCAACTTGAACCATGTCACGCTTTCTGCTCCAAAAGTTAGATCAAGAGAATAGATATATGCATCTAAAAATTAGATTAAAACAAGTGATTTCTAATGCACAAAAAATATCTTGTTTTTCAGAAACAGCTAGAAATATAAAACTCACATTCATCTTCTCTCGAAAAGCTTTGTATGTTTGCTGTTTTCTCAATATTTTACGCTCCTTTTTCTCATACAACATTCTGAGATCATCTATTGATTCAGTATATCTGCATAGGAAACTTTCACATTTCAAACTACACTTCATTTTTATTCAAGATAGGATAGAAGAAAACATATCACATATCTACCTCTCACTCTCACGTTGAAATCTCTGATTTAGCCTTGTTAATTGTGCACTAAGTTGCTCTGGAGTACTCCCTTGACAGCCCCCTAAAGCTTCAATGTCACTTTCTGGACAAATAATCGAAGCTTTTCTGTGACTCTCCTGCAACACATTACATAGTTGACATAAAGAGCTGGTAGATGCTTATCCCCAACTCACAAAAAAAAAAAAAAAAAACGTACACTATAAACGTTCAGAGGGGTAATTCTCAATAACTATGGCCAAACATTCCTTCATAACAAGGTCAAACACAAGCAAGTATTTAAATATTGGGTTGGTGACGTTTGAAAGCATGATTTTTCGTCTATTCTAATAAACTGTTAAATTTGCGCCTACCAACTAATCTATATGCTTAAAACAGATAGAGATAGGTAATTTTATCTCTTTATACAGTTATTTTTACTCCTAACACACTTCAAATATTTAACAGCTAATCTAATAGTGCATGAACAGACATTGGTTTAAAGATTCCATGGACCTGTTGTGTGTGCCAATCAACAATAATGACAAGCCTTAATCCTACTAAGTTAGATCAGCCACAAGAATTCTAGAACCCAACCATCTCTATCCATGGCAATATCTTCTGTAAATCCATTTTTATATCCTGTAATGTTTAGGGTTTCCCAGCAAGTTTCCTGTTGTCTCTCTCCCTCTTTTGCTACAAACATTCTCCATTTCATCCACTTGCCTCATAGATGTGTCTATTGGTCTTCTCCTCCCATGTTCAAACCATCTTAATAGATGAATATATCATATCTTCAATAGGTGCTACTCCCACCTTACTACATATATTCTTTTCTTATTTGTTAGTGTGCGCCAATGTTTTAACCAAATCACTGACCAATGATTTAAGTGTATTTTTCATGTTCATTACAGCTACTAAACCATGAAAAATTGTTGGTTTGCACTTGTAGAAAACATGGATTTACATAAGAATGATTTCAGCACACACCCCCCGGTAGTTTTCAAGCTCCTGACACTGTGCCTCTGCCTCTTTGATTTCAGGGATGACTTTTTCATTCATCACTTTTTCATAATGAATCTTTTCCTGTGATAAGAGATTGCTATCAGAGAGAGAAGAAATTTGCATCCCCAAATAAGCATAGCACTACATAAAAGTTAGATAGAGAAAGAGAGTTAAATAGATATCAGGATGTGTGCATGTGTGTGAGTGCACGAGCGTAATGAGAGAGAGGTAGGTTCAGTAAGGGTAAAGGATAGAAGGGGGTAACTGCTTCTGTAGACCGTAATTCTTCTTCAATTAGCATTAGTTTACGCTCAGCTTCCTCAAATGCATCAATTTCCCCTTTGGCCGACTCTACATTTTTCATTAAGGAAAACGATGCACATTAACTGTTGAAGTGTGAATTGATAATGATCTGAGCAACAAAAACTACCATACCACATAAATTCTCAAATGAGGCTTTTAGATCATTGGCTCTATTTTCTGCCTCCTTCATACCAATAAGGCTTTTTTCTAACATCATTTCCTTCTCTTGTATGCCAACTTGAATTTTCTGGACATTGTTTTGAAATAAATGCCATAATGAAAAGAGAATTCATATAATAGAAGCCATGGAAAATTAGAACTTTAGTAATATAGGTATCAGATACAAACAGAGATCTCATGATGAAGCTCATCAACAGTAGATGCCGAAGCAGGACTTGCTTCCGAAACATTTAATTTCTTTATATCCTGGAGTTCTAATTTTTTCTGCATAACACCACGTTCTGTCTCCATACGCCGCCTCTGTATGAATTGAAATAGAGTGAAATGAAAAAATCAAAATCAATAAAACCATCATCTAAACTTGTAAATAGATATGCACTTAGTTCCTCTTCATGCATATAAATGAAGTAAAATAGTATACAAGTATTAGTAAAACATTTCATTTCATAACTGAAGATAGCAAAACAAGAAAAAAAAAAAAAATTCACGTGAACTATAGGGATGTACTAAAAAGATATTGATATAATGTAGAAGTTTTTCAATGTCAACGCATCTGTAGGAATACAAGTCTAGGAAAATTAGCTCATCAGGGGGAACTACAATAAATCTTGTATATTGTGGATGAAAATAATGTGCAGCCAAGATTCATAAAAAGCAGTTGGAGAGATTCTCTAGTTTGTCTGGCCTCAAGGCCAATGCCTTAAAAAGCAGTTGCTTTGTCTCTTGTAGAGATGAGTCCTTAAGGGGGAATATTTTATCTGTTGCGGGTTTCCAGAGAGGTGTGCTGCCTATGCGATACCTGGGGATGCCTCTTCTTTCCACCAAGTTATCTTATGGGGATTGCCAGCCTATTATTGATAAGGTTAAGAATAAGATTTGCTCTTGGCAGAGTAGGTTGCTCTCCTTTGGCGGCCGCCTTCAGTTAGCTCAGTCTGCTCTTTCCACTATCTATGTGTATTGAGCCTCTGTGTTTATTTTGCCGAAATGGGTAATCCATGAGATTGAGCAATCAATTCATAATTTCTTATGGAGTGGTGATGACGTTGACCCCTATAGAGCTAAAAGTGGCTTGGCGGGAGATCTGTTGCCCCAAGGCACAAGGGGGTCTGGGTCTCAATCCTCTCTATGTTTGGAATCAAGCCCTTGTCACTAAGCTTATTTAACGCTTGCTCTCAGGCAATGGGGAGTCGTTCTAGTGGGTGCATACCTATCGAGTTAAGGGGGCGTGCTTCTGGCTCCTTAAAGTGCCATACGCTTGTCTATGGTACTGGAGGAAGCTGCTCTCCCTCAAGGGAGTTGTGCGATCTAGAGTGGGGTGGAAAATTGGTGATGGTCGTAGCGTGTTCCTTTGGCATGATCAATGGCACCTTTTGGGTGTGCTTATTGATCGTTTCTCTCGCTAATTGCCTTGACAATTAGGCATTCATACCTTGGCCAAGGTCTCTGATTTTATTGAGAATGGCTCTTGGAATTGGCCTGACCTTTTCCCTTGTCTGACTTACGATCTTATTAGGAATCACCTTCCTAGTCTCCCCGCGTTCAACATCGGGACGAGAATTTTTGGCTCCCAATTGCAAATGGTGTTTTTTCGATTAGGGCTACTCTTAAGGACTTCCAGGATCAGCGCCCTCAGGTCCATTGGCATAGGATTGTGTGGGCGTCAGAGTGTATTCCAACCCATTCTTTTATTCTGTGGTTAGCAATTCGAGAGCGTCTTTTTACACTTGATCGTATTAACCATTTTTTGTCTTTTCCGAATAGATGTTTCCTTTGCAGGATGAATGCGGAGAGACATAGTCACCTCTTCTTCGAGTGCCCTTATTCCAAAGAGGTGATGACATTCTTCCGCAAATCAAAGAAATTCAATTGGCCTTGGCGTCGATGGGATTCTGGAGTGCTTTGGGCTGCTGCAAAATGGAGTGGCAAGGGTCCGTGGCAGGTGGCGAATAGACTAGTGCTTCATGCTATGGTGTATTTTATCTAGAGGGAGCGCAATAACAGGTTCTTCCGTGATCAGGAGAGATCTGCCTCTCAGTTGGCCCATTAAATTCAATGCGCTGTGTGGGCCCGTTTGACAACTCTTCGACTCAAACTGTCTATTCAGAGTTATGCTCTTTGTCATATTTGGCATCTTCCGAGGGACCAGGTTCTCCCTTCCCATTGAGTTGCTGCTTGCTTGTTGCTGGTGGCTGGCTTTTGTGATCATGTTTAGCGCCAATACCTTCGGTGCCTTGTGTTCGTTGCTGCCTCTCCAATTAGGGGTTGCTTCATTTGAAGTTTTCTTGCTCGTGATTAGTACAGCAGGCTTGTTTTTCCGTGATGGATTGTTGCTTTAGATCACTTCCAGGCTTTTGTTTATTTTCTGTACATATTGTCTTTTATTTTGCTTTTTCCTATGTTTTTCTTATCTTTAGCTTATTTTTCTTCTTTTGGCCGAGTGGGTGATCGTTGTTATGTTCATGCCCCTTGTTTTTTGTCGGTCCGGGGTATGCCTTGGCCCTAGCTTGTAGTCATTTCGACTTTGGTTTGTGTTTTATGAATCTCACTTACAAAAAAAAAAAAAAAAAAAAAAAAAAAGAGATTCATAATGTCACGAAACAAGGTTGCAGCCAAAAAAACATGTCTAATTGCAGTTATGAATCATTTTGTAAAGGATGCAAAATTTGCCCAAAATGGGAGGACCTTCCCCACCCCAATTTACTACCTTAGGACAGGAACAGGAAGATACAAAATGCAGTAAGTGTGGGATCAGATTGGTGTTCCTGAACCTATTAAAACTGGGTCAGGACAAGGATTTGGATGCCACGACCAAAATCTGGCTTGAATTGATTTCTGTCAAGAATTCAACATCTTTGTTTCCCTACCTACTCTGAGTTTTTGACATAATGTCACTGTTGTGGTATATAATGCACAAAGCTTTCTTCACTTTTGCAGAAAAAACTCATTACCAATTTGGAGAATAAACAAAAGTCAGGAGCAGCCTATTCTCATAACCTTCCTTACAAAGTCAACAGGATTTCCAACAGAATGTTTCTTAATGGATGTGTCAGGGCTCAACTGTAGGCCAAATAGATATGCAGCACCTTGCCCCTGATCAGGCACTGCCTTGTGACCCAGCCGCGTGAAGACACAAGGGAATCTTCCCACCAGATAGATGTCCATCTGATACCTTCGCATGTGGTTAGGCCCTCAGTTCCCATTTCAGTCCCAAGTCTAGTCTTCATTATCAGGATTTTCACATTTCTAACAACTCTTATCATGTATATGTTATAACATTAAACTAAGATAACACCAAATATGAATATCACAAAATCCTCATTCTATTTATCTCATATAGCTTTCAAACATCAACAAGCTACTGAATATACTATGACATACTTTAAAATTAAAAGCGCATATTGCTAGCTTTATAGTATTGTACATGCTTAGACTTGTACATAGTGCTTCCTAAGTTGTACCAAGTAAAGCATGTATATACCTAATACACAAGAATAAAATATTCAACTTTTTTGTCTCTTTTGCAAAACATGGTGGTATGAAAGCAGCTGGACACTTTTGCTTCTTTCTTTGCCACTTAGCCCTATATGCAACCTCTCTTGTATGAAGACATCTCACCTATACCTATACCACCCCATGCTGTTTCTAGAACCTTTCACAAGCTTCCCCAAGACTATACGGATTTCCTAAAGCTGGGACTGTATAAATCCTTGCTTGCTTAACCATAATCTATTTAATTAAGTCCTAAATCAACTCTCTCAATTCTTAACCAAAGTTAATCATTTTTATACAATTAGAATCCTCTTTTATGCTTAATAATATTAAAAATGGATCTATTTATCTCTTCAATTCTTCCCTAAAAATTGATTTTAAATTCAGCAGTTTACCTCCGGCTTTTCACCTGCTTCAGCAATCCTGGCTGCCACCTTGCTTATTTTTGTTTCAGCAAATTTTGGGAGTAACTCATCACCTTTTTTAAGATTCTCAATGTGACCCTCTTCCTATGGTTATTAAAAAAATGATGGGATGCCACAGGATAGCTGGCATGATTCAACTCAATTAAGCATTTGTAAAACCGATGAAGTGGCGATAGATGAACTGGATGTTACCAGGCCTGTATGGTTAGATAGAGAATATGATAGAGGATATTGTTTAAGAGCGCAATGGAAACCATCAAAAGCCATTGAATTATTTCTCAAAACATCAAGCAATAAAACTATTTCTCTGTTTAAGTGCCTTTAACTTGACACACCTACAAGTCTACCTTGTTTGCAATTTAACCTTCAGAGTCCAAGAAGCAAACACTACAAAATTGGACAAAGATGTTATAGACATGGCTCAACTTGGTATAACAATATTAGCTTTTCCTTCATCTCAGTTTGAGCTCATGATAATTACAGGACAGCAAGAATTGGTAATTTTGTAGGACTCTTTGGACTTCCACTGTGCTCCGGATGATGAATACGAGTCCATAACATGTCCTCAGATAGCTAACACCAACTGCAGCAAATAAATACTGCCAATAACACTAAACATGCATTAACTTAATACATTTGTGTGCACATGGTTGTGCAAGTGGTACCAACAAAACAAGATTCCTTTCGGCCAAGGCAACTGCTTCAGGTTAATCAAGATCTTTGGTCAAATTAGGATGGCATGAGAATTAAAGTCACAGAGGATTTACTGTTGGAGCACAGATGGCAGAGAAAGCTGTACACAATTGGGATGAGAGCTTTTAAATTTCACATCCAAATAGCAATTTTTTCTTCTTGCAAATATAAAAGATTACAGAATTCAAAATCAATGAGAAATGAACAAAAATGCCACAAATATGAGTCGCTAGAATAAATTATGCACAATCAGAAAATACTCACAAAAATAGAAGAAAAATGAGGATAAGTTTCACCTTAACACTTTGAAATTTATTATTATGTTCCTGAAATCCTTCCTCTGTCTCCCTCTTCCTCCTACGAGCTTGTTCAGCTTGTTCTTTTGCATTTAATGCATCCCTTTCAAGATTCTTAATTTGATCATCATACGAACCACAAAGGCGGCTGGTTCTAGCCCTCTTATTTGGAGGGAGAATGGTCTGGGCTGAACCACGGGAAAACCTAGGAAGAAATTTTTGATAACATTGCATAAAAATTTATAACCATACCTAAAATGGTATAAAGATTAATTCAAAGGAAGTAGGGAACAGCAAGTGTAACAGGTTAAAGAAGTTAAGTAACAAGCATGCATATGAACCAGTTAAGTAATTGATCTCCAAACCTACAACTATATCCAATAGGAGGACATAAGGCATTGCATCTAAGCAGTCCAAATTTTTTATTCTCCTCAGGTCAGGTTAATGTTTGTTTTTAACCTACTCCACTTGGTATTTTGTGGACTCTTTTATTCCTCACCCACTACAAATCCTTTAGACCCTACCTCCAACTGGACGGTCCTGTGCAGTTATACCCCAAAAACTATCCACAATTGCATTCAAATGGTTTGAGAAGTATTAGAAGAAAATTTGAAATTTCACTTTCAGAATCTTAAAGACTATTACTTGACATGAGTGAGATCACTGAGGTGCTTGTGCAATCAGATTACAGGATAGAGAGAGATTGTTATATATCCTATGGCTATTGTTTCATCATCTAGGCTTCACCAAACTCATCGTATTCATAGTGTTTATAAATTAAGAAGGGGTAGAGAAGAGGTTACTCACTAAGTGACAAACTGTTGAAAATATCTATTATAAACTCCGTTTCAAGCATTTCTTTTGAGATGAGGAATTACCAGGGCAAGCAGAGATAATATAGCTTGCATTCACAATTAACAAAAATCCCTTAGTAGACTATTTAGACCTATCATTATCAACTGCATCTTATCCTAACCAGTTAAGATTGGTGGCACACAGCATATATAATGTCAATTGACTGCTAAAAGTCACATTGACAATACAAATCCATGCAAAAGAATAATGCGGCAAAATTTTAGGCCGGATGCCCTTTCCGATGCAACCCTCTAGCCAAGGAATAGACCATATTTATACTTGGAATATATATAAGTAAAAATGATCAATTTCTATGTACCTATAAATATGTTTGCATATAATTGCCACTATTCAAGGATTTTAGATTTTCAACTTTAACTAATAGCTTCAATAATTTGAAAAAGTTTCAAGAGACCATGAATATTTTAGCAATATTATTAGTTGATTGAAATCACCACACAGCTTTGTTATTTCTACCATACACATGGACTGGTACCTAGGACGGACTTGTGGAAAATGTTATAAAACCCAGCTAGTATAAGACGAAAATTCCCAAATCCAGCCATTTTTTTAAATTTATTTCCAAAATCATTGCCTTCATTAAGTTTTTTTATCAAAGCAACTTCTAGATTTAAGTCATGTCTTCTATACATGACTTGACCTGTTTAGAATGGATTTTTCTGAAGCATGGTGTTAGGTAATCAGTTCTGATACCACTTGTTGGAATTAGGATCTGATACCACTTGATGCAGGAATAAAGCAAACGCAGAAACTAAATTCTGTAACGCTCACATAGGATCAAAATCAGAGACAAGACAGATATAACATGATTCAGCAAATTGCATAGGTCCATGCCACGAGAAGAATACAGATCATGTGAATAACTAGTTTACAGAAAAGAGATAAATTTCACACTCACCCCTATAATCCCAATATGCCCAAACTCACAACTCCTAAGCTACACTCTAATTTGTATGCCCCACCACCTTCTAATCATTTGATATTCGACTCTATTTATAGAGAAACAAGATGGGTCCAAAATCCAAAACTCATTCTGTGTACAAATTATATCTCAATCATACTTTGTGTTTGGTGATCTAAATTTGAATTCAAGACATTCTTAACAACCTCCACCTTGGCTTGAATTCCCTAAGCATAGCAAAATAAACCCCCTAAAAAATACACTTTCTTCAAAATGCCCTAAATAGGGCCTTGCACCCAATGAACTTGACAACAAAACTAGGTTAGATCAAACGAGCCCTTACAAAACCGAATCTTGATGGCTCAAACCAAAACTAGGTCAGACTAAAATCTGAAGAACAACCCAAACTGGGTCAGCAAAAAAAAAGGATCTAGGTAGCCAATGTCTTAAACTAGAGTTAATAGACTCCACTAGATTGGGGCAAATCCCAATGTTGTCCAATAGACCAGGCTTATCCAGACCAAAACATCAACCAAATCAAATTTGGATATCACAAAAATTCATCTAGGTTGTGTGTGGATATCAAAAGACCAAATAAGTCGTGTTCATATGAACCATCTAAAACACCTAAATCACCCAGAACATGAGCTAAATCAAAAGAACCCCCAAACCAACCTGTCCAAGACTCTAATTTGAGTTAAGACCTGCTTTACACAAAGCCTTCAATCTAGTCCAACCTTGATTAGTGAAGTTTCAAGGTAGTCTCTTGGTGGCAGCGATCCCCTTGGCAGCAGCAACCAAAGGACCAACATTGACAATGACAATGGTTTTCACTTGTCTAGCAGGTTTTCTACTTCCTTGAAATGGCTCATGAACCTCCTTTCTTTTCATGCACGACTTTAGTCAACAGAGAGCAGTGGAGGTCATCTTCAACCTTCAACAGTGTGCTTTACCTCTCTTAGTCTCTCCTTCAGCACTCTCAAATGGCAGGGATGACTTAATGCAGTTGCAGTGAACCAGCGACAATGATCCTTCTTCTATGATGTTGTGCATTATCTCATTAGTTGTGCTCTCTCTGGTTGCTGCTTTACACTATTGCTTCTGCCATGTTGCTGTCTCTCCACGAGTGCTTTTTAATGCTTTCTAATCACTTGGTTTCTATTAATGTGTGGCAAGCATTTTGATTATTGTAGATCGAATTTCTATTTGTTGAGGTTGCACATTAAGGAAATCAAATTGGTGGCCTGCATGTGTGTTTGATTTTCAAATCAAAGGCCACTCTAATGATAGCCTACAATTGACTGGGACAGTTCCATTCAATCAAGTTGGATAATGGAAGTTGTGATTGATCTCAGTGTCAATTGTCAGTTTGAAAGTCAATGTACTTTGCTCACTATAATTGGAAGCTGACCTCAGAATCGACTCATTGTGCTAGTTGATCTTCTAGAAAGCTTGTTTTGCACTTTGGTTTCGGAAGTCAACTTCAGAGTTGACTGTCAAAGTTGGCAGTCGATCTCTCTAAGATCTTGTATTTGGTTTAAATTTGAATTGCTTGTTAGAGTCAACCTTCCAATCAACTATCAATAATAGCAACTAATTTTTCATATGTTACTATAGATGTCATCCTAAAGCATTTAATGCCATTCTTGCCATTATGGATGACTCAGCAAAGAGCTTGGACTACAAATGTGCCCTCATTAATATAATGTCACAACCCAATCCCAAATTGGTAATTTACTAAGGAGGTCTTGGATAGCTTTGGTCTCATAAACCCATAAGTCACCTTCAATTAGCACTTTTGGGTGAGAACCCACGGTGTTACAAACAAGAACAAGTTTATGGGGTGCACTTAAAGCTCACATTCAAGAAAGTTCAAAGACAAGTCTCCTAAAACTCAAAGCATTCAAAGGCTCACTCAAGTTCTCTCAAACCGATTAACTAAAGAGCCTCTACATACAAAGCATTGTAAAGCATGTATATCATTTGTATTCTTTGCATTGTATTCAGTTGGTTCTTAATTTCCTCATTTGGTCGAAGTGTGGACAAGTCATTGTAATCTCTATCTAAAACCATTACTGAGTTACTTGGCTACCTAGATCCTAATTGAATCTAAGGAATTATATTCTAAGTTTCTGAGGTGAACCTTTAAGAAAAACCTTAGTGACTTGATTATGGACACAAGGTGGGATTGCCTTGTAGAGTGGACGTAGGCGTTTGTGACACCTAACAACTATAAATCTCTTTGTGATCTTTGGGTTGTGGTTTTTAATATTGCCACTTAAGATAGTACTACACAAAAGTCGAAAAGGAATTAATAAAAGATAAAATTTGTTAAAATTTATATAAACTCAATTCATACCCCAGCCTTGAGTCTTGACATCAAGTGGGGGGCAACAAATTCAAGGTAATTGACACAGGTTGTTACAACCTAACTTTGAAGCCTTCCCTTTTTCAAGTAAAATAGGTCACATGAGCCTCAAACTTTCAATTTTCAACACCATATACAAGTTATCACAATTAAGCCCCATTTCTAATAGAAACCATGCAATGCCTACAGAAACTTAAGAATGACAAGTACAAAACATAATAAATCTAGCTTGTGATTCTTGATTTATAATAAGGTAGGAGTAGTGCCAATCGAGGAGAAGATGAGAGAGACTAAACTAAAATGATTTGGTCATGTGAGAAGGAGACCAAGAGACGCTCCTATGAGGAGAGTTGATGAAATGGAACAATTAGTCAAAAAAAGAGGTAGAGGTAGACCCAAGAAGACTTTGGGAGAGACATTAAAGCTTGATATGAAGTATATGGGCCTAAATGAAAATATGACAAAAGACAGAAATACATGAAAATCTAGAATTCATGTAGCCGACCCCACATAGTGGGATAAAGGCTGGATATGTTGTTTATATCTACAATAGCAGCCCCCTAAAGATTGATTAGTAGCATGCTTGTCCTTATCTTATGACATATAGGATAATAAAAGAATGAGTCACAAATGTAGGTCATATCTTAACTGCTTTAGTAAACACAATTATTGTTAAATATGATAAGTAAGGGGGTATTAGTGTATTTATCTTTAAGTAAATGTAGGCATATATATATTCTTGTACTGTTCTCTTGAGAAATGACAATCAGTGTATTTTATACATCTAACATGGTATCAGAGCCCAAACCCTAACCTAACCCTAACCCTAACCCTAGTTGTCGTCGCCGCCGCCGTCGCCGTCAATCGACACCATCATCGCCGGTTCCTTCATCGGCCACTGGCTTCGCTGGTTTCCCGGCCATCGCGGCTCTTCTTCTCCAGATCCGGCTATCGCGGCTCTCCTTCTCCAGCTATCGCGGCTCTCCTTCTCCAGATCCGGCCATCTTCTGGCCGCGCCCAGACCCCGCCGTCGCCATCGCCGCTCCTGTCCAGATCCGGCCATTCTCTTCCGGCCGCGCCCAGATCTCGTCCTCGTCGTCGCCTCTCCAGATTCGGCCATCCTCTTCCGGCCGCGCCCAGAGCTCGCCCTCGCTACCACCGCGCCTGCCCAGATCCAGCCGGCCATCCTCTTCAACTCCGGTGACAGCTTCAGCTTCTGTGCGCCCAGATCTGACATTACTGCAGATCTGTCCTTCCTTCTCTTTGGTTCTATAATCCAATCTGCTCCAGATCTGCAACTTTTGTGCGCCCAGATCAGACATTGCTCCAGATCTGCTGCTTTTGTGCGCCCAGATCCAGATCTGCTCTTCCGCGTCATGGCTTCATCTCCAGCTCACTCTTCATCCACAAGCCGCTCCACCATGTCCACACCCGTGATTGATCGTGGTCGTCGGGGTGGTGGTCGTCCTCGGCCGCATTGTTCCTATTGTAATTGTCTTGGTCACACTAGAGAGACTTGTTATCGCCTACATGGTCGTCCACCTCATGCAGCCAGTACTGCTAACATGATTGTGGGCGCTTCAGAGGGTTAGGCATCTATCACACCCAGTGATTCCTCACCAGTGACTATCTCCGAAGGGGAGTATACTCAGTTTCTTCAGCTCCGGGCAGCACAACAGGCTACTTCACCTGTCACATTCTTTGCTGACACTGGTAACCCTACTGCCTGCTTTACTAAGTCTTCATCTTCCCTTGGCCCGTGGATCTTCGACTCCGGTGCCACCAATCACATGTCTGGTAATCGTTCTCTCCTATCTCATGTTCAAACTTCGCAATCTCTACCTCCTGTTACATTGGCTGATGGCTCTCAAGCCTTAGCCACGGGTATTGGTACCGCATTACCTCTTCCTACTTTACCATTATCATCTGTTTTACATTTACCACAATGTACCTTTAATTTGCTCTCTGTCAGTCAACTCACTCGCAGTCTTAATTGCTCTATAACCTTTTCGTCTGATTCTGTTATTGTGTAGGATCAGAGGACTGGACGGACGATTGGCAAGGGGCTTGAGTCTCACGGTCTCTACTATCTGTCTCTACCTGCTCCTTCAGTGGCGTGCACGATGACAACTTCCCCACTACAAGTCCATTGTCGGTTGGGGCACCCATCTCTTCTCAATCTTAAGAAGATGGTTCTCAGTCTCTCTAGTATTTCTTCCTTAGAGTGTGAGTCTTGTCAACTTGGGAAACATAATCGTAGTTCTTTCCCAAGTAGAGTCAATAAACGTGCTAATTCTCCTGTTTCCGTTGTCCATTCAGATGTATGGGGTCCCAGTCGTGTCAGTTCACAAGACGGTTTTCGTTATTTTGTGACATTTATTGATGATTTCTCTCGAACTACATGGTTATATTTAATGAAAACGCGTTCAGAACTATTTTCAGTCTTCACTACATTTTGTGCTGAAATTAGAACACAGTTTAATTTGCCTATCCGTGTTCTTCGTAGTGATAATGCTCTTGAATATTTGTCTCTCCCATTTAAATCTTATATGGCATCCAATGGGATTCTTCACCAGACTTCGTGTACTAGAACCCCACAACAAAATGGGGTAGCTGAACGCAAGAATCGTCATTTAATTGAGACAGCCCATACGCTTCTCCTTGATATGCATGTTCCACTTCAATACTGGAGCAATGCTGTTTTAACTGCATGTTACTTAATTAACCGCATGCCATCTTCTGTTCTTAATGACCAAATTCCTCATTCCATTCTTTTTCCTCGAGTTGACTTATATTTTCTTCCTCCTCGTATCTTTGGGAGTACGTGCTTTGTTCACCATCTTGCTCCAGGTCGTGATAAGTTATCCGCTCATTCCGTCAAATGTGTTTTTCTGGGTTATTCTCGCCTTCAAAAGGGGTATCGATGCTACTCTCCTCAATTAACTCGATATTTTATTTCAGCGGATGTTACCTTCTTTGAGTCATCTCCTTATTTCCCTTATTCGTCTGCAATCTCTGATTCTGTGTCTGTTGGGTTACCTTTGCCTATCTTTTCTTGACCTAACATCATCTCCAGCTCCAATGTCTTCACCCTCTCCACCATCCTATACCTCTCGCCTTGATCGCTCCGATCTTCAGGTCTATCAACGACGTCCACAACTCGTGGCCCAACCAGCACCGACAGTTGTCGTTAGTCCGCAGGAGCCGTCTCCAGACTCATCCCCTGTTCCAGTTCGTTCTTCCTCCTCCGGTCCGTCGCCTTCGACTCTTGATCTTGACTTGCATATTGCTCTTCGTAAAGGTACTCGCCATCCTATTTCCCATTTTGTTAGCTATGATAATTTGTCCCCTGGATATTCTGCTTTTATTTCTTCTTTATCTTCTGTGTCACCTCCTCAATCTGTTCCCGAAGCTCTTTCCCATCCAGGGTGGCAAGCTGCTATGGTCGAAGAAATGTCTTCTTTACATTCCACCGGGACTTGGGACTTGGTACCTCTTCCCAAGGGTAAGTCTACTGTTGGTTGTCGTTGGGTTTACACAGTTAAAGTTGGCCCTGATGGCCGGATTGATCGTCTTAAGGCTCGCCTTGTTGCCAAAGGATACACTCAGGTTTTTGGTTTTGATTATGGCGATACATTTTCTCCTGTTGCTAAGATCTCCTCTGTTCGCCTTTTCTTGTCCCTTGCTGCTATGTTTCACTGGCCTCTTCATCAATTGGACATCAAAAATGCCTTTCTCCATGGCGATTTACAGGAAGAGGTGTATATGGAGCAACCTCCTGGCTTTGTTGCTCAGGGAGAGCTTGGGTTGGTGTGTCGCCTTCGAAAATCTTTATACGGTTTAAAACAGTCTTCTCGAGCTTGGTTTGGTCGATTTAGTTCAGCTGTTCTTGAGTTTGGGTTAACTCAAAGTGAAGCTGATCATTCTGTTTTTTATCGTTCTCAGTCTGGCCGCCACATTCTTCTAGTGGTGTATGTTGATGATATAGTACTTACAGGGGATGATGATGTTGGTATCACTGAATTGAAGGCACATCTTCACCAACAGTTTCAGACTAAGAATCTGGGTCCTTTGAGATATTTTTTGGGTATTGAGGTAGCTCGGTCAAAGCAAGGCATCTATATTTCTCAAAGGAAGTATGCCTTGGATATGCTAGAGGAGACAGGATTGCTTGTATGTAAGCCTATAAATACCCCTATGGATCCAAATATAAAGTTGTTACCGAGACAAGGGGAGCATCTTTCTGATATTGGGCGCTACCGTCGACTAGTTGGGAAACTTAATTACCTCACAGTCACTCGTCCTGATATTTCATTTGCTGTGAGTGTGGTAAGTCAGTTCTTGGATTCACCTTGTGATAGTCACTGGGATGCAGTGATCCGTATTCTTTGGTATATTAAGGCTACTCCTGGTCGGGGTGTATTGTATCAAAATCATGGGCACAGTCAGATTGTGGGATATACAAATGCTGATTGGGCAGGATCACCTAGTGACAGGAGATCCACATCTGGATACTGTGTATTTGTGGGTGGAAACCTAGTCTCTTGGAAAAGTAAAAAGCAAACTGTTGTCGCCAGATCCAGTGCAGAGGCTGAATACAGGGCAATGGCTGTAACAACATGTGATCTAGTGTGGTTGAAGCAATTAATTGAAGAGTTAGGGATTACGCAGGTTAAGTCTATGCAATTGATTTGTGACAACCAGGCTGCAATGCATATTGTTTCTAATCCTGTGTTTCATGAAAGAACTAAGCATATTGAAATTGATTGCCATTTTGTTAGAGAAAATGTGCTTTCTGGGGATATAGTTACAACATATGTGGGTTCCAACAATCAACTGGCTAATTTACTTACCAAGTCTCTTAGAGGGTCTCGTGTGAATTATATTTGTACCAAGCTGGGCATGCTTAATATATATGCTCCAGCTTGAGGGGGAGTGTTAAATATGATAAATAAGGGGGTATTAGTGTATTTATCTTTAAGTAAATGTAGGCATATATATATTCTTGTATTGTTCTATTGAGAAATGACAATCAGTGTATTTTATACATCTAACAATTCTGATAAAGAATACAAGTCACTCGTGTTGGTCATATCTTATTAGTGCTTACAACAACTCATACAGCTTTTAAGAGTAACATCATTTCAAACAGAGAACACAGGGAACTCTCCCAATTTAACTTTTATACTACTACAGAAAATAGTAAAATGTTTGAAATGAGAAGAGATAGAATTAGCCACAGAAAAAGAGAATTTTGTCTTAATCGGAGAACCTAGAGGTGAAGGTACTTTCATTGCTTTCAAGACACATAATAATTTTAGAGAATCAGAGCCATATTTGGGGTGATGACATGGACAATTGCACATTAAGACGGTACACAATTTTTGGATAATCTCAGTAGTCTTTCCTTGTGGATGAATGTATATCCTGCATGTCCTTCACATTGTGTCTAGTTTAGAACCCAACACTCAATTTATTCCTGTCAAAAATTCATTACATATAAAACACACATGTAAATAATTTCATTAAAAAAATGTTACTGTTGCAAAGCCCTTTGAAATACCAACCATTTTAACTACAATGGGTCATATTGTATGCATTGCGCAGAAAGCAGAAATTTATGTAGCCAACCACATGTAATGGGGTTAAAAGGTCTCTGATTGTTGTTGTGGGGTCACACTATAAGCATTAAAGATGAATTAAAATAACACAACAAAAAAAAATAAAATCAAATTCCATCTTACATTCGGTATCCATCTGACGTGTAAACTTCCTTTAAATTTAATATCTTCTGGTCAAAAGCCACTGATTTTCCCACATCATAATTCCGGACAAGCACCTGTCTCTCTGCACTACCCTGCAAAAGTAAGGAGGTTATGGAAAGATGTTTAAGGGAGCCCTAGTACTTCAGGAAAAGAGAAGGTCAGAGGATAAAATCATACAGATCTAGCAATGGCAGACTATAAGAATCCTTTAACAAAAATTGGATTGTCCAGGCTTCCATTAGATAACTAGATTCAGGTTTCACAATTAAAAGTCATTACAACACTATCTATAAGGAACCACGAGCCAAATTAGCTCCATTCTCAACCAACATGAAGTTATGTTGAATTCATGACAATGTGAAGCTGTCCAGAGCACATGCTTTTGTTCAATGAGCAGCACTTTTGTTTAAGAAGTAATAAACTGAATGAAAGAACAGAATACACATTGACAACAAAGGAAAATAAGCAGAAATATACCAGATCCACCAAGACGTTCAGAATGGTAGGACTGTCAGAATGTAAAACAGAAATAGTAGTTGGGTGCTTAGTCTGAGGAAGCATGTGATTTGGAATATTTAACCTACAAAAGAAATATATTAGCACAATAATGAGAAATAAACAATGCAACATAAGCAAAACCAATATGTAACTTGGTAGTCCAATTCCAGAGACATTTGCCCTTACCTTGGCCTAGCAAAGTCATATATGATAATTTGGAGGTGGTTGTAGCCAGCTTCCCTAGCGCATCCTCTCAAAAAAACAGAATCTTTGTGGTCCGTCACAATAAAAGCGTTAAGAAGTTTTCCTATGGCATTCTCGACAGCAACGGCCCACATATCACCATGAACCAAAGACTGCATGCAGTCACATGTTATGTAAAAAGTTAGTAACTAATTACAAGGAAATAGGTTAGAGAAAGAAAAAAGAAAATGAAATATATCACAACAGGAAAGAAAATTTCTCAAGCATAACAGAATCTAAATATCAAAATAACACATTCTAACTATAATTCTAAACTTCATAAGATTGAAATTGCCATCCTATCAGAGTGATCAAAGACAAATTTACAGCACTCTGTTTAGAAAGATGGATGGGATAAAGGTCAGAATTGTTCCTAAAGGGATTGATCATCTAATAACTAAGGTTTAAGTATTTTCTTGCAGGAAAAAAGGCCAAAATTGAATTAACAGTCACATGGAAAGTGCAATGTGTAGCAGTCAAAAACAGAGCATCTATTTCAAGTTTTTTTTTTCCGTTGATAACCTTTTAAGTAATTACTGGAACAGTCAAGCCCTCAAACAAATAAAAGCACGCGCCACATGACTGGTCAGCCTGAGGGGAGGAAAGTATGTTTTGGATATGGGACGAATAGAAAGTCTGATGGTGGAGCAAGTTTGCAGTGTACGGCAAATTATAAAAGTTCAAAACATATTAGTTCAAAGTTATCTGAACTCCAAAAAATAGAGAACAAAAAACAATAGTGAATCCTGCTCAAATAAATCCAATTGCCTCACCATGACTATAAGTGTTCTAACTTTAGACATTATAAAAGCCAAATAAATCCAACCTAGAATAGGCTTGATCTCAAAATAGTCTATCCACTAACCAGCAGAGATGAATACTAATTAGGAATTCGATATGCTGTCACTACTAGTTCAGCCAACAGTATAATTTGAAAAAAAGAAAAGAAAAGAAAAGAAACGGATACAATTTATGAGCAGATATCTAGGACTAACAATGACATGGAGACACAGAGGTAACTAAGCTTTCTGACATTACTTAGCTAATTCAGTACAGACTAGCAGTCAATTATTGATTGTTGAACAAACCCTAAATCAGATTACCAAAAGACAGTCACAAAAATCTTATTTGAATTTCATATTTATAATTTCAACAAATTACATGCAGCACAATCAAATAATTAACAAAAGTGGCATAACTTCTACATCATTTTGCAAAAGTCAAAGCATCAGCACCAAGACGCTTCTCTCAATCCAATCCCACATCAGTAGCCTGCTAGGGAGGTCTTGAGTATTTTACTTGGTCCCATAAGTTATCTTCAGCTAGCACTTTTGTGTGAGGACCCATGGTGTTACAAGTGAAAAAAGACTACCGATGCAGGGCTGGATCATGGCAAACTCCCCTCTTTTAATACCTGGCATCCTCACCATGCCAAAAATCCCATATCGATCAATCTAACCTGTAACACCCCACTTTCCTGGGTGTGTTATAACTTAGAAAATTCCAGACTATATTTTTTTTGAAACAATCTTCGCATGCTTAAGACAATCATTCTAGAATTTCCAAAATTTCCATCTATCTACCTAGCATGAGATTCATCATACATTACATACGCTAGGCTAGATATTTTATTAATAGCGGAAGCAAGAATAGAACCTAACTTTAACATTAACCACAAATTCGATCATACATCAATAACTTTCAAAACGTTCTGAATTCAAAATAGCAGACTTAAATACATAGTTGCGTAATCATAAAACTAAAACCAACAACATGCACTTGCTAAGTGCCATTATATGCTTCTTCCATGCTTGCCTCTGCTACATCTTCATCTGGAACATTTGAATATTTCAAGAACAAAGTCCAAATTAAATGATGAATCATCTAAGTAAGGATATAAACTTCATAACTCATGCATGTATGCAAATGCAAAATATCTTCATTTCTTTCGTTTGAACCGACAAGGCATTAACCACACTTTATTGCTACTCTCCATTTTTACGACCTCCTTACCAGGCTGAGGTGCATGAGAGCACCCTTGGTAGAGCAGCGATGTTTGTCCGTACTCTCAAACATATGCAATGCATAATCAATAATATTATCGTGAGCATATGCATATTTTATCATCATAACATGTAAATACAATTTACATGACGTATAGCATAATAAGGCATATCAACATGATAAAACCATTTACATAAAACCGGATCTAGGATCAAACCACTTACAAGTCAAAACCATTTACATGAAACTAAATCCAGTTTTGGTAGAACCACTCACCTTTGAAAGCAATTTTAACACTGAAACCTCAAAAATGCGTGTTGACCTCGATTGTCGTGCCGAGACCTAATAATCACACTCTTGCTCAAATCTCAATGCCTCAATGATCCCTGGTCATCACATTTATTCAAGAATTTTAATATCCTATTTTCCATAATTTTCCTCTAATTTTCTCCCATTTTCCCCTTGATAATTCCAAAATAAATCTCTTCAAATATTTTTCCAAATTTTTCTCCACAACAATTCATAAAATAATTTTGGGAAAATTTAAAAAAAAAAATTCAAAAATAAATACCTATCCATGGACCTGAAGAAATTGGCCAACGCGTGAAGTCCACGCGCCGATCGTCTTCTCCAATCCTCTAGTCGCCAACGATTACTTCGATCACTGATTTTTTTGCACCACTTTGAAGCTCTATTCAAGTCGGCCTTGATGGCACAACCCTTGGCCTGAAAACACCACCAGAGATGCCTCGATTTGGCTGATTTCAAGCCGGCTCCGGGGACCCACACGATAATTCGGCCAAGCTCAAAACCTCTTAGAACCTATGCAAAACCTCACGAAATTTTCCAGAAATGACCCTCTCGACCTTAGGAACAAAAGCCCTCTAACAATTTCTCTCGAATCACTCACTAAAGCCTCGGTTTAGAGCTTGAATTCGATGAACAAAACCCTCGGCCATAACCCCTATTTATACTCGATTTCCAGCCTTGTCGAGCCATTCCTTGTCAAATCCAAGCCTTTAATGCCCTGAAACGACCTTAAATCACCCCAAATCACGGTGATTTTCCATGAACACCCCTCTCCTAAATTTCTAGCGACTCACGGCCATACCCCATCATCCCTCCGTCAAATCATGGCCAAACTCGGCCCATACTCACCTCAATCGATCCACCATGTTTTGGGGCCCACTCTGGACCCTAAAACCACCTCTTCGATGATGGCAAGAGGCTGGCTAGTGGTGGCCAGCGGCAGCCATGGCTGTTTTCTTCAAAATTTGCACTTTGACTCTCGCTACTTTTCAAATTTCATTTTGACCCTTATTTAAAGTCCTTAAGCTTTGATATTTTGCCACTTGAACCCCTAAGTTCCATACTCTTCATTTGGCCCAACAAATTTGAAAAAATATCCTTTCGACCCTTTTCCAACTATAATTTAAAATTACACTTAGGCCAGAAACTATACAAAAATCACGTTTTGATTGTGAATCTTTTTGTTTTACCCCGAACCCACTTCAGGGTTGTTCCTTATGCAAAACTAAAATCCTCTCAGGACTCCGTTGCCTTTTTGGAAGTCCCTTACGATGATTCGGTTTCCTAGGCTGCATCGTAGCTGTACCGAAAACAGTTTCCATTTTGATTCCTTTTAGCATCATAAATCTTTCCTTGAAACGCTCATCAATGATATACCTTTCTCTTTGGATATTTACGTTCTGGGTATTCCCTTCCATTGATTCGGTTGTTTAAGATCTTTAAATTGTCTTCTAGACTTTTCTTAACGTCACGAAATATGCAATATTTCACGTATTAATGACATATTTATTTATTCGACTTGGGATATTACATAACCCAACTCAGATTTAAAATATACCACTACTGCATAGGTGTGGGCCAGGAAAGTATTTTAATTTGACTTAGGTTAGATTGATCAATATGAGATTTTTGGCATGGTGAGGACACCAAGAAATAAAGGAGGGTAGTTTTTCACAATCCAATCCCACATCAGTAGTTTACTAGGGAGGTCTTGAATATATTACTTGGTCCCATGAGCCCATAAGTTATTTTTAACTAGCACTTTTGGGCGAGGACCCGCAATGTTACAATGCTAATCTATTGTAACAATTTTCTAGTCAATAACATGCAAAGTAGAGACAGGGAAAATTATGTTATCAAAAAAAAAAAAAAAAAAAAAGAGATACAGAAGCATATTCTTGGATTCATAAGTGATTTAATTATTTTATTTCTTTAGTTTATGGTTGTATCTATGTTATTAGGTTTTGGTAGGATTTTATATTATTAGCTTTAATAAGTTGTCATGTGACTAACATGTGATGTTTAATATAGAGATGATGACTAAGATTAAAGATTCCTTTGTGAGTAATGGACATAATTTATTACCGTAGTAACCCTAGTATAAATAGTCTTTTAAGACACTTTTTAGGCAGTTGTTTATATTCTGATTCAATATTTGAGGTTTTATTAAACCTTTCATATTATTGTTCCAGATTTGATCTTGCACTGTTTTAACCCAAATTTTGCACTTTCTTTTCTAGTTCTTCCTCTCATACTAATCAATAAGTAACTCTTTTTTCCTCGCCAAAATAGTAAAATGTTTCCTAAGATTTACAAGAAATTGAAAAGTACGCTCCACTTCAGGTGAAGGAATACTTATTCAGGAACAGAGATAAATGGGTAAATAATAATTACATGACAACGAATCCAATTAAATGAATTAACTTCAGTCACAATCACAGATACACACGCTCCCACACTTCAAAAGGCATCATCATTTTCTACCACTAACCAGGTGAGCACCAATTGGACCAATGGGTGGTCTTTTAAACCTATGATGGTGTCTCTCTATTGTCTGCAAAAGATTAGTTACTCTGAATCCTCCAAAAGCTGTAACCTGTGGTAAAAGAAAGCATGCCATGTGTAAGCAATACAACTGCAATCAAAGCATAGAATCATAGGTTTTGCACTTGTCAACAAATCTAATTATTCAAAAAGGCATCATATTCCAAAAAAAAAAAAAATCATGTTTAAGTGTTTCAAAAGACCCGAAAGCTAAAGAATTATCCGCACCTTGTTGGTTTGATGCAAGCGGAGATCATGTATCTGTGAAAAAATTTCACGATGCCTCCTTTCATTTTCTTCAATCTGAAAAAGATAACATAGATCACGTAATTCCCCTTTTATTATGGACAATAGAACATTTGAAGAGGAACATACAGATCAAGCAGCGGGTGCGTCGCCATAAATAATTAAAATTTCGTGAGACATCTCACAGATTTGCCAAATTGAATAAAAAATCCAAGCCAAGTAAGATTCAAAACTACTGGTTCATCATTTTTAATAAATTTTATAACAATAAAGTTTTCCAAATTCCTTTTCAAATAATTTTCTGGTAGATATCTGACATAAGTAGCTTTGCTAGAAAGCATCAAAGGGGCATGGCATCCATAAACATGGAAGTAAAGACAAAAGCTAGCCAAAAAGGTATAGTGAGCCTCAGCAAAGCTAAGCTATCCTATGAAATCAATTCAAGAAAAAGAAGTCACAAAACTTTGATATAATCCAAATACAGAGACACTGCAGTAAAGAAGATTTTGAGCCCATGAATTGCAATTCTAGTTTGATCTTCCAACTAGAAATTTTTTTTTTTTTTTTTTTTTGGTTTCTAAATTACAACACACATGGATTACTTAAGGAAGATTTTTTCTAAAGGTTTTTACAGAAAAAATTCTCATTTATCAAAGAAAATAGTAAGAAAGCAGTATTTCTTTACCTAATTCTTAAGGCAGGGAGGTTCTAAACTCAAATGAAGTTACCTCCCACATAGCCGTAAGTTTGTGTCATTGATCACCCATGATAAGAGGTCATAGGAGAAGTCATATTGATTATAGACATTCAAGTTACACCCATTCTAACAACTTCTTAAGTTTCAATACTGTTGGTAGCTAACAACATAACTATCGCTTTCCCCAAGGGATCTAAAACAAGAGGCAAAATTCCTGAGGAATGCATCATTATTATTTTTATTGTATTCTATCTTTTGAAGGAAAACAATGTATAAAAAAAAATCCCTTAACAAGCTAACACTGGCTACTATACGGCATGATTATTTAAAAACTTTTATAAAATATTCAACAGAGAAGGAAAATTCCATTCTAACCCAAAAAATGGAAAATAAGGATACTTCACCTAACATAGGCTAGAGAACCATCACATTTTTCAAAAGCTCTCCTATTTTTCTCCCTCCAAGAATTCCACATAAAACAGAAGAAACCAAAAATCACTCACAACCTCACAGGGAGTAACCCAACCCCGAGAAGACAAAAAATCAAACACCAAAGCTAGATTGACCCACTGGATATGAGAGAGAGAGAGGAGCACTCCATATATCACAAGTTGCAGAACAAGTAAGAAGTAGATGATCAACCGATGCCCAGTCCACCTAACAAATCCAATCATTCACAAAAGACACCTCTACCGTAAATTAATAGTTGTGAGAATAATCCAAGTGGAACACTCAAATCAAAAAAGGCCACTCTAGGAGTAAGCCTTCGATTTCCATAACGGTTTTCAAGGAAAATACAATCAACCTTTATCAAGAGAGCTCCATAAAATGAAAAAGAAAGATCCACTATTTGATGGGATTCAAACCACCAGTCCTCCCTCTAGTCTGTCCTTGGAGAGAGTCTTAAGGAACTCAAACAACAAAAAGCAGAATCAAACTCTCAGCCATGCAAGTTCCGCATTAAAAGAGGGAACAACATTACCAAAGTTGAAAGAAGAGTAATCACGTCAGGCTATTACTACCTAACAGATACAAATCTGGTAATAACTGAATCAAACATCTAAAATTATACTAACAGTCAACCAGAATCTAAACATTTTCGTATCACCTACTTGAAAAGATAGAAACTAAAACAAATTAAGAAAGCATTCTAGATTCATGATACCTTTCCAAAAAGCTATCACCATAAGGTGAGTTAATCAAACCCCCAAACCAACTCCATTCCCCTGGCCCCAATAAAGAACCATAATTTGATTACGTAAAACTCTTTCCAAAGAAATTAATTTTCATTAGCAAATCCCCACAGCCACTTACACAAAAGGACTTTGATATCTTTAAATTTCCAAGACTTGAACAGCCAAACCACTTCCCTCCCTAGGAAGACCAAAGACATACCACATCCCAACTAACCAATGAATCTTGAACTCCTCACCTAACCCTCTACAATGAGAATATCCTTGCAATTATCTAACCGAGAAACAATCAAGGTCAGGATTTGGAACAAAGCCAAAATATAAATGGGAGTACTAAAAAGGGTCTTCTTAAAAAGAGTAATCTCTCACCCTTAGACAAATCCCTGATGACTGTGTGAAGCATAATGAAGACTAATGCTCTCAAAAAAGAATAAAAAAGATAACCAGAATATATTCTTTCAAAGTCAATGAACCGCTATGTTAGACAAAGTACGACTTACACAAAGATAGCACAATGTAGTCCCACTTTATGCAAAACATAGAACTCAAGGCACCTAACTATTTCCCATGGTTAATCTACCAACAGGAAGCAACCCCAACCAAAACATGATGAAAAGAAGCTAAATGCAAAGTTTTCAACATAATATCAAAAACAAAACAAACTATCAAAACACTCCTGTAAAACTATACAGTCCAGCATTCTCAATTTTCATCAATCTTGTAAAACTATCAAAACAATTCCATACCTCACGAGCAAACTTTTCTACTTCTTCCTTTCGCATGAATAGGGTTTGAGATAAGGCTTCCTCTTCTTCCCTCAATCTATAGGTAACAGAACTTAAAAATCAGAGGACAAATACCATGAAAGCAGCTTATGCTAAACATATACATATAAATTCAAAAATAGCTTATATGCCCAAGTCCAGATTCATTGCGGAAATTAATAAACTGTTTTTGGATCAGAACCTGTATCAAATCATGAGCCATGAGGTGTATTGACATTATAAAAGATATGCAACAATTTGAGGTCTGGAGAAATTAAAATATATAAATATATATTTCAAGATAGAAAGTAAAATTACAAAAATACATTCCTTTTAGGAACATGGTCAGACTATCTAGTAAGTCAGCTGCCATGTCCTCCAACTATCCTCCCTTCTTTTATTTCAGACTTAAATCCTTGATATGAAACCAAGCAAATTTAATGCTCTTAGCTAAACAGAGAGATCTATCAAATAGCAAAAGCAAAAACATACAGAAAATACTAATTTCTTGAATAATAAATTTCAACTCTTCAACTTTCTTTTGTGTATGTGTGTGTCTTCTTAACATGATGTAATTGCTACAAAATTCACAAAAACAAATGTATTTCACAAATAAATTATTAATCTTATTAAGAACCATTTAAATATTTTTTCATCTTATTATGGTTTTTTCAGTTACTCAAGTAATAAAATATTTGTGTTTATGTGTGTGTGTGTCTTCATATTCCACTATGGGATCATTCATAATTCAAAAGTTGACATGAATAGTACCAGTTTTTCTTTTTGTGCAAATCTGATTATTAACAAAATATACTAACAATAAATTCTGAATGAATAAAAATCTTCTAGAAGTTCAAATTGCGGTAAACCATTCAATTTGTCATTCAAGAATTATATCTTACAGGTCAAGTTGCCTTACAAGAAGTAGCCATTTTCCAAAAAATGGGACCAGACAACCATGTAATATGAAGTGCTGACTTCAAAAAGAATATAATTGACTAGCTCAAATTCAAGATAGGACAGTTCTCAGGTGCCTGAACCTCTTGGAAACTCCTAGAGAAATGTCCAATAACTCTTGAAATGTCAACAATTTTGAATATTTTACCTATTCTGTCTGCATGCTCAATCAAATCCATTGCCATTGTTGAGTTTAATGAGCTATGAACATCATGCAAATTACTTTAATTCATAAAACTAATTGAAGCAACCAAGTATCCCTATCAAACATGAAGCAAATCAAATGGATTATAATGACTAATTCTAGAACTTAATAAAATAAAAGAAAAATAAAAAGAACAACCTTGAAAGTGTTGTATTAGCAGCATCATACTGGTCATGAAGCTCCTTTAGCCTTTCCTCAATTTCATATTCCTCAGCCTACCACAAAAAATAGATATTACAACAAGGTGTTTTGCAACATTTTTCATTCATACTCTCCAAATGACTGACCAAGTTGATGAAAGGAGAAAAGGAGATCAACTGTTAGAAGCTATTAGTGATGCCACTGTGCCCAGAACAGTTACATAGTAATACCAGTAGAGGTTGGTGGTCTGTAACCAGCCATCTTTTCCTTCATGTTGTCTACTTAGGTCTGTCATCGACGCCAGGATTCCTCAAGTAAGAAGGGAAAGAAAGTTTTGACAGGGTTATGATGGACAAAGCCAGGCCTTGTGACCTCTGACCTTTAATCCACAACTCTAACAGTCCAACCTCCAAGCTGGGTCCCAGAAGTCAAGCTCACCATAGCCTTGCTTGGGAGCAATAGCAGACAACATTATCCATCAAACAATTAACTTCTAATCTCAGGCACGTAGGGTTCACTGACTTCAGTCTATTTCATTTTGCTTTTCAAAGGGGACAAACAGTTGGCAGTTGGGAAATCACTGAACAAGATGCTTAGGAATATGATGTATATGATTGCTCAAATCAAGTTGAGTCAATGTCCAGGTTCAAGTTTATGAAAAAATTGTTTTTATTCTTTTTTTTTTTCATTTTACAACTGCTGTTACTGACAATGCTTGACATTCATGAAATTGTCCTTTCTAGTTAGCAAATTACACCAACAGAAACAGTTGAAGGAAAGTAGTAATGAATGGGTGTCAAAAACGTATACCTTAAACTATAAGTAAAAAATATAGAGAGGAACATTCAGGAAAAAGAACATTGCAATAAAGAACCTGTGTACTCTTGATACGTTGCTCGTGAATATGATCAATTTGTTGTTCAAGCAACTTCACTTGCTTCACCATCTTCTGGACGTGGTCAATTTTGCGGCGGTGATTTTCTTCCAGCTCAAGTCGTTCTTTTGCAGCCTAAAAAATTTTTACTTTGATTGAGTGAGGGATTAACCAGCTCTCACTGTCACAATTTTGTGTATGAGAAAGCTTAGAGATAGAAAATATGCTTCATGAGTGGTAATTTCCACTTTTCCTCTTCACTATGTGCAAACTTGAGCATTCAAGAGCAAAATTGATTACTTGATATTTTAAAGTATTAAAGACAAACCAAGGAAAAGAACAGGAAGCAAATAACAAACAAACTTGAACAAATGGGAAAAAGAAAGCCCCAAACGAAAGCTAGAAATAAAACTAATATTTAAATGTATTTTGTCTAGCAATCAATTACCAGCCTTTCATACCAGAGAGAGACTCTGCTGCAACTCATCCTTCATTCTCCTAACTTTTGCTGTCCTCTCCATCATTAAAGCAATTTGAGTTTTCTTCTTTGTCAAGAGATCCCTCAACTCTTCCATTTTACCCTGTCAAATTTATTAAACAATCTCATCTTCCATGTCATCTGATTATTGCAAAAGCAATGAAGTAAAAGGTAGCAGATTACAAATGGATATCCACAAACAGTCCAGATATTAAAACAGTCCAGGTAATAATGTGCCATAGAAACTTCACACGTCACAAATATATTGCCACAAATAATTCTGTAAAGCACAAGGTCAAATTCATTTCAAATGTTAGGAGTAAAACAAATCAAATGGAAAAGGCTAAATAAAGAGCTAAAATCTCAAACTCCCCTATCAATATTCAAGATGTCAAGACATTACAATAAACACTAGAAGTCCCATTTCCACACACTTCAGACCATGCAAAAGAAAAAGAAAGGAAATGCCCACAAATAGAAGATAACCTAAGAAGAATGAAGCAAAGTTGCAGAGCAGTTGATTGGTGGACGCGATCTTATTGGCACATTCAATAGTTGTCCTCAGAAAGGCATTATTAAACAAAAACAAATCATCTATAGCAGAATATATGCAAGCAAGACCATAAAAAATCTCACTTGGCTACTGCACCTATGGCATCAATCTCACATGCTCCCTGCTCCCTGGTGTAAGTTGGAACACTTGGCAATAATAGTAAATAAAACCAAAACAAAATTGCTAATAAAAAGTAAATCAACCAGAAGGTGACAAGCAGAAGAGACTACATGGGAGCAACAACACATAGGAGAAATAAGCAGTCTGGGGTATTTTAACTTACCTCATCATGAAAGTTCAAAGACTCGGTTTTTTAAGAAGTCTAAATAGGAATACCCAGTGGCATTTTATTAATTCCTATCAGGAAGAGCTGTTCTGTATGCATCTAAACATGATGATTTTCAACCCCAATTTGCTTGTCCTGCTATTAATATTTATTAAAGGCAAATAATGATCAGGACTTATCAGGTGAAAGCTTGGGTCTGAAGAAGCACCTAATACAAGTAAAGTAACGGTAAAAGTTATTACACCAACTAAGTGTTTGGACTCCCATTAGTCACACCTATCAAAAGGTGTAAAAGGAAGGGAACAATGATGAGGAATAGGTTCTGGCCTACGCAAGAAGGCACAGTGGAGGAGCGGTTCCTTGCGCTCTGGCAGTGGGGGTCCGTCAAGGACTACCTCCTCTGCTTCGAGATGCTAGCTTCACTGCTCGAGGACATGCCAGAGGCGTTGTTGGAGGGACACTTTATAAATGGGTTGAGACCCGACATACAGGCGGAGATGAGGGTGTTGAGCCTGATTGAGCTAGAGCAAATGATGGCCCTAGCCCAACGAATTGAGGAGAGGAATCTAGTGGTTCAAGGGAGCCATTTTGGTTCCGACCCAAATAGAGCACAGGCCCCTGCAACCCTGGACGCCAACCACTAACGAGTAGTGGTCTTGCCTCCCCCAGTGGCGTCACCCAGATCAGCAACCACCAGCCCCGGCCGCCGAACATCGGTAAGTGGAGCAGCCCCCATTTAAACAACTAAGTGAGAGTGAACTACAAACCAAACAAGCTAAGGGGTTGTGTTTTTATTGTGACAAGAAATATACGATTGGGCACAAATGCAAGAACAAAGATCTACAGGTGATGGTAATTTACGAGGACGAAAGGGAAGAGGAAGATATAGAAGGAGCTAAAATAGGGGAGAATTCAAGGGAGGAAGGTGATACGGTCAAAATGGGAGAAGTAGTGGAGTTGTCCATAAACTCGATAGTGGGATTAACCCTTCCACAAACCATGAAGATCAAAGGGGAAATAGACGGCCAAGAGGTGGTGGTCCTAATTGACAGCGGGGCTTCCCATAACTTTACAGCGTCTGAATTGGGGCAGAAATTGGGACTAATCCAAACACAAACAAGAGGCTATAGCATGATCATGGGGTCGGGCATGGTTGTTCAGGGGGCTAGAGTGTGTAAGGGGGTAACCATAACACTACAAAATGTGGAAGTAGTGGAGGATTTCCTGCCATTGGAGCTGGGAAGCTCAGACGTAATCCTCGAAATGAAGTGGTTGGCCACACTCGGGGAGACACAAGTGGATTGGGGCTCATTAGTTATGAAGTTTAGAGCGGGGGGAGCTACCATAACACTGCATGGGGATCCCAGCCTCAGTAAAACCTTGGTAACGTTGAAGTCAATGATGAAGGCGTTTAAAGATAATGGAGACGGGGTGTTATTGGAGTTGGGGAGTTTAACTGCCAAGGAAAAGGAAACGGGAGGGGCAATCCCTGGCAGCTTGCAAGAGCTACTAGCAGAGTTTGAGCATGTGTTTGAGGAGTCATGTGGGCTTCCCCGACACCGGAGGCGGGACCACAAGATTACATTGCAACCAGGAGTGCCTCCGGTGAATGTACATCCCTACTAGTACCCCCCACCTTCAGAAAAATGACATTGAGAGACTGGTTCGAGAGATGTTGGCAGCAAGGCTTATCAGGTCGAGTGTGAGTCCTTTTTCTAGCCCAATGTTGCTAGTCAAGAAGAATGATGGAGGTTGGAGATTTTGCGTTGTGTTGACTATAGAGTTTTAAACAATGTGATAATTCCCGATAGATTTCCAATTCCAGTTTGTGACGCCCCGTCCCCACTACCGGGTGTCACCGTAACGTCAGTAGGTCCCACTCCAGAGGCCGGCTATGCCCTAACAACAAGGGGAAAAATAACGTGGGCGCCCTGGGTGGGGTCCAGGCTTCGCTGCCTCCGGCCATCGAGGACTCGAGGTCTAAAACTCATTTGTAGCGGAAGGACACTCGAGTCCCGAATCTGACCTGTGCCTTATGAGCAGATAAATTGCAATTAAGGTATAGCATAATTTGCTCACACAAAGCTCATTAAAAGTAATAAGTTCGACTGGAAAATACAAGCAGCGTTCAACAAATCCACAAAATATTTACATGACAGACACGAGTTACTAGGTCGCCTTCCCATCATGGGTTTCCATTCCCATCATTCAGCTGGTCTTCAGCATACACTGCCTTCCCTTTACCGGACCCCGAACTATCTGTGTGGTTAGTGAAATGGAAAGGTGAGTCCTAGGACTCAGTAAAGGTAATATGCAATGTAGTAAATTAATAAGCATGACATCACAGATAAAAATGAAGTGCAACATGCATGCAAGCCTGTCCACCGCACCTATCTCAGGCTCTAGGTGGCCCCTAGTGGTTCCATCTATGACCCCATCCTAAGACTCTCACGGTCAACAATCCACTGTCCCATGCCTAGTCACTTCCTCAATATCTTATGCAAGTCATAACAAAAGAAATTTACACACAAAGCATATTAAACCCTTACCTCGAGATTCGTGCCGCTTGATAACTCGCACCGTTGACGCACTTAATTTCCTTAAAAAAATATTTTCAAATCAAAGTCAACTCATAATTGAATTTATTAACTATTGAATCCACAAAGTAATTAACTAATTAACTAACTTAAACATTATTCCTAATTAATTTAACTAACTAATAATTAAATTAGCTAATTACTAATTAATTTAACTAACTAACTAAATTAACTAATTAGAATAGACTTTAGCTTAAGCAAATACACTATCTCACTAAACAAATCATCAATTAACTAATACCAGAATAGGTTTAAATTGAGCATACCTTACTGCTCTGCTTCTCCTCAATTTGACGTCTCTTCCCTACCTTCAATTGCTCTCCAGACTCTCTATTTATACTACTCTTCACTGAGAATTTCCATCATTCCATGACATAATTAGGTAGTCTGCTATTGGGACAAAATTATTCATATTCTTCCAAGTTCCTAGGGCAATTGCATCAAAATGTGGAGTGATTTTGGGCTGTGGCGGACAAAATTGGAAGACAAAACAGCAAGCAGCGCATGGCTGCTACTTGGCGCGACCAGGAAGGCCCCGCGCGCCTACGCGCTGGGCGCCAAAACGGCGCCGTTTGGCGCTGGCTGGGAATTTTTATTCCCAGCCCGCTTTTGCTCATGCGAGGGTTCAATCTCCCGCTCCCCCCACGCGCACACGAGCACACCACCACTAGACCAGCCGCTCCCTTGCTTCATAATACCATCTATTTTATTTTTAAGCTAACTTTTGCTCCACTTTTCAATATTTCCATAAATACTTCCAAATGAAATAATTAATTCCTTAATTTTTCATTTCCTCAAAAAACCATAAATAAATATTTTCTCCAAAATTTTAAATACTCTTCAACCAACTATTATTTATTTTTCAAGATTTACAAAAATTTGGGACATTACACAATTATTGAAGAATTATTTTTTTGATCGAAAGGTAAATGTATAAAGATCAAAAGAACTGTACAAGTACACTGGGCATACCCAGGAAAACAATCAGTGACCCATAGAGAGGGCCTCAAACTGAATCAAAACATGAGAATATAAAGTAAAAGTGACCCTGTATACTTGTGTTTTGATCCTATGAACGACGGAATCAATACAAGGCATATTGTCTTCAAAAATCTTCCTATTCCTTGTGTTCCAAAGGTAGTAAACAGTGCAGGCAAGAGCAATCCTCTTGACCTTGGCTTACCAGATACGAATAGCACCTAATAACATTCCTAAGACTGCTTTTCACACACATGAGGGACATTATGAATTTTTGGTTATGTCGTTTGGTTTAACAAATGCCCCCGCCACTTTCCAATCTTTGATGAATGAGCTCTTTAAGGAGCATTTGAGACACTTCGTTTTGGTGTTTTTTTATGACATTTTGGTTTACAGAAAGAACATGGCTGAACGCAGGGAACATTTAAGGTGTGTTGTAGGGCTCCTAACAGTTCACCGACTGTATGCTAATGCGAAGAAGTGTCAGTTTGGGCAGCGAGAGATTGAGTAGTTGGGGCACGTCATTTCTCAAAAAGGGGTGGTTGTGGATAGCTCCAAAGTTAAAGCAATTATGGAGTGGCCTACCCCTAAATCCTTGCGTGAACTTCAAGGGTTCTTATGTTAGCCATTTTTTGGAAGAATTATTCAAGCTGCAAGGCACTCAATTGAATAGAAGCACATCCTACTATCCTCAGTCCGATGGCCAAACAAAGCTCTTAAATTGCACCTTGGAGATGTACCTTCATTGCTTCTCCTCCTCCAAGCCTAAGGCATGGTACAGCTGGCTGCCAGGGGCGAAATATTGGTATAACACTTCCTTCCATGTCTCTTCTAGATTGACTCCATTCCAAATAGTCTATGGGCGTGAACCTCCCCCACTGTTGAGGTTCGAGAAGGACACCACTGTTGTTTCGATAATTGAACAGTAGTTGTTGGAGCGGGATTCTATTTTGTTAGAATTGTAGTCCCAACTGTTGCGGGCGCAAGCAAGGATGAAGGAAACAGTAGATAAAAGGAGGGATGTGAAATTCAAGGTGGGTGATCTGGTTTGTGTTAAAATTCACCCCTACAAGCGGAAGACATTGGCTACTCGGGTGAACAAGAAGCTGTCATCTAAGTTCTACGAGCCTTTTGCAGTGGAGCAAAGGATCAGAAAGGTGGCTTACAAGCTGTCTCTGCCACCTTCTTGTGCAATCCACCCTGTATTCCATGTCTTTCAACTTGGCAAAGCAAAAGGAGCGATGCGGGAAATGATTGAATTTCCCGACCAATTATAGCTGAGTAGGAAATGAAGGTGAAACCAAAATTTCTGCTAGGTGTAAGGCCAAGCAGGGGAAAGAATCTACGGAGCCTTAAGGTTCTTATACAATGGAAGCGGTTGTCATCCCTAGAAGCCACCTGGGAACCCTATCATCAGATTCTACATCAATTTCCTAAATTGCACCTTGAGGACAAAGTGAAACTTGTGGGCGGGAGTATTGTTAGGACTCCCGTTAGTCACACCTATCAAAGGCGTAAAAGGAGGGGAACAATAGGGGCAACCAAGGAAATTGATTCAGGGGCAAAAGAGTCAGAAGTTGATTAGAGGGGAATATTCATTCATGTGGCTGAAACGAAATGAGGAATAGGTATAAAAGGGGAGGGAGGAGGAGAGAGATAGAGAGAAGGTGTGGAAAATTTGGAGATTGTCAGGGAGAGAAGAGGCCTTCTTGAATTGGCCGATTAGCATATTTTTTCCTTGGGGTGTAATTGTTTCAGTTTTGCTACTGTAATTCACTGTAATAGAGAAAATTCCTACTGTAATACTGTGGAATATAATAAAAAATGAGGGAGTTCTATCACTAAGCTCTTTGAAGATTCCATTAAAAGGTCAAGTGTGCCTTGCTACTACATGCTAGGCATACACAGAAGAAGGGGCTTACTTACTGTGAGAAAAAACAATGTCAGAACAGAAAAGAAACAAACTGGCACATCCATCCAACCTCCTCAGAATATACTTAACATCTACCTATATCAGGTTTATGCTTCACATGTTTACAGATAAAAAAGCATTGAATCTTCATTGAAGAGAAAAAACTCCCAAAATCCAAAATAGTGAGCCCAATGGATAAACTATAACTAGCATTCTCACTCCTCCAAATCAATGTATGCTCCTCCCAAATATTTCACCATGGGCACATGGCATTGTTGGCAACAACTCTCCCATTCCCCTACTACAACAGTTCCCAAAATCCCACCTCTCCTCACTCTCCCTACCAGCCTACTAAAACAAAGAGGACAGCAAAAACACACCCAACCAACCTCTACAAAGCTAATACAGATTTATAAAGGTAGTTAGTCCATACCCAGATAATTAAGGCAAAGCCAGTCATCATTGGCGATAGGATACCAATTATCAAATGGACATGTTAAAAAGAAAAACTTAAGCTACTTCAGCCCAAGGAGTATATGCTTAGAGAATAGAAGTGAAATTAACTAATTTACTGATTGGGCTCTATGATTGAACCTTCAAAAGTTTAAGGTTCTATCAAGAAAAACCCTCTGTTGGCCAGTTAACAGCCCTGGAAGAATGAGGAGAGGGGGAGGAGGGAGTGTGGAGCGGATCTCTGATATCCCTGAAAAGAATACAATAGCTTTTAAAGGGGGGAAAAAATATCTCTATTTGAAGGAATTCTCCAACTATCTCTAACTACCAGCTAACAGCCCACTAACCAAGCAACCAATAACTACCAACTGAATCAAAGAATTGCTATAATCAACAACTGAAGCAATCTGCAATAGCTAACTGCCACATGTCCTATTCCAGTTGTCAACAGCAATAATAATTTTAGCTAGAGTTCATCTCATTGCCCTGCCCTTTAAAATGTACCTTGTCCTCAAGGGGTAAATTAGGATAAAATTTGAATAAACTGCTGGTATTCCATCCAAGTAGCTTCTTCAACGGGCAAACCCTTCAACTGCACCAATACTTAATTTGTCACTAATATCCTGTTTTCGAGGATGGCTAAGGGTGTTACGACTTGTTTATTATTCACTTATCAATGGAAGAGGAATGAAAATTGCTTGTTGATTAGTCCCTTTATAAGGCTTGAGCTGGGAATTGTAGAAAATAAGTTGGATTCTACTGTTTTCTGAAAATTCCAACTAGCAAGCAACAACCACAATTTGCTCTAGAATTTTCTAAGGTCCATAGAATCATTTGCACAATGTTTGCCACCTCTGAGACTGTTTATGTCTATGGGGTTGTCTTGAGCCATACCCAATCTCCTCTTTTGAAATGCAATTCCCTTCTATGTAAATCATCCCAATTCTTCACTCTACTCTGAGCTTCCTGCAAAGTTCATTCAAGCTCCTGAATAAGGTCATTCCGTTAGTTAGGTGTGGAACAGAAGCTTCTAGTCCTGAAACCCCTTGAAAACTGAAACTTGTTCTCTGATATCCTTGAAGATAGAATACAGCACCTTCTACAGGGGAGAGGAGAGTTCTCTTTTGAAGGGAATTCTCTGACCATCTCTCCAACTATCTCTAACTACCAGGAAACAGCCCACTAACCAACTAACAACCAATAACTGCTAACTGAATCAAACAACTATTGTAACTAACAACTGAAACAATCCTGCAATAGCGATCTGCCATGTCCCATTCCAGAACCCTTGGTTGCGAAAGCCTCCACCCGTACTGTAGTAGTTTTTTTTAAAGACTTCTCTAGACATTAGAACCCTCCCTCGGTCAAAACTATGAGCAGCAACCGAAAAGGAGTCTTATTTAGGTAGTCTTTCCACACTTGGCTTTGCTAGGCAGGCTTCCCCAGTCATAGCATTCGTAAATTCCTTCCATTCAGAGCCAATTCTTATTGTTTGGCTTTCAGGCAAATCAGGCCTAAAGCCTAGAATAGAAGGAAATAATTGATGACTTGCATTCCCGCTTCCCTAATCTGAAACTCTCACAAGGAGGGAAAGCCATGGAATTGATCGAAGTTAGCCAAGTTCTGTTAGCCATTACGTTAGGGTGACTCAGAAAGCTTGAAAGGGAATTCTGAGAGCCCTTCTATCTGGCTTCAAGCCGTGAAGGATGCATACGAGTTGCATCCTAAAATAAGGAAGATCATTCATCAGCAATTTCAGTAACTAAGAGTCAATCAGGTGCATACTCAAGCTAATCTCATTCCTTGGGCGCTAGAGGAATAGGGGATGAAAGAGTTGACTTTACGTTGAATACAAGAACTAGTACACTTAGCATAGATGGAATGAGACCCTCACTAAAATTCAATTCAATGAAAGGCAGACCCCATAGATGTAAGCCTGAGCCAGCTCATTGTCAACAGCCAATTATATTATCTAGAATTCATATCACTCTTACAACAATATTCTTATAGGAAAACAACTAAACAGGAAACATAACACATTGAGACAAACACCTGTTAGTCAAATGTCAAATTATAAAGACAAATCTTAGCATTGCTCAGAAGCCAATTACTCACAATTTGTCGATCAATCTTCGCTTGGCATTTAGGTATACGGCTTTTCAGTGTCTCAATCTTTACCCTGTGCTCCTGGAGCTGCCTGTCCGTGTCATATACCCATGACCACGCAAGTTTCTTCTTTAATAGTTGTACCTGTTGAGATATTTCTTCTACATGCTCCATACTTTTAATCTTCATTTGCAACTCATTGAGTTCCTTCTGTATCGGTCGTATTAAGGATTCCAGCTCATCAACCAGTTGATTTGCATCAACCAGTTGACTCTTAATACTCTTCAAAAGCTCATCCACTTGACAGAGAAGTGTTGCCTTGAAAAAGAACTGATAATGCATTATCAGTAAAGCACAAAGAACCCCTTATCCAAAACAACAGAGGAGGAAAAACACAAGAACAAAAAGCCTGTACAACAGTCTGAATAGTTCTAGGCACGGAAGAAAGTTGCTCTTAAGCTTTCACATATTAGCCTCCCAGGTTTATTCATGAAATCATTAAACAAAAGTACTGAAACCATAAATGACTCACCTTGAATTTATCTTTGTCATTTCCAGAATGCAAAAATTCTCTGCTTTTATCTTGAGTCATTATGACACATGGATTCTCAACATCAATCTGCACAATATAAAGCCTAACATCTTGAGAAAATTCCATTATTCAGTGCAAGGTCTCAAGTTCAAATAAATAGAAATATCCAAGAAGAAACAGATGTTAAGATTGGAACCAATAGACACATCTACTAGAGAGAGAGAGAGAGAGAGAGGGCTACATTAATGTAAGTGGATATCCTTTATTGTTTCTCTGTTGGTAGGATGTGTGTGTGTTGGGGGGGGGGGGGGGTGGAGAGTCATAAATCCTTGGACTGAGTTAAAAATTTAAATACAAAATGATTTAAGATTTTTATGAGTTTGAAATTCTATGTCGATTTAAAATGCCAGATAATCTCTACATGAAAGAAGACGAAAACTTTCACAGTTGTGGAAAGACAGATATCTTCTTTTTCAGCGGATAAAATATGCAGCATCTTGAATCTATTCTTGAATAAAGTAGACAAGGACCAAGCCCTGGAAAGAGGGAGGGGAGAGAGGGAGACCTAGACTGCCATAAGTCCTTGGACTGAGTTAAAAGTCTGAATACAAACCCAATTTCTGAATGCAGAATGGTTTAAGATTATGATTTTGAAATTCTATTATCAGTCAAGAAAGCCAGATAATATTTACATGAACAAGGAAGATAACTTTCATAAGTGAAGAAAGAGTGATCTCTTCTTTTTCAGCAGATAAAAAATGGCACCACCTTGTATCAATTCTTCAATAAAGTGGACAAGGACCAAGGCATGAAGATCAAAGACATTTCAGGAACAACAGATGGAATATGGGAATATACTCCTGCAAGCTCTGTGTTTGATCATCAAAGTTCTTACTTTGCTTGATCAAGTTCAAAAATTTCTCAGTGGCAGAGCATTCACAACCCAAATCCTTGCAACTGCACATTTTCAGTCTATCAAGGAATTGGCTGCAGCACAACTTCTAAGTCATCCAAATGCAGATGAAAAAAAAGGATAGGCAGCTGAAAACAGCATGAATTGTCAAAAGTTGCAACAATTACTGTTACTGGGGTACTTCAGGCAGTTTGCCTAATATTTCAAGTTACTAGAGCAACTCTGACAAGGAGCTTAAGAAGTTGTAAAGATTTCCTCTACATGGTCCCCTATTAGGCAAGGTAGGTTTGGAGTTAGAACCCAGGAAATTGTTAAATGAAGTTCTGCCGCACAAATGATTTGGCAGTTTTGTGGTGAAGAGAGCAGGATTTCACAAAACCAGATGTATCATGGTAGTGCTTTTTTTAAGAGTTTTAACTGGTTTGCTCCTCATATTAGTTTGGTGATGGACAACAGCAAGCACATTAAGCTTTGGTGATCATAAAAGGTGCCCAGAATAAAGGTCAGAGGCATTTTGGAACCGAGAGTAAGTTAACTCATTTAGGTTTCAACAGAGGATCCAACTTTAAGGAGTGGTTTTCCAAGAATATAACCAGTGTCTTTTGTAATTAACAAATACAGCAAAAGCAGCATAATGCAGCAGCAGCTTTCCGGCCACCAGCTTTGAGCTATTCGTCTTGAAAGAATTAGCAGGGTATCAGATGAGGTGGAATATGGATATTCTGCAAGTGGTCTTCTCTATCAAAGAGTCTGGAGAAGTACAATATTTTATGGTGCTGACAATCTTCCCAGATGGCAAATACCCAGTGAAATCAGTTGATGATGTTATGAATACAGCTAGTGTTGTACATAGATACTAATAGAACTTGTACCAAGTGGTCTTCTCTATCAAAGAGTCTGGAGAAGTACAATATTTTATGGTGCTGACAATCTTCCCAGATGGCAAATACCCAGTGAAATCAGTTGATGATGTTATGAATACAGCTAGTGTTGTACATAGATACTAATAGAACTTGTACCTAGGTGCTGACAGAACTTGTACCTAGCAGTTATATATATATATATATATCTGACACATAATTGAATAGAATGAGATCTGAATTTTCCCTCCATCCTCTCTGTCTCCATTTCTCTCCGTTCTATCTCTTGTTCTCAATTAAAAATGAAATTTTGATGACAAGGTTGTTGTAGAGGCGGAGATGGTTGGACTTGGTCAGGGCTGTCAGGTTCTGAGCTCCGCCATAAGTTGTAGTTTTTATTTGTTGAGTGGTCCATGAAAAAAATTTTATCAACAGACAACATGATTAAGGGACAAGATTTTGATTAATTTTTGTTGCCTGTGCCATGTCTCCCACCTCCTTATTCTCTGTACAATTGCGAGAGAGCACTGAATACTAATTTTACCATTTGTGAAGTGTCTAGGTCTTCTTTAAGATAATCCCTGATACGTTGTACCATTGGGTGCAGAATGAGGCTAGGTACCTGCCATATTTTGGCTTGGTTGGATTCTTTGGGGGGAGATAAAGGAATAGAAGAACCTTTTGAGTAATAAGGAAGCATTATATCTGCTGGAGAGTTTTCTATTATCTTCTTCCTCATTTCAATGAAGAGTTTTCTGTTATCCTCTTTTAAAAGAATGCAAGATGAAAGGATATGGAGTATTTTCTCAGATCAGTTAGACAATAATATTCTCCACACTAAGGTGAAAAGTAAAGTGTGTTTCTGGGCTCCAAGCTCAAATATTATCGTACAAAACACTTGGAGAGGAGGGTTTCAACAATGTTTGTGAACAAGTCAACCAGTAAAGCATTATGTTTGAAAGCCCGGGATTTAAACTAACAATGCACCAAGTCATTTACCCAAAAAACAGATATAATCACGCAAGTGTAGTTCCTATTATAGTCAAACAAAAGGACAGCAGAAGTCTGCAAACAATTATTATGCAAAAAAAACTTACGTTAAAATGTTCTATAATCTCACGTAGATCCTCCTTGCGACCAGCTACCTTTCTTCCTGCCAAATAAGTCGGCAAAACAAAAGAGTGAATCTCAATGCCTTTAGCTAGTCATGAAAATGAGAATTTTAAAAAGAAATTGCAGTGCATGGGGGATTTTATAGCAACAAGAATTTTTTTTTTTTTTTTGCTGCATTAGCAACAAGAATACTTTAATTACAACAGCCCCATATTCTAGGTCATAAAGAAAATCAATGGTCAAGTTCAAGAAAGTAAAGAACATTGCAAAATCATTGACACGTGAAGAGAAAAGGTGTCCCCAACGCAAATAGCTCCCCACTTTGCAAGGGTCAGGAGAGAACAATCTTTGTACGCAACCTTACCTTGCTTTACAAAAAGATTGCTTCCACAACTCAAACCCATGTCCCTCCAGTCACAAAGGAGCAACTTTATTATTGCTAGCAAGGCTCACCTCAGGGCACATGAAGAGAAAGAAAAGAAAAAAATAAAGGAAAGAAGAAGAAAAGTCCAGTATAAAATCTGATGCATACAGTAACGGTGAACCACAAAACAACAGGATATTAGGTCAGGTGTACTTTCTTTCTAGGTACAATGCTACACCAACTTTTCTTGAACCTTTTATAAGTTAAAAATGTTAAACATTGCATGTCAAGCTTAAGCCGAAACAATTATGTCAACCCTTTTGCTGATATCTCCTTTCCTTTAAAGCATAATTTCAACTGTCTGAGTGCCTCTCATGAACGAATAGATTAGCAACACACACCCTTGCCCATATCCAGGCTTCATCAGTGGGATAGACCAGAAAACATCTGTAAATTGATGTTAATCACTCCTGGTTGCCATTATCCTCTTGTAACACATGAAGTACCATAGGCATCCCTAGGAATCTTAAGCCATCATTTCCAACATCTCATAAAAGAGAAATATGGAACCCAGCCTATGAAAGCTTTAGACACAATGAAGTAGGAAAAATTTAAGGGCTCATGTGAGAAATTGTAAAGAAAAAACTCAGCAATCACAACCATTCCCCTAAAAGCCGAGGAGGCCACGGAAAACACCAAGACTTGAGGCAGCTGAGGAAGTACAGGAGACTGAGACAGTCAAGAAAACACACAAGACTCTCAAGCCAACATTTCACATTAAATCCGAGAGAGGATCTCAAGCAAACCTTGACAATTCTTTAAGACAGTAGAACTGGTCGTGTCAGAAATCCTGCGCTCTACTATTATCACATCCCCATATACATCTGGTTTAAAAGCATCTTCCCCTTGATTTTTAATTTCCACATTTACAACAGCATAGCTGCAAATAAATACCAAGAATAAGCACATATCAGGTTACCAATAAAAGTTGATCAGGTAATGTGAATGCATAAGACATCTTAAAGGGCTAATAGATGGAAGACAGAAAATAAGTAGTGCAGTTGCCGCAGTGTTCTTAATCCACAACAAAATAGGCAGGATGCATAAGCTTTCACAAGTCAAATATGGTATACCACATATTGAATTTTCTGCTATCTTTTCTTTCTTTCTTTGTTCTCTTCTTTTCTTATTGTAAATAAAATATTTCACTGATTAGGGGAAATGCTGAGAAGCATCGCAGGATGCTTGGGCTTGAAGAATAGATTGGAAGCTCTTCCTCAAGGGTAGAATCTAAAGATGTAAACCAAGACCAGTGTATAATAAATATACCATCTAGTGTTCCTCCTCCTCAATATCATCACATATATTTGTGATCATAAAAAATTATGGTTGGGAGAGAGAGAGAGAGAGTTGAGTTATTGGGAAAACAATTGTATTAAATAAAATGCCTTAAAAGCGGGCAGAACAGAATAACACTAGCATATACAACGACTCTAGTGATTATAAATCCTTACCATGTCTTTAAGCCTGTCACCATCTTCTTTTAATACATAACTTAATGGAACACAAACTCAAGTCTTCTTAGTGGCAGAATCCAGCCCATGTTGCTGAGGTGTACATCTTCTGTGAGGCCCCTTCCTTGATCACCCATAATTGATCAATTATCAACTGGTAATGCAGGGTGTAATTGTCACAGTCCTAATATGTAGAAGTAGAATATACCGTGTAAAGGGTGGGCCTAGCATACACGTGTGGCAGTTAGGGAAGGCAGTTATCTAACTCTAGAAGAGGGTAAGCTATGTAAATAAGCTGGGTGGCAGAAATGTAATTGCAGGAACCTATATAAAGGACCTGAGCACATGTAAGGAACTATCGAGAATATTGAATTGAATCATTCTAACATTTCCCCCTCATTTTTGTTTCTCTCTCTCTCCCTCTCAAATTCTCTCAACTCTTCCTCAATTTCTTCTCCTTTCTCCCTCTATTTCTACCATTCTCCAGAATTCTTCAGCAAATTCTAGAGAATTCTCATCAGATCTCTTAGGATCTGACAATTTGGTATCAGAGCTAATCCGAGCCAAGAGAATTCGATAAACAGCAATGGCGGATGGGACTCAAATGAAGAACTTGGAGTCGCAAGTGCACCAATTTCATTCGACAGGGATTGACTTGCAAGCTCGAGTAGAATTGTTGGAGATTAGATCCAACCGCAATCATGAAGTGATCATGGCGATGGATCGGAAGATGGACGCATCATTATGGGGTTTGGAGAGAAGATTGGATGGAATTAGGGATGAAGTTGGAGCTCAGATTAGGGACCAACTGCAGAATTTTATGGTGATTTTTACACGCCAAAATCAGATAAGTTTATCACCTAATTTTGCCCCTAGAGAAAGAACAGAACCGGTTCTAACCGGTCAAGGAGTGAGGAATGGGAATGTTGGGCCCTCTAAAATTGAGGTTGCTCCCAGAGAAGAAGGGGATATGGGAATAGATCTAAAGCGAGAGGGACAGGTTATAGTTAATCAACCAAGGTTCCCTATGCCCAAATTAGATATTCCCCTATTTTATGGGATTAATCCCAAGTGGTGGGTGAGGAGATATGAGCGGATGTTTGACTAGCACAATGTTCCAGAGGAGCGTCGGGTAGCATTGGCGGCTGCTTACCTTAATGATGCGGGAGATGCCTGGTATCAAGGGTGGTTGCAGGCTAGAGGAGAACGTCCATGGGAGGAGTTTGCTGAAAAATTGTGTGAAAGGTTTAGAGATAGAAATAGGATGGACGTGGTGGAGGAATTCAATAAACTCAAACAAGGAGGAGGACTACAATCTTATCAAGCCCGATTTGAGGAGTTAAGATCAATAATGGTCACCCTAAACCCCCACCAATCTGAAGCTTACTTTGTCTCCAACATGAGTGGGTTAAGTGAGGATCTTAGGCCTATGGTCAAGATGTTACGACCGGAGACGGTGGAACAAGCTGCTGAGGATGCTACGCTACAAGAGGTTTTGATAGAGGCCGTCATGAAAAATCAAAGGTAGGAGAGTAAGAGAGTCGGTATAGGACCTACAGTACTTGTGGTGAAGGGGTACAGTAAGAAGATGGTAAGGGTGAATTCAGAACAGCAGAGAACGACAGTCGTTGCACCTGTTCATTCCTCAACAGGACAAAATGGGAGGTTAATAGATCAAAGAAGGCAAGCAGGACACTATTTCAGATGTGGTGGCCGATATTTCCCAAGATACCAATGCAAGAGGAAATTGCTCTTGTTGGAAGGAGAGGATGAAGAAGTAGAAAGAGAGGGAGTAGAAGAAGTGATGGAAGTAACAGGGGATGACAACGGAGAAATATCATTGCACGCCCTTAAAGGGCTAGCAAATAATAAAATTATTAAAGTGGAAGGAAGGGCTCAGGAGGGGAGCTTGATAATGAGAGTACCCATAGTTTCTTGGACGAGGTTATGTCATGTACCTAGGGTTAGCCTAGGATTGGATTGACAATGAAAAGGATCTGATGGAATAGAATCAAGAACAGAACATTTGAAAGGAAAACATGGATAGAAATGGGGGAAGGATGTAAAAAGAAATGAGGGAGAGCAGTAGAGAGAAACGAGAAGGAGAGTGGCGAGAATTGTAGAGAAAGAATCAGAATTTCATTCAAACAATTCAAGCACGAGCCATCCCATCTGTTTACAGCAACTTTATATAGGCATAACAAACTATCCCAACTCACCCATGTGCTCCTAACCAATTGCTAAAATATCTCTTAACAATTATCATAGGGAAATTCTATTCGCAGCCACATTTTTACTCTTCACAGCCATATTTTAATATACCTAAAATACCCTCTTTTAAAAACTCATTTTTACCCTCACTGCCACTTTCTCTCTCTCTCAGCCGGTCATACGCAGCAACCCACCCATTCATAACAAAGACAATGCAACAAAAAACACACCACAGATTCGATGCAATCGAAAACGAAAAAATAGATGAAAATATAAGAGTAGAAGAACACACACACACACATATATATATACATATATACATTGAAAGTCACGTATGCACCCAATACACAAACATATACACACGCAGATATACACACACACACATATATATACGCACACATACATATATATATATATATACAGAGAAAGCGGCGGCCATGGGGCAGCCATGGCTGCCGGAGGTGCGCCCCAAACCCTAACACACACACGTATATATATATATATACACACACACATACATAGATATATAGAGGAAGCGACAGCCATAGGGCAACCATGGCCGCCGAAGGTGCGCCCCGAACCCATGGCCACCGTTTCCTCTCTCTCTCTCTCTCTCTCTCTATATATATATATGTATGTATGTGTGCGTATATATATATATATATCTATGTGTGGTTATAAATGAACCATGTACAAATATAATTCAAAGCGAGGAAGCCAATTTCTGAGAATCAGAATGACGAAGCTAGTAATCTAGAAGCTCTAGTTTGTTTGATATTTTCAATGGTGCCCTCTGTCTCTTTCTCTCAATAATGCGGAAATGGAAGATAACAAAGCAATTACATTAAAAGCAATTACACCTGTTGTAAATTGCTGCAGCCAAAACCTGTTGCAAAAAAAAAGCAATTACATTAAAAGGTCTTTTTTGGGGTAGACATCAACATGCAGTTCATGAGGCTAGACTAAAGCTACTTCTGTGATCCTACCTTGAATATTGTGGTAATAGGGCTTCCTGCTGGAATTTTGGTTCTGTAGGTTGGAGAGCCAAGGAGGAAGATTGGGATGGAGAGCAATATTGTTGTTGTGGTGATCCCAAAACCCCATTGCCATCCTTTATTGTCTTCTAACCACACCACAAAAGTTACAGCAATTAGAGCCCCACAAGAGAAGGAGAACACAAAGTAGTTGAAGAAGCTCAATCTCTGTTTCCTTCCCTTCGGTGTATTCTCATCAAACTGCTCTACTCCATGTGGCGGAAGAGAACCTTTTATTCCACCAACACCCAGTGCGACCAGATAGAGGCCTGCAAACAGTAGTACTGCTTTTCCCCCATGAAGTTGCGCGCATGGAGTGTTTCCATGGGAAAACGTGCAGAATGCTGGCTCCCGAACCCCAGCGTTCAGGGCCTTCAGTGCGCCCCAAATGCTAGGGTTCGCGGGCCATTAAGGCTCCCGAACTCTGGAGTTCGGGGACCTTCAAGCTCCCCGAACTCCAAGGTTCGGGGGCTGATTCGTGAAGCTCGGTGGCCATGGCCGCCGAGCTTCCTGTATATATACATGTATATGTATGTGCGCATATATATATGTGTGTGTGTGTGTGTGTCTGTGTGCCTGTATATATATATATATATGTTTGTGTGCCTTTGTATAGATATATATATAGTGTCTGATTATTTATTTTCATCTTTGTTTTTTTGTGTTCACCCATTGTGAATTTTTTTTTTGTGTTTGGGCAGCTGCGTATGGCTACTGACGAGAGAGAAAGTGGACAAATAGAATATATATCTGTATGCGTCTGCATTGTATATATGTGTTTATGTATGTATATATGTGTATTTTATTTTGTAAACTTGTCTCGTGAAGTTTGTATTTGTGGATCGAAATTGTTGAGGTTTGAAGATGTGTTATAGAGATGAATGTGTGTGAATGGCTGGCTGGCTGTGTGGAAGAGGGTATTTTTGGAAAAGATTGGCAGCAAAGAATTATTAAATTGGTTGCAAAAAGTAAAAGAATAAAAATAAATTTTTAATGGCTGCGAAGAGTAAAAAAGTGACTGCGAATAGAATTTCCCATTATCATAAGCCTATTATTATATTACCTCTTTAATGCCTCCTTGGGTCATGACAATTCCCCCCTTCTTAAAAGAGTTTTTGTCCCCAAGAACTTGCAGCAAATAGCTATTGCTTCATCCAATTCCTACCTTCTTTACCTAATTTATCCTTCTTTCTTTCTTTCTCCTTCTAAGCCTCTTCTTCTTCCTCATTCTTAAGTGTCCAAGATCAATCCCAAACGTAATTTGGCCTAGAACTTTAATGGGAGCAACCTGATAGAGTTCAAATCCAATACACCCACCTTCTAAAATAGTTGCTCAATCAAGATTGGTCTCCACTTTAAGAACACAATCAGCCATTGGTTCATCCCACCATGCAATAGACAGCAACTCGGATTTTCCAGTAGGAGTAAAAAACAACACAGCGGCGGGAGTCTTGTTCTCTTCGATAACACCTTTGACTTCTTCAGCTACCTCCCTTAGCTTTTCCCCAGCTACCATTGGCTTCCAAAATTCCTCACCACTTTGAATATGCTCTAGGTTGAGAGAACTACTTTCAGAGTCATAACTCGTAAAAGATTTCTCTTGAATGAAAGAGAAATCAACATCTCTCTTTTCTGCGAGTGTGACCTACCAACCCTCATGAGGCACATCCAAATGTATTAACTCTTCCCTTGGCTGCAAAACAACTTTAACTACTTTTTTTGTCAGAATTTCCTGTTTCCATGTTGGCAGTCCAGCAACATCTTCTTCTTTGTGTTTGCTGGAATTTTCTACATGAACTTTTTTTTCAAAAATATTCGATGGTCCCTTTGCATCTGTTGTCCTATCCACCTGATTGTTACTGATTCCCTTTGGATAATGTCATTCACCACCAACACCATTTCTGATATTGTAGTCATCCTTCTTGTCATTACTGTTGAAATCAGAATACTTCTTTTTCTGCCCAAAACTTAAAGTAAGCAATGAATCACTCTTCCATAATCTTAACTTCTCCTTTGGTTGCTCCATTTTAAGGAAGTTTTCTTTATTAAAACTTCCACGATAATCCTCGAAAAATTCTACAGGAAAGCTGTAATGATATTTCTTAGTTAGTATCACTACAAACTCCTGCAACTGCTTGTGTAACATACGACTGAATTCCATGCTCATATCATGTACCCAACTTCTTGCTTCCTTGTCCAATTGATTGATCTCATTCTCAAACTTCCTTTTTCCATGCATGAGGCTTTTGGCCAAACTCCTCATGTTGTCTGACTCCAACTGAAAACGCAACATTCTTTTGCTACAATTGTGAGCTCATCTGCTCCCAATGGCCTCACGAGCAAGTCATCCCCCTAAAAATGCAACACCCTTCTACTGCGACTAAGACTCCACTGTCTTCATGCGTGCACTACTCGCCCTAATAGACTTCTTACGAGTAGGACAACCCGAAGGCTAATAAATAGGAGCTCTGTACATCCTCTAAAATTAGCAATCGAGGGTCACTTGCTGGAATTTTAAATTTCGTCGATTCCACCAATATCTGGAATAATCAATTCACCGAGGTTGCCTTCATATTCCAAATAGAGATCACTGGGAATAATCGATCGGAATACACCCTAGACAGCCTGGACTGCTCACTATCAATTTCCGATCAATCTTGTTTCCTTCCGACTTAAATTTGAAACGCGAAAAATCCACTACTCGGTTACTTTAGCAAGGTTCACCACACTTCCACTGCTCTATCACTCTTCCACAACTCAATGGCTGAGGATCACCGGCTTAAGACTGCCTTCAAAACTCCACTCCCAGCTACTACGAGCTTTGCTGGAATTAGATACCGAAATTGCCGCACTTCTTAGTCGAGACCCAAACCTATTCTGCCACCTTCAAAGCCACCAAGAACTGGTCGGAGGACTCGCCTAACCTACTTCACCTCCCAACGACAAACAAGAATTGCCAGGCTTCCGCCGAACCGGCTTTGATCACGCTCAAGACCGATCGGGTCGTGCAATCGCTGGGTTCCTGCTTCACATGTCAATTCCAAGCAAGAATTATCAAGATTTGCAGCTAAGAGTCAATCTCCTACTTCACTTCTGTCACAATCCTAGGGCTTGGCTAGGGTTGTGATAAGAATTAGAAGAGATTTAGGGAAGAGAAGACAACAAGGAGGGAGGTTTAGAACTGTAATAGAAAGAGAAATGGGAAAGGAAAAGAAGAAGAAGTAGACGTGAGCGAGAGAGAGAAATTAAGAAAGGAAATCAGAATATTCAATATCAAAATCTGCATATCTCCATCTGATTACAATAGCCCCTTATATAGGCATAACAAATTGCATAACCACCCCCCATGCTTCTAACTAATTGCTACAATATCACCTAATAAGCCTATTACTACATTACCCATTTATTTTATTCTTATTACATCATTGACCCTCCTATACTCCTAGGTACATGACAATTCCCCCCGCCTAAAAATGTTTCTTGTCCCCAAGAAACCTATTATCGTTGAGCCACTTCTCTATCTTCATCCAATTCCCACCTTCATTTTCTGTTCAATGTCTTTTTTCCTCTTTATTCTTCTAGGCTTCTTCTTCTTTGTTCTTAGGATTCCAAGACCCAACCCAAACAGAATTTGGCTTAGAGCTGCAATAAAAGCAACCCGATTGGCCTCAATGATTTCAATTTCAACGCTGTGAGTACTTGATGAATTAGGAGACTCAAGCTTAAAGTCCTCAACATGGTTGTCTATGTGTCTTATGAATGGAGTTCGGGATGGTTGTTCCCCATGAAGACGTTCTCCATAAATCAAACAAATAAATCCTCCAAAATGATAATAAGGAAAGATGTCCTTTCTCAAGTCCAATTCTCCAACACTGCCAAAGAAATCCAAATCTTTAGTATCATCTCCAGCCTTAGGTTGGGGCACATAATCAACCCCATCAGTCACCCCCAACAGTGAGTCATCGCAATTAGGGGAAAGTTTTCCAATAGTTTGTGCCTCAATGTCCTCAAGGGATTCAAGAGATTCCTCAGCAATTAAACCAACTGCCCATGTCTGAAATTCTGCCACATCTTCGTCCCATTCATTGGAATTTTTTTGAAGTTCACTCTCAACATCTTTCTCCTCCACATCAACAGCCCCTCCTTCCTTGTGTTTGCTGGAATTTCCCTCTAAATGAACTTCTCTTTCAACCATTTCAGATTGTTCCTTTGCCTTTGCTGCTCTATTAATCTCTTCATCACAAATTCCCTTTGGATAATGCCATTCACCACCAATATCATCACCAATGGTGCATTCCTCCTTGATAATTCTGTTGGAATCTGTACACTTCTTCCACTCCTCTCCAAGGAACTCCTCCTTGTTAAAATTCCCATGATAATCCTCAAAGAATTCTGCTGGGAAACTATAATGATACTTCTTTGTAAGTATCATTGCAAACTCTTGCAATTGTTCATGTAGCATCCGGCCGAATTCTTGGCTCGATTCATGTACCATACTTCTTGTTCCGTTGTCCCATTGGCTGCTCCCCTTCTCCTGTTTCTTGTCGTTTCTCGCTGGAATTTCAGCCTTCTTTTGCTGCCATTGGAGCTCCAATTGCCTCATGCGTGCATTGCTTTCCATGGCTGAGTTTTTTTCACAAACTGTATATTTAGAAATCCAACGTTTCTGCTATGCAAACACTTCCGGACTTGATTGAGTTCTGATGTGCTAATACTTCCAGACTTGATTGGATTGGTTCAGCTTCCAATTCACCTCATGAAATCGCTGAGATCGGGATCTGCCTTGCCTCCAAATCTAATTAAATTCCGATTAACTGAATCAGTGATGGACCTCAATTAATCGGATCAGCTCTGGAAGTTCATCTGTTTCCCTCCTCCTAAATGGATTGCCCCAGTTGCAGCTTCTTTAAAATCTCCTATGACAGCTTCAAGGATAGTCGTCCATATCTGGAAATTCCAATCCTCCGCTATCCCAATTGCTTCGGAAATGATCTGTATATCAATCTGATCTAACACCGCCCCTACTTCAGCAACCTCTAGCCAGCTTCCAAGCTCGCCTTCATTCACAACACGGTCACATGCAGTGGCCGCATCTTCCTTCTCGCCTTGCTCAAGGATATGCGTCCAGTTCTTCCGAATCACATGGCAGCACACTCCGCGTTCCAGTCAGATACTTCACCTAACGAAATTGGATTCTCTTTCCGATCAATGTGAACAGCACGTCGCCAAGCACCAAATCAGATCCGCCTTCACACGCCTTCAACTTTAAGACAAGGCTGATATTAGCAATGTTTCTAGCCACGAAACTACTGCTGCGCCACTCGAATTCGCCTCCAATTTCAACTCAGTATTGCTGCGGACCTCTCCTAGCTGGCATCGTCTTCAATTCCGAGCCGAAGTGGCTTTGCTCGGTTTTGCTTTACTAGGCGACGCTTTCCAATCTAAGTGCAATTCCGAATGCAGTCGCTGCTTCGCCACCCACTTCAACCAACTTACTCTGATCTGTCTTCAATTTGGAATCACAACTGCAGTAATTCGGACCAATAGCAGCGAATCAATCTGCTGCTCCAGAATCAGATCTGCTCGCAATTGCTGTAGATCAACAATCGCTTTCCTCGACTCCTTCTCGCCCAATCACCGACCACGGTATGCAACCACTGGCTCGGTTTTGTAATTTACCGAAATTACTTCACCAAATCGCCATCGTCAGTCACCTTTGAAGATCGATAGCAAGTAGGATCCTCGTTCCGTCAACTCTTTGTTATTTCTGGAATCACCTAGCCCAGCCTCGACTTGGCTTCCAAGTCCGTTGAAGCTGCGTCCCCTTCCACTTCAAGCAAGACTCATTGAAATTCGTGGCCAAGCGTCAATGGTCAGCTTCGTCTTCCAGACTCGAACACTCTTTCGGAATTCTCAAGCCGAGAGACACTCCTCTATCGGACTCACTGGAAGCTGAATTCGCTTAGCTTTGCTTCATCGTTCGGACAAGTCGGATCGGAATGACTGAAACGGTCTCCTCGTTTGATCGATGTTAATCTGGCTCGCTGAAAATCACTCGAGGCTTTGCTTCGATCACGCCTAGCTCGCCTCTTGCTACTTGATCAGTTCCGAGAATCGCTTGCTCTGTATCGCCTCCAAAGGATCAGAATTACGGAATCTGAAGTTGGATCGGAATCTACTTTCCCTACCATTTTGAGCCGAGAATTGCTAAGGCTTGACGGAATCACAGCCAAGGATTAATTGTCACAAACTAGAATTAATTGAAATCACAGCCAAGGATTGACTGCTCTGATACCAATTGTCACAATCCTAGGGTTTGGCTAGGGTTGTGATAAGAATTAGAAGAGATTTAGGGAAGAGAAGGCAACAAGGAGGGAGGTTTAGAACTGTAATAGAAAGAGAAATGGGAAAGGAAAAGAAGAAGAAGTAGACGTGAGCGAGAGAGAGAAATTAAGAAAGGAAATCAGAATATTCAATATCAAAATCTGCATATCTCCATCTAATTACAATAGCCCCTTATATAGGCATAACAAATTGCATAACCACCCCCCATGCTTCTAACTAATTGCTACAATATCACCTAATAAGCCTATTACTACATTACCCATTTATTTTATTCTTATTACATCATTGACCCTCCTATACTCCTAGGTACATGACAACTTCCAAGTTCACACCGAAGGTTACGAAAATCGCCTTGTTGAATCGCACATGTTGTCTAGATCGCTGGCAATCATTTGGCTCACTCTCAATTCCAATTGAGATCGCCTTACTTTCAGCTTCCAAAGTCACCCAAACTTCAACACTGAAACTGCTTCTATACACTACCTACCACCGTTGTGATTTACCCGCTCTGCTTCACCTTGCTTGATGGAATATACACTCGGAAAACTACAATGAATCAACATGTTGCTCCACCTTCACTAATCAAACCTTCTACTTTCCTCTACAACTCCAACTAAGTCCGGTGTTAGCAATTAACTACGTCGGAAAGCAATAGCCTATAACCGATCGGAATTTGCTTGGCTAGACCGTTGTCGAATTCCGCCTTCCGAACTCCAAACCTAAGTGCTACGATGGTCGTCAATCACCTCCATGTATCGAGATCGCTTTTCAAAAATCAATTGTCTCCTGTACTACTTCAAGTTGCTTCGGAATTTAAGTGACTCTACCTGAATTCATTTCTGGAAGTCACTGGAAACACCGTCGAAACTGCCTATGAACCACAGCCGAAGAACGACTGCTCTGATACCAATTTGTCATGTACCTAGAGTTTAGCCTTGGATTGGATTGACAATCAAAAGGATTTGATGGAATAGAATCAAGAACAGAACATTGGAAAGGAAAAAATGGACAGAAATGGGGGAAGGGTGTAGAGAGAAATGCGGGAGAGTAGTAGAGAGAAACGAGAGGGAGAATTGTAGAGAGAGAATCAGGGTTTCATTCAAACAATTCAAGCATGAGCCATCCCATCTGTTTACAGTAACCTTATATAAGCATAACAAACTATATCAACTCACCCATGTGCTCCTAACCAATTGCTAAAATATCTCCTAACAATTATCATAAATCTATTACTATATTACCCCTTTAATGCTCCTTCGGTCATGACAATGGTACTACTAAGAGGCTTCATTGCAAGCTGAGAGGGACCCAGCCTTTGTCCATGACAGTTGCCAATGGCAACAAGGTGCTAAGCAAATCAGCTTACACTGGATTTTGCTGGGAAATGCAAGGGGAGTTGTTCGAGACTGACCTAAGGTTGCTTAAGCTAGGGGGTTGCGATGTAGTACTTGGGGTGAATTAGATGAAACAAGTGAGCCCTATCAACTTTGATTTCAATCGGATGGAAGTAAAGTTTGAAAAGGAGGGAAAGAAGCTGACCCTTATAGGCAGCCGAGAGAATAGTACATGTAAGATGATCACAGGGAGGAAATTTCAAAGATTGCTCAAGAGTAAATGGGCTTAGGTAGCCCAATTATTTTCCATCCAAACATTAGAGGAGATGGAGGATGGGAAGGAACAAGAAGGGGAGTTGAAGATGGCCACCCACACTACAGACTAAAGAAAATCGGAGGTACAATTCTTACACCAACTTAATATGCTTTTGGCTAAGTATGAAGACTTATTTGTAGAACCTAACTCCCTACCTCCCAAAAGAGCCTTTGACCACTCGATCAACCTTAAACCCAACTCCAAACCCGTTAATGTGAGATCTTATAGATACCATCCACACCAGAAAACTAAGATAGAAAGAATGGTTAAGGACATGCTTCAATAGTCCTTAATCAAGCCTAGCCAAAGCCCTTATGCCTCCCCTGTCCTCCTTATCAAGAAAAATGATGGAACGTGGCGTTTTTGTATAGATTATTAGCAGCTCAATGCTTTAACCATAAAGGATAAATTTCTCATCACTATAATCGAAGACCTACTTGATGAACTAAAGAATGCCACTTACTTTTCCAAGTTAGACCTTTGCTCCGGATATCATCAAATTCGCATAAATACTGATGATATCCACAAGACAGCCTTTAGAACCCATCACGGCCATTATGAGTTCTTGGTGATGCCATTTGGACTCACCAATGCCCCAACCACTTTTCAATCACTCATGAATCAAGTTTTTGAACCCTACCTACACCATTTTATTTTGGTTTTCTTTGATGATGTTTTAATATACAGCCCAACTTTCAATCAACACTTGAAACACCTAAAGACTACATTTGATTTTCTCAAAAACAGTCAATTGTATACTAAGAGATCTAAACGCGCCTTCGATTAGAAGCAAGTAGTGTACCTGGGGCATGTTATTTCGGGAGCAGGAGTGAGTACAGATTCGAGAAAAGTGGTTACTATGGTGGCTTAGCCAAGGCCTACTAACATTAAGGCCTTGCGGGGTTTTTTGGATTTGACAGGGTACTATAGGCGGTTTGTAAAAAATTATGGTATCATCAGCCGACCTTTGATGGAATTGTTAAAAAATGAGTGATTTCATTGGGGTCCAGAGGCTAAGAAGGCATATGAGCAATTGAAGGGAGCTATGAGCAAGGCTCCAGTGCTCGGGCTACCAAACTTCAGTAAGCCATTCATACTAGAGACTGATGCATGTGGTGCGGGGGTGGGAGCGGTGTTGATGCAAGAAGGAAGACCATTGGCTTATCTTAGTCAGGCTTTGTCCCATAGACATCTGGGACTAAGTATATATGAAAAGGAGTTTTTGGCAGTACTAATGGCGGTTGAGAGGTGGCAGCATTATTTGGAAGAAGGTCAGTTCATAATTAGAATTGACCACGAAAGCCTTAAGTTCTTACTACAGCAGAAGCTTCATACCCACCTCGAAAGGAAGGGAATGTCTAAACTTATGGACCTAGACTACAGCATACAGTATAAGGAGAGAGAAAACGTAGTTACTGATGCCTATCACGACCCAAGGGTAATTAGAAAGGTAATAATGTAATTAGTTACCTTAGTTTGTTAGGAGCTATTTTTGTTATTCTGATACAGTACATGGGGTTGTTATTCTAAATGTTTCTTTCAGTTGTATAGCCTATAAATAACTCAAGTATGTGGAAAAGAGGAGGCTTGAATGTATTAAATGAAACTCTAATTCCCCCTCTCTACAATTCTCTCAAATCTCCCTCTCGTTTCTCTCTACTGCTCTCCCTCGTTTCTTCTCTAGTTTCTCCCCCGTTTCTGCCCCCTTTCCCTCTTGAATCATTCTCTTTCAGTTCTATTCAATCGGATCCTTTCGATTGCCAATTCCAACCTTGTAATGAACCCTAGGTTCATGACAATACCCTCTCCAAATGCCTAGAATAAGGAGAAGCAACTGCCCTTGCTGTTATCACCCCTGATTGGTACCGAGAAGTTGAGGCAAGCTATGAAAGAGATGATAAAATGAAGGAGTTATTGGAGTAGTTGATTCTAAATCCCGATGGGAAGCCAAGATATACATTGCATCAAGGGGTAACGAGGTACAAAGGCAGAGTCATAATCGGTGGAAGCGAGATACTGAGGAAGAAGATTGTCACACATGGTAACAATGGCGCGACATTAGCCTAGGCGGATCTGTTTAGTGGTCTTTCCTTCCATGCTATGTTGTTTTATTTTATTTTACTTTATGCAATTGTACTAGTGTAAGAAGTTAGGATATTTTAGGGGCAGGTCCACGTGTAAAAGGGGTCTGGGAAAAGACAAGAGAGTTAGTTATTAAATGTGAGATCTGTTGTGGCAGCACCCCATGCTAAGGGCTTAAATACCCGCTAGACCCAGCTGGCGGAGGTTATGAAATTGCAGAAGAATCTTATTCTCTTCTCAGCTATTCTCTCTCTTTCTCTCTTTCACACTCAAATCTCCCTCTCATTGCTTCTAAGATCCCGACTAACCTACTAATTCCTACCGAATTAGTAGGCTGCACCCTTTGTCACTTCAAAGTTCGTGACAAATTGGTATCAGAGCGTTGGTCCTTGGCATTTCAGTAGGACTGAGGATGGCAGATGGAACCTACATGAGGAATTTTGAAACGCAGTTGCAGCAGATTAGCTCGACAATGACTGAGCTCCAAAATAGGATGGGCCAGATGGAGGCGGGAGAAGCCTAGAACCGTGAGGCAATCTGGGCTATGGACAGCAAGATGGAAGGGGCCTTGGAAGGTATGGGACAAAGATTAGAAGGTATGGAGCAAAGGGTAGATGGATCAGTGGCTAGATTACAGGATGACATGCAACAATTTATGTTAATGTTCACATGACAAAACCAGGTACTAAAAACTTTCCCCCTAGAGATAAAAACAAGGAGATGAGGGAAATAGGGGGCGGGCCAATGCCGACATAGAAGCTGACCCAAAAGAAATGTTTGAAGGGGTGGTTGGCAATGATAAGAATGGTAATGATAGAAATGGGGTGCATAATGGGCAGCAACAGGGCTTCACCATGCCCTGAATGGAGATTCCTATATTTGAAGGGGTCAACCCCCGATGGTGGATAAAGAAATGCAAAAGGGTGTTTGAATGGAACAATGTACCAATGAGGCAGCAAGTAACACTCGCTGCAACCTACTTTAATGAGGTCATAGATGCTTGGTTCTAAGGGTGCATTAGTGTGTAGAATGAACTTAACTGGGAAGAGTTTGTGACCAAACTATGTAAAAGGTTTGGGGAGAAGAACAGGGTGGACACCATTAAGGAATTTAACAAGCTAAGACAAACTGGGAGTGTCGAAGTGTACCTAAGAAGGTTTGAGGATTTGAGATCCTATATGACTCAACAGAACCCACACCTTACTGAAGCTTATTTCGTATCAAGCTTCTTGAGTGGGCTTAGTGAGGACATAAGGCCAATGATTAAGATGATTAGGCCCCAATCAGTGGCACAAGCAGTTGAGAGTGCGAGGTTGCAAGAAATGATTATGGAAGCGCTTATGAGGAAGCAGCGACAACAACACAAGGGGTTGCCGATGGGACCAACCAATGGAGGGGAAAGGCTTGTGAGCCAAGAAATCGGCAAGAATGGAGGTAGCACGAAGCCGAGAACAGGGCCCAGTACAGCGCCTTATGGGGAGCAATTGAGAGAACAAAGAAGATTAGCTGGCCTCTATTTTAGATGTGGAAATAAGTACAATTTCGGACATCAATGTAAAAGGCAAATTCTATTGCTTGAAGGGGAGGAGGAGGATGAAGCTGAAGGTTCTAAAGGGGAAGTAGAGGAGAACAATGGAGAAATTTCGTTGCATGCACTCAAGAGAGTGACCAACAACAAGATCATCAAGGTAGCGGGGAGTATGAAGAATCATGGTTTACTGATCCTAATAGCTTCCTTGATGAAGGGACAGCTAAGAGGCTGAAATGTCCACTCCAGGGGACCCAACCCCTAAGTGTGACAGTCGCCAATGGCAGTAGGATACTGATGAAAAATCAGCTTGCCACAGGTTCACATGGGAGATGCAAGGAGAAAAACTTGAGGCAGATTTGAAGCTACTACAGTCAGGAGGATATGATGTGGTATTAGGGTTGACTGGATGAAAGGGGTAAGCCCAATCAGTTTTGACTTTAATAGAATGGAGGTGTCATTCGACAAAGGAGGGAGTAGAATGACGTTGACAGGAGAGAAAGAATCGGGAGCCTACAAGATGATCTTGGGAAGGAAGCTGCACAAAATACTTAAGAACAAATGGAGTCAACTGTCCCAACTATTCTCACTGGTGGTTGTGGGGAAAGGCTCACTAGTGGCAAGGGAGGAAGAGCTCGAAACAAGGCCAAGTGGAGAAGTACGCATGGCAGTGACATCTCAACCCCAAAAACTTGACTAGGTACATACTAAGCACCTAATTGATGAACTGTTGGCTAGCTACAAGGACTTATTTGTTGAACCCACAGCCTTACCCCCAACCCGAGCCTTGGATCATTCCATAAACCTGAAGCCTAATACAGAGCCCATTAATATCAGGTCCTATGGGTACTCTCCAACCCAGAAAACCGAAATTGAAAAGATGGTTAAGGATATGTTAAACCAATCCTTCATAAGACATAGCCAAAACCCCTTTGCCTCGCCAATCCTCCTAGTTAAAAAGAATGATGGAACTTGGCATTTTTGTGTTGACTACCGCAAATTGAATTCCTTAACCATTAGAGATAAATTCCTTATACCGTTAGTTGAGGACTTGATGGATGAATTACATGATGCCCATTTCTTTTCCAAGCTAGACCTTAGGTCCGACTACCATCAAATCAAAATGAAGCCCAAAGATGTCCCTAAAACCGCTTTTAGGACACACCAAGGTCATTTTGAATTTTTGGTGATGCCATTCGGGCTCACCAATGCCACAGTAACATTTCAGTCCCTCATGAACCAAATTTTTTAGCCTTACCTAAGGAAATTTATCCTAGTATTCTTTGATGACATACTAGTATATAGTTCCACCTTGCACCAACATATATCTCACCTCAAAACCACCCTTGATGTCCTTATAGCTAACCAATTTTTCATTAAAAGGTCAAAGTGTGGATTTGGGCGAAGTGGAGTATTTGGGGCATTTAATTTCCCGGGCAGGAGTCAGCACCGACCCTAAAAAAGTGGAAGCCATGCTGGCCTGGCCCAAACCCACAACTATGAGGGCCTTGAGAGGGTTCCTAGGGCTAACGAGTTATTATTGGTGATTTGTCAAAGGATACAGAACTATAAGCAAGCCTCTAACCATAGTTACCTAATACGCCCCTACCCCCCGGGAACCACGTTCCAGTACGCGCGCACTGGAACGCGGTGCGTTTGCGTCTTGGAACGCTTGGGGACGCGTCCCAGTTCCCCTGTAATGAAGACCCGGATCTTTGATGCCATTAATTTTGGTCTACACTCAGGCCCGCCATTAACCCTTCCTCAGACCCTCTCTCGCTCAAGCGCCCGCCGCCCACCCCCTCTGCCCTTCTCCCTCTCTCGCTTCGCTCGTTGCCGGCTGCGGGCTGTTGTCTCTCACTCTCACTCGCTCCGGCCTCCGTACCTTCATCGGACGACTCGGACCGTCGCTGACTCGCTCGCCCTCCTCAGTCGCTCGCCTCGCTCAATCGCTCTTCCTTGCTGCCTCTCTCTAGCTTTATCGCTCGCCTGCGCCGCCTCACCCTCGCCCCCCTCGCCCTCGCCAGCTCTCCCCTCAGTCTCTCGCTGGCTGCCTCTCTGGCTCTCTCACTCCGTCGCATCAGCTGGTGGAGACTCCCAGTTGCATCAGCTGGTGGAGACAATAAAGCTTAGCCTCTCTCGTGAGTTGTGATATCATTTTTTGGCTAAAGCTTGGGACTCCACATCTCATTCTACTTTTTTAAATTTTATGATTTTATAATTATTATATTATTATTTATTTATTTAATATTTTTATTATTATTAATATATTTAAAAAACTAAGTGGCGAACCGAAGAAGCCTACCCTCCACGTACCGCGTTCCGGGAAAAGTGACGTACCACGTTCCCGTACCGCATTCTGCGTACCAGACGTTCCACGAACCAGGTAATTATGCCTCTAACCGAACTCTTGAAGAAGGGGGGCTTCAATTGGGGGTAGGAGACCAAGATAGCTTTTGAAAAGCTGAAAAGGGCAATGAGTGAGGTTCCAGTTTTGGGGTTACCTGATTTTAACCAACCTTTTGTAGTAGAAACAGATGCTTGTGACGGTGAAATTGGAGCGGTATTGTCCCAGAAGGGAAGACCCATAGCCTTCTTAAGTCGAGCCCTAAGTGGTAGACATGGGGGCCTAAGTATATATGAGAAGGAGTTCTTGGTTGTACTAATGGTAGTGGATAGATGGCGCCATTACTTGGAGGGGGTAAATTTATAATCCAAACGGATCATGAGAGCCTAAAATTTTTGTTGCAACAAAAATTGCAAACTCAACTACAAAAGAAGGGGATGGCTAAGTTAATGGGGTTAGACTATTCAATACAATATAAGAAAGGCAAGGAGAATGTGACAGTCGATGCTCTCTTAAGACGTTATGAAGATGGAAACTTGACAGCCATTACTATGGTAGTGCTGGATTGGTGTAAAGAGGTAGTGGATAGCTATGAAAGGGATGAACAGGTGCAAGAATGCATGCGAGAAGTAGTGATAAGGCCACAAGGGACCGGGGCCTACACTCTGAGAGAAGGGTTGTTGTGACTACAAGGCAGAGTGGTCATAGGCTATAAGGGGGACCTGAGAAAAAAAAATACTACAGACGCTACATGAGTCTCCCTTAAGGGGGCATTCGGGAATCCAAAACACCTATTTAAGGATTAAGCAACTATTTAAGGATTAAGCAATTATTCCACAGGCTAAAATTGATGGTTGACGTGAAAGAGTTTGTATTATCTTGTGATACTTGCAAAAGGTGCAAGTATGAAAATGTTGCTTACCCCGAGCTACTTCAGCCCTTACCAGTACCCGACCAAGCTTGGACTAATGTGTCCATGGACTTCATTGAGGGGCTACCCAAGTCAGAAGGTAAGGACAGTGTGTTAGTGGTGGTCGATAGGTTCGCTAAATTTGCGCACTTCATTGAATTAGCTCACCCCTGTACATAGTGTTCTAAAAGGCACTAGGTGCTAGTCGGGAGGCAAGCTACCACCTAGCGCCTAGGCCGCCTAGAAAATTTAATATTTTTTAATTTTCTAAATTTTTTTTTCTTAATATATTCTTTCTTTCCCCCACCTCCTCAAATTTTAGAGTGTTCTCAATCCCCCCCCCACCCACCCACCCACCCAAAAATTTCACAGCTCTCTCTCTCTCTCTCTCTCTCTCTCTCTCTCTCTCTCAAACCTGCCTCCTCCGAGCACATCGCTGCCCCCGCCATTGCCAATCGAACCGTCTGCCTCCTTCGATCACATCATTGCCCCCCGTCAATGCTAATCGAACCGTCGTTGTGTTACCACAGGTAAGTCCGAAGGCTATTCCAGTCCTGTCTAGTGGTGGTGGCAACAACGGCGACAACAGAGTCCGACAACCCAGGCCGATGCGACGGCGGCAGCTGCGACAATCATCACTAATGGAGTCAGGTGAGAGGTCTCAAGCCCAAACCACGTCTGGGCGACCAAGGCGATGCCTCGCCGCCTTGGCCGCATCGGCCCCCAGGAGCCGCCCGAGCCCAATTAATTAGGCCAACACCTAAGGGGCCGATTTGGAGGAACTCGCAGCGGCCAGGGGCCGCCTAGCACCTCTCCACCGCCTAGGCCTCCACTTAGAACATTGCCTATACGGCCCAAGAAGTGGCCAGAGCTTTCATGAACAGAATAGTGGCCTTGCATGGGGTGCCGAATGTGATCATATCAGACAATGACAGAATATTCACTAGTGCAGTATGGCAAGAACTAAAGAAGTCAATTGGAATAAAACTCAATATGTCGACTACATACCACCCCCAAATGGATGGGTAAACAAAGAGAGTGAACCAGAGTTTAGAAACCTATCTTAGATGCATTTGTATCGTACACCCTAACTAGTGGCATAGATGGCTTATTTTGGCTCAGTGGTGGTACAACTCGACTCACCACACCACCCTTAAAATCTCTCCCTTTGAAGCTAATTACAATTACAAACACCCAATCTTACCAGCCATAGAAGGGCAGACTACAGTGGCATCAGTAGAGGAATATTTGCAGCAAATGAGGGTGGTACTTCGTCAGCTCAAGCAAGAATTGGCCTCAGCCCAAAACAGAATGAAACAATATGCAGACTGGAGCAGAAGTGACAGAGAATTGCAGGTCGGAGAGAGAGTCTATTTACGATTGAAGTATCCCCATTTGAAGTCCCTTACTCAAGGACCGGTGACTAAACTAACTCCCCCGGTATTTTGGTCCGTTCACTATCCTAGCTAGGGTGGGAAAGGTGGCCTACCAGTTGCAACTCCCGGAAGGATCTCGAATGCATCCCATCTTCCATGTTTCTCTCTTAAAAAGGTCATCAAGCAAGGAGCAGGACAACCCCAAGCTGTCGTCCTTGCCTAAAGAAAAGAAAAGAGTGGAAGAACCAGAAGCAATATTGGGCAGAAGAGTGATCCATAACCATGGGGTTCCCCTCATCCAAGTGCTAGTCAAGTGGCAGGGCGAAGACAAGGGAAGCAGCACTTAGGAATATTTGCCCAGCCTACTTCAGCAATTTCCCAGTGCAGCCAGCCTCCTCAACATTTCTTGAGAACAAGAAATTGTTTGAGGAAGGGGCAATTGTCACGTGTCATGACCCAAGATTCCATAGAAGGGCATTATAGTAATAGATTTAGCAAGTTGTTAGGAGATATTTTGTAATCTGTTACAGCACACGGATGCTACTATTTTTGTTAGAGGAAGCCTATATAAGGCTGTTGGTAGGAGAAGGGAAGGGATTATTAATGAATGAAAATCTGATTTATATCACTCTCTTAATTCTCCTTTCCCTCTCCTGTCTCTCCCTCTCGTTCTTCTATTCTCATTCTTCTGTTCTTCTATTCCTCCCTCTCTTTCTCTTAATATCTCTCCCTCATTCAATCTGATTTCTTCTCTCAATTCCTATCACAACCTTAACTAACCCTAGGGTTGTGACATCACGCATGGTAACAATGGCGCTACATCAACCTAGGCAGATCTGTTTAGTGGTCTTTCCTTCCATGCTATGTTGTTTTATTTTATTTTACTTTATGCAATTGTACTAGTGGAATATGCTAGTTGTAAGAAGTTAGGATATTTTAGAGGCAGGTCCACGTGTAAAGGGGGCCTGGAAAAAGACAAAAGAGTTAGTTATTAGAGGTGAGATCTATTGTGGCAGCACCCCATGCTAAGGGCTTAAATACCCGCTAAACCCAGCTGGGCAGAGGTTATGAAATTGCAGAAGAATCTTATTCTCTTCTCAGTTATTCTCTCTCTTTCTCTCTTTCACACTCAAATCTCCTCTCACTGCTTCTAAGATCCCGACTGACCTACTAATTCCTACCGAATTAGTAGGCTGCACCCTTTGTCACTTCAGAGTTCGTGACAAAGATACTGAGTTCCTTTCACGAGTCTCCAGTGGGAGGGCACTCAAGAATTCAGAACACATCATAAGGTGAAGCAAATCTTTTACTAGCCTCACCTCAAGCGATATGTGACCGAGTATGTAATGGCTTGTGACATGTGCAGCAGATGCAATTATGAAACCATGGCCTAGCCAGGCTTATTATAGCCCTTACGCATACCTGCACAGGCTTGGGAGAGCATAAGTATGGATTTTATCGAGGGTCTACCTAAGTCAGAAGGGAGGGACTGCATCTTAGTGGTGGTGGATCAATTCACTAAGTTTGCACATTTCATTGGCTTAACCCACCCCTACTCAACCCAAGAAATAGCTAAAGCTTTCTTGGATCAGGTGATGAAGCTACATGGGATTCCCGAGTTGATAATTTCAAATAGAAACAAGATCTTCACAAGCTTGTTCTAGCAGGAATTGATGAAATCCCTAGGGGTGAAGCTTAAAATGTCTACAACTTACCATCCTCAAACAAATGGTCAGACGGAAAGGGTTAACCAATGTGTGGAAGGCTACTTGAGGTGTTTGTGTTTCTTGCATCCTAAAGGGTGGCATAAGTGGATCTCTCTGGCCCAATGGTGGTATAATACCAACCACCATGCATCTATCAAGAGATCCCCCTTCGAAGCATTGTTCGGATATCAGCCTCCACTACTCCCAGCAGTGGGGGAGCACACCACAATGGCCACTGTAGAGGCATACCTGGAGAAGAGGTAGAGAGTTTTGCAACAGCTCAAGGAAGAGTTGGCATTGGCTCAAAACTGTATGAAGCAGTGTGCTGATAAGAGGAGGAGCGAAAGGGAGTTTAACGTGGGGGAAAGATTATACCTAATGGTCAGGCCAGCCCACCTTAAGGCAATTGCTAAGGGCCAAGTGAACAAACTAAGCCCCAGGTACTACAAACCTTATTTGATTGAAGCTAAGGTGGGAAATGTGGCATATCAACTACAGCTACCTGAAGGATCCAGAATTCACCCGGTCTTCCATGTCTCTTTGCTCAAGAGATCAGTAGGAACACAACAGGCATCTTCCAATTTAACACAGTTGTCCGTAGATGCAGATGTCACAACAGTACCCAGCTCTATACTAGACCGGAGAGTATTATACAAGCATGGGGCCCCTATCATTCAAGTGTTGGTGAAATGGTCGAACCTTTCCCATGACAATAGCACCTGGGAATACTTGCCTGATCTGCTAAGGCAATTTCCCCAGGCAACCAGCCTGCTTAGTATTCTTGAGGACAAGAATTATCTCAAGCTGGGGGGAACTTGTCACGGTCCTAATATGTAGTAGTAGAATATACCGTGTAAAGGGTGGGCCTAGCATACCCATGCAGCAGTTAGGGAAGACAAATAGCTAACTCCAGAAGAGGGTACCTATGTAAATAAGCTGGGTGGTGGGAATGTAATTGCGGGATCCTATATAAAGGACCAGAGCACATGTAAGGAACTATCGAGAATATTGAATTGAATCACTCTAGCATTCCCCTCTCATTTCTGTTTCTCTCTCTCTCTCTCTCGAATTCTCTCAACTTTTCCTCAAATTTCTTCTCCTTTCTCCCTCTGTTTCTACCATTTTCCAGAATTCTTCAGTGAATTCTAGAGAATTCTCATTAGATCTCTTAGGACCTGACAGTAATTTTCTTCTTTTTACTTTATCTAACTCCTTGGTACTATCAACTCCTCATGCCTTGTATTTTACCATCTTAATTGGATTGAACATCATCCGATGGATGATTGTACAACAGACCACAAAACTGGGAAACAGCAGTCTGCCATTTACCTATCCTCCTAGCAGCCATTTGATAGGCGGATTAATTGGTGGTAATACCACCTGACACCATAATACCTTGTTTGGTACACAAAGAAAGGTGGGATTATCTTAACTCCATAAGCAATACAAGGATAGAGTAAGGAAGAGAACATACATAAAAGCAAAATAACAACCACGAAGATCATTATCAAAGAACAAGAACAGAACATCCCAAAGTGGATAAGGGCAGGAAGCTCTGTCTAAGCCCAGAATATGTCACAAAACTCCCCAATATTCAGGCCTTGTGTAAAAACTGTTCAATGAGATGACAATATATCCTCCAAATCATCCCCATCACTTTGACCATCTAATAGAAACAGGGCACCAATCCTTTAAATGGTCTATCTAATCACCCCAATTGATAGTGCTAGTGATGTTCAGATTTCCACTGCAAAGTCCATTGCAGCAGTCAAGAGAAAGAGATGGCAACTAACCTTCACAACATCTAAGAATATATGTGATTCCTTGATGTTCATTACCAGGAAAGAAATCATAACTATGACGTTCACTCCTTCCCATGCTGCAAGAGCCAACTGGTTGGTCAATCTTGACCACTGCATCCAACTTAATCCAGTGACTGGTTTAAAAGAACCCATGAGAATATATACTCATTTAAACCGTGGTTACAGTGAAACCTAGTCCCAAGCAAATACCAAATTCGTAACAATTAATCCAAAACTCCAGCAATATATTTCCAGAACCACCTGCTTGATCTCCCTCGCCCAGCAAAACCAACTTCTCACCTCTATACATACATCACAGAACAAGCACTTTCGAGAACCTATGACGTTTTAACGGTTTTTAAACTGAAACTAGTAGTACTGTTTTATCATTACATTATTATAACGACCACCCAAATTTTTCATCTGTCTCTGCAGCAAGATAGCTTCCTAATTGGCAAATTTTCCCTCTCCCATCATAATATAATTACATACGATTATATTTTATTGCATATCTAAGAGATGGGCATGACTTGGCAAATAATAATAACAAGAGGTGGGCATGAATTTAAACTAAATCTAACTTAATTATTAAAGAAAGGCAGAACTTCCTCACGAACCTGCATCCAGTCTTTATAAAATCCTTCAATGTGGTCGCCCTCTGTGTGCCTTTGGCTCGACTCCCAAAAGCAACACATAATGCAGTCAGTATCGCACTTTTGCCACCTATTCATGTCAAAATTATACAATTTTTATCAAAGTTTCCACAAATTTAGTTACGCATTTAAATGCGCCGGTACATGAATTAAGAAACTTACTTCCGTTTTGGCCTGTGATGAAATTGACCCAATCCCCAAACTCGATAACCAAGCTACTATGGCACATGAAGTTCTCTAATCGGATCTTCGAGATTATACCCGCCTGGGGGCGGTTCGAGAAGCTGGTTGATCCAGCGAAACCCCTAGAATCACCGTCAGTCATTTCCTAGGGTTTTTTCACGGGGAATGGAGAGGTTGATCAGCAACTAAAACTACTCGCGAGATAGATTAGTGCACAAGACGAGAGAAAACGATGTGCAACGACGCCTCGCTGTCTCTCTCCCTCTCTCTCTCTCTCTCTCTCTGCGCTCGGCTAATCCGAGTGTTAAACCTGTGACGAGAACTATGGCGGGAAAGTGAAATGCTCTGTGCTGGGTCGAGCATGACTTCCCGACCTTTTATGAGGCAGGGATCCGCTACTACGCGCTACATTAAACTAGGTAGACTGCAGTGAACTCTTTGTACTATTTTTAATTACATTTTTTATTATTTAAAAAAAATTAGAGATTTTTGGGTTTATTTTCTTCATGAATATTCTTTTTGTCAATTAAAAATATTTTTTAAATAAAATAAATAAATTTTTAAATATTATGTTATTGATATTCCTTAGACTACATAATACATATAAAATGATAAAAATATCCCTCATACCTTATCGTCTCACGCTATTTCACATCGCCTCTCCTTATCCCTTTAGATAATAAAAAATATTTTTATTATTTTACATACATTATGTAATCTAAAATGTAACTCAAAAAGTATCAATCATATTTTTTAATTTTTAATGATACTTCTAAATCACACATATTTAAAATATTTCTAAATAAAATATACAAAAAAGTAAATAATAAATATTTTTAAATCACAAAAATCTCTTTATATATAGCCTGCTAAATTAGAGAGAATTAGATGCACTTTAGCTAAGTAAATTCATGACCTTTTATGAAAGTACAAGAGTATCCCACCTATTATAAAAATTGGATAATTCATGATTTCTCATTAAACTTCGTCAATTAAACTGCCTTTGATAATAATGATGGTGTGACAATAATAATAACTTATCTTTATCTCTTCTTTCCATTTTTATCTCACTTTTCAAAAGGTCGCATTATCACTCTTACATTATAATGTAGCGTGAATTTTAAAATTAAAATGAAAATTAAATACTATATACCCTAAATAATAAATTTAGAAGTTGACTATATCCTTGTAAAAAAAAGAGAAAAAAAAGTATTTTTCTTCACATTGACCCTAAAATTAATCATAAGCTAGCTCCAAACAACATAACACCATACAAAATGAAATAAAAAACTATTATATATATCACTTAGGGGTCGTTTTGTACAGAATAAGTTTTCAAATTTATGAAATTATTAAGTTAGAAATAATCTACATTCTCATATTTAGTATAATTTTTTAAAAAAATAATACTGAGAAAATAAGACTATTCTCTTAGTTATTTTTAGTCCATTTTTTATTTTCAATATTCTAAAACACTCAAAATGAGTTTACTTTATTATTTTTAAAAATATATTTTTAAAAATAAAAAAAATTATAAAAAAAACCCAAAATAACCAAAAGGCGCAAGCTTCTATAACAACTTATCTTATTTATTTATAATTATTATTATTATTATTATTATTCTCCTTCTTGTACGCGCAAACTTCTATGGCGAGGATAAGTAACAACAAAGATGACGACGGCGACGACAAGCAACAGTGGCGGCGACGAGCAATAGCAAAAGCGATGGCGATAAGAAGCAGCAGCGGTGATGGCAATGAGCAGCGGCAATGATGGTGGCAAGGACAAATAGCAACTGTAGCGGCCCTCTCCTGGATAATCTCGCTAGCATAGGAGAATCCAAAAGGAGATCGCCACATAAATGGATAAAGAAACAATAACTCAATTTAAACACCAAATATATTTTTTTTTCTTACTTGCTCGCTGATCTTTAGGAGTCAAAATAAAGCATTTCCAACGTCATTTTAACTTGCACAATTCTTTAGACTCAAAGGCCATACAATCAAAATATAAGGGCAAATATTATTTACAAAATGAATCTCACTCCACATGCTCTCAAAACAAACCACTTCCATGGACATTTTTTCAGCTGGAATATTTCTATACACCACTAAACCCGGGCTCTAGTCTCACTGAACTCGCCCTCAGCAATTGTTTTTCCCTTATCTGGAATGACAGGAATAAACAAAGTGAGCTACAAGACTCAGCAAGTATATATACAATAACGAAATCAATAATGAAGGGATGGATAACAAAATAGAGTACACCCAACTCCCCAATACAATTTAAACCTATTATTAATACCATCACATACCGTCATCATTATGGATTTATGCAACATTTCATTTCCCATAATCACATAGATCTCCGCACATCACATTGATTCATACAACCTTCCATATACATGGTTCACATTGGCTCTCAAAACCCTTTATTCACATGCATGAATGCATATATATATATATAAAATTAATTTGTTACTCAATGGCTTGAGCATCGCCTACTAGGCCATATGGCTATCTCACCAGCGTCAGGCGCTCCATAGGATATCTTTTTCTTTTTTCATTTGCAGAACATAGCCGTTGCGCCAAAATAATAGTAATAGGGGCGCAAATAATAATGTCATGCAATGTTCATGGGATCTCACATAAGTATAACATACATGCTCCATTATAAAAATGTGCACATCATGCACATTTAAACGTTTCAATAACATATTCACTCATGAGTCCATGTATATGCATATATGTATATCATCAAACACATCATAGTATTTTATAGGGTTGAGTGATGCTAGAGGAAGCAAGTAACAACAATTTAGGTTAACAATCATGCTTAATTTGAATTGAGGAAAAATTTAACCAACTCAAATAATAACCAAAATATATGATATTATATATCAAATCAAAACCCTCGAAGTCTAGTTTATAACGCTTCAAATGGATCTCAATTTTGACTACTGCATCAAAAGTTATGGTCAAAATAGTGTAACATGCGCAGTGTTGAAAAAAAAGTGAATAATCGACTTTTGGAGAAGGAATAGTCGACTAAATCTTAGTCGACTAATGCTTAGTTGACTAGGCCGAGGGCTGGCACCAAAATCTAATAAAATAGACCTCTGCCGAGTCGACTAAAACCAAAGATTAATCAACTTAACGCACACATAAAGCCCAAAATGACCCCAAAACACCCCTAAACAATCACCACTAGCTTCCTAACCCACCAAAGTCATTCCTTGAGGTAAAAATGGGGTAAACAAACCCTAACGAAACATCAACAAGACCATTCAATTTACAAGATAAAAATACAAGACTTATAACCAATTGAGAGAAACCATTTTTCCAAAAAGATATTTTAACAAAATGGTGAAGATAAAATATTGCATGAAATGGAGAGAGAAAGAGACAAGGAAAGCTTGCACAACCAAACAAAAAAATGTGCAAAAAGAACTTGTCTTAAATGGTGCAACTCCAAGAGATGAAAAACACTCCAAAAAATCTGTAAATCTTCACTTAAACTTCGACCAAGAGCAATAAATGAAAAGAAGAGAAGAAGAAAAATTGAGAGGAAGAGAAAGAGACGCATGAGAGGGAAAGCAAGAGAAATTTGAGAGAAAGAGAGAAGAAAAAGTGTAAAGAAAACAAGAAAGGATGGGGTGGGAGTGGGTTGCCACCAATTCCAACCACGCCTTATTTTCCTTTTCCCAAATTGCCTTCCACTACACACACACACACCACTTAAATATCCATGCCCTTTTTTATCATTTCTCATCTCCTTTTCATTTCTTTTCCCTTTATTTAATTCCATCTCACATTATATACATGAGCCTAACCTCAAATCAAAAATCCACTCATATTGGGCCCAGGCCTATTTAGCCTATAACTTTGGACTCTCCCACATATTTATTATGTTCATTAATTACTTTTTATCAATACATAAATTATTTCCACAACTAATTGAGGCAAAAATTCAAATATCCAAAATAAATTACCAATAATGCCTAAACTGACTAACTGGTCATTACAGTAAGGGCAGTGGCATGGGTTTCTTCATGACCGATGATTGTTTCATGGTTTCCTTTGAATTTTGGATTAGAATCTCTAGAGACCAAATTTATAGAGGTGAATTTGTGGGATTTTGATATCTTTTTTATTTATCAATGTATTGGATGATTGATAATGCGTATTTAGTTATTGATTTATATAATTAATTATTGATTTTGTGTATGTGCATATTTAATTATTTTGTTTATGCATGTATCTAATTATTTTGTGTATTTAGTTATTAATTTGTGTATTTAATTATTAATTTTATGTATGTGTGAAAATTATAAATAAAGTAAAATAAATATAATTAAAATTTATTAAAATAAATAAATGAAATAGTGAGTGAAATAGAAAGGAGAATAGGGAGCGTGGTTAAAGCACGTACAAATTTCGAGATAGGTTAAAAATATAGAGTGCATTTTTTTGAATATCATGCCAATTTTCCTATACTTTTTGTTATGATATAGGTTATTGTCGAGTTTTTATTTATTGTTTATCTTTCAAAGCTTTTCATTCTCATTGAGTTTATTTTTTATATTTCTTTTTTTTTGTCAAAGTTAATTTATTTTTTGTTTGTATTTTATTTTTATAACTGAAAAAAATATTGTAAGATTTACCAACTTCAAAATGTATATATTACTTAATAATATATTAGTATTAAACTGTTCCAATTTATTGAACAATTAAATTTATTAAATAAAATATCTTAAAATAGTTTTTTTTTAAATTTCAAAATAAACGAGTTTTTCAATTTTCTGTTTTAAGAAATAGTTTTTTAGAATGATAAATAAAAAAATAGACTATCAAAACATAAAACTAAAAATGAATTCAAAACTTAAAACTGAAAATTAAAATTCAAATAAAATACACCTTAACATTTCCATAATTTATTTCTAATTAATTTTTTCACAAAAAAATTTAACGGGGGTTGGGAATCTTGGATTCTCATGGACTTGAGAAAGTTTTTAACAAATAAAAAATTTAAAATACCTCTTACTCTCTTAGAATCCCATAGTCCTTTCACGATTATCTTTGTTATAATTTCATCTTTACAAATATATATTATGTCGATGTTGAGAATTGGTCGATTGCGATTCGTTGCCTCGTACTAAGGAAATGAACACGAGAAGGAGGAAGAGAAGGTACACCAAGGAATGTTGTGTGATTCGATCTGCATTCATTCAGATGGCTGACCCCTGCAAGTACTCCTATGTTCAAGTAAGAGAGTAAGGAAAAACTGTGTATCAGTAGGTTCACAGGAAAAAAAACATACCTTGGCTCTGGAAAAAACTTACTAATAGAAGAGGAAGAAATGTCTCTCCATACGCCTGCTTCGTGCATCTGCAGATGATGGGATTAAATATCTGACGCCGGTGAAGATACCTGGGTGGCAGCAAGTGTTAGATTTGAATAGGTATGGCGCCAACACCAAGAGGGGGGTGAATTGGGTTGTTTTAAAAAATTGATTGAACTTGAAAATCCTTTTAACAAAAAATGTGATTTTAGTGAAAGTGAGGATTAATGAAATGCTTGAAACAATAAATGAAACAAATAGCACAAGCATAAAAGAGACACAACGATATATAGTGGTTCGGCCTAAACCAAGCCTACTCCACTACCTTAGCTCCTCACTAAGGATTTTTCAACCAATCCACTAAAAACCTCCTATCTCTTCGGATAAGCCCTCTAGCAACAAGTTAGGAAATACAACTCCTTGCTTCAACAAGAAAGTCCTCTAGCACAACAAGCTAGGTATTCAACCCTTTGCTTCAATAAGCAAGTCCTCTAGCACAACAAGCTAGGAATCAAAATCCTCCTACAAGCAATGTAGTCTCTCTAGCAAAACAAGCTAGGAAAAATACAAATAGATATAAGGTTGGAGAGGATCTGAGAAACAATATTCTCAGTTACAAACTCTCTCAAATATAAATATAAGGCTTGATAATGAATTTGACAAAATGAATACAAAGCCTTGAAATGAGAAAGAATTTACCAATGAAGCACAACCATGATCTTGGCACTTGGAAGCTTGTAATGTAATATCTTGGTTGGCTTGAAACATCAATTTGACTTGTATTTATAGTCTCTTGAAAGCCCATGGACGAATCTTGCCGTTGGTAGTGGGAAAGCCACTTTGGGTGAGTGGAAAAACTAGCCGTTGGGGGTTTCTGCGACACAAACGGTCGACAGATGCAAGTCATCGGTCGACAGATTAGCAGATTTTTAAAATCCGGTCGACAGATCATTTGAGCCGGTCGACAGTTCCTTGTGCGAGCATTCTGCCGGTCGACAGATGCAAATGCATCGGTCGACAGATGGTGCATACCACCGATGCATCACAGAATGACATTCTGTCGGTCGACAGATGCAAGAGCATCGGTCGACAGATGGACAAAAAATGAAGAATCGGTCGACAGATGGTGAGACATCTGTTGACAGATGAAGCCATCTTTCAGGACATGCATACAGTACAACTTATTTACATTTTAAATAATACATAAATGTAAATAACGAAGTACCCCCCATTTGGATTCAATAAAAATACTTAAAAAATCAAAATCCATAAGAATAAAAAAGTAGAATTTGGGTTTTAGTACAAACTTAGGATTTTGCGATTTTACCACCTCCAAGATATACGCTTTCCATTTCTTGAAAAATTCGTTAAAAATCGTTTTGGCTCTAATGAATGATAGATATCAAATTACCGGGAATTTGTTTTCTAAAAAGAAAACTCTTTCTTATACTTCTCCTTATAAGGTGCTAATCTCCCAGACTTAGCCAAATTTTGAGACGTTATCAAAACAAGTTTTGAGACATGATGCATGAACTAAAGGATTTTTCATATGTTTAAATTTCAAACCAAAACATTTCATGCATGCTTCAAAATATGAAATCTTATTTTGAAATATGAGATTAACATAAATGATTTTCATACTTAAGATTGGATTTTCATCAAACACATTTATGTTCAAGTTGGTCTTTTGTCTTAGAACAATTTTAGCTCTATCTTGACCAACGACTTCAAAGCTATTTTGAAAATCATTTTGGGAGATTCTTTTAAGACTAAATACTTGACTTTCCAAATCTCCAACTAATATAGAAAATCATAAATCATTTTGGTTTTCATTTTAACAAAGGTACTTGAAATTGATTTTGGTTGAAAACCATAAACTTGACTCATGACTTGGGGATAGAACAAAGTATTATTTTTCATCATCAAAATTAAACACAAGGGTAGAACATCAGCAAGGTGCTGATGAGACCCTCATTAATGTTGATGGGATTCGTCATTAATGAGGATAAGATCTAAGACGGGCACGCGGATACCCAAAACATGTTGCAATGATGTTGTTTGCAGGCTGATATAGGGCCAGAATGGGATCAGCATGGGATAAGAAATAGACCAAGAGGGGGTGGAGCCAGATTGGCCTTGGACGGCCCAGCCAGAATAACGCCTATTACACGACTGTTCTTTTGTTATTTTGTGGCTTTCTTGTTATGCGAGCTGAACAGTTGGTCCAGCAACTAAAAGTATCTCTGGGAGCTCGCTTGGTTAGGTCGGCAAGCTGAAATATCGCTGAGAGCTCGCTTGGTTCCTGCGGTCTGAACTTGGTCATCAATGAAGTGTGACCTTGTGCTGGCAAGCATGACCTTGAGCTCATTGGGCTTCAAGAGATTGGGCCGGCCTACTAGATTGAGTTCAACTCATAAAAAGGCCTCCAGGAAATACCCGTAACATATTATATATATAATATATTATATAAACATATATATACACACACACTCATATATATAATGTGTAAAAAAATGATGTTTTTTGACTTCTTAAAAAATTGTGAGTCTCAATATTTTATATACTAGAGGGAATTTATCATTTTTAAACAAAAAATTAAATAAATGTAATTTTTTGAAAAAACATGAATTTTAAGTAATGTTGTATTTAAATCAAACATAAGAATGTAATATTCTCATAAAAGAATTTATAATATTTTTGACAATATTTAAATTTAATCAAATATAGAATTTTATAAATATTGCGAATCAAAAATATCCAATAACATTTTCAAAAATCATGAATCTCAAGAATATAAAAACTTATTCCATACCAAACACCTCTTTATTGGCTTACTTGTTGGCTTTTTTTACGAATAATTTCAAAATACTAACATTTTTTTAATTTTCTTTGTGTAAATACTAATACTAAGAGGAACTCCAACGTTGGACACCAAATCTAGCGCTAATTTGGTGTCCAACAGTGTTTTGCACTATTTTTTTCAACACCAATTTGGTGTTATCTCCAACGTGTAACACCAAATTAGTGTAAAGACAATCTTTAAAAAATATTTTATATATAAATATTTAATAAATATTAATTAATTAATTTAATTTAGCATAAATATTAAATATTAATTAATTAAGTAATTGCGTTTTTACATTAAGAATATTTTCTTCCTATCAAATAATTATTGAAATAAAAAACTTTTATATACATAAACAAACTTAGTTCATTTTATATTAACATGATATTTATGAAATATATTAAATATTTTAAAATATATTCAATATTATACTCATTTTATAGATCTTAATAAAATATTTTTATCGATATATATTTTTTATAATAATTTAATTTATATTTCTAATTATTAATCAAAATATACAAATATAATAAAAGTGATGAAAGATATAAAAAGAATAAGTTATTTTGAAGTTATACAAAAAGGAAATAAAATTAAAAATAAAATAAAATAAATTTTAGTGTTGGTGAATAGTATAACACCAAATGCAATGTTATATTATTCACTCAATACCAAAATGGTATATTCATTAGAGAGTTTTTGGACACCAAATTGAAGTTGGTGCTGAGTTTGGTGTATCCATCGGAGTTGTTCTAATAATAATTAATAAATTGTGAATAGAATGATAAAGGCCTTACCGGTCCCAAAGGCAAAGAATAAACAAAAAGATGGGGAAGTCAAAAGTCAAAACTTGTCTGTAATACATGAATTCAAGCCCAAATCAAACCAAAGCACGTAGTCTGATGCATGAGAGAAGAGGGCGTCTTGTGACGTGTTTGGTTGTTTGGTTCATAACGTGGCGTCAACTCTCTTCGTTAGGTAGGAAAACACATCCATCCATATATATATGTGTATATATCAATCTCACTAGCTTAATTAGCGCCATTAATTAAAGAACTTGAGTTGATAGCAGAAATCGAAGCAAGAAAATGCAGAGCATCCATTCACGCCGGCATCAGGTGGCCGCCGCGCCGCCCTCTCCCCGCCTGCTACGGAGCAGAAGCGGAATTCAGGCGATGTCAGCGCTGGAAACCCACACCCCCGCCAAGCCATCAGTCCGCCGCTCGAACTCCACGACCAGGTCAAAAACCAGCAAGATTAACGGAGGGAACTTGAACCCTGCAAAGAACGATCAAGACGGGAGAATTGGTGATTATGGTTTTGCGAAACTCCTGCAGCGTAGTCACCGCTGTGCCGATTCGGCGGGGAAGAGAAACAGGCCGGCGCCTAGTTCCCCTTCTGCGTGGGCGTTGTCACCGGGGCGAGCTCTGCCGCTTTCTCCGGCGGCGACGAAGTCTCCAAATTGTGGGAAACAAAAGAGTGAACTCGCCGGCGGCCGGGGTGGCGCTATGGGCGGGGTTTTGAGGTATTTTAGGCAGAAGAAGGCGCCGAAGCTGCAAGAGGAAGAGTTTCATCGGCTTCGGATACTGCATAATAGATTGTTACAATGGAGATTTGTGAATGCTCGCGCCGAGGCTTGGAGAACTTCAACGAAGATAGTTGCAGAGGTAATGAAAGCGAGCCATTTGATCCAATCAAATTAACCCTTTAATTTCAAGATGAAAAACTGGGCCTCGATTTCGTTTTCTGGTTTCGAAATGCAGGAGAAACTGTTGAATGTTTGGATACGGACATTTCAGCTGAGAAGTAGTATCGTGGAAAGGCGAGCCAAGGTGCAGAAACTGAGGAATGAGATAAAGCTTCATCGTGTAGTGAATCCACAGATTGGTTTGCTGAAAGAATGGGGAAGGATGGAGAGCAAGTACTCGGAAGCCGTCGGCAGGGTGACGAGAAAATTGTCGGCAATCTCAGTCAGACTCCCACTCGTCCACGGAGCGGAGGTAGCCAGTCAGTATCCGAAGTTTATTAAATATATTTTTAGTATATTATTTAATTTTAAAAATTTATAATTTGTCTTCACCTATTATTTTTTAATAGGCACTTGTGATTATTAAAAGCGATATGAGAGTCAATGTCAAAATCACTATTAACAATATCGAAAATCTAAACCATATTTAGTATTTTCATAGGATAAATTTTAAATATTTTATTTGTTTGATCTCGTAAATTAATATTTTTAAAATATATTTGGATCGATATTTCTAACCAAAAATAAAACTTACAAGCTTATTAATTATGCATCATTCTTTTTATTTGGTCAGTAAAATTTATAATTTCACGATTTCCAAAATTATATTAAAAATAATTTAAGGTATGTAACTTGTAAAATAATGTGTTTTCTCAAAGCCACCACTCCACACCTAGCAAAGAAGCTTTTACAAACTTGTATCCCTTTGCATCTCTAGCATTTAGGTTCCTTAATCTTAATTTGTATGAAATTGAAACAATTGATTATTCGAATAGGCAAATGTGTCGTCTGTGAATGACGTGATGAATGCGGCAATGGGAGCGATGGAAGATATAGAAGGCGTCACCACTAAGTTCCTACCTCAGGTATCTCTCCCTCTCTCTATTTCTTTTTGAAAGAGTTATGAATACTTTATATACGAACATGCATGTTTATATATTTTTTTTTATTTTTTAGTTAGTATTAAAAATTTGATTTCACCCAAAGGATAAAAATATAAAAAAAAGATATATTAATACACGTTTGGATGGAATATGGATTCATCAGGTGGAGAGGATATGCTTTCTAATTACAGAGCTGATAGTAATGCAGAAGCAACAAGAAGAACATATGAAGGATCTTCAGAAGGCGATTTCCACCACTGCTTCTTTAGAGGTGAGGCTTCAAACCCTAATCTCTACTTTTTTTAATAATAAAAATTAAAATTTAGAACTATAAACTCTATATATCATTCGAAATTTTTTCTTTTTATAAAAAAAATATGGTCTTTAAATTTTAAAATTAAAAAACAATTTCCTAAATTAGAAGCAAATGGTTTTTAAAATTATATTTAGTTTAGTAATGATTTCAGAGTTACTTGTAATAGTGTGTTTGGGGCATGTTCATGTATGTTTGAATATTTGAATTCATAATATCTTGACAGGCAAAAGAAAGAAGTTTTAGAGTACATCTCTCTCAATTAGCCAAGGAGACGCAGCAAATTTGATAGAAGCATATTGTATTAACAATTGAGCCTGTCATCAAATAAACTATGTGGATTTACATAAAATAAATCGCCACGTTAATGAAAGAAAGTCAATTATGTGTTGTTAATTTGTTATGTAAATTTTATTTTTTATTTTTAAAATTTGTTAAGCTCGAGCTCGAGCTTTCATAAAGTGTGAAAAGATGACCTTGCAAGCATCTGCCTAGATTTTGGACTTTTTCACAAGGCTGATTTCCTATTGCAAAACATTCTAGAATATACTTAGTTTTGTAATGTAAGAGTATTTTAGAATCTTTGGACTTTTTCACAAGGCTGATTTCCTATTGCAAAACATTATAGAATATACTCAGTATAGTAATGGAAGAGTATTCCAAGGAACTATAGAGAATGCTCCCCATGCATGCGATGAGGCTATACATGAAGCTTGTTTAATAATAATGCATGTGGCGCTTGTGTGGAAATTTACTCGCAGTAAAAGTAAAACCAGTACGTGACGTTAGACAATAAAATCATAATAATGCGGGCTTTTATTTTTCTTTTATATAGAAAAATCATGACAATGACATCATTCTGTTTGCTTTGCTGATTCCTCAAAAGTCCAAGGTCAATTAGTGGAATCCAAGGGAAGAGCCGAGAGGAGGATACATATATACAGGACACGATTAACTAGCTAGCTAACAGTTCTAATATTTTATTTTTATGTATTTTGTTAGTCTCCATTGTTAATTAGAAGAGAGAGAGAGAGACAAACCTTGACAACATTGGTGTCAATGTTCATTTGCATGAGCTGATCATATATATCAAACATCACTCACTGCTAGAGGAATCAGACCACTTGAAACTTGAAAATTCTATTCCAGATTCAAAGTACAAAGAAAAAAATCCAAAAAAGAAAAAAAAAATCACTTCCTCCTATACCAATCCCCAAATTCTGAAAAAAAAGAGGGAAAAATGGAAAATGTAAAAACAAGCCAAACAACCAATTCTATTAACATTCGGCAGCTGCCTTTTTAGGACTATCCGATGCTTTTTTAGGACTGTCGCCGCCTCCGCCGCCGCTGTTGCCGGGCAACTTCCGCTTGGGCCTGGCCTCTTGCAGCATGGACACCACGTCTCTCATGGAGGGGCGGTCGGCGGGGTTCCGGCTAGTGCAGAGCAGCGCCACCCTGAGGAGCAGCATCATCTCTTCCCGGACGGAGGCGCACGACGCGCCGGCGTTCTTGTCCAGCACCTCGGCCAGCCCGGTCTTGCTCTTGATCTTCGACCTCACCCAATCCACGATGCTGTTCCCGTCCCCAAATTCCGCGTCCACCGACCTCTTCCCCGTCAAAATCTCCATTAACACCACACCGAAGCTATAGATGTCGCTCTTCTCGTCCACTTGTAATGTGTATGCATATTCTGCAAAAAAATCAAGCCCCTTTAATAAGTCACTCGTCACTAGATTATTTCAGGTTTATACAGAGATGATAATGTCACCTAAAATTATAAATGGATGGATATCAAAGTTGAAGCCACTATCTTGGGCCTCACCAGTCACCGCCCAAAATGTTTGACTTTGGGGACAAAGTCATCAAGCAAGTAGAAAGAGGTACATGAAGCGCATTCAGCACCGTCCGATTTTGTTCAATTTGTACTTGACAGAATCTGGGTCGGTGCCCCCACCAAAGAATAAAAAGAGTAAGCAAAAAAGGAAAATTCCCCATCACGCGCAAAGCCCCGGAATAGTAAGCGGTGAGCCCGAGTCCCGCTGCGGCGACCAGTACCCTCCCATCCTAGCGCACACTAGCCCAACAAAACCCAACTCTACTAACATGCGCAGACCAAGAAAGACAAACAGCAGAGTCGTCATTTACGTACCCGGCGCAATGTAGCCGTAGGAGCCGGCGATGACCGACATGGACTCGTGGCTCTGGATGAGCTTGGCGACACCGAAATCCGCCACCCTGGCCTCCATCTCGCCGTCTAAAAGTATGTTGCTGGGCTTCAGGTCGCGGTGCACGATCACCGGGTCACAGTCGTGGTGCAGATAGCAAATCCCCTGCGCCACGCCCAACGCGATCTTGTAGCGAGTGAGCCAGTCGGCCACCAGGTTCTCGCCCTTGTTCTTGCCATGCAACAGGTCGTCTAAGCTCCCGTTCGGCATGTACTCGTACAGCAGCATCGTGCACTCGCTGTTGCTGCAGCACCCTAACAATCTCACTATGTTCCGGTGCCTCACGTTCCCCAGCACCTCCACCTCGGCCAGAACGCCTCGCCGCCGCCTCGCCGTCTCCTTGTGCTTGCCCCAGAGCTTCTTCACCGCGATTATCTCGCCACCTGGCATCTCGGCCTTGTAGACGGTGCCCGTGGATCCCATTCCGATTATCTTATCGGTCATCGACAGGCACTCCAGCACGTCTTCCGCCGTGAAGTTCAACCGCTGGAAGGCGGTCAACTTCCACGGCCCGATCTCGCGGTCGGCGGCGAATCGACGGCTGTAGCTAGCATGGAAGCACCGGCTGCCGGCGATGAGAACGAACAGGCCGATCCCGAAGGCCGCCGCCATGATCCACACGATCGCGCCTGCGGTCTTCTTCGGCTGCTGCCGCACCTCCATCGCGCCGGCGGCGAGGCCGTCCGAGGGGCACGGTTTCCGGAGGATCCGGCCGCACAGTCCTTCGTTGCCGGTGAAAGAGGAAGGGTGGAGGTTGGGGAAAATCGTTCCCGATGACGGTATTGATCCAGTGAGGTGATTGAACGAGACGTTAAAGGTCTCCAGTGTGCTGCAGTTGCCGAAATTGGAAGGTATTGTCCCTGTCAAGAGGTTGCGTGATAAATCAACTTCGGTAATTGACGGAAGCGTCGATATCTCCCATGGAATGATGCCAGAAAGCGAATTGCGACGCAGATTCAGGTTGATCAACTTATCACAGTGATCAATATCCCAAGGAATGCTGCCGCTCAGATTGTTAGCGTCTAATTCGATCTTGTACAAGTTTCGACAGCCGATGAATTCTGGAATTTTACCAAGAAGTTTGGATGCGGTGGCGGAAAATATCTGCAAATTCGGTGCACTCCATATGTTGTCCGGCAACTCTGAGTCGAACGAGTTCTCCGATATGTTCAAGTACTCTAACTTCACTGCATTGCCAAAATCTCTTGGAATTGGACCTGTGAAACTGTTCTTGCTCACATCTATGAAGGACAAGTTTGGCAAAGAACCAAATCCAATTGGTATGGAGCCGTTGAGTTTGTTGCCTTGTATTCTGAACCTTACCATGCTAGTGCAATTTGCAAGCGATGGAGGAAGAGCGCCTACGAAATTGTTGCCGAAGAGTATGAGTTTCTCCAGCTTCTTTCCGTGGCAGAGATTGGGAGGTATTGGACCCGTGAGTGAATTCGATGACACATCGAGCTTCTGCAACATTTGGAACGATCCTAGCATCTGAGGTAAATTTCCGCTGAGGGAATTGCTCCAGAGAGCCAGGTTTTCGAGGTTCGGAAGCTCGCCAATGCCCTCTGGTATTTCACCGCTGAGTTGGTTGCTCATTAAGCTCAAATTCTTCAGCTCTGTCAAAGAAGAAAACTCTCCTGGAATTGGCCCTGAAAATTGGTTGTCTGATAAATCAATAGCTTTCAGCGCCTTCAGTTCACCTAAACTCGGCGGAATCGACCCCGATAATCTGTTCTTGAACAGCAATAGCGTCTCGAGCATGGACAGTTTCCCGATTTCAAGGGGGAGTTCACCGGAAAGATTAGCTCTAGAGATGTCCAAGTACTTTAAACTTGACAACTTTCCAAACTCTGGTGGAACCCCGCCGTCGAACCCGTTATATCCGAGCTCTAGGTGCTCGAGCTCGCCCAAGGACCCCAACTCTGCTGGAATTGAGCCGGTTAGAGAATTTCCTGCCAGATATAAGAACGTCAACCCCGGAAAATTGCCGTAGCTTGCCGGAATCGCACCGTCGAAGTAGCTTCCGCCGAGATTTAGGTACTCGAGGTACCGGAGCCGGACGATCTCTTCAGGCAGGGACCCGGTGAAGTTGTTGCTAAAAGCACTGAAGAAGGTGAGGAATTTGAGCTTTGATATGCCCGGCGGAAACGTGGAGTTAAACATATTGTGACTGATGTCGAGAGTTCTGAGATACGGTAGCCCGAAAATGGGAGTCGGAAGGGTGCTGTCGAAAGCGTTTGCGCTCAAATTCAGGCGATGAAGGTGGGTCAAGTACCTTATCTCCGGCGGAATTCTGCCGGAGAGGTTGCGCCTGGAAAGGTCCAGCACCGTGACTTGGAAGGCCTTCCGGTCACATTTGACGCCGGACCACGAGCACCAAACAGGCTTAGAACCAGCATTAAGAGACGTGGACAAGGCTGGGGTGGGGTCCCACTGCCAGTCATCTAAGGTTTTGAGAGGGTCGTTGAGGGAGGATTTCAGGGAGAGGAGGGCGGAGAGCTGCAGGGGAACGGCGCCGGCGGTGGTGGAGGAGGAGAAGACTAGGAATATTCTAAGAGAGAAGATAACTGAAAATGTGGTGAGAAAGAGAGGGAAAGAAGAAGAAGAAGAAGGGCGGTAGTGGTTCATGGCTTTTGGTGGGTTGTGTTTGAGAAATGGGTTCTTTGGAGAGAAGCAAATTTAAGGGACGGAAGGTTTTGATGGCGGAGAGAATTGCTTTTTTGGAGTGTTGGGCGCAGAGGGTGTTTCATGATTATTAGTTTCTTCAGTGGGTTCTGTTGGCTATGAAATTTGAAGAAAGAGAGGAGGGAGAGAGAGGGAGAGAGAGAGAGAGAGGAGAGAGAGAGTGTCTGTGTGTGTGTGTGAAACTAGTAATACTTCCACCACACCACTATTCCTTCTTCTCCCTCTCCTTCTCCAACTTGTACTCAAATTTCTACCCGTCATGATAATAAGCTAAGCCTGCTGAGCTCCCTTTCAGTAGTATTTTACCTTTCTCTGCACCCCCCTCCTACAATACTACTTTTGTTTTCTTGGATTTCTTTCTCCTTTTCTTTTCCCTCTCTACTTTTTCATCATTCCTGCTCCTTTATCTTTAGCCGAACAATTTGATAAATTTGCCCAACAGTGACCATTGTCCCTCACAGTCACAGGATCCAAGAAAGTCATTTCAGTTTGTTCTTTATGCTAAATTGCAATATAGAGATAGCCAGCCAGCCAGCCAGCCATTGGCCTTACTCTTATGTGACGATACCTCATTGGACCACGTCCCCATCCCTTAATCACATACATTATACATATGTTGCCAAATTCCCTTTGATTATCCATCCCTCATATCAACCCCTCATCCGTATTCTCTTATTCTATTTGTTTTCAGGTTTTCTATTATATACTGGCAGTGGCGCGGGTATTCAAATGGATGAATGGACCAAAATGTCACCCCCCCCCCCCCCAATGATGTTCCGAAGCAATGCGGGGGAAGAACCATGTTCCTAGAGGAGAATTTTGTAAGTTGCCCTTCTCTCTGCCAGTTTGACTTAAGGGGGAAGCTTTTGAATGATGGCTGTTTACTTTGTTATAATTTAATGATGTTAAGAGCATGCATACTCATGATAGGCAACAAAGCTTCAAAGCCAATCATTCTCAATTCACCCCCCCCCCCTTCTCATGTTTTGTTTTATTTAATCAAGAAAATCAAGTTTTTGGCGTACTTCCTATCCACTGGTTTGTATACTTTGCCAGATACCCTCTAATTTGTCTCTTGATTATGCTTTCAAAATACGTAATAGTTATCTACTGATGAGAACCCAGTCAGTCAGTCAGTCCATTGGATCTGCCGTCGGAATTAAATACACACCCACCCTTCGGAGCTTTTACAGGAGATATATGTTTTAGTTTTGACATTTAAGATTTTGATGTTGTTTGGGTTATTAAAAATGATATTGCTTATACAAAGTTAATTTTTTTAACAAAAACCGTATTTGCAGATTAAAATGAAGTGTTGCCCAAGTGGGATACGACAGACGGATGAACGTGAAACGTACGAGAAGTGAACTGAAAATAGAAGCAAAACAAAGGAAAAGTGAAAATAAAACGGAAACGCAAAGTCCGCTGCTTAATTAACTAGAAAACAAAAACAAAAGAGAAAAAAAAGTAAGCGCGCAGGCAGTTCCGTAGTTCGAGAAGCTTGAAACCAAAGCTTTCGTCACATACCCCAAACCCCGATATTATATATAATATATATCTATATCTCTTACTAAAACAAACAAACATACGTACATACACATACATACATACCTTTCACCAATGCAGAAGAAAAAAGCGGATGTCTCTTATTTAAAAATTTTGAAATATCAAAAGAAAAAGAAAGTGAGAAAACCATAAAGGAAAAGAAGGAAACGGAATGAAAGCCGTTTCCAATTTCGGGTTTGCCTACACGAAAGACAGAAACCACCCACCTCAAGTCCTCTCCTCCGGGGGGCATTTTCGGTCTTTCAATTTTATCTTATCTTTTGCTCGCATATATATATATATATATGAGTGATATTATTTATAAACATAAATTTACAGTCTAATTGGCATAATTTAATTAGGTAAAGGTTTGAATATTCTGAAATTTAAAAAAAAAAAGAAAAAGAGAGAGGCTGAGCTGAGTGGGTAAATTACAAATATGGACATGAGATATGGCAATAAGGAGGGGCAGAATGGGAAATGAGAACAGTGGTCTGATAAAAATGATGGTGTTTGAGGAGTGGGACCGGGGGACACTTTTGTCCCCCTCAAACCCGTCATATAGGACTGACTGGGTAGCAGTGGCAGTAGCAATGGCAATGGCATAATAAACCGGGGTTGTATTGGCGTGTGCGGTTCGGACGTGCCACATACATAATGCGCCTCCCGCGTGAGGTGGTCCTGTGACCCCACCACGCGCATGATGGGCGTGCCCACGCCATCGCCCCGCGTGATCTCTCTCTCTCTCTCTCTCGCTCCCTCTCAGAGTTCCCTTGCCGTTACTTTCCGTTTTATTCACGGTTTTGCCCCCTCCACCGTTTCAAACTTTTAAATCACACTTCTTTCATTCTTCAAAGAATAGTATTTTTATTAATACAACGTAAAAAATTATGCGTTTCATTATCATGATAAAAATAATTCCAAGAGTGATTAATGTCTCTTCTATTGATTGGGAGCGGGACTGGATTGGTTGAATAATTAGTTTAATTAGATGTAAAAATTATTTACTTATTATGATGTCTTTATTACCTATTAATGATTCATGTTACATATTTAATTGAATAATAGTGAATTAGAATAATTTTTTAGGCCGCCCCAAGGAAAGACGTCCCAACATCCTAAACGGTTAGTCTCTAAAAATTGAGAGAGAGAGAGAGAGAGAGTGGTCCAAAGAAAAGAAGCTTGGCTTTAGGCTTTAGGCTTTAGAAGAACAGCAACAACAATGGGATTCAACTTGGAAGCAATTTCCAAGTCCTTTAGCCATTAGCCGCCCCCTCAGTCCCCCGTCATCCTTAAAATTCAAAGCCACTCCTCACTATTCACTATTTATTATTTATTATTCACTATTCCCTATTCACTATTAATTACTAATTGATAATATATTCTTCCATCTTCCCAAACCAAATCAACAAACAATTCATGCTTTACCATTTTCTCCTTTTGTCTCCTCCCCTCCATATTCCTTTTTCTTTAACAATAATACCCTCATTCTTCTTTCAAAATTTTAATTTATATTAATCAAACTTACTTGTTGCTATGAGACTCCAAATAAATTGGATAAATATCCTTTTCCTTGAGTGGCCAAATCCACGCCTTCAACCTTCTAATCTTTGTCATAAAATAGTAAAATACTGTAATAGGAATAATAATTATATTAATTAATTAATTAATTTTTTGGGTAAGTCTTCACATTGAGCTTTAACATCAAGCTTTTGTATGTATGTATCTTCCCATGAACATTGATAGTGCAAAGGCTTAGCTGCCCCAGACACAAAATAGACATCTGATGAAATGACCCTCTAACCCCTACAAATAATTCTCCAGTCTCATTAAATCTCTCTCTCTCTCTCTCTCTCTCTCTCTCTATATATATATATATTTTAATTAATTGAATAAGAAGTGACAATAATTTAGAGTATTTGGCTTTGAGGTCATTGATGAGTTGAGGCGATATCTCTAATTAAGTATTTGATAAATTAAAATATGTGCAGAGTAGATTGACCCGGGTGAGTTGTATTAGATTAAGCTCAACCTCACCAAATCTCTACCATTGAGTTTAAAATTAATTTAAATATTTATCAAACATTAACTTTTAAAAAATATCTTAATTTAACTAATTTATTAAATACTTTTTTTTATAATTAAATTAATCTTACCTGGCTGCACTAAATTTAATTCACCTCGTCTCGCATCAAACCGGCCCCCCTATGTCGAGCAAGGTGGACCCACAAGATAGCGGACGGCTCAGATCAACACGTGGGCGCAGTTCGTCTTATCCCCATGGTTGACGACTGGTTCACCACCTACAGTAAACATCAACACCCAAACAGTATCACTTCTGTTCTGTTCTGTTCTGTTCATGTAGATGGCTACTTATATTTTATAAAATAATATTAATTAATACATCGTGGTCTCAACACAGACTGAGACAGTGACCATACAAAATAGGAAAAAGGTAATATTATATTATACATTATATTTTTTATATTATACAAAATACGATAAATTTAAATATTATATATTTAAGCCTTACAAGAATTTGTGGGTCGATTGAAAATTCCATTTATATTAGTTGGTATCATTTTATTAATGTTTTAAAAAACATGTCTTTTTTTTTTTATAACGGACAAAAAAAAAATGAACATGTCATTGTGGCTAGTGATGTAAATTTTATTAAAATAGAAAATGCCAGGGGGAGCACTGTTTGGGCCACGTGTCAACGGCTAACTTTAAGAATGTGGGAATAAAATCTAAGTTGCAAAGGGAATAAGAAAATGGAGATTCATATTGCTGGTGGTGATGGGCACATCAGAGAATGATGGTGCTCGGCCCTCCTTGGATGGGCCTATTGGGGCCCAATCCTACGTCTATAGACTCTGACCTATAATAATAATTAAAACAAAATAATGCCAAATTGCTTTTGTCTCTCTATTTGCTTGATCAACATAATATTATTTTTTTTTTTTACAAATTAATATATCGTGCAATGCACTTGAATTTTCATTTTCATTTTCACTAACAAATTAATAAAGAGCTAAGTTTGAGTAAAAATTACATGTTTGTTAATTAAAAACTTTAAAATTTCATGTAATTGACATTCATTGACCGACAACATAGATACAAATAGGTGTATATAAAGACACAAAAATTGGCCTAAACAATACGATTGGGCTGGGCTGGTATTAGTTTCAATTTTTTCTTTTTCTTTTTTCCTGGGTTTCATGTCAATGTAACAATTGAAAGGAATAAGTGGAGGGCAAAATGATTAGGTTTTGAAGGTGAGTGAAATGGGCATGTGACAAGCCTATCATCTAAAGTCAAAATTTTTCTTTCTTTCTTTCCTTAGGAGGAGGAGAAAGGTGTGACTCCTCCACTCTCTTCTTACTGGCGTGTGTCCACGCTCCATTCCTATTGCAGGGATGATGATCAAGAAGTGTAGGGATTGGATAAGGATAGCATCTACCCCTAAATTTTTATTGCTAAGCAATGCTTTGCTTTTAAGTTAATTTGTAGGATAATGAAGGCATGCATGTGATCAATGAACTATTACAATGATCACAAATTTGAAACCTTTTTCCCCTTAATAAGTCTGTGTGTGTGAAGAGTCTTTTGTTTGCCAAAGGGATTTGATGAAACACAAAAAGAGGGTTTCAAAATTGGCCCCCATCTACATCATTGCATGTCATGTTCTATCATTTTGTTGTTGTCAAAAATAAAGTTGCTTTAGTGTGAAGATACAATTAAGAGGAGGGGAGGGCAAGTATTAAACCCATCTCCACCTTCACCTCCACCTCCACTTATTTTTCATCATATCATAAATAGACAACCAAATGATTTAGACCTTCTAAAGTAGATAGTAGAAAAGGAATAGAACTTAACAAGGGAGGCGGGTGTTGGGAATTTCCCCAAATTACACCCCCAATCTGACCTTTTTTTGTCCTTAATTTTCAATTCCATCAAATTAGTTATAGATATCTTGGCATTGCTATTAGTAAAAGTATAACAATAGCGCAATCAATGCCAATAAATTTAAGTCACAACTTGATCTTAATTTCACTAATAGGTGTAATTGAATTAAATTTGTGACGTTAGGGGACAATCTCTTACTTATACTATATAGACCTCTTTCAATATGAGGTTCAAATTTTTCTTTCTTTTTCTTAATTTTCATTTTGCTAAATGAGTTTCAAATATTTCTAAGGTGCCTCTTTTGATTCTTGGTTTTCCTGACAAGAAATTTTTATTTCATTTCTTTTACAAAGTCTTCAATTTAATCTAAATATTTAATTGTACTTTCCAAGGCTCTATCCTGTTTGTGATTCATTAGTTAATAAAAATAAAGGAAATCAAGTGTTTGCCAGTCACTAGGCTCCAATAAATGTCAAAAGCCCAGTCACTTTGATAATTTTATAATGGGTAGTGGCAGTGGAAGAAAATGTTGGTCAAAATTCCAATACCACAGGGCCTTTGTAGGTCTGGTTTGGCTGTGGGGGCTGATTCTTTAACTATTCTTATGCCCACATGTATAATTACTATTGTACCCTCCCCTCGAAAACATACACACACATTTGCTTGGTTAAAACAGAGTCTTGAATGCTATATTAAACAATTACATTATACCAAGAGAAGAGCTTTTAGTTTTTATGCATGCCATTCTAACTTTGTTTAAATTAAAGAAGGGAAATTGGCATCAAAGACACTTATATAGGCACTCAAAGATTTCTGTAATTTGAAGCAAAGAAAAGGTAGAAAACCCAAATGAGAATTAGGAGGAGTCGAGCCTTCAATGGAAAAGAAAAACTCAAAACCCCATCATCATCATCATCATCATCATGATGTTGTTTTACTAGAATGGAAGTCTTTTGTTCAACTTTTGAAATATGTTTTGTTGGATGCTTTGCCTTAAAACTCCAGGGCAGAGATGTAGTCCACATCTTTAATCATAGGTCTTCATTTTTCTCCCCTCAATTCATCCCCCTTTCAAGCTTTCAAAGCTTATAATTACCAAACGCAGCAGTTGTTGGGATAGTACTCATGGTTGTAGCTTTGGAGGACAACCCACAAACACAAACCCCCCCCCCCCCCCCTTCATTTGTCATCACTGTGCTTCTTCTTTGTTATACCCTTCCCATTCATCACACCTCCACATACCACATTGACCTCACTCATATTCACACTTTGGTCCTCTGGCTTCTAGGGTTTTCCCTCTTGGTTAATTAAGCTACAGTACAATTAATGCAATCTAATCACTTAGACGCGTCATAGAGACCCTAAACCAATCATGTATAATAAGTCATGATCATAAGTCATAACATCACTAGTTGTCTTCTCTCTTTATGGATTAAGATTCAAATTTCTTTTGATAAATTTATACATAGATTTTTTTATGTATTTATCTGATTTACGTATTTTATGGATTACTATACGTATTGAATAAACTTATCTAATATACACCTGAAAAATAGCACATGTAATTTCTCATCAATAACAAAAAACAAAAACAAAAAATTAATATATGAAATTAAAATAGGTTTGTTATACACAACCATACCCTTACTTAAGCAAAAAGAATATTTCGTGGCTTAAAAGTAAAACCTTTTTTAACTCACAATAAAACAATCTTACAACTGCACTAAAGCTCAACTAATTAAAAGTTAAATAGTGATGTGCACCAAATGAGCCAAAATGGTAGTGAAAAATAACTCCTACGGCTGGCATCCCTTGAGCAAAAGGATAAGCATATGGTTTGAAGCTTAGTGGGTTGTCGCCCAATTAAGTTTTAATCATTACTAATCAGGATTAAAATGAACATCAGTTACTGTGTGTTTTACGTGATCATGCACGGATAGACACTTTTTTTTCTTATCTTTTTCATGAAAAGCCTAATTGTCGCGACTCAAATCAAACCCACCCCATGGCATCTCTAAGTGTATCCACTCCTTTATTTTAGTTGCGGGACTGACAAAATGATATCCATTGGGCTATTTATGATTTCTATTTTTTCCCCCCCAAAAAAAATAAACAAAGTAATCGAATTATAAACAACTGTCGATTTCACATAATTTTTACTTTCGTACAAAAACCATTTTTTTTAATTCTAAAAAAGAACTTTCTAGACGAAATATCACTGTTTTCTAAGAACAAAATAAACAATATGGTTCAAAAGCATGAATTAGGCTTGAACGGAGAATAGAATAGAGGTCTCGAATTCAGGTGTGTCGTCACATCACTTACTTGTGCTTTGCTAAAGACTCAATAGCCACTCACCATGTTTAATCAAAGTTTAAAGCTAAAAAATTACTGATACTATCAGAGAGTTTTTTGTAATGACTTGAACAGCCCTTTGCAATGTAACTTAAGCAACGAAACACAAACTAACCCCCACAAAGTTTGGGCTCATGGGGGGGGGGGGGGGGCAATAGTGAGTGAAACTCGATCGTGTCTTTGACACTGGAGGAAAGATGAACAACGGTTCACCCAAAAAGGTAGAAAATATGGGAAATTAAATAAAACTACTAGAGAGGAAGAAGAGTGGATGGGGCCAAAAGGCAAATCTTGTGAGAATCAGTACTTGGAAATAAACGGGGGAGGTGGGTGGGTGGGTTGCAGATTGCAGAGAGAGTATCGAGTTGATCGTCGCATACAGTGGTGGAGACAGGCGGTGCATGCAACTTTCCTTATAGTCTTCTCTGAAATCCATTGCATGCTTGAAATTTGGGTTTTAGTGGAGAAAGCACAGCCCATCACAGCACCCATTCCATCCATCCATTTGTTTCCTTGTCTTATTTGACACCAAAGAAAGGGTACTAAATGTTTTCTTTATATTCGGAAACAACAAGGATGTTTTCATTTCCTAAAATAGTACCAAGTGTTTGCTTTTCTCATAATGACGTTATCCTTCTTTTTATATAAAAAAACACGCCAATTTCTGGGATAGAATAGAAAGAAAGCAGTTTTCAACGATCCCAGACCTCTTTTCGTACTAAAAATTATAACAGTTTCAAGATTTCCGTCGCTAAAATCTGAAAAAGACAGTAGAGAAGAGATGGCATAAATAATAAATCCAAAGTCCCCGTTTAATATCATAGTGAATGATTTTTGAAAATTGTTTTGGAGTAAACAAAAAATTACTACATGTTTCAAGAGAGAATTTGAAAAATCTCCAGAGTTGCTGACTTAATATAACAACAGTAAAAACAAAAGAGTAAATAACAGAAACAAAATAAAAACAAAACGAAATTTAAGGAAACCTGCAATGTAATGCAATGCAAAACCAATAATTAGCCCTTTGCCTTTGGGTTTTGAAACAATAATAATGCACAGCCTTCAATCATCTCCTAAATAATAATGGTAAAATTTTACTCACCACCACCTTTCAAGTTTATTTAAATTGTGCCAACCGTTCATCCATGTATTTTTACAAATGGTACACAACTACCTTCACTATAACACTCTTTAAGAATTGACTATTTTTAAATTTAAATTAATTCTTCTACTCTTCCTCTCTCCTCCTCCCCTTTCTCTTCTTTCATCTCTCTCACACACCAAAAAAAAATGCAAAGAGTCTAGGATTGACCGCTAGTCGTTCGCCACCAAACCAATCCATCTAATGTCTCTTTCTCTCTCTTCTCCTCTATTTCATTCTTTTTCTTTTTTTTGTGTGTTATTCGTAGAGTCAAACCTATGTGGGTTACAATCGAAGCCCAGATAACCAGATGGTTTGGTCAATCAATAGATTTGAGGTGAAGGTGTTGTGGTAGATTTGCAATGCTGGTTGGAGAGGATTAAGATGCATAAGGTCCTCTCTTTGTGCGTCATCGATCATGGCAAATTCGAATGGTTTCTCTCTCTCTCTCTCTATATATATTTATATATATATACATACACATATGTATACACACATATGAACCCAAATGCAATGTCAGTGGTAAATTTGGTATAGTTGTCTAGAGAGAGTACTCTTACCTCTACCTATTTGGAATTAAAGAGAGAAAAAAATATAAATTTTAAGCACATTAAAAGGAGCAAAAATCTTCAATGTTTAAAAATAACAGCTTACTGTCAATTACTTCTTTACTAAATAGTAAAACAGAATCCACAACTTAACAACCCATAACATAGTTCAACCATAACTAACTATTTCTAAATACATGACTGACTTATTTAAGTGAAACCAATTCAAAAAGAGAAATAAATTAATTAATTAATTTTTTTTTTTTGGACTGTAACAACTCCTACCCCCTTGATGGCGATAAAAGAACTTCAAAACTTCCACCAAAAATGTCCATTTCCTCATCTGCCTCACTATCATTCAAGCAAGTTTGAATTATGAATAGTCTTTTGCAATAATGTTCAAGACCAATTTTTCATTACATTTGAAGCATAATCCTTTCTTCCTTATGTTCTCTATATCTTCTATAGTTAATTTCTTGATTGACAGTGTTGCCAGACCATTTTGAACTTCATTACTCGTGGACAAAACTTTGGATGAGGTGAGATCACGGTATAATCGAGCCAACCCAATAGCCAAAGACAAGGTAGTTGGTTTATTAGCCCGAACATTTGTGTGAATGGACTCTTTGAGGCCTCCCACGAAGCAATTGACTTATTGGATTTGCTCCATTGGTCTTTGCCTTTGACCAATAATTTCTCAAATTTATCATGATAGTCTTGTACTGAACCAATTTGTTGTAATCGAGTTAATTCAGCAAAGAAATCCATATATTGATTTGGCGCATATCTTAAGTTTAGCCCATCTCCAAACTCTTCCCACGTGACTGTGTCCAATTCTTGCTGTAACAATTGATATCACAGATGAGCATCTTCATTCAGATAGAATGATGCCAAAGCAACTCGATCAAGTATGGGAATCTCATGTAGTTGAAAGAGTTGCTTTGCCTTGAACAACCAGACAATAGGATCACTCTTCCTATCATAGTGAGGGAAATCGATCTTTATAATTTTTGGAACAAATGAACTAGTACACCTTCCTTCTTCAGCATTTTGTCGAGCATGTGACATGCTTTTTGATACACTAAGATGGTTAGCAACATCTTGGGTATGTTTGGCAATTTCTTCAACCCAATAGCTAAGCCTTTTTAGTGTCTTTGTCAACTTTCGTAAGAGCTCTCCATGCCCAACAACTATTTTGATGGTCTTCTTCAAGTTTTCCACCTGTTGCTCCATAGCTAAACTCTGATACCACTTTGGTACAATCGTGGAGACAATACTCTTTTTTCTACCTATTTTGAGTTAAGGAGAGAAAAAGAAAATATAGATTTTTAGCTCATTAAAAGGAGCAGAAACCTTCAATGTTCAAACTGACCTATTGTTGCAAAAATAATTCTGATGTTTATTTTCATTGTAACATGGAATATATAACAGCTAACTTACAATTATTTTCCTACTAAATAGCAAAACAAAATCCACAACTTAACAACCCATGAGACTAATTCAAAAAGGGAAACAAATAAATTAATTAAAATATATATATATATATATATATATTTGAAAATGTAACAAAATCAGACCAAACATCACAAAACTCTGGTGCCTTTTCTATTATGGCCACTAAAGTTTAATTCTTTACAATGTCTAATTACAAATGTTTGAAATTTTTTACAAGTGTTCATATTTAAAATTTTTTGACAAGCCTCTTGTTGAAGTTAGTGACGTGGCACTAATGTGGCACACGGTAAAATCTACATGTTGTTGATTGTGCAATAGCTGCCAGTGAGATGTCACATGTCAGTGCAAACCCTTTTTTTTCTCATCTTTCTCTGTCTTCTCGTTTTTGCCTGTGGCTTCTTCTCTCCTAATTGCCGCATACGACTCTTTCGCCATTTGCCTCCATCGCTGTTGGCCGCCGTTGCAGTGCAAACCCTGCAGAGGATGATGATGAGCTTATCCATATCTGTAACTACTAATGGAGGTCCAGAGCAGAGAGCAAAGAACAGAGAAGAGTAGAAGATTGAATCGAAGGAGTTTGTATATATACATATAGTATAGATAGAGAAGGAGGAGTCAGCTGGAGTAGGTTACGGATCAATCGGACACGAATATATATATATATATATATATATCGAAGTGTGGCAATGCGATTGCGATGAGATGAGATCTTGGGGGTGCCGTCTCCAGCGCTGGTGCTCCTTAATTAATTAGGGTGCAAATTAAGCATCTCATTATCACTACTGCTGCTGCTGCATACCTAATTACAGAGAGAGAGAGAGAGAGAGAGAGAGAGAGAAAGGGGGGGGGGAGATGGAGGGTTGCAGTGGTTACAACAGCAGTGAACCGCGACCAAAAGCATTGATGGTGGAGGTAGCAGTGGCTGCAACGGCGGCGATAAAGGCGATGATGGCGGCTGAGTCGGAGACCAACAGCAAAGGAGGCGTCGACGGTAACTGCAACGGCAGCGAACTGCTATAAAAAAGAGAGAAGAAGCCACAGACGAACACAAGAAAACAGAGAGAGAGAGAGAGAGAGAGAGAGAGAGAGAGAGAGTTTACACTGATACATGTAGCATCTCATTAGCAGTTATTACACAATCAGCATATAGATTTTATTGTTTGCTACGTCACCGCTGCATCACCAACTCGATAGAGGGTTGCCAAAAAAATTTAAATATAGACATTGTAAAAAAATTTAAACATTTGCGATCACATAATAAAGAATTAAAATTTAGTAATCACAATAAAAAAAACACCAAAATTTTATAATCTGTGATTGGTTTACCCACAATGTTTCAATCTAGGTTCCTGTTGTGGTGGCTGATAGCCATCACCAACCCACTACCAAGTTTTTTTTTTTTTTTCTTAATTAGAGGGCTATTCTAGAATTTTTAATAAAATTAACTACTGTTACATAATAACAAGGGGCTATGTGATACACAATAACTAACTTTTAGGGAGGTTGGTGCTATTTTTAAATACACAGGAAAGATTAGTGCAATTGAAGCAAACTTCAAAGGTAGTTTGTGAAATTTATCCAAATAATAAATAACAATAATAATAATAATTAATTAATTAATTAATTAATAAATGCAAAATAGCACTATTTTGAAAACATCCATTACACACCAAGTTTACATGGGGTTTCTTCTCCAATGAATATCCTAGAAAGGGTCTACTCTGATATACCAAAACCATCATGTGTAACTTCAAAATTCAATAAAACAAAAAGGTGTCGTGAGTAAGCCACCGATTAAGAACTGCAAAACAAGCTTAGATTTCAAAGTGTAGTTCAACTCCAAATTCAAAAGTGCCAACCAATCACTTTTGGGCAATTCTGATAAACATCTGTGCCAGTTTCTGTCTCTGCTGCATTGCTTCTCGCTTTGGCTCCCAATTTTGCTGAGACTCACCACGACCTACGTTCCATCAGTCCTCTAGTACACAAAAACCTCATTTTAGAAAAACAAAATTTAAGGGCGCTAAATTACAGCTGGCATCCCGAGGTTTGGTGAAATTATAACCGCCACCCGTTCTTTCCCAAAATTGCAGAGGCCTGCCCCTTGTTAAAATTAGACTCTCTCCTCTTCTCTCTTACGGAGAATATATTTTCTAACCATATAAATATAAAAGATAAAGATACTTTCCAAAAATCTAAATATATATGTAAATATAAACTAAAATTATATTTTTGTTAATGTTCACAGCCATGAAGCACTGCCACCGAATTTGGGTGAAATCTGCCATGAAAGGGTTGCAGCTCTGCAACCCTGCAACCTAGTCGTCGTTTATTAGGGTTGGAGAGAGAAGGGCATTTTGAATATTTTAAAAAGTTTTGACAGCTATTTCTTTGTTGAGAGGGCAAAATACTATGACTTTTCCTAACGTAGGAGCACTACTACTATTTTCTCACTGAAGCTTAAAAGTGTCAACTGTAGTTTACCCAGATAAGAACGGTAATTCTCCATTTCCTCCAATAATTTATTTGTCATTTTAAATGCAGTCATATATGGCTCCATGAATTCTAAGTTTTCTAGCTCATCAATCACCTCTATCTATGACTATATCGGCAATCATATATCACTAATAAATTAAAAAATTTATACAATGGAAATTTCTCGACAGATGCCTAAAATGCACCCTCATAATGCAAGAAACAAACGAAGACAGGAAAGACCATGCATGCATAATTTCAAAAGAGACAAATAATTTGATCATAAACAATATATCAAGGCTTAATTCTACTACGTGAAGCCGGGCAAAAATAAATTAATCATAAAATTTCATAACAATGGTGAACAAAATACGGGAAGACTCTGTTTTTCTACTGCTGGTGGGATATTTTGTTCCCTCCTCTGCCAAAGCAAACCCATTCTATAAGAACAAATTGACTTTTCATTTTTAAGGTTACCCCTTTTTCTTGGTCTTAGTTGCAAAAGAAGGCTATGTATGTCCCATCATATATCTAAAAAGAGAGACGATGAGAAAGAATTTTTTTTTTTTCATTTTTTTGCCTTACAAGTAACATAGAGCTAGAAATGTATCGAAATAGTACCACAATGGACGTACCTTGACCTCCGATCGTGTACAAAAAATTCTGTTCCTTCTCAGTCAGCATGCTCACGGAAGCGTATGATTTTGTTGATAAAAGGCCTCTCATGATGATAGCTATTGATATGAAAAAAGAACCAGTATATTTTTGACTTCACAAGAATTAAAAATAAATATGAAAAAAATTGAAAACTGTAGTCTATAAACTGAAGACATGCCCAATTTATACTTACATTACTAAGGAAGATATACAGAAGCAAGTTAATCCGACAGAGAGATGGATGAGAAATGTTGGCCAGAAGTTCAGTTGATCCAGAAATATTTTCTCAGAAATTCGAGTGGCTATCCCAGAAAACAACAAAACTGCCCAACCAGAAGGTAAGCAACTAAGAAAGGAAAACGAGGCTGAATCCTGTGGAGAGGTAAATCATGAAAGTAAAATTCAGTGTAAAGATATTCCACTCGCATTATCAAATTTGTAAAATTTGACCACAGGAGAGATGCCAATTACCACTGTGATATGGGAAAAGGTGTCAGTAGTTTGCAATGGCAAATGGCATACCTTAAAATAATGCTTGATGAATACCGCCGAATAAATAATCCTAAAAATCATATCTTCATGAGAGTTAAGAAAGGAGACCATGAAATTTGATCTCAACAAGAATAACTTCATAGACTACACGCACGGAACTGCCACTATCACTGCCCAAACTAAACATAAAATATACACACAAATAACATAATTCCTACATGTATAACTATCGTGCAGCATATATTTACTTATTTACTGCAACTGTTTCAGTTTTGGTACAGTTCACTCGTAGTTATGCATGTTTCTCCTTGTGAATGACAATTCAAAATATAACGAAACTGAAGAAGACAATATGAAACATAAAAACCTTGAGGGATCTGCAAAACAATAGTACTAAATGGAGCACTGGAATTCAGAACCTCTAGATGCTTAAAATTGAGATTAATGTCTCTCTAACATAATTATTGCAAAAGACTGACAATACTCCCTTGGATACAAACATGTTTCTTGCCATCGTATGAAGAATTATTCAACGGAACCCATCCACTTCTTTGAAATGATTAGGGTCACAGCCTACATGGTCCAGGTTATTACCTTGAGCTGCTAAGAACTATAAGAACACCTATGAACCAAGCAAACAGCTGGCTAATCCTAGAAAATTATGAGCTGCCTATGCATGTGCATGGTGAAAAAAGAGTTGCATGGTGACCTCATGGGATTATATATCCCAACAAAATTAACTGCAAAAGGGGGGGAACCCTATAGAAGAAAGTAGAGATCAGGCCAAACAACTTAAATGAGAAAAACTGATGCTAAATAGGAGCAAAACCAAAGTTGCCATCAAGACAGAGGTAAGGATACTCAAGGAATTTGCAACAATTAATCCAACAGCACCAGCTGATTGTATCAGCAAGACATTCATTACAATGTAGATAAATGAAAATACAACCAAGGAGTCATTTGAACGCTTGAGTTGGTTCTCTGTTGCAACTGCATGAAGAAATGCCTCAGATGTCCCTGATTTCACAAATTAGAGTGAAAGAATTTAGATTTTTTGTAGTAGTTGTCACAGGGCATGACACTAAATATTATTATTTCCACATAATTACACTTTTTCATGGGAATCATTCTTGCTTCAAATTTTAATAAAAACCTAAATTACATGTATAACTTCAATGGATGCACCATGATCACTTGGTCAATAAGTAAAATCAGCCTTAATTCCAATGAATGTTCATGGATTCTTTAATGTCTGCAGACACTTGATGAATTGATGTATTTCACAAAAAATAACAGGAACATAGCATATTTGAGTATACCAACAGAAATTTTGCAGTTATCTTATATGGAAAAGTAAATTCTATCATCCTATGAAACTGTTAAACTCTACACAATCCACCATCATAGCAAGTTTAGAGGAAGACTAATTTTCAATTTGTTTCTTCATTTCTAAGAATGCCTCTCTCTCTCTCTCTATATATATATATATATATTGACCATTAGAGTGATAGGCTATTACTTTAAGGAGATGACTAATTTAGAGGCTATGGAACTGTTAAACTCTACACAATCCACCATCATAGCAAGTTTAGAGGAAGACTAATTTTCAATTTGTTTCTTCGTTTCTAAGAACGCCTCTCTCTCTCTCTCTCTATATATATATATATATTGACCATTAGAGTGATAGGCTATTACTTTAAGGAGATGACTCACTCAAAGTTTGATTTCTAATCTCCATGCATGAAGATTGTCTCAAACCCTCTTCACTAGTCCTCAACCTGTTTTAATTTAAAAATATATAGCATATGAGGTAGCAACGGTCAGGTTGCTCCATTGTGACTAGGAGGTCGTGCTTTGGAGTTGTGAAAACAGTTTCACAGCCTCTTTACAGAACAATTAAAGGGAAGGCTGACAAGTATGACTACCCTAACCCTCACAAAGCATGGAGTCTCTGCATTCAGGAATCAGGACACCCTTTAACCCTTATACGAAGAACCCTCCCAAAACCAAGAGCCAAATAGAAGGCTGAACAGGAGAAATGACTAATAAAAGGTAGCAGCATGGTGCGATTTGCATATATAAAGATCAAGTTTACAGGGGTAAGAAATGATCTCTATTAAGGCTGGCAGATATATCTATTAGGCAGAAAAATGCAAGATTATTACCATTAATAGCTAAAACAATGACGTAAATGCAATAATATCGGAGGGCAGATGATGCTTCACCATCACTCCACTTCTCGCCATATAATAATCTGATGAGAGAGTAGGAATAGCTTGGACCAAATGCCATAACCACAAGCCCTACAAGACAAATTTGAATTCTGAAAACCATGAAAAGAAGGAAGCAGTTGAAGCAAATTACTGAATTTAGAAAACATCATAACCAGCACGAATTTCAGAGAAAAGAAAAAAAACAACAAAATATAAGCATATGGCATGCAATCTGTCCCTCTGCTTCTTCCTGTTCCAAAACTTACACCACATCATTCCAGCACCAGTTTGAACCTGTGTCATAGGTTTTTATCCATAACTGATCCATTAGCAACTCATGCCACCTCATTACGCCCACACTCATCTAGAATCAGTTTTGTGCTAACATGGGGAGAGTACATAGACACACTCAGCAGTTGTTTATCTGCTTCAGAATGATAAGTACTAGCCTTTTGTGTTAAATTCAGGCAACGTGCCATAACTGGCAGTATTAGCTTTGCAGTCCACATATTTGATACTGTGCTTACATACCTTATTCCCTTCAAGTATCAGGTTCACAAATTCCATAAGTAATCTTTTTGTTTGGTTGGCAGTTTATTGTGAAGATACCAAAAACTGTATCTGTTGGGAAAGGAGTGGAGGTCTATTCAAAGTGTAGAAGGGAAGAAAAATTAGTTAACATGCAATTGTTTGAATCTTTTCCCTGGGCTTTGTGGAAGATTATGCTGTGAAAATAAGCAATAAATTTACCACTCTATAATCTTAATCTTTTAAATGAGTTGGCATTGAAGTATGCAATAATTCACATCTCAAACATCAAAGCCTACCTGATAATTACAATACTTGCATGTATTTGGCTTATATATGGAAGATTGTGTACATGTGGGAAATTTTTCAGAACATAAATAATGAAGTCTACTGACTCTACTCCCCTCACCCCTCTCTCTAACAACTTAGCCTTCTAAATGAATTATTGGTCAACAATTTTCATCAATCAATTCTTGAGACTCCTCTTTGGGGACAAAAATGGGATAGTTTTGTGCACCTGTATGGGTTTTTTTTGATGAATATGTCACGGGAAAAAGATCATGCCACTTTATTTGTAATCTAATTAATCACTTGTACACATAGTAAAAAGTTAAAGCATTAAATTTTCTCAACCAGTTCTATTGATACCCATGGTATTGAATAGAGAAGCAAAATTATAGCGACAGGGAGATAAAGAAACAAAGACCACGATAGCGGCGTGCCTGTTCATTCCATCTAAGAAGTGCAAACATTCTATGCCCAGGTAAATAGCTTCATATCCACAAAGTGAGATGATGATGCAAAAGGAAGAAAAGACCCAACATGCCCCAGAAATTGATAACAGGAAAAAATTACACATCTATCATATGCTGTCTATACCATATACCGGTATGACTAAGGATAGAAACAATCCAAAAAGATGCTTCTCATACATGAACCAAGATAATTAAATTATGAAGTGTCACACAAGACTTAACAAGCATCCAATATGGCTTGGAAAACAATGCCAGCAGGCATCCCCTACATATTTTCTCAAATCATGTCTCAGTTACAACATTTACTTATTGAAGGAACACATAATTTATGTTTAATACTGTGTACAAGAAAAAGTCTGTCTAAATATTGGTCCTAAGCAACTTTATATGTTAAATAGAAACCAAATATACAAAGGAAAATAAAAACATTTTATAAGTTAAAACTAAGTGAAAAAAGATACCAATTAACAAAACCAGCTTGAGAGCATCAGTCAAACAACTTTGTAACTTTGAGCTTTTGCGTGCACATTTCTCTGCAAAGAAAACAACTTTTACCACTTATGGACAGAAATAAATTTATAAATTGATAAAGTAAAAATCAAGCGAGATCTTTCCCTTTGCAAGATAGCATAAGGTAATACAACCATTTTATTTTATTTTATTAGGGTAAGTACAACCATTTTATTTTTGTTCACCCAATAGTGGATAAGGTTATATATTAATATAGAACCAAAGAATTTGGAAATATACCATAAACAGTAAACATCAATGTGAAGGTAAGCTGCACAATGATACAATAAATAGCCTGGATACAGTAACTTAATACAAACTTCTTAGCTTATTGATGGAATACCATGAAGCTTGCGCATCTAATATGAGAGAAAAAATAACTAACTTAAAATATCTTATTTATGAGGGAGGATACTCTTTTCTTTTGAGCCCTTAGTACGCTTTGTAGATGATATACAGAATTAAATGGGTATTTTTGTTTCTCTTCTGTATAAGGTTTGCCCCCTTTTGGCATTCTTTGTTTCTTTATACATGTTGACTTATCAATAGGGGGAAAAAAAACGAGTTATTAGTTTTTGCCTGATGCCATGCATGGATTTGTTTTAAATTTTTAAATTTGTTGATTCTTTTTGTTATTTTAACGAATAATATAATGTTAAGTTTACTTTCTTTAACTTACAATGTAATTCTATAAACTGCAGCGTGGATATAACACTTAGATTTATTCATTCATTTAAATTAAATTAGAGAGTTATCAAAATGTAACAAGTATGTTTGACTCTTACATTATAACAAGAAGGTTAAGAGTTGAAATTACACAAAGATACAGTATAAAGAAATGAGAGAATGTCATTGTTTTGCGGAGAGATTTACATTTTAAAAAAGCTACATATATGACAGCTTATATATTGGAAAATATAAAAGGTATATTCATTTGACATAATGGCCCAATAAAGTAAGAAGATAATTAATTTATTCTTAAAATTGTTTTTAAAGTTAGATATAGATCAGAATAACCAGCTGATTGAAATACATTAATGATTAAACATTTACAAGAATCAAAGCACAACATGTAAGTTAAAATGCATGAACTTAATAGATGCCACTGTAAATGAGAGGTTGAGTACAACATTGCTAGTGAATAGAGGAGAGATTGCACAATCATTGATGGCATCTTTATATTTTTAAGATAAAAATAATCACAACTTACATGCTATGTGAGAGAGAGACAGGTGCAAACTATTAAAAAAATAAATAAAGAGGAAGAGGAAGAGAGATAAACCTGATGCTGATCTTGCAAAAGTGGCATATGAACTTTCTTCGAAGGGAAGAAAAACCAACCTCACCACCAGGCTCCCTGCAATGTGAGAGACTGTCTATTTTAGCAAAATTGGAAAACATCAACAGCAGAATTCAGGTATAGATCTTTTTCTTAGCCAAAATAGATTTACATTAAAATCAATTTTATTTGAACTCTAAATTAGATATCAGAAGAATATTACAAAATCTGAGGCACAGAATGCTTGGATTAACTCTCACCTAATTTATCAACAAGACCATATACTGCTTGATTATATGGTGTATCCAACCATACAAGAACAAACTTTTCTCCTTCTTGAAGGATTAATTTTTGAATCGATTGAAGAGTAAACAATATACACATGTCTGAGAGTGGTTTATCATAATCCATGATATATCCTGCTCTGTAACATTATATGTTATCACCTAGAATAGTCAAAAAAAATAAAAAACCTGAAAGAATACAAAACAAGGTATCATCTCAAAACAATCAGGAAGTGACAGATAAAATAATTATTGCATAAGGCTGATCAAACACTAATAAAAATGTAAATAACACGATAAATGAATAGTTACAGAATCCAAACAAGTAAGGCTTTCCATGAAAGTCAATAACAATGAGGTGACATTAATACTATGCTTTTGTGTATGACGTAGTTGTTAGATAGGGTGAAATACCCAGACATCAATAATAGTGAGGCGGCATTAATACTATTCCATGTGTATGGTATAATTGTGAAATGTGATAAATATCTTGGAGATTGACATAGGATAAGATTTTATGACCTAGAAGATTAGAGCTTCATGAAATAAAGACATAGGTTCAGGTGGCTGTCACGACCTAAGGGTCCATTTTGTAATTTTTCAAAACTTTTACAAGTAGGCAATAGCTAACTGATTCGGTTATATTGTAATGACCCTTAGACCATCTCGAGATGGTTGCAACCGCCAGAGGCAACGTCTATAAAGGCTTAGATGCTTGAGGATGGGAATTCATTCACGGAAATAATATTGAATTCTTACCCTCCAATTTCCTCTATCCATTCTCCCTCCAATTTCTATCTCTCTTTTTCCCCCCCTTTTCTCTCTTCCTCAATTCTTTTATAGCTTCGAAAATGCAAGTCTTGATCCAGAGACTTGTCAATTGGTATCAGAGTCAGTTGTCCTAGGCTGTAATTCCGGAGTAGGAGTCGATCATCGAAGAAGCTTGAACGACGAAATTCGGAATGGCAAAAGGCACACGAATGAAGCAATTGGAGAATCGAATGGAGGCGATGGAGTATGGGCTAACACAGACGCAGGAAGTGATGACCCAAAGCAGGGAGGAGGTGCAATCCATTAGGGAGGAGTTGCGGGAGGACATGGCGGCTTCCCGAGAGGGCGTGTTGAGAGACTTGGCCCAACAAAGGGAATCAATGGACCAGTGGATCAGCAACGTGATCAACATGTTGTCCGCACGAGGAGGTGCAATCCATTAGGGAAGAGTTGCGAGAGGACATGACGACTTCCCGAGAGGGCGTGTCGAGAGAATTGGCCCGACAAAGGGAATCGATGGACCAGCGGATCAGCAACGTGATCAACATGTTGTCTGCACTCCCTCGATCTTGGTTACCGCTAGAGTTTCCCCCTTGATTAGTACAGGAGACCAAGACTTCCGGACAAGGAATATTGCCAAGGCCTCAGGGAGTAGGGGAGGCTAATAATTCAAACATAGAGGAGATTGACGATCAAGTAAGGGACTTGAATTATCCTAGAACTAACCAAGGACCTCTGCCGAGGATAGAGATACCTCTATTTGAAGGATCTAAACGAAGATGGTGGATCCGTAGGTGCAAAAGATACTTCCAATTCTATAGTGTCCCTGAAAACCAAAGGATCACGTTAGCCTCGGCCTATCTTAACGATGTGGCCGATTGTTGGTATCAAGGATAGTCCAAATCCAGGGTTATGGGGGCAAGATGGATGGATTTTGCAGAGGAGATGCGTGTCAAATTCAAGGAGAGAAATATGGCCGACATAATTGAGGAGTTTAATAAGTTGAGGCAAGAAGGGACGATGATTGATTACCAGGAGAAGTTTGAGGAATTGGGGTCATTAATGTAGAGTGCTCAACCCACACTCACCGATCAATACTTCGTCTCTAGTTTCATCAGCTGCCTTAAGGATGAGTTGAAATCAATGGTGAAAATGATGATGCCAACTACGGTAAGGGAAGCAGCAGAGAAGGCAAGGCTACAAGAACTCACGCTTGAAGCCATTTTCAAGAGGAACAAGGCTGTGACCAGGTTGTTTCCTACGAGAGAGGCCTTCAGTGAGGGAACTTTAAAGGCTATGGTGCCCGTAGTAGCTTCGGGAGGGCCAAAAAAGGGATCCAATGCTGTGACAAATAGGAGCACCAACATGGATTAGAGGAGAATGTTGGGTTTATGTTTCAAGTGCGGGGAGAAATATAGTCAAGGGCATCAGTGTAGGAGGCAATTGTTTAACATGGAAGGAGGGGACGGGGATGAAGAAGAAGAGCTGGATAAGGAGGAAGAAGAAGACGAGAAGAAGGAGGAACCACCATCAAAAGTTCTTGAAGACGAACAGGGGTCGAAAGGTAGGGAGATTTCTGCAACAGCCTTTCATGTCCACATCAATATCCAAGCTCAACCCCAAGTATTTTGGGCCCTATATCATAAAAGCTAAGGTAGGGAAGGTAGCTTACAAACTGAAGCTGCTCGAAGGGATACCCATGCATCCTGTGTTCCATGTTTTTCTGCTTAAGAGATCCATCGAACCAAGGGCATCCACGAGCCCGCAGCTACCAGAGGTCGAAGATGAGTTGGAAGAACACCGAGAACCTAGGGCTATCCTAGACAGGAGGGTGGTACACCAAGGTGCAGTGCCCCTCATTCAAGTTTTGGTCCAATGGTCGCACTTCCAACCCGACCATACCACCAGAGAATACCTTCCCGAGCTGCTGAAGAAGTTTCCCAAAGCCACCAGCCTACTTTGAAGACTTCTTGAGGATAATAATGATATTGAAGATTAAGGGAGTGTCACGACCTAAGGGTCCATTTTGTAATTTTTCAAAACTTCTACAAGTAGACAGTAGCTAACTGATTTGGTTATGTTGTAATGACCCTTAGACCCTCTCGAGATGGCTGTAACCGCCAAAGGCAACACCTATAAAGGCTTAGATGCTTGAGGATGGGAATTCATTCGCGAAAATAATATTGAATTCTTTCCCTCCAATTTCCTATCTCCATTCTCCCTCCAATTTCTATCTCTCTTTCTCCCCCCTTTTCACTCTTCCTCAATTCTTTTATAGCTTCGGAAATTCAAGTCTCAATCCAGAGACTTGTCAGTGGCCTACATGATAATGGTGGCAGCTATGACTGTCAAGTAAAAATGAACCAGGGGCAGGCAGTTGACATAACATATGTGGGTGGTCATGCATATTCGCTGGACTAAATTGCAGCTTTCATAGTGCTGAGCATTACTACCGCTACGTTAAAGGTTCTTCAGCTGTGGAAATAAAAACCAGAACTTGAATACTTTACCTACAAGTGTTTATATGTTTCTCTCTCTTTTTTATCAGCTAATGATTTTCTCTTATTTCTGTTACAAAAATTAGAGTATTTGTTCCTGTAAAAATAGTGCTGGAAGGAGATTATACCTGAAAGGGAAAAGGTCAGAACGGTTAAATACATGAAAAAAGAGGTGGTAGCCCCAATAACATATGAATAAGCAAGCTCCATATGCAGCTTGTGACAATGCAAATACAATCCCTTTCCCCTGCAGGTCAACATTGAATTACTGATATTAGTTGCTAAAAACTATTCATTTAAGCTGCTGAAACTTATGAGTAAAACCATAATTCTGAAAAGCGCATGTGCTGCTTAATATGTACAATGAATTAAACAGTTCTTCAAATTCTGTTCTAATGAAAGTAAGAAAAAGATTATCAGTTTAAACCACAAAGGTATTCCACTTGAACTTTTACCAAGTCAGGTTGCTTGACAATGAGGATGTAGGTTGTTATACAGCGAGAAAAAGTAGCCACAGTCTCAGCTATTAACCGCAGTCTGAGAAAAAGCATATTCTGGGAAAGAATATACAAGGGTTCTGCCAATAGCTCCAAAATGCATGCAAGACCTGACAAACAAAATGAATCAATTTCAAGTTTCAAATTATTTAAAGATATGAATGCAAGTGTCTATTTCATGCCAAATGATATTGCTAAGACTTCTAAAGCGCAGGTTCTGACGTAAACGAAAATCGTTTCCATCCTTTCTTCCCATGTTCATGTTGGGACCAAAAATGAGAAAAAAAAAAAAAAACAACAATGATTCAAGTTAAAATGCACGTGATAATTTACACGAAAGCACCTTAATTGCATGGCTGACACACTACATGTTATCAGATTCAAAAATCTGTCTGACAATAATTGATGATTACCATTAATCAAGATTGCTTGGGCATAAGGATCAGAATAACTTAATTCTTTCCACCAGAAGACAAGTATGCATGCTGCAACTGTAATAACTATTCCAAATGGGACAGTCATCCAGGCTACCTTCAAAAGCTTTGCTGCATTTTCTCCTAGTGAAGCACCATCACTGCAACAAAAACTAATGTTTTATATGTGTGATTATAACATGTACCAATTTCAATTTGGAAAACATGTAGTTTTGGAGATCAAGAAAAGGATGTGAAGATGTTGGAAAGAGTAAAACTATGGACCTGTTTGGTTATGATTTATGTTTTTTGTTTCCTTCATGTTCTCTGCTTTCCGAACTAATAATTATGGAATTTTTTAATGCACCTTTCTTCCATAATAGTTTTCATTTCTCTGTATGTCAATGACTTTTAAAAACCTTTTTTGTTTTTCTCAAGATTGTGGCACTATATTTACTGAATTGTTCACCAAATGCATTGTCAAGATTTTATCTGGTTTCAAAATTAGAAAACAGTTTTTGACACCATCATCAAACAGCCTCTATATATTCTCCTCAAATGCAAATGACAAACGTGGTCAGTTGAGTTAGATTGTGCAGAAGAAAGGTTACAGAAATTCACTCCAAAAAGAAGTTGATTGGGACCAATGGGAACCGCCCAAAAGTATAAATCAGATGCGAGCTTATAAAATCATAGTGAAGCTGCCGTTCTGAATAATCCTATACCTTAAATCTAATTCTTCAAGAAAAGAGATAAAAGAGTAGATAATGCACAATTCAAGAAAACAGAGACTGATTATTGTATCTGTTTAAATACGAGGAAGTACCATTTGATGTCTGCTCTCATGCATGCTCTCCGGAAACCCTCTCGACTTAAGAACAAAACACAAGTGACAAACAAATGGAATTGTACAGCAAAAAGCTGCATAAAAAAGGGAAGAAATGTAAGTCCAGATGCCGATGCATCTACTGGAACTGTAGAAAAAGCTTCAAGCTTAAATTGTCTAACAATACAACATGATAACAGTCACAGAATGAGTAATTTGATAGTATCTTTAGCTGCACCATGAAATCAATATTAATCATGGGTCACAAAATTTGATAAAAAGAATAATTCAAACAGCTCAGATTAAATGGTGGTGATATTTTGCATCTGAAATTTATGTGATACACGTGCTTAACACTTCCTTTCGAGGACAGAGTAAAAAAAGGCTTTGGCAAGATAAATTTCCAATCGTGACACGAAATAAGCATTTATGCATGTATGCGGACCAAGATACTGTATATTGGTATTCCAGTAAATAAAGAAAAAACTGTCAAACAATCATCAAACAGGTTCAATAAGATTCCCAAAAAAAGTGACGAAAAAAAATTCTCTCCCTCTTTTTCATCAATTAAATTAATCAATTACCAGGGCAAACTCACAAATCATAGTAACTCGGTTATCAAATAAAATCACCATTAAGTGGGACAACAGGAACTCTTACCGCGCAGTCTTGTTCAGTGAGGTGTCTGACGATCCATGAATTAAATATGAAGGGGATCACCCTCGACAAGAACTGCGTAGCTGTTCTCTCCCCCACACGGCCAAATAATCAATTACCACTTCAGATTTAAAATGAAAGCATAAAGCGCGAGATTGAGACTTCAAATTAGAGCGAAGAGACTGGGTTTGGAGATGAAACATGATGGACTCACCGAATAAATACTTGAAAGTATGAGATAGGTTAGCAGTTCGATCACCGGTGCCGGCCATTGCTATCCTACTGAGAAAACCCTTTGGAATGGAAGAAATCGTGCCCTGGCTGTAATTGGATTGGTTGTTGATATTTAAAATTAGAAGAAGAAGGAAAAGCCCTGGTAAAACCCCAAACTTGGCAAAGCAATCGAAGGAATTCCCCGTTGCGCGGGCCAAAGTTCTAGCTGCGATTCGCCAAGAAGAGCAAGATTTATAAGAGGCGTAGAGCTCCAGCCTTTATGTACACAATATATATAAATATATATACACAATTTAGTATATAATATAACTTTATGTTATTATTATATCATAATTTATTCACAAGTATTAATATATTTAAAATTGTAAATAACTTTTAATTGGTTATCCAACAAAAGAAAAAATTTCAAATTGTAAAAGAATCAAACACCTTTGTCTTATAATCTTATTATTACAAATAAATCATATTAATTAAATCAAATAGATTATATATTGTGTTTCGAAAAATGTTAATAATCAAATGAAATGAAATAAAAATTAGTAAAATGAAAGAAAAAATGGTTTGATAGCCAATATTGACATCATTTGTTAAGTGAAATAAAATAAATTATGTAATGTCTATTGTGCCATAAGTAAAAATCTATTAAAAATTTAAAATATCTTTTTAGATTAAAAGAGATAAAATTTTAATACTTGTGATCAGTGTTCTAAAAGGCGCTAGGCGCTAGTCGGGCGCCAGACCGGGGCCTAGCGCCTAGGGCGCCTAGGCGGGGCCTAGGCGGTATATAAAAAAATTATTTAAATAAAATTTATATTATTCTAAATACACATACATACATATATATTCATATATATAGAGAGATTATATATATAAATTTATCCTTATGTATAAAATTATAAACACATATATATTAATAAAATTATTATATTATATATATATATATTATTGCACGAGACCTTGCTCTCGCGACAGAGAGAGCCTCTCTCTGTCGCAAGTTCGCGACAGAGAGAGCAAAGTTGAGACGAGAGAGAGAGAGCAAGCGGCGACCTTCTGCAAGCGGCGATGGCGACTGCAACTGCAACTAGAGGGAGCAAGCGGCGACGGTGGCGGCGACGACGTGCGAAAGACGGACTGAGGCACAAAGAGAAAGTGAAGAAAGACGTCGGCGACGACGGCTACAGAGAGAGCAAGCAGCGACGACGAGACGAGAGAGAGAATAGGTAAGGGGGTAAAAACCCTAAATCTTCTTAGCCGCCGCAACAGAGAGAGCAAGCGGCCGAGGCGGTTCATGGGGTTAGGCGGCCCATGCGGCTAGGCGGCCGCCGTGGCCGATTAGGCGCCGCTCGGCACCGATTAGCCGGGCTGGCGCCTAAGGGGGCCGATTAGGCCAAACTCGCGGCGGCCAGGGGCCGCCTAGCGCCTCGGCAGCGCCTAGGCGGGCGCCTAGGCCGATTTTTAGAACACTGCTTGTGATCCCATATAAACGTTCAAATTAAATAACTCCAATGTCTAAATATTTATTCTAGAAGATAAGGTTGTGTTATATTTGCCATTTTCAACTTGTTTTCAGTTTTCAGTTTTTCAAAATATTGAAAATGCATTTGCTTTGTTATTTTCTAAAACGTATTTTCAAAAATAAGAAAAAAATTATAAAAAAAATCCAAAACAATATCGTGTTTTTAGCCAAAACATGCTGAAACACTTAAAACGAGGAAAACACACAGCCCCCCCCCCCAATCTCGCACACCCAACATCTCTCGTCTCTCTCATATCTTATCTCATTTCTCCTATTTCTTATGTTTTCTTTTTTCGACCTTCAAATGCCACCGTCGATGGCGCTCGCCACTACTACCATTGTTGTCAACTGCCTCCCGTCGTTCTCTTTATGGTTTTGTCTCCTATCTCTTCTTTTCTCTTCCTTCTATTGTTGGTTTTTAAGTATGTTAATTGATGGGCTATTGAGTGTCGAGTGTTTGCCTTTGATCGTCAGAAACTACCAGGCACGGTGGCCAGTGGTGATTAACAATGCATATATAGGCAGGTGTTGGATTTAATCAAATGTTTAGGCTTAGATCTAATGAAATTTGGTCATTGGATCATGCTGGTTTTTAGGCATGTTGGTCGATGGGCCCTTGGATGTCAGGTGGTTGCCTTTGATTGCTAAAAACCACTGGCCACGGTGTAACACTCTACATCAAGCGATAAAAAAGATCGGATTAACTTATCCTGATGGGTCTACGTGAACTTCCCAGAGGTCACCTATTCTTAAGCTACCACGTTTAATCCATGAGTTATTTATCCATATTCAGCCCAAAAGTTATCCAACCGATATTATTTTCTTCCTTAATATCCTTGATATATATAATAGCTTCTCTAGAGTCCCTTCTTAGATCTAACTTTAAGCTCTTGGGGTATTACATTCCCCTCATTTAGCACATGACGTCATCGTCATGTGACCTTACGACTGGTCTCAGATCTTATCTCATTTGAGAGTTGTCATCCTAGAAGTCTACTAGAAGTCGTTATTTGTTTATGTTATAACGCCTCAGCACTACTCCCTGCCCTCATCAGACCATTTTTTTCAAGGGTCGGTTCTAATACCACATGTTATATCCCACATCGAGTGATAAGAAAGATTGGATCAACTTACTCTGATGGGTTTACACGAACTTCCCAAGGGTCACCCATCCTTGAGTTACCCTACCTCAAGCACGTTTAACCCGAAAATTTTTTATCCACATTCAGTCCAAAAGGTATTTAGCTGGTATTGTTTCATTCTTTACTATTCTCAATATATATACTAGCTTCTCTAGAGTCCCTTCTTAGATCTGATCTTGGGCTCTCGAGATATTACACATAGCGGTCGATGGCAATTGGCAACGTATTTTTCACTTATGGCTGAAAATTAAAAAATTAGATTTATGAAAATTCAATCGTTAAATCTGGCATATTTTTGTGTATGTTAGCCCCCTTGACTTGGACTTTCAAATGGTAAACTCTAATCATGTGAATCTCCAATTGGTGGTGGTCGTTGGCAATGGAGAAGATGCAGAGCGTCGGAGAAGAAGAAAAGAGAAAAAAAGAAAAGGAAAAAAAAAGAGAGAAAATTTTATTATTAAATTTTGAAAATAAAATTATATATTTATTTAAAATTTTAAAAATATAATATATCTATATTAGAATTAAAAATATAGGATATTATATAGTATATTATTAAGTATATAATTTAATATAAATTATTGTTAAGATGTATGTTAGTAATTTATTAATTTTTTTTTTTTTAATAATAAAATGTTATTAAAAATAGTTAATTTTATTATTTAATAATTAAATTAATTAAATAAAATATCATAAAATAAGTTTTTTCAAAATGATAAAGTAAACTCGTTTTTTAATTTTCTAGAAACAATTTTTCAAAATGACAAAAAGAACGTATTTTTAAAAATTTCAAAAACAGACATTCAAAACACAAAATTAAAAATGAATTCAAAACTCAAAACTAAAACACGAAAAGAACACCATCAAAATTATAATTCTAAAATAATTGTAGAATATTGGAATAAACAATCATCCATAAAAAATTATATCCCTAAAAAAAAGAAAAATAAACATTATCTACAATAGATATACATCATTCATAACAATGATAATCTCAATCAAATTAAGAAAAATCAAGATAAATATTATCTGTAAAAATTATATTTATAACAAAATTAAAAAAAGTTAAGATAAATATTATCTACAATAATCATAATTCTGAATTAATTAAAATTACTCAATATCCCTCTATAAATAAACAGACACTCATTGCTAAAAGGGTATGCCTTAAATACTAATTTCAATATAATTTTTATTATTTTCAGTATTTAATTTAAGTATCAAAGTATTTGTACAGAAATCTTCTCGCGCCCTCTAACTATTTTTTTTGCAAGATTAAACAGCTTAACGATGATGGCTACAATCAAATAAATTTATTGTTTTATCAATGTAACAACACCCACAAATAATTAAATTTAGATACAGGGATTTAATGTACTTTGACAAATTACTTAAAAAGAACAGAATTTATTATATAAATAATAGTGACAGTATAGATAAATTATCTTACTCATAATCCTAAAATGTCAATACATCAAAACTACAACTACTTGCTGTTGGATGGTATTCCAATGCTTTGCATGGGAAGGCTTGAGGCATGGAATTAACGTCCAAATCTGTTGGTAGGAGCAGAGCAGGGCATAGAAACTTGAGACCCTTTCATTTTTATGATAAGCACAACACACAATTACCCATTACTTGCAAGCACACCACACACAGACCGAAGATATATCTAAATAACAGACGACCACTCCACAAACCCCCAATCTAACGCATTCTATGGATCATAGGCGCTGCAGAAACTCCAATGATCCAATTAATGTATTAAAGGGTCATCTACCTAGCCTTTGTCAGTCTAAGCATTCACAAAACTATCTTAGATAGATGCTAACACGTTGCCACTGTCGGTTACTCGGGTTACATTTACATGAATCTCTTTGCTCAAATTAATATACAGTGCTACCTCATTCATCATTTTGGCACTTCTTGTTCTTCCACAACTTCTACTGTCAAATTGCCTCCAATGTGCAGCATCTACCCCAGGTCAATCACATTATCCAACATGGAATCAATATCAGGAGTTACAACAACCTGCTTGTTAAGTTCTCCCAGCGCGCAACAGTTCTTATCAACAGTGTTGATTGCAACAACGTCTTGAGGAAATCCACGACCCACGCCAGGTGATACCTGAAAATAATTTTGGTTGCATTAATTAACTGATATCTCAAAACAAAATACTTATTGTAATCTCATATAAGTCATCATGAGACAACCGTATTTATGTGGTTTTTGGTGACAGAAGAGAGAATTTGGGATTATATCAGGGCAGGATAATGACGATAATGAAATAATACCCTCAAATTCCTGATACCTGTACAGTCATCGTGTTTGTATTACTACAAGAATTGTATGTCTCTAATACAAAATATAAGCCTGAAGAGAAGCTAATTCAGAGTAGATGGATCAATGCTTTAAGCTGAATATAGTCCTTAAACTTTAATGAGATGCTAATTCAGTTTCTTAAGAACCTCTAAGCGAACACTTTGAACTGCACAAGGTGTTCTCATGAACTGTGAAGTGCTATAGAAGTAATGAAAAATAAATGGTTTCCGCAAGTATGAAATTACAAAGTAAAGCTGAGATCAAACTCACATCATATACAACATCCCCTAGCTTCCACTTGATTGCTCCGCTCTTGTAAACCAACATCTTGCCCATGTAGCCGCCAGACAAGTCTTCCAAACTGCAACACATTTTTGAAGGATTTGCCTTCCTTAGTGGCACACAGTTACCCATCTTCTCCTTCCCCTTTGCAGCAGCTGAAGCAACAGTATTCCCTAATGACATTGATCCACCAGCTATCTCTTTCCCGTTAGCACCGTCTGAAGCAACTCTGCTCCCTGATGGTCTGAAACTGCCAGTTCTCTCTTTTCCGTCTGCACTACCTGGTTGCTTAATAATAGGTAGGTTAAGAGGACATTGGAAAAATAACATTTGTGGTTTGTCATGTTCCTCCTGTCCATATTAACCAGAAAATGTTAAAAGGGCCAAATGGCTGTCACTTTGCTAATAATTTTGAAATTATTTAAATATTTCACTTATCAGATTACAACCAGCAGCCCGAGCTCCAGAGTAGGATTCACAGTATTTTCATCATACTCCGAATTCATTGCACCATCCCCAAATTCTGCTTCATCAAGAAGTTCTGAGTGCATAAACAAGAAGTCCATTATCATTGTCAGTTTAACAGGAAATGAAAACATTGGTTAACAATCATGTTGCTACAAGGTACCTGTACCTTTCAAAGATTCGGAAACCTTATTGACTGATATATTTTCTGGTGATGATTCTATTAATAAATGAGCTTCCCCTTTCTGTTTTCTTATTTCGTTTTTAGTATTTTCTTTCATTTCTAAATTTTGAGAATCCCCATTCTATAGGATAAGTTCAAGCATTAAATTACTTCGGAGGAAACTAAGAGTTGAACTTGAACATGTATCAAGAAACCAAGTAAAACAAGAAGAATGACACGACATTCCTACAACACTAAAAAGAGGTGTGCAGCTAAAATTTCAAATGATCCATGAGAACTGAAAGTTCACCCATAAACTGTGATTTTGTCATGCTAATTCAAATATTAGTAGTTAGACATTGTTGTTTTGGTTTCATATGGACAGGATTCATTACTGCTAGGAACATTGAAAAATTACCTGAAACCGAAGCAGTTTCTCACTGATTATTAAGAAGATAGACACTATTGTTTTCTGTAATAAGGCTACTAACCTGGATTTCCAGAGTAAGGCCTTCTTAAAGGAAGAGTAATAGGATAATCTGTACCATGGTAATCCTGCACTCAAATTGAGGACTGAGAGAGAGAGAGAGAGAGACCCAGTTGGAGGGAATGAACAAGCCAAATTTCTTACCCAAGGTTCTATGTAGTCTTTCTTTTCCTTTTGGTATGATGCATCCACAAGATTTTCATTACTTCCATGGATTCCATCTTGTTCAGCAGTTGAAGGCAAAGAAAAAAGGGTTTGCTCATCGGCAGCAAAACGTTTCAGACGTGAACCTGAACCATTGCTTTCATCACTCTCACCTTCCCTGGGTACGCCATATGTTCTTACGGAATCTGATGATGTGGTTCCATGAGAAAATGCAACTTGCACTGAAGCTGCAAGTTTGAACACCAAAGAGAACAGTTGGGAAATTCCAATGTAAAAGAAATGAATCAAGCCTCAGGCACTTCTTAAGTCAAAGCCAGCAAAATAGTGCAATTACGTCTTTTGTGTGACAGTTATGTTTCAGATGCATCCATCCACCTATGGGCTGTATTGAATACATACAACAATAGGCCATTGAAGGCCTTTCTAAAAGGCGTGATCCACTTATTTCATTTCTGTGCTCAAACAAGAGCTCACTTCACTTTAATGAAGCTCAATCAAGGTTCCAATTCCTGGCCATTCTAAAAAGTTCGATGTTCTTGTCAAGTACACAGCTAATTTAAGGTTCAGAAGGTCATTGCAATGTTGAAAAAATAAAAACAAGACTTACGTTTATTATCAACTTTAGGTCCTTGTCTCCCCAGATGCTCCTGTAATTGCATAAACAGAAATTTAATGATCATTGAATTGTACCGAAGTAATTTTCAATTCTGATTACTAAATTCTAATTCATTTGAACTTCACGTGGAATAAATTCATGTTGTGGCTTCAGTACCAGAGACCAGAACACACTATCCACCAATAGGCCAACATAGCAAAGGAGATCCGCTGCATCATGTCCCAGATCAATGTGTCCAACATAGAAAGAAAAAAGATTGCTAGGACAAACAGCCATTAAACTGAAACTGAGGGAAAGAGGATGAAAGCAATCCACGCCTTAAAAATATTTTGCCTTTTGAGGGGAATCAGATCTACACCTAAACAACATATCCAGCCGTTATCCCACTATGTGAGGTTGGCTATATGAATTCTAGACTTCTATGTGGGTTACATCCCAACAGATAGTTTGTCTAGAATTCATATTTGGATCCGACTAGGTTTTACGCTGGCTGTCGGCTACCTAACGAACCCTCCCCCTTTATCCGGGCTTGGGACCGGCAGTGGATAATATCCCCTGACGGAGTAATGAGGGAATCAGATCTACACCTCTCTGAAATAATTATGGTTAGATACTTAGGGCAATGCAGTACCTTGTACCCGCACTCTAGGAGAGGTTAAGGTGGGTTTAGCTAAGCCTGGAAAACCTCTTCCCCTATCCGGCCCAGACAAGTCACTCTTAAACCCTTCAGTCCTATATTCCACCTTATTCAAGGAAAAAACAAATTATCCCATTCCTTACCCCCATAGGACTAATGTTAAAAGCCAAACTATGCAACTAAAAATTGAAAGAGGAAAAAAATATGTGAAAAATATGAGAGAGAAAAATTACATAACAAATGGAACATTTGTGATATTATCAATTATATGGTCCGAGTATCAAAAATATCTTATTAGATGACTTGGGCAGGTTATAATTGTTTTTGTTACTTTTATAAATCTATCACAAATTCTCTTTGTGATGGACTAATATAACACTATCACCTACCATTATGCTACAACTCCAATGGTCATCCACGATCTTATTACTAATTACATAAATCATGTTCTCTTCTTACAAACTTTTGTAATATTTGTTTTTAAAGATTTAAAGTATCTTTGTTTTATGAAGCCTTGCCAAGTTTTTGATTTCTCAAAATATCCTTTATCAAAATATCCTTTATTTGTTGACTCAAAGATATGATCTCTTTATCATAATAGATAAAGGGCAATTTTTCCATTATACTAAAACTTTTCTTTATTTAGAATCTACCTAAAAAAAAAAAAGAAAAACTAAATACAACTTAGTTAAATGTCACTCTTTGAAGGTGAGCCTTCACTTAAAATTTTCTATTTTTCACTTGTATGAGCATGGTATTGGTTACACCTTTAGTTATTATTTATCTAAACATCTCAACTAGAAATTTAAAGCTAGGTATATAGTTAAAATAGAATAAAGGTGAAGATTATAGAGTAGAGTTGAAGATTAGAGAAGGGGTATCCATGGTCTATATTTGCATTCAGAACCACAAGTTTCACACACAAAAAGAGCAATAGAAGACAACACTCTAATTGAAATGTGAAATAACAACAATAATAATAATACATCAAGTCTAACATTACTAAATGGGGTAGACTACAAAAATTTGACTCACCAATCATCTAAATGAAAAGCTAACTAAGATAAAAGAATTGAATTGTTTTTACAAGGCATGCATTAGTCATCAAATACCGTGAACAAAACCAACAAAAATCTAATTAAATATTTTGTGGCTTAATCGGGTCGACAAGTTACAACCCGATTGGACTCTGCCATCACAGCTTCGAATCATTTTAAAATCAATATTATTATTAGATGTACATTATGTTTTACACACACACACACAAACCTATATATATATATATAGAGAGAGAGAGAGAGAGAGAGAGAGAGATTACGTTGACCCGGCGGAGGAGAGACTGGGCCACTCCGCCATCGCCGGTGGCATCTTCATTATCATCACCGACAATTCCGTCGCTGCACATATCGAACGGCACTGTAACTCAAAAGAAAACAAGAAAATTCGAGAATTGAAACTTACAGAAAAGAAAGAACAATCAGGAGCTGATACGTTTCGGGACCGGTGGTTTTCTGCTTTCTGCGAGGAGGTCCTTTTGGTAGAAACCTAACCTGCCAGATGGAATAAAAATTCAGGAAAATTCCGTAAAGAATAGGAGAGAGAACCAAAATTTGAAAGGGCTCGTGTTTCAACTTAAATTCACAAGAAATGAAACGAAACAAGGAAACGAAGAAATAAAAATTGGAAAAAGAAAGTATGAAACCTTTCTGCGAGCGGAAGAGGAGGACTGATCTGGATCCATGGTGGAATGCTGTGAATGAGAAGCAATCAAAATTTCAGCTCTCCGCGGGTATGGTGAAATGGTAGACGATGAGAACGACCTGCAGAACCAGTGTCCAAAGGAAGAAGACGAGAGGAACAGGGAAAAACAAAACGAAAACAAAGGGAGAGCGATTCGAACCCTAGACCAGCCACAGAAATTAAATCCCCTTTAACGCCCCAACTACACCACAGCCACGTTTTGGCTTTACTATAGGCCATATAAATACATTTACTACTGTGGTTCGCCTTAGTTCACCAACCAACCACCCCTCTATTTTTAGAAATGCCACAACGTCTGAAGGCTTCTTATTGTCCATCACATATTAGTGACAGTTGAGTTGTCAATCACATATTAGTGACATTTGAGTAATAGGAGTTAATTTTATTAAAAACACACTTAGTGACAAAACCCAAAAAAGTCTTCTATTAAACTAAATTGATTAGTATGAGAGAGAAAAAGAGACACCACCAAAATTTTTGTTTTAAGTTTACGATAATTTTCAAACTTAGAAACAAAGAAAAATAGAGATAGATTGAATTTGGGTTGAAAAATCTCAAATCTATATTATGGGTTACTTAGAAAGTAAGAGAGATTGAATCAAATATATAAAGAGATTAAATTTTTGTTCAAATAATCTAGATCAATTTAAGTGTTTTTTAAAACCTCAAAAAAAAAATCTAATATAGAAATCAAAAAAAAAAACTTAAACAAAGGACTCAACTTTACCTTTACTAATGACACTATGTGAAAAGACTTTTGACAACCACATCACAAATCCCTATTTAGGTTTGGAAGAGAAAGAAAGAGGAAAAAAAAAATTCTTTTCTAGATCATAATCTGGGTTTTTGACTATCAACTAAAAGAAAACTCAAATGGATGGTAGCAATAAAGGTGTTTGATGACAGAAAACTCATATATGGTTGTATGGAGAATTTTAAAATTTGTGTGCACATCATATGCGTGCAGTGAAATATATGCATACATGTGATACACGCAATTTGAGTATTTAAGCAACACGCATATTCATCATATGAATATAAATACATATATACCTATAGCCCGATGTAGAGTTGGTACATAAACTATTTCTATATTGAGATCGCCCCATTTCATGATTTGATGGTCCTAATCGATCCACATCTAACACACTGTCTAGTATCATTCCAGTTTCTTTTTCCCAAGCTAGACACAAGGTTTGTCATATCACTCGAACCCACATCTCAAATCTCCCTGTGTAATTGTTACGTGTATTAAATTTATGACGACTACAAAATTTACAAAAGCAAAAGAAGATAATGGCGTAAGACATGCAAGCAGTAAAACATATTACTTCAATTTATCTGTCGCCCCAAAATCAGCCACCGCCTCACCCACACCCCCCTCCAATCAGTTAACATGAGGCACCCAATTGGAGCTGTAGCTGGGTGACCGAAAGTCAAGTTTTACCTTGGCGAAAGTCAACTTCCACCATAAAAAAGTCGACTCTTTAGACTAACAAGTCAACATTTGACCCGCTAATCCTTGAGATATTTTGGGCACAAGATGTGGTTATCAGATGCGACACTATATGGTATGTGACTTTTTAGATTTACTACTCGTTAGTAATCAAATAGCACCGAAACCCCTTTTAATACCAATTAACTCCTTGATCCATCACCTGAATCTCTCCATATTCCGATGATGATTCTAGAGTTTCTGAATATCGTCTAGTTACAGTTTATGACAGTATATGTAGCAGTGAAGTCTCACTTCAAGTGAACATATTATGGCTTGCGATTACCTTTTGTTATAATCATTTCATCATCTAATATCCCGATTGAGTGAAATCCATGGAATGATAAATTTACAAATTTAGTAACTATGTGTCTAATCTTGACAATATGACTAGATGGCACATCAAAAAACTCATTTCCTGATATTCAATCTGTCATGGCCGGGGACTATCTTGTCACACTAACAGTATATTATATATGACGTTCACCTTATCAATTACCGATGAGGGTGATAGATTTTATTCTCAATATCTATCTTCGTGTACTGGCAATACGGAACCACATAAATGAACCTTTCCACATTCCTCTCAATTGGATGGTTCAGCTTATTAACAAATCTCACACATCAATATACAAAATAATCGTACTGGTTCAACTACAATGATCAATACACAATCGCAGCCTGACTATAAGACTATTATCCACCATGTTATATGGCTTGTCATCCACATCATATTTGGTTGGTTGTTCCCCAACAACCACCCATAGGTCTACTAACAATATATCATGTCATGTGGTGTGTTACACCACCATCTTGACGAATCGAAGTTTTCATCCAAATAATCTAAAGATTAGAAATAGTTTAAGACATCATGTTATCAGATAATCTTGTTGCATAGTCTTAACAATTTGAGAATAAAATTCATAAATAGAATATTTAGGGACTCATTAATGTGTTAAATTGAAGATCTCATAAATGAAGAAAACTTGTCTTTTATAAATATATACAAAGATATAATGAATGTGACCAGTTACACGCTCGTTAGATGTCATCTAAATCTAATATTAAAATACACAATACTAATATTTGAAACCACCACTAACTAATGTTTGGGGTTGCAATTGGGGGTTTTTGCAAAAGAAAATGAGATGATAAAGAAAGAGTTAGTCATCGATCAAAAATAATTGCCAACGTGCAAGAGAAAAAAAATAAATAGAGGTGAAAAAATTAGTTTATGTAAAAGAGTAAAATGGTCAATTGACTCGGTCTATTCAACAAAAAAAAAATGAACGACATTTTTAAAACACGTGAATTCTTGGTATAATTTAGATTAATCTTAAAAGTAGTGTTTGAAATTTATCCTAAAATAAAATAATAGCTAAATACAACTGATATTTATTTTTTATTTAAAAATAATGTCCCCTCATAAACTTAATTAGATAAATTTTTTGCTTACTCTTGTTATGAAACTTTCTCAATAACTCGGAAATAGCGTTTGTAGGGACGTGCAAATAGTCAGTTCAATTAGCAAATTAATTTAAAATCACTAATAGAATAATTGAACTAAATGTAATAACTGAACTGAATCGATTGACTAACCCCAATTAATTGAAACCTAAATCATGGTAATCAAATCGAACTTAAAACCGAACTAACTCACAAAATAACCGAAGAGATCGAACATTAGTTTGGCCTTATTGTTGTCGCCAACCACTTAGTCCCCCGACGATTCCAATGATTGGAACTGATCCTCGGATTCCTCAAATTGTGATGGTTCATATATCCAAAAATGAATTTGATATAATAGTTGATTTTTTTGTAGATCTATAAATTAATTGTATGGTAAAAAGAAATTCAAAACACGTTTATGGAAAAACGTTGCCTGCCACTATCCATGGCAGATTCTGACGATTATAATCGACCATCAAATTCACCTTGACTTAGTGACCACATACACAAAAAATTAAAAGAATTTAATAGTTGGATTTTAGTAGATATAAGTTTTAAAGTAGAATATCCACCCATAAAAAGTTGTCAACAAACTTATTGAATGGGCTATTAGCGTTGACAATCGAGTGCTGTTAGTGTCGGTGTCGGTGTTGGCGTCTTCATTAGAGGGAGCGATGGGCTACCAAAGAGTTGGAAATGAAGGGGAAGGGAAAATGAAAGGGCTGAAGGCTAGATGTCAGGTGGTTCGTGTTGAGCCAAATTGCTCCAATCAACTTATTGTGTGTTTTGATGATTAATAAAATATAATTTTAGTAAAACTATTTTTTGTATATTTAAAATCCCTAATGTATTTTTGATATGTCTTAAGTATTATAGTATTTTGTGAATCAAAATAAACCAAGTAATGATATTTTTCTAAGTCTGGAATATTAGCAAGCTATAAGGGAACATATAAGAAAATGTTTTCTTTTTGAAAAACTAACTCTCAATATTTTCATAGTTAATGTTCTTTAGTGTTAAATGATTTTTAACGAATTTTTTAAGAAATAGAAGGTATCTATTTTGGGGGTGGTAAAATCGCTAAATTCTGATTTTGTACTAAAATCCAAAATCTACTTTCTTATATATTTGGATTTTGATTTTTTAGATATTTTTATTGAATCCAAATGGGGGGTACTTTGTTATTTACATTTATGTATTAAAGTAAATGGAAGGTAAAATATAAATAAAATAAAACGAGAACATTTACTTAAACTAAAGAAATGAAAATAACTTGTAATATATTCATGCTATATGGATTATGCTTTCAAACAATTGCTATATGTTTAAAATTCATTTTCTATAAAATTTGGCCTAAAAGTCGACTCTTATATATCTAGAGTTGACTCCCCTTTAGCTGGAGTTGACTCTTGCAAAGTGAGATGTGACCCAGCTGAAAATGGTTGATGCAGAGTCGACCTAGCAGCATTGGTGTTTTTCGAAGAGTCGACTCTTGTATAACTAGAGTCGACTCCTATTTTAGAGAAGTCGACTCTTGACTTTAACGGTCGAATTTTTCCTAGCCATTATAGATCCATTGGAAGTTCTATTATCAATATTAAGGTGAGATTTTTAGAGAAAGGTAATGCACAATCAAGATCTATCATCCTAAAACACTTCAAAACTCTCAAGCATTCATTTCAAAGCAATCTAAGGCTCAAGCTCAAAGATACATCCATTGGAGCCCAAGGCAAAGGAGAAGAAGATATTCTCTCCAAGTTGGTAAAAATTATGTCATTGTATTTGCATATTTGGCTTGTATATTGTTCTTATATTGGTATTCATTTTAGTTCAAGTGTGTTGGACATAGAATTGATTATTTATATTTATTGTGGATTGTAAGTGGCCTCTTAGAGCCGAAGTAATCTAGGTGTGTTTTGTTGTATTAGTTTTCGGGGTGAGTTAAGAGGAAAACCTCGGTGTTGTGTAAAAGTTTCCTAAGTGAACTTGGTGGAAAAGTTAGGTGTGGTTTTAGTGGAACCTCAAGTGTCGGGTTGATCTTGAGAGAGTGGAGTAGGTGTTGGAGACACCGAACCACTATATCTCTTGTGTTGATTATTGTGGTTGTTTGTGTATTTATATTGCTATCATTTCCAAACAATATATATATTTATAACAAGTGTATTTTGTGTATATCAAAATCTCAAGAGTTTTTAAAAAAGGAAGAATTTGGTTTAATTAGTTTTAATCACTCAATTCACCCTCTCTTGGGTGGCCATTGTGTGTGTCAAGGGACCAACAATTTGGTCTTTTTGCCATTTTGTTTATCATTTTTATTCTGTATATTTCTTTTATATTATACTCAAAACAACATCGTTTTTGTCGGTTTGATTAGTTTGATTTTTTTTAAACAAAAAATCAAATCAAAAATCAAAAACCCAATTTTTAAATAAAAATAATCGAATCAAGGTTTTATAATAAAATAATTAAACCAAATTGACAAATTCAAGATTTATCCAAACTTTTATTCAACCCTACACGTTTCACTTTTCAGACTAATATTCTATTTTTATCAAGCTTTTGGGGCTGTTTTGGGTTTTTGGTCTCTCTGGATTCAAAATGATTCTAAAACCCCTTGTGAGCTGTGACTTTTATCAACATTTTTTTTCCATTCTTAAAAAATGTACTAATAATTTTTACAAATTTTTTCCTCTAAAAATTGGGGATTTAGATTTTTGACAAGTCAAAGACAGTTCAATTTTAAGGTGACAGTAAATTTAGTTAAAATGATTACATTTAAAGTTAGGAATATATTTATAATTAGAAATAATGTATAACTTATTTTAAAAACACGCTATATTTGAATGGACCAACTATCTTTTTGATATCTAAAATCTATTACTTTCACAAAAAATAGTTGACATACTTAAAAAAATTATTTAGCTGATTTAAAGTATAAAAAATTTAATTAAGAAAAATAGTTTTTAATACCCCATAATATAAAAAAGATAAAATAAAAAAATAATTAAATTAATAAAATAAATCAACTCAAGTCAAATAGGCAGAGCAACAAGGGACACCTTGCGACCCAAATAGGCATGCAAAGACCCCGAGGCCCTGACGGGCCATTGGCCTCAGCTCGTGGCTATAGAGGGCTATTGACACCCAAGATCTTTTCTATCCCTCGAGACTCGCAAGAAGATCTTATGACATCGCCAAAGCATTTTCCCAAATAGGGGAGGTCTCACATAACGTAAATCAGGTAATTTCGACAATTATAAATTTTTTTAGAAAAATAATAAACAATCATCTATATGAAATTTAATCCTCAAAATGATAAAATAAATGTCATCTATAAGAAATAGACATTAATCGAAAGAATCTTAATTCCAACTAAATTAAGAATAATCACGATAGACGTTATTTACAAGAATCTTAATTTTGAACTAATTCGGATTATTCTATATTTCTTTATAAATAAGCAAATATTTGTTCTAAAAAAGTACATCTCTAATACTAATATAAATATCGTTCTTAGACTTTTACCACTCTTAGTATTTGACTTAAACATTGAAACGTTTGCGCAGGAACCATTTCACACCCTCTAACTACTATCTTCTTTGCAAAATTAGATGGATTGAATACGACATTTCTCAAAATAAACTCGTTGTATCTGACAACAGCAGTCACAGAATGTATTCAAATGAAAAATTTGTGAATTAGAGCTTCATGGTAAGAAATGACAAAGATTATTCATCTCAAGTAGTGTTTGGTTTAGCTGCAAATTTTGGTAAAGTAACAATAAATTTAATAAAAATTAAATATTATAACAAGTTTTAAACAGATTTATTTAATCATACTAAATTCCAAACGGAATAGGGAATACTCACTGATAAAACTTAAAAGCTCCGATATCACACTACAAGAAAGCACAAAAACTCAAAACCGTTCAAATTCCTACGAGGGCCCACATTATTCCGAGGCAGACCCAGCGGGCCGACCCACGGCAAACGACCCAGTCTCCCCCTGGCCCAGTCTGCCACACCCATCGAGCACCGCCGTCAGCTGGAACGGCGGAGCATCGGTGGCGAGCCACTGGTCGACGTAGAAGATGGTCTGGCTGCAGTCCTTGTGGGGCCCAGTGGAGGTAATCTCGATGTACTCGCAGAACCAGCCGTGGTGTTTCCCCGACCCATCGGAGGTAATGTTGAGGCGGCACAGTGGCTTGCCGATGCATGGGCCCAGCCCGGTGAAGATGTCCAGGTTGCCCCGCTCGAAGTAGTCGTGCTTCTGGCCCATTAGGCCCCAGGCCTCGAGGTCCGGGACCCACACCGATCGACCCTTGGAATCGCCTAGGGTTACGCTGATCTTGGCGTCCGTGCCTGATTTTACGCCTTGCCCTGTTTGGACATACAGCGTGTACACACACTCATCCTGTAATAAAATTAAAAAACATGTATGCTTTAATTTAACAATCTGATGTTGATATTCTCGACAAGGATCGGAGAAGAGTTTAGCCAAACCTATCGCATCTTCTTCGTTATTTTGGTAAAATTTTGCCAAAATAACTTTTGTAAGATGGAATTTGGATGAACGATGATTAAATGTGAAAGAATTTAAATTAAGAATATAAATGCAGAATCAGAGTTTGAACGTAAAGATTAACTGATGAGAAAGAACATGAATCCGAAAGAGAAAAAAAAAAGAAAAAAGAAAAAGATCCATGATAGATGATAAAATAGGAATCAGAAAATGAGCAACATTGTTCATGATCTAATGGCTGCCTGTGCTATTCAGCAGTGATCGATCATATTTACGATCCTCCGATCCGGAGGTGGTGGGAGATCTGGTCATAAGAAATGAGAAGTGAAAAGGAAAAAGTTTAATTGTGTGGTTGATGGAGGGATACTTACCGAGTCTCCGGCGGCGGCAGAGAGGAAGACGGCGATCATTATCGCCGCGCAGAGACGCCCACTCGGCACCTTCTTCATCTTCGTGTGCGTGCGTGTGTGTGCAGGTTTGATTGCGGTATGCGAAGGGGACGGCAGAGAGTGGCTTTATATAATACTCACTCTATAGTACTCTTAGAGCTCCAGTAACATGCTCTTTCCCACATCTACCCTCTCCTATTATAGACATGTCTACAAGAAAGTTACTAAATTAATGTAAATTTTACATTTACATTTAATATTAATTTGCTAACTTGTTCTCCTCCTTCCTTGTTTTTGGCTTTTTTTCATGTGAACTTATATTTACAATCAATTTGAAGGCTTGTTAAAAGAAGAGGATTGCATTAAATAACAGGGTAGTTAACGTAAACCTTACTACATCACGCAGCAAGACTTCTTAACAAATAATTACTGATCTAAAATTTATATAATTGATGAAATCCAGGATGGATACAATATTATTATGGTTATAAAGGCAAAAAAAAAACTCAACTTTGGCTGTCCTGTGTGTGAATTAAGTAAATAATTCTTGGCTAATTATAAAAGTTACACTTCTCTTTTGGATGCCTAAAAAGTAAGAATTAAAGTAGGCACCATTATTCTCTTGTATTGAAAAGGACCAAGGTTGAATAAAGGATGGGATTTTACATAGGAGGGGGGGAGGATCCGAGAGAGAGAGATAGAGACAGCTCCATGTGAATTCTACAGAGGGTACGGTTATGTAGAATTGGATATGATATGTGGGCTTGGACCATACAATCAAAGCTCCACCAGGGAGTTTCCATACGTAACAATTAATAAAGCAAGCTCAGACAACTTTAGTACTCGCATTACACGAACCATCCTCAGCAATGCTTCACTCCATCCCCTCCCCAGCCCACACAATCCATAATCTATTATCATCATTATATATGTCGCAATGACAGCTTGCTTGTTATCATCCATCTTATTTGCCCTTGGTTTTAAAAATTGTTTTTGATTTTCTGATCATTTTTATTTAGTCAAAGCACATTATCTCATCCAAAACACCGGGAGAAAAAAAGAAACATTACCAAAAAGGAGAGCATGGCGCAAACATTTTCTTTCAAGGTGCAAAAGAAGGCCTCCCAACTTGAGAACACAACGAATCCTTTTAACGATATTTTGTGGTCTATTATTCACCTGAAAAGCAGAGCCTGCCAAATTGAGAAATGGAACCAAACATACCAATTCACAATTATGAAACCTATACATGGGTATGTTAATAATTTCACAACTAAAACAAACGCTTGAACCAAGTTAATTTATCCACCGAGCAGTTTCATACAACTAAACCAAAGTTTAAATGGATCATTAAAAGTGAGGTTTCAAACAGGCTTTATTTAGATGATGATGATGATATGTACAGGATTAATGGTTGCGGCAGGGTGGGGAGTTTCAGCACACCGGCACAGCATCAACCGAACTTGTTATCTTTACGTCAGGTTTGCAGCTTCCATCTGGTTCAGAGACAAAAGACAAGAGGAAAAGTCCATCATTCAAAAACAAATATGGGATAGAAGCAATAATGTGCTACAAGTCATGTTAGTAAAATAATTAATTCCTGCAATTTTTGCATAGGCACATGAATTAGCCAGATGCTGCCAATATACCAATGAAACCTAAACCATACCTTTGACTGTATCTTCCAAAATTGTCTGCACTAGCAATCAATCAATTCCCTCCAAAGAGGAATTCTAATAAATAACTAAATGTAATACTTGGGCTAAGGTCAAAAGTCGGCAATTTTTGTCACATTTCCAACTCCACCAGCCCAAGTATCATGCACACCCCAAAATAAAGGAAAGCTAAGGGTAGAACCAAAAAGACCTGGTTCTACACGTGTAAGACAAAAGTTGAAGGCATGGGACCACCAGTTCACTATGGAAATTCATTCCCATTGGCTACTTGTAGTTTCACTTCAGTACAAGACAAGATGTGCAAATTAGAGAAAGGTTTGACTTCAAAATATTTCCTCCACTAGTTGAATCCTTTGACAAATGAATTCCGAAACAAGAATGGGGATTTGAGTCGTCATGACAAATACTGCACAGATATTCCATGAAGGTAATGGACAGACCATACTTCACATTTGCATTCAGAATCTTAAGGGCCAATAAAAGGGCACTAGGTCTCAAACATCTATTCTCCCAACTGCTACCAGATGGTTGGGGGGTATAACTTCCTCATGAATGAGTAGAAGTTATAACAAACATTAAGAAGATGGCAACTAAGAAAACGGGATCTTACTTATTGCCACATACCTTTAACTATGTGCTGGAGCTGCCAAGATCAAAGTCCATGGTGTAATCATATTCAATAGTAGGAATCACAGAAGCCACAAATTTCAAGAATAGGAAAAGGTACCTATAAAAAGTCAATGCCCAAGATTAAATTTCAAATGAGGGGGGATATGGTAGAGTAGAAAATAAACTTCGGAACTTCACAAAAAAAGAAAGAACTTCTATAAATAAGCTAAATCTCAGCAGTAATCGGCTTGAAGTTATTATTGAAAAATATAGAATCTTGTTATCCACCAGCCAAAATATCCAGTAATCACTCAGTTCATGACCTTAGATAGATAATATTGCATCAATTTCACATTAGTCAGGATTCCAGCCTGATGTATCATGCTGCTATCAAAAAAGAGCTTGTGGGCTAATCTAGTAGTCCATGACTATCAGACCAATTATGTTATCTACCCCTCATTCTAGTGTTATTTTACTTTGGAGCAATCAAATGAATGAACCCAACACATGGAAAAGATATAGAACAGGAGGCCTTGCAACTTCTGACCAAAGCAACAATTTGAAGTTTAACCAACTGATCAACTTGAGATTCAGGCTATCGTTGTAAACACAGGCCACTGATGTAACCCAATCTAACACACTACTACCATGATCTCACAAACAAAATAGAAGTTCAATCAAAGTGCTTTCCAACTAAATTGTGGGCTAATCTAGCTGAAATAGTCCACGACTCTATCAGAAACAGGCCAATTATGTTATCTACCTCTCATTCTAGTGTTATGTTACATCAGATCAATCAAATGAATGAATCCAATAAATGGAAAAGATGTAGAACGGGAGGTCTTGCAACTACTGACCAAAGCCACAATTTGAAGTTTAACCAACTGATCAACTTGAGATTCAGGCTATCATTGTAAACACAGGCCATCAATGTAACCCAATCTAACACACTACTACCATGATCTCAAAAACAAAATAGAAGTTGAATCAAAGTGCTTTTTTGCACTGTAAAGGAAAAAAATACTTGTCAACTTCTGGCTCAACTCCACGTGACATCAGAACATCAATAATTTTCTTCATCACAGCACCATGTCGGCATGGATGAACAGATGCATGTTTACCGGGCAAGTGGGGATGGTCTTCAATAGTTACCTAAGTTCAGAAAGGGTTTAGATATTGTTAAGAAACTCAGCTAAAAAGAAAAAGCAAACAGAGAAAAATGTAATAGACAAAGCACATTATAGTTCTACCTCAAGAATGCAAAGAGCAAATCACTTGAAATGTTAAAAGCTTGAAGGAGCAAGATAGAGTTCCGCAAAAACAAAAAGAAAAGCTTGCGAAAGGGAGGGTGGGAGAGGGGGCCACGTGTAGACTTTTTAAGATTTTAGCGCAAGGCACTTCTATTAAGTCCAAAAATTTTACGACACAAGCAATTGGGGTTTAGAAGCCCCATTTGTTAAGGGAAAAAAGGTTGGTTCTTTATGACTAAAACGGGTTCAAATGGTAGCTCTTTACAAAGTAAAGGTAAGGTTGCATATAAGAAAAATTATCTTTCAACCCTCACAAAGCTGGGAGCCTTATGCACTGGGGTGTTAGATAATTAGGCCAATGTATTTGGCAATAGGCCTAGATCTATTGGGCTGAACCCATGTAAATAATAGCTTCGGTTAAATCACAGCTGGAGGAATGTTCCAACATGTGCCGAGCAAGTTGTAAGGCAAGTGGGAGAAGGCTTAACCGTTTTTGGCGCCAACTGAGCCAAAGATCAGTATAAAAAGAGCTGATCTATGCCTTACTCCCTTATGTTGAATGAAACCAGGAAATCAGTTTCCTTCTCAATACTTCTCCCTCCACAATTTCACTCTTCTTTCCCTCTAAATTTCTCTCAAATCCTCCCTCTCCCCTTCCTTTTCCATTCTCGATTTCACTTGTCAGGCTGGGAACCTAACAAATTGGTATCAGAGCAACTTTCCTGACCGGTGCTTCTGAGCTTAGAACGCGATGGCTGACGGAACTCGCATGAAACAAATAGAGATGCAGATCCAACAAGTCACGGCGACGGTAACCGAGGTGCAACAACGGGTTGGTAATGTGGAAGACGCGATCGAAGCCGTGGACAAGAAGTTGGAAGTAGTGGCGGATCGCTTGAGGGGAGATATGCGCGTTCAGATCCGAGAAGAAATGCGGGAGCAGAGCAATATGGTGAGAGACTAGATGCAACAATTCATGCTGATGTTCTCGAGCCAGGCGCAGGTGAGGATATCTCCAAATTTTCCATCGCGTGAACAGTTGGATCCCATACTTCCAGGTTTTGCCCCTAGCCATCGGGCAATGGGATCTCCGGAATCGGAAGGTGAACCAAGGGAAATGGAAGAAAGAATCATGACCCGACAACAAGGAGTGATGGATAACACTGGTCACTCTAATTTTCCAGTCCCTAAAATAGAGTTACCGATGTTTGATGAGACCAAACCAAGGTGGTGGGACTCGAAGATGTGAAAAATTGTTCAATATCCACCAAGTGGCTGAGGAGCAGAAAGTTAATTTGGCCGCCGCATACTTAAATGATGTAGGAGATATATGGTTTCAAGGATGGACAGGAGTCAGGGAAAGATACTCGTGGGAAGAATTTGTTAGAGGATTGTGCCAACAATTTGGTGAACGGAGAACGGTAGACATTGTAGAAGAGTTCAACAAATTAAAACAGCTTGGGACGGTCCAGGATTATCAGCTCAAGTTCGAAGAGCTGAAGTCGCTCATACTTCACAAAAATCCTTACTTAACCGAGGATTATTTTGTATCAAGTTTCATCAGTGGATTAGGCGATGACCTTAGATCCATGGTGAAGATGATGAGACCAAGGACAGTGCAAGAAGCAGCCAAAGATGCACTTTTACAAGAGCTTACTGTGGAGGCTCTAATGAAGAAGCAGAGGATGCCAAGTAGAGGAATGAATTCAGGAATGATGCCGCCAGGAGGATGAATACAAAACAAGGACCATTTCAGAGGAGGAGCAGGAGTAAGGTATCCAACTAATTCCTCCTCCTATGATTCAAATTTACCTCCATGAGATAAGATCTTTGAACAAAGGAGGATGGCGGGGTTGTGCTACAAGTGCGGGGATAGGTACTCTCCTGGTCACCAATGCAAAAAGCAACTGCTCTTACTAGAAGGGGCAGAAGGAACAGACGAGGAAGAGATCATTGGCAAAGAAGAAGACGAAGATGAAGGAGGAGGGGCCATCTCTTTACACGCTATAAAAGGAATGGCCAGTAGCAAAATTATAAAGGTAGAAGGGAAGGTTCAGGAGAGTACTCTCATGGTTTTAATAGATAGTGGGAGTATCCACAGTTTCATAGATGAGGTAACAGCTAAACAAATGAAGGGGCCATTACCCAACACCCAGCCACTCTCGGTTACTGTGGCTAATGGAAACCGAGTAATCAACAAATCCGCTTGTGTGGGATTTTGCTGGGAAATGCAAAGAGAAGACTACCAGGCCGACTAAAGGCTGCTCAAGCTTGGAGGATGTCATATTGTCCTTGGGGTTGATTGGATGAAGGAAGTGAGTCCAATCAGCTTTGATTTTAACAAAATGGAGGTTACACTAGAGAAAGAAGGAAGAAAGGTGGTGTTACAAGGAAATGTGGAGGTGGGCACTTGCAAGATGATTAAAGGAAAGACACTTCAGCGGCTATTCAAAAAGAAGATATCACAAGTAGCCCAACTTTTTTCAATTAAAGCCAGTGAACAGCACGGACTGGAAAGTGGAACAGTTGCAACGACCACATCCACTTGGCAGGTACATGAATTGACTCTTCTTGATGCACTTTTAATTGAATATCAAGATTTGTTTGTAGAACCTAAAACCCTTCCTCCTCCAAGGTCCCTGGATCATACCATACCTCTCCTACCTAATGTTGCACCAGTAAACATTAGATCCTACCGATATCCCCCAAAACTCAAATCTGAAATTGAGAAATTAGTCAAAGAGATGCTAACTCAATTGGTGATTCGACCCAGCCATAGCCCATTCGCTTCTCCCATCCTATTAGTAAAAAAAAAAAGATGGGACATGGCGGTTCTGTATTGACTATCGACAACTCAATGCCATTACTATCAAAGACAAATTTCCCATCCCTATTATTGAAGATCTTTTAGATGAACTTAAGTACGCCACTGTTTTTTCCAAATTGGACCTAATGTCGGGATACCATCAAATTAGAATGGATCCTAGTGACATTCCCAAAACAGCCTTCAAAACACATCATGGCCATTTTGAATTTTCCGTTATGCCTTTCGGCCTAACCAACGCACCAGCCACATTCCAAGCTCTCATGAATCAAATTTTCGAACCCCATCTCAGAAAATTTGTGTTGGTTTTCTTTGATGATATTTTGGTTTACAGCCCCTCTTTTGACCAACATTTAGACCACCTTAGGGCTAAATTCAACATCTTGAGATACAATCAATTGTACATCAAAAGGTCAAAGTGTGCTTTTGCACAACAAGAAGTGGAATATCTTGGACATATCATTTTAGGGGGAGGAGTGGGGTCAGACCCCAAGAAAATTGCAGCTATTGTATCCTGGCCGAAGCCTATAAATATCAAAGCTTTGAGGGGGTTCCTTGGGCTCACGGGCTACTACAGAAAATTTGTGAGAAATTATGGCACGATAAGTAAGCCCTTAACAGAGATGCTTAAGAAAGATAGTTTTAGATGGAGTTCTCCGGCTGAGGCAGCTTTTGAGCAACTTAAAAAAGCTTTGAGCGAAGTTCCAGTGCTGGGCTTACCAGACTTCTGCAAGCCCTTTGTGTTGGAAACCGATGCGAGCAACCATGGAATAGGGGTTGTTCTATCCCAGGAAGGTAGACCATTGGCCTTCTTAAGCCACTCCCTGGCTCCCCGCTATCAAGGACTTAGCATATACGAGAAGGAATTGATGGCAGTCCTCATGGTAGTGGAAAAGTGGCGGCACTACTTGGAAGGAAACAAATTTGTGATAAAAACGGACCATGAGAGTCTTAAATTTTTGCTACAACAACGACTACACACTCAATTACAAAAGAAGGGCATGGCCAAGCTTATGGGATTGGATTATGTAATCCAATTTCGGAAAGGGAAGGAGAATGATGCAGTAGACGCTCTGTCTCGCTGCCATGAAGAAGGAACTTGTGAAGCTATCTCCGCCGTTGTTCCTAATTGGTTACAAGAAGTGACTGCCAGTTACCATCAAGATGACTGGACAAAAGGCTTGCTGGAGCAATTAAGTGTGGCCGCGCACAGCCAACCCGGATACTCACTAAACAATGGGACACTGCGCTACAAAGGACGCCTGGTGATAGGAAACAATGAAGTATTGAAGAGAAACATCCTACAAGCACTCCATGAGTCTCCTCTCGGTGGTCATTCGGGTATTCAGAATACCTATCGAAGAGTCCATCAGGTATTCTTTTGGCCTCAACTCAAAAAATATGTCTGGGATTATGTGATGCAGTGTGATGTGTGCAGAAGGTGTAAACATGAGACCGTAGTGCATCCCGGTCTTCTACAACCCCTGCCATTACCGGACCAAGCTTGGACTAATATCACTATGGACTTTATAGAAGGGCTTCCTCATTCAGAAGGGAAAGACTGCATCATGGTGGTGGTGGATAGGTTCTCTAAATTCAGCCACTTTCTTGGGTTATCCCACCCATACATAGCTCAAGACGTTGCTAGAACATTCATGGATAATATAGTGAAGCTGCATGGTATACCACAGTCTATTGTGTCCAACAGAGACCGCATCTTCACTAGTCTATTCTGGAAAGAGCTCATGAAGCTGCTAGGCACTAAACTATTAATGTCAACCACCTATCACCCAGAAAGAGATGGTCAGTCCAAACGAGTAACCCAGTCGTTGGAGCTCTATTTGAGATGTTTTAGTTTCCTACAACCTAAAGGGTGGCATAAGTGGTTGGTTGTTGCCCAATGGTGGTACAACTCAACTTTCCATAGCTCCATCCGCATGACTCCACTTGATGCTCTCTATGGCTACAAACCAAGACTACTACCGGCCTTAGCCATCCACACTACAGTGGCAGCCGTTGATAATTACTTGCAACAATGACAGGAAATTGTGAAGATGGTAAAGACAGAATTAGCTAAAGCCCAAAATCGAATGAAGCAGATGGTTGATCGACATCGTAGCGAACGGGAATTTGCAGTGGGAGAAGAGGTCTACCTAAAGCTCGGGCCACAACATCTCAAGGCTTTGTCTCAGCAATCAATTTCCAAGCTCAGTCCAAAATACTATGGGCCATTTCCTATTATCGAAAAGATTGGCGCCGTAGCCTACAAGTTGCTACTACCGGAGGGAACACACATCCACCCGGTGTTCTACGTCTCTCTCCTCAAGAAAGCCATTGGTCAACACTCACATAGCAGCTCGCTGCCCGCCATGCTCACAACTAACAGGCCAGATCCGGTGCCTGCCGCCATCCTAGACCGAAGGGTGATCCACCGCCATGGAGCCCCCCTTATTCAAGTCCTAGTCAGGTGGTCATCTCTACATGAGGACAACAACACTTGGGAGTATCTTACAGAACTGCTCCAACAATTTCCAAACGCTGCCAGTCTCCTACATATTTCTTGCGGACAAGAAATGCTTTAAGGGGCGGGGATTGTTAGATAATTAGGCCAATGTATTCGGCAATAGGCCTAGATCTATTGGGCTGAGCCCATGTAAATAATAGCTTCGGTTAAATCACAGCTGGAGGAATGTTCCAACATGTGCCGAGCAAGTTGTAAGGCAAGTGGGGGAAGGCTTAACCGTTTTTGGCGCCAACTAAGCCAAAGATCAGTATAAAAAGAGCTGATCTATGCCTTACTCCCTTACGTTGAATGAAACCAGGAAATCAGTTTCCTTCTCGATACTTCTCCCTCCACAATTTCACTCTTCTTTTCCTCTAAATTTCTCTCAAATACTCCCTCTCCCCTTCCTTTTCCTTTCTCGATTTCACTTGTCAGGCTGGGAACCTGACATGGGGTCCCCTTTTTAAGTCTTGTGTCATGTTCAACATGAATGCCTGAATCTTCAGACATCACATTCAGATAGGAATTCCCAGCATATGTGTGCTAGAAGTAGTCTCATCCTATGCCTCCAATTGAGGTCACTCCAGATTTGCTCTTCCATCATTATGGGAAAGAGCTTGTCTGAGAACAGAATAAGCTTCCTATGTTACAGAAATCACGTGAACATAAGCCGTTTAGTTGTGGAAAACAGGCCCAGTACTACACAAAATTATTCAACAAAAAGTGGAACATTAGAAAACTTGTTCAAGTACAAAAAATTTCCAGGTAGAAAATGGAGATTTGGAAAATGCAGTTTACCAAAATTGAACTGAACTTGAAAAAAAAAAAACCCTAAAATTAGTTTTCTAAGTTTTCCTTACTAATTTGGAGATTCAGGTTCTCTACAAAATTTTCCCCTAATGATCTCAATCTCTTTCTTTAACATCGTTACACAAAGGAAAAAATCTCTTCTTTTCTTTCTTTTTAACATATGTTCCAATTTTTTAGATTGCAAATTAGTTTTTTTGCACTTCTAACATTTGAATGCATGTTTCAAGTTTTTTTTATTGAAAATGAGAATTAGAGATTTTATAGAAAATTGGAAATCATTTTCCACAACTAAGGGGGTGTTTGGCTTACCAGTTAGACCGCTTATAAGCTATTATAAGCTACGCAACTTATTTTTTTTATGTGTTTAGCAATATTTAATAGCTTAAATGCTACCTAACTTTTAAGCTAATTCAACAACATTTGAAAAAAGCTCTCTCCCCCCCCCCTAGCTTTTTTTATTGCGTTGACCAAGCAAACGACGAATTTACCCTCAAACATTTACACACTTTATCCCTTCTCCTCTCTCTGCCTTATCTCTCTCCAGACCCATCCCCAACTTCTCCGTCGCTGGCACCTCCATCTCTTCCATGGCGACCGCTATCCGTCGCCTCCAACCCCATCCCCATTGGTTGCCACCTCCAGACCCATGCCCAATAGTCTCTACCTCCAGCCTCTAGCCTCCATCACTGCCTACTCCATGTCTATCGCCATCACCTGCCGCCTCCATCAGCTTCTCCATCGTTAGCTGCCTCCTCCATCATCAGCGTCCCCATCCCCATCGCTGTGTGTGTGTGTATATATATATATATTTAACAATCACTTTTATATTTAACATATACATATATTGTATTAATATATTTTTTAATAATTGTGTATAATTTATCAACATCTAATGGTAAAATTTTATCAATTAGACATCAATTTATATTTTATTTTTATTAAAAATTAGTATTTTTATGCATTTTATTTATATTATTCAACAACATGTCTATTTTAGTCTTTTTGTCGAGTTCTGATAGTTTATCAGCTCTTTCAAACCAAACACATAACCATATAACTGAAAATTTAAAGCACATTTATCCAAACACGTTATCAACTTAAATGCTACCCAGCTTTTCAGCTTTACACAGCTTAAAAGCTGCTAAAAAAAAGGGTAAGCCAAACACCCCCTATGCAGACCCTAAAAATGGTGAAGTCTACACTAAAATTTTCCATAATAAAGTTTTAGTGAAAATAAAAGCTCATTACAGGCCCTTGTGAAGAGAATGGATGGAGTGAAACAAGTATGTAGCAAAGAGGTAGAGAAAGATTAAGAAAAACTTGGTGGGAGACTCTTAGGTGCAATATGAGTTGTAAGGGCCTTAAAAGAAAAGGTTATAGATAGAAATCACTGGTAAACTAAAATTAATGTAGCTGCCCCCACACAGTGGGATTAAGGCCTGACATGTTGTTGTATGACTGAAGGATATTTTGTAATACTTGTTAAGTTACCATCCTCTCACCGTTTTCCGTGCATGGTCTTGGCTAACATCTTCAAGTACAAGCTCTGGTTGCAAAAGCATCCTAGACTGCACGGAAAAAAAGAGCACTCAGCAAATAAACAACTCAAATTTAGTTCATTAGCTTAACAACTTACAGGACCAGAAATAAGTTATAAAATATCATTTCCCCACATCAAAAAGATATTGGATTTCTGAAACCAAAATAAGATATAATACTATGAAGCCCAAAAGTGTTTTTTTTTCTTTTTTATTTATTCTGTTATGTTTAAGTATTTAAGCAAGAAAGATTTCAAAACTCTAACATGCAAACATTCTATCCCTGATGTGCAAGTCTCTGAGTGTGAGGTGTTCTCGTGCATCTCACACCCAGCAGTTCTATTAAGATCTGCTTCTTATGCAACCCAAATTAACATTTGGCCACGAAAATATTATTTACTTAAATTTTTTACAATGATACTACAGAAATTATCTGATAGAAAAATAAATCGGGTTGAGGTAGTCATGTAGCACAAAACAGGATAGTTGATTAACACAAGTGGATGGTCAAATAACAAAAACAGTGCAGTCGAGTAAGAGGGAAAATAAGAAACAGACAACTTGCCACTAAGTGATAATGCAAGGCAACTGCACTTAGATAAGAGCTGGGAATTTCGCCACACTTCAACAGCAAGTGATAAAAAAGGACTGATATAGATTAATAATCTGGATTCTTCAAAGATTCAAAAGCTGTAAAATGACTGGTCATGTCTTCCCTTATATAGGAGAGAAGCCATGATTACATTGAATGTTTATGGGAATTATAACAGACACCTAGGGACCTTAGGTAGCTTAAATACCTAGTGTTCTGGTGATTTCATGGGGGATATAGGTCAATAACTCCTTAGTGGCATGGGGAAGATAAAAGATGGATTAATGAGAGAAGCTGGGAAATTGAATCCTTGACTTTCTGCTCTTTACTGTGAATGAGCCGGGACCCATTGGAGGAGAACCTTGGCAGCTGCTGGAGGAGTGTTTATGGATCTTGTGCTAGCAGCAGTTGGGTCAGAGGGCCCATCTTCGTCCAGGACTAGATTCGGACACACTGTTTTGTAGATGGCCCGGGTTATTGGGCCTTGATATGTATCATTATCTTTTGAAAATTAGGTCAAGAAATTCTAACTCATCCTCAAGCCAGAAAACACGCTGAAAGAATAGTTAGAATCGATTTACAATGGCCAGCTTATGAAAATTCTAATCCAACTTTGCTGCACTGTTGGCCAGAATTCAAAGGTCCTGGGATATAATGATTTGTCTCAGACTTCATTACGCTCTTAGCCATGAAAACCTCAAGCTAATTAGGTTAAAATTTGAGCAAAATATTTTAAGAATATTTGCTCACATTGCAAGCTAAATGTTTTCACAACTCAAACACATGACCTTTTAGTCATAAAGAAGCAACCTTAAAGTTTCTACCAAGGCTTGGCCTCATCCATACATAAATACAAATACATATATTTCGGTATTTCAATACGAGTTGAATCATGCAAACATGAGTATCCAACTGATATTACCATGAGGCATTATCAGAAAGAGAGAAGGCATTGTTCTTTAACCAACCTCATCATATCCAGTAAGCCAGACACGAGGAGTTTGATAATATTTGTCATACCTGAAATGGAATAAACAGTAAATAATACAAGAACATAAAAATCATGTCAAATAGTAGATAGGCACTGATATTAATCAACATACAACAGAAAAAACTCCACTGTGAAGAATCTGTATGATACAATTATCTTACGTTATGCTAACATCATATGTTCGTGTCCGAAGAATATTATCATCATCTGGTTCATGAGCCACAAGATATTCTGACTGAAGAGTTGCCTGCATAAAGCAAAGCATAAATTCCATTACCAAGGTTTCAACAGTAGGTGGACTGTATTTACAACACCCTGATGCACTAACACAAGAGGAAACTACTAAAGATTACTTCTTTCTGTGTTTTTGGTTGCCGCAAATGGTAGATATTCTCTACCAGGATTACTCTCAGTTCCAATGTAACCATATATAAGGGCATGTATGCAAAAAGGCATGTATCATTCATTGCTTTAATGCCAGGTTACAACCAGCATTGGTAGTGAGATCATCTCATCTAATATAAACCAATTTATGTTAACGCACCTCTATTAGCTTATCCTCTGAAGTCTTATAAGCAATTATATTGTGAGATATGCATCATTTTCTTTTGATTAACAGGGGAGAAAGGGAGAACACTTCTGTAGTTAAGCTTGTTTTACTTAAGAGAAATTAATTCCGAAGTCTGGAACATGTTTAATCAAAATTCATCATCTTTGAAATTGAGCCCAAATTAGATACAATTATTTGTTGAGCCAAATTGCTCCAATCAACCTATTGTGTGTTTTGATGTTTGACAAAACATAATTTTAGTAAAACTATTTTTTGTATATTTAAAACCCCTAATGGATTTTTTGATATGTCTTAAGTATTATATTATTTTGTGTATCAAAATGAACCAAGAAATGTTATTTCTCTAAGTCTAGAATATTAGCGCATTATAAGAGGACATATAAGAAAATATTTTCATTTTGTAAAACTATTTCCTGATATTTCGATAGCTAATATTCATTGTTGTTAAAATGATTTTTAATGAATTTTTCAAGAAATAGAAAATATGTATTTTGGGGGTGATAAAATCGCTAAATTCCGATTTTGTACTAAAACCAAAATTCTACTTTCTTATTGATTTGGATTTTGACTTTTTAGATATTTTTATTGAATTCATGCTATATGACTTATATCTTCAAACAATTGCTATATGTATAAAATCTATTTTCTGTAAAATCTTGTTATATGACTTATATCCTCATAAGTCGACTTTTGTATATCTAGAGTCGACTCCCCTTAAGCTGGAGTCAACTCTTGCAAAGCTAGAGGCGACCCAGCCGAGAGCAGTTTCATGCAGAGTCGATCTGGCAGCATTGGTGTTTTTCGAAGAGTCGACTTTAGCATTAGAGAAGTCGACTCCTGTTTTAGAGAAGTCGACTCTCGGGTCCAATGGTCAAATTTTTTCTAGCTGTTACAGATCCGTTGGAAGCTCCATTATAAATATCAAGAAGGGATTTTTTGAGAAGTCTAATGCTCTTCCAAGATCTATCATTCTAAAGCACACCCAAGCTCTCAAGCTCTCAAGAAAAGCAATCCAAGGCTCAAGCTCAAAGATATATCCATTGGAGCCCAAGGCAAAGGAGAAGAAGATATTCTCTCCATTTGTGGTAAATTGTATTTGTATTTATATTTACCTTGTATAATTGTTCTTGTTTTCATATCCATATTTGTCCAAGATTGTTGGACTTAGGATTATATTGTAACTTCTTTAATTGTGGATTGTGAGTGGCCTCCTAGAGCCCAAGTAATCTAGGTGTGTATTTTTATATTAGTTTTCAGGGTGAGCTAAGAGGAAAACCTCGGTGTTGTGTAAAAGTTCTCTAGATGAGCTTATTGAAAACCTAGGTGTGGTTATAGTGGAATCTCAAGTGTCGGGTTGACCTTAAGAGAGTGGAGTAGGTGTTGGAGACACCGAACCACTATATATTCTTGTGTTGATTATTATTGTTTGTGTATTTATATTGCTATAACTCTAAAACAAAATATATATTTATAACAAGTATTTTCTTTGTATAAGAAAAGCTCAAGAGTTTTTAAAAAGGAAGAATTCGATTTAATAAGTTTTAATTACTCAATTCACCCCCCCTCTTGAGTGGCCATTGTGTGTCAAGGGACCAACACTCTTATTATAAAAACTGTACTCAGGACTTAAAATACCCCTAAATTCATCAAATAAAAACAAAATAAGTACATCCTTAACATCTAAAAGTAAGATGCAAAGCCTCATTCAGGTGATAAAGCAAACACTATTATTAGCTTCAATATTGAGTCCACCAGCATAGGAGGCATCTAAACCATCAGTCTGAAAGGCGTGACCTAATAGCTCCTGAAGTAATTAAAACACCAGTCCATAGTTATGAAAGGCGCGCCTAGGCGTGAGGCGCCTTAAGGCCCAGGTTTGGCGCCTCGCCTCTGCTGAGGCGAGGCGGTTTTGGCGAGGCCCTTGCCTTGCGCGCCTAGGCGCTGGGGCGTGAGGCGCGCCTCATGAACTTAGGTCTTCTAACTTCTTGCAGCCCAATCTGACTCTAGCATCCAGCCGCTCCAGCATAACCTCTCCAGCTTGCTGCTCGTGCTTGCCCGATCTTCCTCTTCCTCTCTAGCCCCAGTCGTGCCTGCCTCCTCTCCAGCTCGCCCGATCTTCTTCTTCCTCTCCTCTCCAGCCGCGACCCCCTCCTCTCTTCCTCTCCAGCTCGCTCGGTCTTCCTCTTCCTCTCTAGCACCTGCCTCCTCTCCAGCTCGCCCGATCTTCTTCTTCCTTTCCTCTCCAGCCGTGACCCCCTCCTCTCTTCCTCTCCAACTTGGCCCGACCTTCTTCCTCTCCTCTCCAGTCGCGCGCGACCCCCTCCTCTCTTCCTCTCCTCTCCAGTTCGGCTTCATCTTCCTCTTCCTTTCCTCTCCAGCTGCGCCTGCCTCCTCTCTTCCTCTCCTATCCAGCCACGCCCACCTCCTAGCCTGTTAATTTCCTCTCCAGCCAGCCGCACCCTCTTCCTCTATTCTCCTCTGCCCACGATCTTCTCCTCTCTTCCTCGCCTCTCTTCTCATTTGCTCTTCAATTTGACCCTGTTAAGTCTGCTATCTTGTAAGTTCTTTTAGTTGTTTTTTATTTGTTTATTTCTTGCATTCTTGTTTTATTTCTTTTGCTGGCAACTGGTTGCTGATCTTTTTAAGTCTTTAATCTTTATGGTTTATTTCTATCATTAGGAGAATTTTGTGGAAGTTGGAAGTTTGGAACTGTGTTGCAACTTGCAACAGCCCAATAAATGTCATCAACCACTTCCAAAACGGACCCGGCATGGAGTTATTTTGAAGCTGATCCTAATGATAGAAATACCACCACTTGTAAATTTTGTCGTAAAGTAACAAAAGGTGGTATATTTCGGGCGAAACAACATCTTGTGGGCGGTTTTAAGAATACTAAAGCTTGTCCAAAATATCCTCCATCAGTAAAAGAAGAGATTGGAGAGTACATGAAAAAAAAAGAAAAATAGTAGGGATGAGCGAAATATAGCATCGTTAGATGATCTTCTATTTGGTGAAGGGTATGATGATGATGATGATGAGCCGTTGCCTCAAAGTAGAAAAAGACCCAATGTATCTACTGGAAGTGGAAGTGGAAGTGGTACTGGTAGTGTTGGTAGTGTTAAAGGGCCAACACAAAAGGGTCCACTTGATGTTTTTCTTAAAGACCCAGAAGTTAATGTGTTGAAAAGCAAGGGCAAAGGAAAGCAAACAAGGTTGGGTGAGCATGATTTTGCAAAAAAAGAGTTAAGAACTCGAGTTTGTAGAAGTTTTGCACGATGGATGTATGATGCCGGCATTCCATTCAATGCAGTGACATATGATAGTTTTAAAGTATTTATAGAAGCAGTTGGTCAATATGGTCTGGGTGTGAAGCCGCCTAATTACCATGAAGTCAAGGTTCCCCTTCTCAAACAAGAGGTAGAAGCCACTCGTGAAATGATGAAAGATCGTGAAGAGGCGTGGGCCAAATATGGATGTTCCATTTTGTCAGATGGCTGGAAAGACAAGAGGGAAAGGACATTGATTAACTTTTTAGTCAATTCTCCTAAAGGAAGTATGTTTTTGGAGTCTGTTGATGGTTCTAGCTATTCAAAGACTGGGGAAAAGATGTTTCAATTATTAAGTAAATGTGTGGAAAAAATTGGAGTAAGAAATGTGGTGCAAGTGGTCATCGATAGTGCTTCAAACAATGTTTTAGCAGGTATGAAATTCATTTTTGTAATTTGTATTATGTTTATAAATAGACCAATTTGAATATTCATTAGATATTTATTATTTACTAATATCTTGTTAATTTCACTCTAAATAATAACAGGAAGATTTTTGGAGGCAAAATATCCTACGTTGTTTTGGACACCATGTGCAGCGCATTGCTTGGATTTAGTGTTGGAAGATATTTTCAAGTTGCCTAATATAAAGAAGACATTTGAGAGAGCTGTTATGGTGAATAGCTATATCTATAATCGTTCGGGTCTAGTAAACATGCTTAGAAGGTTTACTGACAAGAAAGAGTTGTTGAGGCCTGCAAAAACACGGTTTGCAACTGCCTTTATCACTTTAGGCAGGATGCATAGTCTAAAAAGCAACCTTAGAAGGATGTTTACCTCCGAGGAGTGGATGACAAGCAAGTGGGTAAAAGAAGCGAGGGCTAAAAAGGTTGTAGAAGTGATTTTGATGCCTTCATTTTGGAACAATGTTGTATTTGCTTTAAAGGTGGCTGGTCCATTGGTGCGTGTATTGCGCTTAGTGGATGGTGAGAAGAAGCCTGCTATGGGATACATATATGAGGCCATGGATAGGGCCAAAGAAGCGATTGCTAACTCTTTTAATGGGGATGAAAAGAAGTATGCACCCATTTTCAGATCATTGATAATCGATGGGATGTTCAGCTTCATCGCCCCTTGCACGCAGCTGGTTGGTACTTGAACCCAGAATATTTCTACAAGGCTAAATGTATAGATCCAGAGATCATGACTGGCTTATATGAATGCATTAGAAAGTTAAATCCAGATGTAAAGGTTCAAGACCAAATTGATGTTGAGCTTTCGATGTATAACAATGCAGATGGGTTCTTTGAAAACTATATGGCTATTAGAAAGAGAGCTGAGAAATCACCAGGTACATATATATATATTACATTATATATATAATCATTCTAGATAATAGATAATAACTAACCCATGAATTTTATTAGACAGCTGAATTGTGGGCTTCATATGGAATGTCAACACCCACGTTGCAAAAATTTGCAATTAAAATTCTTAGCTTGACTTGTAGTTCATCTGGGTGTGAACGTAATTGGAGTGTGTTTGAAAATGTAAGTGCACACTTACAATTTTTATTAGTAGTTGGTTTGTTTCATGTAGTTTATTCTTACTTCTTAGTATGTTTTTGCATAAATTGTTGCAGCTTCATACTAAACGGAGAAACAGGCTTGATCAACTTCGTTTAAACGACTTGGTGTTTGTAAAATACAATAGAGCATTGAGGCGTCGGTATCAAATGCGTGATACCATTGACCCTATCGTGTTGACCCACATCGATGAAAGCAATGAATGGTTGACTGGAAAACTTGATGAGGAGAATGATAAAGATGATGAAACTGTTTTTCCAGATGACGTTGGGAATGGGTTGACATGGAGTAATGTTGTTGCGGCTGCAGGAGTTGGAGAGCCTAGTTATCAATTTAGAACTAAACAAAGTCGATCACAATCGGGATCAACTTCAGCTTCGACTTCAAAGTAGCGAGTAACTCGGGAAATTGAAGAGGAGGAAGAAAGTGAAGCAGGAACCAAAGATGATGAAGACTTGGAAGAGGGAGAAGAATTGAGAGATGAAGAAGAAGATGAAGGGGTGATTGAAGGGGATGATGAAGATATTGACCTTGATGTTGATGATCTCCTTGATGATGATTGATTAAAAAACTTCTTTATATTGATTGGGACTTGTAGTGTTTATGTGTTTGTTTAGAACTTTGCATTATAATTGGTACTTGTTTGAGTTTGAGACTTTAAGTTTGAACTTTGATGATGTTTCTAGTTTAGAATTTGCATGATGAATGAATTAACTTTGATGTTGTTAGTTTATAGAATTTGAAGATAATGAATCATGAATGATATGAATGTGTTATTATTGATAATTTGATAGTTGTTTATAATTTTACAAGATTTTGAGTTTTTTTCCTAAAAGGTGCGTCTCGCTTCGCAAAGGCGCGCCTCGCCTTGTGCGCCTTGCGCCTCAGGCTCCAGGACCTTTTGCGCCTCGCGCCTTTCAGAACTATGCACCAGTCCAAAAGCATTACAAAGACAGTACACTGAGACAAAATACTTAGTAGTCCAAGAGGAAATGCATTTCATAACTTACAGGATCTGTTTCAATAAGATTGTCAGGGTCTTCATATTCGGCCATGTCTGGTATGTCTTCCTCCTCCTCCCCTCCAAAATATGAAGAGATTGACTGTATGGTATTTTTCTTGCTGTTCTCTGAAGTTTCCATGGAAGGTATATTTTCTTCCTCGTTACATTTGTTTCCTGGATAACAAAGGCATGATGTCAAAAATAGTAAGTTTACTTTAAGATTTATCAAGCTTCAAATAAATAATCTTACCTTTTGGTTTCCCGTGAGTTGCTAGCCAACCATCATTATCCTCATTATCAAGAAGAACTTCACCTCCAGCAGCTTCATATTCTTCTTCCACTGATACAGCTCTGCGCAAGCAAGGAACTGAAAAAGAGCAGCGGTTTGACATTACCAACTGATAAATTAATGAATAGCTATTTTAAGCCCACTTAAAACAGAAACAAATATGTACCAGTAAGGCAATAAAAAGCCTTTATCCAACAATATTGATACATAACTAACACACGACAATTAGATTTTTTCCTGCCCCCATAGGACAAAAGAGAAGATAACCTTCTAACAAACTTGTCCAATGAATGGGCTCATTCAATGGATTTTATGATGAGTTGCATGGTAGATTGCTTTGACATCAAAGATACATTTGAGCTACAGCTACACACAAATTCTTTTTTAAACAATTAAACTTCTTGTCTATGTATTTATTATGCCAAACTGCCAAGAAAAATGGCCTTACAAGATGATAACTAATGATTGCCACAGTGAAACCGACATGGATAATAAAAAAAAATTTGCTTGATGTTTATCAAGTGTTTATACAGATTCAGAGATTGTTCTTTGAGATTCTCAATGAGAACATATGTGTTTTCAAATGGCTGAAATCCTTAAAACAATGCAAGACAAGTACATGATCACTTCCATGGATACACACACACACACACACACACAAGGAATGAGACTTATATGAAGGTTACAAACAAATTAACCATAGCAACCATGATGAGTAACAATTATAGGAGAGTTCATCGGAAAAACTAGATATCTCTAGGAAGATGTTAAAAGTAAGAAAATATCATATCATGCACTTACCATTTCTGGTGATCAAAAATTGTTTTCCAGGGGGCAGATATGACTTCCTCTTGCTTGGTTCACCAGATTCCCTGTCCAAAAATAGCAAATAATAAACAATGGAAAGACAAACATATGTTGACAAAGAGCTAGGTTGCTAAAAGGAAATTTTGCATCAAATACACAAGTAGGTTGCTAGAAGATATAAATATTGAAAATTTTATTTTCTTGATGAGATTGTTTTGTGGTTACTCAAATTAAGGATTATGTCTCTATCCATTTTATATAGCATTCCCCCAGTCAGAACCTGCTTACCAAAATTGCCTTATTTATCAAAAATAAATAAACAAATGAAAAAAACCACTGGGTTAGATCAATATCCCTACTTCCTACCAGTTTAGAATTCTAAGTGCTCCAATGCTGATTCTGCATGTGCTCCATTATCCACGATTTTGCCATTAGAGTTGATAAATGCATCACAAGTATCCTGAAGCTTGAGTTAGTTCTCGGGTTGGTTAACACCCACCTCAACTCAAGGAGGGTTTACCGCAAACGGGTCGTAAGAAAAATGTCCGTAATCAAGATGCGTAAAAGCTATACTACTACCCCAGAGAGAAAAATATCGACTGTGTCATTGTCACAAGCCCCAGATATTACTGTAAGGCAACTTGCATTCACTCAACAATGTCACAATTGCCCGGGTCACATCAATCAGAATAAGGAACAACGTGATTTTATCTATACCCTTACGATTAACCAAATTCATCTTTTCAAAAAACCAGAACAAGTACGGAACTTCTTTTTTTTTTTTGGTCTATAAAACTCACAGTTAATCTAGAAGCAAACTAATAATGATTACTGCGGGCAACATAAGCTGATTAATTGAAATTTAACTTTCAACTAGTCTGCAAAGGACTTGAATAACTTGGAGACAAATTCAGAACTCAGAGTGGACAAGCATCAAACACAGCCAAATTCGCATAACGTAGAAGATGATTTTTTTTCTTTTTCCAGAACCCGTAGTAGTTTATATAGGTTTACCAGGACCACGTAGGGCATTTGGAGACGAGGTTGTCCCCGGCGAGGACGAACTCGGTGACGCTGAGGACGCCTTTCTCTTTGAATGCAGAGACGGTTCTAGGGTTCGTGATCCTCTCCACCGTCCCTTTGAACGCTTCGTGGAGCTTCTGAGACAAAACCATTAGGAGAAGATAATTATATCTGGAACCTAAAATTTGATGGAAACACTTGAAATTTCACTTGGCGATCGGAACAGAAGGCCCGGATTTCACCAATCGGAGCCGCCGAAGAGGGTTCGGTTTCGTGCTCGAGGAGTAATCTGATAATGTGCGCTTCGAAAGAAGACGGTTAGGCCTCTGAGAGAGAGAGAGAGAGAGAGCGAGAGAGATTCCCGATGCGGGTCCTAGATATATGGGTTCACGTTGGGCCGTATGTGCACTCTCGGATCCATTTCTTTGAGTATCCAATTGAAAAGCCGAGAATTTTAAGGGACTGGAGTTGAGATGTATTTTTATAAAATAAATAAATATATATTAAATACTATTATCTCTTAATTATTCAAATTAAGAAGAAAATAAGATGAACTTTTTTAAGTGACACAAGAACAAATAATTAAATTTAAATATATTAAAAAACTCATTTTACATATATTAAACTATTGTTATATTTTTAATTAAGAATAAATAAATAATAAATAGGCAAGTTTAACCAGTTAAATCATTTGAACAATAGATTGTTGGTTGTTTTGTGAATATTTGATTTTAAGTTATGATGTGTTATGCTGAGCCGATGATACTTTTGCACGCTTGCTTAAAAAATAAGAGAAAATATAAATTTTCTTTGCATTAATTCATAATTATTCTAATAAAATGTGATTTAATTTTATTCAATTCTTTCATTATTACTTTACTATGTTGTCATATATAATGAATTTTTGGTGCCCAATGGACCAAGCCTAGTTGTTATATTCTTATTATTAAATCTTGCATGAACAAAATAATTTATACTTTTTAAATATAATTATATAATCAATAAAAAATAATTTATGACATGACACTTACGCGATAATAGATAAAGGGTGTGGGATTTAATTGGGTCCCACACCCCAAAAAAATCAAACACCTATTAATTTATTATTACATCAATGTTAGGCAATAATTATGTTGATCGATACGAATAACAGATTAAATTTTATAGTCAACAATTGTATTATCACTCATTTATTTACAATTAATCGAGTTGAAAGCTTGAAATGATCAAATTAGCCTGTACTAGCAGTTTATTTATAGAAGACAATATCACCTTCAAATTCTAATAGGAGAGGAGGCTAAAACCATCCTAGCTATATAGCCCAATGCAACAATCACATGCCATCCTAGCTATATATATATAGCCCATAGCTTCTTCCCAATCAAATTAAATTAACCAATTTCCTTTGATTACTTTGCGATCAAGCAAGCTCATTAATTAAACATCAAACCCACATGCTTTGAAATATTCTGATGAATTAGGATCATAATTCAGTAAGAGTTATTTTGTATTGTATTATCCTATAAAAAGGTCCTTTCATGGATGAAAAAAGTTTCAGCTGCACTGTTTGGGAAAGAGGAACCTGTCAAATCTGCAGGAGAGAAAGCGTCTCACGTTCTCCTTATGTGGCCAAACATGGTACATCCCAAGTGCTGTCCAGCAAAAATTATCGAACGGACATGACTTTGCGAAAGACTTTAAATGAATTTTTCTATTAAAAATTATATTAAAATAATAATATTTTCATCATATCTGTATTATATGTATTCTAAAATTATGAAATATTAAATTTTCTCTATTTTAAGGCGTAAGAGATGTATTTTAAGTAAATTTATTATGTTTTATTTGTAATTAATTAATAAAATTATTTTAAATAAAATAATATAAAATAAATACACATAAACTAAAATTAAACCCACAAACACGAGGTGGCCACCTTCACTACCGCTACGCTATCACTGGCAACAGAAGTCAAAGGATATCTTAATGTTAGACATTTAGATACGTACACACAATGCGCTTATTCAGTATACAATGCCTCAGCGGCCAGTTTACGTCTTCGCCTCAGGATCGAGAGCAGCAAGCCAGATGGCCATGGATTCTGTCTCACAATCCATGAACCTAATTAATTACATAGTAAAATGTGAATTTAATTATAGACGTGTAGAGGAAGAAGAGAGTTAAGCTCCCTGGTTTTGGTTTTGATCCCACGAGAATGGCTCCTCCAGTTGAAAACCAGTCAGCTGCAGCCACGACGACAGCCGGAACTCCACCGAACAAGAATTCACGCTGGAATCCAGTTCCAAATCAGGAAGATCAAATAATGCGTCTTCACCCTGGCCCGCCTGAGACCCAGTCGCCGGTTCTTGCCTTGTTTCCGGTTCATCGTAGAACTCTCCGGCGGCCGCTCTGGCGGCGGCGGCCTGGATGTCTTTCGGGGAAGTGGTGGCGGGGCGGGGAAACCTGTGAACCAAATCGGGGAAATTGAGCGTGGCGGAGTGGGCTTTGATGGCCAGTGCGGCGACGTCGTGAGCTCGAGCCGCCATCTCGGCCGTTCTGTAAGTTCCGAGCCATATCCTGGACTTCTTCCTAGGTTGACGGATCTCCGACACCCACTTCCCCCACGTCCTAAGCCGAACTCCCCGGTATGTCGGGTGTTTCCCAGAGGTGGGGCCGCGGATGTTGGGCTGCTGCTTTCTGGCACCATTTCCATTTTCCGCCGTGGGCTCTTCTCCCGTTTTCGTTACGGAAAGGGAAGCCATGGAAGTGGCGGTGGCCGGGCGTGGAGTTGGAGGATGAAGAAGGAATGGGGTTTGTACCTCAAGGGAGAGGGTCTTTCATTATTGAGGGAGTGGTGCAGAAAAGAGAATGAAGTCAGTTATGCACATAGATAATAGATGAATGGGGCAAAGTCATACAAATAATATTTTTTTAAAATTATAAATTTGCATTTATTGGATTTTGAAAACTCATTATAGTTAGTGGAGGGAGGGGATGGTTAAAATTAAAAATGTTACTTTCAAATGCTTTGACTTTTGGATACTTTTCCACAGATATATCATCATCAAGATAATGAAACACCATCTAAAACCCTTTTATTAAAGTAATTTGAGGTTATTTTATAATGCCCATGAGAAGTCGTAAATGAAAAAAAAAATTTAACCAATGAGGGTTTGATTTAACGATAACACAGAGATCTTAATTAAAAACAGTTCAAAAAAATTTAACCAATGAGGGTTTGATTTAACGATAACACAGAGATCTTAATTAAAAACAGTTCAATTTCTGCTAGGTGCATCATTTGGTTGTACTTTATTTGTATTTAATGCTTTATTAGTTTTATAAAGTTAAAAACATATTTATGTCCTGAACTTCCCCATTTAACCATTTGTGCCCTTGAAGGGATTTATTGCTCCTCAAATTTCAATGTAGGACTTACTATATACTGTCCCATTTCTAAGTATTACAATGTTGCTAATGTATACTAATATTATACACCGGCGTCAAGAAAATCGTTATCAAGTGAAAGTAAAGGATCGAATATGAAACTAAAAAGTAAGAATTTTCACTATAGTTCTTAGGTACAATTTCAATAATATCACACATCCACATTGACACCCTTTTATATTTTAGTATCTCAGTAGATGTATACAATATAACGTTCGAAATATAAATACAACATTTTCAAAGATTAAACTATACATCAACTACCACTTTTCCTTTGTCTTTACTAAATCTTGGGGTACTTGACAATTTTAAATATGTCATGGTGAGATATGATATATCTCAATGAGTGATTCAGAAATAAAAGTATGTGGATGCATATGCAGTATGTCATATGTTATGAAACCCTTATCCGTGGCAGTGAGGCAGCAATGTTGCAATCAGCCTTCTGATCATCATGTCCAAACACCCTGCCCTTCCACGGGCTATGTGATCCACTCGATTGCTCATGTTGAACCTGACGTCAACTTGCCACAAAATGTTGTGATGCATGATAATAACAAAACGAGATGCGTGGGTAATAAAAGACACATGATATGCAAGTCACAAGTCACACACACATGAAGAACAAAATGTTCAAGATGATCTACAATGCAAGAATCACTCACCTTATTGTTTTACCTTCAGAAGTATTGTTCACATCTGTCGATTTTGGGTATTCTACAGTAAACACGAGTTTTCATAAAATAAACATTAAATATTTTTACATGAACATATTCTATTTAATTTATTGTATTTTTTAAAAAAATTGCAGGGAAAAATGTCCTTACACGCCTCAGGAAGGGAGCCCGCGCTTTTGCACATGTAGGTAGAATTGGCGCGTGTGCTGCATGATTCGGTTGTTTTCTCCGGCTCCAGTGAACACGGACTAAACTATTTTTCGATTTTTCGATCTTTTCTCCCTTATTTTAACTTTGATTCGCTCTTAGTTTGAATCTACACCTTTCTTTCTTTCCTTTCTACCCAATTATAGGCCAAGGTCGTTGATTTCTGACAACTTTTGTCCAGATTCTGGCAAAACTATAAATTTTTCGATGAGACCTATTTTTTCCTCGTTTCTTCACCAAATTCACTCGTTTTTCTTACATAACTTATCCTCTTCCTTAGGAACTCTTTCCTCCCCTTAAACCCCCCTCAAACCAAGCTAATCTTGGCTCAAATTCATGGATAAGCTTTGAGTGAAATTATTGGCCTATTTATAGAGTTTCCTAGCCAATCACTTGCTTCTACCTTTCATGTCATTTGTGCCTCAATTTGCGAACCTTATCATGACCCTTAACGACTAGTTGGTTTGGTTTGTTTCTCCGGCGACCTTATTGCGGGCTTTTCAAAATTATACTTTGATCCGAAGTTTCATATGTTTGCACTTTGACCCCCGAACTATTTAGGTCTTTGGCCACTCATGTGGTTCCTTATTTTGATCCCAAATGTTCTTAAGAAGAAGCTTCTTGCATCCTATATAGGCTCTTAAACAAATTTTTAATATTTTGAGAAATTACACATTTTCCTGAACTTTTCTAAAATTATATTTCTACCCTTGAATTTTCATGTTTCCTTGGACACATCCTACTTCCTCAAACGCATGAGTTTTATAAAAGTCTAGAGTATTACATATTATATTCTTTAAATCTAAAAATCATTTGAATAAAATTTTATATTAATATAATATATATATATGTTAAATATAAAAATAAGGGTTACATATATCTATATAATAAAACAGAATGGTTTTTGAAAAAGTTGACCTAATTTGCTCATAATAATTAAGTTTTGATGATTAACAAAAAGAAAATTTTTAATATACAAATTATAGTATTTTTAGTGATTAACAAAAGAGTATTTTTCTTTAATATATTAATTGTAGTAATGAAGTATTTTTTATTAATTTATAAAATAGTTTTTTCATAGCATATGTATTACCAAAAATATTATTTCATGTTAAAAATATTTTTAAATATTTTTTAAATTAATTTATAAAATATTTTCATAGCATATGTATTATCAAAAATATTATTTTCTATTAAAAATAATTTTTAATATTAATTTATTAAATATTTTTTTATCATATGTATTATCAAAAATATTATTTTCTATTAAAAAAATTTAAATATATTTTAAATTAATTTATATAATAATATTTTTATAGCATGTGTAACTTAAAAGAATCTAACAAATTAGTTGTACCTCCCATATCTTGAACCCTAGACCTCCAACAAATTTCAAACCTTTCCTTGCCAGATAATCTAAAAACCCTCTTGAATATTTGAGTGCATATATTAATTTTTAATTTTAAGTTATAATAAGTTTTCCTGCTGTAACGGTCAGATTTTGACCATTGGAAAAGTACAAAAAATGGCTATAAATATTCTCTTCAACTCATTTTTTGAGTATCCAAGTGCTTTCATTGCAAATTCAAAGCACTCGAAAGCTCTCAAGCAAAGGATCCAAGTAATCCAAGACTCTCGAAGTATTATTGCATATCCACCGAAGAGCAACAAGACAAGAGGAGAAAAGTTCTTCAAGTCTTCTACGATAAATCTGAATTTCTTCATTTGAGATTACAAATTTATTTATTTATTTAAATATTATTGCCTTGTATAATTTGTTCTTAATTGATATTTTTGTGTCAAAGTGTGGATAAATTATTTGTAACATTTAAATTACCATTGTGGATTGTATAGGTTTCCTAGAACTATTAAAATCTAGATGAATGCAGTTTCCAAGATAAATTAAGAAGAAAACCTTAGTGTAGTGGTTACCTAAAACCCATTATAACTAAGATTTGTATCTAGTTTCTAATGTGAGTTAGTGTAGAAATCTTGATGATTTTGATTTAGTGGAACCCTGTAATATCCCATGTTTGTATGAACTTGCCACGTAATTTTAATGAGTTTAGAATATTAAAAAATTTGCTTGATAACAGTTATAAGTACCGAATTGGGTGCAGGGAATGTCTCAGAGTGAAATTATCTAAGGAAAATTATATGGTCTCGACGATCGTATCGAGATAGAATTTATGGTATCGAAAGAAATTGGATCGGGAACGATTTTCGGTATAGCTAAAATGCAGCTGCCATTTAGACTGCAAAATCGAATCGTTGTAGGAGGCTCCTGAAAAATCAACAGAACCCTAGGGGGGCTCCGGTTTTATGTAACGACCAACCCTTTAGTGGTTTTGAGATGAAACAATAGTCCGGTGAGAACAATGGGGTAAAATTAGCATTATCAAGTAACTTTAAAATTATTAATTTTGCGTTTTCAGTATTAAAATGTAAATTTATTTAATGTTTGAGGAAATAAATGCAATTAGAAATTTATTTAAATCAAATAGAAATATATTTTTGAAATTTAAATATATTTATTATTACAATATAACATAAAATTATATATATATATGTATATAGAAGTGTTGTGTGTGCACGTGAGTGATGGCAACTAGCCACCTGTAACTCTATACCTCATGAGATTTCCTATAAGTGTTAGAAGGATTTACACGCAATGGCCGCCTCTGCAAATTTTGGAAAGTTTTGCACGCCAATCCCATACGCTCTATAATCTCCACGACTTGCAACGTGTTGGCGGCAGTTGGAGTGTGTTTCACTCAAGCAAGGATGGGCATGGCAGTGAGGGAGTGGCGGGAAGCTAATAAATAGGCAAATAGCTGGCTGCTTGAGAAACAGCAAGGGAGGGGGAGAGAGATCGGATGAGAGGAAGCGAGAGAGAGCCGCGGCCGAGAGAGAGACAGAGAAGGCTCGTAAGATCAAGAGAGAGAGAGAGAGAGAGAGATTATATGTGATAAGGAAGGCCATTGACTGGCGGCCATTGCAGCCGCAAGCTCAAGCGGCCATGGCCGCAAGATCGAGCAAGGCGTGGGCAGCTAGCTAGCGGAGAAAGGCCGAGCAGCAATTTTCAGCAGCGGGCAGTGGAGTGACAGGGAGCAAAGAAGCTTGGAGAAGGCCGTGAGGCAGTCGGGAGAAGTTGGGCGCGGCCATGGCCGCAACCAGCCGCAGCTAACAGCGGCCGTGGACGGCCAGCAGAGACGCGAGCAGGGATCAAAGGCGACCGACGAAGTCGCAGAAGGCAGGTGAGGGCGGTGGAGAGGCTGGCTGGCTCGTAGGTGGCGGTGGCGGTGGCAATGGCTGCGAGCGGGAGTTCTAGGCGCGGGTCCTATGCGAAGAAAGAAGAAAGGAGAGGAAGAAGAAGAGAAGAGAAGGAAGAAGAAGAAGAAGAAGAAGAAGAAGAAGAAAAATAAGAAGAAGAAGAAGAAGAAGAAGAAGAAGAAGAAGAAGAAAGAAAAGAGAAGAGGGAGTTGCAGGCTGGAGAGAAGAGTTGAAGGAAGAAGATGGAGTAAAAAAAAAAAAGGAAAAGAAAGAAAAAGAAAGGAAAAGAAAAGAAAAGAAAAGAAAGAAAAAGAAGAAAAAATAGGAAAAGGTTTTGAAAAAATTCCGAAAAATATGGATTGGATATTTCAAAGATTTTGGGCGAGAAAATGGCCCGGGCACTCGTTTCAAGGATAGGGCATGCATACTGAGAAAGTCAGAGATGCTAAGTTAAGGTAAGTAAAATTTTTTAGAAAATTTTAGAAATTCAAGAATATTATTTTATGAATTTTCGTAGAAGAATATTTGAGAAAATATTTTAGAAATATTTAAGTTTGGATTTATTGAGAAAAATTAGGAAGAAATAGAAAGAAAATGTTAGAAATTATGGAAAAATAGGTTTTAATGTTTATTTAAATAATTATAGTAATTAGGATACTTTGAGGCTGAAGTTGAAGAGATTCGTACAAATTTTGAGATTGGCACACAAATCGAGGCAAGACACAGATATCGAGGTAGCCTGATAAATCTTGAGAAGGTAAATGGTACTTTTCAATTAAAGTTAGTTTATGGAAAATGTTTGGTTTGTAAGTGATTTATGTTCCTCGAGAATGCTTTCATCATATTGTCATACTCTGATATGTACTCACCACGTAGACTGCATACATGACATGACTATGAAATGCATAAATACACGTTGATATCATTGATCACTCGCATTGAGGCCGTAGGGAGTACGAACTGACACCGCTACTTTACTAAGGGTGCACCCATACACCCCGACTTCGAAAAAGGTGGCCGCAAAAATGGTAGGCAACATGAGGGGTGCAGTTGACACCTACGAGGAAAGACATTGCATACACACATGATATCGCATTATGTACCCTTACTTAGATGATTCATCATCTAACTTGGGTTCGCCCCTGGGACATTCGACGTTCTAGTCGGAATTTGCAGTGATGATACAGATGTTGAAGGTGTGTAGTGACGCGAGACGTCAAGAAATGAGTAAATGTGTCATGTTATGTTGTAATATTAATAGTTCAAGAATTATGTACGTTTTAATTTATTTTCAGAAGCTTATATATTAATTTTGTAATGAATGCCATGTTTAGTTATTTATGTATGTAATACCATGAGCAGGTTCGATTTAGCTTCCGCTTTATACGATTATATTTATTTCTAGTGTATAAAATATTTCGTCAAGCACTAGATAGGTCTTAGGGAATTTCAGGAGTAATGTAATTTAGAAAAAAAAAATAAGACCTAAATTTCTTAAGGCATAACACGCCCTGAGAAGGTGGAGTGTTACAAATCCTAAGGGTGGTTAGATCTTGGGAGAGTGGATTAGGTGTGTGTAGAAACACATAACCACTATAAATTGTGTTGTGCCTCGTATTATTTATTCTTATTATATTTTGTGACTTGCATTAATTATTAATCTCAAATATAATTTATTATATTTATCAAATATATATTCTTAAATAATTATTAATCAAGAATATTCATTAAAAGGGAGAAAAACTTTAAACACTCAATTCACCCCCCTCTTGAGTGGCCATACCTTAAGGGACCAACATAAAATATCTAAAATGTATTAAAGACATATTTCAATGGCTGAGATGAATTTTATACATTTTCAATAGCTGAGATTATCTTTGTATTTCTGCCCAACAATCTTTCTCAATCTTTTGCCCTTTCTCCTCACATTCCCTCTCTATCTCTCTCTGTCTACCCTTTCTATCTCACTTCTTCTTCCATTCTCAACTTTTACCTTCATTAGAGCTTACTTCAACCATTGATACAAAAAAAGTAAGCTCTCTATAGTCAGGGTTTTTTTTTTTTATTTTTGCTTCTGTCCCATTGTTCTCATCACATATTGGCGACAATGAACCCCCCGATAGGGGTTCAATCGTGGAGGCTAGAACGGTGGACGACGGAGAAAGAGAAGCAGTGTGCGACGAAGAAGATTTTGGGTAGAATTTGTGTGCGCAATGAAACCCAATTTCATATATATGATTGACTTCATATGACTTAATTTAGATTATTTTACAAAAATGGCATGATATGAATGGATGTGGGCGACTTAGTCATGCTTCACCAAGTACCCACAGATGATATATATATATATATGTCCAACAAAGTATGTAATCTTGAGAAAGATACAAAGGAGATCTTCAAGTTTTGGTGGATGTAATTTGGCGAGTTTTGGTGGATGTTGTTTTTCGAAATTGGTCTCTTCTTCGTCTATTGCCTTTTCCATTCCCATCACTATATATATATATACACTAGCGTATACATATGCCTAAAGGCACAATGTAAATAATATTAAAATTAAAATATAATTATAATTTATATGTATTATGTTAAAATTTGTGAAGAACTTGTAATAATTTTGCTTGCATTAAATGCTTTACAAAACTGAAATAAAAAACAAGTATATAAGATTTATAATGTGCATTAATATTGCAAATCAAAATATAAAAACAAGTAAACAAAAAATTATAAACACTGAAAAAAATAGAAATTAAAATTATTGTATACTTGTTAACGTTTTATAATAAAAGGAAAAAAAAAATTACTAAATCTATATAATAAAACACATTAATAAGAGCTCTACAATTTGAAAAAATTAAATATTAAACACTAGATACCAGTCGTTGCCAACCGCCATGGCTGCGACCATCAATCGGGGGAACCTTGGTTCGGGGCCGGAGAACTTGGGTTCCCAATTGTGAGTGGTTGGGTACTCTTGTGTTCTTGAACCTTAGGTTCCCCGACCATGTGTGGTTGAGAATTATTTGATTTTTATATTATTTTAATTAAAAAAATATTTTATTGTGCCTAAAATTAAAAAAAATTAATAAAATAAACTTATAATTAAAAAAATAAATAAATTCTTTTTGAATATTTGCATGTTTAAGTAATTCAATAGGGTAGATTAACCAATTTTACATTTCTTTAAGTCTCAAAGATTTAACATCTAAAGATAAAAATATTAAATTTCGAATTAAGCTTCCTACTTTGATATCATTATTTGAATAAAGTTTTACATTAAAAATAACATTTGATCATCAATGATTTAAAAAATAGATTTTTATTTCTTTTAGAATTGAATCATCTATGTAAAATTCTTATACATTAAAACTTATGCTCTTGGTGTTTTTTTATTTAAAACTTACATGATATTTTAAAAAATTTCAAAAATTTACACTGTTGATATTTAGAATACTTAAAAATTAAGTATTAAATGCTGTAAAAAATAATTTTTTTAAAAAATTAAAAATTTTAAAAAATTGAAAAAGAGTCCCCGACCTTGTATATTAATTTTTTAAAAAATTACATGATATTTCAAAAATTTATACTATTGATATTTAAAAGACTTCAAAATTAAGTATTAAATGTTTTAAAAATTAAATTTTTTAAAAAAAGTTAAAAATTTAAAGAAATTGAAAAAGAGTCCCCGACCTTGTATATTAATTTTTTTAAAAATTATTTTTTAAAGAAATACATGATATTTCAAAAAATTTCAAAAATTTACACTGTTGATTTTTAGAATACTTAAAAATTAAGTATTAAATGTTTTAAAAATTAAATTTTAAAAAAATTAAAAATTTTAAAAAAATTGAAAAGGAGTTCCCCACCTTGTAATTAATTTTTTAAAAAATTAAATTTTAAAAAAATTTGGTGTCCCAAACCGCCACTGGTCCCCCAATTTTATAGGATAATTATTTAATGCAAAAGACATATTATTCAGAAATTGAACAATTTGAGTAACACTGTAACTATTAAACCAAATCAATTTCAAATAACCCAGAACTTGAAGCCTAATGATCTCAGAAGGCATGAGTCACAAACAAATTGAACACATACTGAACCTAATAGATGAGATGAAAACAGAAAGAGTAGAGAAATCAAAAAATTTAACACTTGCAAGAAGAGAATTACAGAGGCTAAAATAATCACTAGAACTTCCCTTTTCGGCATTCTCCATCCGGGGTTGCAAGCATTTAGAATTATTCAACAGCCAGGTCTTATGATTCTCACCTTGTTCAGAAATACCCAAATTCTCCATTGAGCACTATCCGTCGTGCCCTTCCTTTTGCCGCTCGCATTGCCTTTTGTCGTTCGTCACCCCCTGCAACGAGCACCGTCCGCCATGCCCTCTCTCTCCTGCTTGCACTGCCTTTCCTGGTCACCTTTTCCCTCTTTATATATGTGTGTGTGTGTGTGTGTGTGTATATATATATATACCTGTGTGTATTGTATATGCATATGTGGTGTTTATGAGTGGGAAGAGTATTAATCTCAATCATTGACATATATTTAAAATGCATCTCAACCATTGAAATGTCTCTCTCATACATTTGAGACATTTCCAACCATGTCTCTCTCATTTCAACCATCGATGTATATAAATCATAAGCATGAGTATATGCTAGTTTAGACATTATGTTAGTGTGGTAGTGCGTTCTATGCCGATCCATGCCATGGACCACTCCAAAAGGTGCGTCTGATGGCGATGACTCCCCCTCATCTTATTTTCTTTTTCAATTGTCAGTTATACTTATAACATATTAGTGCTTCATTTCCTTTTTCCTTTATTGTTAGAGGAAAAGTAAAACTCTTTTTTTTTTCTTCTTTTACTATAAATTTCAATACGAATTGTGGAAATAATATATTTATTTCTAATAAAAATAAAATTATTTTTTTTATATTTTTTAATTAAGAGAATAAAGGATGAGAAGGTAAATGAGAATATGAATGAAAGATGGGACACAAAACATATATGTTGCTCCAAATGTGGTTAAGAATCTCTTTACAAAAAGATTCTACGTACATGTACAATCACCCAGACTTAGAGATAAAGGACAGCTAGCCATTAATCACACATATATAATTAACCTAACGTATATCCATGCCTAAAAGGCACAATATAAATATTATTAAGATTAAAATATAGTTATAATTTATTCGTATTTTGTTATAATAATTTTACTTATATTAAATGCTCTACAAAATTCAAATAAGAAACAAACATATAAGATTTATAATGTTTATTAATATTACAAATCAAAATATAAGAGCAAGTAAAAAAAAAATTGTACATATTAAACAAAAAACAGAAATTAAAGTTATTGTATTAATGTTTTATAATAAAAAAATTACTAAATCTATATAATAAAACACATCAATAAGTATTTTATAATCTGAATAAATTAAATTAAAAATTAAATATCAAATAGTACATATTAGTCGCCGCCATGGTCGGCCATCAACAGAGGGCGAACCCCAATTCGGGACTGGAGAACCTTGGGTTCTTTACCATTCATAGTCGAGAACTCTTGTGTTCTTGAACCTTGAGTTCTCCAACCATGCGTGATCGGGAATTCTTTGATTTTTATATTATTTTAATTTTTAAAAAATTATTGTGTCTAAAATAAAAATAGAATTAATAAAATAAATTATTTTTGAATATTTGCATTTTAAGTAACTCAAGGATAAATTAACCAATTTCACATTTCTTTAAGTCTTAAAAATTCAACACCTAAAAATTAAAATATTAAATTTTGAATTAAGCTTCCTACTTTGAATAAAGTTTTACACTAAAAACAGTATTTAATCATCAATGATTTAAAAAAGAGATTTTTATTTCTTCTGAAATTGAATCATTCATGTCAAATTATAAATATCAAATTCTTATACATTAAAACTTACACGGTTGGTGTTTTTTTATTTAAAAAATTTTAAAAATTAAGTATTAAAACTCACATAATATTTTAAAAAATTTTGAAACTTACATTGTTAATATTTAGAATATTTAAAAATTAAGTATTAAATGCTTTAAAAATTTAAATTTAAAAAAAATTGAAAAAGATTCCCGACCTTGATATAAAAAAATTACACTTTGGTGTTTTTTTATTTAAAAAATTTCAAATAAAATTAAGTATTAATATTTAAAAATTAAAAAATCATATATTAATTTTTTTAAAATTAAAATTTTTAAAAAATTGGATTCCCGACCGCCGCTGGTTGGGGGCTCAAGGGTCCCCTATTTTCGAGCCTTTGGTACTCTTCTCGAGATTCAAATTGATTTTCAGAATTTTTTTATTTTCTTTCTATATTTTCACTCTTTTTCCTATTTTTTAGCATTTTTTTTTTTATTTTTTTATTTTTTTTCTCCTTCTCCTTTCATATTCTTCCTCCCGTTTCTTCTTCTTGCAATGCATGGCCATCGCTTGTGTACAACATTGGTAATCTACTGGTCTGGACTCTATTGGCAGTCGTCGCGGCTAACACCATTTCTGCTGGTTGTCCTCGATTGCCGCCATCAGTCATTGGTTGCCGCGGGCCACCTCTCGCGCCTTTGCCTGTGCGCACAAATCGCCATCGCTATTCAACCTTGCTATTTATGGCTGCCAACGTCATCGTAGTCGACCACAATCAGCCACATCTTTGACCACCGCACCTAGCCATTGCATCGGCTCTTTACCGCGCACCCACTTTTGGCTGCTCGTTGCATCATTTGCCACCTCTGGCCGCTCACTACTTCAGGCTCCATCGCTGCTGCAATCGGCCTCACCGGTCACCGTTCGACTTTCAACTCTATCGCCCATTACTTGTTCTTTATATATATCTATATATATAATATATATATATAGAGAGAGAGTGTCAGCTATTGTGGGTTGGTGGGTATGTGTGTGTGATGGTGTGGGGGGAGCGGTGATGGTGTGGGTGGGGATTTGTGAGAGAGGGAGAGAGAGAGATAGTGAGTGAGGAAAGTACATGGGTTTGCAAGAGAGAGAGAGATGGAGGATGAGATGGTTTTGGGAGGAAAAAATATATAGTATTTGATTTCAACCATTGATTAATATTCAAAATTTATCTCAGTTATAAGATTAAAATATATTTTAGACATTTTCAAAAATCCTTACGTTTTATTATATAGATATAGTCGTCACTTTTATATTTAATATATATATTGTATTAATATAAAATTTTAATAAAAAATTATGTATAATTTATTAATATGTATATTATATTAATATAAAATTTTGTTTGTATCGACGGTCGACTCGAGCCTAGGCTTACTAGGCAGTCGCTTAGGGACTATGTCCATTTCAAGTCACTTAAGGGACTATACCAATTTTAATTTTTAAATTTTAAATTAATTAAAAACAAAAAATTTAAAAATTGAAGAGACATTAGGGGCCATGTTCATTTTAAGCCATTGTAATTTTTTAATTAATCTCAATTTCTCACATTTCTTTTATCAATAATTAATCCCATGCGCATAATTATAAATTTTTAATTAATCTAAATCTCCTATATTTTTTTTTATCAATAATCAATCTTATTCCCATGCCCTGATAGTGACACCCATCCCCTCACAACTATTCCATGTATTTTTAATTTATCTCAATCATTGTATCACAACTATTTTCATATGCCTAGCGGTGATCACTACTCCATCGTCTTTCTTAGTTCTTTTTCTTCTCAATTTCTTTTTCATCTATTGTTATTGGCATCTGTCATCAATTTGTGCAGGCATAGGTCCTCAATCCAACCGATTTCACAACTACCCTTTCTTTTCAGCGATTTCATTTTCATCCTCATTATCCTATTGTGTGACTTATCAAGTATATATTTTGATTTTTTTATTAATCCTTAAATTATCAATTAATTTTGTGTATATATTTTATTATTTGTGATCTCTTTAGTATTAGTGAATGTACATTAATGAATTGACGATGATGTTTATTGAAAAACATATATTAGAATAAATTAATTGTAATAGTTTAATTATTAATTTTTATATAAAAATATTAAAAAATAAATTAAAATTAAATATTATAAATTTTATATAATAAATTTTTTATTCATATTAATTTTATTTTTAAATATAATCATAGAACTCCTAAAATCTCACGTGAATTTTAAAATTTGTAAAGTAATTGAAATTCGAGAGTACAATAAGTACATTTTAAATTCAGGACACAAATGATTAAGCAGGGAACTTTAGGATTGCACGATTATTAAATTGTACTTGTGCATGTAAACAGACTATTAATTAAAATAAAAAGGTATTTGCATTATTATTGAATTCAATATAAATAGGAGTACTATCACAATTGATTATCAAATATTTTTTAACCTTATTTTTGAAACATGACAAAAAGTACAATCTGCCAAAACAATAGTTTGGGTATGACACAACATTAACAGTACTTAATAATAGTTTATTTTTTATTTATTCTAAGAAGGTTATTATATTAAGGATATTTTGAAAGGTACGAGTAAATGAAATTTTAATTTTAAATTCATTTCTAAATATGAATTTATGAATTGTGTTATTTTGAATATAATCATTTATTATTTATAAATAAATTTAGTGCAAATGAACATTCAAAGCATGTCCACTGCTGATGGACAAATCCTCTGCTCTTGATCGGCAAAATACGTATTTTAGTTTTATTATTTGTCTATTTTTTTATTTAGATATAATTTTTTTATTTTAATTATATATGTATTATGTAATTTTAAATTAATTATTATATAATTAATTTAAAATTATATAATTAAAAAGTGTAATTGAAATAATAAAAAAAAAATTAGTTTTTAAATGAAAAAACGTGCTGAGCACAGTTCACTGGTTTGACGTTTCTTCTCCACCGTGGCGGCGCCGGCGTGACCATTCAACAATAACTTGTACTGAGAGAATGCTGTGACAAAAATCATTTAGTGTCTCTCAAGAAAGCTTTAGCCGCAGGGTTCAGCGCAGTTTGCTCCCATTGTTCGCAACTTCTGCTTGTGTTTGCAGATGGGGATGAGCTTATGGGACCGCTGGGTAGAAGAGGCGCTATCGAGGTTGGAATCCCTGAAAGTCCTCCGGTCACTGCGGCCCATTCACCTTCGAGATGGCGGAGAACGGAAATCGGCTGAAATTGAGCAAAACAACGCGCTTAATTCCGACGAATTCGAGGTGTTCGACGGTTTGCGCCAATGGGATAGGGCCTCCATTGAAGTAGAGGTAGCGGAGAGCACGTTCCAGAGATGGCTCCGGGACGTCCCTAGTTCAGGTACGCTTCTTTTACCTCTAATTCCCCACTATAAAAGACTCAAATCTCAGTCTAGGATTTCGCTTCTTTGTTTTCCCCGAAAGCGTTTCAATGCGTGAAAAATTTGGAGCACGTATCAGGTTCGCTTGTATTGCTAATTGCGACGCACACACGATGACAATCTAAAGTCTATTGATTTTTACTTTCAATTCGATGCTAAGATACGAATGGCATTTCTTAAAGCAACTGTAAAACAAAGAAAAATGATAGGCAGTCTTGTTCCTGACGGGTTTGTTTTTTTTTCTCTCTTGTATGCTGAAGGAGATGATGTGGATTGTGGGACCCAAGAAATTGACAATGAAGCAGGGGCCTGCTCCCATGAGAAGTTCCGAAAGCTACTGTTGTTTTCTGGAAATGATTACTTGGGGTTGAGTTCACATCCCGCAGTTTCAAAGGCAGCTGCAAAGGTTTGCTAAATGGTCATCGATGCTATATTCTGGCTGTTTGATTTGTAAGTTAAGTAATTTGTAGGCCATGAGTAATATGCTCTCTGTCCTCTATTTCAGGCAGTCCTGAAACACGGAATGGGTCCAAGAGGATCTGCTCTGATTTGTGGATACACCAATTACCACAGAGTCCTGGAGTCATGCTTGGCAGACTTGAAGAACAAAGAGGTACTGCATTCGTTTTCTGCCCTCAAATTTGTCGTTCCTTGTTTTTTTGGCGGGGGGGGGGGGAATAATTTGTACATTCTATCAATTCAGATTAAGTTTATTTGTTCTGAAGATTAGTTTATCTCTTCTCCGCTTGTGTTAAATACTTCCTTGGCTTAAATAATGCAGCAATATGATGGAGGAACTTTGTTGTGTATAAATGAGAGAAAGGGATTTAGATTTATACTGCTTGATTCTTGGGGTGCCTTGTTATTTTGCAGCCCTTCCCCCAGTGTTTGGTGTGTAAACCATGGTCCTGCTTTTAAGTTTGTAAAATATGGTAATTTTTTTTCCTATTCTGGTTAGAGAGCTAGTCTGTTTTTATTCTGGAATTCCATGGTGGGGCAATGGGGACTTGAATCATTTTTACTCTCTATCCACCCCAGGGATATATTTGTTTCACAGGATTACTGTTTTTTTTTTTTAAGTGTATATGTCAGAAATGTGTTTGAGATGAAAAACGTCACAGCTTCAGTCATAGAAAAGGAACAGGGTCATTAATTTTCTCACATGATTTTCATTCAAGTGCCCTTGATTGCAACAATGATGGGTTATGTTGAAAAATAACAGATATGTTGCTCCTTGGAGTTTTGATACTCTATTTTTTTACCTTCTGACCATGATCTCTTAAATATGGCTTATTTCCAAAGTGTTAAAGAACTGATCCTTTCTTGATCTATATTTATGCTATAGGATTGCCTTCTTTGTCCTACAGGCTTTTCAGCCAATATGGCCTTGATGACAACTTTAGGACATGTTAGCTCTGTTTTAGCTAATGGGAGAAAACCACTGAAGGATGAAAAGGTCGCCATATTTTCTGATGCTCTGAACCATGCTTCGATTGTAGATGGCATCCGTCTTGCTGAACGACAAGGAAGTGCAGAGGTGTTTGTTTATAGACACTGCGACATGTCTCACCTTAATGCACTATTGTAGGTTATTTGTTTACCCTTTTTGATCATCTGCCACATGTAGTTAATAATTCTCTCCTGTTTTTATCTCATGGGTAATTTGTGTTTTGACAGATCAAGTTGTGTAATGAAGAGAAAAGTTGTCATTACTGACAGGTTAGTTGAATTTATAGTTGATTTTTGTTTTTATATTAGTTGTTTTAGTTCTTATTCATAATCAATTTTATTTTTGACTGGCAGAGGTTTGAGTTCATGCCCTTGCTTTTGACCTAATAAACTATGCTATTATCAGAAAGAAATAAAATATATCTGCATTTGGAACCAATTAGTTGTGGATACATTTTAGTGCCTAAGGGTGTGCTTGGGAGAGTGGAAAGCAATGGAATTGGATAGAATGGTGAAGGATGGAAATATACACTCTTTGTTTGAGAGGTTTTTTAGTAATGGAATGGAAAGGGATTGGATGAAAAGTCTTCTCAAAATAAGCACTTTTAGTCTCCCCCAAATTGGAGGAGATTTGATGGAAATGAGACTTATTCTATTCATTACTTAAATCCAATTCCATTACTTTTATCACCTCCCAAACAAAGAGAGAGAGTCTTTCATTCAATTTCGTTCATTTCCATTCCACCCCTTTTATAATTCATTCCATTCGATTACTAAATCTCTCCCAAAAACAGCCTAACAAGTCATATAGAAATAGGAAAGAGGCAGAACGAGTATTCAAGGATGAAATAGTGGCCACTTACAGTATTAAATTATAATTGTCTCCTAAAACTGTTAAATGAACTTTTCAACTCCTATGATTAAATAATATATACCCAAGATTTCCGTGACTACCAAACTCTCCTATATTAAGGTCGAGCATATTGGCTAGGGCAGAAATCTCACCTTAATATATTTGACCTATGGTTAGATTCAAAAGTACTCTCTTGGCCTGCACTTACAATGTTGGTCTTGGGTTCCGGTATCACCTGTAAAACCATGAATTTCACCTAAATAATGTGCCTAAGACATGTCTAGTGGATTACCAATTGTGAAACTGCTTCACTTTATTCTCTGGCATCTTTGCTAGGCTAAAAAATTGTATCATAATTCTGACTTGCAGTTGGACTCAAACAATGCCATCGTAACGTATACTCACATGATAGTGGTGATGGGTAGATTTTGATACCTTGTAGCGCCACTGGTCTTCAGTTAGAAGTATTAACTAGAATTAGTAAAAAATGAAAAGAACTAGTAAATGATGTGGGACAAAAAGGATCTGCAGAAAGTTGGGGGGGGGGGGGGAGGAGAACAAGAAATCTGGATGGGGAAGAAGAAGAGTTAGAGAAGGCTAATGGCATGGGACAACAATTATTAATGTTGTTTCTTTGTGGGTATGTGCGCAAAATACAACATTCAGTATGAGATTCACGTGTTCTCTTATCTAATCCATGCTTTATCTTATAATGTATATATTGAAAAGATCCAGCAAGAGTAACATATTGTGGTTAAAAACAGTTTTGTCCTTGCACGACATCTTTCATGATTTAAGTATTTCTTTTTAAAGTTGACTTGGCAAGGATGCCGTTGACCTGTTTACTTCAATCACCTTCTTCTAATTGTGTTTTCGAGTAATTACTTATTCCCATGTATATTTAGAATTGGTGGAAGGAGGAACTTATTTCTGTTGTATTACTAGCTTGTTCAGTATGGATGGGGACTTTGCACCAATGAGTGAGCTTGCAAAACTTCGAAAGAGCCATGGATTTTTGTTGGTCATTGATGATGTAAGTTCAATGAATGTTCATTTGCCACAAAAAAAAAAAAAAGATTTACCAAGTAACTCTGTCATGGAACTGTATGAAGCTGTTTAGCCACCTCTTAAATTTTATAGTCATTTAGGATCCAAATTTCCCTTCCATTTATCAAAATTGATGTCGGTTATCTACTTTTACATGACAATAATAGCTGAAATACATAGGGAATAAGAGGTTTTTGTATGAAATATGTGTTCTTAGATTTAATCCAAATTCAGTTCTTATCATCTAATTTGTACTCCTTTAATTGGTCTGTCCACCATATGAGAAGGGATGGTTTGTCTCTGTCGTTGTTATCCTGGTTCAATGTGATTTTTTCCTTTTAGGTCCAAGCATAGTTGTTAAATCGAGATTCGAATCGAGAATCGAAATCCTTATTTTATGAATTGTGAATCGAGAATCGAATCGAATCGTAAGATTCGGTACACGATTTCAATTTCAATTTTAAATAATATATATCCATAGAAAATAAATAATGTGCCCACCATGATCAATTCTTTTAAATATAAACAGATAAATAAACTTATAAATATATTTGCTAAGTTTAAAATTATACCAAAAGGCAAAAGTATATTCATGTTGGCTTTAAATTCCAATTGCACTAAACCAAACCACTTTCAAAATAACAAGCTAGGAAAAAAAAAAAACCTACAACTATCAGATTACTAATAAACTCCATTGTCCATAATCTTCACTAGTTATCAATCATCTTCATCTTCAAGTTAAAGAGCATCATCATCTTCATCATTTTCTTTGTTTTCAAAGATAGCCAAATCGAGCGAATATTTGATTAAAGCACACATGCCGACGAAGTAGCACGAATTGGATGAATCGGGCGAATCGTGTTATTCATGTGTTTCACGGTCGATTCATCCTATTCATAGTTGATTCTAAGGGATTTTCGATTCACTCTATAAATTCGACTCGATTTCTATATGAATTGAGTTGAATCGTACGATTCGAATCGTGAATCATACGATTTTAAGAGATTTTAGATTCACCCTATAGATTCGACTCGATTTCTATATGAATCGAGTTGAATCGTACGATTCGAATCATGAATCATAAGATTCTAACAACAATTATATGGAAAACATGGCAATGATGGTCCTTATGTGGCTCTAAAAAATCCATTCCCGCAACAACCCCCCCCCGGCGGGCGTCCAAAAAAAAAAAAAAAAACCAGAAAAAGCATAAAAGGGATTTTGATGAAGACGGGTGTTCAGTCCAGTCCATCTTTGATTATTGGTGCAACTCCAACAGTTTTTCCTTGTTAAGCTAGCTGACACATTATGCTTTAATCTGAATTCACTAATTTGCATTATATCATTAAGAGCTAGCATACTTGGTGTTTTTTCAGGCCCATGGAACATTTGTTTGTGGAAAAAATGGTGAGGGTGTGGCTGAGGAATTTAATTGTGTAACTGATGTTGATATATGCTTAGGCACTTTGAGTAAGGCTGCGGGTTGCCATGGAGGCTTCATAGCATGCAGGTAATTTTTGTATATTTGTATCCTTTCCCCAATCAAACTTGCATGGAAGGGGCTGGAGCTCATTCTGATTTGAGATGCGCCATGAGAATTGAGTAGTTAACTTTAAATTTGCATTGCACATGACAGTCTTTTACCTCATGGATTTAAGCATCAATGTAGTGCTCTGGATAACCTTATTTTGAAAAATTTGTGTTTTTTTAATCAATTTATCAGCAAGAGGTGGAAACAACTCATACAATCAAGGGGTCGCTCTTTTATATTTTCTACTTCTGTACCAGTTCCCATTGCAGCTGCTGCACATGGTAAATAGTAAACCCAGCTTTAATGTTTTTCGCTTTGCTTTTGTGTTTTCCAGAGTTTACCTGTTCTAATATTTGTTAGCTGATTTGGAATGAACCTTTTTTTTAACTGGTCCAGTGCTACACGTAGTTTGCTTTCTGTTCACATGGATAGAGGCATATGGAATGCCACATGCATGCTATACTTAGGTGCATGGATGTGGTGCAAAATTATTCTCTGCTAATAATAAGGTTATCTACATGTAAGATGAGAGATCAGGGGAAAACGGCTTGTTTCTTTCGTTACTGGGGTTGGTTTATGTTGTTGACATAACAAGTATAACTGAACAGCTGCAGTTATTGTGGCAAGAAAGGAGACATGGCGTAGAAGGGCTATTTGGAAACTAGTACAAGACTTCCGTGCTCTTACCGGAATCCCAGTTACAAGTCCCATCATTTCTCTTATTGTAGGGAGTGAAGAGAAGGCCCTGCAAGCTAGCCGGTCTCTCTCTCTCTCTCTCTGAATTCTGTGCGTATATATTTTTATAATGTTGAGTGCCTCTCATGTTCGTTAACAGTCAATCATCATGTAGCAGGTATATGCTGAAATCTGGTTTTCATGTAACTGCAATCAGACCCCCAACAGTGCCCCCTAATTCGTGCAGGTTTGTTGTAAACATATTACTTAGTGTTTGCATCTTACCTGTCAAGTTATTTCATTTGTGCCTTTTTCCTAAATGTTTGTGCACAATTTGTTTTGGATTCCACATTTACTCTCATAGTGAATCACATGGGTTTCTCACATATATCTCTATTTGATTTGAAGTATTGCACATTTATGATACCAATAGATGTGACAATCCAATAGATGTTGGTTTGAGGTTTCCCTTGATGATTACTTGATGGATGCATATTTTCATAGGCATGAGTTACGAAATTTGTCCTATACTGGAGCTTTACCTTCTTCCCATTCAAAGAGAACAAGAGTGCATGTGACACACTAAATAAATGAACAACGAAGACATGAAACTTAACGTCCTGTTTTCATTCCCCACTCCAATCATTATTTTAGGTTCCAGGCCGATCTGAAACTGCAACAGTTAACCCTATTCAGATTAACCATTTAAGGTGATGAACATGAATATGTAATTAACATGTATTTAGAGACACTTTAAATAGCTAACAAAACCATAATGCTTAAAAAGTTAGAAGTTTGAATTTTGGTTTGGCGTGGGTGGACAGTTTTGGAGGTAGCTGTTAATTTTGAAGATGGAGGGGTCTCCATCATAAAGTTTTTTGCATCATACATATTATCTGTTCTGGAATTTGTGTTTGTCAGGCTAAGGGTAACGCTAAGTGCAGCTCATACGCTGGATGATTTGAGGAAGCTCACAGATGCACTGTCTGAATGCATTGACTTCCAAGAGATGCGTGCCAATTGCACAAATGGTCGAGCAAGGCTGTAGCAATTCATTTTTTCCGATCAATGAGTAAACGGATTCTTTGTACTTTTTGATGATTTTGTTTGAGCATCATTGCAGTAGGGGAGTATTGAAAACACATAAAGCCAACGCTTGTGGATCATCGTCTATGCAATTTGGCTTTGTAACTGGAAAATAAATTCAGGTGCCGAGGATAGCTGATACATAGTTTCAACTTATTGGCCAACGATAATGATGTACTTTGCCGCAGCAGGTGTCTTTTTTTTTTTTTGTGTTGTTTTAATTTCTGATTTTGGTATATAAAGTTAAAACAATTGAGTAGATAAGACTACAGATAAAAATAATTGATGAATTAAAATTTACTTAAGATTGAGTAATCAGGCATAGTTAAATTATTTAGACTTGATATGTGGTTTTTAAGAATGGGACTGAGGCTCAAGGCTCCAATAAGTTCTAAACCATTGAATTATCCTGCAAGAAGTGCTTCGAATTTTAAATGAATTGAAGACTTTACTACCTACATTTGTTCTTTTGAATTTCTGCATCGAGAATTTGTTCAAGAAGGATATATGTTGGATGTGATCAATGAACGAACAAGCAGCCTAAATAGATAATTTTGATTATCTTCATGCATAAGGATACTAGATTACCTAGTAGAAAAGATTTAAAAATCATCACAAACTAAGCCATCAGAAGCCGAGAGTTTTTTGTTTTTTCTTTTATCGGACTTCAAAGCTGCGCGCGCGCGCGCACACATATATATATGGTAAGCGTAAAAAGATTTGAGTAGACCGAAAAAGCTACAAACTCTGCTTCCCGCAAAAAGAAAGGCCATTGCCACACATAACCTGTATTATAATTGTAGTCTCAACTCTTTTTTAATTAGAATTGTATATCAAACCCAAAACAGCACTAGTGCATGGCCCTATAATAGAGTCAAACATAAAAGAAAGATGAAAAGGAATTAGACAGATGTTATATGTTATTGTTGTAGTACTTAATACCGGTTATCTCCAGCTAGATACGTACACAGGTAGCTAATTAAGAAAGCATACCCTTGCAGTTGAGTTGAAACCCAGATTTTCCACGGGCAGAGCCATCATCATCATCGAGTGTAGTGGGCGTAGGAGTACTACTGGGAATAGCCAGAGCCAGCCAGCTGCTGCTGCTGCTTCCCACTGATCCCTTCTGCAAGTATGAACCGCTGGACGCGGATGAGCACCAATTGTATCCCCCTTGTTGCTGCAGCAGCTCATTGTAGCTCATTCTATTACTTGAGGATACCAACTGCACAGCACAGAATATATATATATATATATATATAGATATAAGACCATTGCATCTGCAACTTTATGGTAACCCTATTGCTGAATTCCCAACTAATACACTAAAAAAAGGAAAATTGAATTGCCGCTATAAGTAAGGGGTGATGCTTTTCTATGTATTGGGATACTTACTGTTGGCATGAGAGTTCTGCAAAATATGTCTCCAGGGTTGGTACCCGGGAGGTCATTGAGGTTGATGAGACAAGTAGGGGTCTTGCTGCCAGCAGGGGAAGTAGAAAAATTCTTGTCCCCAGTGGCAGCAGCGGTAGCAGCAAAGGGTCGCTTCTCAGCCAAGGGCTTGACGGGGGAGGCGGGGAGGTGGTGGTGGTGGTAGGCGGTGGAGGAAGAGACGGAAGGCGGGGTTGGGACGGTAAAGAGAGGAGAAGAAATGTTGCTGGTAGTGGTGGTGGTGACCATGTTTGGCCAGAGGAACGTCCCCTGGGGCTTGCAGATCCTGAACCCACTCTTCAGCCTTTGTATTTTTGCCGCTTTTCCCTCCGCTCTTGCTCCGGCGACGGCCATCTTTTCTGTTGGATTTATCTTCCTCAGATCATCCCTTGCCTCTTCCTGTTGCTGTGCTCCCAGGGCTTCTCTTTTTTCTTGAGCTTTCTTTTTCTCTTTTTCATCAGCACAGCCTTTCGTCGACGCCAATAACAATGCTGAGCCGCAACTCGTTTCTTCTGCCACCTTGGACTTCAGCTTCCCTATCTCTTCCTACCATCACATATACGTACATCCATACAGTATCACAATTAACTGATTTGTAATTGATGCAACTATTAGCATTACACGTATTTTAAACTGTATTAAGAATCTGTACATAAACAATGGAAACGAAAACGTGGCATTAATTATGGTTGTCAACATTATGGGGGAAAATAAAAGAGCATGAGTTCTTTTCATTTTCGGTGCATGAAAAAAAAAATGCATAAATCACATTATTTTGTATAAAAATTTTTGGTAAAATTTATAATAGATCATTTGACCAATTTGTATAAGCAGTAATGGCATATGTGGGCTAACTACTTGTTGGTTATCCTTAAAAATAAAAGAGATCTACCAAGATTCCTACAGAGTAATTATATTGTATACTGACTCAATTACTCTCAAAATTTAAAATTGTATTGTGCAGAAAAAATTAGGATGCATAAAACAAGAATCCCTGAATAAAATCCTTTATAACTTGCACCGTTATTATTTTCTTTCCTTCCACCATTGCACCACTATTTTAATTTACAAGAATAGTGTGATACAAATAAAATTTATATATATTTCCCCCCAATCCTCCCAAGCTCTGGTTTGGGGTCTTGTTCATTTCTGCTTTGTTTGATTCCATGTTTGGGTCCATTGGTTACTATATTGCTGTGTTTTTAAGGGCCGGTTTGTTTGCCCTTGCTTTTGTACCTGGTTTGGGCTCAGCCCTTTTGTACCTGGTTTGGGCTCAGCCCAAGATCCGAGCGTTCAGAAAAACTGATCTGATCTTTCCATTCCATAATCTTAGAAAATAAATGACTAAGGTAAGCAATTTTCTATCAAAGTTTTTGACAAATAAATACCATATATAAGAATTAGAAATCTTCTCCTGCCCATATCCACCCCCACCCCCGGAATTAGAAATCTTCTCCTGCCCATATCCACCCCCACCCCCTGCCGGGGAGGGGGGAACGCACCCTCTCTTTCTAATTTTACTTGTGTCGAACAAACATTATATTATTCGATATAAATAAAATAATTGTTTCGATATAAAAATAATACAGTCATCACCATATATAATTTTGAAAATATTATTGATTATGGTGGATAATTTATTTTAAAATAATAAAATCTATAGCCGCCCCATCAGTCTAGTTCAACTTCCTATTTGTATAGAATTATTCTTGTAAAAATGTTTCATGAGTATAATTTTATATATATTTTTCAAAATTTATATATATATATATAGTGTATAGCATATATTGCTTTCCTTACCTAACCGCTAATCAAATCCAAACATAGCCAAAAAAAAAAAAAAAAATCTTTTTCTCAACTAATTAATCAAAAACGAAATTAAAACATCTAAAGTAGCAATAATTTTTGCGTACCTCAAACCCGGTCAGGTTCTTCGAGATGGACACAATTTGTCCCGTATACTTTTCCTACCAACGCAAGTAATACAAGAAAAAAAAAAATTAGGAACAATGATATTCTTGCAAAAGTTGACTGATGATTCAATATTAAAAATAAACTAAATTAACCCAACAAAAAAAGGAAATAAACTAATTAAATTACAAAGAAATCAATGTATTGGAAATTAATGTCTTTGTTCATTGACTGCTTACCAGAGTGATCAATGAACCATCAATGTCAGACCTCATCAAGGGAGCCAAGGAAGTATCAGGATCCAACTTCTGACTGCTCCCAGAAGAATATGAACCCATAATAGTATGTTTCTCTGATAACAACTCCTCCATTTCTCTATTCAATCAAATAAATTAATCAAGAACAAGCGATAACATATTTGGTCGGTTCGTAAATGACAGATGACACTTGAGGGTCATTAATTACCTTCTTAGTATGGCCAGTTCTTCCTCCATCAGTTTCTTCGGCACCATCTGTTCCATGTTTCTGTTTATCCACAGCCATTAAACAACAATGCGAGGACTAGCGGTAAGATTACTGGTATTTTCTCTCTGACCAAGGAACTAAATTTGTATATGAGATTTGTATCCCAGAAGTGGGGATTATGATGGCACCACCCCCGAATAGGGTTGTGTGCCTCACTAGGATATAGTAAGCCTTAATATTCATATCAACTATCGATATTATCCATGTGCAACATCCAATCAAATAGATATCTCATCTGAACAAAAATTAGCTGAATAATATGAATATCATATATCAATGTTGTAAGTGTGAGATTGGTATCTCTTATATTACCTCTCTAATTTAGCGATCACCTCTTTCAATTGCTTTAGCTCTTGAGCACAGATAGGGTCCTGAGTCGGGCAGTCTCCTGGCTTCCAACCTGGTGGAGGAGTCCAATAAGGATCTTGCACCCCAGCCTCCCTCCTTATGTCAACAAGGTCCGCACCCTCCAACCAATACTCCATTGCTCCTTCTGCATTGTGTCGCCGCCGGAACCGCTCGGCCCCGCCAGGCGCCACCTTCCCGGCCATGTGCTTGAGTAGATGGTCCAGCAGACCCGTGTCCCCAATTCGCTTGCGAGCCTCTGCTCTTAGTTCCGCCCGGAGAATTGGGTTCCCAAATACGGCACCCTTGGCCTTCATCACTTCCAAAAGATTTTTCTCCGCCAGCTTGTACCTTCTCATACATACAATTAAGGTATTAGTCCCCGAAAATTGATTACAATTGACAACCTAAAATAAAAGGACAATGAAAGTTCACCTCTCTGCAGACCATCGGTCCTGGGGGTTTTTCAGTACTACTGATTGGTTGGACTTGTTCTTGGCCTTGGTCTTATTGATCTGCGTTTGCCTCTCACGTTTGGCTTTCTTGGCTGCCGAATCAATTTTGGAGCTATAACATTTTCTCTTTCTAGTCTGTTTATTACCAGTCTGTTTATTCTGATTGGTTTCTTCCGTCACAGCTTCTTCCTCGTCGTCGTCGTCGTCTTCTTCTTCTATTTCAGCTCCTTCCTCCTCACCCTCTTTTTCATTTCCTCCACCTCTTGTTTTGTCTCCTCCTCTAACAATGCTTGAGGATGATTGAGTATTGTTCTCTCTATGCCGGCCGATAAACTTGACCTGGCGGCGTGCACCCCAGCGAACCATCCCCTCACATTTCAGCTCAGATAAACATACGCCGGAGTTCTTCAGAATGAAATCGCTGAATCCAGAAACCGAGTTGGAGGTTGCCAGCCAGAAATCCACCGACTGCTTTTTCTCATCAAATTCCTGAGACGGGACCTTCCTGTAAAGAACTTTCTCCGCAAGCTTTGTCCCCATGACAAACATCTCATCTAGATCCGGCAACTCTCCGGTTCTGCCGCTGAAGTATGTCTGAAGCGAGTTAATGCTCGGAAATCTCACCGAGACATTCAACTCGGACTTCTCCCTGACCTGAAATTACACCCCCGCATAGATGAAAACTAGATGATCAAACAAAAACCAAAACCAAAATCCAACAAACATGTACAAAACTCTTATCTGTATGAATGTATATAGAACAAAGCTTCTCGATCAATTTCTTACCATAACAGTACGGATGGACATTAGTTGAGCTGGTGTTCTCGATGGCAGCTTGGTTTGATCAATCTGGTATGCCGAACCAACTTCAACCATATCTAGGGTATCTGCGAACAGCGAAACCTTCAAATTAACATACATGTATATATATATATATATATATATGATAAGAGGGTATATAGCAATAGACTGGTACATAGAAAAAGAGAGATGATCATACCTGCGTTAGGACAATCGGATTCGCTCAGTTCGTGTCTGGCCAAAGGTGAAGGTGGTGGTGCGCCGTCGTCGTCGGTGCCTCCTCCTTTCTGCTTTTTCAAGTACATCATTTGCTGCAAAACGGACGAAGCGCAGTATCAGAACCAGTACTACAGACAAACACACACACACTCTCTCTCTCTCCACAGCTAGAGAGATAGAATTTATACATACACGCTAGAAAGTTCTATGGCGATATTCCCCCCCGTTCATGCGATTGGTAATCATGCATCATGATATATCGGAAACAATTGCTTTTGATCCATTAGGCGCGTGATGGTGATGTCGAGTTCACGTTCATTTCCGTGCCTGCATCTTTGGGATGCTTCTCTCCAAACTGGAGGCGCGTGTGAAATTATTAAGATAACAGATCGAATAACAGAAAAAAATGGATTCCTTACACAAAGTCATGCTTATAAGAACCCACCACTTGAGAGAGAGAGAGAGAGAGAGGTAAAATAGCGAAAAATTACGAAACATCTCTAGTACTGGCTGGCTGGCTGGCTGGCTGGGTGTTCACCATTAATTAATTAATTAATTCAAACTCTTTTTAACCTTCGTGAAAGGTTATAATTTCTACAGAAAATAAAGAAGAGATTAAGGGGGACAGTGAGGATATATATATGTACGATATGGGGAGCACGTACGGCCGAAAAGTTGGAGCTGCAGCAGATTGTAGCCTTTTTCAGGGTTCCGAAAAAGCTGAAGAAACATTTGTCTATACTCGTTCTACGTATGGAAAGCAACTTTAATATATATATATATATATATATATTGCGGCTGTGCGACACTGACAAATAGAGATGAGGAAACAGAAAACAAGAGACTGATATGGAAACCAAATCACATGGAAACTTGAAGCATATATATGTGTGTGTGTGTGTGTATTTTTCTGGAAAAAGTGAAACTTAATTTAAGCATGTAAATGCCAAAAATAAAAAAAACGCGGTTTATTTGTTACCTATATATCTTCATATATGGAAGAATAATTTGGCCATGCATATATGTCCATGTCACAAGGTTTACATATAATTAATCTACTATTAGCCACATAAAATAAAAACCATGTAATTGTGATTGTATGAAAAGTGAAAACCTCAATGCTCAGACTGATCAATTGATAACCGAAAGTAGCGGCAACTCCGACCTGACGGCGCCGGAGAAGAGAAACACGACTCTTAGAGAAAGAGAGATCAGAGAGAGAGAGAGAGCTATATGTATATGTATGAGCAAAGAAAAGGGAAACTTTGAATTTCGATCGACTGCATTTTAGGACGAAGAGAGAGAACAAAGCCAAGACGGGATACTGATCATATATATCATCAGCGCTACAAATTAAGCCAAACAGTGGCATTGCACCAAAAAAGAAGAAAAAGTTATAGTTTCGAGAGGAAAATCTGGCTTTGATGCCAGAGATCATGCAGTTACCTGTAACTGCTAAGCACTGATGATCATTGTCTTGTCTCCTCCTTCCTTAGAGCTGAACGCTGAGAAAATGCGAGAAAATCCGAGAAAAGAAAACGAATAGTTTTCCACAACCGAGAGCGCCGCGCGTGGGCTTATACCGGAAATGAAAATGATTACAAGAAGTTGCATTTCGAATTCGCGCCTCATCTCACGTGTCCGTGCGGGCACCACACCACATGCCATTAAAATGACAGATATACCCTTCTCCAAGCAATGATACTGTTGCGGAGAGTAGTTATCTGACGCAGCAGCTGTTTGTGAGCGTGGTTTACGTAACCCAATAGCTGGTCGCCATATTAGCAAATTGTTCACACACACACTCTATATATATATATATATCGCAGAAATTTTCACAGATTAAAATTACAAGTCAATTTAATGATAAATTCGTTTCAAATTGAGAGAGTAATAAAAAGCATCATGTTTAGGAATGATAACGGATTATTCATTTATCTATTTATATATTAATTTGGTAAATATTTAAAATGTCTTTTATATATATATATATCCTTTAAATGAGAGTCAAGAAGGAATATAATATTTACATGTTTTACAAACACGTTTCTAATTTTAAAATAAAAATAAATCATTTTACCATAAATACTCAAATTTGTCTTTAAATTATTTATATAAAATAAATAATTTTGTCTTTGGTATTTGCAACTTCCCCCCATTATTTTTCAAATTTTTATCCAAAAAACATTTGATTGTGCATCACAACATCTTTTCTTAAAATTTAATACAAACCCACGTATGTTTTTATTTAGAATAATTAAGATATTGCACAATCAATTCTCCTTACTATTTCGTAAACTCACCTGAAATTAAGAAGCAACCTCACTTTTGATGCAGCATAACAAAGATGGTAACTATGACAAGCCAGCAATTGTTAAGTATTTACGTACGACAATTCAGCCAACCGCAACAAAATTAAGCTCCACAACACAATTCAGCCAACTGCAACAAAGGAACCGTTCCCTAGCCTGTGTAAGACATTAATTGTTGGATGTTTATAACACAAAGGCTGCTCAATTATCATCTGGGATCAGCACAATAGAGCCGGATGTCTTTCGACTCTCCAGGTCGGCATGCGCCTGCGCCGCCTCAGACAAAGGATACGTATGATTCACACGAACTCTCAACACGCCGGACGCAATGTTAGCGAAGACCTCTCCCGCACAATGCAGCAGCTGGTCTCGGGTTGCAGTGTATTGCATGACGGAAGGCCTCGTCAAGAATAGCGATTTTGCTGCAAGGGCGGATAAAGGAACGGGGTCTGGTAAACCGGAGGATTGCCCGAAGTTCACCATGTATCCACAAGGTTTCAGGCAATCTAATGATCCCTGAAAATGATGCATTCCCAATCAGAGAGGCCGCGACAAGAATATAATGAGAATCTTGGGAATTTAAGCCGAAAACTACTTTAGAGAAAACATCCAAGACAGTACCCATTCAAAAATATGTTCACAATCGGGTTGTTTTTTTTAATTCTTATAATTTAAAAACAGATTTTGAGATGAGTTATAAGAGGTATGACTGGCGAGCTAGATAGAATTAACGGAGTGGGCCTAGTGGCATTAAAACCCGAATGCTATTTCCCTTCTTTGCTAATTGACAAAGGAAAAGAAAGAGAAGCAACAGAAGAAGAGAGGGCGGGGGGATTCTTGATCTGTTGTTGTTGTTGACTAATACACAGTTTTAACGGGATGTATAATGAATATCAGAATGGCCATTACCCGAAAGGTATGTTTTCCGACAGAATCATAAACAACATCGACACCTTCACCTGATGTTATCTCGTTCACACGGGTCACGAAGTCCTCCTCCTTGTACATAATGACATGATGACATCCATCTTCTTTGGCTTGATCAGCCTTCTCTTTGGTTGAGACAGTTCCAATCACAGTTGCACCAAGAGCATTTGCCCACTGGCACAAGAGAGACCCAACACCACCTGCTGCTGCATGAACAAGAACCTTGTGTCCAGGTTCAACCTGTAACACTAACAATAGTCATATCCTACATAATGTCGTGAAAACTAACACGACAAACTTCCCACTACAAATTCTCAATGAAAAGTGATGAGAATAAGGGAGTATTTGTTACAAGTTGTCCATCCCGGACCATCCACCTGAATCCTGAATATTCTGGAACAGAACGTAGGACAATGGATCACAAAAGAGATGGTAAAGATTAATACGGCAGGATCCCTTAATCGGACTTCCTAGTGACAACTTAAACAAAAAAGAATCATCACTCTAAAATTAAAAATTGCTGAATCTGTGTTCATGTGTATAAAAAGGAATCCTCATTTCAAGTCATGCAGAATCTAATCATGTAGACAAACCCTGCCATGTCATTGCCATCTCAATCATTACATGCCACCTCCATTATGTCATCATAGTAGTGGTCCACGTGTTAGCTTTTGATTGTAATACATAGTAAAACTGTGCATATAACCTAACTAATCAAAAGGAAAATCTCTCTCTCAATAATGTAAATGTTAATATAGAAGGAATACCCAAGTGCCTTATCATCCACAGACATTATGGCATCTGAACAGTGCCCATAAGAGGCGGAGAACAACCCTGATCATCATAAAATGTATGGTGGCTATTACAGGAATCTAGCATTTAATGGCTCACTAGCTTAGAGCCTAGGTCCCCAAAATGCACCTTACAGATGTGAGTTGCTAGTATGACCATTCAATCATTAGAACGTGGTATTGCAATTAACTAATTGTGTACCTACCTTGCAGCAGCAAGGTTTATCAAGGACAAACCTTATTCATTAATAAATCTAAAATCTTATTCAGTCGCCTTTCTTATCCTGGATAGAAATTCAGTGATTTTGATTTACTAACGTTCCTTGATATTGAAGCACTTACTCTGTGCCCAAGCGTGTTTGAGAGAGAGAGAGAGGCTCGGGTTGTCTTCATCCTTGCATTGCAAAAGCAGGATACAGAGAAGCCATGGGAAATGCCCCAAAAGATGTTGCAATTTAGAACAACTAAGATATTGCAAATTAAACATACTTCAAAATCCGATTAGTATAATTAGGATATTGCAAATTATGAGTTGTTTTAACTGGCCAAAATCTAGATAACTCCAAGTGGAAAAATAAGGTACCTTAAAGCAACTGCGAACTAGGAACTGAGCAGTCATTCCTTTAAGCAAGACAGATGCTGCTACGACTGGACCAATGGAGGGAGGAACAGGTATTACTTTGTTGGCCGGAAGGATTTGCTCCTCAGCATATGATCCCATTGGAAGACCAGCATAACCCACCACATCTCCAACTTTTCTACCAGTTAGCCCGGGACCGACTGCAGTCACCACACCCACTGCCTCCATACCTGCATTTGAAAAATGAATTCCTGAATAACACATCCTTAACAAGCCCTGACATAGCAGCAGAATATACTGGTAAAACTTCTTATATGCTAATGATGACGCAAAGCCATTCCACAGGAATGTTGTGCTTCTATAGCATCGCAAAGGTGATCAGAGTCATTTCTAATTTGAGCTTTAATATATTATTTGTCAGTAATATAAGAGACAAGGCTAAACCTGGAGTAAAGGGCATTGTGAATGCCTTATAAACTCCCTTCCGGTAGTAGATGTCAATGAAATTGAGCCCAATGGCCTTGTTTTTCACTCTGATCTCACCCTCCTTCGGCTCTCCTATTTCCACATCTTCCCACTTCATAACCTGTTGACATGTTGATTTTCAATTGAATAAGCATGGCACAAATAGTCACGAACAAGACACTCAAACAACACAAAGCTTTGTACATCTGACCACGGCAACAGCCACAGTTGTTGCTTTTCCAGCAATGTAAATATGTAATTGATGAAAAATGAAATCTACAAGTTCAATTTTCTATTCAAGCAAATCAATACCGAATGGATCTGCACATCTAAGAATGTGAACTCACACACAGATACTAATCATGCAAGAAACTGTATCAGTGTGAAATGAGTCAAAACTGTATCAATCAGCAACTTCCAGAAATTGGCTATGTTCTCTCCGGCCAACAGCCTTCCTTTGAGCAAGTCAAAATACAGAAAACAACTACGCATAGGACAGTTGGAAATTCAATATAAACCCAAAAACAAATAGGGAAAAGATAGCAAACTGAAATCGGATGTAAAATTAATCAGTCTATGAGGTCCAGAATCAAATAGTTAAAAGCTGTAAGTCTGTTAATTTGTCAAACCATTTGAAATATGACCGAGAACGAGGAGCTAGGTAATCCTAAGAATTTCCCCATCAAAGAACAGTGCAAGGAAGATGAAACGCCGCATAAGAAAATCAATCCATAACAGAGCAGAAACCAGAGACTCAAATTTTTGGGAAGATTAGCAAGTCCTCAGTAGATACACTGTTGATTAATTCCTAATTGACACGACCAATACGGATAAATCAAGATTTTTTTCCCGAAACACTTAGACTAGAAAACTTTGAAAGCATGGCAAGTTATTTCAAAGAGAAAGAGAGAGACCTCGGGGCCACCAAGTTCGTGAACCCTAATTGCTTTGACCATGGTTGGTGGTACCGGAGGAGAGGCTGCTCGCACGGACTGAAAGTTAGGGTTGTTGTTAGCGGCGGCGGAGGAGGAGGAGGCGGCGCTTTTGATCGGCGGTTGAAATGACAAATTGGCACGGCGAAGACCAGAGACAAATGGGTTAATAAGTGGAACTGGAAGGAATCGTAAGCTGGGGTGGTGATAGCGATAATGCAGACGATGGCGTGGTGGTTGTCGTAAGGTGAAATGACCCATTTTAGTCAAATTACAATGTTAGCTCAACTCAATGAATGGGGATTGGGAAATTGGAAATTGGAAATTGGAAATTGGAAATGTGAGAGTGGCACTAGTGATGTAATGAGATTGGGAAATTGTTCTTTTATATCCTATCCTGTTTAAAGGGAGAATTCTATTTTATTTATGATTAAAAAAAGGCTTGTTGGGCTTGGTCTTGGTCTTGGTGAAATTCCAAGGATTAAAGAATTGAACAACATGTGATCTTGATCTAAGATGTAAATTGATTCATAAAAGTGTTTGATTAAAGAATTTCTTAGTTTTAAATCAGCATCTCAAACTCAAAAGAATATTGTAGCAACTTCGTGGAAACTTAACAAAAAACTATTAAAATAGCCGAACGTATTTTAATTAATATTTCTTGTCCCTTCTCATGGTCTCAACTTTATCGTCTTAAATTCTCCATTATTTTTTATTTACCATCTATACACCAAGGCAAGAGCTGCTGCACACATCTGAAAGGTTGGTTGCACTTGCTCTTCAACCAAAATTAACTCAGAAAAAAATCAATTTCTTATTAGGGTAATTTGGTATAATTTTTTAGGATAACAGTTCAAATAATTCACCAAAAAATTGTAAAGAATATGATAAAAATTTAGAAAAATATATTCTAATCGACAGGAATAAAAATGTTAATGATAAAAATGAAACAACTATTAAAAATATTTATATGTTCTCACACAATGAAAAAAATTAGATTCAAAACTAATTGATTTATTAGTTGAAAAATGTCTAATTATACATGTTTTAGATTTTTCAAGAGATAACAATTTTAAACATTTTTCTATAATTTATTACATTCAAAATTTATCAAATAGAGAAAAATATAATAGAAAATGACTAGTATATTTAAAAGAATTAAATAATATAATTTTTTATTATTGTACATTATTTAGTTTGAAATCAAGTATAAGTCAATTAATAAATGAAGGGTGTGGAGATTGAAAAAATCTTAGTATCAAACTTAAAAATCACAAAACAAATAATAAACATGTTATAAATATGAACACTTGAGTTGATGCCAATATGAGATTACTTAAAAATATAACAATTGATCAATATTTACAAGAGGAAATAAATAAAGAGAATGATACTAATAAGAATTATTGTTATTATAAAAATAATTTCAAAAAATAATTTGATATTTTATGGTATGAATGAGAAGGTTTATTAAGATAATAATAAAAAAAAACTTAATTGGAATGATTGTTGAGTTTGATTCAATAACATAAGAACACCTTAGACGCATTCAAAGTGGATAAATTTATGGCCATTACCTTGATTATAATATACAAAATGAGTTGATAAATATTTTAACATTAGAAATAAAAAATATCATTATTAAAAAAATCAAAAAATTAATATATTTTTCAATTATACTTGATTGTACCCAAGATGCAAATCATCAAGAACAATGTTTTTTATATTAAGATATGTAGATATTTCAACAAATTTGATAAAAATAAAGAGTATTTTATAATTTTTTAAAAAATGGATGATATTTTTTATTAAGGTATTTTTAATGTACTCATAAGTAAAATAAAAAATTTTAAACTTGATATAAATAATATGAGAGGATAAAGATATGATAATAGATCTAATATAAAAGATAAATAATAAGGTGTGCAAAAAAAAATATTAGATATAAATTCTAGAGAATTTTATATACTATATGGTTGTCACAATTTTAATTTAATTTTTTGTAATATAGCTAATTCATGTGCTAATGCTTTCTAAAATTAAAATTAATAAAATTTTATTTACGTTTAACTATGTCACAAAAAAAAATAATTAATTTGGCTATATTATCAATTAAACAACTTACTTTTAAACTAGAATATAAAAAATTAATTAATAATTTTGCATATCAAAAAATAAATTTTTAATAAATTCTTTTTATTTTTTAAAGAACCCCTAAATTATTAATGGGCTAGGCCCCCAACCCCCTGAGCCCGGCCCTGCTTTGATACGTATATCATTTTGGAAGCTGAAGCTGCTAGTTAATTATACGAAGATCAAAGCAATGGCTCATAGTTAACCAAGGATCTGTAGGTCGCTCCAGGCTTCCAGTCATCTGGGATCACATTCGTCGCCACCAAGCTCCGCCCCGAGTACTGCGACTTCAGTCGAATCGATAATGGCGGTTTCAGTCCCTACTGGCATCCAGCTTCCAAACTGCTCCCGATGACTGCTGCATCGATCGCCTGCCATTCGTCTGTTCTTCGTCCTGACTCTTCTGCTTCTTTTAGATCAGCACCGCCCAGATCTCCATCTCCGTCTTCAAACTCCACCGCCACGGCGAATTAGTTAGGGTTTGACCCTGCATCCACATGGAACTCTATCTTCTTCCCTGCGTAATCGCACGCAACCCTACAGGAAAATTTTCATTTTCAATGCATAATTCCATATCCAATTCTGTGATTTTGTTAATCTAGCAGGGTTTCTGCAGGTTTGAAAACTCTGTATATACCGTGCATATCTAATGAGCAAAACGCCGGTGTTTCTAAGGTCGTTTTCTTCGCCAGGTTTGGCCATGGTGCCGAAGGAAGTTCCGCTGAGATCAAAATGGGGTGGTGAGACGACGGGATTGGGTAGAGGTCTGTGACCACTCTCACTGGGTTCCCCGAACACGATGGATGTGCCCTACATTTAATCTGTGGCTGTTCATATACAATGGATACAAAAATTTAACTAAATCATACTAGATTAATCTGAGTGTGGTTAGATCGAAAGAATTTGGACCTGGTTACTGCAGGCACCGCATTCCTTGCCGGAGCGCTAGAGAGAAGGGCCAACGGCGGCGACCATGGAATGGAAGAGAACGGCGGCTGCGACACTGTATCTCCGTACCCACATTCTCCTCCTGCATCATGAATTCATCTATAATACACACACACACACACACACACAAACATGTAACATCACTTGATTCACTTGGTGTACTACCACAGTGGCAAAGTGAAGCTTTTATATATTTTATTTTCCAAGTAAATTAAAGCTTCTCATTACCATCGCTTCCAGCTCCGGTGGGGCTGCCATACCATGTAGCTTCTGGCTTTTTTCTTTTTTCTTCTTCTGGCTTTGCTCTCTTGGATTGAGTTCAACGTTCTTTTGATTCTGCTGACTTCATGCACACATTAAAGATTTCTGCGTAAATATTTGTTTCTTTGGTATATATATCTTTGGCTTTTTTAAATCAAGCATTATATTTGAAACCAAACAAAAAATATACGGATTGATCAAATCTGATAACACAAGGGGGAAGGGCAAGACTAACAAGAAAACTGATGAGCAGCCACTAACAACCAACAAGCTGTGTGCTTGAAGAGCACAAGAAGAGATGGGCATAACTTGTGGGCTCTTGAGATTAATAGACATGCACAGGGTTATCGTTAAGGGGAATATTAATCCCTCATTATTCTTGTCTCTTTTTATTATTATTATTATTATTATTATTATTATAATTTTGTCAACCATATTGGTCACTATCACCATATTAAGAGTTGGCTTGGTGATAGACAAGCATAAATTGGTGGTTTCTTATGAATAGGATTCAAATTTTTATGCCATCAATTATGAATTTTTAGATGTATATAATTTGTGAATTATTAATGTACTATCCAAAGATTTAGGTTGCGTTCTCTTTACCTTTTAATTTTTAATTTTAAGTTTTGAATTTATTTTTAATTTTTTGTTTTGATAGTCTATTTTTAAAAAATTAAAAGCACACCCATGTTTTGTAACTAATTATGTTTAAAAGTTAACATACGTAAATTATTTGGATTTCTGATTAAAGTCAAACATGAATGAATTTTTTAAATTTATTATATTTAGTTGTTAATTTTGCTGGCAAATTTATATTATCGTTGCTAAGGGACACTTGGTATATGAGAAAATTTTAAATTCTTGAAAATGTTAGGATGAGAATCTATATTTTCATATTTGGTATAACTTTTTTAAAAAAGAATTTTGAAAAAATAGTATTTTTTAAATTTACTTTTAATCAATTTTATCACAAAAAGATTTTCATGAAAATTAAGAATCTTGGATTCTCATGAATTAAGGAAAGTTTTTCACAAATAAAAAAACTAAAATACCATTTATCATTTTATAACCTCGAGGAAAATTAATTTAATAAAAAAATTCAAAATGTTATATAGCGACGGAATTTTCCGTCGCTAAAAAAAAAGAATTTTTTTTTTAAAAATTGCGACGGATATTTCCGTCGCAGAATTTAAAAAAAAATTAAAAAAATCCTTATTTTTAAATTAACGACGGATATTTTCGTCGCAGAATTTAAAAAAAATTAAAAAAATCCTTATTTTTAAATTAGCGACGGAATATTCCGTCGCTATATTTTAAATATTTTTTTTTAAAAAATAATAGTGACGGAATTTTTCGTCGCTAATAAAAAATAATATTAAATTTAAATTTTTTTGAAAAAAATTGCGACGGAAATATTTCGTCGCAAATTTTTTAAAAAAATACACTTAGCGACGGAAATATTTCTGTCGCTAAGACGTCGCTAAAATAGCGACGGATCCGTCGCAAATAGAATTTAACGACGCAGGATTTAGCGACGGAAATTTTCCGTCGCTAAACATATTTTGCGACGAAATTTTTGATTTAGCGACGGAAATATTCCGTCGCTAAATCCCGGAATTCTTGTAGTGCTCATAACTATTTCACCATTATTTTCACCAGAACTTCCTTCTTACTATGCTCCTCACACGTCGTAGCCCTCACAAACATATATATTATGTATATATATACACATATATTTGTAATTAAAGTAGATATTCATACAAACATATATAATTATATATATATACACACACATATATACATAATGTGCAAAAAAATAACATTTTTTTGCCTTTCTAAAGAGATTTTGGATCTCAATATTTTATATACGAGAAGAAATTTATCATTTTCAAACAAAAAATCAAATAAGGATAATTTTTAAAAAATAACATAGATTCCTTGAAATATTGCATTTAAACCAAATATAAATATGCAAAATTCTCAAAAAAGAATACTCAATATAGTCGAAAATATTTAAAGCTAACAAAATATAAAATTGTATAAATCTTAAAAATCAAATATTTTCAAAAATATTCCTAGGAATCATAAATTTTAGAAATTTAAAAACTTTTCTAATACCTAACGTCCTATAAAAATAATCTTTTGTAGTTATTTACAAAATTGCCCATAAAAAATCGTCGCTAATGCCTCAGTTTCTTGTAATTTTGTCCAATTAGACATAATATTTAGACAGAATCTTACATGATCAAGCGTCAATTCTTAGCTCTTTTTTTTCATAAAATTATTTAATTTCATACATCAAGTTAAAGTATAAATTGAATTTTAATATTAAATTAAATATTTTCCGTAGAAATTACATAAGAGGTAAAATGAGCTTTAGAACTGTTTGGTTGCGCAGTTATATTCGGGCTCAGGCCCGGGCAATAACTTATCAGGCTTGGCCCAGCCCAAAATTGTAAAACATATGTAAATGTGCGTTGGATTATATGCTGGGTTGGCTGCATGTAGGGCTGAGCATAAACTCGGTTAAATTGATTAAATCGAACTGAATTGATCGGTTCGGTTCGGTTAGCCAATGTGAGTGATTCAGGTTCATTTAATATTTCATAAAGATTTCGGTTAATCGGTTTGGTTCGAGTATTTAGACAAAAATGCTCACAAAACCAAACCGACCGATTCGGGTAGCGGCACTACCTCCAACCAAGTTCATGTTCTGTGACTTCTGTCCATTGCCTTTCTTCTTCGTTCTTGCGCAGGCGCAGCACACTCGAGAGACTACCTCACTCGAGTCACCCCCCAACCCATTGTCAACCTTCATTTTGTCTTCGACTCGTCGGCTTCTCCCTCACCTAGCCCTCCTGCACCCGATAACCCGAGACCCAGCCCCCCTCCACTCGTGGTCGAAGCATCGACCCTAGCCCCAGGTCATCGATGGTTAACCCTTACCTCGTCGTCGCCTTTAGACCCAAGCGCCTTTACCGTCGACGACGGCTTCTCCCCCACCCAACACCCAGCCCCCCCTGCACCTAATAGTCCAAGACCCAACCCACCCCTCACCCCGTCGAACGCGACGACAAACTCTAAGCCATTTCACCCTCCTCAGTCCTCACTTCACCATTAACGATCTTGTGGGTATCACCATCATCGATTTGAGAAGGTAATACAATTTTAACAACTTAATCGTCGTGTGGTTTTGATTGTCATGTTCGATCTGGTGGGTTTCCCTTGCTGTTTGTTTAATCTTTCAATGCGCTTTGCTAATTCGTTGTTTAACTTGTTTCTGTTTTGTGATTTGGTTCGTTGTTTACTTGTTATTGTTTTGTGTTTTGTGATTTGATTCTGTTTCAGTGTTTTGTGATTTGCTGTTTGTTTAACCTATAGATACCTTCGATGTTTCTATTGTCTTTCTTCCATGATTTGCTGTTTGATTTACTGCTGCTTATTTGTTTAACTTTGAGCAATTAAGTTTTCCTTGGCGTATGCTCTTTGGAAAAGGAATTTGAATTTGGTTTCTTAGTGTAGTAGGAATTCAATAATCCACTGTAATTGTCATGAGTCAAAATCAAAAATCATCTCATGGTTTCTGTTTTGTTAGTTTTTAGTGTTTGGTGTTGCTGATGATAAGGGGTTAGAAATCAAGTTGTATTTGAAATTGATTTGGAGGTAAATTAAATTAATATATCAGGATGTCAAGGAATTGAATCAAGATGTATTCGGTTAGATCTTTGGGCTGTTTTTTGATTTAATTTCTAGTTTGGTTAGTTTAAAGGTCAAATCGATTAATTTAGTTCGATTTTTGGGCTATTTTTCTGGTTCGGTTAATTCAAAGTTTAAGTTGGTTATTTCGATTTCAGTTATTTTGGTTAGTGTATCAAGTTGGTTAGGTTCAGTTATTTTCAATGGAACGATTCGATTCGCTTATGTAAAATGAGACAGTTCGATTCGGTTATAATCGAATGCACACCCGTAACATGCGGAACCCAAATTTCTAAAAACTACAATCAATTTCAATTTTGGAATATAAGATATTGAACTGGGAAACTGGGCCCAAGAGATTGACCCCAATTTGTATGTATAAGTCCAATACAAAATTATGTTTAAATATGCCCTAAGAAATGTACATCTCGGAAATGTTAGTTATTGTCCTTAAATTAAACAACAATAAATATTCATTGACAATAAAATACATTTAGTGAATTCTGGAACTCATGTGATGTATCAAATTCTGATTGACTTACTAAATATTAAAGTTAAATACTATAGACTAAATATTAAATATTAAATTTAACCAATCACTTACTAACACGCATATGGGTCTGGGTTTCTCAAATTTTGTCCTAACGTTATCTATAATATGCATTGCAGTCTAAAAATTGTGTTTGTGGTTTATGTTGTTTGTTGATTGGATGGTGGGAAAAGGTAGAGAATAAGTGCACGTTACACTAGTGATCGTGTGAGGTTGTGTTCTAATAATTAATTAATAGTAATTTAGTATTACTATTTAAGTCAACTTGAACATATATGGTGGTCTAATTAATTAACTCTCAATCTTTACGTTAATGGCGTATGTGTTTTGAATACCACTCAATTCAATGTATGCTGCGGTGTGGTGGGGAAGTGAAGGAGTTAACTAGATTAGGACCCAATGTTTCAACACCACGTGCTAATTTAATATTTTGTTACAAATATAGAATTTTAGAGATGTTGAAAAAAGTAGCCACACATAATTAATTAATTCAAAATTATATGATAGTATAGACGAGTAAAAGTTTGACATTTCTCTATGAAGAAATCCAAAATTGCAATAATAATTATCTCCAACGCAGGCTCCTGTTCTTTTGGCAGCGCAGAAGCTGACTTAATTAGTTGACTTTACCATATATAGCATATTCAAAGTTGAATCTATATATAGTTTATACTTTACAATTTTATATATATGGTTAATTAATGAAGGGATCATGGGACAATACTTTTTTTAAGTATCGTTTAGTTCAATTATTATTTACCTAGCGTCTAGGGACATAGTCCAAGAATAAAAAAAACGTGTAAATGATCTTGTCGAGGTATTGCTCAATGAATTCTTGGTCATAATCCCATGTTCGAGCCTTGGTCATAACAGAACACATCTATGATTTACTTCTCTAGAACTATGAGACTGATGTATAGGAGGCGCTCGTGATGATGCATAAAAAAAAAAAAAATTATTACTCAACTAATTAAGCCCACATGGCTACCTACTTATAAAATTAGAAGATACAATTATTGTGATTTTTTATTCTGAAAATGTTCACAACGAGCATATAATACTGCAGATCGATCTCTGACAGTCAACTCTTGCAGCTAGCTTAATTAATTAATCTGAAGTTCCTTCTCGTCTCAACCTTTCTTTCTTTCTTTCTTTCATCCTGTGTTGTATATATGTGTAATTAAGGGCGAATTTGATTAGAAGAGAGCAAGCTAGCTAGGCATGGCAGTGGGAATAGCCATAGCAAGTGAAGGCGTGGAGTACAATGGCAGGATCACAAGATTTGTTGTGTTGTCTTGCATGATGGCCGCCATGGGAGGAGTCATCTTCGGCTACGACATTGGAATTTCAGGTCTTTCTCTCTCTTTCTCTTCTCTCTCTCCTTGATTAATTTCTGCGACTCATTTGAATTGAATGATCGATATACACTCACTAATGGGGCATGTAATTATAAATAATTAAAATTGTGAAGGTGGAGTGACGTCGATGGCCCCGTTTCTGAAGAAATTCTTCCCGAAGGTGTACAAGAAGATGGAAGACGACGCCAACGTCAGCAACTACTGCAAGTTCGACAGCCAGCTCTTAACCTCCTTCACGTCCTCCCTCTACGTCGCCGGCCTATTCGCTTCCTTCTTCGCCTCGTCGGTGACCAAAGCCTTGGGCAGGAAACCCTCCATAATCATTGGGGGAGCCGCTTTCCTCGCCGGTTCTGCCCTCGGCGGGGCTGCTGTAAGCGTCCTCATGCTCATCTTCGGCCGCATCCTGCTGGGTATTGGAGTCGGCTTCGCAAACTAGGTTCTTAATTCTTATTACTTTTATATATATATATATATTGTTAATTGAGTGATATTAAAGGTGGTTAAAAACTTAAAATCAACAGAGCTGTGCCCTCTCTCAAATCTTGCTACTTTGTCTGAGAGCTTCACACAAGGAGGTTTACTGAGAGGAGTTAAAAAGACAAAAATACTCTTTATACAAATATAAATTTATCTCTTTATCGGCAATCATCTCTCTCCTCTCCCTTTTTCATGATTATTATCTCTAGCACACGTCGTTTCATTGCCTCGTATCGACTTATCATTCTCAATCGTCTAGAAAGAGAATGCAGTGATGATCAACGTGAGGAGATGACAAGTACTGGAGCTTGTTGGAGGTGACGACCATAAAAAATGAGAAGGAGATGAAAAATTACAAGGAAATGAGTAAATTTATATTTAAATAATGAATATTTTTATCTTTTTGAACCTTTTCAATAAATTTTTTTGTGAAATTCTCGAATAAAGTAGCATTAACCCTCTTAAATTCCTGCATCGAGCTGTTAAAATCAGATTTCTAACTGACTTGATTAATCATCGTTAGTTATGTTTGATTTTTTATTATTTTAAAATTATAAATAGAATATAATAATAAATATGCATTATATATAATTAATCAATGCCCGCCATTGCTTTCAAATAAACCAAAACATATAATTATTTTCAAAAATAAATTATGTAAATTACACTTAACCGAATTTTCTTGACCTTTTCAACCAAAATTGATTCTTTAAAAATTTTGATTAATTCAATTTTGTCACATATACATTTACCAAACCCTCGCCGATGTGGCTATACTGGCTTCCAGTCAGTGCCATTGTATCTTTCAGAAATGGCTCCGGCGAGACACCGAGGAGCGATCAACAATGGCTTCCAGTTGAGCGTCGGGATCGGCGTTCTCTCGGCGAATCTCATCAATTACGGCACTGAAAAGATAAAGGGCGGGTGGGGCTGGAGAATCTCCCTTGCCATGGCGGCTCTGCCAGCTTCAATCCTAACCCTAGGAGCCCTCTTCCTCCCGGAAACGCCCAACAGCCTGATCCAACGCAGCTCCGATCACCGGAAGGCCAAGCTGATGCTGCAAAGAATCCGAGGCACGGAAGATGTGCAGGCAGAGTTCGACGATCTGATAAAAGCAAGCGAAACATCGAAAACCATCAAGCATCCGTTCAAGAGGATTATGCAAAGAAAGTACAGGCCTCAACTGGTTATGGCTGTAGCTATACCGCTCTTTCAACAAGTCACCGGAATCAACGTCATCGCCTTCTATGCTCCTCTTCTCTTCCGAACCATCGGCCTAGGTTTGATTTTTCAACTTCCAGTGCTAGCTCCCCATTCATTAAGATTTCTTACAATGAGATTAACACTACTCAAATCCAAGATAAGGAAAAGATATTTGTTCCGTCCAGGCTTGCCGACTAGTTATGCTGAGAGGGTGAATTGTCATTTAAATAACGATTTTTTTTAACGAATTCAGTGGCCGAATTAATTGGCCGAGAGGGTGAATTGTTTTTAGTGTTTGTTGAAAGCCAGCAATGGTGAAAAGGGTAATTTACCCCATTGCTGGCGAATTTGTTAGGAATAAATACCATTATTATACCAAAAATTCAGAGATGAATACTGAAGATTGAGAAAACTAAACTAGTTAGATAAATCTAATCAACTAAGATAATAATAATTTAAATGATAAATTTTATTAATTTAAATGATAAATTTTATTAATTTAGATTATCATCTACAGGTGTAAGCGCTTCTCTAATGTCATCGGTTGTCACCGGAATTGTGGGTTGCAGCTCAACTTTCATATCAATGTTCATAGTAGACAAGCTTGGAAGAAGAGCTCTCCTCATAATTGGGGGAATCCAAATGCTGATTTCACAAGTACTGGTTGGAGGGCTATTGACAGCTCAGCTGGGTGACCATGGAGGAGTGAGCAAAGGGTATGCCATTGTGGTTTTGATTTTGATTTCAATTTATGTTGCAGGGTTTGGGTGGTCATGGGGGCCATTGGGGTGGCTGATCCCAAGTGAAATTTTCCCTTTGGAGATTCGATCGGCAGGGCAGAGTATCAATGTGGCTGTGAACTTTCTCTTCACCTTCATTGTTGCTCAGACCTTTCTGGCCATGCTCTGCCACTTCAAGGCTGGGATCTTCTTCTTCTTTGGAGGGTGGGTTGTGGTGATGACTGTGTTTGTTTACTTGTTATTGCCTGAGACTAAGAATGTGCCTATTGAGGTGATGGATAGAGTGTGGAGGGAACACTGGTTTTGGAAGAGAATTGTGGGGGAAGAGTCCGAAGTGAATGGAAAAGAGGAAACATGAACTGATAAATCAATCCATTGTTTGTTGTTTAGCTGATGATTAAGCAAGCTAGATTTGGATTCCAAAGTCATTGTATGTTACTGGAAGACGAAACAATTGTTACATCTTTATCTAGCTTCATTTTTCATTTTTTAGGTGTACATAATCAGCCAAAATGATAAACTAAAAGCAAACGCTCCACTAGCTCAAGAAATCTTCACTTTGAAGTTTAAGTATTGTCCAAAAGCTTGGGCCAGTTGCTGCTTTTAAAGATAAAAAAAAATTATCCTTAGAAAAAGAATTTATGTTTTTTGAAGTATAAATAAGAATTATTTATCAAAATGAAAAAGGATAAAAAAGAATTGAAAACTGTTCATTATACAATTTCGGTTTGGAAATTATGGCTTCTAATGGATACCAGTGTTTGAAAGCACTGTGACAGTATTTTCTTTTTTTTGTTAATATGACTTTGTTTTTACTGCTTTTTTAATTTAAAAAAAAAATTGTTGGGTAAAGGAAGATGGTGACAGATAGAGACTTAGTGCAAATTTGGGTTTTGATTTAGTTGATAAAATTTGTCTACACCTCATTAGGCGGGCATGAAACTAAACATAGATATTAGAATAATTTGAAATTGACAGTAGAAAACAACAAATGTTTTGGAGTATACTAGGGGGAAGAAAGTTGGGAATTGAGCAAGAAAAAACAATAGAGGATTACATCATTCCTGCTCCCTTTTGCTCACTTTAAATTCTTCACCCCACAAATCTCTTCCAAACCCATTGTTCCCTCCACAGCCTATCCATCTGTTCAATCGGCACATTCTTAGTCTCAGGCAGAAGCAAGTAAACAAACACAGTCATCACCACAACCCATCCTCCAAAGAAGAAGCAAATCCTAGCCTTGAACGTGGCAGATCATGGCCAGGAACGTTTGGCCAACGAGGAAAGTGAAGAGAAAGTTCACTGCCACGTTATTGCTTCGCCCGGCTGATCGTAATTCTAGTGGGAAAATTTCACTTGGAATCAGCCATCCCAATGGACCCCATGAACAGCCAAAGGCAGCACCGTAGATGTAGATCTGAATTAGTACCACAAAAGCATAGCCTTCGCTCACTCCTCCGTAATCCCCCAGCTGAGCTGCTAGTATGCGTCCAATCATCATTTGTGTGACAAATAACAGTGTTCCCCCAGCTAACAGAAGAACTCTCCGGCCAAGTTCTCCACTGTCAGCATTGATATGAAGGTCGAGGTAACGCCCACAATACCGATCACAACTGCTGAAAGGAGAGATGCACTTTCCCCTAATCCAATAGTTTGGAAAAGAACAGGGGCATAGAAGGCAATTTCAGTGATCCCCCCAACTTGTTGGAAGAATGGCATGGCATTTGACATGACCAGTTGCCGGCCTATACTTCCTCTATATGATTTTCCTGAACGGGTTTTTGATGGTTTTGGATATTTCATTTACTCTTATGAGATCGTAGAGTTCAGCTTGGACATCATCAGTGCCTCTGATTCGTTGCAGCATCAGCTTTGCCTTTTGGTGATCGCTGCTTTGCTGGATTAGGCTGTTGGGTGTTTCTGGGAGGAAAAGGGCTCCTAGATCTAGAATTGAAGCGGGGAATGCTGCCATGGCAAGGGAGATCCTCCATCCCCATCTGCGTTTGATCTTTTTTGTGCCATAGTTGATCAGATTTGCTGACAAGACCCCAAGAGAAATACTGAGCTGGAAGCCATTGTTGAATGCTCCTGTCTCGTGGCAGAGACATTTCTTAAAAATATTGTGGCCTTGACTGCAAAATCATCAAGCATGATGAACATTTTATGGATTGCCTGTGGTACTAGGATGAACTAGTAGATTCTTTACCCAATTTGCAAAGCCAACTCCTATTCCAAGCCAGATATGGCCTAGTATTAGCATGTAGACACTGATAGCTGCACCACTGAGGGCTGCAGCAGCAAGGAATGAGAGTCCTCCAGTAAGAATCGATGGCTTATGCCCAAAGGCCCGGGTGACTGATGAGGCCAAGAAGGAAGTGATGAGGCCGGCCACATAGAGGCAGGATGTGAATGAAGTCAATAACTGGCTGTCAAATCTGCAGTAGTTGCTGATCTTGGTGTCCTGTTTCATCTTAGTATACACCTCTGGGAAGAATTTCTCGAGGAATGGCTCCATGGAGGTTACTCCACCTTCACATTTTCCATTTTATTTTCATCAAATTGTTTCATTGTTCTCATATTATTCAAAATAACATTTAGTAATAACAGAAGCGATGAAAAATCTTTAGCCATTTAGCAATATAAGTAATTATCCTTTGCCGAATGAAGTTGATTGTTCTAGTAGATAAGAAGGCCAAAAGTGAAGGTTTATAGTTAAAGAGAAACTTGAAATTCCAGTGTCATAATCAAAGATAACTCCTCCCATGGCTGCTATCATACAAGACAATACAACAAATGAAGTCATTCTGCCATTGTAGCTCCCACCTTGTCTTGCTATTGCCATTCCTGCTGCCATGGTTCTTTCTCAGTGTCTATGTGGTCACCAAATATTGGCAGTTAAGGCAGGTAAAAAGATAAGAAATCAATTTCTTTGTCTTTTTCTTTTCTGCAGCAATATGTTCCATGTGCAACATATTCAAGAAGTAAGGTTCAACCGGTAGGCTGAGAAAATGAACTTTTACTATGTTTGGGTTATCAAAATATCCCAGAAACCAGAAAATATTTGTTGGACTTGAATCTTTGACAACTGTATGCACCTAGAAGTACCATGTTTGGTCTATCCATTTTGCCTCAATTCTTATCATTGCTGCTACCTGTCCTCTTTTTTGAATTCAAAACATATTGTTGTCATGCTCATATTTCATTAACGACAAAGTGTTTAGCCTAATTGCTTTTCCATTTTTTTGTCTTTTATATTTTCTCTTTCCCCTGGCTTTGTATTCTCGATCATTATACTTGCTGCAACGTTGAGTATTATGAGAGAAAATTAGTTATTCCATGAGGGACTTGTGTACAGAGAGAGTGAAAAACGAAAGCATTCTAATCCCCCCTAATTCATGGTGGACGACTTTCATCTAGTGCAGTACCCCATGAATTTTTTCTTCTTTCTAGATAGGAGATTTCTTTCTAGCATGATGATTTATTATTTGTCTGCAAACGAGTTGTTCAATATGAATTTGTTGTACGTATCTGGGTTTCAAATGAATTGCATAATTTTGTTCTAATGCATAAAATTACGAATTTGATCATGATTAGGTCTGGTCAAGGTTCATAAGCATGAGCATTCCTAGCTGCTATGGATTTTTACCCCATTCATCAACAAGGCTGACATAGAGTTTCCCGAACAGATTGGAAATGAGCGCAACAAGAAACTGATAGAAGTTTAAAGCCCACATATATGATCTAAAACAACATGGTTATATAAATTGAAACTGAAATTTGAGCTTGCTAGTTATATCTGCAGAAAAAGAAGTTTGAGCTTAGTTGGGTATAAAGCTAAATTTATATATTAAAACTATTTGATCTTAGAATAGGATACATTATTGCTGGAAGTAAAAAATTAAGGAAATGACAATTATTGCTCATCGTTTTTGCTCACTTCATACTCTTCCCCCACGATTCTCTTCCAGAACCAATGTTCCCTCCACACTCTATCCATCACTTCAATTGGCACATTCTTAGTCTCAGGCAAGAACAAGTAAACAAACACAGTCATCACCACAACCCACCCTCCAAAGAAGAAGAAAATCCCAGCCTTGAAGTGGCAGAGCATGGCCAAAAAAGTTTGAGCAACAATGAAAGTGAAGAGAAAGTTCACTGCCACATTGATACTCTGCCCGGCTGATCGAATCTCCAGCGGGAAAATTTCACTTGGAATCAGCCACCCCAATGGCCCCCATGACCAGCCAAACCCTGCAACATAAACTGAAATCAAAACCAGAACCACAATGGCATACCCTTTGCTCACTCCTCCATGGTCACCCAGCTGAGCTGCCAATAACCCTCCAACTAGAGCTTGTGAGATCACCATTTGGATTCCCCCAGCCATAAGAAGTACCCTTCTTCCAAGCTTGTCTACTATCAACATTGATATGAAGGTTGAGCTTGTTCCTACAACTCCGGTGACAACCGATGACATCAGAGATGCGCTTTCACCTGTTGACGATATTCCAAATTAATTAGGAGTGATCATTTAAATTTCTATTATTTTAGTCGATTAGATTTATCTAGCTAGTCTAGTTATTTCTCAATCTCCAGTAGCATTTTTTCTCCGCTTTTTGGTAGATTTTTTCTTGGATTGGAGTAGAGTTTATCTCCATATAAACAACCTTAATAAATAGGCTGCTAGTATTGACAGTTGAAAAGCACACCTAGGCCGAAGGTTCGGAAGAGAAGAGGACAATAGAAGGCAATGACATTGATCCCTGTAACCTGTTGAAAGAATGGTATGGCTATTGCCATGACTAGTTGAGGCCTGTATTTCCTTTGCAAGATTTTCTTGAATGGGTGCTTGATGGTTTTCGATATTTCGCTTGCTTTTATGAGATCATCAAACTCTGCTTGCACATCTTCTGTGCCCCGGATTCTTTGCAGCATCAGCTTGGCCTTTTCATGATCCTTGCTGAGTTGAATTAGGCTGTTAGGTGTTTCCGGGAGGAAAAGGGCACCTAGAGTTAGGATTGAAGCCGGGAGAGCTGCCATGGCCAGGGAGATTCTCCATCCCCACCCGGCTTTTATCTTCTCGGTGCCATAGTTGATAAGGTTTGCTAACAAAGCCCCAATTCCAACACTGAATTGGAAGCCATTATTTATTGCTCCTCTGTATCTTGGCGGAGCCATCTCAGATAGGTACAATGGCACTGACTGAAACAGCATACAGGAAGACATCTATTCTGTTTTAGAACCAAAACTAAAAGACAAAATAAAGGGAAACAATAATTATAGTTGAACAAATACCTGGTTTGCAAAGCCAACTCCAATTCCAAGCAAGATGCGGCCAAATATGAGCATGAGCACGTTAAAAGCTGCGCCTCCAAGCGCTGCCCCGGCGAGGAATGCAGCTCCCCCAATGAGTATTGATGGCTTCCGGCCTAAGGCCTTGGTGATCGACGAGGCGAAGAAGGAAGCAATGAGGCCAGCCACATAGAGGGAAGATGTGAATGAAGTTAGCAGTTGGCTGTCAAATTTGCAGTAGTTACTGATCTTGGTGTCCTCTTCCATCTTCTTGTACACCGCTGGGAAGAATTTCTTCAGAAATGATGCCATGGAGGTCACTCCACCTTCACAATTTTACTTCACAGTTATACTCTGGATAACACCATGAACAATAACAATCAAAGATTTAAAAACAGAACCAAAATGAAGAAGGGTTTTAGACCTGAAATTCCAATGTCATAGCCAAAGATGACTCCTCCCATGGCAGCCATCATGCAAGATAGCACTACAAATGATGTCATCCTGCCATTGTACTGTTTCCCACCTTGGCTTTCAATTGCTATTCCCACTGCCATGGCTTCTTCCACCAAGCTCTCTCCTCCTTCGCACAGAAAGAGAGAGAGAGATAGCCTGGGAATGGTAAGCGTGGAGAGAGGAGTCAAACTTGACTGCTAGAGATCAGCATCAAAGGGTCCATAGTCAGTTGTCCGACACTCATACGAGAATATCATAAGATTTCTTCCAAGACTTTTTTAAGTGGCATGTGGGGTGGAACATTTGAGTTGTATTCTTTGTAGTTTTTGTTGGCTTCATTGTCAATCACATATATCCCATCTATTTAATAATTGAATTAGGCAAGATATATTTATGTTGTACTTGGTTAGGAAAGATACTGGTTACCCAACATACCTTGAAAAATAGGATCCCCACAAAGAGCTTTTTTTGGCAGATTTGCTTTAATTTGAACTAATGATACTATCCATTAAACAAATCCCACAATTCTTGTCTTCTTGTTGGTTTAGGGAAATTATATAAATAGTCATTAAATTTTATATTAAAATACAAAAATATCATTAAATTTTAATTTATAGTCAAAAAATCATTGAATTTCAATTTACTATTAATTTCATAACTACTTTTAATTGTTATTAAAAAAATTAACTAAATACTAATATTTTTGTTTTTAATGCAAAGTTTAGTGATTTTTTTTGTATTTTAGTGTAAAATTTAATCTTTTTTTTATATTTTTATATAAAATTCAGTGATTACTTGTGTTGTTTAGCCATTCGTGTTATTAGTCATGTAAACAGCAAAAAAAAAAAAAAAAGATAGAGGGATGAAGGAGAGAGATAAGATTGAAAATATGATAATTTTTAGAGGATGAGATTATAAAATATTTGATCAATAAAATAAATTGATAATAGCATTTCCAGAAAAGTGGAGGGCGGAATTTTTCTTAAACATTATTAAAATAGTGTTTAAACTTGATAAAATTTAAATTATTTAATTTTTAACATCATATAATTAAATAAGTACTTTTAAACTGATTTGACAGCTTATAAGCGGTCAAACGAGTGCCCAACAAGCACAAATGGTGGCTTCTCCTCCTATAATTGCAATGAGAATGGACCCAGCAAGCGCGAAGCAGGAGAGCGATCATCTTTCAGGAGCAATGTGGAGCTTTATGTATATATTTTTTATTTTTTAATAATTAATATTTTATTAAAAAATTAAATATAAAATATTATAATTTTTTTTTAACTTTCTTTCATTATTTTTTAATTTTTAATCATTGTTGCGGTGTCCCCAAATTCTAAAATCTCAAAAAACTCACATATTTATAGAATAAAAAGTTGCTTATTATTGATAAATTTTATTTTTTTAATACTATCAATTTAATGTTTTGTTTTGTTTTTTTCTATAAGGGAATCATGAATGTATAGTTTTTTTACTCTCACTGATTTTCTTAGAGTTTCAAGAGAAATTAGTTTTATTTTTTATTTATTATTACAAGTTATTTGACTTTTTTTTTCTTATTTCTGAGACATTATATTTTAATTAAAAATTTATTATTATTAAGAAATTATTATATTTTGTAGTTGATTGAATTTTAATTTTTTTATTTAATAAAATAATAAAATGTTTATATAAAAAGTGTATTATTTATTTTTTTATAAAAAAATTTAATACTCGAAGGGGTCAACAAATTCTTTCGCCTCCAACACTACTAGGCCGGCTCTGCCCCTCGACATCTTCATGTTTTTATGTGTCTACGTGTTCTCACGATGCCCACATGTTGCTGTCGTACTCTCTACAACTCCTTGCTTGGAATTGGAATTGGAATAAGTTCTGCAGCAATCTTGGTGATCTTCTCTATCTAATGAATGGAGAGTCTGCTTTAAAACCGTCCGCCCTGCATGTCTCCTTCTCTCTGTGGCTATGGCAATGGCAATGGCAATGGCAATGGTGAGGAAAAACCAGATTGGGGAACAGTACAACGGAAGGGTGTGTTGGCTTTTTTGGCTCCCTCCCATATCCCACATCAGTGGGCAGTGGAATGGGAGGGGTCATTTTCTTCTATAAAAGCTCATTTCCCCCCTTTGTATTAAACCATCCCAACAAGTTTGCACTTATTGCACTTGTACCCCTCATATGTGTGTGTATTTTTCTTATTACATACTTTGTATTTTCTCTCTTTGATATTAGTGAAGATTTGGTGGTGTCCGAGGATGTAGGCCATATTGATCGAACCTCGTTAATTTTTTGGTGTTCTGTTTATTTTTATATTCAATAGTTTTTGTCGAGTATTATTTTGGTGCTTTTGATTTTGGAAAAAATTGCCCGATTTTCCCAACAATTTGTATCAGAGCCCAAGGTTCTTAGTATGCTCTGTGGTTGCAGCTGTGTCTGATCTTCCACATCAGAAAAGATTCTCTTGGATTGTTCTGCTTTGATAACTATTGAATATAGAAGATGGCAAAGATGGCTGGCGAAAAGAGTTCAGAACAATCCACATCGGGAGCTTCTTCTTCGTCCACTTGGGCGAGGAATCTGGCGAATACAAGAATTGCAGTGGAGGTGTTTGACGGCTCGGGTCATTTCGGCATATGGTAGTGCGAGATTCTAGACGCTCTCTTTCAACAAGGTCTAGACATCGCTATTGAAGAAAAGAAAAAGATTGGAAGACCATCAATCGATTGGCGTGTGGTACAATTCGATCATGCCTGTCCAGAGAGCAAAAGTATGTATTTTCGAAGGAAAATTCTGCTGGTATACTATGGAAGGCATTGAATGAGAAATTTTTGAAGAAAAGCGGTCAGAATAAGCTCTACATGAAAAAAAGATTATTCCGCTTTACTTATGTTTCTGGTACCACAATAAATGATCATATCACTACCTTTAATCAGTTGGTAGCTGATTTGATGAATTTGGATGAGACATTCAAAGATGAGGATTTGGCTTTGATGCTGTTGGGATCCTTTCCCGAGGAGTTTGAATTCCTTGAAACTACTCTGTTTCATGGGAAGGTTCAGGTGTCTCTTAGTGAAGTTTGTACTGCTTTGTATAGCTATGAGTTGAAAAGGAAAGATAAAAAGGAATCAATGCATGGCGCAACAGAAGCATTGATTGTAAGAGGCCGTTCGCAAAACCAGAAGAAAGGAAGGAGAGGGAGATCTAGTTCGAAACCCAGATCGAACAAAGATGAGTGTGCCTTTTGTCAGGAGAAATGCCACTGGAAGAAGGACTGCCCAAAGTTAAAAGCTAAGGGCAAATCTGACAAAGGGAAAGTTGTCTCAAATGTTGCTGAACTTAACGATGAGAGTTCAGATCTTTCACTAGTTCTTACGTCTTCGACAAGCTATTCTGGTGCTTGGCTTTTGGATTCTGGTTGTAGCTATCATATGTGTTCCAATTGGGACTGGTTCTTTGACTTTCAAGAACTTGATGGAGGAGTTGTTTACACAGCAAACGACACACCTTGTGAAACAACCGGAGTTGGCACAATCCATTTGAGGAATCATGATGGATCGACTAGAATGCTAACAGATGTGAGATATGTGCCGAGTTTGACAAATAATCTCATTTCTGTGGGAACATTGGAGTCCAAGGGATTGAAGGTAACTGCAGAAAATGGAGTTATGAAGATGTTCTCTGGCGTACTTGTAATGTTGAAAGGTATATGAAAGAAGAATAACTTGTATTACTATCAGGGTAATGCAGTTATTGAGACAACAGCAGTAGTAGTTTCCGATGATGACAGGGATATAGAAGTAACCAAATTGTGGCATATGTGTTTGGGACATGCAGGTGAAAAATCTTTGCGAATTTTAGCTAAGCAAGGATTATTGAAAAGCGTCAAGACCTGCAAATTAGACTTTTGTGAGCACTGTGTTAAAAGGAAGCAGACGAGAGTGAAATTTGACACTGCAATCCATGATACCAAGGGTATTTTGGATTATGTTCACTCAGATATGTGGGGACCATCCAAGACAACATCTATGGGAGGTAAACACTACTATGTAACCTTTGTTGATGATTATTCCCGAAGAGTATGGGTGTATTCTTTGAAGAAAAAGGATGAAGTGTTGGGATGTTTCCTTAAATGAAAAAATATGGTAGAAACTCAGACTGACAGAAGGATCAAACGACTCAAAACAGATAATAATAGTGAGTATAGAAATGATCCATTTGATAAGGTCTGTCAAGATGAAGGTATTGTTCGACATTTTACAGTTAAAGATACATCACAACAGAATGTGGTGGCAGAACGCATGAACCGAACGTTGCTGGAAAAAGTTCGGTGTATGTTGTCCAATGCTGGGTTGGGTAGACAATTTTGGGCTGAGGCTGTGACATATGCAAATCATCTCATTAACCAATTGCCATCAACTGCTATTTGTGGAAAAACACCTTTCAAGGTATGGTCTGAAAAATCTGCTAATGATTATAATTCTTTACATGTTTTTGGTTCCACTATATACTATCATGTTAAGGAATCCAAGTTGGATCTAAGAGCAAAGAAAGCATTGTTCATGAGGATTACTTCTGGAATAAAGGGCTATCGGCTCTGGTGTCCAGAATCGAAGAAGATAATATTTAGTAAGGATGTTACCTTTGATGAATTGTCCATGTTGGAAAAGGTAACAAATGAAGTTGTGCAACAGCTTGATGATGCTCCACAGTAGGTGGAGACTACTCCAAAACATATGGAGTTTGAAAGAATGATTGACCCAGCAGTGAGTATCAAATCAGGTGGAGACATTTCTACGGCAAAGGAGTCATCAGATGAAGAAGAGGTTCCGACCCAAGAACCTCCACAACAACAAGAATCAATAGCAACAGGAAGGCCACAACGAGAGATTCGAAAACCTGCTCGTTTTGTTGACTTGGTGGCCTATGCATCCCCAATTATAAATGATGATGTTCCTACCACTTACAATGAAGCTGTCCAAAGTTCAGAAAATGAAAAGTGGAGGAAAGCTATGAATGAAGAAATGCAGTCCCTTCAGAAAAATGTGACATGGAGGCTGGCCAGCTTACCGAAGGAAAAGAAGGCAATTGGATGCAAATGGGTATATGCAAAGAAAGATGGATTTTCTGACAAGAATGATGTTCATTTCAATACAAGATTGGTGGCTAAAAGCTACGCTCAGAATGAGGGTATTGATTATAATGAAGTGTTTTTTCCAGTTGTGAAACATTCCTCTATTAGAATTATGTTGGCCTTGGTAGCACAATTGAATTTGGAACTAGTTCAAATGGATGTAAAAATCACGTGTCTACAGGTGACTTGGAAGAGGAATCTATATGACTTAGCCAGAAGGATTCAGAGTTGCTGGTAAAGAAAAGTGGGTATGCAAACTAAACAAATCATTGTACGGATTGAAGCAATCTCCGAGACAGTGGTATAAGCGATTTGACAAGTTTATGTTGGGGCAGAGGTACACAAAAAACAAATATGATCACTCTGTGTATTTGTGCAAGCTACAAGATGAATCTTTCATTTATCTTCTTCTGTATGTGATAGCCTCCAAGAATAGTGGAGAAATTGAAAAATTGAAGGCTCAGTTGAATTAGGAGTTTGAAATGAAAGATTTAGGTGAAGCCAAGAAGATTCTCGGCATGGAGATAATCAGAGACAGGAAGAGATGAAGACTTTGCTTGACTCAGAGAACATATCTGAAGAAAGTACTACAACGTTTCAGCACGAATGAAAAGTCAAAACTTGTGAGTACCCCATTAGCTTCTCATTTCAAACTTAGTGCATCTTTATCTTCGAAGAGTGTCGCGGAACAAGAGTATATGTCAAAAGTTTCGTATGCAAAAGTTGTTGGTAGCTTGATGTATGCTATGATATGTACAAGGCTCGATATTTCACAGGCAGTTGGAATTGTGAGCATATGCATGATTCTGGAAAGGAACATTGGCAAGCTGTGAAATGGATTTTACGGTATATTCTGAACACTGTAGATGTTGGCTTAATATTTGAGCGGGATGAAAAAGTGGGTAATTGCATAGTTGGTTATTGTGATTCTGACTATGCTAGTGATATGGACAAACGCCGATCTACGATTGCTTATGTGTTCACTTTAGCAAATGCACCAGTCAGTTGGAAGTCTACCTTACAATCTATAGTTGCTCTGTCTACCACAGAAACAGAGTACATGACAGTTACAGAGGTTGTGAAGGAAGCAATTTGGCTTTATAGGTTGCTTGATGAATTGGGAATTGGTCAGAAGTACATTAAGGTACATTGTGACAGTCAAAGTGCTATTCACTTAGCAAAGAACCAAGTTTATCATGCAAGGATGAAGCACATCGACGTAAGATATCACTTTGTACGGAAAATTCTGGAAGAAGGAGAGATACAGATTCAGAAGGTCCCAACCATCGAAAATCCTGCTGATATGATGACTAAGGTTGTGACAGCAGTCAAGTTCCAACATTGTTTGGACTTGATTAATATCCTTAGTATTTGAAGTTGGCGCTTCGTAGCGCATTTGAAGACACCTCTGATGATTGATTCTTTGGAGAGAATGTTGAGAAATTTGGTTGGGATTTGGGAGATTCGCCAAGGTGGAGATTTGTTGGCTTTTTTGGCTCCCTCCCATAACCCACATCGGTGGACAGTGGAATGGGAGGGGTTCTTTTCTTCTATAAAAGCATCCTTCCCCCATTTGTATTAAACCATCCCAACAAGTTTGCACTTATTGCACTTGTACCCCTCATATGTGTGTGTATTTTTCTTATTACACACTTTGTATTTTCTCTCTTTGATATTAATGAAGATTTGGTGGTGTCCGAGGACGTAGGCCATATTGGTCGAACCTCGTTAATTTTCCGGTGTTCTGTTTATTTTTATATTCAATAGTTTTTGTCAGGTATTATTTTGGTGCTTTTGATTTTGAGAAAAATTACCCGATTTTCCCAACAGGATGACCACAATTGTTGTTTTGTCTTGCGTGATAGCTGCTGCTGGGGGACTAATCTTCGGCTATGACATCAGAATTACAGGTCTCTTTCAACTTTCTGCAAATCCTTCAGTTTACTTGTTTTTTTCTGCAAAATTGAGGATGTGTAACAGCGTTTTGAGTTTTCTTTCCTTAAATAAAAACGAAAAGTGAACCTTAAAAAAACAAAAACTGAGAAACAGAAAAACAACTGTATTTTGGAGGTTTTCACATTAGATTATGTAATGGTTTACTGGCAAACGTTGAAAATATTTTACTGAGACATAAAGAGTAAATGTAAAGGTGGTGTTGATAGTGAAGCCCCAACTCAAAGAGGGCTGCTGGATGGAAGGCTAGTGGGCTTGACCCACTTAGCAACCTCCCGCGGTCTCTCATAGGACGGATGGCAATTGGGCTTGGCCCATTCAGCAACCTTCGCGGTCCGTTAGCTCGGTGGCCCATCCGATGCTCTCCCATATATATAGCTTGGTCTTCGTTTGTTACAACAGCATCCGTCCTTAGCCCTAAATCTGCCGATTTTCTCTCAGAACCTATCTTCTCACTTGACTATTTAAAACCCTACCTACGATTCATGGCCATACACTGACGCTCCCTGATCTCTTCCGTCTACTGCCATCAACCTCACTTTCGGTGCTGTTTGAGTCCTACAGATCTTGTGTGTTGGCTCATTTATGGTTGTAAGCTATTACTGTTACTGTTTTACTTTTTTGTCTTGCTGTATTTTGTATCGAGCATTGATGAGTTGAGGGTGTATATCTATCATCATTAATATAGTGCAGTGAGCTCCCTTAAACCAGAACTCAACGTGGACGTAGCCCTATTTTAGGGTGAATCACGGTAAAATCTCGTGTCTCTTCTTTTACTGTTTTTTATGCTTGTGTTGCTTCGATCTATTTTGTGGGAACTGTCTGTTATTATCTTCTTGTGTTAAAGGTGGTTGGGACATTTTGTATGTGTGTGTGTGTACATCTCAGCCCAACAGGTGGAGTGACTTCCATGGAGCCATTTCTGAAGAAATTGTTCCCAGGAGTCTATACCAAGATGAAAGAGGACACCAACATCGGCAACTACTGCAAATTTGACAGCCAATTGCTGACATTATTCACATCCTCCCACCATGTGGCTGGCCTCATTGCTTCCTTCTTTGCATCATATGTCACCAAATCCTATGGCAGCAAGCCAGCAATCCTTGCCGGAGGGGCTGCATTCCTTGCTGGTTCCGCCCTCACTGGTGCAGCCCTGAATATCTACATGCTCATATTTGGCCGTGTGTTGCTTGGTTTCGGTGTTGGTTTCACGAACCACGTAGATAGCTACCATTTGCCATTTCAAACAACTGTTAATTTTGTTTGAGGAGAGAAAAACCACAATATTTAGCAGAGAATTCATCAGTTAGCAACAAACCTACTTGCAGGACTTAACATGTTTACTATGAGAGAAAACTACTAAAATGTTTCACTGCTTGTATTTTAGTCTGTGCCAATATACCTCTCTGAAATGGCTCCACCAAGACACACAGGAGCTATCAGTAATGGCTTCCATTTTAGTGTTGGCATTGGCGTCCTGATGGCGAACCTTATCAACTATGGCACCGAGAAGATCAAAGGCGGATGGGGCTGCAGAATCTCCCTTGCCATTGCAGCTTTCCCTGCTTCAGTTCTCACTCTAGGAGCCCTCTTCCTCCCAGAAACTCCCAACAGCCTAATCCAGCAATTCAATGATCACCAAAAGGCGAAGCTGATGCTGCAGCGGGTCAGGGGCACTGAAGAAGTCCAAGCTGAATTCAATGATCTGATAAAAGCAAGTGAGATATCGAAAATCGTCAAGCATCCATTCAAGAAAATCATACAAAGAAAATACAGGCCTCAATTAATCATGGCCATATCGATACCATTTTTTCAACAAGTTACAGGGATTAATGTCATTGGCTTCTATGCTCCTATTCTTTTTCGAACTGTCGGCCTAGGTGAAATTACATCTCTAATGTCGACAGTTGTGAATGGAGTTCTAGGTGCCAGCTCGGCCTTCGTGTCAATGCTGATAGTTGATAAACTTGGCCGGAGGGCTCTGCTTACAATTGGGGGAATGCTGATGCTGGTTTCACAGATAGGCACGGGAAGTATAATGGCAGCACAGCTAGGGGACCGTGGGGGCTTGATCCATGGCTATACTTTTGCAGTACTAATCCTTTTATGCGTCTTCGTCTCTGGATTTTCTTTATCACGGGGTCCCTTAGGATTCTTAATCCCAAGTGAAATTTTCCCGTTGGAGATAAGATCAGCAGGGCAAAGTATCAATGTGGCTGTGAACTTTCTATTCATTTTCATTCTTGGTCAAACTCTTCTGGCCATGCTCTGCCACTTCAAGGCTGGGATTTTCTTCTCTTTTGGGGGATGGGTTGCCATGATGACAGGATTTGTTTACTTGTTTTTGCCAGAGACGAAGAATATGCCGATTGAACAGATAAGTGGAGTGTGGGAGGAACACTGGTTTTGGAAGAGAATTGTAGGGGAACCACAGGAAGGAAGCAAAATGGAAGAAGAATGACATGGGCATCACCCCATTACTTCTTGTTTGATTGCTGCTTCAGTTCAATTACATATACAGTTCAGAAAAATATACATGTTACATTTAGATCTATAATTATTAAATCTACATTTAAAAGAATACTAATTTTTCTATTTCTTCAATTAATACTTAACCTTTTCTGCCTGTTAAAAAAAAAAAGAGGAAAGAAGAAGGATATTATTTCTATAAATGGTCATTGAACTTTGTACTAAGTTATAAAAATATTATTAAATTTTAATTTATAAGTAAAAGTTATCGAACTTTAATTTAGTATATAATTTTATAATTATTGTTAATTGTCGTTAAAAAAGACTAATAAAATGTTGAGATTTTCGTATTTTACTACAAAATTCAGTGCTATTTTTATACTTTATTATAAAGTTCAATAATCTTTTTATATTTTTATCTAAAATTCAGTGACTATTTATGTTATTTAGCTACCCATATTATTAGTTACACCAACATCATCTTAGACTCTTTTAACGATAATTGATGGTATTTATAAAATTATATATTAAATTAAAATTTAATAACTTTTAACTGCAAATTAAAGTTGAATGACATTTTTACAAAATTTAGTGGTAATTTACAATTCAACCTCCTCTCTACAATATTTATCAAATTTCTAGCCAGACACTTATCCTTTCACTTGAAGATATATTCTGTTTCGATTGTGTTACTATGATTAGTCAACTGTTGAGCTGCAGTTTGTTGACAATGACGCCATAATGCTACAAGCCGTCCAGCCCAATTAGTCATCCCTGTTAGTTTTAGAATTATAGAATAGAAAGAAGGAGCACACTTTCCTATTTTTCAGAACTTGATAATGCCATTGATACTTGCTGATATATATACACAAAAGACATAATGCCATGATTTAAGGAGGGGGCCATAATGCCCTTTAACAATCCTTACAAAAAACTTTCCATAAAACAGGGACATCCATTCCTTTTTACTAACCCTCCACAGCTAAATATCATTACAAAATATTCTGATCTAACTTAGGAATATCTAGAAAAATCTGATTTCAACACTCCTCCTCATGATTTTTCTTGGAGACTCCCAGTTTGATCCTTAAATCTTCAAACCTTCCAGCTGCAAGTGACTTGGTCATAATGTCTGCAAGTTGGTTTTCTGAGCTGCAATGAATCAGCTGCACTTCACCTTCTTTTTCAGCTTGCCTGATGGCATGAAACCTGACATTTATGTGCTTTGTACGCCCATGTTGCACTGGATTTTTAGTCATTGAAATGGCTGATTTATTGTCAACTTGAATGACAGTAGCTTCATGTTGAGTTTGAAACAAATCTGCCAAAACCTTCCTTAACCAAATGGCTTGGTTAGCAGCAGCAGCAGCAGCCATGTACTCTGCTTCTGCGGTTGACTGAGCAACAACATCTTGCTTCCTTGAAACCCATGAAAAAACTCCTGAACCCATAGAAAATACATAACCAGTGGTGCTTTTCATGTCATCAAGGCATCCTGTCCAATCACTATCAGAAAACCCTTGCAACTTTCCATTTTCTGCTGTTGCATACCAAATTCCAGAATCATAAGTACCTTTGACATACCTTAGGACTCTTTTAGCTGCCCCTAAGTGAACTTGACCAGGTGATTGCATATACCTGGACAACACACTTGCTGCAAACATGATATCTGGTCTTGAAGCAGTTAAATACAAGAGGCTTCCCACCAAACTTCTATAATGGCTAGGATCCACATCTTCACCCTTTTCTGCTTTTGATAGCTTTCCATTTTGAGCCAGAGGTGTAGCAACAGATTTACACCTTTCCATATTAAACTTCTTCAACAAATCAAGTGCATACTTTCTTTGGGAAATGAAGATGCCAGCTGATGATTGGCTAATCTCCATCCCTAGAAAGTAGGTCATAAGCCCCAAGTCTGACATTTCAAATACAGCTTCCATTTCCTTCTTGAATTCAGCAATCAGCCTTGAATTACTTCTAGTTACTAACATATCATCAACATAGATAGATAAGATTAACAATTCTCCAGTTTCAAACCTTTTAACATAGAGTGTAGCTTCATTTTCACTTCTTGTGAAACCACAATGCAGCAGGTGTGAGTCTACTTTGCTATACCAGGCTCTAAGAGCTTGTTTCAGGCCATACAAAGCCTTTTGTAACTTGTAAACCTTGTTCTCCATCCTTGAAACCTGAAACCCTTCTGGTTGATCAACAAATAACTCCTCCTGCAGCTCACCATTCAAGAATGCTGACTTTACATCCAAGTGATACACTTCCCATTTCAAGTTAGCAACCAAAGCTAATAGCAACCTTATAGTTTCATGCCTTGCAACTGGTGCAAATGTGTCACCATAATCTACACCAGCTTGCTGTGAATATCCCTTGACAACAAGTCTAGCCTTGTGCTTGTAAATAGAGCCATTAGGATTCAACTTTGTCCTAAAAATCCACTTCACCCCTATCACATTTCTTGCTTCAGGTCTGTCCACAAGCTGCCAAGTATTATTTTTTTCTATCATATCAATCTCTTCCTGCATTGCCAATCTCCATTCTTCATACTTTACTGCTTCAGCAAAGGATGAAGGCTCCAAGGCTGCATAATTGCATTTCTCATATACCTCAGACAATGATTTTGTCTTGAGAATAGGAGAATCAGGAGGGGAATCAACAGCCTTGTCAAAATTCATTCTAGAAGTCAAAACAGAAAGTTGTGGTGAATCAAATTTCCCTTCAGTTTTCTGCAAGAAAACTTTATCCTTTTCAGCAAGACCTTTGTCCCAATTCCAATGTAGAGACTCATCAATCACCACATCCCTGCTCACAAAAACTTTTTGACTTTGCATATTATAAATCCTATAGCCCTTTGACATGGATGAATAGCCCAAGAAAATTCCCACTTCAGCCTTCTGATCTAGCTTGCTTCTCTTTGCAGAGGGCACATGGACATAGCAAATTGAACCAAATGTCCTCAAGTGTTTGGCTGTTGGTTTTAACCCTGACCAAGCTTCCACTGGAGTCTTCCCATCCACTGACCTGGTAGGCAGCCTGTTGAGTAAATACACTGTTGTATGAACAGCCTCGGCCCAAAAACTCAAAGGCAAATTCTTTTCCACCATCATGCACCTTGCCATTTCCACAATAGTTCTGTTCTTCCTCTCTGAAACTCCATTTTGTTGTGGTGAGTAGCTCACTGTTAGCTGATGACTAACTCCCAAATTTGCACAAAACTTCTCAAATTCATGAGAAGTATACTCCTTCCCATTATCAGACCTCAAAGCCTTCAACTTGCATCCACTTTGAGTCTCAACCATAGTCTTGAACTTCTTAAACACAGAAAAGACATCCCCTTTGCTTCTCAAGAAATATACCCAAGTCATTCTAGTGAAATCATCAATAAAGAGCACAAAATACTTGTTTTGACTTAATGATTCTATGCTCATTGGTCCACAAACATCAGTGTGCACCAACTCTAATTTCTCCTTAGCTCTCCATGTTGCACTAGCAGGAAATGCTTGTCTATGCATTTTTCCAAATTGACAAGAACCACACACATCACTAGTCACTTGGATTTCAGGTAGGTCCCTTGTTAAATCATTTGCTTGCATATATTTCAAAGCAGCCAAATTAAAGTGCCCATACCTTCTGTGCCATGCCATAGATTCATCCATCTTTGCAAAATTAGCACTATCACCAACAACATTCCAGTTTAAAGGAAAGGCTTTATCAACCATAACCACTTTAGCAATCAAGCAATCACGAGGATCATAAATATAGCAGAATTTCCCTTTAAATGATAATGAGTACCCATTTTCAAGTATTTGAGCTACACTTAATAAATTCTGAGCTAAACAAGGTATAAATAGCACATCATGAATGTATTTAGTACCTTGCTTAGTGTTTACTACCACTGAACCCTTTCCTTCTGCTTGAACCACCTGTCCATTTCCAAGCTTTACTCTTGTCTTCACAGACCTATCTAAATTGGAAAAAATCTGCTCATCTTTGGACATGTGACTAGTGCAGCCACTATCAATAAACCAAGTCTGCTTATAGGAGTTTTGTGTTTCTTGGAAAGCCATAAGCAAACTAGCAGATTCATTCTCCTGCTCATCTATAAAATTTGCTGCTTGTGTGGACTGACCTTGAGATTGACTTTGCTTGGCCCTACAATTTCTTTCTATGTGACCAGGCTTTTTGCAAAACCTGCATTCTATCTGAGGTTTTCCTTTGTACCAACAATCCTTCTCCAGATGATTGGTCCTTTGACAAGTGTTGCACGGTGGAAACTTCCCATTTTTTCCAAATTCCTTGGACCCCATAGTACCTTTTCCTTTACCTCCCTTGTTTGATGCAGGCTATTTTGAGTCTTTAGCAGGCTGTTTCCCTTTATGCCTGGTTTGAAATGCCCCTTCAGATACTTCTTCCTCCCTTATACTTGTTCTCTGCTCTTGTGCTTGCAGTTTACTAATCAGCTCAGCAATGGTTAAAGTCTTGAGATCACAAGATTCCTCAATGGCTGAAATCTTGGACTCAAATCTTGATGGCAGGCTGATAAGAATTTTTTCTACCACCTTACTATCTTCATAAGTCTCTCCAAACAGCCTTATCTTATTTACAAGCTCCATGAGCTTAGCAGAATAATCTTTCACCATTTCACCTTCTTTCATCCTTAGCATTTCAAATTCACGTTTTAAAGTTAGGAGTTTAACAGCCCTTACCCTGTCACTTCCTTCAAATTCTGATTTCAGCTTTTCCCATGCTTCCTTAGGACTTTCACATGTCATTATTCTGGTAAAGATAACATCTGACAGTGCTGAATGAATGCATGTGAGAGCCTTTGGTTGTTTGGCTTTCTGTTCTTCATGATTCTTAATCTGAGCCACTGTTGGATTAGGCGGCAAAGGCGGAGGATCTGCTCCTACTTCCACTGCATCCCACAGATTCAAAGCCTTGAGGTATGCCTTCATCTTTATCACCCATATGTGATAATTTTCTCCTGTAAACATTGGAGGACCCGTCCCTAGGAAATTGCTGGAAGCCATCTCACTCTCTCAAGTGTTTAATCTCTCACCTCACAAACACTCTCAGAATTTTCCTCACAGATCCCTCAAGAAGACAGCTCTGATACCATTTGTTAGTTTTAGAATTATAGAATAGAAAGAAGGAGCACACTTTCCTATTTTTCAGAACTTGATAATGCCATTGATACTTGCTGATATATATACACAAAAGACATAATGCCATGATTTAAGGAGGGGGCCATAATGCCCTTTAACAACCCTTACAAAAAATTTTCCATAAAACAGGGACATCCATTCCTTTTTACTAACCCTCCACAGCTAAATATCATTACAAAATATTCTGATCTAACTTAGGAATATCTAGAAAAATCTGATTTCAACAATCCCGGCCATCTTAATATCTAGCAGCCAAGTTTGAATAGCTTCCAAGTCTTCCCTTATCCATTCTCTCTACTGTGCCTGCGAGTGAGGGAGAAAGAGTTATGGCAGCTGGAAGCCATGGCAATGGGACTGGCAGCGAAGCGTGAAGGTGGGGGGAATTACAGCAGCAGGATCACCTCACTTGTTGTGTTATCTTGCCTGGTGGCGGCCACTGGAGGGGTCATCTTCGGCTACGATATTGGAATTTCAGGTTTCATTTCTTTGTCCTTTCTTCTTTTTCACTGAATCGCTAGATGAAAATAATGAAACAACTTCACTACAAAATGCAAGTAAATGTGAAGGTGGAGTAACCTCCATGGAGCCATTCCTGGAAAAATTCTTCCCGGAGGTGTATGCCAAGATGAAAGAGGACGCCAAGACAAGCAACTACTGCAAATTTGACAGCCAATTGTTGACCTCATTCACATCCTCCCTCTACGTGGCTGGCCTAATTGCTTCGTTCTTCGCGTTGCCAGTCACCAAAGCCTTTGGCCGCAAGCCATCAATACTTGCTGGCGGAGCTGCTTTCCTTCCGGTGCAGCCCTGGGTGGTGCAGCTTTGAATGTATACATGCTGATATTTGGCCGCGTCTTGCTTGGCATTGGGATTGGCTTTGCAAACCAGGTGTTTACTATTCTTTCCCTCTTTCTATTCAAGATTTAATTAATTGTCACTTGACACAGTGCTAGTAAGAAGGATTACGTGTCTTCAACAATAGGTTTCATTTTATTCCAAATGCAGAAAAAGAATGTAGCCAACGTATTATTGGGTAAGAAATTTTTAAAACAAAAAAAAAAAAAAACCAATAAAGGGCTATTTCAAAGCTCTGGATGGTGGAATTTAGCTGAAATCAAGGCTACTTCACTGTTTCGGCAATGGGGATTGTTCAGCTGGCCATGTCAGATTGTCAAATTTCAAACCCAAGCTGATGCTGCAAAGAATCCGAGGCACGGAAGATGTGCAGGCAGAGTTCGACGATCTGATAAAAGCAAGCGAAACATCGAAAACCATCAGGCATCCGTTCAAGAGGATTATGCAAAGAAAGTACAGGCCTCAATTGGTTATGGCTGTAGCTATACCGCTCTTTCAACAAGTCAACGGAATCAACGTCATCGCCTTCTATGGTCCTCTTCTCTTCAGAACCATTGGCCTAGGTTTGATTTTTCAACTTCCAGTGCTAGCGGCCCATTCATTAAGATTTCTTACAATGAGATTAACACTACTCAAATCCAAGATAAGGAAAAGATATTTGTTCCGTCCAGGCTTGCGGACTAGTTGTGCTGAGATGGTGAATTGTCATTTAAATAACGATTTTTTTTAACGAATTCAGTGGCCGAATTAATTGGCCGAGAGGGTGAATTGTTTTTAGTGTTTGTTGAAAGCAAGCAATGGTGAAAAGGGTAATTTACCCCATTGCTGGCGAATTTGTTAGGAATAAATACCATTATTATACCAAAAATTCAGAGATGAATACTGAAGATTGAGAAAACTAAACTAGTTAGATAAATCTAATCAACTAAGATAATAATAATTTAAATGATAAATTCTAATTAATTTACATTATCATCTACAGGTGTAAGTGCTTCTCTAATGTTATCGGTTGTCACGGGAATTGTGGGTTGCAGCTCAACTTTCATATCAATGTTCATAGTAGACAAGCTTGGAAGAAGAGCTCTCCTCATAGTTGGGGGAATCCAAATGCTGATTTCACAAGTACTGGTTGGAGGGCTATTGACAGCTCAGCTGGGTGACCATGGAGGAGTGAGCAAAGGGTATGCTATTGTGGTTTTGATTTTGATTTCAATTTATGTTGCAGGGTTTGGGTGGTCATGGGGGCCATTGGGGTGGCTGATCCCAAGTGAAATTTTCCCTTTGGAGATTCGATCGGCAGGGCAGAGTATCAGTGTGGCTGTGAACTTTCTCTTCACTTTCATTGTTGCTCAGACCTTTCTGGCCATGCTCTGCCACTTCAAGGCTGGGATCTTCTTCTTCTTTGGAGGGTGGGTTCTGGTGATGACTGTTTGTTTACCTGTTATTGCCTGAGACTAAGAATGTGCCTATTGAGGTGATGGATAGAGTGTGGAGGGAACACTGGTTTTGGAAGAGAATTGTGGGGGAAGAGTCCGAAGTGAATGGAAAAGAGGAAACATGAACTGATAAATCAATCCATTGTTTGTTGTTTAGCTGATGATTAAGCAAGCTAGATTTGGATTCCAAAGTCATTGTATGTTACTGGAAGATGAAACAATTGTGACATCTTTATCTAGCTTCATTTTTCATTTTTTAGGTGTACATAATCAGCCAAAATGATAAACTAAAAGCAAACGCTCCACTAGCTCAAGAAATCTTCACTTTGAAGTTTGAAGTATTGTCCAAAAGCTTGGGCCAGTTGCTGCTTTTAAAGATAAAAAAAAATTATCCTTAGAAAAAGAATTTATGTTTTTTGAAGTATAAATAAGAATTATTTATCAAAATGAAAAAGGATAAAAAAGAATTGAAAACTGTTCATTATAAAATTTCGGTTTGGAAATTATGGCTTCTAATGGATACCAGTGTTTGAGACATTTTAACTTTTAAAACACTGTGACAGTATTTTCTTTTTTTGTCAATATGACTTTGTTTTTACTGCTTTTCTAATTTAAAAAACAAAATTGTTGGGTAAAGGAAGATGGTGACAGATAGAGACTTAGTGCAAATTTGGGTTTTGATTTAGTTGATAAAATTTGTTTACACCTCATTAGGCGGGCATGAAACTAAACATATATATTAGAATAATTTGAAATTGACAGTATAAAACAACAAATGTTTTGGAGTATACTAGGGGGAAGAAAGTTGGGAATTGAGCAAGAAAAATCAATAGAGGATTACATCATTCCTGCTCCCTTTTGCTCACTTCAAATTCTTCACCCCACAAATATCTTCCAAACCCATTGTTCCCTCCACAGCCTATCCATCTGTTCAATCGGCACATTCTTAGTCTCAGGCAGAAGCAAGTAAACAAACACAGTCATCACCACAACCCATCCTCCAAAGAAGAAGAAAATCCTAGCCTTGAACGTGGCAGAGCATGGCCAGGAACGTTTGGCCAACGAGGAAAGTGAAGAGAAAGTTCACTGCCACGTTATTGCTTCGCCCAGCTGATCGTAATTCTAGTGGAAAAATTTCACTTGGAATCAGCCATCCCAATGGACCCCATGAACAGCCAAAGGCAGCACCGTAGATGCAGATCTGAATTAGTACCACAAAAGCATAGCCTTCGCTCACTCCTCCGTAATCCCCCAGCTGAGCTGATAGTATGCGTCCAATCATCATTTGTGTGACAAATAACAGTGTTTCCCCAACTAAAAGAAGAACTCTCTGGCCAAGTTCTCCACTGTCAGCATTGATATGAAGGTTGAAGAACTTGTTATGTGGGAATCTGTTCTTCTCATTGCACAGCCATACACATTATATACACATTTATCAGAAGATCTCAAATCTCCTAATCTTCCTAATATATCTAGATTACATATCAAATCTCTCAATCTTCCTAATATACCTAGATTACATATCACCAATAGACCCACCTTCCTAAAATACAATATTTATAGCAAAGAACACAATATCAGCAAATAACTCCCTAAAACAAACACACATAGATTATGAACGCAATATTAACACGTTAGCATGCCCCTCCAATACCCCCCCTCAAGTTGGAGCATGTAAATTACGAATGCCCGACTTGGAAAGAAAGAAATCAAATTGACGCTTCCCTAACGCCTTGGTAAAAATGTCTGCAAGTTGCATGGATGTCTAAACATAGGAAGGCTGGATATTGTTATTCAAGATCTCATCACGAACAAAATGACAATCGACTTCAATGTGTTTTGTGCGTTCGTGAAAAACAGGATTCGCTGCAATATGTAAAGCAGCTTGACTGTCACAATAAAGTCGCATGGGAGTGGAGTGCTTCACCCCAAGTGAAAACAATAGGCCTTTGAGCCATTTTAGCTCACATGTCGTCGTAGCCATCGACCTATATTTCGCCTCTGCACACGAACGAGACACAGTGTGTTGCTTTTTAGTTTTCCAGGAAATGGGTGAACGACCCAGTAACACAAAATATCCCGTAAGGGACCGACGCGTCAATGGACAACTTGCCCAATCTGAATCACAATATGCATATAACTGCAAATCACTATCAGAGCGAAAAAATATCCCTTGTCCAGGATTGCCTTTCAAATAGCGAACCACTCGGAGAGCCGCTTCCTAGTGCTCCTCACGGGGTTGTTGCATAAATTGTGCAAGCACATGCACACAATATGATAGTTCAGGACGTGTCAGTGTGAGATAAATCAACCGGCCCACTAGGCGATGATATTGCTCAGGATTCTTTATCAAGATCCCATCAGCTAGGGCTAGACGATGATTTTGTTCCAAAGGAAAACCAGCTGGTTTGGCTCCCAAAAGTCCAATTTTAGTAATAATATCCAAAGCATATTTTCGCTGGCACAAGAAAATTCCTTCTGGGTTCCTTGCAACTTCTACACCTAGAAAATATTTCAAAACTCCCAGATCCTTCATGTGAAAACAACAGTTCAAATACTCTTTGAACTTCGCAATGGGAATACCATCATTCCCTGAAATAATAAGATCATCTACATAGACAAGAACATTCAGCTGTAAACTCCCTTCCCGCAAAGTAAACAATGAATAGTCAGAACACGATTGAGAAAAACCATACTGTTTTAGGGCTATAGCTAACTTTGCGAACCAACAACGGGGGGCTTGTCGCAACCCATAAAGCGATTTTCGCAATCTACACACCTTAACCGGTTGTCGGGAAAAGAAACCCGGAGGCATCTGCATGTACACCTCCTCTTGCAGGTCACTGTGCAGGAATGCATTATGCACATCCATCTGATGCAATTCCCAATTCTTAGCGGCTGCAACTGATAGGAAGGTGGGTACAGTTACCATTTTAGCTACAGGAGCGAATGTTTCATTGTAATCTATCCTTTCAACTTGATTATTTCCAAGTATCACAAGTCTGGCCTTGTAGCGCTCAATTGTCCCATTTGAGTTGTATTTAATTTTGAAAACCCACTTGCTGCCTATTGCTTTCTTGCCTGGGGGCAAATCTTCAACCGTCCAGGTTCCATTCTCCTCAAGTGCCTGAATTTCTTTCTTCATAGCCGCCCGCCAATGTATGTCCTTGACTGCTTTCGCATAGGAACAAGGTTCATGTCCTGCTGTTACGGTTGCCAAAAAACATTTGTGTCGCAGAGAAAAATAATCACAATTCACATAATGTGTTATAGGATAGAGAGTACCTGAGGATTGTGACTGGTGAGGTAAACTGGTAGAGGGGCTTATACATTGGACAGTGTGAATGACATAGTCCTTCAATCGCGATGAATTTTGCTTGACTCTGTGGCCTCGTCCCAACTGTTCACGCACGCCCCCCCTTGCTTCCATCTCAGTTGACTGAACAATCTCAGCCTCATTTGAGAGCTGCAACTGCCCAACGTCGACCCCCCCTTTCGCATGTAAAGAGTCGGCGTCCTCATCACCCCTATTATCACAAATCACATCTCCATCTTCTGCAACTTCCGTAACTCCTCCAACAACTCCAACATCATCTTGTGGCACCTCTTTTGTCTCCTGGTAAGGAAATTCATCTTCCACGAAAACCACATCTCGGGACACAAAAAAATCATTACTTTCAAGATCGTAAAGTCTCCATCCCTTTTTGCCAAACGGGTACCCCACAAACACGCAACGTCTACTTCTACTGGCAAACTTGTCCTTGTCCCTATTTAGGTTTGGTGCATAGCATAAACATCCAAATGTTCGAATATGGGTGTACACAGCAGATTTTCCAAACAAGACTTCATAAGGTGTTTTGCCTTTTAACAACTCACATGGTGTTCTATTAATCAAATATCCTGCCGTCAATACACATTCTCCCCAAAATTCAATAGGAAGTTGTGCTTGAAATTTCAAAGCCCTTGCTACATTCAAAATGTGACGATGTTTTCTTTCAACCTTCCCATTTTGTTGAGGTGTCCCTACACACGAGGTTTGATGAATAATCCCATGCTCAGCAAAATAGTCTTTCAAGCAAACAAATTCATGTCCATTGTCACTCCTAACAACCTTTACTTCTTTATTGAATTGCCGTGCAACCATTGCAAAGAAATTATGTATAGTTCGACTCACTTCACTTTTATCTTGAAACAAATAAATCCAAACAGCTCTTGAAAAATCATCAACTATAGTTAAGAAATACTTAGCACCACATGAAGCAGGGACTCTATATGGCCCCCAGACATCACAATGAATTAACTCAAAGATTGCACTAGTTTTATTATCACTGACAGGAAATATTTCTCTAGTCTGCTTTGCTCGAAAACAAACATCACAAGCTTTATTACCAGTCTTACTACTAACAGCAGGAAGTAAACCTACTATCTTGTTAGATGGGTGCCCCAGTCTCCTGTGCCATAAATCAAAATTATCCATGCTACTTGCCTTATGTGCTCGAGCCAGCGACTCTGCCTTAAAGTAATAAAGCCCCTCACTTTGTTCACCCGCACCAATCACCATCCTCGAAGTGCGGTCCTGTATAACACAAACTTTATCAGTGAATTGGATAGTACAATTCGATTCAAGAAGCAATTGTGACACAGATAACAAATTGCAGTTTTAACTTTGGGACAAAAAAAACATTTTTTAGTTTCAAATGTTTTCCCAACAAAGCCGATCCTTCCTTTTCTGCCATGGCGTGTGTTCCATCAGGTAGTCCAATTGGGCATCCTTCAATTTTTCGTAGTTCACAAAGAAAATCAAGGTTTCCCGTCATATGGTGGGAGGCTCCGGTATCAATTATCCAATTGACATTCTTTTTCTTACTCGTTAACTTTTCACTGTTACTTGGTTTGCAAGAGTTTAGCAGATTGAGAAATGTCTCCCACTGCTCATTTGTTAAAGAGCCGAGGCTATCCCGATCAAGTGCAGACGAACCTGCTATCCCTTGCGTCACATACTGTCCTGCAATCTGTGTTGCGTTAGCTCGGGCAACGCCTCCTCGACCACGACCTGAACCACCACCTGACTGCCTCCCACGTCCACGACCTGTCCCACGCCCAGGATTTTTTGGACGATCTCCCCACCAATCAGGATATCCAATGAGCTGAAAACAGTTATCTGAGTCATGTCTGGTTCGTTTGCAAACGCCGCACACAATAGTCTTGTCTTTTCCATCATTGCCTATCATCCTTCCAGGAGCATTAGCCTGGATAGCAAATGCCATGTTTTCTCCTAGCTCCTCATTGCCTTGCGCCACCATTTGGACGCGTTCTTCTTGGATCACCATAGCGTACACACGATTCAAGTTGGGTAAAGGTTCAATACACAAGATGTTGGAACAGACAATTCTATACACTACATCATCAAGACCCATAAGGAATTGATGTACTTTCTCTTCTTCACGTCATTTCTCCCATTCTCCCGTGAGACTACACTTGCAATCTCCACATCGGCATGTCGGGATTTGCTCATAATTTGCAAGCTCCTCCCACATCAATTTCAGCTTCCCATAGTATGCAACGATTGCAAGTCCTTTTTGCTTGCAACCTGCCAAGTCCGCTTTCAATTGTTGCACCCTTGGTCCATTCCCAACTGAAAAGCGTTCTTTAATATCATCCCAGAGTTCCTTGCTCGTCTCCTTGTGAGAAAAGGTAGAACGTAGGGTAGATTCAATTGTATTGAGCACCCAGGACACCAACATTGAGTTGACTGTCCACCAATCTTCCTCTTCGGGAGCATCATCGTTAGGCCGAGTCACGGTTCCATCAGCAAACCCGAATTTCTTCTTGGCTCGGAGCGCCGTTCTTATCGCACGAGCCCATTCGTCATAATTGTCGCCTTTCAATTGGACTTGAGTGATATACTTCCAGGATTATCACTCGAGGTTAGAAGATATGGTGACAGTCTTCTTACCTCCGTCACTTCCATTATTCTTCCCACTGCTTTCACTTGTCATGACTGATTCTTTCTTCGGTTCACTCGAGCCTTGCTCTGATACCATGAAGAAATTGTTACGTGGGAATCTGTTCTTCTCATTGCACAGCCATACACATTATATACACAATTATCAGAAGATCTCAAATCTCCTAATCTTCCTAATATATCTAGATTACATATCAAATCTCTCAATCTTCCTAATATACCTAGATTACATATCACCAATAGACCCACATTCCTAAAATACAATATTTACAGCAAAGAACACAATATCAGCAAATAACTCTCTAAAACAAACACACATAGATTATGAATGCAATATTAACACATTAGCATGCCTATTAGCATGCCCCTCCAATAAAGGTCGAGCTAACGCCCACAATACCGATCACAACTGCTGAAAGGAGAGATGAACTTTCCCCTAATCCAATAGTTTGGAAAAGAACAGGGGCATAGAAGGCAATTTCATTGATCCCACCAACTTGTTGGAAGAATGGCATGGCAATTGACATGACCATTTGCCGGCCTATACTTCCTCTATATGATTTTCCTGAATGGGTTTTTGATGGTTTTGGATATTTCATTTACTCTTATGAGATCGTAGAGTTCAGCTTGGACATCATCGGTGGCTCTGATTCGTTGCAGCATCAGCTTTGCCTTTTGGTGATTGCTGCTTTGCTGGATTAGGCTGTTGGGTGTATCTAGGAGGAAAAGGGCTCCTAGAGCTAGAATTGAAGCGGGGAATGCTGCCATGGCAAGGGAGATTCTCCATCCCCATCCGCCTTTGATTTTTTCTGTGCCATAGTTGATCAGATTTGCTGACAAAACCCCAAGAGAAATACTGAGCTGGATGCCATTGTTGATTGCACCTCTGTCTCGTGGCAGAGACATTTCTTAAAAATATTGTGGCACTGACTGCAAAATCATCAAGCATGATGAACATTTTACGGATTGCCTGTGGTACTAGGATGAACTAGTAGATTCTTTACCCAATTTGCAAAGCCAACTCCAATTCCAAGCCAGATATGGCCTAGTATGAGCATGTAGACAATGATAGCTGCACCAGCAAGGAATGAGAGTCCTCCAGTAAGAATTGATGGCTTATGCCCGAAGGCCCGGGTGATTGATGAGGCCAAGAAGGAAGTGATGAGGCCGGCCACATGGAGGCAGGATGTGAATGAAGTCAATAACTGGCTGTCAAATCTGCAGTAGTTGCTGATCTTGGTGTCCTGTTTCATCTTAGTATACACCTCTGGGAAGAATTTCTCGGGGAATGGCTCCATGGAGGTTACTCCACCTTCACATTTGCCATTTTATTTTCATTAAATTGTTTCATTGTTCTCATATTATTCAAAATAACATTTAGTAATAACAGAAGCGATGAAAAATCTTTAGCCATTTGGCAATATAAGTAATTATCCTTTGCCGAATGAAGTTGATTGTTCTAGTGGATAAGAAGGCCAAAAGTGAAGGTTTATAGTTAAAGAGAAACTTGAAATTCCAGTGTCATAATCAAAGATAACTCCTCCCATGGCTGCTATCATACAAGACAATACAACAAATGAAGTCATTCTGCCATTGTAGCTCCCACCTTGTGTTGCTATTGCCATTCCCGCTGCCATGGTTCCTTCTCAGTGTTTATGTGGTCACCAAATATTGGCAGTTAAGGCAGGTAAAAAGATAAGAAAATCAATTTCTTTGTCCTTTTCTTTTCTGCAGCAATATGTTCCATGTGCAACATATTCAACAAGTCAGGTTCAACCGGTAGCTGAGAAAATGAACTTTTACTATGTTTGGGTTATCAAAACATCCCAGAAACCAGACCATATTTGTTGGACTTGAATCTTTGACAACGGTATGAACCTTAAAGTACCATGTTTGGTCTATCCATTTTGCCTCAATTCTTATCATTGCTGCTACCTGTCCTCTTTTTTGAATTCAAAACATATTGTTGTCATGCTCATATTTCATTAGCGACGAAGTCTTTCCCCTGGCTTTGTATTCTCGATCATTATACTTGCTGCAACGTTGAGTATTATGAGAGAAAATTAGTTATTCCATGAGGGACTTGTGTACTGAGAGAGTGAAAAACGAAAGCATTCTAATCCTTGCTAATTCATAGTGAACGACTTTGATCTAGTGTAGTGCCCCATGAATTTTTTTCTTCTTTCTAGATAGGAGATTTCTTTCTAGCATGATGATTTATTAATTGTCTGCAAACGAGTTGTTCAATATGAATTTGTTGTACGTATCTGGGTTTCAAATGAATTGCATAATTTTGTTCTAATGCATAAAATTACGAATTTGATCATGATTAGGTTGGGTCAAGGTTCATAAGCATGAGCACTCCTAGCTGCTATGGATTTTTACCCCATTCCTCGACAAGGCTGACATAGAGTTTCCCGAACAGATTGGAAATGAGCGCAACAAGAAACTGATAGAAGTTTAAAGCCCACATATATGATCTAAAACAACGTAGTTATATAAATTCAAACTGAAATTTGAGTTTGCTTAGTCATATCTGCAGAAAAAGAAGTTTGAGCTTAGTTGGGTATAAAGCTAAATTTATATATTAAAACTATTTGATCTTAGAATAGGATACACTATTGCTGCAAGTAAAAAATTAAGGAAATGACACAATTATTGCTCATCCTTTTTGCTCACTTCATACTCTTCCCCCACGATTCTCTTCCAGAACCAATGTTCCCTCCACACCCTATCCATCACTTCAATTGGCACATTCTTAGTCTCAGGCAAGAACAAGTAAACAAACACAGTCATCACCACAACCCACACTCCAAAGAAGAAGAAAATCCCAGCCTTGAAGTGGCAGAGCATGGCCAAAAAAGTTTGAGCAACAATGAAAGTGAAGAGAAAGTTCACTGCCACATTGATACTCTGCCCGGCTGATCGAATCTCCAGCGGGAAAATTTCACTTGGAATCAGCCACCCCAATGGCCCCCATGACCAGCAAAACCCTGCAACATAAACTGAAATCAAAACCGAAACCACAATGGCATACCCTTTGCTCACTCCTCCATGGTCACCCAGCTGAGCTGCCAATAACCCTCCAACTAGAGCTTGTGAGATCACCATTTGGATTCCCCCAGCCATAAGAAGAACCCTTCTTCCAAGCTTGTCTACTATCAACATTGATATGAAGGTTGAGCTTGTTGCTACAACTCCGGTGACAACCGATGACATCAGAGATGCGCTTTCACCTGTTGACGATATTCCAAATTAATTAGGACTGATCATTTAAATTTCTATTATTTTAGTCGATTAGATTTATCTAGCTAGTCTAGTTATTTCTCAATCTCCAGTAGCATTTTTCTCCGATTTTTGGTAGATTTTTTCTTGGATTGGAGTAGAGTTTATCTCCATAAAAACAACCTTAATAAATAGGCTACTAGTATTGACAGTTGAAAAGCACACCTAGGCCGAAGGTTCGGAAGAGAAGAGGACAATAGAAGCCAATGACATTGATCCTTGTAACTTGTTGAAAGAATGGTATGGCTATTGCCATGACTAGTTGAGGCCTGTATTTCCTTTGCAAAATTTTCTTGAATGGGTGCTTGATGGTTTTCGATATTTCGCTTGCTTTTATGAGATCATCGAACTCTGCTTGCACATCTTCTGTGCCCCGGATTCTTTGCAGCATCAGCTTGGCCTTTTCATGATCCTTGCTGAGTTGAATTAGGCTGTTAGGTGTTTCCAGGAGGAAAAGGGCACCTAGAGTTAGGATTGAAGCCGGGAGAGCTGCCATGGCCAGGGAGATTCTCCATCCCCACCCGGCTTTTATCTTCTCGGTGCCATAGTTGATAAGGTTTGCTATCGAAGCCCCAATTCCAACACTGAATTGGAAGCCATTGTTGATTGCTCCTCTGTATCTTGGCGGAGCCATCTCAGATAGGTACAATGGCACTGACTAAAACAGCATACAAGATGACATCTACTCTGTTTTAGAACCAAAACTAAAAGACACAATAAAGGGAAATAATAATTATAGTTAAACAAATACCTGGTTTGCAAAGCCAACTCCAATGCCAAGCAACATTCGGCCAAATATGAGCATGAGCACGTTAAAAGCTGCGCCTCCAAGCGCTGCCCCGGCGAGGAATGCAGCTCCCCCGATGAGTATTGATGGCTTCCGGCCTAAGGCCTTGGTGATCGACGAGGCGAAGAAGGAAGCAATGAGGCCAGCCACATAGAGGGAAGATGTGAATGAAGTTAGCAGTTGGCTGTCAAATTTGCAGTAGTTGCTGATCTTGGTGTCCTCTTCCATCTTCTTGTATACCTCTGGGAAGAATTTCTTCAGAAATGATGCCATGGAGGTCACTCCACCTTCACAATTTTACTTCACAGTTATACTCTGGATAACACCATGAACAATAACAATCAAAGATGTAAAAACAGAACCAAAATGAAGAAGGGTTTTAGACCTGAAATTCCAATGTCATAGCCAAAGATGACTCCTCCCATGGCAGCCATCATGCAAGATAACGCTACAAATGATGTCATCCTCCATTGTACTGTTTCCCACCTTGGCTTTCAATTGCTATTCCCACTGCCATGGCTTCTTCCACCAAGCTCTCTCCTTCTTCACAGAGAGAGAGAGAGAGAGAGAGAGAGAGATTTCCTGGGAATGGTAAGCATGGAGAGAGGAGTCCAACTTGACTGCTAGAGATCAGCATCAAAGGGTCACCCATCCGTGAATATCATAAGATTTCTTCCAAGATTTTTTAAGTGGCGTGTGGGGTGGAGCATTTGAGTTGTACTCTTTGTAGTTTTTGTTGGCTCCATTGTCAATCACATTTATCCCATCTGTTTAATAATTGAATTAGGCAAGATATATATTTGGGAAATTTTATTCACAATCGCATTTTTACGCTTTGGAGCCACTTTTTAATATACTTAAAATACTTTTAAGTAAAAATTTAATTTTACCTTTCATCTTCAATACTCAACTACTCACTTGACATCGCACTGTCTTCTGTCGATAAAAGTTTATAATTTCTTTTCACCCACCGTCGCAATTACTTATTCATGAAGCTATTTTTTCCTAATATCTCACATTCCTTTTGTTTCACACCCACACTCATACTTATCTATTTTCTCTAAAAAAAATATCAATGACTTAGCCATTTTATGATCGAAGTTAGTGATGGATTACTACACTCAAATGTTGACGACGAATCTGGAAGAATTTGACGAAAAACAGAACAACTATTTAAAAAAACAAGCACAAGTAAGTAAATCTATAAATATTATTAGAATACGTATTATTAGTGTGTGTTTGTAATAGTGTGGTGGGATTGAGAGAATATTTCTGGGTTTCCCGAATCTCATACTTGGGGAAGTTTTTCTTACCCCAAACTCTGGTATTCCGGAAGCACATACATTCCCGAACTATAGGATTCGAGATTGTGATTGATTTTCGAATGCTGGGGTTCAGGAAAGGTGGTGCTTTTCGAATCCCAAGATTTAGGAAAGCTTTCCAAACTCTTGGATTCAGAAAAAATGATGATTCTCGAACCCTGGCATTCGGGAATCATCATTTTTTTCGAACCCTTGGGTTTGGGATGCTTTACCAATCATATCATATGAAAATAATACTTATTTGATTTTTGTTATACATCCCTTTGTCGTGAATGTTTTTCTGATTATTATATAACTTGAAATTAATGATAGTCACAAACTCATTGAAATTTGGGTCATGACAATATTATAATAAAATTAACAAATAAAATATGTTTAAGAGTAAACACGTGATATAATAAATTCATACTATATGAAAATAAATATATTTGTGCTCCTAACCATTACTCTTAAAACAATTACTAGCATTACCTTTATTTAGATAAATGTATTTATGAAAATGGCACTTCTACATGGAGTTTGTACGTTCCATTTTAATATATTATATATTTATTGAATCAAGATTATAATAGTTTTAATGTGCAAAACATGAAAAATCAGAATACAAATGGAGTGTAAAAATTCCATGTCCAAATAACATACAAATGTAGTAAGTGTATTATTTTTAAATAATGTTATTTTATTCTATCTTATTTTTAAATTCAAAATAATTTTATTAGATGATAAAATATTCTTAAACATAATGTATTTATCAATAACTAATAAAAGTATTTGAAGACAAAAGTATTAGTTTAAGAATAAAATATATTTATACATCTTAACTAGTAGTATACTTGTACCTTTTAAGCTAGGTTTGGAGCTTAAATATTGTATTTACATGCAGCCATCTTTCTTTTTTCCCTTTATGTTTTGCTCCTTTTGTTTAATTTTTCATTTGCAAACGTAGAATAAAATTTCAATATCCTCTATATTTATTACAGACATAGCATTTCTTCCAGTGCCTCATTCCTTCTAGCACCTCCGAAACATGGAGTTCAGAGGTGCAGGCCGCTTCCGAAACCTAGGTTTCGAAAGCGACCCGTGCCTTCGAACCCAGCGCCACTGAACCTTGGGTTCGGAGGTGATGTTGTCTTCGGGTTTGGTAGCGGTGATCGATCCGAACGCAGGCTTTGGAGGCTGCCGCCACTGCCACCGCCTTCAAGCCCAGGTGGCCACCACCTTCGCCCTTCGAACCCCCTTGTTGGAAGTGCATTCTCCGCCTCTGATCTCCAAGTTCAAACCTTTCAATTGCAAAATATAATATACAAATTACCTGTAAACTACTTTGTGAGATTAGATAGACCAGTCGAAGAGCAGAGAAGCGACGACTGTAGAGAAGGGGACAACAGCGAGTAGTTGTAGAGAAAGGGACGCGTGCGATTTATGGAGGGTAATTTTGAAATGTAAATGATTGAAAAAAATAATAATAGATCCTATAAAGAGTAATTATTAAATTTATTTTAACTATGACTACAAAGAGTAAAAACGTGACTGTGAAATAGAGTTTCCCTATATATTTATATTGTACTTGGTTTAGAAAGATACTGGTTACCTTGGAAAATAGGTACTGTAGAGAAAGGGACACGTGCGATTTATGGAGGGTAATTTTGAAATGTAAATGATTGCAAAAAATAATAATAGATCCTATAAAAAATAATTATTAAATTTATTTTAATTATGACTACAAAAAGTAAAAACGTGACTGTGAAATAGAATTTCTCTATATATTTATATTGTACTTGGTTTAGAAAGATACTAGTTACCTTGGAAAATAGGATCCCCCGACCAAGAGCTTTTTTTTGGCAGATTTGCTTTGATTTGAACTAATGAGACTATCCATTAACCAAATCCCACAATTCTTGTTGTTCTTGTTGGCTTAGGTAAATTGCATAAATAGTCATTAAATTTTATATTAAAATATAAAAAAATTATTAAATTTTAATTTAATATAGAATTTCATAATTATTATTAATTATTGTTAAAAGAGACTAACAAAATGTTAATATTTTTGTATTTTAATGACATTTTTTATATTTTAGTATAAAATTTAGTGATCTTTTTATATTTTTGTGTAAAGTTTAGTGGCCACTTCTACTGTTTAGTCATTCACGTTGTTACTCACGTAAACATCCCATTAACCTCTTTTAATGATAATTGACGATAGTTATGAAATTATATATTAAATTAAAATTTAGTAATTTTTAAAGTTCAATAACTTTTTTGTATCTTAGTATAAAGTTTAATGACTATATATGTAATTTGCCTCACGTTAGGGAATTGTAAAGTAATAGAGATTAAAAAAAAGTAATAAACCAAATTAATGTTCCTTCACAATTAAAAGTCTATTTTATCGATATATTAAAAGTTTTCAACTTTTCACTGTTTAAAAACACCTATTAAGCTCGACATTTAGGAAAAAAAAATCATTATTCTTGCCACATTTATTGCTCCATTCTACCAAATTTAGAGGCTGTTTGGCTTATTTAAGATGGCTTTTAAGTCTTTCTGCTTAAATGATTTATAAAATTTTAAATTTGGATAGCATTAAATTGATAATATGTTTAAATAAATATACTTTAAACTATTATTTATATAATTATATATTTAATTTAAAAAAAATAATAAGTTATTAGAACTTAATAAAAAGATCAAAATGGACATTATTGTTGCATGGATACAATAATAAATTTGTTGAATGGAAACGATGTCTTCAAACTATCTGAGCCTGCAAAAATAAGAAAATAGTCAAAGGGCGAGGAGAGGTTCCCGCGCAAACACTCTGACGCTTAAACTAGATACTGAGGATGATAAAATAAATTGTGTTAAAATTAGTATTAAGGACGTCTTCCCTTTTCAGGAATGAATGCATCATTATTTATAAAGAAATATGGAGTGATTTAAAGTATAACAGAATTAAGGTTCTTGCAAATAGCGCTTATCTTGATTGATTCAAATCTGATTGGAACTAGGATAGTTATAAATAATATCTATCTTGGTATTCTAAATCTATTAGAATTAAGATATATATAATTTGTATATTCTATAGATGATATTTATGTTGCTCATTTTAGGGATAGAATTTCTTAGGGATAATGCTTATCTAAATATTTCATAATTATTTTAAAATTAAAATTCGCTATGGATAATTATCTATCATTTTCTTAGAATATTCAAAAGGATTTTTAAATGTCAGACTTTTTGTGTTTGCGTGCTTTGTGTCCCCGCATATAGGAAATTTATGTTTTTTAGCCCAAAATGACATTTTAGACTTTTGGACTTGTTTGACCTTTTAATGGGTTTTTGCTTATGACACAACAAACATGTTGTTGAATAATATAAATAAAATTCATAAAAATATTAAATTTTAATAAAAATAAATTATAAATTAATATCCAATTGATAAACTTTTTACTATTATATACAATTATTAAAAAATATATTAATATAATATTTTATATTAAAATTTTATATGTTGAGAAATTAAAATATAAATATATTAAATATATATATAGAGAGAGAGGGAGGGAGAGAAATGGAGAAGGTGACGACAACGGATAGAGATTGAAGAGGCAACAATAGGGATAGGGTTAGAGGCGGCAACTGCCATGGAAGAGATGGAGGCGGCGGTGACAGAGAGAAGTTGAAGGGAGACGATAATAGAGAAAAAAAAAGAGATGAATGAGAGAAATAAAGTTGAAAATATTAAAGTTCTTATAGGACAAAATTATAAAATACTTGATTAACGAGATAAGTTGATAACAACATTTTGAAAAAAATAGAGTGGAGCTTTTCTAAAATATTGTTAAAATAGTATTTAAACTCGGTAAAATTTAAATTGTTTAATTTTTAATAAATGCATAATTAAATAAGTGTTTTTAAACTGATTTGACAACTTATAAGCGGTTAAACAGGTGCCTAACAAGCACAAATGGTGATTTTCCTCCTATAATTGCAATGACAATGGACCCAGCAAGCGCGAAGCAAGAGAGCGATCATCTTTCAAGAGTAATGTAGAGAGCAATATGCTGTTGCGATTGGTTTGCTTTCTTCCTTCTCCCCCTCAATCGGTATCCTCATGTTTTTATGCGTCTACGTGTTCTCGTGAACCCCACATGTTGCTGCCGTGCTCTCTTCAACTCCTTGCTTGGAATTGGAATTAGAATAAGTTTCGCAACAATCTTGGTCATCTTCTCTATTTAATGAATGGGTTAACTAGAAACTAAAATAATTATTTACGATAAATAAAATACGAATGAGATTAGGTGATTACCCTTGTAACGTGTTTTAATTCTCACTAGTGATTTCACGATTAAGATTCATTCCTTTGAAAACTCCTTTAGACCTCCAAGTCTTCTTTGGTGTTCTTTAAGAATTCCAAGGGAATCTCTACACTTTTCTTGTTATCACTACTATTCATTTTGTGTGTGGGCACAAGATATAAGAATGTAGTAAATACTAATTTTTTGAAAAATCATATTTTCCAAAATAAGTTAGACAAATCAAATATATGAATTTAGGAAGAAAAATGAAGACTTCCTTTTTTCTATCCCAAAATCACTCATATCAGCCACCTAGTACATATCTTCCAATCTTGGCAAATTGGAACGTATTTAGTCATGATATCTGTCTAGATACATTACAGTAATTTATGGTATTGTCAATGATCAAGTAATTTGTCCAAAAATATATGATAATTTCAGTGTAATCCCTTTTAAATTATAACTTTATAATTTAAATCCAATTCTTATTTTGAAGCCACTAGAGGGATCTGGTCGGACTCAATTGATTTAAGCTCCAATAATTTAATTTTGACCCAGTCAACTTTTGACTAGTCAAAATTAATTTATTAATTTTGTTCTATTCCACTAAAAGAAAAAAATTGCACTCTCAAGTCAATGGAAATTACTAAAGTAATAAAATCAATAATTTATCCTCTAATAAAATGATGCTACACATGACCCCTATCAATTATTTAGAATATTTGAAATTAAACTAAAATGACCAAAGAGATCTTTCAAAATATTTATAATTCCTCAAGTCCCATTTTCAATCCGACAATTGATCGTGATCACATTACATAATAATTTGACTAGAGCTGTCAAATTATTGAGCTCAGATTTAATTGTCTATCGAAAAATCTCTTGAGTTAATGATCGTACCTTATACAGGTGACGGATTCCGTATTGTAATATATTCCTCGTTACTTCACTTTAATTTCCAAAGTATCGAGGTATTGATTAATAATTTTAGTGGCACTCATTAATACTTCAAAGAAGTTCAAGTTAATAAGCAAAGTCCATTATTTACTTAGGATTAAGGTCTCGTGTATAATATGTTAAATAGAATTTAATTTCACGTGGTCATTGTTGCAAATTAAATTCAACTTGGTCCAATCCAATATATCTAAAATATACTCTTAATTTTACTGTGAAAGCCAAAGATAAACTTTCAGTAAAATTAAAATAACTTTATCAGAATAAAGTGTTCGCAATTTATTCACTAGTCATAGACAACAAATTTAAATCGCATCATAAATAGAATCTTTTTGTACTTAACAACTTAAGTACTCGATTTATAACATTTTTACGATCATTGAATAATTGCTCAAAACATTAATACACATTAATACTTATTTCGAATGTTGACAAAACACATAAAGATGTTCTTGGGCACATATGGTCTAACAAATCTCCCACTTGCCCTAGAGTATATGAGACATGTTGCTAACCATCCTTAGCAAAAACCAACTAATTGGGGAAAATTATATTGATTGGAAACGCAATCTCATGATTGTGCTCACTGCTGAGAAACAAACATTTGTGCTAACTGAAGAGTGTCCATTTGAACCCATTGCTGAGTTGACACTTGAACAAAAGCCAGACTATGATAAGTGGTGTCAATCTGATGAGATGGCTCGTTGCTACATTCTGGCTTCAATGTCAAATGTTTTGCAACAGAAACATCAGAATATGGATACCATGGCTAAAATCATGGAGAGCCTTCAAACTATATTTGATCATCAAGGTCGTCAAGCTAGACAAATAGCTATCAAGTCTATAATGAACATGCGCATGAAACCAATGACTCCCGTGAGAGATCATATGCTTGCATTGATTGCTCAGTTTAACATGGCTGAGGTACTAGGGGTTGAGATTAAGGCAGAGACTCAGGTTGACATAGCTTTGGAAACTCTCCCTGAGATGTTTTCCCAGTTCAAGGTGAACTATAATATGAACAAGCTGAACATGTCCCTGACCAAATTAATGAAAGAGCTCTAGAATGCAGAAAGTGTTCTAAAAACTAAGATTGGAGATGCTATGGCTATTTTTGCTGGGCCATCCTCATCCAAGCCAAAAGGCAAATGAGGTAACAAGAGGAAGAAGCCTAACAAGAAGGGCACACCATAGCCACAACTAGCCAAGAAAACAAAAACAAATGAAAAAACCAAAAGAAAATGTTTCCATTGTGGACAAAAAGGGTAATTAAAAGAGAAACTGCCCGGAATACCTAGCTTCCAAGAAGCAGGCTGGTGGTAAGTTATTTTATATTGAGATGTGCTTAGTGGTTGATTTTATTGATACCTGGATTGTAGATTTTGGAGCCACTAATCATATTTGCAACTCTTTGCAGAGGTTCTAGGTAACCAAGGAGCTTAATGAATGAGAGTTTACCCTTCGAGTTGGCACGGGAGCGGTGGTGTCTGCTAGAGCCATTAGAGTTGTTTATCTTTATTTTCAACACAATAAATACATTATTTTGAATAATAGTTATTTTGCCCCAGACATTAAGCGAAATTTAATTTTCATTTCTAAGTTATTTGAGCTGGGTTATTTAATAAATTTATTAGGATTTGCAATTGATATTGTTTTGAATAATGCTCTTATTTGTCATGGACAATTGGTTAACAGTTTATATGTTTTAAATTGTGTTGATGGCTCTATTCATAACACCACTGCTAATAAAAAACAAAAACTGTCTCTTACCAATGAGACATTCTTATGGAACCTTAGATTAGGTCATATTAATCTAAATAGAATTCAAAAATTAGTAAGTGATAGTCTTTTAAGTAACTTGGAGGTGGAATCACTACCAATTTGTGAATCCTGTTTAGAGGGTAAGATGACCAAGAGGTCATTCTCTTCTAAAGGACATAGGGCCAAAGATGTCTTGGAATTGGTACACTCTGACGTATGTGGTCCTATTAACATACAAGCTAGAGGTGGCTATGAGTACTTCATCACCTTTACTGATGATTACTCAAGATACGAATATGTATACCTAATTACCCGCAGATCTGAAGCCCTTGAAAAGTTCAAGGAATTTAGAATTGAAGTGGAAAAACAATTAGGCAAACATATCAAGACACTTCGATCAGATCGGGGTGGAGAGTATCTATCTCATGATTCTAGGACTTACTTATCAGAGAATGGGATTTTATCCCAACTGAGTGCACCTGGTACACCTCAACAAAATGGTGTCTCAGAAAGGAGGAATAGAACTTTGTTAGACATGGTTCGATCTATGCTCAGCTTCTCTACACTACCCATTTCCTTTTGGGGATATGCCTTACCAATTGCAACATACTTATTAAATCTAGTACCATATAAATCTGTCCCTAAAACACCCCTGGAGTTGTGGAATGGGCGCAAGCCTAATTTACATCATATCCGGATATGGGGATGTCCAGCTCACGTGTTAAAGGGAAAGATGGATAAGATGGAAGCTAGATCAGAGATGTGTTTGTTTGTAGGATATCCAAAAGGAACAAGAGGATATTCCTTCTACAGTTCTCTAGATAAGAAGGTATTTGTTAGCACAAATGGAACCTTCTTAGAGAACAAATATATAAAAGAACGTGAATCTAAGAGTAAGGTTAGAAGAAATGAAAGGAAGTGGTTCCTACACATCTATTCCAGAGATCCGTAGAACCTAATACACAGGATTTCACATCTCTAGCACCAATGGTAGTTGATTATAGTGGGAGGCGTACTCAAGTTTTACCTAGTACACCCATTAACTCAACTACACCGAAGGTTCTAGAAGAACAAAATCCCATTACTCAATCATCTCTTATACTAGAAGATATTGAGATTGAAGTACAGATACGGGAAAGATGAGAAGTAGTGGGAGAACAAAACGTTGATCCAGTCAATCAAACAGTCCAAGAAGCTCCACAGCTTAGACATAGTAAGAGAGTCACTAGACTCCCCTCCAGATATTTGCTATATGGAGAAACCTTTGAGGCTGTCTCCACTAAGCAAGAGGAGGATCTCACTTCATACAAGGAAGCTATGGAGGACATTGACGCTGATTCTTGGAGATGTGCTATGGATGCAGAAATGCAATCTATGTACTCTAATTTAGTTTGGGAACTTGTGGATCCACCTGAAGGGATAAAACCCATAGGGTGCAAATGGGTTTACAAGAGGAAGAAAGGAGTATATGGAAAGGTGGAAACCTTTAAAGCTAGACTGATTGCTAAGGGTTTTACCCAACAAGAAGGAATCAATTACAAGGAAACCTTCTTGCCAATAGGCATGCTTAAGTCTATTAGAATTCTCTTATCCATTGCCGCTCATTATGATTATGAAATATGACAAATGGATGTCAAGACAACATTCCTTAATAGAAGTGTTGATGAAAGCATCTACATGATGCAACTAGACGGTTTCATCTAAGAGGGTCAAAAGCATAAACTATACAAGTTAAAGAGGTCCATTTATGAACTTAAACAAGCGTCTAGATCTTGGAATATGAGATTTGATCAAACGATCAAGACTTATGGTTTTGACCAAAATCCTGATAAACCTTATGTCTATAAGTGTATTAAAGATAATAAGGTTATTTTTCTCATACTGTATGTTGATGATATACTACTCATTAGAAATGATGTAAAAGCATTGACTGTAGTTAAAAGTTGGTTAGCCCAACAGTTCGATATGAAGGACTTGGGAGAGGCTAGTTATGTCATTGGGATTCAAATCCTACGGGACAGGAAAAAGAGGCGGATCGCTCTCTCACAAGCCTCATATATAGATAAAATACTGGTGAAGTTTGCAATGCAGAATTCCAAAAAAGGCCAAATGCCTTTTAGATATGGAATTCAATTGTCATTGGAGCAATGCCCTAAGATTCCTAGTGAGGTGGAAAACAAGAAATAAGTTCCATATGCTTCAGCTGTGGGATGTCTCATGTATGCTATGTTATGCACACGACCAGACATTTGTTATGTTGTTGGGATAGTCAGTAGATATCAGTTGAACCCTAGATTAGAACACTGGACTACTGTTAAGCATATACTCAAGTATCTATGGAGAACTAGAGATTATATACTAGTTTACTCAGCTGCGAATCTGGTCCCCATTGGTTATATTGATTCTAATTATCAGGCTGATAGGGACTCTCATAAGTCCACATTAGGTTCGATATCTACTTTAGGTGGCAGAGTTGTCATTCGGAGAAGTATAAAGCAATCTTGTATTACTGATTCCACCATGAAGGCAGAATATGTAGCAGCTAAAGAGGCAATATGGCTCAAAAAGTTCGTACTAGATCTCGAGGTGGTTCCTATTGCATCAAAGCCTATAACACTATATTGTGATAACAGTGGTGCCATAACAAATGCAAAAGAGCGAAGAAATCATCAGCATGGGAAACATATTGAGTGAAAATATCACCTAGTCAGGAAGAGTCCAACGAAGAGATGTGACAGTGTGCAAGATACCTTCGGTTGAAAATCTTGCTCATCCTTTTACAAAAGGCTTACCAGTAAAAATATTTCAGGGACACATTGAAGGAATGAGAGTGCTTAACATGTCTCATCTACTCTAGGGCAAGTGGGAGATTTGTTAGACCATATGTGCCCAAGAGTATATCTTTATGTGTTTTGTCGACATTCGAAATAAGTATTAATGTGTATTAATTTTTTGAGCAATTATTCGATGATCATAAAAATGTTATAAATCGAGTACTTAAGTTTTTAGGTACAAAAAGATTCTATTTATAATGCGATCTAAATATGTTGTCTAGGACTAGTAAATAAATTGCGAACACTTTATTCTGATAAGGTCGTTTTAATTTTACTAAGAGTTTATCTTTGGCTTTGGCAGTAAAATTAAGAGTATATTTTAGATATATTGGACTGGACCAAGTTAAATTTAATTTGCAACAATAACCACGTGAAATTAAATTATATTTAACATATTGCACATGAGACCTTAATCCTGAGTAAATAATTGACTTTGATTATTAACTTGAATTCTTTGAAGTATCAATGAGTGCAATTAAAATTATTAATCAATACATCGATACTTTGGGAATTAAAATGAAGTAACGAAGAACATATATTTACAATACGAAATCCGTCACCTGTATAAGGTATGATCATTAACTCAAAGGAATTTTCGATAGACAGTTAAATCTAAGCTATGGCTCTAATTAAATTATTATGTGATATGATCACGATCAATTGTCGGATTAAAAATAGGACTTGAGGAATTATAAATATTTTGAAAGAGTTCTATGGTCATTTTAGCTCAATTTCAAATATTCCAAATGATTGACGGGGGTCATGTGTATGATCATTTTGTTAGAGAATAAAATTATTGATTTTATTACTTTAGTAATTTTCTTGAGAGTACAATTTCGTTCTTTTAGTGGAATAGAATAAAATTAATAAATTAATTTTGACTAGTCAAGAGTTGACTGGGTCAAAATTAAATTATTGGAACTTAAGTCAATTGAGTCCAATCAGGGTGGCTTCAAAATAAGAATTTGATTTAAATTATAAAGTTATAATTTAAAAGTGATTACACTGAAATTATCAGATTTTTTTGGACAAATTACTTGATCATTGGCAATACCATAAATTACTGTAATGTATCTAGACAGATATCATGACTAAATACGTTCCAATCTACTAAGATTGAAAGATACGTATTAGGTGGTTGATATGAGTGATTTTGGGGTAGAAAAAAGGAAGTCTTCATTTTTCTTCCTAAATTCATATATTTGATTTGTCCAACTTATTTTGGAAAATATGATTTTTCAAAAATTGGTATTTACTACATTCTTATATCTTATGCCCACACACAAAATGAATAGTAGTAATAACAAGAAAAGTGTAAAGATTTCCTTGGAATTCTTGAAGAACACTAAAGAAGACTTGGAAGTCTAAAGGAGTTCTCAAGAAAAGAATCTTGATCGTGGAATCGCTAGTGAGAATTAAAGCACGTTATAAGGGTAATTGTCTAATCTCTTTCGTATTTTATTTTTCGTAAATAATTGTTTTACTTTCTAGTTAACACAAAAAAGTGAACGAAACCTAATCGTTTTTTTTATCATACGAAAAATTGATTTTCGTTATGAGAAATTACGATTCCAACACAGTAGTCTTTTTACATTTTTGTCCAAAATTTAGTAATCATTTATGTTATTTAAATGTATATTATTAACTACACCAACATCATCTTAGACTTTTTTAACAATAATGGATGATACTTATAAAATTATATGCTAAATTAAACTTCAATAATGAACGACATTTTTACAAAGTTAGTGATCATTTACAATTCAACGTCCTTCTGTCTCTACATTTCTCAAATTTCTAGCCAGACACTTATCCTTTCACTTGAAGATATATTCTGCTTCGATTGTATTACATGATTAGTCAACTGTTGAGCTGCAGTTTGTTGACAATGACGCCATAATGCTTACAAGCCGTCCAGCCAATTAGTCATCCCAGCCATCCTAATATCTAGCAGCCAAGTTTGAATAGTTTCCAAGTCTTCCCTTATCCATTCTCTCTACTGTGCCTGCGAGTGAAAGGGAGAAAGAGTTCTGGTGGAGGCCATGGCAATGGGACTGGCAGCGAAGAGTGAAGGTGGGGGGAATTACAGCGGCAAGATCACCTCACTTGTTGTGTTATCTTGCCTGGTGGCGGCCACTGGAGGGGTCATCTTCGGCTACGATATTGGAATTTCAGGTTTCATTTCTTTGTCCTTTCTTCTTTTTACTTGAATCGCTAGATGAAAATGATGAAACAACTTCACTACAAAATGCAAGTAAATGTGAAGGTGGAGTAACCTCCATGGAGCCATTCCTGGAAAAATTCTTCCCGGAGGTGTATGCCAAGATGAAAGAGGACGCCAAGACAAGCAACTACTGCAAATTTGACAGCCAATTGTTGACCTCATTCACATCCTCCCTCTACGTGGCTGGCCTAATTGCTTCGTTCTTCGCGTCGCCAGTCACCAAAGCCTTTGGCCGCAAGCCATCAATACTTGCTGGCGGAGTTGCTTTCCTTGCCGGTGCAGCCCTGGGTGGTGCAGCATTGAATGTATACATGCTGATATTTGGCCGCGTCTTGCTTGGCATTGGGATTGGCTTTGCAAACCAGGTGTTTACTATTCTTTCCCTCTTTCTATTCAAGATTTAATTAATTGTCACTTGACACAGTGCTGGTAAGAAGGATTACGTGTCTTCCACAGTAGGTTTCATTTTAAGTGCAGAAAAAGAATGTAGCCAACATATTATTGGGTAAGAAATTTTTAAAACAAAAAAAAAATACCAATAAAGGGCTATTTCAAAGCTGTGGGTGGTGGAATTCAAGGCTACTTCACTGTTTCGGCAATGGGGATTGTTCAGCAGGCCATGTTAGATTGACAAATTTCAAGACATGCACATGCATGTCAAATAAACTGATCATTTTATCTTTAAACTTGGTTTGAGACGAATTAGTGTAGTTTAACCCCACCATTTCCAGGACTCATTTAGACGCTTTCCTTTTGGAAGTCTAAATTCTATGAACGTGCGACGACTATTTTTTGTGCAGTCAGCTCCATTATATCTGTCAGAAATGGCCCCACCAAAGCACAGAGGAGCAATCAACAATGGCTTCCAGTTGAGCGTTGGCATTGGCGTTCTATCAGCAAACCTCATCAACTATGCCACCGAAAAGATCAAGGGCGGCTGGGGCTGGAGAATCTCCCTCGCCATGGCAGCTTTCCCGGCTTTAATTCTAACTCTGGGATCCCTCTTCCTCCCAGAAACACCCAACAGCCTAATCCAGAACAGCAGTGATCACCAAAAGGCAAATCTGATGCTGCAGCGAATCAGAGGCACCGCAGAAGTCCAAGCTGAATTAGATGATCTCATAAAAGCAAGCGAGATATCTAAAACCATCAAGCACCCATTCAAGAAAATCATAGAGAGGCAATACCGACCTCAGCTAGTCATGGCAATGGCGATACCATTCTTTCAGCAAATCACAGGAATCAACGTCATCTCCTTCTATGCTCCAGTCCTTTTTCGGACAATAGGCCAGAGTGAAAGTGCATCGCTCCTATCAGCGGCGATTGTAACCGGGGTTGTGGGCACCAGCTCAACCTTCATATCTATGCTGATAGTAGATAAACTTGGCAGAAGAGTTCTGCTTATTCTTGGGGGAATTCAAATGCTGGTATTGTTGGTGATATTACATGCTCATCCAGTGTGTTTATTAGCTTTAGATTACACTTGGGAGATTTAATCGAGTTATTTCTCTGACAGGTATCACAGATAGTTGTCGGAAGCATGATGGCGGCTGAGCTAGGTGAACATGGTGGGATAAGCAAAGACTCTGCTTTTGTGGTGCTAATCTTCATCTGCATCTATGTTGCTGGATTTGGGTGGTCATGGGGGCCGTTGGGATGGCTAATTCCTAGTGAGATTTTCCCGTTGGAGATTCGATCGGCAGGGCAGAGTATCAATGTGGCCGTAAACTTTCTCTTCACTTTCATTGTTGCCCAGACCTTTCTGGCCATGCTCTGCCGCTTCAAGGCTGGGATTTTCTTCTTCTTTGCGGGCTGGGCGGCCGCGATGACCGGATTTGTCTACTTGTTTCTGCCGGAGACTAAGAATGTGCCGATTGAACAGATGGGTAGTGTGTGGAGGCAACACTGGTTTTGGAGGAGATTTGTTGGGGAAGAGATTGAAGACAAGTGATAGTGAGCAAGATGCAGCTTCCATTTTCAGTCTAATGTTGTGTGTTGCTAATGAAATGAAATGGTCTGATATTTAGTCTAATGTTGTTTGTTTGTTGATAACTACCCCGAATAATCACATAACATATCATTATCACCTAAATAACATAAATAATCACTCAATTTTGTAATAAAATATAAAACAAAATTATTAAATTTTAATTTATAATCAAATATATATATATAGATTAATTAAGATTGACAAGTGTGAATTATCTATTTTCGTCTCGAAAATGGTTACTTTAATCTATTTTTAAATAATATTAATTATAAAATTAATAAAAAAATTATTAAAAATTAAATACTCCAACTCATTACTCATAAATTAACCAAAATTAGATTTTTTCCTTTCCCACCCCGAGTTGAAATTTTAATTTTCCCTCATTTTCTCTTTCGCCTTCCATTCAACGATGTACCTACCACAACTTCCAGTCTAAGTTCGCCTTGGACTCTTATCTGTCGATTCGACGCTCTTTCACGTAAATCTCTCTCATTGGCCGTCAATCCTGCTATATATGACATATATATTTATATATATACATATCCATCTCTCGTTCTTCTACTTCATCCAATTCTAAATCGATTCCTCCAAAGCTTACGATTGCAGTTGCGTAGGATGATGAAAGCAGCATCTTTTGTATCTACGTCGACGCCGTAAGGTTTGTTCCTCTTCTCTAACGCTTCCTTGTTCTCTTTTTCCAATTCCGAGCAAGATTTTTGTGTTTCCAAGGTTTAACGGAGATGGAGGGGATTGATCGGGTCTAGACGCGTTCAAGAGTTAGGGATTGTAGTTGAGTCTTTTTGTCGTGAAGATTGGGATTGTTGTGGGACAGTGGGAGAGAGAAGAGAAGGTGAAATGGACGGAAAATGTAGGGGGATTATTGTTTTATTAAGAAAATGATTTCCCTAGTGGAGGACTATTAGATTCTGTTATTGGGTACGTTGTGAGTTAATAAAAATTTTGAATACACGTGACCACCTGCTTGGTAACTATGCTTATCGATTATAAGCACTGTGATTTTGCTTTATCTTAGCGCTAGGTTATCTGTGCTGCTGAACTTTCTTTATTTGAAATTATTACAATGAAGGGAGAGAACAAAATAATTGAGTTGGAATTGTTTTAGAAATAGGTGACAGTACTTCACAGTTTTAAATAGTTAATTTCTTTGTGCCTAAACTTTTTCTGCTAAATGAGGTTTGGGCTTTGAGTCGTTGACCAGTTGTAGTAAGGGGTGCTATGCCTATGCTTTGGCAAACTCCCCCTGGGCTAGGCAAACTCTTTGATGTACCACAAAAGATGAACAAAACAAGAAATTTGCACTAGGCTAACAAAACGCAGTACCTACATAAGAAAAAAAAAAAATTAGAAGTAACCTTCTGCTTCTAAATCTGGGGTAATGGCCAAAGTCCAGCTTAGACAGGAAGAAAGAAAGTCAAACCATTTCCTACATTTGTCGCTTCTATTCCAATATATTTCAACAATTATTGTTCAAATTAATCTTAAAACTTAAGTTTGAAATTTCATGTTATTTATCTATAAAAAAAGTAAGAAAACTTCTCAATTCACTACCATAAAAAATTTAAACATAAAAATAATAAGAAATGTGAAAATAATTATCCTAATCTAATTGCTACTCTGAAATAATGAGCTCTAAATTTATTTATTAGTCCATTGAAACTTGAAATAAGAACTTATATGGCTAAAACAATTGCTCCTTGGCTTGTAACTTATCACAAAATAAATAAACCCATGGTTTGCAATGACAATTGTTGAATAAACGTTTAGTTTGGCAAACATATCAAGGAAACTACTCGTTTTGTGATGATGTTTTGCAATAATGATTTGTGTAATTTAATATGAGTAAACTCAAGTTATTTCTATGGCTGAACAGGGGTTATGAATTCTAAATACATTGAAGTACCAATACTCATAAAGATGGCATAGGGTTTTGAATGCATTTTAAAGGACCTTTAAAAGCACTATTTATGAAATGGTTGTTAAAAGCTAGTGTCTCCAATAATTGTGGATATGTTGATAGTGCTTTAAAATTTCAGATTGTTGCCATTCAAGTTGCGGTGCTCTCCCTTGTATTTGACTTCTGTGAAAGCTCCATTTCTCTCTTCTCTATGCACGACTCTACTTTGCATGCAAGCTTGGTCAAAGCCATGGCTGAGGAATCAGGAATGACAAGAGAAACTGGCAAATACAACGGCAGGTTGACATCATTTGTAATTCTATCCTGTATGGTGGCTGCCACGGGAGGAGCTATATTTGGCTATGAGATTGGAATTTCAGGTAATTCTAGTACTACCCTTCATTTGGCTTTTTCTTCTCTGTGTACAGATCGCAATCCACCTATTATACAGTATTAGGTAACAAATACAGAGTTTGTGAATGTTAAAAGGTTTACAGAGTATTAAGTGAACTTGTCTTGGTAAATGATTTTCAAGATCTTGCACGATTCTTCTTGATTAAGGGACACCAACATTAAATTGTAATTTATTCATTGCATTCTACAACATGGTTGTGTTTTCTAAATGTAATAATTACAGCAGCCTGAAATTTGTCAAATTTGACACCACCACCTGGCCGGCATAAAAATTGAGTTTGCATAAAAGACACCATAATCCAAAGGTGAGAAAGATCAATCATTCAGACCTTTCTAGTTCATGAATTTACAGATCTTGACAATTTAAATTCTAAAACACCAATAAACTATTCCCCAAGCCTCGCCCGCTTCCTCTATCCCCATGTTTTTCTCATCTCTTCTTCACATTTTGGCAAACTCTCTTATTCTCACCATCCTAGAATTCATACAAGTTACATACCGTAGGCAAAATAATTTGCACACCATGCAGTTATATTTCCCCTCTTATGTGTCCATACTGGGTTCTGGAACCCCTGACAGCACAAGTTGCCTCAAATTATGTATTATAGACAATTATTCCAATATCTGCATGGGCATGGGCCTGCAGAGAACCGTTCATGCACCCCTAGAGAGGGAGATAAAGTAACTATGGCAGTCTCACACAGCTGCATATACAAGAGTGTTTCCTGGAAGTCACCAGCTTCTGTTGATACGGCAGATACTGACTAGCAAAATCTTCCTCTACCAAAGCAAAGACTGGATACTAGCTGATATTTCACATGAAAGATATTTCTTTACAGAATTTCTCTTCTGATACTTGCTCTTTGCTCCATGAAGTGGAAACAGCCTTGGTAGCAATAGCGAGGTTATTCCTTGTCTTGGGATTGAGTGTTGAAAACAACCTCTTTGCAAAAACAGAAGCGAAGGCTGCATACAAGAACAACCCTTCCCCAACTCCTTCAAAGTGGGGAGCTTTGTGCACTAGGAACACCCTTTGTACTTGCTCCATGAATTTGACAGATAACTAAATAATAAAAGTAAAGAAATAAAAAAAAAGAAGAATGAATGGATAGAGGAAAATGACATGGAAAAGGTTCCAGTTATATTATAACTGTATATTTCTTATAACTTCTTGCAATGTCAACTTTATGAACTACTGATATATAAATGTATATATAGAAAGATTAGATATAATTCATTTGAAGAACTGCATTGGAAATGTAGTTCTATTTTCCTGTTTTACATAAAATAGTACCATTCTAATAGGGCCTATTGGAACTGTAATTATTATTATTATTATTATTTTTTTGAGGGGGGGGGGGGGGGCAGGGGGGGCAGTGGGGTGTGGAGGTCATCAGAGAAGTTTGTGTTGCATTCAGAAAAAGGAAACTTCTCTTGTATGTTTTATTATTAACATTTCATTTTCTGGTGATCTGTCTTACTAGACTTGTCCTTGTAGTCATTATCTTTTTTTTTTTTAATAGATAGATCGGGACCCTGGCTTCAAGCCAAAAATTAAGGTTGAGACTACATTTTTTGCTAAGTTCTTTTTTCATTTTATTTTGCTAAGTTCTTTTTTCGTCACAATTATTTATTATCTTGTATAGAATTGATTATATTTTGAATATTTTGAGGAAAAGATAGTAACAATTTTACTAAAATGTGCTAATGAATGGAAAGGTGGAGTGTCCTCCATGAATGCATTTCTGGAGAAGTTCTTCCCAAATGTGCATTCCAAGATGAGAGAGGACTCCAACGTCAGCAACTACTGCAAATTTAACAGCCAATTGTTGACCTTATTCACATCCTTGCTCTATGCTTCCAGCTTTATTGCTTCCCTCTTTGCCTCTTCAGTAACAAGGACCTTTGGGCGAAGGCCATCTATTATTGTTGGAGGAGCTGCATATTTTGCTGGTGCAGTCCTCTCTGGTGCAGCTTCTAATTTGTACATGCTAATGTCAGGCCGTGTCCTGCTTGGAGTTGGCATTGGTTTTGCAGATCAGGTGTGTGCTTCATTTTTCCCCTTTTCTGCTAGAGCTGATTAATGGGCCAAAACAACAACAACAACAACATATCCATCCTTTATCCCACTTTGTGGGGTCGGCTACATGAATTCTAGACTTCCATGTATTTATGTCTTTTGTCATATCTTCATTTAGGTTAATGGGCCAAAACAGAAAGAGAAAAAAAAAGAATGTGATTTAACTTTTACTTAATAATCTGCTTGTTCTGCAGGCGGTCCCGCTATATCTCTCAGAGATGGCTCCAGCTCGATATAGAGGAGCAATCACCATGGGCTTTCACATCAACGTTCATATGGGTGCTCTAACAGCAAACCTTATTAATTATGGCACAGAAAAAATCAAAACTGATTGGGGATGGAGAATCTCCCTATCCTTGGCAGCAGTACCAGCAACAATTCTAACCGTGGGAGCTCTCTTCCTTCACGAAACGCCCAACAGCCTAATTCAACGGACAGATCATCATCAAAAGGCCAAGTTGATTTTGCAGAAAATCCGTGGCACTAAAGATGTTGAAGTAGAATTTGATGATCTCATAAACGCAAGTGCCATATCAAAAACCGTCACCCACCCATTTAAGAATATCACAAGGAAGAAATATAGGCCCCAACTTATCATGGCAGTAGCTATCCCATTGTTTCAACAATTGACAGGAATCAATGTCATTGCATTCTATGGTCCAATACTTTTCAGAACTGCTGGTCTGGGTGAAAGTGCATCACTCTTGTCTACCGTTTTGATTAGGGTTGTAAATACGGTGGCAACTTTCATATCAATGTCGATGGTTGACAAGGTTGGGAGGAGAGTTCTTTTTCTCATTGGGGGGATACAAATGTTAATTTCACAGATAGTTGTCGGAAGCATAATGGCAACTCAGCTAGGGGATTATGGGGCAGTCAGCAAAGGGTATGCTTTTCTTCTTTTGGTTTTCGTCTGCATATATGATTCTGGGTATGGTTTATCTTGGGGTCCCTTGACAAGATTAGTTGCAAGTGAAATTTTCCCGTTGGAGATTCGATCTGCTGGGCAAAGCATTACTGTAGCCGTGAACTTTCTTGGCACTATCGTCATTGCTCAGACTTTTCTAGCCGTGCTATGCCATTTGAAGTCTGGTATTTTCTTCTTCTTTGGGGGATGGCTGCTGCTGATGACCGTATTTATTTACCTATTTTTTCCAGAGACCAAGAGGGTACCAATTGAACAGGTGGATAGAATTTGGAGGGAACACTGGTTTTGGAAGAGAATTGTAGGAAAAGAAGTTGACTTGAATTAGACCAGAAGGATCACGAAAATGCCCAAATTTATCAATCCAGTATTTTTTCTTTTGGTGCGGCATATCACTTCAACCGCCTCACCTGATTTATCATCACTTTAACAACATATGAGGCTACAAGAAATCCGGCAATGAAGCAATAGGTGTGTTTCAAACAGTTCCTGTCCCAAATACTTCAATTATTTGGGTTGCCCACTAGCGCTTGATATTAGGAAAGGCAAGGCAACGGATTATGTGGATGACAGGATAATCATTGCTGATGTAACTTATGTTTGTGCTTTAATTTCCAATAGAGAAAATTGAAGCAATTAATGGTGTTCATATATAAAGTTGCCCTGTTTGAATCTTGCATACGCATGCTTCACATTTTTTGTTTTATTTTATTTCTTTTATCTTCTCTTTTGTGAGTGAAAGAGAACTAGAAGGAGAAGAAAGAAAGAAAGAAAGAAGACAGGATTTGGGGGTCACAGAAGACAATTTTAATTTGTCCAAAGGAATGGAATAGGAAAAGAACACCAAAAAGAATATAAGGTTTGTCGTTACAGCCAAAAACTTTTTTTTTTTTTTTGGGGGGGGGTTATTCTTGAACTTGAAGGTAGAAGATGGTTATATTTCAAGAATCCCTCTGTCTGTGTGTCTCAAAGATCACAATGCAGAAGAAATGCAGTTACAGACACCATGCAACTCTTTGGCAAGATATTTGGATAATGGCATGTTGACAATCTGACTCTCAAAAACAAAGCAATGCCACTTGAATAATAGGGTATAAATTGGTAAAAAAATATAAAGTTATTGCACTCAATTAATTCTTTTCAGTTCATGCAAAGGGAAGTTTGTGAAATCATATACAGGGCTTAATTCACTATTCAAAATGCGCATGATTTTGGACAGTCTCAGAGTTAAATAATGGACAAATTAAGATTTCTATGAAGAAGTACACGTTTACTCATGCTGGTCATGCATCATCTATCAAAAATTTTGTTGATGCCATTACTTTTTTGTTGTATTATCATCTTTGGCTATCTAACAATTTTTAAAATAATTTGGTCCAATTTTAAAATAGTAAAGATATTTTACATACATTTTGAAACGTGTCAAGTCTATAATAATTTTATATAAAATTTTGAGATCAATAATAAATTTTTATTTAAATAAAATTTTTTATTATAAATTCAAAAATACCTTTAGAACTGAACTATAAGGCATATTTCTTGTTTAATCATTTATGTTAAACTTGAAATGAGATCTATCGTACCCCTCAAGTTTCAATTTGAGACCTATTATACCTCTCAAATTCCAAAATCTATACACATGTTTGGATAAAATTTTATATTAATATAATATATATATGTTAATAAATTATATATAATTATTTATTAAAATTTTATATTAATATAATATATATGTTAAATATAAAAGTGGCCGTTAAATATATATATACAAATATATATATACAAATATATATATATAAGAATGGAGATAAGGATGCAAATAATGAAGGCGTATATGACAAACGACACTAACAAAAAAATTGTGTGCGATAAAATAATTATATATATTTTATTAATATTTAATGATAAAATAATTGATCTCTTATTGTCAATGATAAAATAATTATATATAATTTATTAATATATATATATTATATTAATATAAATTTTTGTCTAACCACACATATATGATGCAAATTTTGAGATTTGAAGAGTATAGTAGATTTCAAATTAAAATTTGGGAGGCACAACAGTATTCCCTTTCAAGTGGCACACATGATTAAAGAGGAGAAGTTCAGGAGCATGGATATATTTTCAGCTCGTATAAAATCAAATTTATACATTTATCCAAATTGAATCTAAATTTTTGGAATTTGAATTTAAACCCTGGATCTCTCTCTTCACCGCAAGGGCTCACTGAGGACCGTTATGTCCGTTGGAAGACTCCAGAACTGGGGCCCATGAAAGCCTGTCAGCCCGATCCCCTCTAAGTATCCACGTGGCATGACTCCGTTGCTCCGTTGGTTCCATCGACAATTCTCATTTGACCGGTCTTCCCTTTTTCTTTTTCAACTCTCTCTCTCTCTCATGGGATTATCAAAGAACAAAACGCTGAAACTGAATGTACAATCTCTCGCTCCATCTTTTTGCCTTCTCTCTACTCGAATTCGGTCTATCGGGGGCTTCGATCGCTTGTAACTTGTGAAGGTGAAATCTCGCACTCTTTATCTGGGAATTAGGGTTTATTTTTCTGCCTATCTTGTCTGCTGCTTTTTCTCTCGTTGTATTCGATGCTTCGTTTGATTCCGAGGGAAATAAACAAAGAGGCTGTGAAGGAATAATTCGGATTAGTTGTTTAAAGTTGGCTTGATTCACCATGGAATGGGAATCTTGAATTTCAATTAAGTCGTTGTGTTGGAGTGCAAACGTGGTTCGATTGATTGATTCTTGTTTTCTGTGATTCAGTGCGTTTAGCATTTGACGGGAAGAATGAAAGTATAGACGACTATATTTTTGGTTCTCAGGGAATTATTTGTTCTTGGTAGGAGTCAACTGAAGAAATATTTGATTGATTGGTATAGACTGCTTTCCTAACTGTTGGTTATTTATCCTCTCTTTAGGACATTCGTTGAACTTGTATTTGTAGAGGGAAGAATGATCGAGGAGATATAAGAAAATAATGTTTTTTTATTATTTGTTCTTTGTAGTGTTAAAAATTAGACACAGAAGAAGTTGAGTAGATTTTATCAAAAAGATCTCATTTGGTTGAATTTATCCACTAAAATTATGTATATAATCTATATTTCTTCCTTTGACATGAAAACGTCCCAGCTTCAAGTATAGGTAAGTATCAGCTGATTGGAAAAAAAAATGATTTTCCAGTACTTCCTTCTAAAAGGATGATAATCTTACCGAGCCAACTGGAACAGCTGTATTAGTTTGTTAGTCTCTTATATTCCTGAGTAATAATACAATCAATGCAAAGCATACTCCCCACTCCCCATATAAAAAAGAGAAGAAGTAATAGAGGGAGGATTTTTGTCTTAGCAGACAGTGGAGAAACTCACAAGGCAGGAGCCTCATAGCTAGGGAGGCCTTTTGGCAGCCACAGGATATGGTGAATTGAGTTGTTGACCTGATGATATTATTTCTTCAAGTGATAAGACAAAGAAAACTAATGGTTATCAATCTCTGATGTAGGTTTGAGCATCCACTGAACGACAATTCTATTTGGCTAATTTGTGGATACTTGTGATCTTGGGTATCTGTTCAATGCCTTCAGCAGATTCGCCTCAGTGGCAAGAGAAGGCTAGTGAATTTTTTTCATCCTCAGGTGATCTATGACGTATCCTGTACAAGTTGTATCTTATTTAACTTTTTCTATTGATAAGTATTCTTCTTGACCTTTTTATTTATTTAACTGTTTGGTAACTTATTTATTCAGGGGTGAAGCTTAAAGAAGCTGGGCAATCTGCAGGAACGTTTGTGGGGGTGTTTGCAAAGGATGCAAAGGAGAATGTTGCTGATGCGGCAGGAAAAGTCGGGTCAGTGGTCAAAACTCGGTGGTCTCTCCTTCAGCAGCCATCCACCAGACATGCCATGCAGGAGCGTTTTATTTCTGCAGCTGCTACCACTAGCATGTTTTTAAGGAGAGGTTATTCAGGAACAAAGGAAAAGGTTGCAGTTGGAAAGACAAAAGTTGAAGAGGTACCCAAGCTATAAAAGTTGATTGGTACTTTCTGCACATATCCACCAAAAGTTGAACAGAAGGATGTAAACAGAAGGGAATGGCCTCCCTATATATAAATTTGAGCACACTCCTTCCGACTATGGTTTTAGGAAGCTTTCCTCTTTGCCTAAATGGAAGGAAAAAGTGGAAGTGTGAGAAAAAGAAAGGAATAAGCATGGTTGCTGTTAGTTTAACATAGATTCTTAATTTCTTAAATCACCTTTGTTGAGCTTATCAAGGACAGGTGAATAAGTACAGTAACGAAGTTAATGTTGCTATTTGATGAAGTAAAATGCATAACAGTACACATTGGTTGTTATGTGCATTCAAAACTAGCTTGCTGTTTAAGATGTGAGCCACATATTTAAGTTGATAATTTTGGTTCAGGTAGCAAAGAAAACTGCACATAAAAGTAAGACTTTGTTAACTGATATTGAGAGATGGCAGAAGGTATGCATTCTCTCCTTTTCACCCTTTTCTTGCAGTTGCAAACTTAAAAAGTGCTTTCCTTTTGGTTTATACATTTGCTTATCAAAAAAATGAAAGCCGACTCCACGTGTGGGGTAAAAGGCTTGGTGTGCTGTTGTTAATTAGAAAATAAGAGGAATTCTCATGCTTCCGTTCTGATTTTACAGGGAGTTGCGAGCATTGATGGTAAGTTACTTTTAACTTTGACAAATAATAGTAATATTAGTTAATATCAAGGTTTCAAGTCATGCCTTCTTCTGCCTGTGACTATCAAATGTTTTGATTCAGAAAAGGAAGAATAACAAATAAGTAACAAAAACTGAAAGAGAACTATATCGCTTAACATTTTACACTTCGTAAACTTTCATCATTCTTCAAGAATTCTGGTCATTATATTAGTGTCTCTCTTTGGAAAATGTAGAAAATAGGGAACTTTTATATAGTATTTTAAAATATTCAAGGACAGGAAAAGAAAATGGGTATATCATAGTGGGTGTTCTTGTAATTTCAAAAAATGCAATGAAATGGTTTGTGAATGATTGCTTGATAACACGTTCATTGAAAGGAACGTATTTAATAGCATTAATAATGAGCTGATTTTACAATGCTTTTGAAGCATGAATCTCGTTGAGAACAATTGTAAGATGTATCTATTTAGTATGTAATGTTAGTAATTAATTTTTTGTACCTTTTATTTTTTTGTTTTAAAACTAAATGGACTGGCTCATTGAGGACAACTTTGTCTGTCCCCACTAGTCTGGCTCCTAGATTTGCCACGGATTTCACTTGGCTTAGATATCTTGTTTTTGTTTTCTTGCTTTAGCTAGTATATATATATATGTGTATTTCTCCATCTTTTTTGGTTGAAGTTGTGGAGCCTAATTCGATTTATGACACCTATGCCGGGTTAGCATGGGGGTCTCGCTTGAATTCTTGTGCGTGCATAATTCTTGTAATTGTAAGCTTCTCAAATTGTGAAAAACACCTAGTGTGAATGTGGACGTAGGCATTCTTTGCCGAACCGCGTAAATTTGCCTTGTATGTGTGTGTGATTTTGTTCTAAGTTTTTTTATCACTTGATTCGTTCCCTAACATTTTTGTCAAGTCATTGGTATAAATTTTCATAAGCTCTTGACTTTGTCACTAACGGCCTCTTTTTGATTCTTTTTTGGCCAAACTACACCTGTTTAGGTTTTCTTCATTACAATTTCATACTGAACAGAATGTGAAGTAAATAATTTGCACTTGCTTTATCAGCTAAATAATTGGGATATGCTGAATTTAAATGGTATTGTACTGTAGCACTTGCACACTGGAGGCTAGCAATGCCAAATTTGGTGGAATATAAACCATATGTTGCACGTTATGTAATTCGGCAAATATTGTTTTGGTGATTACTTGTGCTTCCAATTGCCAGTATTCGGTGTTCCAATTGAAGTTACAACTCAGCGACAACAATCCAGCAGGCCTATTCCCCATATTCTTATCGCATGTGCAGATCATCTCATCTTATCAGGTACTTGGAAAAGGCTGATTAAAATATAGATTATTCCATCTTGATATTTTCTTTCAATGCTTTTATTTTATTCATTTATATGTTCTTTGGGTCTAGGATTAAACACACCAGAGTTGTTCAAGTCTGAAGGAGACAAAAAGGTAATCCAGCAATTGATTTCATTATACAATCGAGGTAATTAAAATGCTTGACTTTGGGTTTGATTTTTCATATTTCTGTGTGATCTTGTTAATCAACTGTGATTCTACATTTTACAGATTCAAATGCATCATTACCAGAGGGTGTAAACCCAGTAGATGTTGCAGCTCTCACTAAGTGTTACCTTGCCAGTCTTCCTGACCCATTAACCACATTTGAGTTATATAATGAAATCAGGGATGCTCGTTCAAGCATATATCTGATGAGAAACATATTGAAGAAGCTTCCTACTGTTAACTACATGACATTAGAATTAGTTACTGCACTACTGCTCCGAGTTAGCCAGAAATCACTTCTTAACAAGGCAGGCAACTTTCCTTATCTCCTCCAACATGTGCATGTATTATATATGTTTGACTATATCTTATGTTTTTCTTATTCTTCTTCTTTTTTGGGGGTGGGTGGTGGGGGGATGACAAACTGATGTGCTTTTAACAAGCAGTATTTAATTCTTTGAATGGGTTGAAAGAAATAAAGGGCGGGCAAGGATGATACGGGTTGATGTGGTATGAAGAGAGATGATTTCCTGAGACTTATTTGAGGACTGGAAATAACTAGAAATGGGAGTGTTTTGAACATGGCATAATTTAATTTTATTTACTTTTAGAGCATGGACATGACCCTCCTTGTTTTGGAAGGTTATGTATCAGCTTAGTAGTTGCATGTGAAGTAATACATGATTCTAGTTGTTTGTGTATGCATAAACTATCATTGTACCATTAGTTGGAGAAACAATAGACTAATGTGGTCCAACATTTATAGCAGTATATAAATCGCAAAATTAATTTGATAGCATGCTTTCTAAGGCTTAGCTTTCCCTAGATAGTTTGCCTTACCTATATATTGGAGGTAAATCCTCTGTCTTTTCTTTTGATCAAAATTTACAAGGAAAAAACTGCATCTGGTGGATTTACTCATTTAACTCCTAAAAAGAAAAGAAACAAAAACTTTTAGATTTTGTTAATACATAACTAACTACAATAACATGATATTTCCACAATTTGACTTCAATGCCATATATAAATCGCCTCACCCATTGGATTGAAATTTGATTTTGAAATGTCAAGATGAGCTTTCTCCATAGGCTGCCCCATTTGAAGAAAACACTTATAATTTCTCATCATGGGTGGTGGTTTGCACTTCAGCATGGTACGGTAAAGTCAAAGATGTTAGCTATTGTCTTTATTGTGACAATTTTATTCATTTATTGAGGGTAGCTACTGTCCATTATTGCACAGAATATTATAATAACATTATTGTGAGTAGATGCCCTTATTGCTTGTGTTATTTACAGATGGATGCTGGAAGCCTTGCCATGGAAATGGCCCCTATCATTATGTGGCAGAAGGGACGCAGACCTGAATATTTTAGACGGTTTTGCAATCAGCCTGCGAACAATGCTTCCAAGAAGATGGACCCAGCACCTAACCTCAATTCTTGGGACATGCTTGATGGTTAGTTGTCCGCCGTTTTTCTTTCTGTCCTTCTAGTGCATGCTCTGTCTAAATAAACAGTTGTGTAGGAATTTGCAATTTTGCACTATAAAAAATTGCCAGGTAATAGTGCATGTCAGGAACCTAGTCCTAATTAATATTTCCTTTGAAGATAGAAATGGAATTGAGGGAGAAATAGGAAGAATAATAAGGAGGATCAGACAAAAATGGGGGAGAAATTGATAGAAAATAGAGAAAAATAGAGAGAACAATAGGGTGAAATGAGGGACTTCAATAACTTCTTAACAATTCATGCCTAAACTTGGCACTGGGGGTTATGGCTTTATATATAAAACTAACCAACAAATTATACCAAGCAGTTACCACTCCTCCACTACCTACCCATTAGTCTATAACTGTCGTTACTCCATAATTGTAAATAATACCCACTACTCCTAAAACATAATTGTAAATAATAACTAAATAAAGACATAACAATTAAAATAAAAAATAACTTCCTAATTCATTTAGGTCATGATATTTCCTCCCGCTTAAAATATTTCTTATCTCCAAGAAATCTCAGTAGCTTGACCAATATTCTTTATCCAATCCTGTTTTCACTATCTGGTTCATCCTTCACAAACTCTTGTTCCTTTCTCTCTCATTTTTCCCTCCTTTTTCTTTCTCTTTCTTGGCTTTATCTCATGGATGAAAGAGGAAGCAACCTCTCTTTGTTTAGCAAGTATTTTAGGCTTCATTGAAGTACCTACTTTATTTAGCTCAACTAAAACCGTCACCAGAAACTGATCTATACCATCTGAAATGGCAGCAAAATTGTCATAATGTTCAGGATCAAAAATATTCAGATCAACAATAATATATTCTCATACTGGAATGGTCTTAACCTTCCTGATGCCTTATTTAACCAAAGCTATGGACACCTAAGCCTTCTTTGGAGCCAAAGGCAAAGAAACAATATTCTTAGGACTTTTGTTTTCAAAACTATTTCTCTTTCTCAATCTCAAGATATTCTCCATTAACTTCTTTCAATCTTGATGGTTAATTGTTTGAATCAATTAGCTCATGATCAAAACTTCCGAGACAGTCATCTTGAGCATCTTCTTCAAAAACTTCATTTTTAAGAAATCAAGTTGTTCCTTTAGATCTATTTTCTAACATCCTTGACCTTTCTTTGAGTAATAGAATCAGCATATTCCTTAGAAAATAATTATGCCGGAAGACTAACCTAATATCATGGCCATCATGATCATGAGTTTGTCCAGTTTCCTTTCAAATCTATCCATAGAAGTTTCAAGAAAACTAGAAACTGCTGGTAACCATCAGCCATGGATAAATTGCTGTTCTGATAACAAATGTCAGGACCCTGCTCTGATAACATTTGTTATATATATGATTACAAATGTTTGATTTTCTGGTAACCATCAGCCATGGATAAATTCCAAAAAAACTAGATTATAGGCCGAGAAACTGCTGCTCCAATAACAAATGTCAGAACCCTACGAAAATAGAAATGGAATTGAGGGAGAAATAGGAAGAATAATAAGACAAATCAAACAGAATAATAGAGAGAATCAGACATAAATGAGGGAGAAATTGACAAAAAGTAGAGAGAAATAGAGAAAACAATTGGGGGAAATGGGGGACTTTAATAACTTCTTAACAATTCATGCCTAAACTTGGCATGGTGGGTTATGGCTTTATATATAAAGCTAACCAACAGATTATACCAAGCGGTTACCACTCCTCCACTACCTACCATTACTCTATAACAACCATTATTTTATAACTGTAAATTAACTTTAAATAATACCCAATACTCTTAAAACATAACTGTAAATAATAACTAAATAAAGGCATAACAACTTAAATAAAAAAATAACGTTCTAATTCATTTAGGTCGTGACACTACATTTGGGCATCTGGTATATGATCTCATTCTATATATCTGGACTTATATCTGTTCATTAATATTCGCATATATTTAAACATTATTAAAAAGTGATCTTATTATGGATCACAAAACAATCTGTACGTGTATGCTATTTGAAACATAAATAATTATACAAGACTGAACTCATAACTTTGGATGGGTATGAAAATAAATATAGTGTGCCATACGGAACATCCTTATCCCCCCCCCCCCCTGCTACATAAAAAAGTTATGAGTTCAGTCTTGTATAATTATTTAAACAAAAAGTGTGCTACATAAACCCCGTTTTGTTAAAGATTGTACGTGAGCCTCCTTTGTTCTTTCGAAGGAGTGGAAGTATGGAGAGAGGGAGAGAGGGGGGGGACGAAGTTACCAAAACTATAAGAGAGACAAAGAAATATGTGGGCCCCATATGTTCATTATTTGCAAAATCTTTTTCTAATCTCGTTTTAACCTTAATTACAAATTCTACCTATTAGGTTTCAACTTCCTGACTTTACCATCCTTCCAGAATCCGGACTCTCCTTGTCCCTTATTCTTTAGGAGGAAAATTGCAGAAACCTTTAGTATAGATTCAATCATAGATGATTTTGCTTCTGAGAAAGAGTGTAGAGTACAATTAAGTACAATAAATTTAATATAATTTAAATAATTATCTCACCCCCCCCCCCCCAAAAAAAAAAAAACTGTTTTTGTTTCCGCCCTGCTTCGGTAGCCATTCTTTTGGCTTAAATTTTGTTCACTCATTCTTCTGATTTTCTCAGTCTTGGAGATGCCCAGCGAGCATATTTTTATTCACATTTTCAACTAAGAACATTTCTGGAAATTAACGATTCTTATTTTATTTAATCCTCTGATATGTTGTGCCTGTAGAAGAAGGTGAAGATGCAGATGCATCCTCTCCCATTCCTTTGGATGATGGCTTGCCAGTCGACTTCGGTGCAATCGAGGTTGTTCAATGCTTGATCGAACATCACAATGCAATTTTCACAGATGCCAATGAGACTGTCTGGAGGTGAGTTTGAGGTATCCTCTTCTGTCATTTAGCAAGGGAATCATTGAGTTGGACACTAATAATGTCACAAGGTGTGACTCCAAATTTTCTGGTGGTCGTCGTTGCCCAGTGACGGATGTAAATTTCTTCACCAGATTCGGGTGATTTTTTGTGGTTATGGGTGTAAATTTTTGGAGTTAATATGCTGATTTAGACCTGTAAAAGGAATATTCTTCCTCCATTTTGACTAGGCTCTTCTTAATAGTTCTTCATGTGAATAATTTGGGTAATGAATATCTACTGAATGGTTTGCTTGAGAACATTTGTTTGCCGAATAGAATTTGATTAGCTGGGATGAGTTCGTGCAATTTCCTACTAGAAGGGCTCTGCAACATTGTGTTTTTGGATTTCTTCCTCAACCTGGTTGTGCTTGCCCGTATATAGAGGAAAGAATTAATACGAACCCCATTAATTAATGGATAACAAAATGCCCCTGCCACTCCCTTGTTATATAAATTACCAGGTTTTTGTGAAAAAAAAAAAAAAAGGGTTTTCAAGGCAAGAAATTTCTCATTTTATCGCTTTTGTACTTAATCTTACTTTTTATTTTTTGTTGGTATCTTACTTTATTTTGTACAAAGATTGCTTCCATAATGAATCTGTGACTTGGTACAAAAATAATTTTATTATTGTTACAACCTTCAATATGTGTACCCATAAGAAACAGCGTATTGTGGGGTTTCAGTTTAAATTAATTTATTGCAACAATTCATTCGGAATAAATATGCATGAATATTGAATACTTTGTTAGATAGCTCCGTGGTATGTTTTGACGATATCTTTGCGTTGAAACTTACTAGTTTTCCATTGTATTATAGAGAAAGAGGAGTTCTTTTATTTATTTATTTATTTTTTTGGCAAACGTGTTCTCATTTGTCACAAAAAGATCAATGACACATTAATGAAATTTATCATAAAAAAACTGATTCACATTGTTAGTTGATAAATTTTACATTTCGTAATAAATTAGTCAATATATTTTGATTTTTTGTTGCTAATGTCACTAAATTTTAATTTTTGTTATAATTTAATCTCTTTTAATTTTTAATCAAATTTTGTTAACAAAAAAATATTGCAGACATTAATATAAAGTTTAAAATCACTTGATCTGTGTGGTATTCACTATAATAATTTTATAACAATAAATGATTTTTAAATTAATATTTATGCATATCGTTAAAAATTTTATTAGCGAATAAATTATAATAAGAACTAAAATATATGATTACAGTAATAAAAATTACAATGTAATGATGAAAAATAAAATATAATAAATATACTTCTAAAGCATAATAATAATTATTAATAACAACGCGCGGACAATTACATCGGTAAATCTAAAACCTAAATGATAAGAAATCTTCGTAAAAATAACGTGGAATTTGGACGGGTTGGTGGGCACTGAGCAATGATCATTCTCTTTTACATCGCATCTCTGATCCGAAGGCCAGAGGAATCGAACGGTTTCTTCATTTCCGTTCTTAACAATGGGAACTTCCGTCGCCGCCAAAAGCCTTCTCGTCAGAACTATCGTCTTATTCACACTAGCGTCCATGGTAATAACATTCACCATCTCTACCCCTCTGGTGTTCTTCAATTGCTGCCAGTTTATTCACTCTGATTGATTTGTGCATACTTTGTTCCGTGCTTATGGGTCTCTGAGAACTCTTCAATTCTCTTGAAATCTTTGGAGGAACTGCTCCTATTCCCTATTAGACATATCTAAATCATAGGAGTGTCGCCAGACTCCAGCGCCTCATGTTTTGCGTTGTTCTGGTTTTCTGGGAATATGATTTTCCCAGTTGGAAGTTTTCTAGTACCAATTACTGTATGTTAATCATCTATCTGCTTTTCGTGTTTCTTCGTCACTCTATCTGTGTGTGTTTTGAGTAGCCATTGGGACAAGAGCTTGGGAATTCAGGTAAGTTCCCTCTAGTTGTGAGCACCTGGCCTTTCTTGGAGGCTGTTAGAGCTGCTTGGAGGTCTGTGAAAGCTGGATCTACTGCAATTGATGCGGTTGTGGAGGGTTGCTCGGCGTGTGAGGAACTGAGATGCGATGGTACAGGTGGGAATAGGATGCCACTTGTATATATGCCTTAATATCATTTGAGTAATTCTCTTCTGTTTCACTTCTTTGTTTTGCCTTTTGTTTCGTTGGATTGCTTATATTAGCTTTCTTTACGTGAATAGAACTTTTACAATATGGTTTTTAATTCCATGGTGAAGAAATATTGGTAGCCCATATTTTCTTCGTTCGCTGACATTCTCTCTTATCCAAGTGTATTGAATAAGTTGATTTTCTTCTTGCTCAACCAAGGATCATTTGCATCCAGGGAAAAAAAAAAAATAGCTTGCTATTGTTTGTTGGTTTGGATATATATAATGCATGCATTGGTGAAATCTAGGAAGAATAGCTTCCTTCTATGCGTAAAAGAGTCAAATTGTCAGAGCTTATTTCAGATAAACCTTTAAGAGAAGATAAAATTTTGTTGGACATATGGTTAACTGCCGTTACTTTTTAATATTTTTTCATAAATATTGTTTCTTTTATTATTTAGAAAGTATTTCTTTTTGGGTTGGCAGTATGGTGACAAATTGGGGTAGATATTGCATCATTATGTAAGGCTGCTTTTCGTTTTGACAGCTAGCTTTTGAGAACTTGAGAGATCATGTTGAAGATGAATAACTGATGGAACTCCTTCACAATACATGTGTAGGCAGGTTCATTTAGAAATATGAGTTTCCAATTTCCTTAAAAGAATAGATAAAAATAAAAAAAAGAGGTCAATGCTTTAAGGAGGATATGAATGGACATTTTTACAGATCTGATAAAAAAGAAATCAATGCTTTAAGGATTGTCGAGCTAGAATTTATGCAACCAACTCCACCTAGTGGGATTAAGGCTTGATATGTTGTTATATTAGAGATTTTCAAGACAATTTTTGACTTGCACTCAACTTTAACATCTTAACTAGGCTCATTTGTTATGATGATGATGTTGTGTTAATGCTGTCAAATCGTGGCAGGCAACTGTTAATCAGATTTAACATAATCCAATAGGAGTTGTTTAGTTGATTTACTCATTAAAAATTGTTACATTTTCCTCTAGCAGTTTATGCTGTGCTGCTTTCTGTAAAATGTGTAGGATGTTTCTGGAAGGAATACTGGAATAGCACTTTCGAAGTACCATCAGACCATCTATTGTCTGTTTGGAATATCAATTCAGATGACATAATTTTGGTTTCTGTTAGGAAGACTTTAAAAGTTAAAACTACTAATTCACGGAAAGACATAAAAGATTTTATCTGGTGACTAAATATTACCGAAACTTGCATTACTTACAAGAGTGCTATTTGTAAGATAACTTCCGTTTTCTAGGTTCATAATAGGAACTTTTCTGAACTGGTAGTGCTTACCATTGACAATTATTTGTAACCATCATACAGTTGGGCCTGGTGGAAGTCCAGATGAGAACGGGGAAACTACAATTGATGCTCTGGTCATGAATGGGGTAACAACTACATCATATTCAATTGATTAACTTTGCTACTAAAATGTCTAAAAATGACAATCTGTCTTGGGTCTGCTAAGGACATGTGTAGGCTACAATGGAGGTTGGAGCTGTTGCTGCCATGAGGTATGTTAAAGATGGTATCATGGCTGCAAGGCTAGTAATGCAATATACTAAACATACCATGTTAGTTGGAGAGCAGGCCTCTGCATTTGCAATTTCCATGGGTCTTCCTGGACCCACAAATCTTAGTTCAACAGAATCACTCGAAAAGTGGATTATATGGAAAGCCAATGCATGTCAGCCTAATTTTAGGAAAAATGTTCTACCAGCTGATGGCTGTGGTCCTTATCATCCAAAGGGAAATGTGAAGCTAGCTGAGAACAATTGTTTGATGGACAATGTAGCAGAATCTGTAACATTGCGATCATCTCATGTAGACCGCCACAACCATGATACCATATCCATGGCTGTTATTGATAAAGTAAGTCTATGGTCACAGGCAGGCTTCATTTGAAATTTACTAATCTCTTTGAAGTTTAACCTTCCATTAGAGTAAATTTCATCTTATTTTCAGATGGGACATATTGCTGTTGGTACATCAACTAATGGAGCCACTTTTAAGATCCCTGGCAGGTAATTAGCAGTCCCTAATATGAGGTTTCGAAGTTAGCAGTAATTCTGCAAAGAAATTACATTGTTGATTCTCAAAGGTTAGAGTAGTTACTAGGTTGCTATAGTCATCATGCAACACAAGAGTTCTAACTGATGGAGTTACTTTGGTGAGAGGGGGAGGCTCAAATCTGTGTATGATTTAGGCCTTTAAGGTTGTTACTTACTTATTTGTTTATTTATTTATTTGTTTATTATTATTTTGGGTTTTTTTTTTTTTTTTTTTTGGGGGGGGGGGTGTGGAACAGGTAGGTCAATGTGCCAATAAGAGATACGGATCTTCATATAATGGACTTAGAAAAGTACATTTAATGGTCATTATATTGATGTTTTGGTTGAAAAGGTATCATAAGGTAAGGTAAGGTAAGTTTGTATAGTGATATAGCAACATGGTAGAACTACCTAAGCAACTAAAAAAATGTATAGATGGAAGGAAAAAACAAGAAGTAACTCAATACTGTGGCATTTATGGTTAGAGAGATAGATATAAGGCGTGAACAAGAATGATGATCTAATTTAGCTGTGATAAGATTGCATATGGTAGGTGTCAGTTTCGGAGAGAGAAACTTTGGTACTTGTTAGTTGTTATCCATGTATTGTGGTTGCAAATTGATGTACCTATGGCAACTAGTGGCTTTTAATCTTTATTTTTCATTTCATAGATACAAACCTTGGCAAAGTAAAATATTGAAAGAATTTTGTATTCAAAACATTTTGCTACTCTTTTCTTACATTTTTTTTTCTGGTTTATTATTGGTATTTTTTAGTGTGTGTGTAGAGCAATCAAACCTGGTAAATGAATACTTGTAAAAAAAAAAAAAATCATCCAAGTGAATGAACAAATTTACTGGGCTACATCTTTACTTAAGGGAATATAGTGAAAGGAATATTTCTGAAGATGGTTCTGTATTAAATTTAATCATCTATCATTCATCCTGGACGTATCGACATTTATGTTCTTTTATATGATGAAAGAAATCTTTTGCTGGACTAGGGTTGGCGATGGACCAATTGCAGGCTCTTCAGCTTATGCAGATGATGAAGTTGGAGCATGTGGTGCTACTGGAGATGGTGATGTCATGATGCGCTTCCTTCCATGGTAATTTGTTGAACTCGTATGCTCTTGCAATTCAATGTTAATGTCCAACTCTGTTCAAAGATGATGAACCTTTTGAATTGAGACTGCAATGTTGCCTAGCGATTCGAATGTCCTTGTTCTTGCAAAGCTGTTGTTGTGTGGCCCTCTTATTCATCTGATTCATGTCCACGATGTCCTTTCAGTTACCAGGTTGTAGAGAGCATGAGGCTCGGTATGGAACCCGGGCTTGCTGCCAAGGATGCCATATTGCGAATTGCAAGAAAATATCCCGACTTTGTTGGGGCCATATTTGCAGTAGACAGACATGGCAAGCATGCTGGTGCTTGCCATGGCTGGACATTTCAGTACTCTGTAAGAAGCCCAGAAATGGAGGATGTTGAAATATTTACTGTGACCCCTTGAAATTTCAGCTGCCTGCAGAGTTGCAAGTATGAAGCTACTCTCTTCATGTGTTAAAATGAGTCCGTGTGTGTTGTAGTTTGAGGACCATGAAATTGTTTCAAATTTGGAACTCAAAGGAGAACTCATTATGTTTCACGTTTTTATATCTATATTTAAGTTAGGCGTTACGGGTCGAACAGATACTAGATTCTAGAACGTTCTGAATCAAAATTCAGATTTAATTCTAATTTTTTGGATTCAGTTGACATTAAGTCAAGTTCAGGTTAAATCATCAAGTTTGTGGACTCAATGCGCGCAATCCCAATTATAAATAGTATGAAAACCCTGTTTTGTAATAATATATTTTTGTTTGTATTGCTTTGCTTGCTTTCTTCTTTTTCTTTTTTTTAGAATTTATGTTAAAACTAGATTTATAGATTATAACATAACATTAACAGGACATAAGTTTTGGATAATAAAATTCTGATAGGATTATATAAATTTTAGAATGAGGGATATAAATTTAGGGCTAATAGAACTAAAAATTTAAACATTTTTGCGTTTTTACAATTTAATTCAAATGTTTTAATTTTGACAATTGTATCTCAATTGAATCAATTAAGTGCAATTTTATCCAACAATCGAAATCAATTTGAAATGCGTGTGAAAGGAATGGCAGGGGATGGATGGCAACAAAAAAGGAGATTGAGGCCGAGGCGATGGCGCTGGATTGGAGGTAGTGGTTGATTTAAAAGCTAGAGGCAACGATGGAAGCTGGTCTGGAAGGAGGCCAATCTAGAATCTAGAAGCTTGATGGCCGATCGTTGACGTTGATGAGGTCAGTTTAAGTGATCGATGGCGAAAGCGAAGCGGCCAGCAAAGGACATCATCAACTGGCAATAGTGAAAGATCGTTAATCAATTTCTGTGAGGTAGCTATGAATAGGAGGAAGCCTAAATCAGAAACAAGAAAAGTCGACTGTCACGTGGCAAAAGTGTTCTAAAAGGCGTTAGCCTGGGGCTTAGTCATGCGCCAGCCTGGGACCTAGTGTCTACGGCGCCTAGGCGGGGCCTAGAAAAATTGCTATTTTTTTTTTTTAACTTTGTGATATAATTTGATGTTATTTTCAATTAAATCAAAGTTGAAAAGTATCAATAATGCAACATAAACAAATAATACAACAATAATGGAATGACAAGTGAAATATAGAATTAACTATGAGAAAACAATTGTTGTAGATCAGTTCTAGGTTCAAACTTCAATAAGACAAAAGCAACAACAATGTAACATAAACTATACTTGAAGAATCTAAGTATCTAACTATTTAATTAAAATTCTTTCTCTCCATATTCTTCCAATACATGATCTTCATCATACTCAAAATCAAATTCATTTAGCTCTTACTCATCTTCTTCTTCTTCTTCTTCTGATTGGAAATCATCTTCATGAGGCTCTCTAATCCTAGAACTTTTTCGAGGTTGAAGCCTCTCATCTGCTCTAGATACTTCACCAACTACTTCCCAAGTAAGCTTCGTATCAGGCTCAATTTCTTCATCATCTCTTCCTTCAACAATTCATCTTTGTGCATTGCTGGCATCACTAGCAAGTATTGCATCAACATTCCTTTCTTTCTCCCTCTTTTGCTTGTTCATCAGTTTTGCATTAAATTGGACATAGACAAGATTATTCAATTGATGCACATCTAGTCTATTTATTTTCTTCGTATGTATCTACATAAATAATATAAAGGTAATATCAATTTAAATGATAGATAAGTTATTGATATTAAAGAAATATAGTTCATATTTTCATGGGGATAATAATGAAATTAAAATATTAAAAATGTTTTAAAATATACACTAACCCCTTCAAAAGTGCTCCAATTTCTTTCACAATCGGATGAACTACTGGTTAACGAGAGGATCCTTGTTGCCATTCGTTGTAAGTTTGGAATTTGATTTCCATAAGTCATCCACCATATAACTACATAAGTTAACAAGTATAAAGTAAACAAATTTATACACTAATACACATTAGAAACTACGAAAATGATTAAAGGAATTTTATACTTGGATTGTAATTATCATCATTTTTTGCACAGCCTTGAGCTGCCCACACTTTTTCAAAAGCTCTATCTTTACGAGTATACTTTGGTAATTCAATATTTATGACATGACATTGCAATTCAAAATAATCATTACCATGATAAAATATCTCCACACAATTAAAAAGCTCATCCATCACTTCATTATCAAGATATATAATTTTATTCTTAAAAAGGTAGTAGGGATTCAAAAGGTAAGCCGTCAAATGCAATGGACTATCTAGCCTATCTTCCTTTGCCTGCTTAATCTCTCCATATAAAAAGCCCATAGAAGGCTTTCTATCTTCATCAATAATTCGAAGCACCTTCACCAAAGTTGCAAAAATCTTAAGACATAAAGTTACACCATTCCAGAAAGTAATGCTCATCACAGTAGCATATGCTACTTTACCTTTAACAGTCTTTGACTATTTACACTCTTCCCATTCAGAGTTGGTAAACATTGATCTCAATTGGGCCTTTTTCTCCATCAAACTCTACAAAGTAAGGAAAGAAGAAGCAAATCTAGTGACTCCCGGTCTCACTATATCCATTTTCTTCATAAATGACCTCATTAAGGACAAGGTCTTATGGTGTGCATAAATGAAGATTGTCAAACTCTTTGCCTGATCAATGACTTTCTTATATCTTAGCATTTTTCCAATACTTTCAAGCATCAAATTGATGGTGTAAGTAGCACATGATGTCTAAAAAATATTTGGCCTCTTCAGCTTCAATAATTTTGTCACTCCCATATTGTTGGCAGCATTGTTGGTTACTACTTAGACGACATTTTGTGGCCTAACTTGCTCAATGCACTTGTCCACATACTCAAATATGAGTTCATTTGTATGTGTTTCGTCTGATGCTTCTTTTGAAGAAAGAAAAGCAGTACTCATGCTAGAATTAACACATAGGTTCATGATGCTCTTTCTTTTTCTGTTTGTCCAAGCATCTGTCATAATAAAGTACCCATTTTGTGCCCACTCTTCTTCATGCTTCTTCAGTAAGTCTTTCATTCTGTCAACCTCTTACTTTAATAACGATTCCCTCAACTGGTATGGACTAGGAGGTTTGAACCTCGGCCTAAATTAACCAACCGTCTCAACAAACAATTTGAAGTTATCATGATCAATAGCATTGAAAGGTATACCAGCTTTGTACACCCATCTATCACAATATCCTTGTACAGTTTCTGTTCTCTCTTTAAACAGTGCTTCACTAATATTTTGTTGTCTTTGCGTCATTCTCGAACTCAAACAAATTTCAGGACTAATGGAGCTTGCAAACTTATCTATAGGGCCAAGAGTATGAGGCATTTTTTTGCTTCCTAACTCTTTCAATTCATCTTCATCATCCACCACTTTCCCCTTTTCAAAAATATTAACCGAGGATCTCATCATATCTTCCTCCTGCTTCTTATTCTTCTTCTTACTCTTTGCCTCGACAATAGTATTCTTGCATTTAGCTTTATCATCCGGATAAGATTTTGGACATGCAGAAACATTTTCGAAAATGTGGCCAATGTGTTCTTTGACGCTGTAAACTCCTCCAGATATAACTTTACCACACAACTTGCCTTTAACTTTATGCATATTCTTCAGATTAATTAACATTCCATACTCCCATCCGACATCATTTAATTTCCTTTTAAGAATTGAGGCGGCATCGGACAATGCTTCCGTACTCCCAATTCCATCCAACATGACTTTCTTTTTTCTTCTTTTTTTTCTGAGTAAATTGACATTGAATGATTGAATTAAAATAGATAACTAGCTAACAAACAAGGCCAAGAAACAACAATAACCCCAAGTAGCACCACTGCAACAGCAAGTAGCAACAAAGGCAACTTGCTACATTTGTTGCTTGCTTACAAGTTACAAATATTAAATTTTTTAAAACATTAATAATAATAATTAATAAGTATTTGAATAACAAATAATCAAATATTAACATAAATATTAAATACTAAATTAAATTACAAAAAAACAAAAAGAAAACAAAAGAGGGAGAGGCAACAACAAGCAGCAGCTGCTGCTTACTGATTACCGAAGGAGGTGGGGGGTGAGTAAAGAAGATGAAGTTGCAAGAGACAACCAGAGTGTGGCGGTGTGCGAGCACGAGTCGGTGGCGGAGTGCGAGCACGAGAGAGGCGACAACGACTCTACAATAAATTGTCAATGCGCGCGAGAGAGAAAAGGAAATCGACGAGATGAGAGAGAAGGGGTAACGGGTAAGGGGAAACAAAACCTTAATCAATTTATATTAAAAGTCTAAAACGATTGACGAGGCCCGGGTGCTTCACACAGCCCAGGCGGCCGATTAGGCCATAATCAGACAGGTGGTTCGCGCGGCTAAGCGTCCGCCTTGGCCGCCTAGGCGTCGCCTGTACCGATTAGTAGGGTTGGCACCTAAGGTGGTCAATTTGGCCATAATCATGGCGGCCAACGGCCGCCTAGGCCGCGTTTTAGTTCACTACGTGGCAAGGAAAAAACGACAACCGTTGGGTTTTCTCATCTTCCTTCTAAATTGACTTTTATCAATTATCACCGCCTCTAGCTTTCAGATTAGTCGTCGCCTCCAATCTAGCGCCATCGCCATCATTATCTCTATCGCCTTGATCTCTTTATTCATCGCCCTCGTCGTCCATCTCTAGCATTTTATTTTTTTACATGTGTATATGTGAGGTCCATTCAAATATTTTTTAATGACATGTGTCGTGATATGTCAACAATAACACGTGTCTCTCAAATTGATTTTAGGTGTTGGATAAAATTGCACCTAATCGAATCAATTGGGATGCAATTGACAAAATTGAAACATTTGGATTAGATTACAAAAATGCGAAAAGATTTGAATTTTTATTTAGGACTTTAACCTTGCCTTGGGGATATACCCTTAAATAGTGGCACTATCTGCATTCAGACATTTATAAAGGCGATGGGATTTATTCTTTTCAATCATTATGTTACATTCGAGGAAAGACGACTAGAACACACAAACACACTTAGCAAGATGACCAGCACACACAATCAAGTACTCAGGCTATTTAGAGAGAGATCCAGGGGCCTATTTACAATATATGATAGAGTCAGACATATGCCCTTGCCGTTCTTCAACACTTCACGAACTCTTGGATCCTCATCCACACAGAGGCACAGATTCAAGCAGCTAGACTATTAACCCATAAATTTAATGTGTCTAAATTTAATTTTAGAAAGAAATATATGCAATTAACGTACTTATAAGATTTGGTATCAGAACTCGATTAAAATAACACCTTATTTTATTTAGGTAGTGTTTGTTAATCAAAATATAAACTGAAAAAGATAAGATATAAAAAATATTTAAAACTTTTGTTATTTTCAATGTGTTTATTAAACTTATCTGCCGACTCTTGTAAAATAACTCACGTGATTTCTTATCTGGGTTTTTTCAGATATACTTATCTTTCTCCTCTCTTTTCTCAAGATAAGCATATAAGATAAGGTTGGAATGCTTTTTGGATCAATATATAGAATGATCAAGATAAGTCTATGAAGCAATCCAATATTTTTATCAATCTATTTGTTAAATTTTTCGAAATACACTAGAGGGCACAAGCATAATTTTTTTTTTATCTGTAAGGACCAAGATATATTTGTCTTAGAAATGAGAGATAAGCATATTTAGAAAAATCCAAATAAAAAGTCACGTGACTTATTTTTCAGGAGTCGCCAAATAAATTTAACAAACATATTAGAAAATATAAAAAACTGGAATACTATGTATATCTTATGGGCTGGTCCGACCTGGTCCCGCTCTACTCCTTATGGGCTGGGCTCCACCCAGCAGGCCGGCCCAATCACATAAGCCCATGTAAACTCCAAACTAAGTTCGTCGAAGCGAGTTCGCACGTTGCCAGAGCCCAAGTTCAGATCGCAGGTCAAAGCGAACTCCTAGAAATACTCCTTGTTTGCCAGTCTATCTCGAATGAGCTCCCGACTATATTCTGAGTAAGCTTCTGGCAAATTCTTATAGATCGTCAGCCTAGCCGGTCAGCTCGCGTAACAGAAAGAATGTAGGCCCGAGAATATTAATGGGCAAAGGGCCATCCCAACTGGGCCATTCAAGCTTAACCTGGCCCTACCTTCTCGGCCCATTTGGTCGGCCCACACCAGTCCCATCTTGGCCTCTTGCAACAAACATCATTACGGTTGTGTCTGGGTTTCCGCACGTCCATCTCAAATTCCATCCTCATTAATGACGAATCTCATCCACATTAATGAGGGTCCCGTCGACACCTTGCCACTGCATAGGTGCTCCTGTCGACGCGGGATATTCTTGTCTCTTCACCGCCTACAGACGTATAAGACAAGCTAAAGGAGAACTTACCCCTCTTATATATCAGCCAGCTCTTTTGAGAGCCAAGGTATGCTTTTTCTTCGGCCCACTTACGAATATCTTGCACACTTACTTACTTGCTCACAAACTTGGGCATCAAAGTACCTTGCAGGGACGGGCCAGCAGGTCAACAAATCAGACTAGATATGCCATTTTCTCCTTCTTGGATCTATCACACCAGTACGGGTCAACGAATCACCATTGACCAATTCTAAACGTCGACATAACTTGATAAAAATTTTGAAATGTTTCTTACCCCAAAAACTAATTTAATCTTATTTTAATATAATTTTATCTTACTTATTTTAACAAATGCTACATCAATATATATTTTAAACATCCAGGCACATTAATTTAATATTAACTCTGCATTGGCCTGCCTATAATCGATCATCCACAATCACAAATTTCAGAGAGAGAGAGAATTTAAAAATATGATGACAGTCCTGTCACCTGTGTGGATGAATTTCATGTAAAATGTTCTATAGACTCAAACAATATCATACATTAACTATAATTAAAATATGTAGTAAAACAATATAAAGAGGAAGAGCTTAATAGATGATGATGACAGCAATCTGTAACCTATCAAAATGACCCATCTTCAATAATGAAGACTCTATCCAAGAGCAAAAGGTTAAGGCGTGTGTTATTTAAACCATTTTTCTTTTTCAAATTTGTTTTAAGCTGACATTTTTAGATGAGAGCAGATAATTTCGTAATTTATTGTAAGTATGTTGTTGTATACATACACTGTATTTTTAGATACCTCTATATATGTATATAAAGTTAATGGGCAATAGGATCTTCGGTTTGGTGGTCAATTGATATTCACCCGGTAATTAATCGCCCAAAATATTTTCTTCCTGACGCCTTCTTTTCCTAAAATTTAATTGGGTATCTGCTAAAATCGAGGAATCGGATTTGCTTCCCGATCTTCGTTCAGATTATCCCAAAGCCATGGAGCGAAATGGAGATCGTCTTGAAGGAGATAAATCTCACCCAGCCGTGCCAATCTCCGGCGAAATTCCTGCTGTTAATATGACTTTCTTCCTGGACCAGGTCGGAGAAGTTGTTCTCACCCTTAATTCAGATGGGCTGTCTTGGAATCCGATCAAATCCATCTATAATGTAAGCTCTCTCTCTCTCTCTCTCTCTGTATATATACGTATGTAAGTATGTATATGTGCATGTGTATTATATTTTTGAGTAAATCAAAATTTTACCCAATAGTATCATCTGAATGTATGTCTTTTGTGTGGGTTAATGCGGGCGTGTACTTGTATAGCTGTATCTATCTCTAGATGGTCATTTTGCTAATTTTTTGCTAATTTTATATAGATTGTTTTTGTTGGGATGATTAATCATTAAGGTAGTGGGTTTTTGAAATATGTCATCTTTTTGTATTATGATCGAAAATCCTGCTCATCAAGTGTCTTTGTTAGTTCTTGTATGAAAAAGGGTTTCTTTGTTTAGCTGTTATGATCTGAATTCATACAAGTTTGCACGTAGTCAGTACAGGAGGTTTTCTTACATTTCCACGGGTTGATTATTAATTCAACAAATGGTTGAATCAGGCTTGGTTTTTCCCTTGCCTAATGCAGTAATAGAGTGATTCGGGTTTTATTTAGATGGCACCTGTCATTTCTTGTAGTCTTATTTACTTTAAGAAACTGTGGCAAATTCGAAGTAGAAATTTGAGTTCAGCCGCTTGATTTGTGGGTCAATATATCAACATTTAACTTGATGATTTTGGGGCAATATTTTATATTTACCCATTGGTTAGCCAACCAAAATTGTTTAGATCTTAGTTTGAAAATTCTATTCACAACACATGAATGATGTATTGTATGGTTTATAGGTTACTAGGTTTGGTATACTTCTCTTATTAAAAAAAAAAAAGATTATTAGGTTTGTTATCATGAACCTTTAATCGAAAGAGGCTTGAGCCCCTGACTCAGGAATGCTTGGACTAAGATATTGCATGGGAAACAGGGAACTTCACAGCCCGAAGTGGTTGAAATTTGAAAACTTAATAGAGAGCTTCTCAGGTAGCTTGTGGTCATGCCGTGGCCATGATGTGGCTTCGGGAGCATCTTGGGGGATGTCAGGGCTGTGAAATTGCAAGATCTAGTTTTCCAAATTTTGTGCTGGGGACAGAGTTTCATATTCCTTTCTCTTAAACAGTATTAGAGTCAGTTTTAAGAGATTGAGATAAAGAATTTGATGGTTTTTAAAGAGTCTTTATACACAGGCAGATGTGAAATCTGTCTTGGGCACAAGCGGTTCTGTGTATCTGTGTGTGATGTAGAACCCAAACTAAAACACACGAGTAATCCTGGTTACTCAAAACCAACATCAATATTCAATATCAATCATCAAAGTTTGTCTTCAATTGCAACCAAAAAGGACTATTTATAGGCAATTGATAGATAACAATCTACTCTAACTAGGATTCCTTGATCCAATCTAATTAAAGATTGTAAACATAATCCCAATCTAACTAGTCTACAAAGGAAATAAAAAGATATTAAAAGAAACAAAATAAATTAGGAAACAAATTAAAAAATAGGAAACAAAACAGAATAAAATATTAAAGCAATACTAATTCTTATTTCTACACTTAAAATATTGTTTCCCAAAATATTTGCTCCTTCAATCTTCATCAGTGTACGTGTGTGTGTGTTTGAGAGAGAGACAGGGGCTACCCTAGGGGATATGTGCATTGTGAGTGCATGTGTGTGTGTGTGTGAGAGAGAGAGAGAGAGAGAGAGAGTCATTTTAAGGGCTGATGCAGAGGAAGATCCACAAGAGTGGTGCATTGTGGGTAATGCAAGGAGAGATGACTAAAAAGGAGTTAGATTTATACAAGCAAAAAAAAAAAAAGAGTTAGATCGTGACCTTTTTCTGTTACCCTTATATTTATTCCACCTCTTAAACATATATTAGTGGATTCATTTTTTTTCTTTTGTGTTGAATGAGCCTGTTTGATATGAAGTGTATGGATCTAAATGAAGATATGACAAAAGACATAAATACATGGAAGTTTAGAATTTATGTAGCCGACCCCACATAGTGGGATACAGGCTGGATATGTTGTTGTTGTTGGATAAGCCTGTGGCTTTTCACCATAAAGTGTTATACTAATGGTTTTCTCTCATTGTGTATGATTGCTATTGCTAAACTCAAGAATCTTTGAATTGATTGCTTGTTTATGTAATTCGTTGGAAGATTCTAAGAGTGACAAGGTTGGGGTAATCCCATTCATTTTTTGGTTATTTCAAAATTGTTTCCTAGCACTATGATTCAGGTCAAACTATGTGTGTTGATTTTGTTTTAGAAGGTTTTGTTGCAGAATAATATTTATTTTCCTGGACTATGTTAGTGATTTTATTCTCTCAAAAAAAAAAAATGCATCATTAATTTGATAGGTATAAACCTCTCAGCTTGTGCAGTTATTGCCCATTATTTTCTGGATAAGTGCCTGGACTGACCTTTTATGTTGTTTTCCTGTCTATGTGTATTAGGAGCCAGAAGAATCATCTTGTCTTGGCATTAAACTTGACTCTAAGAGTGAAACTGCAATCAAGTTTTCTGATGTATATGCTGTTGAGTTCATAGACTGTGGTTTGGTTCATGAATCTATTCTTGCAAATGCTGGTAGATGTCTTTCGCACCGTACATCTGAGGTCATGTCCAGTCTTATTCACTTTTTCCCTTATTATTCTAGATGCTATTGTGTTTTATTGGTGTATAAAGTTCTGTTTTCTGCTGCAGATGTACCGCTTTACAGTGCATGGGGTTCATAGGTCAAACTCAAGACCTTCTGTTTGGGCCCCATCTGTATACACTTTTGGTCACAAGGACTTGAATGCATGCCAGATTTGGGTTAACCGGATTAGTGCTTCTCTTAACACAGAAAAGGGGCGACCAAAGAGTCTTCTGGTATGCAGAATGAGTAATTATGTAATTCAGTTTGTTCTTTTCTCATTCGAATTTCTTTGTACACCATACTGGGTCACTGAAATGGAAATGAACTAGCATCACTATTTTTTCCAGACTTTACTTGTGTTGACTAGGTTTTTGTTCATCCAAAGAGCGGGAAAGGAAATGGATGTAGAACTTGGGAAGCAGTGGCTCCCATATTTTTTCATGCTAAAGTAAAGACAAAGGTAACTTTCTATATACATTTGACACAGGTAATAGATGTTTCTATAGTTCAAAGAACTCAAACTTGAACTTCTTACATCTGTTTATATTTAACTTTATCTATGATGAACATATTTATTTGTATGAACCAATGAATGAGGAACTCAAGTAGAAAATCTGCCCCCAACTTTTTGACAACTTTACCAGAGATTTACAATGAGATTACTATACAGTCATTATTTAATTGTGAGGGTTAACCAGGTGTTTGACCAGACTTGGAGATCAGAAGGCAAAGAATTTTCCAACATTTTTATTCCATAATTTTTTGCATGTTTAATTGTGTCAGTGATTCTCCATTGGGGATGATATATTTGGGCCGTATATTCATTGTGTCAGGCGACTTGATCATTTTTTGGGTAGCTCGGAATTATGAAATATCAAAATACTTGGTATAGATATGAACGTTTGACTTTCATATGGGGCCTCCAGATGCATGTAAATTAGGCATGGGGCACTGCACTCGGGGATTTTATGTATTTATCTTGCTTATTGTTTATTAAGTATATGAGTGTGTGTCACCATCGTCTTATTAGCTTAACTTTTTTGGAGTTGTTGACTTTGACTCCACATTGTAGGTGAAAATGTTCTACTTGAGCTGATTATTGAACTATGGCATAATCACTTGCTAATATTTTGTCCATAATCATTTTGAGTTTTTTTTTTTCTCCTCGGCATTTTAAGTTAAACTACAAGTATGTCCACATGGAGTTTGGTCAATATTATTAATAACATAATCTCACATTTGTTTTCTATTTCTTAATTAGGTAATTGTGACGCAGAGGGCAGGACATGCATTTGATGTGATGTCCTCCATTACAAATAGGGAGCTAAATTCATATGATGGTGTTGTAGCTGTTGTAAGTATAAAGACTCTCAGGCATTTATCTTCTGCAAACTTTTAGATATTTTTTTAGGTGGTTTTATAGGTTACAGATCCTCTCAAGCTTATTGTTATGACAGTACTTCCACATTATCCATTGCATTGAAGCTTCCTTTTGTTTGTTGAGACACTTTGTAGTTAGTTTGTTGGAATCATTTAAATTCAAACTGTGTTATCAATTCTTCTTTTTCTGTTTTATTTTCTGGGCATTATCCATTTTTTTCCACTTCCTATGCTTTCACAAATGGTGTACCTATTTTTCAAATCTTTTGTGATTATAATAATCTGTCATCATCAGAGTATTACCAAATGCTATGTGGCAGTAGAATAAAAGGGCTACGCAGAATGGCATTTAGCAAGTGATGATCTCTCCAATGTGGAGTGCAAAACCCATATTTAAAGACACTAATGATGGTGGGTGCTATGGAATTGGGTTCCTGAAGAAACATCTGAAGCTTTTAAGGAATATGTCTTCCTTGACATGAAGGGAGATATATATACATGCATGTGTGTGTGAACTTGGTGGATGCTGTTTATTCCTTTCAAATTAAAATCGTGAACTGTTTGTATTGCTGTCTATTTTATCCGACAGGAAAGTGCTTTTTGATCTTGGTAAGCATTGGTCATACAAAATTAGGCCCATTGTGGATTTCCTGAAATCTGATGAATCAACATAAAAATGCCCAGTGAAACTTTTTTTGTTCTTTTGGTCACAAACGTAACTTATCTAGATGTTGATTTCTGGTAAATTATCATGTATTTATGTTACACCCTTACAACATTGGTTGTTGTGATGGTTTCTGATTCCTGTATTTTGCAGCAACATAAGATTCAGTTTGTTCTTCCAGCTAATTTCCAATTTTTTTGGGACTTTACAATTTGATTTGGATCCAGGGTGGTGATGGTTTTTTTAATGAGATCCTTAATGGGCTTCTGTCTTTGAGGCTTAAAGCACCTTATCCACCAGCTCCACCAGATTTCATGCATAATAGTGGGAATGATGGGTGTGCCAAGGTTCATGATGCAAATGAAACTGTTGCTGAGCCTTCTGACCACAGTGAAGCCAGTTCTCCTCTTCTTCCAGGTTCAAGACTTAATGAATCAAGATCAAAAAGTTTTAGTACGTGCCATAGTGGTATACCTTCCAACATGTTTTTGCGGTATGATTTGGTAACTTCATTGCTTAACCGTCTTGCATCATGGTCATGTGGTACAGGAACTGAAGACAATTGTGGCAATACAGGTCAGTTTATGTGTATCCATCTATTGAGGCGATCACTGTAAGCTTGTAAACTGCACTTGACACTCCCCTCCAGAAAGGCAAAGAGAAAAGAAAAGAAAATAAAACAGTAATTTCAATTGGATATTTTATTATGTGGGCATCTGATTATTGCCTTTTTGTTGGTTTAAGCAGACAAAGGTCCCGAGTTTTCTCTCCCAAATGAATGGTTTAGACTTGGCATTATTCCTTCAGGCTCCACCGATGCCATTGTAATGTGGTATTTTGTTTCTGTCACCTTGTGATCCATAATTCTCTCTGTTTTTTGAGGCTTATTTGTTCTCTTATTTTTAAGCTATCTTCCTTGAAATTAGTATTTCCACATATTTAGTTCTTGTTGACATTAATTTTCTTAGTGGCTGAGCGTCTAGTGATGTGAGGGTGAGACTTAGTGGCAATAGTAGGGTTGCTCAGTTGTGATTGTGAGGTTATGGGTCGCCTTGTGGAAATAATCTCTTTGCAAAGCAAGGGTAAAGCTGAAAATGAATTGCACAAGGTAGGGAGCCTTATATATCGGGTATGCCCAAATATCTTGTGATATCTGTATCAAACTTATTATATAAATTTTTGAAGTGCTCTATTCAACTTCCACCTTGTAGCTTAGTAATTTATGGTTTGCACTTCAAGGATCACTTTCTAAGTTTTATCTGGGTGATGTGGGATATACATTGAAGCTCTATTAAATTCTCTTCAAAATTTTGAATTGCATTTTGCTGCCTGTATAAGAGCTTGAGGCTTTTCTTCCAACCATGTTTTTCTTTCAGGCTTTTCAATTTATTTAGAAATGGACATTTGTAAGTAAGAGAGCATAGGCTTCTGTGAGAATGGACTTTTCTTTCTTTGCATTTACTGGAAAAAAAAGTTGAAAAAAAAGAAAAGAAAAGAAAAGAAAAGAAACTGAGTGTTATGAACATAGCACATGCCTTTCTGTTAGAATCTATCTGTTGTATATTCAAGTATATCTTGGTTAGCTGGCTAAATACACCTTTCTGATATTTGGCAACCTAAGTAAGCTAAAATGCTCCTTTTTTAACACCTTGGAAGTTGAATGTAATTACTCTGCATGATGGGCCAGATCTGGCTTTGGTTTATGTGCAGCTTATGAGATGTGGCCTTCTATTTTTTTCTTGATGCCTGGGGTTGAGTCATGGAGGGAACTAAATGAATCACCCTGCTATTTAAGCAGACAATATGAAAGTTCTATAGTTGCCTGAGGAACCTGAAAACTCATAGTACTGAGCTATTTGATCAGCTATCACATGTCCTAGATTTAGTTAAAGAGTTAGTGTAAAGCCACCATTATCCTTTTGCATGAGCTGCTTGTAAATTGCTTTAACATTCTCTGATGGTCTACATTACAGAGCTTACTATTTCAAAAGTAATTTGTGGAGTTGAGCATATTTGCTTTGAATTCTGCAGTACTACTGGAACTCGAGATCCTATAACATCTGCATTGCATATCGTCCTTGGTAAAAGGGTATGCCTTGATATAGTTCAAGTTGTGAGATGGAAACTGGCACCAACATCAAAGGATGAACCTTACGTACGCTATGCAGCTTCCTTTGCTGGGTAATTTCTCATTTTTACTATGCACGTACCTTAGGATGACACACAATGCCTCGACACAATAAAAATTTGTGAACTATGTTCACTTTTTAACCTTTTTGCTGCAAGTGTACATGTAACATGTGTGCATGTGTGTGTGTTTTGACTAGGCTGGGTCAAATTTTTTTCCCATATTGATTCCTCTTTAATCGTAATAACCTGGACTAGCTTGATCAGTTAAGTTTTGTTTTTTAACTCTTATGTGAAGCTACTGAGAAATTATGGCCACCTGCCCCACATAATTAAGTTTGGATATGGTCCAGAAGTTCTTCAAGAAACTTGGAACTAGTTTTAACTCATGAACTGTCAGTTGTTGCAATCCTTAACACAAGGGCTTATAGTTATATAGTAGAACATGAGATTTAATTTTTAGATTTGTAATTATTTATTTGCCGAATCTTATCAGGTATGGATTTTATGGAGATGTCATCACAGAGAGTGAAAAATACCGTTGGATGGGCCCAAAGCGGTATGATTATGCAGGAACCACGGTGTTCCTGAGACACAGGTTTTCTCTCAGAGACCATGTATCTTTTTGGTGTTATGGAGTAGTAGATCTTGACCTTTAATATTTGTGCTATTCTAGGCCTCTCTGGTTTATTGTATTAGCTCAGTTGCACAGAAATTTCTGTGCAGATTTTGGTTTTATATGAGAAAAACCAGAAATAGATTGATAAAAAAAAAATTCCCCTTCTATATTTGGAAGAAATAGTTACATGTTTTTGGATTAATTTTATTGATAGAATTAAAAGTAAGAGATGCCTGGTTTACTGCAAGTTCTGTTACTCAAGCTTTGACAGAATCGCTAGCCAAACCTACTCAGGATTTTCATCAAACCCTGCTCAACTGAAATTCTTTTGTTGACTAATATGTGTAAACAATCTTGGTTGTAGTTCTTGTCTGTCAATGTTTATTTTTTGATAATTATTGTGGATCGGTTCTCCATTTGAGCCGTTGACCTGGTTTTGCCAATATTTTTCTTATCTTGACACTAAAAGAAAAGTGGTCGAGTTCTTATATTGTGGAGTGGTGGATTTGTGAGAGACCTAACATTGGCTTCATAGATTCTTTTATTCTTTGTACAGTATACCAATTGTCTTTTACATTTCAAGTTATGATCTTTATTTCTCTCCCTCAGTTCATATGAAGCAGAAATAGCATACATAGAAACCAAATCTGAAGGAATTCGTTCCGCTTCCGAGAAAAGTGTTCAGAATAGCAGAAAAAGAGCATTATGGGGCCTACCTAAAAGATCTGAAAGAACCGCTTGCCGTGCCAATTGTAGTGTTTGTAATACAAAAGCAATGCAACCGATGCCAGCACAGAATCTACAAGACTCAAGATGGGTGAGATCGAAAGGGCGCTTTCTTAGCATTGGAGCTGCTGTAATCTCTTGCAGAAATGAAAGAGCGCCTGATGGTTTGGTGGCCGATGCACACCTTTCAGACGGGTTACTGGATCTTATACTAATTAGAGACTGCCCTCGTCCATTATATTTATGGTAAGCAAATGACTTTCCCCATAGAAACTGGAAAGGGTTTTCCAACGCAGCCAGGTTATAGAACTTCTGCATCGCTTTCGTCAGACCCGTCAATGTTCAATTGTGTGTTCCTCTTTGAGATCATGTCTGACAACAAATCAAAGATTCTAATGTGGGCTGCTTTTCCATTTCTGTTCTTCGATTTCTACAGGCACCTTATGCAGCTGGCGAGGCGAGGCGGACATCCCCTGGACTTTGAGTTTGTGGAGCACCACAAAGTATGTTTCCCCACCATTTCATTCCTTTTCAACCTATCTTCAGAACTATGATTTTCGCTTTTAAATTACTTGCACATGCATTCACATAGAGCGGGAGGTTTCGTTCACCAAGTTGGGACTCCTTTGTTAACTTCTTTTCGCGTGTTATGTGTAGACCCCGGCCTTCGTGTTCACTTCTTCGGGCAATGAGGAGAGCGTCTGGAATGTAGACGGCGAGCTCTTTCAAGCACACCAGCTCTCGGCGCAAGTTTTCCGGGGGCTCATCAGCTTATTTGCCACTGGCCCTGAAGTCTAATCATCAAACCAATGATTCTAATTCAGAAGATTAGAAGATAATACTCTCCAATGTACCTAGCATCTTTGTGTTGTAATATTTCTTCTGCCTTGTACTGTTTCATTAACATATCCGGTTCACATTGTGAATTACAAGTTTCTGCTTCCCAAATAGGCAATCTATCAATTTCTCGTATTCTTAATCAGCTTTACCAATGGGATGATCACTTTACAAAGTTTCTAAATTTTAGACTATTATTATTATTATTAAATGTTCTAAATGCCCGTTAAACATTTTCAACATCGGTTATGCTTTCAACCCAATTTGGTCTTTCCGATTATTTCAATTATCTTGGTTTTTATATAAAAGTTTAATTAATTGAGCTTGATTGTTAAATTACGACCAAAATAGTGTTTCAAATCTTGATTTTCATTTTTAACCATGATTAGAATTATATATTCTCTTCATATTATGTGTTATTTAACTTTTTGAAACTTAAATTCATCACATGCAAAAGTCATATGAGATTTTTAAGTATTTATTAGGTGGACGTAATTTATGAATTATTTAATGTATCGATAAATTTATTTAGTACAGATAATGTATTCTTATTCATAACAATATAAAAATAAAAATAAAAAATAAAAACCGAATTAAGTTCAGCCGTATAGATAGATGATTGATGATGATGATTTCACAAAGTATGGCATCAAATTAATCAGCCTGCCAATGCCACCCCAAGATAGATGCATTCTTACATGAAGACCAATTCACACCCAACTACCATCCAACACTTTTCCCATCCATTGCCAGCTAAATATTTAAGGACAATGAGCTGTAATGTTTAGATATGTTACATAGCGATACACATTGTATATAAATATGGAGGGAGTAGGTAAAATCTTCAAAATATTGAATTGGGGAGTCAAATCTTTTTAATTTTTTATTTAAAAATATTAATTTATTGAGATTTTTTATCTCACAAGAATTGAATAAGAAAGTTATCTTTATAATTTAATTTTGCAACTTTCTAATCACAAAAGAACAACTTTAACATCACTACTTAGACTGTCCCAACCTAATCTCAAATCAATTCCCACAGCCCAATCTCGGCCTGGCCCTAGCCCTACGCCGGCCTATAGTAGCATCATTACAACCCTCATACTAGATATTCGTGTGCTCGCTTAAATCTCATCCTTATTTATAACAAATCTCATTCTCATTAATAGCAGATCCTATCTACATTAATATAGGTCCTGTCGATACCATACTATCACTTGAAAATCTCTACCAATGTTGGATACTCGATTCCATCACCTGCAAATGCATGACGCATGCATGCATACAGGAAGACTCTTTCTCCTTCTATATGAAGTCGCTCTCTTCAGAGTCAAGATATGTTCCTCTCTCTGACTCACTGATATTCTATCATTTCCTTCTTCCTTACTCACTCAAGTGTTGAAATATTTGCAAGTATTAACCACCCCCTAGCAAACCGATCACAGAGGCCCATCCCTCATCGTTGCAAGTTTGCCTCCGACCGTCTCTTTTGTCAAGAAGGAACACTACTAAAACGTGCCCTAAAAAAAAAAGGGAGAACTTTGATTTCATAGTAAAGGACGAAACTGAAACTAGTTTCTTAAAGATGATCAAACTCAAAAAGAGCTCAATAATGCACAAACCAACAGAAAAGAAACTCAAGTATTAACCCCCAATATTCATTTTCTGCGAGTCCTGTACTGTTAACAAACTAAGGATCATAAAAAATTTTGTGGGAAATTAATTCGTCTAGAAGTTGAAAAAGAAAATCCAACTTCAATACAGGAGCTCTTTAGCCTCTTTTTCAGATTACTGATACTCGAAACATGTGGAACTGAACAAACTGAAAATAGCCCATCTCGCCCTTCTTCATGCTCCAAGCAACATTTCAATATCCCCCGAAGATCAAATCCCTGAAACAGCCAACTCTATAATCCAATTTCCAACTCTATAATCCGTGCTAGCTTGCTGTAATGTTCAAAATCTTTATACCTCAAGGGGCCTCCATGCCGACGAAACTATCAGAATTTGATGGCTAAAGAGATTCCTCTTTGCTTCAAAGTCACCAAATTAAGTCCCCTCCTCCCCACCAAAAACAAAAAAGAATCTGTATCCTCGTAACCATCACCATTCTATCTGTAACTATCAGCAACGACGAATTTAGTTAACCTAAGTGTCATACTCAGCTTCATATCAGTTTGTCTAAGCTGATTTATCAAGACCTAGTTTCCGCAGAATCCGGGCTTTTACCTTCCGATTTCATCAAGCTTCCTGAGGACTTGCTCGATGTGGGGCCTACGAGAGGGTGAAGGAGAACAACAAGATATCGCAAGCTGAAAAAACTTGTGTATGCGTTCTTCATGAACTCGAATCTGATCACCGCTTTGTCCAAGAAGAATGTCAGCGCGGTATAGGTCCATAATTCGATTCTCATGCAGGGCATTTCTCATGGAGTTTGGCAAATAGAAGTCCTCATCAGGGGTTGGGTTCTCGTTGATTGGCTCCCTCCCTGTAAGAATTTCTAGAAAGATCACGCCGAGGCTGTATACATCAGTTTCTTGGCTTGCATCCTTCATCTTAATCAACTCGGGCGCTTTATATCCCTGTGCTGTAGACACTTCGAGCATCTCTTGCCCTGCTGTGGGATTCAAGAGGAGATGTAAGCCGGAATCTGAGATGCATGGCTGGTAATTGCGGTCCAATAATATGTTTTTCGATTTGAGATTGCCATGGATTATGGGCTTCTGCATTCCAGTATGAAGATGATCTATTCCCCTGGCAATACCAAGTGAGATCCTGTATATGATTTCCCATTTGTGAGCTCCATTTCCATCTGCCATAGGAAAAACAAAGTTGTGCCACTCAATATGTATTGACAAAACAAACTTCAATTGTGTTGACAAACTGATCGGGAGGAAAACAACTGGCAATTTGACTTGGTTTAACCAAACGGTAGACAAGATCTAAAGCAAAACTGAAAGAGACTGTGACAAGAACGGGCACTAAATTTGATATGGTTGGATGATGACAAGTCCAGTCCTTCACAATTTCCCACTATCCAATAGCATAATCTAATCAAAGAGAATTAAGAATGCAGGTAAAAAGTGATCAGTAGTTTCAAAAGTCCAGTTCAGATTAGCTAAGCAAACAAGAGCCTGTTCCTTAATTTGGCCGTGTTTGGAACCGGGAATTTTCACAGAAAGGGAAAATGTAAAATAATTTTAGAAACATAGAAGAAATTTTTTTCCCTACCCTTTTCATTTACTTCTAGAGAAAGAGAGAAGAAATTGAAATGTTAGCCCTGCAAAATCAGTATGAACCTAAAAAGGGAGGATGAAGAAGACAAGGAGCAAGAAAAAAACAAATAATGAAGCAGGAATAGAAAAAGAACAAACCGTTAAAAAGGGACAAAATATGCTCATCCCCAATTTGGTAAAAGTAGATTACTTTTTTCTTTAATTAGATAATATTTGGTGAAGGTAATTGACAAAGATCTAATAGAGTTGATACAAGACACCATTAGATGTAACCATAAAAAATTCTGATGACCCACGAGCCAATTCCGAAAGCTTGGTACAAAACCATTTCATTTTCCTTCCATCTTTCCACAAAGTATGGGTTGTCAGTCAAGATCAAGCACTATCATCATCTCCCAAAAATACCTAATATTTCAGCCACGTATGACAAAACCCCACGAAAGGAAAAACCATTATGATGGAAAATATGTTAAATAACTCTTCAAATTTAAAAATTTATTAGAGATTTGAGTCTCTCAGGTAAAATCGAATAAGGAAATTGAATAGACGTTGGCCACTAATCTCATTAGAGTTGTCACATATAGATAGGCCCCTTTAATTTAAAATTATTGTCGTTATGGTTATGATCGGCGAAAGGGTTTTTGTAATTTTTCTCTTGATTCTTTTGTGTTAGGTAATCCTCACAAGTAATACCAGAATCAGAGCTCCCTAAAAGATTAAACTGCAGCAGTATTAATTACCTCGTATGAATTGAGCCAGATTTCCCCGCCCATAGAAGGGATGAACCAGCAGTTTCTCCCCTCTCGGCCCGGCATAAAACGCTCCCAGAGGCACCAAATTGGGGTGCCGAATCGAACCCAAAACCTGAACCGTAGCCACCACTTCGTTGGTACTACCGGTGCAGGCCGGCCGGAGAAACCGGAGCACCACCACCGAATTCGCCCCCAGCAAACTCGCCCTGTACAGAGTGCCGTAGCCCGATTTTCCGATCACTTCGCCGGGAGCATCCAGAATTTCATGCACGGTGAGATCTTCGCCGCCCTGGAACTTGATCAGGTCCTCTGTTTCCTCATCGCCTTTCTCCTTGAACTGGAATCCACCTTCTGTGTCTTCCGATTGATCCCTCTCCGGTTTTCTCCGACACAAACAACAAATCATTGAGCAGAGAATCAGAAGTACAGCTAAAGAGCTCGGACCCAGAACTAAAATGAGCTTGAATTTGCGTTCCATATCACTAGAGTTGTTGCCCAAGATCTGGCTTTATCAGAATGTAAAGAGAATTAGGAAATGGACAGACAGCAACGTCGTTGACATGGAAATGGGAAATGGAGAAAAATCGTAACTGAAGTTCAATGAATGAAACCTCTTGGCTTTAGGAAAAACCCAGATTTCTGGGTACAGCTTCTAGAACTGAGTTGCAGAGCAGAAGAGACAGGAAGAGGAGAAAGAGGAGGCAGAACAAGAGAGAGAAAACTGGGGAGAGAGAAAGTTTTCGCAGATGATAGCCATGTGACATCATCTGATTGATTGCCACATTATGCGCTGGAGCTGGTAATTTCCCTTTTTGCCATCCTTCATTATCGTAGTGACAGTTTTACCCCCATTTGTGCCTGACCCGAGAATTGAATCCGGGCGAGCCAATGCAGTTCAGAGTTTAGACTTGTACGTGTATTTGTACCCGCTGGTATTGTACTTGTCTCTTGCTAGTACCTTCATTATTGGATTAGAACACATATCTATTGAATTGAATATTTGTTTTTATTTAAAAAAATTAAAATAAGTGTTCATTTAGTTTTTTTTTTATCTTATATCTTCTATTTTAATTTAAAGTTATATGCTTTAGGTTGTTTAATATTATTTTTTATTTTGAGTAGAGTTCGATTTGGATCTGGGGCCGGGCGGGCCGAGTGGTGGTTGGATGAGGCTGTTATATAATAAATTGATTGATGGAGGCTGGGTTGGGGGGCCCAGGGAGACATCATCAACGGGTGGGGCCTTCCCCTCCACCTCGTGGGGATGATTGTGTGGTGCTGCAGTGCAGGCACTACCATGGCCCACCTAATCACCACTCGGCCTATCCATGCTTCGCTTTTCTAGTTGTCCGTTTGAAAAAGTGTTTGGCATACAGCATTCGACACCTAGCGTCTAGTTTTTGTGATGCAAATGGTGTTTAAATCATGTGCATTGTGAGGGTTGATGTGATTTTAAATATACAAATATAAAAATTTACTTTAAGCCAAGCCAAACATGACATTGAGTTAGTTGTTATCCTTTTTTTATTAAATGAGAAAAAAATAAAGACGGTAAGATGTTCCCACATTCAAGGGTAAAATTATGGACATTTAATGATCCAAATGTGTTAGGCATTTTGGTCGGGGAAACATTTTCAACCCACCCTAGATATTAACTTAAGATTTAAGTCAGTTTATTTTAAAACACAAAAATGATGTTAATCAATGAAAGAGAAGTGGACTTTGGTGACACAGAACAATGCACGGATGGTAGCTAGCTAGCTTGCTAGTGTTGGTGGACCTCAGCAAGGAGATATGATTGATGATCTATAGGGACAAGTTGGTAGGAATTAGGAAAAGGGCACTCCCATCAATTAATTAATTTTCTTTGTCCCTTTGAGATTGATTATTTAAGCAATTGTTGGCTAATGGTTACTTCCCCCAATCATCTTTAACATGTGCCCTAATTGCAATTCTCAAACGTCAAACTTGAAGTTGGAAAATCTTCTAACGATATATTTGGATTATTGTTTTGTGTGATCTTTCATTATTTATATTTTCGATTTTAGTATAAAAAATAAATCACAAGTGAAGATTTTATTTCACTGTATAAGATAAAGAATTAAAGTCACAATCTATTAATACAAATTCTAACTTATCATGACTCAATCACTTGATCTATATTTTAAAAGTATTTTTAAATGATATACTTAAACTTTGAAAAACAAGCGAAAGCGATAATAAATAGTTTGGATGAATTAATAATGTCACCATTCACCAACATTAAACTGGGGAATAATCAAATAGTGACTCAGTTTGGAAACATTCCAAATTACGTGATACATTAGGTTGACTTTTAAATTCAAATAATCAAAGTATGAGATTTGTCTGTTTCACCAACACTCTATCATAATTAATTTATTAATTTATTATTATCTTGCAAATTTCTCCCATATAATTTTTCTCGACACCAAAAATGTTAAGAGAAAGTACATTTTTATCGTGATTAATTCAAAAAACGAGTTAAAATTTATGTATGTAATTAACAAAGAATATCTTCTTCTGTTCATTGAATAAAAATCTTTAGTTAATCACCCCTAAATCCCTAGTCAATCTTGAAACTAGTGAGCTTGGTTATCTTCTTCATTGAATGCTTAAGTTTCTACCAATGCATAATCACTAATCAGTACTCAATTTGCCTCTTTTTATTCAATTCTGGAACACAGAAATATAGTCCAACAGCTAGCACCTAATTCCCCACTCCCCAGAAATAAAAATTACAGCATAACAGTTTGGACAAGGTTTACCATGAGGAAGAAGAAAAATATAAATAAGTAAGACATAAGTCAAGTGATCGGATGAGTAATATGTCGGTATCAATTTAGTGGGTTGCGAGTTTGATTCTCGTTCTGCGCAAGAGCCAAAAACTCAACCTACGATTTATTTCTCTTGATGTAATTGATGGCACAAATATCGAGTCTGCACAAAAACAATCATTGAAAAAAAAAAAAATACAATCACCAACAACCATGAATGACATTTTAATCCTAAACTTCAATCAAGAACCATAGATATATATAGCATAATGGATTCATCAATGAACAAGAGCTGGTTCCCTGCCAGAGGGATAAGAACTTTATATTATTTCAATGAGAAGTTTAACGGACAAAAGGATCCTGTGCAGTTAAGTGATGTAATACATGAGGTTTGGGTGTAGTACCCCAAGAGCTCAAACACCATAAATCAAATTGGAAGCTTAATTTGTCTATTGACAGCTCAACCTGTTTGACCTTCATTAATCAGGGGACCCAAAAGAGAAAAAGGAACATTAGACAAGATCACATGTATGGTTATTTATTGCATCAATTGCATTATCCTGCTAAAGGGGGACAAATTAGACTCTCTGTGGGGGAAAAGTTAAAGTTTCCCTTTGTATCCGATGAAATGGGATCGAACTCTTAAAAATCAAGCAAACTAAAGCAGGTTGTATCACTGTAGTTTAAACTGTTAACGATAAGGAGGCATTAAAAAAAACTAATTAGATTGAAATTCGATTGAGATCATATCCTGAATTTCTAATAGTTAATTTTGTAGTTAGGGATGTTGGATTCTTGTGCCTGAGTTTTGGGACAGATGATGATTCGAGTGGATTTAAGGATGATACACAAAAGATGACGAACAGAACGCCAGGCAGCTCATGACAAAATTTAAGTTCATGGCAATCCCTGTCATAGATTCAAAGAAAGTAGGTTGACGAAACCACAATAGTGAGCTGATAAGGAAGGAAGTAAAATATACAGGTTTTCTAAGCTTTAGTTGCAGACTTCTGACAAATGAGCTAGAATATCGGCGAAAGGGTTTTTGTAATTTTTCTCTTGATTCTTTTGTGTTAGGTAATCCTCACAAGTAATACCAGAATCAGAGCTACCCAAAAGATTAAACTGCAGCAGTATTAATTACCTCGTATGAATTGAGCCAGATTTCCCCGCCCATAGAAGGGATGAACCAGCGGTTTCTCCCCTCTCGGCCCGGGATAAAACGCTCCCAGAGGCACCAAATTGGGGTGCCGAATCGAACCCAAAACCTGAACCGTAGCCGCCACTTCGTTGGTACTACCGGTGCAGGCCGGCCGGTGCTGTAGCCCGATTTTCCGATCACTTCGCGGGGAGCATCCAGGATTTCATGCACGGTGAGATCTTCTCCGCCCTGCCCTGGAACTCGATCGGGTCCTCTCTTTCCTCCTCGCCCTTCTCCTTGAACTGGAACCCACCTTCTGTGTCTTCTGCATTAATAAGAGTGGGTGTGGCCACTAATCAGCAATCAGCACACACAACTGGCCTTGGCTCATCACTTGGGCATGGATTTGCATGCATAATGTGTTCATAATATGTTATGGACATATGCAGAACCGAATTAATAGAATTTATAGATAGCAAAATTAAACCAAATCAAATGTTGAACTGGAATAACAAAAATCACCAAAACGACCTAAATTAATTAATATAATCCAATTTTATTAAGAAAGCTTAGTGGAAATTTAAATATTTTATAAGTGTCATTATTATTGTTTTAGATATCAACTTAAATTTATCTTAGTACTAAGTTTTTGAATATCCTAAAATTCATTTATATTGTTGAAAATAATTAAAAAAAAACCTCAGTTTATCCAGTTATAAAAACCAAGAGCTAAAATTTTAATCATCTAAACTAACCCAAAATGAATTAACAAAAGACCAAACTAAGCTAATTTAAATTCGTGAATTCAGTTTCCTCAAATATCCTTTATTTCATGTCCATTTTATTGAACAAAATTTTACATTCATATACTCGGCTAAAAAAACATCAAAATTTGTGAAGTAAATATATATTGTCATCCCTAACTACGCATCTCTCGTACACATGTCACATGTCCCAGTCACAATTGAATGGTATAAATACCCCCATATACTTCGACTTTTGGATCATCTCTCTGAACTTTGGACTTCCAACATACTTCACCCGTAAAACTCACCCACACACCTCACATGTTCAATTCACCTACGCACTTCATCCGTGCAATTCCCCCATGCATCTGCACAACTCACCCACACAACACCTGCATTCCTACTGCATTCTTGCTTCATCATGGCAATATCTAACTTAGTCATCAAAAAGCTTGCATGGGAGAAATTCCACGTGCTTTCTAATTGTCTTCTGTCTTGGAGTCAGTTCACTTTCCTAGAGCACGTGCCAACTCTCTCGAACAATGGAGACTTTTTCTGGGCAAGTTCTTCTACACTACTCTCCTCTGCACTTTCTCTAACTTCTCTCGGACCATTTCCTCCATGCAAGTTTTGTGCGCACCTTTTTCGGGGCATCCCAGTTCCCCGCAAAACTTCTTTGACGCAACTCTCTTCTGGACACACTTTTTTCAAGCAACTCCTTGGGGCACCCCTTGCTCTCTTAGATAGCGGATCGAGCCTTGTCTCAAACAACTTTCCCGTAGACTCTTTCGGGTAGGCCTTACTCTTCTATCTTACCTAGCCTAGCTGATATCTGTTGAACTTTTCTAAAATAAATAAATTTTAATTGTTGTAGTCCCACAACAATAGTAGTAAATGTAAGCAATTAGCTGAATCACTATAAATATTATATTCATTATTTACTTTTTATTTTCCTGTACATTGATTTTCATTTGTTGTGCTTCTCCAATTTATATTCCAAGCATTGTTTTTTGAAGTCACATGAACATGAGTATTTTCATTCAACATTCCCAACATTGATTTTGAAATCACAAACATTATCAATTTTTATTCAAGGCAAATGGTTTTATAAAGGCATGAAAGCATTCAAAATAGTTTATGTGCATAATTTTTAAAATAAACGAAATTTTTTTTTGAAACACCCAATTCACTCTCTTGAGTGTACCCTCCTACAATTATTTATTGAAGGAATAAAAAGAAACACGTATTTAAGGAATAAAAAGAGACACATATTTGGGCTCCAGACAGCCCATCCTAATTACATGACTCCTTCATTTAGTGTAGTTGTGTATCCTTGCAAGCTTGATAATATGTGTTGGGCTTAACCATGATTAAGTTCGAATTGTGAAACGAATTGAAACCATTCTTCTAAAAATTAAATTGAAATCGAAAATTTACTGTTCAATTTCGATTCTTAAAAATAAATAATTAAAATTGGTTAAAATAATAAAAAAAATTAAATTAAATAAATATAAAATATATAATACAATGTACAATAATTGATACTTTTGAAAATAATTTTGATTAAGGTAAAGGGGTTATAAATTCAAATGATAAGTGAACTATGTGAGTTTTGATTCCTTTAAACCCTAAAAAGATATGTAGACAAATTGATTTATATAAATTAAGTTCAAACTCTCTTTTTTTTTTTTTTTATTAAATCAATTCTAACTAGAATTTGAATTATTGAGAACCAGAACTGAACCATCAACGAACCGGAACCAAAACCATCTACAGATGGCTCGGTTCGGGTTCTAACAAAAAATGGAATCAGAATTGTTAGTTTCACAACCATGGTCAGGCCTGATATGTGCTAAACGATCTCTAGCCTGACCATTGAGGTGCACCAGCAGTAAGAGACGATACGCACCCTCTTTTAGCACTTGGGGATCACCTAGATGCCCCCAGCTCGTCCTTCACTAGTTACCACCCTTCCAGAGGTTCCATCTTAGCCCGCCGCTCCATCCCATCCAGCCACTTATACTCATCATGACCCAACAACGGACACTCATGGGTATGAAGATGAGTTTGAAGAAGAAAGAAGGACAACAAGAACAAGAAAAGTTTGTTTTTTAAAACAAATAAAACAAAAACAAAAGCAAAGGGCAGAAGCACAATTAATATTAATTAATTTTTGTTGTACGTAAGCCAAAGCCGAAGATGGATTGGCCGGATGATCAAAAGGGGCCAATGCTGTAGGGTTGGGGCTTGGGCATGTCCTTGACGATGCCACAGAGCAGGGTGGTTTCTGGGAGGTTGTACTCGTCCCTCAGGGAGCGTTGCGGGGATAGGACGCTCAGGTAGAGCTGCTGCCCCAAGTAGAACCTCTCCCACATCTCCGATCTCAAATTCCACATCCCCGCGTTGTCCAGCGTCAACATCACCGCCGACCACGACCCCGGGTACACTTGCACGTTGTGCCTACTTAACCCATCCAATAGGTTGTAGTTCTTCCTCTTATGCGGGCTCCACCTCCCCGGCTCCATTGCCACTGCGAAGAAGCTGTACCCGTCCAGGTGCCATGTCTGGATCGTCTTCTCCCTATTCTCGAATATGATCTCCACGAAGTTGCGGAATGTCGCGTTGAGCACATTGGGCTGTAACAGCACCTTCGAGGGTGCCTCAGTGCCTGGGTCGTCCTTGATGGTGTCGTACTTGAACACCTTATCTTGCACGCCGTAGTACTCCACCAGCTTCAGCGGGGTGGTCGAGTCCACGTGCGACACTCCGTTGATTGCGTACCGCAGCTTGCCATCCACTCGCTCCCTAGAGTTGACCAGCTTGATGGTGCGAGTGATGTTGATGCGGCCGTAGTGGTAGGATCCTTGGGGGTTGGGGCGGGCAGCGCTGGCCGTCAAGTTCCATCGGAAGGAGCGGAACTGATTGGTGGACCAAGCGATTCCCACGGCTGACTCTGGTGGGGGTGGCGGCAGGTCTGGAGAGGCGGATCCCTTGCCGTTGGCGTACCTGAGGATGGCCTTGTTGATGAGAGGCATCTTGGTGAACCTGCTGGAAGCCACAAGGAAGTAGTCCTTGGGCTCTTTGTTGGCGGTGACCAAGAAGGAGACGCACTGGCCGACATGGACGTCGAGGGAGTCGTAGACATTCTGGACGACGTGGGATCCCTCCACCTCTACCAGCTTCATGGGGTGGTTCTGGATGCGGACGTTGAAGGAGGTCCTCATGCCGACGTTGCACACCCTATACCTGTAGGTCTTGCCCTCCTCCATGGTATAGAGCGGGGGCGGGGCCTTGGACTCGTCGTAATGTTGGCCGTGGATGTGGAGGCCGGCAGGGCGACCTAGGGAGCGGCCGCTGTCAAGCTGGTTGCGCAGGGACTTGTGGTCCTTTCCGTACCAGTCCCCGATGAGCACGTAGTAATCGTCAGCGGGGGGGTCGAATGGGACAGGGATGAGCTCACGGCTGACGACCTGGAGGGGGCCGATGCCACCTACGGCGCGGTGGAGGGCGGTGGTGGGGAAGTAGAAGAAGCTGCCGATTTGATCCTTGACTTGGAAGCGGTAGGTGAAGTTGGTGCCGGGCTGGATGGGGCACATGGTGCCGGGGGTGCCGTCCTGCCAAGAATTCTTGCGTTGCTGGATGCCGTTCCAGGTGAGGAGGAAAGGCTCATCCAAATTGTTGTGGACGTTGACCACGATGTTGTTGTTGGAGGTGCAGTTGATCCTGGGGCCGGGGAATTGGCCGTTGATGAGGATGCCTTTTTGGGGCTGACCCAGGGGGCTAACGTCCCCATAGCTCACGTCCCACTCGAAGAACAAGTAAGGGTCCTCTGCCCCAACAGATACAAGGCACGCCGCCACCAATATTGCCCAAGCGGCGGCCAACTGCAAGCTCAAGCTCGCTCTACTAGTAGTTCCCATGATGCGCGATATGGCTACGTACAAACAACAGCAGCACTGATTTGCTTTTGTGTGTGTGTGTTTATTTATTTATTTTTTTTTCTTTTGGCTTTGGATGGATGGGTTTTCTTCCGCCTAGAGGACACCGCTTGCTTCGTTGGCTCTTTATTCTTCAATAAGAAAAAAAAAAAAAAAACAAAGAAGAAAGAGATTAAAGAAAAGAAGAAATGTTTGTCGTTGTTGCTGGTGGTGGTGTTGTGGAATGAATGAATGAATGAATAGCTACATCCCCCTGAGGCCTTCTTATATGCAGCCACCCGCCAAGTGCTCGACGGCTCCCCATGTCTATTGCACCGCCGCTTGCGCTCCGCCTCGCATTTCCATCTTTGATTTCTTCTCCTTTACATTTTCCTTAGGGATGCAGTTAGCTTAATTACTTTTCAAATTACCTGCAATATATGCCTTTTTCTTTATATACATACATATATAAACTAAAAACGCACACTCTGCTATTAGCAAACATATGATCAAATTTTAATTAATATAACAATGGAAATAATATATCCAGATTCATTGCGGCGAATTAAATTCCATACTGAACAAAACTTGGAATCATCAGTGCGTGCGTGGAAACATTATCCAACCAAACCAAAAAAAAAAACAAATTACAATGACATTATATATTAACCAAACCTCAGCTAATTAAGAATAATCATATCTTTAATAACAAAACAAATTTTAGTATAAGCTTGCCCACAAATCGCATTGCTAATGTTGATTTTGATCCTTCATAGCTTGTGGGTGTCTCTTAGACATTTTTCCTCTTTTATATATATATATATGTATGTATGTATGTTCACCTAGGAAACAAAAATGCTTCCACTTCCATTTTAAGGCTAATATATATGGTCAACTATATAAACGACTTTAAGAGGAGTTGCTCAAGAAACAAACATGAAGACATACTGTGTCTAATTAATTAATATATATTCCATTAAAAATCTTAAGCAAAATAAAAGGACTTAACTATTTATCTTCGAACCTATTCATTTATAAAGCATGGTAGAACTCTAAGAAATCAATAAACTCTTGACAACCAAATATAAATTTATTACCCAGAAGGGACGGTTGCATGATCATAACCTTTATTCACGTATTTGAATAAATATTTTATTGATCTTCATTCATTGCACCATTCAATATTAATGCATGCATAATATTTTACAAGTGATGTGTCATAGCCGAAAAAGCCCATTAAAAAAACCAAAGAAGTTCAAAAATCCAAGAGAATTTTTGAACTTTTGATAGGCCGAGCCTGAATAACAAAAGACTGGGGGGCCTTAAAAGCCTCTCGGAGACTATAGCTGAGAGACCTTAAGGCAGCAAACCAAGAGGCCCCAAAGCCTTCCAGAGCCCATGAATCGGGAGACCTTTAAGGGCAGCGAACTGGGAAGTCTTAAAGCCTTCCAGAGCCCGTGAACCAGGAGGCCTTAAATCCTCCTGAAGCCCATGAATCAGGAGACCTATAGCGAACCGAGAGGCCTTAAAACCTCCAAAAAATTGTGAACCAAGAGACCGCATGATCTCCCTGAGATTGTAAGCCAGAGACTGTAACCAAGCCTCGGTTCGAGCCTCCACACCAAAAATGTTAAAGAGGAAATACTTTTTATCACGATTAATTTCGAAAACAAGTTAAAATTTATGTAATTAACAAAGAATATCTTGTTATGTTAATTGAATAAAAATCTTCAGTTTATCTTCTTCATTGAATGCTTAAGTTTCTACCAATGCATAATCACTAATCAGTACTTAATTTGCCTCTTTTTATTCAATTCTGGAACACAAGAAACATAGTCCAACAGCTAGCACCTGCTTCCCCAGAAATAAAAATTACACAATTACAGTTTTGACAAAGTTCACTAACAACCATGAATGACATTTTAATCCTGAACTTCAATCAAAACCACGGACACACACACACACACACACACACACACACACATATATATATACGGATTCATGTCATCAATGAACAAGAGCTAGTTCCCTGCCAGAGGTATAAGAACTTTATTTTATTTGAATGAGAAGTTAATGGACAAGAGGATCCTGTGCAGTTAAGGGATGTAATACATGGGGTTTGGGAGCTTGAACGAGCGCATAGACATGAAGGAACCGAGCAAATCGCTCCACTGGTCACCGGAGTTTCCAATAATCCGGTATCCCTCTTCCACCATCTTGTTCCTCTTCTCGGACTTGTATACCGTTGCTTGCTTCCCGTGCTCCTCAGCGGCTCTGAACAGTTTAAAAGGCTTAAAATTAGATAAACGGCTACAGATCAATGAAGTAAGCGATGAAGTTAATGGTAGAATATTTAGCATAAACACCATAAATCAAATTGGAAGCTTAATTTGTCTATCGACAACTCAACCTGTTTGCCCTTCATTAATCAGGGGTCTCAAAAGAGAAAAAGGAACATTAGACAAGATCACATGTACGGTTATTTAATGCATCAATTGCATTATCCTGATAAAAGGGGACAAATTAGACTCTCAGTGGGGAAAAAGTGAGTTTCCCTTGTATCCGATGAAATGGGATTGAATTGAACCCTTAAAAATCAAGCAAATTAAAGCAGGTTGTATCACTGTAGTTTAAGCTGTTAACGATAAGGAGGCATTAAAAAACAAATCAGATTGGAATTCAATTGCGATCATATTCTGAATTTCTAACAGTTAATTTTGCAGTTATGGATGTTGGATTCTTGTGCCTGAATTTTGGGACAGATGGTGATTTGAGTGGATTTAAGGATGATACGCAAAAGATGAAGAACAGACACAAGGTGGCGTCAATGTAATCCACAGGCAGCAAAAGATGTGCAAATATTTACTGGATTCAAAGAAGTGCAATTTCATACATTTTTCAATGGATGTATTGCATTATATTTGCAGAATTGTCATATTTTTGGAACACGATTGATCGTGCTTCTATAAAGCTTTCAAAATGGTATTTTTACATATTAACTGAACAAAATACACAATCAAATCAATTCAAATAACCAAGCATGCATAACTCAGTATGAGCAAAGAACACCAGGCAGCTCATGACAAAATTGAAGTTCATGGCAATCCTTGTCATAGATTCAAAGAAAGTAGGTTGACAAAACCACAATAGTGAACTGAGATGGACGGAAGTAAAATTTACAGATGTTCTAAGCTTAAGATGCAGACTTTTGACAAATGAGCTAGAATACAGAGTGAAAAAGGTGAAAGAGATAAGTTGGCAAAGGAGCCCCAGTGAAAATGCAGATACGTGAGAGCACCAGATTAGGCTGCATAGGCATCCGATTTAGAGTTCCATTGTAAAATTCTAGGTAAGGAGCTCCATCTTGGCTAAGTGATTCTATTGGTGAAAACCCGATGAATTAACTACCAGCTCCATCAATAAATTCAAAAAGGTCCATAATTTTGGCAAGAGGTGACCTGGAGCTGTAGAGAAACCTAGATTATCCTCAATTGTGGTTCAGTGATGAAGCTGATGCACTTTAGGTTTGATATAGGCCATCTATTCCACCCATTGGTCAACATGGACATAGCATACCATAAGCAATTGCATCCTTCTTACAATATGACCATCTCTAGAACTATAGAGAAATATACATAGGACCTCAACTACTAGGCGCTTTGAGTTTGACTTTATATAGCCATGATTAGCAATATTATAGCCATGTTTCCATATTGTACTTGTTGGTTTCACCATGTCAACTAAGTTATGGAACACAACTATATCAATTATCTTCATTCACCACCATCTCATGAAATTTCTCCATGTGAAGATGGTGTTCAAACTTCATTTCATCATTACTCCGCCAGGGGATATTATCCACTGCCAGTCCCAAGCCCGGATAAAGGAGGAGGGTTGCGTTAGGTAGCCGACAACCAGCGTAAAACCTAGTCGGATCCAAATATGAATTCTAGACAAACTATCTGTTGGGATGTAACCCACATAGAAGTCTAGAATTCATGTAGCCAACCCCACATAGTGGGATAACGGCTGGATATGTTGTTGTTAGCAATATTATATGATTGCAGGAGGTAATGTTGGTTATCCTAAGATACCTCCTCAAATCCCAAACTAGATGGGATTAGTTTTTTGGGAAAACGAAATCTAGGTATGGATGAAAAAAGTAATATAGGTGGGAATAAGAAAACCGTTATAGTAGCTTTCTATAATAGGCGTCTCCAGTATAGTTCTGGCCCTTCTGGGTGACCACATCTCAGTAATTTGAGAGATGATATAACTAGGTTACAATAGTTGTGTGCTCAGAGCGTGTTCCACGACTCAATAACCAGAGCCCTTGAAGTGCGAGACCAGTTATCCAGAGTTATGAAAATTGTGAGGGTTTACAGTTTAGTTCGTGCAAAAACTATGCCATGGGAGGGTTCCTATTTTTTCCTGTACTAAAACTATATCATCATTGACCAAGCAGATATATCCCATTATTGTGAGATCATGAGTGTAGGTCTATTAAAATCCAACCATGTAATTTTGGTGTCTTTTTTCCCTTGATTTCTGTGTGGTGTGTGATCTGATAAGAGAAACACCCACATTAGCTACAGGAGATAAGAGTTGCATGAGAGAGAACAAATTGTTAAAGCAATAGAGAACAACAAATCCAAGAATAACCTTTTTCTCTTTTTTAGGTAAATAATTCCATGGATAGCTTTTACTTTTTTGGTAAATGGGTCCATGAATGTCTTCCTCATTCATCTGTACATGGTCATTTCCATAAGCAAAACACCCACATCAAACAAGTATGGATTTTTTTTTTTTTTTTAAACTACTACAGTTTATAGAAAAAATTATTAAACTTAACTACTGGTCAAACCAAACTTATTAAGAAACTACTACTCTTAAGTAATTTTCTTTTTAATTATTTTGGAAGAACCATTTGTTCAACCAACGGCTCTTTTTATTCTTTAGAAAAGCGCTAAGTGAACCAGCGATTTCATCCTAACGAAAAATACTCAGCAGTACTTTGCTAAATAGTTCTCAAAAGAGTAGTAGTTCAGAAATTTTTTGCAAATAGTAGATAGTAGTATTTAGAAATAAATTAAAAGTATGGTTAACCTATAACTTAAAAATCTAATTTAATAAGGAGTGACTGGATATTTCTGTCATAAATAATGAGATACGGATAGTGTAAAACTACCATTGTGACAATAACATGTAGAATGAACCGGATGGTTGGAAAATCCTTGTTTCTTTTAGTTCCTGACTATTAACTTCAAAATGTGCCATTTTTGTATGGATTTCTGATGTGCACTCTAATCTTGGCTATCAAACACTAGAAATGTAGGTTATGGCAAAGTAGATTGGACATACATAAAATGGACTGCAAAATATCACCTAGATAAAAAGCTTTGCTCATCAAAATACGCGCATTTTGCATTTCCGCATTCAAAATGTGATTTCATGAATGTAATAGCTAAGACTTCGACATTTCTGCCTAAGACTGTAGATCTTCTGGAGAACCCAATATATGAACATTAGAAACACTTGAAATTATATCCAAACCTAACAATAAAACTACAATGAATTGTCAAAGGAAAGGTATTATATCAAACAAGTTTGGCCTATAAACATCATACGCATGACAAAGCCTATCATTGAGGTGGAACATTTTTATAACTGACCTCAATATGAGCTGGTCCCAATCTCGAAACCCCGCATTGATCAAATTCTCAACAGTAGCATTTCTGTACCTTTCGCTACGCCCGGTTAGTAAGAGAACCTTGAATCCCAACTTCACAACCTCTTGATAAAGCTTCAAACTGGACTCTATGGCAGGTGCCATAGCCTTCTCTACCCACTTATCAAACTCCACACTGTCAAACACCTCTAACCTACAAATTCCCACCAAGAACCCAAAGGAGAAATCAGTGAATTCCTCAATTCTACCACTCTCACTTGCAGAATCAAAATCAAATTCCATCAACACCCAAAAGAATAAATCAAGCATAAAGGTTGACACATTTGAGGTTCAATTATTTCAAGAAATTGATTATTAAACAGATATTTTGACAAAGTTTGAAGAAGATTACCCATAACCATGCTCCGAGTAATATGGAAGATTGGAAAGCAGAGTCTCGTCAATGTCAAAAATCCAAGCATCCTTTCCGTCTTTACCCAATTCAACGCTCTTCGCGTGCCCTCCTGCCTCCCTCGAAACCCTTCGGAGGTCAATTTCGTAAGCCCTACCTGTTACGTAATCCTTCACATAATCGGCACATTCCGGCGGAATCGTCTTCCAGGGGCTTAAATTATTAGTCTCAGCGGCGAATCTCCAACTGCTACAGTGTAAATGAAGCTCATCCGCCGATTCTTTGAACTGCGCCGCTTCAATGCCCTCCGGGAATTGAATGATCAAAGGCCTCGGAAGGAGGTGGGAGTCCAAACTTTCGTCGGAGAATGCGAGGGAAAGCAGGGACAAGAAGAGGGAAAATCTCAAGAAGCGCATTTTTTAAGAGAAGTAGGAAACCTCCAAGCGAGAGTTTCACATGAATATATAGGAAGGAAGGATTGTGGGGCTGGAAAGAGAATCCAAAGGAATGGTGAGTGGGGTAGCAGCTTTTGAGAGCAATGCTTTTCTTGATTCGGATAAGAAAGAAAACCCAATCGAATCGAAAACTGTGAAGGAAGAATGGTCGGCCGGGTCTGAATGAAAAGGAAGGGAGAGATTGGTTGGGAGGGAGTGGGTGGGGGGCAGAGAAGGAGAATGTGGACTGTGGCGTGACAGCGAAGGAAAGGCGGAAAGTCAACGAAGGTGAAGGCCGTAAGACGGTTAATAAGTGTAAGAGAGAGTGTTTTGCACGTTACTGGAAATTTATTTATTTCACGTTTTGGTGGAAAAAGATCTCGTAATTATTTTCGTTATAATAATAATTCCAATATATGTGGGATTATATAATAAATTAATCTCGTAATTATTTCACGTTTTGGTGATTAGAAGTAACGATTATTATTTATTTATTAGCATTGCACTGTCAACGCCAACTTCCCAGAAGCCAGATGGTATATTCCTTCGCAGAAAGCAAATATAAGTCTGTCTCTAACCTGTCATCTCTTGATGAAATTGCCGGTAGCGACGTCTTGTTTCCTGAAATCCTCGTTCGCCTCGCCTCCCCTTCAAATCAGTATCCAAGCGCCGGTTTTCTCTCATCGCTGATTCCGGCACGGTCTCCGGCCTATTCTTGAACACTAATTGGAGCAACGCCGCCCTTCTTAAGAAGGGAGAGAATCAGTCCCGGGGGGAGGGGGGGGGTTACTTTTCCGATGGCGGAGCTCTCACGCTCTCTCCAGGCTTATCAGGTTTGAGAATTTTGAGTTCATGCCGTGGCTTGCTGTTCTGTTGGGCGATGATGGGAGAAAGGCCATCCATCTTGTTCTCAATCCAACCACCAAGCAATTTAGATTGCATCCTGAAGCTGCCGACGAGGATCGCATCGCTGCCATGCCAATGCCGATGACTGCTTCGGGAGGGAATTCAGGTAATATGGCCGGCGAATCTCGCGGCCATCTCCATGTAGTTGAGTTCTACAGTCTCCGACGACTCGATTCAATGTTTTCGAGATGGGGCAAAGACAAGTCTGATCAGGTTTGTTTGTGAAATATTATCATGTTGATCTTGACGCGGTTGGAGTTCATTTCCAAACTATTACTCGTTTTCCATACTTAATTTGCATTCCAAATCGAAGATTGCTTTGTGATTGGTATACTGTTGAATATCAAATACACTCATATACATTCAATGTTTATTCTCCAAATCAAGATTGATTTGATTGTGATTTACATACTAGTCTAGTATGCGCTAATACTAAATTTGAATGATGCCCAGTAGATTAGTAAAAAATATATTTATTATACTTTTATATATATTAATAAAAAATAAATTTATCTTTATTCATAAACTTTTCAATTTTCTATATGAATGAATCTCTAGATTTCATGTTTGAAAGTATTATTCTTAAAGTGTTAAGATTATATGATAAGATTTTCTAGTGAGAAAACTTCTTTAATGATTTTTGGTTCTTAGATTAATCAAATAGGGACTCTGATTAGTTGAGTATAAACTCATACAGAATTTACTACATTGATCAGTATGAGTTACTGATGATAAAGGTGGTAAGTCACGTACTATATAATATGAAGATATTTCTAGTAAACTCGTGGGTAGTTGTTGGAGAACAACGCACTGAATGTGACGTTGATAATTGATCACATGACATTGCAGATAATGATCGTGTTGTTTAGTTGCAATAATGTAGCTGATCCTTAAATTTGAATTGATACAGTTGTTTTGTATATTGGTGTGCGGAATTTACTAATGGGTTGAATCATTTAACTATGAAGTGAAGAGGTTCATCTATGTGGTTCCATATTGTTGGTGTATGAAGGTAGTGTCTAGGAATAAGATCTATTACTCTCATTGTTATTGATGGGGTGAACATCTTATGTGGTCTACTGTTAATGTGACAGGACAGTCACTGTCAATGGCATATTGATTATCAAGAAATGTGTTTCCTGAAGTGTCATCTAGTCATGTTGATGAGATCTGATATATAGTTACTGAGTTTGTGAGTTTATCATTTTATTATACTCGTTGAGTCAAGATATTAGGTGATTGAATGATTATAGCACACGATAATCGTCAACTATAATAGGTTTATTTAAAGTGAGACTTCATTGTCTTTTATATTGTCCTGAACTGTTGCTAGGTACTTTTTAAGACTTTTCGAATCATCATCGAAATATGAAAAAATTCATGTTATGGGTCAAGATGTTACCTGGTGCCAAACGAGTTTTTGGGTTATCTGTTTGTTAGGATGTAGTAAATCTAAAAATTATACATCATATAATATTATATCTGATATCAATATTATAAGTTAATTCTGTCTTAGATATGTCATTAAATATTACTGACATTAACATGTTGGAGCACTAAGAGTCAACTATCTTATGCCTCGGAGTCAACTCCCAACGTTGCCTTAGCCTTCCTAAATGTAGTCCACGTGGCAGCAAATTGAGATATATGTATAACATGTATTAGATTAATCGGAACATGACTCGTTTAATAATCATGCCAAATTTTTTAAATTCGAACGCGATATGTTTATTAAACATGTAATACAATACGACCCATTTAATTAAACGTGTCGTGTCGTATCGTGTCACCTGTTAACCTGTTTAACCCGTTTAATTTAAACGGGTTGTGCTGTATTATCTATTAAACGTGTTATTTAGTTTTAAATGTGTTATTTCGTGTATAATTATGTTAACGTGTTCAGATCAACTTACTAACTTTTTTAATTAAACATATCATTTCGTATATAATCATATTAACGTGTTCGGGTCAACTCGTTAACACATTTAATTAAATGGGTCATTACATGTCTAGACGGGTTGACCCGTCTAAGACACAAAAATAATCGTGTCATAAACGAGTTGACCCGTTTATGACCCGAACCCGATTAACCCCAACCATAACCTTGCTTAATTTCGTTTCGTGTCGTGTTGTGTCGTATCATATAATCAGGTCGTGTCCAAAATTGCCGACCCTAAGAGACACACAGGTGCTAGTGATACAGAATCTTCGGGTTAACACGGGAAGAAATACACGAGAGTGATACCAAATAGTACGCTAGGTGTGGACAGATTAGGATCACCACGACTTGAGATGAATTTGATTTCGATACATAAACGATTTTTGTATCTAAGTTGATATTAAATTTTAGGTATTTATTTATTACATTTCATATGATGAAATAATATATTATTTAAGTATCCAAATTGTCTATGATATGTATATTTATTAATATGTTTGATGCACTTTAAATTTTTTAATTTTACCAACACGGAATTCCTTCATAATATCCATACTTAATTTCGACCCATCCTGACCGTACAACACATACGTTATTGCTCCGTTACTTTAGGTTGTATTTGGATTTGTGTGTTCTAGATTGTGTAAACTGAAATTTAGGAGTTTAATTATTTGGATAATTATATGGAATGGAACGATTTAAACTCAATTATTCTAAACATGTTTATATATATTTATACAATATACAAAATATGTTTTGTGATATTTTATATAAATAATGCTTTCCATATATATATGTATATAAATTTTTGGTATTACTAAAAATAATAAGTAATTACATTATTTAGAATTTTTGTTGTTACATTGTTTTGTTACATATTTATTTAAATATAATATTTTAAATTATTAATACTTAATAAATGTCCTTTATGCACATAAATTAAAAGGGTATTTTTCAAATTTTAAATACTTTCTCAACAAAGTACATCAATTTTCAAATTATTTAGAATTAAGATGTAAGCAAAATAAGAGTAAAAAAAAAAAAACAAAGGACGAGAGTAATGTCATCTCCCTTTCCATCAAAGATTCCCATCCAAACAAGGGAAAGGTTCTTATCCTGTCCCCTCCCTCTTTGTATCTCTCGTTCAAACATGGAGTTAAAATTATTAATGATAAATAGACACCTTTAATTCAATTATCAAACAACATAATCTTAATTTAAATTTTTTTATTTTTCTTTTATTTACATTATTATATGACTCTAATTCTAATTATAATATCTATAAATATATATATGAATCATTACTCTACAAAATATATTTTGTGCAACTCACGTGTAATTGTTTAAGAAAAAATAAAATAAAAATCACGCGTTAAAGAATTGATAAAGAGACTAGATTATATTTGAATTGTCCAACTAATTAATTGACTCATATCAACATAAGCCACCGTTGTTGATCCCATCTAATCGCTTGTAAATTCTCCTCAATGTTCAATGATTAGACTATATTCTTTAACCGATATGCAACTCGAATTGCCATTTGGAACAACAAACGCATAAGATGGTTAAATTACTTCAATCCCAATTTAAAGGAGTATGATTTTGTTCACCTTGAGGGTAAAAATGTTATTTTGGGCCTTTTTCTCTATCTACTTTGTTTTTCTTTCTTCCTTTTTTCTTTTAATTTATCGTTGACTGACCCACTACATTGTCGTCTCAATACAGTAGGTCGGTGATTATGAATAATAAAAAAATAAATAAATAAATAAATAAAATAAGTAAAAAGAGATCCAAAATTATCTTTTAAATCACCCCCGAGTGAACAAAGTCACACTCAACTTAAAACAAGATGGCTAAGTTAAGATGCTTCAATCCCAACGTAAAGACAAGAAGGCTGAGTTAAGCTACTTTAATCCCAACTTAAAGGCTGAGTTAAGCTACTTTAATCCCCACTTAAAGATCCGTGCACCTCTCGCAGCATATTTTATTTTTTAAAAACTTATAATAATCAGTCTTCCGATTTAATATAATTACAAAAAATCACTCTTTATATTCTAAACCTCTTCTGTTAAGCAAAGAAATAATAATACAATCATTTACCCTTCATTACATTTCTATTTTTTTTCTCTTCTGTCATCTTTTTCCTAATTTTAATAAATTAAAAAAAAATAAACGATCAATAATTGTTAATTATTTGAGACCAATACCAGTTTAGCCAAATTTATATATCGTTTGAGAGATATTCATTTCAAACCCCTTTAGAGACTCATCAAATTAAAATAAACAAAATTTAGATTTATTAAATTGAGACTTCATATAAAATTTATATTTTATTTATTTATATTTAATTAAATAAACAAAATCTAATAGTGTCTAGAGAAAAAAAAGAGAGATAGAACCTTCGAATTGATAATATTGTCATAAATAATTTTTATTATTATCATTGTTATGAATAATAGTAAATATTATATGACATCGAAAGAAAAATAGAAAAAGAGGAGAAGGTTTTTAAATATAAGAATATTGTAATTATTTAATTAAAATAAAATATATAATATAATATTAAATTTTAAAAATATCCGCTTTCTATTATCTTATACATTAAAAATAATTCTTATATATTACTAAACTTCGACATTTCTTTCTCGTTCCCACTAAGTCTAAAACAAACTCTCCGTCACGATCCTCTCGCCGATTGCTTGAGACCTCGAACTTGAAGCTCGATCGCTTTCCGTTCTCTCTCTCTCCCCCCCCCCCCCCCCGGCCCGCCCCGGGGGGTCTTTCTCTCTCTGCGTCCTGTAATTTTGTGTGTCGAGAGTGAATGCGAAGTAAATGATCTGAACTGACGGTGAACGAGCGATGGAGATCGGAGCTGTGGACAAGGGGGTGTGCTCGTCAGAATCGGTGAACGGGGGGCAAAATTTCTGGAGCTGTGGCGAATCTAATGCTTCTTCAGCTGATCATCTGGTTGTCATGGTCCACGGAATCATGGGAAGGTGATATATATATATATATATATATATGGAAGACAAACTGAGTTCTTAATTTTCAGTTTCCACAGTAAATTCTTCATCGGATTTAGATTTGGTGCATTTTACTTCAAATTTTGATTACTTTGGATGTTGATGTGGAATAATCAACCCTTGTTTGGAGTGTAATTTGGATTTCCTCCATTTGTGCCCGTTTTAGATGTCAACTTGCATTTTCAGGGGTTACGGGATGAAATTTAGCTTTTGATGTTTTCTGAAAGGGAAAATTTTCAATTGTATTAGCGAATATTTGAAGGCCCTGCTATTTTTTCGTCTGACTATTGCTTCAGGAGTTTTAGTTCCTTTCATTCCCCAGATGCATTGAATTTCCTACCGAATGCTAAAGTAGAAAGTGAAGGTGAACTGGACCTATTGTTTTTGTTTTCTGGGCTGGCGACTTCATTGATTATTTTCTCATCACTCGTTATAACAATTGTTTTCATCAATGGCCCCATTTTCGATTATAGGTTTATATCGGAGATTAGATCAAATGTGGATGTTAACTTTTAGCTGCACCCATACCTGTCCTGATATTTTGAGATGGTGTTGCTGAATTTTATTTCTATTATGATGCTTATACTCTGCAAATCCCCTGTATAGAAGCTTTTGTTTGGTTCCGTTTGCAACGGAAAATCTATCTTTTTGGACAAATTTTTCTCCGGAAAGAAAACCGCCACAATTTTCAGCTTTTAAACTTCTACTTGGAGCCAAATAAACAGGCATCACCCTTCTCCAACAAAGGAATTTCATATCTGCAAGTTATTTTTTTACATTTTAAGGGAACAATCTTCCATACAGGCAAATAGTAGTGGCTTTTTACTTACTGGAATACTTCCTATGCATATCAACATTTTCTCCCTTTCTTATTGGAAACCTGTTGTATTTTATGCAGTTTGCTTATTATGGTGCTCTATTGTTTTGCAGTGCCGCAGATTGGAAGTTTGCATCTGAACAATTTATTAGAATCCTCCCTGATAAAGTATTTGTCCACTGTAAGGAGCCTTTTTAACCATTCCTTCTGGCATTTCAACTCCCCACCCCCTTTCAATACATATATACAACCTCTGACTGCAAAAATTATACTATCCTGTTTTCTTTGAGTAATGCGTGCATTCAACATTTTGTATTTCTGCTTATCTTTTGTCTTTTGTGTAAATAAATGTGGAAAATTTCCTTCTCTTTTCTTCATCTATGCAATGTCTGAACCATTTAAGAACATGAAAAAATATCAGTATATCAATGGGAGATATGCACTTATGACTGCTTTAATACTATAATTCATGGGAGAGCCAATTCAATTTATCATTATTTGACTCCTCCACCCCTTAATTTATTTATGTACGTATATGTATATATATACTATATGAAACATCATAAAGAGAACCGATGGTAAAAAGTCTGTACTAAAATGTAACAAGAACTTGGTCCAACCTCAATGTTGTTGACTTGGTTTACAGGTAGTGAGCGAAATACAGCCAAGCTGACATTAGATGGTGTGGATGTCATGGGTGAGCGATTGACACAGGAGGTTAGTTTCTTGTTCTGCTATTAGAGTTACCATGAGACTAGATGCTTTGACTTCAAAATGTGCTTAATTGTCCTGAACAAACAAGATGTATCTGCATGTCCTCTGATATTAGCTGAGTGCATACATGGCAGGTCCTTGACTTGATTAAACAAAGACCAAATCTACGTAAAATTTCCTTTGTTGCACATTCAGTTGGAGGACTAGTGGCAAGATATGCCATTGGGAGATTGTTTAGGCCTCCCAAAAAGGAAATTGTGGAGGATTTATCGCTTAAATCCCGTGAAGAGGAATTCAAGGGTACAATAGGTGGTCTAGAACCTATGAACTTCATTACTGTGGCTACGCCCCACCTTGGTTCAAGGGGTAATAAGCAGGTATGTCTCTTCCTTCTCATACTGGTCTTTAATTATAATGAATATTGAATGTTTCATGTATAAAAGTGTCACGATCCAAGGGTAATTTTGAAATTTTTTGGATGTATTGGTGTTAGCCATCTGAATTAGTTAGTGTTGCATTGTTGATTGTACCCCTCGGTGATGTTGTTAGCCGAAGGGAAGAGCCTATATAAGGCTAAGATGTACTTGGATGAGAATTCATGTGAGAAATAATAGAATTATTTCCTTCTCAATTTTCTCTCTCTTTTCAAATTCTCTCTCCAAAAGATTTTCTTTTCTCCTCCATATGTCTGTAATTCTCAATTTGCCAAGTCTCATCTTCAAGATTTGACATTTTGGTATTAGAGTTGACGATCCCTGACGTAGAGTCAACGTTGGCTATAGTCAGACAAAGCAGATCAGTTAAGGGCGAATTGTGACCGAATGGTGGAATTACATATCACAATGGATTGAATAGGTGTAGATCTTATAGATTGGATGGCAGTGGGAACAAAATTGAAGCAATTGGAATCAAGGATGGAAGAATTGGAGTTTGGCATGATGCAAACTCACGAAGCGGTCTCTCAAAGCAGAGAAGGGGTGAGGGCGATCAGGGATGAAATGCAGGAGGATATGGCAGCCTCTTGGGAAGGTGTGCAGAGGGAATTGGAGAGGCATAGGGAGATCGTGGAGCAATACGAACAAAGGATCAATAGCATGTTCAATATGCTATCTTCGCTTCCTCGATTTCGGTTGCCCTCGTAATTTCCTCCCCGATCAGTAGCTGATTTTGGAATGGCTAGGCAAGGCATTCTCCCTAGACTAGAGGCGGGAAATTCTCCTTATGAGGAACTAGGAGATTAGGTAAGAGAATTCTCTTCTCCTAGAACTAATCACAAGCCCATGCCGAGGTTAGAGATACCTCTGTTTGAAGGATCCAAGCCTATGTGGTGGATCCGTCGGTGTGAGAGGTTCTTTCAGTTTTATAATGTAGCTGAACATCAGAGGATTACCCTAGGCACAACCTATCTGAATGATATGGCCGACTCATGGTTCCAAGGATGGTCCAGATCTAGGGGAATGGAAACAAGATGGTTTGACTTTGTAGAGGAGTTGTGTAAGTGTTTTGGGGAGAGAAATATGGCTGACGTAAGTTAGGAATTCAACAAACTTAAACAGGAGGGATCGGTTACTGAATACCAGGAGAAATTTGAAGAATTAGGAGCCTTAATGTGGAATGGCCAACCCTCCCTTATAGATCAATATTTTGTGTCTAGATTTATCAGTGGTCTCAAGGATGAGTTGAGATCCATGGTAAAGATGATGATGCTGACCACGGTGAGGCAGGTGGCAGAAAAAGCTAGGTCGTAGGAGCTTACGTTGGAAGCTATTTTTAAGAGAAGCAAGACCCCGCCAAGGCCCATCCCTTCTGTTAGCCACCCTATAGGAGGGAATTCCCGAGCTTTAGTGGCCAGATTGGCTCTCGGAGGGCCTGAAGGAAACCCTAACCTTCTTATTAATAAGGTCACTACCATGGAACAAAGGAGGTTGATGGGGCTTGTGCTACAGATGCGAAGATAAGTATAACCTTGGCCACCAGTGTAATAGACAATTGTTGAATATGGAAAGAGAGGATGAGGACAAAGCAGGTGGCATTGAAGAAGGGGAGGAAGAGGAAAAGTGTGAAGTGGCAGAGAACTCACGAGGAAGAACAGGGGCATGAGGGGAGAGAGATCTCTTTCCATGCACTCAGAGGGGGCCCAACGAGGAAGATCATCAAGGTAAAGAGGCAAGTTGGCAAGAAGAAATTGATGGTGTTGATAGAAAGTGACAGCACTCATAGCTTCTTAAATGAAGTCACTGCCACTAAATTGAAGTGTAAGATGACATCCACCACTCCTTTATCAGTGACCGTGGCTAATAGCCACAAAATGTATAAACACTGCAAATGCGTGGACTTCAGATGGATGATGCAAGGGCAAGAATTCATAGTTGACTTAAGGATTCTAGAATTGGGGGGATGTGACATTGTTCTAGGGGTTGATTGGATGCGTACTATTAGCCCCCTAACATTCGACTTTAATAAGTTAGAAGTGACTGTGGAGAAGGAAGGCAGGAAGTTAACATTGGTGGGAAGTCTGGAATAGGAGTGCAAAATGATCAATGGAAGGAAATTGCAAAAGCTAATATAGTATAAAGGGGGGCGGATTTCACAACTATATTCAATACATGCCGTGGAATGGGAGGGAGTAGAAGTGGAAGTGGAGGAAAATGAGTCTCAAACAATTGAAGGCCTTATCACTGGCCCAATTCATGCTAAGGTACAAACTTCTGATAGCTTGCACTTACTCTTAGCATAATTTTAAGGACCTATTTGCTGAACCCAACTCCCTACCACCCCAAAAACCCTTGGACCACTCCGTACACCTAAAACCATTCCACACAAGTAAATATCCGAGCTTACAGATATTCACCTATACAGAAAGCAGAGATAGAAAGCAAGTCTCAAACATGCTATCCACCTCTATCATCCAACCTAACCAAAGCCTATTTGCATCTCCAGTTTTACTTGCTAAAGAAAAAAAGATGGAACATGGAGATTTTGTGTTGACTATCGTCAACTCAATTCCAACATTATCAAAAACAAATTTCCTATACCCCTCATTGATGACTTGTTAGATGAATTATCCGGGACTAAAATTTTCTCCAAATTGGATCTAAGATCTGAATATCATCAAATTCGGATGAACCCTTCTGATATACCCAAAATGGCCTTCCGCACTCATCAAAGGCTATATGAGTTTGTTGTCATGCTCTTTGGACTCACAAATGCCCCAACTGCTTTCCAAGCTCTAATGAATCGAATCTTCAACCCTTATTTGAGAAAATTCATATTAATCTTTTTTGATGACATCCTTATATATAGCCCCAACTTTGAACTTCTGAAGCACGAAAACAGAGAAAACAGCCTGAAACGTTTTTCGGGTTGTTTCAATAAATTGCGAAACGTTTCAGGGTCGTTTCGCAATTTACATAAATTGGCCGAAAACGCGTTTTTGGTGACAACAATCAAGGCTGACTCACTCACACACGCATCCCGAAGTCCAAGCTCCCTTTTCCACCCTTTTTTTCAGTCTTCATTCTTCTTCTTCTTTCACTTTGTTTTTGAATCCCAAGTTCCTCTCTCAGTCAAGCGCTTGTTGCTCCGGCCTCTGGGTGCTCCCTCATTGTTGTTTCCTTGCTTTCAGTTTCGGTTCCGGTCATTGTTCCTTCATCTTTCTCTCTGTTGGTCGCCCTTCGCTCTGTCATTCTCTCTCTGCCGGTCGCTGTCGTTCTCTCACAAACAAAGATCACCCCTCTCTTTGTCGGTCACCGCGGTCATTCCCTCTCATGTCGCTGCGGCCTGCCTGTCCTTCCTTGAATTCCTTCTAAGTAACCCCCCCTTCTCTGTTCACTCTCACCCATTTTACATCTCTCTCTCTGCCATTTTACATGGTGGTCAATCTTACTCATTTTACACGTTGGTCAATCACTCAACAATTTTGATGTTCACAGCCATCTAATGATTTTGATGTTACAGCCATCTCAATCACTCAAGTGTAAATGATATTTTAATGCTTCTTAATATGTATAAAACTGATTCCTCAATTTTAAATTCAAATAATTTTAATGTCAATAATTTTATAATTATGTATGTCTAGTGTAAATTTAAATGTAATTTTATTACTATAGCATTCGGATCTCTATACATCATATAAGATCAAATGGCATAATTTTATTGTGTATGTTTGAACTATTTTTTATAACTTTTTATATTAAAAATTATATTTACAGAAAAACCCCTATATTTTTTAAATTTACACTTTATCCCGTGTTTCTGTTTTCTATTTTTTTGAAAAAATGTCGTTTCCCTATTTCCTTTTCGTATCGAAACGTTTCCCGTTTTCATTTCCATGCAACCTAGCTTTGAACAACATTTAACCCACCTCAGAACCACATTTGGGGTCTTTAAATCTAACCAACTGTATATCAAGTTATCAAAGTGTACCTTCGCTAAAAAAGAGGTGGAATACTTGGGCCATGTAATCTCTGGAAATGGGGTTAAAACAGGCCCTAGTTAGGTCACAACAATGGTGGAGTGGCCTAGACCCCTCATGGTGAAAGAATTTAGAGGATTCTTGGGGTTAACAAGATATTACAGAAAGTTTATACAAAACTATGGTATCATTAGTAGGCCTTTGACAGAACTCCTCAAGATAGATAACTTTCATTGGAAACCTCAAGCAAAGGTAGCCTTCGTGGCACTAAAGACGGCCATGACACGAGCCCCGGTACTAGCACTTCCAGATTTCTCCAAAACTTTTGTAGTGGAGATTGATGCTTGTGATAAGGGGATTGGAGCAGTGCTCATCTAGGATGGCAAACCCCTACCCTATATTAGTCAGGCTTTGGCTCCAAGGCACCTTGGGTTAAGTGTCTATGATAAGGAGCTACTTGCAGTGGAAGCCCAAAGCCCTACCTTGAGGGAAACCCCTTTGTAATTAAAACAGATCACGGGAGTTTATAATTCCTATCCCAGGAAAGACTGTAGACTCACTTGCAAAGGAAGGGGGCTTCTAAGCTAATGGGGTTGGACTACACCATCTTTTACCGTAAGGGCAAGGAAAATGTAGTAGCAAATGTTCTATCCAAGAGAGAGGAGAGGGGTAGTTGTCAAGCTATCACTGCAGTGGTGCCTAAGTGGGTTAAGGAGATAGCAAGGAGTTATGATCAGACGGAGTGGGTGAAGGATTTCATGTCCCAACTCACTGTTCAGCCTGTAGGGAGTCCAGGTTGTTCACTCTCCAATGGCCTGATAAGATTCAATGGGAGGCTGGTGGTAGGAGACGATAAGGAGTTGAAGGAAAGAATCCTAATGACACAACATTGCTCCCCATTAGGTGGACATTCAGGTATAAGAGCTATATATCATGAGGTGAGACAGTTGTTCTTGCCAAAGCAAAAAAAAATATGTGGTGGAGTTTGTGTTGTCCTGTACAACGTGCCAACGTTGTAAGCAAAAACAGGTGTCTTACCCAGGCCTACTGCAGCCACTAGCCATACTTGAGCAGGTATGGGAAGGCATTTCCATGGATTTTGTGGAGGGGCTACCTAAATCTGAAGAGAAGGATGTAATATTGGTAGTTGTGGATTGGCCAAGTTTGGACACTTCATCAGCCTCACTCACCCACCCCTTCTCAGCTCAGGAGGTGGCATGGACATTCTTGGATTCTGTGGTTAAACTTCATGGGTTGCCTAAATCAATTGTGTTTGACATGGACAAGATTTTTACTAGCAATTTTTGGCAAGAGTTGTTTAAAAGTTTGGGGGTGGGGCTGCATATGTCTACTACTTATCATCCACAATCTGATTGCCAAACCGAGAGGGTTAACCAGTGTTCAGAAGCTTATCTGAGGTGCATGTGCTTCACTAAACCTAAAAGTTGGAATAGATGGTTGTCTTTAGCACAATGGTGGTATAATTCCTGTTTTCGTAGTGGTATTAAGAGAAGTCCCTTTGAAGCTGTGTTCGGATATAGGCCTCCCCTACTACCAGCAATATCTAGTTCCACAACAACCATGGCTGCAGTGGAACAATATTTGCAGCAGAGGCAAGAGATAGTATCTATACTTAAGAAGGAATTGGCCACAGCCCAGAACAGGATGAAGCAGAAAACTAACAAATGAAGGAGTGACAGGATATTCAACGTGGGTGACAGGGTTTATCTTAAGGTGAAAAGGTTCCTACAACAACCCTTCACAGCCACCCCAACATCTGAACTCAGCCCTAAGTACTTCGGGCCCTATACCATAGAATCAAAGGTGGGAAAAGTGGCTTATAAGCTGAAATTACCCACAGGAGTCAACATACACCCGGTGTTCCATGTTTCATTGTTGAAGAGATCTATTGAACCTAATGCCACTATTAGCCAAAATCTGCCAGCTTTGAGGGATGAATTAGAAGAAGCTCTGGAGCCACAGGCCATATTAGATAAAAGGGTGATCTACCAAGGTGCAGTCCCCTTGACCCAGGTATTGGCACAGTGGTCACAACTGCAGGCAGACCATACTTGGAAGTACCTTCCTGAGCTGCTGAAACAATTTCCCAAGAGCCACGGGCCTACTCTAAATTCTTGAGGACAAGAATGGTTTTTGAGAAGGGGGGGGGGGAATGTCACGATACAAGGGCAATTTTGAATTTTTTTGGATGTATTGGTGTCAGCCAACTGAAATTGTAAGTGTTGCATTGTCAATTGTACCCCTCGGTGATGCTGTTAGCCGAAGGGAAGAGCCTATATAAGGCTAAGATGTATGAGGATGAGAATTCATGTGAGAAATAACAGAATTCTTTCCCTCTCAATTTTCTCTTTCCTTTCAAATTCTCCCTCCAAAAGGTTTTTTTCTCTCTTCCAGATGTCTATAATTCTCAATCTGCCAAGTCTCATCTTCGAGACTTGACGAAAAGTTACTGAAATATGCAATATCAGGAGTTGCATGTGACTTAGTAAAATGATACATGCCATTCTCCTTGCATGATGTTACCTTTGGTTAGTGACATAGATGCAATCCGAAAAAGCACATCATAAGATAGTATAGGAATGCCACTATTGTTTGAGAGCAGATAATTGTTTGGGTGATATAGGAAGTAGGATGAGCAGGTATGTATAGTCACTGGTGGACTTGATTTTATGGTTTAAGGATAGGCATTGTACCAGCTGAGTTTCATAGGCTGTTGGTCCTTTAGCAAACTACCTTCTTTTACCCTTTTCTTCATTCTCTACAACTGTTATTGTACTTTTAACTAACTATTCTAATTTGGTGCTGTAGTTCTACTTAACTTTTTGCTTCTTCTTCTCTTTGTTTGGCTTTTCTAAAGTAGTGTATCTCAATTCAGTCCATACCTTGATGTTAATTTCTCACTGTACATGCATGTATTTAAAATTCATTAATGTTTTCTGGCAAATAAAACTAATGATTCAGAATGAGGGTCTAACTCTTAGGAATAGCGCTGCAAATCAGATTTTGACAACATTAAAAAAAAAAAAAAAAGTTGCAAAACTACATCTCTCCTGACAGCACACTGGTTTGTTTTTATCGAACATTATGGAACTCCCGCTGCCGTTCATGCCCAGGGTAGAAGCACTACAATTAGCAGTATGCAAGTCGTTATAATTCGGCTTTTGTTTGACACATATAATATATCCTAGTTAAAAAGAAGAGATTCCTTATGGGCCATATTACTATTTGCTGCATTATGATTGATCTTTGGTTAATTTTCCTTCCTGTATGCAGGTGCCCTTTCTTCTTGGCGTGCCTGTCTTTGAGAAGGCAGCCAGTCTTGTTATTCATTTGATATTTAGGAGAACTGGAAGGCACCTTTTTCTTACTGATGATGATGACACAAAGCCTCCCCTACTCAAGCGCATGCTGGAAGATTATGGTGAATGTTGCTTCATGTACATTGCTCAAACCCATCTCATTATGAAATTGCCTTTCTGAATACTTGGTGTTTTTGGATATCCTGGTATGGAAACCTTATTAGGGCAACTCACTGATACAGGTCAGCATTAGGTTCATTCAAACGCAGAGTGGCTTATTCAAATGTTGGACATGACAGTATCCTGTTAATAGCGGATGGTGCAGCTCTTATTTTTATCCATGATTTTTATAGTTACGTTTTCCTTTTACAAGATGCTATTCAGATATTGTGGGCTGGAGAACATCATCAATTAGGCGTGATAATGAACTTCCTCAGGTATTCTTTTACCTGATTATTATGATTATTTTAGAAGTGTAGGTTGCATTTCAATGACTGAACAGTGTATTCTTCCCCAGTGGGAGGAGTCTTTGAATGAAAAATATCCACATGTCGTACATGAAGAACTCTGTAAAGCATATGATCCTGACAAGTGTGAACCCATTGTAATAGAAGATAATGGATCTGACAAGTTAGAAGGTTGGTATCCTCAGTTACTTTTAACTTAGCAATCAGAAATTTTTGTATCATTGTTTTATATTTGGCTAGATGCTGATATTCCAGGTTTACGTTCTTTTTAAATGGGCAATTGTGTTTTCTAATATTCTTTTGGTTTAAGTTCTTGCACTTGCTTTTTCTGAAATATTCCGATCAAATTATTATTTTGGCTATGTTATTTAGAGGAACTTGTGATTGGCTTGTCTCGTGTATCATGGGAGAAAGTAGACGTCAGTTTTCATGATAGTAGACTGAAGTCTGCGGCTCATAGTCTGATTCAGGTATCTCTCTCTCTCTCTCTCTCTGTGGATGCAATATATGTATGATGAATGAATGTGAAATGTTAGCATACAAGCAAGTGAAGGGATGCTCTTTGTGAACAGGGAACTATTAATATAGGGGCTTATATGAAATATGTGATGTAATAAGTTTGTCACCTTTCCTTTTCTATTATTATTATTATTATTATTATTATTATTTTATTAGTATACATACCCATTTCTTGTTGGGGGTTGGGGGATGAGCAGTAGGATCTGATCATATTCCTCTCTGTGGTTTCTCAACTCTGGCCAGGACCTGATGTTTTCTTTTCTGGTAATGTATCTGAACATTAGATGTTTGGTTAGTTTGATAAATCAACTCAAGTTTGAGATTATTGTCTTAAAGCTAGATGCTTGATTAGTGACCCCGATTGCTGAATTATATGTCATGATTATTGCCTGGAGCACCTATTTTCAAATATCCCATGGCATATCAAGTGGAGCTTAGGGAGATTTTATCATATGATTAGTTGTAAGGCTCATGACTTGCTCTAAGCAACTTAATTTAAGGCACCAAACTTTGTTGTGATTACTTAGATTATGCTAGTGCCAGTCATGGATGCCAATGGCAGCTTGCCAATTGTTCAAAACAGTATTCCAGAGTTTGTATTATGACTTCCCAAATGTTTCTTCCGATCTTTCTTATGATTACTTAGCAAACCTTACATAAAAAATTCATTGTTGTGACTTCATAACAAGAAGGCTTATTTGTCTTGGGACAATGTTGGACAGGTTAAAGAAGACAACATGCGTTCAGAAGGCGCAGATGTGATACAACATATTATCGATCATTTTCTCCTCTAGACGCTAATCGACGTCTTTGTGACAACACAACCATGGATTTGTGCTGCATTAGGTAAATCGTCAATAAGCCTGGTGCAATAATTCTCATTTTTTCAGGACCGTTTGTCGGTGGAATGCACGGCTTAATCTACCTCCTTGTGACAACGTAATCTGCCACAAACTAGTGCTAATGAAGCAACTTTGTAAAATTTCCTTTTGTTGATTTTTCCGGCAGTGTAAATGAACGTGTGCCAGTGAAATGGAAATATTTCAAAATTTTTATGAATTCTTCGTAGTGTGAACTCTTGCTTTTGCTTTATCTGGAAGTTCTATTTTTGAGGAATAATTTAGAAGGGTGGTTTAGATAATGTCATTTGCATAGTGTTAAGTTTTTTGATGACTTTATATAGAAATTGTCAGTGGGAACATCGAATTTCCAAATAATTTTCAAATGTGCAACACATTGTGTGAAATTGACGTTATATAGAGGAGACATTGTGTGAATGTTTATGTTCTAGTTGTTGATTTTTGTAGGACCTGCATGGTGAACAGAATTCTGATGCTTTTGGTTCCTGTAATTTAACAGACAAAATCAGGAAATTCATTGCTAAGTATAGTGACACTCTCTCCCTTCAAAAAAAAGAAAAAAACAAAACAAAAAAGGTTCTCCTGCAGGTGCCCTTAATACATGGACATGAGTTTTAGATAAAATTCACTCTTAAAGGTTGAACTTTCTTTGACAAGTATACAAGGAACAATCACAATACTATCTCTAAAATTCAACTAAACTCACAGTATGTATGTATATTTAAGAAGTTGCTTTTAGTTACTTAAAACTGATGTAATTCCCTCTGATTAAAGAAAAATTGCATAGTTAGAAGCTGTACACGTCTAAATGCTTAATACAATATGCATGAATTTAGAATGTGTTGGGAATATATTTTCATAACTTTAATAATGAATTGAAAAGTTATTTGAATGTAGTATTGAAATTGGAAAACCCATTTGAGCATCTGTTGGATTTAGAAACACTATATTATTATTGTTCAACAAAGATTTATCAAGTTTATGTGTTCCTGGAGGCGATCCAAAATAATCATTGATTTTAAAGTTACATCCTCCTAACAGATCTGAAATTATTAAATTTTTGTGGCTCTCAAGAGTCCAACTTAAGCTCTTTTTTTTTTTTATTATTATTATTATTATTCTTTGAAGTCAGAAAAAATCATCATTGCATCTAATTTATGGGCCCTAATGTTGAACAACGAACAAATTTCTGAGCCAATTGAGTTGGGTGATTGAATTAAATCCCACTTTAACCGTTGCTTAGTGGGAATTAATTTAGCCCACTCGACTTTGGGGCTGTTTGGCTTAGCCGTTTTACCGTTTATAAATTATCTCTTCAACTTAAATATTATATAACTTATTTAATTATATAATTATTATTAAAAATTAAATAAATTAAATGCTATCAAATTTAAACATTGTTTTAACAACGTTTTAGAAAAGTTTTCTTAAATTTTTTTTTTCAAAACGCTATTGCCAACTTAGTTCGTTGATCAAATATTTTATGATTTTTTCCTTTAATAACTTTAATATTTTCAATTCCTGCCTCAACTTTTTTTCAAAACTCTGTTACCAACTTAGTTTGTTGGCAAAATATTTTATGATTTTGCCCTTCAAAAACTTTAGGTTGCCTTTTTTAATTTTCAGTTTTGAATTTTAAATTTAATTTTAATTTTTTGTTTTGATAATTTATTTTTAAAAAATTGAAGATGTGTTCTTTTTATTATTTTAAAAATTTATTTTTTAAAATAAAAAAATTTGAAAACACGTTTATTTTAGAATTTTGAAAAAAAATATTTTATGATATTTTATTCAATAAATTTGATTATTAAATGATAAGATTAACTCTTTTTAATAAAATTTTACTATTAAAATAAAATAATAAATTTGATTAATAAATTATTAACATCAATGATGATTTATATTAAATATTATTATACATGATATTTGTAATATATTTAATAATATATTATATATTATCTTATATTTTTAATTATAATATAGATATATCATATTTTTAAAATTTTAAATAAATATAAATTTTTATTTTTAAAATTGAAGAATAATTTTTTTTTCTTTTCTTTTTTTTTCCTTTTCTTTGTTAGAGCCAAAACATGAAAAATAGATTATGTTCTCCATGTTTTGGACTTAGAGATTGTTTTTACTGTCTTCAATCAAAACAACATTTTTATTATTTTGGTTTTTCTTTACAAATCTTTTTCTTGTTTTTGAAAATGACAAAATAAACGTATTTGCATTGTTTTAGAAAATTGAAATGTCATGAAAACAACAAAAAAAATGTAGCCTTAATATTTCCAATCTTTGCCCTCAATTTTTTTTATAAAATGTTGTTACCAACTTAGTTCGTTGACAAAATATTTTATAATTTTACCCTTAAAAAACTTTAATATTTTCAATCTTTGCCCTCAATTTTTTTTCAAAATATTGTTACCAACTTAGTTTGTTGAACAAATATTTTATGATTTTATCCTTTAAAAACTTTAATATTTCCAATCTCTATCCTTAAACATTCTCTAGCCCATTGCCGTTATCGTAACCCATCGCTGCAACAACGCCTCCAACCCATTATCATTGTCGTCGCCTCCAGCTTTCATTGCAACATTGTCGACTCTAGCTTGTTGCCATCACCTCCATCGCCGCCTTCATCTTCTTCGTCCGTTGTCCTTCTATATATATATATTTTAATATTTATTGTATTAATATATTTTTTAATAATTATATATAATTTATCAATATCTAATGGTAAAAAATTTATCAATTGGACATCAGTTTATAATTTTTTATTAAAAATTAATATTTTTATCATTTTTATTTGTATTAATCAACAACATATCTATTTTAGTCTTTTTATTACATTTTGATAGTTTATTAATTTTTTCAAATCAAACACAACTATATAAATGATAGTCTAAAATATATTTATCCAAACACGTTATTAATTTAAATGCTAATAAACTTTAAAATTTTACACAACTTTTAAGTAAAAAGACTAAAAGCCATCTTAAAAAATTATAAGCCAAACACCCTCTTAGTCTACTGTCTACCTTATTAATATCAATAATATTCCCATTTCGAAATTAATTAGAAAGATGGTAGAAAGATATATGTAATTAATTTATTATTAGCAAGTGCATTTGGAAACATAAACCACAAACTGATTCTTGTTCTTGGCAGTTCCATCTCCACTACATCCACTTCATCATTCTGTCGGCGACTCGCTCCTCCTCCTCCTCCTCCTCTTCCGGCAGGTGATTGCCGGGGCCTCAGACTTGCCGGCGTCGAGCGGGAAGTTCAAGATGGCCTTGCTTCCTCTCATCCTGAAAGCCGCGCAGTCGTAAGCTCTCGCCGCGTCCACCGCCTCGTCGAATGTCCCGAGCCAGACCCGTCTCCCTTTCCTTTTCGGGTCTCTTATCTCCGCCGCGTACTTCCCCCACGGCCGCCTCCGAACCCCGCGGTAACCCCGCCCCTCTCCGCCCCCCATATCCCTCCGACCCGACCCACCGCCAATCGCGTCCGGCCCAGATGGTATGGACTCCAGAATTCCAGGATTCAACCCGTAACCGGAGAAACCGACGCCCGGATTGAAGCAATAGCCCGGTTCCAAAACTGGTGGGTTGAAAGCTAGAGAATTTGGGTGAGAATCGGAGAGCCAAAGATCCGGGTTTTGGGAAGAGAAAACGGATAGATTAAAGTCGATGACATCGTCGGTAAAGGTGGTAGTAGTGAAGTCTCCAAGAAGATGTTGGCTCATGATCTCTAGAGCTGAGAACTCGCCTGTTGTCGACATCACATCTATATGTATATATATGTATATGTATGTCTCTGAGAGAGAGAGAGAGAGAGAGAGAGAGAGTTTGAACTGGGAAAGGAGTGATGGAAATGGTTGCATGGAGGGTTTGGATTATAATCATAATATATCTATATATTTAAATGTATATACACAAAGAGAGAGAGAGAGAAAGAGATGATCGTCTTGTGTTAGTCGACTTGTCAGTAGATGGGAACACTTTGACTCTTGACATATAAGTAGACTTGTCTCCTCTTTAAGTCATTTTTTAATGAAACGAGATGATAATATTATATTTTATATTGTACTTTCCACAAGTTTGTTTTCTCTTTTTCTTTTTTATGCAAATTAATTTTACTCCCGATCGAGTTTGGTGTGAATTTTATTGATATTCTTTTCACATAAATATGACTTTTTCATATCATTCGACCCTCAATTTTCTTATCCTCCTTCTCTCTTGCCCTTCAAGACATTATTGAATGATTGATTTCTATATATATATATATATATATTGTGATCACCTTCCCTGCCCAATTTATTATAGCTAATTAAGAGTGCTTTGATCCCATAAATTAAAGGTTTAGTGAGATAATAATTATATATTTTTTCTCTTATTTTACTGATATAGTTCTAATTTGATCAAAATTGTGACATGCATATATATTTATGTTTGTTTGAATATAATGTATTATGAAATTTATATTTATGTTTACTTGAATGTATTATGAAAATAATTTATGTTTATATTTTAAATTGAATAATTATTTTTATATTAAAAATTATATTTATAAAAAAATTATATTTTTTTAATTTACACTTTATTTTATTTTTTATTTTTTTAAAAAAATATTATTTTTTATTTCAATTCATAGTAAAAACATTTTTCTATTTTGGTGCAAATTATTTAATCACTTAATCCCGAGCCTGTGGGTTCTCACTTCTCTACCAAAAAAACTATATACTAAAGATATTTATTCCACGTCGACTGCTTTGGAGTTGAGAAATTAAAGAAAGGTAAAATGCCGGTTGCGCCCTGCAGTTTTCACCAATAACGACATTGGCCCCCCTTTTTTTTGTCATTTGGTGAGATTTGTCCAACCATGAAGAAACCTGCAGGTCCTTTACCAAAACTCAACTTAATTTCCTTTCACATTTGTAGGTGCGACAGACTCTTTGGTCGGTTCGTTTAATAAAATATTAAAATTTTAGAAAAAAAAAATCAAAACAAACTGATAAAAAAATCAAACAAATTAAAAATCAAAGTAACTAAAAAAAATAAAAAAAATCAAACTGACCGAAATAATAAAAAAATGCATACAAAAACAAAAACCAAACAAACCTATAAGGGTGTAGAACAAGCAAGCATTATTACTTGAATCAAAACAATGAGGAATGGGACTGGTTGGGGTTGTCGGTAGCGATCTGTCGGTTGGAATTGGAAGGCAGAAGGATAAAGAGTCAAAGACAGAGAGGCAAAAAGGGAAATGAAAGGTCGAGGTTGGTCGCGGGTCATCGGTCGGAGAAAAAAAGAAAATGAAAGATGGGCCAGTCATTGATCATTGGTCGGAGCAAAGAGAAAAGGGAATGGTAGATCGATAACAAGTCGCTGATCAGAAAAAAGTAAGGGTACAAGGGTCGGTTGGTTCGATCGATTACGACTCGTTAAATGTGAAGGAGAAGGTAAAAACGAATGTGAAAGGTAAAAGAAAAAGCCAAACGAAAGGCCAAAGACGAAGAGAAAGGCTGACAATGACCGATAAAGGTAAAAAAGATGTGTGGGTCTCATTCGAGACAACGATGACTAACGAGAGCAATTTGAGGAAATAAATGACTGAAGGCGAAAGAAGTAGTTCAACTTAGTAAATTGGTTTTACTTTTTCTTTTGTTCTTCCTATCTGTTCTTCACTTCTTTTTCTTTTTTTCTTTAGTTTGGCCAAGAACGATACATATAGTTTTTCAGTTCGATTATTTTAATTTTTATCAGTCAATTTGGTTCGGTTATTTCGATAAAACCGAAATTTTGCACACTTATATTTGCACATCCCGTTGTGGTTAGTTACATCTTTTTAAATACTTTTTTTTTTGTATTATCTTTTTCATTTTATTTTCTCATAATTAGAGTTATTTTTCATAAAAATCGAAGCATTATAATAAAAAAGGGGAAGAGCAATAAAAAAAGTGTTCCAGTGCAACTAGCATTCATAATAGGCTTAATATAAAAGAAGAGATCTCTAAACTATTGTGTAATACTCAGTATTCAATATCAAAGGTATTTTTGGAGATTGAGGGGTCAAAATGAAATTTATCAAAGTTTCGTGCCAACGTGCAATACTCAAAACATGAACGAAAGGCAATAGTCCATGTCAAAGTGAGTCAATGAAGGTAAAATTGCCCAATTAAGTAGTATTTGACAAAATCAAGAGATTCGTGAAGATTCGAGGTTAAAAACACGCGATTATGGGCATTTGAAAAAAAAAAAGCATAGATTACGTAAACTACCCGAGGGAGGTTGAATCGAAGAATTTTTCAGAAATTCTTGAGAGAAATGAATAGTTTGGAATTTATAGGCAGTAAAGGAATTAATGAAAAATTCAAGGGCTATTTGAAAAGGGTAAAAAAGGAATTTTAAAATTTGGAAGGGTAAAAAGGTAATTTGGCAAAACCTGACAGTGTGAACACTGCCATGGCCACCAGCCACCTCCTATCTCTTATTTCAGTCGAGAGCAGCTGCTAGAGAGGTCGTGGGGGCTCTAGGGCTAAGCCTAGGTGTAATACCCGAGAAATTTGGTTTAATTAAAAATAAGTAATTTATTAGAGAAATGGGGTTTTAGAGAAAATTGGTATCTGAATAGTCTGAAAAATTGACTAAATCGACTGCCGAGAGTACCCTGGAGCTGAAATGACAAAGGAAAATGATGTAGCATTAACGAGCACCCCAAGATATGATTTATAGCATCGAAAGAAATTGGATCGGGAACAGTTTTCGGTATAGCTAAAATACAGTTACCAATTAGGCTGCAATACCGAATCGTTAAAGATGACTTCCAAGAAGTCAACAGAAGCTTGAGGGGGCTTCAATTTTTCATAAGGAACAACCCTTCAGTGGTTTCAGGAAGAAACGAAGAGGTTTAGGGTCAAAACGGAGATTCGGACCTAAATGCAGTTTTTTGAAATTACTCAAGAGAGGCCGAAACGATATTTTTTTCAGAATCCTCAGGGGTCAAATTGATGTTTTAGGACTTTAGGGTCTTGAGAGAAATTATCAAAAGTTAAAGAGCTTGGTGAAATGGGCCAAAGTGAGAAAACCAAAGTTTGAGGGGCCAAAGTGCAATTTTAAGAAAATCTCCAAGCACCCATGGCCGACCAACCCATCAAATCACCGAAATTGGCCACAGGGATGGCACGAGGGTTGCTCAAGGAGCATCTTTTGTAAAGGGCTTGACCGACAACAAGCAATGGAATTGCTAGAAATTGAAGAAAAAGTGGCCGAAAGTTTGGCCATTTAGATCGCGAAAATGGAGCTCTTTCGGTGGATTTTGGACTTGTTAAGGGCAATAGGGGACATCAGAGGCCTTGATTGAAGCGAGATCCGTCATTTATGGGGCCAAAATCGCCTATAAATAGAGGATATGGTGGCTTAGAGTTTTGCAAGATTTGAGTTTCAAATCGACCTCACTTTTGAACAAATTGAGGCACCAAACCATAGGGCTTTTGTTGCCCATGAGCTGAGGATCATTTCTGGAAAGTTTGAGAAATTTTGGAGTTCATTTGAGGGCTGATCGGAGCTTCGCCGGAAAAATCGGATCTCGTCGGAACCGAACTGAATTTTGCTCGGAGGGAGGTCTTCCAAGTGTTCTTTCAAGCTCAAATTTGGACAGAATGATCAACTCAAGGTAAGCTATCTTCTGGTATAGTCAGTTTAATTTTCCGGTGTGCCGGCGTCGGAGAAGATGACCGGAGATAATTTTTAATATTATTTAAATGCTGAAATAAAGAAAAATAGAGTAAAAATAGAAATAAAAGAGAGAAAATTCTGGAAAAATATCCAGAAATACAAGAAAAAGGAATAGTTCAGTTTTATAAAATTTTATTTGAGAAATGTTATGATGAAATAATTATTTTGAATTTTTGAAAGGAAACTTAATTAGAGAAAAATAGGAAGAGATTTTGGAAAATTCTCAGAAAACTCATAGAGATTAGAAATGTTATTTTAGGAATTTTCATGAAGAAAAATTAAATAAATTACCTAATTAGGTATTTATTTTGAATTTTGGAAGAAATTATGACTATGAAAAATAGAGAAAAAATAGAAAAAATAAGGAAAAAGTATGAAAAAATTAGATTATTGATTTTACTTGGAAATGATTGGCCAGGAAGTGATTTGGCCATCGATCTTGATGGTTTATGTTATTTTCAAGGTTGGCACGCAAAACGAGGTTATACGCATTTTTCGAGAAAATTTGAGTTTACGTCTAAAGGTAAGTGGTTTTATCTCGAGAACCTATATATGAAACGTTTGCTTCATTATGCATGATATTTATTGAAGTTATGATCATTTCATATTGCATGGAAATAAGTTATTCTTGCATAGTACGATATTATTGGCATATTGATACTCATGCATGGGATGGGGATGTCGCCCTAAGAGTGTAGCCGTAATTCCCAAGGGCAATGATGGAACAACGTTAGGATTATCCTGCAGAGGTTCGGGATTCTGCCTAGGGTTCCGTGCCAGGCTGGTAGGCCAGGGAAGTTACACTAGGGCACATGATTGTTTATGTTATTGCATCATGTATTCATGTATCATGTTTTTAAACCCTTACTAGAAGATTCATCTTCTAATGGGTTATGCCCCTGGAACATTCAACGTTCCAGTTTAGACTTGCAGCTCAGGCAAGGATCAGGTTGAGATGAGACGGCACGTGATGGTATAGCTGATGGATTCAGTAAGCTGACTCGGATATGTTTTGGCTGATGCTTTATTGATGATTAGTCTTGTTAGAACATTATGGAATCTCCATGTATTTATGTATTTCAATATTGAGGATATGATGTTAATGTATGGTATGAATTCTTATACGGTTATAAAGTGAAATTGATTATGTACCATATCAGGTTTCGATTTTAAGCTTCCGCATTTATGATGATTACCGGTCTTAGCTTATTGATTCTTATTTAGTGAGTTGAGAAGGTAAAACGGGATTGTCGGGAGATGGTTTATAAAAAAAAAAAAAATATTCCCGAAATTCCTAAGTTATTTAACGCTCAGAAAAGCGGGGCGTTACACTAGGGCCATGATGGCCAACTCTTGGACGAGAATCGGCCACGGGGGTGGCAGATTTTGATAGATTTCAGCGGTGAGAGTTGCCGAAAAAATCAAATCTTTTGGTGGGACATTTGCAGATAGAACTGGGCAGAATGAGGCCATTTAATGGTCTTAATGGTGATGGAGATCTTGGACTGGACAACCATTGGTGTTTAGAGGCTCGAAATTGGCTATAAATGACCGAGTATGGCCGAGGGTTTCAAAGGAAAATGGGAGATAAATAGCTTATGTTTTGGCTTGAATCAAGCATCATCGATAAGGGGCTTTTGTTTTCCATAAGTTGAGGATCGTTTATGGAGTTTTTAGTACATTTTGGTACACGTTTTAAGCCGTTTCGAGGCTTGGCTAGAAAGCAAGGTGGTCGACGGGGCTGACTTTGTAAATGGCCAAATCGAGACCATCTAGTGATGTTTTCGGGCAAAGCGTTATGTGTAACGCCCCGCTTTTTCGAGCGTTAAATAGCTTAGGAATTTCAGGAATATTTTTTCTTTTTTTTTTATAAACCGTCTCCCGACAATCCCGTTTTACCTTCTCAACTCACTAAATAAGAATCAATAAGCTAAGACCGGTAATCATCATAAATGCGGAAGCTTAAAATCGAAACCTGATATGGTACATAATCAATTTCCCTTAAACCGTATAAGAATCCGTACCATACATTAACATCATATCCTCAATAATGAAATACATAAATACATGGAGATTCCATAATGTTCTAACGAAGCTAATCATCAATAAAGCATCAGCTAAAACATATCTGAGTCGGCTTGCTGAATCCATCGGCCGCGCCATCACGTGCCGTCTTATCTCAACCTGATCCTTGCCTAAGCTGCAAGTCTAAACTGGAACGTTGAATGTTCCAGGGGCATAACCCATTAGAAGATGAAACTTCTAGTGAGGGTCCAAAACATATATACGAATGCATGATGACATAACATGAACAACATTTGCCCTTAGTGTAACTTCCCTGGCCCGCCAGCCCGGCTATGAATCCTAGGCGAATCCCAAACTTCTGTGGGATAGGCCTAACGTTATTCCCTCAACGCCCTTGGGGAATTACGGCTACACTTCTGGGGGCGACATCCCATTCCCGTGCACATATATCAATATGACAATAATATCATGCTATGTAATTTTCACATCTTTCAATGCAATATGATAAAGTAAACATTATATTCATAAATAGCATGCACATAAACAGTCACATCATAATTATAAGTCCTTGTGAGAAAACCATTCACTAAATCATACTTAGAAGAGAACAACTCACCTTTTTGAGATAAACTTGCATTTTCTTGAAAAGCGTGCATCGCCTCGATATGCGTGCCCAACCTCGATTCTCGTGCCCACTCTCAAAAGTTGTACCAATCATATCATCTCAATAACCTCAATCATAAAAATGATATTTTATCACTAAATATCTCAAAACTCCATTTATTTCATTTTTTCTTCATTTTTTTCTATTTTTCCTTCTAAAAATCCCAATAAATACCATCGAGACTATTTTCTCAAATCCAATTCCACAACAATTCATAATATACTATGAATTTCAAAGAAAAAATACTGGACTTACCCGGATGGTGCTTTTTCACGCAAAACGAGGCTCTTTGGTGCTAGAATCGAGACACCGAGAACTCCAAATGAAAAGATTTTTCTACAGGACCTAGATCTCGATTTTATAGGAATTTAGCAATTTTTTTCATAATTTTTGGAGTTCGAACGCGCCCTCACTCGCCCATACAAGTTACTCCACGCGCCTCTAGTCGCGGGCCCCAGCTGGCGCGTGTCCCACACGCGCCGGTCGTCTTCTTCCTCAAGATTCCGGCCAGCACGCAACGCCTCTGGTTTAATGGCCATATCTCCTTCATCCGACCTCCGATTGACCCCCCGTTTGAACCTATGGCTTCGTATTTTCGCCCTCTACAAGATGACACCAAAAACTCCCACAAATAGAGCCATTTTCAGACTGCTCAAGCACGTTTTCCGGCGAAGCTCGTTTTTCCGACGAGCCGTCGGATCTCACTCATCTCTCAACAAAAATGGCTCAAATTGTACAGAAACGAAGCTTAGGATATGGGCAACAAAAGCCCCTTATCCGCTGCTCTCAATTTTCGCCCAAACTCTCGGATCTGAGAGTTTAATTTTTCACTTCATTCGGCCAATTCAAAAACCTCTATTTATAGGCCATTTCGGCCCCATAAATGACGGATCTCGCTTCAATCAAGGCCTCTGATGTCCCCTATTGCCCTTAACAAGTCCAAAATCCACCGAAAGAGCTCCATTTTCGTGATCTAAGTGGCCAAACTTTCGGCCACTTTTTCTTCAATTTTCGGCCATTCCATTGCTTGTTGTCGGTCAAGCCTTTTACAAAAGATGCTCCTTGAGCAACCCTCGTGCCATATCTGTGGCCAATTTCGGTGATTTGATGGGTTGGTCGGCCATGGTTGCTTGAAGATTTTCTTAAAATTGCACTTTGGCCCCTCAACTTTGGTTTTCTCACTTTGGCCCATTTCACCAAGCTCCTTGACTTTTGATAATTTCTTTCAAGACCCTAAAGTCCTAAAACATCAATTTGACCCTTGAGGATTCTGAAAAAATATCGTTTCGGCCTCTCTTGAGTAATTTCAAAAAACTGCACTTAGGCCCGAATCTCCGTTTTGGCCCTAAACCTCTTCGTTTCTTCTTGAAACCACTGAAGGGTTGTTCCTTATGAAAAATTGAATCCCCCTCAAGCTTCTGTTGACTTCTCGAAAGTCATCTATAACGATTCGGTATTGCAGCGTAATTGGTAGCTGTATTTTAGCTGTACCGAAAACTGTTCCCGATCCAATTTATTTCGATACTATAAATCATATCTTGGGGTGCTCGTTAATGCTACATCATTTTCCTTTGTCATTTCGGCTCCAGGGTACTCCCGGCAGTCGATTTAGTCAATTTTTTTGGACTATTCAGATACCAATTTTCTCTGAAATCCCATTTCTCTAATAAATTACTTATTTTTAATTAACCCAAATTTCTCGGGTATTACATTATGCCATGGTGATCGACGAGACAAGGGGAACAAAGTGGGAGAAAAATCCAGAAACGCCAGTGTACCGGCACTGGGGAAGATGACCGGCACGTGAGTTGCACGCGCTGGTCAACACGTACAGCCCACTCCCAGGTGTGTGAGGGCTCGTCCTTGGCCAGAAAATTCTGCAAAAATTCTCAAAAAATCAAGAAAAATGAAAGGAAGGGGTTTGCGCAAAAATATTTGGGTTGACCTTTAAAGTTTCTTGGGTTTCGCAACAAAGTAGCCTTAACAAGCATTACGTTAAAGCATAGGGGGCTCATTGAGGCACAAGATGGAGTATAGAGGGATCATTGAGGCTCAAAGTGGAGTATATGTCTGGTCATTTGAGGTCGAGCACAAGAATCGAGGATTTGTACATGCATTTTGAGGCTTAGCATGCATTACGAGGCGAAAATCAACTTTTACCGAATTTAGGTGAGTGGTTTGATTCTAGTCTTATCCTTGCTTGGAAGTGTGTTGGTGTGTGTGTAATGGATTCAGGTGATGAATTTTACCCTCCCGAGATTAGGTTACACGTGATTGAACCAGTTCAAGTGAGCGGTTATACCCTCTAGAACTTGGGATACTATGCATCGGTGTTTTACTTATGTATTTGTGGCATCATATGCATATTGAACATGTGGTAAATTGCATCAATTGTTTTTGCTTGTAAAAGAGTCGGTCCATAGCGTGTGGTTTTTCATATTATCGGGGTATTGATTTTCGTGTCGTTGTTATGTCCATGGGGGATGGGATGGGGTTTTCTTGAGAATTGGACAAGGTTAATCTAAGTGAACGGGTGACACAGTAGGGCACCCGAGGATTAAGTATGTCGCGACAAGGTCAACTCCAACAGTGTGTGAAATGGATTTTTTCACAGGAGATTGAGTATTTCAGGGAGATTTCTCAAGTTAGACGTGTTGCATGTCGTTGTTGTCTGTTTATGTCATGTTCGTATATCTTTCATGCATTCAGTAAACTGTATCATGCAATCACTTAGATGTTTTATCATCTAATCTGGGTCATGTCCTTGAAACATTCAACGTTCTAGCCAGGGACTGCTGCGAAGGCGAGGACATGGCCAGTTGAGCGCCAACAGTGTTTAATATGTTAGTGGTTGTATCATTTTGAGACGTTAGCACTTATTTTGATACATGTATGAACGGGTGTATGATAATGTTATTATCATTTGGTAGCTTTGTACTACATAATTTGTTGTGAAAATACTATGTAAGAACCTCGTGGTAAGTGACGGTATTTTGATGTTATTTAATCCGTTGCGTTGTAATATGTCTCGTTTAGTTTTTAAGATTATTGATCTTGTTAGCTAAATGAGCAAGACTGGGATTCTCAGGATTTTTATCTGCATGTGAAAATTGTTCTTGAAGCACCGTGCATGTTGAACTTGAAAAAAAAAAAAAAAAAAGATTCTCGGGAATTCTCTTTTAGTGACGCACCTGTGTAAGGCAGGGTGTTACATATTGAGAAATGTATTTTTTAATCTCTCAACTAAAATTATAGTATATTCCATCTTTTAACTATTTTTTTCATCATTTTCCTTCACAAATTCGTAATACGCGTGTCATTTTCCTTCACATATTCGTAATACGTGTGTAATCCATGCTTTAACGAAAACTAACATAAAAAACATGAGGTGACAAAAAAAATGGTTGAATAAGAGAATATTTTAAAATTTTAATTGAAGAGCTAAATGTCATATTTTTTAATAGTCCAATGACTCTTTTATGTATTGAGTTAATTTTAGGCGACATGGATTAAGAATTTTAAAAATAATAAAAAGTCCTAAACTCTCAAACCTGTGACTTCACCCACCACTGCCTTTCCATTTGCCAACACCACTTCTCCAAGCATGTTGCCAAATTCTACCCTACTAGACTATCCTTAGTTGCTGGCACTTTTATAACTAAAGCTCTAAATCTCACTCACAAATCAACAACTTCTTATCATTCTTTTTCCACTTTTAATCACCCCATCTCTTTCTCTCACTCTTTAAGACTCAAACATCAAAAAATCATCACAATCACCACTACTTATCCTAGCCTGACCACCACCACCATTACCACCGCAACTAGTCGCTCCATCTCAAACAACCAAAATATCCTCAAGCACCACCACAACTAATCGCTTCATCTTAAACAACCACCACTACTACTGCAACCAATTACTCTATCTCAAACAATTAAAACCACCACAACTAGTCATTTTATCTTAAACAACCAAAACCACTGGGAGATGAATCAAGATCATGATAAATCAAGATCATGAGCAGTAGTGATGTGATTAGGTACCATGGACAAGTCAAAGTCCATAGATGAATCAAGATCATGATTCAATTCTTATCCTTTGTTTTTGATTTCTCATGTTTTTTTTATGAGGTTTGGTACCTTTTTTTTTAATATCACAATTCTTGTGTTTATTGAGGTTGTTGTCGTTAATAAATGAGATTTGGTTTCTATTATTTTTTTATTTTTGTCGACGTTCGAAATTAGTCAACCATGATTTGTAAGCCCGCGATGAGATAATGAGCCAAAAGGCTAAGAGGAAAAATGAAATAGAGCAGATAATAAGTCACACACAAGGAGTTTTTACGTGGTTCGGCCAGAACGATACATATTTCACGACTGTTCTTTGGTTATTCCGATAGAGTAACAGTATATCATTCATCATCTCTCTCTCCATCTCTTTACAATGGTGTTTTTGACTCCTCCCTTTATAGTAAGAGGTGTTTACAATTGTATAAAATCTAAAAGTGGAATGATGACATTATGGAGGTAAGATGTCTTTATCAATTATATAAAATCGGGAGTGTGATCTGTATTACCAGGGATCTAGATTGTCTCAGATAAAGTAGGTGGGTCTCGGCCTCCAGTTGTTCTGTAGTCTTTGTCGTTATGCAAACTGAACAGTTAGGTCAGTGACCTAGAAACCTCATTGAGAGCTCGCTTGGTTCTATGGTCTGAGCTCGGGTCTTAGGGACATGTGACCTTATTCTAACAAGCTCGGCTTTGGGCTTATTGGACTTCAGGAGATTGGGTTGGCCTGCTAGGTCGAGTTCAGCCCATAAGAAGTGGTGCGAAAAATACCCATAACAGTTTAATTATTGAGAAAATTAAGTAAAATATGTAATTCAAAATTTTTGTAAGTTTCTTTTAATTTTTGTTTCAATTTTCTATTTAATTGCAATTGTGTTGTATCCAAAATTTATTTAACCTTGCATTTTTTGGTAAGGGGGTATTGGTGTGATGGAGTGGTGGGTGGAGTTTTTATTGGGTGATTTTTGATTGTTAGAAATAGCTGATTGTTGAGAAGAAAGTTTAGGATCCTGTTTGATTGATTGGTCATTTTCCACCTAAATTCCAGATTTTGATTTGTTTGATTACCCAAAATTTCCATGAAAAATTATTTCCATCTTTTGGTCACGTGACCCTATTTTGTCACTTTTGATGGAATTCATTTTCTTAGGGAAATGGGTTACATTTGATTTTCGTGGAAATGGAAAATCATGCTGGTCACCATTACCCACCACATTGGTCTTCCTCTTCCACCACTAACGGTTGCAGTAGCGGGTGGCAAAGGTAGCAGGCAACACGGCAACAGTCGATGAAGGTAGTGGGCAAGGGCAATGGCAACGACTGACGAAGGCAATGGGCAAGGGTGATGACAGCGAAGGTAGCGATGGCAGTGGGCGATGTCACTGGCGATGACAGTGGACAACAACTAAACGACCATGGCGGTAGCGGCAATGGCTATGGGCAATGTCATTGACGGTGGAAGTGGGCAAGTGACGACGGCTATGGCTAAAGTTGCACGGCAAGTAGGTCATTTTGATTATTTTGTGTATGTATATTTGATTATTTTATGTAGTTGATTATTAATTTGTGTATTGATTATTAATTATTTACATGTGTATGTGATTATTTCTATAGAAAATAATTACAATCAAACATCAAGAGTTAGAAAAGTATAACAATTTTTAAGCAAAAAATTAAGGCAATTAAACACCTTTAATTAATATTTTCTCTAGAATTTAATTATAGGCAATTGTCTAAAAAATATTTTTTTTCCACCCAAATTCCATACTTGCAATCAAACGCATCTTAAGTAATTGGGTGGTCGTGCTAAGTAATTGGGTGGCCGTGGTGAACTTGCTTTGGTGATGGCCAATGGCTAGTGGTGAGTAGGGAAATGGTTTGTGCTACAAGATAAAAATTTACTTTTCATTTTTTTCTTCTTTTTTGGAGAAAGAAGGAGAAAGAGAAATGAGTGGTTGTGATGGTGGTGGTGTCCATAAAAAAGAAAAGAAGATGAAGATGGTGACACTAGTGTAGGGTCGAGAGTAAGACAAAAATGGTAGAGAAAAATAGGGGTCTTGTAGTCGATGAATAGCTAGAGAGAAAAGAGTGGTTGTGATGATGGCAATGACCGATAAAAAGAAATATGAAAGATGAAGACGGTTGCAACAACGTACAATTGAGAAAAGACAGAATAAAAAAGAAAATGAGAAGAGAAAAGCGATTAGAGATGACTTAGTCAAGTTTTAATCTGATATATATAAGTAAATTTGAAGTATTAGATATGTTTAATCTCATTTATCACCATTAATTAAATCGTTAATTTTCCATTAACTTAAGAACTTATGGTAACTACAAAATAATAATTGAAGGAGGTAATATATTAAAATTTTAGTTAAAAGACTAAAAAATACATTTTTTAATAGTTTAAGAATACTCTCGTGTTTTAAGCAATATATATATCACTACAAACACACAGACGCAGAGACAGGGATGGGAGCGTGGGAAAGCTGGTGTTGAAGGACTTGCCACAAAGACACAATTTGAGTGGGGACATTTGTGAGCCAAATTCATTCCTTGAAAGTGACACTTGCGAGGAGGATGTGACCTGACCTTTTTAAATGGGACCATTAACGACCATAACAGTAAGAACACAGGAATCTTATCACTCAGGTACAATGAGCCTTTTTCGAATCCTCCATTAGAATGAGCTTTTTTTCGAATCCTCCTCCAAATCTCATGTCAGGTAGAGGGATAAGGCTCTTCTTTGTGAATGTATAAAATAATTTTGCAACATATTTTAGTAATTTGGGTCATTTATAAGGGAATATAATTGGGTTATTGTGATTATGAAAGTAAGAGAGGGTTTATTAAGAGATTAAACTATAGATTAAAATCCCAATTATTTAGTTGTGATTTTTCATTTTTATTTAAAATATGCAATCCTAGTAATTAGTGCGTTATTCTTCTGAAGATATATATATATATATATATATAGATAGTATACCTAAGTCTTATTAAAGAGAAAATAATCAGAATCTTAATCCTGATTTTTACGATAGAATTTTAATTATGTTGGAATAATTAAACTATGAAATTAAATTTTTGATTCCATTAAAAAAAATAAACAATTTTTTTATTTTTATGTAAATATTTTTGCCCTTCTTTTTATCTTTATATGTAAAAAAAAAATAAAGTTCATTCAATCTTTTTATATTCATTGGGACTTAGGGTTGATGAATGATTTATATTGAGTTATATGGTGGTGATTAAAAAGTATTTTTATTTGAAGGGCCTGCGGGCTGTACATGTGGGGCCCAATCTTAGGGCCCTCAGCCCAGTACTGTGGGCCGTGCAGGGGCGGGCCAGCCCATTTTGCAGTTCCACTCCCTAACAAAAGTCTTTATCTTTACGTGTGTAAAGAAAGGATGCAATGCACCTTCAAAAATCAAAAGGCCATACCTAAAATCACTACCTAATTTCAACCAACCAGACCTAGCGAAAGATTTCCAGGGTTCTGTGTTTGTTCGTTAGACGTTAAAATCTTTGGTCATAGAAAATCATGCGACATGTGACGTGTGGCATGTGACGTGTTGCATGTCCATTTTATAATTAAATAAAAAGCTGAAACTGAAAATGAAATAAATAAAACTAACAAATAATTCAAAAGCCATATGCCTCATCTCTCATTTTCATTACGTATAAAATATATATAATATATAAAATATAAAATCACGCTAACCCTTCTCCTATTTACATACAGAAAAATCCCCTCTATCTATTTTCTCTTTTTTTTTTTTTTTTTGGGGGGGGGGGGCGGGGCGGGGAGGGAAATTGTGGATAACTCAGCTGCCTGCCGACTTTTGCCGTCAGGTGTTACTAAATTTAGTAAACGCCGTCAGAAACTACCATAAGCTGCGAGGAGTAGCCAATGGAAGGGTGAGGCGATGACGGCGATAACGGAGGGATCTCAAAGATGCCCTTCATATCAGAACAATCCCAAACGGCCGTCCAGTTCGACGGCGTTAGAGGGCAGACGGCCGCCGTCACGCTTTCCGTCCTCCCCTCGGATTCTGGCGACTTCTCCCTCTTCACCTCCACCCTTCCCCTCTCCGTCGTTGAATCATCCTCTCGGTCCCTTTTCCGGCATCTCTCCACCGGCCTACCCGATTCCGGGGGGGAACTCCCAATCTCGTGAGGGAAATTCAGGATCGCCTTACTTCCCCGCAGCTTGAACGCCGCCCGGTCGTAGGCCTTCGCCGCCTCCACGGCGGTGTCAAATGTCCCGAGCCAAACCCTAGCTCCCCGCCGGTTCGGGTCCCGAATCTCCGCCGCGAACTTGCCCCACGGTCGCTGCCTCACCCCCCTAAAATGCCTCCTCTCCTCCAGCGCCGGCGGCGGAGCTCCGCAACCCAGCCCCTGAACCCTCTCCGGCACCGATATCTTCAGCAGTGGCCGGCGCTCACTTAACTTCGACTTCTCAATTTTCGGCTTCGCCTCGACCTCGAAAAGGTTGGGCGCCGTGGAAGTAAACTGAGGGAAGGAAGCTAAACTAGCTAATTGCCGATTATTTGCTCGGAAGTCGTTTCCGGCTTCATCTTCCTCAGCAGTTGAGCTAGAAGACTCTGAAAATTGGGTTTCGGAGAAGCTAGAAGAACCAGTAGACAATTCAATATTAGGGATGAAATGGTCGGCGAGAAGGTGCTGGCGGATTAGCTCCAAAGCAAAGGCTTCATTCGATATCGCCATTGGAACAAGTCGACACTGGTCTTGAAGCGAGAAAAAAACGGTGCTTTTGTGCGTTTCAAAATTCAAAAATCCAATCTTTAGAGAGAGAGAGATGTAAAAAATTCAGCTGGAATTCAGCTGGGATTATTGAGTGGAAGAAGAGAGTGGGATGGAAGGGTTATAAAGGAAAGAATAAATGTTGTGTCGGGGGTGAGGGGTGTGGCTTCGGAAGGGTTTCTGGGAGGGTGGAACGAAGGATCCTTTGGTAAAATCTTAATAAAACCAACGAAGCTGCGTGCGGCCAAAGGGAAAGTGATTTTTGTTTTGCTTTTTCTGCGGTTTTCTTTCCTTTTTTTTATTTTTATTTTTTTGTCTTTTCTTTTAAGATTGATGGGTGGGTCTTGAGGGCCATGGCCTACCCCAAAGCTGAGCTTCCAGGGTCCTTCGGTTCGGGGGCCAACCGGCCCAAACCAGACAAGTATTTCCATTTGATTCGTTCGCTAATGGAGAAGAGAAGGAGCGACGAAGTAACTAGCCAGGTTTATTTTGGTAGTGACTCTGAGAAAGGTAAACTTGGGCAAAGAACGATGTTAAATGGGTAGTTATAAGTTAGTTCATTTTTTATTCTTCTTTTTAATTGGCTAACATTGGGTCAAATTAGAGGTAGATTATTATTAATACCCAAATAAACAATATCATAGTTGGTTGCAAGATTAATATGCTTTTGTATTAAGGTAATGTTTATTAACTAAGATATAAATTAAAAAAAATTAAGATATAAAAAATATTCCACTTATTAGCCTTTTGTGATTTGAGTCATGAGATCTTTTATGATGTAGAATTGACTTAGAAGATAGTTGTGGTTTGTATTTTTTTTTTTTTTGGGCAAAGACAGCCATTCTATTCCAAATGAAGTTAGCTAAGCTTAATTAAATAAAAATTGAATTAATTAAATATTGTTTGAGTTAAAATTATAAAAAGAATAATAAAAAAAATCTAAGGATAAATTACACTCAAAACAGAAACCCTTGTGGTTTAGTTTTTTTTTTTTTTTTAACACTGACACTCCCTCTATTTTTAGCATTGTTACTTAGATTTTAATTAACTTAAATTAAGTTAAATAAATATTAATTAAGTTAAATTAAAAATAATTAATAAATAACAATAAAAAAGAGATGGTTGTTAGAACTTAACTTAATTTAATTTATTTAAAATTTAATTAGCGTCGTTTGTTAAAAAATGTACTTTTGCAAAAAAAAATAACAAAACATAAAAACTAATAAAGTTACTTATAAAGTAAAAAATAAAAAATTATACTATCAAAACACATGTTAAATGGTTGAATCACGATAAATTAAAATTCACACCAATAAATTGTGGATTCGATTTCTTATCTTACATAATAAAATAAAGTCTTTACTTATAATTTATTTATTTTTATTAAAATAAAAAACACGAATAACAGAAAATCAAGCAAGAATACTAATGCCAAATATAAGAAAATTTATGCAAAGAATTCAAAGTGTATAAATGCTCGATACAATTCACCCTTTTACTAAAATGGAATGGACTGAAGGGAGGGAAGGCTCAAAGCTGGTGGGTTAAAGGGTAAATCAGAGGGCCTACAAAATACACGTGCCAAGACCAGGGGGCACCCACCTTGACTTCTGGCACTTCCGAGTCCCCGATACAAACACCTTTCCAACTTGACTTCCTTTTCCACGGATGTATATTATGAATACACAATACCTATGCCCGCAGTTAATGTCAAGTGCTGGGCAATTGGGAATCCTCATTGATTCCGTAATTTGTTGCTTTTCACTGTTCGTGGGCCTAAGGGCTAAGATGCCGCTGACGGTCAATGAAGACCAGGGATGAGGTCACGTGCAAAATTCGTGCTTATTTTATTATTTTTATTTATCCATGTTCTAGCATATATGACAGCGAAATCTAACAAGTCTCAGACATAATGAGAGAATCTATTTTCTTTTTTTCTTTAAAAAAAAAATGAGACAAATGAGTTGTAATAAATTAAGGAGGATGCACCTGGACACTTTATATTATCTTATTTTTAATATTGATATCTTATTTATTTTTATTGTTATTGAGATATAATAATAAATTTATGACAATAAAAAGATTATCTTTAAGTCTTTAAGAAATTGTAAGACAAAAAAGAATTAAAAGGATAAGAATGTCTCCTGCACGAGTTCTTCAATATCTAAGTTAAGCTTAATTGAAAAATAAAAAATATTCAGATAAATTGTGTAAAAGATTTTCATACTTAGAGAATAAGGGACACCCTTATTTATATAGACTAAAATTAACATATGAAAAAATATTTATGTCTTTCAAAATCGTGTATTTTGACTTTCAAGACATTAATTTTGAAGTTAGTTAGTATATTTCAATCCAAATTGCGTTGGAAAAGTCTTTCAATAAGATCTTTGAGAGACCTAGATATGAGGGTTTCTCAATTTGTTGTAGTTTTCTCTTTTATTGCTTGAGGTTCTTTTGACTTATTTATTGTTGTGCCTAATTTTTTTGACAAATGGATCGTGATTCCAGAAACATCACTTTTTATACTTATTATGTAATAAGTATCGTACTTCATTTTTAAATCTTTATCTCATTAAATAATATGTATATATCTATATTAAATGATGATTCTTCATCTGATTAAGTTGAAACTTAATTGAAATAAGAGTAAGGGTCACATGACTAGTAGCATTTACTTAGCTTGGGCTTGGCCTGGTACAAATAATGTAGAGTATTATGTTAAATAAAATAATATATATTATTGTTTATTGATATTTCTATATAATTTTATACCCATAAGTTTAGACAAATAGCTATGAGATGGGGCAAATTGTATTTTAGATTAAAAAAAGAAAAAGAAAAAGTTGTCAAACAGCTGTTAATGCTAAAGGCAAAATTAGTTGAAGTCTAGTGTTGAAGATAGAAATAATTACCATCAAAGGTTGTATGCTATTGCTTAGCTATACGGTCCCATTTTGGAAAACGTAACTATTTTTAGTGTTTTAGAAAAAGACGCAATATGAAAAATCAATGCTTAGAAAACGAAAGAAATAAGAAAAATCAAAGAGTAGACACTTCAACAAGGGTTTATATATGTCGCAAGAATAAGTTTCTAATCATTAATTTCTTATATATATATTTTAGGCTCAGTATATATTACTAAAATTAACTCTAAACCATCTTGTCTTTTAATTATTTCTTTAATTATTAGTCTAATTTGGCTGACTTAAAAATATTTTTATGTTCAATTAGTAGTTTTCCTGATTTCATAGTCTAGCCAGTCAATCTGGCGATGCAATTTGGTGGTGGGATAGCTAGGTGGAATGTTTGAAATGTATTAAGCCAAATGATCATCACTCACTTCATAAATATCTCAAAGAAAATTCAAATATGAAGGCCGACAGTTGAATTGTGTAAAAAGGTGATTGGCAAATATATATAAATGTTTCTAATTGGGTGGCTTGCAATCTACATTAATATTAATACTAGTTCACTTACACCAATAACACCATAATATATATATATATATTTTGGTTTAAATAACAAATTTAAAATGTAAAAGAGAATCCAAACACATCTTTTAATTTTGGTTTCCTCGGAAGTGATGTGATAATAATATTTTATATATTGTTTGATTTAGGACAACAATGTTTGAGGTTGACAGCTGAATCCATCGTGGGGTGCGTGGTCGGAATTACATTAGGTCGTGTAATTAATATTTAATTCTGTATTTGTCTCGAGAAAAATAGTATTTTTACACTTACTTGTAATATTTTTAATACTATTTATATATTAATGTAACATATTATATATTTTTTTATATCAGATCAATACAAGTATATATATATGTATGTTTATTAATGTACAAATATCATTAAATAAATACCCAAATAACATTTTTAATTGTTTCTCTTAATTCTAATCTATCTCAAATGATTGATATTGCTTAAGATGAATTCGATCATTAGCATCTGTGCATAAAACGTTACATTGGTCCCGTGGTTTGGTGGGGGGTGAATCAAACGTTGGATGCGTGGTCGGAACACACCCATGTTTCTAAATATGGGACCATATTTAGTCAAACAATTAAGGAGACTAGACCCCATGGATGAAGCCTCGCCTCCTCTAACTTTTTCAAAATGTTTGAATGTTTTGACAAAGGCAAAAACCACTGTCGTCGTCGTCGTCATCCCACATGCAGCTCTGCGTGTTTGGGTGATTTCCCCCTTCCTTTAGTTTTGAATTGGAGCCATTGATCTGCAATATTGTAATATTATTATATTACTCAAAAGTGTGTCCATTAATCTAAAGGCAACTCAACCATACCATGTTAAATAAACAATGTTTTATTGGTCAATCGCTTGGAGATTGTGCCCACAGAGGAGGATTGGAAAGATTGGGCACTGGCAATGGGGCAATGTGGCAAAGGATTTGGATTTTTAATTGTTGGTTTATCAATTGAAGACTTCTTTCTGTGGTCTTTGATTTGGATATTTTTCTTTCCTCATCTCAATTATTAAGGGTCCTCAACGTATAAGACCATGCATTTACTTAATTACCCTAATTCATGAACTAAGTTATAAAAATTAAAAGGCATTGACTGTTGAGGAATCTCCTAATATAAATTTTTCCACCTTACAATTTCTAGTCATTTGAAAAATTTATAAATAAATATACAAAAATTTCAAAAAAATTAGGCATTGTTTTTAGATCGTTTTTAATATTTTTTGAAATAATAAAAATATATTTATTTTTCATATTTTCAAAAACAAGGAAAAAATTTGTAAAACAAAAATCAAAATCACAAAAAGTTATTTTGGTTATTTTCATTACAGACATACTCAAAAATTCTAAAATGTAAAAATTGTTATAGACAAAAAAAATGCATTTTCAACAATGTCAAAATAGATATTTAAAATATAAAATTAAAAATAAATTCAAAACTCAAAAATTAAATCTAAAATATAAAGAGAACAACTCCTTATATTTTGATCATAATCAACATTACTAAAAAACAAAAACCAAATTTGCATTTTTTTGGTGTGGTTTTTATGGACCAAACCAAATCGCCTTGTTTGATTTGACAGAAAAATAGCATATGAAATTTGACATATTAAAAATATCAAAGTTAAATTGGATATTGAAAGTGAGTTAGTCATTAATTAATTTTAAAAAATAATTTAAATGCATTGGGCATTGCCCAAAGCATTATGCATAGGGTAGTGACGTGAGAAATGAAATGTCAAATGACGTAAGATGCGAAGACTATCAAAGGACCAATCATAATTTATTCTCAATTAAAAATGTTTTGGGTAAATTTTATTAAGTATTTATTTAAAAATGTTAATAATAATTTTTTAATTATATATAAAAAGAGTTATACCTTATATAACCAATAAAAAACATATAGCATTGAAATACAAATTAATTAAAAAGAAATTAAAAATGTGAATTTTCTCTCTCTCAATGAATGAATATAAAAAGTCCTTTTTGTGTACAAAACCTATGGCGTTATTATTAAATAAAATGAATGGTGCATCAAAAGCCACGTCAGTACCAAAATGTTATTTTAACATCCAGCTATGCTATTTTTAATACTATTAATTAATAATTAATATATACATATTATTAATAATATTATGTTTAAATAATATTTTCGTTATTTAGAATATTACTTCAATAATTTAATTGGATATTTTTTTAATACAAAAATATTATTTAGATAATTAAATTTGACATTTTACTAACATTTTATATTAATATTTTATTTAATAATATAATATAAAAACAAATACGACGGCAACCACGGATTAATCTCTGTTTGTAACTTGGCATTGGCGATGACGTCAGCATCCAGCACCAAAATTAAATGGATATTATTAGCACAACAAAAAAAATTAAAAAGCGAGCAATTTGCACCCACTTGCAAGACCTGGAAATTTCATCGAACCCACCCTACAGTCTTTGTTTATTTCAACACTTACCCACGGGTGCATGAATCTCCCTATCTCTCCCCCCCCCAATATAAAACATGCTCCCCAAATCCTTCCCCTCAAATTCTTCACTCTTTCTACACTTTATTACCTTCAAGACCCAGAAACACCCATCTCTTTGATTCCAAAATTACCTTGAAATGCATCGAAACGAGGGTATTCCGGCTTCTAGCTCCGGCGAGTTCCCGGTGTATGGCCGGAGCTCGAGTTTCAGTAGCCTCATCTCGTGCCTGACAGAGACGTGGGGCGACTTGCCGTTGAAAGTCGACGATTCTGAAGATATGGTTATCTATGGGCTGTTACATGATGCCGTGAGTGTGGGCTGGACACCGTTTAATTTAGCGACGATGGACGTTAAGGCCGAGGCGGGAGAGGGAATGGAGCCGGATGCGACTGCGCCGATGACTGACCGATTGGCGGCGCCTCTGGTGGAGGCGGCGCCGGCGGTGGCGCAGCAGAGGGGGAGGCATTATAGGGGAGTGAGGCAGCGGCCGTGGGGAAGGTTTGCGGCTGAGATAAGGGACCCAGCAAAGAACGGCGCGAGGATTTGGCTGGGGACGTACGAGACGGCTGAGGAGGCGGCCCTGGCTTACGATAGAGCGGCCTTCCGGATTCGTGGTTCCCGGGCTTTGCTGAATTTCCCGCACCGGATTGGCGCCGACAATCCGGAGCCGGTTAGGATAACAGCTAAGAGGCGGTCGCCGGAGCCCTCTGCGTCGGCTTCGAAGAGGAGGAAAGAGTTGAGTGCGGCTGAGCGATCCAGGACGGAAATGGGGAGCCAAAGCCAATCAAGTGGGTTCCAAATCGGTTTGCAGATTGGACAACGATTGCCACTAGGCGAGCAGCTACTGGTCAGATAGTTCTGTGTCGCCATTGATTATAGAAGGGCGAATTAATTACACTGTTTGTGCCCAAAACAAAGGATAACAATAATCAAGAGACTATCTTGTCCAACAATGGAAAATTCCATTTTACTATTAAATTTATGTAAAAAATAGTAAATGCAATTTATGGTAACAACAAAAACACAAAAGAAGACAAGAATTAAAAGAGAAGATTGTGGGTTTAAAAGTTTTAACTCATAGTTTTGTACTTTTTCTTTCATATATAGTTATGGTTGCAAATTCAGTTGTAGTTGAAGAATGACAGAAAAGAGAAGAGAAGAGGAGAGGATTATTGAGCACAGAGCTTCTCTCTCCTCAGGCTCAGGAAAGAGAAATTATTTGTCCATGAAACACAAAGGGTCTCTTGCATTGAGAGAGAGAGAGAGAGGGAGAGAGGGATCTTGCTAAATTCCTTCCATCAAATTAATTAATAGGTCAATGAGCAATGATCGCTAACCCGCTTCATTCAAATCAGGACAAATTTGGACTCGGTGAGTGATGGGCCTCTGAAGCAAGTCTCCCAAGTTTTTGTTTCGCAATCTAGCATATACCCACCCACTAAGGCCCAATATATACAAATCATATTGAAAAAGCTCTATATATATACTCAGGTAGATCCAACCCCATCATGCTTAATCTCAGTCTGGTTTGATTTTGAGTAGGATTTCAGGGCCCAACTAACCCCACGTTTCAGCCTTTGAGTTAGTTAGATGAGAAGGCCCATTGGGTATTGAGCTTTAATTTAGTTGAAGCACGGCCTGGCAAGTTTATTTATTTTTTATTTTTTTAACATAATTGAGAAAACGAGTATCGGAAATCATTACAATGATCATCAAAAGTTCAATTTTTTTTAATAATAAATTACACTTGGCACAACTTTAAAATTACATGATCTCTGTTTTTATAAAATATAAAAATTTACAAGAAATATTTATGCCAAAGAGATTGAAAGCTTCATACCCATATGATTTTATATTTATCGCCTTAAAAGAAAATAGGCTATCTAAATTAAACAGTCATCTCTGACTTTCTCAGAGTTTAAATAGTATTTAATTATAATGATTTCTCTTCTCTTGCCCCCTTAATTAGATATAATTATTCCCATAAAGCATCACCGAATACTTATGGTAATCCTAATTAAATAAACAGCATGCACTTGTGAAAGGTAGACCTTTGGGCTAGTTCTATTAGATGGCCCATTGGGTTGCTGCATATAGTTATTGGGCCTTCATTTATCTTGAGTTTTTAGGTAAATTATATTGAATGGTATTTTATTTTTATTTTTGTAATAGATTTGTTATTACAAAATTAATATTGAGTTTCTTTAAATTTATTTTTATTTTCATAAGTAGATAGTTTTATTAGTCTTACATCAAAAAGTTGTTAGATCAAACTAGTCGGTCGCAATTGAAGTTGAGTCGTGTTAGACTCAAATAACTAGACACGTAGCAGTCTAATTGTATAACATGCATTGGTTACAATTTGCTATAAATCATTGACTCGAACAATACAAACTTCACAACATCTTTGCTCCATTGTCTTATCGTAATTTTTTTATTTTTTGGATAAATACTTTGATCTTATCATGCTATCAGTTCTTTCTTTCCTATAGTCGTACAATCATATTAAAAATGATATGAAGGAGGAATCAAGAAGTAAAGATCTTCTTAAAGATGGAAACCATAAAGGTATATATTTCAATCTTAATTCCATATTGAATTAGCTTTCCCTAATTTTTATTCAATATTGGTTGAATTTATTGAAGATACTTTAACTATGGATGCGCAATTTATCTCACACGAAAGGAAAACTATATATTGGTACTAATAATAATACAAAGAAAATAAAGTTACTTTTTGATCCTTGTTTCTTTTTCTCTCATGTCTTCTATTTGATAGACTTCCTTCCCTTGTTTTCATTCATTGTATTTAATTAGTGGGAGAAAAATGTTTTTTTAATTAGATTTTTAAATATTTTAAAAAAGGTTAATTTCTTTATTAAAGTAAATTTAACATTTTTAGAAAAAATAACAATAGGCGAATAATTTTAATAGAAGTATTAGTTGTTCGTATTTATTGTTTCTTAATTTGAGTAAAAATTTACATGAAGCATATCCATAATTTATTTGTACATGCTATTATTTCATATATTAATTAATATTCATTTGTTCAGTTTTTTTTTTTTTAATGAGATTTAACTTAAAAGACTGGGCCCAGCAGGCCGAACAACTAAGAGCCCAAGCATATTACCCGACCGGGTCCAGCCCACCAAGCACCTATACAGCACATTTCACAACGAAACCAAACCAGCAAACCCCAACACGCACCAGGCCCATTCATTTATTAGCTTAAAAATATCTATTTATGTATTTTTGCAGGAAACATGGATGAATCCATCGTGGAAACAGTCTCATTGCAAAATAAGTACAGAAACACAATCTTTCTTGGACCCTCACAAAATGGGAAGTCTCGTGTAATTAAGAGAGTTATGTAGCGAGAAATCTCGTTAAAATGTGGGGGTAAGAGAGGAGGTAAGTTGTTCTATATTAATTACTCTATTTTTTATTTTAATTTGGTCAGGTTTTATATCTTTAAATTATCAGTATTTCTTCAGTCTAGGATCGTTATATCAGAGCCCTTCTTTATTTTATATATATATATATATATTATACTCCAAAAGGTACGCTTCGTGATCCATATATATAATCGGTGCCTTCTTTTTTTCAATTTTGGGAAAAAAATAATAGTAAAATATAGCTTCCTCATCCCAGTCCCAGACGATTAGCCGACCGCCCTGCCCGGCAGGGGTGCATGGCCATGCACACGTGTAAGCTGGCCATCGCCATCTGTTTGTTGCTATACGACTGCTTCCCTCAGCAATTTCTTTTCTCCATTCGGTCGCCGTTCAGGTTCTGGGTTTGAGGTCCGATGGTGGGTTAACTCTTAACCCCGGTCGAGTTACTTCTGCCGTTATAAATATGCTATAGCTTCTCCTCTTTTCTTCGATCTCTTCTTCTCCCAAAATTAATTTTGATCACTCTCTCCCAGCTTTAGCAATCCCATTTGAATACTCGATCCAATTCTGATCCTTCTGAAATCTTTCCATTGCATTCAGAACATTTTAAGCACATTCCTCTCAGACTGTAGATTAACTTGCAGTATTTCATTCCAGAAGCTTTATTTCCTCTCTCTTCGTATCTGTATATATATATTGATATGATGTCACAGCAGATGTTGAACTCTGACAACCCAGCTTTCTATGAATTCTCTGAACAGGAGCTTGCCCGGATCGACCCTCGTCGGTACCCCGCTCTCTTTGACAGGACCATATACGAATCCGATGAATTTCGGATGTATGGTTTTAAGATTAAGCGGTGTCCGAGAACGAGGAGTCACGACTGGACACAGTGTCCCTATGCCCACAGAGGCGAGAGGGCGCGCCGCCGCGACCCTCGGAGGTACAATTACGCAGCCGTGGCCTGCCCAGATTACCGCGACGACGGAGATTGCATAAGGGGCGACGCCTGCCCGTTTGCTCATGGGGTCTTCGAGTACTGGCTACCCCCCGACAAGTACGTACCGTACTCGCCCATGCAATGCCGGTGAGTCATGCGAGAGAAAGGTTTGTTTCTTCGCACACTCACTAGCTGAGCTCAGGCACCGCCGCAATGGGCATCGCCGACTCTTAGCCATTGATGAACCAGAATTGGGAAGAAGTCGGCGCCAGAGAAGAGAAGCCTCGTCGTCATCATCAGTGGCAGAGCAGCGGCCAAGTGAGGGTACTTCTACGCGGGGAAACAACCCTGATTTTCTTGCCAGCTTAAGTGGCTTGACGATCAGGCAGGGAGGTTATCAAAGGGCTAGGGGAGTTCAGTGGCAGTCCGAGCAACGAATGAATCCTCCTGATATAGGGTGGATAGCTGATCTCCTGAATGAATAACCATTAGATAGATATTTTCCGCCCTGATTATTTGGTGGTTGTAAAGAGTTAAATAATTAATTTTGCCCAAATTAATGATGCAAAATTTGATAGTTAGCATCTGTAGTACTGTGTATAGCGTCAAACTTCTATAATCCATTAACTAATGCAAAATCAAATTGGATTTTAGTGACCTTTTCTTTTAAAATCTCATAAAAGCACAGCAAATAAAATAAACCAACGAAAAATAAGAATAAGAATAACAATAATAAATGAGATAACACAACAAGCAAGCCGTAAGTTTACGCCTTGCAAACTTCATTATCTCCTTAACCTTAATCAATTTTTCTCTAATTAATGCAAGAATTAAGCTTGTTCATAATGTATTTACTTTTCTCATTTTCTCTATATACAAAAATATGATTATTAGTTATATATAATTATAGTTAAAGTAATTAATATAGAAAAATAATTAACTCATGAATGTGTGGTTGCCACCTGACAAGGAAGAAATCATTTTCCATAAAACAATTAATAACAACTACCTTTTTCACCAAGCATAAAATAAATAAAATAAAAATTTTAAGTACCAGTAATAAACTCTTTCATCTATAGCAAAAATAGGAAAATATATATTTCTAATTCTATATATTTTAAAATTTATAATTTTTCAATGTAATTAAGTATATATTTTGATTATTTTGAAAACCCATGAAAAATTAATTTCAGTGGTACAAATTATTAAAACTTATTCATGAAAGCTTATATTATTATTATTATTATTATTATTATTATTATTATTATTTCTTTTTGTTAAATACGTAATATAACTTTCTTAATTAAAATTTGTAGTCCATTCTTTGATTTCTAAAAATTTGGAACCTTTCGGTAATATGAAAAAAAGTTTTAGGGAGTCTTTTGATGATTTCTAAACTTTTAAGGATATTTCTGCAATTCTCTAAACCTAGAAATTAAGGATCTGAAGGATAATAATAAAAGTTAACTAAACTCGGGTCTGGTCCATATATTTGGATCCCTATTGGGGTCAGCCCATAAAAGCATTGGGGTTGCCCCAGTTTGGCGGAAATCGATTTGTCCATGGCAATGGGCTCAGATTTTGAAGTTTATTTCCATGTAGTTTCTGCTCTTCCTTCTAATGCTTTTTGCATATTCGATGTGTTCAGAGTACTACTGATTTTATTTGGAGCATCAGCTGCTAAGAGATATTGAATGTTTTGAATCAAATATGAGGTCATTTCTACTTCTCTAAATTTGTTGATTTTATTTTATTTCTCTAAATTGAGTAGCTTATTTTGTTTCTCTTCCGACATAATTTTTTTTGTTGTTTAGCACTATTCACCATGGTAGGAATAAAACCGTCTAGAACTCAAATTACTCATTGCAGCTGGCATGTAGAAAGAAGCTTAAATATATTATATGTATTCATTATCGACTGCTGAAATATATTATTAGGAAATTTTATTAAAATATTTTTCATATTCTATTTTTTCACATTTTTTTAACCCGGGTTGTATACAACTAATTTTCATTCTTATTTTATTTTTCTAAATTGAGTAGCTTATTCTATTACTCTTATGTCATTAATTTTTTATCAGTTAGTATAATATGTTACAATAAATGTAAAATTGTGTGAGAGTCAAATTACATATTGTCGTAAAAGCCTAAATCTATGACATGCATTCATTATCAATTGTTAAAATGTATCATTAGAAAATTTTATTAAACTTTATTTATTTAGTTTTTTACATTGAGTATCTTAGTTTATTACTCTTCCGTCATAATTTTTTTTTTGTCAATTAGCACTTATTTGCCATAGTAAAAGTAAAATCATGTGAGACACAAATTACTTATTGCAATTGACACGTAAATGTCTAAATATAGCTCTTATATTATTAAAATGCATTGTTTGGAAATTTATTAAAATTAATATTCTTCATGTTGTATTTTTTTCACGCCTTTTTGAGCTCGAGTTGCACACAATTAATTTATATTCTTATTTTATTTTTCTAAATTGATTATCTTATTTATTACTCTTATGTCATAATTTTTTTTGGTGATTAGCACTATTTGTAAGTAAAATCATATAGAACACAAATTACTCATTATAGTTGTCACGTAGAAGCGAAAATATATGATTAGTATTCAATTTCAATTGCTAAAATGGATTGTTGAGAAATTTTATTAAAATCTTCTCCACATCTTATTTTTCACTTCTTTTTGAGCGCATGCTGTCTATAACTAATTTTTATTTTTATTTTATTTTCATAAATTGAGTAACTCACTTTATAATTCTTATATCATAAAAACATTTTCTATTAGTAGTAATTGCCGCACTAGAAGTAAAATTGTGCGAGACTCAAATTATTTATTATTGTATATGCCTAAATGTATGACATGCAATCATTATCAATTGCTAAAATGCATTGTTAGAAAATTTTATTAAAATATTCTCCGGCTCCTATTTTTTCATGACTTTTTGAGCATGAGTTGCATGTAATTAATTTTCTTTCTTATTTTTATTTTTCTAATTGAGTAGCTCATTTTATTACTTTTATGTCAATTTTTTTTAGTTGATTAGCAATATTCACCATAGTAGAAGTGAAATAGTATGGGATTCAAATTATTTATCACAGTGAGTGACATGTAGAAGACTAAATGTATTATATGTATTTATTATCAATTGTCAAAATGCATCATTAGGAAATTTTACTAAAATCTTCTCCATGACCTATTTTTTCACACTTTTTCGAGCCCAAGTTGCATACAACTAATTTTCACTCTTATTTTGTTTTTCTAAATTGAGTAGCTCATTTTATTACTCTTATGTCCTAATTTTTTTTGTCAATTAGCACCTATTTCACGTGTAGAACTCAAATTACTTATTGTAGAAACAATGCATTTTTTTTTTAAATGCATTGTTTGAAAATTTTATGATATAATTTTTTTTGTCAGTCAGCAATATTAGTCACAATAGAAGTAAAATCGTGTGAAACTTAAATTACTTATTACGGGTTAACACGTAAAACTCTAAATGAATGACATGTATTCATTATCAATTGCTAAACTATATGGTTAGGGAATTTTATTGAAATTTTATGCATCTTCACTTTTTTCATACCTTTTTGAGTCGAGATTGCATATAACTAATTTTCATTCTTATTTTATTTTTTGAAATTGAGTAACTCATTTTATTTTAAAACTTTTGCCAGTTTCAATCGTTTTATTATAATTGGAGCTTAGTTGTGCAAAACTCGGACTAATTGACACATAATATATAACATGCATTGGTTGTCAGCGACTAAATTCGGACTGCTTGACGCGTAAAAGTCTAGATGTATAACATGCATTGATTGCCAATTGAAAAACTCAGACTAACTGACATGTAAAAGTCTAGATGTATGACATGCATTAATTGGCAATGACTATATATCTATTGCTTGAAGAGACAAACTTCATCACTTCTTTGCTCTTATCGTCTTATTGATTACTTTACCTACTTTTGGGGTGCTCAAAGAATGTGCTCTCTGGGGTTGCACAGTCAGATCAGAAGTGACATGATAGAGCAATCAGAGAGTAGAAATCTTCCTACAGATCGAAGAAACAGAAGGTACTTGTTATTTTTCTTTTTTATTAAATATAGAAGAAATAAGTTTTTAACATTTGACAATGTTAATTGATCATGACCATTGTATTGTGCATGATATCTTTATGTGCTTTTCTTTATAGGGAATATAGATTGTCAAAAAATGAGGAGTCTCGTGTACAGGGGATTAGCAAATGGATTAAGAAGCATTGTGTTTTGTCCCTTGGCACACCTGCTCGTTTTGATATCTTGTTAAGATCTCACTCGCAATGTCATTATCCCTACCAATTCAATTCATTGATCAACTGGTGTAGGGTCACCCATGCATTTGCATGGTTGGGATCAAATCAACGACCAAGATGAAGAAGCAAGTAATTAACATTTCCAAACTCTTATGCTACTAATTAAGCCTTATTAGTTCCCCCCCCCCCCTTTTTGGGTCAATTAATTAGTTTATGGGATTGCAAAAGAGAAAGACTCCACGTTTCAGCAGAATGCGCAAAATTCAGTCAACAAAATTTCAATTTCACAACATCTTTTATGTTCTTTCTATAACCCAAATTAATTAGTTTTGGTATGTGTATGTGTATATCATGTAGGCACATCCAAGAAGGAGAAGCTTGTTGCTTCATTCTACTTATCTCGCCGCCACAGCCTTGAACTTCCCGTAACGTTCGCTTTTATTCATTAATAATTATAGTTTCTGTTGTCCAGCGATGAATGGGCTGACGGATTTGGTTTTTGAACGCAGCTAGAAGCAAGGCGGAGTGCTTGGCGTGATTGCGGCAAAGAAGAAACGGCTTCGCCAGGTAAATTATCCAATTCACGCCGGCCACCTAGAACCACGACCGGCGGTGGAATAAGGAGCTCGTTCAACCAAGACCCACAATCTTGGCTGTGTCTAGTTTTAGTAGAAAAAATCTTGAATTCTGAATTAGTAGACAAACTTTTGTTCATATACTGTTATGGTGTTTTACAGGTGCCTTTCCGACTATAGTTGGGAGGCTAGAATCGGTCAGATGAGTAGAAGAAAACAATTTATACCTGGGGACTTGCGGTAATAATTGTTATCGATGCTATATATTGCTTAATTTTTGTTGATCTAGAAAAACTTCGTTCTACACTCTTAAAATTTGATGTAAATATAAGTAGTATTCCTTACTTCTCGTAATCCTTTGTATACCGTTCAAGAATATTATGTCACGACATTTTATTTTAATTGCCTTCTTCGTTATTCATTTCAGCCGTTGCTATAAAGATTGGGCGAGTTGCTGATCTTGTGGTTTAATTAACCAACAAATATTTATGCAATAAATATATGTGGGTGTGATCAGATTATTGTCCGGTGAGTATTGGGTTAATGCAAGTAAGATGGTTTAATGGGTTAAACCATTCATTCCGATAAAATGCCGTAAAATGGGAAATTCAATATCTGTGGTAATTTGAAGATTCTTCTGTAATTAATTATTTTATCCATGAAAATGTAAATAGAATGTGTATACTTTTAGCCTTTTTCTCTTTTACTATACAAGTGGTGGTTTGCACACTTGATTGTTTGATTAAAGACAAGTTAATTGATGCTATCCCTCAACGTGTGGCATGGGTCAGAGGTGTTGAAACACCTTTGATTTGGGAAATAAAATTATAAGAATTAAAGACTTGTAAAGTTATTTAAAATTAGACAACTTAATTTTTTTTTTCTTTTACGAAGTAAAATTTATGCACAATTTAATGTTTCAACGTCGTTAATTGCTATATTGGTAAGAGATCCTCAATCCATCCATACTAATCTGAGTATTGTTTAACACAACCTTATTATAACCCTTAACTGCATAAGAAATGCTTTTGAATTTCTTTTTTATAAAAAAGATTAATCCCTTTGCCATATATGATTGTTTGATTCTTCTCTATATTTTTATAACCTTTTGCTACTTTACGTTGATTCAAAAAATTTGTGTTGAGTTTAGTTGCTCCCCATTTCTTCTATTTTCTTTTCTTATTTCTATTCTAATATTCTTTTTCTCTTCTTTGTCATAGAATATGAGCATTTTACTTTATTAATAACCAATAATGGGAATTAATGGAAAAAATAATAATATTTTATCAATAACAAAGAAGATATATTATCTCAGGCACCACTGCAATGGGCATCGCCGCCTCTTATCCGTTGATGAACCAGAACTGGGGAAAAGATGAGAAGAGAAGCCTTGACTTTATTAGCGGTCAAGTGAGGGTGCATTTATATATGTGGGGAAACAACTCTAATTTTCTTGCCAGCTTAAGTGGCTTGACGATCAAGGGAGGTTATCAAAGGGCTAGGGGAGTTCAGCTCCAGTTCGAGCAGCAAATGGATGCTCCTAATATAGGGTGGATAGCTGATTTACTGAATGAATAAGCAATAGATATTTTCCTCCTGATTATTTGGTGGTTGTAAGAGTTAAACCATTCATTTTGGCAAAATTAATGTTGCAAAATCTAATAGCATTTGTACTGTGTATATAGCTTCCAACTCCAATAGCAATTAACTAATGCAAAATCAAAAAGGATTTTAGTGATCGCTTTTCTTCTAAAATCTCGTAAAAGCACAGCAAACAACAATAATAATAATAAAAAAAGAGATAATACAGCAAGCTAACCGTAACTTTATGCCTTGCAAACTTCATTAACTCTTTAATCTTGCTCAACTCTTCTCTTTTTCTCTAATGGAAGAAGCTTGTTCATAATGTATTCTTAAGGTGAGCTGAAACAATGAGGAAGAAGATCAAAAACCTCATTTTCTCGTATAGCATGTTCATATATATATATATATATATATTTACTTTTTTCATTTTCTCTACACAACATTTATGTACAAAAATATGATTAATTATATATAATTATAGTTAAAGTAAATATAAAAAATAATTAACTCATGAATGTGTGGTTCTCACCTTTACAACAAAGCATGCCCGACCAAGCCTCGTGCCATCCCTGTGGCCAAAATTGGCCATGGCCGACCAGCCATGTGCTGGTCATTGGCCAACTTTGAAAAATTGTATTTTGGTCCCTTAACTTTTGGTATTCTCATTTTGGCTCTTTTCTACTTAACCCCTTGACTTTCCATAATTACATTTAAGACTCTCAAGTCCTAAAACATCATTTTGATCCCTGAGAATTCCAAAAAGATATTGTTTCGGCCTCCCTCTAGAAATTTTCAAAAACTGCACTTAGGCCCGAATCTTCGTTTTCGCCCTAAACCTTTTCGTTTCTTCCCGAAACCACTGAAGAGTTGTTCCTTATGAAAAGCCGAAGCCCCCTCAAGCTTCCGTTGACTTCTAAGAAGTCGTCTATAACAATTCGGTATTGCAGCTTAATTGGCAACTGTTATTTGGCTGTACCGAAAACTATTCCCGATCTTATTTTTTTCGATGCTATAAATCATATCTCGGGGTGCTCATTAATGCCACATCATTTTCTTTTGGCATCTCTGCTCCAGGGCACTCCCGATTCAGTCAATTTTTCAGGCTATTCAGATACCAATTTTCTCTGAAGTCCCATTTCTCTAATAAATCGCTTATTTTAATTAACCCAAATTTCTCAGGTATTACATTCACCCCTCCTTAAAAGAAATTTCGTCCTCAAAATTTTCATCAAACTGTTAAGGTAATTGATTAGCAATCAATTTTGTAAAATTTTTATTATAATTTCACCCTTATTTTGATCTTAAAATGGTTTAAATTGAATATTATTATGCATTTTATGATTGTGTGCAAGTTTAAAAATATTAATATAAAAATATAAAATATATATATAATATAATATATATAATATATGGATTCTAAACCCAGGCCCAAGCCCAACACAATGAGGGCCCAAGCCCAAGCTCAATCCCAACACAAGGAAGGCCCAAGCCCAACACAATGAAGGCCCAAGCCCAAGCTCAAGCCCGACACAAGGAAGGCCCAAGCCCAAAAATATGAAAAGCCTAAGTCCCACAAATTGATGACATCATCGCTTACATCATGGGTTGGAATGACATCATCGCTTACATCATGTGTTGGAATTACATCATTGCTTACATCATGGGTTGGAGTGACATCATTGCTTACATTATGGGTTGAAATTACATCATCGCTTACATCATTAATTAGATATTTTATATTATTAAATTATATAATTGAATATTTTTCATTACATTTTCTAGCCTATAAATAGAGCACTTAGGGTGTATTTGTAAGGATTGAATTTTCTTATAATGAAAGGATAGTTGTGATCTTTAGATTTCTCTCTTAAATTTTCAACTTTAGTTTCTATATAGTTTTGTTCTTAGAATTTCTCTCTTAAATCTTTAACCTTTGTTTCCATATAGTTGTATTATGTTACTCATATTGTCTTTTCATTATATACCGCCTATATGGTCAGTTAAAAAAAATAGTATTTCAATTATTGTCTTTTCATTATATACCGCCTATATGGTCGGTTAAAAAATAGTCTTTCAATTATTGTCTTTTCATTATATACTGCCTATATGGTCAGTTAAAAAATAGTCTTTTAAATACTGTCTTTTAATTTCTGTCATTTAAATTCCTGCTAATTTATTTTAAAATGAAGATGAGTAGCTAAATCTATTATTGGGTTAAGGCAAGGACAGTGTCCAACGTCAATGATTCCCAAAGAAAGTTGTGCTTAAAATATGTAATATTAATCTGATTCAATTTGAGCAGTGTGCGTATAGTGTATCTTTGAGTTTGGATTGGAGCATAAGCCTAACTTAGAATTTTCATGCCACGTATGAAGAATGCTAGATCTGGAAATATTTTCATACCCAAGCCTAAATGATTAATCTATATCTATAAATTCTATCTGTGGAATATAGTTCAATTTATGGTAATTGCTTAACTTAGAATTTTCATGCCATGTATGGATATTGCTTAAACAAGAATTATCATTATCTTGAACTAAATTTACTAACAGAGCTGTAAAACTTAATTCAGATGAATATTGCTGATCTTTTCTATCAAATTAGAAATTAATTAGTTTTGACACTGAAATTGTCTTGACCCAAGCTACTTAAATTCAGTATTAGTTTAGCTTTAATTATTGTCTTTAGATTATCTTAATTACCTCTTAAAATCAAATATTGTGTGATCTTCATTTTCATCCATAAATAATCTCCCTGTGAATCGACTCGGACTCACCGAAATATAAATTTAAAATTATACTACACGCACACTCGCACACTGGCGAGTATAATCGCCCTACACCTGTTTTAATAAAAGGATTAACGTATGATAAATTTAGTTATAGTTTTGATAAATAAATGTGCAGGGTAGTGTAGCAGTCAGTTTTTGGCGCCGTTGCCGGGGAGATTAAATTTGGTTGAATTTTGTTGTTGTTTTACTATTTTAAAAAAATAAAAAAATAATAATTAAAAAAATTATTTTCAAAAAAATATATATATAAAATATATATTTGAAAAGAAAAACTAAAAAATAATAAAATAATAAAATAATTAAAAATTAAATAAAAACTAATAATTAAAAAAATATTTAGATAACTTTTAGTTACTAAAAAGTGCAAGAGACTACTGTCATGTATGATTATTGAAACATTAATTGATTCATTAACATCATTATCTGCCGTTGAATTGTCATTTCCATATTCTCTATGTCTCAGTATTTCAGCATGTCTGTGACTTCTAATACATTTGGTCATCCTGATCCCAGTGAGGGGAAGTTTTCTTTTAACCAGAGTCAAATGGAGAATTCTTATCTGTCGGGCAATGACCCAGATCTTTACACTGATTACCCCAGTTCCTATGACCGTTGGAATTATTCTTGGAACAATGACTCTGTGTTCCAATCTCATGAACCTTTCTCTCTAGTATCTCAAAAATTCGAGTTAGAACAAGGGGATAGATCTGATACTTATCAACCTTAGGATGAAAATTCTTTAGAGGACACCCTTCAGGAGTTTATGCGAGGTCAAATGAGTTTTAATGTACAAGTGGTCGAACATCAAGAACAAACCACTAGGGCCATAGGTGACATTTTAGAACAATTGACCGAATTTACACAGACCTTGAGCGTGAGTGAACCTGACGAGTTTCCAAACCAACCTAATCAAAATTCCGTAGGTCAATGTCTTGGGGAGGAATCGTCATTCAATACACCCATAAGTCAAGAGTCGGTCCAATCTACACCCATCCCTAGGAATGATGAGCCAATTAAGAGACTTGATGACCCTAGGATGGTACAAACAATTATAGAAGAAAAAATGGGCCAAAATGATGCGAGAAAAGAAGAAGTCTGGGAGAAAGAAGAGGATAAAACCCAAGAGCCCAAATGTGAAGATACCATGGGCCTAGTCAAACTTGAGCCTAAATTTATGTCTTTTGGGCTAGTCTATATTATTGGGGATCAAATTAAACCAGACATGTGTGATTTGTTTCTGCGAATTGATGTGTCGTACTCTGATGTAATAAAACCAACACCCCTGGATGACATATTTTCAAAATATGTATGTGCATTTATGAGAAAAATTAATTTACATAAATTTGAAAATAACTTTAAAAGTGGTGTAATGACTAGAAGTTATTATATGATTAGGTGGGCAATCACTCATTTGATCCTTAACTGGAAGAAAAGAAAAAAATTCTAAAAAAAAAAATTTAAAATATATAATAAAATAATTTTTTTTTAAAAAATAAAAATAATAAAAAAATATATATACAAAAAATAAAATAAAATAAAATAAAATAAAGAAAAGAGGGAGACAGACTTAACGTTAATGGCAACCACTTTTCTCGGGCAGTGCAATCACATTATCTTACAAAGAAAATGACACACTACCCTATAAAGAAAAAGAAACGTCAAGTGTCAAAAAAAGAAACGCCGAAAGTTGAAAAAGGAGACGTCGAACGTTGAAAAAAGAGATGCCAGACGTAGCCTTACACTTGTGGCACGCCTCGAACCAAGTGTGGTTGTTGGAATGGTGACTTTCACAGCCCTATAAGAGACCCCGTATCTGCATGAGGCAAGCCACACTTCTTCAAGCTCAGTCTTCTCTCCTTTGTGTTATTCTCCGATCAGGTACTCTCGTTCCTTTTATAAGATTCATAATTTTGTTTTACTTTTCTCTTACTATAGTTGTCTTTTTTAAAAAAAAATGGATCTTCAGCTCTCAAAAATTCACAAGTACTATCCATCTCTCCCACAAAATGATTTGAAAAAGATTTATGTCACTAGGTGTGAAAGACTTAGGATGTTAATGTATAAAAATATCCCTGAGGATATTCGCTGGTTGATTGAAGCAAAAGTTCGATTTCTTGGCGAAACTTCATTTAGTTTTAAGCATTTTTCAAGATTGGGAAAGAGTAATTTTTCGAAAAAAATAAGAGCGAAAAGATTAAATGGTTGTCACAAATGTGCTCGATGGACTTGTAACACACGATGCAAATCTGTGGGGTTTACTTCCATAAATCGAGAAGATAAAATTAGTTTCATAAAGGATGAGCTGAGTAAGGAGTCTTTGGATGATATCCGATTGACTCTTGAGACGCATCCGTGTGGAATAGTGCAACGAGAAATTCTTGCTTTATGGACCCAGTTTAGAAGTGACTATCAACGCTATAGTCTTGGGAATCTGACTAAAAACGACCATGTTTGCCAATCTATAAGAAAATTGGATGGGAAGCCTATCCCCACTTCATAGAAAGTGTTTAAGTCGTTTCTGGACGTAAAACCAGAGGAAGATGTGAGCCACAATCACAACTACTTGTACATACGCATGATTTTTGTTTGTATTTATTTCTTGTTGAATTGTTGTATAGCTACTTTTGATCGTTAAACCTTTTTCCAGGGCATACAAAAGGAACAAACATGGAAGGCCAGTTAGTTCGTCGAATTAAAACCATATGTGTACTTTGTGGCTCTCAACTTGGGAGTGATATTTGTTACTCATTTGCAGCAAGCGAACTAGGCCGAAAATTAGGAGAGAAAAAGATTAATTTGGTATATGGAAGGGGAAGTCGTGGATTGAATGATTATGTTTCACAGGCTGCACATCTTGAGCAATCATATGTGGTAGGTGTTATGCCAATCCCTTTGGCTGATCCACAGATTTCTCGGTATACACGAGGTCAACTTATAAGAACGACTTCTATGTCTGAGCGCATAGCTTGTAAGATTTATCAGTCAGACACCTTCATTGCTTTACCAGAAGGTTTTGGTACACTTGAAGAAATCTTTTGTATAATCTCCTGGGCCAAAAACAATCTCCATACCAAACCCATTTGACTTTTAAACGTTAACCATTTTTTCGATGGCTTACTTTCTTTTCTTGATCAGACTGTGGAACAAAAATTCATTTCTCTTTCAGCAAGAAAGATTCTCATTTCTGCATCCACCATTGAGGAGCTGCTAGAGAAATTACACGCTTATGTTCCACAGCACGATCCTTATGAGCCTCGGATAGATTGGTCTAAGGTAATTGGAAGCAAGCGCAAAAGGGGTCCGATTAATTTAGATTTATCTCTCTGAGGAGAGCAAGTCTATGATAACATGGCTGAGTAAGGAGTACTTTTCTGTACTCTTGAGACGTATTTGTTTATTTTGACTTGCATGAATTTATTTTATGTTTTGTTTAAAAAAATTATGGAATGTTATTAGGCAAGTCTATGATAAAATGGCTGAGTAAGGAGTACTTTTTGTACTCTTGAGACGCATTTCTTTATTATATGATTTGCATGAATTTTTCTTATTTCAGTGTGAAAAAAAAATTAAAAAAAATATAAAAAAATATATATGTAGAGTATTCTCACTTGTTTGTTAAAGATTTAGCAGTTCACAGTAAACTTACAGACTTATGGAGTTACAGGTATTCCTAACAACCCTATTTTATTACTGCAATTCGAGTTGGGGGGAGTAAGGTATATTTATGAATTATCTGGTCTATGTTTAACTGTGAATTTGCAATTGCATGCTTGTAGTTTTGTGTGAATTAAAAATTAAAAAACAAAATGTGTGTGTTTTAAATAATGTTATCCTTAAAGCTTGGAAATTATACACTGATAGCCAGTTGAATTTGCAATATGAATCATGAATGCATTAATTTCTTATTTGAAAACGTATATGTATGGAATTAGAATAGGTGATTTGCATGCATCGGGTGTTCAATAATTAGAAATTGGTTTATCGGACATAAAGTCAAAAGTAATGGTAATTAGCTTATTAGCATACTACATGATCTCTCAACAGAAGTGGAGACTATTACCTGAGTGAGTGTTTGAGCCTAATAATCGATAATTCTGAGTGAAATAACACTTACTCTAAATGCGTTTTATTGTTTATCTCATATTTTCAATAGTTTCAAAACATCAATTTGCTTTGAATGTCTAGTATGATAGCGGATGAATTTGGTTGGTTTCAAACTTTGAATTAGTTGATTGAGTAACATTGTTTTGTAGAAGTATGATAGGGGGATCAATTTCTTTCAATTTGGACCTATTAACCTTTTTCTTTCTTTACATTAACCTCCCTTGCTAGCCCATTTGAGCTGTTCTTAGCACAATTTCTTTTCTTACCATCATCTAAATCGTAACCACATGAAGTCTGTCCAAACCTGGTGTGTTTTTAGGAAAAAAAAAAAAGAAAAAAAAGAAAAAAAAAGTTCTCTTAACTTTTCGACACAAGTGTTTCAAAATAAATGCTGGAGAAAACAGTATGTCCAGTTTGATATTAGTGTAAAAAAAAAAAAAAATCCCGACACGCCCTTTGCACATTTTACCCTTTTGTTTGACAAGCGGTATTAACCTCATAGCCCTATTACAACCCAATTAGGTCCCTCTTGATGCTATAAATCATGTGATCTCAGGATTCGAGTTCGGAGCAAGGAATTCTGTTTAAATTCAAAAGTTATTTATCTATGGCATTATTCCAGTCATGAAGCTATGTTAATTTCCCTGTTCTTTCATGAAAATACGTTCTTTGTATTTGGGATGACATCGAGTTTGAACTTATTTTGCATTTACTCTTATAACGGTGCACCCCCTTGTGTGTATACCTAAGGAATCGTTTTTATTTGAGGGAAAATCCACGTAAGGTTTAAAGTCAAAACTTTGAGGGAATAAGGTAGAATGATGATCATCCTAATTGCCGTTCCTAAGATTGTATGACCTTTGACTGAAATCTGATTTAGAATATTCAACTGTATGATAGACAACTTGTTTTGTTCTATGCATTTTGGTTTTGAATTTGAAATTTTTATATTCATGTGATTATTGTAAATAAATCTGGCCAGTGTAAAGTTTAATTGCTATAGGACTAGCAATGTTTAAGTTGGGGGGTGTGATTAGCGATCAATTTTGTAAAATTTTTATTATAATTTCACCCTTATTTTGATCTTAAAATGATTTAAATTGAATATTATTATGCATTTTGTGATTGTGTGCAAGTTTAAAAATATTAATATAAAAATATATATAAAATATAAAAAATATATATAATATAATATATATAATATATGGATTCCAAGCCCAGGCCCAAGCCTAACACAATGAGGGCCCAAGCCCAAGCTCAAGCCCAACATAAGGAAGGCCCAAGCCCAACACAATGAAGGCCCAAGCCCAAGCTCAAGCCCAACAGAAGGAAGGCCCAATCCCAAAAATATGAAAAGCCCAAGTCCCACAAATTGATGACATCATCGCTTACATCATGGGTTGGAATGACATCATCGCTTACATCATGGGTTGGAATGACATCATCGCTTACATCATGTGTTGGAATTACATCATTGCTTACATCATGGGTTGGAGTGACATCATTGCTTACATCATGGGTTGGAGTGATATCATCGCTTACATCATGAGTTGAAATTACATCATCGCTTACATCATTAATTAGATATTTTGTATTATTAAATTATATAATTGAATAGTTTTCATTACATTTTTTAGCCTATAAATAGAGCACTTAGGGTGCATTTGTAAGGATTGAATTTTCTTATAATGAAAGGATAGTTGTGATCTTTAGATTTCTCTCTTAAATTTTCAACTTTAGTTTCTATATAGTTTTGTTCTTAGAATTTCTCTCTTAAATCTTTAACATTTGTTTCCATATAGTTGTATTATGTTATTCATATTGTCTTTTCATTATATACCGCCTATATGGTCGGTTAAAAAAAATAGTCTTTCAATTATTATCTTTTCATTATATACTGCCTATATGGTCGGTTAAAAAAGTATTTCAATTATTGTCTTTTCATTATATACCGCCTATATGGTCGGTTAAAAAATAGTCTTTTAAATACTGTCTTTTAATTCCTATCATTTAAATTCCTGCCAATTTATTTCAAAATGAAGATGAGTAGCTAAATCTATTTTTGGGTTAAGGCAAGGACAATGTCAAACGCCAATGATTCCCAAAGAAAGTTGTGCTTAAAATATGTAATATTAATCTGATTCAATTTGAGCAGTGTGCGTATAGTGTATCTTTGAGTTTGGATTGGAGCATAAGCCTAACTTAGAATTTTTATGCCACGTATGGAGATTGCTAGATCTGGAAATATTTTCATATCCAAACCTAAATGATTAATCTATATCTATAAATTCTGTCTGTGGAATATAGTTCAATTTATGGTAATTGCTTAACTTAGAATTTTCATGCCATGTATGGATATTGCTTAAACAAGAATTATCATTATCTTGAACTAAATTTACTAACAGAGCTGTAAAACTTAATTCAGATGAATATTGCTAATCTTTTCTATCAAATTGGAAATTAATTAGTTTTGACACTGAAATTGTCTTGACCCAAGCTACTTAAATTCAGTATTAGTTTAGCTTTAATTATTGTCTTTAGATTATCTTAATTACCTCCTAAAATCAAATATTGTGTGATCTTCATTTTCATCCATAAATAATCTCCTTGTGAATCGACTCGGACTCACTGAAATATAAATTTAAAATTGTACTACACGCACACTCGCACACTGGCGAGTATAATCGCCCTACACCTGCTTTAATAAAAGGATTAACGTATGATAAATTTGGTTGTAGTTTTGATAAATAAATGTGCAGGGTAGTGTTGCAGTCAGTAACTAAGACATAACATAGCTCATTACCTAAATACCTCAAATCAAACATCTATTTGATCATTGACAAACACATCTGTTTGCATTCCTTACACGTCTAATGCTTACAAGATGTGTGGTCATCTGAAATGAGCCACAACAGGAAATTATGTGAATGACATGGTATGCTTGTCATCTGAAATGACATGTCATTTTTAAGAATCATAAACTTTGGGATGGTCATAATTATCATTCCATAGACAAGTACACTTGTCAACCACACATGCCTTCCGTATTTCATTTACCAGATCCAGCTAAACAACTAGGCTCGCCATAAAAATAGACGATCCTTTCAGCACTACCATCATAGTCGGCAGGCCAACAAGCCTCCAACTTCATCTGACACTCACAGCTATCCACCAGGTCCTGCGTTGGGCACCTCTCTGCCACGCGTCCGGTGATACGAAGTAGTGCAGTCTTAGTCCTTAAGGAACTCCATTAACTGTTGCTACCTCTCGTTTAGCTCATTCTGTAAGAACTCATATCTCAGGCTCCTCGTGGTTTGTGAGCACATCAAAATGTCCCACCATTCCATTTCGGTAATGTTTCTATAACTTTGAGAGCACATACCACATTTGCCAACTCCAAGTCATATATCGGGTAGTCCTTTCTGTGCCTTGTCGTGATCCTCACGCCATCGTTCGGTCATGTTGCACTAATCATGCAATTCGATCCTTTGAGCTATCATAAACTCTTATTGCACCCAGCAGGTTATTCTTATTAGACTCTTCTCATGAGTTCTATTGTAGACATAATTATTCCAGAGTGTTCCATCACTGCCTTCTGACAATAGCTTGCCAAAACATCTTATTTTGAAACATTTTACCATTTTATTTCGAAATCTGGTTCGCAAAAATTTCATTTCGAACCCCACGTTACTCCATGTTTTGAAACATAGGGTCAGGACTATAAATACCCGAAAAGCCCCGAACTCGACTTTCATGTGTCTGGATAAACTTTTTCTTCTTGCCAGAATCTCCGGAATAATAAAACACGTTTTCCCATAGAGAAAAAAAAATTATTCTTTTTTTTTTTCTTCTTTTTCTTCTTCTTCTTCTTCCTTTTTCTTCTTCTTCTTCCTTCCTTCCTCTGCTGACACTGCGTGCAAACAACCACCGGCCACTGCCGCCTTCCAGCGTCCCAACCACTTCCGACGGCCGCCGCTACCCTCTCTGCAACCGCCTCCAGCTCCTGCTTTGCCATCGACCACGAGCCACCATGCGGCTTCTCCGCGCCCCCAGTCACCGATTGCCATCTCCGAAGGCTCAATCGGCCATCCGTCGGCTAGATTCGGCATGCCACCACCGCCGCTGCCAGCCTTTTCGCAGCCACCGGCCATCGCCCGGCTTTCCTTGCCCGGCTTTCCTTGGCCGCCACCGCGATAGTCGCCGTCCCTGCTACTGCTTCCAGTTCTGGGTCGATCGACCCGACTCGGTCCGACCTGACTCGATCCGCTTCAGGTTTAACCCATCCTTAATTCGACTCATTAGATCTGATCCATATCTGTTTTGGCCCATCCATTTAGATCCGACCCACATCTGATTTGTTTAGATTTAGTCAGACTCAGATCTATCATGCCAAGGCATATCACACTAAACCCCCGGTCTCGATGTGGTACCTGTATAGTCTTAAACAGAGGATGCCATCTATAGTGCATCTTTGCACTTTACTTCTATTGTGAGGATGGTACTACTTGTTTTGCTACCATCCGTGAGGTTTTTACTGTCAGAAATGTTGTCAACCTCCTAACTCCGCTTTCGGTCAACGACCAATTTTTGGCTTCCTCCACACTTTTCTTTGAAACTCAAGCCCGGCTTCAGGATCCCATCTATGGTTGTGTATCCCACATTCTAGCCCTTCAACAGCAGGTTAGTGATTTACAACCTTATCGAGCTTTCTTGCTAGATTCACTATTTGCATACTATTCTTCATATCCCCAACCTGTTCCTCAATTTGATCAAAACCCGAACTGGAGTTCCGATCTTCCCATCATCGCAGATGACGTCCCTTATCCTGGTTTTCCAGAGGCTACTCTTCCACCTTACCCTGGCGAAGCCAGCAGTAGCCAGATGCCTCCCCCAGATAACATCGATGAGCTGAGACCTGTCGTGTTTGGCAACCGTCGTCTTCATTGAGCATCGACCACGTTATCAGTTTTATGGTTTGCCTTTTTCTTTTGACTGATTGTATGGCTTGATCTCTTGTAACTGTTTGAACGTATGGAATGAATGTTATGCTTTTGGATACTTTTAACGTTTCATTCCCTTGTCTTACCCTCGATTACATTTTGATCATAAAATATCTCAGTCTCTTGCAGCTGTTTAATAATTCATCAAATCGAGGTAAAATATCGGCTCTTAATTATCACCTGATAATTCATGTCTTTAATCAAGTCACACATAGTTAAGTATAACCTCAAGCTATCATTGAAAATTTCGTCATTAAGAAATAACCCAATTAATTCTTCCAAGAATATATCTTGCTATTTCCCAATTCTTCTTACGACTTTTCATTGACCGCAAGTGCCCGTACCATATCTCGACAGGCTCCTTATTTCCATAACTTGCTGATATCACTCAGCAATACATCTCCCAATTTGCCCATCAAGGCTACCTAGACTAACTGTCTAGCCATATGAGAGTTCCAATCTCCAAAATTGAAAATCTCGAATCCTCAATCAATTTGGGTCTACAGCTTCTCCTACTATGACCTATCATCTTGGCACATCGGCCATCATCTTGATTCTCTTAATCACGTCCAAGATTTACACAATCTTCAAGCCGACAATTCATAGCCATGCTACCTGCTAAAGTAGGTAGGTACTTACATTACCCACGGTACTCCCATCCTCCCTGGATTTCTTCCTGAAGTTCTAAAGTTCCATCACGAGTCCTTAGATTCTCAATCAATTCTTTCAAGGAAATTCCTCTGGAATCTTAAACCGATCTATCCTCGAAGATCCCAAATCAGATCACGATATCTGGTTCCATTTATCTTCCAAGAACTCGATTTCCTTTGCCATCACGGCTCTCTATCCATCATTCATCACGGTGCTTTTAAGCTCTTCTCATCGAGTTTGATTACCGATAACTTTACCTGATTTTTGAGGGTCCATTTGGCACACTAAACCGTAGTCACAATCTCTGTTGACTAGGTTTTTTTTCACCATTCCTTTAGGGTTGATACGATCTATTAATCAACTATTTCCTTTTCGGTACCCGAACTGTACCTTGAGTTGAGACTACCATCTCACAACTCATCGTCAAGGTTTTGGATTAGCCATGCTCTGCTACCTGAAATCTCATTTACCGAGAATCCACAGACTCTCGCTTTTCGTTCTTCAGATCTAGTTGACTATCGGCACCCGACCATTAAATTAGTTCTTCTTAGGCACTACACTTACCATCAGCCAGCACATAGCTTTCATCATCACCCCCATCATATAGTAGGCTTACTCTCACATCATTCATCATCCCTTACACGGGTACATCTCGGGTGAAAACTGCACAATTTCGTCGTAGTCCTTCAAGAACTATCATTCATTGTCACTGCCATTGAGTCTAACTCATTCTGCAAGAACATTCCTTTTAGGCCCTCATCATGGCCGATGATTTCATCACCTCACAGGTAGCGCCTACACGGCTCACGAGCATGCATCTTTCCCTTCCATTTCATACGTTAGGTAGCTTTCCTTTTGAGCCACCATGACTATCTCATGATCCCATTACCATTATTAGACACTGAGGTATTCACCCCTCAAGTCTCGTACTGTTCAGTGCATAACCCACTCCCAAGATGACCGCGAACCCTAATGTAATTCTTTACATAGGACACACAATCCATATTCAATCCATCACATTTCGATTTTCGAGGCTTCTGGCCTCTATCAATCACAGTGGCATACCTCGTATCCATTGGGACTTGGACCTCCCCTATAAGGTACAAACCCTACTGTGTTGTCCTAGCTCTTCAGCATCTGATCGTCTCCTCGACAGTACACTAAGCAACTTAGATCCTAGGTCTCAGACCCATACCACGAGACAGCCAACTAGCTTCCCCAGTACGTTGATCATAAGCTCATAACAAGCTTTCTGCCTTAGTCCCTAGATCCAGATCTGTCATTGTGAACACCGACCAGTAGTGTCGTCACGCTGCTAGGGTTCCTTATCCCATCTCTGCGAGTCTCATCGGTTGCACCATCGTTTCCTTATCAATTGACGCAACTCACACGTCATTATTTGGCCATCTTCGACTTCTCGTTTGATCCAATCCGTTGGATCCTTTATCTTATTTCTGAGATACTAAATGATCCTCGAAAATCCCTATCCTTCGATCCTAATTCATCAGTTAAGCCTTGCCATATCGGCTAATCATCACTGATCCAATCATCTTCGATAACCGCAGTTATCTCATCTCTCATTGCAAGGATTTTGACTAATGACACAAAATCATCAGTCTCTAAATCTCTTGGATCCATAATCACGGTTACCGAGTCAACCTTACACTCGAATCATTTCATCGGATCCTTATTCCAATAACTAGATCATTCTTCCAGTACTAGCTTCTATTAGGCATTCTACTATTCACCGAGAATAGTAGTCGTCTACTGAAATAGTATCTATTGTGAAGAGTACACCAGGTAAGTTCCCAGGAAAGAGAGGTGGGTCACAATGGACACACTTAAGTACCAAGTCTTTCCTTAGCCAGAACTTGCCTAGACATACACTTCCACTACAACACACTTATCCAGTAACCGTCAATACCTAAATCTTACGGTGGCTTTGCTTATCTAGCCACATGCGATCCTTTTCCTTAGATTCGCTCTAATATCGACTACATCCTAGTCACTTAAGGCTCTTCCATCAAACTTCTTTTCTAAAAATTCTCTCTAATACCAACTGTAACACCCCACTTTTCTCTTACCGAGCGTGTCACTATGCTAGGGCCCAAAATATATATAAATTATTTTTTTCTTTCTTTCTCGGTACATAACTTAACCTTAAGTACCGAATTCCAAAGAAAACCCCCAGCAAATCATTTAAAAATGCGGAAGCAATAATCGAAACCTAATATAGTACACACTTGAATTCAACTTATATTATATCATAAAGAATTCGTACCATATATTACATCATGTCTTTAACAGCCTTAATACTTGAAGACTCCTTAATATTCTAACAAGGCTAATCATAAATAAAACATCAACTCGCTGAATCCATCGGCCACGCCATCACGTGCCGTCATATCTCAACCTGCTACTTGCCCTAACCGCAAGTCTCAACTGGAACGTGGAATGTTCCAGGGGCATAACCCATTAGAAGATGAAACTTCTAGCGATGTTCCAAAACATATATATATGAATGCATGATGCAATAACATGAACAACATTTGCACAATTTAATGTAACTTCCCAGGCCCACCAGCCCGGCTAGGAATCCTTGGCAAATCCCAAATCTCTGCAGGATAAGCCTAACGTTATTCCCTTAATGCCCTAAGGGAATTACGACTACACTCTGGGGGCGACATCCCATTCCCATGCATAGATATCAATATGACAATAATATCGTGCCATGCAAATATCATGACTTTCAATGCAATATGATAAAATGAACATTGCATTCATAAATAGCATGCATATAAACAATCATATCATAATATAATTTATTATGAGAATATCACTCACTAATTTATACTTAGGATCGAAAACTCACCTTTTAAGATAAACTTGCATTTTCTTGAAAAGCGTGCATCTCATCGATATGCGTGCCCCCATCTCGATTCTCGTGCCATGTAATACCCTAAGTTTTATGAATAAATTTAATTAAGTTTAAATGATATATGGGTAAATTATTATGTTTATTAATTTGGTTTAAATTAAATTATGTTTATATGATTAATTTATTTAGTTTAAGTATGTTGTGCAAAAAAAAAAAAAAATTATATGTAAGAATGAATAAATAGGTAATTAGATATGTGAAAAAATAAATAAATAAATATGTAAATATAAGTATATATAAATATATATGTATGTCATGTATATATGTATATATATATATAAAAAAAAAATCAGCGAAAATCGGGAGCAGGCGCGCGGCCATGCTCTGGCCGCGCCTGCAAGCGTGAAATCAGGAGAGTAGGAGGCATTTAATGCTGAAGTGACCATCGGAATGGTTTCCCGGACACGTGGGTGCCTCGATGGAACGTTCGCGGCGGAGTTTTGGCTGTAAATAGCCAGGTTTGAGCAGCCTTCCTCATCCGAGAGTTTCGCTTCATAGATCACTCGATTTGGGCAGAGTTGGAGAGTTTTGAGAGTGGGGTTGTAATCTTCAAAGTGTGGGCAACGTTTCTGGGAAATTTGGTGGCCAACGGAGCGGCGAAGAGGAGGGAATCGAGCTCCCTGGAAAAAGCGCAACTCACTGGAGCCGCGACTTCAAACGACGAATCGAGGTAATTCCTTATGTTTTTTCTCAAATTTGAGACTTTTATCGTGTTCGGGGGGGTCGGATATAGGGAGTAGAATCTTCGTTTGAAGCTTTTTGAGGCGGCGGCGGCATCGCCGACGGCGTGTCCAGCCGCCGGAGAAGAAGAAGCAGATAGGCGCGTGCAGCCACGCACCCGCGAGTAGGAAGAAGGCGCGTGGCTGCCACGCACCCGTCAGGAAATTTAAAAAAAAAAAAGAGAGTATTATTTATGGTATATTGGTAAAGCAATTTTCTGAAAGTGCCAAAATTATTAATTATTTAAGTAGATTTTTCTATTATGGAAATAAAGAAAAAATGGGATTTTAATTTTGAAAATTCCAAGAAAATTTCAGAATGTTATAAGTATTATTTAATAAATATTAGTGAAAAGAAATTGAATAAAATGAAATATTAGGTAATTATTATGTAATTTAAGTAGATTTTTCTATTATAGAAATAAAGAAAAATAGGATTTTAATCCTGAAAATTCCAAGAAAATTTTAGAATGTTATGAGTGTTATTTAAGAAATATTAGTGAAGAGAAATTTAATAAATTTAAAGATTAGGTAATTATTATGTAATAATTACATATTTAGCTATTATGAAATAAGGGAAACTAGGAATTAAAGTTAGAAAATTACAAGAAAAATTCCAGAATACTAAGAATATTATTTAAGGAATATTGGTAAAAAGAAAGTAAATTTTTATGAAGCCTAGATAATTATTATGTAATTTTGGGAAGAAATAAAGCTTAGGAATAAAAGAAAAATGGAATAAATTATGAAAAACTAGCAAATGGTATTCTAAAAATCTATATAATAAAACAGAACTGTTTTTGAAATGTACCATATGTATAGACATTTCAACGGTTGGGATTTATTTTAAACATTGCAATGGCTGAGATACATTTAACTTCCCGCCCACACCCACGCCGTTGGCTCTCTCTCTCTTTTTCTCTCTCTCATAGACCCACCCACGCCGTCTCACTACCCCCTCTCTCTCTCTCCATCTCTCTTTCCCTCTCTCACAGACCCACCCACCCAAATCCCTAAACCCCCATCCCCGTCTCCCACTGAAGCTGTCCGTTGCTGTTGCCTAAAGCAGCTCCTCGCTGCTCAAAGCCGCCGACGCCTCAAGCTGCCTCTACGCCGCCATCGCCGCCTTCAACTCTATCGCCTCAAGCTTCCTCTGTTGAATCGTCTCTGCCGTCTAAAAGGTAATTTTTCTCCCCCTATCAGTGCTATGGAGGCAGCCGCATATACACACATATATATGTCGGTTACACACACATATATCAATCGTTTCTCTGTACAAGTTTGAATACTCTGATTGTCCATTTCATTATCCGACATTGGATTCGAGTCTTGAGTTTAGCTTTGATCCTTGGTTGCAGTGGTAGTTCATATTTTTCCTCTTATTTTATGTTTTCTGTTTTTGGGCCAAGCACATGAAGTAAAATGCCCGTGATTTTGGCCCAAATCATAATTTTGAATACTTGGTTGTTCTTTATCATCGTCTAGAATTCACGCAGAAAGATCATATGATTTAGGACTAGCTGTTGGCTACCTGTTGTCTTTATATGAGCAAAATTAAGCATTCCACAGTTTAACTCACGTGGAATTTGATAGTGGAATGTGAACGTATGGTGTTGTATAGGTATGACTAGATTTTAGGATGCTTTAATGACTTCAAAAACAAGTCCATGTTTGAATATGGCTCATTCAATCAGCAATTGCCCAGTGTGGTGGTTTGGTGCGCTTACCCTTACATGCTTACTTGACTTTATTTAACTCCACTAATATTGTGTGTGTGTTCTCCTTTTCTCCATCCTATTTATCTATTTTTCGTTAAGTTCTCCATCTTACAATTTTTAAGATTTTCAAATGTTCTGTTGCAATATGCATCCTCAAACACACTATTGCCATTCTCCTCCACAAAGTATCTTGGTGGGGGGATGGCAGGGGACAAAATGTACCTTTTAGTAGAAAATCAACATCAATTTTGTTAAAGTATTCCTAGCTGGTTGTTTTTAAAGATTTTGATTTAGAGGTCAACTGAGTGTGAAGATTTAGGTAAATTGAGGGTCTGACCTGTGACTTCATGCTACTATCTGATACTTGCCGTGTTGAGATTATTATTAGAGAAATTGAGGGTAAATTGCTGTGTATAAATTGAGGGTAAATTGAGACATGGATTGGAGGCTCACCCAAATAGGGTGTAACCACTTAAGCATGTTTCATTTTGGCAGCTTCTATTCAATTATAATATTTGTAAACATGTTGTGTGATGTGTTCGAATAGGTGTGTTTATGTTCATATATACATTTGATGTACTTAAAGGCCCCAAGTGTGAGGATCAAGAGAATGGTATGTGGATTCTAAATTTGTGATATAATTAATCTTTAAATGAAGTTTATTATGAATGATTGGACTTACATTTGTGTCTGTTCACTTGTTAAGATTAGGGGTGCTCATAAATCAAGGTCAGCTTGAGAGCCAAACAAAACCAATATGATTGGATTAGTTTGGTTCAAGTTTTTTTCCAATCTGGGTTAATTTTATTTTGCTTCTTTTTCTTTTTTTCTTTTTTTTTTTTTAATTTGGACTCAATTGACATCGAGTCGAGTCCAATTAGACCATTGAGTTTGTGGGCCCAAGTAATATAAAACTCCCTTTGCCTAAAATTACCTTTCTTTTTTATTGGATCCATTGTTCAATAGCTGATTTTTTTACTAAGTCACTTTAAGGATCAAGGGTTGACTATCTGATGCTTGCCGTGATGCTTCCCTCTTAGAATTGTAATGTTGACATGTTGTACAGATTAGTACTGACTATCCACAACATGGAGCATTATGGGGAGTGTAGGTATGCTTCTGGTTTTTCTTCTTTGTACAAGCTACTATATTTCTTTTCTTTTGCTAATTTCTATCTTATGCAATCTATGGTTAACTATATTGTCTGTTTTACAAGCTTAACAATTATAGTAATCTTTCTAAATCTCCTCAACATTGTAGAATACATTATAGTTTCATTTATATGTTTTGAGAACTATTTTCAAAAAAAATTCTTTCAAAATAAAGCAGTTGTAGGAAATCATAAAAAAAGTATTTTATGGGTTTAGTTGTTGAAATGATTATCATATGAATATGAAAATTATATGAAATCAATGGTATTTTCGGACAATAATAATAAGAAGAAGGCGGTGGGTTTTTTTCCTGTGATTAGAGTTGTAAGCGAGACTAAGGAGAGAAATATAATGGGGAAAGCAACGAGGAAAGAAGAGGGCAACACAAGTCCTTTCCCAGAGAAAGTATCAGTTCTCACTTTCTTTATTTTCCTGTGCATGTGTATACATATATATGTGTATACTTAGAGATGCATATTTATGTTAGGGCCATATGCTACTTCGTACAATTTTGCATATTATTCTTTCTTTTTTTCAAATAAACTATTTCATTATTTTATTTGTGTGGTTGAGAGTTGCCAAGAATTTTCATCTTTATGTTCTTGATAAAGATTCTATATTCAATGGACTGAGTGGCTTGGTGGATTACCTACTAGGTCATTGTTGAAAATCTCTCTGAAGAAGAAATCAAAGATTTTAAAGCAATGTTCACTAACATGGACACATGCAATAGTGGCACTATTACCTATTAGGAACTGAAGTCGGGATTGGCTCAGCTTGGGTCAAAGTTGTCTGAGGTTGAGGTCAAGCAACTCATGGAAGCTGTAAGTTGCAAAACCGACTAGAACTAGATGCCTTGGTCATATTTGTTTTTTTGCATCTTGATATCATTTTTAAAGTAACTACATTATCATATGGTGCAGGCTGATGTGGATGGAAATGGAATAATTAACTACATTGAATTTATCACTGCAACTATGCACAGACAAACTAGAAAGAGATAACCATCTATATAAAGCATTTTAGTATTTTGACACAGATGGCAGCAGGTGAGGCCATTAATCTTGCAATCTCAATAACAGTAGTCATATTCTCTATTGATAATGAACATCTGATTAGGCAAAAATAAAGAAAGTATATGTTGATCACCATATTGCTTTGGTTAAAAAGGAAAGAAAAAATCTTGCCTTTTTATTTATGGTTGAGTTAGTTTCAAAGTCTGCAATCACTCCAAAATGGTATTTCTTTACGGAGAACAAATAACTAGCACAGTTTAACAACTACAAATTTTTAAGAGAGTATCCACATTTTAACCCTTTTTATTTCACTAAAGTCATGACATTAAAAATGATCAAACGATTTTCAACTTAATGCATATTTATATTCATTATTTGATTATTTTGTATTTAAGAACTATATACATTGTCTTCAGATGCATGATATAGGGCGAGTTTAGGCTTTTAGTTTAGTACATGTCCGACTTCAATGTTTGATTATTTCACATTCAAATTCAATGATCGATTTTATTTTTCGTTGCATCGTGCCGTTAGGCACGGGTTACCCCTAGTAAATCTATGTTGTAGGGGTCCTTGTGGGCAAGGAGATTAAGGGATAGCCGCTTGGCACGTAGTTCAAAACAAATTAGTGGTAAGTATGCTGTTTGAATTTAATACAGTTGTAAATGTAAATGCTTTTATCATATTGGCATGCTATGATATGGAGTCATCACGTAGATTGCATCAATGGCATGACTATGAAATGCATACACGCACAATGATATTGTTGATCACACTCATATGAGGCCGTAGGGAGTACGAACTGGCACCGCTGGCCTATCAAGGGTGCACCCATACACCCCGGCTTCGAAAGAGGTGGCCGCTAAAATGATAGGCAGTATGAGGGGTGCAGTTGACACCTACGATGAAAGACATTGCATACACTCATGAAATTACATTTGGCATTCTTACTTAGATGATTCATCATCTAACATGGGTTTGCCCTTGGAACATTTAACGTTCCAGCCGAGACTTGCAGAGATGATTAAGAGGTTGGTGTTGTATAGGGATATGAGACATTAAGATGTACCATGTTAAAATATGACTAGCTTAAGATTTGTGTACATTGTTCTGTAATCAAACGCTTTATGTATTAACTTGTATTTAATGCCATGTACAGTTATTAAATTATGCATTTCCATGAGCAGGTTCGATTCAGCTTCCGCTTTACATTTATTTCTAGTCTAGATATCTCATCTGGCACTAGATACGGTCTTAGGGAATTTTAAAATAATTTAAAAAAAAAAAATTAGACCAAATTTCCTAAGGCATAACACGCTCGAGAAGGCGGGCTGTTACATGCCAACTCTCAAAAGTTGCACCAATCACATCATCTTGATCACCTCTATCATAAAATAATATTTAATCACTAAATATCCTTAATATTCCATTTATTTCATTTTTCCTTCATTTTCTTTCATTTTTTCTTTCCAAAAATTCCAATAAATATCTTGGGACTATTTTCTCAAATCTAATTTCACAACAATTCATTATAGGCTATGAACTTCAAGGGAAAAATACTGAATTTACTCGAATGCAGCGTTTTCATGCAAAACGAGGCTCTTTGGTGCAAAAATCGAGACATCGAGAACCCGAACGTCAAAACTTTTTGCACAGACCTCCATCAAATATTTTTCTAGAATTTTAGGGATTTTTTTCACATTTTTCTAGGCCCCCACGCCCTCGCACGCGCCTGCACGCTCCTAAGGCAAGTGGCGCGCGTGAAGAACAACGCGTGACTGGCACGCGCCGGTTGTCTTCTCCAGCGATCCAGTCGCCGACGATTCTTGTTTTCTCCACCAATTGCAAGCCCTCTTCTAGTCGATCCCTTTGGCACTTTTTAGAGCTTGAAAGAAGCTCGGGAAGGCCGTCAACTGGAGGCTCGAAGCCTTGGCTAACCGACCGCCTCTTTTTTTCGGCGACTTCGAAAACCCTCTCTAACCTCAACCAAAATGGATAAAATTCTCCAGAAATGCTCTATACCTCATGGGCTTCAAAAGCCCTTTATTCTTGAGGCTCAATTCGTTTGATTTCGAGGTCAATTTGAAGTTTCAACTTGCTCTAAAATTGGCCATCATAGACGCCTATTTATAAGCATTTTCAGGCATCCAAATGCCCTTGGTCGACTAACCCATTGCCTTAGGAGGCTCAACCTCCCCTGGATCGACCTCGAGTGAGCTTTAGACGACCACAAAATGAATTTGCAGGCTTTTTTCATTTCGGCCGAATTCTTAGTTGGATTTCTTCGATTTTTGGCCACCCCTGTGGTCTTTGTCGCTCCATCCCTTTACAACAAAGCATCCCCGACCAGGCCTCGTGCCATCCTTGTGGCCAAAATTGGCCATGGCCGACCAGCCATGTGCTGGTCATTGGCCAACTTTGAAAAATTACATTTTGGCCCCTCAACTTTTGGTAGTCTCATTTTGGCCCTTTTCCATTTAACCCCTTGACTTTCCATAATTGTATTTAAGACCCTCAAGTCCTAAAACATCACTTTGATCCCTGAGGATTCCAGAAAAATATCGTTTCGTCCTCCCTCTAAAAATTTTCAAAAACTGCACTTAGGCCCGAATCTTCGTTTTGGCCCTAAACCTCTTCGTTTCTTCCTGAAACCACTGAAGGGTTGTTCCTTATGATAAAAAGAATCCCTCTCAAGCTTCCGTTGACTTCTAGGAAGTCGTCTATAACAATTCGGTATTGCAGCCTAATTGACAGCTGCTATTTTGCTGTACCAAAAACTGTTCCCGATCTTATTTCTTTCGATGCTATAAATCATATCTCGGGGTGCTCATTAATGCCACATCATTTTCCTTTGTCATGTCGGCTCCAGGGCACTCCCGGTAGTCGATTAAGTCAATTTTTCGAGCTATTCAGATACAAATTTTCTCTGAAGTCCCATTTCTCTAATAAATCGCTTATTTTAATTAACCCAAATTTCTCGGGTATTACACCTACAATCGAGAACAGAGGAGAGGGGGGCTTTAATGAAGAAATGGTCGTCGGAGTGGCCTTTCAGGACGCGTGGCACTCGTGATGGGACAACTCGCGATGAGTTTTGGCTATAAATAGCTGTGTTCGGGCAGCCTCTTTCATTAGAATTTTTTACTTCATAGATCGGGCATTTGGGGTAGCGTTTGAGAGTTTTGGGAATGGGGTTTTGGTCCTTGCATCGTGGGAAAGGTTTCTGGAGCGTTTGGTGGCCATCGGAGCAGCGAAGAAGGAGAATCAAGCCTCGCTGGAAAATTGCGACTTCACTGGAGCTGAGACTTCAAACACAAAATCGAGGTATTTTTGTTATTTTTTTTATTGATTCTAAGGTTGTAATCGGGTTCAGAAAGTCAAAAATAGGGGAGAGATAGAGCTTTTTCGAAGCTCGAAGAAGTCGGGGGGTCGCCGGCGGCGAGGCAGCTGCCGGAGAAGACAACCCAGTCGGGCACATGATTACACGCGCCCGCAAGTAGGAAGAAGGCGCGTGGCTTGCACGCGCCCACCAGGAAAAAATAAAAGAAAAGAAAACAAAACAAAAGAAAAGAAGGAAAATAAAAACAAAATACATAAAATTTTTTAAAAATTTTCAGAAAATCTATAATTTTATTTATGTCCTATTTTGTGAAAATTTTTCTAGAAAATGCTAAATTAATTATTTATTTAGGTAGTTTTACTATTATGGAAATAAGGAAAAAATAGGAATTTAATTTTAAAAATGTCAAGAAAATTTTAAAAGGCTAGAAATGTAATTTTAAAAATATTAGTGAATGAAAATTAGGTTAAATGAAGGTTTAGATATTTATCATGAATTTTTGAGGAAATAAAAGTTAGAAAATAAGGAGAAATTTTGGAAATTATGAAAATTATGAGAAAAATAGTAAATTGACATTTTAGAAATAAATTTAATGTTTTAGGAACCTTTGAGGCTCGAGGATTTGGAAATAGCTCGTCTAGCACGTCTTTCGAGGTCGACACGCTTTTCGAGACAACTTAAATTGTGAAAAGTAAGTGTACTATTACAAGTTTAGAACGATTATAAATGTTTATCTTCAAGAATGCTTTCATCATATTGACATGCTCTGATATGTATCCATCACGTAGACTGCATGCATGACATGACTATGAAATGCATAAATACACGTTGATATCATTGATCACGCGCATAAAGGCCGTAAGGAGTACGAACTAGCACCGTTACTTTACCAAGGGTGCACCCATACACCCTGGCTTCGAAAGAGGTGGCTGCAAAAATGGTAGGCAGCATGTAGGGTGCAGTTGACACCTACGATAGATAAGACATTGCATACACACATGATAAAATATTTGTACCCTTACTTAGATGGTTCATTATCTAAATTGAGTTTTTGCCCTTGAAATATTCAACGTTCTAGTCGGGACTTGCAGAGATGGTACGGAAGTTGAAGATGTGTAGTGACACGAGTCGTCAAGGAATAAGCAAGTGTACCATGTTATGTTGTAGTATGGATATTTTGAGTATTATGTACATTTTAAGTTATCATTAGAAACTTATGTATCAACTTTGTAATAAATGCCATGTTCAGTTATCTATGTATGAAATGCTATGATCAGGTTCGATTTTCAGCTTTCGCTTATATGAGTCAATTAAATCTAGTGTATGTATTGTTTCGCCTAGCACTAGATAGGCCTAAGGGAATTTCGAAAATATTGTAATTTAAAAAAAAAAAAGTCCCAAATTTCCTAGGTTATAACACGCCCTTAGCAAGTAGGGTGTTACAGAAGCTATTGAAGAAGACTCGCTAAGGGAAGACGCTGCTCGTTGCTGTTGTTGTTCTACCAGATCTGTTGTAGGGAAGACGCTGCTGGTTGCTATTGCTGTTGCTGTTCCACCAGATATATTGCAGGGAAGACGCTGTAAGTTACTGTTGCTGTTCCGCCAGATCTGCTGTTGCCGCCGATGCTCGTTGCTATTGCTGTTCGTGGCCGTCGGATCTGGTGTGTGCCGCCAGATCTCCTGCTGCCGCCGCTGCCCTGCCACTCATCTTCACCCTTCCTGCGTTTGGTTCTCTCTTCCCGCCTTGAGCAGTTGGGGGGTGAGGGAGAGAAAGGGAGAAAAATTCAATTGCCAACATTGACGAGGCATTTCAAGGTTGTCAAAAATTTAGCAAGCAAAAATAGCAATAGCGAGCTCTGCTGGAGCTCATTTTTTGTAATATTCTTACCACAAATAGCTTTAGCGAGCTAAAAATAACACTGCTTGTAACACCCCAGGGCGTGTTATGTCTTAGGAAATTTGGGTCTTATTTTTTTGTTTATTCTAAATTACATTATTGTTGAAATTCCCTTAGACTTATCTTGTGCCAGGTAACATAATTCATACACTAGATCTTATAAAGCGGAAGCTGAAATCGAACCTGATCATAACATCTCATATATTGATAATTGAACATAATTCATAATATCAATTTTTTGGTACAATACATAAGCTTAAAAACATACATAATATTGGAAATATTCATGTTACAACAAAACGTGGTACAACTGGCTCATTCCTCAACAACATCGAGTCGCTACACATCTTCAATATCCGTACCATCACTGCAAATCCCAACTGGAACATTTGAATATTCCAGGGGCAAAAACCCATATTAGATGATGAACCATCTAAGTAAGGATACAAATATTTTATCATGAGTGTTCGCAATGTCTTACTTATCGTAGATGTCAATTGCACCTTACATGCTACCTACCATTTTTACGGCCACTTCTTTTGAAGCCGAGGTATATGGGGGCACCTTTGGTAAAGTAACAGTGCTAGTTTGTACTCCCTACGGCCATTATGCGCGTGATCAATGATATCAACGTGTATTTATGCATTTTATAGTCATGTCATGCATGCAGTCTACGTAATGGATACATATCAGAGTATGTCAATATGATGAAAGCATTCCCGAATATAAACATTTATAAGCGTACTAAACTTGTAACAGTACACTTACTTTTCATAATTTAATCTATCTCGAAAAGCGTGTTATCCTCGAAAGACGAGCTATTTCCCAATCCTCGTGCCCCAAGGATTCTTAGAACATTAAATTTATTCCAGAATGTTAATTCACTATTTTCTCATAATTTCTACAATTTCTCTTTATTTTCTAAGTCTTATTTTGTCAAAATTTCATAATAAATATCTAAACTTTCATATAACCCAATTTCTCTTTACTAATATTCTTTAAATAATATTTCTAGTATTCTGGATTTTTCTTGAAATTTTTCAAATTAAATTCCTATTTTTTCCTTATTTCCATAATAGCAAAATTACTTAAATAAATAATTTTCACAAAATAAGACATAAACAAAATTCTAGATTTTTTGGAAATTTTTGCAAAATTTTTTCTATTTTGTTTTTATTTGTCTTCTTTTCTTTTTTTTCCTTTCCTTTTCTTTATTTTTTTCCTGATGGGCACGTTTAGGCTACGCACCTTCTTTCTACTCGTGGGCGCGTATAGCCACGCGCTAGACTGGTTCGTCTTCTCCGATAACTGCTTCGTTGTCGGCAATGCTGCTGCACTTCAAAGCTTTGAAACGAGCTTCTCTTCCCCCTAAACTCGACCCCCTGATGTCGAATATGGCCTCAGAAATAAAAGAAAAAACAATTAAAAGTACCTCGATTTTCTTGATGAAGCCTCGGCTCCGACAGTTTGTGAGATTTTTCGCTAAGGCTTAATTCTCTTTCTCTACTACTCCTTTGGCCACCAAACGCTCCATAAACCTTGCCCATGATGCAAAGACCAAAACCCCACTCACAAATCTCTCAAACGCTGCCCCAAACGCCCGATCTATGAAGTAAAATTTTCGGATGAAAGGGGCTGCTCGATCGCGACTATTTATAGCTGAAACTCGCCGCGAGTTGTCCCATCACGAGCGCCACACGTCCTAGAAGGCCACTCTAACAACCATTTCTTCATTAATGCCCCCCTCTCATCTGTACCTAGTTGCAGGCGCGGCTAGAGCATTGCCACACGCCTGCTCCGATTTTTTGCTGATTTTCTTGATTTTTTTTAATATACATATATACATACATATACGAGGCAGTATTATTTGCAAGAAAGGCCCAATTTAATACATAATATCTATATAATTTTTGGTATTTTAACTATGATTAAACTATATGCTTTATGCAATAAATTTAATTACAATATAAATATATTTCATCCTATTAAATTTACCGATAAATACTAAAATTTTACAAATTTCTCTATGGTCCAAAATTTCGATTATTATTTACGATGTCTTAGGCTATTACACTACTGGAGAAAACCTTAGGGTAAAAAAAATTGGGGATTTAGGGAAGGAGGCGAGGGCATCTCTCGCCCACATTTTTTGTTTTTTTTATTTTTTTGAAATATTTATTTGTTAAATAAATATAAAATAATTTATGAAATAATATTATTAATTATTTAATTAATAAAAATAAAATAATGTATGATTATGATAACTAATAAAATAATAATCTAAAATATGGTAATAAAATAATTTAAATTATTGCATCAAACTAATATTTATTTAAAAATATAATTATATTATAAATCTAATAATTATAATAAATAAGTTTGATATATTATAAATATAAAATTAATTTTCATTTTTAATTTTTTGGTATTTAAAAAAATATTAAATAAAAATATCACAAAAATAATTTAATGCATAAAAAATAAAAAATATAAGAAAAATAAGATTAAGGACCAAAAATGTTTAATGAAAAATAATTTGTATGTGTTTAATATCGATTCAAAATATATGAAAAAAATATGAACTTTAGTTTTCAAATCCTGAACAAACTGATTACACCACAAGTCTAAAACTTAAAAACATATGTGAAACAATATTCTTATTAAGAAATTAAAATGTAAATTGTACAAATGCAAAAATATGAAAGTGTTAGTCTTACTTACAATTTATTGAAGGAATAGTAATGCAAATTTTACAAAATGCATTTATTGAATGAATAGTTTTATGTAGGAGAATGTCTCGATTAAGATGCAAGAGAGTGTCTCTTGGTGTCTTCAAGAGGCTTGTAAAGAGAAAAAAAAGTTTAGGGCGCGAATGAGATCACCTGCAAACTTTTTGATACATAAGTCAATTTTGTGTTCGAAGTGAAATTATAGTTTCACTAAAATTATGAGCATATCTTAGCTTAATGAAAAGTTCTCCTATTTATAAAAAAAAAAAAAAAACTGACAAGGTAACCCCTAGACTCCTTTCTATTATAACCCCTTAATATTGATAAACATTTTTGTGATTTCTAAAATTTAAAATAATAAAAATTTTAACAATATTATAATTTTTAAACTTTTTATTCATTTTTCAAATTTAGTGTTTGTTTACATTTTGTACATATTTAACAAATATTACCAATAGTTAATTATCATACATTTAATATATTTTATATTTTATGCACATAAAATATATTAATTGATATATTTAGAATTTAACAATATTATTATGTTTTTTAAAATTAATATATTTATTTAAATTAAAAATTTTAAATTCTACAAATTAATTTTTTTATATTCATCTCATGTTTAAATGTATATTTAATTTTAAATTTATTTTAATTTTTTTATATTTATATGTTAATATATTTATTTTTTTTTATAAATTTTAAATATTTATATATTTAAATATCCATCCAAGTTTAAATATTTATAAATTAATTGATGGATTATCCAAATCCGTCGCTAAAATTATTTATTTATTTTTTAAATTTAGCGACGGATGCTAATTAGAAAATTTATTTTTAATTTTTTAAAAATAGCGACGAAAATTTATTTCGTAGCTAAATTTAGTGACGGAAATAATAATCCGTCGCTAAATTTAAAATAAATAAATTAATTAATTTTAATATTTATTTTAAAAAATAAAAAAATAATTTTAGCGACGGATTTGGAGAATCTGTCACTGATTTAGTGACGAAATATTAAATCTATCATTAAAATTATAGACGAAAAAATATCCGTTGCTAATTTTTAGAAAAGAATTATGTAATTAGTCGCTAAAAATAGCAACGGAAACCATATTCCATCACTAAATACATAAAAAAAAATTTATTTTTTTAAATTTTTAATTTTTTAGTGATAAACAATTTTTGGCACTAAAATTAGCAACGGATTTAATATTCCATCGCCAAATCAGCAACGAAATGAAATTTTCGTTGCTAATTTTTTAAAACTTTTTGGTTTTTAATTTTTTATTACTATAGCCACGAAATATTGTTTCGTCACTAATTTGCATCGTTAATCCATCGTTGATCTGTCGCTAATTTTACGAAAATTTTTTCCCTTTTGTGACAGAAATTTTCGTCGCTAAAAATCCGTCTCTAAAACTCAAATTTCTTGTAGTGTATAGGGGTGAGTCCTAAAACTCAGTAAGAATAATATATAAAATAATAAATTATAATTCATAACAAATATAGAAAAATATAGAATGAATCATACATGTAAGCCTACCCATCTCATCCATCACGAATTCTTGGTAATTCCATATGATTTTTCCTGGGACCCTAACATAGGCTTTGTTCGGTCAAAAATTCATAACCTCATGCCTAAACACTCATTTGTCATCATATACAAGTCATGACAGTATAATTTACATAAAAAACATATTAACTCTTGCAGAATTTGTTTATCATAGCTTGATAGCCCTCTTTTGAAATATTTCTTCACAACATTGAAATCACTAATTATTACTCCTCAAAATTCCTCTTAAAAAAATTAAACATAATAAACCAAAAGAAAATATTACTAAAATTGATTTCCATCTAATTTAAGGTGTTTTGCACTTACTTTGCTACTTAAGCTCACATTACCTATTCCTTCTTCCAATCTCTCTCTCAAACTTAATTTCTCCAATCTCCCCCTCACGCTGCCAATCTTCTTATTTATAGGGAATTTGATTCAAGGTGGTATAGATATAATAATCTCTACTCAAGTTTCATCATTGCCCACCTATTCTTCTTTATTTACTTAATTTGCCCATTTATTCATCTTTTGATTAATTATTCTGCCCACTTTGTCCTTTCTTCAACCCAAGTTCTGGCGAACAACCTAACTCCTCTCGTTGCGTGGTCACGCCCCACATGGCCCCTCATGTCGCGCCCGTGTCCGTATGGCCACGCACAACCGCTTTCTTGGCCTCACGCGTGTATGCCTCCAAAAATAATTCTAGCGCGCGTCTCTCCTGGACTCGAACCCAGAGCCGTTTGTTCATTCGCACGTGCGTGGCTGCCTGACCTGCCTACACCTTCACTATTGTATTTGCACCAACTAATTACACTTAAACCCTAAAAATTTTACAAACTTACACTCACTTCCCCATTCAAGAACACAATAATTATAATTTCTCCCATTAAAATTCTTAAATCCATAAATAACCAGTAAATTATAAACAAATTATTTTAAATATAAAAATTAATTATTTCCCCAGATACCAGAATGTTACACTTTATCACTTTTACATTATAATTTTTTTTTTGTCAGATAGCAATATTAGTTATAGTAAAAGTAAAATAGTGTGGGACACAAATTACTTATTGTGGTTGACATGCGAAAGCCTAAATGAATGGCATGTATTCATTATTAATTGCTAAATTGCATGGTTAGGGAATTTTATTATAATTATCTGCATCTTTTTTTTTGTTTACACCTTTTTGAGCCGAGGTTAGTTACAGCTAATTTTCATTCTTTTCTTTTTTTTTTCAAATTGAGTAACTCATTTTTTTATTCTTACGTTTTAAAGCTTTTATCAGTTTCGACTGTTTTATTACAATTGGAACTTAATTATGTAAAACTCAGACTACTTGACACGTAAAAGTCTAGATGTATAACATGTATTGGTTGTCAGCGACTAAACTCGGATTACTTGACACGTAAAAGTCTACATGTATAACATGCATTGGTTTTCAACGGCAAAACTCAGACTAATTGACACATAAATGTCTAAATGTATGACATGCATTGGTTGGCATTGGCTATATATCTATTGCCTCACAAGACAAACTTCACCGTTTCTTTGCTTTTATTGCCTTATCGATTGCTTTTTCTACTTTTGGGTGTTCGAAGAACATGCTCTCTTGGAGTTGCACATTTACATCGGAAGCGACATGATGAAGCAATCAGAAAGTAGAAATCTCCATACAAATCAAAGCAAAAAAATGTACTTCTCATTTTTCTTTTTTATTAACACTTGATAAGGTTAATTCATAATCACTGTATTGTGCATGATATCTTTATGTACTTCTCTTTGCAGAGAATATAGACTATTAGAGAATGAGGAGTCTCGCACACAGGGGACTAGAAAATGGATTAAAAAGCATCGTGTTTCATCCCTTGGCACACCTGCCTACTCTTACATCTTGTTAAGATCTCACTCGCAATGTCATTGGCCTCACCAACGCAATTTGTTGATCAATTGGTGTAGGATCACCCATGCATGGTTGGGGGATAAAATTAACGACCCCAGATGAAGAATCAGGTAATATTTTCGAACACTTATGCTACTAATTAAGCCTTATTAGTTTCCCCCCCCCCCCCCCTTTTTTAAAATTATTTAGTTTATGGGATTGCAAAAGAGAAAGGCTTCCTGTTTCTGCAGAATGCACAAAATTCATTCAACAAAATTTTAGCTCTGCCTGGTTTTAGTAGAAAAAATCTTGAATTCTGAATTAGTCCACAAACTCTTGTTCATATATTGTTACGGTGTCTTACAGGTGCCTTGCCGACTATAGTCGGGAGGCTAGAATTGACCAAACAAGTGGAGGAGAACAATTTATACCTGGGGACTTGTGGTAATAATTGTTCTGGATGCTATATTTGCTTAATTTTTGTTTATCTAGATAAACTTCATTCTGCACTCTTAAAATTTGATGTAAATACAAATAGTATTCCTTACTTCTCGTAATCTTTTATATACTGTTCAAGAATATTATGTGACGATAGTTTATTCTAATTGCCTTATTTGTTATTCATTTCAGCCGTTGCTATAAAGATTGGGCGGGTTGCTGATCTTGTGGTTTAATTAACCACCAAATATTTATGCAATAAATATATGTGAATGTGATCATCAATGTACGTAAAGATTATTTTCTGGCAGTATTGGGTTAATACAATTAAGATTGTTTAATGGGTTAAACCATTCATTCTGATAAAGTACTGTAAAAGGGAAAATTCGGTATCTGTGGTAGTTTGCAGATTCTTTTGTAATTAATACTTTTATCCATGAAAATGTAAATAGAATGTGTATGCTTTTACCCTTTTTCTCTTTTACTATACAAATGGTGCTTTATACACTTGATTGTTTGATCAACGACAAGTTAATTGAAGTTATCTCTCAATGTATGGCATGGGTCAAAGGTGTTGAATCACCTGTGATTTGGGAAATAAACTATTTGATTATAAGAATTAAAGGCTCATAAAATTTTTTAGAGTCTGACAACTTAATTTTTTTTCTCTTAGGAAGTAAAATTTATTGATAACTTAATTCTACAACCTTATTAATTGCTATATTGGTAAGAGATCCTCAATCCATCCTTATTAATTTGAGTACCGTTTGAAACAAACTTATTATAACCCTGAATTGCATAAGAAACACTTTTGAAATTCTTTTTTTAAGAGAAAAATTAATCTCTTTGGCATGTATGATTGTTTGATTCTCCTCTATATGTTTATAACCTTTTACTAATTTATGTTGATTCAACAAATTTGTGTTGAGTTTAATTCCTCCCCATTTCTTCTATTTTTCTCTTCTTCATCATGGAATACGAGGATTTTACTTTATTAATAACCAATAATGGGAATTAATGGCAATAATAATAATATTTTATGAATAACAAAGGAGATATATGAGCTCAGGCACCACCGCAATGGGCATCGCCAACTCTTAGCCATTGATGAACCAGAATTGGAGGGAAGATGGTGCCAGAGAAGATAAGGCTCGGCTTCATTAGGGGCAGAGCAGCAAGCGAGGGTGCATTTACATGAGGAAACAACCTTGATTTTCTTGCCAGCTTAACTTAGAGCCGACCCAGTAGAGTTGGGGCTTTAGGAAAAAGGATTTGTTGAGGCCTTTGAGTATTAATTTTTTTATAAAAAAATAAATAATATTTTTACACAAATATTTTATTATTTTATTAAATAAAAAATTAAAATTTAATCAACTACAAAATATAATAATCTCTTAATGATAATAAATTTTCAACTAAAATATAATATCTGAGACATAAGCAAAAAAAGTGAAACAACTTACAATTATAAACAAAGAAAAAGAAAACTAATTTTTTTTAAAACTCTAAGGTCAGTGCGAGCAAAAACTATACATTCATGATTTTCTTATAAAAAGAAACAAAACAAAACATTAAACTGATAGCATTAAAAAGATAAAATTCACCAATAATGAGCAACTTTTCATTCCATAAATATGTGAGTTTTATAAGATATTGAGATTTGGGAACACCATAACAACGGTTAAAAATTGAAAAATGGTGAAGGGAAGTTAAAAAAAAAATTATAATGTTTTGTATTTAATTTTTTAATAAAATATTAATTATTAAAAAAATAAAAAATATATATACATAAATATTACAAATTTTTAAAATTTGGGGCCTTGTAATTTTGGGGGCCTAATGCCATGGCATACATGACTTAAGGGTTGGGCCGACCCTAGCTTAAGTGGCTTGACGATCAGGGTAGGTTATCAAAGGGCTATGGGAGTTCAGCACTAATCCGAGTAGCAAACAAATGCTTATGATATAGAGTGGATATGTTATCTACTGAGATAATGTTTGTTAATCAAGATATAGATTGAGAAAACTAAGATATGGAAAGTATTTCAGAGTTTTGTCATTTTTAATGTATTTATTAAATTTATCTGGTGATCTTTGGAAAAAAAATTACATGATTTTTTATCTGAGTTTTTTCAGATATACTTATCTTGTTTTCTCTCCCCTCTCCCCTCAAAATAAGTATATATTGGTCCTTATAGATAAGAAAAAATGACGTTTATATTCTCTAGTGCATTCCAAAAAATTTAACTGATAAAAAAAATCTTCGAATGCTTTCAAACCTTATCTTGACCATTCCATATATTTTTTCAAAAAATATTTCAACTTTATTTTGATACAACTTTATCTTATTCATTTTAAGAAATGCTACCTAAATGAATAACTATGATATTTTCCTTCCAAATTATTTGGTTGTCGCAAGAGTTAAACCATTCATTCTGGCAAAATTAATGTTCCAAAATCTGATAACATTTGTATTGTGTATAGATTCAAACATCTATAACTATTAACTAAATTTTTAGAAATCAAAGAAAGGCCTCCAATTTTAATTAAGATAGTTATATTATGTATTTAACAAAAAGAAACAATAATAATAAAAATAAAAGATAAGCTTTCTTTCATGAATTAGTTTTAATAATTTGTACAACTAATATTAATATTTCATGGGTTTTAAAAATCATCAAAATATATACTTAATACATTGAAAAGTTATAAATTTTAGAATATATAGAAATATATATTTTCCTAATTTTTTTTCTATAGATGAAATATATATTTTATTGTTTGCTAGGTGAAAAAGTAGTTGTTACTGATTGTTTTATGGAAAATGATTTCTTCCTTGTCAGCTGAACCACACATTCATGAGTTAGTTATTTTTTGAATTTACTTTAACTATAATTATATATAATTAATCATATTTTTGTACATAAATGTTGTGACACATTATATAGAGAAAATGAGAAAAGTAAATACATTATGAACATTCTGTAAATGCCTAAATGTAGGACATGCAATCATTATCAATTGTGAAAATGTATAGTTACGAAATTTTATTAAAATATTCTCCATCTCTTATTTTTTTCACGACTTTTTGAGCCTGAGCTGCATGTAGTTAATTTTCTTATTTTTATTTTTCCAATTGAGGAGCTCTTTTTATTACTATTATTATAATGATACGTAAAAAGCTAAATGTATGGCATGCATTTATTATCAATTGTCAAAATGCATCGTTAGGGAATTTTATTAAAATCTTCTCCTAGTCCTATTTTTTCAGACCTTTTCGAGCCTGAGTTGCATGCAACTAATTTTCATTCTTATTTTGTTTTTCTAGATTGAGTAGCTTATTTTACTACTCTTCCATCATAATTTTTTTTTGTCAATTGGCACCTATTTATCACGTGTGGGACTCAAATTACTTATTGGTGTTGACATGTCAAAGCCTAAATGGAGCTCTTATTTTATTAAAATGTATTGTTTGGAAATTCTATTAAAACTAATCTTCTCCATGTTGTATTTTTTCATGCCCTTTTGAGCCTAGGTTACATACAGTTAATTTTTATTCTTATTTTATTTTTCTAAATTGAGTAACTTATTTTATTACTCTTATGTCATAATTTTTTTTGATAATTAGCACTATTTGCTACAGTAGAAATAAAATCATATAGGACTCAAATGACTCATTATAGTTGACATGTAGAAGCGCAAAAATATGATATGTACTTATTATCAATTGCTAAAATGCATCAGTAGAAACTTTTATTAAAATTCATTCAATGTCTTAGTTTTTCACATCTTTTTGAGCCTGGTTTCATACAACTAATTTTTTTTATTATTTTATTTTTTTAAATAGAGTAACTCACTTTGACACTCTTATGCTATAAATTTTTTTGTCAACAATATTAGTCACAATAGAAGTAAAACATTGTGCAACTCAAATTACTTATTGCGGTTGACACGCAAAAGCCTAAATGAATGACACTTATTCATTATCAATTGCTAAAATGCATGGTTAGAAAATTTTATTAAATTTTTTTGCATCTTCTCTTTTTTCACACATTTTTGAGCCAAGGTTGGATACAACTAATTTTCGTTCTTATTTTTTTTTCTCAAATTGAGTAACTCATTTTTTATTCTTACGTTTTAAAATTTTTGTCAATTTCGACAATTTTATTACAGCTAGAGCTTAATTGTGCAAAACTCGAACTATTTGACACGTAAAAGTCTACATGTATAACATGCATTGGTTTCTAACGGCAAAACTCAGACTAATTGACACGTAAAAGTCTAAACGTATGACATGCATTGGTTGACAGTGACTATATATCTATTGCCTCACGAGACAAACTTCACCGCTTCTTTGCTTTTATCACCTTATCGATTGCTTTTCCTACTTTTGGGTGTTCAGAGAACATGCTCTCTAGGAGTTGCACATCTACATCGGAAGTGGAGCGATCAGAAAGTAGAAATATTCCTATAGATCAAAGCAACAAAAGGTACATCTCATTTTTTTTTATTAAATATAGACGAAATAAGTTTTAAACACTTGACAAGGTTAATTCATGACCACTGTATTGTGCATAATATCTTTATGTATTTTTCTTTATAGAGAATATAGATTGCCAGAGAATGAGGAGTCTCATGCACAGTGGATTAGAAAATGGATTAAGAAGCATCCTGTTTTATCCCTTGGCACACTTGCTTGCTTTTACATCTTGTTAAGATCTCACTTGCAATGTCATTGGCCTCACCAACTCAATTCGTTGATCAATTGGTGTAGGATCACCCATGCATTTGCATGGTTGGGGATCGAATTAATGACCCCAGGTGAAGGTAATATATTTCCAAACTCTTATGCTACTAATTAAATCTTTTTAGTTTTTTCCCCATTGTTTTTCAACTATTTAGTTTATGGGATTGCAAAAGAGAAAGACCCCACGTTTCTGCAGAATGCACAAAATTCAATCAACAAAATTTTGTCTCTGCCTAGTTTTAGTAGAAAAAATCTTGAATTCTGAATTAGTAGATAAACTCTTGTTCATATACTTTTATGGTGTCTTACAGGTGCCTTGCCAACTATAGTTGGGAGGCTAGAATCAGTCAGATAAGCGGAAGAAAACAATTTATACCTGGGGACTTGCGGTAATAATTGTTATGGTTGCTATATATTGCTTAGTTTTTGTTTAATTAGATAAACTTCGTTCTGCACTCTTAAAATTTGATGTAAATACAAATAGTATTCCTCACTTCTCGTAATCTTTTATATAATGTTCAAGAATATTATGTGACGACAGGTTTTTCTAATTGCTTTATTTGTTATTCATTTCAGCCGTTTCTTTAAAGATTGGGTGGGTTGTTGATCTTGCGGTTTAATTAACCACCATTTATGCAATAAATATATGTGAATGTGATCATCAATGTAAAGATTATTGTCTGGCAAGTATTGGGTTAATGCAATTAAGATTGTTTAATGGGTTAAGCCATTCATTCTGATATACTGTAAAATGGGAAATTCAGTATCTGTGGTAGTTTGGTAATTAATCCTTTTATCCATGAAAATGTAAATAGAATGTGTATACTTTTATCCTTTTTCTCTTTTACTATACAAATGGTGGTTTGTAAACTTGATTGTTTGATTTACGACAAGTTAATTGATGCTATCCCTCATTGTGTGGCATGCGTCAGAAGTGTTGAATCACATTTGATTTGGGAAATAAAGTATCTAATTATAAGAATTAAACACTTGTAAAATTGTTTAGAATCTGACAACTTAATTTTTTTTTTCTTTTAGGAAGTAAAATTTATTGATAACTTATCGTTACAACTTTGTTAATTGCTATATTGGTTAGAGATCCTAAATCCATCCTTATTAATTTGAGCATCATTTGACGCAAACTTATTATAACTCTGAATTGCATAAGAAACACTTTTGAAATTCTTTTTTAAGAGAAAAATTAATCTTTTTGGCATATATGATTGTTTGATTCTCCTCTATATGTTTATAACCTTTTACTATTTTACGTTGATTCAATAAATTTGTGTTGAGTTTAGTTCCTCCCCATTTTTTCTATTTTCTTATTTTTTTCTCTTCTTTGTCATCAAATACAAGGATCTTACTTTATTAATAACCAATAATGGAAATTAATGGGAAAAATAATAATATTTTATCAATAACAGAGGAGTTATATGAGCTCGGGCACCACCACAATGGGAGTCGCCAACTCTTAGCCATTGATGAACTAGGATTGGGGAGAAGATGGTGCCAGATGAGAGAAGCCTTGACTTCATCAGGGGCAAAGCAACAAGTGAAGGTGCATCTGCATGGGGAAACAACCCTGATTTTCTTGCCAACTTAAGTGGTTTGACGATCAGGTAGGTTATCAAAGTGCTAGGGGACTTCAGCACTAATTCGAGTAGCAAATGGATGCTTCTGATATAGAGTGAATAGCTAATCTATTGAGTTAGCGTTTGTTAATCAATATATAAATCGAAAAAAATAGAATATGAAAAGTATTCCACACTTTTGTCATTTCCAAAATGTGTTTGTAAAACTTATCTAATGACTTTTGAAAAAACAATCATGTGATTTCTTATCTAGATTTTTTCAAATATACTTACCTCTTTTCCCTCCCCTCAAGATAAACATATCTTGGTCCTTATTAATAAGAAAAAATGGTGTTTGTGCTTTGTAATGCATTCAAAAAAATTTAATAAACAATTTGATAAAAATCTTATAATATTTTTTAGGTTTATCTTGACCATTTCATATATTGGCCCAGAAAACATTCAAATTTTATCTTGATACAACCTTATTTTACTCATTTAACAAATGCCACCTGAATGAATAACTATGATATTTTCTTTCCAAATTATTTGATTGTTATAAGAGTTAAACCATTCATTCTGGTAAAATTAATATTGCAAAATCTAATAGCATCTTTACTGTTTATGGCTTCAAACTTCTATAACTACTAACTAAATTTTTAGACAACAAAGAAAGGTCTCTAGATTTTAATTAAAATAGTTATATTACATAGTTAACAAAAGGAGATGATGATGACTGATAAGTGTCCTTTATACACTTATTTTGGTCTATAAACTTAGCATTTATACATTCAATGAGCATGATTTCTACTTGATTTGGTTCTATATGTGGTTATGTAGGTGTGAAACATGTGTTGAAGACAATTGAAGCAAAAAGTGACGATGTCGTCGCATTTTTGGAACTAAAATGGCATTAAAGGAAAGATCAAAGGTTCACTCGAGGTTGAGGTTGATGAGATCGCAAGACATCAAAAGGAAGATGTCAATGGTGAAGTATTGGAAATCAAGGAGAAATGGCTCACGGTGCTATCGCGCGAAGCATTGCGGGATAGGGTCGTGGTAAGAATTTCTTTCTGTGGCTCACGACCTTTTTGCGGAAAGCATTCCGTGGTAAGGCCGTGGTTGGAAAATTATTCTGTGGCTCACAGCCCTACTGCGACAAGCATTCTGTGGTAAGGCTGCAGTAAGGCTCAAAGTTTCGCGAAAAGGCCGTTTTAAGCTCGTTTTCTTTCAAATAAAGTGGAGATGGGCTCTTTCAAGGGGCACGACTTTAAAGACCTAAAAAGCACTATATAAAGACATCATCTTAGAAGATTTGAGAGCTTTTTGGAGAGGGAGAAGATGGCAAGTCGAGGAAGAAGAAGGAGATTTTCTTGAAGATTTTTAGTTTTTGTTGTATTTTTCTATTCTTTCTTCTCTCCAACATCATGAACTCCGTTTTTATTATTCTTTTATTGGTTGAAACTATGTTAGGCTAAGTACCTTGCGACTAGGGTGATTGATGAAACTTAGTTCAATAATGGTTTAATTAAAAGTATTTGGGTTTTATCATATTCTTATCTTTCAGGTTGATCATTTGTTATGCACTAATTCCGTTTTGATGCTTGGCCGTCATTAGAACGTGTTTGTGATTTATATTGCTTTCGAGAGTTTCAATATAAATTAGCACTTGGTAATAAATGACATAAGGTTCGATAATAGGTAGAGATACCGTTATGCCTTGTGAAATCTTATTTAGATGATCATTGTGGATAAATGCATGTTAGTATATTTGTGGATTAATTAGAGATAATTATTCTCATATGCAAACATAGATTCTATTGACCATCGAGTGAAGCTTTTGATTAACTTAGGATCATCGATTTTCAGCTCAAAGCAATAATTATAAAACCTGATCACTGGAAGATTGAACCAATTGAAGAACTACAGTGGGTTCATGAACCCTAGTGCATTAGATTTCAGCATTCAAAAACCTAAAGAATTATTTTGCGTTTTCCATTTAGTGAGTTAGTTTTAGTTAATATAAAACTTACAGTGAGTATTCTTTTAATTGTGTGTGGCTTATTAAAGTTAATAGTGGTTAAAGTAGAGATCAAAAGCTAATCCTCTTGGGAACGATACTTTATTCATCATTATATTACTTGTTACGATTTCATTCACTTGAGGGAAATTAAGAATATGCAAACAATGACGATGACAATAACAACAACAACAACAATAATAATAATAATTGTAAGGGCCCACCCCTGAAAGTCCCATAAACACAGGATTTTCGAGAGAAAGCTCTCACGAAAATGGTTACAGATGCAAAATTAAACAAAACATCTCAAAAGAGCTTTTCATTTATATACGCAAGAGAAGCAAAAGTCATATAGTATGCATTTCTAATGACAACATTAGGGTCCACATGCCCATATATTTCACAAGAACACCATGCCTAGTATAGCAAGACAATAATCTTCCTAGACTCAAAAGAAGACAAAATGCCTAAGAATCTTCCAGTTAGGGTGCCTCTGTACCAGAGCCGGCCTTGGCCTAGGGCTCCAGCCCAGGGCCCACAATTGAGGGGGCCCAAATTTTTTTTAAGGTATATGTATATGTGTATAAAAAATTAAAAAAAAAATTAACAAAAGAAACCTTGTCAAAAGAAAATTTCATTACTATTTTTATTTTGTAGATACATATGATGATTGTTTTTACTTCGATTAATTATGGAGGATGAAAGTAGAGGTGTCAACGGTTCGGATTGGTCCGATTCTATAAGAATCCAGTAATCGAACAATTTTTAACGGTTTTAAAAAAATAAGAACCGTAATCGAACCATTACTATATAAAACCAAAGCATGACCAATCTGTCACACTGAATCAGTTTCAGTTCGGATTCGATTCTATCCACTTAACATTTAGCTTCTAAACATTTTCGCAAAATATGAAATTACAAACAAATTTATTAATTAAAATAAACCCATAACTTCATTAATACTTCAAGTCTTAAAGTAAAAGTAGAACAAAATAATTCATAAACTATTTCATCAAATGAGATTACATCCATTTATTATAGCAATAGCGCATAAAAGTCTAGAAATAAAAAAGTTCATGAATCTCGCTAGTTTCCTAAGAAGTGATATTATTTATGCATATGTATATATATACCAAAAAATTATAATATATATAAGTATAATTTCGATTCTGATTCGGTTCGAACTATGGTTTGAAAAAAAAAATCAGTAACCAAACCAAATATATCGGTTCTTAATTTTTTAGAATAGAACCTAACCATTGAACCATAGAACCAATCCAAAAGGAAAGGTTCGGTCCGATTTGGTCCGGTCCACCGACTTTCGAATATTTTTTGACACCCCTAAATGAAAGGAAGATTGATCAAATTAAGAAATGCTTACGAAGATTCGAGAGAAAGCATGTAGACTCAAATATGTAGTTTTTATTTTTTAATACAATGCTTACAATGCAGGGTACTCTTTTTCTTTGTTTAGGGTTTTGTCCCATTCAGTTTTCCCCAAACAAAGTTTTAATGAGGCTCCAAATTATTCTTCCTTATCTTTTGTAAATTCTTATAATTTTCATATAATTAATAATTTTTATTTTTTTATTTAATTTATGTAAAGGGCACACTTAAAAAAAATTAGCCTAGGCCCTAAAACACCTAGGACCGGCTCTGCTCTGTACATGACATCTATCAAAAGGAAAGCTAAGCTTGGACCCACCTTCGACTGCCTTTCCACGCTTACCTAGAATGATGTAAAGCAAGAATGAGTCATAAGACTCTGCAAGTATATAGAAAGGAAAGGATAACTGGGCTGATAGTTGACTCGCCCATAAACATTCCCACACATGAGTATGTATCGCATATCAAGCCATGCCATGTACCATAATGCTAAGTCATAATTGAAAATGCATAAATGCACGTATATGGTCCTTGGTGCCCACATAAGAGATCACAATCAATAGCTCCCAAGGCCTCATATACAAACCTGTTAGCAGCCATGACAAGCTACCACAACAGAACCATGAACACCACCACATTAAAGATCTCGGCTGTTGTGGGACTCGAACCCCCCCAGTCTTATGCATCACAATCATAAGCTGAAGCTCCATCGGGGCGGTACTCCCGACACCCGGAATAATAGAACTCATGAGCCAATGCTTCTCCCGTCTCCAAAACATATGTACATCTCAAGGATTAGACCACTGCGCGCAAAGGATCCATGCAATACAACATATAAAGAAATGTAATGGCTTATGCAGCATAAACGTGATGTCAAGGCCCCCATAAGCCAATCATCGGGCCATGCTACGCCCACATAAGAACTCACACATACGAATGCTTTATGCGTCTATACACATCTACAATACACAGGTCAGTACTCACAAGCCAACCATGTCATGCTAATGCTCATGTCTCCACTGAATTCAAAACATGATCCCAGATGTATGCAACCCATAACCCAATGTCCCAATGCATCACCATGCAATGTGTAATAGCAAATAAATTAAAATACAATGCCACCCCAAATAGCAACCATCTGGAACCTATCCCACAAGGGTACGACATTATTCCCCAAAGAAACGTAGGGAGATCAAGCCCTACTCAGCCATTAAAAGCAAGACACGTCAAGAAATGCCAAATAAGACCCTCACAACCAACTAGAGAACCATAGTTAGAAGCATCACCTCTTAACCCCTCAATACTTCACATCATACCCCAAAGAAATATATTTATTCCATAAAACTGGGGTAAGACAAGTCTCCCATAGCAGAAGAATTCTAGTATCTAGATTGAATTTAATAAGGCTGTTATGGACTCAACTCATACCCAAATTACTCAATTAGTTTATCAAAACCAAGTCTATGAAATCTATACTATGGCACAAAAGATGGACTTCAATTTGGATATCACCACAAATAGTTGTGCCCCAAGCATCAAAACATTATTAGATTGGAACTGAAGATTTAGATTCCTAGCTACTAGTTCTTAGGGCTCCAACTCATCTAATTTTTGTCCAAATACCCCCAAAATTATATACTAAATTGAATCTTATCAAGTCTAGTTTACACAAATTCAAACGGTTTGTCAATCGAATATCTACACAAAAAGTTATGGCCGAAATACTATAAGGTACACATTGTAGAGTCGACTTACGGATAGTCGACTGGACTGAGAGCTAATCTTTCGAAACTCACTAAATAGTCAACTATTGACCACTAATAGTTGAGTAATGAACCCAGAAACGCACAGAACCATCCGGGAACACCCAAAAATCATCCCAAGACCTTTCCAAATCCTTCAATACCTCATCCTAACTCTAAATTCATCCAATCTTTACATGCTATGAAGTAAAACCACCTCAATTCCACAATCCAATTGAAACCAGAGAAAATAAACCAAAGAGGAGGGAGATTTACATTACTTTCTACATACGCACCAACATGACTTTTTCTCCAAAAATTATAAGATTTTCCAAACTTTAACCCTCAACCCAACATCATCAAAGGATAAAGGAGAAAAGGAAGGAATCAAAAACTTGCATCCAACATGGAAGGACATCTAACATGAAAGGACATCCAACATGAAAGGAAAAGAAGAAGAACGAGAAGGAACTTGCCTTATTGGACTTCCTTGAAGATTTTGCTTGAAGAAAACTTGCCACCAAAAACAAACTTACTCTTTTGAAGCTTTAATTTAGAAAGAAAATGGAAGAGAAAGAAAAGAATAAGAAGGAGAAGATACAATCGGGAGAGAGATAGAAAGAGAGATAGGAAGAAGTCAAGAAGAAGAAGAAGAAGAAAGGAGGAATGGGGGAGAGTGGCTTGCCCGCCACTTTTCAACCACCCCCAATCTTTCTCTTTTCGATTTTGCCCCTCTACACAACACACACTCCACTAAAATATCTTACCCCTTTTGGACATTTCCCCCATTTACTTTTATTTTTTCTTCTTATTAAATTTAAAACAATAATTTCACATGGGCTTAAGCCCACACAATAATCTAACCTATACTATTTAGGCCCAATGGGTTTACTTTTCAAGTTGCCCCAATCCATTTTATTCAATTATCAACCTCCATTTTTATTGGGCCTTCCCATACTTGGCCCAAACCCAAATCCATTAGCTCAACTCACATTGAGCCCAAATGGTTTAACTCTTCAACTCACCCACATACACAACTTTGGATATCCATAATTGTTAATTCACTTACAATTTATTTTATTTTTCCCCCCAAAACAACAATAAATATAATGCTCTCATTAATTCTCCCTATAATCCACCCTTAAAATATTTTCCACTCTTTATCTCAATAATACCAAAATTTAATTCACCAAATATAATACCAATTTAAATAAATGCTCTAGACCAACAAACGGGTCATTACAATAATAATAATAATAATAATAATAATAATAATAATAATAATAATAATAATAATAAAAGATAAGCTCTTCCTTATCTTAGATTGAAAATTGATGATCCAATTACAACCAAAAGCCTCTCTCGATGGTCATTTAGTTCTATGCATATATGTAAGATTAACTATCTTTAGTCAACTTTCGAACATATAAACATGCATTCAATCACGACGATCATCCCAAAATGATTTTATAGGGCATAATGGTATCTCTACCTATTATAGGACCCTACGTTATTTGCTACCATGTCTAATTCGTATTAAATCTCTCGAAAGCAATACCAATCACAAATACGTTTCAATGGTGATCAAGCATCAAAACGATATTATGAACATAACAAACAATCAACCTGAATGGATAAAAAAATAGCAAATCGAGTAACTTTAAATCAAACCATTAGAAGTCGAGGTTTCATCCTTCACCCTACCTATAAACACTTAGCAATGCATTCTTACAATCAAAAGAAAAAGAAAAGAGTTGGAATCCATAGCAGAGATTGAGAAAGAAAAGAAAAATACAACCCAAGAGTATAGTCTTCAAGTTGTCTTCCTTCATCTCTTTAATCTTTTGTCGACTCTTTTTCCATCCAAAACTCTCAAATCCCTCAAGAATAAGTCTTTTATATAGTTCTTTTTAGGTTATAAAAGTCGTACATAGGGAAAACTCTAGTTTCCCATTGAATTGGACGGAGACGGGCCAAAATCGGGCTTTGAATTGAAGTTCAGAACCTTACTGCAGTCTTATCGCGGTATGCTTGTTGCGGTAGACTCGTGAACTCCAGAAAATAATTCCTAAAGCGGTCTTACAGCGGTATACATTCCGTTGTAAGACCATGAGCTCTAGAAACTAATTCTTATAGCGGTCCTTCAGTGGTTCCGTTGTAGGCCACTAGATTTCTTCCTTAGCCTCTTTCTTCTTCGCCTTCCATTTTTCGCTCTTGTTCCACTTTCATTTTCTCCATCTCATTTCAAGTTGATAGCTAACCATGCCTTCAAGTTTTATTTCCACTCCTATCATGCACCAAAATTGTTTCTTTTTGTTCCATGTCCGTTTTGAATGTGATGTGTACCTATATTGATAATATTGAGCCCAAAATGAGTAGCAATCATGTTCATTGAATACTTAAATGCTAAATTTGGATAACTAAATAAAAGTGTATTATATACTGATCAGATGCATATAGTTAATTTTTATTCTTATTTTATTTTTATAGGTTGAGCATCGATCTCATTTTATAACTCTTATGTCATAAAAAAAATTCTATTAGCAATATTCGCCACACTAGAAGTAAAATTGTGCAAGACTCAAATTACTTATTATTGTAAATGTCTAAATGATGACATGCAATCATTATCAATTGTGAAAATTTATTGATAGGAAATTTTATTAAAATATTCTCCATCTCCTATTTTTTCATGACTTTTTTAGCCTGGAATGCATGTAGTTAATTTTCTTTCTTATTTTTATTTTTCCAATTGAGTAGCTCATTTTATTACTTTTATATCAAAAAATTGTTGTTGATTAGCAATATTCACCATAGTTGAAGTAAATTCGTATAGGATTCAAATAACTTATTACAGTGACACGTAGAAAGCTAAATGTATATCATGCATTCATTATCAATTGTAAAAATGCATGGTTAGGGAATTTTATTAAAATCTTCTCAGCGTCCTATTTTTCACACCTTTTCAAGCCCGAGTAGCATACAACTAATTTTCATTCTTATTTTGTTTTTCTAGATTGAGTAGCTTATTTTACTACTCTTACATCAATTTTTTTTATTTTTTTTGTCAATTAACACCTATTTGCCACGTGCAGAACACAAATTACTTATTGGAGTTGACACGTAAAAGCCTAAATGGAGCTCTTATTTTATTAAAATGCACTGTTTGGAAATTGTACTAAAATTAATCTTCTCCAATGTCGTATTTTTTCATGCCTTTTTGAGCCGAGGTAACATATACAACTAATTTTTATTCTTATTTTATTTTTCTAAATTGAGTAGCTTATTTTATTAATTACTCTTATGTCATAATTTTTTTTCTAATTAGTACTATTTGCTACAGTAGAAATAAAATCATGTAGACTCAAATGACTCATTATAGTTGACATGTAGAAGCCTAAATATATGATAAGTACTTATTATCAATTGCTAAAATGCATCAATAGCAAATTTTATTAAAATCCATTCAATGTCTTATTTTTTCTCATCTTTTTAAGCCTGGTTACATATACCTAATTTTCATTATTATTTTATTTTTCTAAATGGAGTAACTCACTTTGTCACTCTTATCTTATAAATATTTTTGTCAATTGGCAGTATTAGTCACAGTAGAAGTAAACCAGTATGGGACTTAAATTCTTATTGCGGTTTACACACAAAGGACTAAATGAATGGCATGTATTCATTATCAATTGTTAAAATGCATTGTTAGGGAATTTTATTAAAATTTTCTGCATTTTATATTTTTTCACACCTTTTTGAGCCCAAGTTGGATACAACTAATTTTCATTCTTATTTTATTTTTTCAAATTGAGTACCTCATTTTTTATTCTTACATTTTAAAGCTTTTGTCAATTTCTAACATTTTATTACAACTGGAGCTTAATTATGAAGAACTCGGACTACTTGACATGTAAAACTCTAGATGTATAAGATGCATTGGTTGCCAACGGCTAAACTCGGACTACTTGACACGTAAAAGTCTAGATGTATAACATGCATTGGTTTTCAATGGCAAGACACGAACTAATTGACACGTAAAGGTCTAAATGTATGACATGCATTGGTTGACAGTGGCTATATATTTATTGTCTCACGAGACAAACTTTACCGCTTCTTTGCTTTTATTGCCTTATCGATTGCTTTTCCTACTTTTGGGTGTTCGAAGAACATGCTCTCCAGGAGTTGCACATTTACATTGGAAGTGACATGATGGAGCGATCAAAAAGTAGAAATCTTCTTACAGATCAAAACAACAAAAGGTATGTCTTATTTTTCTTTTTTATTAAATATAGATGAAATAAGTTTTTAACACTTGGCAAGGTTAATTCATGACCACTGTATTGTGCATGATATCTTTATGTACTTTTCTTTATAGAGAATATCGACTGTTAGAAAATGAGGAGTATCGTGCACAAGAGATTAGAAAATTGATTGACAAGCATCATGTTTTATCCCTTGGCATACTTGCCTCCGTTTACATCTTGTTAAGATCTCACTCACAAAGGATCACCCACGCATTTGCATGGTTGGGGATCAAATTAACAACCCCAGATAAAGAAATAGGTAATATTTCCAAACTCTTATGCTACTAATTAATCCTTATTAGTTTTTTTTTCCCTTTTTTTCAATTATTTAGTTTATGGAATTACAAAAGAGAAAGGCTCCACGTTTTCGCAGAGTGCACAAAATTCAGTCAACAAATTTTTGGCTCTATCTGGTTTTAGTAGAAAAAATCTTGAATTCTGAATTAATTGGTAAACAAAGTCTTGTTCATATATTGTTATGGTGTTTTACAGGTGGCTTTCCGAGTATAGTTGGGAAGCTAGAATCGGACAGATAAATAGAAGAAAAGAATTTATTCCTGGGGACTTGTGGTAATAATTGTTATGGATGCTATATATTGCTTAATTTTTGTTGATTTAGATAAACTTCGTTTTGCACTCTTAAAATTTGATGTAAATACAAATAGTATTCCTCACTTCTGGTAATCCTTTATATACTGTTCAAGAATATTATGTCATGACAATTTATTCTTATTGCCTTCTTCGTTATTCATTTCAGCCGTTGCTATAAAGATTGGGCGGGTTGCTGATCTTGCAGTTTAATTAACCAGTAAATATTTATGCAATAAATATATGTGGGTGTGATCATTAATGTAAAGGTTATTGTCCGGTGAGTATTGGGTTAATGCAAGTAAGATGGTTTAATGGGTTAAACCATTCATTCCGATAAAATGCTGTAAAATGGGGAATTCAGTATCTGTGGTAATTTGGAGATTCTTCTGTAATTAATCATTTTATCCATGAAAATGTAAATAGAATGTGTATACTTCTCTTTTACTATACAAGTGGTGGTTTGTACACTTGATTGTTTGATTAAAAACAAGTTAATTGAGAAGCCTCAAGCCAACGACAAAACCATATATATACAAATTTGTAACGACCTGTTAGTGGGTCTAGGTGTTACGGGTATTTTAGTTTGCACATTAGAGTTGTTGCCTTTATTAATAAATTGTTAAAAATATTATATGAGTTGGTAATGGGGTAAATTAATGAAAATAATATTTGGTGTGAAAAAGTCTCAAAGTTGTGGGCTAAATGGGTTTAGGCCTTATTTGAATTAGACCATTGATAAATAATTAAATCTTAAGTGTAAATGAATTGGGTTGAACCCAAATTTCAAGAAAAGTCCATTGGGCCTTAGTTGGATTGGGCCATGTATTTTGACTTGGGCTTGGGCTATATATTTTGACTTGAGCTTGGGCCATGGGCATAGAGAATGGTATCTTAATTAAAAAGAAAAAAAAATTAAGAGAATGGTAAAATGACCAAAATGGGTAAGAGATATGTGAATTGTGTGTGTTAGTATGAGGGGCAAATTAGAGAAAATTAAAAGGGAGATGGATTGAAAGGAGTTGGGAGACAGGTCTCCCACATTTTTTCCCTGCTTTTCTTCTTCTCCCTCTCCCGATTGTCTCTTCTTCCTCCATTGTTCTTCTTCATTAGAGCTTCAAGTGAAGAATTTTCAATTTGAAGAGTGTCTTCATCTCTTTGGATTTTGCAACCATCTAAGGCAAGTTCCCTTCCTTCTTATTTCATACGCAAGATCTTCTTCTTCTTCTTCTCCTTATGATTGTGTAAGTTTTTCTTCTCTTGTTTATTTTTTAATGTAAGTTCTTCAACCTTGTTTCCATCTTAGAAGGCTTGTTTCCTTCATTTTTAAGTTGTTGCTCTTAAATTTTTATTCTCGGATTCACTGACCATGTTATGTTCTTTGGTCTATAACTCCTTGTGTTTATATCCAAATTGAGATCCGTTTGTTGCGTTGTAAACTAGACATCTTAAGATTCATTTTAGACACAAGAATCGAATTTTTTGACTAAGATTTGATCATGTTATAGCCTTGTAAATCCCTGCTAAGATCTGGAAATTTTACTGCTTTCGAGTAAACTGACCTTGTTGTACTCTTTAGGGTATAACTCTCTGTGGTCATATCCGATTCAAGATCTGTTTGTTTCTGTGTAAACTAGACTTGATAATATTCATTTGATAAATTTTTTAGATTTTTGGCTGCATTTTTGGGTCTTCAGTAGCCTTGTTAATTCTTGCCCAGAATCTGAAAATTTTCTGCTCTGTTTTTGGATAATCTGTTCTTGGTTCGGTTTTTGGGGTATAATGCTCTGTGGTTATATCCAAATTGTGATCCATTTATTTTTCTATAAACTAGACATCATAGGCTTCGATTCGGTATAAGATTTGAAATTTTTGGTTATGATTTGTACCCATAACAACCTTGTTGAATTCTATGTAGAATTCTGTAAATTACTGTTATAAATTCTGCCTTGTTTCGGTTTTTGTGGAATATCTCATTGTGGTTATTTTCGATTTCAAATCCAGTTGATGTTCCAGAAACTAGACTCATTAGGCTTTGATTTGGTATATCGTTTTTGGTATTTGACCAAATATTGAGCCCGGATTGGATTTTCAAAAATATGCTTGAAATCTGGAAATTTCTGAAATATGTTGATATTCAACTCTTCCTATGTAGTCTATCCCTCCTATGTTTAAAATTATGATTTTTGTATAGTTCTTCCATTTTTTTTGAATTATTCTTGATAACCCTCATTTTTGGATAAAAGGGTTTTATTCTCCTTATTTCAATAAATCTTGCAATATTAATTCGTTTTCTTGATGAACATTGTTAAAATCTAAATAGGGTTTTGTGTCACTCTACATTTCTTAAGGAATGACATTTATTCATTAGGGTCTAGTGTCATGCAAGATTTGGTGTCTCTTGCATGTATAAATTTTGATTCCTTGCGGTTATTATTGGGGTAAAAATATACCGTAATTATTGGTTGGGCATTTCTATAAGTATGAGTAAATAAATGCATTAAAATTTACCATGTGATCATAAGATAGTGCACGCCTTAATTTATGTAATTGTGCATGATAAGCATGATTGAGATTTTTCTTAATAATTGAGAATTGATATGAAATTGGGATATGCATATGTGATGCAAGATTATATTGATTTGTGCATCTATTATTTTTCGCGACGGCTATGTCCGTGGGTGAAAAAGGATATCTTATGAGCGTTTGACGCGGGTGAGGTGGCCATCAACCCGGTAGGCGTGGCTCAAATTATTATTGCTTATTGATGTATTTGCATGATGCATATATATTCATGTATGGGTATCTTGGCCATGGGAGCCTTGGGAATTATGTGGAGGATTCCTTACTATTGGTGCATGTGCATAAGCATGGAAATGACATACATGATATCTATAATAATCATAGTATGGGAAATTGACATAAATAGAAAACTTATGAGTTGTTGTTTACTCTATTTTGATTACCCATGCCTTTGATTCTATATCTCCATTCTTTATAAATATACTTGCTGAGCCTTGTGGCTCACCTTGTTTACTCTCATGTCATTCCAGGTAAGGGTAAAGTAGTGGTTGAGGGCGAGTCCAGTGGGACTAGAGCCCAGGGTTAGTGGCGTACAGAGACCTCCCAATTTAGATGGTCCATGTTAGTGTTTGTGAAGCGAGTATGTGTGAGGAAACTTTTATATTGTGAAAGTTGTAATGCATTTGTATTTCATTTCTATGCAGGCCATGGTGCCAAGATGTTGTAGACCTTTATGTTGGCTTTCGCTGAATTTATCTAAGGATTTTAATGTGGTGTTGTATGTTATTGTTCTGTATCGTCATTGTGATGATCTCCTTTCGGATATCCTATGCTAGCGAGACTATCTGAGAGTGGGCCACTACAAATTAATTCGGCAAACCAACACTAGGAAAAAGATGGTGCCGCCACAGAGAAGCCTTGGTGTGGTTTGCGGCGGCGAAGCTGAGTGAGGGTACTTCTGCTGGGTTAACAATAACCCAGACTTTTGGGCGATTTAAAGCGGCTTCACGATCAGGGGAATGAGTGATCAAACGGCAAGGGGCGTACAACATTGGTCCTAGCAACAATCAAATATATATTTAACCAGAGCCGGCCCAACCAGTTTGGGGGCTCTAGGCAAAAAAAAAATTTGAGGTTTTTTTAAAAATATTAATTTTTTTATAAAAAATAAATAACACATTTTTTAAAAAAAAAATCATCATTTCATTAAATTAAAAAAAAAGTTAAAGTTCAATCCACTACAAAATTTGTTAATTTTTTATTTCAATCAATTACATAATTAATGTCATTTTTTATTTTTATTTATTAATATTTTTTTAAAAAAATGAAAGCATTGTTTAATTTTACTAAATTTATATTTAACATCAAATTCATACTATAGGTAAAAAGATATTATTGATAGACTTACATTAATTCAATTATTACAATTATTAGTTATAAATTAGACTTGAAAATCATACTATGAGTTTGTGAAAATTGAGTCTGAACACTGAAGCAAGCAAGCAAGCACGAGAGCCAAGGGGACACTAAAAAGTGAGAAGAAAAACATGCAGTGAGCTAGTGACCTAGATTGCAGAGAGAGAGAGAATAGGAAAAAATGGATTTAATTGGGATTTTGAGAGAGACAGAGAGAGAGGGGAGAAGGGAGAGAGAAGTGAAAAGTGAATTTAATTTAATGGGTGAGTTTATGAATTGGGAATTATGAATATACTATAAAATTGGATAGATAACTATACAAAATTGGACAGAGAGTATGGAAAGGAAATATAAAATTAATATTTAATATTTAATTTTTTCATAAAATATTTATTATTAAAAAATAAAAAAAATTAAAAATTTAAAAAATGGGGCCTTTCACGTATGGGGGCCTAAAGCAGCCGCCTACTTGGCCTTAGAGTAGGGCCGGCACTGTATTTAACTAGCGGCACCCAACTGAACATTAAACCTCCATTGTGTGTTGGGGTCAGTTCAAAATAATATTCAAAAATTGTCTCATCTTCTTAAAAGATTAAACGGCTAGCTTATTGTGCAACGAAACAGATGTAAATTTGTTGCTCACTCATCTATTCACTCAGTTCAGCACAAAATCATCCTTGTTATCATCGATCAATTGGTATGATTTTCCCGCACCCATTCAAAGGCTCGATCGAGAGCAAATGTCTATATCTTGATGAGTATGGGACGATCTTAAGAGTTAATAACAATCTGAGGGTGAAAGAATAATAATATGATAAAACTAGCAAATCAATAGTTTAATTTGGAAGCATATATTTGCAAGTTATGGACATTTAACTTGATTGTGTTTTTCAAGTGTTCCACATGTAAATTAATTTCCTCATTACTACTTGTTTTATTTGCTATAAGATTGTATATCAGTGCAATAATGAAGAAAACTAGAAAAATTATAAAGAATCGAAAAAGAATACAAAAAAATTGTTAGTAAAGCAAGGTCATTTTTACTTCTTCAAATTTGTTGATTTTATTTTATTTTTTTAAATTGTGTACCTAATTTTATTACTCTTACGCCATAATTTTTTTTTACATTTTTTTGCTAATTAGCACTATTTGCTATAGTACAAATAAAATCGTGTAGGACTCAAATGACTCGTTATAGTTGACATGTAGAAGTGTAAAATATGATAAGTACTTATTATCAATTGCTAAAGTGTATCGATAGGAAATTTTATTAAAATCCATCCAATGTCTTATTTTTCCATATCTTTTTGAGACTGGTTTCATACACCTAATTTTCATTATTATTTTATTTTTCTAAATTGAGTAGCTCTTTCTATTACTCTTAAATCATAAATTTTTTTGTCAATTAGCAAAGTTCGATATGTAAGAGTCAGATTACAAGTTGTCGAAAAAGCCTAAATGTATTACTTGCATTCATTATCAATTCCTAAAATGCATCATTATAAAATTTTATTAAAATCTTTTTCATCTCCTATTTTTTCATGCCTTTTTGAGAATGAGTTACATATAGTTTATTTTCATCTTATTTTTATTTTTCTAATTGAGTAGCTCATTTTTTTATTATGACATTTTTTTTTTATTGGTTAGCAATATTAGAAGTAAAATTATGTGGGACTCAAATTACTTATCGCAATGACACATAAAAAGGCAAATGTATGACATGTGTTCATTATCAATTGCTAAAATACATGGTTAAGAAATTTTATTAAATTTTTCTCCATATCCAATTTTTCCTACCTTTTTGAGCTAGACTTGCATATAGCTAATATTTATTTTTATTTTTCTTAAGAATGAGTAGCTTAGTTTATTACTCTTGCATCATAATTTTTTTATATGTCAATTAGCACTTATTTGCCACAATAAAAGTAAAATTATGTGGGACTCAAATTACTTATCAGAGTTGATAAGTAAATGTCTAAATGTAGCTCCTATTTTATTAAAATGCATCGCTTGGAAATTTTATTAAAATTAATCTTCTCCATATCACATTTTTTAACGACTTTTTGAGATGGGGTTACATACAGGTAATTTATATTCTTATTATATTTTTCTAAATTGAGTAGCTTATTTTATTACTCTTACGTCACATTTTGCTTTTGTTGATTAGCATTATTTGCAAGTAAAATCATGTAGGAGTCAAATTACTCATTCTATTTGACACTTAGAAGCGTAAATATATGATATGTATTCAATTTCAACTGCTAAAATGCAATGTTAAATTTTTTTATTAAAGTCTTCTCCACATCTTATATTTTACATCTTTTTGAGCTTGGGATGCATATAGCTAATTTTTATTCTTATTTTATTTTTATAAGTTGAGCATCAGATTTCATAACTCTTATGTCATAAAAAAAAATTCTATTAGCAGTATTCGCCACACTATAAGTAAAATTGTGCGAGACTCAAATTACTTATTACTGTAAATGCCTAAATGATGACATGTAATCATTATGAATTGTGAAAATTTATTGTTAGGAAATTTTATTAAAATATTCTCCATCTCCTATTTTTTCACAACTTCTTTTAGCCTGGAATGCATGTAGTTAATTTTCTTTCTTATTTTTATTTTTCCAATTGAGTAGCTCATTTTATTACTTTTATGCCAAAAAATTGTTGTTGATTAGGAATATTCACATAGTTGAAGTAAAATTGTATAGGATTCAAATTATTTGTCACAATAACATGTAGAAAGCTAAATGTATATCATGCATTCATTATCATTTTTTAAAAATGCATCATTAGGGAATTTTATTAAAATCTTCTCCTTATCCTAATTTTTCACACCTTTTCGAGCCCCAGTAGCATACATTTAATTTTCATTCTTATTTTGCTTTTCTAAATTGAGTAGCTTATTTTACTACTCTTTCGTCATAATTTTTTTTGTCAATTAGCACCTATTTGCCACACGTACAGAACTCAAATTACTTATCGGAGTTGACACATAAAAGCCTAAATAGAGCTCTTATTTGATTAAAATGCATTGTTTGGAAATTGTACTAAAATTAATTAATGCCTTGTTGAGCCCAAGTTTCATACAACTAATTTTTATTCTTATTTTATTTTTCTAAATTGAGTAGCTTATTTTATTAATTATTCTTATGTCATAATTTTTTTTGCTAATTAGCACTATTTCCTTCAGTAGAAATAAAATCATGTAGGACTCAAATGACTCATTATAGTTGACATGTAGAAGCATAAATATATGATAAGTACTTATTATCAATTGCTAAAATGTATCAATAGCAAATTTTATTAAAATCCATTCAATGTCTTATTTTTTCACATCTTTTTAAGCCTGGTTACATACACCTAATTTTTATTATTATTTTATTTTTCTAAATTGAGTAACTCACTTTGTCACTCTTACCTTATAATTTTTTTTGTCAGTTGACAGTATTAATCACAGTAGAAGTAAAACAATATGAGACTTAAATTACTTATTGCAGTTGACATGCAAAAGCCTAAATGAATGGCATCTGTTCATTATCATTTGTTAAAATGCATGGTTAGTGAATTTTATTAAAATTTTCTGCATCTTCTGTTTTTTCACACCTTTTTGAGCCGAGGTTGGATACAACTAATTTTCATTCTTATTTTATTTTTTCAAATTAACTCATTTTTTATTCTTACGTTTTAAAGCTTTTGTAAGTTTCGACCGTTTTATTACAGCTAGAGCTTAATTATACAAAACTCGGACTACTTGACATGTAAACCTCTAGATGTATAACATGCATTGGTTGCCAATGGCTAAACTCGGACTACTTGACACGTAAAAGTCTACATGTATAACATGCACTGATTTTCAGTGGCAAAACTCGGACTAATTGACGTATGACATGCATTGGTTGACAGTGGCTATATATCTATTGTCTCATGAGACAAACTTCATCCCTTCTTTGCTCTTTATCGCCTTATCGATTGCTTTTCCTACTTTTGGTTATTCGAAGAACATGCTCTCCAGGAGTTGCACATTTACATCGGAAGTGACATAATGGAGCGATCAAAAAGTAGAAATCTTCCTATAGATCAAAGCAACAAAAGGTACGTCTCATTTTTCTTTTTTTATTAAATATAGATGAAATAAGTTTTTAACACTTGACAAGGTTAATTCATAACCAGTGTATTGATATCTTTATATACTTTTTTTTATAGAGAATATCAACTGTCAGAAAATGAGGAGTCTCGTGCACAGGAGATTAAGAAGCATCATGTTTTATCCCTTGGCACACTTGCCTACTTTTACATCTTGTTAAGATCTCACTCGCAAAGGATCACCCATGCATTTGCATGGTTGGGGATCAAATTAATGACCCCAGATGAAAAAACAGGTAATATTTCCAAACTCTTATGCTACTAATTAAGCCTTATTAGTTTTTTTCCCTTTTTTTTTCAATTATTTAGTTTATGGTATTGCAAAAGAGAAAGACTCCACGTTTCTGCAGAATGCACAAAATTCCATCAACAAATTTTGTCTCTATCTGGTTTTAGTAGAAAAAATCTTGAATTCTGAATTAGTAGACAAACTCTTGTTCATATACTGTTATGGTTGTTTTACAGCTGCCTTGAGTATAGTTGGGAAGCTAGGATCGGGCAGATAAATAGAAGAAAACAATTTATGCCTGGGGACTTGCGGTAATAATTGTTATGGATGCTATATATTGCTTAATTTTTGTTGATTTTGATAAACTTCGTTTTGCATTCTTAAAATTTGATGTAAATACAAATAGTATTCCTTACTTCTGGCAATCCTTTATACACTGTTCAAGAATATTATATATGTCACTACAATTTAGTCTAATTACCTTCTTTGTTATTGATTTCAGCCGTTGCTATAAAGATTGGGCGGGTTGCTAATCTTGCAGTTTAATTAACCAACAAATATTTATGCAATAAATATATGTGGGTGTGATCATTAATGTAAAGATATTATTGCCCGTTGAGTATTGGGTTAATGCAAGGAAGATGGTTTAATGGGTTAAACAATTCATTCCGATAAAATGTTGTAAAATGGGGAATTCAGTATCGGTGGTAATTTGAAGATTCTTTTGTAATTAATCATTTTATCCAAGAAAATGTAAATAGAATGTGTATACTTTTACCCTTTTTCTCTTTTACTATACAAGTGATGGTTTGTACACTTGATTGTTTGATTAAAAATTGTAGGTTTTATAATGAAACCTATTACTCGGCCAAACAACATATCAAACGTAATAAATGGAAAAACTAGACACGAAAGATTACAAACACAACTCACACACAAAATAACGACACAGCGAGATACATATTCGGATCAAAATAGATTATACTCACGGCAGAGGCTACACCTCTAGTCAATCCACTAATATCTCAAAGTTACAATCGATTATAAGATCTCAAACAGAAGTAAAACAGTATTACAAAACAACAACTGAAAACAGAATCCAAAACAAGAAGAAGTATAGATCTGTTCAGACTGATCTCATGATCAAGGTCAAGGATCTGCTCTATCAGTATACCAATCTCTCACACCTCAGGCGCTTAATGTAATACCCCATGTTCATATGAAGTTGCCACGTAATTTCGATGAGTTTAGAATACCGAAAAATTGAGTTTTATAGCAATTTTAGGTACCGAATCAACTGCAGGGAATGCCTCAGAGTGAAATTGTCTAAGGAAAATTATATGTTCTTAACGAGCGTATCGAGATAGGATTTATGGTATCGAAAGAAATCGAATTCGGAACAGTTTTCGATACAGCTAAAATACAATCACCATTTAGGCTGAAAAAATCGAATCGTTGTAGGAAGCTCCTGAAAAATCAACGGAACCCTAGGGGGGCTCCGATTTTGCGTGATGAGCAACCCTTTAGTGGTTTTGGGATGAAACAACAGCTCGGTAAGAACACTGCAGCGAAATCGTCATTTTTAACTAGGCTTCAAGTTATTAATTTTGTTTTCGGTATCATAATGTCAATTAATTCAGTGTTTGAGGATATTATTGTAATAAGATAATTTTTCTAATGAATTTAAGATAAAAATTGAGATTTAATGCATAATTTTATTAATAAAATATATGATATATAAGTATATATATAGGCGCGTGGGAGTTAAACTTCTATGAAGCATTAAATGGTAGGATTTGATGAAATTGCCAGCAAACAATCGCCAGCGAGATTTGAGGAAATGGCAGCCTCTGTGAGATCTTCATTGTCAAAGAATTTCCTACAATTCAGTCGCATCCGAGATTTGCGCAAGATTAATGGCAGTAAGAATGTAGTCAGTATTGAGATTGCGTGTAATTTATACATTCATATATACATATATATATATATATATTCAAATGGAGTAGCGGCCAAGGCAAGGAAGTTTATAAATAGGATGCATTCGGCTGATTGAGAGCAAGCAAGTGGGAGATTGAGAGAGGGATTGAGAGAGTTGCAGAGGGAGGAAGCAAGGGCTGATTTGGCCATGGCAGTGAGTGGCCGAGAGCTGCCAAAATTGCCAAGAGAGTGAGGGCATGGAGAAAGGCCATGAGAGCTTGCCCAAGTGAAGATAGTAGCCGAGGGAAGCCGTGACGGAAGCTCGCGAGAGCTGCGAGCAGCAGGTGGGAGCAAGCAAGGCAGCCATGGCTGCATGCTGCAAGCAGGTCGTGGGCGAAGCTGGGCTACACGAGCGAGCAGCGGTGGCCGGAGAAGCGACCAAGGGCGATGGTCCGTTGCGGCTGAAGGCGGTGGCAGCAGTCGGCAAGGCTGGGATCGCGGCGGGCAGCAGCAGGTAAAGGCTGGTTCTCGCGGCAGTTGCAGGGAAGAAAGGAAGAGGAAGAAGAAAGGAGGAGAAGAAGAAGAAGAAGAAGAAAGAAAGAGAAAAAAAAGAAAAAAAGAATAATAAAGGAGGGAAGAAGTGGGTTGCTCGTGGGTTGCAGAAGAAGCAGGGGAAGGAGAAGATGAATAGGAAGAAGGAAGAAAAAAAAAAAGAAAAGAGAAAAGAAAAGAAAAGAGAAAAGAAAAGAAATAGAGGAAAAAATAGGAAATGATGAGGAAAAATTCTAGAAAATTTCTAAAAAATAGGAAATTACATTTCGGTAATTTTCCAGAGATTTTGGCGAGAAAAACGGCTTGGGCACGCATTTCGGGAATATGGCACGCATATCGAGGAAATCAGAGATGTTGAGTAAGGTAAGTAAAATCTCCTATAAAATTCTAGAAATTCAAGAATATTATTTTATGAATTTTCACAGTAAAATATTTAAGAAAATATTTTAGAAATGTTTAGTTTGGATTTATTGAAGAAAATTAGGAAGATATATGAAGAAAATTAAAGAAAATGCCAAAAATTATGGAAAAAAATAGGTTTTAATGTTTATTTAAATAATTATGGTGATTAGGATACTTGAAGGCTGAAGTTGAAGAGATTCGTGCAAATTTTGAGGTTGGCACGCAAATCGAGGTAAGGCACGGATATCGAGGTAGCTCGATAAGCTTGAGAAGATAAGTGGTATTTCATCGAAAATGTTTTTATCATATTGACATGCCCTGATATGTATCCATCACGTAGAATGCATACATGACTATGAAATGCATGAATACACGTTGATGTCATTAATCACACGCATATGAGGCCGTAAGGAGTACGAACTGGCACCGCTACCTTACTAAGGGTGCTCCCATACACCCCGGCTTCGAAAGAGGTGGCCGCCAAAATGGTAGGTAGCATGAGGGGTGCAGTTGACACCTACGATGAAAGACATTGCATACACTCATGACATAGCATTGTGTACCCTTACTTAGATGGTTCATCATCTAACTTGGGTTCACCCCTGGAACATTCAACGTTCCAATCGGGATTCGCAGTGATGATGCAGAGGTTGGAGATGTGTAATGACGCGAGACACCAAGAAACAAGTAAATGTACCATGATATGTTGAAATATTAATTATGTGCGTTTTAATTTATTTTCAGCACGTTTTGAGAAATATTGAAGATGTAAGAATTTATTTATAATTCATATTAAGATATCAGGTTTCGATCTTTGCTTCCGAATTTGATGTGTATAATGATTATCTTTAGAGAAAAAAAAAATAGTTGGAAGTTCTGGGACTGATTCGAGGTATGATGTGGTTTAGTTTTAGTATTTAAAAGGAAAAATTTATTATCCTAGAATTATCCCATCTGAGAAAGCGGGGCGTTACACTTAAATACAATAGAGATTAAAGCAACACCTTACTTACGAAACGATCTTACCATAGCAACAAACAATCGATCGAACGAGAGAAGAATTCATAGGAAGTGTCTCGCTTCAAAGGTGCCGATTTAGGATTTCAGAAAGTGAGAGAATTAATGAGATCTGTAGAGATTAGGGCATCAAAAAACCCTTTTATAGCAACGTCGAATGGGATTGAAATTAGGTTGGGCCAACAGCTGATTGCAACACAAAAAGGCATATGGTCTTGGGCTCGACCCAAAGCTAATCTCAACCCACATAATCAAAAACCCATACGATATATATATCAACAGAATATATACAACATTTAATATTCGAATAAAAATGAATATAAATGAATCTCAATTTCATATACCAGCATGTAATCATATTGAAAATCAAAATATAAATGACAAATCATTTAATCAATTTTGAATCACACAAAATAAAAAAAAAACAAGTGAATTGATGCTATCCCTCAATGTGTGGCATGGGTCAGAGGTGGTAAATTAAAAACTTGTAAAATTGTTTAGAATTGACAACTTAATTTTTTTTTCTTTTATTGACAACTTAATGTTAAAACCTTGTTAATTAGTTCCTATATTGCTAAGAGATCCTCAATCCATCCATATTAATCTCAGTATTGTTCAAAAAAGCTTATTATAACCCTTAACTACATAAGAAACACTTTCGAATTTCTTTTTTACGAAAAAAGATTATTCACTTTGGCATTTTGATTCTTCTCTATATTTTTATAACCTTTTGCTAGTTTATGTTGATTCAACAAATTTGTGTTGAGTTTAGTTCCTCCCCATTTCTTCTATTTTCTTTTTTTATTTCAATTATAATATTCTTTTTTCTCTTTTTTGTCATAGAATATGAGCATTTTAATTTATTAATAACCAATAATAGGAATTAATAGCAATAATAATAATATTTTATCCATAACAAAGGACAGATATATGTCGAAATGAGAGTATTCATCTAGAGGTGTCAAATGTAATTTTTAAATTGCACGTGCTTAGGACAAACCACTTAAAATTGATCGTGTGAACAAAATCTAAACTTGTAACCTCTCACATTTAATTTAAAACCAATTATATCACTACATTCAAACTCATCTTTACATAAATATTACTTAAAAAGATTAAAAATTAAATTTTAACTATTAAATATATATTATAATTTACACAAACATAGTAGGTGACTCCTAACTCATTTTTCAAGCTTCACTTCATGAGTTTAGGTCAATTTAGATAGTTAATTCATAGCCATAGTTAGCGGAACAATGAACTTTGGAAATCAAAACTAATTCATTCCTCCGATCCAAGCTTTTACTGTGCACGTGTACGGATCCAATTTGTGACTGCTGGATTCAGCAGTTTGTTATAGTGGGAGATGCTCTAAATTAGAGCCCCTTTCTTGCTCTTTGCTATCTTGTTTTGGAGTAGGCCCAACTCAAGGCATAGGCCACTAAGGCCTATGCCTAGGTCCCCTAAAAAAGAGGGGCCCTAATTTCCCTGAGGCTCCTTGTAAATTTTATATAGGATACAATTGAGTATTAGAATTAGAAGTTAGAAATGAGGACGAGGCGGGTGGGACGCTGTATTAATCGGGTGCTTTCATGTCATGTCATATTCATATTCCTTTCCATTTTTACCCTTTTGATATTAATATTTGTACCATCTTTCAAATGAATGAATTTCACAAATTTTAATAATAAATTTGATATTATAAATTTTTATAATAAAAATTTGTGAAATTTATTCATTTGAAAGATGATGGAAATATCAATATGAAAAGAGAAAAAATGAAAGGAAATATGGATGAGAAAGCGCCCAATTAACACAGCCCTCCCTTCCATTACTTTCTAAGTTCTAACACTCAATTGTATCCTATATTTGGTGAATTCTTTATCAACTTACAATAAATTAAAGGAAAGACCTTTTTATTTCAATTTCATAAAATAATATTAATCAGAAACTTTGTTGCTTCAAAGGTAAAAATTACAGCGGCCTTAACCATATGTTAGGACTAAATTTTATAAGAAATATAAATTCTTTTCAAATGCATGGAGAGGTTATAAAATATTATTAACCATGTTACTATAGTTCTAAAAAAAATTAAAAATTATAAATAATAAAATTTTATTTACGTTCAACTATGTCACAAAAAAGATTAAATAATTTAACTATATTATCAATTAAAAAAATTATTATCTAATCTAGAATATAAAATTTTAATTAGTGATTTTATATCTCAAAAAAATTAAAAAAAATAATTTTTAAGTACTTTTTATTATTTTTCCCCTAGAGCCCCACCAACCCTTCCCTGCTTTAGAGTAGCGTGATAATTAGCTCTCATATGTTGTCTAGTTTTTTTATTAGTTTTAGATGGAATGTATTTTTATTTCTTTTGTTTTCGATCCTATGCCATTTATTGGCACGTCGAGCTAGGTGTTAGTTTTTAGTTTTTTTTGTTTAGCTTTTGGTGTGCTTCGAGGTATGCCCTGTTTTCTTTTTGTAGACATTGTTGGTGCGGATTTTTTCTTAATTCAATTTTTATTTACAAGAAAAAACAACTCAAATAAATGACATACACAACACCAGTTGTGAATAAGAATAAACCTATTGACTCAACAAACAAACTTTAAGACAACTTTGCTATTAAAGCCTTAGGTTGCGTTTTCTTTACTGTTTTCGAGTCATTTTTAGTTTTTAATTTTTAAAAATAATAAAAACGCGTTCTCTTTACTGTTTTTAAAAATGCATTTTTGAAAACAAAAAAAAAAAATTGTAAAGAAAACTCAAAACAACTTTTTGTTGTTTTGAGTATTTTCATCCAAAATAAACTCTAAATTCAAAACATTTTTATTTATTTATTTATTCATATTTTTATTATTGTCATGAGAAAAAATATTATAAATTTATTAACTTTAAAATGTATATATTTTTTTAATAATATATTAACATTAAATATTTATAATTTACTGAATAATTAAATTTATTGAATAAAATATTATTAAAAATTTATTTTCAAAATTTTAAAGAGAACGCGTTTTTTAATTTTCTGTTTTAAAAAATAGTTTTTTAAAATGACAAAGAGAATGTGTTTTCAATTTTCTAAAAACAGAAATGAATTCAAAACTCAAAACTAAAAATTGAAAAACAAAGAAAACACACCCTTATTGATTGTGTTTTCTAATTTGGACTCTTCAAAGAATTAGATTATACATAAATAAAAAGGGAAAACGAATACAATACTAAATAGAAATGAGAAAATGACATTTTACAAAAAGTAAGAAACGTAAATGTGGAAAAAATGAGTAAATAAAAAAATATAGGGGGTTTTTTAAATGTAAAAAAATAGTTATTTAATCTAAAAATAAATATAAATTTCATAATGTATTCAAATAAATTTTAGGAAAAATTAAGAATTTTGAGTTAGAGACGAAAAAAATTCCATCTCCTGACTTCTTCACGGACTAAAATGAATTTTTAAATTGGGAACATGTTTCTAATATTTTTTTAATACTACGAAATAATCCCATAACATTTTTGAAATTGTAAAAGCTATCCAAAAATGTTTTTTTTTTTTTTTTGTGTTTTTTAGTGTTTTGGAAGCAGAAACATTTCGAAAACAGCTCATTTGAGATATTTTCGTGCATCATAATCAAACATGTGGTCTAGAATTGCTCAATTACATTGGAATCAGTGTCAAACGGAAATTTAAAAAAAAAACGAGATGGAAGCAGTAAAGGGTATACCTCAATTTCCTCTCTTATTTACATTCAATTGATTATTTTTTCATACAAAATTCTACTTATTCGTCATGGTACCAGGTTGAAATATTTGATCTATACTAATGCACTCGATATAAATCATATAACTTCAAACTCTAGTCTATATTGATACATGGTAATTATGAAAATTAGTTGTAATTAAATTTTTTATTGAAATTGTATTTTGTTAAATATAGAATAATAATTATTATTTGTATGTATTGCATGTGTGGTTATTTGAAAAATCAAAGGTATGACAAATTTATAAGGTAAATGCTTGTAAATGTGCAATGTATTAATTTATTTGCTTAAAGACGTCACATGAATGCATTGTGAAAAGGCCTATTAGCACAAAAAATTTAAATCCTTTCACTTTTTTATGATTTTATTCAAAAAATTTAATTTTAACAATAAGGTCCCGATTTGATCAATAGTTGCAGTTTTATCCACAAGTCTGATCCGATTCGAGAGGCGTCTGCAACCCGTTGACGTGGTATGCCACCTGGTATTTTAAAATATTTTGAGTGAGCCCCACAAACACGTGTAAAAAAATAAAAAACAAAATGATGTTAAATATATATATATATATGTTATGTATAAATATGTGGACTGAGAGAATGAAGTAGGCGAGCGAAGGACAGCCACGGTCACGATGGAGAATGGTGATGGCGATGACTACGACGGTGAATGGCGATGGTGACGGCCGATCTAGAAGTTGGAAGCGACAATTGATCTGGCCTTCCTCCTGCTCATGACGATGACGACCGACTTGGAACTTGGACCAACCACCAATCTGGGTTTCCTCCTGCTTAAGGCCACCTCACAGAAAACGGCCAACAACCTTATGTTCTTATCTGTAGATGACGTCCTTAGTCAGCTACCTCACTATCGATCGCTTAAGCCGGCCCCATCGACGTCAACGATCGACCATCAAGGTTCTAGATTCGGCCTTCTTTTAGATCGGCCTCCATCATCACCTCCAACTTCTAGATCAGTCGCCACCTCTAGCGCCTGTCGTCGTTGCCGTCCTCTATCATCATCGTCTCCATCCTTCGCCTATCTTTCTTTGTAAATATATCTATAACACACACACACACACACATATATATAAAACATATATATTTAATATTATTTTATTTTTTTACACATGTACTTTTGGGGCCCACTCAAAATATTTTAAAATGACAGGTGGCATGCCATATCAACAAGTCTTCAACGCATCTCGAATCGGATTTAGATCATGAATAAAATTATAAAAAATTAATTAAATTGAGATCTTATTATCAAAATTGAAACTTTTGGATAAAATCGCAAAATGACAAAAAAAATTGAATTTTTTGTGCTAATACCCTTGTGAAAATGGTTTCTTTGAAAGAAAATATAAAGAGAAATTGTGTGTAAATACAACTCTTCTTAAACGCAGGCAAAATGAGAAGCCTCTATCCGACGACAAAACCATATATATACAAATTAATTCGGCGAACCAACACTAGGAAAAAGATGGTGTCGCCACAGCCCCCAGGGCATAGCTCGGATGGTTGAGGGACGGCAGAACTGGTACCAAGGATCCAGGGTCGAGACTAGGCAGCCGCAGTGTGGGATAAACCTGCTCTATGTGGGGTGGGGTCCTTGTGGGCACCTAGCACTGGCCTCCCGTTAATCGAGGCCTCCGAGTTCCTGATTAACCTCCTCCCCCGTGGCGTGGGGTAGTCTGAGGGGCCCACAGGATGAGGGATATCACCTTTGGTACCAAGATAGTGTCGCCACAGAGAAGCCTTGGCGTGGTTTGCGGCGGTGAAGCCGAGTGAGGCTACTTCTGCTGGGTTAACAATAACCCTGACTTTTGGGCAACTTAAGCGGCTTGACCATCAGGGGAATTAGTGATCAAACGGCAAGGGGCGTACAGCATTGGTCCCAGCAACAATCAAATATATATTTAACTAGCGGCGCCCAACTGAACATTGAACCTCCATTGTGTGTTGGGGTCAGTTCAAAATAATATTAAAAAATTGTCTCATCTGCTTAAAAGATTAAACGGCTAGCTTATTGTGCAACGAAACAGATGTAAATTTGTTGCTCACTCATCTATTCACTCAGTTCAGCACAAAATCATCCATGTTATCATCGATCAATTGGTATGATTTTCCAGCACCCATTCAAAGGTTCGATCGAGAGCAAATGTCTATATCTTCGTGAGTATGGGACGATCTTAAGAGTTAATTATAATGTGAGGGTGAAAGAATAATAATATGATAAAACTAGCAAATAAACAGTTTAATTTGGAACCATATATTTGCAAGTTTTCGACATTTAATTTGGTTGTGTTTTTTAAGTGTTCCATAAGTAAATTAATTTCCTCATTACTATTTGTTTAATTTGCTATAAGGCTGTATATCAGAACAGTAATCAAGAAAATCTAAAAAATTATAAAGAAGTCAAAAAGACAGCAAAAAGAACTATTAGTAAAGCAAGGTCATTTTTATTTCTTCAGATTTGTTGATTTTATTTTATTTTTCTAAATTGTGTTCCAAATTTTATTACTCTTAAGCCATAAATTTTTTTACATTTTTTTGCTAATTAGCACTATTTCCTATAGCAGAAATAAAATCATGTAGGACTCAAATGACTCATTATAGTTGACATATAGAAGTGTAAAATATGATAAGTACTTATTATTAATTTCTAAAATGTATCCGTAGGAAATTTTATTAAAATCCATTCAATGTCTTATTTTTTCACATCTTTTTGAGACTGGTTTCATACACCTAATTTTCATTATTATTTTATTTTTCTAAATTGAGTAGCTCTTTCTATTACTCTTAAATCATAATTTTTTTTGTCAATTAGCAAAGTTTGATATAATAAAAGTAAAATCATGTGAGAGTTAGATTACAAGTTGTCGAAAAAGCCGAAATGTATTACTTGCATTCATTATCAATTCCTAAAATGCATCATTATAAATTTTTATTAAAATCTTTTTCATCTCCTATTTTTTCATGCCTTTTTAAGAATGAGTTACATATAGTTAATTTTCGTTCTTATTTTTATTTTTCTATTTATATAGATTATTTTTTATTATGACAATATTTTTTTTATTAGTTAGCAGTATTAGAAGTAAAATCATGTGACACTCAAATTACTTATCGCAATGACACCTAAAAGGCTAAATGTATGACATGTGTTCATTATCAATTGTTAAAATACATCGTTTAGAAATTTTATTAAATTTTTCTCCATATCCTATTTTTCCTACCTTTTTGAGCTAGACTTGCATATAGCTAATATTTATTTTTATTTTTTTTTAAGAATGAGTAGCTTAGTTTATTACTCTTACATCATAATTTTTTTTTATGTCAATTAGCACTTATTTGCCACAATAAAAGTAAAATTATGTGGGACTCAAATTACTTATCAGAGTTGATAAGTAAATGTCTAAATGTAGCTCCTATTTTATTAAAATGCATCGCTTGGAAATTTTATTAAAATTAATTTTCTCCATATCACATTTTTTAACGACTTTTTGAGATGGGGTTACATACAGGTAATTTATATTCTTATTATATTTTTCTAAATTGAGTAGCTTATTTTATTACTCTTACGTCACATTTTGTTTTTGTTGATTAGCATTATTTGCGAGTAAAATCATGTAGGAGTCAAATTACTCATTTTATTTGACACTTAGAAGCGTAAATATATGATATGTATTCAATTTCACCTGCTAAAATGCAATGTTAAAATTTTTTATTAAAATCTTCCCCACATCTTATATTTTACATCTTTTTGAGCTTGAGAAGCATATAGCTAATTTTTATTCTTATTTTATTTTTATAAGTTGAGCATCACATTTTATAACTCTTATGTCATAAAATAACAATTCTATTTGCAGTATTCGCCACACTAGAAGTAAAATTATGCGAGACTCAAATTACTTATTACTGTAAATGCCTAAATGATGACATGTAATCATTATGAAATGTGAAAATTTATTGTTAGGAAATTTTATTAAAATATTCTCCATCTCCTATTTTTTCACAACTTTTTTTAGCCTGGAATGCATGTAGTTAATTTTCTTTCTTATTTTTACTTTTCCAATTGAGTAGCTCATTTTATTACTTTTATGCCAAAAAATTGTTGTTGATTAGCAATACACAGAGTTGAAGTAAAATCGTATAGGATTCAAATTACTTATCACAATAACATGTAGAAAGCTAAATGTATATCATGCATTCATTATCACTTTTTAAAAATGCATCGCTAGAGAATTTTATTAAAATCTTCTCCTTATCCTATTTTTTCACACCTTTTCGAGCCCCATTAGCATACAACTAATTTTCATTCTTATTTTGTTTTTCTAAATTGAGTAGCTTATTTTACTACTCTTACATCATAAATTTTTTTTGTCAATTATAACCTATTTGCCACACGTGCAGAACTCAAATTACTTATCGGAGTTGACGCATAAAAGCCTAAATAGAGCTCTTATTTGATTAAAATGCATTGTTTGGAAATTATACTAAAATTAATTAATGCCTTTTTGAGCTTAAGTTTCATACAACTAATTTTTATTCTTATTTTATTTTTCTAAATTGAGTAGCTTATTTTATTAATTACTCTTATGTCATAATTTTTTTTGCTAATTAGCACTATTTCCTACAGTAGAAATAAAATCATGTAGGACTCAAATGACTTATTATAGTTGACATGTAGAAGCATAAATATATGATAAGTACTTATTATCACTTGTTAAAATGTATCAATAGCAAATTTTATTAAAATCCATTCAATGTCTTATTTTTTCACATCTTTTTAAGCCGGGTTACATACACCAAATTTTCATTATTATTTTATTTTTCTAAATTGAGTAACTCACTTTGTCACTCTTACCTTATAAATTTTTTTGTCAGTTGACAATATTAGTCACAGTAGAAGTATAACAGTATGGGATTTAAATTACTTATTCGAGTTGACATGCAAAAGCCTAAATGAATGATATGTATTCATTATCATTTGTTAAAATGCATGGTTAGGAAATTTTATTAAAATTTTCTACATCTTCTATTTTTTCACACCTTTTTTAGCCGAGGTTGGATACAACTAATTATCATTCTTATTTTATTTTTTCAAATTGAGTAACTAATTTTTTATTCTTACATTTTAAAGCTTTTGTTATTTTCGACCGTTTTATTACAGGTGGAGCTTAATTATACAAAACTCGGACTACTTGACACATAAAACTCTAGATGTATAACATGCATTGATTGTCAGCAGCTAAACTCGGACTACTTGACACGTAAACGTCTACATGTATAACATGCATTGGTTTTCAGCGCCAAAACTCGGACTAATTGATACGTAAAAGTTTAAATGTATGACATGCATTAGTTGACAGTGACTATATATCTATTGTCTCACGAGACAAATTTCATCCCTTTTTTACTCTTATCGCCTTATCGATTGCTTTTCCTACTTTTGGGTATTCGAAGAACATGCCCTCCAGGAGTTGCACATTTACATTGGAAGGGACATAATGGAGCGATCAAAAAGTAGAAATCTTCCTACAGATCAAAGCAACAAAAGATAAGTCTCATTTTTCTTTTTTATTAAATATAGATGAAATAAGTTTTTAACACTTGACAAGGTTAATTCATGATCACTGTATTGATATCTTTCTGTACTTTTCTTTATAGAGAATATCAACTGTCAGAAAATGAGGAGTCTCGTGCACAAGAGGTTAAGAAGCATCATGTTTTATCCTTTGGCACACTTTCCTGCTTTTACATCTTGTTAAAATCTCACTCGCAAAGGATCATCCATGCATTTGCATAGTTGGGGATCGAATTAACGACCCCAGATGAAAAAATAGGTAATATTTCCAAACTCTTATGCTACTAATTAAGCCTTATTAGTTTTTTTTCCCTTTTTTTCAATTATTTAGTTTATGGAATTGCAAAAGAGAAAGGCTCCACGTTTTCGCAGAATGCACAAAATTCAGTCAACAAATTTTGGCTCTATCCGGTTTTGGTAGAAAAAATCTTGAATTCTGAATTAATTAGTAAACAAACTCTTGTTCATATACTGTTATGGTGTTTTACAGGTGGCTTTCCGAGTATAGTTGGGAAGCTAGAATCGGGCAGATAAATAGAAGAAAACAATTTATTCCTGGGGACTTGTGGTAATAATTGTTATGGAAGCTATATATTGCTTAATTTTTGTTGATTTAGATAAACTTCGTTTTGCACTCTTAAAATTTGATGTAAATATAAATAGTATTCCTTACTTCTGGTAAACCTTTATATACTGTTCAAGAATATTATGTCACGACAATTTATTCTTATTGCCTTCTTTGTTATTCATTTCAGCCGTTGCTATAAAGATTGGGCGGGTTGCTGATCTTGCAGTTTAATTAACCAATAAATATTTATGCAATAAATATATGTGGATGTGATCATTAATGTAAAGGTTATTGTCCGGGGAGTATTGGGTTAATGCAAGTAAGATGGTTTAATGGGTTAAACCATTCATTCCGATAAAATGCTGTAAAATGGGGAATTCAGTATCTGTGGTAATTTGAAGATTCTTCTGTAATTAATCATTTTATCCATGAAAATGTAAATAGAATGTGTATACTTTGACCCTTTTTCTCTTTTACTATACAAGTGGTGGTTTGTACACTTGATTGTTTGATTAAAAACAAGTTAATTGATGCTATCCCTCAATGTGTGGCATGGGTCAGAGGTGGTGAATCACCTTTGATTTGGGAAATAAAATATCTAATAAGAATTAAAAACTTGTAAAATTTTTTAGAATTGACAACTTAATTTTTTTTCTTTTATTGACAACTTAATGTTAAAACCTTGTTAATTAGTTGCTATATTTGTAAGAGATCCTCAATCCATCCATATTAATCTCAGTATTGTTTAACACAAGCTTATTATAACCCTTAACTACATAAGAAACACTTTTGAATTTCTTTTTTACAAAAAAAGATTATTCACTTTGGCATTTTGATTCTTCTCTATATTTTTATAACCTTTTGCTACTTTACGTTGATTCAACAAATTTGTGTTGAGTTTAGTTCCTCCCCATTTCTTCTATTTTCTTTTGTTATTTCTATTCTAATATTCTTTTTCTCTTCTTTGTCATAGAATATGAGCATTTTAATTTATTAATGACCAATAATAGCAATTAATAGCAATAATAATAATATTTTATCAATAACAAAGGAGAGATATATGGCGAATGCATTTGATATTTAGTCCATCTAAGAAAAATACAAAATCTTAAAAATTTTATAACAAGGTGAATAAAAATAATAATAGATTTCATGTAAAAAAAACTTCAACCATGAGACTTCTGTAATAATAAATAGCTAGTTTGGTAGCGACCTTCTTTATTTTCAAAACTTTTGTCACTCTATCTAAGGGATAGATAACTTGTTCCTGTTTTAGTTGTGCTACCAAAGGCTCTAAGGAAGTCGAAAAAGAAAGTATTCATCTAGGGGTGTCAAATGTAGTTTTTAAATTGCACTTGCTTAGGACAAATCACTTAAAATTGATCATGTGAACAAAATCTAAACTCGTAACCTCTCACATTTAATTTAAAACCAATTATATCACTACATTCAAACTCATCTTTATATAAATATTACTTAAAAAAAATTAAAAATTAAATTTTAACTATTAAATATATATTATAATTTACACAAACATAGTAGGTGACTCCTAACTCATTTTTCAAGCTTCACTTCATAGAGTTTATGTCAATTTAGATAGTTAATTCATAGCCATAGTTAGCGGAACAATGAACTTTGGAGATCAAAACTAATTCATTCCTCCGATCCAAGCTTTTACTGTGCACATATACGAATCCAATTCATGACTGCTGGATTTAGTAGTTTGTTATAGTGGGAGATGCTCTAAAGCCCCTTTCTTGCTCTTTGTGCTCTTTGCTATCTTGCTTTGGAGTAGGCCCAACTCAAGGCACAGGCCACTAAGGCCTGCGGGCGGGCACAATATTAATCGGGTGCTTTTATGTCATGTCATGTCACTCACATTTCCTTCCATTTTTGCCCTTTTAATATTAATATTTCTACCATCTTTCAAATGAATGAATTTCACACATTTTTATAATAAAAATTTGTGAAATTTATTCATTTGAAAGATGATGGAAATATCAATATGAAAAGGGCAAAAATGAAAGGAAAGATGGATAAGAAAGCCCCCAATTAACACAGCCCCCTACTTTCTAAGTTCTAACACTCAATTATATCTTATATTTGGTGAATTCTTTATCAACTCACAATAAAAGAAAGACCTTTTTATTTCAATTTCATAAAATAATATTAACCAGAAGCATCACTGCTTCAAAGGTAAAAATTGCAACGGCCTTAACACTACCAAAAAAAAAATGACATTTAGCAACGATTTTTTTTTTTGCATTTAGACTGTCGCCATGTAATTTAGTCGCAATTTTCAAAACTGCCACTAAATCAGCAATCGCGAGGCATTTAACAGCGATTTTCAGCAATCGCTGGAGTAATCGCGACAAATTACATTTTTTGCAGTGGTTTTAAAATCGTCGCAAAAATAGTGATTTAGCGACAATTTTTAAAATATTTAGTGGCAGTTTTTGAATTCCCGCTAAAATTAAAAAAAAATTAAAATTTTGAATTTTATTGTTGCTCACTCATCTATTCACTCAGTTCAACACAAAATCATCCTTGTTATCATCGATCAATTGGTATGATTTTCCAGCACCCATTCAAAGGCTTGATCGAGAGCAAATGTCTATATCTTGATGAGTATGGGACGATCTTAAGAGTTAATTACAATGTGAGGGTGAAAGAATAATAATATGATAAAACTAGCAAATAAACAGTTTAATTTGGAAGCATATATTTGCAAGTTATGGACATTTAACTTGATTGTGTTTTTCAAGTGTTTCATAATTAAATTAATTTCCTCATTACTACTTGTTTCATTTGCTATAAGGCTGTATATTAGTGTAGCAATAAAAAAATCTAAAAAATTATAAAAGGCAAAAAAAAACAGCAAAAAGAGCTATCAGTGAAACAAGGTCAAAGTATATGAGAATCTATATAAACGACTTGATATAAAAGATGGAGAAAATGATGTATATAAATTAGCTAAAGCAAGAGAAAGAAAAATAAGGGATCTAAACCAAGTGAAATGCATAAAAGATGAAAATCAAAATATATTAATGAATGAGAGACCGATTAAGGAGAGATGAGAGTATTTCACAAAATTATTCAATGATGATTGGGACACAAGAGTTAGGTTGGGACTCCTTAGTATCTTTGAAGGGAACGTGAGCTATTTATCGACGTATAAGTTCAAAAGAAATAAGACAAGTATTAAAAAAGATAAAAAATTATAAGGCGGTGGGACCAGATAATATACCAATAGAAGCATGGAAATGCATAGGAGAAGAGAGCATATCTTGGCTAACGAAATTATTTAACGCGATTCTTAAATGAAAAAATATCTCAGATAAGTGGAAGAAGAGTACTTTGGTTCTTATATATAAGAACAAATGCGATGTTCAAAATTGTGAAAATTACAAAGGAATTAAGTTAATGAACTATACTATGAAATTCTGGGAGAGAGTAATAGAGCAAAGGCTCAGAAAAAAAACAGACATCTCCAAAAATCAATTTTGTTTCATGCTTGGTAGGTTAACAATCGAAACTATATACTTATTGAGACACTTAATGGAAAGGTATTGAGATTATCAGAAGGACTTGCATTTGGTGTTTATAGATCTAGAAAAGACCTATAATAGGGTCTCTAGAGAAGTATTATGGAGAGGTCCAGAGTAGAAAGGAGTCCGAATAACCTATATATACAAGCTCTTATATGTATCATGGTGTAGAAACAAGAGTCGGAACATGAAGAGAGAATATTGAACCGTTTAAAATTACAATGGGACTGCATCAAGGTTTTGTACTAAGTTCATACTTATTTGCTTTAATAATAGATGAACTCACTAAACACATTCATACAGAGATGCCATGGTGTATGCTATTTGTAGATGACATAGTGTTGATGGATGAAACAAAAGAGAGAGTGAACACTAAGCTTGAGTTGTAGAGAAACAATTTAGAATCTAAGGGATTTAAATTAAATAGAAGAAAAACAGAATATATGAAATGTAAATTTAGTAAGAATGCAAGAGTGGGTGATGTTATAATAAAATTGGAAGACTAAATCATACAAAGAAAAGACCATTTTCGATATTTGGGATTAGTGATTCAAAAAAATAAAGAAATTCACGAAAATATCACGCATAGAATTAAGGCAGATTGGCTAAAATAGATAAATGCGTCGGGAGTGTTATGTGATGGTAAAATCCAATTAAAACTGAAAGAAAAATTTTTAGGACAATTATAAGACTAATTTTGTTATATAACTCAGAATATTGGGCAATCAAATACTAGTATGCCCAAAAGACGAGTGTAGCGGAGATAAGGATGCTAAGATGAATGTGCGGCCATACAAGAAAAGATAAAATTAGAAATAACATTATTCATTATAAGGTAGGAATAGTGCCAATCAAGGAGAATATGAGAAAGACTAGACTAAGATGGTTTGATCATGTGAGAAAAAAACTAAGAGACGTTTATGTAAAGAGAGTTAATAAAATTGAATAATTAATCCAAAAAAAGAGATAAAGATAGATCCGAGAAAACTTTGAAAGAGATATTAAAATTTGATATGAAGTATATGGATCTAAATAAAAATATGATAAAAAAATAAAAATACATAAAAATCTAAAATTCATATAACCGACCTCACATAATGGAATAAAGACTGAATATGTTATTATTGTTGTTTACTTCTTCCATTTCTCTCGAGAAAGTTACTTTTAGATGTTTTATCTACTTAATTGTCCATTGGTTTTTAAGGTATATTTTAATGTATATTTAATTTACTTTAATTTAAGGTGCTTCACAAATCTCTAAATATAACGTGTTATTAAAATTTTTACCTTGTTTTTATTAGTTGCACGGGTCAAATCTCTAGCTTCAATATACGTCTACCACATGTTGATTGGACCTGCGAACTACTCTGAAAATGGAGGACTATAATAAATCCAATGCTCGCGGCCGCACAGGACCACGTCTCCATGACCGAGCCTAGATCGCCAGCCTGGTTATGAAACAGCTTCGGACTCACAAAAGACGACGTGGCGCGAAACCGAGCCGCTCGGTAACATGCAGCCGATGCATGACGATTGAAGAAACACGCAACTCCCTTCCCGCCAACACGTGCCACATCTCTCCCCGCCGCCACCGCCGTATATATATATATATATATACACATTTGCTCCCCTCGTCATTCATCTTCAATCCCATCCCAAATTCCTGCCTGAAACCAAATTTCTCTGTGATGTGTGATCAATGGCTGAGCATCGCTATCAGCAGCAACCGCAACAGCAACCGCAGGCAAGGTCTCACCAGATGGTAAAGGCTGCGACCGCCGTCACAGCCGGTGGGTCGCTCCTTGTTCTCTCTGCCCTGACGCTCGCCGGAACCGTGATAGCACTCGCTCTGGCCACCCCTCTTCTGATCATATTCAGCCCGGTTCTGGTGCCGGCGGCGATAACGGTGGGTCTTCTGTCGGCTGGGCTGGTGGCCTCCGGTGGGTTTGGGGTGGCTGGGCTGAGCGTGATGACGTGGATCTACGGGTATCTGACGGGGAAGCACCCGCTCGGCGCCGACAAGATGGAGCAGGCGAGGTTGAAGCTCGCCGGCAAGGCTCGCGAGATGAAGGAGAAGGCCGAGCAGTTTGGGCAGCACCACCTGACCGCCGGTTCTCAAACTTGATGAATCGAGCGTTCAAGCTGCACGCAGGTCCACTGCTTTCCGACGGGTGGGGCCGTTGGGTACGTGGGTTTCCAGTAGAGTTATTGCTGTCTTGGTGCTTGTGTTTGTATTTGTATTTTAATTTCAGGTCTGGAAAATGGTTTCGATAAGAGTTTTAGTATGAAAAGTGAAAAGGCCGGTATAGTGAGGTCTCAGACCATGCTTTCTTTCTTGTCTGCAAAAGGTAAAATTGCTCATTTTAAGAGTCTCACACACTATCTCGTGCATGTGAAAGAGGTTAAACACGATATGCGGCGACACACCAAGTAAGAGGCATAATGCATAATGCCTACAAAGAGCCACCCCCACATGAAAGTAAAACTTCCACACTGTAACTGCCATAACTCGAACTTACATCTTTATCTGCAATCTACTACCTGACTGCTATCCGTGCTATGCCCGTGGGACATGAATGGGTGTGCGTCGATCTGCGATTATGTTTTTTGATACTCTCATGCTTCTGTTTTTACTTTTAATTTGGTAATTATTCTTAAAAGTATTTGACATTTTAAAGTTACTTAATACACTTTTAAATTTATTATGTCTTGTGTGACATATAAATTTTATTTTTTAAAATTTTATACCAAAATTTTAATCAATATATTTATTTTATTTTTATAAAAATTAATCTTGTTCTAGCCCTAAATCTCTTTCTCTTTCAACTCAACTCAACTGAGATATCCCACTTCAATTTTTCAGAACTTTGCTTGGGATGTAAAATACTATTCGATTAATATTTCAAAATATATTTCATTACAACGTAATTATCTTTTAAACATAGATTTAAGAGTATTTTTGCCTTTCGGTCACATATGTATATATATATGACTAAACCTTCTCAAATTTTTTTAATTCACAAAATTCACTCTAAAATGAATCATGAAACCTAAGGTTGCCCATATTTATAATGCCATAACCGACCGCTGAGATACTTTGCCCGGGTCCCAGGGCCTAGTAGATGTCACCATCTAGGCGCAAATGAGAACTAACCGAGGGCATGTCTTCAGGAAATTGCTTTCCCGAGCTCCTCCTCTTATGATTCCATTCAGGGCAATTGGAGGGCTTATTTGCTTTCCCTCCTGACCTCCTCCTCTTATGATCAGGGCAATTGGAGGGGTTGTTTGTTTGAGTTGCGCTTCTGAGCTCCTGCTCTTATGGTCCAGGGCAATTGGAGTGCTTTTTTAATTAGTTGGTTTTCTGAACCCCACTTCTTTAAGGCCGGGCAAGTTCTTGAGATGTGAAAATAGAGCAACTAACTAATATATGACAAAATTATCCAACATAGAAACTTGGTGGTAGGAGAGTCAAGAAATATTACCTCTTTAATAATCCAAACTACAGCTTTTATTTCCAATCTTACAAATGCTTGAGTGGTCACGCCACACGATCAACGAATTTAATTAGGGGAACTCAATTACCAATGAAATCCTAGCAAAATACAAGAATAATTAAGGGGTAAAACATAATTATTCCCCACCCCTCTTAGTACCTCCAGTACATCATAAAGCTCACAGTTTTCGAGTCTTTTTATGCAATCATACTCAAAAAGGGTTAGTTTTCACAGTTCATATATATTTCCTAAAAATGGGTGATGTTTTTTTGAGCAAACAAATGAAGTCATATATTAATATATGACATATTTATATATATGTACATAAGAGGTTATGCTACAGATGTACGTTCTTAATAAACAAAGGGACACTGAATAATAAGTATTGTGAATATGTTGGTTGTAAATTTTTAAATTTTGTACCCATAATTTAAATCATGGTAGTTCCATCAGGTCAGCCAATCTTCAGTAAATATTAGTGGAAAAGTAACGTTTTGATAAAAAAAAGTAATTATAATATGAATTCTCATTGTTCGAGAGAGACTCCTCTCCCAAACCTTTACTGTTGTTTTTTGCTACAAGGCAACAGGTAACTAGAAATTTCTGAGTTTCACAATTGATAGTATAAAGAAAATTAATTTGGTCAAATCACTATTAATTAACAATCTATGTTTCGAATTCTACAATCTTTTCTCCCCTAATACATAAATTGAATTGAAGAAGCACAAAAGTATTTGATATGTACCTTTTATTAGCTTCCATCTCTACAAACATCTCTACTTTCTGACCGCTCTTACGTGTTGGTGCCAATGTGATTGAGCACTTCCAAGCGAGCATGCATGTTCCGCAGGGGTTCAAAATTAAGAAAGCGAATTGATAAAGATAATAAAGTAAAGAGAACGAGAATTTTATTTGTCTAAATTTATAGATTTTTAGTAATTAACAACCGATTCATATCATACATTTAGCTAGCTTTCACGTGTCAACCACTATTTATGAAGCACAAAAACGTCTCGGGGTCACCATTTCAACTTCCAAAACGTTAAAAAAAAAATATTTTCAAGTAGTTTCTCTACTATTTTTGAAAATATTTTAGAGTCATTTCATAATATTAGAAAAATATCAAAATATGTTTCCAATTTTGACATGTGTTTTTATCCACGAAAATGTTAGACTTAAAATTTTTTATCTCTAACCAAAATTTTTAATTTTTTGCAGAATTTATTTTTGATATTTATTTTAATCCATTATGAATTTATGTCGATTTTTAGATTGAATAATTATTTTTTATAATTTTTTATATTAAAAATTATATTTATAAAAAAAACCTTATATTTTTTATTTATGAATTTCTCCACTTTTTCGTTTTTTATTTTTTTGAAAAATATCGTTTTCTCGTTTTCAGTTTATATCGTATTTGTTTCCCATTTCCATTTTCATATAACCTAGAACACAACTAATAATTTGAATCTAGATCCATCAATTACTAAATGATAGGGACTTTTTGTACATATAATTTTAATATAAAAATAGTTATTTAATTTAAAAATAAACATAAATTCTATAATGCATTAAAAAAATATAAACATAAGTTCTATCATTCTTAAACCATGATTTACTAATTAAAAAAATAATAAATTTTAAAAAAATAATTAAACATAATATAATTTATAAAAGTTCTTCAATTTCATCATTCTCTTTCTCTGTGGTCTCATTGACATCGTCACCATTCTTAAGTAAATATTTTTTCTATTTAAAGTGTAAAGAATTTATACAATTTAAAATTTTTTTTGTGGGAAAAAAGCAAAAGGACAAAAATATAATTAGTTGGGATTTAAAACAGAAATTATAAATTAATTAATAATATTAATTTTAAATTAATATTATCAATTAATAGAAAATTAATATTAAAGAATTAATATTAAAAGGAAAACAAATTAATTAAAGGAAAAAGAGGGAAGATGAAGATAAAGAAAAGCAAGAGAATAAATTTGAAGATATAGAGAAGAAAATATAAAGGTAGAAGAAAAATTATAAAAGGAAGAGGGTTGTGCATAGGAAACGAATGGAAGAAGTCGAGAAGTTGTAAAACAGCAGAGAAGACCTAGCAAAAATAAATATTAAATTTGATATAAATACTAAATTTGATTTTATGATCATGTTTTTCCTAATACATAAACTAAAAGAAGCACAACCTAGCAAAAATAAAAAAAGAAAGATAAGATGCACAAATGATATCAAGCACAGTGTGATGATCAAGAAAGAACTCTTAAAAATTTATTTCTACTTCCAACAAGCAAGTAAATTGAGGCGTACCTTTCAGAGATCGAATGCTTCGATCTCCAGGGAGATCTTCACTTTCTATTTGATCTTTCATCATGTTGGGTCAGATTTAATTGAAACATCTCCAGGTGAACATATTTTTTCAAGCTTTAAAATTAAGAAACACAATAGGTAAGTCAATAAGTGGATAAAAGAAGAAAATTTAGACACATAAAATTTGTTTCCGAGATTAATAAATTTATAGTTGTTAACAAAGCATGCATGTCATACACCTGGCTTATACGTGCCAATTATACCTAACAATTTGAGTTTGATACGATTAAAACTTCTATTACGATTGAAACTGATAAATATAAATTTATGAAAAAAAGGAGATAAATATTTTAGTAGAATTCCTTAATAATTTATTTTAGAAATTGACAACGGATGCATGAACCATACATTTAGGCTTTTACGAGCTTTAGTTGCTTATTTTAAGAAAAATAAATCAAAAAAATCTTTACCAACAGAGCGTGAAGATCTTAAAAGGAGTCCTCCTGCGCTTTTTAATTGCATCATATTTTTTATGAATTTTATATCAACAAGAATTAATTTTTTTGGATTATATATTTGAATTAGGGACTAGAACGTAGGATATATAGACAACTCTTGATATGTAAAATATTAGACCTATTAACATTTCTAAACACATATATATAGATAAGTTTATTTCTAATTTCATATTTTTATAAAGATATGATTACTATATCTTTTCGAAGAATGTAGATCTAATTTATGACAGGTCAATTACATATCTTCTTTCTTTTTATGTAGACATCTCTCGATTTAATAATATTCTTGAGAACATCGTTGGTTCTCTCAACGCAATAATAGACATGCACGCTTTGCACTGTGATCATGATCTATTTTCTACAAATAAATTTTATATTTAAGAAGATTCGATTCCGTAATTTTAAAAAGTAAAAAATACCTTCGTACCAACTGTACTACAACCTTAATAAAGTAGCTAAGTTAATTTATTTATTTTTCCATCCACCTTTTATCTACCTCCCAAAACCCCTGTGAACACGTCCCTACAGGTATAGTTCAGCGGTTGAGACTGTACATGTGTTAGTTTTAAAGAGTTTCGAATTCTAGCCACTATATAGTCAGTCATAAGTCCCGTATTTGAATCTCACTACTGGATTCCGTGATTTACCTCTTCTACAAAAATCTTGAAGTTGAACTGCGAGAGACTCTTAAAATGAGAGATTTCACCTTTTGGTCCGAAAGACCCCTGTCAACACCATAAATTGGAAGACTATCTAAAAGCAATTTTTTCGAAAACGGACTTTCTGAGGAAAATCACATTGCGAAAACGGCTTAAATGAAATGTCACGCCACATTCGATTCGATTCAAATAAAAAAAAAAAACAAATAGCACATTTAATTGGTGATGTCACATCACATAACAAATTAAATATACAAAAAAAATTGTTTGTACATTTAATTTTAATTAACATTTGAATGAATATTTTTATATTAATATATTATATTTTATATCATATCAATATAAATATACACATTAATACAAGATATCACTCTAAGTCTCAAAATAAAATATCTAAATAGCATTTTCATTAAATATGTAGCGTGAAAGCAACTTACCTGGTGATTGAAAATCCAAAAGAATCAAAACAAAATTTATGTTTTTTCAATTTCATAAATTAAAAACAAAACCCGACTTAGAAAATTGAAAGTATAAAGTAAAAATAAAAGCTCTATAAGATGACACCCTACTTTTTATCTGTGTTTCCAAAATTTCGACTTACAAATTGTTTTTTTCTATTCTTTCTTTTTTTTTAATGGCAGTGTATGTTATTTGTTATTGACAATAAATTTATAATCATTATGTTTGTCTAAATTTCTTTTTTTTAAGATATTGGTAAAATAAAGAGGTAATTACACCCATCTCAATTATGCATGATATCTTGGAATTTTTAAAATAATACAAAACTCTCATGATTTTTGAAAACTCATGAGACTTTATCCCATCATTAGATAACCATTGTTAATTTTTTTAAAAATCAAAAATACCCTCTCCCCCTCTCTTTCCTTAGGTCTATTACCAAACGGTTTAAAAAACGTTTCAAAAATTATAAAAACAGTTTTAAAATGTTTTTTAATATTTCAAAAATAAAAATATTTTAAAAATACCAAAACGACCCCTCGAGATATTTCCGTACAGCGTAACTTCTATATCATAACTCACTTTGCTTTCAGATGATGATTTTGTTCTATTCGATAAGGCCTTGGCTTGGTGGTGTTTTTGTTGATCTTGATTTCGATCCAGATCTTGCGAATTGGAGTGGCTTTTGGTTGCCTGATAGTTGCAATTTCTTGATGTCTTCTTTGTGGGCTTTTCCTCTCTGGTTGGAGTTATATTTTATGTTTATTGTCTGCGTTCATGAATACATATATGTTACTATAATTACTAACTGTGAACAGTAAATAAAGTAACCGTTTCTATATATTATTGCAATAGAGAGAGACGTCGAAAGATATATACGCTCCATTTACATTTTCATGGATGAAAGGATTAATTACAGAAGAAACTTCAAGCTTGAAGCTATCTATCGCATCTCGTATGATTGTATTCTGGAGCTCCCCCTTGGCGTAACACACAGACACGTTACAAATGCCAATCGACCAACTCAAGGTTGTAGAAATGCAGTGCCTGTTAGTTGGGGATCCCCGGATTTCTCTCCCCAAATTCGCTTTTGCCTTACTTGGTCTCTTATGCCGTACCAGCAACGAATTTACTTAAAAGAAACTAACGACATTGCGAGGGAGATCCTAACAAGGTATAAGGGTAGCCAAGACGGTTACAAGGTAAACCATGATGATTATCATTCCTTCTAAGCGTTGCATTTTTTGCAAGCCTTCCCTTATCTTCGTTTGCAAAGAGGCTGTTTCCCACGCTCGATCCACGCTCCTAAAAATATATATATGTGTGTGTGTGACATATTTTTAAGTAAACAAATGAAAATATGCATTAATATATGACATAACTACTAAAAATCTATATGATCTTGATTTCCCTAATACATAAAATGAAAACAAGCACAACCTAACAAAAAAAAAAGAAGGAAGATGCACAAATGATATGATGCAAGTGTGATGATCAAGAAAGAACTCTTAAAAATTTATTTCTTCTACTTGCAACAAGAAAGTAAATTGAGGTGTACCTTTTAGGGATCGAATGCTTCGATCTCCAAGGAGATCTTCACTTTTTGTTTGCTCTTCCATCATCTTGGTTCGGATTCAAGTGAACAATTCCAGGCAAACATGTTCTTTCAAGGTTCAAAATTAAGAAATATAATAGGTGAGGCAATAAGAGGAAAGAAGAAGAAAATTTAGACACATGAAGTTTGTTTCTGAGGTTAATAAATTTATAGCGGTTAACAAAGCATGCATGTCATACACTTGGCTTATATGTGTCTATTACAGCTAGCAATTTGAGTTTGATACGATTAAACTTCTATTACGCCTGAAACTGATAAAAGTATGTGTCAACTACAGCTAGCAATTTGAGTTTGATATGATTAAATTTCTATTACAAATGAAACTGCTAAAAGTTATGAAAAAAGATGAGATAAAATTTTTAATAGAAATTGACAACGGATGCTAAAATTATGAAACTAATGAATATAAAATTGTGAAAAAGAGGAGATAAATATTTTAATAGAATTCATTAATAATTTATTTTAGAAATTGACAGCGGATACATGAACCATACATTTAGGCTTTTACGAGCCTTAGTTACTTATTTTAAGGAAAAGAAATCAAAAAAATCTTTACCAAGAGAGCATGAAGATCTTAAAAAGAGTCCTCTTGTCCTTTTTAATTGCATCATATATTTTATGAATTTTTTTTATCAACAAGAATTAATTTTTTTAGATTATATATTTGAATCTTGTGCTTTTTAATTGCATCATATATTTTATGAATTTTTTTTATCAACAAGAATTAATTTTTTTAGATTATATATTTGAATTAGGGACTAAAACGTAGGATATATAGACAACTCTTAATATGTAAAATATTAATGCTATTAATATTTCTAAATACATATGTATAGATAAGTTTATTTCTAATTTCATATTTTTATAAAGATAGGATTACTATATCTTTTCGAAGAATGTAAATCTAATTTATGACAAGTCAATTACATATTTTCTTTCTTTTTATGTAGACATTTCTCGGTTTAATAATATTCTTGGGAACATTGTAACGATCCGTTGGTGGATTTAGAAGTTTATTAATATTTTATTTATGAAAATTGAAAATTTTTTCCTTATTAAATTAAATGTGGGGAAATATTTTTATGTGACAAATTTATGTAAGTAAATTTTGTGGATAAATTATAAGTATTATTATTATATGTGGGAAGCTAAAATAAGCTCATCTCTAATGAATTGGGGCTTTGAAATTGGGTTAAGCCCAAGTGTGAAATCTTGCATATCTAATTAAGTGAAGTTGTAAAACCCATTGGGGCTTATGATGAAAATAGGTCATTATATTTAATTAGGACAATGATTTGGGCTTGGGTCCATGTATTTATATGAGTGGAATGAAATAAATGGAAAAAAGAAAGAAAAATGACAAATATCAAAAATGGACATGCTTTATGAATAAAGTTGAGGCAAAATAAAGATTTGCATAATTGGTTTGATAATGAAAATGAGAAAGAAATAAGAAAATGCAAACTAACCAAAATAGGATGAGATATTTGTGTGTGTGTGTGTGTGTGTGTGTTGTGGAGGGCAAAATGGTAATTTCCTAAGAGGAGAATGGTTGGCAGACCACTCCCTCCCCTTCACCTGTCCACACTTTAATTTGTCTAATTTTCCCTTCCTCATTCCCAATCTCTCCTTCTTTCGTGACTTTGTTCCTCTTCTCTTTCTTTTTTTCCATCATCTTCTTCTTCTCCTTCCATTATGCTTAAATGAATTAAAGCTTCAAAAGTGAATGGATTTGCAACTTGGAGAAAGAGGCTTCTTCTTCTCTTCGGTATAAGCTTCAAAAGACAAGTTCTACTTGCACTCAAATTTATTTTGTGCAAGTTTCTCCTTCTCTTTTTGTCATTTGATGCAAGATTTTGTCTTCTCCTTGTGCTGAAATCATTTTCGGTAGAATGGTTTCTCTCCTTGTAACTTGTATATTTCATCCCATTTTGCTTTCACGAAATGGCTTAATGGGTTAGGAAGCTAGAATGAGAGTTTTTTGGTGTTTGGTGTCCATTTTGTGTGTTTTCGGTGGGTTTCTAGCGAGTTTTCTTCGTTCTCGACCAAGTCGACTTGTCCGAGAGATCAAGTCAACTAGGCCCAAGTTGACTCGATTTCGGAAGAGTCGACTCGGATTTGCCTCAAGTCGACTTGGTTGCGACTTGACTACACTGCACGTGATTCACTATTTTAACCATAACTTTTGATGTGGAAGTCAGAATTGTGATCCATTTGAAACATCATAAACTAGACTTCGAGAGTTTCGATTTGATATATAATATCATATATTTTAGTTAAGATTTGAGTTGGTTAATATTTTTCTTAATCTAAATCAAGTATGATTGATAAATTAAATTGTTATTAAATACTTTCTCCGATATCACTCAATCTTATAAAATGATAAGATGTGTTTGAATATATATATATGTAAATACATGCAATTTATGACATAAAAATATAATTGACTTGCATGAGGAAGTATAATAATAATCAATTGGGAGATTGTTAAAAAATGTCCTTAGTTGGTATGTCCATGGAGTCTCATGGGTGATGCACTGATAACACTATATGAATAATTTTCCTTAAATAATGGAGTTTCCATAAATGGATATGAATGAAATCATATGCATGATCATGATGTGATGTAGCCTAGAATCCTAGTGGGTGACTTTAGGAATGTTGCTGTGAAGTTGCGAAGATGCTGAAATGTGTATGCATATATATATATATATATATGTATATATTGTCTTTGCGCACCTATTATTTTGCGCTGAAAAAAGTAAGTGGATATCTCCAAGACATACCATGGCAAAAAAGGCAGTTTGTCCATAAGGAAAAAAATGTGAAAAAAAGGCAGCTCGTCCGCAAGGAAGAAAGAAAAGGGTATCTCCTACCAAGGTGGCTCGTCTGCATTTGTTTTTGTATGTGCATCATGTATTTTCTTATACTATAAGTTATGTTGATAAAGTGTGCTGCACCATGGCATCAAGTGTGTGAATGTTATTCGTTGTAATTGTACTTGCAGTTGTGTTGCATTACATTGTGTTCTATATTGCAAAGCAGTGTGTCCGCTTAAGGCGATGTGTCCACATTATTTTTGCATGTGCATTATATATTTTTGCACTATAAGTTATGTGATAAAATGGCATTATGCCATGGTCTAAGTGGGTGAATGTTATCTTCCATCATGGTTAATGAAGAAGACATAGATTGGTGTGTCATTTATGCTTGATGCTTAGGGATAAGTTTGGTCATATCCAGTTTCCGTTGTCTTTATACACTTGTCGAGTCTTATGACTCACTTTGAAAAATGAATTATAATCTCTTAGAAGATGATGTTGTCAAGTATGAAATGCATAAATTCAATTGATGTTTAGTGGTCGGGTAGTGAATTTTCCTTGGCTCTTTATTATTCATGCCATCGTATATTAAGCTTGTTGTTGTTTTCCTTTACTATATACTTGCTGAGCCTTATGGCTCACCCTTGTTTTTTTGTCATTCTAGGTAAGTGGAAGATAAATATTTGGGGCGAGTTTCGGTTAGATATGTATAGAGATGTCCTAGCTTCAAAGATCCGTGAGTGTAGATTGGAGGGTATAAATAAAGGGTTTCATAATGTATTTAAAGTCTTAGTGCCCTTATATATTTTAAAAGGTATGGGTTGTGAGACCAAACTTAATGTAAAGAATGTTGTATAATATTTTATGACTCCTATTGATAGTGAGTAAAGATGGAAATGAAAAAGAAATTTTTGATAAATTTTGAGTAATATGTGTATATATATCTATTTTGAATAAACTTTCTCTCGAACTTCCTATGCTAGCGGATAATTCAAGAGCGAGCCCTAACAAACATCTTTAGATCTATCAACGCAATAATAGACATGCAGGCTTTGCATTGTGATCATGATCTATTTTCTACAAGTAAATTTTATATTTAAGAAGATTCGATTCCGTAATTTTAAAAAATAAAAAATACCTTCCTACCAACTGTACTCCAACCTTAATAATAAGTAACTAAATTAATTAATTTATTTCCCCATCCACCTTTTATCTACCTCCCAGGACCCCTGTCAACACCAGAAATTGGAAGACTATCTAAAAGCAATTTTTTCGGAAACGGACTCTCTAAGGAAAATCACATAGCGGAAACGGCTTAAATGAAATGTCCCACCACATTCGATTCGATTCAAATAAAAAAAATCAACTAGCACATTCAATTGGTGATGTCACATCACATATATAACAAATTAAATATACAAAAATATTGTTGGTACATTTAATTTTAATTAACATTTGAATGAATATTTTTATATTAATATATTATATTCTATATCATATCAACATAAATATACACATTCATACAAGATATCACTCTAAATCTTAAAATAAAATATCTAAATAGCATTTTCATTAAATATGTAGCGTGAAAGCAACTTACCTGGTGATTGAAAATCCAAAAGAATCAAAACCAAATTTATGTTTTTTCAATTTCATAAATTAAAAACAAAACCCGACTTAGAAAATTGAAAATATAAAGTAAAAATAAAAGCTCTATAAGATGACACCCTACCTTTTATCTTTGTTTCCAAAATTTCGACTTACAAATTGTTTTTTTCAATTCTCTCTTCTTTTTTTTTTTTTGAATGGCAGTGTATGTTCTTTGTTATTGACAATAAATTTATAATTATTATGTTTGTCAAAATTTCTTTTTTTAAAGATATTGGTAAAATAAAGAGGTAATTACTCCCATCTCAATTATGCATGATATCTTGGAATTTTTAAAATAATACAAAACTCTCATGATTTTTGAAAACTCATGAGACTTTATCCCATCATTAGATAACCATTGTTAATTTTTTAAAAAATAAAAAATACCCTCTCCCCCTCTCTTTCCTTAGGTCTATTACCAAACGGTTTAAAAAACGTTTCAAAAATTATAAAAACAGTTTTAAAATGTTTTTTAATATTTCAAAAATAAAAATATTTTAAAAATACCAAAACGACCCCCCGAGATATTTCCGTACAGCGTAACTTCTATATCATAACTCACTTTGCTTTCAGATGATGATTTTGTTCTATTCGATAAGGCCTTGGCTTGGTGGTGTTTTTGTTGATCTTGATTTCGATCCAGATCTTGCGAATTGGAGTGGCTTTTGGTTGCCTGATAGTTGCAATTTCTTGATGTCTTCTTTGTGGGTTTTTACTCTCTGGTTGGAGTTATATTTTATGTTTATTGTCTGCGTTCCTGAATATATATATATATATATGTTACTATAATTACTAACTGTGAACAGTAAATAAAGTAACCATTTCTATATATTATTGCAATAGAGAGAGACGTCGAAAGATATATACGCTCCATTTACATTTTCATGGATGAAAGGATTAATTACAGAAGAAACTTCAAGCTTGAAGCTATCTATCGCATCTCGTATGCTTGTATTCTGGAGCTCCCCCTTGGCGTAACACAGACACTTTGCAAATGCCAATCGACCAACTCAGGGTTGTAGAAATGCAGTGCCTGTTAGTTGGGGATCCCCGGATTTCTCTCCCCAAATTCGCTTTTGCCTTACTTGGTCTCTTGTGCCGTATGAGCAACGAATTTACTTAAAGAAACCAACGACATTGCGAGGGAGATCCTAACAAGGTATAAGGGTAGCCAAGACAGTTAGAAGGTAAACCATGATGATTATCATTCCTTCTAAGCGTTGCATTTTTTGCAAGCCTTCCCTTATCTTCGTTTGCAAAGAGGCTGTTTCCACGCTCGATCCACGCTCCTAAAAAAATATATGTGTGTGTGACATATTTTTAAGTAAACAAATGAAAATATGCATTAATATATGACATAACTACTAAAAATCTATATGATCTTGATTTCCCTAATACATAAAATGAAAACAAGCACAACCTAACAAAAAAAAAAAAAAGAAGGAAGATGCACAAATGATATGATGCAAGTGTGATGATCAAGAAAGAACTCTTAAAAATTCATTTCTTCTACTTGCAACAAGAAAGTAAATTGAGGTGTACCTTTTAGGGATCGAATGCTTCGATCTCCAAGGAGATCTTCACTTTCTGTTTGCTCTTCCATCGTCTTGGTTCGGATTCAAGTGAACAATTCCAGGCAAACATGTTCAATCAAGGTTCAAAATTAAGAAACACAATAAGTGAGGCGATAAGAGGATAGAAGAAAAAAATTTAGACACATGAAGTTTGTTTTCAAGGTTAATAAATTTATAGTGGTTAACAAAGCATGCATGTCATACACCTGGCTTATGTGTGTCAATTACAGCTAGCAATTTGAGTTTGATACGATTAAAGTTCTATTACGACTGAAACTGATAAAAGTACGTGTCAACTACAGCTAGCAATTTGAGTTTGATACGATTAAATTTCAATTACAAATGAAACTGCTAAAAGTAAAGTTATGAAAAAAGAGAAGATAAAAATTTTAATAGAATTTCTTAATTATTTATTTAGAAATTGGCAACGGATGCATGCACCATACATTTAGACTTTTACGAGCTATAGTTACTTATTTTACGGAAAAGAAATCAAAATATCTTTATTAGGAGAGTGTGAAGATCTTAAAAAAAGTCCTCCTGTACTTTTTTTTTCTTGTATCATTTTTTTTGTGTTTTTTTTTATCAACAAGAATTAATTTTTTTTGGATTATAAAATACTAGTCTTATTAATATTTCTAAACACATATGTATGGACAAGTTTATTTTTAATTTTAGATTTTTATAAAGATAGGATTACTATATTTTTTCAAAAACTGTAAATCTAATTTATGATAGGGTCGGATACATATTTTCTTTTTTTATTTACATAGACATCTCTCGATTTAATAATATTCTTGGGAATATCATTGGTTCTCTCAATGCAATGGTAGACGTGCATTGTGATCACAATCTATTTTCTACCTGTAAATTTTGTGTTTAAGAAGATTCAATTCTGTATTTTAAAAAATACCTTCCTACCAACTATACTACAACCTTAATAATAAGGAACTAAATTAAATAATTTATTTTCCCAGCCACCTTTTATCTACCTCCTAAATCCCCAGTCATCAACACAAATATATAATACCAACACAAATATATAATACATTAATACAATAATCACATCCACCATATGCCCTAACTTTATTTGAATACAGTTTTCTTTTTGTGTTATGAATTTTTTAGTTACAAAAAAAATATAATAATAATCACATCCACGGTAGGGTGGTAGGGCTAGGACAAGAAATTTATTTTAAAAAATACAAAATTAAAAATAAACATAAAGTTGTCAATCAGAATTTTTTCAATTTCATAAATTAAAAACAAAATTTCGAGTTACAACTCTTTATTTTTTCCAAAATTTGGAGTTACAACTTACAAATTGTTTTTTCTATTCTTTTTCTTTCTTTCTTTCTTTTTTGAATGGCAGTGTATGTTATATGTTATTGACAATATATATATATATATATATATATTATGTTGTCTAAATTTCTCTTTTGAAGATATTGGTAAAATAAAGAGATAATTACATTTACACCCATCTCAATTAAAATTAGGTGAAATTATGCATAATATCTAGGTATTTTTTTAAAATAATACAAATCTCTCTTAATTTTTGAAAACCCATGAGACTTTATCCCATCATTAGATAACTATTGTTAATTTTTTAAAATATCTAAAATACCCTCTCCTCTATCTCCCTAGGTCTATCATTATTTAACAAAAATAAAGATTAAAGGGGTTATTATAGGGAAAATTGTCTTCCTTTTTTAATTTGGTTGGTTTTTAGGTAAAAAAATAATGATAAACATACAAAAATAATAAAATAATAAGAATTAAAATATGATATTGTAACTAAATTAGTCACTCGCATTGTAACTAAATAATAATATATATTTTTTTTCTTTTTCTTACTTTCTTATCCTCTCCATCAATGGGAGGGGAAGAAAATAAAATTGTTCACAAAAGGTATTGCAAATAAAACTCCCCTTTTCATATCTAAAATAACAAAATAAAAGAAAAATAGAAAAAAGAAAAGTTCAATCAAAAATTGCAAAAACGGGCTAGAAAAGTTTTTTTGGCTTTTTAGAAACAAAAAAAATTAAAAAAACGCCTAAATGACCCCCGAAACATTTTCGTGTATCATAGTTTATATATCTTAGTTCACTTTGGTTTCTGGTGATGATTTTGTTCTGTTCGATAAGGCCTTCTGGTGGTGGCTTGGTGGTGTTTTTCTTGATCTTGATTTTGATACAGATCTTGCAAATTAGAGTGGCTTTTGGTTGCCTGATAGTTGCAATTTCTTGATGTCTTTCTGTATGGGTTTTTACTCCCTGGTTGGAGTTCAATTTTATGTTTATTGTTTGTGTTCGTGAATACATATATGTTACTATAATTACTAAATGTGAACAGTACTAAATAAAGTAACCATTTACATTTACATTTTCATGGATGAAAGGATTAATTACAGAAGAAGCTTCAAGCTTGAAGCTATAAATCTATCGCATCTCGTATGCTTGTATTTAGGAGCTCTCCCGTGGAGTATCACAGACACGTTGCAACTGCCCACCAACTCAAGGTAATTATCTTGTAGAAAATGCAGTGCCTGTAAGCTGGGGGTCCCCTCGGATTTCTCTCCCCAAATTCGCTAATGCTTGCTTGGTCTCTCATGGCGTACGAACAACAAATTTACCTAAAAGAGACCAAAAACATTGCGAGGGAGATCCTAACAAGGCCTAATGGTGGTCAAGATTGTCAGAAGGTAAACCATAATGGTTATCATTCCTTCTGAGTGTCGCATCTTTATACAAACTTTCCCTTATCCTTTTTTGCAAAGAGGCTGTTTCCACACTCGATCCACACTCCTGAAAAAATATACATGTGTGTGTGACATATTTATAAGTAAACAAATGAAAATATGTATCAATGTATGACATAACTACTAAAAATCTATATTCGATTTTATCATCTTGTTTTCCTTAATATATAAAATGAAAAGGCACAACCTAGCAAAAACAAAAAAAGAAAAAAGAAAGGAAGGTGCACAAATGATATCACTCACAGTGTAATGATCAGAAAAGAACTCTTAAAAATTTATTTCTTCTGCTTGCAACAAGAAAGAAAATTGAGGCGTACCTTTCAGAGATCGAATGCTTTGATCTTTAGGGAGATCTTCACTTTTTGTTTGCTCTTTCATTGTCTTGGTTCGGTTTCAATTGAACTACTCCAAGCGAACATGTTCTTTCAAGGCTCATAATTGAGAAACGCAATAGATATTTCAATTAGAGGATAGAAGAAGAAAATTTAGACATATGAAGTTTGTTTCCGAAGTTAATAAATTTATAGCTGTTAACAAAACATGCATGTCATACACCTGGCTTATACGTGTCAATTATAGTTAGCAATTTGAGTTTGATACACTTAAACTTTTATTGCAACCGAAACTGATAAACGTAAAGTTGTAAAAAAATATAAGATAAAAGACTTTAATAGAATTCTTTAATAATTTAATTTAGAAATTGACAACGGATAAATGAACCATATATTTAAACTTTTACGAGCCATATTTATTTATTTTAGGGAAAAGAAATTGGAAGATCTTCACCAAAAGAGCGTGAAGATCCTAAAAAGAGTCCTATGCTTTTTTATTGTATCATATTTTTTTATGAATTTTTTTATCAACAAGAATTAATTTTTTTGGACTATATATTTGAATTAGGGACGAAAACCTAGGATATATATAGAGTTTTTGATATGTAAAATATTAGTGCTATTAATATTTCTAAACACATATGTATAGATAAGTTTATTTTTAGTTTCAGATTTTTATTAAGATTGGATTATATATTATATTTTATCGAAGAATGTGTATCTAATTTATGACAAGTCGGTTACATATATTGTCTTTCTTTTGACATAAATATCTCTTGATTTAATAATATTTTTGGAAACATCATTGGTTCTCTCAATGCAATAGTATCCGTGCACGCTTTGCATATTATGATGATGATTTATTTTTACATGTAAATTTTGTGTTTAAGAAGATTTGATTCTGTAATTTAAAAAATAAAAAATACCTTCCTACCAATTATAGAACAACCTTAATAAAAGTAATAAATTAATTTATTTATTTTCCCAGCCACCTTTTATCCGTCTCCCAAACACCACAAATTGGAAGACTATCCAAAAGCAAATGAAATGTCCCACTACATTCCATTCGATTCGATTCACATAAAAAGAAATCAAATAGCACATTCAATTGGTGATGTCACATCACATAACAAATTAAATATTCAAAAATATTATTGGTACATTTAATTTTAATTAACATTTGTATTAATATTTTTACACTAATATATTATATTTTATATCATATCAATATAAATATATGACACATTAATACGAAATATCACTCTAGATCTCAAAATCAAGTATCTAAATAGTATTTTCGTTAAATATATGTGAAAGCAACTTAGCTGGTGATTGAAAATCCAAAAGAATAAAATCCCAATTTATGTGTTTTCAATTTCATAAATTAAAAACAAAACCCAACATAAAAAATTGAAAATAGAAATTAAAAACAAAGGCTCTATCAATTGACACCTTTTTTTTTCCAAAATTTCGACTTACAAATTGTTTTTTCTATTCTTTTTTTTTAATGGCAGTGTATGTTATTGGTTTTAGACAATAAATATATTATTATTATGTTTGTCTAAATTTCTCTTTTTAAGATTTTGGTAAAATAAATAGATAATTACACGCATCTCAATAATTATAAATGATATCTTGGTATTTTTTAAAATACATTTTCTCATAAATTTTCCCATCATTAGATAACCATTGTTAATTTTTTTTAAAATACCCTCTCCCCCTCTCTTTCCCTAGGTCTATCATTATTTTAAAAAAATAAACGCTAACGGTCTATTATAAGGAAAAATATCTTCCTTTTTTTGGTTGGTTTTTAGGTAAAAAAATAAATGATAAACATACAAAAATATTAAAATAATAATAATAATAATAATAATAATAATAATAATAATTAAAATATGATGTTGTAACTAAATTAGTCACTCGCATTGATAAAAACAGCAGAACAATAGCTTTTGGTTTAAAGTTTGAACATGCAACGTGCGGAAAAGTAGCTTTCTTTCAGTTTTATAAAATATTTTTTTTTAGTTTTTAATTTTAAATTTATAGTCAATGATATCTTAATATGTTATGTCTTAAAGTCATAGCATTCTCATTTGAAAGGATATTTTTTTTTAATTCATAGTATAAAGTTAAAAAAATTAAAAAAAAACTGAATTTTTTATTTTCTAAATTCAATAGAACTTTAGATTTTGTGTTTTTTCTTTGCTCTTAATTAACGAGATTTCTTTCCTCTCATTCTTGTGCTCACGTTAATTTGGAATACATTATGAATAAGATGGCGAAAAATATATACTATATATATTAAACATTCTGATGGATGAAAAGATTATTTACAGAAGCTTTGATACAAATGCTGAAATAATATTAGAGCATTGTTAGAGAATGAATGGTTTAATCCATGGTACAACATCCCAGTACTTCCCCCGGCCGGAAAATAATCTTTATACATTGTAAAACATAAATATCTGGTGGTTATTAATCCACCAGATCAGCAATCCACCCTATATCAGGGGCAATTGATTGCTGCCCCGATCGACGCTGGACACCCCTTGCCGTCCGATCACCTTCCCTGATCGTTAAGCCGCTTAAGCTGGCCAAAAAATCAGGGTTGCTACCCCAGCCGGAACTACCCTCGCTCGGCCTTTGTTGCATTGCCGCCGACGTCGAGGCTTCTCCACCGCGGTGCCATCTTCTCCGCTGTGATGGTTCACCGACGGCCTGGACAGGGTGACGGCCGTTGTTGTGGTGCCTAAGCTCCGCCAGCGAGTGTGCGAAGAAACAGACACTTCGGTCGCACAACTCGCCGGCATGGCATAGGCGAGTACGGTACTTATCGGGGTGCAGCCAGTACTCGAAGACCCCATGGGCGAATTGGCAAGTGTCCCCCCTGATGCATTCTCCGTCTTCGCGGTAGTCCGGGCAGGGCACGGCGGCGTAGTTGTATCTTCGGGGGTCTCGCCGGCGTGCCTTCTCACCGCGGTGAGCGAAGGGACACTGTGTCCACTCGTGCCGCCGCCTCCTCGGGCACTGCTTGATCTTGAACCCATACATCCGAAATTCATCGGATTCGTATATGGTTCTGTCGAAGAGGTCGGGGCAGCGCCTGGGGTCGATCCGGGTTAGCTCCTGCTCAGAGAATTCATAGAAAGCTGGGTTATCTGAGTTCAACATTTCTGACGCCATATTCGTATATAAATTAACACGAAGCTTCGATCTCCACACAGATCAAAGAGCACTACAAATATATGTATACTATCAGAGAAATCAGCTGCTTATACTTTACTATACGCATGCACGTACAAACCAATCTCTAGCAACGGTCTTAGAGATGATCTGAATGGGCTTCAAAGATGTGTGTGTGTGTGTGTGTGTGTGTGTATGTATGGGAATGTTAAAAACTGAGCGATATATATATATATATATGATCAAAAGTTTGTGCTAGGGAAGAGAAGCTGAGAGGCAATGGTAGCAAATATATATATATATAGCTAGATCAGAAAGAAAGCTCAGTGGATTTCAGTGAGTGAGACTGTGAGAGGCTGCCCCATATTTATAAAGCCAAGAACTGACTCAACCAGGGTTACAACTCAACCCATGGTGACGAGTAGTGTAGTATAGTGGAATGAACCTTGACGGCAATAATGAAGAAAATTAGAAAACGAAACAAAATAGGATGACAATGCGCTCTTACACGTGTGAAGCCCGTACACTGGCTGTTGCCTCATATGGACTTCTGTGTCGGTCAGCTAGTAGTCAATTTGGAGAAGAAGACTTCATATTTTATAATTTTCTTTTTCATTTATAAAATGGAGGAAAGCAGCTTGGGGACGGAGATAAGAAGGAATTTCAAAACAGACTTTGTCGCTATTTGTCAACTAGCACGTGTAAGAGTGAGAATTTTGAACAAAAATAGAGCAATTAATTAATATGTGGCAAGCATATGCATGCATGCATCCATCCAACCTACAGTAGATTAGTACGTAGTAGGAGAGTTTAGTAGGATTTACCAGCTGCTTCTTATTTAGGGCTGTCCATTTGATCCCCAACCCCGTTTGGGAGATCTCGCCCTATGATCAAAGAAACTAGCTGAAGCCCACCCATCATATTGCGAGAAAGATCTTAACAAGGAATGAGACTTGTGTTGAGTAGTTCGATCTTTAACATATCTAAATTCTTTGAAGGACATCTTCATCGTAAGAGTGAGACGCTCTTCATTTTGCGAGAATCGAAAGAAGGTCGTACTTATATATAACCTTCCTTTAGAAACTCGCTCCACCATCGGTCTATATTTTCTGAAAAAGAAAAATAAATTATTACATGTATATATGCATAAAATTAAGTTAATTAAAGCAAATGCATACTAAATAAACATTATGAATATATATGATGCAAATAAATTTTTGGTCTTATTTTTGTGGACTTTTGGAGCAAAAATTTCCGCTATACTTTAATAAAAATAAAAGTATATTAATAAATAATACTCTTACAATAAATACAAATGAATGAATTACGAATGGTTTTGACTGGCAACCCTCAACAAGTCATATTCATTTTATCTATCTATATATATATATATATTCCTTTGATTTTTGTAAGAACGTCAATAGTACGTAATCAAGAATAAATATTTTCTTAATTAAAAACGTAGACCTAAGAGAGAAATTAATATACAAAGATTAAATATAATTTTATACTTTTAAATACCATGATATAGTTGAGGGAACAAAAAACATCAATAGCTCAACCAGCTATCATATCTTTAACATATATAAACTATTATATATATATATATATTAAGAGAGAAAATTAAGGAAGAAATAGAGGAAAATACTAAAAGTAAAGTTCTTTATGTCAAAATTTTAAGCACCATCTCAACTCTAATAAGAGTGTTAATAAACATTAAATTATACTTCAGCAGAATTTTTAACAAAATAGATTAATTCTATAACAAATGAAGATATGACAAAAGACAGAAATATATGGAAGTCTAGAATTCATGTAGCCGACCCTACATAGTGAGATAAAGGCTGGATATATTGTTGTTGTAGATGAATTCTATAACAAGAACAGTAATGAATAATTGACTGTAAATATTCACAGTTAAATGCAAGGTTAACTATAAACTTCTAGATTATACCTATTTTTGCAACACGTTAACAAATAACTATAAACTTGTAGGAGCTTTGATGGTAAAAGGAACATTTCTCCAAATACTTATTGAAAATGTGCATTTGATACCTAAATTGAAAGAAATGAATGTACCTTCTGATTGTTTTGATCTCTTGGAAGATACCTTTTACTGCTTCAATTTCTATGGAGGTCACTATTTTCTGGTTGCTTTTTCATGTTGGTTCCGATGCAACTGAGCACTTCCAGGCAAGCATGTTCTTTGAAGGTTCAAAACTAAGAAACAACAAGATGATAGAGCAAAGATGCGGTGAAGTTGTACTGTCAAGTTGTCAATAGATTTATAGCGGATTACAACGAATGCATGTCATACATTTGGGTCTTTACGTGTTAGCTGTAATCAGTAGTTTGAGTCCAACACGATATAACTTCAACTATGACCGAACGATTCGAACCGACAATAACAATATGACAACTTATAAAATGACCTACTCAATTTAATAAAAAAATAAAATAAGAAAGAATATTGAAATTATAAAGAGTCGAATCACAAAGTCACGAAAATAAAGTAGAAAGAGGAGATTCCAATTGAATAACATAATATTTTAGCAATGCACAAGGGAGTCATATCATATATTCAGGCTTCTACGTGTCGAGTATAGCTAATAGTTCGAGTCTGACACGATTCAACTCCTATTGTGATCAAATCACAAAATAAAAAAAAATAATTATTCAATGTCACGTGTCTTCTTAAAAATTTGAAAAGATTTCATAATTCCTTTTAGATTTTTTCTCCCCAATCAATCATTGTTGGCAACCTAATGTCATTGGAATATCACTAGAGTACTAACTATTGATGACCCTCCTCCACAACTCCCCACACCCTTTCCTAGCAACTACTAGAGAAGAGATTTTTCTTGTTTACTTTCTTTTATCCAAAAAAAATAAATAAATAACCACCCTTATATAATTCTCAAATGAGAAGGAATGTGTATTTATTGGGTGAAAGAAAGTGTAGCAGGGGATTAGTAGTTGAGAGTTGTGGGTTTTGAATGAGATTGAATAGAACAGGGGAAAGCTTGGCTGGCATACATCTGCTATATGATATAGCATATATATAGTACAATCTAAAATATTAATATCTTCTATTTAAACAATTAAATCCCCATTTATTTTATCTATATATATATATCCATTAAATGAATTTACTTATATTAATAAATTTTACAAATGCTATTGAATTTGTTTAAAATTTTCAATTTTATTTCAATAACAAAAATAAAAAAAAATGAAAGGACACTCAATAAATGAATTTATTTAGAAGCCTAAAATTTTAATTCCTTCCAATAAGAGAAAATGTGACACTCATAAATGACTTTATTTACATTAATAAATTTTACAAACTCTGAAATCATTAAAATCTTCTAATTTCCTTTTAATGACAAAAATACAGAAAAATGAAGACATTCATTAAATAGATTTATTTACAATGAAATGGAATCCATTAAATGAGTTTATTTATATTGAATTTCTTTAAATTTTACAATTTCCTTTCAATAAAAAATAAATGAACACCCATTAAATAAATTTATTTACGTGAACAAAATTTTATAAATTATAGTGAATTTACTTAGACCCTACAAAATTGTTTTACTAATGAAATGACAAAATGAAATAACACTCATTAAATGAATTTATTTACATAAATAAAATTAAAAATCTATTAAAATTATATAAACATTATAATTTTTTAATAACACAAAATAAAAAAAAAAGGAAATAACACTAATTCCGTGCTTATACATCGCCAACTCTCCTACTAGTAATATAATTAGAGTTATCTACGATTATGAGTTAATTTCTGTGAATAACAAGCCATTGAGAAAATAACACAATTATTAAATACTATTTTACACTTTTACTCAGTTTTAAGCTACCAACAGCTTTTCAACACGAGAAAATGAGATTTTCCACTCTTTTTTTTTTATTGTTTGAGCTCAGGTAATTTTAGAATACATTACGAAGATGGTGAAAAATATACTTTTTATTTACATTTTGGTGGATGAAAGGATTAATTGCGTAAGTTTTAAAGTCACCACAAATACAAATGTTCAAATATTTCTATGGCATTTCATCGAAATGAGTGGTTTAACCCATCGATCTTACAACAACCCAACACTCCCCAGAAAACTCATAATTTTACACGGATCAAAACATATATATCTGGTGGCTATTAATCCACCAAATCAACAATCCACCTTATATCAGGAGCATTTGATTGGTGCCCTCATCGATGCCGTACACCACTTGCCGTTCGGTTACCTTTTCTGATTGTTAAGCTAGCTGCTCAAGCTGGCCAGAAAATCAGGGTTGCTTGCTTCCCTCTCACCTCGGCCGTTCAAATTAATGTCGTCGATGTCATGAAGGGTTCTCCAAAGCAGCGCTATCTTAGCCCTAGTGCTGGTTCCCTGATGGCCTGGACGAGCTGGTCCCAGCAGTCTGCGATGCCGGAGCCCCGCCATTGACTATGTAAAGAAACAGACCTTGTCTGTCGCACAACCCGCTGGCCTTACATATATAGTTGAGCAGACTACTTTCGGATGTGAAGCCAGTACGCGAGGACCCCGTTCGCAGGTGTCCCCCCTGATGCAGTCTACTTCGTATATGGTTCTGGAAGACACCGGAGTAAAGCCGGCTATCGGCCCCGGAAAACTTCTGCTCAGAGAATTCATAGAAAGTTGGGCTATCAGAGTTCAACATTAATTTGCGACATCATACCCATATATAAACACGAAGATTCAATCTCCAAACAAAGCTGATCAATCAAAAGAGGCTGTTTTATATATTGATATGCATGGGAATGGCAACATATGGGTGATGATCAAAAAATTTTGAGGGAAAGAAAACACCCACTCTATATATATATATATATATATATATATATATGAATCCATCGATAAAGGGATTGAGAAGCCATCCACATAATTATGCATAAAGCCATACCTGACTCAACCAGGGTTTACAGGCTAACCCATGGTGAAGACGGAAGCCAGTGAAGAAAATTGGAAAAGAAACAGAGGAGAAGACGAGGAACACGACGACAACTTCTCACACGTGTCAAGGACCACGGACGGCCCTCTGTGTCGGTCAGATAGTCAATTGGAAGAAGAAACGTTTCTATATAATAATTTTTACTTTGTGAAAGAATTAAGAAAAGAAAAATCACCCATTAAAATGCAGGAGGTGTCTTGGGGATGGAGTGGGTGACAGAATTAGAAAGCAATTGTCAAACAAACTTTGTCAAGTATGCGTTCAGTTCCCACTTGTGAGAATTCTGCACAGAGGTTTAGAATTCCTCAATAATAATAACAGTATATCCAAAATGAACTTTAAAAATATTTACTTACTTGTGGGTTTGGTTGCGGGTTTGATGCTCAACCCCCTTAATCTTCGGGTGGTCTCATAATGTAATCGAAAGATATTGCGAGTGAGATCCTAATAAGATATAAAATTAATTTAAAGTATGCTTTCAATACACAAGACTTCTCGTTACTTTTAAGTTCTTTGAAGAGGCTCTTCAATACGAACAATTTCTCATTTTGTGAGAATTGAAGAGATGTCATATGTGCATATAACATTCCCCTTATATATTTCTTTTTTTTTTGTAAATATCCATCCATGTTTCCTGAAAAGAAAAAGATAAAATATCAGTGGCATTTTGAAGTGATCAAATGAAAATACATGCTATATATGATATATATGCAGATACACAGCAAATAGAAAAGTGTTTTATTTACGATATTGTGGGTCATGATACATAAATTGAAAGGAGAGTACAAAATATATCATACCGTAATACATAAATTGAAAGAATTGAGATGTACCTTTTATTGCTTCAGTCTCTACTTTGTGATTGCCTTTTCAGGTTGATTTTACACCAATTGAGCGACTCCAGGCGAGTATGTTCTTTGAAGGTTCAAAATTAGGAAAGGTGAACAAGAAGATGATGAGATGATAAATGAACTAAAGATGCAATGAATTTTGTGTTGTCGAGTTAGTAGATTTATAATGAACTACAACGAATGCACATTATACATCTGGGTCTCTACGTGTCAATTACAATAGTAATTTGAATCTTACACGACTTAGCTTCAATTATGACTAAACAATTTGAACCGATACAAATGTTGTGACTTGTAAAACTAATAAAATAAGCTACTCATTCATTTAGAAAAATAAAATAATAAAAATTATTAGATTTAAAGAAACTAGACTCAAAAAAATTATGAAAAGATAGAAAATGAGGAGATTTTAATAGAATTTCCAAATATTTTAGCAATTCACAATAAATGCATGTCATATGCTTAAAGTTCTACACGTCAACTAGAGTTATTAGTTTGAATTTCACACGAATTCAAGTCGCATTTTGATCTAATGTCGGAATGTATAGAAGATGGTATTTGGTTGCTCATTTTCATTTTTCTTCTCTCCAATTCTTGTCGCTAAGGATGGCATGGATTAGTTAATTCATAAAAAAAATTCATAACCACCACCAGAAAACACGATTAGAAAAAAAAAAAAAAAAAAAACCCATCAGTTATGGTAAAAATCATAATCAAAATAAAAAATCACAATCACAATCATAACCTTAACCAATAATTATATATATAATATTATTTTTTATATATTTTATAGTATTAGTTTATAAATAAATAATTTTAAATATATGTTCATTTATAAAATTATCAAAAAATAAAATTGTTATCTTGTGTGTCATTATTTTAAGAATTTCATTTTTGTTACTAGATTTATTGAGACCAATTCTAGCTTGTGTAATCATTTATTTAACTCTAATTTAAATGTGCATGTACAATTTTAGTTGGCTATTTTATGTATTGTCTGGATACGTTGCTTATTCTTTAATTTAATAAAAAAATATTTGTTTTTATTAAAATGTTATTTAATCACATAATTTATTATAGGAGTTATAGATAAAACTACATATCATTAAATTCATCGATTATGGATGCGATTATAAAAATTTATAATCGCATATAATTACAGTTATAGACATAAAACTATAATTACATTCACTAATGATCTTAAAAGTCATAATTGAACTGATCCACATTAATTATCTCTACTTGTTGTTGACTAGCCAACTCGATATAATACCACCAGATACTGGCCATCGGGGACTCTGCTCACCAACTGCCCACTCGCCGGCGATCCGATCCCCTAATTAAAGAAGAAAAAAAATAGCATGAGAAAATGGAAACCCAATTCTTTTATATATTATGAAATTGCAATATATTAAATGCACTATTATATAATATTATTATAATATTCTAATACCATATATTAATTAATATGATATTATTATATGGTAATGTAATACAATATGATAATATATAATACTATATATATTAATTTTAGATTATATCATTGGTACAATAATATAATATTTTAATATGTTACATTATTTGTATTATATTATTATATAATATATTATAATAATGTTATTGCATACAGAATATTTTTATTAGTATTGTTATAATTAATATCACGAAATTAGAAGATTCATCAATTCATCCGAACTCAGTAAGTACAGCCTGATCAAATCATAAGATTGAGTTTAACCCATAGGGATTAAATCATAAGAAGATTTAATGGTTTAACCCATCTTAATTATATACAACCACCCAATACTAGTCGAAAATTAATATTAATATTCTTTGCATCAACCATCACCTCTACTATATCTATTACATAAATACCTGATGGCTAATTAACCCACCAGATCAGCAATCCACCCAATGTCAGGACCAGCCGGCTGTTGCTGAATTCCCCTTGCCCTTTGATCGCCTTCCCTGATCACCAACCCACTCAAACTGGCCAGAAAATCAGGGGTAGAAGTACCCCCACTGGGTCGCGTCGAGGCTTCTCTATGGTGGCGGCGCCATCTTCTCCCCAGTGCCGGTTCATCGATGGCCAAGACGCGACGGTGCCGGGTGTGTTGGTGCCTGAGCTCTGATAGCGAGTGAGCGAAGAAACAAACCTTTCTGGTGCAGAATTGCCCGGCGTTGCATGGGCGTGTGCGATACTTCTCCGGGTGAAGCCAGTACTCGAAGACCCCGTGAGCGAACTGGCACGTGACTCCCCTAGTGCATTCTCCATCTTGACGGAACTCCGGGCAGGCTATGGCCGCGTAGTTGTACCTCCGAGGGTCACGGCGGCGCGCCTTCTCGCCACGGTGGGCATAGGGACACTGCGTCCAGTCATGGCTTCGTATCCTCGGACAGCGCTTGATCTTGAAACCGTACATCCGAAATTCATCGGATTCGCTTACGGTCTTGTCGAAGAGAGCGGGGAAGCGACGAGGGTCTATCCGAGCACGCTCCTGCTCAGATAAATCTTCATGGAAAGCTGGGTTGTTGGAGTTCAACATTTGCGGCATCATCATGACGTCGATATATATATATATATATATAGATATGAGGATTGGAAAAATCTGGGAGAGAGATCAAAATTTTTAAGGGACAGTGAGAGAGCGATGGAGGCTGCCCCAAATATATAAAGCCAGAACTGAGTACTCTACCAGGGTTACAAGTTAACCTAAGATGAGTTACATATGTATATACATGGAAAGAACAATTAATCCGATTCCGGGAATCTGAACGGCGACCCACCTCAAAAGCCATGGGGTGAGGAAAAACGTCCCAATAGCAACAAAGAGATGACAACTGAGATCGCTTAATTTCTTACACGTGTGCATGGCCATGCACTGGCTGCCGGGCGGTCAGCTGGTCGTTTGGGAGAAGGAAGTTAATTTTATTCTATTATTATATAAAACCACCTCTACCCATTTAAAATAAATGCTGGAACCGTTTCGAAACATTAATGACCTTAGTTAGGGGTTCGGGATATGACGTTCCGCGTTTAGCTTGAGTTTAGCGTTCAGCGTTTAGCGTTAAGTGTTCGAAGTTTGACGTTTACCGCTCAATATTTAAAGTTCAGTATATATTTATTGTTCAATATATAACATTTAAGATTTGACGTTCAATATTGAGATTTTAGCATTAGTGTTTGAAATTTGACATTAAAATTTTGGAGTTAGAGGTTCGACGTTAAGCGTTCGAAGTTATAGAATTAGTCCTTAACTTTGGAATGTATGAGTGGTTTCTCATTATACGATAGTCTACAAGTGCATTTAAGTGTTTTTGAGGGGTATTCATTGTTCAAAATTTCACATTTTGTGAAGAGTAGGAGCCAGTTGTGTTTGCATGCAACCTTCCCATTACTTTTGCAATAAGATTGTTTTCATAATTAATTCATTTGTGATTCATGAAAATGGAAATATGGGACATATTTTTTAAATTATGTAACTATGATATTTTAACAAATGATATATAACTTTTTTTTTATAATCTAGGTATTCAGTCTTCGCCAGCCTAATTCTAGAGGAGACTAGCACTTCCCCTGGTTCGATCTTCTATTAAATCGGATACGGTCACAAGTTTATCCCAAGCGGACATGCAGTCAATGCTCATCAAATAGAGCATTTTTACCTCCATCAAGAGTTAATTTCCTGTCATTTCTAAATAAATTTAAAAACTTTATCACTTGTGCCATATTCTAAAGGCACAAATGATATATACTTATAATACAACGGACGGTTTATTATCATTGTCGAATGACTTACAAAGAATTTGATCGACAATCCAACACCTACTACCAGTTAATCTCCATCGGTTTCAAATTATATTATTTTTTTAATTTTTTTAAAAAAATATTAATAGTAATTAGTCATGGGACTTGCACAAATATAGCTAAAATTTCACTTGGACATTTTAACAAATACTACTTTTATAATAATTATGAACAACTCTATTTATTATCACTATTGAATGAATTACAAATTGAATTTGATGGCTAATTAAAATTGTATTTATCTTATCCATATCTAATTGATATTTTTTAAAAAAAATGTTAATAGTAATTAGCCACGTGACATGCACCCGACTAAAAATTCACTTTGATATTTCAACAAATAATGCTCCTAAAAGAAATATGTGAACAATTAATTGTGTTTATTATGGTTATTGAATGCATTATACGTGCAATATCCCACGGGCATCATATTCCTAACATATAAATTATTTTAAATCAATCAGATCAACCAGTATTCAGTGAATTTCAAATGAGAAGGTAAAATGCTTTGATAAAAACAAGTTAATAAATTCTCTTCGACCGAGAGATTGTTCATCCTGACATGCATGCACCTAGAAATGTATCTTGGCAAAATGCATAAAAATGCCCCCAATTTTGATATTTTAGCTATTTAGTCTCTCCAACTTTAAAGTAGACCTCACCAGCCTCTAAATTTTTAATTTTGAAATAATCACATACTTCATCTAGCAACATACTGTGCCTGAGTTACACGCGATCTGTTGTGGACCCCCTCATTGGCCAAGCCAATCAGAGGGTGTCACATGTGACGTGTTACACAACAGAATTGGGTCTCAATACTGTAAGAGAATAGATGGGGCACACAGTAGAGAACGCGGCAAAGGTCAAAGCCAGCGACCATGGCCTCATAGAGGAGGAAAGTGAAGACAACGGAGACCCCCCATGGTACTCGGTGTCGTCGATTCATAACTTTATTTGCTCAGTACTGTTGTCGATTCACAAACACAAACTAGGCTAAGTCGTCGTCGATTCATGAACACAAATCGATGTTTCATACTCAGTGTTATTATTTTCGTGCAAGACGAATCGATTCAACCTCAAATATGCTTAATATCGTTGATTCACAAACACAAACTGGATTAAACCATCATCATGATGGATTCAAGCTCAAACAGGATCGATCAGTGGCTAGAAAGGTGAGACCAAGGTTGGTTGGTAATGATGAAGAAATGTGAGAGGTTAATCGACGATAAGAAAGCGAGAAGTCCATCAACGACGAGGTAAGGGAGAGGTCAGTAGGTGAAAAAGAATGTAGGGGTCAGTTGGTGATAGTAAGAAAGACAATAGGTCAATAGCGACAATTAGGCAGAGAAGAGATCAGTCGACGAAAAGAAAAGCGAAGGGTCATTCGACAACGATGAGGAAAGTAAGAGGTTGGCTACAAAGATGAGGAATGAAAGGTTGTTGGCAGGATGAAGAAGAAAGAAGAAATTGAAATTTTTAGCCATCACACACTCCTTTACCATGCGTGAGTTCACGCGCTATGTTAATTGAACGAAGAGGTCTATGATTGTTATAAAATAAGAAATTGATTGGCACAATTATTATGAAATTAAAAGTTGAAAGGCATAATAGGTCCAACTTAAAGTTAGGGAGGCTAAATGACCAATCAGTCAAAATTGAGGGACATTTTTATGTTTTTTGCCATGTATTTTCGCACCCATTACAAATAACTCGAAATTTGAGTAGTTTTTGATGTAGTGATAATATATAAAGTGATAAGACGAGCTCACGTTTAGAATACATATATATACACATTCTATTTTCATGGATGAAAGGATTAATTAATAACATAAATTTGAACCCACCCACCACAAATATAAATGCCCAGATTAATATGCAACATTTTTCCGGAATGAATGGTATAACTTAAGTCTTTCCCTAAACCCAATACTCGCTGGAAAATAATCTTTACATTGATGACGGCAAATATATATTAATTAATTTGGTGGTCAATCCAGTAGATCATCGATCCACCCTATATCAGGAGCATCTGGTTGTTGCAAGCACCGATGCTGGGCACCCCTCCTCGTTCGATTACCTTCCCCACTAATGATCAACCGGCTCAAGCTGGCCAAATAATCAGGGTTGTTGCCTGAACTGGATGACCCCTCACTTGGCTGCCCCATTGGCGACCATGTCGAGGCTTCTCCATGCCCGCCCCATCTTCTTCCCAATGACGGTTCATTAATAATGGCCGAGACGCGGCGCCGGTTCTGGTGGTGCCTCCTGAGTTCCGCCGTCGAATGGGCAAAGAAACAGACATTGCGAGTGCAAAATTCGCCGGCGTTGCATAGGCGAGTACGGTACTTTTCTGGGTGAAGCCAGTACTCGAAGACCCCGTGAGCAAATTGACATGTGTTTCCCCTGATGCAGTCTCTATCGTCGCTATAATCCGGGCATGGCATAGCCGCGTAGTTGTACCGGCGCGGGTCGCGACGACGGGCCCTCTCGCCGCGGTGGGCGAAGGGACACTGTGTCCAATCGTGGCTCCGTCTCCTCGGACACTGCATTATCTTAAAGCCATACATCCGAAATTCATCGGATTCGTACATGGTTCTTTCAGAGTTAAACATCTGCGCCATCATATGTGTGTGTGTGCTGTATATATAATACAGACAGACAGCTTTTACAACAGATCGATGAAAGACCACTGCAATTGTGTAAATGCACGGTAAATTAAGATGAACTATACAAAGATTTATACATATATAGCCAATCGAAAGCAGTATACAAAGATCACAATTAAGGAGATGAATTGATCAGCGATTTCAGAAGAATGAAGGCTACTGAGACGCCACCCATCATCATCAGTACCCCTGTTTATAATGCCAGAGCTAACTCAAGCAGGGTTAAAAGCTAACCCAACGTCGAACCCTGAAAACCAGAAGGTGAACGGCGACCGCTGGGAGGAAAAGAAACTGCTGAGGAAAGCAGTCGTACAGCAACAAATTCAGAGACGACGTGTTGCTTACACGTGTACATGGCCATGCACTCGCTGCCGGGCGGTCGGCTAGTCGTCTGGGGGAAGGAACCTTTTATTGTTTAATTATTATTGCTTTTTCAACCTGTAATAAAGAATATGCGGAACGGAAGAAATGCAGTGAGCTTTGAGAATTTTGCACAAAAGTGTCAAAAAGAGTTTGGAAAAATTTATCCCATTCGTTGAGGGTTGTGGATTCCATTCCTTATTTTGTATTTATTTTGAGTAATTTTTTATTACCCCAATGACCTCTATTTTTTCTCTCTCTCTTCGATAGTTTAATAACAATGCACATATAAAATAAATTATATTAAAAATCATAAAATTTTGACGTTCTTTTTAATTTAGTCACTAAATTTTAATTCATTATAAAATAATAATAAAATTTTAAAATATTTTACAATATGATCATTAAAATAAATTTTAAATAATTTTTCACTAAAATAGAATTAAAAATAAAATTTGAATGGTACGATAAATTTTCATTGAAGTTCAAAGACAAACGACTATAAATCCCAACTTCAAGAGCATGTTTATGCCTTAAGCCATAAGAAAATCTCATTTGCGTATTCTCTCTGTACTACTTCTTCCATGTTTCCTGAAAATCAATCAATCAATCAAAAAATAATGCTTTAATTGTAGTGGAGAAGTGTTCGCTTTTGAAGCAAATTATTAAGGTCTTTACTAAGATTATTATATGTAACAGTGATAGTTTAATTGGATAAAAATAAATCAATAAATACCATAAATCCTCCACAACTACTAGACTTTCAAATTGTAGTTTAGTTTTTTATTTTTTTTGTTAATAGTAATTAGTCACACCATTTAATTTGCAGAAGACCAAAAATTAACGTTTTTCTTTAAAAAAATAACTAATTTAGAAAAATATTTTGTCAGTAGATAAAGACTAGATGATATGATTTAAGTGTTTTTTAGGTAACAAAATTCACTTTCCTAAGAAAAAATGTTTTTTGGGAACAAACTTTGACCTTACCTGTATAGTTTAAATTATATTAATTCAATAATATCAATCAATACATAGAGTGTGTTTGATTGCACATATTTTTCATAAAAAATATATAATTATTATACATTTTCTATGAAAAGTAATTAAATATTCTTAACTTTTCTATGAAAAAATATGTATAGTACAAGCATTTAAAACTTATTTCCATAGAATTTATTTTTCAAGGAGGTGGGATGATTTTTGTTTTCTAGACAATATTACTTAAAATTAAATTCTAGATAATGCAATCAAATGCACCCTCAGTGAAGTTTTCATTAAAACAAATGTAATAAATTCTCATCCACCTCTATACTCATATTGTAGTTAACAAATAACTAGAAATTTCTAACAAATTTTTCATAATTCCTAATTATTGAAAATCTATATTTTGAATTTACTTTTTGCATGCCCTAATACATAAATTGGAATTGGAATTAAGCAGCACAAAAGATATCCTACACCCTAAACCCTAGCTAAGAAAAATTCACAATCCAATTATCATGAATTAATTCTTTTAAATTGTTAAAAATTAACAAGAAAATAAATTGAGGTATACCTTCTTTTATTGCTTTGATCTTTAAACAGATCTTTTCTTTCTGATTGCTCTTCTCTGATACCAAAGTTGTACGAAAATGACTCAGAAGAGTCAGGGGCGGATTTAGTAATGAGCTGCCCTGGGTTGAAGCCAGGGCAACTCACAACAAAATTTAAATTTATAGTGTAAATTTTTTAATTTTTTAATAGTAGCCTATTCTTAATTTTGTCCAACTCATTCCTAATTTTGTCCAGCCCAACCCAACCCAACTACCTCGATCCGCCCCTAAGAAGAGTCATATTCCTATTTTCAAAATGTTTTCAAAACGTTTCTCATTTTTGTTTCAAACCCTATATATACCTATTTTTTAAAAAATATTTGTTTCCATATTTTCATTTCGTATCAGAAATGTTTCTCGATTTCATTTCCATGTAACCTAATTTGATACAACTCCAACTCAGTCACTCCAAGCTACCATATAGCATGCTACCTGTCAACTATAAGGACTAGTTTGAGCCTAACACGATTAAACAAACTTCCATTGTAACCAAACCGAATAATCTGAATTGACAAAAACTAATAAAATGAGGTATTCGATTTAAAAAAAAATAAGAAAAATATATATATTTAATGAAATTTGGCGCAAAAAGTTATGAAAAGCGAGGACAATGTGTGCATGTCATACACGTAGGCTTCTAGGTGTCAACTACAAGGAGTAGTTTGAGTCCAACACTATTAGTTAAACTCCTGCTATTACCAAATAATCTAAACCAACAAAAATCTCGTGCAACTTGAGGGTTGAGACTAATAAAATGAGCTATACAATTTAAAAAATAAAAAAAGAAAAAAAAGTTAGATTTTAGAAAAAAACCAACTCAAAAAGTCTTGAAAAGAGAGAGTATATGCATGTCATAATATATATGTAGACTTCTATGTATGTGTCAACTACAGTTAATAGTTTAACTCCTACGATTCAACTCTAAAGTGTGCTATATTGTGGTCTAAGATGCCGCAAGAACATACCCAAGACAGACCACACCGGAAGTCCCGCCAGTCACGGGAGATTCAAGAGATTTTCTGGCTGAAAGCCTTAATAGCACAAGTCTGTAATGGACTCATCACATCAGACCACTTTTTATAACAGCTCTCAACATCTAAACAATATGAATATGAATCTAATACAACAATTCAGATTTATTCCCCAGAAATTAGTCATAGAACTGCAACACAAAAGCTAATGCAAGCAATGCATCCAACCCGGTGGATCTGAAAGAAGAAGACCGGGAACTATATACATATATATATATATATGCAGGTAAGCTTTAAATTTCATACTGGAATCAATTTGCAGCACTGAGAAACCGCCTATCCTTGTAAAACCATAGGGTAACCCTATTCTCCTCTGTACTTGCCTTAAGTAAAAATCTACCACCATTCTGACTAACCAGCACCACCAACTAAAATTTCATTTTTCATTAGCAGCAACAGAAAGAAGAGGGGGAAAGATAAAATGTACTTGCACCAGGTATTCCAGAGAGAAAAGGAGAAGCGTTTCTTTTCTTTTCTCTGTACAGAATTCGTTCAAACTACACTTATCGCATCTAAATAAAAAAAGTTGTCAGGTACCTTTATAATAACAAGACAATGAACAAGGGACTTTACTAGACCTAGCAGCAGTTAGAAACCTGAACAGAGTACAGAAAACAAAATGGCAGAACATGGAAGCGCAAATCGGGACTTAGTGAGGAAGCTTATCACCATTGCACTCTTGATGGCCTTTGCTTGCGCAATCAAATTTTGCCCTTCGCACGATCTGCATCTTCGCTTTGGTATTTCTCAATTATTATATTGCAATTGTTCATTGTCCGTGCATCAAGCAGACCATGATTCCAAAGTTTGATCATGAATAACCTCCAACACCTGCCAGAGCCCAAAACTTCTTACCACCCAAAAAAAAAAAGAGTCCGTGGAACAAACAGCATATGGACTCAAAAAGACATGCAGGGATGATTATTTATGGACCAACATTTGCAAGAAATTGTTTCTTAGTGAACAAATAAAATAAACCTTAGGGGCTATATTCTGGCAATAAATGCAAAGGTGGCAACATTGCCTCATTGCACATGTGAAACCCTGTCCATAAGATACAGAGGCAATTACCCAAATACTACAATTATATCTTTACCCAAATCCGCAAAAGAAAATAGGTAAATTTAACCACATGAGAGAAGAAGTATATAACTGAAAGGTTCAGTTGATGTCTGCACTGGCACAAGGTAAAATGAAATCAGAGAATTTACCAAAGTAGTGGTGGTGCTCTGACAAAGTCTTGACCATGCAATTTCGAAAATGCCTCACATGCCCAAGGAATATGACCATCTGCCAGCACCCTGCAACAGTGACAAACAAGATACCTTGATGAGGAAGCTTCTAAACCTCATAATCACAAACCTGAGTAAATTACTTGAGGCACTTTCAAAAACCGTCAACAGTAAGATACAAGATGATAATAGCTGTTCTCCTAAGGTTCAAAATAATACAACGTTGGTTTGACAACTGCTGACAACAGAAAATCAATTCGTTCCCCATAGTTTTAGAATGTGAACTGCATGGACAACACTGTCAAGCATAAAATCATCTTACACATTGAACCTGCACAAAACCACTCCAAAGGGATGCAAGAGAAGGAATTCCAGGAAAAATAGACTGAAGATTACCGTTGTTTCCTGACAAACGAGTTCCAGAGATGCATTATTTGCTTCTCGTCTTTTGTAACATCCACGAAATCATCAAGCATCTAAAACCATAACAGCATATCAGTTAACACATCATTCAAATACCAGGATCAATAACACACCATTTTGTTACAGGAGCAATATAAAGCACTGTTTCTTCCAAGATGTTTAATCCATTATGCTTAATGAATAAAGATCATGTGGCGTGCAGTCTATTTATTTATCTATTTTTAAAAAAATTTCATGAGTAAAAACAAATGGCCATCACCATTTCAAAGTACCCACAGCTTCTTCCATAAACTAAGATTCAAAGAGAGAATCCCCACGTCCTAACTCTTAAACAACCTAAACCTAAGGTGGTCTTGATGGACCTTCATTTTGCACCTTAGGTTCTCTGCTGTCTACACCATCAGCCCAAAAAGCAGTCGTTTAAGTATAATCATAGACAACTAACACTTCATATTGAACTAATATCTCCAGTTCGTTCTTTTGCTCAAGGGAATGCAGTACTAGGTCTAAACTAAACCTCTATCCAGGTTTCCAAGCTAGTCCAACTTCAGACCTTCCCAGCACAACACCATGACATAAAGTCATTCATTAAACACTTCACTTGCTAAAATGTGAAGGATGGCATCACACTTCCAACAAAAAATTCTAATGATGGCACATGAACAATAGAACAAATATTGGTCCTAACTGCAGCCTCAAGCACACTTGAATCCTTACAAATAAAAATACAAAAAAGAATAAAAATTAAAGGCTGTTACATAAATGTCACATAACGACCAAGCATACCCTTCTATCTTCAAAATCGGCAACATCATCATCAACTTCATCCTCACTATCCCTATCTGACAACACTTGTTCCAATGCCATTGGCTACAATCAAAAAAGAAGTATCAGTTGATATGTTGATGCATGTATCAAAAAAATCATATCAAATTTGGGTTATTGATACCCAAAATCAAAGATGAAATTTTTAAATTGCAGGGCTGGCAATTTTTAATTCAGGATCTTAAAAGCATCAACCATGAATGAAGCAAAGGCCGGAGCTTGGGATCACACTTTTAGTGATTCCATAGGGAACCATGATTTTTCAGCTTCTTATCAATTGATTCCATTTGACCCATAAAATACTTTCCCACTCAGTGCTACAGGAAACATCCCTAACAGCAGATATGGGGAAAAGGGGAGGGGCAAAAAAAAAAGAAATCTAAATGTTTTGCATGATACCTGAGACCCTTTACGAGGTCCCTTCAGACATTACTGGCACAGACAATTTGGAAACAATGTAACAGTGCTGCAAATTTATGTTAATAAAAAATAAAATTGGCCTAATGGAAGACATGGCCATAAATAGAGAGATGATTCAAGCTAGAATCCATCTAGCTGACTCCACCTAGTGGGATTAAGGCCTGATATTGATGTTGTACGAAAAATTGAAATTGATGGTCTGTTATATATAATGTTCTCATCCAGCTATGCAGATGGAGACCACATTGAAATATTGTGCTTGCCATAGATTGGTCAAACAAACAGGCCCACGGTAAAAGCATATTTATCCTAACAAATAGAAAGCAAGTGAAACAAGGCAAAAAATTTACACATAGTAAGAGTTCAAAATTGAACTAGGAATATAACATGATCAAAAATGTTGCTGCACATAAAAAAACAACAAATACAAATCTCAAATTTCCTGGAAGTCCTTTTGATTTTGAGTAACTCTATAAATAATACCATATTTCCTTTTGGAATAAACATGAGATACATTATGTCCACATATTCACAATATGAATATCTCCAGACATAATGATACTCTAAGACTAAGAGTTTAAGAAGGTCAAACAAATAAACACACCAAATATTTGTTGCTTGTATATAAGTTCATTTAATATAGCTAAAGGGTAACACATAATGTAAGCAGCATGTCCACATCAGTTCTTCTTTCTTTCTTTAATTTGCATTTTCTCTTCAATTCATTTCCTTGCACGTTTCCTGTTCTCTTCTGTAAACAACATAAATTTTAGCAAAGACAATTATGGAAATATAAGAAAATATATATGGATAAATGTATGAGATAATAATTAATAAAAACTTAAGATAATCACAATAACAATAACTATAATAATAAATGATAACGTTTAATTCCTCACTGAAGGACTTACAGAACCAAATCCACATTGGAATATATTTTATTTCAAATCCATGCAGTAATAGGTATACATACTTTCCTAAATAAATATGGAAACAAGTAAATATAAGTTAACCAGATCCATGTACAAATAGGTATACATATTTTCCTAAAGAAATATAGAAACAAGTATGCCTTACGCATCCCTGATGTATGGGTTTTTCAATAATTATAAAAAGAAGATTTATTGAAATAGAAAGAATTTTTTCTTGAAAAAGAATATTATTGTTTATTTATTAAAAATATATATTCTTGCATTTATTTCATCAAAAAAGCTTTCTAGTATCAAAACTCGTGCGTATTACAACTCCTGATTCCCCCATGATATATGTTGTCCATTCATTGGGTTTCAACTCATTATAGATGCTTATAATTTTTCTTCAAATCCTGGTTCAGCTATGGAACCGATGCTTCAGACAGCTTGAGCAATTCAGACGAGTCAAATTCAATTTAGATTAGCCTAGTTATTTTGTTTTGGTAGGTCCCACATTTGTTCTTGTGGGCATTAATTTTTGTCTTAACATTTATATTCTTTATAGTTTGCCTCAACAGTTACAAGCATGGATTGTACAAACATGCATTCAGTTACAGGCATGAAATTGGTATTGTAGTGATTCAATTATTGGTTATTGTTATTAGAGCAAATTACCAAAAAGTACCAAACTTTGACCTGATTATCAATTTTATAACAAACTGTAAACGTTATCAATTCTATACTTAGAATTTACAATATGTATCAATTTTATAACACCATCATAATGCCATTAACAAAATTGACATATGTTAAGAAACTTCAAATTTTGTATCAAATTTATAATAAACTTTAAAAATATCAAATTGGTCGTAAGAAGAGCAATTGAATTATGGTCAGTTTATCACAGATTCATAATCAAATATGAGCATTTAGGGTTAGGTGCTTCTATGAGAAGCAGCTTCACTTCAATTGCTCATATTACAATAAATTTGATAATTTTTTAAAATTTAGTATAGATTTGATACAGATTTTGTAAAGTTTCTTAATGGGTGCCAATTCCTTGAACGGCATTATGACGGTGTTATAAATTGCTACATATTTGGATGTTCAAGTATAGAATTGACAACACTTAAAGTTCGTTACAAAATTGATAAGGAGGTCAAAGTTTGGCACCCTTTTTAGTAATTTGCCTTTGTTGTTATTGTCACAATATGATTTCATGCAGAGGCTTTCTTGACCAGTTGACCCTAATGGCCAGCCATTACAGGTTAGGCACAAGTCATGGGCCCCTTTTGGGTCATAACATTTTTCTCCCCATTCACGTCTGTATTTACACAAGGGGCCAAATCACGCATTTAAACCCTGCATTTGAAACTGTTGAGAGGATCACCTATTAGAATGACATGATAAAGAAATATTAAAAACTTAAGATCCAAAAACTATTCATTCATTTTGGGTCAATCCATCTTAACAGATTGACGAGAGCAGTGCACAAGTATATGCAGGGATCATAAATTAAAATAGGAAATGAAATCAAAAATTAGAGGCAAAATCAAATAGTAACCTGTGCTCTATGCGAGTGAAAGAACTGCCGCTTCTGCAGGAGGACACGGCTGAGAAGAAAAACAAAAGCATATAGCCAATCAAATACATGGCTGAAGTCATTACTAATTCATAAGCACAGTATTACTTCAAATAAATGGGAAAAGTTCATAAATTTTGAAAATAGCCATATTCGTGTGCCCTTGTGCATGAAAATGAGATGATTTTTAACACTTCGGCACATAGCTGCTCTAGAAACCCAAACCCGACTCTATAATAGTCTCTTCCACCAAACATAAACTATAAACATCTAAAACAGTTTAAGACATCCAAACAAAGAAAATATCTAAACAGAGTATGGATGTTGCTCTAAAATAAAACTTCAGAGACCAAACAGCAGTGAAATAACCGCAAGCTCCTAGAAATGGAGAGCAAAAATTATCTGATCAGCCGGGAAACCATAGCTGTTGGCCCATTAATTTGGTTTATGGCCCTCCTGAGGCATCCTCTTCTATACCCTCAGACAGCCTATGTGCCAGCTGCCAACTATTCAGGATAATGTACATGGGCGGCAACTCCACCTTGCAATGCTTTGACTATCTATGAATAATTTTAACTGATTTAAATAGAAATCAAAGATTATCTCAGAGCAGGACTAGCAAAAATTATTCAGAGTAATCAACATACTTTCTAGGGTCAGAACGTTCAACTGATAGCTTTCTCGTCTTGGCAAATTGTAGCATAGCAGGAGGTGCAAGGTTGCTTCCAGGCACAGATTGGATGCATTCTGGATCTGCAAATGATTGGGCCGTACCAGTTGAAACTCCAGCATTAGGGCTGGATGTATCGCGTTCAACACACTCAGCAAGGACTGAAAAGGCATAATGCAAGTCATTCCTTCTGAAATGCTTCTATTCAACTTGAAGAAATATGATACGAGACATAAGATAATTCTTTTATTAGCTAAAAGAAGGCTTTGATTGCTGACAAAACTAAAGATATAGGTGTAAAAAACACATACCATCATTCCTGCCACAAGGATCATTGATTGTTGCAGGAAAATCAGAATCCAATACAAGCGGATGCACATGTTTTGCATTCTGAACCAAGTTTTTTGGTTTTCTACGTCTCAGTGGCTTTGAACTGTAAAAAGATTTATAAACCCATTTTACGTTATTGGTACTAATATTCATACTAATAAAAGGCAGCAATTCAAGCAACTCACTAATCCTATAATAAAGAAACACAAATCCATAATTAAATAAAACTTACCAAAGGAAAAATGTTTGTTGTTGTGGGTCAACACCATCCGCAACTATCTGAGCATAATATAATGAGGAATAGATCAATAGTACATAGAAAATGCCTGCCTTGGTCACAAATCATACCAGTAAGACATTTGCCTGATTTTGCCAAGATGCCACAAATTCAAGCAGAATGCTACATGAGGCATTCAGTTCAGAGATCCATGTCCAAAGTCATCAGTAAGATAACAAAGTAATGAATTGAGACCAGCATCAACATCTAAAACCATTTGTTCATGTATCTGAAGATGATGTAGGGAAAAAATTAATTGATGCAACTTTTTGGAGAGGTTTCACCAGGAAGTTGGCATGACAGGTACCTGCAGGTCGGCACCTTACCAACTCTCTTTTTTTCAGGACAAAAAAGAAAAATATTTTATTGAAGATTGTTGGAGATTTCTTAGGATTTATTCCTAAATACGTCATTTCCTAAATATGTTGAAGATTTCCTTTCCTGTTTTAGGAAGTAGGAGATTTCCTGTTTTTCTTTCTTTCTTCCCTTTTTTATATAGTCTTTCTTTCCTTTTTTGTATATCTTGTCTAGTATATATTGTAAAGCACACACTTGGTTCAATATAGAAGAATCTTCTTCATGGTATCAGAGTTTTTTACAATTGTCCACTGTTTTCCCGTCAGCCTTTGTTGCTGACCTTTGTTCTTCCTGCCATTTCTTGTTGGCCTACATCACCATCACCTTTGCTGATTTGTCCTTCATTGCCATTCTTTTTCCCTTCAATATCCTTCATTGCTTTCTGGTTATTCTGTGGGGAGATCTCTGAGACTATCGAGAACGTGATGTCTGATCTTGGAGCTGTTCTTGATTCCCCATTAACTGGTTCAAGTGGAGAGCTTCAAAGCATCAATGCTTTTCGTTGCTTTATTGGGAAGAATTATGTGCAATGGTCGCATATTGTGAGGACACTCTTGAAGGAAAAAGAGAAGATTAGCCACTTAGACGAGAGAAGTCCAAGTATAATGACCCCAAGTTCCAACCATGGGATGAGGAGGACTCAATGATCATGACCTGGATATGGAATTCAATGCAGCCAAAGATTAATAGAAACCTCATGTTCCTTCCTACAATATGAGATATTTGGGAGATGATTAAAAAAACCTACTCCATGAAGCAAGATGCTGCAATGATTTACGAACTGAAAACCAAAGTTTCATCTGCGATACAAGGCACTCTCTCTGTCACTGAATATTATAACTATTTGAATGGTCTTTGGCTTGAAATTGATGCAGTCACCAATCAAGACCCGGTCCAAAGTCGACCCGACCAAATCAAAACAGTAGCGCCGGAACAGTAACACTGAAATAGTATTTTAATACTTCATATATTTTAAGATTCTACTTCATGTTTCTACTTAATTTAAGATTCTACTTCATGTTTGATTAGGGTTTTATTTCTATTAGGATTCTAGTTGACTTTCACTTAGGTTTTATTTTTAGGATTCTAGTTAGATGATTTTATTCTAGTTAGATTTTAGTTACAAATATTAAATGGATTTGAATTAACCAAACACTATAAATATACCTAGAATCTAGAGTTTGTAATAAACTTTTCTCAATACAAATTTCAACAACTTATTTGGTTTTTCTTAGCAAAACAATCTTATTTTTGCGTCTTCTTGAAAGTCAAGCTTCGGCCATTGAAGTTTGTTCTTTCAAGGGTTTATTTTGGTGTGATTTTTCACACGCGCTACACGCTGCGTCAGGTGGTATCAGAGCAGTTCACCAACCAATCAGATGGTCAATCTTGAAGGTAACGATAGCAATTAGCCTCGTGACGGTAATCGGGGGCTGCCCGCAGTTTGGAGAGCAATCGAAGAACAACAGGAAATAACTTGTGCAATGCAGTAGTAATTAGAGCGAATCCACAACCAATTGAGCATTTTGCAATGAGTTAAGGATAATCGGAACTGGACTAATGGCGTGAATCAAGCCAGCTACGTTAAACCAGGAAGACCATCCATTAATCATGTCCTCATTAATCCTAGAATACCAATGATGGATGATAGCGACGATAAGGATGATCTTGGTCATATAATAGCTAATCCCGGTGGTAAAGGGGTTAGGAGGAATGCGCAGCAACACAACCATTGGGGAAATGATGAGTATAAACTAAAGAATGACTTTTCGGTGAGTTTAGAGCTTGATCTCGAACATTATGTTGTCCCAACAACTTCGACGTTTGCAAACTCAAGTATGGTTTATGCTGCTAACATGACAAAAACTCAAAGATTATTGACTCATATTGGGGTATTTTCCAATCCTGAGAGCTCAGGCGTTGCGTCGCAATCCAAGGATGATAGTGTTTCTTCTGATCGGCTTGCGACTGTAAAGGAGATGGAAGCCATGGTAGCAAATCCTTCTACAATTTATTCAGGCTCTGGCATGGTTGAATCGAAGGTAATAGGAACATATTCACCTTTACGATTGCAAAAACAAAATGGTCACATGTGTCTCTTTGTGGATTGGGGCATTGGATCTCCCAGGCTGGTTAATTCGAGTAGTGCAACTATTTTCAGTATTAATTTGAAATTAAATTCTTAAACTAAGAATGTTGTAGCAGTTGCTACTATAGCTGATCAAGTGCTTAGAGCAAAGGAGGATTCAAGCATCAATATTTTAAGTGATGAAGAGACTACTAGAATTCATGGAATAAGCCTCTAGTCGAAACAGTTGCAAAATAATACTTCTCCAAACAAGAAAAATCTACAGATGAATTCGGAAGCTATTGAGGAGTCAAAATCAAGAAAACTGATGAAAGAAGAAGGACCTGTGATAAGATTTACTAGATTAGAGAAGCGTTCAAGATGGAATGTTTAACGTCCTCAATCTAACAGTAACAATACAGTGGGGGCAGAGAAAAACAAACATGGTGATGGTTGGACCAATGCCAATGAAGATAGGGCTAAGAGGGGGGAGGAATGTCTTTACTCATGTTCCTTTAGCAGAAAAGTTCAAGCGGTTCAAAAAGATGTCAAACAAAAGTTGCACAAATAAGAAATACAAGGCGACAGCTAACAAGCATAGGAAGCACAAGGTATTTGAGGTTGGAGATGAAATCATGATATTCTTGAAGAATAAACGGATTCTAACAAGAAAGCAAAACAAACTCAAGCCAAAGAAGTATGGTCCTCACAAGATTACAAAGAAGATCAATGATAATGCTTATGTGGTGGATTTGCCTAATCATATGGGTATTTTCAAACATTCAATGCGGCTAATCTCTCTTTGTACTTATCGGACATGGGTTTGTCCTACTCGGATCAAAATTCGAGTATTTTAGGATGATGTGGAAGTGAATGATGTGGTCATCACTCAAAACCCGGGCCAAGGCCGACCTAACCAACTCATAATAGTAGCGCTGGAACAGTAGCACTGAAACAGTATTTTAATACTTCATATGTTTTAGGATTCTACTTCATGTTTCTACTTGATTTAGAATTTCACTTCATGTTTGATGAGGGTTTTATTTCTATTAGGATTCTAGTTGAATTTTACTTAGGATTTATTTCTATTAGAATTCTAGTTGACTTTTACTTAAGTTTTATTTTTAGGATTCTAGTTAGATGATTTTATTCTAGTTAGATTTTAATTACAAATATTAGATGGATTTGGATTAGCCAAACACCATAAATATGTCTAGAATCTAGAGTTTATAATAAAGTTTTCTCAATACAAATTTCAACAACTTATTTGGATTTTCTTAGTAAAACAGTCTTGTTTTTGCGTTTCTTGAAAGCCAAGATTCGGCCATTGAAGTTTGTTCTTTCAAGAGTTTATTTTGGTGTGTTTTTTTCACACACGCTACACATTGCATCAGAAATAGATCATTATCAAGATCTTAAGATGAAGTGTGCTGAAGACGCTAAAGTCCTACTTGAATTTCTTGAAAGGGAGAGGATTTTTAGGTTTCTGGCAGGACTAAATATGGAATATAATCAAGTAAGCGTGCAAGTGTAGGGAAAGGATTGGCTACCACCTCTTAGTGAGTTTTTCTCCATCATTCGAGTAAAGGAAACTAGGAGAAATGTTATGCTTGAGACACAAACAGACAAAGGTTCTGATGTCCAAGAAAGGCATAGATGGTGGAGGAAATAAGCCGTACAATCCAAGACAAGGGCAGAACAAGGCTGATCCCCTCTAAACAATCCAACCGAGATGGATTGTGGTGTTCCCACTGCAAAAAGTGTCGACGTACAAAGGATAATTGCTTCATGCTTCATGGGAAGGCTCAAGTATTGGCAAGGAATGGTGGATTCAAAGGACAAAAGCAAAGCAAAGCCCTAATAAGAAGGATCTTCCTCAAGAGGAATCAGCTGTTAGTAGAGAAGAATTCAGTAAAAAGGACATTGAAAGACGTAAAGGTTTGTTGAACTCCCTCACCAAGACTTCTGGTACGTGTTCATTGGCTCAGAATGGTTTCTCGTTTCTGATTTCTGTAAAGCTTCCGACATCTTCCATTCTCAATCATGGGTCATAGAATCTGGTTCTACCAATCATATGACTCACTACCCAAATAAATTTGACAATTATATGCTTGTCCCTAGAAACCAAAAGATCTTTGTAGATGATGGGTCAGCTATTCCAATTGTTGGTCATGGCAACACTAAAGTTACCCCTCTCCTTTCCTTACCTAATGTCCTACATGTTCCCAACTGTCAACCAATCTTCTCTCCATCTCCAAAATCACTAGAGACCTGAATTGCGCAATCAAATTCTTTGATACTCGTTGTGTTTTTTTAGGATCAAACCACAAGGAAGACAATTGGATTTGCCAAGGAAAGGAATGGGCTGTACTATCTTGAAGGGACTAAATGTGACTTAGATGGACAAAATCAATGGTTACCGTGGTCACCTGATAATACCTTCATCTCTCCAAAAAGGTCCAAAATTTGGCTTCACCATTTGAGACTTGGTCATCCTTCTTTTCAGCTTCCTATAACTATGTTTCCTCTACATTTTTTTAGAACATTTCAATTAATAATTTACATTGTGATGTATGTGAGTTTGCAAAATATCATCGTGTATCTCACCCTTTAAGTTTAATAAAATCATCTAAACCCTTCTCTTTAATTCACTCTGATGTTTGGGGTCTATCCAAAATTCCTAATACCACAAGGGCTAGGTGGTTAGTTTCGCTTATTGATGATTGTACCCATACAACTTAGTGGTATCTTATGAAAGAAAAATCTGATGTGACCAAATTTTTTTTTGTATTCCATAGTAAGATCAAAACTCAATTTGGGAAAATATTAAGAGGATTCGGTCTGATAATGAGAAAGAGTATTTCACCCAATTCATGATCTCCTTCTATCAAAAGCAAGGAATAGTTTATGAATCCTCATGTGTTGACACTCCCCAAAAAAAATGGAGTTGTTGAACACAAAAACAAACATCTTTTAGAGGTTACTAGGGCATTACTTTTTCAATATAATGTTCCTAAATTTCTTTGGGGAGAAGCAGTTTTAACTGCTGCCTATTTGATAATTAGGCTTCCTTCTCGTGTCGTTGGCAATCAAAGCCCTCTAGGTATGTTGTCCCAATTTTATCCTGAGGGTCAATCCAAGTTGTTTTTCCCCCAAAGTGTCTTCATTGGATATTCTAATCATCAGAAAGGGTATAAATGCTAGTATGCTACCATCCTCCTAGTCAAAAAGTTTTGGATGTCACTTTTTATGAAACTAACCCCCCTTCTACTCAACCCAGTTCTCTCATCTTCAAGGGAAGACTTCAAGAGACAATTAGAGTGTGAATTTGACTTTTCCTACTGAGTTTCTACCTAGTCAAACATCAGTACAACAGCTTACACTCACACAGCCTCCAGTACAACAGCCTACACTCACACAACCTACACACATACCTGAACTTCATAATACAAAAGAACTCTCAAAACCCAAGTCATTCGAACCAGAACCACCTCAACTAGAACTAAAATCATAAAAGGTCCCTCAGGAACAGCAGCAGTCACAACCAAATCAAGCATCCAAGGAATTGAAAGTTCATTCAAGACGTGTACAAACCAATCCGGACCAAAGACAGATCCATGACTTTGAACGAAGTCCAAGTACTGAAATAACACTTTCTCCCTCATCTATTAGTGAGCAATCTGACCTTGATCTTCCAATTGCAATAAGAAAATGAACCAGAAAATGCACTCAACATTCCGTATCTAATTTTGTGTCCCAAAATCGATTGTCCCCTCAACATAAAAGCTTACTTATCACTCTAGATTCCAATAATAAACCAAAAACAGTCCACAAGTGGGCATAAGCCATGAAAGAGTAGATGAATGTGCTAGGAAAAAACAGACTTGGGAGATTGTGCCTCAACCTAGAGACAAGAAACCCGTGGGATGTAGATGGGTCTACACTTTGAAGTATAAAGCTGGTGGTTCTCTTGAAAGGCACAAGACAAGATTGGTTGCAAAGGGGTATACTCAAACATATGGAATTGATTATCCTTTAAAACTTTGCACCAGTAGCCAAGATGAACACTGTGAGCATCTTATTGTCTTCAGTAGCATACTTTGATTTGAATTTACAACAATTTGATGTGAAAAATGCTTTTCTTCAAGGGGATTTGGAAGAAGTGTTTATGGAGATTCCACTTGGTTTTGATGGAAGAATTCAGACCAAGTAAGGTGTGCCAGCTAAAGAAAGAAGTGTTGAAGCAGTCACCTCAAGTATGGTTTGGGAGATTCACAAAAGTTATGTTGCAAGTGGGATATAAACAAAGTCAAGGGGATCAGAAGTCGTTTATTAAACATACCAAATGAGGTAAGGTAACAGTCCTACTTTTTTAAGTTGACGATATAATTGTTGCTGGAAATGATGAAACTAAAAAACAGGGCCTTAAGAAATTGCTTAGCCCGTGAATTTGAAATTAAGGAGTAGGGAAAATTGAAATATTTCTCTAGAATTGAGGTTGCTTATTCCAAACAAGGAATCTTTATTTTTCAAAGGAAATATGTTTTAGACTTAATCAAGGAGACTGGAAAGTTTGGTAGCAAATCAGCAAATGTCCCTATTGGATAGAACCAAATATTAGGCCAGAAGAAACCAGCAGTGTTGTGGATAAAGGGAGGTACCAAAGACTTGTTGGGAAACTAATTTATCCATCAAATACAAGGCCAAATATAGCCTTTGTTGTCAGTGTAGTGAGTCAGTTTATGTATGATCCTAGACAAGAGCATCTGCAAGCAATTCAAAAAGTACTTCAATATCTCAAATCTACACCTGGGAGAGGATTGTTATTCCAAAAAGGTGGTGAGCTAACCCTAGAAGTTTATACAAATACAAACTATGCAGGATCACCTATTGATAGAAGGTACACTACAAGTTATTGCATGTTCCTAGGAGGTAATCTTATAACATGGAAGAGCAAGAAGCAGTCAATGGTTGCTATGTCGAGTGTTAAAGCCAAATTCAGGGCTATGGCTCATGGGAGTTGTGAATTGTTGCGGCTAAAAATAATCCTAGATGACTTGAGGATTAAAAGAACTAGGCCTGTGAAGTTGTATTGTGATAACAAGTCGGCTATCAATGTTGCACACAATTCAATTCAACGTGATCAAACTAAGCACATAGAGATTGAGGGACACTTTATAAAGGAGAAGCTCTACAGTGGGTTGATTAGCACTCCATAAGTGCCATCGTGCGATCAATTAGCAAATATTCTCAATAAGGGATTTCCTACCAATTTCAAGAAATAACAAGCAAGCAGGGAATGGAAGATATTCACTTACCAACTTAAGGGGAAGTGTTGAAAATTGTTGGAGATTTCTTAGGATTTATTCCTAAATATCTCCTTTCCTAAATATGTTGGAGATTTCCTTTCCTCTTTTAGGAAATAGGAGATGTCATGTTTTTCTTTCTTTCTTTCCTTTGGTATATTGTCTTTCTTTCCCTTCTTGTATATCTTGTCTAGCATATATTGTAAAGCATATACACAGTTCAATATAGAAGAATCATTCCTTTCTTCACATTTAACTGTCACAAGAATGCCAGAAAAATATGAATATATGATGTATATGCAATTAAACATTTTTGTATATCTTGTCTAGTACCCCAGAGATACTTGAGAATAAGTACAACTACCTACCTCAGGACTCCAGGTATCTGTTTTCACTGAAACATTTACAGCTTGGCAGTCTTCAGTAACCTACAAATTGTCAGTGGCATTAGCAGTTGCAGTTTTGAAAGATTAAGAAAGCCATTGCAGATGATGGGAGTTCACTAACCCAAAACTCAAAGTTGAATAGATCATGTGATGAGGTCAAGTGGCATCTCAGACCCTATACAGAAGGTAAAGAATTCTTAGATGAGCCTATACAACTAGATAGTGCTACTTCACTTTGACATTCAAAAGAGTGCAGGAAGGAAGAGAATTAGAAATGAGCATTCATTCTTGCTTACCCTAAAGCTTGCACATTTTACTAAGCAGAATGCGCAGGCAAAATCCTCAGTGACTGCATGTTCAGAGAATAAATCAGATCCATAAATCAAATATCAATCAATCAGTTCCACACTTCAAGGGAAAAATGACAGATCTATTATTAATAAGTATTAAAGGAAAAAAGAAACCCATCACAAATAAAATCAAAATCAAAATAAAATCAGGAAAAATGTCACCTACATATAATTACCATATACAAACATCAATAATAAGATATCCCCAACATTTGCAGGTAACAAGGTAAATTATGCAACAGCAGGCAGAGAGATTTTATCAGTCTGAAATCATATCCACACTGGCTCTATTTTTCACCCAGAAGAATTATAATACATATCTAATAGACGACACAGAAATGCAGCTTGAAAGCAATCCCCAAAGTATATGCAGCTACACTGGGAGGAAAGCTGATATTATCACCAATTGCAGACAACCCAAACGCATGATATATGAGGTAAAGCAATATCATACTTTCAATTGTCTAGAAATAACCTGCAGGCGGCTCCACATCCATACCACTGACCCTGATTACATACTTTAAGATTGGTGTAATAGGTTTAGAACGGGCTTAGATCTTTGGTCTACAACTTCCCATACCGGCACCACATGACATTTTATGTCTAATCCTCTGGTATCTCATATGGTAGAAAACTTTGGTACTTTCTAGTTTTGATTGCATCTAACAAGAGCTTATAGTTTTTTTTTTTTTTTTTTGGGGGGGGGGGATAGAAAACAAAGAAGAAGGATTATTAAGAAGAAATAAGGAAAAGTATAAAGACTAGAGGATAGGCATCCTCTAGGGGAAAAAGGAAAGAAGGAGCACACATGCACACGCCAAAAATAAAATGAAAAAAGGGCAAAGGATACACCTAGAAAACAACAAATTATGTTGATTCCCTTAGGATACACAGAGGAAAGGATAAGGAAGGATTAGGATTTGTAGCTGATCTAATCTTTAATCTTCTTGTTTTTTAGAAATTGCTAAAATCAGTTTAGGATACTTTCTTAATTCTAGTTTAGGATACTTTCGTAAACCTTGTATAGGTAATCTTTCCTATGTTGTAATTCCTCATCCCTATAACTAGGGTTGTGTTGTTGTGTGTAAAGATGAATAAAAGTATTCCATTCTCACAAATTACAATAAGAGAGAAGCCCAGTCTTATTGCACAACCAAGAGCGGCAAACCTCTAAAACAAGAACTTAGATTGACGATCTTTGACCAGAGAAAATTGGTAAGCCTCTAAAACACAACTTGGATTGACAATCTTTGACCAGAGCAAATTGGTTGAAGAGATATCATCTCAACTGTAGGTCCCGGTTCTTCAACTCTTCCTCCAGTTGATCCAAACCTTCATTAATTTGCTGAAGTCAAAGATTGTCAATTCTAACAATCAACAAATTACAATCAGTCAACTGATGGTTGGCTGCTACTCTCATATAGTCAGTTGATACAAAAATTGGTCAGCTATCACCATTTCTTCTTTCCTTTTCTCACCTATATCATCAATTTAGGTGCAGGGAATCACAGAATTGACCAAGGAAAGACTCCAACAGGATAGCAGGTTTGAGGGTCTCCATTATCTCTCTCAGCCTCCAATGGGTGTAAGATCAGCACCTCAGCCGGCATGTGCAAGGTAAGCCAACCCTGCCTCACTACCTTTGGCAAAGGCTGTTCATTTTTGTGTTCAACTTCAACAGGTAAAACCATCACAACATTGTAAAAAGGCACCAACTGGTGCCACAGATGCACAAGAGAACTTGCACCAAGAAGTGTCTGGAGCATGTAACTTACTCCAGCAAAGATTTCCTTGATCAAACCAAGGCAAGAACCAAGCTATCCTCCAAATATGTACAAGCTCAAACCTGGGCCATTACACACCCTATCCTTGGTTGACAAGGTTCTGTTTGGTCAACACGTCACCTTGGAGAGTGGCATGATGCCAAGTTATAACCAGACAGCAATGTCATAACACCTGAGAAGCTTGCCAAAGGAGAAGCACAATGTAACTACCTACCATAAGTTGTTGTAACTAGCAAAACTTAAAACATCCAAATTCAATAGGTCAAGTTAGAATTATAAGTTTTGGCATCTACCCCAACACTTGAGATATTCCTATTTCCAAATGGGATATGGAATCTAGAACAACATTTGCAGGCAAGAAAGTACCTATACTTGTAATTTTAAAAAAAGTTAAGCATCCCAACTTTACTTGTTCCAGAGCAGTTAAGTGCAGAAATTAGCTGCCCAAGAGATAAAATATATGAGCATATGGTCACCTAGGGACTTGCATATATCACAATGCTTTTTGATCATGTGATAAACATTTTTTTAACAGACTCCAACACATCTATTTGAACTTGGAAAAAAAAAACTTAGAAACATAATTCCGAAGTACAGAAACAAAATTAAATTTCAAAAAAGAATTGTGCCAACCATCAAAAATAAAATAAAATAAAAAAACCACATTACCTTCAGTCCTCTGCAACTTATTATTATAGTACCTGTAGTTGAAAATGACATTTCCAGCTCTCAACCTAGAATTCGAGCAGCCAAAATTACCAATTCATAAGAATGCTTAAAAATTTAAAAAAAAAAAATGCAGTTCCCATAGCATTTAAAACAGGAGTTGACCAAGAAAGAACACAAATAGCAGTAAATCAACAAAAATCACAAGCCTTAATCCCATTAAATAGGGGTGGGCTACATAAATCTAGACCTCTAGCAGTACATCAAATATAAAATCAAACAAGGAAAAATCATCATCCAATACCCAAATAACATATTCTTTCCTGATTTCCAACCAATAGAAAAATCAAAAGAACCAAAAAAACAAAAACGTCTAGTTTTGGTGCACAAGAAAGCATAATTAATACACAACAGCAGCTCTTCAGAAAGTGATGATTTGACGTTCATGATAACCATTAGAGAAGGTACTCCAGCTTAATGCATACCCTCTTTACAAATAGTTTGCATGATCTAGGCATAAACCCAACTATCAAGTTCCATACCATCAATTGATTACAACTTCATATGTGCCACCTAAGATATGAACACTCACAAATTAATTTTAAATATTATAAAAATGGAAATGTTAAGAAAACATAATACAAAGGGTCAAATTTAATTTAAACAATGGAAGTGTTTCAAAAGATGAAACAATAATGATGACCGCTAAGAAATTTTCCCTGTAGAAGTAAAGAAAATATGACCACTCCAACATTATTTACCATCAAAATAATAATACCCGCACATTACATCAGAATGCCCCAATCCCTAAGCCTCTCTATTATTCTCTCACAATTCCCTTATTAATAAAAATATATGGGCCTCTTTTTGTGAGACATTCCCAAGACTTTTGAACTTTTAAGGACAAGGGGAACAGTTTTGGTCACCACTATTTAGGCATCATCTATAGGATTGCCAACTGGATGCTGCAACTGCTTTTTTTTTTCTTTTTTTTTTTGGGGGGGGGGGGGTTGTATTACTTGGAAACTAGTCCATTTCTGAGCAAGGTGAGGATAGCTGCAAATGACACCCATCAAAGGATGTAACTTTCATTGTGCACTGTTACAATGTACTTAGAGATGAAATGCCTAACAACTTTCCTGGGAAGGCTATCTAGAAAGTGAGAGCACCTCCCAACATAGCTTTCTTTAATCAGATGACCTCCCATTGCTCTATCCTTACCATTGACAATTTGAGGAATAGATCACATGACTTTGCATGATGGTGCTATCCATGTGCATAGGGGGAGAGCCTATGAACCATCTTGTCCTAGATTGCCCAATGTCCAAACAGATTTGGGTAATTATTCTTAATTTTATAAGGGTTAGTTTGGTACTGCCCAAGACAGTACTTGAGCCAGTTCAAATGTGATTAAGTAGATATACAAGAAGAGGATCTAGGAGACTATGGAGCTGGAACACCACTCCACCTCGCATGATGTGTATATGGAAAGAAAGAAACAAAGAAGCTTTTGAAAACAAAAGGAGTTATTTATATTTTCTGAAGGGAATGCTGCTTATTTCCTTCTTCTTTTTTTCTTTTCTGTTGAAGGGGGATTTCCCTTCCTGTATGACCTCCTTCACTTCTTGTGTTGATAAGATTATTTTGTATTTTTACTCTCTCATTTAGAAAAAATGAAAATAGATGCATAATATATTAATAGTAATAACAAATAAGAATCCAATTACAATGAGATTTAAATAACATCCTGACAGCTACTAATATTGGCAGTGTTTATAACAAGAATAGTTTCCAGGAAGTGAACAGAAATGCAAGAAAGGGAACTAACTGCTAGAAACAAGAAATGCAGAGGGAGCAAAACACAGAAAAAGAGATCTACCGCATAATAGGAGACAATGAAGAAGTAGGAATGTCATATGTGTATGCATTATAAGGAGATTTTTCTTTAGCCCCAAACTCTTCAGCAGATATGAAGATTTCCACTTGCTGCAGTGCGTACTATTGTAGCTCAAACAATATAGAAGATAAAATTTAAATCAACAATAGAACTATGATTATCCAGAAAAATAAAATAAAATAGAATAACAAAAAGAATCCACTATAAATTCCTGAGCACAATCAAGTAGGCAAAAGAACAAACCGCAGCTCCAGAACCATGGGGCTTCTGAAATGCAATGGTTTTGTCATCATCAATACAACTCAACTGCACAAGGAAAGGCAATGAACTATAGAATGAGAACCAATTAAGAACAGAAGGACACCAAGCAACCAAATTTTATACACTATGACAAAAGTTCTGGCAATTCAGTCTGTTGCAATATTCACGTAGATAATTGACATGGCAATTATTATTGTATTACATCTATGCCTAACATGCTACACCTTTTCCAAAGTTAACTGTTCTAAAATCAAAAATTACGTCATAGAACCATATCAAGCAATGTATGAAAAGAGATACAATTAGAAGCAATATAAATGATCTACCATATTTAACCTGGCTCCTTGTGGAAAAAGAGTAACTAATGGTAGATAGTTTTACTTTTCTTGTTTTCTTTTCTAACTTTCATCTTTCAAGTATTTTTGAAAGAAATGAGATCAGGAGTATGAAAATCCAATCATTTTTATTATACTTGTCATATTTTTTGGATATAGTTTTCTAAGAACTCAGAAGAAGTGATAAGAAATTAGAATTATTAAATTTTAACTCTAATATTAGGATTTAGGTTTTATTTAAATTTTGAATTTAGAGCTTTAAATTATCTTTTAGTTTTAGCCTACAAATAGGCTTAGGAGGTAATCAGAAAATCAGTTTTGTTGATTTTGAGTAAAGAGTGCTGGATTTTCCTCCAATCGAGATTTCTCTATCTTTTCCATCACAGGTCTCCTTCACCACCAACAGCACCACCCTATTTCTTCGCTTCCCCCCTCCCAATTTCTTCTCTTTTTCTTCTAACTTCTGCAATCAATCTCACTGTCTGACATCAAGAAGAATACTGTTTTCATCAATTTTTTTCAGCTAAAAAGAAGTGCTGGATGCATTGTCACTTATATGACACAATGAATGATCAACAAATGATCCGCGGATATTAATCCAATCATAATCATTTTTTATAGTTGCACATAAGAAAAGCATTTGAATCCTGATAATTTTTTATTGTTCTAGTTGTTAAGGAGTAGAAAAGATAGAAGGTTATGTTACTGGATGGAGCAGTGTTTAGAAAAGTGTGCAAAGCGCTGAGGCAGCATGCTTAGGGCTTTTTGTGTGTGAAGCTCAGGGACTTTGGCTGAGCGCAATCGAAGCACAGTTACATTGCACTTTTACCTGAGCTTTGAAGTGCAAAAAAGCGTGCTTCAGAAATATACTTGGTTTTTCTTTTTTATCAGATAATATGAATGGTTGGATTTGTTGAAAATGATGTGGCTGCTTGAATGGAAACTTTACCCAAAAAAGCTGTTTAAGATCCTGAAAAAAATCATATATACATTTAAAAAAAAAAAAGAAGAAGATTCAATTTTATTTAATCAGAAAAAAATATTAATGGAAACATGTAACTAGGTGTAAATTAGTGACTGCTAATGTATTCATGATTGTTATAAATAATTGATTGATGATTGATTCCAAATTATAAATTGTTGATTGACAGCAAATTAGGGATTGGTTGTTTGGGGATTGTTGTAAATTAGGGGTTAATTGATTGGGTATAGGCATAAATTATAGATGATTTTTTTTTCCTTATATTTACATTTCAATAAATATGCTTGCCTTAATTCACAAGAATGTCACACATAGAATTAAGGCAGATTGGCTAAAATGGAAAAATACATCAGGGGCGTTATGTGATGGTAAAATCCCATTAAAACTGAAAATAAAATTCTATAGAACAGCTATAAGACCAGTTTTGTTGTATGGTTCAAATGTTAAGCAGTCAAATACCAACATGAGCAAAAGACGAGCGTAGGGGAGATGAGGATGCTAAGATGGATGTGTGACCATATAAAAAAAGATAAAATTAGAAATGAAGTTATTCGCAATAAGGTAGAAGTAGTGTCAATCGATGAGAAGATGAGAGAGACTAGACTAAAATGGTTTAATCATGTGAGAAGAAGACCAAGAGATGCTCCTATGAGAAGAGTTGATGAAATGAAACAATTAGAAAAAAAAAACAAAAAAGGTAGGGGCAGACCCAAGAAGACTTTGGGAGAGACATTAAAGTTTGATATGAAGTGTATGGGTCTAAATGAAAATATGACAAAAGACAGAAATACAAGAAAATCTAGAATTCATGTAGCCGACCCCACATAATGGGATACAGGCTGGATATGTTGTTGTTGTTTGTTGTTTTTTTTTTTTTTTTTATGACTGTATGAACTTATAAATGTGTATAAAATATAAATGAAAAATGATATCTCATCATTTGTTAAATTTGGAGTCGGCATTCTTATTTAGTTTTTTTTTAATGATTGTTTTTTTTAATAGTTTATAATTTTTTATGCTTATAAAAGTTTATAATCTTTATTTCATTTATGTGTACTTCACTTTCACTTTGCACTTAAGCTCTATAGGTCTTATGGACTTAAGAGTGCTTAGAGCTTTTGAAAACACTAGGATGGAGACAAAGGCGCCAACAAGGTTTTCTTTTCTATTTTATCAATTAAGGTACACGCACTTTTGGCAGTTCTTCTCCAAATATAATATTATATGTCTCTCAGAGGGAGGGAGAGAGAGAGAAAGAGAGAAGGTAAAAAGGACATATACATAAATTCAATATCATAGTGTTCTTCCGTTTTGAAAAAATAAAACATATAAATATATACATGTATTGTGCAGATAAAATATGGGTAGTATTATGAATAAAGAGGAATTGAAACTCGAGGCAAACATAACTATTCTGAAAGTTTGATCTAGAATTCCTCAAAGTTTAATTGCTTTAGTGTTCTTTTTCCTTTAATTTTAATTAATAGAAATCTTGTGAAGATGTGTTTTGGCTTTAAACAGGATTGATGTTTCGTTTATGGACTAATTAACTCAATTTGCTCGAGCCCAAATAAGCCCAAATAGGAACCAAAGTTCAAATACAGTATCTAGCATGTTTAGGCTTTTGATTGTGCCCTGAGTATTGGACACCCAAGTTCCATGCGAGTATGAGAGCAAAAAGCCAAAGGTTCATTTGTTTAACAAGGTAATAGATAACATAGTGAATAATGCAATAATATCTACTGACAAAATGCCAGCTCCCCTAAAATATGATAATGCAGAGTCCTTATAAGAGGGCATACCTTCACCAAATATGAATGCATGTCAACAGTTGACATCATCTCAGCTCTCTCCCCTAAACTCAAGTTTGGAGATTTATCCCATGACAAGTATAGTAGTTCCATAGGGATCTTGCCCAACAGGCACAATCCTTCAATATTTGCTGCCATGGCAGAGCCAGATGAGGACAGAATAAATATAAATGCTAATAAACGAAAAGGATTCAATTGCACATGGCACCAACACCCTGAGCTACGAGGTCAAATACAAGCAACAATATGAAGCGCATTGGGAAAAGATAAGAATCATAAGATAAGCCACAATGTTAGAATATGACTTAAAACCATCAAACTGGAAGTTAAAAGAATAGCAACTAATAAAGGTAAAGGCATACAATTTGCAACTGTATCTTTCCTTGATACCTTCTAGGTCTTTGCTTACACAGTATCCCAATATCCTGTTCATGTCAAACTAAAGACTTCTAACACATTGTAGCAGAGGTATTCAATCAAAAGGCACAAATACAATAGGCCTGTCTTTAATCTTTCTCCCTCCTTTGTATCAGTTGAACAATGTCATGACATGTTTTCTTGGGAAGAAAATGAACACTGTCCAGGTCCTTCGCGCAGCCATCACTGAGAAAATATTTACTCAAAAGAAGTGGTGTTTAATCAATTGGATTCCAGCAGCAGCTATATGAGACATTGAGATTTGTTTGACATCAATGTTTTTGACGTCATTTAAATCCCCACTTGAGCCATGTGTACAATTTTAAAGCCTTCTCTCTCTTATTTACTTTCAGTTTACTTTTGTTGTTGATATACAATACAGTTTACAAAAAGGATAGATTTTTCTCTTTTTTTGGGAGAAGTGAATTCATTAACCCAAAAGAATGCCTAGTCTATAAAAACAACATACAACAACATATCCAGTCGTTATCCCACTATGTGGGGTTGGCTACATGAATTCTAGACTTCTATGTGGGTTACATCCCAACAGATAGTTTGTCTAGAATTCATATTTGGATCCGACTAGGTTTTACGCTGGCTGTCGGCTACCTAACGCAACCCTCCTCCTTTATCCGGGCTTGGGACCGGCAGTGGATAATATCCCCTGGCGGAGTAATGATGAAATGAAGTTTGAACACCATCTTCACATGGAGAAATTTCATGAGATGGTGGTGAATGAAGATAATTGATATAGTTGTGTTCCATAACTTAGTTGACATGGTGAAACCAACAAGTATAATGCCTAGTCTATAAAAGGATAGTTTTTTTTTTTTCCGATAAGTAAATGTAACAATCCAAAAGACCAAAAGAATGCATTAAAGAGAGTAAACACTGAACAAGCTCTAGAAATTATCCATCCATAAACATCAATAAATCATCCAAAAACTGCACAAAAGAAATAGAAAAAAGGAGTCGTCAAACCCATCCACAAGTAGAGGGCGACAAGAAGGGTTCTTTCCAATCAATGTAAAGGCCTCTCAATCCTTTCAAAAGCTCTAGTACTAATTATCACACTCCACACAATCAAAAATACACAAAAGAATCTACACACAAGCTATTTCTAGTCTGAAATATCTAAAATCCATTCCGCCCTTTTCCCATGTTAGTTTCTACAACCCTTTTAACATTTCAACTTTTCCACCTTTTCCCAGACATGATGAACTCAGTTACCTTGCACTTTTTCAACCACATAAAAGAAAAGCCCATCATCATAGTTCCAACAAAAAACTCCTAGGACCAAGGATACCTATTTTCCAAACTTCCCAGTTTTTGATGACGAAATAAGGGTTATGGATGATCTTGAGGTATTCAATATAAATTAAGTTTAAATCCATCATCCGCTTATCCCTTGCACAACAGCCAAAAAAACACTCGAATGTATAAAGTAAAAGATATATGACAATTTTGCCACCCATACTGGTGGATAAAGTTATCCAACATCACTTTGAAAACCAAACATGAGATAACCTGGTTGAGCAGATTAATATTCCAATCCCCCCCCCCCCCTCCCCCAAATCTTACCATACATCACCAGTTAGTCCAGTAAAGAAGCCAAAAGTATATTAATTACCATGCACTTATATAAGTCGTGATAGATAAGTGAAACAAAGAGATTTTGCAGCTAAAGCACATTTCATGTGGAAAAAATATTGTGTCAATATGATTCTCAGTTGGATCGGAACTGCACAAAGAATGTTGTGTTATCATAGTACCAATGTCATGAAAAAACAGAGTGAAGAAACAAAGCATTAACAAAGATTTTTCACTGCTCAAGCATATCTTACATGGGAAAGATGACGTGTTTATATGATTCTTAGTTGGATCAGTAGGACATGCAGAATTTGTGATGTCAGCTGCAAAACAACATAATAGTTACTATTGCAACAGAAAGAGGCAACTTTACTCATCAAGATCAAATCAAATCATAAAATATGGTATACCAAAGAAGACAAACAAAATAGCAAGAGAGCCAGATCTGATCTCTGCTGCAAGCTTGTTAATCTCAGGAAGAATAAATTTAGCTTGAGCTCGATTCATCCCGTCGGCTCCAGGAGAAGCAGTCAAGCTACATGCCCGACTGAAGTGATAAACTGCAGAATACTGTCCCGAAATGGCAACAGGAAAAGCAGAAAAGATATTCAAGTAAAAAGAAGAGTAAAGGAGTTCCACTTAAAGAGTATAAACTTATATATGTGTGCATGCACACACAGAGGGGCGAGTTCAAACTTTACTACCTCTGTAACTGCAGAGCTTGAAACTGGCCTTGCCAAAAATATGTACAGAGGACAAATACTTTGAGTTTGCAATCCATCGTTCAAAGTCCTTGACAATGAAATTTTCAATTCAATCCTACAAATGATGGGAAAATGAGAAAAGATCAAAGCCAAAAATCAAACATGGGATTTAAGAGGTGAAAACAAACTACTTGGAAGGAAAATGTGACAAAAGAGATTTAACTATAGATGGGTGCAGATAACCCAATGTCAATTTGAGATGGCTATTGCCATTACACACATTAAAAACTATCCTAAAGAGTCAAAGCAAAAGGTCTCAAATCAAAAAGTCTTAGTGGTGAAATGAAAACTAAGGGAGCTTACTACGAGACATTGCATGCATGCCACAGCAATAAAAACTTGAAAAAGATATATTTTAACTAAAGATAAAGCAAAAAAGGAAAACAAGAAGCAAGATCAAAAGCTTATAAAAATTAGCATCACTGACATGATATAAAAGACCAGGAAAGAACATAGACGTATATAAGATGGCTAAAGCAAGTAGAAAATAAGGAATTCAAGTCAAGTGAAGTGCATAAAAGACAATCAAAAGGCATTGGTAAATGAAATGGCAATTTAAGGAGAGGTGAAAGAAGTACAAAAACAACAATAACCACAAATTTGTATCCCACTAGGTCGAGTACCCTGTACAAACCTAGGGGTAGTGTGGACATTTTTATTTTTTTTTTGGGGGGGGGGGGGGGAAGTCCTATAACTGTTGTAACTAACAAAGGTTGGGAAAACGGTATACTGTTAGCTGGTAGTTAAATTCTCTCCAAAGTGGCAGTTACATAACAATAAACTGGTAGTAGACTATAAGAAGACTGTTGTAATGAGTTGAGGACAGCTTTTGGAATAACAGCGTCTTCATTCTCTCTCTCTCTCTCTGATGGGGAAATTTGGGGCTTTAGTTCAGGTATGGTTAAGAATGAAGTAAGAAAAATGGTCAAGTATTAGGCTAAATTGGTTGAAGACTGTTTTGAAACAAAAATCAGAGTTAACAAGTTGATATGACGAAGTTATTAGTTATTTTTTCATGGATGCTACCAGATCTAATTGGAATTGATCTAAGAAAATATGGATAGGGTATTAACAATCACATAATTGTTTTTAAGGGCCGTATGTGTGCTGGAGAAATCAAACAAAGAAGAATAAGATTTAAAAAAAAAAATTAGAACAATTTAAGACTTGACTATGGAACTTACCTAGAAGACAGCAATGGAGCCAAAACACAAGAGGGGGGAAAGCTTACAAAGAAACAATATGAACTGAAGCTACTTGAACCAAATGTCTAAGCATGGATTGAAAGAACAGTATTTTGGTGTTTAAGCTGGAAAACTTGTTTTCTAATATTATAAGCCAAATGTCTTGACAAGGATGCTAAGTGCATTTCAACATAGATGCCACTGGTCTGAGAAACAGGCAGCAATCTGGGACACCATGAAACAAAACCAGACAATCTAGGGACACCACCCCAAATGCTTGGCTCCGACCAATTTGCAGCCTTAATATCCTAAAGGTGACTCATGAAAAAAGGCCAACGTGAATAGCTGGCATATTTAAAAAAAGAAAAAAAGCAGAGTCCAAACCTTACAGTAGCTTTGAAATGTTAATGGATTACCAATTAATAGCCAATATACCCAAGAAACCCCTCAAAAATAAGAAAAACATCAAATTCTTGTGTTGTTGATGCATACACAGATGTTCAAACAAATATCATTTTGTCAAACCATTGCATTCATGACTGTTAAGATGCAGTAATGATCAAAAGCGAGCCAACAATGAATATGATCATTCATATGTGATATTCTTTAAGATAACGGTTATGAAAGTTATTGTGCATCAAGCAATAAAAAGCAATGATAATTGATATAATCTCAATTTCATACAAGGTCTCATAGTGTTCACCTCTTTTTATGCTTCGCTTGTATTTTGTACTGCAAGCATCTTTGAAGAAATGATGGCTGCAAAATCATGTTCCTTCAGTCAGAAACATAAAATAGAAAACATTGATGAAGGGGGGAAAAAAAGAAAAAGATGAAGAATCTATAGTTTTAGTACTCCATCGTCAAGAATGGGCCAAGTAAGAAGTCATAGTGAGTTGACATATAAGAAGAACACAATGAAATTTATGTGAATGGCCAGAAAACGATGATGCATGTGCCAATTGCAAAGAAACGTCCATCACAACCACTACATGCATTTATGGGATTTGAACATATAACAATTATAATGACCATATTTCATGGGAACATTTTCCACACCAGACATTTTAAATCAACAGCAAATAAAGGAACAACTTTTGGCAAATAATACATACATTTTGAACAGCTCGACGTTGAATAATATTGTAAAGTTCTACAGGCTTGCAGTATATGGAAAGGCTCTCCTCTGCCGCAATTTCCTCTTCTGCAGACAAATGCACACGAGAACCTTGGCGGCACATCTGATCTGCACTTCTAGAGTAGCTGCAATTGCAAAGAGAATTCCTGTTCCATAAACTGGAAGGAATGAAGGGTCCTACTCATGGCTGCAATCATTCCCTCATATCTTACACAAATGAAACAAGAGTATGGGTTTTCCTTTTTTTATTCAGTTGGTAAATATAAATACGCACACATTTAACATCAAAGCATCACAGGTAAAAGCATTTTGTCAATTAAGAAATATAGCTTAAAAACCAATAAAAGTGTTGAGTCCATCAAATATTTAGAACAGCTTACTTGTTTATTTAGGTGGCACAAAATAAACAAATAAATAACATGAGCTTAAAAAGAACATACGTGGTTTCACGAGTCACTAGAGGTATCCCTGGCATTCTTGTTATGCAATACTGAAATGTAAACTCATAGCTTTACTTTTCCTCAAGTTGGTAACCACAAGCTACCCAAACCTGAAAGAAATGGTCATCATGGAATGTCTTCAACAAAAGAGTAAAACAAGAAAAGGAAACGGCAGTTGAAAAATCCAGCCTATTGTGAGCTACAACAAGCAATCATTCCTTTTCTTCAAGTAAGAAGAAGGTCTTTCACCCGGTAAAGTAGAAACAAAAAGATGCACAAGGAAAAATCACCAGAAAATGTTAAATATGAAATGAGAGAGAAAACTCAGATAGTTTCAAAATATTAGAAACATGAAGAAATGTAAAAATAACCATGGCATTGTTGGAGTAATTGTCAATATAACAATAATACAGTGCATGATCTACCTTGTGTCATTGCCTCAGCCTGGCAAATATCCATTTGATTAGGAACTTATAGGAGCTAATAAAGGTGCTAAAGGATAGTTGAATTAGTACAGAAGATTCAAGAAACTAACATAGATCCAACAAACTTGAGTCCCCAATTTATATATATATATATATAGATCCAACAAACTTGAGTTGAGTCCCCAAAATATATATATATATAAGTTCTTCAGTACAGAAGATTTACCCCATATCATTGCCTCAGCCTGGCAAATATCCCATTTGATTAGGAACATATAGGAGCTAATAAAGATGCCAAAAAATAGTTGAATTAGTAAAGAAGATTCAAGAATTCTGGTTAGTCTAAAACAGTTTTTAAGGGCTTTCCAAAGGGAATTGAGCCCTGCCACTCCATATCAGAAGTTGCAGGAAGGAGATGGCAAAAGGACACAAGGCCTGCCAGGGTAATGGTGATTACAGAAACCATCAAAAAGGAAAGAGAAAAGAAGACAACAAAGAAGGACCATAGAAGGAGAAGACAACAAGAAGGGAGGAGAAGAAGAAGAAAATTTAGCAATATATATTTGTTGGGTCTTCCAAGGTCTCTGAATGCCAACAACACCAACCAGATATAGGCTTTTTTGACTTCCAAGCTTAGAATGTGTCCTTCACATCAGTCATCACATAGCTTGAAGACCCAACTTTGTATGAAACTTCCTGAAATACTCTTGACTTGAACAGACCAAAATCACATTTGGAAAGACATAAACTTACCTCAAACTATTGACCCTTCAAACTTAAAAAAATAATATTTTAAATATTTACATCATTCTCTAGTATTTATACAAAATTACCAAGAAAATAGACTAAATGAACAAGTGCCTTTATCAATATGTCAGGACCTAATGTCGCAAACCAAAATCAAACTTGAAATATTGGATTTACAGCACTCAAAAGAGATATTGTTGTGGCATAACTTTGCAAAAAGTTCAATACAACCAAAATATATTTGACATTATCATTTATACAGTCATCCCAAGATATTCCCTTTGCCAAAATGGCTTCAATAGAAAAACAGGAAGTAGAATTCATAGATTATCCGCATTATTTTATGGTCCTTGAAGAAAATACCACATGAATCATGATATATTGCCCTCTTAAGTCTATTTCTTTTCTTTCTCATTTTCAGCCAAGGTTCAAATCTTTACCTATGAGGAGAATTTATTTTTGGCATCCCATAACATCATTTATAAAAATTATCAGTGCAGTTGGTAAAAGAACAGATAACGAGGCAAAATCCCTCATAATGGAAAACAATCATTGTGTTCCTTGCAAGTAACGCCAGAAAATAATCTAAACTCAAAATTTACCCAAGGCACAAAATAGAATCCTAGATGTACAGCATGGCGGAATTTTCCAAAATACTATCTACTGGTGCCAAATTAAGTATCAACATTTCAAGCACCAGTTGTATCAGCAATACAAGTTGTTTGCTTTTTAGTTATGGGCTTCCAATATTAGACAACAGAAGATTACTGAAATGCAGAGTGAGAGCATGAAAAAAAAATGCAATCAAATAAATGAAAGAAAAATGAATATGCATAGGAAACAAGAGGGTGGAGGAACAATATGTCGCCAGTAAGTAAAATAATATTCCAGAAGCAATAAACAAAAGAAAGTGACATTGTAGATTTTCCACTTTTGGCTTGTGTGTCTCCACTACTAATTCATTTGCAAATTAGATGCCCTCACAGTCACTCTACACCCCATTTCTTCCTCACACGCTCGCAGCTCAAGCGGCCAAAGCTTCAATGTTATAGCCAATTCCACCACCCATGAAAATTTTCCAAACACCCAATGCCAAAATTCACTATGGAAGCAAATTATTCCGTTTATATCAAGAGAAGTAGTGATTATATTAAAGGGTAAAAAACCAAATCAGAAAAACGGGCCCAATCAAATACAATGCATTGAAACCATTTGAACAACCGAACCAATTCAAATTATGAGGCCACCCAAAACGAATTTCCATTCTCTCGGATGAATGAAGAGGGAAGAAGAAAGCATATGAAAAATCGTCCGTCTCTTCTCCATTATTTTCCAAAAAAGTTAGAACATACGAGGAGGATCAAAGACAAAGAGGTCGCGACAACATGGATCCCTCGTCCCGTATATGAAATCAGACAATGCATTCAAAAATCACAATCACCGGGAGACCGATCAAATTAAAACATACCTCTGAAATCAAAACCCTAATTGGTTATCCCCAAATTGTAAGCCCCTCCACTCTCCAACTGCAACTGCGATAATATTGCATCCGAATGCGACTTCATGCGATGAATGGATTATTTATCGGGGGGGAGTAGGCGAAGGGGAAGCGAAGCGGTGAGGTGGACAGAGAGTCGACGACGCCTGGAGAGGCTGGGTTTGGCTTTTGGGGATTATTTAATAGTGTTATTGTGGCAAGGCTCCGGGGTTGACGGCGTCGCTGACAAGCTAGATGAGCTGCTCGGCCGAGTCGCCGTGTCAGTATTAGGCGGTGCAATGTTCACAACAACCAGACGCTCCGAACTTCAAACTTGCATATCCATTTTTAGTAACATGGATGGATAACGATGCCCTTTAACACGACCATTGACCCTACCTCGCCGAGGTGGGTCGATTGGGCCGTGGGAGTTTTAAGAGTTTTGTGAGATGATAACTTATAATATTAATTAATTAATTATACTCTTAAAATATCGTCATTCAATTAATCTGAAGTGCTATCCATTTGTGATTGATTATCTTAGATTGCCCTAAATGCTGAGTGTCTCAAATCTTTCTTCATTTATTAAATCAATCTATTATCTATGCTGTTTCAATCTCCATTCAAAATATATTTTATCATTTTTTACGTATTAAAAAAATCATTAACATATCTATCCACTTTAGAAAAGCAATTCAATGAAACTTTATAGAAATTATAAATTTTTAATTTAAGTGTTATGCCTCTTATAGAACTTGAGTAACGTCTACCATAAATACATAGGACTTAAGGGTAAAATAATAATAATAATAATAATAATAATAATAATAATAATATTTTCACATATGACTTATTAAGGACTTTTTTTATTATAAACAAAATAATTATTAATAAATAAATAAATAAATAAACTACACAAACAAAACACTCCAACCTAAAACACAAGTTAACAAAAACTAACACAAAATAGAAAAAACTCAAAAAATCAACAAAGACTATTCTGATCGAGATGCCATAAAAAGTTAGTAAATGACTATTTATGACGGCCAAATAACCTTTATTTGCAACATAAGTACTAAAACACTAAATTTATCTCGTGAAATCTATCAAGAATTGAGGTTGTTTGGCTTATCCTTTTTAAAATTAACTTATAAATCATTTAATTTTTAAATTGTGTAAAGTTTAAAAATGAAATAACGTTTAAATTGATAACGTATTTAAATAAATGCATTTTAAATTATTAATTATATAGTTATGTATTTGATTTGAACAAACTAATAAATTATTAAAACTTGACAAAATATGAAAATAGATATATTGTTAAATACTACAAATAACATTTATACAAATATTATTTTTAATAAAAATATTAAATATATTAATTTAATATACGTTATATATATGTGTGTGTGTGTGAAGAAGATGGAGATAATGGAGATAACGACGATGGGTTAGAGGCCACGAGATGGGGTGACGACAATAGAGATAGATGAAGGATGACAAATAACAATAATAGTGACGAACGACAACGACAAACATGAAAGAGACAACAATAAAGGTTGGAGGCAATAACCAGAGATGGGTCTAGCAACTGCGGTGATAGAGAATACAAATAGATGAAAAATGGTAGAGATTAAAAATATGTATTTTATTTGAAAATAAATTAATAATTTTATTAGTGAATGCAAAAAACTCTTAAAAGTTTATTTAGAAAAGTCGAGTAGGGATAATTTATCTCAAATATTTTTAAAATAACTAACAAACTTAATAGCGTTTAAATTTTTAAATGTTACGAACACATAAAAAAATAATCTACATAGCTTATAAGCTAATTTGGTGGTTTATAAGTGGTCAAACTGGTAAGCCAATCACCCTCTTACTCAAGGCTCAATGACTGCAAACGGGTTCCCGTAGCCCTAGCTTAACCATGTTCAGGTACTAAAAACTTAATAGCAATTATTATTATACTTCATATGGGAAGATCTTAAGACACATTAAATTGCTCCAAAAATGGTATCAAGACTTGTAAAAGTTTCAACTGCAGAGCTCCTTTCTTTCCTCCGAATACCATTTTAAGACCGTCTATAGGAAACTGTAACCGTAACAAAGGAGGGGATCAAATTGAAAATGTTAAAGACACTTCCAGAAAATAAACGCGAGGACAAAATAACTTGCAAATAATACCATGCGGCCCTTTTGATTTTTACAGGTCACCATACAAATCAAATTGACAGAAAGAATGAAACTTTTGGGTAGTTTGCTTGCAGCTGTTTCCCCTTTGGAGAGATGAAAATGGTCATCTCCGATAAATGCGTATGGACGAGAGACAGTATGAGCCCCTCAAAATCAGAACCAACTAAGAAGAGCAGCAGCCACTCTTCTGGCCGACAGGTTGCCCTTTGATCTGCACCGTGGGTGGTTTTGCGTTGTTCATACCTGGTTGACTCGCCATCCTGTGAGTGGTTATACACAATTATTAGGTCAAATAATCTTAACTGCGCTAATCAGAAGAAGGAAGAAAATTTATAAGGGATTAAGAAAAACAACCAGCAAGAGAAATTATTTTTGTGGTTAGTCTTATTGCAAATTCATCCAGGGAAAAAAACTTAATTCTAGCATGCAGACCCGATGATGACGTGACCCAAAGTAAATTACGAACGAGTGTGTTTTTCCTAGTCATCTTATGTTTTTCTATGAGTTCCTTGGCAAAGAATGACATAAGTAAACCATAATTCTAGATAGACAACTGCAAGATACACTCTCTATAGCCAACTAACCATCACCCTGAAGAATGGAAATGAAAAGGCAGAAAATTTTGAAGTCAGATGCACGAGGAAAGTACCTGTTCTTGATGTCACCAGCCATGGCCATGAAAGCCTGTTCCACGTTAGTAGCGTCTTTTGCACTTGTTTCCATAAAAGGGATGCCAACTTCATCCGCAAGTGCCTTTCAATACAAGAGAAGCACTATCCTCAATTCAGTAATTTTATGTTTTACAAGGAAACAAAATAAAAATATCATATTTGTACCTTGCCAGTATCATAGGACACAGCTCTTTTATCAGCGAGATCACATTTATTTCCAACTAGAAGTTTGTTCACGTGCTCATTGGCATAACGATCAATTTCATTCAACCATTGCTTAACATTGTTGAAACTCTCCTGATCTGTTACATCATAAACTATCTGCCCCAATTGCCAATAATGAACAATGAATTAGCATATCAAGGATGGAACTCCATAAGGATGTGAGAAAATTAAAGCACCCAAAGTAGGAGTAAAAAGTCCTAATTTACTATGATGCCATGCGCGCCACGGTAGTAACTGCTAGTGATTGTCCTGAAACGCTCTTGTCCAGCAGTGTCCCACTGCATGCACACAAAAGAAGAACAAAAGAACGAGGATGAGGGTTCTTCTAGACATGTATCACAAGTTGTGACCAAGATATAATATGCGATGATCAATAAATGGGTCCCATTTAAAGCTAAAATAATTATGAAAAATTCATATTTTGAGTCATAAGATAAAATTTATTTGAACATTTACTAAAATAAGACCTAATTACTTATTTAAAATTGAAATAAGCTTAAAAAATCAATATTTGAAGGATATAGACACAAGATATATTTTGAATATTTACTAAATGAGTATGCAAATGGGTAAATAGGCAAATCATTGCCATCCCTAACGCCAATACAAAAAAGATCATACACCATCCAATGAAATATTGTATTTGCGTCAACCAATCTCATACAAATATCAGAAACTGGTCAGACAATCATCAGCCAGAACACATGATCTCATCATAGGTAACACCATTTTTAAGAAATGGGATGAACATTAAATCACATAAGTAAGTGGCTTATAGACTGCCTAAATAGACTTCTAATGAGGCAAAAGTATTGCTTGTCCTCTGCTTACACATCAAAAGATCGAGAAGGAAGGATGACAAGAAGCAAAGCCAAAGAATTAAATGGTGGGATTTAAACGGTAGAAAACAAGTTATTTAAACAAAAAAGTGTGACAGAAGAGATTGAATTGTTAAAGATGAGACAAATCAAATGTGGAATGGCATAGTTACTACAATTTGAAACACACACACACACACACAAAGTTCCAGGAGAGTCAAAGGAAAAGCTACAAACCAAAAAGAGTCATCGAGGTGAAGTGAAGAGGTACAAGGAAAAATTAAGCCCAGGGAAACCTGCTAGTATAAGACTCTGTGTACAGGTCCTATGAGGAAAATTTGAATATATTAATTTTGGATGAAAAAGCAAAGAAGGCCATTGGTGAAGCAATGTCAGAAACTTTTAATAAAATTGTATAACCAACTTGACAGAAAATGAGAAAATATGGAAAAAGGAAAACATACATATATACATATAGGTTGGATAAAGTAAGAGAAAAGACTAGGAATTTGAGTCAAGTAAAGTGCATAAAAATGAAAATTAAGGCCAAAAGTACTGATAAATGAGGAAGTGATTGAGAGGAGATGGAAGAAGAATTTCTTGAAACTATTTAATGACTGTAAAGAAACAGATATTACTTTGAGCCATCTTAATAAGCCCAGCAAAAATAAGGACGACACATTTTGTAGATGTATTTGTTTGAAAGAAGTAAAACAAGCCATGAAGAGATTAAAAAAGATGGTAAAGCAGTTCAACTGGTTAATATCTCAATAGAAGCATGGGAATTAATAAGAAAAAAGACATTTCGTACATAACAAATCTAAGTAAAGTGATCTTTAAATCAAAGAGGACACATAATGAATGGAGAAAAGGCACTCTAGTGCCTAATCTATTCAGATTAATAGAGGAGGTGTCCAAAATTGTGAAAATACAGAGAGATGAAGTTAATGACTCGAGAGATAGCGCTTGAACAAAGGTTGAGAAAAAAACAAGGTGTTCGGAAATCTATTTGATTTCAATCATGATATGTCAATAATGGAAGTTACATACTTGTTGAGGAGCCTGAAGGCAATGTGTGAAGATCACAAAAAGATTTACATATGGTATTTATAGATTTAGAAAAAAACTATGATAAAATCTAAAGAGAAGTCTTACAGAAAGTTCTAGAGAAGAAAGAAGTCAAAGTTACTTGTACAACAATGTGGTTAGAAAAGGAGGATGGAACAAAAATGGGTGGAAGGGGCTCCTCATTGAGGAGAGATAATACTAATGAAATGAAATGGAAATGGATTAAACCACTTTTATAGCCATTTTCCTTCAAAACTCTATTTTTTGTATCCCCTAAACTGGGCATGAATCAATGATTTGGAAATGGATGTGAAACTTTATTTTTCTGTGTTGACAATATTAGCCTTTATAAAAATTCAATATTTCTATTAGCAAGACACTATATTTTCAATAGGAAGGGTATTAATAATAATTTGTTGTGCAATATTTTTACATTCTATCCATTTCCATAACTCTCCCAAAGAAGGAAAAAATATTTTACATTACTTTGTATCCCCTACTCTCCTAAACGAAGAGTTGAATTCCATTCTACTTCTTTTCATTCTATTCCATTACTAACTCTCTCCCAAACAAAGCCTAAAGGTTATTAAAGATATATATTATTAACATCAATTGTATTTTTGGTTTATTTTTGTATTTTTGTAACAGTGGATTTTATATTGGACTTATTAGTTAGTTTTATTGCTTGCTGTTTTGCTGTTGTTTTACTCAATGGCATTTCTGTAAATTAGTTGATAGGTTTTGGTCAATATATAAGGCTGAGATCAATGAAGAGATCAATGAAGCATTTTTTACTCTTTGGTTCTCGTTTCCTTAATATATATCATGGAGTAGAAAGTGTTTGGATTCATTGACCAAAAATACTAGATTTTTTCAAATGACAACTAGATTGCACCAAGAATCTGCACTCAACCTTTATCCCATAAATTCTCGTTATTGTACTGATATAAGAAACTTATTAAGCACATTCAAGAAGAGGTGCCTTAGTGTATATTATTTGCCGATGATATTTTGTTAAAAGATGGACAATAGAATCCAAATTGTTCAAGTTGAGTAGATGGAAAATCAAACATATAAAATGTCAAGTATAATAAAAACAGAAACATTGATGATGTTATGATAAGACTTGAAGATCAAGTTTTTCCAAGAAAAAATCAATTCAAATATTTCAATAATTATCCAAAAAGATTGAGATGTTTTGAGGATATTTCTTACAAAATTAAAGAAAGATGGTTTAAAAATGGAGAAATCCTTCAAGCATTTTATGCAATAGTAAAATTTTTTTAAAGCTAAATTCACCCTTGAACTTTTAGAAATGGCTGGATCAATGGTGAATTTGAGGCCCCAAAAAATTAGCATTTTAGGGGCAAAGTAAACCATTTTGAGAAGTTCAGGGGTGAATTTGAGCAGAGAGAGAGAGAGAGAGCAGGCACTAAATTGAAATAACTCAAAAAGTTCAGGGGCCATATTGGCCTTCTTTTCCTTTATCAAATGACTATAGGACCAACATTGTTGCATGGCACAGACTGCTAAATAACAACACACCAACGTGTGCAAAATATGAAAACTACAATAAGGATGTTATGGTAGGTGTACGGCCTTACAAAAGAACAGGGAACAAAAAATGATGTTCCCGGGTCAGAGTAGCTTCTATTACAGATAAAATGCACGAGACATGAATAAGATGGTTTGATTGTGTGAGAAGAAAACAAATAGATGCTCTTGTAATAAGAGTAGATGAAATGGAAAAAAAAAACAAAAACAAAAAGAAAAGAGGTAAAGGAATACCACAAAAGAACTTGGTCAGACACTCTTAGGCATGACTTGAGTAAAATAGGCTCACAAAAAATATGGTCATAGATAAAAATGATTAGTGCACTAAAATTCATGTACGTTCCTCCTAGTTTTAATAGAACTTGACATGTTATTATTCTTGATCGGACAATTAATCAAAGTCACCGATCAGATCAAATCCAATGAGATAGGATATGAAAAGTTGAACAAAAGGGATTCACATAAGCATTCATCCTACTAGTTTACAGTTTTCCTATCACATGCCAGGTCTGAAGAATATTAACCAACTTGTAAAGGCTGTTACAAGAAATTATTTGCTCAATGCACTACATAGTCCCAAAAGACATGCAAAGTAATCTGTTTAAGAGGGGATAAGGAATCTAACAATTTGGAGTTTAATGGTCTTTCCATCCTGCTCCACAGTGCGTATTTTCTGCAGTGAAAAGAAAATATACATGACTAGAGATATCCATTATGTCAAGCTATCTTTCACCTAAACACACAGACAATAGATGCTTACGAAGTCAACACCAATTGTACTGATGTAACTGTCCAGATATGAATCATCCTGTAACAAAATGATCAAGAAATGTGTCACTATACAAAAGATTTCAACTCCAAGAAACACATTCTCAATTTCAGGATATAACGCACAGTTAGACAAAGATTAAGCAGATAGAATCATATTAAAGTCTTAAGTTTTTTATTGCAGCGGAAGCTTTAGATACAAAATTCTTTTTTGGTGCACCATATCAATCAATGGAACCCCATAAGGATTTCCCACAATAACAAGAAGCTAAGTTCCCCTCAAACACAGCGTGGGTATGGTATACCACATAAAAACTGCAATATATTATTTTCCTTCATGATTAATACTAATCAGGAAAATCTACCAAAACAATTAACTAATCAGATTAGACTCCAGAAAGTTAGTGCTTCAGACTTCCAAGACTAAGAAAATGAAAATCCAGTTTTAATGCCCTTGTGTGCTTTTATGATGGCAGAAAAGCAGCAAAAAATTGAAAATTGAGAAATCCAACACCAACTTAACACAAAAGGTTATAACATTGTCATGATATAGCAAGATCTCTCTTTTACCAAAGTATCAAAATCTCTCTTGATGACTCCTTAATACAACTGATGGAGAAACAAGCAAATACATATGCAAGAGTTTTGGCAATTTGATCATGTCCAAAGATTCTGATGTGTGATCATGTTGAAAAACTTATCCATCAGAATGAGTTCTGGACTTATGATTTTTGTTTGGGTATTCTCAGGATGCATGCTTACGCTCATGTAAATGCACTGGCATTTGAGAGAGAGAAAGAGAGATAGAGAGTATCCAGCTAAATTACACAGGTTGAAGAAATATAAAGAGAAAGTAAATGCAGTTGAATGCCCTTACAGCAAATCTCAGAAGAAGGCATGATTTTCCAACTCCAGAGTCTCCAATCAGCAAAAGCTTGAACAAGTAGTCACTGTAAAATACAAGAATGAATGATATTTTCTCTCCCTTACTTTAAAATTATATGCAGAAACACAGCACTTAAATTTGAATTACACCATCATTTAATTGGATAATAGAGTTGATGGACAATATATAAATCCATGATAAATACAGAATTTCTAGAGGGGTGATTATCCAATGCAAAATCTCAATCAAATATAATAAGCAATTACAATCAAGGTTGTAACCAATTATTAGATAATCTTAAAAAATTCAGTGAATTAAAAATATTAGAAGGAAGTCACAAAGGAGATAATTATTTCAACAGGACTATACTGCGAGGGAGAAAAACCGTGGATCCACACATCAAACGAAGCAAACAAATAACTATTCAAAATTAATTACAAGTCTACACCTAAAATCAATTATCCCAATTGACAACCCCCCATAAAAACAATTGATACCCATGCATCTTTCTTGTCTCTACCTGTAATATATCACCTCTTGTGCTTGATCAATGCAGTTAGACACTTTGTAGGACACTTTGTAGCAAGATCCATCATCTCAGTTGCCTTAAAGCCTAAAATTTTCCAAGATTGGGGACAAAAACCACCAAGAATAATGAACAAGAGACTTGGAGAATTTTCAACATAGCAGCTCTCTAGATTTGAAACCCTCTGACCATCTGGGTTGTTTAACTGCCTAATGAGTGTTGGAATTGATAAAATATTAAAATTCTGGACATAGCACACTATTTTTAAAAGTTTGAGGCAGCAACCCACAAAGTCACTTGAATTTGCTCCACCAATTAATGACTTCCGATTGTGAAATACCTATGAAATTCTCGTGAAATCCTCTTTCAATTTCAAAATGTGTCAAAAATTCTTAACAATTTACTTCTAATGGTCCATATATAACCAATATACAACTCAATAAAATTGTATACAAACTTAAACAAATTACACTCAAAATGTTTGCACAAACTAAATTTGGCAATGTTAGACATAAAAAATACCATTGTACATTTTTCTTTAAAGTCTTTGCTGGATAAAATAATATATAGCATTTTAGCACCAACCAGTCATAACAATTACAACATCAACTCATAAACCTTTGCCACAAGATACAGTTATGAACCACTGAATGAAAAAGTGGCTAGCATATAACGAGGTCAAATCACCACTCCATTTTCAGCAAGTTTATAATTTATTACCCATAGGGATAGTTGATATCCTAACCTTTCTTTTGGAATTAAGTAATAATGTGTGATAATTAGTCCAAAGTAAGCATTAAAAGTGGTCATTTGCCAGTAATGGCCCTCATGCTCGTGTGACACACCCAAACAATGCCATTACGACCACTTCACCACCACGGATCTCTGGAAATTCCAACAGATCTAGAGAAAAGGAAAGAAGAACAATCATTTTCCACAAGTACCACTTCAGATACCTCTCAGGCATGCAAGCTTTGGCTCTCTTGCAATAGATATATAAATACCCATATTCTGTTTCCAGAATACATTCTATCATTCAATATGAAAGTGAAAAACCAAACGGCATTAGACAGTGATCTCAATTATGAACAGATCTGAGATGGAAAGTAAGTTTTAAAGAGCCTGAAACAAATAACTCCAGCCATATTATTTGAGTTCCGGGAAGCCTGGATAGCAACGGGACGTCTCAATTAACCTCATTTTACTCCCATTTCAAACCGAATTCTGTATATTCTCTAAATTCGCGATTCCAAATAAGAAAAACCAGCCTCAAGCATTCTAAATTCAATCAGATCAGCAATTGATACTCAGCAGGGGACACAACTTCCCTATAAGATGCCACAACATTCAACAGATTTACCATCATTTAAAGCAATTCTAACGTAAATCTAATCCATTCCAAACCTGAACTAATACTAATTCAGAAGAGAGAGTTGATTGAACAAGCCCTAGAATTTTCGGAAGCAAGAGTGACTTAATCGGATGCTTACTATTCGGTACTCATGACTATCCGTCGGTCGATGAAGACTACTAGGTTTCCGGCGACTGAATCCCCCTCAGGTAGCCGGAATTGGGCCGGAAAATCAGATCGTCACCGGGAAATGTTCAGCCAAGTGAAAAGCAGGGAACGAGAAGCAGCGCGGAATGAAGAAACCAAGCAGAGCGGACCCTTTTGCTCGGACAATACGCGTATTTTGCAACCGACCAGGACGACGTCGTCTCACCTGAGAGGGGGCTAAGAACGTCCAAATATCCCAAGTTTTCGTCACAATTACGGTGGGCCACCCTCACCCCCTCACTTGACAGGAATCGGTAACGTGCTACGTCAAACGGACCCGGGCCTGGGCCGTAGGCTTGACGGGTTCAGCTCATTAGGTCACCTGTTTTATTTTTTTATTTTAAAATATTGCATTTAGTTGAAATATTGCAATATTAATTTTATCATTTTATTTTTTACACTAATATACATTTTATTCTTATTGGATAGATAAAGGGTGGAGTTTGTCATATTCGTTAGGTAAGAAAAAATAATAACAGAAGTAGATATCTTGAATCCTTGACAACATTCCATTCCATTCCTATATCTATAACTATTTGTACTAATAATTCAAAAAGATTATAAAGAATATCCTCAATGTAGGAATGCCAGCACCATATATAGATTAGAGTCGTACTACAGTACTCAAAAAAGGTTGACGCACAAATTAATCGAAAAATTGTCGAACAAACTTTATCATAGATGAAATCTGCCCACACAGTGTGGACAGATTTCATCACAGGTGAAATTCGTTCGTGCTTTGAAATTCACTGGGTAGACTTCAACACAGTCTATCTAGTTTATTTCGACGGATTTCATCATAAATGAAATTCGCCCGGATTTTATTTAAACGTGTATGCGGTGTTTTCGAGATGAGGATATTTTTTATATTTAATAATTTTAGTCATCTCGTACGTCAACTAATTCGGACAAAGTAAAATAATTCTATAGATTATTCATTTAGGTTTAAACTTTTTAGGCATAAAATTGAAAAAATTTAGGTACACGGGAGGTATGAGCCAATCCATACATCCGATGATTAAAATTGAGGTTGTCGATTAATTAAGAATTTTGAATTATAAAAATAAATAAAATTTATTAAATAACATGAAACAATCTTAAGTCTTAAGCAACCGGAGAGTAGGAGGAGGAGTTCAACTGCCAGCCGAATCCACACACCAAACAAGTACCAACGCGTGTGGAAGATCCAGCAGCCAGTACTTTGGTGGGACTCTCTGTGCCCCATAAAGAGATAATTAGATCAACCTCCATGCCCCGATTTCAAACATCTAGTCATGTAGGACTGCTTCAAATTCCTTCTCGTAACACACAACACACACACACACACATATATATATAAATGTCCATGCCAACTCTATCTTCTTCAATAAACGTCCTTCTCTGGCAGCTAGGCTAGCTCATCAGTAATGGCCAAGCACCTTCTGGCCTGTGCTCTACTCGTCATCCTAGGCATCATGCCATGCACAGCAACCGTGTACACAGTCGGCGGCACCTCCGGCTGGGACATCAGCACCGACCTCGACACCTGGTCCCAGGACAAACGCTTCGTCGTCGGCGATGTTCTACGTAAGATCCCTATATACGTACCTACCATTATACATTTATTTCTCTTGTAGACCGGCCCGGTCCAAAACCTTACGTAGTCGTCGGCAATGTTCTTGTATTCACTGGTGAATGTTTGTGGTGCAGTGTTCCAGTATTCGGCGCCGGAAACCGTGAACGAGGTGTCGAAAGAGAGCTACGACGGCTGCAATACCACCAGGGTGATACAGACCTTCAGCAACAGCGGCAACACGACGGTCATTCTGAGCAAGCCGGGGGACAGGTACTTCGTCAGCGGCAACAAGCTCTACTGCCTCGGGGGGATGAAGCTTCACGTCCACGTGGATGGTAACAGCGCAGCGGCCACGGCGGCCCCTGCCCAGGCCCCGCAGGCGGAGGCCGGAGGCAATCTCCCTAGGTCGCCTTCTTCTAAGAGCAACAACCCGTCCTCTGTTGTTCCCAGTTCGGCGGCGGCGGTGATTGGCCACGGCGGAGCGGGTATTCTGGCGTTGGGTTGTGTGGGCTACGGGATTGCTGCTCTCTTTTTGAGTGTTTGATCAATTTGAGAAAATGTAATTTTCTATGCAACTTTTCCATGATAACAAAAATTTTACTTTTATTTTACCATGTAATAATAAATTATTGCTTTTATTTTACTAGCTGTGAATAAGACAATATTTTTAGTATTATTTAATACACGAATTTCATTGTATATGGCTTATCAAAAAATTATTTAATATAAAAATTTAACTTCTGTTAGATGATGACTTAATATAACAGTTCGAGTATATTAAATTTAATGATGTTATTATAATAATTTAATATTTAATAATTTTATATTAAATAATATATAATTATAAATAAATTTATTAATATATTTATAAACGAATTTGTTCATAAAACTATTCACGAACTTCTAATTAAATATGTTTAAGAGTTATTAATTTAACCTATTTGTGAGTCTTATTAAAACTCAACTTATTTATAAATCAAACTAGTATTAAACCCTTGCAATGCACAGAAAATATAATCAAAATATATCTATAAATTTATAAATTAAACTCGTAAATTTAAATGACTCTACAGGACCGATAATTACAAATTTCTTTTTTTTTAATACTCAAAATTTTATTAAAAATTAAGTTTAATTAATTATTCACTATTTAATATGCTAATGAAAAACACCTTTAATTCAATATACCATTATTCAATGTGTTAAATAATAGTCACATTTTCTCACTCATCCTTACACAATATTCTTGGCACTTAGCATTCATTTTCAATTATATCTTTAATAAAATTGAATAAAAAAATGTCAATTATAAATACATAAATAATTATATAATCAACTTTATTTTACCAAATAATTCATTTTCGTTGAGTTCAACTGCACTTAAAATATTAGCAAATGATCTAAAGATAAAATTTTGTATTAAAAAACTTTCATTTATAGCATCTACAGTAGGAGTCTTTGATATTAAGTTTAGTTTGTACTTGTATCTTGTAATTTTGTATTTCATATTATTGTATCTAAGTATAAAATTGAACATAAAATACAATTATTCTTTACAAATTAATGTTTTGAAAGACCGAACCTACCAATGCTTGATTATTGCATGAATCTCTCTACCTTATAAATTTGATGACAAAATCTATATAAATAATTAATAATAAATTTATAAAAAAATTATATATATATGTTCATCTATGAAAATCATCTCAATGGCAATGCTACAAGTTTTTGACTTATCTTCAAAAGTCTCACGACTTGAACCTTCAATGTCCATTGCGTTTTGTTAACATTTATTTAATTGACAAAATCAACTATTTCATTCATATTTTGAAAAAATACTTTTATTAAATTGTACAACATTATATAAAATAAAAAATCTTGACATAAATTTCCTATTTATATACAAAAAGTTATTACATCGGAATAACAAATCATTAAATATTTATATTAAATTAAAGGTAGTGATTAATTAATTATTAAAGTAAAATAATTTATTATATTATATATTTATTTATAAATTATAAATATATATTAAAACTCCTAAATGTAAGGAAATATGAGTTTTTCCAATGCTAATTAAAATTCTCTTGAAATTTTCAATTATGCTCTCGAAAGTTAATTTGTGCAATGAAAATAAAATATTGAAAATATGAATTTTGAATATATATATATTTTTTTGCAATGCATTAACTTTCTTCTATGATCTTGAAAATATAATTAACTACAACGCAAATAAATTTTGTCCATACAATTCTAGGCCGAAAGTTTATTTAATTGGCAGTGAAAAGAAACAAAAGTGACTCTCTTTTTTGTCTGATATAATTTGACAACAAATATGATATGATGTTAATTTTGCCTTATACATATTGCACTTAAATACAAATCAAACCAACAACTGTAAAATTACATACGATGATGGAAAAGTAGAGTAGAGTTTGCAATTAGATACAAATCAAATAAAAAATATACACTGATTAAAAATAAACGAAATAAAATATAATTACAAAAACTAAACTAATAACGACTAATAAGACTAAAAAATATATATATATCTAACAAACTAATCAATTTATTTGTATATTTTCTTCAAAATGTTGCAGACGTGTAATGGCTTACTATTGAATAGGGTGTGCAATTAGAAGAATTGAAGCAATAGTTTAATTAATTTATATGAAAATAGCATTATGTGCACGCATCTAGCAGGTACTAAATGTAATTTCTTTTTATTTTATAATCAATAGATAATTTTTTTGAGATTTTAAAATGTTTGTTCAAATTATTTATAAATAATATTTATTTAATTAGTAGTAAAAATGTTTAAAGTGTTTTATTGTTCTGTATTATTATTATATATATTAATTCATTATAAGAGATGCCTAATTACTTTGGAATAATAAGTACTACATGTAAATTATTTTTATTTCATATAAATAAACAATTTTTTATGACATAATTAATAATTTAATTTGTTTATTTATATTTTTCAAAAATAATATTTATTTTTTATTTATTGAGGGATTAATTGAGAAATTAACTGATAAGAAAGTATAATAAACAATATTTTTTTAATAATTGAGGAATTAATAAAAAATAACATTATAAATATTTTTATTAATAATATTTATTTATAAAAAATATTTATTTTTGATTAATTGAGAAATTATATATCTATATATGACTTAATTAATAATTTAAATTGTCTATTCAAATTTTATATTAATAATATTTATTTGATTGATAATGAAAAGTTTCAAGGTAGGAGATCTCCAATTGTTTTGAAATAATAAGTAATAAATGTAAATTATTTTTATTTTATACAAATTGACTATTTTCTATGACTTAATTAATAGTTTAAATTATATATTCATATCTCTAGAAATAATATTTATTTTTGATTTATTGAGGGATTAATTGAGGAATTAATAAAAAATAATATTATAAATATTTTTAATTAATAATATTTATAAAAATAATACTTATTTTTAATTAATTGAGGCATTAATTGTTGAGAAGATTAATTGAATTTAAAATTAACTTGTAAATAAATATTATAAATAGTATTGGAGGCAAAAAAATACTTTAACAGACAAATTGGAGGAAAAAAATGTTTGGCAAACTATTTAATAACTAAATATTTATATACACGTAATAATGCATTAAAAAAATCGTGCTTAAAAGTTATCTAACTAAATATTTAAATGGGTGAGTAAATAATATACACATCATAAATATATTTTAATAATATTTTAGAAAATAAATTGGAAAGATCATAAAAAATCAATATAAAAGTGATATTCTAACTGTATCTTGTATAATTTATTAGTGTGTATTAATTTTTGTAGATTAAAAATTACTTACGTGCATATGTATATTCAACTACTTAATTATGTCTATAAGAAACTATTTACTAACTAAATATTTAATATACACATAACAATGCATTGAAAAATCTATGCTTAGCATTGAAAAACTTATGTATTAAATATTTTTTATTAATTTTATAATAATTATTAATTACTATTACTTTTAGTAATAATAATTTAATTATTATTAATACAAGTTTTAAAAGAAAAAATTATTTTACAAACTACCCTACTTTAATATATATAATAATATAAGATATAAGATTTTAAAATTTGATTCAAATTTGACTTATTTATTTCAATGAATAAATTTGAATAATATTTTATCAAGTTGAATATCAAATAGCTCAGGAGTGACTTAGTTTATAATGTTAACTATTGTCTGATAATCAACACTAATAAATATACATTATTTTTAGATGAAGTTAATTCATTACATTTTTTTTACTTTTAAATAAATTTATTAATTGATAAAAAAATATATTGTGTTTTAAATAATTTAGTCAAATAATCAAGTTATTTAGAAATTAAAAAAATACAATAAATTTACCCTTAAATTTAAATATTGGCTCAATTAGTCTCCATAAATTTCAAAAATAGCCACGATATCTTCCAACAGGGCAAGGTTTAGGCGGGGTGTTGTTATTTTAGGGAGTATCATCAGTAATTTTGAAAAGTTTTTTTTTTTTTGTAAAAAAGAAAAATAATTTTGAAAAGTTTATATATTGATTAGATAAATTTTAAAATTAAAAAAAGTGCCCAAAGCAAATAATTAATTTTTTATTTGTTATTGAATGAATGAGTTTCTTATTAAAAATAAAACTAAAATTTTAATTTTTAACTTTATATTATGAAGTAAAAACATGTTTATTAATATTTTTTAAGTTTTTTAAAAAATAAATATAATAAATTGAGGTGTGTTTAATTATAAAATTAAAATAAAAAATAAAAAATATTTTCTAAAACCCTCCAAGTTGTATATTACCGGGAGAACGCGCTGTCTGTTCCATGTCTAGAAATTGGCACCATCAGAAATTAGGGTTCTTTGTTCGTTCGGGGAGAGAGAGAGAGAGAGAGAGAGAGATAGAGAGATGGCAGCGGCCATGGAAGAGGAGAATGGCGAGTTCTATCTGCGCTACTACGTAGGGCACAAGGGGAAGTTCGGGCACGAGTTCTTAGAGTTCGAGTTCCGGCCAGATGGCAAGCTTCGCTACGCCAACAATTCCAATTACAAGAACGACACCATGATCCGTAAGGAGGTCTTCCTCACCCCCGCCGTTCTCCGCGAGTGCCGCCGCATCGTCGCCGATAGCGAGGTCTTTCACTCTATCTTCTATCTCCGCCAATTTAGGGTTCTTTTTTCTGTTTTGTGAATTTTCGATTCAACCTATGTTATATATTGTTATTGTGTATTTATGAAGATAGTTAATTTTTTTCGTGTAGATAATGAAGGAAGATGATAACAACTGGCCGGAGCCGGACCGTGTGGGGCGGCAAGAGCTCGAGATTGTGATGGGGAATGAACATATTTCGTTTACTACTTCGAAGATTGGGTCACTTATGGATGTCCAATCCAGCAAAGATCCAGAAGGCCTTCGCATCTTCTACTATCTTGTTCAGGTCAGTCTGAGGTTTCTTTGATAATCCGAAGTCCTAGTTATCATATGCTTGCATGCTGCTCATAGACAAATATAAGTTATAGGGATGTAGCAAGTCTCAAATCTTTTCTCAAATGTTAGTCTTACGAAGGGCTATAGTGTTAATGTTTTTGCTGCCTGACGACTGAGGTCTAATTGCCCAAGATTGCTGGATAAGCCCTATTATATACAGAAGAAGATAAGATGCAAATGAGTTGGGAAAAATTGATCGATATAAAGGAAAATAAGACTTTTATCTAATTCAATTAACAGTGTATACTGGAATAAACTTAATTAATACCTAAAAACTCCCTGGATTTACCCAAACCTGGATAGAAGACAAGAAAGAATGAAGAACCTCAGTGTAGCATTGATTGCTGTAGAAATATTTGTCTGTAGATAGGTATTCAGGTAGGCAGGAGAAGCTTGGAAGGCTAGGCAAGTCGTTTTCATTGAAACCTGTCATTTTATGCACTCTTAGACCACACTCTTTGCTTGTCTTTATTGTCACGAACTTGACAATGACAAATATGCAACCTTCTAATGGTAGGGAAGAAGGTTGAGATGAAGGCCAGGTGTTAATCATTGAGAAATTGTTGGCTGGAATTGAAGTGGCAGCAACTTCTAATGTTAATGCTCACAAACAGCCTTGGTATGAGCATTCAAGGCAAGTCTACAATCCCCCATTGCTGCATTTTGAGGTTGTTGTTGATATTTTTGCAGCAGAGCATGGCTGTGGGTTGAATGGGGGTACAATAACAGCAACTATGGTTTTGGATCTACTCTCCTTACTTGTAGTGGATGGTAATGAAGTTTTCCCTATTGAAATTCTGGGCCAATGTATACTTGGAATTGATCTTGAAAACCTAAGAATGAAGAAGAAGAGACCTAGATGTAGAAAGAAAGAAAGGAGGATGATCTGCATAGAGAAGGTTGAAATTGGATGAAGAGCAACAACTACTTGCGGCAAGTTTTTGAGGACAAGAACTCTTTTAAGGAGGGGGGAATTGTCATGACCTTATGAGCAATAAAAGAGTATTACTGTTATAGGGTAGAATAGTTTGTTTGAGATATTTTAGCAAGTGATTAGAAGCACATGGGAGCATGTGTTAGGCTGTTAGAAGGCAAATACGCCTATATGAGGTTGTGTAATAGGTTTGTTTCCTTATCAAAGAAATTAATGAATTGAAATATGAATTCTCTCCCCTTTCTTGATCTTCATCTCCTTCTTTTTTGTTCTTCTAATTCCCCCTAACAATTCTTCTAATCTCTTGATGTGGTCACCAATCAAAACCCGGCCCAAAACCGACCCGACCACGCCGGAACAATATTTTAATACTTCTTAAGTTTTAGGATTCTACTTTATGTTATTTTAATACTTCTTAAGTTTTAGAATTCTACTTGATTTAGGATTAAATTTCATGTTTCTACTTGATTTAGGATTCTACTTCATATTGGATTAGGATTTGTTTCTATTAGGATTTTAGTTGGATTTTGTTTGCAAATATTAGATGGATTTGGATTAGCCAAATACTATAAATATGCCTAGGATCTAGAGTTTGTAATCAAGTTTTTCTCAATCAAATTTCAGCAACTTATTTGGGTTTTTTTAGCAAAACAGTCTTGTTTTTGCGTCTTCTTGAAAGCCAAACTTCGGCCATTGAAGTTTGCTCTTTCAAGGGTTTATTTTGGTGTGTTTTTTTCACACACGCGCTACACGTTGCGTCAGGTGGTGTCAAAGTGGTTAATCAACCAATCAGATGGCCAATCTTGAAGGTAACGGTAGCAACTAGCCTCGTGACGATGATCAGGGGTTGTCCGCAGTTTGGAGAGCAATCGAAGAACAACGGGAAGTAACTCGTACTATCCAACAACAATTAGAGCAACTTAGCAACCAATTGGGCACCTTACTACGAGTTGATGATGACAGGAACCTGAATAATGGGGTGAATCAAGCCGGAGCGGGAAGATCACCCATTAATCATGTCCTTGTTAATTCTAGAAGACCAGTGATTGAAGATAGCGATGAAGAGGATGATTTTGGTCGAGCAATAGCTAACCCTGGTGGTAGAGGGGTTAGGAGGAATGCGCATCAGCACAACCACTGGGGCAACGATGAGTATAAACTAAAAGTTGATATTCCTACCTTTAGTGGAGATCTTGATATTGAGGGGTTCCTGGATTGGATCACTGAGGTTGACCGTTTTTTCAAATACATGGAGATCCCAGATGAACGACAAGTAAAGTTAATGGCTTACAGGTTGAAGGGTGGTGCATCTGTTTGGTGGGAGCGATTAAGAGAAACGAGATTGAGGGAAGGCCGACAGTCAGTTTAGACATGGAGACGAATGAAGCAACTGTTAAGAGGTAGGTTTTTACCCCTTGACTATGAACAATATATGTTTGAAGCTTATCAAAGATATGCACAGGGAATGAAGAGTGTGAATGAATATACCTCTGAGTTTTTGTGATTGGTGGAGAGAAACCAATTGTCAGAAAGTGACAATCAACAAGCAACTCGTTACTTAAATGGATTGAAGCCTGCTATTCATGATAAAATTGGGATTTAGATGGTTCTAAGTGTGCAAGAAGCAAGGAACTTAGCTTTAAAGGCTGAGTTAATGTTGAGTGAGAGAGCTTGTAATGACATCTATCGTCAATATAGAGGGAATGAAAATAAACAAGCAGCTTTTGATAAAGGCAAGTCGGTTCAAGGAGCGCAACCCTCCAATCCACCCCATACAGTCAACCCTAATAAGGCTACAATGGGGGGAAACATTCGAGGTACTATTTCTAATATTCCAAAATCCCCTAATCCTTATACAAAGCCTATTCTTTTAAAATGTTTAAAGTGCAATGAGGTTGGGCATCGATCTAGTGATTGCCCAAGGAGAAAAACAGTTAACATTGTAGAAAGGGAAGAGGAAGATGTTGTTGAAGAGGAAGTATATTGCGAGCCTGATAGCGAGGATGACGAAGAAGATTATGGACATGGGGAATATACCTGTGTAGTGAGGAAGTTAATGCTATCTCAAAAGAATGAAGATACTACTCAACGGCATAAGCTTTTTCGCACGAGGTGTACGGTGAAAGGAAAAATCTTTGAGTTGATTATTGATAGTGGAAGTCAGGAGAACATCATAGGAAGAGACATGGTGGCAAAGATGTAGTTAACTCCTGAAAAACATCCAAACCCTTACATGATTGGATGGATCAAAGAAGTTGGTGGCATACATGTGGATGAACGCTGCAGGGTGCCTTTCTCTATTGGTAAGTACTCCGACGAAGTCTATTGTGATATTGTTGATATGGATGCTTGTCATATTTTATTTGGGAAGCCTTGGCAATTTGATATGGACGCTAAGCACTCGGGTAGGAAGAACACATATCAGCTTGAGAAAAAAGGTATGCGTTATACTTTGTTACCCATAGTGGAAAAGAATCAAACCAAAGCTTCTAAAGTGGAGGGGCAAAATTTTCTTACCATTACACATAAACACACTGAGTTTGTGAGGGAGTGTAAGGATACTCGAGAGGTTCACTTATTGGTTATCAAGGGAGAGAGTGTGAGTGAGCCACTGATGGTGAATCAAATTCCGGTGGAGGTGCATAGATTGTTGGAGGAATTTCATGATGTGGTTCCTGAGGAGTTGCCTAATGAGCTACCTCCTATGAGAGATATTCAACACCACATTGACTTGGTTCCTGGTGCTAACTTGCCTAACCTACCACACTACATAATGAGTCCTAGGGAGAATGAGATTTTGCGTGAGCAGGTAGAGGAATTGTTGAGAAAAGGGCACATTCAGACTAGCATGAGTCCATGTGCAGTGCCAGCATTATTGACACCAAAGAAAGATGGGAGTTGGAGGATGCGTGTTGACAGTAGAGCCATCAACAAAATTACTATTGGGTACAAATTTCCAATTCCTAGGCTCGACGACATGCTTGATCAACTTGATGGGGCTGTGATTTTTTCCAAAATTGATCTTAGAAGTGGTTATCATCAAATCAGAATTCGACCTGGAGATGAGTGGAAGGCAGCTTTGAAGACGAGAGATGGGTTGTTTGAGTGGTTAGTCATGCCCTTTGGACTAACCAATGCACCAAGCACTTTCATGAGACTAATGAATCAAGTATTACGCCATTTCATTGGTAAATTCGTTGTGGTGTATTTTGATGATATTTTGATATACAGTAAGTCTATTAATGAGCATGAGGGGCATATTCGAGATGTGATGAGTGTGTTGAGGGAAAACAAACTTTACACTAATTTGAAGAAGTGCACTTTTATGAGTGAGAGCTTGTTGTTCTTGGGCTTTGTTATAAGCAAAGCGGGCGTAAAGGTAAATGAGGAAAAAGTGCGAGCTATTAGAGAGTGGCCAACCCCTAAAAATGTTAGTGATGTGCGAAGTTTCCATGGGTTAACAACTTTCTATAGACGGTTTATCAAACACTTTAGTAGTATTGTGGCTCCAATTACTGAGTGTTTAAAGAAATGAAAGTTCCATTGGGGTGAAGAACAAGAGCAAAGCTTCACCTTAATAAAAGAGAAATTATGTATCGCTCTTGTCTTAGCTTTGCCAAGCTTTGACAAATTGTTTGAGGTTGAGTGTGATGTGAGTGGAGTGGGTATAGGTGCTATGTTGTCCCAAGAGAAGAGACCAATTGCATTTTTCAGTGAGAAGTTGTGTGAAGCCAGAAGAAAGTGGTTTACTTATGATAAGGAGTTTTATGCAATGGTGAGGGCTCTTAAGACATGGGAACATTACTTGATTGCCAAAGAATTTGTTCTTTACACGAATCACCAAGCTCTTAAGTACTTGAGTAGCTTAAGGCAATTGAGGAGTGATATGCATGCTAGATGGTCTTCTTTTATGATAAATTTTCATATAAAATTGTGTATAAGTCGGGACAACATAATTGAGTGGCAGACGCTTTGAGTAGGCGTGTGGATTTGATCAAGACCCTTAGTGTTGAGATTGTTGGGTTTGAGTGGTTGAAAGAATTATATGCGACAGACGAGGACTTCAAACATGTGTGGGAACAATGCATGTCTCAAAAATCGTCAGGAGATTTCTATGTGCATGATGGGTTTCTCATGAAGGGAAATCAATTGTGCATCCCTTGCACATCTCTTCGTGAGAAAATTATTCGAGATTTGCATTATGGTGGCTTAGTAGGGCATCTTGGCAGAGACAAGACTATTGAAGCTGTTTTGGGAAGGTATTATTGGCCAAGAGCAAGGAAAGATGTTTCTATTATTGTGGCGAGATTTTATATATGTCAAACAACTAAGGGGCACTCTTCTAACGTCGGTCTCTACATGCTATTGCCTGTTCCCAATGCTATTTGGGAAGATTTATCTATGGACTTCGTGTTGGGTTTACCGCGAACCCAACGAGGTATGGATTCTGTTTTTGTAGTGGTTGACAGGTTTTCCAAGATGACGCACTTTTGCCCATGCAAGAAGACGACAGATGCAGTAGTTACAACCAAACTGTTTTTCAAAGAGATTGTTAGACTACATGGAGTCCCTAAAACTATTACTTCGGATCGTGATATAAGGTTTTTGAGTCACTTCTGGATTACCTTGTGGAGAATGTTCGATTCATCTTTGAATTTCAGCAGCACAACACATCTCTAGACTGATGGACAAACAGAGGTGGTGAATCGTACCTTAGGAAATCTGATTCGCAGTGTTTGCAAAGACAAGCCAAGACAATGGACCTAGTCATAGCTCAAGCGGAATTTGCCTTCAACAACACCGTGCATAGCTCAACAGGAAGATCACCATTCTTTATCATATACATGAAAGTTCCTAATCATGCATTGGATTTGGTAAAATTGCCAAAGGTACCAGGTTTCAGTGTTGCAGCTAGTGACTTAGCCAAACACGTTCAAACAGTTCAGGAAGATGTCAAGCAAAAGTTGCACGAGGCGAATAAGAAGTACAATGCAGCAGCTGACAAGCATAGGAAGCACAAGGTATTTGCAGTTGGAGATGAAGTCATGATATTCTTGAAGAAGGAACTAATTCTTGCAGGACAACAGAACAAGCTCAAGCAAAAAAAGTATGGTCCTTACAAGATTACAAAGAAGATCAATGATAATGCTTATGTTGTGGATTTGCCAAATCATATGGGTATTTCTAAAACATTCAATGTTGTTGATCTTTTTTTGTATTTGCCGGACATTGAGTTGTCATACCCAGATCATAATTCGAGGACGAATTCTTCTCAAGTGGAGGTGAATGATGCGGTCACTGTTAGAGTATCTCACAGCACACTACTCTATTCTCTCAACCCAAATAGCCTCCTAACTTACTCAAGATGAACTGATATTATAGAACACAAAAGAAACAACACAATCACAGAAGAAACAGCAAGAGTTATCCTGGTTCGGTCTTGAAAACCAAGACCTACATCCAGACTGCTTAGGAGCCAAACAAATCCACTATCTTGAAGTCAACCAAGGACGATTACAACGAGAACTAAATCCCTCCCGCCCATATACACTGAAAGCTATAGGGAAAATGGGAAACCAAGCTAACAACCAGCTATTCCCAACCTCTCGCACTCAATCCCGACTCAAGACAAAAAGCTGAAACAAAACCGTCTCAATTTCTGGCACACTAAGACACACCAAACTCTAACCTATCCACGACCCCTATTTATAGGATATAGGGGGTGGCGGAGTACATGGGATAAAATAAAACCATCTAACCGCCTAACAGAAAACATACAGCTGGCACTTCTTCTAGAAACATACTTTCTAGAAGATCAGTTATATCTAACTATACAACAGAAAAATATGCAGTAAAACAGTAAGATACATTTTACCTAATCTAATACAAATGTTACAACAAAATCTCCACCCATTTGTACTTCGATTAGGCTTTATCTTGGACCTTCACTTCTTGGAATCAACACTGCCCTCCTGGATCTATCTGAAGGATCTTCATGCAGTGTCTAAGCTTTGCTGAAGGGACCGGTTTTGTAAACATGTCTGTTGCATTGTCTTCTCCTGCAATCTTGGTTAGTAAAACAGTCTTATCTTCAACAATTTGCCTTATGAAATGATGCCTTACATCTATATGCTTAGTTCTTTCATGATGGACTTGGTTTTTAGACAAATGTATTGCACTTTGACTGTCACACATCAAAGTTGCTTTGACATCTATACCTAGGAGCTCACTAACTAGACCTTTGAGCCATATAGCTTCTTTTAAGGCATCAACTACAGCTATGTATTCAGCCTCTGTAGTGGACAAGGCTACTACATGCTGTAAACCTGATTTCCAGCTTATAGTTGAATTCCACAGTTGGAAGACATAACCGGTTGTTGATCTTCTTTTGTCTAGGTCTGCAGCATAGTCAGCATCTGAGAATCCTAGGATGCTGGCTTCATCTCCTAATTTACCTCCACCATAGGTTAAAGTATTTCTTATAGACCCTTTAATATACCTAAACATCCATTTCACTGCCATCCAGTGAGATCTCCCTGGATTTGCCATAAATCTGCTAATGACACTCATTCCGTGGGCTAAATCAGGGCGAGTGCATACCATGCTATACATAATACTACCTACAGCGCTAGCATATGGAATATGATCCATTTCCCTTCTCTCTTCCTCAAGATTAAGAGACTGATCTGAGGATAATTTGAAGTGAGCTGCAAAAGGTAGGCTGACAGTCTTGACTTCAGCCATACCAAACCTTACTGTTAGAGTATCTCACAGCACACTACTCTATTCTCTCAACCCAAATAACTTCCTATAACACTCAAGAGAACTGATATTCGAAAACACAAAAGAAGACAACACAATCACAAAGACAAACAGCAAGATTTATCCTGGTTCGGTCTTGAAATCCAAGACCTACATCCAGACTGCTATGCACCATCGAAATCCACTATCTTGAAAGCCTTAAGGAATGATTACAACGAGAACCCAGCCCTAAGCCCATATACTCTGAAAGCTAAAGGGTAGAACTTAGGGAATACAAGCTAATTTCCAGCCACTCCCAATCTCTCGCACTCAAACCCAAAACAAGATAGAAAAACAGAAGCTGAAAAACTCCTATGTTTCTGGCACACTCCCAATACTACAAACCACGACCCCTATTTATAGAATATAAGGGAAGCGGACTGCATGGAAGAAGAAAAAAACTAACTAACAGCCGCCTAACAACTAACAAACTTTATAAACGGCTGCCACCTTCTAGAAACAAACCTTCTAGAAGAGCAATTAATTCTAACACTACAACAGAAGATAAAATGTGCAGCAATACAAAATACATTTAATCTAATCTAATACAAATGTTACAACAAATTCTCCACCCATTTGCACTTTGATTAGACTTTATCTTCAGCCTTGAAATGACCTTCACTTCTAGGATCAACACTGCCCTCCTGGATCTATCTGAAGGATCTTCATGCAGTGTTTAAGTTTGGCTGAAGGGACTGGCTTTGTAAACATATCTGCTGCATTGTCTTCTCCTGCAATCTTGGTTAGAAAAACAGTTTTATCTTCAACAATTTGTCTTATGAAATGATGCCTTACAGCAGTAAGGCAATCTTCAGCAGTAAGGTAATTACATTAGCTTATAGCTACTCAAGCCATCAGTCCCGGGGCCCTTTCTGTGACAATTTCTTAGAAGAATTTTGTGAGAGGTTCGGGGATCAAGGTTTATCGAACGTGGTTGAGGAATTCAACAAAATTAGGCAGGTTGGGACGGTGATGGAGTGCCAATTAATGTTTGAAGAGCTAAAGGCCCTGATGCTCAATCACAACCCCTATTTGACAAAGGCCTACTTCGTTTCAAGCTTCACAAGTAGCTTGAACGAGGAGTTAAGGCTAATGGTGAAGGTGTTTCAACCCCTGACTCTCAAGCATGTTGCTGATAGTGCCAGGCTTCATGAACTAACGGTAGAAGCACTGATGAAAAAGCATAGGATGATAACTAAGAGTGTTGTCTTAGGAAATCTATTGCTAGGTAAGAGTTATGCTAAAGAGTTGGGAAGGGGATATTTCGGAATGAAGAATTTGGCATTACCTGCCCCCACAAACCACAGTGGGAAAACCATGGAACAGAGGAGGCAAGCTGGCCTCTGTTTCTGGTGCAGGGATAAATATTTCCCCGACTACCAATGTAGGAAACAACTCTTGTTGGAAGGAGGAGAAAGAGGTATAGCTGAGGAGGGAGAAACATCCCAACCCCAAGAAGAGGAAGATGAGGACAACGGGGAGATATTCCTTTTGAAGGGATTAACTAATAACAAGATAATCAAAATAAAGGGAAAGGTGGAAGAGAATAGATTGATGATCCTCATTGACAGGGAGCATCCACAGTTTTTTGGATGAGGGAACAACTAGAAGATTGAAATACCCCTTAATCCTTACCCAACCATTGATAGTGATAGTGGCCAATGACAATAATGTCATGAGCAGGTTTGCACGAACCAAGTTCTGTAGGGAGATGCAAGGAAAGGGGTTTGAGGCTAATTTAAGGCTCCTAAAATTGGGAGGGTGTGATGTGGTGGTAGGGGTTGATTGGATGAAACATGTCAGCCCAATTTGCTTTGATTTTAACAAAATGGAGGTGACTTTTGAGAAATAGGGTAGGAAGATGACACTGACAGGGAGTAAGGAGTCCGGGATTTGTAAGATGATCGCGAGTAGGAGACTATAAAAGTTATTCAAACACAAGATGAATAAGATGGCCCAGTTGTTTTCTATCCAAGCCACTGAAGGAAAAGAGGAGCAGTTGGAAACAGAAGGGGAGTTTATGTACCATTAGCAGTCCCCTACAATCTGACAATGAGTTATACTACTTTGATCTACTTAATATGCTACTAGTTGAATTTGAGAATATTTTTGTAGAGCCTCATTCCTTACCCCCAACCAAATCCATTGACCACACAATCAACCTTAAACCCAATGCGAACCTTGTTAACATTCGTGCCAATCGATACCCTTCTAACCAAAAGACAAAAATAGAAAAATTGGTTAAGGAGATACTCCACAAATCACTCATAAGGCCCAGCCACAGCCCTTTTGCATCCCCAGTGTTGTTAGTAAAGAAAAAGGATGGTTCCTGACGATTTTGCATTGATTACTGCCAACTAAATGAAATAACCATCAAGAACAAATTTCTCATCCCACTCCTTGAAGACTTGATAGATGAGTTAAAACACGCCGCCATTTTTTCTAAGCTTGACCTAAGATCCGGTTATCACCAAATTCGGATGAACCCTCTTGACATACTTAAAACCACATTTAGAACCTACCATGGCCACTATGAATTTCTTGTCATGCCCTTTGGCCTAATGAATGCACCAGCTACCTTCCAATCACTAATGAATTAGATTTTTGAATCGTTCCTTAGAGACTTCTTACTTGTGTTCTTTGACGATATTTTGACATATAACCCGACCTTTGATCTCCATCTAAAACATTTGAGGACTACATCTGAGATTCTTAAACTCAACCGATTGTATATTAAGAGATCAAAGTGTGCCTTTGTACATGGCCAAGTGGAATATTTAGAGTATATCATATCGGGCCTAGGGCCGAGGCCTAAACCATTAAGGCCTTGAGGGGTTTTTTGGGGCTGGCCTACTATAGGAGATTTGTGAAGGGATATGGAAGAATTAGCAAGCCACTCACAGGTTTGTTAAAGAAAGAAAGCTTTGTGTGGGATCAAAAGGTTGAGGCAACCTTTGAATTATTGAAGAAAGCCATGAGTGAAACCCCAGTACTAGGCCTACCAGATTTTAGTAAGACGTTTGTGATGGAGACTGATGCAAGTGGGATGGGTATAGGGGCAATCCTCATGCAAGAAGGCAGCCCTTAGACTTTATAAGTCAGGCTTTAACCCCAAGACATATGGGGTTCAACATATATAAGAAAGAATTGTTAGTAGTCATCTTTGCAGTAGACAAGTGGAGACATTACCTAGAGGGGAGTAGGTTCATCATTAAGACTGATCACGAAAGTTTGAAGTTTGTATTACAACAAAAACTTACACTCATTTGCAAAGAGAGGGAATGACTAAATTGATGGGCCTAGATTATGTCATTCAATACAAAAAGGGGAAAGAGAACATTGCAACAGATGCTTTATCTCGATGCCATGAAGAGGGAACAACTGCTTCAATCTCAACTTTAGTTCTGGAGTGGTGTTTGGAAGTGGCCAAGAGTTATGAGGGAGACGAGAAGGCCAATTCCCTTTTGGAGCAATTAATAATTGACCCCGCAAGTAAGGAAGGTAATACACTGGCCAATGGGGTAATGAGGTTCAAAGGCAGGCTGGTTTGTGGGAAGCTACACGGTGTTGAAGAAGAAGATACCATAGGCACTACATGAATCCCCAATTAGAGGGCCACTCAGGGTTACAAAACACCTATCATAAGGTGAAACAATTATTTTGCTGGCCCAAGCTCAAAGAGGAGGTGATGAAGTCTGTATTAGCATGTGATGCATATAAAATATGCAAGCATGAAACAATGGCCTTGTCACGACCCAAGGCTAATTAGAGGGGCAATAATGTAATTAGTTACCCTAGTTGGTTAGATGCTATTTTTGTTATTTTGTTACAGCACATGAGACTGCTATTCTAGATATTTCTTTTAGTTGTAAAGCCTATAAATAGGCTATAGTATGTAGAGAAGGATAGACTTGAATTGATAATTGAAATCTGATTCTCTCTCAACAACATCTCTACAATCTCTCTCTCAATTTCTCTCTCTTTCTCTTCCTCAATTCTCTCTCTCGATCTTCTACCATTCTCCCCCATTCTTCTTCAATTCCTTTCCTAATACATTCTGCCCTTGGCTTTAATTCAATCGGATCTTCCGATTGTCCATTTCAGCCGTCATGAACCCTAGGTTCATGACAAATGGTATCAGATAATGTTCCTCGGCTATGAGTGCTGAAATTCGATGGTTGTCCTTGTCCGATCCGGTTATGAAGTAATCAAGCCAATTCGAAGCAGAGCAATGCGATCTTTTGCGGTGATTCTGGAAAACTAGTTGCAGTTCGGGTTGGAATTTTGGAAGGCAAACTCAGAGGTGAGCCGATCAAGTCTCAGCTGTGATTTCGAAAATTTTAGCAGTTGATTAAGGCGGAACGGAGGGGCTGGATCTCAGCTACTGGTTGCGATTAAGGCGATCCAATTAAGGCGATCCAGAGCTGAAGCACATCCAGAGCCAATTAATCCAAAAGGCGAGTTCCTTCTATCAAATAGAGACTCGGAATTGAAGGCGCAACGGAAGCGTGGTAGGAATTTTGGTGATCGTTGATCATCAACGATAGCTGTGTCTTGGCGAATTCTATCAGGTGAGCTTCACTGTGATTCCGAGAATATTACAACAAAGCCAGTGGTCCTCCGACCATTGGACGGTGAGCGGGTGAGGCGAAGCGTTGCGAACAGACAACGCTCGCGACTGGTGAGTAAGTCCATCAAATGCATTCAAGGAAGCTTGTGGCATGCAGTTGCGCATCATCTGGCAAATTCAAGTAGTAGTGTCGGAGGCGAGTCAGGTTGCTGAAGGCGAGAACGAGACTCATTTCAGAGGCGACTTGAAGGACTGGAAATGGAGATCGGCGGTTCTCTTCGTTAACCAAGGCCAATTCCGAGTGATCGTTTTTCGCTGGAACTCGGGTGGCCTTCGGCAATTGACGCAAATTAGGAAGGTGATGACGAGAAGCAACTTCCTATGCCGCTGTTGAATGTCAGTGAGTTGCTGGTCATATGCGGTTCTAGCGAATCAGAGTGGAGGCGATTCCGACCCAAACTGATGGTGATTGAGCTAAGAGAATTCCGATCGGTTTTGGGATATTGTTGCCGACGTGGATATCAAACTGGGAAGGCGAAGCAGCAAGCTGGTCGAACTCACTTGTCAGATCCATTGAAGCCATGCTAGTTAATTTACGAAGGTGACAGAAGGCGGAATCGGATTTGTTGTTTAGTTTGTTGTTCAGCTGTTCACTTATCAGCTGTTCAGTTTACTGGAAGAATTGAAGATCGCTAACTGGGTGAGTTGATTGCTTGTCCTGGGCGACTGTTGTGAAGCGGAAGAGCAGGTGGATTGCGGCTATTTCCGAGGCTGGGGCAGCAAGCCAAAGCAGATTCGGCGGAATTGGTAACCAATTCATAGTTTATTGCAACCAGCGATTCTCAATTCCTGAGAATTCCGTTGGCTGCCTCAAAATTAATCAAAGGAGGTGAGTAGCCCAAGCGATTCCACCAACTATTTGAATTCGGATGGAGGATGACATCCGGATGAAGCTGAGAGCATCTCAATTGCAGCCGAATGATGCTGCATTTTCAGTTGGTAATTTTCATGCAAGAGAGCAGCCTCAATTGCAGCCGAAGGATGTTGCATTTTCAATGAAATGTCCTGTTCGTGAAACCTTGGGAAGCAGTGCACATAGGAGACCATTGGAGCCGCAATTGCTGCAGATGAATACTTCATTTTCAGTTGGAATGGAGCCTCTATGGCAGCCAAAGAAGGCTGCATTTTCAGTTGGCCAGAAGCAGCAAACAGGGGAAAAGAAGTTTGAAAATGAGATCAATCAATGGGACAAGAGAGCAAGCAATGGGGTACATGATACGAGTAAGGAATTTGGTCTTATGATATGCGAGAAGCTGCAAGAGTTTGCAATGATACTTATCAAGAAGTATCATTACAACTTTCCGGTGAAATACTTCGATGATTATCACGAAAGTTTTAACAAGGAGGAATTTCTCAAAATGGACAAGCCGAAGGAGAAGCCAAGATGGCAGGAAGGGGATTCAATTGCAGTGATTGAGAAGTTAGAAGAAGAAATAATACTCCAAGAAGCATCTACTGAAAGGCTGCAAGGAAAATTTGATGGTGTTCCAGATCAGAAGTTTGTGGGAAATGGAGTAACATTGGGTCAGAAAAATTTGATTGAAGGACCAGCAATCTATACAAATATTGGTGCTGGAATTCTTCCTCCGATTCTGGACCTACCGGAAGCTAAGAGTGGGAATACCTGCAACATTTATCCTAGGCTGGGTCAAGATTGTGGTGGACCACATGCAATTAAAGAAAGCCCTAAGTATACTGCTCCTTTGTCTTTGGATCCAAAGAAGGCTGAATCATCCTTGGCTAGCGTTAAAATAGGTATCAGACAGCCTCCGGTGCAAGTTTTGGCAGGAAGGTTAAGGGAAATAGCTGAAGAAGTCGAAGATTTTGCCGAAGGAAACAAAACTCCTGCTGCTGTGTTGTTTTTTACTTCCACTAGCAAATCCAAGTTGTTGTCCACTGCATGGAAGGATGAATTGTTGGCTGAAATAGAAGTTGCAACAGCTCCTAATGCTAATGCTTACAAACAGCCTTGGTATGAGTATCCAAGGCAAATCTGCAATCTTCCATTGCTGCATCTCGAGGATGCTGTTGATATCTTTCAATGTGCAGCTGTAGTGCACCATGGAGGAGTAGGAACAACTGCTGTTGGTATTGAACTTGAATTCTATCAGCTTGCTTCTATTGAAGTTCTAGGTCGAATTACAACGGGGATTGATCTTGGAATCCTAAGAACAAAGAAGAAGAAGCCTAGAAGAAGAAAGAGGGAAAAAGAGATTGAACAGAAAATGAAGGTGGGAGTTGGATGAAGATAAAGAAGTGGTTCAATGATAATAAGTTTCTTGGGGACAAGAAACCTTTCAAGGGGAGGGGATTGTCACGACCCAAGGCTAATTAGAGGGGCAATAATGTAATTAATTACCTTAGTTGGTTAGAAGTTATTTTTGTTATTTTGTTACAACACATGGGACTGCTATTCTAGATATTTCTTTTAGTTGTAAAGCCTATAAATAGGCTATAGTATGTAGAGAAGGATAGACTTGAATTGATAATTGAAATCTGATTCTCTCTCAACATCTCTACAATCTCCCTCTCAATTTCTCTCTCTTTCTCTTCCTCAATTCTCTCTCTCGGTCTTCTACCATTCTCCCCCATTCTTCTTCAATTCCTTTCCTAATACATTCTGCCCTTGGCTTTAATTCAATCGGATCTTCCAATTGTCCATTTCAGCCATCATGAACCCTAGGTTCATGACAGGCCTATCCAGGGCTCTTACAACCGTTACCAATATTGGGGCAAGCATGGGAGACTGTATGACTGTATCATTGGATTTTATTGAGGGATTGCCAAAATCTGAAGGGAAGGATTGCATATTTGTAGTGGTGGACCAGCTCACCAAATTTGCCTACATCCTAAGTCTTACGCATCCTTACATTGCACAAGAAATGGCTTAGGTTTTTTTAGATCAGGTGGTGAAGGTGCATGGGATACCAAAAACTATAATTTCTGACAGGGACAAGGTGTTTACTAGTCTCCTGTGGTAGTCCTTGATGAAATCCTTGGGGGCTAAGCTTAACCTATCGCCTGCTTACCATCTCCAAACTAATGAACAGACGAAATGAGTCAATCAGTGCCTGGAGAAATACTTGAGATGCCTATGTTTCGCACACCCAAAAGGTTGGCACAAGTGGATATTTGTGGCATAATGGTGGTACAACTCTAGCCACCATAGTGCCATTAAAATGCCACTGTTTGAGGCCCTCTTTGGTTACAAACCACCTCTATTACCAGCCCTACTGGGTCCCACAAGTGTGGCGGTCATGGATGAACATTTGCAAAAGAGGTAGCAGACCCTCCAACAGCTTAAAAAAGACTTGGCCATGGCTCTGAATTGGATGAAGAAATTGGTTGACAAGGATAGAAGTGAAAGGGAGTTCAGTGTGGGAGTGAATCTATTTGAAGTTGAATGTCATGACCCCAAGGAACCCCTAGGATATATTAGTAATACATGTGTTTTCCTTATTAGTTGTATTTTCTATTGTTGTTAGCATTTTCAATTGTAAGCCTATAAATAGGCTTGAGTAGTTAGAGGAGGATTAGGATTGAATTGAAGAATACATTTCAAGTCTATTTCTCTCTTAATTTCTCTCTCTCTCGGTTCCTCTTCTCTTCCTTCCCATTTCTTCTGTTTTCAGCTCTAAACCTCCCTCTTAACTGATTTCTCTTCCCTAAATCTCTCCTAAATTCCTATCACAACCCTAGCCAACCCTAGGTTTGTGACAAATGGTATCAGAGCATGTTCCTCGGCTGTGAGTGCTGAAATTCGATGGTTGTCCTTGTCCGACCGGTTATGAAGTAATCAATCCACTTCGATGCAGAGCAATGCAATCTTCTGCGTTGATTCTGGAAAACTTGTTGCAGTTCGGGTTGGAATTTTGGAAGACAACTCAGAGGTGAGCCGATCAAGTTTCAGCTGTGATTTCGAAAATTTTTGCAGCTGATTAAGGCGGAGCGGAGGGGCTGGATCTCAGCTACTGTCTGCGATTAAGGCGATCCAGAGCTGAAGCACATCCAGAGCCAATTAATCCAAAAGGCGAGTTCCTTCGATCAAATAGAGACTCGGAATTGAAGGCGCAACGGAAGCGTGGTAGGAATTTTGGTGATCGTTGATCAGCAACGATAGTTGTGTCTTGGCGAATTCTATCAGGTGAGCTTCACTGTGATTCCGAGAATATTACAACAAAGCTAGTGGTCCTCCGACCATTGGACGGTGAGCGGGTGAGGAGAAGCGTTGCGAATAGATAAAGCTCGCGACTGGTGAGTAAGTCCATCAAATGCATTCAAGGAAGCTTGTGGCCTGCAGTTGCGTATCATCTGGCAAACTCAAGTAGTAGTGCTGGAGGCGAGTCAGGTTGCTGAAGGCGAGAACGAGACTCATTTCCGAGGCGACTTGAAGGACTGGAAATGGAGATCGGCGGTTCTCTTCGTTAACCACGGCCAATTCCGAGTGATCGTTTTCCGCTGGAACTCGGGTGGCCTTCGGCAATTGACGCAAATTAGGAAGATGATGACGAGAAGCAACTTCCTATGCCGCTGTTGAACATCAGCGAGTTGCTGGTCATATGCGGTTCTAGCGAATCTGATCGGCCATAGGTGTGGTCGGTGATTGGGCTGCTAGGCGAGCCAAGATATCAAACTTCCGAGCAATCCTTGGCCTTCGTCCTCTTCCGCTGGTGCAAGTCCAGCAAGTGGTGGAGTCAAGACTATTGAATTCGGAATTGAAGTCAGATCTGGAAGGTGAAGTCGAGCGAAGCGAACTCGGATTTGGAAACTGAAGCCGAGCGAAGCAACTTCGGCTCGGATTGGAAGGCGTGTGAAGGCGGATCTGATTGGTGCTTGGCGACGTGCTTCTCACATTGATCGGAAAGAGATTCCAATCTCGTTAGGTGAAGTACCTGACTGGAACGCTGTGGTGTGCTGCCAATTCCGACGGGGTCTGCGGCGATAGGAGGTCAGGTGCGGTTGGTTGTGTCACCATCGCTCAAGGAAGGCGAGCAGCCCAAACGACTCTCGGCCGTGTGTGCGAATTTCTAACGCGTAGCAGGAGGATGGGCTTTCGGCTTGAGAAATCGGGGAAGTGTTGATCGAGCAGCCAAGGCAATTTCGCTCGTGAATTCCAATCCATTATTGGCTGTAATTTCTGTTTGGAATTTGAAGGGGACTGGGCCGATTTCGACGGAGCTTCCAGCAACTCTTAGAGCGGTTCAGGTTGATCAAAAATTGCAGACGAAGAAGAATCAGGGAGTTGCGAGAAATTCCGATGATTGTTGCGGCAAGCTAAGACAGGAAGCTTCAGCAATTTAGCCGATTCCAGTGAGCTCCGGCAATTCCGACGGATCCGAGTTGAAGGCCGGGGCAATCAATTTCAGCGATTAGAAGTTCAATGACTAATAGCAGCGAATCAGTGAAGTGTGTGGTTAATTTTCATGCAAGAGAGCAGCCTCAATTGCAGCCGAAGGATGCTGCATTTTCAATGGAATGTCCTGCTCATGAAGCCTTGGGAAGTGGCGCACGAAGGAGTCTAATGGAGTCTCAATTGCAGCAGGAGAAAGTTTCCTTTTCAGCTGGAATGGAGCCTCAATGGCGGCCAAAGGAGGCTGCATTTTCAATTAGCAGCCAATTGGACAAAGGAACAAGAAGTATGGTACATGAATCGAGCCAAGAATTCGGCCAAATGATACGTGAAAAGTTGCAAGAGTTTGCAATGATACTATCTAAGGAGTATCATTACAATTTTCCCACCGAATACTTTGAGGATTATCATGGGAGTTTTAACAAAGAAGATTTCCTTAAAATGGAACAGCCGAAGGAGAAAGCAAGAAGTCGAGAAGCTGATTCACTACCTATTTCCAATGTGGAGTGGAAGAAGTGTACCGATTCCAGCAGAATTATAAAGGGGAAATGCAACATTAGTAATGATATTGGTGGTGAATGTCATTATCCCAAGAGAATCTGTGATGAACAGATTAATAAGGTAGCATTTGAGGAAGCTAAAGCTGATCCGTTACCTTTGGTGATTAGAGCAGGGATGGAAGGATCGGATGGTGTCCCAAATCAGAATTCTTTCAGAAAAAAATTTGATGGTGGAGCTTATAAGGCTGCAAATCATGTCAAGCATGAGTCGGAGGAAAAATTGGAGTTGGACCGACCAATTGTAACTAAAGATTTCAGCAAGGAAGAGGGACGGGACAATGCTATCTGTGGGGATCACTGTTCATATTTGCTGGAGGATGATATATCCAAACTAGAAGGGAAGGATGGCAATGGTGGTAGTGTCCTTGCAGCTGATGAAAAGTATGAGACTAATAAAGACCTAAGGATAAGTGGTAACTTCCAGAAAAATCTGCTGGAAGTTAAAGATACCCCAATTGAGGATACCTCTACTAAAGAGAAAGAAGACATTGGGAAGATCATGGGGAAATTCTTTGTGGACAGAAACAAGACTTTTGCTGCTTCAGTAGTTCTCATTTCCATTGGAAAGCAGCAGCATCGAACCAAATTTCGGCCTGCAAAGCAATTTGACTTACTCTCTACAGTTAGAGAGATTATGGTGGAAGTTGTGATAGGTCAAATGGAATTAATTTTGAGAGCAACAAAGAATGGGAGGATGGCTGGAACAAGTGCTGCAACGAATCATGATATTGCTGTTTTCGGAGGAAAAGATATGGCAAGACAAAAGAAAAGAAAAGTGAGAGATGAGAACAAGACCAGGCGAAGAAGAAAACAAATTATTAAGGCTGGAATTGGGTGAATAATAGGGTCAAGAGCAGCCAATTCTTGGGGACAAGAATTGTTTGAAGGGGTGGGGATTGTCATGACCCCAAGGAACTCCTAGGATATATTAGTAATACATGTGTTTTCCTTATTAGTTGTATTTTCTATTGTTGATAGCATTTTCAATTGTAAGCCTATAAATAGGCTTGAGTAGTTAGAGGAGGATTAGGATTGAATTGAAGAATACATTTCAAGTCTATTTCTCTCTTAATTTCTCTCTCTCTCGGTTCCTCTTCTCTTCCCTCCCATTTCTTTTGTTTTCAGCTCTAAACCTCCCTCTTTAACTGATTTCTCTTCCCTAAATCTCTCCTAAATTCCTATCACAACCCTAGCCAACCCTAGGTTTGTGACAAAAGGGCCCCATCTCAAGTTGTTATCCCCTGACCTGGTCTCCAAGTTGAGCCCCAGGTATTTTGGCTCTTTTCCTATTGTCTAAGGTGGGTAATGTGGCCTATTGAGTACAATTACCACAAGGGACACAGATCCATCTGGTGTTTCATGTCTCGTTGTTGAAGAAAGCTATAAGGACATAGCCGGCCAGTTCTCAGTTCCCACAAGGAGCCATGGACACCAGCCTTGGCCCAGAACCAGCTGCCATTGTAGATAGACGAGTGTTCTATCAACAAGGAGCTCCAATCATATAGGTCCTAGCGCGGTGGTCCAACATGCACCAGGACAACAACAATTGGGAGTATCTCTCGAACTTGCTCACTTAGTTCTCAAGAGCAGCCAGCCTCCTAACCATTTCTTGAGGACAAGAAATGCCTCAGGGGGAGGGTATATCGTCATGTACTTACGAGGGAGATAGTAGAGTAGAAATATTGTAATAAAACATAATTCAATTAGAGTAGTAGAAGGTTGTACGCGGGTAGAGCTAAGGCATGTAGTGCATAGGCCTATGTACTTGTACAGGAAGGCTATAAATTGAGGTCAACCCTTCTATTGAAGGCATTTGGAAATTGAATGAAACTCTTTGATTCTCCCTCTAGTTCCCTCTCAATTCTCTTGCTCTTTTTGTTCTCTCTCTCTCTCTCTCTCTCTCCCTCACTTTCATGAGAATTCTCTCGTTTCACCAGTGATATCTCTCCTTTCGGAAGAGATAAGAATTGACAATTGTCAGATCCTTTCGGGTCTGACACATATATCCAAAGTGAGAGAAATTCTAAATTATAAAGAAGACAATGTACCAATTAATTGTTTTTTATATTATAAATACAGTTGCATTGCTTTTGTTGGCCATTATTTATATTTCTTGAAAATATAAGATATTAAGCTTTATGAATATACAGCGAAATGTTTTATTTTCAGATAAAACAAATGCATGCTTTGATTCAATAAATAGATTTAGCAAGTTCAATGCAATTTACCTCCTTTGAATTTGTCCATGATGGACTCATTGTAGTTTGGCCTTATGTTTGGGTGGTGCCGTGAAAGACTTATCTGATGCTTTGTTCATGTTTTTGGATATAATTGATCAGATATCCTGATCCACATGCACCATGATGTATACATTGTGCCCTTTGTTCTTTTCCACTGTTGCAGATAGAATGTATTAGTGTACTAGAATGGGGAGGTTGAGAAGATGATACACTATGGTAGGCAACAATGATAAAAAATAAATATAAATATAAGAAAAAATGTAAATATGATAACTTAAAAATACAAAATTGTGTATCAAAATATTTCTCTTAAAGACAAAAAGCACAAAATAATGAAGTAAAGAATTTTTAGTGAAACAGTTAAGAATTGAAGTGAGAAGTTGAATTGCTGATTGAGAATGAGAATGTGAGAGTTGGAGAGATGAAAAAGGGGGTGGGGGAGGGGAATAAATAGTGATCCAGAATTGGGTTCTTTGGGTCTTTTTAGGCTTCTTGTTGCAGCCTAGTCTACAATTTCAAAATCCAAGGCCTGCGCCTGTTTGATACCTCTATGTAGTGGTCTATTCTTTATGCCTCTCACAACTCACAGCATGCATCCCTTTGCTAGCTCACAATCAACTTCTGTACTAGCCAATTTGTTTGCCATAGTTTCCTCTAATTCAGTTCACCTTGATAGAAATATGCACAACTTCCTACTAAGCCTTGATAAACATTTCCAAGAGTTGATTTTGCATTGTTTGGAAGGACCCAGCTTGACACAGGTGCGTATTGTTGGATCCACCTAGTTCGCATGTCCAAGGATATGGCTAAATTTTATAGTTATGGATATTTCTTCAAATTATTTAAAATAAAAAGATGTACACAAATTAGTATAGAGCTTTTTATACATAGTTTCATAATTTTCTAATCTACATGTTATTGAGCCATATTGGATTAGCCGTGTCCCTGTTCCAGACACTTATGCTATATCCGCTATCCTATTCCAAGTGTTAAATATTTTATATGAGTATTTCACAATTTTGGAATACTGCATGTAGCGTATGATGGTACAAGTAACCCTAGCTTGTATCATGCTTTTCTTATGATGTAACTCCAGTTTCAATTGAATCTTGCCTAAATTGAAAACCATTCAAATACTCTTTTGAGTAATAAAGGTACATAAAGCATATTGGAAGATGCCACATAAAATTAATACAGAGTTCCATAATTTTCTTGAACCTTTATCCTCTTTTGATGACATATTACATGTTCATGGCTTAGCTTTTCAAGAAATTTATAATACTATTTTTGCAGAAAAATGCTGACATATTTCCATGTTGTTAAACCTATCACACTCTTCTACCTTTTCATGCTTGTATTTCAATAGAAGTCATCTTCTGTCAAAGCAGGCAAATTAGAATCAAGGAACCAGTAAAGTTGGTCCAGTAATAGATATCCTGGTCTATGTGCACATTGCTAATTTCTGTTGGGTTTCACTTAGAAATATGGTCTCATTTTTCTAAGGAATTGTTTAATGAAATCTCACTCTTATAATTGCATATTTATGAGCCAACAGAATCTTTGATGTATAAACAGAAGTTCTCCTTGGATGTTTGTGAAGGTTCAGTTTTTAGGATCTGAATGGGTGATAAAAAGGTAATTTTATTAGAAACTGACCAGATTGTAATATAATTTTTTCCTTACTCTTGGTATTTGTTTGCTTGCTTTTCTTGACAAGGGGATTGTAATTGCTTTAATAAATTTTCACAATTATATGGAAGTTAGTGCGAGTTTCATGCTATTAAATGGACATCGAATTGCATTACAGTGTTCGGTTTATAATGGCTAGTGCAATTCTCCTTGAGCTAGCGTTTAGGTGTCATAATGAGTGTTTGGTTATGAGTTAGGATAATCTTGAGAGTGGGAATGCTTGTGCCTAATTTTATTGACTTCAGAGACTATCCCCTTACTTCTATCCTCTCTAAATGTCTACTTAGATGGATCTTCGTGTTCTAGCAAATGTGCACGTCCCAATCTGTCTACATGTTTATGTGCTTACTTTTCGTTGTTCTTTATTATTTGTCAGTCCCTGGCTGTGTTTTTTGGATGCAATCAATGCATATGATGAAATATTATTCTAGTTCCTTAACTGCTTTGATTTGAGGTGTTAATATCTTTGTTTGACCTCTACACACAATTCACTTTTGACAGGGCCTGTGCAATTTTAACCCATAATGGTCGAATTATTTTTGTTCCTACTTGTCTATCCCATATTAAGGTGCATTTTTCTCTTTCCGTGTTGCAGGATTTGAAATGCTTTGTGTTCTCCCTTATCTCACTTCACTTCAAGATCAAACCAATATAAAGGTGGACCAGAATGTTGCCCTCAAAGGCTGTTTTGACATTAGCTATGTACGGAACAGGATTTTGCGATGTTCCCGGTTTGGGGATATTTTCTTAGGTTTAATGGATTTTGTGCGCACTGTGTGGTTTGAATGGGAGTGATGATGCTCACATCATGTACACGATGTTGGGGGAAATCCTAATTAAATTTAACAGAACTTGATCATGTGCAAGATCCTTGTTTTGTAATCGAACCCAAACTGTACTTTATGTATGATTTAGACGTTATTTGTTTGGGAGTTTATTATATATATATATATATTTTTTTTTTGGGGGGGGGGGGTGGGGGGGAGGCGCTATGGACAAGAATCTACAGACTACAGGCTCTGTTGATTGTGTTGTGAGCGTGTCCCGAACATTGATTGTGTGGTCTCTTGGAAGTTGGGAGTTATTTTGGTTGCTCAAGGGGGCATTTTACCAGGTAGTTGCTGGGAAAGAGAATAAAAGAAAAGAAAAAAGAGAAGAAAAATGGTGAGAACTGATAAAAGATGAGGAAACGAAACAAGTGGCACCCCCAGCTAACACATGATGATAAGGAGCATGCGAATATCCACGTCAAAGATAAGGCAAGGCACCTGTTTTTTTTTTTTTACTATTTTTACATAATTTTGATAATGAGTAAAACACAACATTACATAAATTAAAAAAAAGAAAAACACTAAAATACTACTGCCCTGTCATGTAATTTTCATGATATTTTTTATGAAATACCATTTTTCAAAAAATAAGTAAAGAAATGAGCACGTAAGCGAAGCGAACCCCAAAGTGGCATTCCTGGGTCACGCTAGAGGTTAACTCCAACACGTCACCGCCCCCCTCCCCCAGCAAATACCAGAAGAATGTCCCAGTTTCTCCTCCCCCGCACCGCCACCGCCTACGCCTCCGCCGCTTCTCTCCCTCTCCTCCTCCTCTCCTCCTCTAAACGCCCCTTCTCTCTCTCCACCAAATTCCCCTTCAAGCCCAACTCCTTTCCCCAACCCACCACAAAATCTTCCCATCTCTACTCTCCACCCAAGATGAGCTGGCTCGGCAAGCTCGGCTTCGGCGCTCGCACCCCCGCCGACGCCTCCGTGGACCCCTCCTCCTCCTCCATCGCCCAGGGCCCCGACGACGACGTTCCCGCCCCCGGCCAGCAGTTCGCCCAGTTCGGCGCCGGCTGCTTCTGGGGCGTCGAATTGGCCTTCCAGAGGGTCCCCGGCGTGACGAAGACCGAGGTCGGATATACGCAGGGCTACCTTCACAATCCGTCTTACAACGACATCTGCTCCGGCACCACCAACCACTCCGAGGTCGTTAGGGTTCAGTTCGACCCCAAGGCGTGCAGCTACGAAAACTTGCTTGATGCCTTCTGGGCCCGCCACGACCCTACCACGCTCAATCGCCAGGTCAGCGTCTTCAATTTTTCTGGTTTTGATTTGATTCAATAAGTATTCTTGATCTTTGTGTGTGATTACTACTGTTAACCTTTGGAGTTTGAACTTGTTAATCAATGTTAAATGAGGAGGAGGATCTTTAACCTTCCAAAAACGTAAAAGGATGGAACATAGAAAAACAAACGAGGGTCTTGTCATTTGGATTTTCAGTTTCAGGGTGGATCTTGATTCTCGAGGTCTAATTTTCCTGGTTAACTGTACCTCTTCACTTGGCTTCATTACAGAAGCTGTTCTAAAGACTCTGGTTTCAATTGCTTCTGTGGCTGCCTCTGGTGTATCATCAAATGCCTCTTATGTTCCGTTAGAGCCATGGGTTTCTGGGTCTGGCTGTTACTTGTTTGTCTGAAAGGTCTGGATACTAATTGTGGGCGTTGAGGCTCATAGGCCACATGAAGAACTTCCTCATATTTCCATGGCCATCATTGCAGAATCATTATACATGGTTTAAATTTTCCATTCCAGAATACATTTTTTATGGATAAAAATATTAACCACACACACTATCAGAGGTATATATATATGGAAAATAGATAACGATTCTTTTATCATGATGAACTCTTGGAATCAGAATACTTTATCCTCCACCTGCATCAATTCTTACGAGGCCCTGTTTGGGGGAGGGTTAGCAAATGAAATGTGAAATATTTTTTGTCCTTTTGGAAGAGTAGACGTAGAATTTTTCCCCGTGTTTGATAAAATATTGAAAATGAATGGAATGAAAAGGCATAAAAGCATCCTTGAGCTTTCAATTGCCCTATGAAAAGTGGGTGCAACTGGAGATTAAAGCATCTCGTGGTCTGAAAGTTTACTCTTGCCAATACAAAATCTTTGTATATTTTTTTTTGTCTCTTGTAGTGAGTGAAAGAGTAGTAATATTTTTACCTAGCCAAAAAAGAAAAGTGGTAATGCTTTTGTATTCATTCTTCAAGTTTATGGATACATTCAAAAAAGAGAAGATTTTTTTTTTTATACGGTCCTTGTATGGGGATTATTTCTTTACCCAATAATTAGCACCCTTTATTTTATCAATAGTGGTGAGTTTGTTTCTGTCTCATGGTTTGTTCTTCCCTTGGAGAGTTCACTTATTTGGTGCATGATCATTTATTCATTTTTCTTGGCAATTTTTAATTTACACTACATATACAAACCAAGCAGATTCCACAAGAGGCTCAACATCTTGAAATGGGCGCAACTTAATCAGTTGAAGAAACCTGGAAACAGGAGACAAATTATTGCTGCAAATCTAGCTGTATAATAACGAGTTAGGTCGCAAATTGGGGCTATGAATCCAGTTGTTTGAAAAAACTCGTTTCATCCTATGAACTTTCCTTTCAGTCTCTTAATGAGTTTCAGCTTATGAACTTATAGGAGTAATTGTGAGCAAGTATTCCAACTTGAAAAGCTTTGTTTAATGCCTCTCACAGATTTTTGGTGCATATTCTAGCCACTGTTTTGTTTAATACCTCTCACAGATGACTTTTTTTGGCTTAAGATCTCGCATAGAGGCCTTTATTGCCCTCCATTTACTTGTTCCTGAAGCTTTTTCCATATACTAAATATTTACCACTTTAGAAAAGCTTGTGCTGTTGGAATATATACCTAATAGGTAGCGTTTGTTAAAATGAGTAAGATAAGGTTATATTAAAATAAGGTTGAAATGTTTTCCGTACCAAGATATAGAATGATCAAGATAAGGTTGGGGAGTATTCTAAGACTTTTATCAAACTGTTTATTAAATTTTTTAGAATGCACTGGAGGACACATGCGTCATTTTTTCTTATCAGTAAAGATCAAGATAAATTTATTTAGAGTGAGAGAGAGATAAATTTATTTAGAAAAACTTAGATAAGAAATCACGTGACTTCTTTTCTAAGAGCCATCAGATAAATTTAACAAATACAATAGAAAACACTTTTGTCTGAAATGTTTTTTATATCTCACTTTTTCCGGTTTATATTTTGGTTAACAAACACTACCAATGTATTATTCTCAAGATTTTTCCTTATTTTGCCCCAATGAGTATATCACTCTGTTCCTGCCTCCTTATATTGTTAAGATACTCATGCAGGAAGCATTTCATCATTCTGCCTCTTTTTCTTTTGTCCAATTTTTATGTTATTGTAAAAGGTCCATGATGTATTCACTCTTGGGCAGAATGTGAAATTACCTGGGATTTAGGAAGGGATCCTCTCATTCAACTGCTGGTTCCTCTTAGGATCGTGATGTAGTGGCCAATGTGATGAGATTGAAAAGCAGGGCGGCCAATAGGGTCGGCTTACTGCATTGGCCGCAAAATCATTATCCTTCCCCTTATTGTCAAATACTATGCTCTCTCTCTTCCTCTCCCTATCCCTCTTCCTCTTCTCTCTGTGTTATGTTGGTAACTTGAATTCTCTTGGTATGTAATTTGTAACCCATATTTTGTCTGATTTGGGCTTTCTATTCATTATGGGGTTTAGGCCTAATAGAGCATTTCCTGGGTTTTCTTGTTCCGCCATTAGAGAAAGAGAGAGCTGCTAATTTTATTTTATTTTTTATTCTTGTACACCATTCCGTTGAATAAGAAGTGTGCCTCCAATTTTGTCCATCATCTGAGTTTTCTCTTCTCCTTCATCACATCTTTTTGTTTGTCGTATTCTGCGTTTGTTTGTTCTAACAAGACGATTCATTTATTTTTCTTGTATTCAACAGTTTTGAACTTCTCCAATGATGTATCAAACGGTTAGCCATTCTCCATAAGATCAACTTTCACTGCACATCCCAACCTAACCGCTTTATGATCCTTTGAGCAGGGGAACGATGTTGGGACACAATACAGATCCGGAATATACTTCTACACACCTGAGCAAGAGAAGGCTGCATTGGAGTCCAAGGAGCGGCAGCAGAAGCTCTTGAACAGGGAGATTGTTACTGAGATTCTACCCGCAAAGAAGTTCTACAGAGCCGAGGAATACCACCAACAATACCTTGCAAAAGGCGGACGCTTTGGTTTTAAGCAATCTACTGACAAGGGCTGCAACGATCCCATTCGCTGCTACGGTTAAGTCATTAGGTATATGCTTGTGATTACTTATTTGGTGTGAAAGGATGTATCTTAGGGCATGGCTGAAGTTTGAACCTATCCATCAGAGACTGGTTAATAGATATATATGGTATGAACTTATGTTGGTCAATTCCCGGGTTTATTCAACTATGGTTATCTCATAAGCCTGGTCCTTCAATTCAAATGATGGATATCATAGCCGTTGTACCAATCAAATAGTCAAAATATGAACAACCATTGATAAGGTTCTCCATGAAGCAGCTACAGATTTGCAATTAGCAGGTCCAGCCTTGATTTAATTTAGAGGTGGTGGTCAATAGCTCTTATGAAAACAGCTATTGCAGACAAGTCTGAAGATATATGGCAGAAAGATTTCGTGTCCTTGGTTGGCTCTCAAAATTCGTAGATATTCATTCATGAAACTGAATGGTAAATGACTGGAGAGATGAAGTCTAAACAAAGGGCCTTGTAGGGGTGTGTAACTGAACCAATTGAAATTAAAAATTAAATTGAATCCATCGAACAAATTAAAATAATAGAAAAATTAAAATATTTTTTCACATTATTGTTGTCACTGGCCAGTTAGTGATTCTAATGATCGGAATCGGTTATTGAATTTTCTTAATTGCGGTGGCTTATATATCAAAAAATGAATTTGATTTTTTGGTTGATTTTATGTATGTTTAAATTTTATTTTATGGTCAAAACTTGCATTTTTGAAAAATTCACTGGCCACCGTTCACGACAAATTCTGACAATTGAAATTTACCATCAAATTAACGTTGGCTTAACGATTTACATATTCAAAAATTAAAAGGATCTAGTGATCAAATTTCAATAGATTTAGATTTTGTTGTCCAAAATATTTAACTCCATTTATGTGTATATACTAGAAAACTAAGATCACTGAAAATTTTACCAAAGAAGTCGAACCTCATATGTCATAAATTGCTAAAAGAAACAAAAGCGGCATTTGAAGCTATGATGGTTGCCAAGGCGACATCGATATGCTAGTACGGTGGTGCGAATGATGTGATGAAGTTAGTGGCTTGCGATGAGAGGAAATAGTCGGAGAGAGAGAGAGATGTTGGTAGCGATGGGAACATGACTAGGCACCATCAACATTGAAGATAAAGAGGAAGGGCGGCCATTAGGAACTCGAGATCGCTTGGAGACAGTGACAAGAGTCGAGGAAGGGCTAAAGGGGAAAATCGAAGGATCAGTTCAATTCTTTCGTTGTTTTGTTCTTCTTCTTTTATTCTGAACAAAAACAATGTTTTGTAACTTCAAAGAGTTCGGTTATTTCCTACATAAAAATTGAATCAAAATTGATTAATCGAATTTTTTTTTTAAAAAAAATAAAGCTAACTAATAATTTCAATTAGTTCAATATGGTTATTTCGATTAAACTAAAATTTTGCACACTCCCTTTGGACTTCTTAATATATTTTTCAATTTTATTTTAATAAAAGTATAGAATTTTTGCTGTTAGCTCAACTTAGTGGAGTTAAAAAGGATCTATATGGTAATATTGTGTTATAGATGTCTCATGTGTGTTACAAAAACAGTTTTTGGACAGAGGTTAAGTGTTGTGCTTGTTAACGTTAAATACAAGTATTAAGTGCTGATTTGACTATGTTTTTTTTATGAAATATAGGTTAGTGATTTAAAGCCAAATTATATTTCATCAAATATACATTTTTAAGTTTTCTTCTTAAGGTCTATGTACTTTTAGACTTAAGATTAAATTAATCCCTCTATTTTAAAAAAGTAAAATATTTAATAATGCATATTTGATTTTTTTTTAAATATAACCATTAATTTAATTTTAAAATTAAAATATAATAACTTATTTAATACTTAACCCTATAATTAATTATGACCAAATAAATAATATCCATGCACATCCCCAATGCGCCACTACGGGCAGTAGTGTACGAAATTTACACGCCTAGTGGGTTATACTGCCGCCACGTTACGGAGAAACAAAAGGATAGAAAACCCATTCTTCACAGTTCACACATCTTTAATTTAACCCGCAAATCATATTAAACTTCTTCCCGTATGGGTATGGGTATGGCCCTCAATCTTGCACCAGCTGATTTTGCCTCATTTGCATACCCACCAGAGGCAACAATGCTTGTGGCAAGAACTTTCCCATCTTTCTTCGTGTAATCTTTACCTCCTTGAAAGTTAACCGACGATGAAGCCCGATGACAAGAAGATAGGCCGGAAATGGAAACCAATCACCACCTCAGCAGCTTCCATAGGAACTGCTTTGGAATCTCTATTTTCCCTTGGACCCTGTTTCATTTTTCTCCTTCGAACATAATCCTCAAACAGACCCAGAGCCTCCTTGACTTTATTTCGATCAAGAACTGTTTCAATGTTATCATCACAAGGAACCATTAATAGCAAGATCATTAGATCATTTCTTTATAGCAGGTAGGTCTATCGTTTTGCTCATTATCCCATTTCACCTCATGCTCAAAGGATGTTATTCGTTGTTCCACCTTGGATTTCTTGAAAAGCACTTCCATCTTGCTTCCTCTTGAAAGAAAGCATGCCCAACTTGAGTTTGATCCAAGGTAAACTTCTCAACCAAAGCCTTGGATTCAGAATCATGATTAAGCATTCAACATTTCGGAGACAAAGATCTAGAAGGTTCCAAATCATTTGTTCTAGAGGTGGGGGGGGGGGGGGGGGGCACAATTTCATCAAGTCAGGGACAGCATCAACCTTTGGACGCTTAGAATGCCTTTTTATCAGAAAATGAATTCATTGTTGGCAGCTAAGACCCAAAAACTATAAGGGTACCATTATTCCATAACTAAATGTACAAAGAATCAATCCAAAGGGGATTTATTAGTCGCCCCTCACTTGAAGTGGATCTTCAATCCATGGAGATAAGAAGAAAGAACAATGGCTTTGGAGGAACTTTTTTTAACTCTCAACAGTCAACAGCTGAGACAATAGGGTTTCTCAGAGGTAGTGCCAGTACCGTGTCAAATTTGTTTATAAATATAACATTGTTGCCTCTTTTAAGAAAAAAATCTAAGCCATCAAGTAAAAAGCAGCTTGTGGTCTACAGCAAACAAAAAAAAAAGAAAACATTGTGATCTATTTAGTTTGGATTTTATATATGAATTTCAAAATAGTTATAATTAATTTTAAAATGTTTGATTTAGATCTAATTTAATCATGAAACGAAATTGGGGATTGAAAAAAGTTTGCTTTAGATTCTAAAGTCCATAAAAAGTGCTATGATTGTGGGGCAGCAAAATATAGTATGATTTATAAAATTTAAGAAAAAGAAGTAATCGCTTGGACAAAATGATCAAGCTTGACCAAATAAAATTTAGAAAAGAAATAGTTCAGGACAATAGGTTTTGTATTACTCTAGTGGGGGTCAGGATCCATGGAGCTAACCACTGTGTTTGAACCAATTAGATGTTAAATGAGTTAAAAAACATAAAATAAAAACCTAAGTTAAGTAGAGAAAAGAAAGAACCAAAATAACCCCAAATACACTGGTTGAATTATATTTCCTAGTTTGAACCAACAAATAATGGAACCATGGAACAACATCTGATAGTCAGAATAGAAGCAGCGATTTATAATAAAAAAAAGAACAAATGAAGAAGGCAAGGGTCAGAACATGTGGAGGGAATACTGAATCATTTACAACTACAATAGGACTGCATTAAGATTCTACACTAAATCCATACTTAATTGCTTTAGTAATGGATAAACTCACTAAAGATATTAAAACAGAGGTGCTATGGTGTATACTAATTGCAAACGACATAGTGTTGGTGGATGAAACGAAAAGAGTGAACACTAAGCTTGAGTTGTGGAGAAACAATTTAGAATCTAGGGGATTTAAATTAAATAAAAAGAAAACAGAATATATAGAATACAAATTTAGTAAAAATGCAAGAGTGGACAATGTTATAATAAAATTGGACGACCAAATCTTATAAAGAAAAGACCATTTTCGATATTTGGCATCAGTGATTCAAAAAGATGAAAAAATTCACGAGAATGTCGCACATAGAATTAAGGCAGGTTGGCTAAAATAGAGAAATGCATTGAGGGTGTTATGTGATAGTAAAATCCCATTAAAAGTGAAAGAAAAATTCTATATGACAACTATAAAAGCAGTCTTCTTGTATGACTTAGAATGTTGGGCAGTCAAATACCAGCATGAACAAAAAACGAATGTAGCGGAGATGAGAATGTTAAGATGGATATGCGACCATACAAGAAAAGATAAAATTAAAAATGAAGTTATCCGTAATAAGATAGGAGTAGCGCCAATCGAGGAGAAGATGAGAGAGACTAAACTAAGATAGTTTGGCCATGTGAGAAGGAGACCAAGAGATGCTCCTATGGAGAGAGTTGATGAAATTGAACAATTAGTCAAAAAAAGAGGTAGAGACAGACCCAAGAAGACTTTAGAAGAAACATCAAAATTTGATATGAAGTATATAGATCTAAATGAAAATATGACAAAAAAACAAAAATACATGAAAGTTCAAAATTCATGTAGCCAATCCCATATAGTGGGATAAAGACTAAATATGTTGTTGTTATTAAATAAAGAAGGCACTCTAGAGTTGTAGTTGTTGAAGGCGTAGAATAATCTGGGTTTTAAATGTTATGGTCAATGATATTCATGATATTAGATAATTTAACAAGAGTTTGATTGAATTCCTTGTGGTCTACCAAGTGGGCCGATTGAGTGTCACCTCACATATGTAGGTATCTAGACAGAATTACTACCACAAGTGATTTCGTCTCCCTGGAGGCCTGAAAACAGATTTAAGTTAAACCCACAATCCCTTGAAAGTGTCCGTTCTAGTTACACCAGGCCACTGCTGTCAGTGGTCTTTCATTTCTGTATTAAATGGAAGAAACAAAACTTGGCAAACATGCTGCTAATTAGTGAAAAATTCTAGAGCTGATGAACATCAAAACCAAGTATGCCATAAAAACTTACTAACAAAAACAATCCACAAAAGAGCTAGTATCTTGCATTTTTGAAGATGATGCTAGACGAGAATGAGAGATTCTACTTCTTTGGGTAGCCATTACCTTCGCGCACTTGGGGATCATGTGTCAACTCTCGTGAAGGAGGTATGCTTTTGGAAGCAAAGAACATAATGTGTGGCACGCTCTTGTCACCAAGATCATAAAACACCTTTTGGGAATGAAGGTTTGGCGAACTACTGTGGTTGATGAACCTTGCCACATTCCCGTATTGTGTCGCATCAATAGTACATCTATAGCCATTCAAAGCTTCCAACAAGAAATAACTGTAACTGCCATTTCCAGTTCTTGGCTTGCTAATCACCAAGTCTCCAACATACTCACAAACAAAGCTTCCAGACGAAATGAAATCCCGGCTTCGAACACCCCATCCCCTTGATCCAGTCCTAAAAACCTCCAGTTGATACTTGACACCATGTTGGCTAACCCTATTCTTGCAAGAAGGAGGGCATTTGCAGGATGGACCACACTCATAGACAGTAGGCTTAGGCTTAATGATAGTACCATTGGAGTGAAATGGAATTGCGCCACCATTTTTCATGGTGCATGCACAGCTCACCGACTCCGAGCATCCATTAACACAATCACAACCAACAAGCATGTTCAGAGCATACCGTTTGGGATAAATCATTTGAAGTAGGTAATTGAATGACGGGGGCTTCTCATCATCTACGGCGTTGACGACAGGAATGGGCTTCTTCTCTCGCCCTTGAGAAATATCAACAATCACTGCATGTACCTTGTGTGCTTTAGGCATCTTCAGAATGCCTGATGGTTGCTCAGGTATCCTATCCAATCGAAACATATAAACCAATTTGCCATGTGGCCCTCTTTTTTGGCTACAATTGGTCACCTTGTACAGCCCATTGTATACATATGCAACCTTCCTCTCCCTACTTCTCCCCGGAATCATTTTGAATTTCCTCAAATTTTGGCGACCAAAAATAACCCTCACTGGTGATCCCTCATTCATGCTGTTCATCAAAGCAAGGTTACCTCTTTTGAGTTTTTGATCTTCAGGATTCTTACATCGAACCGAAGGATTCCCACCGTGCCCTGAATACATGAGAACCCCAGCAGATACTGCCTCATTTGCATACACACCGGAGGCAACAACGCTTGTGGCAAGAACCCTCCCATCTTTTTTCATGTAATCTATACCTCCTTCAAACTGATGATGAAGCCCAATAACTACCAGTTCAACCCTGAAACGGAACCCATCTCCGACATCAACACCGGGGACTGGTCCCAGCCGCTTCTCCGTGTTAATCCATTTTTGCTGCACCTTGAGACGCATTGCGGCTTCCTTAGGAACTGACCTGGGAGAAACTTGGTTTCCCTTAGACCGTGCTTTATTTTCCTCCAAGAGCTTTTCAATTTCATCCTCTAAGAGCTGCAGAGCCTCCTTGACTTTCTTCTGATGCAGCCCTGTTTGGGTCTCACCAAAAGGAACAATAGCACGATCATCATTAGCTTCTTTGGATGGGCTTTTTTGGCAGCTCGCACCGCCAACATACTGCGTAGATGTTCCACCATGGCCAAATGGCCTTTTCCCAAGCAGCTTAGAACGACTTCTATCGGTGAAGGACCTCATCGTTGGCGATTAAGCTCCCAGAACTGAAAATAAACGAAGAATCCAAAAGTCAATGCTTAGAAACAAAGACACCTCTAGATACATGCATATATGCACATCAATATCGACATACAACGGAGAAGAACTAAAAAGGGCACGTATTATCCAACAGAACTAAATATACAAAGAAACCGAAAACCCAATACGATTTAGAAACAAGCAGACACCTGTAGATATATACACACGCACACATATATAAATGCACAAATGATAAAATCCACAGACAACAGAGAAGAGCTAAGGCAAAAGAGATCCAGAAACAGAAAAGAACGTAACTGAGGAGACAAAGTACCATTAAGTGAAGAAATCAAAGGAAACACAGCATTGAAGAAAAGAACGTAACTTGTAAGGGGGCGAAGCAAGAGCTACTGTTTGGCTCACTTGAAGATTGAAGTGGGTGTTCCATCTCCGGGGAGACACGAACCGACGTAGGCACTAGGGTTTTTGACAGAGGGAGAGGGAGTGTCAGCACGTTGTGACAGTGGGGCCGGACAAGCAGGGATTTCAAACTTGAGGCGGTTTCGGCTTCCAAGTTCCCAGTATTTCATTCGTATGGGTACATCATAAACTGGCTTCGGAGCGAGAGCAATCATGTGCACCCCTTTTAAAGGGATAATAAGGTGACCCCCCCCCCCCCCCCCCCCCCCAAATAGGGGTTCAATTTTGGGGCAAAAAACTTATTTCGGAGTCTATCGCTCAAAAAAATTTTCATTTTTTTTTCTATTCTTCCTTTACTTTTATCTTCTTATCTCATTTTTTTTTTAATTATGAACTATCATTTACATTCCCGTCAAATTCGTCATAATTAAGATTTTTTTTTTAAATTACATTTATTGATACTTATCAATGATCACTTTTAAAAAAATACAAATTTTTTGTTTTCCTCAATAATCGATCTCATACTGACAGTTTCTAACATGACTTTACAACCCTCTTTTTTACCACACAGCTATGTCCCTAGGGGCCTCATCTCATTTTTTATTACAAAAAAGAATGCAATAACAAGGAGATGAGATGGCGATAAGAGATTTATTAAAAAAATAAATATAATTATTTAAAATTAACAATTATCTGATAAAATTGACAAAGATACATTATTCTTATTAAAAAGAGTGCACAAAATGTATATTTTTTGGAAGTCAAGCAAGAAAATTAATTATTTGTAACAAATTAAGTAATTGAGTTATGATAACGTAAGATTAGTATTAATAGTTAGTAAGTTATGAGTTTAATTTTTTATGTTGTTTAATGAAGTAAAATTTTTATTTATAATTTTTTTTATTAAAATTAAGAATAGGAAGGATAATGTGAGATCGGACAATAACGATAATTTCTAAAAAAACAAATTGTTTTTGTCCTCAAGAAGATGACGGGCCAATCTGTTTGGTTCTGGGCCATGACATTCAGTCATAGCATAGCTAGGTGTATGATTATATCTTCAGAGCATTTAATTGCTCTGATCGTTTGGTCTTATCATAGGATAAATACTGTATAGCTTTTTCATTTATCTATTAAGGTAATGATATGCCTGCACGTGAATGAACGACATTAGAAACTGAGTTTTAATGTAATTATCATAACTTTGTGCACGGATAAGTACAAATTTACGGAAATAATGCAATTTAAGCAAACAACTAGGCTTTAGTGAAATAATCAAGAGTTAGTAGGCAAAAGTTAAATTTTAGCAAGTTAAAAGTACAATAACTACAAACTACAAAGCATAAAACTTAAATTATCAAAAAAGTTTAGGGGCAAAGAAGTGTACATTTTCTTTATTTTTTCTTCTATTTCTTTTTTCTTTTCCATATGATTTTTGCCTGCCTTACCCTACAACCTTTAGTGAAAATTTACTATCAGTCGTTGCTACTTTGCTGATCGTCTTTGCCTATCTTTCTCATGTTGTTTGTTCTCTTCTACTATGTATTGTTGTTACCCTACTACTTGATTGTCAAATTTCTCTAAAAATTTGATAGACAACTCGTATATTACTTTTCCTCATTTTCTTCTCTCGTTCTTGCTTATTCTATGTTTTTATTTGATGTATAACATAGTTTTTTATAACATGAACCTTTCATTCTCGATTCAAATATTGTTATATGCTGTAGATTCTATCATATGTCATATATTCTATCATATATATGTAGACTTTTTTCCAAATTTATATTAATTTCTTCATTTTTATCATATTTTTTTATGAACAAACTTATATTTTTACCCTTTATTGTACCGCCCAAAAGAAAAATGACAAAAAATAAGATTTTTGAAAGCAAAAATTATCACTTGGTAATGGGTTTTCTTTTTGCAAAATATAACTCTTAACAATGTGTTTATTATAGCAACAAACATCATCTCGGCAAAGGCCAATGTCAAACATTTCAATAAGGAAAAAGCCAATGCCTCTTGACAAAGGGAAGACTAAGGCTTCTCAGCAAATGAAAGACCAAAGCCTATCAGCAAGGCCAAACTTTTCAATAATGAGAATACCAAAACACCATTTCAACATAATAGGCCTTGCAGCATGGGCATTATCTCTACATAATAGGTTTCACGACAAAAGTATGTTATCAGCATATAAGGTCTTTCAACAAAGGTTGACCAAGTGAGAATGTTTCTCGGCAAGGTCTTTTTCTTAGTAAAAGAAGATGGTTTCTCGACCAGGCCTCTTACTGAAACTAAAATATCTTTCAGCAATGTGATCTTATCGACAGTGTGATTGTCTCGGCAGAGGCATCTTCTCGACAAAAATCCATTCACCACATGATGACAGACATATGTCAACACTTGATATTCTCGGGATTTACGCCCTATAAATACCCTGCTACAAGACTCATAAGATGATTCAAAATTTTTAGTAAATTTTAAACACTTGTAGCATTTATACAGTTTATAAGGAGTACTTGTTTCTTGTAAGTACTGATTTTAACATCAGAAGGTTATCGCGGAGGAGGATGTAACACCCGAGATTTTTGGACTCAAATATGATGAAATATATGAGATTATTCGCTTCAGATACTTGAGGAAGTAGGACATTTCAAGGGATTGAGAATGTCTTGAGTCAAAAGTTTAGTTTCTGAACCAAGGGTAAAATCGTAAATATTGAATCTCGGGTAAAAGTGTAATTTAGCTAAAATATTGGGGTATTAGCGTAATTTATCCTTTCTTCAGGGGCTAAAATGTAATTAAATATTGACCTGAGAACCAAGTTATAAGGGGCCTAAATGCAATTGCTTAAGTTATAAGGGGTCTAAATGCAATTACCCAACAGTTCGGGCCAAAGTGTAGGTCTTGGAACTTTGTAACTAGATCAATAGGGAAATGATGTAAGCGATGACATCAAACCAACAACGATGTAAGCGATGACATCAAACCAACAACGATGTAAGCGATGACATCAAACCAACAACGATGTAAGCGATGACATCATACCAACAATGATGTAAGCGATGATGTAAGCAATGATGTAAGTGATGATGTAAGTGATGATATAAGCAATGATGTAAGCAATGACGTAAGCGATGATGTAAGCAATGATGTCACACCAATATATGATGTAAGCAATGACATCATCTTTCTCTAAAGATAAGATAAGGCTTTATAACCCCCCTGAGGTGGCATCATGTGATTGGCCCGGGAAGTCTATAAATAGGGCCATATGTTTTACTTACAAATCATTCCAAGTAGTTTCGAGGTGATTTCATCGAGAGGATCAAAGAGGATTCCGACCAAGTTTCAAGGTAAGTACAATATGATATGAACTATCTATATGTTTAACTCATGGAAATCATGTTTATGTGGTCCTCAAGCAAGTTACGGGACCGGAGTTTAGTAGCGCTACGCACGTAGGTTCTTACCCCGACAAATTGGTAGATCCTATCGCGTCTCCTCATGTTTAAGTTTCAAGTTCATGTTATGCCATGTTTCAAAACACGTTTATAGTTCATTTGTGCTTACTGAGATTTATCTCACCCCTTACGTTTTCCCCCAGGTGGCTATGAATAAGGAGGTCGGAGCATGGATGTGGAGCGTGGTGGCTTGTTCAAAAGAGATTTCAAGAATTTAAATTCGATTTTTTTTCTTTATGTTGAAACAAAGTATTTTAATGTTAAACATCTGAATTTTATATGAACGTTTTTGCTGCGAAGCATGTTTTCAAATTCTATTTATGTTTATGAAATGCTTGATTCCCGTGAATAAGTTTCGGGTGTCTCAAGTGGTATCAGAGCGGGTCTACTTTCCTGAAGACTCATTTATTTTAAATATATATATACATACTTATTTTATGAATTTAGGAAAGATTTGCAAGGAAATTCTTTTAAAACAAACTTGAAAATCCACCACATCCCGTCCAAAGCGTCCAATCTCCGGGTAAGTTATAAGAATTACTATGCTTATTCTTTTAGGGATACCATGCTTATACCTCATACATATTAGCATGCAAGCCACGTCCCTCTTAACTATGCAGTTATTCTCTCAGGATATTTATGATAGATGTTGTTACATGTAAGTACATGTATGATGCTCACGTTAGAATAAGTATGTGAGAGATATGATTCCTATTTGCCATTAATTAGTATGGGATTTTTTCGCTAGTGATATTGCTTCAACCCAAGAGTTCATGATTATAGCGAAAATATTGGTTTAGGAAGGGCTTACTGGGAAGAAATCAATTAGGAATAAAGTCCATTAAGAAGTGTTTGCATAATGAATCATAATTAAACAGTTTATTGATATGTGTGATTGCACTAAGGGCTTTGTCACAAAGACCTAAACTGTCTAAGGAGAGTTTGGGACTTAAGTGGTCCACGTGACCCCCTTCTCACCTGGAAGCCTTTTAGTTGTACGTTGTTCATATTAGTAAAACAAGATAATGGATTTGCAACAACACTCAGTCGAAGAAGCAACATGGGAACGTGAGGACTAGATGCGATCCAATTATCCCCAACAATTTGATGATGAGAACTAAGGAAATTTTCGAGGACGAAAATTCTTTTAAGAATGGTAGATTGTAACACCCGAGATTTTTGGACTTAAATATGATGAAATATATGAGATTATTCGCTTCAGATACTTGAGGAAGTAGGACATTTCAAGGGATTGAGAATGTCTTGAGTCAAAAGTTTAGTTTCTGAACCAAGGGTAAAATCGTAAATATTGAAGCTCGGGTAAAAGTATAATTTAGCTAAAATATTAGGGTGTTAGCGTAATTTATCCTTTCTTCAAGGGCTAAAATGTAATTAAATATTGACCCGAGAACCAAGTTATAAGGGGCCTAAATGCAATTACTTAAGTTATAAGGGGTCTAAATGTAATTACCCAACAGTTCGAGCCAAAGTGTAGGTCTTGGAACTTTGTAACTAGATCAATAGGGAAATGATGTAAGCGATGACATCAAACCAACAACGATGTAAGCGATGACATCATACCAACAATGATGTAAGCGATGATGTAAGCAATGATGTAAGCGATGATATAAGCAATGATGTAAGTAATGATGTAAGCGATGATGTCACACCAATATATGATGTAAGCAATGACATCATCTTTCTCTAAAGATATGATAAGGCTTTATAACCCTCCTTGAGGTGGCATCATGTGATTGGCCCGGGAAGTCTATAAATAGGGCCATAGGTTTTACTTACAAATCATTCCAAGTAGTTTCGAGGTGATTTCATCGAGAGGATCAAAGAGGATTCCGACCAAGTTTCAAGGTAAGTACAATATGATATGAACTATCTACATGTTTAACTCATGGAAATCATGTTTATGTGGTCCTCAAGCAAGTTACGGGACCGGAGTTTAGTAGCGCTACGCACGTAGGTTCTTACCCCGACAAGTTGGTAGATCCTATCGTGTCTCCTCATATTTAAGTTTCAAGTTCATGTTATGCCATGTTTCAAAACACGTTTATAGTTCATCTGTGCTTACTGAGATTTATCTCACCCCTTACGTTTTCCCCCAGGTGGCTATGAATAAGGAGGTTAGAGCATGGATGTGGAGCGTGGTGGCTTGTTCAAAAGAGATTTCAAGAATTTAAATTCGGCTTTCTTTCTTTATGTTGAAACAAAGTATTTTAATGTTAAACATCTGAATTTTATATGAACGTTTTTGCTGCGAAGCATGTTTTCAAATTCTATTTATGTTTATGAAAGGCTTGATTCCCGTGAATAAGTTTCGGGTGTCTCAGAGGAGCTCCGCAAGCCTTCTAATTCTTTTGTGAATATCAATAGGGAAACAAAGTATTCTTTCAGCAAAACCTATTCCTTTTGGCAATAAGCTTAATTATTTCGACAAGAGTCTAAGTGCTTTCGATGAGTCATATTCTTTTTGGCAATAAACTTGTATCTCATGGTAAGGCACATATCTTTCAATAAGAAGCACATTATCAACAAGGCATATTTCTTTCAGCAACATTATTCATGGTTTATTTCGACATTCACTTGCTCTCGACACTCACAAGTTTTTCGACAGTCTAATGGCAATCATGTTCTCTTAGCAACATTGGTCATCTCGATATTCATCATCTTAGCACTCTTATTGTCTTGGCATTTGACTACTTTTATCCCCACCTTATAATTTATATTATTTAATTATTCTTTTTTTTCTTCAATGCAAAATTGATGGGGTGTTTATACTCGCTAATGCATGAGTGTACGTTTAACACAAGTCTAATTTCTCGGATGAGTTTGGATCGATTCACTGAGATATTTATTCATGCTAAGATGAATCACACCTTAATAGATCGGTTTGTGTATGGAAGAAAATCTTGGGACAAGACAACTCCAATACCAAAACCAACTAAACTTCGAATAGACGATGAGATAGTAATATTAATTTGAATTAAAATTGAGGATTTGCCGATAAATATAATTCAAGATAATGATAATTCTTGATTAACCAATCTCCATACATGGCAGGAGATATTCTAAGTTAAGCAATTACCATAAATTGAATTATATTTCACAGACATAATTTAAATTTAAATAAGATTAATAATTTCGGCTTGGGTATGAAAGCATTTTCAGGTATAGTAATCTCCATACGTAGAATGGAAATTATAAGTTAGGCATATGCCCAAATCGAAACTCAAAGATACATTATTTAAATTTAAATAAGATTAATCATTTGGACTTGGGTATGAAAGTATTTACAGGTTTAACAATCTTCATACGTGGCATATAAATTCTAAGTTAAGCATATGCCTAAATCCAAACTTAAGATACACTATACGTACACTGCTTAAATTTAAATCAGATTGATATTACATAAATTGAAGTTCAACTATCTTGGGATTAAGTGGCATTGGATGTTGTCCTTGTCTTGCCCAAGTTAGATTTAGCCACACATCTTTATTTGAAATTTAATTGACAAGAATTTAAATGACATAATTTAAGTGACAAAAATTAAATAATGAGAATTAAAATTGCAGAAATCTAAAAGATAGTATTTAAATGACATAAATTAATTATAATAAATTGAGTTGCATTAATGTAAAAGCAAAATTAAAATTAACTGAAATTTAAAGGTAAGAAAGAACACAAAAGAGAAGACAAGAGATAACACAAGAGCAATTCTCAAAGAAAAATTATAAGAACACAAATATGCTTTGATTTAAGAAAAATTTGATGGTTACAAATACAATAAAATGAGTTATTTATAGCCCACAAGATGCAATAGAGATCACACAATTACAGTTATCTAATTTAATAATACAAAAAAATAAAATATCTAACCAATTTAATAATAAAAAAATAAAATATCTAATTTTAATAATACTAAGATAAACAGAATATCTAACTAATTTAATAATACAAAGAAAAATAAAATATATAATTTAATAATACAAAGATAAATAAAATATCTAACTAATTTAATAATACAAAGAAAAATAAAATATATAATTTAATAATACAAAAACAAACAAAATATATAATTTTAATAATATAAAGATAAACAAAATATCTAACTAATTTAATAATACAAAGAAAAATAAATTATTTAATTTAATAATACAAAGATAAATAAAATATTTAACTAATTTAATAATAAAAAAAATGAAAAGAGGAGAAAACCTTCCACAAATTGGGCCATTAATAATATTATTAATAATATTTAATAATAAAGTAAAGTAATTTAATAATATTTACTTTTTAAAAAATATTATTATTTTTTTTATTTCATTTCGTATTGTTTTTCTTTTTTATTTTTGTGCAATTTAGGTCAATAAGATCACCTTACACCACTATTAGATTATTATTATTATTATTATTATTTTTTAATAACGTGTCAGAACTTGCGCTACTATTCTTGGGCCATTAGATCAATTTTGGCGAACCACCAGGTTGAGGGAAGCAACCCTTTTAAGCCAAAGCCATCCTTTCTGCCAGAAGACACACCCATCAGCAAGGTCTCAAACGCTCGCCGGCACCCGCTTGGCCCTTTTGATAATAAGTGTTGGGTTTTGTTGAATCGGATGGCGAGCTGTGAGGGTCGTATCATATTCGTGTCGAGTCGGTCGCACACTCTTCCCCGAAGAGAAAGAGAAACTTCATGGCCAACGAGGCAGCCGGCGAGGGGAGGGCGGGGACGCCCTCTTAACAGTCGCGCGAGAGAATACGACAATTGATGACAGTGATGAGGTGAAAGACCCAATAGTGGAGGGTATTTTCCCCAGTGGAAAAAAATGGCCACCGTTGATCCCAAACTGCACCTGTAAGGTTCCCTTTCCTTTATTTTCTCCTGCCTGCGCGTCTTCAGATAGAGTTCCGCGCTCTGTTTTCATATAACACATGGCTATTTATTTGCGTGCTCTCTTTCTCCTGGCTTGCCTGTGTTTGATTGATTTCCTTTTAGAAAGATCATTAAAAACTTTACTCTTTGGTTGTAGCTCCAGATTAATAGCGTACATTAGTCGTTTAAGTTTACAAATTAACACTGGCTTGATTACTTATCATGTTGGATGGCATTGTTTCTTTTTTCTTTTTTTTCTTTTGGTTACAAAGGTGGGACAGTATTATTTATTTTGATCATTATTTTAGCTCATTTTTAACTTTATCGCATCGTTAATTAATTTGGATACTAAACAAACTATCAGTGAGAATCCCAATCTCTAATTTCTTGATTCTGAAAGCCCTGAATTTCTCAAATAAAAAACGCCAATTTCTGAAAATTGCCAACTCTTGGAAATTGGCATCGACCTTTCGCAGCAAACCGTTGGTATACTGACATTGATCATGGTCAAATGGCGTTTCCCCAAGTAGATTAGAACGACTTTTATCAGTTAACAACCTCATTGTTGGTTGTTATGTGTCTATATCGTGTTAGTGTGCATCTGTGTTTGTTACTGTGCAAGTTGTGTGCAGTATCTGTGCCTGTCCGTGTATATTAAGTAAATAAATAAATAGGGATTAAGTGCTAGGGGTGTGCAGAGAAATCAAGAAACCAAAAAACCAAATGAAAGAGGGATGTTTGGTTTGGTTTTTAGAGGAGTTAGTTCGGTTTTGGTTCAGTGTTTGAATAACATCGGAATGTTGGGTTCGTGGTTATGTGTGCTAACAAACTGACCTTCACGGAAAAATCCAATCCAAAGTTGTGAACCAAACCAAACCTGAACTGTAACTGAACCACACATACGTACATCCCTTTATGTTTTATTGTTTGTTATAAATTGGGAACTGGCAGCCTTTAAACACACCCAAGAAACCAATCAAACACCACTCAACAAACTCACAACTCACTGGCCAACAAATCGCAACACATCAGATAATAAAGAACAGAATTTAGAGGCATAAAACAGAACAAGAAAGAAACATTAAACCACATGAGACGCAACCTTTTATTTTGGTTCAAGCCAATTGAATTGGCTCTACATCCAGCAGTCCAACACCCTCAATTGGGCAGCCTTTATTTAGTAGAAATTGATCAGTACAAATCCCAAGCTCCCATACAATCCTATTTCGCTTAAGTACAATCCCTTATTCACTCCAAGAAAGCCCAAGAACACATACACAAGCCTCACTTTCTCTAGAACATGTACTCACAATAGCAACTAAGAGCTTGAAAGAATATTAAATCTCTCTCTACTGCTGCCTTACCCTCTTATTTATACAAGAGGCGGAACCCCCATATCACTAATCAAATACGGGATATTACAGCTAGACCCCCCAAAAATACAACAATTACACTTTGAGAAATAAAACTATAACTGCGTAAAATAAATCTAGCCGATAAATCTTCAAAGCTTGCACTGATCTTTTATCATCTATCTCGAGGCAAACACAACATTGTTTTTTTTTTTTTTTATGAATTTTCGATTGCAATAATACATATAAACAAACCCTTCATTTGGTGTTATCTCTTGTTGAAGTCTTCTTAAATTCCAAACATACCTGTTATTTATTTTGTTTAGAAAAACTAAGAGTAACTATATTAAATTGCCACCAAGATTGAACTAATAGCCTCCACAACTACAATAATTTTAGATACACTTTGACCACTCCGTCAAGACATTTTGTATTTAAATTTTACATAAAAGAACTAAAAACTAAAATGTAATTATGAAGCATGACACCAAATGAACATTTATTTAAAATCTTTTAAGTTTTTATTTGCATTGCATGACATGGACCATCCCTCTAGTTCCAATAATACGTACATGCCTAAAGCCTAATCGCCTTTACACCTTTCGTTCTTTACCGAAAATCAAAAACCCTCATCTCTCATTCACTCTCACTTCCAAAGCCCTCAGTCTGCCATGATGCCGTCGTCTGCTGTCCCTTTGATCTGCCATCCTTCCACTGTTGAAACCAACTGCCAAGTCTGCTGCTTACTGCTAATATGCTGCCTCTGTTATCATGGAGGTAATCTCAGTTGTCTCTGATCTCAGTCTTGGTCAGTTCTCCTTCTCTCAGAGTCCCTCTTCAGTCACTGTTCTGTGTCCAACATTATTTCTGTTCAGGTTGTCTCCATGTTGCTGCATTCTCATTTGTGTTGTTCATTTCACTTGTATGGGGAATATAGACCAAGTGTTTAGTGCTTACAGTATTTAGATTTGGTTACAGTTTGTGTTTGCGTGCTCAATGAATCAATTTTATTGCAATTGCTGTGCCTGTTTTGTATTGGTGTGAGGCTGTTAGCCACATTTTGGTTAGTAATTGTATGTAAATCAGTTTGTGTATTTTGTAATTGAGTTTTGCGTATTTTGATTTTATATATTCTGTGTAATCACATGTATATATGTTATGCCGAATTAAAATTTATATTGTTTCAAGTTTCGGTATTTAAAAAAAAAAGTTGCTTCAGTTTTTTGAAGAACCCAATAAAAAAAAAACCTAACTGATCGGTTCAGTTTGAGTAAATAGAAAAACCGAACTATTTGGTCAGTTTTTTAGGAAATTAAGTATAATTAAAGTAGGCTTTTCTTTTCTTTTTTTGAAAAGGGTAAGTTGACAGAAACTCTTTCTTTATTTCTACGTATATTGTCTTTCACATTTTGATGATAATCTAAACTTGTAATTCTTGATTGTGAATCTGTACAAATGATATTGTAAATGCATTTGTATTTCACATTTTGATGATAATCTAAACTTGTAATTCTTGATTGTGAATCTGTACAAATGATATTGTAAATGCATTTGTACACAGTTTAGCAATCATGAATAACTCTCACTGGTGTTCCTTCATCCTTGCTGATCTTCAAAGCAAGGTCACCTTTTCTAAGTCTTTGATCTCCAGGCTGATCCATCTACAACCAACGGATTCCCAACTTGACCTGAATATAGCAGACCCCCCTCAGATTCTGCATCATTTACATACCAACCAGAGGCAATAATTCTTGTGGCAAGAATTTTCTATCTTTCTTCATGTAATCTATACCACCTTGAAACTGATGATGAAGCCCATTAATAACAAGTTCAACCCTGAATTGGAACCCATCACCAACTTCAACACCAGGGACCAGTCCTAACAGTTTCTTGGTATTAGCCCATTTTTGCTTCACTTTGATATGTATTGCTGCTTTCATAGGAACTGGTTCGGAAGAATCTCTCTTTCCCTTAAACCTTGCATTATTTTCTACTAAGAACTTTTTAAATACATTCTCAAACAGATCCAGAGCCTCCTTGACTTTTTTTCCTACTAAGGACTGTTTGAAAAAAAAAAAAAAGAACTAGAAAATAAATGTTTTTCATAAAGATTCATTTGTCTTCATAAATTGGTTTGAATGGTGATTTTAATAAATTGGTTCAATTCTATATATCACCTAAAAAAAATCTTGGTTTGGCTAAAATTATCCAGGAACGATTGCTGTAGACAAGATAACAGATGGTATAATATCCAGGAGCTACGTTTATCAGTGAACAATTCATTGTTGGTGGTTATGTGTCTATGTTGTGTTTGTGTGCAGGGCGCGTGTAGTTGTACATCTTTGTGTTTGTTAGTGTGCAGGGGCGTGCAGTATTTGTGTGTCAGTGTGTGTATATTAAGCAAGTGTTTAGGTACTAAGTTCAGGGTAAGCTTTTCTTTCTTTTTTTTTTTTAGCTTTGAAAAAACTATGATGTTGACGTTGACAAAAACTCTTATTTGTTTGGGTAATACATAAGTTGTTTTCCTTAATCAGATGATACCTAAAATTTTATTTCTTAATTTGTAGTCTGTTCAGAAGATAATTCTAAATTCATGAGTGCAATTGAACTCTGAAAGACATTTTCCACCCAAGGGTTTTGACTTTGTTGAAGTGCTAAACCTTAACTTTATGCAACATGACATTCAATTTGGAAGCCTAAACCAAATACGAAGTCCACCTGGAGGAGTTTCATCTCTGCTTTTTCGATTCCCCCAACCTTGGCATAGTATGCATTGTTGTAATACCTAAACATGCAAAATATAGTGGGAATTTGTTACCTTTCAGTAGGAAACTAACAAATCTAAGAGGAAAGGGAAGAAGATTAACAAGGTGATTACCCTGACAAAATCACGAATAGAAAAAACATATTATCAAAGCATGGTTTTGTCCTTTCATGATTTCTCATAAAAGAACCAGAAAAAGAAAAAAGATGAATATAGTTTCCAGTAATTATATCTTGAACTAGAAGCTTTAGTAGAAACAAATGAAGAGCACTTGAGAAATGTCATCAATCACCTTAAATGCCTCGTGCACTTTTAGGCTTCTTTCAGATCTGCTGAGTAAGTTCACGCAACCCAAGTATCCTATTCAATTGAAACATAAAAACCAATTCGCTGTATGGCCCTCTTTGTTGGTTACAACTAGTCACGATGTACAACCCATATTAGACATATGCAAAATTTTTGACTACTTGTCCCCAGAATATTTTGTCACGACCCAAGGGTCCCATTTGTAATTTTTTAAACTTTTGCAAGTAGCTGTGTAACTAACTGATCTGGCGGTAGTGTGAGGATTGTCATACGTCACGTGAAGGTTGTAACCGCCTATCCATGGCCTATAAAAGGCTTACATGCATGAGGATGGGAATTCATTCATGGAAATAACATTGAATTCTTTCCCTCTAATCTCTTTCTCTCAATTCTCCCTCCAAATTCTATCTCTCTTTCTCTCCTTTTCTCTCCCTCTCTATTCTCTTATACTTTGGAAATTCAAGTCTCGATCCAGAGACTTGACAATTGGTATCAGAACCAGTTGTCCTAGGCTGTGATTCTGGATCAGTGGTCGATCATCGGAGGCGACTTGGACGACGGAATTCGAAATGGCTGAGGGAACACAAATGAAGCAACTGGAGAATAGGATGGAAACAATGGAGTTTGGTGTCATGTAGCTAGCAAGATAGAGGGGTAGAAAGGTCCATCCTATTTTGTAACACCTTTGATGAGCCTCGGTAGCGTAGTTATGGCATGCTGAGTCACAGTTGCCTTCTAAAAGGATCCTCTAACAGTCTATAAAGCTGATTGTACTGGAGCCATGCTCCAAATGATTAATGAGAATCTTTTATACTTTCTCTCTCCTTTCTGTTATCTCTCTATCTTCCTTCACTCTCTCTCTCTCCCTCTCTTCCCGAGTCACCGAAATTCTCTTGAATTTCGCCCTCAGCCTTGTTAGTCTCGGCGGTGTTGACAATTGGTATCAGAGACGACGGTCCAGGATCGACGAGCTGCAACCAACGACTATGGCGAAAGGTACCTGTATGAAACAAATGGAAGCTTGCTTAGACGCCATAAAAGGAGGAGTGAGACAAGGCCAGGAGCTGGTGGAGGAAAGGTTGGAAACGATAGAAGCGGGTATTAGAAATACCCACGAAGACATAAGCAGGGTGAGGTCAGATGTTATCGAAATGGAGCGAAATTTGAGGTATGACTTCGCTCATCTCCGAGTGGAGTTTATGGGATTAAGTTAGCAGCTGAACGCTGTACTAGCCATTTTTTCTCGACAACCGAACGCAACCTTACCAGTGGATTTTCCACCAAGAATGGCTACTGCTCCCATCCTCCAAGGAGCACGGGGCCGTCAAGAAAGAGACGAGAGGATGGTGCCCGTAGGAGAGGCGACTATGAGAGGAGGCTTAGGTGCTGCAAATAACGTTTCCGTCCCAAAGATGGAGATACTAGTGTTTGAAGGAGTGAAGCCTCGTTGGTGGATAAGAAGGTGCGAACACTTCTTCTATCACTACTGGGTGATGGAGGAAAACAAGGTCAACATGGATGTTGCATACTTGAACGATGTAGCAGATTCATGGTTTCAAAGTTGGAGTGCTAGACGACAGGAATGGAGGTGGCCAGAGTTTGTAGAGGAATTTTGTGCCAGGTTCGGTGAAAGCAGCTTGACGAATGTGGTGAAATAGTTTAATAAGCTAAGGCAAGATGGGATAGTGGAGGAGTACCAGACCCGATTTGAGGAGCTAAAATCGAGGTTAGGGCATGCCCACCCAATGCTAGGCGAGTAGTATTTTGTGTCCAATTTTCTTAGCGGACTGAATGATGAGCTTAGACCCATGGTGAAAATGTTACAACCAGCGACAGTCAGGCAAACAATTGAGAAGGCTAGCCTGCATGAGTTGTCCCTGGAGGCCTTCGCTCGAAAGCATAGACTCTTACAAAAAGGGTTTGGAGTGGGGTGGCAAGGCTCGGCAGGGGGGAGTCAGAAGGTTGGCAATTCCCAAATGCAAAAGGGAAGCTACCCACCAAAGGCCCCGATTGCAGCCAATCCCCTACGGTCCCTTACATGGGATTAGAAATGACAAATGGACTTGTGTTTTAAATGTGAGGAGAAATATACAGTGGGGCACCAGTGCAAAAGAGCATTAATGCAAATGGAAGGGGAAGATGACGAAGGTGGAGATGATATGCTTGATGAGGAAACCGGGAAGCAAGTGGAAGAAGAGGAGAAAAGAGGGCAGATTTCACTTCACGCCTTGGAGGGCCACCCTTCAGAGAAAACAATCAAAATCAGAGATAATGTTGGGAAAAGGAAACTTTTTATATTAATAGATAGTGGGAGCTCGCATAGTTTCTTGGACGAGAGCACAGCCAAGGAACTACTATGCGTTCTCCAACCCACCATTCCTTTATATGTCACGGTTGCTAATGGTCACAAAATGATCAGCCGATACAAGTGCCAAGGTTTTACATGGAGGATGCAAGGGCATGGGTTTTTTGCCGAATTGAGGATTTTACAACTAGGTGGATGTCAAGTAGTTTTGGGAGTAGATTGGATGAAGATAGTTAGTTCTCTCATATTTGATTTCAACATGCTAGAAGTGACTTTTGATAAAGGAGGAAGAAGGGTAACATTAACAGGGAGTGGGGATGGAGGAAAGTGCAGGGCAATCTTAGGCAGCCACCTGCAGAAGCTCATTGAGCAGGACGAAGGAACCATTGCACAGCTTCATTCGGTCTATGCCGTTGAGGTGTGGGAGGGAAGGTCAATAGATGACACAATGGGCAGTCAGTGGTTCAAGTTACAGGCATCAGCCAATGCCCCAAGTGAGGTACAATTTACTGACTCTTTACATTCTCTATTGGTTGAATTTGAGGAACTATTCTTGGAACCCACTTCCTTACCTCCAGACCTTTTTTTAGAACATACCAACAACAACAACAACATATCCAGCCGTTATCCCACTATGTGGGGTTGGCTACATGAATTCTAGACTTCTATGTGGGTTACATCCCAACAGATAGTTTGTCTAGAATTCATATTTGGATCCGACTAGGTTTTACGCTGGCTGTCGGCTACCTAACGCAACCCTCCTCCTTTATTCGGGCTTGGGACCGGCAGTGGATAATATCCCCTGGCGGAGTAATGATGAAATGAAGTTTGAACACCATCTTCACATGGAAAAATTTCATGAGATGGTGGTGAATGAAGATAATTGATATAGTTGTGTTCCATAACTTAGTTGACATGGTGAAACCAACAAGTACAATATGGAAACACAACAAATTATCCACTGTCCGCTCTTAAACCAAACACCGAACCCATCAATGTCCGCTCTTACCGTTATTCTCCGTTTCAAAAGGCTGAGATTGAACGTCTAGTAAAAGAAATGCTGTCAAAAAAAGTCATTCGGCCGAGTCAAAGCCCATTTGCCTCCCCTGTTCTCTTGGTTAAGAAAAAAGATGGTAGTTGGAGATTTTGTGTTGACTATAGACAACTAAACACCTACACCATAAAAAACAAGTTCCCCATTCCTATCATAGACGACCTTCTTGACGAATTATCAGGAGCTACAATTTTTTCTAAGCTAGACCTCAGATTTGGTTATCACTAGATTTGAATGAATGCCTCGGACATCCCCAAAACCGCTTTTCGCACCCACCAAGGGCTCCATGAGTTCCTAGTAATGCCATCTGGCCTAACCAATTATCTCGCAGCATTTTAGGCCCTCATGAATCACATTTTCTGCCCGTATCTCAGAAAGTTTATCCTCGTTTTCTTTGATGATATTTTAGTTTACAGCTCAACCATGGAACAACATATAACCCACCTCAAAACCACATTCCAAGTCCTCAAATTTAACCAATTGTATGTCAAAAAGTCTAAATGTATCTTCGCAGAGGGAAAGGTATAATACCTTGGGCACATAATCATCGGAGAGGGCGTGCTTACTGATCCAAAAAAAATTACTACCATGGTGGAGTGGCCTACCCCTAAGATTGTGAAGGAACTGAGGGGTTTTCTTGGGCTAACCGGTTGTTACAGGAAGTTCATTAAGGGGTATGGGATAATCAGCAAGCCATTGACTGAATTGTTCAAGAAGAATGGTTTTGAATGGGGGGAGAAGGCAGCAGCCGCCTTCGGTTCTTTAAAGGAGGCTATGACTCGAGCTCCAATTCTGGCTCTACCAAAATTTTCCAAGCCTTTCATATTGGAAACAGATGCATGTGATATGGGAGTGGGAGCAGTGTTGGCGCAGGATGGTAGGTCGATAGCTTTTTTTAGCCAGGTTTTAGCTCTCAAACACTTGGGACTAAGTATCTATGATAAGGAATTAATAGCTGTGCTAATGGCGGTAGACAAATGGAGGTGTTATTTGGAGGGAAACTCATTTGTTATCAAGACTGACCATGAAAGCCTCAAGTTCTTAGGAGAACAAAGGTTACACATGTAGTTACAAAGAAAAGGGATAACTAAGCTACTAGGATTGGATTACAGTATCCAGTACTGCAAGGGCAAAGAAAATACAGTGGTTGATGCATTGTCAAGAATGGAAGAAAATGGGGAGTGTCGAGTAGTCTCTGTACTTGTCCTCGATTGGATCAAAGAGGTGTCATGCAGCTATGAGGGGACACACTGGGCTCAAGAACTCATGACTAGGCTCGCAGCCGGTGGGGGTGAACAAAAAGGGTACAGATTGAAGGCCTCCGCTATTGAGGTATCGAGGGCGGACGGTGATTGGGGAAGACCCTCAACTATGGACCCGAATCCTACAAGCCTTGCATGCATCCCCCATTGGAGGACACTCCGGCCTAAATGTTACCTAGAACAAAGTGAGACAGTTGTTCTATTGGTCGGGAATGAAGATGGAAGTGGCAGCCTATGCATTAGCGTGCTTCGTTTGCCAAAAATGCAAACACGAGCAAGTTCCCTACCCCGGTTTACTTCAGCCATTAGAGATACCAGACCAAGTGTGGCAAAGAATTTCCATGGATTTTGTGGAAGGACTACCCTGATCCGAAGGGAAGAGCACTATACTCGTAGTGGTGGATAAGCTAACTAAATTTGGGTATTTTCTCAGCTTAGCTCACCCCTTCACAGCTTCTGATGTGGCTAGGATATGTGGCTAGGATATTGCTAGATTCGATGATTAAGATACATGGCTTTCCCTTGTCCATCACCTCAGACAGGGAGAAGATATTTACTAGCAACTTTTGGAGATAATTGTTCAAACAACTAGGAGTTGGCTTACATATGTCTATAGCCTATCATCCGGAGACGGATGGACAAACAACAACATATCCAGCCGTTATCCCACTATGTGGGGTTGGCTACATGAATTCTAGACTTCTATGTGGGATGGACAAACAGAAAGAGTAAATCAGTGCTTGGAAGCTTACCTACGGTGTGTGTGTGTTTCACTAGACCGAAAAGTTGGAATTAATGGTTGCCCTTAGCTCAATGGTGCTACAACTAGAACTTCCACAGCTCACTCAAGCGATTGCCTTTCGAGGCACTCTTTGGGTACAAATCATTGCTCATTCCAGTAGTGATGCACTACTCCAATGTGGAAAGGGATGTGGATAGATACTTGAGGCAAGGACACAAAGCCCTCTAGATCATTAAACAAGAATTAACGGTGGCACAAAACCGAATGAAGCAAATGGCAGACCAGAGGAGAACTGAAAGGAATTTTGAAGAAGGAGATTCTGTTTACTTAAAGGTTAGGAGATTTCAGCAGCAGCTATTCACGGGCAAGCCCCCTTCTAAGCTGGGACCTAAGTACTTCGACCCTTTCCAAATAACAACTAAGGTTGGATGCTCTGCGTATAGATTACAACTACCAGACGGAGTGAGCATCCATCTAGTCTTCCATGTATCTTTACTCAAGAAATCTGTAGGGCCACATGAAATGGTAAGTGCTGAACTGCCAAACTTGGAGGAGGAGAACCTAGGGGAATCTGAACCTATGGCAATTGTTGACAGGAGGGTCATCTACCAAGGGTCCTTACCCTTGATTCAAGTGCAGGTACAATGGAGCAATCGGCCTCAGGATGACACAACTTGGGAGTACCTTCCAGAGTTGCTCAAACAGTTCCCTCGTATGGCTGGACTCTTGTAATTTTTTGAGGACAAGAAATATTTTAAGGAGGGGGGAATTTGTCACATAGCTAGCAAGATAGAGGGGTAGAAAGGTCCATCCTATTTTGTAACACCTTGGATGAGCCTCGGCAGGGTAGTTATGGCATGCTGAGTCACAGTTGCCTTCTAGAAAGATCCTCTAATAGCCTATAAAGTTGATTGTACTGGAGCCATGCTCCCAATGATTAATGAGAATCTTTTATACTTTCTCTCTCCTTTCTGTTATCTCTCTCTCTTCCTTCACATACTCTCTCTCTCTCTCCCTCTCTTCTCGAGTCGTTGGAATTCTCTTGGATTCCACCCTTAGCCTTGTCAGTCACGGTGGTGCTGACATTTGGTTTGACACAAACGCAGAAAGCAGTGACTCAGAGCCGAGAGGAGGTCCGATCCATTAGGGAAGAATTACGGGAGGACATGGCGGCTTGCCGAGAAGGTATGATGAGAGAATTGGCCCGACAGAGAGAGTCGATGGAGCAACGGATCAACAATGTGATCAACATGTTGTCTGTGCTTCCCCAATTTCGGTTGCCGCCAGAGTTTCCCCCTTGATCAGTACCGGAGACGGGGACTTCGAGACAAGGGATACTTCCTAAGCCTCAAGGAGCAAAAGAGGCGGATAATGTACACATTGAGGAGACATGCGATCAGGTAAGGGATTTGAATTCCCCTAGAGTTAATCATGGACCCGTATCGAGGCTGGAGATACCTCTATTTGAAGGATCTAAACCGAGATGGTGGATTCGGAGGTGTAAGAGGTACTCCCAATTCTACAGTATCCCTGAGAACCAGCGAATCACGCTAGCTTTAGCTTATCTTAACGATGTAGCCGATTGTTGGTACCAAGGATGGCCAAGATCTAGAGGTATGGGGGCGAGATGGATAAACTTTGCAGGAGAGATGCGTGTTGGGTTTGGGGAGCACATTAGTGACCCCAATTCCTCAAACTTCTCTTGATACTCAGTCATTGTTCCCTCTTGTCTGAACTTATTAATGTGGAGTGCTTAGTCCATTTTAATCGATCAATACTTCGTGTCCAGTTTTATCAGCGGCCTTAAAGACGAGTTAAAATCAATGGTGAAGATGATGATGTTAGCCACGGTGAGGGAGGTAGCAGAGAAGGCAAGCCTATAAGAGCTGACGCTTGAAGCCATTTTCAAAAAGAACAAGACCGTGGCTAAATCATTCCCTATGGGAGGGGCCTTCAGTGGGGGTACTTCAAAGGCTATGGTGCCTGTAGTCACTGTAGGTGGGCCAAAAGGGGGATTTAACGTGGGGGCAAACAGGAGCACCACTCTAGACCATATAAGGATGTTGGGGTTATGTTTCATGTGCGGGGAGAGATATAGCCAAGGGCATCAATGTAGGAGACAATTGTTTAAGATGGAAGGTGGAGAAGGGAATGAAGAAGAAGAGTTGGATAAAGAGGAAGAAGAAGATGAGAAGAAAGAGGAGCCTCCATTAGAAACACTGGAGGAAGAACAAGGATCAAAAAGTGGGGAGATCTCCTTCCACGCCTTGAAAGGGGGACCTAAAACAACAACATATCCAGCCTTTATCCCACTATGTGGGGTCGGCTACATGAATTTTAGACTTTCATGTATTTCTGTCTTTTGTCATATCTTCATTTAGGTCCATACACTTCATATCAAATTTTAATCTCTCCCAAATTCTTCTTGGGTCTGCCTCTACCTCTTTTTTTGACTAATTGTTCCATTTCATCAACTCTCCTCACAGGAGTGTCTCTTGGTCTCTTTTTCACATGACCAAACCATCTTAGTTTAGTCTCTCTCATATTCTCTTCGATTGGCACTACTCCTACCTTATTACGAATAATTTCATTCTAATTTTATCTTTTCTTGTATGGCCGCACATCCATCTTAACATCCTCATCTCCGCTACGCTAGTCTTTTGCTTATGGTGGTATTTGATTATCCAACATTTTGAGCCATACAACAAGACTGGTCTTATAGCTGTCCTATATAATTTTCCTTTCAGTTTTAATAGGATTTTACCATCACATAACACCCCCGATGCATTTCTCTATTTTAGCATCCTATGTGTGATATCCTCGTGAATTTCTTCATCTTTTTGAATCACTGATCCCAAATATCAAAAATAGTCTTTTCTTTGTAAGATTTGGTCTTCCAATTTTATTATAACATCCTCCACTCTTGCATTCTTACTAAATTTACATTCCATTTATTCTATTTTCTTTCTACTTAATTTAAATTCTTTAGATTCTAAATTATTTCTTCACAACTCAAGCTTAGTGTTCACTCATTCTTTTGTTTCATCCACCAACACTATGTCGTCTGCAAATAGCATACACCATGACACCTCTGTCTGAATATATTTAGTGAGTTCATCCATTATTAGAGCAAATAAGTATGGACTTAGTGCAGAACCTTGACGCAGTTCTATTGTAATTTTAAACGGTTTAGTATCCCCTCCACATGTTCTGACTTTTGTCTCTACACTGTGATATATGTCCTTAAGGGCTTATATATAGGCTATTTGGACTCATTTTTTCTCTAAAACCCTCCATAATACTTGTCTAGGGACCATATTATAGGTATTTTCTAGATCTATAAATACCATATGTAGGTCCTTCTGATGATCCCGATACCTTTCCATTAGACGCCTCAGTAGGTATATAGCTTCCATTGTTAACCTACCAGGCATGAAACCAAACTGATTTTCCGCAACCTCTGTTTCTTTTTTGAGTCTCTGCTCTATTACTCTCTCCCAGAGTTTCATGGTATGGCTCCTTAACTTAATTCCTCTGTAATTTTCACAGTTTTGAACATCTCATTTTTTCTTGTATATAGGAACCAAAGTACTCTTCCTCCACTCATCTGGCATCTTTTTTGATTTAAGGATCGCGTTAAATAATTTCGGTAGTCAGGAGATGTCCTCTTCTCCCATGCATTTCCATGCTTCTATTGGTATATTATCCGGTCCCATTGCCTTATGATTTTTCATCTTTTTTAATGCTTACCTTATTTCATTTGAACTTATGCGTCGATAAAATGGATAGCTCACATTCCCTTTGGAGTTACTAAGATGTCCCAACCTAACTCTTGTGTTGCCACCATCATTGAATAATTTTGTGAAATACTCATTTCATCTCTCCTTTATCGCTATCTCATTCACTAATACATTTTGATTTTCATTTTTTATGCATTTCACTTGATTTAAATCCCTTGTTTTTCTTTATCTTGGTTTAGCTAATTTATATATATCCCTTTTTCCATCTTTTGTATCAAGTCGTTTATATAGATTCTTATATGTTTTTGACCTTACTTTACTAACAGCTTCTTTTGTTGTCTTTTTTGCTTCTTTATAATTTTTTTGATTTTCTTCATTGTTGCATTGATATACAGTCTTATAGCAAGTTTTCTTATTTTTAATTTTCAATTGTACCTCTTCATTCCACCACCAAGATTCCTTAAGGTTAGGGGCTTTACCATTTGTCTCTCAAAGGACTACCTTTGCCGTGCTTTTCAAGGCATTAGCCATTTTTCTCCACATTTGGTTTGTCTGTCATTCTCCATTCCATTCCCTTCTACCCCATAATTTTTCTTTGAAGATTAGTTGTTTTTCCCCTTCTAAATCCCACCACTTGATTCTTGGATTTTGTTTTATGTGATGTCAAGTACTAGAAGTCTATGTTGAGTAGTCAAACACTCTCCCGGTATCACCTTACAATCCCTACAACATAACTGATCCTCTTGTCTCATGAGGAAGTAATCTATTTAGGTGCTTGATGTGACATTTTTATATGGTGTTCGTCCTGTTTTTTGAACCTAATAATTGCTATGATGAGCCCATATGCCATAGCAAAATCTAGAATAGACTTACATTAATTTTCCCGAATCCATACCCTCCACGTACCTCTCTATAGCCGTTTCCGTCTCTACCCACATGCCCATTTAAGTCACCTCCTATAATCACTTTCTCTCCTCTTGGTATCATTTGTATGAGTCCCTTTAAGTCCTTCTAGAATTTTGCTTTTATCTCCTCACCTAACCCTATTTGTGGTGTATATGTACTAAAGATATTCATAGTCATTCTTCCTAGACTAACCTTCACCATAATGATCCTATCCCCTATTCTCTTTACATCCACTACCTCATCTACTAAGCTTTTATCCATAATAATTCCCACTCCATTTTTCGCTCGATCATTTCCTGTGTACCATATTTTATATCCAGTTTCTGATAAAGTTTTTACTTTTTTCCCTACCCATCTCGTCTCTTGAAGGCACATAATATTAATCTTTTTCCCAGTGTTCTAAAAGGCGCTAGGCGCTAGTCGGGCGCCCGACTGGGGCCTAGCGCCTAGGGCGCCTAGGCCCCCTAGGCGGCGACTTGAAAAATAGTGTTTTTTTTTAAATTTTTTGATGCAATTTGATATCAAGTGAAATAATGCAACATAAATAAAAAATACAACAATAATGGAATGACAAGTGAAATAATCAAATAATTCAAATTAAGACAATAAAATAACAAAATAATTTATGTTTTACAATATAATAAAAACAGAAATATAAACAATAATAAAAACATCAATATACTTTCAAATTTTTTGGAAATATTATAGGATATATATAATTAATAATAAAAAGTAAATATAAATCTAATAATTACATATAAATAGAAAAGAAAAATGAAATAAAATAAAAAATTAAAAACATAAAAGCGAAATCGCACAACAGGCGCAGCAAACGCAAAACAGAGAGAGAGAGAGAGAGAGAGAGGGGTTACGAGTGGGCTGGACGGAGATGGAGCTTGCCGCGGCGGAGATGGAGCTCGACGGCGAGGACGAGGGCGGAGGCGACGATGCTGAGGCAACGAGGAAGCGGAGGACGCGACGGAGAAGAGGCCGGTGACGATGAAGCTTGGCGGCGAGGATGGAGCTGGACGCAGCGACGGCGGTGAGCTACTGGCGGGCCAATGAAGCTTGGCGGCGTTGAGGTGAGAAGAGAGTGAAGAGGGCGAGACGCTAACAGCAACAGGTTTGATTTTTGATTTAGCAAAAAAGCCCTAAAAATTGATGTTTAAACCGAGAAAAATCCCTAGGCGCTCTGGCCGACTAGGCGCCGCCTGGGCGCCTAGGCGCCCAAGCCGGCCGATTACTCAGGCCGGCGCCTAGGAGGCCCGACTAGGGCAATTTCGGGGCGGTCGCTGGCCGCCTAGCGCCTGGGCGGCGCCTAGGCGGGCGCCTAGCCCGATTTTTAGAACACTGCTTTTTCCTAATCATTACATCTACCACTTCCATAGCTTTGTCTGTTAATGTTCCTATGTTCCATGAACCAATCCTTAATCTATGATTTTGTTTTTGGCGTTGACTTTGAATTTGATTTTGTTTTTTATTTTAATTTTGTTTTTAATTTAGGTTTTGATTTTGATTTTGGACTAACTTCTTTACCTACATCCGTCCAAGCAAATGCGGGGACCCTTGCTCATTTGTCACTACATCCGAGTGTCGATGCAGCCTGCCCTAGCTCACTTGACACTACACGCGGGCAGTGTAGTGCGTCGCTATGAAGGGTTACCCCCATGCCCCAACGATTTTTCATAATTTGTTTACAATTCATGTTTTGGATCCGACTAGGTTTTACGTTGGCTATCGGCTACCTAACACAACCCTCCTCCTTTATGGGGAAGATAATTAAAGTCAAAGGCCAATTGGGGAAAAAGAAGCTCGTGGTACTAATAGATTGTGGTAGTACCCATAGCTTCCTCAATGAAGTTACAACCAAGGAACTGGGATGTAAGTTGACCTATACTAACCCTTTGTCAGTGACTGTAGCCAATGGACACAAAATATATAGCCACTGCAAGTGTGCGGGGTTCACTTGGATGATGCAAGGAAACGAGTTCAAGGTTGACATGAGGATCCTAGAGTTGGGTGACTGTGATATTGTGTTGGGTGTGGATTGGATGAGAACGGTTAATCCTCTAACCTTCGACTTTAACAAGTTGGAAGTAACACTGGAAATGGGCTGCAAACGGTTAGCGTTAGTTGGAAGTCTGGAACAAGGGGAGTATAAAATGATCAAAGGAGACAAGCTACAGAAGTTGTTGGTAAAGAAAAAGGGACAGATATCTCAACTATACTCGATACGTGCCATTGAGGGAGAAGAATTTGATTAAACAAATGAATACCTACCAGAGAAGAGAGAAGCATCCCACGTCACCCATCAAGAGGTAACTACTTTAGATAACTTGCATGTATTGATGGAAAACTTTAAGAACCTATTCCAAGAACCTAACTCCCTACCTCCCCAAAGGCAGAGATTGAAAAACAAAAGGCAGAGATTGAAAAACATATCTCTAGCATGCTAGCCACTTCATTTATACAACCTAGCCAAAGTTCCTTCGCATCCCTTGTTTTATTGGTAAAAAAGAAGGATGAGACTTGGAGATTTTGTGTGGACTACCTCCAAATCAACTCAACTTACACACCATCAAAAACAAATTTCTCATTCCCCTCATTGATGACCTACTTGATGAATTGGTCGGGGCCAAGGTCTTTTCTAAACTCGATTTGAAGTTCGAATACCATCAAATTTGAATGAAACCAACAGACATCCCAAAAACTACATTTCGCACTCACCAGGGCCTTTATGAATTTGTTGTTATGCCTTTTGGGTTGACAAATGCCCTGGCCACCTTCCAAGCCCTTATGAACCAGATATTTGCTCCCTATTTGCAAAAAATTATCCTAGTTTTCTTTGACGATATTCTCATATACAGCCCAAACCTAGACTAACACTTAAACCACCTTAAAATCGCATTTGAGGTCCTTAGAGCTAACCATTTATATGTCAAGCTATCCAAATGTAGTTTTGCTAAAGATGAGGTGGGCTACTTGGGGCACATCATCTCAACAGCAGCAGTCAAAACCGATCCCAGCAAGATCACAACAATGGTGGAGTGGCTAGACCTCGGACGGTGAGGGAATTAAGGGGATTCTTGGGATTAATAGGTTACTATTGCAAGTTCATAAGGCACTATGGATTGATCAGCAAGCCCCTGACAGACTTGCTCAAGAAGGAAGGGTTTTTCTGGAATCCCCAAGCAGAAGCAAGATTCTTAAATCTAAAGAATGCCATGACACAAGCCCTTGTATTAGCCCCCCAGACTTAAACAAACAATTTGTGGTGGAGACGGACGCATGTGAAAAGGGGATTGGGGCAGTCTTAATGTAAGAAGGGAGGCCTATTGCGTACATAAGCCAAGCTTTGGGGCCTAAACACCAGGGATGGAGCGTACATGACAAAGAGTTGCTGGCTGTGTTGAAGGCGGTGGATAAATGGAGACACTACCTAGAGCGCAATCCGTTTATAATCAAGACAGACCATGAAAGCCTAAGTTTTTTCTCCTAACAGAGGTTGCAATCTTAGTTACAAAGAAAAGGGGTGTCTAAACTAATGGGGTTGGACTACACTATCCTGTACCGAAAAGGTAAAGAAAATGTAGTAGCAGACGCACTGTCCAGGAGAGAAGTCATGGAAAATGAGGGCCAATGTTATGGGATCACTGCAGTAGGGCTGGAGTGAGTAAAGGAGGTGGAACAAAGTTATGAAAACACAGGGTGGGTGCAGTTTCTCTTAACCAAATTGGCGGTGCAAATATGGGAGGAAAAAGGCTACTTCCTATCAAATGATCTCATCAAATTCCAAGGGCGCCTGGTGATAGGGGATAACAAGGAGTTGAAGGAGAAGATTTTGAAATCCCTACACTACTCACCCCTAGGGGGTCACTCAGGTATTCGAGCCACCTACCACAGAATAAGGCAACTGTTCTTTTGGCCAAGGGAAAAGAAGGATATAGTGAATTTTGTACTAGCATGTGAAACATGACAACGGTGCAAACATGAGCAAGTACCATACCCGGGCCTGCTACAACCCTTGGAAGTGCCGGAGCAAGCATGGGAAGGTATCTCTATGGACTTTGTGGAGGGCCTACCCAAGTTCGAAGGTAAGGATGTGATACTAGTGATCGTTGATAGATTGACAAAGTTTGGGCACTTTTTCAGCCTAACGCACCCATTCTCAGCACAAGAAGTGGCCCGGGTGTTCCTAGATTCAATGGTCAAGTTGCATGGAGTTCCAAAAACAATTGTGTCCGACAGAAATAGGATCTTCACTAGCAATTTTTGGCAGGAACTATTTAAGAAGTTGGGAGTAGGGTTGTACCTGTCAACTGCCTACCACCCTCAATCCGATGGTCAAAACGGAAAGGGTAAATCAGTGCCTAGAAACCTATTTGAGGTACATGTGCTTCACCAAACCAAGGAGTTAGAATAGATGATTACCACTTGCCCAATGGTGGTATAACTCCTGTTTTCACAGTGCAATCAAGAGGAGCCCCTTTTAAGCAATGTTTGGATTCAAGCCACCTCTCCTACCTGCTATAGCAAGCGGGACATCTAATCTGGCGACAGTGGAGCACTACTTACTACGAAGAAATGAAATGCTTTCTATCCTAAAAAGAGAGCTAGCTAACGCCCAGAACAAAATGAGGCAGGCTGCAGACAGAAAGATGAGTGACAGAGAATTTGAAGTAGGAGACAAAGTGTTTCTGAAAGTGAAGAGGTTTCTACAATAACTCTTCACATCCACACCAATATCCAAGCTCAATCCCAAATATTTCAGGCCCTATGTCATAGAAGCTAAAGTGGGGAAGGTAGGCTACAAACTGAAACTACCATAAGGGATACATGTGTACCTCGTGTTCCATGTTTCTCTACTTAAGAGGTCCATTGAACCAGGAGCACTCACAAGTCAACAGCTACTAGAGATCAAAGATGAACTAGAGGAACAAATAGAACCCCGAGCTATACTAGACCGGAGGGTAGTTTACCAAGGTACAGTTCCCCTCATTCAAGTTTTGGTTCAATGGTCGCACCTTCAGCCCGACCATACCACCTGGGAATACCTCCCTGAGTTACTGAAGAAGTTTCCTAGAACGACAAGCCTACTTTGAAGGCTTCTTGAGGACAAGAATGCTGTTGAAGGGTAGGGGAGTGTCACGACCTAAGGGTCCCATTTGTAATTTTTTAAACTTTTGCAAGTAACCGTGTAACTAACTGATCTGGTGGTAGTGTGAGGACTGTCATACCTCACGTGAAGGCTGTGACCGCCTATGCATGGCCTATAAAAGGCTTATATGCATGAGGATGGGAATTCATTTACGGAAATAACATTAAATTCTTTCCCTCCAATCTCTTTCTCTCAATTCTACCTCCAAATTCTATCTCTCTTTCTCTCCTTTTATCTCCCTCTCTATTCTCTTATACTTCGGAAATTCAAGTCTCGATCCAGAGACTTGACATATTTGATGTCTCCAAAGTTTGGCAACCATGAATAACCCTCACCGGTGTTCCTTCATCCATTCTGTTCTTTGTTGCAAAGTTAGCTTGCCCAATTTTTTGATCTCCAGGCTTCTTGTCTACAACCAATGGATTTCCACCTTGACCTGAATATATGAGAACATAAGCAGATTCTGCACCTTCTGCATACCTACCAGAGGCAACAATACTTGTGGCAAGAATCTTCCAGTTCTTCATGTAATCTATCGCACCTTGAAACTGATGAGGAGCAAATAACAAGATGTTCTACCTTAACTGGAACCTGTCACCAACTTCAACTCCAGGGACCGGTCCTAACGACCCATTCTCGTTATCCCAAGTTGCTTAGTACGACTTTTTAGCAGATAACAAAGTCATTGTTGGCAATTATGTGTATATTTTGTCATTGTGCAGGGTGCGTGCAATATGTGAATTATGTGATGGTTGTGTATGTGTCTGTGCGTGTAAACTAAGTTAATAAATAAATATTTATATCTTAGGTACAGAGTAAGCTTTTCATATTCCGTATAAAAAAAATGCTGTGTTCTGCTGTCTTTTTCTTCATTTTATATCCGTATTTCTGTTTTTTTTTTAACGTACTTTAAATGTTTAGGGCCACGTCAACAGAAAACTAGTGTATTTTGCAATTTTGGAAACTTGTAGGTAATAGGAAGATATAACAAGGGTAATTTAATTAATATAATGAGTATGGTTTGTCAGGAATCAGTAAATCCTTAAATAAGTCGACTAAATCTTTAAACTGTTTAAAGATACCAAATGTTTAAGTGCTTGATAAATATTTAATGTTTTAAACATTAAATAAATTACACAAGCTATCCTGCTGAAAGGCTAACTTCAAAAGGAGTTCTCTTCCATTTTTTGCAACTATAAGGACCTCCCAATTATTTAAATGGTGTAAAATTATAAGTTTAGCCCTGCCCTTCAAACTCTCTCCATCTCTTTATCTATCCGCTCTCACATTTCAAAAATAAAATAAAAAGAAAAGTATCAAATATTTTCTGTCTCTAAAGGTCAAGAATTGAATTCCAACAAGAACCCAACAATTTGATTGTGCCCAATATTACCATGCATACGAAATAAAGCATATATGGGCTCAATATTTACACATGCATAGCTGCAACCAACTTCAAATCTATACATGGTATTAAATGAGTAAAGTAAATGGTTTAAAAAGAAGATCAAGAAACTGAATGCTTTTCATAATATATTTGCTCGTCTGCATAAATTGGTGTGAATAGTGTGATTTTAATAAATTTATTCAATCTATATATTACCTTAAAAAAATCTCAGAATGACTAAAATTATACAGGCAATATTGCTGCAGACAAGAGAACAGACAAGGTAATGATCAGTGACAATGCCGGCGGAACGGCAACACTGTTCTGCTGCAATGCATGTCTTTCCCAGCCTGCTTCCCTTCTGTTTGAAACCCTAATCTAGATTTTGTACTTGTCCTCTTTCCCATTTGTAACCCTAAATAACTTCCGCAATATATACCTGATTGTCTGTCCTAGTAAAGCCTTTGTTTGGAAGCCTAAGTCAATGATTTTAGCCTTGAAATCCTTGAATGATTTTTCTTCAGCCATATTATTTGGTTTTTGTATGTCATTTGTTGTCTGTTAAAATTGAAAATCATTTTAAGAAACTCGATTTTGTCAAATATAAAAAATTGTTTTTTTTTGTTTTTGAAGTGGCCATAGAAAACCTTTCAAGGAAGAGTAACGCCACACTCTTCCACAAGGGCCTCAAAGAATTATCTCACCTCTACCTTTCCTGATCCAGAAAACATTCACAAATTGAACTCTGAAAGACATTTTCCACGCGCGAGGTTTGACTTTGAAATACTTAAACATTAACTTTATGAAACATGGCATTCAATTTGAAAGCCTAAACCAAATAAGTAGTCCACCTCAAGGAGGTTCATCTCTGCTTTGCTGATGGCATAGTATGCATTATTGTAATATCTAAACATGCAAAACATAGTGGAGATTTGTTAACTTTCTTGAGGAAATGAATTTTAACTAACAAATCTAAGAGGAAAGGGATGAAGAAAGACAAGATGATTACCTTGACAAAATTACAAATTGAAAAAACATATTATCTAAGGATGGTTTTGTCCTTTAATGATTTCTCATATTTCTCTTCAAAGAACCAGAAAAAGCAAAAAAGGATACCCTGCTTGTCCTTAAGGATGGTTTTAAACAAAGTTTCTCTGACTACTTGTCCCTAGAATATTAGAAGTCTGCCAAGTTTGGTGAGCACGAACAACCCTCACCTGTGTTCCTTCATCCATGCTGTTCTTCATTGCAAAGATACCTATTCCAGGTTTTTGATATTCAGGCTTCTTATCTACAACCACTGGATTTCCGCCTTGACCTGAATATATGAGAACGCCATTAGATTCTGCATTCTTTGCATACTACCAGAGGCAACAATACCTGCGACAAGAATCTTCCCATCTTTCTTCATGTAATCCATAGCACCTTGGAACTGATGATGAAGCCCAATAACAAGATGTTCTACCTAAATCGAAACCTGTCACCAATTTCAATGCTAGTGACCAGTCGTAACAGCTTCTCAGTGTTAACCCATTCTTGTTATCCCTAGTTGCTTAGAACAACTTTTTATCAGATAACAAACTCATGGCTGGCAGTTATATGTATGTTTTGTTGTTGTGCAGGGTGCGTGCAATGTGTATGAACCATGTGCTGGTTGCGTATGTGTCTGTGAGTTTAAACTAAATTAAATAAGTATTGAGTATAGAGTAAGCTTTTCATTTTCTCTCCTCCCCCCACCCCACCCAAAAAAAAAAAAAAAAAAAATTGTGTATGGTTTAACTATCCTGATGCATTGCTAACTTCAAAGGACTTCTCATCCATTTTGTGCAACTATAAGGACCTCCCAATTATTTAAAATTGTGTAAAGTTATTATTTAAAATTGTGTAAAATTATTAGTTTACTCTGCCTTTCAAATTCTCTCCCATCTTTTTATTATCTGCACTCTCACATTTCAAAAATAAAAAAAAAGAAAAAAAAACCAAATATTATCTGTCAGTAAAGGTCAATTGAATTCCAACAATTTGATAGCGCGCAATATTACCAAACATATGAAATGATGCTTTTATGGACTCAAAATTTGCGCGCACATAGCTGCAACCAACTTCAAATCAATAAATGGTATTAAATGATTCAAGTGACCTGTTTAAAAAGAAGATCAAGAAATTGAATGCTTTTTGTAAATATTCGTTCACGTTCATAAATTGGCTTGAATAATGTGATTTTAATAGATTGATTCATTCTACATATTACCTACAAAAAATCTTGGTATGACTGAAATTATACAGGGATGATTGTTGCAGACAAGAGAACAGATGAGGTAATGACTGGTGACAGTACACAACAACTCTGTTTCAATGCACGGTATGTCTTCCCTCCCTCTCCCCGGCCCGCCCCCCCCAATCTAGAGTTTGTACTTGTCCTCTGTCCCATTTGTAACCCTAAATTTGAAAGCCTAATTTATGATAAAACCCTAAGTCAATGATTTTAGCCTTGAAATCCTTGAATGGTTTTTCTTCAGCTTAAAATTTGCAGCCACTTTCCTGAAACCCTATTATTTGGTTTTTTTTTATATTGTTCTTTTTCCTTTAAAATTGTAAATGATTTTACGAAGCTCAATTTCGTCAAATATGGAAAATTGATTTTTTTGTTTCTGAAGGGGCCATAGAAAACCTTTCAAGGAAGAGCCTCCCAGAAGAGTGGCATAGTAATGCTATGCCACTCTTCCACAAGAGCCTCCCAGAACTATCTTACCTCTACCTTTCTCGACCCAAAAGACATTCACAAATTGAGATCTGGAATACATTTTCCATCCAAGAGGTTTGACTTTATGCAAAACATTAACTTTATGCAACATGACATTCAATTTGGAAGCCTAAACCAAATAAGAAGTCCACCTCAAGGAGATTCGTCTCTGCTTTGCTGATTTCCCCAACCTTGGCATGGTAGGGATCGTTGTAGTACCTAAACATGCAAAACATAGTGGGAATTTGTTAACTTTCAGGAGGAAACTAATTTTAACTAACAAGTCTAAGAGGGAAGGGAAGAAGATAGACAAGTGATTACCCTACAAAATTACAAATAGAAAGAACATATTATCTAAGGATGATTTTGTCTTTTCATGATTTCTCATGTTTCTCATAAAAGAACCAGATAAAAAAGTTGTTTGTTTCATCCACTTTCCAGTAATTATTTTTTTGAACTAGAAACTTCAGCTGAAACAAATGAAAAGCACTTGAGAATGTCCCAAGTAAGTTCACGTAGCCCAGGAATCCTATTCAATCAAAACATAAAAACCAATTTGCTGTATGGCCCTCTTTGTTGGTTACGACTCTAGTCACAATGTACAACCGGTAAACATATGCAAAATTTCTCTGACGACTTGTTCCCAGAATATTAGAAGTCTGCAAAGTTTGGTGGCCATGAATAACCCTTACCTGTGTTCCTTCATCCATGCTGTTCTTCTTTGCAGAGTTACGCCGTCCAAGTTTTTGTTCTTCTGGCTTCTTTCCTACAACCATTGGATTTCCACCTTGACCTGAACATATGAGAACATCAGCAGATTCTGCATCTTTTGCATACCTACCAGAGACAAGAATACTTGTGGCAAGAATCTTCCCATCTTTTTTCATTTAAACTATAGCACCTTGAAACTGACGAAGAAGTCCATTAACATGTTCTACCTAAATCGGAACCTGTCATCAACTTCAACACCAGGGAGCAGTCCTAACAGCTTCTCAGTTTTAACCCATTCTTGTTATCCCAAGTTGCTTAGAATGACTTTTTATCTGATAACAAACTCATTGTTGGCAATTGCGCGTATGTTTTGTGTTGTGCAGGGTGTGGGCATTGTGTGAATGATGTGTTGGTTGCGTGTGTCTCTGCCTGTAAACTAAATTAATAAGTATGAACTCCTGAGTGAGCTTTTCATGTTATGTGCCAAAAAAGAAAATCTGTGTTTTAGTCTTTTTCTTCATTTTTTTCTCTCTATTTGTCTTGCTCTTTTTAGCATACTTTAAAACGTTTAGGGCCACATAAATAGAAAATGTTTTGCAATCTTTGAAAACTTGTAGGCAAAAGGAAAAGATATAGCAAGGGTAATTTACTTAAATATAATAAATATTATTTTTTAGGAATCAATAAATGTTAAATAAGCCAAGTAAACGGTTTGGGAAAAAACAAGGCAAAAGAAAATGAATTCTTTTTATAATGAGTTATTCATTGTTATAATTTGGTTTGATCAGAGTGATTTTAATAATTTGGTTCAGTTTTATATTTTATATCTTGGTGTGTGAAAATATGTAGAGGGCAATTGTTGCTTAAAAGAGGATGGAGGTGGAAATGGTTGGCAACAATGTTGTACGGATGTCTAGGTATGCCTATTTTTCCCCTTTTGATGTGTCTGAAATATAAAAGAAATACTAGCACTCTTATTTGATAAGAAAGTTCGTCACAAACAAGAAAATACTAGTTTTGATTCGCCACACTCTAAGATAGAAGAAGGAAGAGTGATAAGAATCAAGTAAATTCATCACTGAACAAATGAATTGCTTAGATAAGAATTAAGATAAAAATGTTCTCTGCACTTTCTTCATAAAAATGTTCATGTTAAAACATTATAAGATCACACATATAAATACTAGTCTTAAAAATAAATTTAATAATTAAAGATAGACAACATCATTGCCTCATTTGACAAAAGAGGGCCAATGATGATAAAAGATAAACAAAAAGCATAATATAAAATATTATCATGTCACTTTTGAGAAAGGGAATCATGATTGTCTCTTTTGACAAAAGAGGACTAATGATGATAAAAAACGAACTAAAAGTATAAAGAAAAACATCGTTATGTCGCTTTGACAAAAAGAAGAATCATGATGATAAAACACAATGATACATGAAAGACAAAACACTCTCAAACAATAAAGAATGACATCATGCATGACATCAGTTATGAGACTTGGACTTGTCGGAAAGACTTAGGCTTACCGTCGATTGTTGGGCTTGATCATGGAGTGCCTATATTGCATTCTGATCTTGGGCTTCCAAGCAAACAAGTAATGTGATTAATTTGGGTTTAAATTCTAAGTCTTCTAAATAGGTTGGAGTCTTCCTAATAAATAACTCAAGTTTCTTTTGAAATTGTTTAGCCCTTGAACAAGTAATTGACCCAAGACTTACATGCTCTTGGACAACTCTTGCTTTTGCATCTTTACCGTTCACATCACCTTTCTATTTGAAACCCTAATCTCTGGTTTTCACTCAATCTTTTTCTTCAATTGTAATCCTAAATAATTTTTGCAATAGGTGCCTGATTTTCCTCTATTTCTAAAGCTTGCATTTCGAACTCTAATCTAGGGTTTTAAACCCCAAATTATTGCCCCCTTTTAACTTGTTCATAATTTTTTGTTTTTTCATATGAAAACTTAAAGGTCCTTTTCAGAAACCCTATTATATGATTTTTGAATTTATATTTTCTCCTTTGAAATCAAAGTGATTTTCAAAAAATCTATTTGATCTGATAGTTTTGCCATTTCTGAAATCCCCCAACTCCAATTTCTCCAATCAGTGACAGAATTTCTGAAATTGAAACCCCTAATCTGTAATTTTGAGACTACTTTTTTTTTTTTTAATCTTCAACTAAAACATGGAAGATTGAATTTTCTGTTTTTTAAACTCTATACAATGAATTGAAAAATATCAAAAAGATGTTTACTTATTTTTTTGAAAGTAAATGCTGTTGTATTGATTTTTGAAACACAAAATTTTAGACTATTTATGTGTTAAATTAGAAAATGTTCTCTATAACTAAACAGACACAAAGGTTCTTTCTTTCCGCCACTCCCATTACCATTAGATTAGTAGAATATGATGAAGTTATGTATGATTCTCTGTTATTAAGTTTATTTTCAACTTCAACCTTATATTATTCACATAATTCTTCAATTTCATGTTTGTTTCTTAATGCAGAACAAATAAAGACAACAAAAACCTGCTTCCATGTTGTCGTTGCTTGGCCACCCATTTGGACCAACTCTGTTGCCCTCTCATTTATTGGTGACTAGCTTCAATCTAAATCATTTTGTAATAACCATAAAAGTTACATAGTATCTTTCTCTCATCTTACCATTGTCTGGGGATAAGAAAGAGGTTAACGATGGCAAGCTTGGTATTTTGGAACCTTCGACTGGCATTTGGAAGAACGCGATAGGTGTGATTGATTTGAGGATGTCGGCAGCATTTTATGCATTTGTTAGGGTTTCTTTGTTGGTGCTGGAAGGAAGTGAAGAGTTTGGCTTGACTCTGCTGGATGGTGGGAGGGTTTTAAGTTTCTATGGGCTTTGGATTTTAGATGGGCCTTGAAATTTGATTTTCTGTTATTAGTTTAAATTTTATCGGCTTGTGTGTTTAGGCACATTGGTCAACTTAGAGAAATCTTGTTACTCTGATATCATTGTTACAATCTTCAGGTATAACTCATTTTCGAAAGTTAACTGTTAAGGGGAAGATGTTCAAGAGGTTATAAATCCCACATCAAGAGTCTGGACTTTCAATGTGAGACAAGTCTCATATCTTATAGTGGACCATAACATACAATTACGTTTCGCAGTCCGACGCCCATGATGGCAGGTTGTGCACTAGTCACTGTTAATGTAACACCTCATTTTTTCAGACGTGTTATAATTTAGGACAATTTTGGGATAATAAATTTTTTTTTTTAAAAAAAACTATTGCTAAACCATATCATTGCTCTTATCCATCCTAAAATTTTCATATATTTATCTTGAAAGAGAATCACCATAAACATTAAATGCGAAAGTTAGAATCGAACTTAACATTTTAACATTAATCATAAATCAATTTTTATATTCTCATTAACCATAATTAAAGTTATACATTATCATTTCTCAAAATGTTCAAAATTCAAAGTAGCAGAATTTAAATATATGAGCTACATAACATACATTCAACTCATTATACAACTCATCCTGCACTTTATTAAGTGTTATTTCATGTTTCATTCATCCTCATTTCTGTTACAATCTCCATCTGAAATAGTCCAGATCTTGGAATAGCCCTCGTCGATTGTCCAAGCATAAGGAAAAATAAACGAAAGCGAGGGATGGTGGGGGTGAGGGTTAAGGTTCGATTTGGTCCAGTGTGAGTTCTGTGTTTTGGGGTCACCGGAATCGATCCCGCAATCTCGCTTGTGAGTGGGAGGGTGGTGGGGAGAGAGAGAGAGAGAGAGAGAGAGAGAACTCAGAGAGGGGGGGAGTGTGAGTGTGCGGGTCGGGTGGGTTTTGCGTGTGTTTGGGGAGGCGCGGTTAGTGATTTGCTAAACTGGTTAATTCGGTTAACCGAATAACCGAAAATTGAAAATATTATTAACCAAACCAAACCGTCGTCTAAAAAAATCAAACCGAATTAAATTATTTTATCAAAAATATTGAACCGAGCCGACCAAATTGGCCAGTTCGGTTCGGTTAGTTCAGTTTATCCAAACTTTTCCTCAATGACTGCACTCTCACCCTGCAATTAAAACACAATAAGAACACAATAAAAATTTTATATTTTTTATTTCTTTATTTAGGTGAAAGGTTTATACTCGTCAGTGTACGAGTGCAGTTGTAGTCCAAATTTAAATTTGTATTTTTTGGATGAGTCCAGGTCGTCCACTGAAAGATTTATTGATGGGAAAAGAAAAAAAATGTCACACACATGCATTTAGATAAATTGGCAACATGTTTTTTTATAGATTTTTAAATAACAGATGCCAGGAAATAAAACAAGATAAAAGTTAAAATAAACACTGAATGTGAGAATATGAAATTGGATAGCACTTGAATTAAGACAATTTCAGCACCAACCCGTTGATTCCCAATTTTTAGTAGAAAAGATTAGTAACATTAATTTAATTTCAGATATGAGAGTTTGTTATTAAATATAATTAGATATGATGATAGTTCTAGTTTAAGCAATTCCTATGCATGATATGTGAGATTCTAGTTTAAGCAACTATCATAAATCCAATTGCAATTAATACACAAAATAACTAAATTAATCATCCAGGTTTGGGTATGACAGCGTTTCAGTTTCTAGTAACTCTCATATGTGGCATGAAAGCTCTAAGTTAGGCTTATGCTGCAATCCAAATCTAGTGATTTCTCAATTTAAAAATACACACTCATATTAAAATTTAAATTAATATCATTCATTTAAAACGCAGCTTTCTTTGGAAATCATTAGCGTTGGACACTGTTCTTGCCTTAACCCAAGATTGAGTTTAACTACTCATATTCATTTGTAAATTAATTGACAAGAATTTAAATGACGTAATTTAAATGACAAGAATTAAAATAGTAGAAATTAACCAGTCATTTAGGCGGTGAATAATAAAAAGACAAGAATTAAAATTGTAGAAACTTAAAGGTATAAATTAATCGGCTATTTAGGCGGTAGATAATTAAGTAACAATAAATGACATAATAATTCAAGAGAAGAAAGAAAGAAAATAAGATCACATGAGAAAATAATAGAGAAAAGAAAAGATAACAAGAACAATTCTTAAAGAGAAAATATAAGAAAACAACTAAACTTTGATTCAAGAATAATAATCACCTTACAAATGCAATCAAGTAAGCTATTTATAGTCCAAAAGATGCAACACAAATCACACAATTTTAATTATTCAACTAGACATAATTATATCTAATGGGCACTCACACACTTAAAGTTAAATGAATTTTAGCTAAAATACACACTTAATAAAGTACTCATAAAGTTAAATGAATTTTAGCTATAATACACACATAATAAAGTATTCATAAAATAAATATTAAAAAAAATAAAAATAAATTTCTACAATTGAGTTTTTGATCTTCATTAGGATTAAAAATAATATTTGGGCCTTCTCCAAATGATTTCTTCTATGGGCTTGCTTAAGTTAGGGTTTAAACATGTGTTGGGCCTTGAGTCTTCAATTTAATGGACATGTGTTGGGTTTTAATTCTTCATGGGTTGGGTTTTAATTCTTCATTCTTCAATCTAATTTGAGTCTCCAACTCTATCTTCTTCTTGCCTACAAGCAAGCATTTAAGTGTTATTAAATTATATATTATGTATATATTTATATGATATATTATATGATATATTATATACTTATATATAATATAAATGCTCCATGCATGGACTCTATTGAGTATATGTATTATGTTATAATATATATATTATATTTACATGTTTATTATAATATATTATATAATATATATAGATATATATTATACATAATTATTCAATTAAACCAATTTAAAATCAAAACGGGAGTTATAATTATAACAAAATTTTACAAAATTAACCACTAATCACTAATCCCTACTCGACATCCTACACTTGAAGGATTAAACGGCAGGAAATCTAACACTGAAATCGGATTTCATCAAAGAGGTAATCTTTTATTTTTGTTTCTAATTTGTTAAACTATAATTTCTGAAAAACGGGATACCTGTAAAATAAATTTTAATTCCGCTGCGCATATAATAAGATCTATGTAATCCAACAACCTCACCCTTTGCTTGAGAATGGTCAGGATCCCGTGGTTGAGACGCTATTTGTATGGCATAACACTCGTTGCCTGCCCTAATGAGTTTCTGTATCACATTCATCTCGGCTGTGGTACTTGGCTGCATAGCTAAGCGAACTTGTCAGCCGGCTAAAGTGAACTCCATAGCCATTTGTTTATAATCAAGCACAACCTTGCCCATTTGGGTTAACCACTGCAGAACTAGTACTATGTCTACTCTAGTTAATGGTATGATGTATAAATCTACAGTAACAATATTGTGTTGGATTTTCAAACTTACAATCTTGCACTACTGTGTGCATGTAAGGTGCTCCTCGCTAGGTACTCGCACCTCAAAGGGCTTGTGTAGCTTATGGGCGACTTTAATACTGATGAAATTGTGGGTAGAGCCGTTGTCGATCAGCAGGTTGATAACTTTGCTCTTGAGTATCGTTGCCACCTGCATAGTCTATGGCCTTGCGGATCCTACTAGCACATGAAGGGACACATCTGGTAGATCCTTAGCCTCCACCCTACTGTTGGCTGTAATCATGTCGACGGGCATGTCGAGCTCTGCGTCTTTATCTTTCTCATCGGGTAGGTCTTCTACTTCAATAAAAAATGATTGAGCCACTTTACACTTATGCCCCAGTGTGAACTTCTTGTTGCAGTTAAAACAGAGGCCTTGCTCTCGCCTTTTCTGCATCTCGACCCATGATAACTTGCGGACTCCTGGTGGTATACGCTTGCTTGTCGATGCTTGCGGTATAAGCGATGGCTTCGGCTTTGGCGCCTTAGAATTGGATCCGACCATGATAGGGCCCTTGAAAGCTGTGGCCTTGCGCATGGCTTACAGTTGGTCATCCTTTAGTCGGGCAATATCTATTGCTTGGTGCATGCTAGTGGGTCTGTGTAGTTTTTGTAACGCCCTGCTTTCTTGGGCACGTTAATTCTTGGGACAATTTTGGGACGGTGAATTTTTTTCTTTCAAACTAATACTAAACCACATCATTACTCATATCCATCCCAAAATTTCCATTCGTCTTATCTTGAAAGAGAATCGTCATATATCTCAAATGCGGAAGCTAGAATCAAATCTAACATCTTACTTTAACATAAATCATAAATCATAAATCAAATCTTCACATCACCGTTTCTCGACTTAATCCTCAATACAAGGCTATTCATCAATGAAACCTAAGTGCCCAACATGACTTAAAACATAACAAAAATTCTCATCTAACATTAACTCTAAACAAGGTTATACATCTTCATTAACTATAAGGTTATATATCATCGTTCTTTAAGCATCAATCATAACTCATATCTTACATCATGGACTTTCAAAACGTTTAGATTTTAAAGTAGCAGAACTTAAACACATGAGCTACATTACATACATTCATCTCATCATTCATTCATCATGCACTTTGCTAAGTGCCATTTCATGCTCTATTTATTCTCGTATCTGCTACAATCTCCATTTGGAACGTTTAAATATTCCAAGGGCAAAGTCCAATTAGATGATGAACCATCTAAGTAAGGGTACAAAAAATCTTTTTCGTGCATGTATGCAAAATGCAAAATATCCTCGTTATTTTTGATTTGAGTCAACCGCACCCAACTGGTGCTCCCGATTTTTACAATCCCCTTCCCGGGTTGAGATGTATGGGTGCACCCTTGGTAGAGTAGCGACGCCAATCTATAATCCCAAACCCTTATGCGATGTATGATCAATAATATAATCGTGTATGTATCCATATTTCATCACCAATACATGTAAATGCAATCTACATGACATAATTACGTCAAGACATGACAATATGATAAAATCGTTTACATCAAATCAGGTTTTGGGTTGAATCACTTTCAAATCAAGTCTTTTCATAAAACTAAATCCAGTTTGGGAAATACCACTTACCTCATACGCATCTCATAACATTTTGATTCTCGTGTCAGACTTCTAACATACTCAAATTAGATCCTCAACATGCCCTGACCATCATATTCATTCAATAACATCAATATTCTATCTCTCGTAATTTCCTCATAATTTTCTTCCATTTCTTTCTATTTTTCCTCAATAATTCTAAACTAAATATTTCCCCACTAAATAATTCATCAATTATCCAAACTAAGCATTTCTCAATTATTTTCCTCAATATTTCACTATAACCATTCATAAAATAACATTTCTAATTTTCTAGAAATCCTAGAGAATTTTTACTTACTTTAACTTAGCATCTCAGGCTTTCTAGGTATGCGTGCCCCTGACATCGAAACACATGTCCAACCTTGACTATCGCGCAAATTCTTGATTCTCACACATCACCTCAATTCTCAAGAACTACCTTGATTCCTGTGCATTTCCCTTGATTTTTGTGCGACATCTCAATTTTAGTGCACTGCCTCGATCTTCGTGCACCACCTCGAAACGCGTGCTAGGCCTAATTTTCTCGCCAAAATCTCTAAAATATCAATAAATCTCCATTATCCATTTTTCTAGAATTTTCTAGAATTTTTCTATCTTTTCTTTTCTTTTTTTCCTTTTCTTTTTCTAATATTCATCATCTCCCTCCCGCAGCTCTTGCTACCTGCAACGGGCGAACCAACCATGCCTATCATTTCTTCTTTTGTTCTTTCTTTCTTTTCTTTTTTTCCTTCTTCCCTTCTTCTTCCTTGCTCACGACTGCCCCGTATGGCTGCATTCTGCGCACGGCCGCTGCCTGCAGCGTGGCTGCTCGGCCATTGCCATGGCTGATTGCCACCGAGCTCCACCCAGGGCCATTGCGCCCTTGTTGGCCACGACTCCGCCACCAGTCGCCTCCTGCAGCAGCTGCTGCACCGGTCACTGCCTCGTTCGCCACTGCTCGCGACCGCGGCTGGTTGCTCGCTGCAACTGCTTGCGGCCATGGCCGCGCTTGCTTCGCCTCAATTTCTCTCTCCCTCTGTTTCTCTTTTTCGATCTTGCTTTCTCTCCCTTGATCTTGCTCTATTTCCCTCTCATGCTCTCTGCCATTTTCTCTCTCGGCCATGCTCATTCTTCATCTCTTAATTCTTTTCCCGTCTCTTAATCTCTCCCTCTCTCTATATATATAGCTAAGGGAGCTTGGGCACCAATCTCTCTCTTGACAATTCTTTAAAGATCCCTCACCCCAAAGCCTCAAAATTGAAAAACGACCAACATGGCGCAGAAATTGCCTCCCACGCCTTGTGTATACCTATACATATGTATATATCTATATATTTATATTTATATATTATACTAATATAATCATGGGAAAAATACATATTTAACCCCCATATTTTATCCTTATTACTCTAAGGAATTTCTCTAATTGTAATTACTCCCTCTAGCGTCCAATTAAAATTACATTAAACTACTCCAAACATCAATTTCTCCAAAATTAATAATCGACAATTACTCGATAAAACTAATTTTGCTCTAGTGTTCTCACTGGATCCTTGATTCATCCCAAAACTGCCTTAGGGTTGATCCTTACGAAAAACTGGAGCCCCCCTAGAGTTCCGTTGACTTCTCGAAAGTCTCCTATGACAATTCGATATTTCAACCCCAATCACAGCTGAATTTTAGGTGTACCGAAAATCGTCTCAATTCTGATTTCTTCTACTTCCATAAATCCTATCTCAAAATGCTCATCGACACTATATCATTTTTCATAGCCAATTACACTCTAGGGCATTCCCTGCAGTTGATTCGACGATTTATTTTTTTATCAATCCAATTTTTCGGTATTCTAAACTTGTTTATATTACGTGACAACCTTATCCCGAAATTGGGTCTTACAGTTTTACTTCTGTAGCAATCTCTGACTTAAGCCCCCCAATAAATGCCCTGATCAGTGCCTTCTGTGGCCAGTCGCTGACTTGCGTGGCCACTTGTTCAAATTCTTGTTGGTAATCATTCAAGGATTTGGTTTGGCGCATATTTGATAGTACTTCTTCATGGTTGGTGTAACTTGTAGGCCCAAAACGAGTTCGTAGCTCTTGCTCAAAATCATTCCACCGGATAAATCGCCCTTGATTTTCGTAAGTACGTGACAACCATTGCCACCAATGGCTAGCCTCGCCCTCAAGGAAATAGGCGGCATACTCCACCTTTTCCTTGTTGCTCATGTCATGCGTCTTAAAGAAATGATTGGCCCGGTTGAGCCAAGTGATAGGATCCGTACCAGTGAATGTCAGAAACTACAAGCGTGGCCTGTGCGGGTGGTGTGTGCGGGATTCCAGTTATTGCCTCGCTTATCTGCTTTAGATTCACTGTCAAAGCCATAATTGGATCTCTGACTGGCTGAGGCAACAGATCGCCGCCTATGGGATGACGAATGACTACTTCCATGCCTTGGTGATTGTTATTATTGTTGCTGCATAAGAATGGTAAGGTTTTGGAGAGTCTATTCCACATGTGAGAACCTTTCTTCCATGGTGTTGGCCATGTTTTCCAAGTTCTCAATGTGATCTTTGTGCGTTTGTCTCCCTACCATTGTTGGATTAGAGTCGGATAGTTAACTTCTGAGAACGTCTTCCAAGCACTAGAACTTCAAAAGAGAGGATAAACAACCTCTCAACGAGAGCATCAATGATGGATGCTTTGGTTCTTGAAAGACTGATTTTCACCTAACTATTTCAGGATAGAAAAGAGAAATCAAAAGTGTGAAAACACTTAGACAAATTCGTTTTTCTATTTTCTTCAAAAGTCCCCAAATAGAAGGCAGATCAAGCCTTATATAGATGGTTGTCCTTGACCCTTTGGTTGCCTAAAACATAAATGTAATGCATGCATGTTTAACATACATGAATCTATATAAATGCTGGAATTAAAAGAAAATATATAATTATTTAATTAAAGAACAATTTATAAAAGCTAGATGAAGAAAATATTGATTTGGCTATTGTTCTGTTGGCTGCGAGTATTCATGAGTTGGGTTGGTGGGCTCGCTGGTGTTGGCCCTACAGTGGGCTTGACCTAGTGATTGACTCTGTGGGCTTGCTGTGGGCTTCAGGCTTGTCTGTGGGCTGTCTGTCCGAGCCCAGCGTCTCCTTAGCCTCAAGGGCAGAGGCTCGCAATCCTAACATTAAGAGTTTAGGGCCTCTAAGGAAATAAATAACTCATGTTACAAAAATAAGAACGAAACAAGAACGAAAACCTTTGTATTAATTAGTCTTGGGGTTCCGCTTCTCTTTCGTTGAAAGGTTTGTGTGGCCCTTGCATTTGACATTTTATTTGTTTTAGATCATTTTCACATCATGCTTCACGAAGAATGTTAAATCATTCATTTAAGTTAAAAAAAAAATGCCATGAATTAAAACAAAATAAATAAAAAGGAACTCGAAAAGATATTCATCAATTAGAACTCCACTAACATCATTTCACCCAAAAGATTTGGCTTCGAAATACTAGAGCACAAATTATAAGAGATTCATCCCCAATCCCAACCCTGGCATGGCATGTATTGCTGCAAATACCGTGACTCCGATCAGAACCTCCCAAGTTTGGGTTGCCCAGGTATCCTATTCAACCGGAACATGAAAACTAATTTGCCATATGGCCCTCTTTGCTGGCTACAATTAGTCACAGCGTACAAACCATCATACACATAAGCATAATTCCTCCCACTTCTTGTTCCCAGAATGCTAGGTTTCTTCAAAGTCTCGCGACCGCGAATCACCCTCACCGGCGTTCCTTCATCCATGCTGTTCTTCAATGCGAGGTTGCCTCGTTTAAGCTTTTGATCTTCAGGCTTCTTATCTGCCACCGAAGGGTTCCCTCCTTGACCACAATACATCAAAACGTCGGCAGATTTTGCATCATTTGCATACCTGCCACTGGCAACAATGCTGGTGGCAACAACTTTCCCATCTTTCTTCGTGTAGTCTATGCCACCCTGAAACTGACGATGAAGCCCAATGACAACAAGCTCGACCCTGAATCGAAACCTATCCCCGACTTCTACTCCAGGGACTGCCCCTAACAGTTTTGCGGTGTTTAGCCATTTTCGCCGCTCTTTCAAGCGCATTGCTGCCTTCAAAAGAACCATTCTTGCCGAACCTCCCTTGCCCTTTGCCTGTGCTTCATTTTCTTTCAGGAGTTTTTTGAATACCTCCTCAAACAGATCCAGAGCCTCCTTTACTTTATTCTGATGAAAGACTGTTTGAACGTTATCGGAAGGAACAATAGCAAGACCATTAGATTTTTGTTCCCTGTCAGCTCTTCTTGTCATCACCAATGGCCTTTGATCCATGGTAGACTTCTTAGCCAAAACCTTGGATTTGGGATCACGATTAAGCATTCCGCATCGCCGTGGATAATCGAAAAAAACAGGAACCCCTTCCCTGATCTTTGGTGCCGGATAGTTCCCAACAAGTTGGCACGATTTTGACAAAGATCTAGAAGTGTCCAAATCATTATTCGGTTTACCCTGAGCACGTTTCTCTGATATATGGAGCAATTGAGGCTCGTACTGGGCTTTTCTCAACACTTTTTCACCATGTTCAGGAGTTTGAACAGTTCCATCTCGCCGCAACGGCTTTGTAGGCTCAAAATTTACATTCCTTGACATTGCAGCGGTTCTTCTAGAGGCAGGGGAACCACAATTTCTGGGGGAGTCACGAATGGGATCAACCTTCGGGCCCTTAAAGTTTGGAGGGAAACCGCCGATAAACCGACATCCGCCATGGTCGGATGTTCTTCTTCTCACAAGCGGCTTAGAACAGTTTTTATCAGTTAGCAAATTCATTGTTGCAGTTCAACTCCAAGAATCCAAAAGCACAAACGGACACCTGTAGACGCACGCATACATACATAAATACATACCTACATATGAGTAATACACACAGATAATGAAAGAACCAGTGGAAATCAGAGCATTAAAGAAAGAACATACGTACCAAGTTGGGTTCCTTGAAGTGGGTCTTCCTTGCAGCCTTGGAGAGACGAGCAACGGAAAACGGACGGCGACCGCCAGTGACGTATAGGGTTTGCAGTGAGAGTGACAGAGGTGTTGGACTTATAACCCAATGGCCCACTTATTAATTTAATATCAATATGCGTACACGTCCCATCCTTATAATGGTTGGACACCAGCTTGCAATTTTGACTCTGGGGCCTCCAATTTGAACAGCAACCCAAAAGCAACTGAATAGAATATATATATATATATATATATACATAGTGGCTTACGCAAAAGATTTCAGTAAAGGAAGCGCAATTGGAGGAAAGTAGGCGGGTCACCCTGCTTAAATAATATTATATATATATATATCTATATAATAAGAGAGGATGATTTTTGAAATCTATAGACAAATGTGAGGGAGACATTTTCTATGGTTGAGATTAATTTTCAAGAAGTTCAATGGTTCAGATCAGTTTAGAGGATATAATTTTCCTCCCCAAAACCATCACATCCCCTGCTCACACACGCACACAGAGTCACTCACTGTCCAACCCTCTCTTCTCTCTTTCCTTCTCACACTTCATCTCTGCCCAGCCGCTCTCTTTCCCGTTCTATCTCTCTTTCAGTCACCCACCCACCCACGCCATCGCCTCCCCCTCCCCTGTTGATGGCCACGGCTATAGCAATCAGCGGTGACTATTATGTATTGTTTCATGTTTAATTTTTAATTTAATTTGTTTAGATTGTTTAGAACACTTATTGATTTGTTTTATTATATAGATTTAGTAATTTTTTTATTTTTATTATAAAACGTTAACAAATATATAACAACTTTAATTTTTATTTTTTGTTTAGTGTTTATAATTTTTTTTACTTGCTCTTATATTTTGATTTACAATATTAATAAATAAATATTATAAATCTTATATAAACAAAATTATTACAACATAATGCATATAAATTATAACTATATTTTAATCTTAATATTATTTACACCGTGCCTTTAGACACAGGTATATTAAGATTAAAATACCCGTGTCTAAAGACACGGTGTAAATAATATTAAGATTAAAATATAATTATAATTTATACGTATTATGCACAGCTATTATAATTTACAATCTTCAGATACGTGATATAAGCGAGTTTAGGCTTTCAATTTAGTATGTGTTCGAGTTTAGTGCTTGATTATTTCACATTCAAATTTAATATTTAACTTTTTTTAATTACACCGTGCCTTCAGGCACGGGTTATCTCTAGTATATATATAAGGTGATTGATTGAGCAAATTGAAAGGCTGCCAATGCGCTGCTCAATTGGCTAGGAAAGGCTGCCGCTGCGATCAATTGAAGAGGAGAAGACCGCCGCTACTTGGTGGTTTTGAGGAAGAAATTTGGGAGTTATTTGATGAAGTATTTATCTAAATGAATGTGTTTGTGTAATTTTTGATATTTGTATTCTTAATTATATTAGAAAAAATAAATTATAAATTTAGATTTTTGATTTTTGTGTAAAGTAAAAATCAAACTCATAACTCATTGAATTGACTTTAGTATAATGTGCATTTAATCGTTCGACCTGTATTCTAGAGTTAAGTATTTATCTCTTTTTATTGTTATTATTGTGGGTTCCATCTATTATTACATAGATAATAAAAATATGGTTGTTAAAGAATTTATTTTGAAAGTGTGTATAGATTATCTCTAAATTTAAGAAAAAAAATTTAGAGAAGAAAAATATTTTCTACTATTATTTGATGATAGTGGAATTGTTGGTTGGCCCCATTAATTTTTCTTTCACATAGAATGGTTTTATGAAGTTAAATAATTTTGATATTATTGTGTAATTATTTTATTTATTTTAATATTTCATTACTTATAGTGATTGTCTTAGATTTTTATTTTAATCACATAATAAAAAATATATATTTGTGTTAATATCTATATAATAAGGGAGGATGGTTTTTGAAATTGGGAGACAAATGTGAGGGAGACATTTTTTGGATGGTTGAGATCAATGAATGGTTGAAATGAATGGCTAAGATCAATTCTTTTTCCCCCCAAAACCATCCCATCTTCTCTCACCTCACACACACTCTGCCCAACCCACTAACACACGCACACACGCTCAACCTGCTAACACACTCACTCACTGCCTCTCTCTCTCTCTCTCTCACAGTCACCCACCCACGCCATCGTCGCCGCCCCCTATCGCTCCCCACTGGCAGTCGCTCAATCGCCGTCACCCACCATCGCTCCACCGCTCAGCCCCATCTGGGTTTGTTGTGAAGCTTAACGAAAAACAGAGGAGGAAGCCGAGTAGGCCGTCGGTAATGGCGAAGGCAAAGCGGCAGCAAGCAAGAGAAGAACGGCGGCGAGAACGAGTGAGTGATGGAGAAGAAGAAGACCTGGAGCGATGGTCGTTGAAAGGGGCGGACGGTAGTGACGAGGAAGGCAGTGATTCAAACGGCGGCGGTGGCTGGACGTGGTCGACGATGGAAGTAGCGATGGTGGCCGTTTGCGGCTGAAACGGAGACGAGAGGCGGCTGCATCAGCTACCGGTGGTGGCCAGCCGCAGCCAGAGCCACCGCCACTGCTATAGCCAGGTATTTCTCCCACCCTTCTCTCTCTCTCTCTCACTGCATTTTGTTGTGTATTTTTTGTTATTGGATTTGTTGTTTCTTTTGCTGTTTCTGGTTGTTGCGAACATAAATTTGTAATGTTGTGATTTGATGATCTTTGCTGTCGTTTGTTGTTGTCAACTGATTTTCTGTTTATGGTCGTGTATTTTCTTTATGGTTGTTGATTTGTAATGCTGTGATTTTTGCTATGAACAGAATTGTTGTTGTCAATTGATTTTCTGTGTATTCATAAGGCTGTGTATATATATGTATATGTGTATGTTGTGTGTGTGTGTGTTTATATTTATATAACTGCGCGTGTGTGTGTGCATAATTATACAGATGTATGTGTGTGTTTATGTCTATATAGTGTGTTCTGTGTGTATATATTTATATATATATGGCTCCAATGTGAATATAGGTGTGTATATACATGTATATGTGGCTGTGCGAAAATAATGGCGAGAGAAAGTGGTTGTGCGAAAAAAACAATTCATGAAACACACATATATAAACAATTCATGTACTAATTAAGGCTGAATTCATGTGTGTGTATAAATGTACAAATGCCTCAATTAGCCTTAAACAATTCATGAAACACACACATATATAAACAATTCATGTGTGTGTATGTTTATATTTCTGTGTATATATTTTTGGAACATTAATTAGTTAAAGTACTTGATCAAACATATGTGTGTGTATATCTCTGAACAATAGCTCGCATTAATCAAACAAGTACCTCTTCTAAGCTTTAGTCTTTTCTTTATGGAATGTAATGAGGGTTTTCTCCATTTTAAAATTAAAGGCCATAAATTGATAATTAATTGCAGGAAAAAGTCAAGAGTTACATTGTCATTCCTCAGGTGAGAAAAGGGTGTGCAGTTTCTTATTGCAATTTTCTAATGTTTATACTGCACGTCTGATTCTTACTGTAATTAATTCAGTTATTAATGCAAATACGTTTACAGGATGGCTAAATCATTCTTGGTTCTTCTGGCACAAGCACTGCATATAATATTGAACCTCTTCCAGGGCTTGAAGCAATATTAGAAAAGCTATTAAAGGAAGCATGGTATGACTTCATTTTGTATTTGTGCCGCAAATTTGTTTGAGAAATTTTATGGGTGTTGAACTGAATATTGAAATTTACTCATAGCATTTTTTTTTTTTTTAGTTTAGAACCTTTAGTGTTTAACTGGAATTTCTGTAATAAACCTGTTTATCTTCATATTTTTGTTCATATGTGTCTTTTCCTCCAATTAATGTTTTCGTAGTTAGGTCTATCTTAAAGGTAATGTTAAATGTGTTCTATTTCTCTTAAATTCATGTTAACATTATTTTCCAGTTGTTTTACTTATGTTATTTTTCTATATGATGTAAATGAGTGTTTTCTCCATATTAAAGGTAAGGGCCTTAAATTGAAAACTAATTTCTGGGTTTTCTCAAGTGCTTTCTGATAGGTCAATAGTCTAATCTGGGTTGCTTATGGCGTAATTATTTTAAATGCCTATTCTTAGTGTGCTACTATACTTATATTATACCATTTGCCTTTCTCTTAAGAGATACAACTTTGTTTTCTAGATTTTTAATTTTTCATCTTTCTTTGGTTTGTCCTTTTTAAGTCTTGGGTAGGGGCAATTTCAACTTCTTAAAGCAGCTCACCACACATTGTTGAAGGTCGAGGCTGAGGGTTTCCAGTGTCTTGACTGTTTATAGCAATAGTCCTGGCCTTACTGCACAACAAATGTCAGTCCGGGTGTTTGTGTTCGTCCTTTCTACATTGAATTGAACAAATTTGGAGCACAAAATTGTGTTTTAGGAATTGGGTTTTTGACTATGATTTGATTAAGCAAGCAATCCTACTGACAACTAGAATTTAAGTTAGAAGTCTGTGCACATGTGCCTTTGTGTGTGTGTAAACTCCATTTTGTGTAACTCTTTTTTTTTGTGTATATTTATGAATATGCTGTGTAAATTCCATTTCCTCTGACCCCGAACCGGGGTTTCCCTGTTGATGTTAGTAACATTAATTGGTGTGCAATATTTTTTATATTTTATTTGTTTATAATTTTAGAATATAGGCTGGTATATATTGTTTGATATTTAATTTTCAATTTAATTTGTTTAGATTGTAGAGCACTTTATGTTTTATTATATAGATTTAGTAATTTTTTCTTTTTATTATAAAACGTTAATAAGTATACAGTAACTTTAATTTTTGTTTTTTGTTCAGTGTTTACAATTTTTTTTTTTACTTGCTCTAATGTTTTGATTTGTAATATTGATGAACATTATAAATTTTATATGTTTGTTTTTTATTTGAATTTTGTAGAGTATTTAATACAAGTAAAATTGTTATAAATTCTTTATAAATTTAAACATATAATACATATAAATTATAATTATATTTTAATTTTAATATTATTTATACCGTGCCTTCAGGCACAGGTATATGCTAGTATCAAATATTTCAGACCGGTTGTTACTCGGGTCGAAAAGGGAGGGTGTTTGAGTATGAGGCAGTTTTCTTTGGATTTTTTTTTGGAAAAATCAGAGTACTAAATAAAGACTGAAAAATAAAAATTCCAAAAACTAAGACTGTATTCTCTTTACTTTTTAATTTTTAGTTTTGAGTTTTGAATTCATTTTCAATTTTCTATTTTGGTAATCTGTTTTTAAAAAATTGAAAAAGCGTTCTCTTTGTCATTTTGAAAAACTATTTCTCAAAACAGAAAATTAGAAAACGCGTTCTCTTTGAAATTTTGAAAATATTTTTTTAATAATATTTTATATAAAAAAATTAATTATTTAGTAAATTAGAAATATTTAATATTAATATATTATTAAAAAATATATATATATTTTAAAGTTAATGAATTTTGTAATATTTCTTCCCATTACAATAGTAAAATATGAATAAATACATAAATAAATGTGTTTTGAATTTAGAGTTTGTTTTGAATAAAAACACTCAAAACAACTTTTTGTTATTTTGAGTTTTCTTTATAATTTTTTTTATTTTTAAAAATACATTTTTAAAAACAAGAAAGAGAACGTATTTTCATTATTTTAGAAAATTAAAAATTAAAAATGACTTAAAAACAATAAAGAGAACGTAACCTAATATTTGGCCCAACTTCGAGGCCCGTGTCTCTTGCATAACTCTGTCAACAATAAAGGATGTTATTGTCATTTTAAGAATATAGGGGTATTAGTTCTAATTAAGCTAAACTTCAAGGCAGCTAGTGTAATTTGCTCAATTATGTTTTAGATAAGCACTTGGTTGATGCCAAGCATAGATCTGGAAAGAACAGAAAGATTTCGGACCAGAAATAATCATTTTTTGTGGTGTTTGTTAAAATAATTAAAATAAAATTACATTAAAATAAAGTTAAAATATTTTTTAAATCAAGATATAGAATAATCAAAATAAAGTTGAGAAGTATTTTTAAATTTTTATTAAATTTTTTAAAATGCATTGGAAGATATGTGTATCTTTTTTTTTTCATCTATAAAATCTAAATAAGTTTAATAAATATATTAAAAATGATAAAAATTTAAAATATTTATCCATTTTTAAGGGTTGCCAGATAATTGTTATAACATGACTAAAAAAGATATCATATCCGTGAATGGAATGAAATGTTTTAGGAAAATTCTATTCACAGCTATAGAATTGTTCTCCAAAGTCGCTCCCCACCAAAATTCTCCATTATTTTTTAAAAATTCTATTTTACTCTTAACAACCCCACACCCATTTCTCTCACTCTCTCACACCCATCTCCCTGAATATACACACATATATACACGAATATACATATATATACACACACAAACATATCTCTCTCACACCTATCTTCTTGAATATACACACACATATATATATATATATAAATATACACATATATACACACACAAACACAACTCTATATATATACATACACTCACACACACACACACACACACAGACCGCAGCCATGGCAGTTGCCGCAGACCATGGCCGCGGCCATCCTTCGCGGCTGACGACGGCCGCGATGTCGCCATTATCGCTGGGAAACCCCCGAGGGGGGTCAGAAGCCATGAAAGCTGCCCCCGAATCCCAGATATACAAACATACACATATGTATACAAACATACACACGATATACATATATATACACACACACACACATATATATATATATACACACACACGCATGGTCGCGGCCTGGCAGCCGCGGCCATGAAACACTTCCACGACCTCTGGGGGTCAGGGAATGCTGGGTTCCTCGAAAGCCAGCTTTCGTGATCCCATAATTTTTTTTTAAATTAATTTTTTATTATAATAAAATAAAATAAAAAAATAAAAATATATAAATAAATAAATTCTTTTTAAAAAGATACATATATCTTATTAGTTGAATTTATTTAATAAATGAATTAGTTAATTCTTTTAAAAAGATACATCCATCTTTAAATTTAAATTAGTTAATTCTTTTTAAAAATAAATTATTTGAATTTATTTAATAAATTATTTTTAAAAAGATACATATATCTTTAAATAAATTTAATTAATTTTTAAAGATATATATATCTTATTAAATTAGTTGATTGAATAACTAATTTTAAGTATATGTATCTTTAAGTAATTTAATAAGATAAATTAACTAATTTTAAATTTTTTAACTAATTAACTAATTTTAATTTTAAATTTTAAATTATCGTGAGTTAAAATTTAAAATTTATCTTATTCAAATTTAAAATTTAAAATTAAAATTAGTTAATTAGTTAAAATTTTTAAAATTAGTTAATTTATCTTATTAAATTACTTAAAGATACATATACTTAAAATTAGTTATTCAAGCAACTAATTTAATAAGATATATATCTTTAAAAATTAGTTGAATTTATTTAAAGATATATGTATCTTTTTAAAAATAATTTATTAAATAAATTCAACTAATTTATTTTTAAAAAGAATTAACTACTTTAATTTATTTAAAGATAGATGTATCTGTTTAAAAGAATTAACTAATTTATTTATTAAATAAATTCAACTAATAAGATATATGTATCTTTTTAAAAATAATTTATTTATTTATATTTTTATTTATTTATTTATTTTATTATAATAAAAAATTTAATTAAAAAAAAAAAAACTTCCCAAAAGCCAACTTTCGGGAAACACTAGGTTCCTCGAAAGCTGGCTTTTGGGGAACACTTTGATAATCAAAAAAATTTTTAAATTAGTTATTTTATTTTATTAAATTACTTAAAAATACATATACTTAAAATTAGTTATTCAATCAACTAATTTAATAAGATAAATATCTTTAAAATTAATTAAATTTATTTAAAGATATATGTGTCTTTTTAAAAATAATTTATTAAATAAATTCAAATAATTTATTTTTTAAAAAAATTAACTAATTTAAATTTAAAGATGGATGTATCTCTTTAAAAGAATTAACTAATTCATTTATTAAATAAATTCAACTAATAAGATATATGTATCTTTTTAAAAAGAATTTATTTATTTATATTTATTTATTTTTTTATTTTATTATAATAAAAAATTAATTAAAATAAAAAAAATTTATGGGATCCCCGAAAGCCACCTTTCGGGGAACCCAGCGTTTCCCGACCGCTGGGGGTCGTCGGGGAAATGTTTCATGGCCGCAATTGCCATGGTCGCAGCCATGCGCGTGTGTGTGTGTATATATATATATAGGTGTGTGCGTATACATATATCATGTGTGCGTGTGTGTTTGTATATCTGGGCTTTGGGGGCGGTCTTCATGGCCTCTGACCCCTCTTGGGGGTTTCCCAGCGATAATGGCGACATCGCGGCTGTCGTCAGCCGCGAAGGATGGCTGCGACAACTCCCATGGTTGCGGTCTGTGTGTGTATATATATGTGTGTGTGAGTGTATGCATATATATATATATATAAAGAGAGATGTGTATATATGTGTATATTTGTGTATATATGTGTGTGTATATTCAGGGAGATAGGTGTGAGAGAGATATGTTTGTGTGTGTATATATATGTATATTCGTGTATATATGTGTGTGTATATTCAGGAAGATGGGTGTGAGAGAGTGAGAGAGAAATGGGTGTGGGGTTGTTGAGGGTAAAATAGGATTTTTTAAAAATGATGGAGAATTTTGGCGGGGAGCGACTGTGGAGAGCAATTCTATGGCTGTGAATAGAATTTCCCAATGTTTTATCTATATTTTTAAAGACAATTTACACCCTTTAAAAAAGATTATAGTATTCCAAATGTGTGCTTAAAAAGGGTAAGGATAAGAAAAATAATTATATATTTTTCTCTTCTCAATCACATTAAAAACTTCAATCCATAAGGAACTTGAAGGAATAGTATTTATCTTTACAGATAACCCAAAAGACACTTTTGAAAACTTAATAAACTTGGGGCATCATACTACTTCTTACGATAAAGAAATAAATAATATGCCCTCTTATTATTTATTTTCTAGAAAAAGGACAATTGAAATCAGCTCATGCATTATTAATTATAAATATTTTAATTTTCCTATTTATAGAATGATACACGAACATTAAACACTAACATTAATGTAACTAGTATATATGTACGTATCTTCATATATATTTTTATATTTACCTTTAGAATGATGATATTTGCCAACCCAATGAGCAAAATTTTTTTAATTTTTATTTTTGTCGCTCGAACACAACAATAAATTTATTAATTAAAAACGTAGTCGTCGAGCCATTTACACTCTATAAGAAAGAAAATGACTGGAGGATGCATGATAATTTCTGCGCAAATACTCTGATACTTAAGTTATACAATAAAAAGTTAAAGGTCATATTGAAATTAATATCAAAGATATTCTCCCTTTAAAATGATGGTTTGTCTATTTATAAGGGATCTATGATCTTTCTCAAATCCCCTAATATTATGATTATTTCAGATAATATTTATTCTAATATTCTAAGATCTATTAGGATTAAGATAACGTTTATCCTAACATTTTAGGATCTACTAAAATTAGAATTCTTATAAATAATGTCTATACTAACATTTCGAGATTCACTAGAATTAGAATTCTTACAAGTAATGCTTAACTTAATATTTTGTTAGATACTAGAATTAAGATTCTTATGCATAATATTTATCCTTTTTGTAGAACTTTTGGAGGGATTTTTGAATATTAGATTTATCATATTTATGCTTTATTCAAGACCTCCCCAATCAAGAAAGGCCAAAAAATTATTTTGACATCATTAACACTTTTCTCCATGCATCTAAAATGGCTTTATCGTATACAATTAATCAAGTCACTAAAAAGTTGTTAATCCGAGAACTCAAATACAAGACTGAGGTCTTATGCTAATTCAACTCTTAAGTCACTTAATTATTATCCTTTAAATATTTTTATTCTTTTTTTATATATTAATGTTACCAATAGTGCAAGACACATAATTTCTTTCTTTTCGCCACTCCCATTACCATTAAATTAGGAGAATATGGTAAAAGTTACGTATCTATGATTCTCTGTTGTTAAGTTTATATTCAACTTCACCCTTATATTATTCACTTGATTCTCCAATTTCATGTTTGTTTCTTAATGCAGAACAAACAGAGGCAACAGAAACCTGCTTCCATGTTGTCCTTGCTTGGCTACCCATTTGGACCAACTCTGTCACCCTCTTATTTATTGGCGACTAGCTTCAATCTAAACCATTTTCTAATGACCATAAAAGTTATATACGTAGTATCTTTCTCTCGTCTTACCATTGTATTGTATTTGTGGTGACGGGATTTTTATCCGGGGATAAGAAAGAGGTTAACGATGGCAAACTTGGTATATTAGAACCTTTGACTGGCATTTGGAAGACGATGATAGGTGTGATTGTTTGATTTGAGGATTCCGACGGTGTTTTATGCATTTGTTAGGGTTTCTTTGTTGGTGCTGGAAGGAAGCTGAGTGTTGGGCTTGACTCTGCTGGACCGTGGGTGAGTTTTACGTTTCTATGGGTTTTGGATTTTAGATAAGTCTTGAAATTTGATTTTCTGTTGTTATTAGTTTAAATTTTACCAATGTTATGGATATTTTTCGGATCACTTTTCTTATGGACTGGATTCGACGTAGTAGGCTGGCCTAATCTCTTGAACCCAACGAGGTCTAGGGCCGAGGTCGTCAGAGCAAGGTCACATATCATCGAAATTCGAGCTCAGACCGCAGAACTAAGCGAGCTCCCAGCGATGTTGTCAACTCACTGGCCAAACCATTCAGTTCGCATAACAAAAAGGTCGCGGAATAATCTGAGGCGATACCCACCTATCTTATTTGAGGCGAACCAGACCCTTGATAATACAGGATCTATTCTCGATTTTATGAAATTGATAATGACATTTTGTCTTCATAATATTATCTTCTTATTTTAGATTTTATGAAAATTGTAAACACCTCACACTATACATAAGGTTCAAAAAATCATTGTAAAGGAATGGACAAGAATGATATACTATTACCGTGTCAGAATAACTAAAAAAATAATCATAGACTAAATATCATTATGGCCGAACCAATTAAAAATTTTTCTGTGTGCGACTTATTATTTGTTTCTTCTCTTTACATTGGTGCTATTTTTTTATTGCAAAACTACAAATTATGGTCAACCAATTCCGGACGTGGATAACCAACTTATTATGTATTTAGGCACATCTCCTCGTCTTAGAGAAATCTTGATATATCTGTCATGTTGAAGAGTTTTAGGATCTCTAAATAAATAAATAACATGTGTTGCAAAGGCTGTGTTTGTATTAATATTTTTTGACATGTCTTGGGGTTCAACTTCTCTTTAAAGGTTTACGTGGCCCTTTCAATTGACATTTTATTTATCTTAGATCATTTTCACATCATGCTTCATCTTTTGAAGATAAATTAAAAACAATATATATGAATTAGAAAAAATAAAATAAGAAGCAACCCTATAAGATATTCATCAAATTAGAACTCCAATAACATCATTCCACCCATGAGATTTGGCTGCGAAATACTAGAACACAAATCATAAGAGATTCTTCCCCCACCCCAACCCCAACCCCAACCCTGGCATAGCTGTACTGCTGCAAATACCGTGACTAGGATCAGAACCTCCCAAGTTTGGGTTGCCCAGGTATCCTATTCAACTGGAACATGAAAACCAATTTACCATATGGCCCTCTTCGCTGGCTACAATTAGTCACAGCGTACAAACCATCATACACATAAGCATAATTCCTCCCACTTCTTGTTCCCAGAATGCTAGGTCTCTTCAAAGTCTCGCGACCGCGAATCACCCTCACCGGCGTTCCTTCATCCATGCTGTTCTTCAATGCGAGGTTGCCTCGTTTAAGCTTTTGATCTTCAGGCTTCTTATCTGCCACCGAAGGGTTCCCTCCTTGACCACAATACATCAAAACATCGGCAGATTTTGCATCATTTGCATACCTGCCACTGGCAACAATGCTGGTGGCAACAACTTTCCCATCTTTCTTCGTGTAGTCTATGCCACCCTGAAACTGACGATGAAGCCCAATGACAACAAGCTCGACCCTGAATCGAAACCTATCCCCGACTTCTACTCCCGGGACTGCCCCGAACAGTTTTGCGGTGTTTACCCATTTTCGCCGCTCTTTCAAGCGCATTGCTGCCTTCAAAAGAACCATTCTTGCCGAACCTCCCTTCCCCTTTGCCTGTTCTTCATTTTCTTCCAGGAGTTTTTTGAATACTTCCTCAAACAGATCCAAAGCCTGCTTTACTTTATTCTGATGCAAGACTGTTTGAACGTTATCAGAAGGAACAATAGCAAGACCATTAGATTCTTGTTCCCTGTCAGCTCTTCTTTTCATCACCAATGGCCTTTGATCCATGGTAGACTTCTTAGCCAAAACCTTGGATTTGGGATCACGATTAAGCATTCCGCATCGCCGTGGATAATCGCAAAAAACAGGAACCGCTTCCCTGAAATTTGGTGCCGGATAGTTCCCAACAAGTTGGCACGATTGCGACAAAGATCTAGAAGTGTCCAAATCATTATTCGGTTTACCCTGAGCACGTTTCTCTGATATATGGATCAATTGAGGCTCGTACTGGGCTTTTCTCAACACCTTTTCACCATGTTCAGGAGTTTGAACAGTTCCATCTCGCCGCAACGGCTTTGTAGGCTCAGAATTTACATCCCTTGACATTGCAGCGGTTCTTCTAGAGGCAGGGGAACCACAATTTCTGGGGAAGTCACGAATGGCATCAACCTTCGGGCCCTTACAGTTTGGTGGGAAACCGCCGATAAACCGACATCCGCCATGGTCGGATGTTCTTCTTCTCACAAGCGGCTTAGAACAGTTTCTATCAGTTAGCAAATTCATTGTTGCAGTTCAACTCCAAGAATCCAAAAGCACCAACAGACACCTGTAGACGCATATATATATATATATATATATAGGCACACACATAATGAAACCCAAACGACACAGAAGCAGAGACTAAATGCAGGTTGCCATTAAAAGATGACACTAAGCCGGAGACAAGTCCCATGAAAGAACCAATGAAAATCAGAACATTAAAGAGAAGAAGATACTTACAAAGTTGTGTTCCTTGAAGTGGGTCTTCCTTGCAGCCTTGGAGAGATGAGCAACGGAAAACGGACGGCGACCGCCAGTGACGTATAGGGTTTGCAGAGAGAGTGGCAGAGGAGCGGTTGTGAGTGGGGCCGAAAGAGAAGGGAGTTTGAATATGAGGCGGTTTCCTTTGCTTATATTTCTCTTCGGATTTCTTTTTCTTTTTCTTTTTTTTTAGAAAAACTCAGAGGACCAAATAAATATTAAAAAATAAAAATTTCAAAAATTAATATTTTTATTATTCTCGCTGAACTCAATAATGAATTTATTAATTAAAAACATAGTCGTTGAGTCACTTGAACTCTACAAGAAAAAAAATAATCAGAGAACGTAAGGTATTATCAGCATAAATAGTCTAATATTTAAATTAGACTATAAATAGTTGAATATTGTATTAAAACTAATATAAAAAATGTACTTTTTTTCAAATGTGGATTCATCTATTTATAGAGAAATATTGACCTTTTTCAAATCCCTTAGTATTTGAATTATTTTAGATAATGTTTATTCTAATATTTTAAAATCTATTAGAATTAGAATATCGTTTATCCTAATATTTTGGGATCCATTAAAATTAAAATTTTTATGTATGATATATATTGTGGTGCCCCTAGTCCCACATCTGGAGTGTCACCATAACTGATTATTACAACCATAACTATTGACCGAATTTGATGGTCGACTATACCCAACAAGTTTGGGCGTCTTAGGTGGGATCCAAGTTTCGTCGTCTTCACTTGCTGAAACTCAAACCCCAGAAAAATCGGTAGCGGAAGCCGGAAGGCACTCGAATCTCAATTGGGTTACACATTTGAACTCTCAGAGCTATTACAGAGAAATGATGAGATCATGCGAACAAATTTACATAAAATTTATTATTTTTTAGCAAATAGTCCAATTTTCAATTTCACAACAAAATTCATTTATTCCACACACATATAATACAAAGTAAGATAATTCACTCATAAAACTCATAAACATCAAAGTTCTCTCATAACTAATCAATTGCATCCGTTGACAACTTTTTCTCCATTGCTATTTTTCTTTTATTAGAACTCGAGTTATTTATATGGTTAGTGATAAGTGATGAGTTCTAAGACTCAATAAAGACAAATATGTAAAATATGAAATTATAGCTCATGACAATTATAGAAAAATATGAAATGAATCATATATGCAAACATGTCCATCTCATATATTCTGAATTCTTGGTGATCTCATATAATTTTTTCTAAGACCCTAACACGAGTTATGTTCGATTAAAAATTCATACCTTCATGCATAGGCACTCTCTTGTCGTCATATATAAATTATGATAGTATAATTTATACAGTACAATATTAGTTTCTAATGCCTTAATAGTCCCCTTTCATATAAATGTCTCAAAAGCGTCAAAATCACTAATCTCACGACTCAATATTCCACTATCAAAATTAAACATAATAAGATAAAAAAAATATTATTAAAATTAATTTCAATATAATCTAATAATTTAATTTCAGATGTTTTGCACTTACTGCTTAATCTAATTCAATTTTGTTGTGTCATAGGTGAAAGCCCATTGAAGGGTCAAGTAAGTCCAAAAGCCCAAAATGTCTTTTTGGGCTAAAAGGCATAAATTTCCCATATTCGGGGGGTCCCATACAAAGCACGCAAACACGATAAGTCTGACGTTTAAAAATCCTTTTGAATATTCTAAGAAGAGAATAGATAATTATCCATCACGAATTCTAAATTCTAAAATGGTTATGAAATATTTGGATAAGCATTATCTTAAGAAATTCTATCCCTAGAAATGATAAGATAAATATCATCTATCAAAATAACCGTTATCTGTAATTCTGTTACATTTTAAATAATTCTATATTTCTCTATAAATAGCCAGTTATGCATCCCTCAAAAAGGGGGACGTCTTTAATACTATTTCAGTATCGTTTTTTTCATTATATTCAAGATCTAATTGAAGCGTCGGAGTGTTTGCGCGAGAACCTCCTCGTGCCCTCTGACTGTTTTCTTATTTTTGCAGGCTCAGGCGGCTTGAAGACGACGTTTTCATTTTACAAATTTATTACTGTATCCATATCATAACAATTGACGTCGTCTGTGGGAAACGTCCAAAAAGCCTATTAAGACTACAACGGCTTTCACACAATCTCAAGCCGCATGAAGTCAAATCAAATCAATTGGGAAAGAAGGCATTACACGTATGTGATAATCACATCAATGGTATGTTCCTTCAATTAATATTTTTACATCTCTCACTGTATCGTTTTTCAATTATTATTTTATTTAAAAACAAAAATAATTGAAAAAAAATGGAGAGAAATCTCTCTCTATATATATGAAGAAGCTTTGCGTGGAGGCTTGGCAGAAAAAGAAAATTAAAAAAAAAATATCAAGAGACATTATATGTATCAGCCATTAATTTATATGTACAATCATCAATTTGTATATATTTGGCTTTTGGTGTAAGCAGAAATAGCAAGCATTGTATAAATGATAAATGATATATATATTATATATAAAGCTTCTCATGGATATTATTATATTTTTCAATTCTTTAATTGCGAACGTCGACGTTATATCGAACTGCGAAAATAAAATATTGTTATTTTTAATTGCGGACGTAGGCGTCACGTCGAACTGCGAAAACAAAATACTCTTGGATTGCGGATGTAGATGTTATGTTAAACCGCGAAAATAAAATATTGTTATTCTTTAATTGCGGACGTAGGCGTCATGTCGAACTGCGAAAACAAAATACTCTTGGATTGTGGATGTAAATGTTATGTCGAACCGCGAAAATAAAATATTGTTATTCTTTAATTGTGGATGTAGGCATCATGTTGAACCGCGAAAACAAAATACTCTCGGATTGCGGATGTAAGCGGTATGTCGAACCGCGAAAACAAAATATTAATATTATTTCGAATTGCAGACGTCGCCCACAATTATTCTAGCAAGCATATACACACGAAACTGGGGAGCCCCAATATTATGGCAAAAAAAAAAAGACCCGTTGCCCTGCACATAGCCCGACAACGAGGGAAAAATAACAAGTCCATTATCCCGTATATAGCCCGATAATAAAGGAAAACAAACATATTGTCTCGCTAGTAGCCTGATAATAAGGTAAGAGCAAAAGACCCATTGTCCTGCGCATAGCTCAGTAATGAGGAAAAAATAAAACCATTGTCCTGCAAGTAGCCCGACAGCCGTGAGGCATATTTAGTGTACTCTTCCCTTTGCCTTGTAGTCAAAAGCAAGAGTGGAGAGCAATTGTTGTGTCATAGGTAAAAGCCCATTAAAGGGTCAAGTAAGTCCAAAAGCCCAAAATATCTTTTTGGGCTAAAAGACATAAATTTCCTATATGCGGGGGGGTCCCATACAAAGCGCGCAAATACAATAAGTCCGACGTTTAAAAATCATTTTGAATATTCCAAGAAGAGGATAGATAATTATGTATCACGAATTCTAAATTTTAAAATGGTTATGAAATATTTAGATAAGTATTATCTTAAGAAATTTTATCCCTAAAAAGGATAAGATAAATATCATCTATCAAGATAACTGTTATCTGTAATTCTGTTACATTTTAAATCATTCTATATTTCTCTATAAATAGCTAGTTATACATCCCTCAAAAGGGGGACGTCTTTAATACTATTTCAGCATCGTTTTTTTTCATTATATTCAAGATCTAATTAAAGCGTTGGAGTGTTTGCGCGGGAACCTCTTCGCGCTCTCTGATTGTTTTCTTATTTTTGCAGACTCAGACAACTTGAAAACGATATTTTCATTTTACAAATTTATTGTTGTATCTATGTCACAACAAATTTTATTCTGCTTCTTTTGCTATTTCTGCCCACTTGGTCTTCTTTTGTTTAGTTAATTATTCTGCGCACTTAGTCCCATTTCCTCTACCCAAAAGCTCTAATGGCAGACACTCGCTCCTCTCGCCGCATGGTTGCGCACGCCTTCAAAATTAATTTTCAACTACCTCATCCACGCTTCAAACTCAAGACCGTTGGTTCCTCTGCGCGCGTGCGACTGTTCCATCTGCAAGTCTTAGTGTTTGTTAAAATCAATAAGATAAAAGAGTATAAGTTAATGTTGAAATACTTTTTAGACCAAAATATAGAATACTCAAGATAAAATTAAAAAATATTTTAAAATTTTTATTAGACTATTTGTTAAATTTTTTAAAATATACTAGAGCACACAATCATCATATTTTTCTTATCTATAAAGATCAAGATATACTTATCTTTAAGAAGGGAGAGATATATATTGAATAATCAAGATAAATGATCATTAATAATTTTTTTAAAAATTATTAAATAAATTTAACAAACATATTAAAAATGATAAAAATCTGAGATGCATCCCATATCTTGATTTTTCACCCCATATCTTGATTAACAAACGCTCCCTTAATATACATGCATTAATTAATTATATATTAATTTTATCTCTTAATTTTTGACACAATTAATTATATACTAATCCTTACTCCCAATTTTCAAAATTATACTTAGAGTCGAGAAATTTCAAAACACCTCTCCCCTCCCCCCCAAAAAAAAAAAAAATCCTTTATGCAACCATGATCATTTTTCTCAATTCTTCCATTTGTTTTTCAAAATTTTAAGATGTTACATATCCTAACATTTTGAAATCTATTAGAATTAAGATTCTTATGAATAATGTTTATCTTAATATTTCGTTATTCACTATAATTAAGATTATTATGAATAATATTTATTCTTTTTATAGAATTCTAAGAGAAATTTTTAAATGTCGGATTTATATTGTCTCTATTTTATTTGAGACATCCCCAATCAAAAGGAAGCCAACAAAATTATTTTGGATTTTTAGACTTTTTTTAATTTTTTTAATAAACTTTTGTTTGTGAGAGACCACTTACCTGTGAGCTTAAGCACGAATAAATTTAAGAACAAGTGTGAATTTAAAAGATTATAGAATTAATTAGCTTTATAATGATAATAAAAATAGATACTAATACCACTTAAAACTTAATTAGTAAAAATTCATAACTATTACTTTTTCACTGTACACTGAAATAAAAATATTTCGCAAATGTGATAATTTAATATATATATATATATATATATAATTTAATGTGATCTTTCATCTCCTGCATATATATATATATATATATATATATGTAAAAAAGGCGCTTTAGGAACCACAAGCGTTAACATGGCTTAAGGATGAATTTGGACATAGTACCCACTGCCCATGTGCTAAGTGATGCTAACAGACCTCTCTGCGACTTGCTATCAAGTGAAGACAAACTAGTGTTCCCTCACCCCACCCATAATGTTCTTCATTGCAAAGATACCTATTCCAGGCTTTTGCATACTAGCAGAGGCAAGGCAAGAGTTTTGCCATCTTTCTTCATGTAATCCATAGCACCTTGGAACTGATGATGAAGCCCAATAAAAATATGTTCTACCTAAATAGAAATCTGTCACCAATTCTATAGCACTTGGAACTGATGATGAAGCAGAGACTAAATGCAGATTGCCATGAAAAGATGACACTAATTAAGGAGACGAGTCCCATGAAAGAACCAATGGAAATCAGAGCATTAAAGAGGAGAAGAAGAAGAAGAAGATGCGTTGCCTATTCCTTTCTTCCAATCTCTCGCGCTGCTGCCTATTTATAGTGAATTGATTCTAGGTTGCCATAATTATAATATAATCCCCACCTCTCATCATTCTGCCCACTTAAGTCTTCTTTTGATAGTCCTCTTTTAGTTAATTATTCTGCTTTTTTGGTTTAATTATTCTTCCCACTTGGACCTTTTTCCTCCACCAACCCTCTAATGGCAGACAACTCACTCCTCTCCCCACATGGCCGCACACTCGCGGCCGCCCCGCGCACAAAAAATTATTCCAGAAAAGCAGCACCGGCATAGCCCGTGCGATTCGAACCTTTAACTTCTCCTTTTCTGCTCACCCACATAACCACCTGACTTGCAAATAGCTTTGTTAATTGATCTGAACCAATTAATTATATACTAATTCGAGTTCCTAATTTCTGAAATTATAATTAAATCTTAAAAACTTCAAAATACTCACAATCACCTTATTCAACCATGATCATTTTTATTAATTTTTCTATTAAAGCTCTCAATCTCATAAAATCATAAATAAATTATTTCAAATATAAAAATTAATTATTATTTTTTTTTCTAAAATACCATAATATTATCATTAGCATAACATTTATCCTAACATTTTGAGATCTACTAAAATTAAGATTCTTATGAATAATTTATCTTAACATTTCATTATTTACTATAATTAAAATGTTTATGAATAATATTTATTCTTTTCATAAAATTCTTGGAAAAAATGTCAAATTTATTATATTTATACTTTATTAGGGACCTCCTCAAAGTTATTTTGGAGTTTTACACCTTTTTAATTTTTTAATGGACTTTTGTTTATGACAAACTTTTCTCGAGAATTTTTTGTCTTTTGTCTTTTTGTATTTTACTTATTTTCTTGAATAAAGAAATAAATTAAATTCTAGTTCACTTGTGTGAAGAAATTGACTTAATTCATTACCTTAATCATTAGGTTAGCTATTTTCTTCCATTATACTCAAGATTTATTCATAAAATTAATGATATTTTTTATTAGACTTTAATGTTAGGATCATTAAATCTTTTATCCATAAATCTAAGAAAACTTTATGGTATACAATTAATCAAGTCACTAAAAGGTCTTATGTAATTCAATTTTTATGTCATTTAACTATCATCATTTAAATGTTTTTATTTTTTTTTATTTATCAATTCACCAATATTGCAAGACGAACATGTTGGGATCCAAATTTGATTTGGTTTCCATCTATTTAACTAGATTTGATATTAAATATAGATTTAATTACCCAAATTCACATTCAAATGTGATTGAATCATATGTAACATAAGTGGTCCAAATTTGAATATGTCACTCTCGACTTAATTAGGACTTGGAACCCTTTAAAATTCAACATATAATATGTTAATACTTGTATGTAGTAGATTCTATAAATATATATTATATCATGCATAAAAAAGATATATTATGTATAAATTATAAATATAATAGTTAATTGGTTTCACATAATCAAATCATAACTTAGGTTCTAGACGAATTTAGATCAAAATCTATCTATCAAGGCTCATTAAATAATTAGATTGACTATTAAATCTAAAATTATAATCGGATCTAAATTTAAATATCTAACTCATTTACAAGTGTACGAGTAATTACTTATTTTAGTATTATTTTTTACTCTTTATAAAGTTGGATACCAACTGTTAACTCCAAAACTACCAGTTATAACGAAACTTTCAAAAAGGGTTAAATTTGATCAATCCATCTATATATACATCATCTTATAATTCTCAGTGCAAAGTCTAAGTACTGATAACAGAAAATTCCTAAATCAAAAGGAAAAAGAAAAGAGGGGCGGGGTGTCTGTTCCCAATAATGTAGCTTGGAGTATGTCATTGACATAGACATAAGAGGGCTTTGGCTTCTCCGAGGCCAATTTGCCCTCCATCTTTGAGTTTGTTCTTAAGCTGGGCATCCATTTAAGGGACACTTTTCTGGGTTTGTAAATAATTGCTTTCAAAGCTGAGCCAACCAAGTTGACCTAAACGGCCAGCTGTTGATGGTGGGTGGACTCCTCTTCATTGGAGCAACAATGGAGGACTGGGGCTCTCCCAATAGTTAGAGGAGCGGAAGAAGAAGCTCCATGTAGGGAAGATGCCGTCAACATCTCGGTGTGGAGATAGCAACAGTAGGTGTGGAAAGTGTCAGGTGTGACATCCAATTGGAAGCCCAAACCAAATAAGGAGTCCACCTCAAGGAGGTTCATCTCCACTGTGCTGATTCCCCCAACCTTGGCGTAGTGTGCATTGTTGTAATACCTAAACATGCAAAACAAAGTGGGAATTTGGAAGCTTTTAGGAGGAAACTAATTTGAACTAACAAATATGAGAAGAAAGAGAATTGGGAATGAATAAAACATATCAACAAATTAATATACTAAGCAAATATACAAAAATATGTATGTGAGTTCACACTAATAAAAGTTTAAAACTTAATTACAGAAAACATAATTATAATCTTTTATTGTTGATGTGTTATGGACCAAGCCTTAATTAATAAACCCGAAAAGAAAAAGACTTAAAAGATAAAAAAATTCATCAAATGAATATGCATCAATTATGAAATCTATTAACATGTCCAAAAGTTGAATATAAAGTGTAAGGGTCAAAAAATTGTCTCCAGCCGAAATGTTTCAAGAGACCATCCTAGCTAAAAGGTCTCTAGGAGAGCTTCGGGAGACTCTGACTCGAGAGGTCTTCGAGAATGTCTTGACAAATTCTTGATTGAAAAGTATGAGAGAGAGTCTTGGTAGATGCCTACAAAATGAGCTTAAGGAGAGCCATGAGTTCTCATGAAAAAATCTCCTACGAGGTATTGTTATTGAAGAAGATACAAATAGATAACTTTGAAAATCTCTTCGATAATCTCGCAAAAGATAAAGATAATCCATAAGTATTTAAATCATAATTGATTTTGGAATACTAACTATGCTTGTCACAGGTCTCCCAACTCAACTTTCATTCCTTAAAAGTAAATTACTTCTATTCATAAAAGAACTCTGATATCTCTTCTAAATATAGAAATTTAACTTAAATATTAAAGTGTTTGTGTGAAAAAATGTCTTGGACTCTCTCATCACTTTATTTATTGCAAAGCTATGAAGATTAGAAGACAATTCCTCAATTACAAATTTTATAATTGTATTTAGGCAACAATAATGATAATATGTAAGGATTATCCTAATTAATTTTTACCATGGCACAAAAGCTAGAATCAAATCATGTTATTTGCATAAACTAACTCAAAACTCCCATGATAATCTGATCTATTATTTTTATAGATATGAAAGCAAAGGGATCGCAAATTTAGATGACATGAATGCAAGCATAGAAAAATATTATGAAGGGACAGAATTACTCCTAGTAATCCAAAAAGGTAACAGGTCTTAATGGTTAGTTTAATGGTATGACACTACTACAAGTTTACACTATGAAAGTAATAAGTATATACTATTGTTTTAAGATTACGATTGTCACTTTTGTAGGCCAATTTATTAAAGACTAGTGAGGGCTAAACCCAAAATCTTGGCGTTACTAAAAAAAAATCCACTAAGGTCACTTCACGTACAAAATTACCCCCGAACAATTGAGTGCACCTAGGATAGGATGGTTAATTGGTTGCAGTTGACAACTTGGCATGGCCAAAGATGGGGGGCAGTTTACCCCTGAACAATTGATGAGTGAGTGAATCTAGGATGGGATAGGATAGGATAAGATGGTTGCAGGGTCGCAGTTGGCAACTTGGCACGGCCAAAGATGGGGGACAGTTTTTCAGGCTGCAATGTCTTGAGATGACTGCTATTATGCAGTTCTAGATATTCGTATTTATTTATTTATTTTTATTATGAATCATCATTTGTACACTTCACAAATTCATCTCTAATTCATCACGAAAGAGGTAAATCGAGAGATATGTCCATGTAATCAGGATTTGAAATTATGTCCACTAACACTTATCAAGGATCACTCCCAGAAAAAATTACTTCTTTCAAAAATCGATCCTATGCTAACAGTGCTTAGTATAACTGCATCTTTACAGTCTCTTCCTTTATCACTTGACTGAGAAGTTAAATCACAAATGTGAAATTTCATTTCTCTATATAAGACAATAATCGAACTCAAAACTAACTGAATTAATATCGATATATTGTTTATCCGATCACTATAACTCTACTCTGGGGTCAGGCTGTAATCTCTTGTGGCATGGGCGAGCACACCACATCTTAGGTTGGCCTGTTTGGTAAATCACAGAGGTTTTCACATGGCCTATCATTTCTCCATCCGTTTCGACTACAAACACAATTTCTTAGCTTGATTTATTATTGTTATGTCAGATATATGTTAATAACTCCTATTTACGGTCAATTTCAAATATTCGAATAACTATAAAGAATTGTGTTAAGTAAACAGTATCAGAAGTAAAATTATTAACATGAATTTTAAACAAATATAGTAAAAATATAATATTATCATCAAGCATGACTCTTAATATTATTTTTTATAAATATTCATTTGTCTTCATAAATTGATTAGAATTGCTGTAGACAAGAGAACAAATGAGCTATGCCACTCTTCCACGACAGACCTTTCTCGACCCAAAGGACACTCACAAATTGAGCTCTGGAAGACATTTTCCATCCAAGAGGTTTTGACTTTGAAATGCTAAAACATTAACTTTATGCAACATGACATTCAATTTGGAACCCTAAACCAAATAGGAAGTCCACCTCAAAGAGGTTCGTCTCTGCTTTTCTGATTTCCCCAACCTTGGCGTGCCATGCATTGTTGCAGAACCTGAACATGCAAAACATAGTGGGAATTTGTTAGCTTTCAGGAGGAAACTAATTTTAACCAACAAGTCTAAGAGCAACTCTAAGAAAGAGTGATATTCGAGATTTAAACTTTATAATTGTCAAAATGGCACTCAAGATTAAAAATTCTCCACTCCAATGGGAATGACAAATGGGATTGCAAAATGAGAACAATCTTTTTGCGGTGGCATTTTTCTAACCTTTGGAAAAAGAAAAATGAGAGATGTCATTTCCAACGATAAAATCCAACGACCATATGATGTGAAATATGGATTTTTAGACTAGGCGAGCGAAAAAGAGTTAGAGAGGCATTAATCGACTAGCGAGCAACGGAGACTAAGAAGGGCAAGCCGATGAGGCCGAGGATGAGGAAGCGACATTGACGAGCAACGGAGCGAGAGAGTCGAGAAAGGCATCAAGTGAGAGTGAGGCGAGTGATCGAGGGGAGAGCCGACGAGGGTGAGGTAGCGACCAGCGAGGGCGAGTCGCGAGCAACGACCGATTAAGGACCGGGGGGGTGAGCCATCAAGGGGAAGGAAAATAAAAAGAGAGAGAGGCGCAGTAAAGGAAGGGGAAGGAGGCAGGGATATATATAATTGATTTTAATTTAAAATAAATATTTTTATTTTAGTTAATTGTTAGAATTTAAATATTTTTATTTCAATTTTTGTAATTTAATTTGAATTTTTTAGTTTGATTTAATAAAAAATATAAAAATAACACTCTTATTTTAACACTTGCTATTAGAACAGATTTATATTTCAGAGATGACATAATACTATTTAAAATTATAAATAAATGATTTAGTACTCCAAAATGATACTCCCATGGAGTTGCTCCAAAAGGGAAGGGAAGAAGATAGACAAGTGATTATCCTGACAAAATTACAAATACAAAGAACATATAAGGATGATTTTGTTTTTTCATGATTTCTCATGTTTCTAATAAAAGAACCAGAAAAAAAAAAGAAAAAAAAGTTGAAATTGTCTGTTTCATCCACTTTCCAGTAACTATTTTTTTGAACAAGAAACTTCAGCTGAAACAAATGAAAAGCACTTGAGAATGTCCCAAGTAAGTTCACGTAGCCCAGGAATCCCTATTCAATCAAAACATAAAAACCAAGTTGCTGTATGGCCCTCTTTGTTGGTTACGACTTTAGTCACGATATACAACCGGTAAACATATGCAAAATTTCTCTGGCTACTTGTCCCTAGAATATTAGAAGTCTGCAAAGTTCGGTGACCACGAATAACCCTTAACTGTGTTCCTTTATCCATGCTGTTCTTCTTTGCAGAGTTACGGCGTCCAAGTTTTTGTTCTTCTGGCTTCTTTCTACAACCATTAATTGGATTTCCACCTTGACCTGAATATATGAGAACATCAGCAGATTCTGCATCTTTTGCATATACGTACCTACCAGACCAGAGGCAAGAATACTTGTGGCAAGAATCTTCCCATCTTTCTTCATGTAAACTATATATACCATGCACCTTGAAACTGACGAAGAAGTCCATTAACATGTTCTACCTAAATCGGAACCTGTCACCAACTTCAACACCAGGGAGCAGTCCTAACAGCTTCTCAGTTTTAATCCATTCTTGTTATCCCAACTTGCTTAATTAGAATGACTTTTTATCAGATAACAAACTCATATTGTTGGCAATTGCGCATATATTTTGTGTTGTGCAGGGTGTGTGTGAATGATGTGCAGGTTGCGTGTGTGTCTCTGCCTGTAAACTAAATTAATAAGTATGAACTATGAATTCTGGAGTGAGCTTTTCATGTTATGTGCCAAAAAAAAAAAGTTGTGTTTTACTGTCTTTTTCTTCATTTTTTTTTCTCTCTATTTGTCTTGCTAACTGCCTTTTTCTTCATTTTTTTTCCTCTCTATTTCTCTTGCTTTTTTTAGCATACTGTAGAACATTTAGGGCCACATAAATAGAAAAGGTTTTGCAATCTTTGAAAACTTGTACGCAAAACGAAAAGATATAGCAAGGGTAATTTACTTAAATATAATAAATATTGTTTTTAAGGAATCAATAAATGTCAAATAAGCAGTAAACGGTTGGGAAAAAAACAAGGCAAAAAAAAATGAATTCTTTTTATAACGATTTATTCATTGTAATAATTTAGTTTGTTCAGAGTAATTCTAATAATTTGGTTCAATTTTATATTTTATATCTAGGTGTTGGCAACAATATTGTACCGATATCAAGATATGCTTATTTCTCCCTCTTCTGCTTGGAATCTTAATCTCAAATTTTCACTCAGTCTTCCTCTTCAATTGTAACCCTAAATAATTTTTGCAATAAGTACTCAATTTTCCTCTACTTTTAAAGTCTGCATTTGAAACTCTAATCTAGGGTGTGAGACCCCAAATTATTGCCCTCTTTTTAAGTTCTTCATAATTTTTTGTTTTTTTACATGAAACTTGAAGGTTCTTTCCAGAAACCCTATTATATGATTTTTGAATTTGATGAGGAAAAGAACCTTGGATCCCAAAATTACGCCAATGCATAGGACAAACAGCCAAAATGCTAAAGGGGACACGTGTTGCTTTACGAAGTAGACATATGACTATTCCTTTGAGGATTAAAAGAACGCGTGGCAGAAGATCATCGCCATAATAAGTAGCGAAGATCGCGGTGAAGAAACCCCGAGATCCTCGGGATCGATTACTTCACCGACGGCTGTGGAGATAGGGTCTATTCCGAAGATCTCGGAGGAGGACGCCACTATAGAATCCTTATCAGGAAAAACTCGAAGATCCCGGGGGGAGATCCTGATCTAGAGGAAGGGATAAAAGGAAGCACACGAGGTAAGTAAAATCTCTTCTTCCTCTGGGTGAAAAAAGATAGTGCGAGAACATAAAGGAGAACTGACTTGATCATCGGAGATCGACCGGGGGAGCAAGTCCCCGTCCCCATTGCAGGTACCCCAAAGGAGGCAGAAAAGGAGCATTCGACCACCTCTTCTCTGATACCATCATCAATTGGCGCCCACCGTGGGGCCGAGGCAACTTTTCTTTTCTGTCTCTCCAGCGCGACAGGTTGGGAGGATTTTTCGATAATCTTTTCTTCGTTGGGAATGGCAACCAGAAGACAGCAATCTCGGGCAGTAGGGGGCAACCCTATCCCAGAACCCAGTCAGCAGAACCCACCTAGAAGTCCGGTGGGAAGGGACCGAAGCCCAGAAGGCCCTCCGCCACCTCCTGATCGGATAGCGCTCCTAGAAGGCCAGGTGCAACGATTAACAGAATTACTCACGAGCTTCTTGGATCGACAGCAACACGTTCAACAGTCTCAGACAGAGGGAAGGCAGGAACCCCCGCGGGAGGAGGAGTCCTCTTTGCTGGAAGCGAACCCGCGGAGGCACGAGCGAGATGATGCCCAAGGTGAAGCAGTGGAATCTTCGGACTTATCGTTCCTGCAGCAGCGACAGGAAGAAAGGCTACGACAGCTCGAGGAGGAGATTGCCGCCCTAAAGCCCAAGGCCGGGGAAGGGCAAGGAGCAATGATGGCTCAGCCTCTTAGCCCGGAGATCATGGCAGCTATACCACCGGAGCGTCTCCGTATTCCGGCCATTAAGCCTTATGCCGGAACATCCGATCCGATGGATCATCTTGACCTCTTCACCTCGCACATGATGGTGCAAGATGCTTCGGATGCAATGTGGTGTAGAGTCTTCTTGGCCACCCTGGAGGGGCACGCACGAGCTTGGTATTCGAATCTAGCTCATCATTCCATCGTGAGTTTTGCACAGCTTCGAGGCAGTTTCTTGGCGCACTTTGCTCCCCTCCGGAGACATCGAAGGTCTACTATGGCCCTGGTAAGTATGAAGCAGAACCAGGGGGAGCCCTTGAAGGACTTCGTTTCGCGCTTCAATATGGAGGCCCTGAGTATAGAGAATTTCGACCACAGTGTGGCTATGGTGGCATTCCAGAATGCCTTGAGGCCTGGTCCTTTCGCACAGTCATTAGCCAAGACGCCCCCAATCACGTTCACGGATATACTGGGCCAGGCTACGAAGTACATAAACGCTGAGGAGGTCATGCAAGCCAAAAGGGCGGAGTATGTGGAGAAAAAAGATAAGAAGAAGCCTCCCGAGGAAAGGAAAGGGGATGACCGAAGAGAGAAACATCGTCCTCGGTGGGAGTCGGGTGGATATACCCCCCTGAATGCCCTGAGGGCGGAAATCCTTGCCACTATTGAAGGTAAAGATTATCTGAAAAAGCCGAGGCCAATGAAGGCTTCATCTGACAAAAGGAACCGGAATAAATATTGCCGCTTCCACCGAGATCATGGCCATGATACCGAGGAATGTCACCAACTAAAAGAGGAGATTCAGGAACTTATCAATCGAGGTTTCTTGAGGAGTTATGTAGCAAAGGAAGGCGATTCACGGAGAAGCAAGAATCAACGATCGCTATCACGGAGCCCACCTAAGAGGGACCGCGCAGATGATCGAGATCAAGCCCAGCGGGAGAGATTACACCGGGGAAGAGAGGATCATCCTCAGCCTCCAGTATTTCATACGCTGGCAGCAGGAGAGGTCCCCGTCACGAATGTGGAAAGGGGTGGCCCTACACGGCTAAAGAGGTCACGTAACGTGGAGCCAATCTCTTTCTCCGATAACGACCTCCCGGGATACCCGAATCGGAATGATCCGTTGGTGATAACAGCCGAACTTGGGAAGTGGGAGCTTCGGAGGATTCTTGTGGATCCAGGGAGCTCTTTGGAAATCTTATATCGACAGGCTTTCCTCGGCATGGGATATAAGATGGCACAGTTGAAACCAGCAAGAGTCCCTTTGGTGGGATTTGATGGGGAGGCCGTATATTTAGAAGGGATCATCCAGCTCCCACTGACGGTAGGGAGAGGCTCTCGAACTTCACGAGTAGTATTAGATATCCTGGTGGCGGATGTACCCTCGGCATACAACATGATTCTTGGCAGGTCTGGCCTTAATGCCCTTCGGGCCATTCCGAGCACATATCATATGATGCTGAAGTTCCCCACTGATAGGGGGACGAGAGAAGTACGAGGAGATTTGCGCTCTGCTCGAGAATGTTATATGGCCTCTATAGGCATAGCAAGGGACAAGGGGGCAGGGTTGCCAAGTGACGTTCCAAGCCCCAAAGTAGACCCCCCGAAGGAGGTCAGCTTCCTGTTAGAAGGACCTGAAGATCCAAAAACAGCAGAGCCGGTGGACGAGTTGGAGGAGATACCTTTAAAGGCAGACCGCCCAGATCGTTGTGTAAAGGTAAGCGTAGAATTAAAAGATCCGCTCAGAAGTCAGATAGTGGAGCTCCTTAGGCGATACGCGGATGTTTTCGCATGGACTGCTCAAGACATGCCAGGAGTGGATCCAGCGGTCATGACACATAGGCTGGGGATCCGGCCAGGTTTCCAGCCGGTCAAGCAGAAGAAGCGTAGTTTTGCCCCGGACAGAGCCCAGGCGATCAAAGAGGAGGTTGCAAAGTTGATCGAAGCTGGATATATTCGGGAGGTGGATTATCCAGATTGGCTAGCAAATGTTGTGTTGGTCCCAAAAGGGGAAGGCAAGTGGAGACTGTGCATCGATTTTACCGACCTTAATAAGGCTTGCCCAAAGGATAGCTACCCACTCCCAAGGATCGACGCCCTAATTGACGGGACGGCCGGTTGTTCACTCATGAGTTTTTTGGACGCTTTCCAGGGATACCACCAGATTCCATTACACCCGGAAGATCAGGAGAAGACTACATTCATCACCAGTCAGGCAACCTACTGCTACACTGTAATGCCCTTCGGGCTAAAAAATGCAGGTGCCACTTATCAACGCTTGGTGAATAAGCTTTTCCAACATCAGCTCGGGAGGAATATGGAAGCATACGTTGACGACATGTTGGTAAAAAGCCTGGAGGCAGGAAGTCACCCGGAGGATCTGGAGGAATGCTTCAAAACCCTTCGTAAGTTCCACGTAAAGCTTAATCCTGTCAAATGTGCATTTGGCATTTCTGCAGGAAAATTCTTAGGCTACATAGTACATCACCGAGGGATTGAAGTGAATCCAACGAAGATCAAAGCTATCATGGATATGCCCGCACCGAGGAGTGTGAAAGAGGTACAGAGCCTCACAGGCAGAATGACCGCCCTAGGCAGATTCCTATCTCGCCTGGCAGAAAAAGGCCTTCCTTTTTACAAGGTCCTATCGAAGGCCAACAACTTCGAATGGAATTCTGAATGCCAAAGAGCTTTCGAAAGGCTGAAGGAGCATCTGGCTACGCCACCAGTTCTTACTAAACCGAAGCCAGGAGAGCCCTTATATATATATTTGGCAATAGCCGAGGAAGCCGTAAGTTCGGTACTGATACGAGAAGAAGACAAGACTCAGAGGCCTGTCTATTATGCAAGCAAACGGCTCACATGAGCCGAGATTCGATATCCCCCCATGGAAAAATTGGCTTTCGCCCTAATAATATCAACCAGGAAACTCCGACCTTACTTTCAAGCTCATACGATTATTGTGCTTACTAATCAGCCTTTGCGACAGGTCCTTAGCAAACCAGAACTTTCGGGGTGAATGTTGAAATGGGCGGTAGAGCTCACTGCCTTCGACATCGAGTATAAGTCGCGGCCAGCTATTAAAGCTCAGTCGTTGGCGGACTTTATCGCTGAAGGAATTGGGACTCCCGAGGGTCCGAAGGAGGATCGGAGGCCATGGATGGTGGCAGTAGATGGAAGCTCAACTTCGGGAGGTGGAGGGTCAGGATTGATGATTAAGAGTCCCGAAGGGCAGATATGGCCTTATGCTTTACACTTCGAATTCCGAGCATCCAACAACGAAGCAGAATACGAAGCCTTGCTGGCGGGATTGAGATTAGCCGAACAACTAGGAGCTCAGTGCGTTGAGGTAAGCTCGGACTCTAACCTGGTGGTACAACAGGTGAACGGAGAGTATGAAGCTCGAGAAGAACACATGGCGAAGTATTTGACCATGGTCAGAGAGTTGATGACCCGTTTTCGCCACGTAAAAGTGGAGTATGTCCCTCGGGCAATGAACACGGAGGCGGACTTGCTGTCTCGAATCGCCTCTTCTTCTTTCCCTATAAGTTCTCGGGGAATTCGGATTGAGTTCCTTCCGCAAAAAAGTATCGAAGAAGTTGATGATCAGTTATGCGTGGAGGACGAGCCCAGCTGGATAGATCCACTGCTGACATATTTGAAAGAAGAAAAACTCCCCGAGGGAGATTCGGAAGCTCGGGAAATCAGGCGTAAAGCCCGAAGCTTCGTATTAATTGAGGGAGAATTATACAGAAGGTCCTTTTCGCAACCACTGCTTAAATGCGTCCGAACTCGCGAAGCGGATTATATCCTGCATGAGATACATGAATGTATATGTGGAAGTCATATTGGAGCTCGAGCTCTTAGCCAAAAGGCTCTCCGACAGGGGTATTATTGGCCAACAATGGTGCAAGACTCAGAACAGTTGGTAAGGACCTGTGACTGATGCCAGCGAACGTCCAACCTGGTCCATGTGCCGGCAGTCGCACTAACCCATATGACCGCACCTTGCCCCTTCGCTCAATGGGGCATCGACATCCTGGGACCTTTTCCCCCGACAGCAGGACAAATCAAATACATCATGGCTGCTATAGATTATTTCACAAAATGGGTCGAAGCTGAGGCAGTAGCTTCAATCACTGCCCGGAGGGTAAAGCAATTTTTATGGAAGAACGTGGTTTGTCGTTTCGGAATTCCTCGAGCACTTATCTTGGATAATGGTACTCAATTTTCTGATTGAACTGTTCAAGAATGGTGCCAAGAATTGGGAATTCGGCAGCATTTTACCTCGGTGGCCCATCCTCAGGCTAACGGTCAAATTGAGCTCGCTAATAGGACTTTGTTGAGAGGCTTAAAGGCGAGAGTGGACAAGGCGAACGGGAGCTGGGTAGAAGAACTGCCGGGCATTTTGTGGTCTTATCGAACCACGCCAAAAGCTTCAACAGGTGAAACCTCTTTCAGTCTATGCTATGGTTCGGAAGCATTGATTCCAGTCGAGATCGGGGTACCCACGATGAGAGTGGAGCTTTTCAGCCCCGAATCCAATGAGCAAGGCCTGAGGGAAAATCTCGATCTCTTAGATGAATTTAATGATCAGGTGAAGATTCGACAGGCGGCTTACAACCAACGCATAGAAAGGTATTACAATCGAAGGGTGAGAACACGACATTTTCTATCGGGAGACCTGGTGTTAAGGCGAGCGGACGTTCGAGGGGCTCGGGAGGCTAACAAGCTAACACCAAATTGGGAGGGTCCTTACAAAGTATCGGAAGTCCTCAGCCCTGGCGCTTACAAGCTACAAACCCTCGAAGGGACACCCGTAAAAAATGCATGGAACGTGCAGAACTTGAGGAAGTTCTATCAGTAATTATTCTTTATTATGTGTTAGTCTAAAATTCATTATTGCATATCTTGTCAGTAGTATTCTCTTTGTTCTTTTCATTCAGGAATAAATCTACTTTTTCTCCGAAGCGTAAGAAATCATTTCCAAAGACTTCTTAGTCGAAGAAAATAAAGGATCAAATATGATCCTCGGGGGGCCCGAACCCTCGACCAAAACAAAGGATTAAATATGATCCTCGGGGGGCCCGAACCCTCGACTAAAATAAGGGATCAAATATGATCCTCGGGGGGCCCGAACCCTCGACCAAGATGGCCGCGACAAAAGATCAGACTTGATCCTCGACAGAGCCGAATAAGGGATTAAATATGATCCTCGGGGGGCCCGAACCCTCGACCAAGATGGCCGCGACAAAAGATCAGACTTGATCCTCGACAGAGCCGAATAAGGGATCATATATGATCCTCGGGGGGCCCGAACCCTTGGTCATGACAAAAGATCAGACTTGATCCTCGGCAGAGCTTTGGGAGGGTCAAGCCCGATCGCTGGTGATCAGACTTGATCCTCGACAGAGCCGAATAAGGGATCATATATGATCCTCAGGGGGCCCGAACCCTTGGTCACGACAAAAGATCAGACTTGATCCTCGGCAGAGCTTTGGGAGGGTCAAGCCCGATCGCCGGTGATCTTTTTTAATAAAATGCAGAAGAGATAACAAAGAGAAAGTGATGAAAAAACAAATTTTTCTATAAATCTTCCTGTTACAACAACAAAATTCAAATACAAAGGCATCTACTCTAAAGAAGACAAGGTCGCGGCTACGTCAAAATGAATGGAATCTACATCCAGGTGAGGGAAGCGCTCTTTAACAAGTTTCTTCATATGCTCAAAGCCGCCTCGGAGAACTCCTTCTAGTTCGGCGGCATAAGCTTCGGAACCTCGGAAGTCCTCACGACCACTCTAGAAGGCCACTTGGGCGTCCTTGAGAGCCGACTGAAGCTGAGCATGAGCAGAACGAAGATCTTCCTTACACCGGGCATAAGACTCCAACGCCTCGACTTGCCCTTTCTTGTCCTCCTTCAGCTCCAGGGTAAGCCTTCGTAGACCCTCTTGCAGCTGATTATTGTCCTCTCGAAGGTGATTATTGGTGCTCTGTGCAGCGTCCAGCTCCTCCCCAAGCCGAGAATTAGCCTAATTGGCCTCGAGCATGCTCTTCTGGACTAGTTCCAGATCCTCGTGCATTTGAGCCTCGGCCTCATTAGCAAGTCTGGCGTCTTCCTAGGCCAGCTCAACAGACTTAGTCAATATATGAACACGATGTTCTAAGTCCGACAGCTGGGAAGAAAGGGACTCAAGCCCTCGAAGTCTTTCAACCTCAGATTCCAGGGAGGAGATCCGGGTACGCAGTTCAGACTCCCGCCGAGACACCGAACCCTGGAACCCTGCGAGGCTCTGGAGAAATAAAGACAAAACAGAGATTAAGATTCACGGGTATAAGAGAAAGTCGAAAAGAAGAAAGAGTAGGCTCGTACCCTCAGGATCTCGGCACAATAATCTGGTTCGCTCGGCGTTGGAGGGATGTCAGGAAGAGCCAGAGCAGTGGGAGGAGCAATAGCGGCTTCAGGAATTGGAGCCTCGGGAGGGGTGGTGGCTGGAGAGGTAGCCTCCGTCCGACGACGTTTGGTTCGGCGCGCAAGGATCTCCTTCGCAGACAAGGTAGAAGCCTCCTCCAGTGAAGCCTCCCCTGTCAGGTCAGAGCGCCTCGACGGGGCAAAAGGCGTCAAAATTCGTTTAAAAACAGAACCAACAGGTATGCTGGAAGACGTGGCAAGGGGCTTCGTACCTGCCAACGCGGATTTCTCCTGCACCTCCGTATGAACTGCAGCAACCACTTGAGTAATGGTAGCCGAGTCATCCTCGGAGGGGATCGACAACGGGGTTGATGGGGCAGAAGGTATCTGCTGAAGAGGAACCTTCGAGCCTCCATCTACACTGTCCTTAGGAGCTTCTTGGAAGGTTCGGAGGTCTTCTTCCGCCGTTATTCGAGACCTTGAGGATGTCGGAGCTTTCTTATTCTTCCTACTCCTTGGGGCTCGCTCGGAAGGAATCACCCGCTCCGACACCCTAGGAACGCTGAGAGGAGCCGAAGGGCCCTTGCTCCCGGGAAAATCCAAAATCATTCCCTCGGTGATGGGAGAGTATGAGATCTCCCAAAGATCTTCGACTGAGAAGGAGAAACGATAAAATTAGACGAAGGGAAAGAAGAAAAAGGAAAAAGAAGAAAGAAGGCAAAGGGAAAGAACTCACAATTCTCACCGTCCAAGCCTGCCTTGGTGAGGCTGGGATTGAGAAGCCACCCCTCCTCCCAATTCTTGCTGTTTTTCAGAATCCGGCCAGCGGGCTCTTCGAGGGCCTCGACACTCGGACGCTTGTGCTTCGTATCCAAGGTCCATTCGTTGCGAACATCCCAAACCTCCTGAGAAGAGTCAGAGGGCTTGGGGCGGACAAAAACGAAGCGCTCCTTCCAATCATCAGAATCTTTTGACCCACTAGATTGCATAAGGGTTGAAGCACCGATCTCGAGCTCGGGGCGCTCTCTCCAAGCAAGAATGCGTTTATCTTTCACGTCCGAGGAGAGATGGAAATCCAACCTCCAGGATCCCGGTTGGTGGTAAAGAAATAGTCAAAGAGATCCCCGGACGGTTCAATCCTACCAGTATGGCAAATGATAAGGAAGCCCATTAAATACCGCCATCCGAAGGGGGATAGTTGGGCATGGGCGATGGTAAGATGTCGAAGTAGCGACATTACTCTTCTTCGGGGAGGAAGTCGAAAGCCCCTGTCAAAAGCACACTTGTAAATACAAAGCCGACCAGCGACAGGGTGGCACGCCCGCAGGTGGCTGTTGAATTCGACCTCCCACTCCTCAGGGATATGGTACTTCTCCCGGAACTGCTGACATTCCTCTTGGCTCATCCATTGGCATGAAATAGACGCAGCCGGATGGTTTTCCCATTCGATGAGCTCTGCGCCGGCGGAGTTTAACTTCCCAGAACCAGTAATCGTCATAGTAGAAGAGTAGAAGAGGAAAATGAGGAGAGAGGGGAAAGAGGTTGTCGGCACGAGAAAAGCTGAAGGTCGAAGGAAAGTGGGGTGAAAAAGCGACTGAACGAATGAAGAAGTTCTATTTAAACCGAGGGGAGGCCAAAGAGCGAGCAATGATGGACATTAATTACCGCAGGCTAGCAAGACGAAAAGCCCCTAGACAATGCATCGGGAAGGGATATCGCTGCAGAATACAAATTGATTCCCGTGCCCTCCAGACACGCGCAAGGGGAAAATACGGTTAAACCCCTCAGATTACATAAAGCGACAACTGGTGGAAAGGGCCCAGAGGAAAAGAACCTCGGGAGCTTTACCACTCTTTCTGTCCTCCGAACCGAAGAACTCAAAGAGTGGGGGGGGCAAGTGATAAGGAAAAGAACCTCGGATCCCAAAATTACGCCAATGCATAGGACAAACAGCCAAAATGCTAAAGGGGACACGTGTTGCTTTATGAAGTAGACATATGACTATTCCTTTGAGGATTAAAAGAACGCGTGGCAGAAGATCATCGCCATAATAAGTAGCGGAGATCGCGGTGAAGAAACCCCGAGATCCTCGGGATCGATTACTTTGCCGACGGCTGTGGAGATAGGGTCTATTCCGAAGATCTCGGAGGAGGACGCCACTATAGAATCCTTATCAGGAAAAACCCGAAGATCCCGGGGGGAGATCCTGATCTAGAGGAAGGGATAAAAGGAAGCACACGAGGTAAGTAAAATCTCTTCTTCCTCTGGGTGGAAAAAGATAGTGCGAGAACATAAAGGAGAACTGACTTGATCATCGGAGATCGACCGGGGGAGCAAGTCCCCGTCTCCATTGCAGGTACCCCAAAGGAGGCAGAAAATAAGCATTCGACCACCTCTTCTCTGATACCATCATCAGAATTTATATTTTCTCCTTTGAAATTAGAACTGATTTTCTAAAAATTTATTTGGTCAGATAGTTTTGCAATTTTTGAAATTCCCCAATTGCAATTTCTTGAATTAGTAACCGAAATTTCTTAAATTGAAAACCCTAATCTGTAATTTTGACTCTACTTTTTTTTTTTTTTTTTGAATCTTCAAATAAAAAATTGAAGACTGAATTTTCTATTTCTGAAACTCTAAACAATCAATTGAAAAATATCAAAAAGATGATTACTGATTTTTTTTTAAAGTAAATGCAATTGTATTGATTTTTAAAACACAAAATTTTAGACTCTATTTATGAGTAAAATTAGAAAATGTTCTCTATAACTAAATAAACGCATAGTTTCTTTCTTTTCGCCACTCTCATTACCATTGTAGTAGGAGAATATGGTGAAGTTACGTATGTATGATTCTCTATGATTCTCTGTTGTTAAGTTTATTTTCAACTTCAACCTTATATTATTCATATGATTCTTCAATTTCATGTTTGTTCCTTAATGCAGAACAAAGGCAATAGAAACCTGCTTCCATGTTGTCCTTGCTTGGCTATCGATTTGGACCAACTCTATTGCCCTCTTATTTATTGGCGACTAACTTCAATCTAAACAATTTTGTAATGACCATATAAGTTACATAGTATTTGTGGCGACGGAATTTTCGTCTAGGGATAAGAAAGAGGTTAACGATGGCAAGCTTGGTATATATATAACCTTTGACTGGTATTTCGAAGACGATGACAAGTGTGATTGTTTGGTTTGAGGATGTCAACGGCGTTTTATGTATTTGTTAGGTTGAGTGTGTATCTCTGCCTGTAAACTAAATTAATAAGTATGAACTCCGGAGTGAGCTTTTCATGTTATGTGCCAAAAAAGAAAAGCCATGTTTTACTGTCTTTTTCTTCATTTTTTTTCTCTCTCTATTTGTCTTGCTTTTTTTAACATACTTTAAAACGTTTAGAGCCACAAAAATAGAAAAGGTTTTGCAATCTTTGAAAAACTTGTAAGCAAAAGAAAAAGATAGAGCAAGGGAAATTAATTACTTAAATATAATAAATATTGTTTTTTAGCTAGGAATCAATAAATGTCAAATAAGCCAAGTAAACGGTTTGGGAAAAAAAACAAGGCAAAAGTAAATGAATTCTTTTTATAATGATTTATTCATTGTTATAATTTAGTTTGATTAGAGTAATTTTAATAATTTGGTTCAATTTTATATTTTATATATATCTAAGTGTTGGCAATAATGTTATATAGATGTCAAGGTAAGCTTGTTTCTCCCTCTTCTATTTGGAATCTTAATCTCAGATTTTCATTTAGTTTTTTTTTTCAATTGTAACCTTAAATAATTTTTGCAATAGGTACCCGACTTTCCTCTATTTTTAAAGTCTGCATTTGAAACTCTAATCTAGGGTTTGAAGCTCCAAATTATTGCCCTCTTTTTAAGTTCTTCATATTTTTTTTACATGAAAACATTAAGGTCCTTTTCAGAAACCCTATTATATAATGTTTGAATTTATATTTTGTCCTTTGAAATCAGAACTGATTTTCTAAAAATCTATTTATTCAGATAGTTTTGCCATTTCTGAAATCCCCCAAACAAAATTTCTCAAATGAGTAACCAGAATTTCTAAAATTGAAAACCCTAATCTATAATTTTGACTCTATTTTTTTTTTTAATCCTCAACTAAAAAATCGAAGACTGAATTTTATTTTTTTTAAACTCTATACAATGAAATGAAAAATATCAAAAAGATGTTTACTAATTTTTTTGAAAGTAAAGGCTATTGTATTGATTTTTGAAACATAAAATTTTAGACTCTATTTGTGTGTAAAATTAGAAAATGTTCTCTATAACTAAATAGACACATAGTTTCTTTCTTTTCGCCACTCACATTACCATTAGATTAGGAAAATATGGTGAGGTTACTTATTTATGATTCTCTATTGTTAAGTTTATTTTCAACTTCAACCCTATATTATTCACATGATTCTTCAATTTCATGTTTGTTTCTTAATGCAGAAACCTGCTGCCATGTTGCCTTTGCTTGGCTACCCATTTGGACCAACTCTGTCACCCTCTTATTTATTGGCGATTAGCTTCAATCTAAATTATTTTGTAATAACCATAAAAGTTACATAGTATCTTTCTCTCGTCTTGCCGTTGTATTGTATTTGTGGCGATAGAGTTTTCATCTGGAAATAAGAAAGAGGTTAACGATGACAAGCTTGATACATTGGAACCTTTGACTGGCATTTGAAAGACGACGATAGGTGTGATTGTTTAATTTGAGAATGCCAGCAGCGTTTTATGCATTTTTTAGGATTTATTTGTTGGTGCTGGAAGGAAGCTAAGTGTTGGGCTTGACTCTGCTGGACCATGGGAGGGTTTTAGGTTTCTATGGACATTGGATTTTAGATGGGCTTGAAATTTGATTTTCTGTTGCTATTGGTTTAAATTTTACCAACTTGTTATGTATTTAGGCACATTTCTCGTTCAATTGACACATCATGTTGTCTATTTAGGCACATTGCTTGTTCATTTGATTTGTGTGGCCCTTTCAATTGACGTTTTATTTGTTTTAGATCATTTTCACATCATGCTTCATGAATAATGCCAAATCATTCATCTTTCGAAAATAATTAAAAAAAAAACACACCATGAATTAGAAAAATTAAAATAAGAACTATATAAGATATTCATCTAAATTACATCATTCCACCCATGAGATTTGGCTTGAAATACTAGAACACAAATTATAAGAGATTCATCCCCAACCCCAACCTCGGCATAGCATGTATTGCTGCAAATACCGTGACTCCGATCTAGTGATGGGAAATGGGCGGGCCGGGCCGGCCCGGCCCGCATCCCGCTTGGCCCACTCATTTGGTGGGCCGGGCCGAATTTGGCCCACGAAAGAAACGGGCCGGGCCGGGCCGGGCCAAGAAAATACAAACTTAGGCCCGGCACGGCCCTATGGCCCTTAATAAGTGGGCCAAAGTGGGCCGGCCCGGGCCATGGGCCCGCTGGGCCGGCCCGTGGGCCTTTTGGGCAGGGCCGGCCTGTGGGCTTGGTTATTTGGGCCGGCCCATGAATAATTTATTTTTAATTTTTTTATATATAATTTTTTAAATATGTTTTTTTATTTTTTTCCAAATGTAACTAATATTTTTTAAAATATGTTTAATAAACATATTAATGTTTAAAATATGTTTAGTAAACATTAATAAACATTGTTTACTTATATTAATAAACATATTATGTTTACTTACATTAATAAACATATTAATGTAACTAATATTAATGTTTACTTATAATTTTGATGTTTGTAAAATTATGATATTTATAGTAAACATTATGTTTACAAAAATAACACTAAAATTTTTTTTACAAACATAATAAACATTATGTTTACAAACATAATTATGTTTAAAAGCATTACAATAAAATTATATTTATAAGAAACATAATTTTTTAATTTTTAGTGGGCCGGGCCGGGCCATTTTAGCGGGCCAGTTGATGGGCCGGCCCACGGGCCAATTTGATGGGCCGGGCCGGGCCGGGCCGCGGGCCGCGTATTGCTGGCCCGGCACGGCCCTTATTTTTTTAAGTGGGCCGGCCCGGCCCGTTTGCTACAGTAACGGGCCGGGCCAGGCCGGGCTATGAGGCGGGCCGGCCGGGCCGGCCCATGGGCCGCCCGGCCCAATTCCCATCTCTACTCCGATCAGAACCTCCCAAGTTTGGGTTGCCCAGGTATCCTATTCAACCGGAACATGAAAACCAATTTACCATATGGCCCTCTTCGCTGGCTACAATTAGTCACAGCGTACAAACCATCATACACATAGGCATAATCCCTCCCACTTCTTGTTCCCAGAATGCTAGGTTTCTTCAAAGTCTCGCGACCGCGAATCACCCTCACCGGCGTTCCTTCATCCATGCTGTTCTTCAATGCGAGGTTGCCTCGTTTAAGCTTTTAATCTTCAGGCTTCTTATCTGCCACTGAAGGGTTCTCTCCTTGACCACAATACATCAAAACATCGGCAGATTTTGCATCATTAGCATACCTGCCACTGGCAACAATGCTGGTGGCAACAACTTTCCCATCTTTCTTCGTGCAGGGCCGGCCCAAGGCATAGGCCAGTGAGGCCTATGCCTAGGGCCCCCCAAAATTTGGGGCCCCCCAAAACAAACCCCCCCCCCCCCAAGCAGAGAACAAAGCACTCTTAATTGAGCCCCCAAAAATTTGAACCCCCCCCAAAAAAAAATTTGGGGCCCCCCAAACACACACACACAACCCCCCGCCCCCCCTCCCCAACAGCAGAGAACACCCAACAGCAGAGAACACAGAACAACCCTCTCTTTAAAAAAATTTATTTATCGCCTAGGGTCCCACTGGACCTTAGGCCGCCCCTATCTTCGTGTAGTCTATGCCACCCTGAAACTGACGATGAAGCCCAATGACAACAAGCTCGACCCTGAATTGAAACCTATCCCCGACTGCTACTCCAGGGACTGCCGCTAACAGTTTTGCGGTGTTTACCCATTTTCGCTGCTCTTTCAAGCGCATTGCTGCCTTCAAACGAACCATTCTCGCCGAACTTCCCTTCCCCTTTGCCTGTGCTTCATTTTCTTCCAAGAGTTTTTTGAATGCTTCCTCAAACAGATCCAGAGCCTCCTTTACTTTATTCTGATGAAATACTACGTTATCGGAAGGAACAATAGCAAGACCATTAGATTTTTGTTCCCTGTCAGCTCTTGTTGTCATCACCAATGGACTTTGATCCATGGTAGACTTCTTAGCCAAAACCTTGGATTTGGGATCATGATTAAGCATTCCACATCGCGGTGGATAATCGCAAAGAAGGGGAACCCCTTCCCTGATCTTTGGTGCCGGGTAGTTCCCGACAAGTTGGCATGATTGCGACAAAGATCTAGAAGTGTCCAAATCATTATTCGGTTTACCCTGAGCACGTTTCTCTGATATATGGATCAATTGAGGCTCGTACTGGGTTTTTCTCAACACCTTTTCACTATGTTCAGGAGCTTGAACAGTTCCATCTTGCCGCAACGGCTTTGTAGGCTCAGAATTTACATCCCTTGACATTGCAGCGGTTCTTCTAGAGGCAGGGAGACCGCCGATGTCACGAATGGCATCAACCTTAAAGTTTGGTGGGAAACCGCCGATAAACCGACATCCGCCATGGTCGGATGTTCTTCTTCTCACAAGCGGCTTGGAACAGTTTCTATCAGTTAGCAAATTCATTGTTGCAGTTCAACTCCAAGAATCCAAAAGCACCAACGGACTCCTGTAGACGCATCTATATATAAAGAGACACACACATAATGAAACCCAAACGAGACAGAAGCAGAGACTAAATGCATATTGCCATGAAAAGATGACACTAAGGAGACAAGTCCCATGAAATAAGCCTATTTATAGTGAATTGATTCTAGGTTGGCAAAATTATAAGATAAACTCCACCTCTCATCATTCTCATTTCTCTCCTTCTTGTTTTGTTGAAAAGTCATAAGCATCTTACAATTGAATTGAATGAAGTGGAAGGTGGCCTGCCAATGTAAAAAGGAAACGAATTAGGCAGAAGCCAAAATTGATTACGCCTCTTGCTTTCTGCCAAACGCCTTTTTCACGAGGGAGGCCGACAACTCATTTGTTTATCATTCCATCTTGGATCCCATTTTTATTTTAAATCATCTCATTTCTCATTTATAGAGGTGTTTACTTGTTTGAGAGTGATAATTATTCTCTTCTTACAATTTAATAGTGGTTATAATTTTCTTATTTTTTCTAGTGAGATCCTTCTTTTATTTGTTTGTGGATGTAGCCTATATTGAGTGAAACACGTAAATTTTTGTGTTTATTTTATTTTTAATTTATCCCATTTTATGTCAAGGCCTGCTCTCGGATTTTTTCCATAGCACATGAAATCTAAGAAAAGGTCCATTAAGGATGGATACAGATACTAAAAATTTTTGAGAAATTTATCTTTCTAATATGCTCACCAATAATAGGAGACAAAATAAATTACATAAAATTCAATACATTATCATCTTGGACTTACTGCCCATACATTCTCAAAATAAAAGGGCACTAAGGTTTTAAAAATAAAATGAACCCTCTATTTCTTGCCTTCAACATCCACCCATTAATCTTGAGACCAGGACATATCTGTACACATCTAACCTGAACTCGTTCCAAAAATATCTATCTTCAATTACTTGGAATGACAAAAGAAACAACATGAACCACGAGTCTCAACAAGTATATAGCAAATGAAAGAATCTATAGAATGATATATGAAGGTATAAATAGTTCAGAGCCAAAGAAAATCATTACCCAACATCTAGCTACCCATTGGGTTTATGCCTTCTGGATTGGACAACAACATCCTCAAAGAAACACACTTCCTCATGATTCACCAAAACTCATATTGTAAAGTGAGCCATAAGGCTCGACAAGTAAACATATATAATACTGAAATCATGAATGATGGGATGGATACAAAATATAGTACACCCTACTCCCCGATACAATTTAAACTCATCATTCAATTCTCATGAATAATACTATTCCATAAGCAACCATATATTACGACAAATGGACCAATAGGGTTAAGGTATGGATAAATCAAAGTGGAATAGAACCGACTTCCCAAGTATGAGTAGCATTTCCAATTAGTTTTCATCACATAAATCATTCCCATGCCATTGTCATTAAGCATTTTATACATCGATTCATTTCTCACGAATATATAAATCTTCATACTTCACATTGGCTCTCAAACCCCTTTATTCACATTAGCTCTCAAAACCCTTTATTCACATGCATGAATGCATACATATATATATAAAAAATCAATTTGCCACACATTGGTTTGAGTATCGCCTATCGAGTTTATGGCCACCTCACCTACGTCAGGCGCTCTTTAGGATATCATTTTCCTTTTTCATTTGCGGAACATAGCCGTTGCGCCAAAATAATAGCAATAAGGGTGCAAATCGTAATACCATGCAATGTTCATGGAATCTCACATATGTATAACATACATGCTCCATTATAGAAATCTACACATCATGCACATTTAAACATGCCAATAAAATATTCACTCATGAGTCCATTCATGCACATATGCATATCTTCAATCGCATCCTAGCATTTTAGAGGGTTGAGTGATGCTAGAGAAAGCAATTAACAGTAACTTAGATCAACAATCATGCTTAATTTGGATTAAGGAAAGTCTTAACCCACTCAAATGATAACCAAAGTATTGATATTATATATCAAATCAAATCCCTTGAAGTCTAATTTATGATGCTTCAAACGAATCGCAATTTCGAATTCTACATCAAAAGTTATGGTCAAAATAGCGCAACATGCGCAATGTTGAAAAAAAGTGATTAGTCGACTTTTGGGAGGGAATAGTCGACTAAAACTTAGTCGACTTAAGAAAATACTTAGTCAACTAATACTTAGTCGATTCATGAACACTTATTAGTCGATTGGGTCGAGGCTAGCACCGAAAACATGAGAAAATAGGCTTTCAATGAGTCGACTAAGCTCCAAAAATAATCGACTCATTGCACACAAACACATGAAAAGACCCCAAAACACGTCAAAACAAACACCACTAGCTTCCTAACCCACAAATACCATTCCTTGAATGAAAAATGGGGTGAACAAGCTACAACGAGACTAACATAAAGACCCGACGCAAGCTTTGAAATAACAAATGATTCAAGAAAATATATAACAGATACCAAAATAATTTTTCAATGAGGGGACCAAGAATCATGAAACATTAAGCATCACAATGGAAAATAAGGAAGCTTGCACAAAATCAAATATGAGTGCAAGAAGAACTTGCCTTTAAAGATACTTGAACCAAAAAAGAAGAAGTTTGCTCTTCTTAAATCTGAAAATTCTTCTTCTTGAAACTTCAATTAAGAAGATAAGGAAAAGAAAAGAAGAATAAGAAAGAGAAAAAGAAGCAATCCCACGAGAGAGAGAGAGAGAGAGAGAGAGAGAGAGAGATTGGGAGAAAAGGAAATGAAAAAAAATTAAACAAGGCATGGAGAGGTGAGGGGGAAGAAATGGTTTGCCAACCATTCTCCCCTTTGCTTTTACCATAATACCCTCAACATAAAACGCACACACATACACAAATATCCAAACCCCTAATGGTCATTTGCATTTTCTCATTTTCATTTCCCATTTGTTCAATTCAACTCACTTAAATACATGGGCTCAAGCCTAACTCATTAGCCCAATTAAATATAATGGTCCATTTCCATCATAAGCCCCAATGGGCTTTACCACTCCACTTCATTTGATATGCAAAAATTTTTATACTTGGCCTTAACCCAATTTCAAAGCCCCCAATTCACTTTATCCCACTAAGTTAAACTTTTCAATTATTTTCATTTTCTTTCATTATTTTCTTTATTTCTCATCTTTTCATCAATTATGATAAGAACATTTATAATTTATTCACATAAAAAAAATATTTCTCAAACATTTAATTTAACGAGAGTAAAATTTTCAATGCTCAAAAATAAAATATCCATAATATCTAGATCAACTAACCAATCGTTACATTTTAGCTATTAGTTGGAAGCGAGGTATTATTTCCAACAGTTTTGTTAATCATTCTGTCCACTTAGTCTTCTTTTGATAGTCCTCTTTTAGTTAATTATTCTGCTTTTTTAGTTAATCATTCTGCCCACTTAGTCCTTTTTCCTCCACCAACCTCCAAGCAGACAACTCACTCCTCTCCCCCCACATGGCCGCATACTCGCGGCAGAACGCATGGCCCGCGCCCGCTCAAAATATTATTCCAGTGAATCCGCGCCTGCCTTGCGGTGACTCGAACCCGCGATCTCCTTCTCCATGCGTACTAATTTATATATACTAATCTTAATTTCAATTTTGAAAATTATACTTAAAACTCCAAAAAAAATTAAAAAAAAAAACTCCCAATCACCTACTTATGCAACCATGATCATTTTTCTTAATTTTTCCATTAAAGTTCTCAATTTTATAAAATCATAAATAAATTATTTCAAATACAAAAATTAATTATTATTATTAAAACAACAACAACATATCCAGCCTTTATCCCACTATGTGGGGTCGGCTACATGAATTCTAGACTTCCATATATTTCTATCGTTTGTCATATCTTCATTTAGATCTATATACTTCATATCGAACTTTAATGTCTCTCCTAAAGTCTTTTTGGGTCTACCTCTACCTCTTTTTGTGACTAATTGTTCCATTTCATCAACTCTCCTCACAGGAGCGTCTCTTAGTCTCCTTCTCACATGACCAAACCATCTTAGTCTAGTCTTTCTCATCTTCTCCTCGATTGGCACTACTCCTACCTTATTACGAATAACTTCATTTCTAATTTTATCCTTTCTTGTATGTCCGCACATCCATCTTAACATCCTCATCTCCGCTACACTCGTCTTTTGCTCATGCTGGTATTTGACTGCCCAACATTCTGAGCCATACAGCAAGACTGGTCTTATAGCTCTCCTATAAAATTTTCCTTTCAATTTTAATGGGATTTTACCATCACATAACACTCCCGATGCATTTCTCCATTTTAGCCAACCTGCCTTAATTCTATGTGCGACATCCTCGTGAATTTCTCCATCTTTTTGAATCACGGATCCCAAATATCGAAAATAGTCTTTTCTTTGTAAGATTTGGTCTTCTAATTTTATTATAACATCATCCACTCTTGCATTTTTACTAAATTTGCATTCCATATATTCTGTTTTCTTTCTACTTAATTTAAATCCCTTAGATTCTAAATTGTTTCTCCACAATTCAAGCTTAGTGTTCACTCCTTCTTTTGTTTCATCCACCAACACTATGTCGTCTGCAAATAGCATACACCATGGCACATCTGTCTGAATATCTTTAGTGAGTTCATCCATTACTAAGGCAAATAAGTATGGACTTAGTGCAGAACCTTGATGCAGTCCTATTGTAGTTGTAAATGGTTCAGTATCCCCTCCGCATGTTCTGACCCTTGTCTCTACACCATGATACATGTCCTTAAGGGCTTGTATATAGGCTATTTTGACTCATTTCTTCTCTAAAACCCTCCATAATACTTCTCTAGGGACCCTATCATAGGCCTTTTCTAGATCTATAAACACCATATGTAGGTCCTTCTGATGATCCCGATACCTTTCCATTAAACGCCTCAGTAAATATATAGCTTCCATTGTTGACCTGCCAGGCATGAAACCAAACTGATTTTCTGACACATTTGTTTCTTTTCTAAGCCTCTGCTCTATTACTCTCTCCCAGAGTTTCATGGTATGACTCATTAACTTAATTCCTCTATAATTTTCACAGTTTTGAACATCTCCTTTGTTCTTGTATATAGGAACCAAAGTACTCTTCCTCCACTCATCTGGCATCTTTTTTGATTTAAGGATCGCGTTAAATAGTTGCGTTAGCCAGGAGATGCCCTATTCTCCCATGCATTTCCATGCTTCTATTGGTATATTATCTGGTCCCACTGCCTTATGATTTTTCATCTTTTTTAAAGCTTGCCTTATTTCATTTGAACTTATGCGTCGATAGAATGTGTAGCTCACATTCTCTTCGGAGTTACTAAGATGTCCCAACCTAACTCTTGTGTCACCACCATCATTGAATAATTTTGTGAAATATTCCTTCCATCTCTCCTTAATCGCTCCCTCATTTACTAAAACATTTTGATTGTCATCTTTTATGCATTTCACTTGATTTAAATCCCGTGTTTTTCTTTCTCTTGCTTTAGCTAATTTATATATATCCCTTTCTCCATCTTTTGTATCAAGTCATTTATATAGATTCTCATATGCTTTTGACCTTGCTTCACTAACAGCTCTTTTTGCTACCTTTTTTGCTTCTTTATAATTTTTTTGATTTTCTTCATTGTTGCATTGATATACCGCCTTATAGCAAGTTTTCTTATTTTTAATTTTCAATTGTACATCTTCATTCCACCACCAAGACTCTTTAAGGTTAGGGGCTCTACCATTTGTCTCTCCAAGGACTACCTTTGCCGTGCTTCTCAGAGCATTAGCCATTTCTTTCCACATTTGGTTTGTCTGTCTTTCTCCATTCCATTCCCTTCTACCCTTTAATTTTTCTTTGAAGATTAGTTGTTTCTCCCCTTTTAAATTCCACCACCTGATTCTTGGATTTTGTTTTATGTGATTTTTTCTCTTTCAATTTCTTACTTGGACGTCAAGTACTAGAAGTCTATGTTGAGTAGTCAAACACTCTCCCGGTATTACCTTACAATCCCTACAACATAACCGATCCTCTTGTCTCATGAGGAAGTAATCTATTTGGGTGCTTGAGGTGATATTTTTATATGTGATTAAGTGTTCGTCCCGTTTTTTGAACCTCGTATTGGTTATAATGAGCCCATATGCCATAGCAAAATCTAGGATAGATTTACCCTCATTATTAATTTCCCCGAATCCATACCCTCCATGTACCTCTCTATATCCGTTTCCGTCTCTACCCACGTGTCCATTTAAGTCACCTCCTATAATCACTTTCTCTCCTCTTGGTATCATTTGTATGAGTCCCTCTAGATCCTCCCAGAATTTTGCTTTTATCTCATCACCTAACCCCACTTGTGGTGCATATGTACTAAAGATATTCATAGTTATTCTTCCTAGACTAATCTTCACCATAATAATCCTATCCCCTATTCTCTTTACATCCACTACCTCATCTATTAAGCTTTTATCCATAATAATCCCCACTCCATTTTTCGCTCGATCAGTTCCTGTGTACCATAGTTTATATCCAGCTTTTGATAAAGTTTTTGCTTTTTTCCCTACCCATCTCGTCTCTTGAAGGCACATAATATTAATTTTTCTCCTAATCATCATATCCACCACTTCCATAGCTTTGCCTGTTAATGTTCCTATGTTCCATGACCCAATCCTTAATCTATGATTTTGTTTTTGTCCTTGACTTTGGATTTGATTTTGTTTTTGGCCTTAACTTTGAATTTGATTTTGTTTTTTATTTTGATTTTGGTTCTGATTTTGATTTTGATTTTGGTTTTGATTTTGATTTTGATTTTGGACTAACTTCTTTACCCACATCCGTCCAAGCAAATGCGGGAACCCTTGCTCATTTATCACTACATCCGGGCGCCGATGCAGCGGCCCTAGCTCACTTGTCACTACACGGGGGCAGTGTAGCGCGTCGCTATGAAGGGTTACGCCCACGCCCAAACGATTTTTCATAATTTGTCTAGAGTTCATGTTTTGAATCCGACTAAGTTTTACGTTGGCTGTCGGCTACCTAACATAACCCTCCTCCTTTATCCGGGCTTGGGACCGGCAGTGGATAACATCCCCAGGCGGAGTTAAAATTAATTATTATTATTATTTTTCTAAAATACTAGAATGTTACACTTAGCATATCATTTATCCTAACATTTTGGAATCCATTAAAATTAGAATTCTTATGAGTAATAATTATCTTAATATTCTGTTATCTATTAGACTTTTTTTAAAAAAATATCATAATTATCTTAATATTCCGTTATGAGTTAAAAAAAAAAGATGGGGTCAAAAAATTATTTTGAGCTTTTAGAATTTTTTAATCTTTTAATAAACTTTTATTTATGAGTGGAAAAAAAAACAAAAAAAAAATTCTTGTCTTTTGATTTTTTTTTACTTATTTTCTTAAATAAAGAAATAAGTTAAATTCTGATTCACCTGGCTTAATTCATTACCATACTCATTAGGTTAGCCTCATTTAAGAGTAGTTTCTCACTAATTTTTTCCCATTATACTCTAAAGATTTATTCATAAAATTAATTATATTTTTTATTAGACTTTAATGTTAGGATCATTAAGTCTTTTATCCATAAATTTAAGATAACTTCATGGTATGCTATTAATCAAGTCACTAAAAGATTGTTAATTAAAGAATTCAAATATAAGACTAAGGTCTTATGCTAATTCAACTCTTATATCACTTAACTATATATCATCCTTTAAATATTTTTATTCTTTTTTTATATATCAATTCACCTACAAGACAAACTTATTCGGATCCAAATTCGATTTAGTTTCCATTCATTTAACTTGATTTGATATTAAGTATAGATTTAATTACCCAAATTCACATTTAAATGTGATTGAATCATATATAACATAAATGGTCCAAATTTGAATATGTCACTTTCGACTTAATTAGGATTTGGAACCCTTTACAATTCAACATATAATATGTTATACTTGTATGTAGGTAGATTATATAAATATATATTATACCATGCATAAAAAAGATATATTATGTATAAATTGTATATATATAATAGTTGATTGGTTTCACATAATTAAAACATAACTAATTAGATCCTAAACGAACTTAGATCCAAATCTACACTCATTAAATAATTAGATTGAATATTAAATCTAAAATTATAATCAGATCTAAATTTAAATATCTAACTCATTTACAAGTGTACGAGCAATTACTTATTTTAGTATTATTTTTTACTCTTTATAAAGTTTGATACCAACTGTTTAACTCCAAAGCTACCAGTTATAACGAAACTTTCAAAAAAAGGTTAAATTTGATCAATCCATCTATATATACATCATCTTATAATTCTCAGTGCGAAGTAAGTCTTATAAGTACTGATAAAAGAATGTAGCTTGGGTCTGTTGCTCAATAATGTAGCTTGGAGTATGTCATTGACATGGACATAAGAGGGCTTTGGATTCTCTGAGGCTAATTTGCTGGCCATCGATTTAAGGGACACTTTTCTGGGTATGTAAAGAATTGCTTTCAAAGCTGAGCCAACCAAGCTGACCTAAACGGCCAGTTGTTGATGGTGGGTGGACTCATCTTCACTGGAGCAACATTGGAGGACTGGGGCTCTCCCAATATATAGTTAGAGGAGCGGAAGAAGAAGCTAGATGTAGGGAAGATGCCGTCAACATCTCGGTGTGGAGATAGCAACAGTAGGTGTGGAAAGTGTCAGGTGTGACATTCAATTGGAAGTCCAAACCAAATAAGAAGTCCACCTCAAGGAGGTTCATCTCCACTGTGCTGATTCCCCCAACCTTCTTGTAATACCTAAATTAACATGCAAAACAAAGTGGGAATTTGTAAGCTTTTAGGAGGAAACTAATTTGAACTAACAAATATGAGAAGAAAGAGAATTGGGAATGAAAAAAACATATCAACAAATTAATATACTAAAATATACAAAAATATGCATGTGTGTTCACACTAATAAAAGTTTAAAACTTAATTACAGAAAACATAATTATAATCTTTTATTGTTGATGTGTTATGGACCAAGTCTCAATTAATAAACTCCAAAGGAAAAAGAAATAAAAGATAAAAAGATTCATCAAATGAATAAGCATCAATTATGAAGTCCATAAACAAGTCTAAAAGTTGAATACAAAGTGTAAGGGCCAAAAAAAATGTCTCCAGCCGAATGGTCTCAAGAGACCCTCCTAGCCTAGCTAAAAGGTCTCTAGGAGAGCTTTGGGAGACTCTCACTCAAGAGGTCTTTAAGAGCATCTCCAAAAGGGAGTGTCATTTTAGAGTGTTAAATTACTTATTTATAACTTTGAATAATATTATAGTACTTCTAAAAAATAAATTTGCTCCAATGACAAGTGCCAAAATAGAGGTATCATTAATATTTAAACCTTTACTCCTTCAAAAAATTATGAAGGAGTAAAGGTTTTCATGTTATGTGCCAAAACAGAGGTTCTCAATTAATAAATTATGGGTGTCTGTCTCTACCTGTAAACTAAATTAGTAAGTATGAACTCCGTAGTGAGGTTTTCATGTTATGTGCCAAAAAAGAAAAGTCGTGTTTTACTGTCTTTTTCTTCATTTGTTTTTCCTCTCTATTTGTCTTGCTTTTTTTAACATACTTTAAAACATTTAGTGCCACATAAATAGAAAAAGTTTTGCAATCTTTGAAAAACTTGTAAGCAAAAGGAAAAGATATAGCAAGGGTAATTAATTACTTAAATATAATAAATATTGTTTTTTAGCTAGGAATCAATAAATGTCAAATAAGCCAAGTAAATGGTTTGGGAAAAAACAAGGCAAAAGAAAATGAATTCTTTTTATAATGATTTATTCATTGTTATAATTTAGTTTGATCAGAGTAATTTTAATAATTTGGTTCAATTTTATATTTTATATCCAGGAGTTGGCAACAATATTGTACCGATGTCAAAGTATGCTTGTTTTTCTCTCTTTTGTTTGGAATCTTAATCTCAGGTTTTCAATCAATCTTTTTCTTCAATTATAATCCTAAATAATTTTTGCAATAGATACTCAATAGTTATGGAACACAACTATATCAATTGTCTTCATTCACCACCATCTCATGAAATTTCTCCATGTGAAGATGGTGTTCAAACTTCATTTCATCATTACTCCGTCAGGGGATATTATCCACTGTCGGTCCCAAGCCCGGATAATGGAGGAGGGTTGCGTTAGGTAGCCGACAGCCAGCGTAAAACCTAGTCGGATCCAAATATGAATTCTAGACAAATCTGTTGGGATGTAACCCACATAGAAGTCTAGAATTCATATAGCCAACCCCACATAGTGGGATAACGGCTAGATATGTTGTTGTTGTTGTTGTACTCAATTTTCCTCTATTTTTAAAATCTGCATTTGAAACTCTAATCTAGGGTGCAAAACCCCAAATTATTGCCCTCTTTTAAGTTCTTCATAATTTTTTGTTTTTTCACATGAAAACTTGAAGGTCCTTTTCAGAAACCCTATTATATGATTTTTGAATTTATATTTTCTCCTTTGAAATCAGAACTGATTTTCTAAAAATTTATTTGGTCAGATAGTTTTGCTATTTCTGAAATTCCCCGACCGCAATTTCTTGAGTTAGTAACCGAAATTTTTGAAATTGAAAACCCTAATTTGTAATTTTGACTCTACTTTTTTTTTGTTTTTTTTGAATCTTCAATTAAAAAATTGAAGACTGAATTTTCTATTTTTGAAACTCTATACAATCAATTGAAAAATATCAAAAAGATGATTACTGATTTTTTTTTTGAAAGTAAATGCTATTGTATTGATTTTTAAAACACAAAATCTTAGACTCTATTTTTGAGTAAAATTAGAAAATGTTCTCTATTACTAAATAAACGCATAGTTTCTTTATTTTGGTCACTCCCATTACCATTGGAGTTGGAGAATATGGTGAAGTTGCATATGTATGATTCTCTGTTGTTAAGTTTATTTTCAACTTCAACCTTATTATATTCACATGATTCTTCAATTTCATGTTTGTTCCTTAATGCAGAACAAAGGCAATAGAAACCTGCTTCCATGTCGTCCTTGCTTGGATACCCATTTGGACCAACCCTGTCGCCCTCTTATTTATTGGTGACTAACTTCAATCTAAACAATTTTGTAATAACCATATAAGTTACATAGTAATTGTGGCGACGGAATTTTCGTCTTGGGATAAGAAAGAGGTTAACGATGGCAAGCTTGGTATATATATAACCTTTGACTGGTATTTCGAAGACGATGATAGGTGTGATTGTTTGATTTGAGGATGTCAGACAGCGTTTTTTGCATTTGTTAGGATTTCTTTGTTGGTGCTGGAAGGAAGGTAAGTGTTGGGCTTGACTCCTTTGGACCGTGGGAGAGTTTTAGGTGTCTATGGGTTTTGGATTTTAGATTGGCCTTGAAATTTGATTTCTTGTTGCTATTAGTTTAAATTTTACCAACTTGTTGTGTATTTAGGCACATTGCTCGTCTTAGAGAAATCTTGATATATCTGTCATGTTCAAGAGTTTAGGGTCTCTAAGGAAATAAATGACCTGTGTTGCAAAAATAAGGACAAAAACCTGTGTATGTATTAATTAGTCTTGGGGTTCAACTTCTCCTTAAAGGTTTGCGTGGCCCTTTCAATTGAAATTTTATTTGTTTTAGATTCCGCGCTATTACTCGCACCTTTGCTGCTCAACCCTACGATTTTAGCAAGAGAGATAAATCAGGAGATCCAGCAGGCAGGTTTCGACCCCTAACATAACCGCAAACGTGAAGACAACAAGTATTTTTTATTTTCAGGATTACTTCTTACCTACTGAACTATCTCTCCATCAAAGCTCGAACATGAAATCTAGGAGTTCAAAGAATAACATCCTAGTGAATTTTTCTTTTGTTAGTTGATCTACGCTCTGAGGGTTGGCTTAGATTATTTTCACATCATGCTTCATGGAGAATACCAAATCATTCATCTTTTGAAGAAAAGTTAAAAAAAAAAAAAAAACTATGAATTAGGAAAAATTAAAATAAGAAGGAACTCTATAAGATACTCATCCAATTAGAACTCCAATAGCATCATTCCACCCATGAGATTTGGCTTCGAAATACTAGAACACAAATTATATGAGATTCATCCCCAACCCCAACCTCGGCATAGCATGTATTGCTGCCAATACCCTGACTCCGATCAGAACCTCCCAAGTTTGGGTTGCCCAGGTATCCTATTCAACCGGAACATGAAAACCAATTTGCCATATGGCCCTCTTTGCTGGCTACAATTAGTCACAGCGTACAAACCATCATACACATAAGCATAATTCCTCCCACTTCTTGTTCCCAGAATGCTAGGTTTCTTCAAAGTCTCGCGACCGCGAATCACCCTCACCGGCGTTCCTTCATCCATGCTGTTCTTCAATGCAAGGTTGCCTCGTTTAAGCTTTTGATCTTCAGGCTTCTTATCTGCCACCGAAGGGTTCCCTCCTTGACCACAATACATCAAAACATCGGCAGATTTTGCATCATTTGCGTACCTGCCACTGGCAACAATGCTGGTGGCAACAACTTTCCCATCTTTCTTCGTGTAGTCTATGCCACCCTGAAACTGACGATGAAGCCCAATGACAACAAGCTCGACCCTGAATCGAAACCTATCCCCGACTTCTACTCCAGGGACTGCCCCTAACAGTTTTGCGGTGTTTACCCATTTTCGCCGCTCTTTCAAGCGCATTGCTGCCTTCAAAAGAACCATTCTTGCCGAACCTCCCTTCCCCTTTGCCTGTGCTTCATTTTCTTCCAGGAGTTTTTTGAATACTTCCTCAAACAGATCCAGAGCCTCCTTTACTTTGTTCTGATGAAAGACTGTTTGAACGTTATCGGAAGGAACAATAGCAAGACCATTAGATTTTTGTTCCCTGTCAGCTCTTCTTGTCATCACCAATGGCCTTTGATCCATGGTAGACTTCTTAGCCAAAACCTTGGATTTGGAATCACGATTAAGCATTCCGCATCGCCGTGGATAATCGAAAAAAACAGGAACCCCTTCCCTGATCTTTGGTGCCGGATAGTTCCCAACAAGTTGGCACGATTTTGACAAAGATCTAGAAGTGTCCAAATCATTATTCGGTTTACCCTGAGCACGTTTCTCTGATATATGGAGCAATTGAGGCTCGTACTGGGCTTTTCTCAACACCTTTTCACCATGTTCAGGAGTTTGAACAGTTCCATCTAGCCGCAACGGCTTTGAAGGCTCAAAATTTACATCCCTTGACATTGCAGCGGTTCTTCTAGAGGCAGGGGAACCACAATTTCTGGGGGAGTCACGAATGGGATCAACCTTCGGGCCCTTAAAGTTTGGAGGGAAACCGCCGATAAACCGACATCCGCCATGGTCGGATGTTCTTCTTCTCACAAGCGGCTTAGAACAGTTTTTATCAGTTAGCAAATTCATTGTTGCACTTCAACTCCAAGAATCCAAAAGCACAAACGGACACCTGTAGACGCACGCATACATACATACATATGAGTAATACACACATGCCCCCAGGGCACAGCTCAGTTGGTAAGGAGCGGGTAGAGTTGCTCTCGAGTGTCAAGGATCGAGTCGGACAAGCCGCAGTGTGGGATTTCTTGCTCCTCAGGGGTCCTTGTGAGCGGCTCGCACTGATTCTCCCCATCACCTGTCAACTGAGTTCCTGATTTACCCCCCTCACGTAACGTGGGACAGTTCGTGGAGAGTCCTCGAAGTATGGGTTAACACCTTTTGCTCCCGAGTAATACACACATAATGAAAGAACCAGTGGAAATCAGAGCATTAAAGAGAAGAAGATACGTACCAAGTTGGGTTCCTTGAAGTGGGTCGTCCTTGCAGCCTTGGAGATATGAGCAACGGAAAACGGACGGCGACCGCCAGTGACGTATAGGGTTTGCAGTGAGAGTGACAGAGGTGTTGGACTTATAACCGAATGGCCCACTTATTAATTTAATATTAATATGGCTACACGTCCCATCCTTTTAATAGTTGGACACCAGCTAGCAATTTTGACTCGAGTAATGCTATAGGTACGCCACCGGCTACACCCTCGACTACCGAAAGTATTTTAAATTTATTTTTAAATTCTTTTTCTTCCTTTACAAGGCCCAAGGAAATGTACCACCCGCCCAAACCCAAAGCCATCTTCTTCTCTCTCTCCCTGCTTCCCGCCTAAACCCAAAGCCATCTTCTCTCTATCCCTCTCTCACTTGTTCTCCCCTTTGCAGACATCTTCAGCCCAGTCGCCTCTCCCTCTCCGATCACCGTCGGCCACCCCTCTCACGGCCATCGTTTCTCTGTCTGTCTCTCTCGCCCAAAACAACACCGTCGCCCCCACCCATCGGCCACTGTCTGTCTCTCTCTCGCCCAAAACAACATCGACGTCACCCCCACTCGCCTATCCCTCTCACGACGACCTTAGACCCCAACAGTCAGCCACCTCTCTCACGACCATCATATCTCTCTCTCTCTCTCTCTCTCAGGAGGCTGCCAGTGTTATCAGATGCCCCTGCTCTGCCTCCTGCAAACACAGCTTCAACAACTGGCATGCCAAGGTCATTTGGAACCGTCCCTTTGTCCAAGATGTTTGTTTATAAACAGAGCAGCCCACAAAAATCCAGCTCGACCACAAAGATCATAGGACATTCCAAAACCTCCTTCCTCAGGGCCAATCGGGTGGGCTCTTTCTTGTGCAATCTAGAGAAAGTGCATTGGATAAACGTTAAGACAACTTGTCCAAAATTAGATGCAAGTATCTCATATTTATTACCAAGAAACTAAGAACTTTACATGCAATCAAGAACTCTGGGAATCATGGTTTATCTACTGAGGTGGTTACTCTGACGGACTGAATGATTGTGAAAACTAAAAGACCATGTTTGTAGACCAGAAAGGAGTGGTTGCTTGAATGATACAAATTAATGTTGGTAAGCAATCATACAAGGATCATATATATTGATGCAGTAATCACATTTTAATTATAGACAAACATGGTAATGTGATGTTGTAATTCGTATTTGTAGGAGTGCAAAAAAACATTTTCATCTTATTATTCGGAACTGGCTAAGTACAGGTTTGGATTGTTTTCTGCTATTAAATCTATGTTAGGGGTTGGTTATTTTGTTTCAAACTTCGTGTTGGTATTGGTTTCTTTTTGGACATTATTATTTTTTTTAATAGCTCCTTAAGATGCAGGATAACTTCACCGCCATATCTAACTTAAACTCAATGTAGCACGGTGGCCGGCAGGTGGGGGCGACAATGTTGTTTTGGGCGAGAGAGAGAGAGAGAGAGAAAGACGGTGGCCGGCGACTGGGGCGACGGTGTTCGAAGAGGGAGAGGCGGTTGAGGGCGACGGTGTGGTTTTGGGCGAGTGACAGATGGTGGCCGGCGGCTGGACAGACAGTGATTGGAGAAGGAGAGGTGGCTGGGTCAATGGTGTCTGCGAAAAGAAGCGCAAGAGAGAGAGAGTCTGCTGTCATGTGTGAAGAGGGGCGGGAGAGAGTGAAGAAGATGGCTTTGGGTTTGGGCGGGTGGTACATTTCCTTGGGCCTTGTAAAGGAAGAAAAAGAATTTAAAAATAAATTTAAAATACTTTCGATAGCCGAGGGTGTAGCCGGTGGCGTACGTATAGCATTACTCTTTTGACTCTGGGACCTCCAATTTGAAGCAGCAACCCAAAAGCAACTGAATAGAATATATATATATAAATAGTGGCTTACGCAAAAGATTTCGAGTGCGATTTTGTTCTCCCTTGGGTTAATATCACTCTCATAAAAATTATGAGAATAAAAAAGTAATGAAACGATAATTAATCTTTTTATGTTATTTTATTATTTTTTTTATTTTTATAAAAATTATGAAGATGATGTTCACCCTCGTTAAAGAGGATAAACAAAATCGCAATAAAAAATTTCAATAAAGGAGCCGCAATTCGAGGAAAGTAGGTGGGCCACTCTGCTTAAATAATATTATATATATAAGGTGATTGATTGAGCAAATTGAATTGGATACTTTTGGAGAAAGGCTGCCAATGCGCTGCTCAATTGGCTAGGAAAGGCTGCCGCTGCGATCAATTGAAGAGAAGACCGCCGCTGCTTGGTGGTTTTGAGGAAGAAATTTCGGATTTATTTGATTAAGTGTTTATCTTTTTAGGATGAATGCTTGTGTAATATTTAAAATTCGTGTTTTTTATTATATTAAAAATAATAAATTATATATTTAAAATTTTAATTTTTATAGAGTAAAAATTAAATTCATAATTTATTAAACTAATTTTAGTATATTGTGCATTTAATTGCTCGATCTATACTCTAAGATTAAGTACTTATCTCTTTTTTAGTTATTATTGTGAGTTGTATCTATTATTACATAGATAATAAAAATATGGTTGTTAAAGAATTTATTTTGAAAGAGTGTATAGATTACCTCTAAATTTAAGAAAAAAAAATATAGAGAAAAAAACTATCTTCTACTATTATTTGATGATAGTGGAATTGTCGGTTTGCCCTATTAATTTTTCTTTTACATTGAAGGGTTTTACAAGTTAAATAATTTTGATGTTATTGTATTATTATTTTATTTATTTTATTATTTATAGTGATTGTCTTAAATTTTTATTTTAATCACATAATAAAAAAATATATATTTGTGTTAATATATCAAATAATTCAGATCGATTGTTACTGGGGTCGAAAAAGGAGGCTGTTTGAGTATGAGGCGATTCTCTTCGATTTTTTTTTTTTTGGAAAAATCAGAGTACCAAATAAAGATTAAAAAATAAAAATTCCGAAAACTAATATTTGGCCCAACTTCGGGCCCGTGTCTCTTGCATAACTCTGTCACCAATAGAGGATGTTATTGTCATTTTAAGAATATAGGGGTATTAGTTGTAATTAAGCTAAACTTCAAGGCAGCTAGTGTAATTTGCTCAATTATGTTTTAGATAAGAACTTGGTTGATGCCAAGCATAGATCTGGAAAGAACAAAAAGATTTCGGACCGGAAATAACCATTTTTTGTGGTGTTTATTAAAATAATTAAAATAAAATTATATCAAAATAAACTTAAAATATTTTTTAAATTAAGATATAGAATAATTAAAATAAGGTTGACAAGTATTTTTAAATTTTTATTAAATTTTTTAAAATACATTGGAAGATATGTGTATCTTTTTTTTTCATCTATAAAATTCAAATAAATCTAGTTTAATAAATATATTAAAAATGATAAAAATTTAAAATATTTATCTATTTTTAAGGGTTGCCAGATAATTGTTAAACATGACTAAAAAATATATCATATCTGTGAATGTAACATCACTGATATGGGATAAGAAAAATAATTATATATTTTTCTCTTCTGAATCACATTAAAAGCTTCAATCCATAAGGAACTTGAAGCAATAGTATTTATAGGCTCTTTACAGATAACCCAAAAGACACTTTTGAAAACTTAATAAACTTGGGGCATCATACTACTAGAAATAAATAATATGCCCTCTTATTATTTATTGTCTAGAAAAAGGACAATTGAAATCAGCTCATTCATTATTAATTATAAATATTTTAATTTTCCTATTTATAGAGTGATACACGAACATTAAACACTAACATTAATGTAATTAGTACATATGTATCTTCATATATATTTTTTTATTTACCTTTATAATGATGATATTTGCCAACCCAATGAGCAAATTTTTTTTTATCTTTATTTTTAATCAGTCAAACACAATAATAAATTTATTAATTAAAAATGTAGTTGTCGAGTCATTTAAACTCTATAAGAAAGAGAATGACTAGAGGACGCATGGTAATTTCTGTGCAAATACTCTGATACTTAAGTCATACAATAAAAAATTAAAGGTCATATTGAAATTAGTATCAAAGATGTACTCCCTTTAAAATGATGGTTTGTCTATTTATAAATGATCATTGATCTTTTTCAAATCCCCTAATATTAGGATTATTTAAGATAATATTTATTCTAATATTTTAAAATCTATTAGGATTAAGATAACGTTTATCCTAACATTTCAGGATCTACTAAAATTAGAATTCTTATAGATAATATCTATCCTAACATTTCGAGATTTACTAAAATTAGAATTCTTATTAGTAATACTATTCTTAATATTTTGTTAGTTACTAGAATTAAGATTTTTATGAATAATATTTATTCTTTTTATAGAATTTTTGGAGGGATTTTCAAACGTTAGATTTATCATATTTATGCTCTATTCAGGACCTCCCCAATCAAGAAAGGCCAAAAAATTATTTTGACATCATTAACTTTTTCTCCATGCATCTAAAATAACTTTATGGTATACAATTAATCAAGTCACTAAAAAGGTGTTAATCCCAGAACTCAAATACAAGACTGAGGTCTTATGCTAATTCAATTCTTATGTCACTTAACTATCATCCTTTAAATATTTTTAATCTTTTTTTATATATCAATGTCACCAATAGTGCAAGACACATAGTTTCTTTCTTTTCGCCACTCCCATTACCATTAAATTAGGAGAATATGGTAAAGTTACGGATCTATGATTCTCTGTTGTTAAGTTTATTTTCAACTTCACCCTTATATATTAGGAAAATGCTATTTGTACAGAAGCTTGATTATAGAATATGTATAGGGATGATATATCACGAAATATCGCGATATATTGACATCAAAATATTGCAAAATATTGCGATATTTTGAGTTCATCCCCTTTTCCCTCTCTCCACTATCTCTCCCTCTTCTTTCCCTCGTCGCTGCAACCTCACCTATAGCCGTTCTTTGCCTCCACCTACTCTTGCCGCTGCCTCGCCTCGCCAGTGCCTTGCCTTGCCTCGCCGCTGCAACCTTTGCCGCCTCGCCTCAGCTGCCTCGCCTCGTCGCTGCAACCTCCGCCGCCTCGCCCTATCGCCTCAGCCACTTCGCCCCGTCGCCTCTCCGCCTCATCATGTCGCCTCTGCCGCTTTGTCGCCTCGCCTCGCCTCGCCTCGTCTTGCCGCTGAGGCCGATGGTGTGAGAGGGAGAGCGAGAGAGAGAGAGAGAGAGGGGGGAAAGAGATGGTATTGGGCATTTGGGTCATTTATTGCAAGGGTAAAATGGGTATTTTATTACTTCTGTAAGTATTTCTGTACAAAATTTTCTGTACAAATAGCATGACTCTATATATTATTCACTTGATTCTCCAATTTCATGTTTGTTTCTTAATGCAGAACAAACAGAGGCAATAGAAACCTGCTTCCATGTTGTCCTTGCTTGGCTACCCATTTGGACCAACTCTGTTGCTCTCTTATTTATTGGTGACTAGCTTCAATCTAAACCATTTTCTAACGACCATAAAAGTTACGTAGTATCTTTCTCTCGTCTTACCGTTGTATTGTATTTGTGGTGACGGGATTTTTATCCGGGGATAAGAAAGAGGTTAATGATGGCAAACTTGGTATATTAGAACCTTTGACTGGCATTTGGAAGACGATGATAAGTGTGATCTAGAAGTGTCCAAATCATTATTCGGTTTACCCTGAGCACGTTTCTCTGATATATGGATCAATTGAGGCTCGTACTGGGCTTTTCTCAACACCTTTTCGCCATGTTCAGGAGTTTGAACAGTTCCATCTCGCCGCAACGGCTTTGGAGGCTCAGAATTTACATCCCTTGACATTGCAGCGGTTCTTCTAGAGGCAGGGGAACCACAATTTCTGGGGAAGTCACGAATGGCATCAACCTTCGGGCCCTTACAGTTTGATGGGAAACCGCCGATAAACCGACATCCGCCATGGTCGGATGTTCTTCTTCTCACAAGCGGCTTAGAACAGTTTCTATCAGTTAGCAAATTCATTGTTGCAGTTCAACTCCAAGAATCCAAAAGCACCAACGGACACCTGTAGACGCATATATATATATATATATATAGGCACACACATAATGAAACCCAAACGACACAGAAGCAGAAACTAAATGCAGGTTGCCATTAAAAGATGACACTAAGCCGGAGACAAGTCCCATGAAATAACCAATGAAAATCAGAACATTAAAGAGAAGAAGATACGTACAAAGTTGGGTTCCTTGAAGTGCGTCTTCCTTGCAGCCTTGGAGAGATGAGCAACGGAAAACGGACGGCGACCGCCAGTGACGTATAGGGTTTGCAGAGAGAGTGGCAGGGGAGCGGTTGTGAGTGGGGCCGAAAGAGAAGGGAGTTTGAATATGAGGCGGTTTCCTTTGCTTGTATTTCCCTTAGGATTTTTTTTTTTTTTTTAAAACCCAGAGGACCAAATAAATATTAAAAAGTAAAAATTCCAAAAATTAATATTTTTATTGTTGTCACTAATTTCAATAATGAATTTATTAATTAAAAATATAATCGTCGAGTTGCTTGAACTCTACAAAAAAAGAAAATAATCAAAGAAGATAGATAATATCAGCATAAATAGTCTAATATTTAAATTAGAGTATAAATAGTTGAATATTGTATTAAAACTAATATAAAAAAACGTATTCTTTTTCAAATGTGGATTCATCTATGTATAGAGGAATATTGACCTTTTCCAAATCCATTAGTATTAGAATTATTTTAGATAATATTTTTTCTAATATTTTAAGATTTATTAAGATTAGAATATCATTTATCCTAACATTTTGGGATCCATTAAAATTAAAATTTTTATGTATGATATATATTGTGGTGCCCCCAGTCCCACTGGAGTGTCACCATAACCCATGATTACAACCATGACTATTGGCCGAATTTGATGGTCAACTATGCCCCAACAAGTTTGGGCGTCTTAAGTGAGATCCAAGTTTCGTCGTCTTTGCTCGTCAAAAACTCAAACCCAAAAAATAGGCAGCGAAAGGCACTTAAATCTCAATCGGGTTACACATTTGAACTCTCAGAGCTATTACAAAGAAATGATGAGACCATGCGAACAAATTTACATATAATTTATTATTTTTTAACAAATAGTCAAAATTTTAATTTCACAACAAAATTCGTTTATTCCACACGCATATAATACAAAATAAGATAATTCACTCATAAAACTCATAAACATAAAAAATTCTCTTATAACTAATCAATTGCGTCCATCAATAACTTTTCCTCCATTACTATTTTTTTTTTATTAGAACTCGAGTTATTTATATTGTTAGTGATAAGTGGTGAGTTCTAAGACTCAATAAAGACAAATATGTAAAATATCAAATAATAACTCATGACAATTATAGAAAAATATGAAATGAATCATATATGCAAACATGTTCATCTCATCTATCTTGAACTCTTAGTGATCTCATATGATTTTCTAAGACCTTAACATGAGTTATGTTCGATTAAAAATCCATACCTTCAGCCCCATGGGGCATAGCCAAGTGGTAAAGGGGTAGGTTGAAAAGCTTGTCTGGAGATTCCTAGTGTGGGTTCGATTCCTGGGAGAATCAGAATACTTTCTTCTGGAGGAGGACTTTAGGAGTGATATTAGTGGTGCTTAGCCCTACCACCTTGATCACTTGGGCACATCCCTCAATTTACCTCCTCAGTGTAGCTCTAGGGGCGGGGTGGCTGAGGACGCCAGTAATAGGGCGTAATCTAAAAAAAAAAAAAAAATCCATACCTTCATGCCTAGACACTCTCTTATCATCATATATAAGTTATGACATTATAATTTATACAGTACAATCTTAGTTTCTAATGCCTTAACAGTCCCCTTTGATATAAATGTCTCAAAAGCATCAAAATCACTAATCTCATGACTCGTTATTCCACTATCAAAATTAAACATAATAAGATAAAAAAATATTATTAAAATTAATTTTAATATAATCTAATAATTGAATTTCAGATGTTTGCACTTACTGCTTAATCTAATTTAATTTTATTCTGCCTCTTTTGCTCTTTCTGCCCACTTGGTCTTCTTTTGTTTAGTTAATTATTCTGCCCACTTAGTCCCATTTCCTCTACCCAAAAGCTCTAATGGCAGACACTCACTCCTCTCGCCGCATGGGTGCGCAAGCCTCCAAAATTAATTTTCAACCACCACTTCCAAGCTTCAAACTCAAGACCGTTGGTTCCTTTGAGCGCGTGCGACTGTTCCATCTTGAGGTCTTCTCCATAGATAGCGTTGCTTAAAATCAGTACCGCCTGTTTGATTGCAATCATGAAACTTATATAGAAAAAAAATAAATTGTAGGCAATTCAATTACCTAGAACTTATTTACATGGAAATTATGAAGTAGAAATGTTTAATTAAATTTCATTTTCTATGTAATTTTCTCTTCAAAACCCACCCCGTCTTCTCCCTGCCTTTTCCTATCTCTCTCTCTTTCTCCCTTGCCTCCTTAACCCAGTTCTTCGCCCTACCATTATCTATCGTCGCCATCATTACCTTCTCCCATCGCCGCTATCGCTGGAGCAAGCATCGCCGCCAGCGCTCCCTTCTCCCATCGCTGGAGCAAGCATCGCTACCTTCTCCCATCGTTGTCATCGCTGGAGCAAGCATCACAACCATCGTTGCCTTCTCCCATCAGGACCTAGAAAATAAGAAAGCATCAGAGGAAGGAGATGAGGTCGATGAGGCGTTCGTCGACCGAATTTTTGACTCCAAGGAGGTGTTGCCATGGAAGGATCAACTCATTTTCAAAGCTTTCGTGGTAAGCTACCCATCTCTCTCTCTCTCTCTTTCTCCCCCTCCCCCTCCCAAACCCAGTTCTTCTCCCTGCCTCCCCCCATCACCACTAGTGCCGGTTGCAGCGGCTATCGTCGCCACTACCATCTTCGTTGCCCATCGTCGATGACCGATCTTCATTGGCCATGGCTGCCATCACCAACCGCTTTTCCCCTCTTCCTCGCGACCGCGCTTCTCCTCTTCTTCTCCTTTGTGCTTCAGCTTTTTTTCTTCTTCTTCTTCCCTGAAATTTCTTTTCCCAGCCCCCCCCTAAGAATTGATTTTCCAGCAAATGTGGGAATTGGGGGTCACGTGATCAAAAATGAGAATTGAAATTACCTAGAAAATATTGCTAATCAAACACCACCAAAACTAGAATTTACATAAAAAATGGCTATTTTCCATGGAAAATATGGCCAATCAAACAAGCCCTAAATATCAAAATAAGGTTAGAATACTTTTTAGATCAAAATATAAAATACTTAAAATAAAATTAGAAAGTATTTTAAGAAATTTATCAAACTGTTTATTAAATTTTTTAAAATGTACTAAAGCATACAATCATCATTTTTTTTCTTATCTATAAAGATCAACATATGCTTATCTTGAGTGGAGAGAGATAAACATATCTTGAACAATCAAGATAAGAGGTCATTAATAATTTTTTTAAGAATTATCAAATAAATTTAACAAATATGTTGAAAATGATAGAAATTCGATATGCATCTCATATCTTGACTTCTCTATCCCATATCTTAATTAACAAATGCTCTCTTAATATATATGTATTAATTAATTATATATTAATTTTATCTCTTAATTTTTGACACAATTAATTATGTACTAATCCTCTCTCCCAATTTTCAAAATTATACTTAGAGTCGAGAAATTCCAAAACAACCCCCTCCAAAAAAAAAAAAAATCAATTCTTTATTCAACCATGATCAACTTTCTCAATTCTTCCATTAAAGTTCTCAATCCCATAAAATTACCAATAAATTATAAATAAATCCTTTAAAATATAAAAATTAATTATTATTATTTTTTTCAAAATATCAAGATGTTACATATATCCTAACATTTTGAAATCTATTAGAATTAAAATTCTTATGAACAATGTTTATATTAATATTTCATTATTGACTATAATTAAGATTATTATGAATATTTATTCTTTTTACAGAATTCTAAGAGAAATTTTTAAATGTCGGATTTATATTGTCTCTGTTTTATTTGAGACATCCCCAATCAAAAGGAAGCCAACAAAATTATATTGGATTTTTAGACTTTTTTTAATTTTTCTAATAAACTTTTGTTTGTGAGAGACCACTTACCTTTGAGCTTAAGCACGAGTAAATTAAGAACAAGTGTGAATTTAAAAGATTATAGAACTAATTAGCTTTATAATGATAATAAAAATAGATACTAATACCACGTAAAACTTAATTAGTAAAAATTCATAACTATTACTTTTTCACTGTACACTGAAATAAAAATATTTTGCAAATGTGATAATTTAATATATATATATATATAAATAATTTATTATGATCTTTCATCTCCTGCATATATATATATGTATATATATATATATGTAAAAAAGCCGCTTTAGGAACCAGAAGCGTCGACATGGCTTAAAGATGAATTTGGAAATAGTACCCACTGCCACGGCCCATGTGCTAAGTGATGCTAACAGACCTCACTGCGACTTACTATTAAGTGAAGACAAACTAGTGTTCCCTCACCCCACCCATAATGTTCTTCATTGCAAAGATACCTATTCCAGGCTTTTGCATACTAGCAGAGGCAAGGCAAGAATTTTGCCATCTTTCTTCATGTAATCCATAGCACCTTGGAACTGATGATGAAGCCCAATAAAAAGATGTTCTACCTAAATAGAAATCTGTCACCAATTCTATAGCACTTGGAACTGATGATGAAGCAGAGACTAAATGCAGATTGCCATGAAAAGATGACACTAATTAAGGAGACGAGTCCCATGAAAGAACCAATGGAAATCAGAGCATTAAAGAGAAGAAGAGGAAGAAGATGCGTTGCCTATTCCTTTCTTCCAATCTCTCGCGCTGCTGCCTATTTATAGTGAATTGATTCTAGGTTGCCATAATTATAATATAATCCCCACCTCTCATCATTCTGCCCACTTAAGTCTTCTTTTGATAGTCCTCTTTTAGTTAATTATTCTGCTTTTTTGGTTTAATTATTCTTCCCACTTGGACCTTTGTCCTCCACCAACCCTCTAATGGCAGACAACTCACTCCTCTCCCCACATGGCCGCACACTCGCGGCCGCCCCGCGCACAAAAAATTATTCCAGAAAAACAGCACCGGCATAGCCCGTGCGATTCGAACCTTCTACTTCTCCTTTTCTGCTCACCCACATAACCACCTGACTTGCAAATAGCTTTGTTAATTGATCTGAACCAATTAATTATATACTAATTCAAGTTCCTAATTTCTGAAATTATACTTAAATCTTAAAAACTTCAAAATACTCACAATCACCTTATTCAACCATGATCATTTTTATTAATTTTTCTATTAAAGCTCTCAATCTCATAAAATCATAAATAAATTATTTCAAATATAAAAATTAATTATTATTTTTTTTCTAAAATACCATAATATTATCATTAGCATAACATTTATCCTAACATTTCGAGATCTACTAAAATTAAGATTCTTATGAATAATTTATTTTAATATTTTATTATTTACTATAATTAAGATTTTTATGAATGATATTTATTCTTTTCATAGAATTCTTGAAAAAAATGTCAAATTTATTATACTTATACTTTATTAGGGACCTCCTCAAAGTTATTTTGGAGTTTTACACCTTTTTAATCTTTTAATGAACTTTTGTTTATGACAAACTTTTCTCGAGATTTTTTTTGTCTTTTGTCTTTTTGTATTTTACTTATTTTCTTAAATAAAGAAATAAATTAAATTCTAGTTCACTTGTGTGAAGAAATTGACTTAATTCATTACCTTACTCATTAGGTTAGCCATTTTCTTCCATTATACTCAAGATTTATTCATAAAATTAATGATATTTTTTATTAGACTTTAATGTTAGGATCATTAAATCTTTTATCCATAAATCTAAGAAAACTTTATGGTATACAATTAATCAAGTCACTAAAAGGTCTTATGTAATTCAATTTTTATGTCATTTAACTATCATCATTTAAATGTTTTTATTTTTTTTATTTATCAATTCACCAATATTGCAAGACGAACATGTTGGGATCCAAATTTGATTTGGTTTCCATCTATTTAACTAGATTTGATATTAAATATAGATTTAATTACCCAAATTCACATTCAAATGTGATTGAATCATATGTAACATAAGTGGTCCAAATTTGAATATGTCACTCTCGACTTAATTAGGACTTGGAACCCTTTAAAATTCAACATATAATATGTTAATACTTGTATGTAGTAGATTCTATAAATATATATTATATCATGCATAAAAAAGATATATTATGTATAAATTATAAATATAATAGTTAATTGGTTTCACATAATCAAATCATAACTTAGGTTCTAGACGAATTTAGATCAAAATCTATCTATCAAGACTCATTAAATAATTAGATTGACTATTAAATCTAAAATTATAATCGGATCTAAATTTAAATATCTAACTCATTTACAAGTGTACGAGCAATTACTTATTTTAGTATTATTTTTTACTCTTTATAAAGTTGGATACCAACTGTTAACTCCAAAGCTACCAGTTATAACGAAACTTTCAAAAAGGGTTAAATTTGATCAATCCATCTATATATACATCATCTTATAATTCTCAGTGCAAAGTCTAAGTACTGATAACAGAAAATTCCTAAATCAAAAGGAAAAAGAAAAGAGGGGCGGGGTGTCTGTTCCCAATAATGTAGCTTGGAGTATGTCATTGACATAGACATAAGAGGGCTTTGGCTTCTCCGAGGCCAATTTGCCCTCCATCTTTGAGTTTGTTCTTAAGCTGGGCATCCATTTAAGGGACACTTTTCTGGGTTTGTAAATAATTGCTTTCAAAGCTGAGCCAACCAAGTTGACCTAACGGCCAGCTGTTGATGGTGGGTGGACTCCTCTTCATTGGAGCAACAATGGAGGACTGGGGCTCTCCCAATAGTTAGAGGAGCGGAAGAAGAAGCTCCATGTAGGGAAGATGCCGTCAACATCTCGGTGTGGAGATAGCAACGGTAGGTGTGGAAAGTGTCAGGTGTGACATCCAATTGGAAGCCCAAACCAAATAAGAAGTCCACCTCAAGGAGGTTCATCTCCACTGTGCTGATTCCCCCAACCTTGGCGTAGTGTGCATTGTTGTAACACCTAAACATGCAAAACAAAGTGGGAATTTGTAAGCTTTTAGGAGGAAACTAATTTGAACTAACAAATATGAGAAGAAAGAGAATTGGGAATGAAAAAAAAACATATCAACAAATTAATATACTAAATAAATATACAAAAATATGCATGTGAGTTCACACTAATAAAAGTTTAAAACTTAATTACAGAAAACATAATTATAATCTTTTATTGTTGATGTGTTATGGACCAAGCATCAATTAATAAACTCCAAAAGAAAAAGACTTAAAAGATAAAAAGATTCATCAAATGAATATGCATCAATTATAAAGTCCATGAATAAGTCCAAAAGTTAAATATAAAGTCTAAGAGCCAAAAAAATGTCTCCAGCCGAAAGGTCTCAAGAGACCCTCTTAGCTAAAAGGTCTCTAGAAGAGCTTTGGGAGACTCTCACTTGAGAGGTGTTCGAGAATGTCTTGACAAACTCTTGATTGAAAAGTATGAGAGAGAGTCTTGGTAAACACCTACGAAATGAGCTCAAGGAGAGCCATGAGTTCTCCTGAAAAAATCTCTTGCGAGGTATTATTATTGAAGAAGATACAAATAGATAATTTTGAAAATCTCTTCGATAATCTTGCAAAAGATAAAGATAATCCATATAAATTTAAATCATAATTGATTTTGAAATACTAACTATGCTTGTCACAAGTCTCCCAACTTGACTTTCATTCCTTAAAAGTAAGTTACTTTTATTCACAAAAGAAGTTTCATATCTCTTCTAAATACTATAATTTAACTTCAATATTTAAGTGTTTATGCAGAAAAATGTCTGGCGCTCTCTCATCATTTTATTTATTGCAAAACTATGAAGATTATAGAAGACGATTCCTCAATTACAAATTTTATAATTGTATTTAGGCAACAATAATGATAATATGTAAGGGTTATCCTAATTAATTTTTACCATGGCACAAAAGCTAGAATCAAATCATGTTATCTGCATAAACTAACTCAAAACTCCCATGATAATCTGATCTATTATTTTTATAGATATGAAAGCAAAGTGATCCATTGATATCGCAAATTTAGATGACATGAATGCAAGCATGGAAAAATATTATGAAGGGACAGAATTACTCCTAGTAATCCACTAAGGTAACAGGTATTAATGGTTAGTTTAATGGTATGACACTACAAGTTTACACTATGAAAGTAATAAGTATATATTATTGTTTTAAGATTACTATTGTCATTTTTGTAGGCCAATTTATTAAAGACAAATGAGGGCTCAACCCAAAATCTTTGCGTTACTAAAAAAAAATCCACTAAAGTCACTTTACTTACAAAATTACCCCCGAATAATTGAGTGCACCTAGGATAGGATGGTTAATTGGTTGCAGTTGACAACTTGGCACGGCCAAAGATGGGGGGCAGTTTACCCCTGAACAATTGATGAGTGAGTGAATCTAGGACAGGATAGGATAGGATGGTTGCAGGGTCGCAGTTGGCAACTTGGCACGGCCAAAGATGGGGGACAGTTTTTAATGTCTTGAGATGACTGCTATTATGCAGTTCTAGATATTCGTATTTATTTATTTTTTTATTACACGTCATCATTTGTATACTTCACAAATCTGTCTCTAAGTCATCACAAAGAAGATAAATCGAGAGATATGTTCATGTGATTAGGGTTTGAAATTGCGTCTACTAACACTTATCAAAGACTTTCCTTAAAAGAAATTACTTCTTTCAAAAATCGATCTCACGCTAGTAGTCTTTAGCATGACTGCATCTTTACAGCTTCCTCCTTTATCACTTGACTGAAAAGTTAAATCACAAATGTAAAATTTCATTTCTCTATATAAGACAATAATCGAACTCACAGCTAATTGAATTAATATCAATATATTATTTATCCCATCAGTATAGCTGTATTGTGGGGTCAGGCTGTAATGTCTTGTGGCATGGGCGAGCACACCACATCTTAGGTTGGCCTGTCTGGTAAATCGCAGAGGTTTTCACATGGCCCATCATTTCTCCATCCGTTTCGACTACAAACTGGCCTTAATTGCGATTATATACAAACACAATTTCTTAGCTTGATTTATTACTGTTACGTCAGATTTATGTTAATAACTCCTATTTACGGTCAATCAAATATTCGAATAACTATAAAGAATTGTATTAAGTAAACAGTATCAAAAGTAAATTATTAACATGAATTTTAAACAAATATAGTAAAAATATGATATTATCATCAAGTATAACTCTTAATATTATTTTTTATAAATATTCATTTGTCTTCATAAATTGATTAGAATTGCTGTAGACAAGAGAACAAATGAGCTATGCCACTCTTCCACGACAGACCTTTCTCGACCCAGAGGACACTCACAAATTGAGCTCTGGAAGACATTTTCCATCCAAGAGGTTTGACTTTGAAATGCTAAAACATTAACTTTATGCAACATGACATTCAATTTGGAAGCCTAAACCAAATAGGAAGTCCACCTCAAAGAGGTTCGTCTCTGCTTTTCTGATTTCCCCAACCTTGGCGTGCCATGCATTGTTGCAGAACCTGATCATGCAAAACATAGTGGGAATTTGTTAGCTTTCAGGAGGAAACTAATTTTAACCAACAAGTCTAAGAGCAACTCTAAGGAAGAGTGATATTCGAGATTTAAACTCTATAATTGTCAAAATGGCACTCCAGATTAAAAATTCTCCACTCCAATGGGGGTGACAAATGGGATTACAAAATGACAATAATCTTTTTGTGGTGACATTTTTCTAACCTTTGGAAAAAGAAAAATGAGAGGTGTCATTTCCAATAATAAAATCCAACGACTATATTATGTGAAATATGGATTTTTAGACTAGGCGAGCGAAAAAGAGTTAGAGAGGCATTGATCGACTAGCGAGCAACGGAGGGTAAGAGAGGCTAGCCGGTGAGGCCGAGGACGAGGAAGCGACATTGACTAGCAACGGAGCGAGAGAGTCGAGAAAGGCATCAAGTGAGAGTGAGGCGAGTGACTGAAGGGAGAGTCGACGAGGGTGAGGCAGCGACCAGTGAGGGCGAGTTGCGAGTAACGACCGACTGAGGACCGGGGGGGCGAGCCATCGAGGGGAAGGAAAATACAAAGAGAGAGAGAGAAGGGCGCAGAAAGGGAATGGGAAGGAGGCAGGGATATATATATATATAATTGATTTTAATTTAAAATAAATATTTTTATTTTAGTTAATTGTTAAAATTTAAATGTTTTTATTTCAATTTTTGTAATTTAATTTGAATTTTCTAGTTTGATTTAATAAAAAATATTAAAATAACACTCTTATTTTGACAGTTACTATTAGAACAGATTTATATTTCAGAGATGACATAATACAATTTAAAATTATAAATGAATGGTTTAACACTCCAAAATGATACTCGCATGGAGTTGCTCCAAAAGGGAAGGGAAGAAGATAGACAAGTGATTATCCTGACAAAATTACAAATACAAAGAACATATTATCTAAGGTTGATTTTGTCTTTTCATGATTTCTCAAGTTTCTAATAAAAGAACCAGAAAAAAAAAAGAAAAAAAAGTTGAAATTGTCTGTTTCATCTACTTTCCAGTAACTATTTTTTTGAACAAGAAGCTTCAGCTGAAACAAATGAAAAGCACTTGAGAATGTCCCAAGTAAGTTCACGTAGCCCAGGAATCCTATTCAATCAAAACATAAAAACCAAGTTGCTGTATGGCCCTCTTTGTTGGTTACGACTCTAGTCACGACATACAACCGGTAAACATATGCAAAATTTCTCTGGCTAGCTACTTGTCCCCATAATATTAGAAGTCTGCAAAGTTTGGTGACCGCGAATAACCCTTAACTGTGTTCCTTTATCCATGCTGTTCTTCTTTGCAGAGTTACGCCGTCCAAGTTTTTGTTCTTCTGGCTTCTTTTCTACAACCACTAATTGGATTTCCACCTTGACCTGAATATATGAGAACATCAGCAGATTCTGCATCTTTTGCATATACGTACCTACCAGACCAGAGGCAAGAATACTTGTGGCAAGAATCTTCCCATCTTTCTTCATGTAAACTATATATACCATGCACCTTGAAACTGACGAAGAAGTCCATTAACATGTTCTACCTAAATCGGAACCTGTCACCAACTTCAACACCAGGGAGCAGTCCTAACAGCTTCTCAGTTTTAACCCATTATCCCAAGTTGCTTAATTAGAATGACTTTTTATCAGATAACAAACTCATATTGTTGGCAATTGCGCGTATATTTTGTGTTGTGCAGGGTGTGTGTGAATGATGTGCAGGTTGCGTGTGTCTCTGCCTGTAAACTAAATTAATAAGTATGAACTTTGGAGTGAGCTTTTCATGTTATGTGCCAAAAAAGAAAAGTTGTGTTTTACTATCTTTTTCTTCATTTTTTTTTCTCTCTATTTGTCTTGCTAACTGTCTTTTTCTTCATTTTTTTTCTCTCTATTTGTCTTGCTTTTTTTAGCATACTGTAGAACGTTTAGGGCCACATAAATAGAAAAGGTTTTGCAATCTTTGAAAACTTGTACGCAAAACGAAAAGATATAGCAAGGGTAATTTACTTAACTATAATAAATATTGTTTTTTAGGAATCAATAAATGTCAAATAAGCCAAGCAGTAAACGGTTGGGAAAAAAACAAGGCAAAAGAAAAAGAATTCTTTTTATAACGATTTATTCATTGTTATAATTTAGTTTGATCAGAATAATTCTAATAATTTGGTTGAATTTTATATTTTATATTTTATATCTAGGTGTTGGCAACAATATTGTATCGATATCAAGATATGCTTATTTCTCTCTCTTCTGTTTGGAATCTTAATCTCAAGTTTTCACTCAGTCTTTTTCTTCAATTGTAACCCTAAATAATTTTTGCAATAAGTACACAATTTTCCTCTACTTTTAAAGTCTGTATTTGAAACTCAAATCTAGGGTGTGAGACCCCAAATTATTGCCCTATTTTTAAGTTCTTCATAATTTTTTGTTTTTTCACATGAAACTTGAAGGTTCTTTCCAGAAACCCTATTATATGATTTTTGAATTTATATTTTCTCCTTTGAAATCAGAACTGATTTTCTAAAATTTTTTTTGGTCAGATAGTTTTGCAATTTTTGAAATTCCCCAACCGCAATTTCTTGAATTAGTAACCGAAATTTCTTAAATTGAAAACCCTAATCTGTAATTTTGACTCTACTTTTTTTTTTTTTTTTTGAATCTTCAAATAAAAAATTGAAGACTTAATTTTCTATTTCTGAAACTCTATACAATCAATTGAAAAATATCAAAAAGATGATTACTGATTTTTTTTGAAAGTAAATGCAATTGTATTGATTTTTAAAACACAAAATTTTAGACTCTATTTATGAGTAAAATTAGAAAATGTTCTCTATAACTAAATAAACGCATAGTTTCTTTCTTTTCGCCACTCCCATTACCATTGTAGTAGGAGAATATGGTGAAGTTACGTATGTATGATTCTCTGTTGTTAAGTTTATTTTCAACTTCAACATTATATTATTCACATGATTTTTCAATTTCATGTTTGTTCCTTAATGCAGAACAAAGGCAATAGAAACCTGCTTCCATGTTGTCCTTGCACTACAAAAATTTGGGATTTAGCGACGGATTTTTAGCGACGGAAATTTCCTTCGTTATTTTGCGACGGACCAGCGACGGACTTGCGACGGAATACGGAATTTTTTTTTTGTAAAATTAGCAACAGATTTTAGCGACGGAAAAAATTCTGTCGCAAAAAAAATAAAAAAATAATTTTTTAGCGACGGAATCAGTAATCCATCGCTGTAATTAGCGACGGAAACATATTTCCGTCGCTAAATTTTAATAAGAATAAAAAAAGTAAAAATAAAAATTAATTTCTTAGCGACGGATAATAATTCCGTCGCAAAAAAATAAAAAAAATATTATTTTAGCGACGGAAACTGTAATCCATCGCTATGTTTAGCGACGGAAAAATATTTCCGTCGCTAAATTTTAATAATAATAAAAAAGTAAAAAATAAAAATTTTTAATTTTAGCGACGGAAAAAATTCCGTCGCGAAAAAATAAAAAAAAAAAATTTAGCGACGGAAACAGTAATCCATCGCTATAATTAGCAACGGAAAATTATTTCCGTCGCTATATTTTAATAATAATAAAAAAATAAAAATTAAATTTTTTATTTTTGCGACGAAAAAAATTCCATCGCAAAATTTTAAAATAAAAAATTAATTTTAATATTAAACGTTAAAATAAAATATTTAAATTTAAAATTAATTTAAATTAAAAAAATAAAGCTAGCGACGGCATATTTAATCCGTCGCTGACATTAATTTTTTATATTTTTTATTCAGTTAATTTATAAATATTTGAATTTGTAATGAATATTTAAATATATAAATATTTAAATTTTATAAAAAAATTAAATATACATTTAACGATGAGATGAATATTAAAAGATTAATTTATAAAATTTAAATAAATATATTAATATTTAAAATCATAATATTACTAAATTCTAACTATATCAATTAAATGTATAATAATTAATTATTTGTAATATTTATTAACTGTGTACAAAATGTAAACAAACACTATAATTGAAAAATAAATAAAAAGTTTAAAAATCATAATATTATTAAAAAAAATATTTTAAATTTTAAAAATCATAAAAATAAAAAATATTGAAAGATTACATTATATGGAAAGGAGTCTAGGGCCGGTTATCTTATCAATCTCTTTCTCTTTATAAATATGAGAATTTTTTGCTATGCTAAAAAGTTTAAAAACCAAACATAATGGGCATGTTTGTTGTAGCTTAAAAGCTACAACAAATTTAAATTTTATAAATTAACTAATTATAAATTTTTTAACTAATTTTAAATTTTAAATCATAGTGAGTTAAATTTTTGATACTCAAAAAAATTTAAAATTAGTTAGTTTATCTTATTAAATTACTTAAAGATATATATACTTAAAATTAGTTATTCAATCAACTAATTTAATAAGATATATATTTTTTAAAAAAAATATTTATTTATATTTTTTAATTTTATTTTATTATAATAAAAAATTAATGAAAATAAAAAAATTGAGATCACCGAAAGCTAGCTTTCGGGGATCACTGGGTTCCCCAAAAGCCAGATTTCGGGGAAGATTTCAATTTTTTTTTATTTTCATTAATTTTTTATTATAATAAAATAAAATTAAAAAAATATATATAAATAAATAAATTCTTTTTTAAAAAATACATATTTCTTATTAGTTGAATTTATTTAATAAATAAATTAGTTAATTCTTTTAAAAAGATACATTCATCTTAAAATAAATTAAATTACTTAATTTTTTTAAAATAAATTATTTGAATTTATTTAATAAATTATTTTTAAAAAGATACATATAATAAAAAAAACTTATTATAATAAAAAATTAATTATTTTTTTAAAACAATTTTTATTTTATTTTATAAATTAATAAACTTATTTTATAATAGAACTTATTTTATTTTATTAAAACAAAAAAAAAACAAAAAAAAAAACAAAAACTCCCCTTAAAGCCAACTTTCGGGAATGCTGGGTTCCCCGAAAGCTGGATTTCGGGGAACGCTGTGTTCTCCGAAAGCCAGATTTCGGGGAAGATTCTAGAATTTTTTTTATTTTTATTAATTTTTTATTATAATAAAATAAAATTTAAAAATATAAATAAATATTTTTTAAAAAAATATATATATCTTATTAAATTAGTTGATTGAATAACTAATTTTAAGTATATGTATCTTTAAGTAATTTAATAAGATAAATTAACTAATTTTAAATTTTTTTGAGTATCAAAAATTTAACTCACGATGATTTAAAATTTAAAATTAGTTAAAAAATTTATAATTAATTAATTTATATTTATTTAAAATATAGATATTTAAAAATAATTTATTTATTTATATTTTTTAATTTTATTTTATTATATTAAATTATTTCTGTGTGTGTTTGTATATATATACATATTTGTGTGACTATGCAGAGTAAAAAGGGAAGAAAGATGATATGGTAGGGTGATAGAAAGGTAAAATGGGATTTTTGTAAAATGATGACAAATTTTGGCGGGTAATGGTTGCGAAGAGTAAAAACTTCGCTGTGAATAGAATTTCCCTAATTTTTAAGTTCTAACTTCAAAAAAGTGATAATGTATTGTTTGTTTTAGATTGTATAATTATAACTTATAGGTTCTACTAACTTTTAGAAATGGTAGAAATGGGTTTTTTCAAAGTTCGGGTACCCTATCTTCTACAGCTTCTACATCTTTCTGAGAAGTTGTAACAAACAAGTTTACAACTTATTTTAAGTTTTAAAAGTTATAATCTAAGAAATTATAAACTATAATTTAATTAATTAAGTTGCAACAAACGGGGCTAATATATAGACGACATTGTGTCTTATACTTGATAACAATATTATATGTCACTATCTAATATAAGTGTTATGTGTAAAATATTAATGTTGATCAAGAAAAAAATAAATATATCTATTTATTATTTGTCCTTTCTAATTTTGTCTCTAAATTATAGATGAAATTCAACAATTTAAAACTTACTATGTTGATCAGATGGGTTCTGTCATTAGTATTGTTCTATTCTATAATTGAGAATCCTAAGTTCGGTGAATGTTTTGAATTTTTATTTTTTAAATTTTTTTATGAAACTCGAAAATTACCCTAAAAATATATAGATGTTATGTACATTTCGTTTAACATAATTTTTATTTATAAAAAAAATAATTAATAAATAATTATATTTATCAAATTAATTTTTAAATAAATATTAATTTAAAATACAATAATTTAAATTATTTTATTATCACATTTTAAATAATACCTGTAAGATTTTAAAAAATGATTTAATAATAAAATTTTATTTAAAATATATTATTTTTATCAATTAAATAATTATTAATATTATTTTTATAAGTTATATTATTTTTTATATAATTAAAATATTAAAATAAATAAATGAGGTGGGCCGAGAATTTATTTTAATAATAGTTTTAATAATAAAAAAAATAAAAAATACATTTTAGATAGAGATAGAATTTATTTTCTATCGTTAATTTTAGCAACAAAATTTATCTTCCGTCTCAAATATTAGAGATGGAAATAAATTATGTCCCTAAAGTTCAAAATGAAAAAAAATTAATATTAGTTTAAATTTAAAAAAATAATAAATTCTGTCACTACTTTTTGTGAGGCAAAACTATTTTTATTGCTAAAAAATTAAATTTTAATTATAAATTTTTTGATTTTCAAATATAGAGACGAAAAGTTTTTTCGTCACAAATTTTAGAAATAACAAATTAAAATTTAATATAAAATGAAATAATAAAAAAAAAAAATAAATTTAGTGACGGATTGACCGAGTCCATTGCTGGAATAAAGACGGAACTTTCAATCCATCACTAAATTTAATTTTTATTTATTATTTAATGAATTTATAAGTATTTAAATTTATAAATATTAAAATCTATAAGAAATTAAATATATTAATGTATATATAATTAAATATATACATTTAAACATGAGTTGAATATAAAAAAATTAATTTTTAAAATTTAGATAAATATATTAAATTTAAAAATCATAATATTACTAAATTCTAAATACATCAATTAATATATTTCACGTGCATACAAATAAAAATAAAACAATATCGAGGGATTACATATATAGAAAATAGTTTATGAGCTATCTTAACAATGTCTTATTCTCTATAATTTGAAGAATTATATAAAAATGAAATAATTAAATGTATAATTAAGTCATTCATAATAAATAATAAAAAATAAAATATATAATAAAATATTTATGTAGCGCTTGTTAAAATGAAGAGGATAAATAAGTATGAAGATAAATAAGTATGAAGATAAGTTCAAAATAGTTTTTAGATTAAAATATGGAATAATGGTTTTCTCCCTTAATAGTTATACTATAAAAAAACTATAGAAGGTTAATTTTTATTTTTGAAGTTTAAGTGTTATGTATAAAACATTATGTATAAAACATTATTGTTAGTTAATTTTGTTTATTGGGTTTAATCTGTGAAGTTAGTTTAGTTTAATTTCTCAATTCAATTTGTTAATTTTTGATTAATTTGATAATTGAAATTTAATACAATGAATATATTTATTTTGATTAAACTAAATTCAATTTAATTTCTCAATTCAAATTGATTTTTGATTAGTTTAATTCAATTTTAATTAACTTTGATTAATTCGATAATTCGATAATTGAGGGAAACTCTTTATATATAAAAGAGAAAATAATCAAAATTTTCTTCTTTAAAAAATTAAAGACTAATCAAAATTCAAAATATATAAAGAATATTGTTACAAAATTTTTGAATCTTTTTTATCTTTTATGAATTTTTTATTAAAGTAATATTTATAATATATCAAATTAATTTATTATAATTATTAGATTTATAATATAAGTATTTTTTAAATTAATATTAATTTAAAATGCAATGATTTAAATAATTTTATTATGATATTTTAAATTATTATAATAAATTATTAATAAAATTATTTAATAATTATTAATAATTTCCCCCCCCGTATTTTCCCTCCCCGCCTTAATTTCCCTCCCCCCCGTAAAACCCTATTCCCCCCTCCTCTTTCCCTTCCCCCCATAAAACCCTGCCACGCGCCCTCTCTTTCTCTTTTTCCCTCTTCTCCCTCTTCTGTCTTTCCCTCTTCTCCCTTCAGCGTCTCCCTCGCTCTCGCCCCTGTCGCAGCTCGCCCTCGCCCTCGCTCTCGCCTGTTGCAGCTCGCCCTCGCCCTCGCCCTCGCTCACTCTCACCGGCTCGCCCTCGCTCTCGCCTCTCGCAGCTCGCCATTTCCCTCGCCCTCGCTCACTGGCTAGCCCTCCCTCGCTCACTGGCTCACCCTCGCTGCCTCTTTTTCTCCCTCGCCACCCGCTGCCTCTTCCTCTCCCTCGCCACCTGCTGCCTCGTCCTCTCCCTCGCCTCTCGCGGCTCACCCTCTCCCTCGCCTCTTGCGGCTCTCTCGGTTGGTAGTTGGGGAGATAATCAGTGGTATTTATATTGGTATTTATATCATATCTTGGTATTGTATTTATATTGGTAGTTGGGGAGATAATCACTGGCTCACCTATTTTGTTAATTTTAATATTGGTATTGTATTCTTGTTCTTGGCAGATAATCAGTGGCCAGTGGGCATCCCTTCATACTCTAGAAATCAAAAGATTAGAGGTAAGTTAATTTATTTGATTATGTTCTATTTAATGTGTATTTATATTTTATTTTGGCTAATTTAATACCTATTATAATGAGTTTAGCAATTATGATTTTAGGTTTTTTTGCTGATTGTTAATTGACTACTTCACTTAATTAGGAATTGTTGTGGTTGAGATATGTTAATTGTGGCCGAAATAGTTGAATGTGATTGAATATTTAATTGTTGATGCTAAAATTGTTAAATTTTTTATTTTATAATATGACAAGATATGATATAAATATTTATTTTTAAAATCTCAGTTAAAAGACAACAATAGAATTATTATCATTAATTTTAAGTACTTGTATTTTTATATTTAATGAAAATATAATGACAACAACATATATGTTAATAATGTAATTTACTATTTATATTTTTAATGAAAATGATATTTGAATGCTCACTTGCACAGTTTTGCAATGTATTAATGTGTTGTATTTATATTATATTAATATAAATATATAAAATATTGATATATTTTATATCAGTATATTAATGTGTTGTATTTGTATTATATTAATATACTAGAGAATGCCCGTGCCTAAAGGCACGGTGTAAATAATATTAAAACTAAATTCTGAATAAAAATTAAAGTTATTGTATAAAAAATTGGCACACCAACAAAATAACATCAAATATATATGTGTAAATATCAAATGTACAAAAAATACACTAAATCAAATGTACATAATGAATAATCAAATTATCAAATACACATATACTAAATGAAATACACTAAATTAATAAACGAAACTAAATTAAATTAACACTAAATTAATTTATACTAAACTAAATTAAATTAATAAACGAAACTAAATTAAATTAATAAACGAAACTAAATTAAATTAACACTAAATGAATTTACACTAAACTAAATTAACACACACACACGTGTATATCTATATAATACACTAAATTAATACACTAACATTTTAAAATATCAAATGTACACAAAACATAAAACACTATAAAAAATACACAAAATAATAGGATAGAAATAATGAAATGTACATAAATTAACACACATATTTGTTTACATAAACTAAACTAAATTAAATTAACACTAAATTAATTTACACTAAACTAACACTAAATTAAATTAAATTAACACTAAATTAAACTAAATTAAATTAACACTAAATTAAACTAAATTAAATTAACACTAAATTAATTTACACTAAACTAACACTAAATACAAATTAAAATACACTAAATTAAATAAAACACTAAATTAAAATACACACGTGTAATACACACATATTTGTAAACTAAACTAAATAAACACTAAATTAAACTAAATAAACAGTAAATCTAAAGAAAATATAGAAAACAACTAAATAAACTAAATTAAAACATAAATTAAAACAAAACTAAACTAAATTTAAAATTAAATACATTAACAATTTGAACAGTAACTAAGTAACAATTTGAACAGTAAACTAAATTAAATGAATAATTAAACTAAACACTAAAAATAATCAGTAAATTAACTTAAACTAAATTATACACATAAATAATCAGTAAATTAACCAAACTCCAAATAATCAAATACGCATAAACATAAACTAAACTAAACTAAATTTAAATTAAATACATTAAACTAAACATTGAACAATTAAATAAACTAAATGAATAATTAAACTAAATGAATAACAGTAAACTAAATGAATAATTATAAACAAATAAATAAACATTGAACTAATAAATGAATAACAATAAATGAACTAAACAAATAAACATAACTTTTCCCTTGTTGACATTTAAGTTTCAGTTAAAGCTTGTTTAGTTCTTGTTTATTGAATTTATTTATTTTATTGGATGATTATGAAGTGTATGACGTGTTGAGAATTGATGATGTTGCGTTGAGAATTGATGATGTTGCATGTATTGAAGTGTTAAATTTTTGTGTTTTTTTTTTCTTACATAGGGTGTAGTCCATTTATAGGGGAGACTTTGTCGAATTTTCTCTAAAAATTATATTAAATAAAAAATATAATTAATTAAATATTTTTTAGGTATTTAATTAAATTGGTTGGAACTTAACCTTAGATTCCCGTTCGGTGACTTCCTCGATGGAGCGAGGAGATCACTGAATTGTCCAGTTGGACAGTCTGAAAATTTGGTATCGTGTTGTGTGCCCAGCGAATACGCATTAATTTACTCATGCATGGTACGAAAATTCAGTAGCATTTCTTGTTGTTCTCTAGTTGCAGATAGGAATATGTTTTGATTCATGCAATTAACTCAAATTGAGTTTAACTTGTATGAATCAACACATAATCTTTATCGTGCATCTGGAGAACTGCACTGAGATGCTGCCGAAATTTCGTATCGTGAGTAAATGCGTCCGCTAGTGGTCATATCACGATTCATTTTCGGATGGGATAGGTCCTAACCTTCAAATTTTAAGGAGGAGTTATAAGGAGTAGTTCAGTGGAATAATATTAAAACAACTCAAATAAAAAAATATTATAATTATCATTTAGTAATTTTTTATTATTTAATGGTACAGGAAAAAAATGAGATCAGATCGTCAGTGGATGTATATCAAGCGTAACTCAGATGGTTATGTTTCTACGGAATTTATCAAGGGAGTTGAGAAGTTTGTTAATTTTGCTAAGAGTCAACCAGAGTGGATGGATGGGAATAAGATTAAATGTCCTTGTAATAAACTAAAGTGTAGGAACACGGCTTTTCATGATCAGGATACCGTGACAAGTCACTTGCTCACCAAAGGTTTTGTACCGGGGTATTATGAGTGGACACTTCATGGGGAAGTTATTGCTACGGTAGATTCAGTCGATATGTCTTACTCAGCATCAACGCTTGAAGCAGAGCCAAGCAACTTATTTGAGACTATGGTAATGGATGCTGCCGGGCCTGATTTCAATCCGAATATGGAAGAAGAACCTCCAAATCCGGAAGCTCAAGCATTCTATGACATGCTTAGTGCTGCAAAAAAAGAGTTATATCCTGGTTGTCGAAAGCATACGCAGTTGTCGCTCGTTTCTAGATTGCTTAGCTTTAAGTCAGAACACCATTTATCTGAGAGGGGATTTAATCAACTTTGTGAATACTTAAGGAGGTTCTTCCTGAACCTAATACGGTGATTGATAATTTTTACAGTACTAAAAAACTGGTTCGAGGGTTGGGCCTTCCTGTTGAGAAAATTGATTGTTGTAGAAATAACTGTATGATTTTTTGGGGTGATGACAATGATTTAACAGTCTGCAAGTTTTGTCATGAGAATCGATACAAGCAAGTTGATCAAGCTGACAGTAGCAAACGACAAAAAACTTGTGTTCCTTATAAGAAGATGCATTATTTTCCTTTAACTCCTCGGCTTTTGAGATTGTATGCATCCAATTCAATAGCAGCAGAAATGAGGTGGCACGCAGATCATGTGGTCGAAGATGGCGTCATGCGTCATCCGTCGGATTCTCCTGCGTGGATTCATTTTAACCAGACTCATAAGGAATTTGCTGCCGAGAAAAGGAATGTCAGACTTGGTCTTTGTACTGATGGGTTTCAGCCATTTGGTCAATCTGGGAAGCAATATTCTTGTTGGCCTGTCATTGTTACAGTGTATAATTTACCACCCTGGATGTGTATGAAGGATACAACAATGTTCTTAACAGTGCTAGTGCCAGGACCAGAGAATCCTAAGGCAAAACTTGATGTTTTCTTACAACCCCTTATTGCAGAGTTGAAACATTTGTGGGATGTTGGTGTGCATGCATATGATATCTCATTGAAACAAAATTTCCAACTGAGAGCGGCTTTGATGTGGACCATTAGTGATTTTCTCGCATATTCAATGCTCTCGGGGTATAGCACGGCAGGAAAGCTGGCATGTCCTTATTACACGATTTACTCGGACGCATTTTACCTGTCAAAGAGTCGAAAGATTTCATGGTTTGATAACCATCAAAAATTCTTGCACCGAGATCATCCGTATCGACGGAATAGGTATGGATTTCGCAAAAATACTTTGGTAAAAAAAACACCACCTCTTGTACTGTCTGGACCTGAGATACTTGCTTCCTTGGACGAGTTGGGTTTAGTGAAGGCGACACAACCCAATGCTGCACAGACTAATACGGATAACAGTTATGATAGTGGTTGGAAGAGTAAGAGCATTATTTGGGATTTGCCTTATTGGAAAACTCAACTTATTCGACACAATTTGGATGTTATGCATATAGAGAAAAACGTGTTCGAAAATGTGTTCAATACAGTGATGAATGTACCAGGCAAAACTAAGGACACAGTGAAGTCGAGAGAAGAGTTGAATCAATATTGTCGCCGCATTACTCAATCAACTTTTACTCTGAACAAGAAAGAAAAAGCTGTCATGTGTGCGTGGGTGAAAAATTTAAAATTTCCTGATGGGTATGTGTCGAACATGGCTAGATGTGTTGACACAAAGAAGCTTAAGTTGTTTGGGATGAAAAGTCACGATTGTCATGTGTTCATGCAAAGGTTGGTGCCCATTGCATTTCGAGAATTATTACCGCAAAAAGTATGGGAGGCATTGACTGAGTTGAGTCTTTTCTTCAAAGATTTGACATCGACCACTATTAAAAGTGAGCATATGATGAAATTAGAGAACGACATCCCCATCACTTTGTGCAAGTTGGAGCTTATATTCCCTCCAAGTTTCTTTGACTCTATGGAGCATCTTCCAGTCTATTTGGCTTATGAAGCAAGGATAGTAGGTCCAGTTCAATATCGATGGATGTATCCGTTTGAAAGGTACTATTTATTATATTGATAATTTTTTTTTCCTATTTTATAAGAAACATATTTATTTTGTAGTTCACTTATCTAATTACTATATACATTTTATATAGATACCTTGAAAAGTTGAAGAGAACAGTTAGAAATAAAGCTCGAGTGGAAGGCTCTATTTCTAATTCATACGTTGTGGAAGAAGCGTCATTGTTGTGTTCTCATTACTTTGAGGACCATGTTGTTACAAGGCATACACGAGTGCCGTGTAACGATGCTGGTGTTGTAAATGAAGGGGATGACCAGGAGGGAAAGTTATCAATTTTCAAGCATCCTTGTCGACCATTTGGATGTAAAAAGTCACGAATGTTATTCGGTGAAGAATATGATGTTGCACACAGATATATTTTGATGAATTGTCCAGAAGTTGAACCGTATCTACAGTAAGATTTTGCTAATTAATTGTTGTTAATTTTTAAATTATATTTAAATTGAATAGTCTAATGTAGTTATTTTTATTTTTCTTTTTAATTTTTCAAGAATTTACGATGCTGAGCTAAGGCAACGTAATCTCGGCATTGGGGACCACATCATTGAACAATTAACAAATAAGGAATTCCCTTCTTGGTTTCATAATTATGTGAGTTGATTAATTAAAATATTAATTTCACTCAATTTCTTATATAATTATTTCTTATATATCTGTCTTATTTAATAGGTTCGCGATCCTACGAACAATGTGACAAATTCATACATAAGGGATCTCGCAAAAGGACCTTTTAACACTGTTACAACGTACCCTGGCTGCTTTGTTAATGGATTTAAATTTCACACGATTAGTTATGGTTCGAATAAAGGCACTATGAATAGTGGCATGTGCGTTAAAGGATCCAACTACGATGATCCCGAGAAGGACTATTATGGTCGGATAACAGAGATTATCGAACTTGAGTATCCTTCAGTATCGTCATTCAAGAAAGTTATATTGTTCAAGGGTGATTGGTTTATTCCAACTTTGAACGAGGGGGTGAAGATTCATCATGCATATAAGATCGTCGAGGTCAATGAAAAGAAGAAATGGAATACAAACGAGCAATTTGTATTAGCTTCTCAAGCAATTCAAGTATATTTTTGCGAATATCCAAGCTTGAGGCGTAACAAAAGCGATTGGTTGGTTGTAACAAAAGTCAAACCAAGGTTCACAGTAGAGGTTCCACAATCTTTTAATAATCAAGAGGCGACTCTTCCACGTGAAGCGTTGCCTTACCAAGAGGATGACGTGGAACTACACGATATTGCAGTTGATGATGCCCAAATCCTTGAGACAGTGAATGATGGTGACCACGTTGATTTAAATGATGAGCCAGTTATGGAATCAGAATTTGATGAAGCCCCATAGTTGAATGATGAGCAAATTTTGAGATCTGATTCTGAAGATAAGTCTGAATCGTATGATGAGCAAGTCTTGCGATCAGACTCTGAATATGATTCTGAATCAGAGGATGAACAAGTTCTTCAATTAGATTCTGATGACGACTTAGAATCTAATGACACAGATGTAGACTTATATGATAGTGATTAGAGGTGAATTTTCTGATTTAAATACTTATGTTTAATTATTAATGATATTAATTTTGTTAATTGATTTATTTCATTATAGGTACTAATTCACCTCCCGTGCGATGCACGAAAATTCATATATATTGAATTTGTTTAAAATTAGTAACCTCACAATCATAAATTCTATCTACAGTCTACAAATTTCAAAACTACACATTTTTCACAAACTAATAACTAATTTAACATATGATAAATATAAATAGTTTATACTTAATAATAAATAATATGACAACATATAATAAATTAGTAACATAAATAATTAAAATATAAAATATAATAAAATTTTCAAAAAAAACATGACAACATATGATAAATATAAATAGCTTATACAAATATTAATTTTGTCAAAATAACTTAAATAATTTATTTAAAATAATTCAATTTTACCTAAATAACTAAATTAACATAACCTACAAACTAATTATTTTTTAAAATTAAGTAATAACTTAAACATATATAAGATTTGTATTATTTTTTGCATGGTTCTGAAATTCATTAAGGGTTTTAGAGTTTTGAATAGTGGCTTTATTGAGAGAGAATGAGAGGTAAATTATAGGAAATAAAATAAAAAATTAAATTTATTTTTTTAAAAAAATTACTTGGTAGTCGGTATTTGACGGTATTACTTGATATCTCAAGATTTTTGTTGATTTAAAAAAGTCTCATTTTTTTGTAATTTATTTTAATTAAAATTTTATGTTATTATTTAAAAATTTAAAAATTAATAATATTGATTAGATCCTACTTCTTTATATACTAACATGTTTATACATTCTTCAAATACTATTTAATTATGAAAAAACCATCTACAGGTTTCAAGAACTACACGTTTTCAACAAACTTATATTTAATTAATGATTTATAAAAATTTTATTTTGGGTAAGAAAAAATAAATAAAATATAATAAAATATCGAAATAGAAAGTGGAAATGGGTGGGAAAAAATTTTGACGGCATTTTCGTTATAATATATATAGATGACAGGTGTTAGAGGACGATTTCGTGCAGGACGCAGTGGTTCTAGACCAGACTCGTCTGGGTCTACTGCTGCTTCCACGTCATCTACTGCAGCACCACATATTTCGGGAGATATTTCACCGGCCTCCCTCCCATCAGCATCTCCTATTGCTACTCCTGTAGTTGCTTCTTCACCGACCCTTCCTGCAGAGTCACCAGTACATTCATCATCTCATCACTCGACTGACAGTCATTTTACATCGGACTCATTACATGTTATAGAGCAAGACGGCGATGGGTAATTTTAATTTTTTTTAATTTTTTTTCACATTATGACATGTATTAATTTTTATACTAATTATTATTTTTTGTATACAGGAGCATCTTTTGTCGTACAATAAATATCTCCCATATTATATCGACAATCTTCAAGAAACGTCTTCATAAAGAAGGTCATGTTTGGAAAGAAGTGCCTTCGGAGATAAAGGGCATGTATTGGGATGAATTTGCGGTATTAAATTTAAATTAATAATATATATATTTCAATTATTAATGTAGAAATGTTTAAATTATTTAATCTTTTTTTTTATTTTACAGAAAATTTTTCAGTGGGATCCTACAATTGATGCATTGGTGAGAAGAGAGTGGGCACAAAAAGCAGCGAAACGATATATCGACAACATTCGTAAGTGGCATGCCAATGGAAAACCAATCTTTGTGCCAGATGATGTTTGGGATAGCTGGATGCAGAAATGGGAACAAGATGAAGCTTTCAAGAAACGGTCTGCACAAGCATCGCCGAACCGTTTGAGTGAGACAGGTGGCCTTGGGGCTGGTCCTTCCCGTCATACTGGAGGTTCTATATCTTCAGCAGAGCATAAAAGACGAATGGTGAGAAATTTAATTTATTTAATTTGTTAATATTTAATTTTTTTTATTAACATGGTTAATTTTATATCATTTTTTTAGACACATGAGTTTGGGAGAGAGCCTACACTGATTGAATTGTTTGAACGAACTCATTCTAAAAAATCTGAGGAAGGACAGATGGTATATGTCGACAGACGTTCTTCGAGTGTTGCTGTAAGTATTTTTTAATTGCAAGTAATATCATTTTTATAATTAATATAAGTTTTAATATTCATAATTGATTTATTTTATTTTCTTCATTAAACTGTTGTAAGAAATGTATGGACAGTTGCTAGAGCAAGCAACTCAACCAAATGAAGGGTCTGAGGAGCCTCAGCAGCCAGATTGCGATCAGATATTCATCCAGGCTGCTGGGGGGAAAAATAAGAAGAAGAGGATTTATGGCACGGGATCTTTATCCCAATCAAAATTTTCTGATGTTGGCAGCTCATCCTCTGTCTCATCTGGTTTTAATGAAAACCCAGTTATACAAGAAATGACAGAGAAATTAAAAGTGCAGTCAGAGCAGATAAATTCGCAGGCGGAGCAGATAAATTCACAAGCAGAGCGGATAAATTCACAGGCGGAGCAGATTAATTTGTAGGCTCATGAGCTGGGCGATGTTCGACGACAGATGTTTGAGATGCGATTCTTGATTGAACAACTTACTGCATCTACTCGTGGTATTGTTCCTTCTTCTTCTTCTCAGCCACAATCAACTCATCAACCTGAGCCTAATGTTGATGATGATTTAGATGATTAGTTTTTGTAGTTATTTTTATGTAAGGATTGGTATGTAACAGACAATTATATTAGCATGTAATAGACAATTATTAGTATCTTGTTTGAATATTAATTTTTATATTATAAATATAAATTTTGAAATTTTTATATAATTTGTTTAATAAATAATTATAAATAAATTTTAAAATTAAATAATTAAATTAAAATAAAATTAAAAAAATGTATAAATTTAGCGACGGAAACAAGTTGTGTCGCTAAAATTTTAAAAAAATTAATTTATTGCGACGGAATAATTCCGTCGCAACGAATTTTTAATATATTATTTAATTTTTTTAATTTACATCAGCGACGGAAAATTCCGTCGCTATAATTAATTTAATAAATTTCAAAAAGGAATTTCTTTTTTTAAAAAAAAATTCACAGAATTTTTAAAAAATAAAAAATTCTTATTTTTTAATTAGCGACGGAATATTCCGTCGCTATATTTTAAATATTTTTTTAAAAAATAATAGAGACGGAAAATTCCGTCGCTAATAAAAAATAATATTAAATTTAATTTTTTTTAAAAAATATTGCGACGAAATTATTCCGTTGCAGAATTTAAAAAAATAAATTTTTTTTATTAGCGACGGAATATTCCGTCGCTATATTTTAATTATTTTTTAAAAAAATAATAGCGACGGAATTTTCCGTCGCTAATAAAAAATAATATTAAATTTATTTTTTTAAAAAAAAATATTGCGACTGAAATATTCCGTCGCAAATTTTTTTTTTTAAAAAAAAATTCTTATTTTTTAATTAGAGACGGAATATTCCGTTGCTATATTTTAAATATTTTTTTAAAAAATAAATAGCGACGGAATTTTCCGTCGCTAATAAAAAATAATATTAAATTTAATTTTTTTTTAAAAATATTGCGACGGAAATGTTCCGTCGCAAATTTTTTAAAAAATACACTTAGCGACGGAAATATTTCCGTCGTTAAGACGTTGCTAAAATAGCGACGGATCCGTAGCAAATATAATTTAGCGACGCAGGATTTAGCGACGGACAATTTCCGTCGCTAATCCGTCGCTAAACATATTTTGCGACGGAATTTTGGATTTAGCGACGGAAATATTCCGTCGCTAAATCCCAAAATTCTTGTAGTGTTGCTTGGCTACCGATTTGGACCAACTCTGTCACCCTCTTATTTATTGGCAACTAACTTCAATCTAAACAATTTTGTAATGACCATATAAGTTACATAGTATTTGTGGCGACGAAATTTTCGTTTGGAGATAAGAAAGAGGTTAACGATGGCAAACTTGGTATATATATAACCTTTGACTGGTATTTCAAAGACGATGACAGGTGCGATTGTTTGATTTGAGGATGTCAACAACGTTTTATGCATTTGTTAGGTTGCATGTGTGTCTCTGCCTATAAACTAAATTAATAAGTATGAAATCCGGAGTGAGCTTTTCATGTTATGTGCCAAAAAAGAAAAGCCGTGTTTTACTGTCTTTTTCTTCTTTTTTTTCCCTCTCTATTTGTCTTGCTTTTTTTAACATACTTTAAAACGATTAGAGCCACATAAATAGAAAAGGTTTTGCAATATTTGAAAAACTTGTAAGCAAAAGGAAAAGATATAGCAAGGGTAATTAATTACTTAAATATAATAAATATTGTTTTTTAGCTAGGAATCAATAAATGTCAAATAAGCCAAGTAAACGGTTTGGGAAAAAAACAAGGCAAAAGTAAATGAATTCTTTTTATAATGATTTATTCATTGTTATAATTTAGTTTGATTAGAGTAATTTTAATAATTTGGTTCAATTTTATATTTTATATATATCTAAGTGTTGGCAATAATGTTATACGGATGTCAAGATAGGCTTGTTTCTCCCTCTTCTATTTCGAATATTAATCTCAGATTTTCACTTAGTCTTGTTTTTCAATTGTAACCTTAAATAATTTTTGCAATAGGTACCCGACTTTCCTCTATTTTTAAAGTCTGCATTTGAAACTCTAATCTAGGGTTTGAAGCTCCAAATTATTGCCCACTTTTTAAGTTCTTCATATTAAAACATGAAGGTCCTTTTCAGAAACCCTATTATATGATGTTTGAATTTATATTTTGTCCTTTGAAATCAGAACTGATTTTCTGAAAATCTATTTGTTCAGATAGTTTTGCGATTTCTGAAATGACCCAAACAAAATTTCTCAAATGAGTAAGCAGAATTTCTAAAATTGAAAACCCTAATCTGTAATTTTGACTCTACTTTTTTTTTTTTTAATCCTCAACTAAAAAATCGAAGACTGAATTTTATTTTTTTTAAACTCTATACAATGAATTGAAAAATATCAAAAAGATGTTTACTAATTTTTTTGAAAGTAAAGGCTATTGTATTGATTTTTGAAACATAAAATTTTAGACTCTATTTGTGTGTAAAATTAGAAAATGTTCTCTATAACTAAATAGACGCATAGTTTCTTTCTTTTCGCCACTCCCATTACCATTAGATTAAGAGAATATGGTGAGGTTACTTATTTATGATTCTCTGTTGTTAAGTTTATTTTTAACTTCAACCCTATATTATTCACATGATTCTTCAATTTCATGTTTGTTTCTTAATGCAGAAACCTGCTGCCATGTTGCCTTCGCTTGGCTACCCATTTGGACCAACTCTGTCACCCTCTTATTTATTGGCAATTAGCTTCAATCTAAATTATTTTGTAATAACCATAAAAGTTACATAGTATCTTTCTCTCGTCTTGCTGTTGTATTGTATTTGTGGCGATAGAGTTTTCGCCTGGAGATAAGAAAGAGGTTAACGATGACAAGCTTGATACATTGGAACCTTTGACTGGCATTTGAAAGACGACGATAGGTGTGATTGTTTAATTTGAGAATGCCAGCAGCGTTTTATGCATTTTTTAGGATTTATTTGTTGGTGCTGGAAGGAAGCTAAGTGTTAGGCTTGACTCTGCTGGACCGTGGGAGGGTTTTAGGTTTCTATGGACATTGGATTTTAGATGGGCTTGAAATTTGATTTTCTGTTGCTATTAGTTTAAATTTTACCAACTTGTTATGTATTTAGGCACATTTCTCGTTCAATTGACACATCATGTTGTGTATTTAGGCACATTGCTTGTTCATTTGATTTGTGTGGCCCTTTCAATTGACGTTTTATTTGTTTTAGATCATTTTCACATCATGCTTCATGAATAATGCCAAATCATTCATCTTTCGAAAATAATTTTTAAAAAAAAACACCATGAATTAGAAAAATTAAAATAAGAACTATATAAGATATTCATCTAAATAACATCATTCCACCCATGAGATTTGGCTTGAAATACTAGAACACAAATTATAAGAGATTCATCCCCAACCCCAACCTCGGCATAGCATGTATTGCTGCAAATACCGTGACTCCGATCAGAACCTCCCAAGTTTGGGCTGCCCAGGTATCCTATTCAACCGGAACATGAAAACCAATTTGCCATATGGCCCTCTTTGCTGGCTACAATTAGTCACATCGTACAAACCATCATACACATAAGCATAATTCCTCCCACTTCTTGTTCCCAGAATGCTAGGTTTCTTCAAAGTCTCGCGACCGCGAATCACCCTCACCGGCGTTCCTTCATCCATGCTGTTCTTCAATGCGAGGTTGCCTCGTTTAAGCTTTTGATCTTCAGGCTTCTTATCTGCCACCGAAGGGTTCCCTCCTTGACCACAATACATCAAAACATCGGCAGATTTTGCATCATTTGCATACCTTCCACTGGCAACAATGCTGGTGGCAACAACTTTCCCATCTTTCTTCGTGTAGTCTATGCCACCCTGAAACTGACGATGAAGCCCAATGACAACAAGCTCGACCCTGAATCGAAACCTATCCCCGACTGCTACTCCAGGGACTGCCCCTAACAGTTTTGCGGTATTTACCCATTTTCGCTGCTCTTTCAAGCGCATTGCTGCCTTCAAACGAACCATTCTCGCCGAACTTCCCTTCCCCTTTGCCTGTGCTTCATTTTCTTCCAAGAGTTTTTTGAATGCTTCCTCAAACAGATCCAGAGCCTCCTTTACTTTATTCTGATGAAATACTACGTTATCGGAAGGAACAATAGCAAGACCATTAGATTTTTGTTCCCTGTCAGCTCTTGTTGTCATCACCAATGGACTTTGATCCATGGTAGACTTCTTAGCCAAAACCTTGGATTTGGGATCATGATTAAGCATTCCACATCGCGGTGGATAATCGCAAAGAAGGGGAACCCCTTCCCTGATCTTTGGTGCCGAGTAGTTCCCGACAAGTTGGCATGATTGCGACAAAGATCTAGAAGTGTCCAAATCATTATTCGGTTTACCCTGAGCACGTTTCTCTGATATATGGATCAATTGAGGCTCGTACTGGGTTTTTCTCAACACCTTTTCACTATGTTCAGGAGCTTGAACAGTTCCATCTTGCCGCAACGGCTTTGTAGGCTCAGAATTTACATCCCTTGACATTGCAGCGGTTCTTCTAGAGGCAGGGAGACCGCCGATGTCACGAATGGCATCAACCTTAAAGTTTGGTGGGAAACCGCCGATAAACCGACATCCGCCATGGTCGGATGTTCTTCTTCTCACAAGCGGCTTGGAACAGTTTCTATCAGTTAGCAAATTCATTGTTGCAGTTCAACTCCAAGAATCCAAAAGCACCAACGGACTCCTGTAGACGCATCTATATATAAAGAGACACACACATAATGAAACCCAAACGAGACAGAAGCAGAGACTAAATGCATATTGCCATGAAAAGATGACACTAAGGAGACAAGTCCCATGAAATAAGCCTATTTATAGTGAATTGATTCTAGGTTGGCAAAATTATAAGATAAACCCCACCTCTCATCATTCTCATTTCTCTCCATCTTGTTTTGTTGAAAAGTCATAAGCATCTTACAATTGAATTGAATGAAGTGGAAGGTGGCCTGCCAATGTAAAAAGGAAACGAATTAGGCAGAAGCCAAAATTGATTGCGCCTCTTGCTTTCTGCCAAACGCCTTTTTCACGAGGGAGGCCGACAACTCATTTGTTTATCATTCCATCTTGGATCCCATTTTTATTTTAAATCATCTCATTTCTCATTTATAGAGGTGTTTACTTGTTTGAGAGTGATAATTATTCTCTTCTTACAATTTAACAGTAGTTGTAATTTTTTTATTTTTTCTAGTGAGATCCTTCTTTTATTTGTTTGTGGATGTAGCCTATATTGAGTGAAACACGTAAATTTTTGTGTTTATTTTATTTTTAATTTATCCCATTTTATGTCAGGGCCTGCTCCTAGATTTTTTCCCTAGCACATGAAATCCAAGAGAAGGTCCATTAAGGATGGATACAGATACTAAAATTTTTTGAGAAATTGATCTTTCTAATATGTTCACCAATAATAGGAGACAAAATAAATTACATAACATTCAATATATTATCATCTTGGACTAATTGCCCATACATTCTCAAAATAAAATGGCACTAAGGTTTTAAAAATAAAATGAACCCTCTATTTCTTGCCCTCAACATCCACCCATTAATCTTGAGACCGGGACATCTCTGTACACATCTAACCTGAACTCGTTCAAAAAATATTTATCTTCAATTACTCAGAATGACAAAAGAAACAACGTGAGCCACGAGTCTCAACAAGTATATAGCAAAGGAAAGAATCTATAGAATGATATATGAAGGTATAAATAGTTCAGAGCCAAAGAAAATCATTACCCAACATCTAGCTACCCATTGGGTTCATGCCTTCTAAACTGGACAACAACATCCTCAAAGAAACACACTTCCTCATGATTCATCAAAACCCATATTGTAAAGTGAGCCATAAGGCTCGACAAGTAAACATATATAATACTGAAATCACGAATTATGGAATGGATACAAAATATAGTACACCTTACTCCCCAACACAATTTAAACTCATCATTCAATTATCATGAATAATATTATTCCATAAGCAACCATATATTACGACAAATAGAGCAATAGGGTTAAGGCATGGATAAATCAAAGTGAAATAGAACCGACTTCCCAAGTACGAGTAGCATTTCCCATTAGTTTCCATCACATAAATCATTCCCATGCCATTGCCATTAAGCATTTTATACATCGATTCATTTCTCACGAATATATAAATCTTCATACTTCACATTGGCTCTCAAACCCCTTTATTCACATTAGCTCTCAAAATCCTTTATTCACATGCATGAATGCATACATATATATATATATATAAAAAAATCAATTTGTCACACATTGGTTTGAGCATCGCCTATCGGGTTTATGGCTACCTCACCCACGTCAGGCACTCTTTAGGATATCCTTTTTCTTTCCCATTTGCGGAACATAGCCATTGCGCCAAAATAATAGCAATAAGGGCGCAAATCGTAATACCATGCAATGTTCATGGAATCTCACATATGTATAACATACATGCTCCATTATAGAAATCTACACATCATGCACATTTAAACATGTCAATAACATATTCACTCATGAGTCCATTCATGCACATATGCATATCTTTAATCACATCATAGCATTTTAGAGGGTTGAGTGATGCTAGAGAAAGCAATTAACAGTAACTTAGATCAACAATCATGCTTAATTTGGATTAAGGAAAGTCTTGACCCACTCAAATGATAACCAAAGTATTGATATTATATATCAAATCAAATCTCTTGAAGTCTAATTTATGATGCTTCAAACGGATCGCAATTTTGAATTCTACATCTAAAGTTATGGTCAAAATAGCGCAACATGTGCAATGTTGAAAAAAAGTGATTAGTTGACTTTTGGAAAGGAATAGTTGACTAAAGCTTAGTCGACTTAAGAAAATACTCAGTCGACTAATGCTTAGTCGATTCATGAACACCTATTAGTCGATTGGGCCGAGGCTGGCACCGAAAATATGAGAAATAGGCTTTCAATGAGTTGACTAAGCTCCAAAAATAACCGACTCATTGCACACAAACACACGAAAAGACCTTAAAACACGTCAAAACAAACACCATTAGCTTCCTAACCCACAAATGCCATTCCTTGAATGAAAAATGGGGTGAACAAGCTTCAACGAGACTAATATAAAGACCCAACGCAAGCTTTGAAATAACAAATGGTTCAAGAAAATATATAACAGATACCAAATAATTTTTCAATGAGAGGACCAAGAATCATGAAACATTAAGCATCACAATGGAAAATAAGGAAACTTGCACAAAATCAAATATGAGTGCAAGAAGAACTTGCCTTTAAAAATGCTTGAACCGAAAAAGAAAAAGTTTGCTCTTCTTAAATTTGAAAATCCTTCTTCTAGAAACTTCAATTAAGAAGATAAGGAAAAGAAAAGAAGAAGAAGAAGAAAGAGAAAAAGAAGCAATCCCACCAAAGAGAGAGAGAGAGAGAGAGAGAGAGAGATTGGGAGAAGAGAAAATAAAAAAAAATTAAACAAGGCATGGAGAGGTGAGGGGGAAGGAATGGTTTGCCAACCATTCTCTCCTTCGCTTTTACCATAATACCCTCAACATAAAACACACACACACACACACACAAATATCCAAACCCCTAATGGTCATTTGCATTTTCTCATTTTCATTTCCCATTTATTCAATTCAACTCACTTAAATACATGGGCTTAAGCCCAACTCATTAACCTAATTAAATATAATAGTCTATTTCCATCATAAGCCCCAATGGGCTTTACCACTCCACTTAATTTGATATGCAAAAATTTTTACACTTGGCCTTAACCCAATTTCAAAGCCCCAATTCACTTTAGCCCACTAAGTTAAACTTTTCAATTATTTTTATTTTCTTTCATTATTTCCTTTATTTCTCATCTTTTCATCAATTATGATAACAACATTTATAATTTATTCACATAAGAAAAAATATTTCCCAAACATTTAATTTAACGAGAGTAAAATTTTCAATGCTCAAAAATAAAATATCCATAATATCTAGATCAACTAACCAATCGTTACATTTTAGCTATTAGTTGGAAGCGAGGTATTATTTCCAACAGTTTTGTTAATCATTCTGTCCACTTAGTCTTCTTTTGATAGTCCTCTTTTAGTTAATTATTCTGCTTTTTTAGTTAATCATTCTGCCCACTTAGTCCTTTTTCCTCCACCAACCTCCAAGCAGACAACTCACTCCTCTCCCCCCACATGGCCGCATACTCGCGGCAGAACGCACGGCCCGCGCCCGCTCAAAATATTATTCCAGTGAATCCGCGCCTGCCTTGCGGTGACTCGAACCCGCGATCTCCTTCTCCATGCGTACTAATTTATATATACTAATCTCAATTTCAATTTTCAAAATTATACTTAAAACTCCAAAAAAAAATTTAAAAAAAAACTCCCAATCACCTACTTATGCAACCATGATCATTTTTCTTAATTTTTCCATTAAAGTTCTCAATTTTATAAAATCATAAATAAATTATTTCAAATACAAAAATTAATTATTATTATTATTTTTCTAAAATACCAGAATGTTACAATTAGCATATCATTTATCCTAACATTTTGGAATCCATTAAAATTAGAATTCTTATGAGTAATAATTATCTTAATATTCTGTTATCTATTAGACTTTTTTTAAAAAAATATCATAATTATCTTAATATTCTGTTATGAGTTAAAAAAAAAAAGATGGGGTCAAAAAATTATTTTGAGCTTTTAGAATTTTTTAATCTTTTAATAAACTTTTAATTATGAGTGAAAAAAAAAACAAAATTCCTGTCTTTTGATTTTTTTTTACTTATTTTCTTAAATAAAGAAATAAGTTAAATTCTGATTCACCTGGCTTAATTCATTACCATACTCATTAGGTTAGCCTCATTTAAGAGTAGTTTCTCACTAATTTTTTCCCATTATACTCTAAAGATTTATTCATAAAATTAATTATATTTTTTATTAGACTTTAATGTTAGGATCATTAAGTCTTTTATCCATAAATTTAAGATAACTTCATGGTATGCTATTAATCAAGTCACTAAAAGATTGTTAATTGAAGAATTCAAATATAAGTCTAAGGTCTTATGCTAATTCAACTCTTATATCACTTAACTATATATCATCCTTTAAATATTTTTATTCTTTTTTTATATATCAATTCACCTACAAGACAAACTTATTCGGATCCAAATTCGATTTAGTTTCCATTCATTTAACTTGATTTGATATTCAGTATAAATTTAATTACCCAAATTCACATTTAAATGTGATTGAATCATATATAACATAAATGGTCCAAATTTGAATATGTCACTTTCGACTTAATTAGGATTTGGAACCCTTTACAATTCAACATATAATATGTTATACTTGTATGTAGGTAGATTATATAAATATATATTATATCATGCATAAAAAAGATATATTATGTATAAATTATATATATATATATATAATAGTTGATTGGTTTCACATAATTAAAACATAACTAATTAGATCCTAGACGAACTTAGATCCAAATCTACACTCATTAAATAATTAGATTGAATATCAAATCTAAAATTATAATTGGATCTAAATTTAAATATCTAACTCATTTACAAGTGTACGAGCAATTACTTATTTTAGTATTATTTTTTACTCTTTATAAAGTTTGATACCAACTGTTAACTCCAAAGCTACCAGTTATAACGAAACTTTCAAAAAAAAGGTTAAATTTGATCAATCCATCTATATATACATCTTATAATTCTCAGTGCAAAGTAAGTCTTATAAGTACTGATAAAAGAATGTAGCCTGGGTCTGTTGCTCAATAATGTAGCTTGGAGTATGTCATTGACATGGACATAAGAGGGCTTTGGATTCTCTGAGGCTAATTTGCTGGCCATCGATTTAAGGGACACTTTTCTGGGTATGTAAATAATTGCTTTCAAAGCTGAGCCAACCAAGTTGACCTAAACGGCCAGTTGTTGATGGTGGGTGGACTCATCTTCACTGGAGCAATATTGGAGGACTGGGGCTCTCCCAATATATAGTTAGAGGAGCGGAAGAAGAAGCTAGATGTAGGGAAGATGCCGTCAACATCTCGGTGTGGAGATACCAACCGTAGGTGTGGAAAGTGTCAGTTGTGACATTCAATTGGAAGCCCAAACCAAATAAGAAGTCCACCTCAAGGGGGTTCATCTCCACTCTGCTGATTCCCCCAACCTTCTTGTAATACCTAAATTAACATGCAAAACAAAGTGGGAATTTGTAAGCTTTTAGGAGGAAACTAATTTGAACTAACAAATATGAGAAGAAAGGGAATTGGGAATGAAAAAAAACATATCAACAAATTAATATACTAAATAAATATGCAAAAATATGCATGTGAGCTCACACTAATAAAAGTTTAAACCTTAATTACAAAAAACATAATTATAATCTTTTATTGTTGATGTGTCAGGCACCAAGCCTCAATTAATAAACCCAAAAAGAAAAAGACTTAAAAAGGTAAAAAGATTCATCAAATGAATATGCATCAATTATGAAGCCCATGAACAAGTCCAAAAATTGGATATAAAGTGTAAGGACCAAAAAAATGTCTCCAACCAAAAGGTCTCGAGAGACCTTCCTAGCTAAGAGGTCTCTAGGAGAGCTTTGGGAGACTCTCACTCGAGAGGTCTCGGAGAATGTTTTGACAAACTTTTGATGGAAAAGTATAAGAGATAGTCTTGATAGACTCCTACGAAATGAGCTCAATGAGAGACATGAGTTCTCCTGAAAAAGTCTCCTACAAGGTATTCTTATTGAAGAAGATATAAATAGATGGCTTTGAAAATCTCTTCGATAATCTCGCAAAAGATAAAGATTATCCATAAGAATTTAAGTCATAATTGATTTTGGAATACTAACTATACTTGTCACAAATCTTCAGATTTTCATTCTTTAAAAATAAGTTACTTCTATTCACAAAAGAACTCTAATATCTCTTCTAAATACCAGAATTTAACTTAAATATTTAAGTGTTTACGCGAAAAAATGTCTGGCACTCTCTCATCGTTTTCTTTATTGCAAAGCTATGAAGATTAGAAGACGATTCCTCAATTACAAATTTTATAATTGTATTTAGGCAACAATAATGATAATATGTAAGGATTATCCTAATTAATTTTTACCATGGCACAAATGCTAGAATCAAATCATGTTATTTGCATAAACTAACTCAAAACTCTCATGATAATCTGATATATTATTTTTATTGATATGAAAGCAAAGGGATCGCAAATTTAGATGACATGAATGCAAGCATAGAAAAATATTATGAAGGGACAGAATTACTCCTAGTAATCCAATAAGGTAACAGGTCTTAATGGTTAGTTTAATGGTATGACACTACTACAAGTTTACACTATAAAAGTAATAAGTATATATTATTGTTTAAGATTACGATTGTCATTTTTGTAGGCCAATTTATTAAAGACTAATGAGGGCTAAACCCAAAATCTTTGCATTACTAAAAAAAAATCCACTAAGGTCACTTTAAGTACAAAATTAGCCCTGACCAATTGAGTGCAGCTAGGATAGGTTGGTTGCAGGGTTGCAGTCGGCAACTTGGCACAGCCAAAGATGGGGACAGTTTTTCAGACTCTAATGTCTTGGAATAGTTATTCTTGCACAACTCTCGACGCTTGTACCTTTAATTACGTTAAGAAAGATAAATCGCAGGTATGAGACTTCGCCTCTTTACTTAAGGTAAGAATCAAATTTACGACTCACTGGACTGATACTAATATATTACTCATTTAACTGCTTAATTTATGCCCTAGAGATCAAGCTGTAATGTCTTGTGGTTTGGATGAGCACACCACATCTTAGGTTGGCCTGTCTGATAAATCACGGAAGTTTTCACATGGCCCATCATTTCTCCAACTGTTTTGGCTTCAAACTGGCCTTAATTGTGGTTATATACAAACACAATTTCTTAGCTTGATTTATATTTTAGTCAGATATGTTAATAACTCCTATTTACAGTCAATTTCAAATATTCCAACTGCTAAAAAGAATTGTGTTAAGTAAACAACTTTACAAGTAAAACTTGTTAGTATGAATTTTAAACAAATGTGACAGTGATATGACATCGTCATCAATCATGACTTCTAACATTATTCTTTTATAAATATGCGTCCATTTTTATAAACTGACTTGAGTAGTGTGATTTTAATAGATTGATTCATTCTACATGTTATCTAAAAAAAATCTTGGTATGACTAAAATTATACAAGGACGATTGCTGTAGACAAGAGAACAGATGAGCTATGCCACTCTTCCACAACAGCCTCCCATAACTATCTTACCTCTACCTTTCTCGACCCAAAAGCCATTCACAATTTAGCTCTGGAAGACATTTTCCATCCAAGAGGGTTAACTTTGAAATGCTAAAACATTAGCTTTATGCAACATGACATTCAATTTGGAAGCCTAAACCAAATAGGAAGTCCACCTCAAAGAGGTTCGTCTCTGCTTTTCTATTTCCCCAACCTTGGCGTGCTATGCATTGTTGCAGTACTTGAACATGCTAAACATAGTGGAAATTTGTTAGCTTTCAGGAGGAAACTAATTTTAACTAACAAGTCTAAGAGCAACTCTAAGTGGGAGTGACATTTGGGGTGTCAACTTCATAATTGTTGAAATGACATCTCAGATTAAAAACTCTTCACTCCAATAGGGGTGACAAATGGGGTTGCAAAATGATAATAATCTTCCTCTGGTGTCATTTTTTTCAATCTCTGGAGAGAGAAAAAGGAGAGGTGTCATTTTCAAAGATAAAATCCAACGATTATATTACCTGAAACAGGGGTTTTTAGACTAGGCGAGCAACAGAGCGAGAAAGAGTCAGAAAGGCATCGATAGACAAGCGAGCGATGGAAGGCCGGAGGGGCAAGCCAGTGAGGCTGAGGTCAAGGCGGCGACGCTGACAAGCGATGGAACGAGAGGGTCGAGAGAGGCAGCAAGCAAAAGCGAGGGAAGAGCCGACGAGGGTGAGGAAACGATCGGCGAGGGCAAGCCGCGAGCAACGACCGACCGAGGGCGACAGGGGCGAACCAGGGAAGGAAAATACAGAGAGAGAGAGAGAGAAAGAGGCGCAGTAAGGGAAGGGGAAAGAGACGGGGATATATATAAATATAATTGATTTTAATTTAAAATAAATATTTTTATTTTAGTTAATTATTAGAATTTAAATGTTTTTATTTCAATTTTTGTAATTTAATTTGAATTTTCTAGTTTGATTTAATAAAAAATATTAAAATGATACCCTTATTTTGGCACCTGCTATAATTCAGAGATGACATAACACTGTTCAAAATTATAAATGAGTGATTTAGCACTTCAAAATGACACTCCCCTTGAAGTTACTCTTAGAGTTGCTCTAAAAGGGAAGGGAAGAATATAGACAAGTGATTACCCCGACAAAATTACAAATAGAAAGAACAAATTATCTAAGGATGATTTTGTCTTTTCATGATTTCTCATGTTTCTAATAAAAGAACCAGAAAAAAAAAAGAGAGTTGAAATTGTCTGTTTCATCTACTTTCCAGTAACTATTTTTTTGAACAAGAAACTTCAGCTGAAACAAATGAAAAGCACTTGAGAATGTCCCAAGTAAGTTCACGTAGCCTAAGAATCCCTATTCAATCAAAACATAAAAACCAAGTTGTTGTATGGCACTCTTTGTTGGTTACGACTCTAGTCACCGTTGGGTTTTGTGTTTCTTAATAAGGCCCAAGGCCATGACGATGGTTCGGGTTAGCTTCATAGGCTTCGGCCCGGGATTGAAACAACGGTTCAACCCACTTATTGGCAGCCCATTTATAGAAGTCGAGCCATAAGCCCTTAACCCTCCCTTTGGAGGAGAAATGGGCCTTAACCCATTTGCTCAAGGGAGGGAGGAAGCCCATGAAGCCCAAGTCCCTAAAGCCCAAGCCCATTTCCTCTCTTGCCCTAAGCCCACAATATAAAAGGGAATGTGTTTCTCTTTCTTGTCCCTATGCGGCGATCGATTGTGTTCTCTCCCTTATTCCCTATCTAGGCTGATTCTCCCTTCATTGATGGCGATCCTCTTGGGGTTTCTTTCATTCTCGGTCAGGTGCTTCTTTCCTTTACTGTGTGCTACACTTTCCTTGTGCGTGGTGGCTATTCATCAATGGCGTTTGCAATACCTATTTAGTTCGAGTTGATGTTTTTTCTTTGAAGGAAGTCTTTTGGCCATTGTGGAACCCATATCTTCGTGATTTCTCTCTATTCCTTGGTGGATCCTACTGTGTGTGGAAGCTTGTGTGGCTTGGGTAAGGGGTGTCAATCGGCCGAGAGATTTGGGGGTTTGAGGGCTTCGGTTCTTGGGGCTTTTGGGCTCCTTTGTGGCTTGGTGTCCCTATTCGTTGGTTGTTGCCTAAGTGGTGTTTGAATGAGCCCAGATCTGAGCCTTGGAGTAGTCGTTGTGACTGCCATTGTTGCTAAACAGGGAGTTTAATTTTCTGCCTTGTTTTGTTCTTGCATTCGGTTATTTTGGGTTTGATTTCGATTAAGTACTAACCCACGGTTTTGTAGAGATTATCCGCAACAATTGGTCTCAAAGACTTGTGTGGCTCCTGGGTTACTCGAAATCAAGACCGAATCGAGAATCCCCTTTTGATTTTGGGTTCAATTTCACGGTACGGATTTTTTTCGTTGAAAAACCGAATCTGTTCTTCGTCTTGTGCTATGTGTAGGGCTTGAGTTGGGGTGAATCAACCCCATAGCCATAATCGACCATCCGAGGGGATTTTTCCTCTGACCGATGCATTCCAGCCTACCCGTCAGCCGGCGGCAGCGTGTGGGGTTGCAGCGGCGACGTGTGAAGCAGTGTGTAGAGGCCGGCAGATGCCTTCCTCAGCTCCAAGATCCGTACCAGATCCGACCCTCTTCAACTTCAGATCTCAGTTCTGAGATCTGTGTGGTAACCTCTGTGGTTTTAGATTTCTTTAAGTGATTTATTATTTGTGCTTATTCAATTGCTTGGTGCCTTTGATTATTGCTTAGTAAATCTGTGATATCTTTGTGATATTTGTGAAGTCTGCATTGTTGCTTAGTGCCTCATAAATCTGTTAGGTATCAGAATTTGTTTATGATGTTTGTCCAGTTTTCAACTTGGTATTTTTGTTTGATACCTTTTGTGATTTACCTATGCCTGTTTAAACTACTAAGTGCATTTAAATATAGCTAACTTTGTTTGCTGCTGCGTGCAATCAGTTATTTTGGTACCATTTTTTGTTCAAATTGATTCTAAGTGGTTTTGTTACCTAAGTTTTAAATTGAAATTTTGTGTTTTTTGTATGTTTACTTAGGTAGCATCATATTTGTGTTTATTTTGCTGCTACCATATTGGGGGTTTTTTTTTTTTAGATTTATCTATGGCTATTTTAACTGCTTAGTCCTTTAAAAGTGTGCCTAGAAAATCAATATTATCCCTGTTAAAATCTACCCTTGATTGAATCTATTTTGTGCATACCCATTGTTTAGGATATAGTGTTAAAAAAACTTAGTGTTTTATAGGTTGCACTACTTATTTGTGTGTTGAGCATATTCTTTGAGAACATGGCTACACATTTTGAAATGGGAATGTTTAATGGGAAGGGTGATTTTTCTATTTGGCAACAGAAAATGAAAGGGATTTTAGTTCAATAAAAAGTATCAAAAGCCATTGATGGTAAATATCTTGAAAACACAACAGTTGAATGAAAATTAGAAATAGATGAACTTGCCTATACTTCTATAATCTTGTATTTTTCTGATTCAGTGTTAAGGAAAGTAGGAAAACTTAACACAACTAAAGAACTTTGGAAAAAATTGAAAAAATTATATGTTAAGAAATCCACTCCAAATAAGCTTTATTTGCTTGAAAGTTTCTTTAGTTTTAAGATTGACCCCTCTAGGGACCTAGATGACAACTTAGATGTTTTTTACAAGTTGGTTCAAGATATCACGAATTGTAATGAAAAAGTGTCTGAGGAATATAAGGCTTTAATTCTTTTGAATGCCATTCCTGATGCCTTTAAGGAGGTAAAAAATGTTATTAAGTATGGTAGGGATACTCTAACACTAGAAATTGTCATAGATTCTCTTAGGAGTAAAGAAATGGAACTTGAAAGTGAGAGAAAATATGGTGAGGTCCACATGATGAGGGGTAGGTCTCAGTTAAGGAGTCAAGAGGAAGGTAGCAAGAAAGGGAAAGGTAGGTCAAAGTCCAAAACCCAAGGAAAGGGTAAGAAGTGTTATGGTTGTGAGAAAATCGGATATTTTATTAAGGATTGTTATGTCAAGAAAGACAAACAAACGGGAAAAGAAAAAGAAGAGGCTAATGTAGTGGCTTCCTATGACCCTAGTGAGGATGGTGAGGTGTTCACACTTTTAGAGCATTTTGAGTGTCATGAATAGAACCTCAAGCAAGGTGGGGAGTCTTAGCCAACTCATTTTAAAGTGAGATTCTAACCTAAGTGGTAGGATGAGTTAGATCCTAGTCTAAGTGGGAGGATTAGAGAGATCCTAGCCTAAGTGGAAGGATGAGAGAAGGCCTTAAAAACATGTTTATGCATTTGTTGCATTTCCTATGTGGATAATATGCATTTGTTGCAAGTTCATGCATTTGTTGTATATTTAAGCTTTTGTTGCTTGTCTAAACATTTGTTGCTTATCCTATGCATTTGTTGTATGTTTTGCATCTGTTGCATGCTTTGCATTTGTTGCATGTGCTTGTTTCGTGTTGCCTGTGTGTGCTGGCCTTATTAGGAATCAAGGTGGAGATTGTTGGGTTTTGTGTTTCTTAATGAGGCCCAAGGCGGTGACGATGGTTTAGGTTAGCTTCATACTCTTCGACCCGGGATTGAAGCAACGGTTCAACCCACTTATTGGCAGTCCATTTATAAAAGTCGGACTATAAGCCCTTAACCCTTCCTTTGGAGGAGAAATGGGCCTTAACCCATTTGCTCAAGGGAGGGAGGAAGCCCATGAAGCCCAAGCCCATTTCCTCTCTTGCCCTAAGCCCACAATATAAAAGGGAATGTGTTTCTCTTATTTGTCCCTATGTGGCGACCGATTGTGTTCTCTCCCTTGTTCCCTTTCTCGGCCGATTCTTCCTTCATTGATGGCAATCCTCTTGGGGTTTCTTTCCTTCTCGGTCAGGTGCTTCTTTCCTTTACTGTGTGCTACACTTTCCTTGTGCGTGGTGGCTATTCGTCAATGGCGTTTGCAATGCCTATTTAGTCCGAGGTTTTATCTTCTCTTTGAGGGAAGTCTTTTGGCCATTGTGAAACCCATATCTTCGTGATTTCTCTCTGTTCCTTGGTGGATCCTACTGTGTGTGGAAGCTTGTGTGGCTTGGGTAAGGGGTGTCGATCGGCCGAGAGATTTGGGGGTTTGATGGCTTCGGTTCTTGGGGCTTTTGGGCTCCTTTGTGGCCTGGTGTCCCTATTCGTTGGTTGTTGCCTAAGTGGTGTTTGAACGAGCCCAGATCTGAGCCTTGGAGCAGTCATCGTGACTGTCATTGTTGCTAAACAGGGAGTTTAATTTTCTGCCTTGTTTTGTTCTTGCATTCAATTATTTTTGGTTTGATTTCGATTGAGTACTAATCCACGATTTTGTAGAGATTATCCGCAACAGTCACGATATACAACCGGTAAACATATGCAAAATTTCTCTGGCTACTTGTCCCTAGAATATTAGAAGTCTGCAAAGTTTGGTGACCACGAATAACCCTTAACTGTGTTCCTTTATCCATGCTGTTCTTCTTTGCAGAGTTACGCCGTCCAAGTTTTTGTTCTTCTGGCTTCTTTTCTACAACCATTAATTGGATTTCCACACCTTGACCTGAATATATGAGAACATCAACAGATTCTGCATCTTTTGCATACGTACGTACCTACCAGACGCAAGCATACCTGTGGCAAGAATCTTCCCATCTTTCTTCATGTAAACTATATATAGCATGCACCTTGAAACTGACGAAGAAGTCCATTAACAAGTTCTACCTAGCTAAATCGGAACCTGTCACCAACTTCAACACCAGGGAGTAGTCCTAACAGCTTCTCAGTTTTAACCCATTCTTGTTATCCCAAGTTGCTTAATTAGAATGACTTTTTATCAGATAACAAACTCATATTGTTGGCAATTGCGCATATATTCTGTGTTGTGCAGGGAGTGTGTGTGAATGATGTGCAGCTTGCGTGTGTGTCTCCGTCTGTAAACTAAATTAATAAGTATAAACTCTGGAGTGAGCTTTTCATTTTATGTGCCAAAAGAGAAAAGTCGTGTTTTACTGTATTTTTCTTCATTTTTTCCCCCTCTATTTGTCTTGTTTTTTTTTAACATACTTTAAAACGTTTAGGGCCACATAAATAGAAAAGGTTTTGCAATCTTTGAAAAACTTGTAAGCAAAAGGAAAAGATATAGCAAGGGTAATTAATTACTTAAATATAATAAATATTGTTTTTTAGCTAGGAATCAATAAATGTCAAATAAGCCAAGTAAACGGTTTGGGAAAAAACAAGGCAAAAGAAAATGAATTCTTTTTATAATGATTTATTCATTGTTATAATAATTTGGTTCAATTTTATATTTTATATCTAGGTGTTAGCAACAATATTGTACGGATGTCAAGGTATACTTGTTTCTCCCTCTTCTGTTTGAAATTTTAATCTCAGATTTTCACTTAGTCTTTTTCTTCAAGTGTAATCCTAAATAATTTTTGCAATAGGTACTCAATTTTCCTCTATTTTTAAAGTCTGCATTTGAAACTCTAATCTAAGGTGTAGAACCCCAAATTATTGCCCTCTTTTAAGTTCTTCATAATTTTTTGTTTTTTCACATGAAAACTTGAAGGTCCTTTTCAGAAATCCTATTATATGATTTTTGAATTTATATTTTCTTCTTTGAAATCAGAACTGATTTTCTAAAAATTTATTTTGTCAAAATAGTTTTGCGATTTCTGAAATTCCCCAACCCAAATTTCTCAAACGAGTAACCAAAATTTCTGAAATTGAAAACCCTAATCTGTAATTTTGACTCTACTTTTTTTTTTTTAATCTTCAATTAAAAAATTGAAGACTGAATTTTCTATTTTTGAAACTCTATACAATCAATTGAAAAATATCAAAAAGATGTTTACTGATTTTTTTTTTGAAAGTAAATGCTATTGTATTGATTTTTAAAACACAAAATTTTAGACTCTATATTTATGTGTAAAATTAGAAAATGTTCTCTGTAACTAAATAAACGCATAGTTTCTTTATTTTCGTCACTCCCATTACCATTAGATTAGGAGAATATGGTGAAATTACTTATGTATGATTCTCTGTTGTTAAGTTTATTTTCAACTTCAACCTTATATTATTCACATGATTCTTCAATTTCATGTGAAACCTGCTTCCATGTTGTCCTTGCTTGGCTGCCCATTTGGACGAACTCTGTCGCCCTCTTATTTATTGGCCACTAACTTCAATCTAAACAATTCTGTAATGACCATATAAGTTACATGGAATTTGTGGCGACGGAATTTTCGTCTGGGGATAAGAAAGAGGTTATGGCAAGCTTGGTATATAACCTTTGACTGGTATTTCAAAGATGATGATAGGTGTGATTGTTTGATTTGAGGATGTCGACAGCGTTTTATGCATTTGTTAGGGTTTCTTTGTTGGTGCTGGAAGGAATCCAAGTGTTGGGCTTGATTCCGTTGGACCGTGGGAGAGTTTTAGGTGTCTATGGGTTTTGGATTTTAGATTGGCCTTGAAATTTGATTTCTTGTTGCTATTAGTTTAAATTTTACCAACTTGTTGTGTATTTAGGCACATTGCTCGTCTTAGAGAAATCTTGATATATCTGTCATGTTCAAGAGTTCAGGGTCTCTAAGGAAATAAATGACCTGTGTTGCAAAAATAAGGACAAAAACCATTTATTTGTTTTAGATCATTTTCACATCATGCTTCACGAAGGATGCCAAATCCTTCATCTTCCGAAGTTAGAAAAAAAAAATATGAATTAGAAAAAATAAAATAAGAAGGAACTCTATAAGATACTCATCAAATTAGAACTCCAATAACATCATTCCACCCATGAGATTTGGCTTCGAAATACTAGAACACAAATTATAAGAGATTCATCCCCAACCCCAACCTTGGCATGGCATGTACTGCTGCAAATACCGTGACTACGATCGGAACCTCCCAAGTTTGGGTTGCCCAGGTATCCTATTCAACCGGAACATGAAAACCAATTTGCCATATGGCCCTCTTTGCTGGCTACAATTAGTCACAGCGTACAAACCATCATACACATAAGCATAATTCCTCCCACTTCTTGTTCCCAGAATGCTAGGTTTCTTCAAAGTCTCGCGACCGCGAATCACCCTCACCGGCGTTCCTTCATCCATGCTGTTCTTCAATGCGAGGTTGCCTCGTTTAAGTTTTTGATCTTCAGGCTTCTTATCTGCCACCGAAGGGTTCCCTCCTTGACCACAATACATCAAAACATCGGCAGATTTTGCATCATTTGCATACCTTCCACTGGCAACAATGCTGGTGGCAACAACTTTCCCATCTTTCTTCGTGTAGTCTATGCCACCCTGAAACTGACGATGAAGCCCAATGACCACAAGCTCGACCCTGAATCGAAACCTATCCCCGACTTCTACTCCAGGGACTGCCCCTAACAGTTTTGCGGTGTTTACCCATTTTCGCCGCTCTTTCAAGCGCATTGCTGCCTTCAAAAGAACCATTCTTGCCGAACCTCCCTTCCCCTTTGCCTGTGCTTCATTTTCTTTCAGGAGTTTTTTGAATACTTCCTCAAACAGATCCAGAGCCTCCTTTACTTTATTCTGATGAAAGACTGTTTGAACGTTATCGGAAGGAACAATAGCAAGACCATTAGATTTTTGTTCCCTGTCAGCTCTTCTTGTCATCACCAATGGCCTTTGATCCATGGTAGACTTCTTAGCCAAAACCTTGGATTTGGGATGAGGATTAAGCATTCCGCATCGCCGTGGATAATCGCTAAAAACAGGAACCCCTTCCCTGATCTTTGGTGCCGGATAGTTCCAAACAAGTTGGCACGATTGCGACAAAGATCTAGAAGTGTCCCAATCATTATTCGGTTTACCCTGAGCACGTTTCTCTGATATATGGATCAATTGAGGCTCGTACTGGGCTTTTCTCAACACCTTTTCACCATGTTCAGGAGTTTGAACAGTTCCATCTCGCCGCAACGGCTTTGGAGGCTCAGAATTTACATCCCTTGACATTGCAGCGGTTCTTCTAGAGGCAGGGGAACCACAATTTCTGGGGAAGTCACGAATGGCATCAACCTTCGGGCCCTTAAAGTTTGGTGGGAAACCGCCGATAAACCGACATCCGCCATGGTCGGATGTTCTTCTTCTCACAAGCGGCTTAGAACAGTTTCTATCAGTTAGCAAATTCATTGTTGCAGTTCAACTCCAAGAATCCAAAAGCACCAACAGACACCTGTAGACGCATATATATGTAGACACACACAATGAAACTCAAATGACACAGAAGCAGAGACTAAACGCAGATTGCCATGAAAAGATGACAATAAGGAGACAAGTCTCATGAAATAAGCCTATTTATAGAGGTTGTTTGGCTTACCCCTTCTTATTGAGCTTTTAAGGTAATTACCTGTTAGCATAAAAGTTATATAATGTTTAAGTTAATAATGTATTTGAATAATATATTTTTAACTTATCAGTTAATACTTTATGTGTTTGATTTGTAAAATTTATAAGTTGTCAAAACTTGACAAAAAGACTAAATTAGACATGATATTAAATAATACAAATATAATTTATAAAAAAATATTACTTTTTATAAAAAAAATTATAAATTAATTTCTAAATATTAGATAAATTATACATACTTATTTTTTAAAAAATATTATTTTTTAAAAATGTATTAATATAAAATATACACACATATATATATACATCTTTTATTTTTTTCTTAAAAATATTATCATTAATTTATATACAATATATATATACACTTACAGGTATATATATATATATTATATATACACTTACAGGTCGAGAACACCACCAACGATGGAAGAGGTGGGGTAATCTAGGTTGGAGACGACACCTAATGGCGACGACAGTAATGGAGGAGGATCGACGACGCTCAATGACTTATAACTATAGATCTAGAAACAGATACAGCGATGGCGCAACCCACCAACATGAGACTGCTTGCAGCGGCCCAACTAGACAACGACGATTTAGAAAAGGGGCGATGGCAGCAACATAATGGCTGAAACAAAGGAAAATGACGAGGGTACTAATTTTTGAGAGTATAATAGTCTTTTATTTGGTCAACGTAGTAGCATTTTGTATTAAAATTTGAGGTATTAACTTTTCTCAAACACTATTATAGTAGTATTTAACTTAATTTGGGTTGCCAAACACTTGGCTCAAAAAATATAGCTTAGCTTAAAGCTGCTTATACAGCTTATAAGCGGTCAAACCGCTAATTCACAAAGCAATTGGTTCTAGGCTGGCATAATTATAAGATAATCCCCACCTCTATCATTCTGTCCATCTTGTCTTGTTAATCATTCTGCCCACTTAGTCTTCTTTTGATAGTCCTCTTTTAGGTAATTATTCTGCTTTTTGGTTAATTATTCTGCCCATTTTGTCCTTTTTCGTCGACCAACCTCCAATGGCAGACAACTCCCTCCTCTCGCCCACATGGCCGCAACACTCGCGGCGGAACGCATGGCCCGCGCCCGCTCAAAATATTATTCAAGTGAATCCGTGCCTGCCTTGCGGTGACTCGAACGCGCGATCACCTCTTCCTTGCGCACTAATTAATTATATATTAATCTCAATTTCAATTTTTGAATTTATACTTAAACCCCAAAAATTTTAAAACACTCCCAAATCACCTCCTTATGCAACCATGATCATTTTTCTTAATTTTTCCATTAAAGTTCTCAATCTCATAAAATCATAAATAAATTATTTCAAATATAAAAATTAATTATTATTATTTTTCTAAAATACCATAATGTTACAATTAACATAACGTTTACCTTAACATTTCAATATTCACTAAAATTAAGATTCTTATGAGTAATGATTATCTTAATATTTTATTATTTACTAAAATTAAAATTTTTATAAATAATATTTATCCTTTTTATAGAATTTTTAGAGAGGATGTTGGATTTATCATGTTTATGCTTTATTCATGACCTCTCCAATCAAGAGAAGTACAAAAAATTATTTTAGACTTTTAAATTTTTTTAATCTTTTAATAAGCTTTTCTTTATGACAAATTTTTTTCGAGAAGCAACATGGACAAAGCAAAGTTCTTGTCTTTTGATTTTTTTTTTACTTATTTTCTTAAATAAAGAAATAAGTTAAATTCTGATTCATGTGTGTAAAGAAATTGGCTTAATTAATTACCATACTCATTAGGTTAGCCTCCTTTGAGAGTAGTTTCTCGCTAGTTTTTTCCCATTATACTCCAGATTTATTCATAAAATAAATGATATTTTTTATTAGACTTTAATGTTAGGATCATTAAGTCTTTTATCCATAAATTTAAGATAACTTAATGGTATGCAATTAATCAAATCACTAAAAGATTGTTAATCGAAGAACTCAAATATAAGGCTGAGGTCTTATGCTAATTCAACTCTTATATCACTTAACTATCATCTTTTAACTATTTTTATTCTTTTTTTATATATCAATTCACCAATATTACAAGACGAACTTATTCAGATTCAAATTTGATTTGGTTCCATTCATTTAGCTAGATTTGATATTAAATATAGATTTAATTACCCAAATTCACATTTAAATGTGATTGAATCATATATAACATAAATGGTCCAAATTTGAATATGTCACTTTCGACTTGATTAGGACTTGGAACCCTTTAAAATTCAACATATAATATGTTAATGCTTGTTTGTAGTAGATTATATAAATATATATTATATCATGCATAAAAAAGATATATTATGTATAAATTATATATATAATAGTTAATTGGTTTCACTTGATCAAATCATAACTAATTAGATCCTAGACGAATTTAGATCCAAATCTATACTCATTAAATAATTAGATTGAATATCAAATCCAAAATTATAATCGGATCTAAATTTAAATGTCTAACTCATTTATAAGTGTAAGAGCAACTTCCTATTTTAGTATTATTTTTTACTCTTTATAAAGTTTGATACCAACTGTTAACTCCAAAGCTACCAGTTATAACGAAACTTTCAAAAAAGGTTAAATTTGATCAATCCATCTATATATACATCTTATAATTTTCAGTGCAAAGTCTAAGTACTGATAACAGAAAATTCCTAAATCAAAAGGAAAAAGAAAGGAGGAGGGGGGGTGTCTGTTGCTCAATAATGTAGCTTGAAGTATGTCATTGACATAGACATAAGAGGGCTTTGGCTTCTCCGAGGCCAATTTGCCCTCCATCTTTGAGTTGTTCCTAAGCTGGCCATCGATTTAAGGGACACTTTTCTGGGTTAGTAAATAATTGCTTTTAAAGCTGAGCAACCAAGTTGACCTAAACGGCCAGTTGTTGATGGTGGGTGGACTCCTCTTCATTGGAGCAACAATGGAGGACTGGGGCTCTCCCAATAGTTAGAGGAGCGGAAGAAGAAGCTCCATGTAGGGAAGATGCCGTCAACATCTCGGTGTGGAGATAGCAACAGTAGGTGTGGAAAGTGTCAGGTGTGACATTCAATTGGAAGCCCAAGCCAAATAAGAAGTCCACCTCAAGGAGGTTCATCTCCACTGTGCTGATTCCCCCAACCTTGGCGTAGTGTGCATTGTTGTAATACCTAAACATGCAAAACAAAGTGCGAATTTGTAAGCTTTTAGGAGGAAACTAATTTGAACTAACAAATATGAGAAGAAAGTGAATTGGGAATGAAAAAAAAACATATCAACAAATTAATATACTAAATAAATATACAAAAATATGCATGTGAGTTCACACTAATAAAAGTTTAAAACTTAATTACAGAAAACATAATTATAATCTTTTATTGTTGATGTGTTATGGACCAAGCCTCAATTAATAAACCCAAAAAGAAAAAGATTTAAAAGATAAAAAAATTCATCAAATGAATATGCATCAACTATGAAACCCATGAACAAGTCCAAAAGTTGGATATAAACTGTAAGGGCAAAAAAAAAAAAATATCTCGAGCCAGAAGGCTTAAAAGAACCTCCTACCTAAGAGGTCTTCAAGAATGTCTCAACAAACTCTCGTTTGAAAAATATCAGAGAGAGCCTCAATAAATTCTTGCAAAAAAAACTTAGGGAGAGCTATGAGTTTTCCTAAAATCATCTATTGCAATATATTCCCATTGAACTATTGAAGAATACACAAATAAATGCCTTTGAAAATCAATAATCTCGCAAATGATAAGGATTATCCATAAGAATCCAAATCTTAATCGATTTTGGAATACTAAGTATACTTATCACAAATCTCCTAACTCATCGTTCTATTTCTTGCAGAGTTATGAAGATTAGAAGACGATTCCTCAATTACAAATTTTATTGTTATATTTCGATAATATGTAGGGATTATCCTAATTAATTTTTAAATAAGTTTAGGGAGAGTAAGAGTTCTCCTGAAAAAATCTCATATGAGGTATTCTATTAAAAAAGACACAAATAGATGACTTTGAAATTTCCTTTGGTAATCTCACAAAAGAATTATCTACAGGAATTCAAATCTTAATCGATTTTAGAATACTAAATATATTTATCATAAATCTCTCATCTCAACTATAGATTAACAGACTCTTATTCCTCAAAAGTTAGCTACTTCTATCCACAAAAGAATTCTGATATTTTTTCTAAATACGAGAATTTAACTTAAATAATTAAGTGTTTGTGCAAAAAAATGTCTAGCGCTCCCTTATCCCTCATTGTTTTCTTTCTTATAGAGCTATGAAGACTAGAAAACGATTCCTCAATTATAAATTTTATTATTTTATTTAGGCAACAATAATAATATGTAGAGATTATCCTAACTAATTTTTACCATGGCACAAAAACTAGAATCAAATCATGTTATTTTCATAAACTAACTCAAAACTCCCATGAGAATCTGATCTATGATTTTTACAGATATGAAAGCGAAGGGATAGAAAAATATCGCAAATTTAAATGACTTGAATGCAAGCATAGAAAAATATTATGAAGGGACAGAATTACTCCTAATAATCCACTAAGGTAACAGGTATTAACGGTTAGTTTAATGGTATGAAACTACAAGCTTACACTATGAAAGTAATAAGTATATATTATTTTTTAAGATTACGATTTTCATTTTTGTAGGCCAATTTAGTAAAGTAACGAGGGCTACACCCAAAATCTTTGCGTTACTGAAAAAAATCCACTAAGTTCACTTTTAAGTACAAAATTACCCCTGAACAATTGAGTGCACCTAGGATAGGATGGTTAATTGGTTGCAGTTGACAACTTGGTACGGCCAAAGATGGGGGGCAGTTTACCCCTGAACAATTGATGTGTGAGTGAACCTAAGTTAGGATGGTTGCAGGGTCGCAGTTGGCAACTTGGCACGGCCAAAGATGGGGGGCAGTCAAAGCCTGAAACAAAGCACTACCGTTAATTGTGCAGAGACCAGCAAGTTGTGCCAGCTTTAATTATTAAACACTGCCAATTAGAGTTAGACAGTATGGCCCATTTCTACAAATGAAATGATATTCAGATCAAATTTATGCAAAATAATATGAAATGAGTTTTTCTTGATTATAGATGATTAAATAGATTTTTAACACACAAAGTATTACAAATTCATAAAAAAAATAATAATAAACAGAACCATTTGATAAGTTGCTAATCAACAGGACACGAGGTGTTAAGAATTGGACTGTCTCTGCTAGCTAATAACGACATAGTTGTGAGTAGTGTGACTTGGTGTTGCGCTTAGCTGTAATTGCGACTTCCCTATGGAATTTTCCAGGCTGTAATGTCTTGTGGCTTGGGTGAGCACACCACATCTTAGGTTGGCCTGTCTGGTAAATCACGGAGGTTTTCACATGGCCCATCATTCCCCCAGCGGTTTCGGCTACAAACTGGCCTTAATTGCGGTTATATACACCACAATTTCTTAGCTTGATTTATTGCTATTAGTCAGATATATGTTAATAACTCTTATTTACAGTCAATTTTAAATATTCCAATAACTTTAAAGGATTGTGTTAAGTAAAAAGAACTAGAAGTAAAACTTTAACATGAATTTTAAACAAATGTAGTAGTTAGATTTGTTAATCCACTGCTTGTAAAATTGGGTTTCTACTCTTTTGCTACCTACACTGACTTGAAGATCAGGTGTGAATATATATATGATTGGAACTTTTTAAGGTAAATTAAAAATTCAAACACCGCGACCGCAATCTTACCAATGGTTCTTTTGGCAAAAAGCGTAATTATTTTTAGTTGCATTATAATGCAATACAGAGAGAAAAATCTAACCAACAAAGTGTAAAATAGCTTTACTTAATATTTAATTTAGAAATAAAATATAGTGTAAAATAGCTTTACTTAATTCTTAGAGTAAAGACAATCTATTAACCATAAGATGAACATAATCTAAATCTCTAATGATCACTGTGAAGAGAAATTAACTGAATCCACAATTTAATGAACTGTTTTAGGTGACAATAAAAGCCAAAAGGGTGAATCCGTTGATTTTTTTATTTATTTTTTTGGCAATTGATGAAAAACAGTAAGAAAAATAAGGAAGCAGAAAACAGTCAAATCACAAGAGAAAACTGATATCAAGAAAGTACGAACCGAACTTATCAATTCAACGAGGATAGAGAAAAGGATCGTCAAAATTGACGAGAAAGAGGGAGCGAGCAGCGAAGACTTCAGTCAGAAGTTAGAACACAGTGGCGGACTTAACATATCCATGAGAAATAGCGGAATCAATCGATCAAAGAATTTCAATCACTACTCGGAGAATCTGAAAGAAGAGAAGGAAAACAATTAGAAGAGTACTCACATGTCATCCATGAACTTGGCGGAAACCAAGACGCTGGTGATGAGTAACCGGTGGACATTGAAGGAATTGATAGGCAACAGAGGCTGCCGCCGGGCGAAGCGATCGAGGTAGACATAGGCAACGACGAAGCAGGAGGGGCTGCAATCGGCGTACCTGAAGATCCGCTCGAGGTAGCTCCGGACAGATATCGTCGGCCGAGTAAGGCTGTGGAACGCCGAGATCGTCATCTTCCGGGAGTCAAATCGGAAGTTGAGATCGTTCGACTCGGCTACTTTCTGAAGCAGAGACGACATCACGTTGATGACTCTCGGCGTCGCCTCAACGCTCTCCAACTCGGCCATTGTTGCAGAAGAAGTGTGAATGCTTTCCTCGCTCGCTCGCTCGGCCAGCTTCCTTGCTCCTCTTAATAAATACCGTGTACGGATATATATCGTAACGCGAAACGGCGCAAGAGGCAAGGCCAGTGCTGAGAAAAAGCAATTTTAATTGGAATTATTATATGTCTATATATTGCAAAGGATATAACAGTATCATTAGTCTATTTATTCCATAAAATCATATCACCATGATACATATTTAAGGACCAAATTAAAATTTTATAATGGAGACTTACGAAACTCAAATTTAATTATTATTCTTTAAAAATAAAAGGATACATGCATATCCATTAAACTTAGACATGTGGATATGTATCCTTGTATGGATATCTATCCTTTTGTGTTCAAATCAAATATATGGATATGTATCTAAAAACTTGTCAAATCTTAATTATCAAAAAATAAAAATAGTCAAAAATTTTGTTTGTATATAAGATTAGTTTGATGAGAATAGAAGTGTTTTGGGGAAGGAAGTAGCTTTCTATGAATTAATAAAATTTTTAGCCTCACATGTATGGTACAGTAATAAAGTATTTAGAATTTCATATAAAGTATCGAGATTTGAATCAGTGTAATAATTTAAAAGATGTAATTATTACTAAAAAATAGTATTTGGTTGAAAAAATAGCAATAAAATTGTATGACAAATTTTATACAGACTGCACTAAGTGTGTAGTTCTAAGTATGCATAAATTGTGATCGCATCTAAATTTATCTAGAGAATATATCAAGAAAAAAGATTATCCGTTTCGGAGAATTAATGGAATGAAACTCAGATAATAAATTAAAAATAAATAAATTTTTTGTGTTAAGGCGTCATGATAGAAGTGTCCGTGGAGATTGGATTGACGCCTTAGTGTGTCTTTATGTTTTTGCTTTTGCTCGTAGATTGGATAGACTCTACTTTTTAGGGGGTGTCCCTCACCAATGAGGTGGGTGCTTTGAAGTTTGGGGGTGACTTAACTTCCAATAGAAGAAAGCCGAGTGATTATTATATTGGTGAAAACTAGTTGCCATTGTCACTCAAGAAGTCGTCAATTTCAAGCCGATTGGTGCTTGTAATTTGTGAATGAGGACTTGGATTTCACCACGTATTTGGCTAATTACTTATTTCAAAATTAGAGTTTATAATAATAAATCTTAAAACAACGTCTTTATTAATATATAAAAAAATTAGTTATTATTATATAATGGAAAGCCAAAAGTTTGAGGTATCTCAAAGAGAGTTAAGGATAGGGGTTTAGGGCTATATTTGTCCATTACCTATAAATCACACTTCCACTCAATCAAGCTTTGATAATGTTAGGTTCAACCAAGTTTAGTGTGTACACTGCAATCATCACTCCCCCCCACCTCTCCTCCAACGAAATTATCTTCCATTTGAATGCACTGATTCACATTTAGTCATTTTCTTGTCGTTGGGTACTATAAAAATGGAATGATGACAATTTGATTGAAATTATCATCACATATTTTTACTGGGTAAAAAGACAATTTCATACTGAATAAAATTATAAATATAATGACATAATTGTTACGTTTGAGTCATGATATTTGATAAATTTATTGTCGCTCGAATGTAATAATGACTGAGAACGTTGTTGTTATTCCGTTTAAATTCTACAAAAAAAATAACGATTAGAGATATATCTTTTTTAAAATGAGGGTTCATCTATTTATAGATGAATATAGAGTTTTGTGATCAGTATCCCTGATATTTTGTGCTTTATTCAGAACCCCTCAATTATGAGAAAATTTATGAGACAAGTTTCGAACCAAAGCATAAGTACAATCCCTAAAAAATAGTAATAGTTCCCCGATACATGTCTCCAAGAAATTGTGATAATCTTCGAAAAATTTACACATTTTGTATTATATTATTTTTAATTCAATTTTTTTTATATTTTTTAATATTTTAATAAATTTTTACTTATGCCACGTTAAAATTATTATAATTCATAGAAATATTGTCAATGAATCATTTTAAATTTTTTAATGGATATTTTTATATAAAAATTCTGTAAGTATAATGCTTAATTTCCTAAGTTAACTTAATAAACCATTTTCAAGAAATTTATCTAAAAAACACGTCAGTTTTGGGAAATAAAAAGAATGTTTTAATCAATCCACCATTTTAGTTAGTTAAAAAAGATTATGATATGAAAACGAAGACGACGTAAAAGAAAAGCCGAAAACGACGACCAATCGCTCAACTGCTAAGCTATACCATGGGGGCAAATTAGCAATTGCCTTTGCTTTGGACTAGACGCCAGCATTTCCATCCACCAAATGGAATGAATTGAGATATAATTAAAGGGCACATACTTTTCCCTCCATTTTAATTATTGGATTAGATTAGATGGATAGCCCTCATAATTCATGTTCATTTGGTTTAACTACCCAACCAATTATTACCCTATTTCATCCTTTCTTGTAAAATCATGCTAACAATCCCATCCTCTTCCCTTCGTGAAACCTTGTCACTGTTAAGATATTATTAACAATGTCAATAATTTTTTATTCATATTTATATATGGACCATGTGATGCGACACCCAAAATTGATAGATTAGTGTTGAGTTGTTCTACTTTTAGATACAAAACACTAGTGTGTGATAAATGTCAATTTTTTAAAGTCTCCTAGCATTTGATAATTTTTTTCTTAGTCTCGCAACAATATTTGAAAGTAACATATTACTAATTTTTTTTATGACGATTTATGTTATTCAAAATATCAATTTTTGTTGACCATATGCATCAGAATCTTCTAAATTTAAGCAACGTCATCTCATGTTGTGGCACACATATATGCACGTTCACCACTACACAAGCACTAGTGCATCGCTTGTTTATGGTCATTATCTATGATGCTTTGGCGCCAAAGAATCGTAATTATCTTCCTTTGGAAAAACAAATATTTGGAACAATATTTTAACATAATGGCTTTTAAAATACAATAATGTATTTTAATTACCCTATTTTTCGGGGGTAAGGTGACCTTAATTAGATTATTATTGACCGAGTTTACTTGGGCCTGAACAGTGAACGGGAGGTTTGTTTAAGTACTATGGCTGATGGTAAGAAGCCTTGGGGCTTGGGCCCATGTTGTGTTTATTTGATGGAAGGATTGGACCTATGCTGGGCCTTTCACCTTGGCATTCGGAGATCACCAGCTCCAAATCTGGTCCATAACCTGTTAATGAGTATGGTCAGATGGTGAAGCAGAAAGTCAAATCCACCTTCCAGTTTGTAACGGTAACAAATAATTTTAAATTTCATTAAATAATTAAAGTTTTATTCTAAAATAAAAAATATTTCTTTAAATTTATATATGGGTGGCTATATACAACATATATATATATATATATTATATAATAGGTCGTGGGCACTGTCGATATCGGAGGCATATATTTATGGCAGTTGCCAGTGGGGTGGCTGTAGCAATTTAGAATCCACGAGGTGATTGGCAGCAAAAGCAAATGCATGTCCTTAGGGGATCTGCAAAATAATCGTCAAATTGTAAAAATCGCGCGCACCAAACTGCACCATGCCAAATCGTGTGCTTTTTTAGGGGTGCGGTTCTGCGGATCTAATTAGTTATGATTTGATCATGTGAAACCAATTAACTATTATATATATAATTTATACATAATATATCTTTTTCATACATAACATAATATATCTATATAATAAGGGAGGACTGTTTTTGAAATTGGGAGACAAATATGAGGGGGATATTTTTGGATGGTTGAGATCAATGAATGGTTAAGACCAACAGTGGAGATCAATTCTTTTCTCCCCCCAAAACCATCCCATCTTCCCTCACCTCAAGCACACACTTTGCCCAACCCACTAACACACCCGCTCACTGTCTCTCTTTCTCCCTTTCTCTTTCTCTCTCTCACAATCACCCACTCACGCCATTGTCGCCGCTCCACCGGCAGCTGCTCAATCGTCGTTACCCCCCAGCGCGCCACCGCTCAGCCCCATCATCGTCGCCCCTCATCAACCGCTAGAAGCAATCGACATAAGACGATTTCTCAATCATCGGTCCTCCTACTTTGCTTCCTCCTCTGTTTTTCGTTAACTGCAATTGCCGGTGGTGCTCGGTGCTGACCGACGGGTGAGTTCCAAGAAAAGACCGAGCAGCCACGATGCATGAGGGCTTGACAAAGAAGAAGAACGGACCTGGAGCGATGGCCGTCAAAAGCGGCGGACAGCAGTGATGAGGAAGGCAACAATTCAAATGGTGATGGTGGCTGGACGTGGTCGACGATGGCCGTCGCCCTCACCCGACCGACCACAGTGCCGTTGCCCCCCCAACATCGCTCAAACCACCTTCACCCCCCTTCACCCGGCCAGCACTCCTACAGTAAGTTCAGCACTCCTACAGTAAGTTGCCTTTTCTTTTCTTACAGTGTATTTCTTTAAGATGGAGTCGGAGATTCTGAAATCCGCTTTCGTGTCATCTTCAAATCAATTTTATCATTTATATATATGTGCGGGGCTGTGTGGCTTGACTTTGTTAAGGTTATTTGGATTTAAATTTGGGTTGACGGAGTTACAGTGAGGGATGATGTTGACCTGTGTGTGTATGTATATCTCACTGTGTGTGTGTATGCCTGAAGCTCATTGTGTGTGTGTATTACTCACTATGTATATTTCATTGCGTGCTGCTCACTGTGTGTGTATTGCTCATTGTGCGCATGTAATATATGATTCAATTTGATTATGTATGAATTATTTCAGGGATTGGTTAAATTAATATATTAAGATTTATAATATATATTGGTATATATTGATAGTTCAAATATTATATATTTCTGTAGTCCTGATTCAATTTTATTCACAGTATATTAAAAATTAAAATTAATTAGTATATATTTCTACAATCCTGAAAATTGTTAATTAAATGTAGCACGTAAATTCTTAATCAAATTTGAGAGATCATATTTTTAAAAATTAGAATGAGTATGACATTGATATATATGATGCTCTTAATTCTAAGTTTTTTTTATATTTAATTTATAACTTTAATGTTGAATTTTGTTTTTTATCTTTATTTCATGTAATATAGTTTAGTTTTAATTAAATTTATATTCTGATGCTCTTAATTCTAAATAATTAAAAACAATCTCTTTATAAAATAAAAATAAATAAATACAAAATAACCCTCATATGTAGGACGATTTTTTTATTTTTTGATTTTAAATTTAAAATTATGTTTAAAATAAAATTATTATTATTATACCTTCAAAACATCAAGCCCAATTTGCCCAAAGCCCACTTAATCCAACATCAATGATGAATCAAATTGGAAAATTTCAATCTAAATGTTAATTTCACATTAATTGTGAATACATGACATCAGAAAATAATAGATGTTATTTTATTTTTAATTAAACTATTCTTAAAAGTATCATGTGTTAATTTTTCACATTATGTCATCTTACTTAAATCGTTCTTACCCATGTGTTGTAATCAATGATAGTGGTGACAGTTGTTGTAAGAGTGAGGGTGATTTGTTGTGGACCTCTCTAAAAAATTAGTTTGAGAGGGAAGGGATTGTTTGTTTGAAATTTTTTTTTAAAAAAAGCAAGGGTGATTTGTTAAACTCACTAAAAAAATATATATATATACCATTCAAATGAATGTGTTGTGTGATTCTAAAAAGAAATGAATCGTTTTAACATTTATGTGTAATATTATTATTTTTTTTACACTTTTTTAAGGGAGTATAATATTTTATGTTGTATTTTAAAAAATTCTGGTGAATGTATATGTGTTTGTATTACTTTATTTGCCTCTATATTTGGACTTTGCAAGTGATAATTATTCATACTAAGTTTTGATTTTAGTTTTAATTTCATTTCTATAAAATTGTGTTTCGATTTTAATTTTATCATTTATTCTAAAGATACATCTATTCTAAAGATTGGGTCGGCCTTTTATCATTTTGGTTTATATCTTTTTTTTCTCCTTTTGATTGTAACCCATTAAATATTTTCTATCAATGACAGTTATTTAGTTAAATAAAATATTAAATTTTATTATTTGATTTGGGAACAATTGATTTGAAAATAACATTTCTTTACCAATGAAATCCATGTTAACTCTTATTATATAACCAAACATTTTTAGGTTGAAATATAACAATTATTGATAATATCACTATTTTTGGTCAAGTAAATTTTTTTTTTCATTATATAAATTTAAGTACCTCTCTTAATTTTTTTTTTCTAATAAAATGTTTTTTTTTTCTCATACTTTATAGGTGGATGGAGACTTACACTAATATCAATTTTGTTTACTAATTTTTTTATTTGTGTATAAAGTTTTATTTATCACTCTAAAGTGTTTATATGTATAGGTTCAATTTCTTTAAGAAAGAAATGTTAATGTTGTTATTCGTGATGAGTGTGATCTTAATACTATTTGCATTTGTGAGGTAAACTTAAAAGTCATTTGAACATTGTATATACACTAACGTATACCTGTGCCTAAAGGCATGGTGTAAGTAATATTAACAGTATGTGTGGGAATATGTATATGTCTGCATGTGTATGTGTGTGTGTTTACGACCATGAAAGGGGGAAGCGGTCATCAACGGTGTGGAAGGGCGGCCATCAATGGTAGCGGGCTAGGGAAAGGGGGGTGGTGGACTCCATGGCCGCTGGGGAGAGGGGGTGCCAACTCACAAGGCTTAAGGAACTCGGGATTCAACGAACCTCGGTTCCTTGAACCCCGAAAGTTAGGGAACCTAGGTTCCCCGAACCCAACATTCGCCATGGGTGGTCGCCAACGCCCCTCTTGCCCGTCGGGCGCTGATGGCCGCCTCCAACCCCCCTTCGGCCATCAACGTTCCTCAAACCTAGCGACCGCTTCCTGGGTTGCTAATGGCCGCCACCAACCCCCCCTCACCCACCGTTGATGGTCGCCTCCCCCACCATTAATATTATTTACACCGTGGCACCATGCCTTTTATTTAAATACACGTGCCTTCATTCTAAAGATACATTTATTTTGCGCCTTTACATAGTGTATTTTAATTTTAACATTATAAATATTCATTTTTTGATAATTTCGTGTTTAAGAACTATATGCATTGTCTTCAGATACGTGATATAAGTGAGTTTAGCCTTTTAGTTTAGTACGTGTTCGAGTTCAGTGCTTCATTATTTCGCGTTCAAATTCAATGTTCTATTTGTTTTAGTTGCACCGTGCCTTCAGGCACGGGTTATCCCTAAAAAAGCACCAAACTGAATCGGTCAAGTAATATATTAATAAAAAATTTAAAAATATCTAATAATTTAAAAATTAAATAAAATAAATTAAAAACATATGTTTGCTTGATCATGAATTATATTATAGATTTTTGTGTTATTTTTATATTATGGACATGTGGTTATGTTGTAGATTTTAAACTTTTAATTTTGTATTTTTTATTAGATTATAATTTATTTTACTTTTAAACTCCAAGATATTATAAGAATTTAAAAATTATGAGTTTATTCATTGATTTTTATGTTTTAATTAAAAATTTACAAACAAGTAAAGGAAGCACCAAATGAAATAATAAAGAAGTATCAAACTTTGAAAACCACACCAAAGCAGTGCAGTCTAGTTTAATGCCAAATTACACATACGATTTGACGTATTAAATCCCTCATAAATTATTCAAATCGCACCGTGCACGCCTCTACTTACCATAACACGAGAAGAACAACAAATGCCGATGGTTAGCCACACCCGATGATGTTTATTATTTGCAATCATTTTTTATAAATTTACGTAGATAATCATTAATTTACAACATAAATGACATTAATTCATCAAAATAAATTGCGTGCTAAATAAACTCATCGAATACGTAAATTTATAAATTAAAATTAAATTTGTGACACAGCAAGATTTGACCACACGACAGACAGGAGTCAGGTTTGCCGCCTTCTCCTTTTCCCACTCCCTCTTCCCCTTTTTGTCCTCGTCCAAGCCTCCCTCCTCCCCCATGGCCAGCTGGCCTAGTACTGTAGATTTTGTTTGTTTGCTTCTCAATCAAAATTCATCGTGGAATGGGGCTGTCTTCGACGGCTATGAGACATTGGAATTGATGGTTTTTCCTTCATTTTTAAGGCAGATCTAGGGTTTTGTGGAGGTTTCAATCTGGCATATTTCCTTCTACTGTGGTGGCTTTCGTCCTAATACTGTAAAATCTGACAGCATGCTCATGCACCAAATTTCATCACGAAATAGTATTGTCATTAATAACAAAAGGATTGGGTTTAGTTTCTTCTCCCCCATAGGCCTTTTAGCAGCTCCCTTGTCTCTTCCTTCTCGTCATTCCCATTCTTGTCCCGTCTCTCTATTTCCATCTTGTTATGATGTGTTTTAGGTCTTTTAGACTCCGTCTATCCAACTTTTTTTTTTACTGCCATGACAATCGTCCTACTTCATTATATTTGGACAGCTTGCTCTTGCCTCATTCTTCGTTGCGAGACGAGACTGCTTTTGTTAATTGTAGACCTTTGCATGAGATGGATTCTCATATAGTTATTCTATTTTTTCTTTTGACTCTCTCTCTATAGGGCAGTGATTTGTTGATGTATGCTCTATTATGTTTCTTTTTTATCTTGTTTGTTTGTGACATTTTAGTTGTAGTATTGCAACTCTCCATTATTTTTTATTTTATTTTGTGTCTCCACTCGTATAATTCTTTGTTTTTGCGAGATATGGTCTTACTTTTTTTTTTTTATAAATAATTTGTGTTTTTTTTTGTTTAATGCATTTTTATTCACAGAAAAAAAAAGATTTGAATCTTAATTTATTTATTTATTTTAAAATTATTTACTTTGATTTTGAGTGTTTAATATTAACATTATCCATACTCAAATATGTGAGATAATTAGTACAAAAAGTGAGACCCACCTCATAATTTGCCAGTTGCTAAAAGCCAAAACCAAAATCACTGTCACTAAATTCTACCAGATTGCATTCGCTCTTTGGAGCTCCTCCACTCAAAATCTTTGCTTTATATAACTATTATTTATTTATTTATGCTCATTTATAGTGGGTGGACCAAAGCATAAAAGGATTTTATTTTATCTCTACTTAGTTGAAATAAGTAATAATAAAACTAAAGTTAAAGGGATACTTGTATATTGAATGACGCATATTCTCAATCCCCCATCACTCATTAAATTTTAATTAATATAATTTTTTTTATAATACCACGTTGAAATTAATGAATTTTTAAAAATATGATTATATTTTGGATAAATCACACTAAAAATCATAAAAATTTGGCATAATTTTTAATTTAATCACTAAACTTTAATTTCTTATAAAATGATAACAAAATTTTAAAATATTTTATAATATAGTCACTAAAATAATTTTTAGACAATTTCTCGTCAAAATTGTTGACGTGATAATGGTCACATCATCGCTACGTCAGCAATTTCGATTATAAATCATAAAAAAATTCCTTTAATGACTATATTATAAAATATTTTAAAATTTTATTATCACTTTATAAGAAATTAAAATTTAATAAATGAATTAAAAAAAAACCCAAAATTTTAGAACCTTTAATATGTTTTACCCTTATATTTTTCATTTTGGTGGGAGACATTGAAATTGAAAACTCAGTCCGAGTGGGCCTGGAAATAGCTAATTTGTGCCGAACAAACACGTGGCAACCAACCAAAAAGATTCGAGCCGGCCTGAACGAACTCTAAAACAATACTCCTCCTCGTCTCCACTATCGAAGAAAGAGAAAGCCATGCTTTTGTAGAGAGAGCCAGAGAAAGGGAGAGCTCTGTCTTCGCAGAGATGCTTTGTTCAGGTCGAGTTTTGGCGGTTTCGTACCCGACGACGCCACTCTTCCCGCTCAGTTACTACCGGTTCTCGAACTTGAGATTCCTTGCGGGAAAGCTTAAGCCCAAGCACCGATGGCGATCGATGGCGTCGGAGGCCGAGGGCTCCTCCTTCGCTCCTTCCATTGATTCCGACTTGCCCGACAAGAGCGCCTCCGGGTATTCAACGTTTCTCGCTAAGAAACGCTTTTGATTTTGCAGACGTATACTCAAACCTATTTGTTATCATGTTTTAATTTGAGTGTAAAACTGTTATTTTTGGCCAAGAGTACAGAATTCAGTTATTCATGGACTTGTATATGCGTATTGTTTTTATCAATACATGGAGGTCGTTGAGTAATAGTTAAACTGACTTCTTCTCGACACAATTAATAAAATTAGAACTAGTCCGTTGGGCACATGTGCAACAAAAGACATTCGAAAATTAATACAATGCAAAAGGAAAGTAGGTATAAGACAATGAGACGTAGTTACCTGTGTTTGTATCCTTATCCGTAACTGAATCAACGAGAGAGGAACTTCCTTGAGCGCAACTAAGAATTGTTTTGTGTAAATTAGGTATTCAAATTAGTGATAGGGTTTCAGACAAGGGGACGCCATACTGTTGTTTTACCTTTTATGTAATTGTATTGATAAGTATGATTGGATAGAGCATTTAAGTTCTTGGCTGTGTGTCTTCTGTTATTGGATGCAGGTTTTGTATCATTGAAGGACCGGAAACCGTGCAGGATTTTGCCAAGATGGAACTGCAAGAAATTCGAGATAACATTCGTAGTCGGAGAAACAAAATCTTTTTACATATGGAAGAGGTGAGTTTCAGGGCTACGGGTGGTGGTTTTTATAATTCAGTCATTTTTTTGCAAGCTTTTTGCAGGTAAGATCAATGTTGGCTGATTTTAAATTCATTACCGACAATAAATAATGTCCTTTCTTGCATAATTTATCAAAGGCTTATTATGGTAGCGTTATTCTTTTATCTTTCTTGAAGTTACTGAATGGGTACATTTTATACATAGAAGCTAGCGCTACATGAAATACATTGCACTACATAATCATTCAACAACTAAGGACAATGTGTCTTTTATTGATGATATGGGGGCCTGGCTTAAAAGGGGAAGTCAAAAAGTAGTTGTGCACCAAATTAAACAATAAACTACCAAATTACATCTAGTAATATATATTCATATGAATACGTTATGCTGCATGAGTGTTTCAGCATGTGGCGTGCTTGTACACTCACCACTTGATGCTGGTACCAGTTCAGATATGTCGAGTACGTATCTGTCATTGCCGATGTTGCTTTCCTTGGAAGGAATAAAGATACACAAGTTGATTCACTTGCGTCAGACACTTCAACATGCCACAGATATGTGTTGGACAGGCCCATGTGTCCAGCACTTTTTTTTTTTTTTTTGTTTTTATTAAAGGACACACGAGGGGACAAGTATAGAACACACGTATCCCCTCTACAGACACTTCGAAGACATTAAAAACAAGGGTTTTTTTTAAATGATTCTTCAATATTTCGACTTGGCAACTGCATGGCTCTTCAGTTTTCCTACATTTCATGGTCATATCCTCTTTGTCTTTTGTTATAATTGGGAGCACTGACAGCCTTTAATCCTCTCAAGAAACCGATCAAACACCCCTCACAAACCACAACACAAACAAATAATAAAGAGCAGAAATTTGAAGGCATAAAACTGAACTAGAAAGAAATACGCAAACCACATGAGACAACAGATTTATCCTGGTTCAAGCCAATTGAATTGGCTCTACATCCAGCCTCTAAAACCTCCCGAGAGCAGCCTTTGATTCAGAATGATCACAGTACAAACCTTCACTCTCACGATTACAAGACTTCAAGATTACAAAGACTATTTTAACACACACAGCCTTTTCTCTCTTTTCTTTATCGTGAGAATGAATAATGCATCCCTATGCCTAGACTGCTGTCCTCTTTATAGAAAATAGGGCATTAACTTCTAGGAGCTTATAACTGGTATAGGCATTTCCAGTTTTGCCCCCCAACTTAAATCTATTTACAAAGCTGAAAAACTGCCTATCTATGCCCCCTAAAATCCGATGCATCCTTACTGCAAATATGCTGAATTTACTTGAGACAACATTCTAACATCTTTGAACATTGATTGGATTTTGACACGCATGTATCCACTTTCAGTTTGAGTCTATTTATTTCTGAGTTATAGTCTTTATTTTCTTTGAATCTTAAATACTTTCTTGGGCATTTTGGTGTCTGAGTTTGAAATGAGTAACGACTTGTAAGTTGCTAATTAGATTGGAGATATTCATTCGGAATTTTGAATTATGAATTTTAAATGCATATTTATGAGTTTGGAATATAGTTTTGATACTTTATTATGCCATTAGAAATATAAAAATTTATTTTATTGATTAACGTATTCCGATTGTGTTGTGTCTTACTTTTTTGAAAAAATATCATGTCCTTGTGTCCCCATGTCTGTGTTTCATAGTTCACTTGCATAAGGTAAAGGCTATTCCCCAGAAATCATCCTTCCTAATTGCTGTAATGGGAAGAGCTGTTTGGAAACAAAACTAAGCTTGGCTTGAAATGCACATTGAGATTCTTCATTTGCTATATTTGGCATCTTGAATTTACTATCCCAAGCTTTTGCATTGCAGTGAGCAACACCCTACAGGTTTGCGTAAGAAACTTTATAGATTTGTGATTCCATGGAAATGAGTTTCCATGTTTTTAACGTTGTATAGCACATTTTATTCTTTAGAGTTTGGTCTTGTTTGTTACTCAGTGAATGTTTTCCTTTGTTTTCTAAGATATAGGGTTTCATGAATCTGACTTTTGGGTCTACTCGCATCTAATATGGTACCACACTATAGATTAATATTGTCAGAGCTGATATGTCCTCTTCTATGAGTAGTTGATATGGCCTGTTAAGTACACTTCACTTGATCTAAGCTTACTTTCTTTATCTTTCTGACTTCATAAGGTTATCTTTAGCGGATGGCATTTGGGCATCATTGGAGAATTTTTGAAAATATCTCCTTGAACTATTTTACAATTATATGATATACTTGTGGACCCACAATTTTGCTGCATGAAATTTTAATTTATTTCCTACCTAGTTTCTTGTTTCTTTGTCCTACTCAACTCTCTTTCCCACTTTACCTTGGAAGAGATAGTTCTCTTGTGTTGATGAGGTATTCTCCTGCAACTTGCTTTCTTATTGTTTTCTCTTTCTTTTCATGAGTTTCATGCAGTTCATATCTTGATTATTTGCCACAACCCTCACTTTTCCTTACCTAGTGGTATAGTTTGAGGCATTTCTAAGATATCAAAAGAATGTTATTCCTATAATGAGCCTTCCTTTATATTTGCTAACTTGTTTTTTAAGAGCTCATTTTGCTGATCGCTGGGCATTTTCCTATTCTTGATATTGTGGTCTACAAAGCAGTCAATTGTTCTGTATCATTGCCTCTTAAACTAACAAGCTGTAGCGAACATGTTATCAAATGCTTTAGCTCATAAGTTTCTAAACTACTAATATTGATTTGAGTTGAAGTTGTATTTTGTGAGTGCCATTTCTTTTTCTCTCAATAGTTTGTATCTTGTCTCTCTTTACTCTTGCTTCACCCTTAGTACTGTTAATTTTTGATAAGTAGCTTAATAATTGAAAGAGCCAGTAGATTCCAACCAGGTCCATATAAATAGAGACTGCTATGCCATCATGAGATTTACAGAATGAATTAAAGATGCTACCAGGAAGAGTGATATGAGATATGCAGCATCGCAGTATGCTATTCTGGCCTGATTTAAGTAATGCTGGTGGATCACTGTTATTGTTGCAAAGTGCACTTCCCTTTGAAGTAATATAGAACCTAGCATTCTGTGCTTAAGCTAGATTTAACTTTACAGTTATCAGATTCTCCTAGAGTGCCAGTATGGTTATTATTCTAATTCTATCATTTAAAAAATCTTATTACTAATTTGTGATCCTGATACTCGTGCTTTCAGAATTTACCATGAAACGAATTATTTCAAATTATAACCTTCATCTTATGTGCTGATGCAACATGTTGCTAATGCTTGCATCCTTGAAAACTTTTATAGGTCCGGCGGCTCCGGATACAACAGAGGATTAAAAATGCTGAACTTGGAATTCTAACGGAAGAACAAGAAAATGAACTTCCAAATTTTCCTTCCTTCATTCCATTCTTGCCTCCATTGGTACAACATAAATTCTATTTATTTTACACCAAACAGCTGAATGGCATGAATTGTGTTTCCCGTTTTATCTTTATCATTGCCTTTGAATCTTAAATCGAAAGTTTTGAGGTCATTTGCTTCCATTTAAGATATTCTTCTTATAATAATCATTAATTGTGTAATTCATGCAGAGCTCAGCAAATCTTAAGCAGTACTATGCTAGTTGTTTCTCTCTTATTGCTGGAATTATCATTTTTGGTGGTCTTCTAGCACCTACTGTAAGTTTTCTTGCTCTTAGAGATATTAAGATGCAAATCTGAATTAAGTAGTGTTTTTAGAACAGTATCCACTGACTCCTCTTTGTCTTTTGATTTTTTCCGTCCACTTTGGGTTTTGTTCAGGCAAACTATCAGTGAATTTCACAACCTTATCATTCTACAACTTTATGTGCTATCAGTTAGCCCGTGTGCTAGTTCACTTATTAATTTGGATGTGTATATTAGTGTCGAAGATAGTGTGAGAAATGTTTGACATGGAAGATCTGATCTATAATGACATTAGTCACAGATAAGAACTCTAGGTCTAGGATTTTTTGGCTTACGATCCAAGCTGTCTTTAGTTCCTTTTGCTATCACGGTTTCTACATTAGGCACTTGTCATTGTTTTGACCTCTCATTTGAGTTTGAATTGTTTTTTCCATATTCTACCAAGTGACTTGGTTTACTGCAAGTCCACCAGATTAACTCCATAGGTTTCTTCCCATTTTCAGTTGGCACCTCGGTTTCTTATACTGTGTAACTTAACTCTTTCGTAAAATTTGCACTAGAACTCTTTATTAATCAAATACATTCAACATCAACCTAAAGTATTATAATGGTAGTTACCATGTACGAAATCTGGTTTGGCTAAATCTCTCAAGTTTTTCTTCAAGGCTCCTGTTGAAGATAAGATATGTAAGATGCAATTAAGATGGTTTGTTCATGTGAGAAGCAAATGAATAGACACTCCTGTGAGAAGAATGGATGAAATGAATGAGTCTTTCAATAAAAAGGTAGAGGAAGACCTACAAAAACTTGGTGGAAAACTCTTAGGTATGATAAGAGTTATGAGGGTGTTATAGAAGATATGATCATAGATAGAAATGATTGGTTAGGTAAAATTCATGTATCTGAACCATCTAGTGGGATTAAGGTTTGATGTGTTGTTGTTGATGATACTTTCGAATGAAATAATTTTGTACCTTAAGAGGTAGAGGAAGACCAAAAGAAACAATTTGTGGGAAATTCTTAGGCATGTGTCAAACTCGGATCTGACAGTAGGCTTCCTCTTGTAAATTGGAAGGAGAAGATGTAGGCGGGAAAGATTGAGAGATGGGGATAGAGAGAAATTGAGAATTAGAACGAGAGAAGAGAAAATTGAGAAAAGAGAGGGAAAGGAATTTGTGGTATAATCCTCACATAATTCCCCATCCTCAACCTTTTGGTATTTATAGGGAAGGAATACAAGTTGGCGTGGCAGTTAGTTACTGCCAAAGCGCGCGCCCAACGCTTTTAAGAAATTTGAATTATTCCTTTATTGATTTATTACAACACTGCCACTATATGGCTTCTAATTACCCTCACACCCTTGGTCTATGACAATTCTCCGCCCCCCCCTAAAACATTTCTTGTCCCCAAGAAATTAAAGGAGTCTGGATATTCTTGGAAACCGTTGCAGGAGGTCGGGGAGATACTCCCATGTTGTGTTGTTCGGATGTAGATGAGACCATTGCACAAGTACTTGAGTCAACAGAGCAGTGTCGTTGTAGATCACTCGTTTGTCAAGCACGACCAAGGGTTCACCTGTCTCTTCTATGGCTTCCAATGGTGCTGGTAGTGTTCTACTGGCTAACTCTGTGGGACCAATAGATTTCTTCAGAAGCGAAACGTGGAAAACTGGGTGAAGTCCCACTCCCTCAAGTAGTTGTAGACGGTAAGCCACGGGTCCCACCTTAGCTAAGATTTTGAATGGCCCATAGAACTTGGGGCTGAGCTTAGATATTGGGCCTTTGCAGAACAGGTGCTGTTGGAATCTTCTGACTTTTAGATAAACCTCATTTCCTTTTTCAAACTACCTTTTGGTTCTATGTTTATCTGTCAGCTGCTTCATTCTTTGACTGGCTAGGGTCAGTTTTTGCTTGATGGTGAGTAGAGCTTCCTGTCGGTCCTTCAGATAGAGGTCAGCAGACGTGTATGTGGGAGAGTAATGCAATACCGCCGGAATAATGGGGGGCAAATAACCAAACAGAGCCTCGAAAGGGGTTCATTTGTGTGCGGTATGATATTTGGTGTTATACCACCATTGTGCCAGTGCCACTCACCTACTCCAGCTTCTGGGTTTGGAGATACATAAGCTTCTAAGATAGGTTTCGAGACACTGATTGACTCTCTCCATTTGCCCGTTAGTCTCGGGATGATATGCTAAAGAAAGGTGCAACTTGATTCCTAGCCCTTGGAATAAGGTCTTCCAGAATTGACTGGTAAAGATTTTGTCACGATCAGATACTACTTCCTTAGGTAAGCCATGAATTTTAAAGACGGTATCCATCAGCTTCCTAGCTACTTCAGTAGCTGTGAATGGGTGAGCCAATGTGAGGAAATGGCTTAATTTAGTCAGTTTGTCCACCACCACCAGTAGAGTATCCGCTCCCTCATATTTTGGTAACCCTTCAACAAAATCCATTGAGATCAATTCCCAAGCTTGTGACGGTATTTCCAACTGCTGTAGGAGGCTCGGGTAGGGTATTTGCTCATGTTTGCACCTTTGACATGTAGAGCATGCCATGACAAACCGGTTCACGTCGTTTTTTAATCCTTCCAGTAGAAGAGTTGTCTGACCCGCTGGTAAGTGACATTGAGTCCGGAGTGGCCACCAATGGGAGAGTCATGCAGGCTCTGGAGGATCTTCTTTTTCACTGGTCATCATCCCCAATAACTACTCTGTTTTGGAACCTCAATAGTCCCCTTTTTAACTGATAGTTCGGGTCAGAAGTGGCCTTTATTGCGACCTTAGTGAGTAAGTCTTGGATCCAAGGAGTTTGATTATAACTATGGGTTATATCTTGCACCCAATTCGGAACTAGAGTTGAGATGGCATGGCAGGAGGTTGAGCCATCCCTCCTTGAAAGAGCATCGACTGCTCTATTCTCTTTTCCTTGACGATAGAGAATGATGAATGAAGTCGAAGCCCATGAGCTTGGTGATTCCCTTTCTCTGTAATTGATTATGCACTCTTTGGTGGGATAAGAATTTGAGGCTCTCGTGGTCGGTTTTAATGGTGAATTTCTTGCCTTCTAAGTAGTATCTCCATTTTTCCACAGCCATTAATATTGCTAGTAGCTCCTTGTCATAGATGCTTAGCCCCATGTGTCGTGGGGCTAGTGATTGGCTTAGATATGCCATAGGGCGTCCTTCTTGGCTAAGCACAACCCCTATACCAGTATCACATGCATCCGTTTTTAAGACAAACTCCTTGGAGAAATCTGGAAGGGCTAGTGTTGGGGCCTGAGTCATGGCTACCTTAAGAGATTCAAACGCTTCCTCTGCTTCCGAACCCCAATTGAAACTATTCTTCTTTAATAGATTAGTTAGCGCCTTGCTAATAATCCCATAGCCTCTTATAAAGCTTCGATAGTATTCCGTAAGGCCTAAGAAACCCCGTAGCTCCTTCAATATCTTTGGATGTGGCCAACTCTTCATAGCTTCAATTTTGTAGGGATCGATACAAACTCCTTGTCCGTAGATGATATGGCCCAAGTACTCCACATTTTCTTCTGCAAATGAACATTTAGACCTCTTCACATACAATTTATGGAATCTAAGGATCTGAAATGCCAGCTTGAGGTGTGTTAGATGTTGGGCTAGGGTGGGGCTATATATGAGGATGTCATCAAAGAATACCAAGACAAATTTATGCAGATAGGGAGCAAAGATGTGGTTTATTAATGCTTGAAATGTGGCGGGAGCATTAGTTAGGTCGAAGGGCATTACTAAGAATTCGTAATGTCCTTGATGGGTTTTAAAAGCAGTCTTAGGGTAGTCAACAGGGTTCATGTGAATTTGGTGGTAATTGGAGGTCAAATCTAGTTTAGAAAAAATGGATGCTTCGGTTAATTCATCCAGCAGGTCTTTAATAATGGGAATAGGGAATTGGTTCTTGATGATTAGTGAATTAAGCTGCCTATAGTCCACACAAAACCTCCACGTACCATCATTTTTCTTAACTAGGAGGACTGGTGAAGCATAGGGGCTTTGGCTTGGTTGCACAATATTTTTGGACAACATTTCTCTTATAAGTTTTTCTATTTCTGCCTTTTGTATAGGAGAGTATCGGTAGGCTTTCAGGTTTACGGGTTCACTATTGGGTTTAAGGTGAATGGAGTGATCAAGGATTCGGTGGGGTGGAAGGGTCTGGGGAGTGGCAAACAAATCCTCAAATTCCATTAATAAATCGTGAATGGGTTTAAGAGGATGTACCTGGCCGTTCTCCGCTAACAATGACTTGTCCTTGTGTGAGACATGCTGTTGATCTCCAGCAGCCTTCCCCTCAACATCCATCGTGTAAATAGAATGTAGTTGTCCCATGGTTGTACTCCCCTGATCCAACAATTTCTGAATTCTTTTTCTAGATACAACCTTACATTCCCCAACTTCCTAACTGCCATGCAAGGTTACTTGTTGGCCTTCCCAGTTAAATGTGACTTTCAGAGTGTTGAAATCAAACACCAAGGGACTTACGGTCTTCATCCAATCTACCCCTAACACAACATGACACCCTCCCAGTTTGAGTATTCTCAAATCAGTCGAAAACTCACACCCACTTATTAACCACTTGAATCCTTTGCACCTGAGTTGGCTTACCATCTTAGCTCCATTGGCTATTAGCACTGAAAGAGGAGGCGTTTCTTGTAGGTTGTACTGCAGATTGTGGGCGGTTGTTTCATCAAGGAAGCTATGAGTGCTGCCACTGTCGATCAACACCACTAAACTCCTTTTTTGGACCAACCCCTTCACCTTAATGACTCTACGAACTGCCTGACCTGGTAGAGCATGCATGGAAATTTCGCCTCCTTCATTCCCTTCAAGAATCTCGTCGTTTGCCTCTATCCTTGCTTCCTCTTCTTCACCTTCCTCCTGTCCTTCCATAGTTAGGAGAAGTTTCTTACATTGATGACCCTGCCCATACTTCTCTTCACAACGAAAACATAGGCTTAACTGTCTCTTTTGGTCCATTGACAAGTTCTTGGGTTGTACAATAGGCTGAATGGCCTTACCCACGGGTCCTCCTCTCTACCATTGTGAAGTATTACCCCTGTGATACCCCCCAATGTTGTGCTCCTCTTGGTTGTTTTTGGATGATAGCCTATGCCTCCTAGCAAAGGTTTCCATCGATAGCTCGTGCAAATGAACTTGTTCAGCTGCTTGGGCCACCGTCGTGGGAAACAACATCTTAACTGTCGGGCAAATTAACTCCTCCAACCCACTGATAAAACTTAAAACAAAATATTCCTCATCTAGATAGGGATGAGACAATGGAAGTAAGGCCCTCAACTCCTCAAATCTAGTTTGGTATTCCTCCACCCTGCCATTTTGTTTCAATTTATTGAACTCCTCAATGACATCAGATTGGTTCTTCTCTCCAAATCTTCGGCAGAATTAGCTAACGAACTCCGGCTAACTCAAATTCACCCTATCATGGCTCCAAGTTTGGAACCAAGCATTCGCCACGTCATCTAAGTAGGAAGCAGCCATACATACCTCATCCCCTTCAGCAATGCGATGCTGTAGAACACCTGTTCACACCAGCGTATCCACCACCTCGGCTTATCCCGATAAAAAATTGGGATCTCCATTTGCAGACCAGAATGGAGTGGATTGGTCCCTCCATGGTTCTGGTAATTCACACCTTCTCTGAATTCAGCTGGATCTCTGCCACCTCTTGGCCCTGGAGGTCGTGGTCTGTTTATCAGTGAAGTCAGGATGGGTGCGGATGGTGTCCTTGGGGGAAAATCCGTTGGTAAACTGACGTTCGATTTCCTCGCAAACATGCTCAAAGCTGCCGTCAATTGCTGACGGAGTCCAGCGAATTCTTCCCTAATATTATTCACTGCACGATCTAGTGATTCCGTGTATTCCGATCTACTTTGGTGGATCTCCTCCTGCGTATGCCTCATTCCTAACTCCATCGTTTCCAGCCTCTTGTCCACCTGCTCCTAATGTTGTTGCAATCCAACTTCGATCACATCCAATCTATTCTCTAACTGCTTAGCGCGCATTCCGTCAGCCATTACCAACTCCAGGTCGCGTCTCTGATACCAAATGTCAGACTTGGATCTGATAGTAGGCTTCTATCCGTAAATTGGAAGGAGAAGATGTAGGCGGAAAAGATTGAGAGAGAGGGATAGAGAGAAATTCAGAATTAGAATGAGAGAAGAGAAAATTTAGAAAAGAGAGGGAAAGAAATTTGTGCTATAATCCTCATATAATTCCCCATCTTCAACCTTTTGGTATTTATAGGGAAGGAATACAAGTTGGCACGGCAGTTAGTTACTGCCAAAGCGCGCACCCAACGCTTTGAAGGAATTTGAATTATTCCTTTACTGATTTATTACAACACTGCCACTATATGGCTTCTAATTACCCTCACACCCTTGGTCTATGACAACATGATGCTGGATATACTGGCCTTGTAGAATATATGTTCATGGATAGAGCTAAGTGAAGAGTTAAAATTCATGTTAAGGCTTGGGATGTTGATGCTTTGGAATGTCTATTATCTGTTCTCAAACTTGATGAAACTTGATTCTTTTTTTTTTTTTTTGGTGTGTGTGTGTGGAAAGAAGCTATTTATGTGATTTTAGCATCTTTGAGAGCATCACTCCAATATCCACGTATCTGTTCTTCAAATTCATTAGGAAGTATTGAAATATTGCTTTTGAGTTATGCCTGAATATTTTAAGAAGTATTCATTTCTTATGCTAATTTATGAACTACATTGGGCACGTATCATCTAGGAAGATTGTCTTGTGAAAGCCTTTGTACTTTGAAACTTTCTATTGGGATCACTTGTGTTTTAAAATAACTTTACTCTCTCAAGTATATGTTTAATGGGGGATTAACTATATTGTGTCATGTACCTAGACTACTAGACTGTAATAAGGAAAATATTGTGGGCAAGATAGTAATTGGGGAGGTAGTTAGGCGAAACAAGTTGTATGGCTTGTAATCGTTTGTGGCGCCTATTTTTAGCCGTGGAACTCTTTAAAAGCAAAGTCCCAACTCATTTGAAAGGCATCAAATAACATTTGAATTGCCTTTTCTCTCAATTTCCCTCTGAATTTCTCTTTCTCTTTTCCTCTCCCTCTTCGTTCTTCACCCTTAATTCTTCAATTCCCAACCCCACATCTATAATTCTTGCCTAGTTCTCCTCTAAATAAACGAGAATTCCCTCAGTCAGATTCGTGATCTGACAAATTAGTATCAGAGCTCCTTCCTGGACAACGTTCCGGTGACCTTCTACGATGGCCAACGATACTTGCATGAAGCAGATGGAAATGCAGTTGCAATAAGTGTCTGCTATGGTGATGGAGGTGTGGTAGTGAAGGGGATCCATGGAGGATACAATTGGAGTTGTGGTGGATAAGAGGTTGGGGGTGGTGGCAGATCGGTTGCAAGGGGACATGCGCAACCAGATTCGCGCAGAAATGCGAGAGCAAAGTAATATGGTTCAAGAACAAATGCAACAATTCATGCTGATGTTCTCAAACTAGGCTCAAGTACGAAAATCCCCCAATTTTCCTCCTCGGGAACACTCAGATCCGATACTCCCAGGTATTGGAGCGAGCCAAAGAGTGGTGGAGTCTTTGGAATTGGGGGGAGGGGGGGTGATCCGATAGATATGGGAGAAATTGGAGTCGAAAGAAGACAAGAAGCTCTGGTGAATGTTGGACATACGCACTTCTCGGTACTGAAGTTGGAATTGCATGTTTTCGATGAAATGAAGCTATGGTGGTGGATCAGAAGGTGTGAAAAATTGTTCAACATCCATCGAGTAGCTGACGACCAGAAAGTTACTTTGGCCGCCACCTTCCTGAATGATGTGGGAGATATTTGGTTCCAAGGATGGCCAGGTGTGAGAGATGATTACAATTGGGAGGAATTCGTGAGGAATCCATCGGTTTAGAGAACGAAGAATGGTGGATATTGTGGAAGAATTTAATAAGCTGAAGCAGAGAGGCACGGTGCATGAGTATCGGCTCAAGTTTGAGGAGCTGAAATCGTTAATGCTCAACTAGAATCCATATATAACGGAGGGATATTTCGTATTGAGCTTCATTAGCAGTTTGAGCGATGATCTTAGATCTATGGTGAAGATGAGGCCTCGGACAATACAGAAGGCTGTGGAGGATGCCTTGTTGCAGGAACTAACAGTCGAGGCCTTGATGAGAAAATAGAGCCCAAGGAAGAGGAGGTGTCTATGGATTAAATTCCCCAGGAGGGAAGGTGCAGGGGAAGGAGATGGTTAGATTTGAGATAAGATCTAAATTTCTAGCAAACCCTCCCTCGGGGCAACAAGGAGTTAGGCAATGGGAACACAGGAGGCCAGTAGGGTTATGCTACCGATGGGAGATAATACCTTCCGAGGCACTAATGCAAGAGGCAACTTCTCTTGCTGGAAGGGGGGGAGATTGACGAAGATGCATAAGGAGACATAGTTGCTGTAGTCGATGAATTAGAAGAAGAAGACAATGGGGCTGTTTCGCTGCATGTAATTAAGTGGATGGCAGGTAGCAAGATCATTAAGGTGGAGGGAAAGTCTCAAGAGAGCTCTCTCATGGTGCTGATTGATAGTGGGAGTACCCACAGTTTCATTGATGAGGGAATCGCCAGGAAGTTGAATTGTGAACTGTCCAATAATCAACCACTCTTGGTGACAGTTGCTAACGAGAGTAAGGTCCTAAGCCGGTCGACTTGCCTGGGATTTTGTTGGACGATGCAGGGGGAAGTCTTTATGGCCTATTAGAGATTGCTAAAACTTTAGGGATGCCACATAGTTCTAGGGGTTAATTGAATGAAATGAGTGAGGCTGATTAGTTTTGATTTCAACAAAATGGAGGTGATGTTGGAGAAGGAAGGTTGAAGGGTAACCTTACAGGAGAATGTGGAGAATGGAATTTGTAAGATGATCAAAGGCAAGAAGCTTCAGAAGTTGTTCAAGTACAAAATAGCCCAACTATTCTTGATTGAGGCCCACGAAGAAGATGAAAATTAGGATGGGTTGGGAGGACAATGCATGATGACTAACAATAGTCAAAAACAATTGCCATGGTAGGTTCATGAATTGGAATTGCTAGATATATTGTTGATTGAATTCTAGGACTTATTTGCAGAACCTAAGGAACTACCTCCTACCAGACCCTTTGATCATTCTATAAACCTCCAACCCAATTAAACATCCATTAATGTTATATCCTATCGATACCCACCAAAACTCAAATCTGAGATTGAGAAAATGGTGAAAGATATGCTAGCCAATTCTATCATTAGGCCCAGCAAGAGCTCTTTTGCATCACCTGTCCTTCTAGTTAAAAAGGATAGCACTTGACGCTTTTGCATCGATTATCGTTAGCTTAATACCATTACTATCAAAGATAAATTTCCCATCCCCATTATTGAAGTTATATTAAATGAACTTAGATACAGTATAATCTTTTCCAAACTTGACTTAAGGTCCCGTTATCATTAGATCTGGATGAATCCAAATGACATCCAAAAGACTACCTTCAAAACCCACCATGACCACTATGAATTCATAGTCATGCTTTTCGGATTAACCAATGCACTAGCCACATTCCAAGCCTTAATGAATCACATATTTGAACCCTATCTCAGAAAGTTTGTGTTTGTGTTTTTAGATGATATTCTAATCTATAGCCTTACATTTTCTAAACACTTAAGACCACCTTAGGGCTTCATTCCAAGTCCTTCAATTCAATCAGCTATACATCAAAAGATCCAAATGTGCCTTTGCCCAGCAGTAGATAGAGTGCATGGGGCATATTATTTCTAATGTTGGAGTTAGCACAAATCCAAAGAAAATAGCTGCAATGATTGCTTGGCCGAGACCCACTAGTGTCAAGGCCCTGAGAGGCTTCTTGGGTTTAATCGGATACTATAGACGTTTTGTGAGGAATTATAGAGTAATAAGCAAGCCCCTCACGGAATTGTTGAAGAAAGATGGGTTCAAGTGGGGATGAGAAGGCTGACAGAACTTTTAAACAGCTGAAGAAGGCGGTAAGTTAGGTTCGTATCTTGGGACTTCTTGATTTTAACCAGTTGTTTCTTTTGGAGACAGATGCTAGTAGCACAGGGGTGGGAGCGATCCTAGTTCAAGATGGCCGACCATTAGCCTTTCTAAGTCAAGCATTAGCTCCAAGACACCAGGGCTTCATCATCTACGACAAGGAGTTACTAGTAGTACTTATGGCAGTAGAGAAGTGGAGGCACTACTTAGAAGGAGGACAATTTATATTTAAAATAGATCATGAGAGCCTTAAGTTCCTCCTTCAACAACGGCTGCACACACACCTTTAAAGAAAATGGATGGCGAAGTTGATGGGTCTCAATTATGTGATCTAATTTAGAAGGGGGAAGGAAAACGTGGTAGCTGATGCCCTCTCACGATGCTTTGAAGAGGGATCAAACGCAACCATCATTGCAGTGGTACCAGACTGGTATCAAGAAGTGGCTGCTAGTTATGAAATGGGGGAGTGGATATGACAACTAGTGGAGCAACTGGACATAGATGGAAATAGCAAACCAGGGTATACTATGACCAACATATTACTAAGACACCAGGGCCGGCTGGTGATTGGAGAGTGTGAACCACTAAGGAAGAGAATACTCCAAACTTTACATGAGTCGCCTATTCGGGGGCACTCAGGCATCCAGAATACCTACATGAAGGTGAAGCAAGTATTCTACTGGCCTAACTTGAAGAAATTTGTCATGGAGTTTGTCCTTAATTGTGATATATGCAAATAGTGCAAACACGAAACTATTGCACACCCTGAACTCCTACAACCCCTTGGATTACCAGCTCAAGCATGGGCTGACATTACCATGGACTTTGTAGAGGGATTACCCAGGTTTGAAGGTAAGGACTGTATTTTGGTAGTTGTGGATCGACTCACGAAATTCAGCCATTTCTTAGGCCTTTCTCATCCATTATGTGCCCAAGAAGTAGCAAGACTCTTTGTGGATAAAGTGATTAGTTTACATGGAGTGCCACATACCATTATATCCGACTGAGATAAGGTGTTCACTAGTGTTTTTTGGCAAACGCTTATGAAATTCTGAGGGTCCAAGCTACACATGTTTGCGACCTACTATCTAGAAATGGATGGCCAATAAGAAAGAGTCAACCAATGCCTAGAAACGTACCTGAGATGCTTTTATTTCTTAAGGCCCAAGGAATGGCACAAATGGCTTGCATTGGCTTAATGGTGGTATAACTCAAGCCACCATAGCTCTATCAACATGACTCCTTTTGAAGCATTGTATGGTTACAAAGCTAACTTGCTACTGGCAGTCAATGGACCTATTACAGTGGCAGCAGTGGATGATTACCTACACCATCGACTGCACACCCTGTAGGCTCTCAAAATTGAGCTAGCCAAAGCTTAGAATCGAATGAAGCAGTTGGCAGATCGGAGACCAAGTGGTAGGGAGTTTGAACAAGGAAAACAGGTGTACTTGAAACTCAACCCTACTCTCTCAAGTCGCTATCGAGGCAACCGGTTTCCAAGCTGAGCCCTAAGTTTTATGGGCCCTATCCAATCATTTCTAGGGTAGGGAAGGTGGCTTACAGGCTACAACTGCCATTTCTAGGGTAGGGAAGGTGGCTTACAGGCTACAGCTTCCAGATGGAACACATATACACCTAGTGTTCCATGTCTCGTTACTCAAAAAATCTGTCGGGAATAATGTGACAAGCCAAGCCTTGCCCCCATGACAGAAGACAAAGAACCTATAGTGGTCCCTGTTGTGTCATTTGTATTAAATTAGAATAAATGTAAACAACTATTATTGTATTGTTGCATGGTTTGTTTCTGTTGTAGTGTTAGAATTAAATATCTCTTCTAGAAGGCATGTTTCTAGAAGGGCAGCTGACCAAGTTAGTTTTATTCGGTCAGTTGGGCAATTAGTTAGAGTCTTGTAACTCACGCCCCTATATCTTATAAATAGGGATCGTGGGATAGAGATAAGAAGCAGCTTAGTGCGCCTATTTCTGGGAAGGTTAGGTTCCAATTTTCTGTCTTGTAATTGGGATTGAGTGTGAGAGATAGAGAGTGGCTGGGGATAGCTTGTATTCTCTGGAATCCTGATAGCTTTCAGAGCATATGGGTGAGGTAGGGTTCAGTTCTTGTTGGAATCATCCTATAGTTGTTTCAAGATAGTGGAGAAGAGGTGCCAAGCAGTCTGGATGTAGGTCTTGTTCCCAAGACCAAACCAGGATAAATTCTGTGTGTGTTCTTGATGTTTTGTTTTCTTATTCTTGCGGTGTCAATGTCGATTATGTCATCTGGTGTATGAGTTCCTAAGGAGGGCTAATTGAGTTGAGATAATCGGTGGAGTGCTGTGCTCTACTCTAACAACTCGATAGCCATCTTGGATAAGCGGATCCTGTATCAACAAGGCATCCCCTTAACCCAAGTGTTGGTGCAGTGATCGACCCTTCATCCGGATAACAACACCTGGGAGTATCTTCCAAATCTCCTCAGACGGTTCCCCAACTCGACCAACCTATTGCCTATTTCTTGAGGACAAGAAATCATTCAAAGGAGGGGATAATTGTCTTGTACCTAGACTACTAGACTATAATAAGGAAGATATTGTAAGGGCAAGATAGTAATTGGGTAGGTAGTTAGGCAAAACAAGTTGTATGGCTTGTAATCGTTTGCGGTGCCTATTTTTAGCTGTGAAACTCTTTAAAAGCAAAGTCTCAGCTCATTTGAAAGGCATCAAATAACATTTGAATTGCCTTTTCTTTCAATTTCCCTATGAATTTCTCTCTCTCTTTCCCTCTCCCTCTCCGTTCTTCACCCTTAATTCTCCCTTAATTCTTCAATTCCCTTCCCCCCCCCCCATCTATAATTCCCGCCTAGTTCTCCTCTAAATAGACGAGAATTCCCTCAGTCAGATCCGTGATCTGACATATTGCTTTCCTATATTTTTAATTTGAAAAGGTTGTATACTCCAACAAACTTCTCTCTACATGCTCGACAAATTGTCCTTTAATTTCTTTGAATTTTTTCAATGGTTTAATAATCATTTTCCTATGATGTCGTGAAATACAAGTTACCAAGCCTTACTCCCTTCAGATGGGATTGGTCTTATGGCTTATATATCTCCAATTATATCTATCTATGCCATATCTCTTGTTAAAGTCATTATACCTCCTGTCATGCTTAAGGGTTTCCCATCAGTCTCTATTTTACTGTAATTTTCTTTTACTTCATCCACTATCCTTACAAGAGTGTATTGATCTTCTTCTCATATAACCATACTATTAATTGCTTTAAATAAATGTATCTTATGCTCAATAGGAGCCATTCTAACTTTATTATAGATAACCTTATTTCTAATTGTCATTTCTTGCGTGGTTGTATAACCACTTTGGCATTCTCGCGGTAGATAGAAGGTCAAAATCATAGGTGGAGTTGGCTATATAGATTCTAGCTTACTAACCATCTTTATCTTTGGCCATATCTTTCTTAAGGTCATTGTGATTCATGCTATGCTTGAAAGTTTCCACAAAGGTTTTTGGGTCTTTCCCTCTCTCCCCAAATTTTTTTCATTTTCATCAATTGCTCTTATAAAAGCATTTATTTGTCTTTTTATCACATGACCAAACAATTTTAATTGTGTATCACCATCTTATCTTCAATAGGAGCCACTTTGTAACCTTGTTATGAATTACCTAATTCTAATTCTGCCATTTCTTATATGGTCACACATTCACCATAACATCTTTATCTCAATTCATATTTTGTACGTGTTGGGTTTTTATTGTCCAATTAATCATGTCATATTATAGAGCTGGTCTTATAGCCATCTGATAGAATTTCCCTTTAGAACATGATGCATGCAAATATTTAAAGTTTTCTTCCATATTTCTCTAAGGACCTGTTTGATAGGCCATATTTTCCATCTAAAATCTAGTTTTTGAGGTGTTTGATTGGCTATATTTTTCAGGTAAATTAAATTCCAACTTTTGGTCACGTGATGGCCTTTTCTCACTTTTGATTGAAAAGAAATTCTTAAAAGGGGGGGGGGGGGAGCAAATTTTCTGGGCAATTCACGTAGTGCTGACTCTCGACCTCTCCTTCATCCTCGAGGGCTTTTCTCTTCCATTCGACACTGGCTTTTCCCCTGTTCGTCGCCATCTTTGCCGAAGACGAGCTTCGATTCCAAGTTCCAAACCCCTGTTCATCTTCGTCTTCGTCCAAAGTAAGGTTTCTGACCATATGATCTTTTGATTTCCGACTTCCCTGAAGGTCTGGAATCAGATTTGTAGGGAGGGAGGGGTAGTGAGCGAGTGAGAGGCAACGACGGACTCAGCGAGAGAGAGGCAGCGAACGAGAGCGACAGTGAGTGGCTGAGGGGTTGGGATTGGGTTTGAAGGGCTCTCTGTCTCCTCCATTTCCTCTCCATCATCCCCTTGTCCTTACACGGCTCTAGAACAACCCTAAGACCTGACCCGACACAACCCAACCCACAAACAAGCCATTGCTGGTCCTATTCTTCCACTTTTCTTTCTTTCGCACGTACCAAATCATATTCTTATACTTTCTTATTGGAAGGTAAGTTGACTTTCTTTTGTTTGCGGTAATCATGTGTCTTATTTGGAGCACTTGTTTATGGGATAGATAGGACCATTACTCCTCTGATAGTCTTATTGCATTTGTGTCTTTTGCTTGCGGGATGGATAGAACCATTTCTTCATAAGCACTTCACTTCATTATGGTGTTGGCTGTTTAATTAACTTGTTATTTGTCAAAAAAGAATAATGTAGGATAACGCATAGATTTGTGATAGCCACGGGCCAGATGATGATAACATGTTCATATGTGCCACTTCTTTTCTTACTATATTCAACTGCCATACCTAGTTCATTTTTTATGTGATTCCATGCATACATTTCATTCATTTGTTGGAATATAGAGATTAGGCTATTTGCTGAAGAGACTTACTGAAAATCTGCTAGAATCTATATGAGGATTGGAACTTTTTTTTTTTAAAGGAAATATATCTCTACTTCAGCTTTCTGCTTTGTATTTCAATGTTCCCATTCAGCTAGACTTGGCTCTTATAAACTAATATAAAGTGTTTACATGTGCTTGTATAATTTGGCATTATGAAATTAAGTTTTGTAGAAGTGGCTCAGCATTGGTGAAAGGGCTATACAAAAAGGTTCTCATAAGCTTTTTTCTCTGTGCACCATGCTCATAAGCCTTGTATGGGAGGTTTTAAGATTTGCATAAAAGTAGTGGGAGGTTACTAAAGAAATATAGAGAATCTTTACAAATTCTACTCCAAATTTGTATGACTCCTTGTAGAAATAGAAATATTTTTTGATATAGAATATTCTTTGTATATTTTAGAAACTATGTATATTCTGTGTATATTCCTCTTTCCTTTTGTATTATTCTCTTCCTCTATAAAGAGAAAAGAGAATCAACATATTATGCATCTTAAGAAATAGAGAAATATATTTTTCTCAACCTAGTTTATATGGTATCAGAGCGAGAATTAGGGATTAAATCACAACTGTCCACTGTGAAACCCTAACTTCTCCTATTCCTTTGCTATACCCTAGATCTTCCACCGCCCTTGCATTGATCGCCAATCATTTCTCCATCCTTAGGCCGCCGCCGCCCTTACACCGATCGCCGCCTCTGCGATCTGACATCCTTGTCGCTGCTGCCACCGCGGTCATTGTCGTTCTCTAGTGGGATTCCCACCTCTGGAACGATCGCGGCCTCCTAGCGTCTCGTGAAGGTCGGCCTCTCTTCATCAGACCTGTTGCTGCTCTTGTTGCCTCGGTATCGCGAATCAGAGTCGCCCCTGTCCGCACATCAGATTCGCTCCCATCCACCGTTCAGCGCCATCCCTGGTCGCTGTTCGTGAGCCACCCTTGCTCGCGCATCAAAGCCGCTTCCATCCTCTGAAGCGTCTAGATCCAAGCGCCCAGATAAGTTCTTGTTCAGATTGGGCACCTAGATCCAAGCGCCCAGATCCGTGGGTCACTACTGGTGTGTCCAGATCTGTGGGTCACTACTAGGTTGTCCAGATCTGATTGTTTCAGCCACCAGATCTGGTTGTCCAGATCTGATTGTTTTGCTGCCATCACACAGTGCAATACCCATCTGATTGTTCAGCCGCCATGACCAATTTTGCATCTTCAGTCACTCTGACCCAACAATCCCAGTTCTCTCAAGACCAATTTCGAGTTTCTCGAAGCTCCTTCAACTCACATGCGGTATAGATTACGACCATTCGTCTCAATGGTACTAATTTCCTGCGTTGGTCGCAATTTGTTCTTATGTACATTCGAGGTCAGGGAAAGATTGGCTATTTAACTGGCCCCACATCCGCCCCAGACAGTAAAGACCCACTGTATGACATGTGGGATGCTGAGAATTCAATGGTGATGACGTGGCTTGTCAACTGCATGGAGGAAGTGATAAGTTCGAATTATATGTGCTTCCCTACAGCTTAGGAACTATGGGATGAAGTCACTGCCATGTATTTCGATTTGGGGAATCAATCCCAAATCTATGAGCTCAACTTGAAGCTTGGTGAGATTCGACAAGGTAGTGATACTGTCACCATATACTTTAATTCTTTAAAGCGTATATGGCAGGACTTGGATCTCTTCAACACATATGAGTGGAAGAACACAGAAGATTGCAAACATTATCAGAAAATGATCGATGCTAATCGGGTATTTAAGTTTCTCGCCGGACTCAATGTTGAGTATGATGAAGTTCGTGGGAGGATCATCGGTAGAAATCCACTCTCGTCTCTAAGTGAAGCTTTTTCTGAAGTTCGGCGTGAAGAAAGTCGAAGACTGGTTATGTTGGGCAAGAAGAAGAATGGTGAAAGTGGGTTATCTGAAAATATGGCGCTAGTGACTGTTGATGCTAATGTTGGTGGATGGCATATTGCGAGTCAACGAAAGGCGGAAGAAAAGCCCTGTGTTTGGTGTGATCATTGCAATAAACCACGCCATACTCGGGAGACTTGTTTGGTGCTTCATGGCAAACCAGCCAATTGGAAGCCTAGATCGAAGCGATCCCAACCTATTGCCCATGAAGCTGATGCAGGACCATTCAACAAAGAGCAACTTGATCAACTTCTGTGACTGCTAAAGCCTAATCTGTCCCCTGGTACACCCAATTGTTCATTGGCCTATTCAGGTAGAAATTCCTTTGCCTTGTCTAGTTCGTTCCAATCTGTTTCATGGATCATTGATTCAGGAGCATTTGATCATATGACTGGTTTATCGCATCTATTCAACTCATATATTCCTTGTGTTGGTAATGAAAAAATAAGAATAGCTGATGGTAGTCTTTCACCTATTGTAGGTAAAGGTCTCATTAAACTCTCTGATAGTATTGATCTCCAATCAGTACTCCACGTTCCTAAACTTGCCTGCAATCTTCTATTTGTTAGTAAACTTTTTAAAGACTCTAACTGTCGTGTTATCTTTTTTGACTCCTATTGCATTTTTCAGGCCCAGAACTTGGGGAAGACGATTGGCAGTGCTAGAGAAATAAGCGGTCTCTACTATTGAATGGGGATGTCTTGCGTAATAAAAAAGCTCACAGGCTGAGTGGTACTAGTTCTACTTCTGTTTCTAATCAAATAATGCAATGGCATCTTAGGCTAGGTCATCCCAGTTTTCCTTACTTGAAATATTTATTTCCTATGTTGTTTAAAGGAGTGGATTCTTCTATGTTTCAGTGTGAGAGTTGTCATTTATCCAAAGATCATCGTGCTAAATTTCATCCAAAACCCTATTGTCCTTCAAAACTATTCTATTTGATACACAGTGATGTTTGGCGCCTTTCTAAGGTCTCTACTTTGTCTGGTAAAAAATGGTTTGTTACTTTTATTGATGATCATACTTGAGTTTGTTAGATTTACTTGCAAAAAAATCAGATGTGCCTAGAACTTTCAAGGATTTTTTTCCATATGATTGAAGCTCCAGTTAACACAAAAATCTATATTCTTCGATTTGATAATGGCACTGAATATTTTAATGAATCTTTGGGGGATTTTTTAAAAGAAAAAGGAATTTTACATCAAGCTACTTGCCGAGAAGCTCCCCAAGAAAATGGTATTGCTGAACGTAAAAACCGACACCTCCTAGAGGTTGCCAAGGCCATCATGTTTTCTATGAATGTCCCTAAATATCTTTGGAGTGATGCAATTTTAACTGCTTCCTATCTCATCAATCGTATGCCCACTCGTGTTCTACAATTTCGAACTCCCTTACACTCTTTAAAACAACTCTTTCTTCTATGTCGTATATATTCTGAGTTATCCTTAAAAGTTTTTAGATGCACTTGCTTCGTTTATGTTCCTCAAATATTTCGTTCCAAATTGGATCCCACAGCTGAAAAATGTGTCTTTCTGGGCTATGCACCAAATAAGAAAGGGTACAAATGCTTTAATCTTGTCACCAAAAAAACTTATATCAGTATAGATGTGTCTTTCCTTGAAACTCAACCCTACTTTGCCACAAATCATCTTCAGGGGGAGCATATTGAGAAAGAAGATAATTTTTTGAATTTTAATGTTGAGAAGAATTATTCCTTAAAACTCTATGACCCTCGTCCTACTATGATTGGTACTCCCCTCTACTCTGATAAATAACTCAAGGATATAAATGTTCCAAACATTGTGGAACAGGGTGTGTCTGGTTCACAGGTGCCTAGCATGATGGGATTGGAACTAGGGGGAGAATTACCACAAATGGATCAAAATATTTCAAAACCGGAGCTTCAGTTTTATACGAGAAGGCAAATCCTGAAGAATACTTCAAATATCCCTCTAACAATTGAACAATCGACGTCTCCGAATGATGGGCCTTCTGACAGTACTTCTGATTCTCATGGTAACTCTAAACTCACTCCCTCAGATTATTCTTCATTTGACGTGTCCGATCTTGATATCCCTATTGCTACTAGGAAAAGAGTGAGATCTTGTACCAAACACCCGATTGCCAAATACATGTTATACCAAAAATTGTCTAATTATCATAAGGTCTTTCTTTCAAATATTTCTAACCTGCATGTCCCAAGAACAATTCTGGATGCCCTTGGTGACCCAGATTGGAAGTTAGCAGTCTAGGAGGAAATGAGTGCTCTTAGAAAGAATGGAACTTGGGAGATTGTGAACAAACCAGAAGGAAAAACAACGGTAGGGTATAAGTGGGTATTTATTATAAAATGTAAGGCAGATAGGAGTATAGAAAGATACAAAGCAAGGCTGGATTCACCCAAACATACGACATCAACTATCAAAAACATTTGTGCCAGTAGATAAAATAAACTCCATTCGAGTTCTCATCTCCCTTGGAGTGAATTTCAATTGGCCACTTCACCAATTTGATGTAAAGAATGCCTTCCTAAATGGCAATTTAGAAGAAGTGTTTATGGATCTCCCACCAGGATTTGAGAAGAGCCTCGGTACAAACAAGGTATGTCGTTTAAAAAAATCTTTGTATGGTCTAAAATAGTCTCCAAGAGCATGGTTTGAAAGATTTGGAAAGGCAGTGAAAAGTTATGGCTACATTTAGAGTCAAGCAGATCACACATTGTTCTTCAAACACGCTAGTGACGGTAAGAAACCAATTTTAATTGTTTATGTGGATGATATAATAATGACTGGCGATGACAAGTGAGAGATTGAAGAGCTTAAGAGGAGATTAGCTCATGAGTTCGAGATCAAAGACTTGGGTCCTCTAAAGTACTTTCTTGGGATGGAGTTTGCAAGATCTAAGTAGGGGATTTTTATCAACCAACGTAAGTATATTCTGGATTTACTCAGTAAAACATGAATGCTTGGGTGTAAGGTTGCTGAAACTCCCATTGAATCCAACTTAAAACTTCAACCTGTTGAGGTCAAGAATGTGGTAGAAAGGGAGAAATATCAAAGGCTTGTGGGTAGACTTATCTATCTATCCCATATTTGACCAGACATAGCCTTTGCTATAAGTGTTGTAAGTCAATTTATGCACTCACCTGGTTCACAACATTTTGAAGCTACCTACAAAATTCTGCAATACTTAAAGGGAACCCCTGGGAAGGGTTTACTTTTTAAAAAACGTGGACACCTTCATATAGAGGCTTATACAGATGTAGATTAGGCTGACAGTATAACTGACAAAAGATCTACATCAGGGTACTACACCTTTGTAGGAGGCAATCTTGTTACTTGGAGGAGTAAGAAACAAAATGTGGTGGCCAGAAGCAGTGCTGAAGCTGAATTTTGTGCAATTGCCCATGGCATTTGTGAGGTCATGTAGATAAAGAGGCTTCTATCAGACTTGAGGGTCTCCACTTCCCTACTAGCTAAACTTTATTGTGATAATAAAGGTGCAATCTTTATTGCTCATAATCCAGTTCTCAATGACAGGACAAAGCATGTAAAGGTGGATAAACACTTTATCAAGGAAAAAATTGATAATGGAGTAATTTGTATGCCTTACATTCCAATAGTTGACCAAATTGCCGATATTCTTACAAAGGGATTACATAAAACTCAGTTTGAGAAACTTGTGAGCAAGCGCCATTAAAGATATCTTCAAGCCAGCTTGAGGGGGAGTGTAGAAATAGAAGTATTTTTGGATATAGAATATTCTTTGTATATTTTAGAAGTTATGTATATTCTGTGTATATTTCTCTTTCTTTTTGTATTATTCTCTTCCTCTATAAAGAGAAAAGAGAATCAACATATTATGCATCTTAAGAAATAGAGAAATATATTTTTCTCAACCTAGTTTATACTCCTTTAATTTTTCTAGTTTAGTAGATCATCTCAGATTTTAACTATACAAATTAATTAGGTGAGGGATTTAATGAGGTGAAACAGCAATGATCAGTAAAAGAATGCCTGCTAGCTGCAAACGGTTGTGGAGTGTTTGTGTTTTAACTTGTGGGGCTCATTGCAAGCTAATCTTAGGGTGCGTTTGATTGTTAGCATGAAAAGAAAATATTTTCAATTGCCTAGAATTAAATTCCAAGAAAAATGTCAATTGAAGGTGTTTGATTGGCTTAATTTTATACCTAGAAATTGTTATACTTTTCTAACTTTTGGTGTTTGATTGCTATTATTTTCCTTGGAAAATGGACATTTTCCATGGAAAGTGTACCTTTTTTACCTTGAAATTTGTCCATTTTTAGTATTAAATTTTATATTAATACAATATATATTAATAAATTATACACATTTATTTTATCATTACATCTTGATAAATTATACATAATTATTTATCAAAATGTTATATTAATACAATATATATATTGATGTCCAACTAATGAAATTTTATCATTGATGTTAATAAATTATACATAATTATTTATTTATCAATATTTTATATTAATACAATATATATATATATATATTGATGTCTAACTGATAAAATTTTATCATTAAATGTTGATAAATTATATATAATTATTTATCAAAATTTTAGAATGATGTTTGTAAATTTAAGAAGAATGGAAACAGATATTATCTGAAATAATCACTATCTATTGTTAAATAATGTATATAGTCTTAACTCCTCATGTTGAAGTTGTCAACATCCAAACAAGTCATGCAGATAACATAAATGTTACAAAATATATAAAAATACGCCCTTACGTTTTGCCTTACAAGTTAAACAATGTTTTCAACGAATATACTAAACACCATGCTCAAATTAAGCAGAGGTGGATAATGGCCAAACTTCTCAAAAACCAAATCCTGCATGAATGCTTCATCAGTCAAGCTCATAAAGATTCTAACAAAACTTTCATTCGCTTGAAATACCTTCATGACTTGCATGAACCAAAAGCCTTGTAGTTTTTCTAGAACCAATTGCCAATTGATGTGATTTTATTTATCTAATGTTGCTTGAATCTCCATAGCATTAGCAATTCTATTCGATGATTCAACAATGCTCGATGGGCAATAATACTCTCATCCATGGGTTGGATACGTCTACGTCGTGTTTTGTTAGTTCCTCCTTCGGCGTTACGCTTAGGAGCATGAATTTTGCTTGGATTCGTATATTCACTTTGATTGTCAACTTCATTCACACTTTCATCCATTACTAATAAAAAAAAAGAACTTGTTAGAATCTTTTATATATAAGGCATATTATGAATAATATATTTTTATTATTTACTTTTAAATACCATGAATGGGAGAGAAATCGTCATTGCCCGTTACTGAGTGCTCTCTTGTAGCAACATTATTTCCAAATTCTGGTTTTCCCTAAAAAATTTTAGACCTAGATATGATGAGTTGGAGGCTATCCTTAGAAATGATGCTGCTATAAGAGAGCGCTCAATAACCAGCAATAACGATTTCTCCCCCATTCATGGTATTTAAATGTAAATAATAAAAATAATTATTCATAATATGCCTTATATAAAAAATTCTAACAATTTTTTTTAATTAGTAATGGATGAAAGTTTGAATGAGGTTGACAGTCAAAATGAAGATACGAATCCAGGCAAAAGTCGTGCTCCTAAGCATAACGTTGAAGGAGGAACTAACAAAAGTTGGCGTAGACGTACCCACCATGGATGAGAGTATTATTGCCCATCGAGCATTGTCGAATCGTTGAATAGAATTGCTAATGCTATGGAGATTCAAGCAACATTAGATAAATAAAATCACATCAATTGGCAATTGGTTTTAGAAAAACTAAAGACATGAAAATAGACAAGTGTGATATCATGCAAGTCATGAAGGTATTTCAAGCGGATGAAAGTTTTGCTAGAATCTTTATGAGGTTGATTGATGAAGCATTCATGCGGGATTTGGTTTTTGAGAAGCTTGGCCGTGATCCACCTCTGCTTAATTAGTGGATGGTGTTTAGTATGTTTGTTGAAAACACTGTTTAACTTGTAAGGCAAAACGTAATTGCGTATTTTTATATATTTTGTAACATTTATGTTATCTGCATGACTTGTTTGGATGTTGACAACTTTAACATGAGGAGTTAAGACTACATATATTGTTAAATAATAGATAGTGATTATTTAAAATGATATATGTTTCCATTCTTCTTAAATTTACAAACATCATTTTAAAATTTTGATAAATAATTATGTATAATTTATTAACATCTAATGATAAAATTTTATTAGTTAGACATCAATATATATATTATATTCATATAAAATATTAATAAATAATTATGTATAATTTATTAACATTAATGATAAATTTTTTTCAGTTGTAAATCAATATATATATTGTATTAATATAAAATTTTGATAAATAATTGTGTATAATTTATCAAGATGTAATGATAAAATAATTGTGTATAATTTATTAATATATATTGTATTAATATAAAATTTAATACTAAAAATGGACAAATTTCAAGGTAAAAAAAGTACACTTTCCATGGAAAATGTCCATTTTTCAGGGAAAATAATGACAATCAAACATCAAAAGCTAGAAAAAATGACTTTCTATGGAAAATAATAGTATTTAAACACCAAAAGTTAGAAAAGTATAATAAGTTTTAGATAAAAAATTAAGCCAATTAAACACCTTCAATTGACATTTTTCCTAGAATTTAATTCTAAGCAATTCAATTGCCGAAAATATTTTCTTTTTATGCTTGCAATCAAACGCACCCTAAGTTAACAACTTTGCTGTCAATTTTATTTGAGAAAGAAGAAAAAAAAGAAAAATTAAGAGAGTACTGAGAAGAAAGAACTGGAGATTTTAAATTTTTAATCAGAATCTCAAATGATAAAATGAGACCAGTTGAGTTTATATACTACTCAACGGAATCTCTAACAAACTAACTGTTACTGACAGCTGACAGTAACAAACAACAGGTGACTGCTGCTAGCCACGTAAGCAACTGAAAATAAAGCTGTCTACTATTAATAACAAAACTGCATCATCTTCTCTTCTGTCCTTTTATTAGTACACAGCAAGAAAGAACTAGGACTATCCTTAACATTATTTTGACCATGACGTAAATTTATTAATTTTTCAATCACTATGCATTAGACTTCTATTGCTAATATGTACCCAGGGTGGCTTTGAGTGCCAATAAAAATTGCTTTTTTTTTTCTTGGCAATCATGGTTGTAAACAATAAAAACAGTCTTGGCAGTCATGGTTTTAAACTATATAAATAGCCTCCCTGCACTCGGGGGTAAGGCTACTTACATCTCATCTTTGGTCCTTGCAATGGTGGGGTCCTTAGGAAATTGGGTTGGCTTCTTTTTTCCCAAGGTCTGTTTTTAGTGGTTCTAGGCTTCATTACCTACTTTGAAAGCACACACAGAGCCCCATACTAATTTCTTATAGGTAAAGTGTTACTTTTGTATGGCCTTAAATTGACCACAACCCATGTATTGGCAGTACTCCTTGCACGTATAGGATTATGTGTTACACTGGACCTACAGATCTTATTGTGAATGGGCAATGTTACATCAGTATGTGTTACACTGGACCTACAGATCTTATTGTGAATGGGCAATGTTACATCAGTAGGAAACAGCTGCAGGAAACTTTGAGGCTCAGATTGAGCTAAACTTCATTAATTAAGCTAGCAAGTTAATGTACAATTCTCTGCATTGTACTTTTCATTTTTACATGTGCTTCAAGTTTCTAATTATGTATATAAAAGTAAAGTTTTACTTTGTGAAAAAAAAAAGTGAGTAAAATTTAACCTTGTGAAACTGCATACAAACTCAATGTTGTGTGTTACCCTGGACCTACAAATCTTATAGTAAATGGGGAATGTTATATCAGTAGGACACAGCTGCAGGAACTTTTGAGGCTCAGATTGAGCCTAAACTTCATTAATTAAACAGCAAGTGAATGCACAATTCTCTGCATTGTATCCATCATTTTTACATGTGCTTCAAGTATCTAGTTGTGTGTATAAAAGTTAAGTTTTACTTAGTAAAAAAAAAAAGAGAGTATAATTTAACCTTGTGAAACTGCATACAAACTCGTTGAACCAGTATGGCTATTGAAGTTCTGTGTAAAAAAAATTTAATTTAATTTTTTTTTTTTTTTTATCAAAAAGAGACTTGAAGCCAATCAAACTTCTTACCTCTTTTAAATGCTTATCTCAGTTGGAGCTAAAGTTGGGACTTGGAGGCACATCATATGCAGATTTTATCCGCAGTATGCATCTGCCAATGCAGTTGAGGTATGTTTGTACTGTTCTGGTCTGTGTTTGATTGACAACTCTTGTACCCAGTCATTTATCAGTATGTTTGGCCCTGGATCTGAGTTCAAACTACCTGTTTAGTTTGGATAATTCACTGGAGAAACTACAAGAAAGATGTATATCCTGTCACTTTCTCCTTTCAGAAAAATAAATAAATTATCATTCTGATAGACTGCCGATGCACCAGACTTACCAAAGACGCCACAAGCAGCAGAAGGCATGAAGATTAGAGTGAGGGGTCAGCACATGCAGGTGTAACAACCAGCATGTGTGCATGGGAGGGGTAGAATTGTAATTCACATGCTGAGGGAATAATCAGCATGTGTGAAGGGAATTCAGTTAGAGAAGTGGGGAGGAGAGGTATAAATAAGGGGGGAGAAGAGAGAGAAAGATAGCTGGTTTTTGATAGAAGAATTGGGAGAGTAAGGGCCTCTCGAATGCCCATGATTGTTCTTGTTTTCTTGCTGAAAAGTATTGGAAACTATTGATAATTGATTGTTGTTGGAATTCTATCTGGTATCCTATCAATTTGGTATTAGAGCCATCCGAACCTGATGGTGAACTTAACGGAGAGAGTTGGTGAACTGGAGTCAAAGATGGAAGGCGTGCAAAGGGGAGTCAAAGACATTAGAAGGGATATCCAGGCGGTGGAACGAAATGTAGCGATGATGCTCGAACAGTTTGCTTTCATGCGAACGAAGTGGGACGAGCAGGAGCGGGAGAGGAAGAACAAGTCTAAGGAGCGAAAAGGACCTTCGGAATTCACCATGGATTTCGAAGTAATCCCTGGGGTTGTGGGAGTTCATGACTTGGATGGAGGCGTCAGGGGTGGTTACTGATCGGACATACGCGGAAGGAGATTGGAGATGCCCATTTTCGAAGGAGAGAATCCAGATGAGTGGGTTTTTCGAGCCGAGAGGTATTTTGCTGTCAATTAACTAACGAACGAGGAGAAGATAGAGTCCGCAGCACTGTGTATCAAAGCCGCGGCTCTATCTTGGTTCCAATGGGAGACAAGGCGATTGGTTCCAATGGGAGATAAGGCGAAGAGGGATTCGAAGTTGGGAAGGCCTGAAGCAAGGAATTTTGGGCCGGTTTTGCCCCACTCAGGAGGGGTCGTTGGAGGAGCGTTTCTTGGCTCTTTGACAGGAGGGAACTGTTAAGGAGTTTCGGTTGATGTTTGAGACAATGGCCGCAACAGTGCCTGATGTTCCTGAGGCGTTTTTGGAAGGCCAGTTCCTAAACGGCCTCAAACCAGAGATAAGGACGGAGGTCAGGGTGCTGCAACCACGAGGGCTCGATCGGATTATGGTGGTGGCTCAAAACATTGAGGACAAGAACGTAGCTCTTTAGAATTGCCATCGGGCAACCGGACCACCTAGGAGCGGATACTCAATAGCACCCACAGTCGCGAGTCGGATGTCACTAGTACCAGTGAAGAGTTTGGGTTCCTCTAACAAGTCTGTAACCCAGTCGAGACCCCGTTTTCACACCGCTGGAAATGGTGGAAGCTTCCCTTTCAAGAAGCTGAGTGAGACCGAGTGGAAGGCCAAGTGGGAGAAGGGCCTTTGCTTCCGCTGTGATGAAAAATATTCGATAGGCCATAGGTGCAAAAACAAGGAGCTCCAAGTTTTGATGATCTATGATGAAGAAATAAGCGAGGTTGTAGCAGAGGAAGAAGCAGTGTAGGGGGGCGATGAAGAGTTGGGATATGGGGGAGAAGTGATCGAATTATCCATGAACTCGGTTGTGGGATTAACTACACCACAAACGATGAAGCTAAGGGGACTCATAGAAGGGCAACCAGTAGTAGTTCTGGTGGATGGAGGAGCAACTCACAACTTCATAGCGTCTGAGTTGGTGCAACGTTTGAGTTTGCCTAGGACAAAAACGGCTAGATATGGGGTGATAATGGGAACCGAGATGGCTGTTCAAGGAGCGGGAGTTTGCAAAGGGGTGAAACTGATCCTCCTTGATAACTTGCAGATAGTGGAAGATTTCCTTCCACTCGAGTTAGGGAGTTCCGATGTCATTCTTGGCATGAAGTGGCTGGCTTCGGTGGGGAAAATGAGTGTGGATTGGAGGAATCTGACCATGAAGTTTCAAGTGGGGGGAATGTTCGTGTCCTTGCAGGGTGATCCTAGCTTAAGTAAGACATTAGTCTCCCTAAAAGCTATAATGAAGGCGTTTAGAGAAAATGGGGAGGGAGTACTGTTGGAAATAGGAGAGGTGGTTGTCGAGTTCAATGAATTGCAAGTGGGACTGCCCCAAAGTTTAGAGGAATTATTGGCTGAGTTCGAAGGGGTTTTCGCCAGCCCGAAGGGACTGCCACCCACTAGAAATAAGGATCATGCCATCAACCTTCTACCCGACACTCCCCCGGTTAGTGTTCGGCCTTATTGCTACCCTTATCTTCAAAAAAACGAGATTGAGATGGTACGTGAGATTTTGGCAGTTGGAATTATAAAGCCAAGTGTCAGCTCATATTCTAGCCCAGTATTGCTCATTAAAATGGACAGGGGATGGAGGTTTTGTGTAGATTATCGGGCTCTCAACAAAGTAATAGTCCTCGACAAGTTTCCAATCCCAGTCATTGATGAGTTGCTGGATGAATTACATGGGGCTAAGGTTTTTTCGAAATTGGATCTCAAATCTGGTTATCATTAGATTGGAGTCAAGGTAGGAGACGAGCCAAAAACTGCATTTCGAACACATGAGGGCCACTATGAATTCCTCGTCATGCCCTTCGGCTTGACGAATGCGCCGGCCACCTTTCAATCTTTAATGAATGACATATTCAGGGAGTATTTGAGACGATTTGTGTTAGTATTTTTTAATGACATTAATTTATTGCTAAAATTTTGAACAACATGTGTTCTGAAGTTGCTGGCTGAAAATCATTTGTTTGCAAACAAGAAGAAATGTTCCTTCGGGCAGTTGGAAGTTGAGTATCTTGGCCATGTCATCTCCCAGCAAGGCGTGTCGGCTGATCGCTGTAAGGTGCAAGCCATGTTGGACTGGCCTACGCCCACTTCTTTGAAGGAATTGAGGGGATTCCTTGGTCTCACGAGGTACTATAAGAGGTTTGTAAAGGATTATGACAAAGAAGAATAATTTTTTCTGGGATGAGGAGGCTGAGTGAGCCTTCCGGCAGCTCAAAACAGCAATGGTGTCGCTGTCAATTCTAGCCCTACCAGATTTTGATCAGCCCTTTATAATTGAGTCTGATGCTTCAGGTTAAGGGTTAGGGGCGGTATTGATGCAGAATCTTAGGCCGGTTGCGTACTTCAGCCATGCTCTTAAGCCGTCGGAGAGAAAAAAATCGGTTTACAAAAGGGAGCTGATGGCCATGGTGTTTGCAATCCAAAAATGGAGGCATTACCTATTGGGAAGAAAGTTCATTGTAAGGACAGATCAGAAGAGCTTGAAGTTTTTATTGGAGCAGCGAATGGTGAGCCTGGAATATCAAAGATGGACGTTGAAGTTGATGGGGTTTCACTTCGAGATACACTACCGGCCGGGGTTGGAAAATAAGGCTGCGGATAGCCTTTCGACAATCAGTCACCCAACAGCCCTATTCGCACTAACAGTTCCAAAGGTAGTACAACTAGATTAGCTAACCCGAGAGGTGAAGAAAGACGCTTACTTACAAGGAATTATAGGGGAGTTACAGCAGGATCCGGCTTCCCGATCAGATTTCCAGTTGGTGGGTGACTAGCTCCTTTACAAAGGGCGGTTGTTCCTGCCTAAGGGTTCTTCCCTAATTCCATTATTGCTCCATGAGGGTCACGACGGAAGTGTAGGAGGTCATTCTAGGTTCTTGAAAACATATAAACGGATTGCAGCGAGTGTTTATTGGGCTGGTATGAAGAGGGACATACGCCAATATGTGGGAAATTATGATGTTTGCCAGCAAAGTAAGTATGAATCGTTAACGCCAGCGGGTCTTCTATAGCCTTTTCCTTTTCCCGGTCAAATTTGGGATGATATAGACATGGATTTTATTGAGGGTTTACCAAGGTCGGGCCATATGAATTCTATACTTGTGGTTGTGGATATACTTAGCAAATATACTTCATTGGTATGCCTCGATCATACTTCATTGGTCTCAAGCATCCGTTCACAGCAGGAGGAGTGGCTGGAATTTTTGTCAAAGAGATAGTGAGGCTTCATGGTATGCCTCGATCTATTGTTTCGGATAGAGACAAGGTATTCATGAGTCGTTTTTGGGAGGAGTTCTTTTGGCTTCAAGGTACTAAGCTTAATCGTAGCACGGCCTACAACCCGCAAACGGAGGTCCTCAATCGGACCTTAGAGACATACTTGCATTGTTTTGCATTAGCAAGACCTATGGGATGGTATGCGTGGCTGCCATGGGCTGAATTGTGGTATAACACATCATACCACAGTGCTTCAAAAGTGACTCCCTTCCAAGCAGTTTACGGGAGGGAACCACCAACCTTGATAAGGTTTGACAAAGGCACTACCCATGTGTCTGCAGTAGAACAACAACTGATAGAGCGGGATTTAGCATTGGAAGAACTCAAGGACCAACTGGCAAGAGCTCAAGCAATCATGAAGAGGGGGGCTGACCGAAAAAGAAGGGATGTGCAGTTTGCAGTTGGTGACTTCGTCTATTTGAAAATCAGGCCTTATCGAAGGAAGTCCCTAGCTACCCGCCCAAATGAGAAGTTGGCTCCTGGGTACTACGGGCCATTTGAAATTGAGAGGAGGGTTGGACTGATGGCTTATAAACTGACACTACCAGCACACTGCCAAGTCCACACTATTTTCCATGTGTCCCAGCTAAGAGAGGCCAATGGAGAGGTGGGAGCAAGAGTGGAGATTCCCCACCAGCTGAAGGCAGACTTAGAGATGAGGGTTGAACCCGAAGTGGTGCTGGGAGTTCAGCCTGGACGGGGGTCTGACTTGTGCGGGCTGGATATCTTGGAACAGTGGAAACGCTTACCACCATTAGAGGCGACTTGGGAGCCCTACAACATAATTCAGCAACAATTTCCATCTTTTCACCTTGAGGACAAGGTGAAAGTGCGGGAGGGGAGTAATGATAGACTGCCGGTGCACCGGACTTACCAAAGACGCCACAAGCAGCAGAAGGCATGAAGATTAGAGTGAGGGGTCAGCATATGCAGGTATAACAACCAGCATGTGCGCATGGGAGGGGTAGAATTGTAATCCACATGCTGAGGGAATAATCAGCATGTGCGAAGGGAATTCAGTTAGAGAAGTGGGGAGGAGAGGTATAAATAAGGGGGAGAAGAGAGAGAAAGGTAGCTGGTTTTTGATAGAAGAATTGGGAGAGTAAGGGCCTCTCGAATGCCCTGGATTATTCTTGTTTTCTTGCTGAAAAGTATTGGAAACTATTGATAATTGATTGCTGTTGGAATTCTATCTGGTATCCTATCACATTCGCAGCATAATAATCATATAGGCATCTATTGTTGTTCCTTTCATTTGGGCTAATGGAAAAAATGATGTAAAAAGTAACTAAGACAAGGAACCGTTAGCTCACCTATTAATATGATGCAGAAATCAAACTGCACTTTATCTTTGGATAATATCATTCTTTATTGACTGGGTGGCATGGGACTTTTATCTCACCCACAAGGGCCACATTATAAACGTTTCAACTATCATGGAGGATTATGTAATTAAATCACATGGTCAAACATGATGAACATGGTATGAACCTGATAAACTTGTAAAACCTAAAAACTTTTAGGCATACTATCCTTGGGATGTCTTTAAGTGCTAAATGGTCTCTAAGATGTGACCCCCCCCCCCCCCTCCCCCTTTCCTATTGCTGCTTTGGCTTATCAGAGTATATTAATGGATGGGATCAATTGGAAGAAATGGTCTCATGTAGTTCAACCTTAGTGGTTGAGATCAGAACTCCTTTCCTCCTACATTTGGGCACCATTCTTATCAATGCATGTGGAATTTGTAATTCGTTTATCAGTTTCTGGAGCTTCTAGAATGTCACATCTAAGATCTTTGTAGTTTGTATAGCTTTTCCTGATATCATTTCTTTAACGAATGCAAATAGACTGTTGCTTCTTGTTTGTAATACTTGGAATTACTGGTCCAATTGCAGTCAGGTTGACCCTATTGTAGCATCGTTCTCTGGGGGTGCAGTTGGAGTAATCTCAGCTTTGATGGTGGTTGAGATAAATAATGTAAAACAACAGGAGCACAAAAGATGCAAGTATTGTCTTGGAACCGGTATGCATTTTAACAAATCCTCTTGCTTTTAAGTTGTCGCCATCACTTTAATATCCATTTTTGAATATTCTCTTTATCTAATGCTTAATCAATAGCCTGACAAGCTTCAGTTTACCTTATTGGGATTTGAAGAAAAGGTTGAAAATGGTTGTTTTGCTTCAGTTCATTATTCCCGTCTTCAAATTTTTATTTCATTTATGTTAAATCTAATTGGTGGGAGTCCAATTCCTTGCGGAAAACCCAAACTGAAAACCACTTCTCTTGGGTGATCTGACTGCTATTGTGTGATTAGACAACGTTTTGTCCAATTTGAAAGCCTAAGATTATGGTCCTCACAATGCCTAAGAAGAAGAAAAGTGTCCATGGTACTGTGTATGTTCTTGATCTTAGTTACGTGCAGTTTACTTCTGGCAATTTTTGTTAACGTTTTCTTGTGTTTTGTGAGTCAAAGTTAAGTACTTTTTGGAATTTCTAGGCACAGATTGTGTTTTTGCTTGCTTTTTTTTTTTTATCTCCTCTTTTAGGCAACTTAACCATACTGAACTTGAAACTCTCCATAGCCTAAACTGCTGGTAATAACATAGGTGAAGTTATTTTTGGCTTTTACTTCTGATCTACAGCTCTAAAATATTCTGAACTAAATTTTTTCCTGCTTTGGGATCTTAATTCTGTTAGAATTAGTAGAGTAATCCTCTGTACATATGCACAGCCCTTTCTTTTTCCACCAAAGAGTTGAGTTCAAGAAGCTTTTTGTTTATTTCTTCTGACAAATGGATATGATCAGATTACTTTGAAGGTACCAAAGGGGTACCGTCCATTTGCAAAGAGAGGTACAAAAAACCTTTCTTAAGTCAATACTCAAAGGGCATTATATAGTTCAGGTAGTGCTCCAAAGAGGGATCAATTGACAAACCAACCATACAAGCGGGCAACATTTCAATCTGAAAATGGGCTCCTCATAAGCTATGAGAACTCTTCGTTATGCTGCTCCATACATGAAAACGTGTGCTACCAAAGGAGATAGCCTCTCTCCCTTTCGCACAAGCTTGTTGCTTTTTATGCCAGTGGTGTCTCTCGCATACTTAATTGAGATAACTGAAATTGAAATATCCACTCCATCCAATTTGTTTCAACACAAGAGTCTACAAATAATTTGCAGCCAGACAATTTACAAGCAAATGATCAACTGACTTCCCATGGGCTGCACACATGCAACACCAGCTCACAAGATCAGTGATCTAACTATGAGGTTATCTACAGTGAGGATCTTTTCAAGACACTAGCCCATGCAGAAATGCAAACCTTAAAAGGGGCCATAGAAAATCTTTCAAGGAAGAGTAATGTCGCACTCTTCCACAAGAGCCTCATGGAACTAACTTACTTCTAACTTCCCCAATCTCAAAAATATTCGCAAATTGAACTCCAAAATACATTTTCCATCCAAGAAGTTTGACTTTGAAATACTAAAACATTAAATTTTATGCAACATATCATTCAATTTGGAAGCCCAAACCAAATAAGACCTCAAGGAGGTTCATCCCTGCTGTGCTGATTCTCCACGCCTTGACTCAGTAAGCATTCTTGTAATACCTAAACATGCAAAACAAAGTGGAAATGTATTAGCATTCAGGAGGAAACTAATTTTAACTAACAAATCTAAGAGGAAAGGGAAGAAGAAAGGCAAGGTGATTACCGTGACAAAATTACGAAAAGAAAAAAATATCAACTAAGGGATGATTTCGTCCTATCATGATTTCTCATATTTCTCATAAAAGAGCAAGAAAAAAAAAATGAAACTCTCTGTTTGATCTAGGTTCCAGTAATTATATTTTTTAACTAGAACCTTTAGCAGAAACAAATGAAAGCACTTGAGAAATGTCATCAATCACATCAAATACCTTGTGCACTTCTAGGCTTCTTCAGAATGTTCCGAGTGAGTTCAAGTTGCCCAGGTATCCTATTCAGTTGGAACATAAAGACCAATTTTCCATATGGCCCTCTTTGTTGTTTACAACTAGTCACGATGTATAACCCATCGTAAACATATGCAAAATTTCTCTGACTACTTGTCCCCAGAACATTAGAAGTTTGCAAAGTTTGGCGACCACGAATAACCCTCACTGGTGTTCGTTCATCCATGCTGTTCTTCAGTGCAAGGTTACCTCGTCCAAGCTTTTGATCTTCGGGCTTCTTATCCACAACCAACGGATTTCCACCTTGACCAGAATACATGAGAACATCAGCAGATTCCGCATCATTTTCATACTTACCAGAGGCAACAATACTTGTGGCGAGAATCTTCCCATCTTTCTTCATGTAATCTATACCACCTTGAAATTGATGATGAAGCCCAATAATAACAAGTTCTACCCTGAATCGAAACTGGTCACCAACTTCAACACCAGGGACCGATCCTAACTGCTTCTCAGTGTTAATCCATTTGTGCTGCTCTTTGAGGCACATTGCTGCTTTCGCATGAACTAACTTTCCAGAATTTCCCTTTCCCTTTCCCTTTGACTGTGCTTCATTTTCCGCCAAGAGCTTCTGAAAGATATCCTCAAACAGATCCAGTGCCTCCTTGACTTTATTCCGATGAACAAGAATGTTATCAAAAGGAATAACAGCAAGATTGTTCGACTCAGAATTTAAATCCTTTGGCAATGAAATTCCAGTAGGCCTGGCTACCACTCCTGAGACAATTTTGCTTGATATTGCAGTGGTTCTAGAGGCAGGGGAACCAACATTTTTTGGAAAGTGACTGATGACGTCAACCTTCGGACACTTGAAGTTTTCTGGTGGACTGCTGGTATACTGACATCCACCATGGTCAATTGGTCTCTTCCCAAGTGGCTTAAAACAACTTGTATCAGTTAAGAATGTCATTGTTGGCAGTTCAGCTCCTACAGGATTCACCTCAACATAAAAGGGTATTAGTGTCCATGAACTAAATAAACAAAGAATCCAAAAGTCACAAGATTTCAAAACACACACACACACACACACTGGTATATGCATGCATATATATGAATCACAACCAGAATGTATGATAGGGATAGCTACACATCCATATAGACATAAACACAGACAACAAAGAAGACTATATGCAGCAAAACAGACCCAAACCAACAGCAATCACTTTTCATCAGCAAATCAGAAACATAAACTACAGTTACATATACCCACAAGCATAAGGAGCAAAAACACAGTTATACACAAAAAGAGGCTATATGCAGATGAAATAAGAACACCCCTAAACAGTACTGATAAAGGTGATGATACTATGGAGACAAGTACCGTGAGAAAATAAAATGCAATCAGATTATTAAAGGAGGAATGTAACTACAAGGCGCAAAAGAAGAGCTACTAATCAGCTCACCTGAAGTGGGTCTTCCAACCTTGGAGAGAGAAGCAACGGAAAATCCCTGAAAAGGAATTTGAGTCACTTGTGACGTTGGGGTTCCTGATTGAGAGAGAGAGAGAGAAAGGTGCTGATTTGGGAGGGGGCCAAATGAGCAGGGAGTTCTAGTATGTGGTGCTTGGGAGAAATTTCATATGAGAAATTAAAGTGGCTTGGGAGAAAATGTGAATTTTTTCTTTTCTTTCTAAAAAATCTAAGATACCAAATAAAGATAAACAAAAAAGAAGAAAGAGGTGGAGATTATTGTGGGAAAAGAGATTGGAGCATTAAATTAAGAGGACAACAAAAGGGAAGATTAAGATGACGGAGGTAAAAGGAGAAGAAAAAATTAGAGAAGGGTGAAAAACATGGAGGGGAAAGATGATTGATATAACCAAAAGGAAATATTATTAAACTTCAACATAAATAGCTAAAATGACAGATTTTGAAGAACATAAATTTTTTCTAGTTTTTAGTTAATTTATATTGTCTTTAGGGATGATGAAATTGTTAGTAAATTCTATACGAGGGAGGAAAGTGAGTCAGGGTCAAATTCTGATAAAATCTATTTTTCTCTAACATTTAACCATATTAAATCCATGCTAAGATCTAGAAGTTAAAAAAAAAAAGGAATTAATTGCAAAATAAAAAGCTGATGTAGATATGTGTCTTGTTCAGGTTCAGTCAAGTTGGGTCCAAGGAAATCCACCCTGTATAAAATCTACTGTGATCCTTAAATCATTGTGTACCTTCTTTTCATGTTATTTATATTTCTTTTTATGCTTCATAACTACTTGCATGTTACCTTAATTTCTGTCTGATCAACACAAATTTACAATCTATACAGGTTACCAACAACACTGAAAATTTGGAAAGAAAAGATGATTAAACCATAGAACATAATCTAAGAGTTAGAAGCTATGACTTACAAGAAAAAGAAGAACAAATGAAGAATGGTGACTCGATGCTTCTAGCTGACAAGAAGAAAGCTGAAACCATTCAGTCCCCCCCCCCCCCTCCTCTCTCTCTGTCTCTCTCTCTCTCTCTCTCACACACACACACACACACACACACACACACACACACACACTCTCCCACACATTTATCCCGGCTTTGAAACTCATCTCTTGAAATCTCAATAGTAAGGATCAGTGTTGTCATTCAAGTCTTCCTATAGGCGCAGAAAATATTTTCTGAATACAAGAATCAAATTATAGGAGTCTGATTTTCTGAATATGTTCAACCTAGTCATTAAATATGGTACATTACAGAATTGACTAGGATATGGATGACACAGTCCCGCTAATAGTAGTCTGGGTTTGGAACACAGCATGATCTATTATAATCTCAATGCTGTCAGACAAAGTGACAACAGTTTGATTTAATTACTTGTGATCTATCTATAGGGGTGTAAACAAGCCAAGCTGAGCTTGGCTATGAATTGGGCGTGGCTTGTTTTGTTAACATGTGCTCGGTTTGTTAACATGTTTTTGTGTTAGGGCTCAGTTTGAACTTGGCTTTTTTAACTTAAATGAGCTCAATTTAAGCTTGTTTATGAACAAGAAATGGGCCTATTAATAAACTTTTTTGTGAACAATAAATGATTTTATTTGTGAACAAAAATAAAATATATTTTATCATACCTTTGAAATGATCAAAATAAAATATAAACTAAAAAGCTACAATCTAAAATATAAACAAAATATATTTTTAGTAGGCTTTTGAAATTACCAAAATTAACTTTCAAGAATAAAAGATAAAATATAAATTAAAAAGTCCAAAAAAACAAAAAATTTCTAGACTTTTAAAACAACCAAAATAAACTACTTAAAAGAAATAAATTGATGCCAAACAGAGCAAATCCTGAAGACTACTGTGACTCGGAAAGCAGAAAGGGGCATCAGTTTGCTGCTTGCTTAAGAAGGTTTGGCCTTCAGATTGATTAGGCATGATATGGGGTTTCTTTAAAAGTTTCTTTGTTCCCCTTAACTAAGATGGAGTATTCAATTCTAAAGGAGAAAATTCGAAGTTCAATCTAATGGGTCATGTGGCAATTGTTATTCCACCCCCAGAAAAGACTTTGAATGCAAACCATCAAAAATTAGAACCACCATGACTATTTCAAGCAATACCCAGCAAACATTGCTTATAAATAACTATATCCGGATGCCCATGGAACAAAAATCTCAAATTTTCAAAGAAGAAAAAAGACCCTATCTCTTAGATACCATAAAAATTAAAAATTCAAAGCAGAGTATATGAAATACAACAGGAAGCAATAAAAGATTCCTTTCCTATTACTGGGTGGAGAAGGCAAATTGATAGCAGGAAAATCATATGAAATCAAAGTATCCAACAAACCAACACAAGAAAACAAAAAATAGGGGCTGTGAGAAAGATAAGATGCAAAAAAGAGAAACACTTACCAGGAGGAGGAACTCAGATTTGGGGGGTAAATCAGAACAAGAGAACTGGAGTGAAAGAGGGAAGAGACAATGGTGGCTGTCAGTCACCGGTCAGTCGCAGGCGAGGCAGAACGATGGTAGATGAGTGTCGGGTGTAGGGTTTTTTGAGAGAGAAGATTTGAGAGTGAATGAGGAATACCTAAAAAGCTATATATATGCCCCCTTTTGAACAAATAACAAACGAGCTTTAAATAAATGAATTATAAAAGAGCTAAAATATAAACAATAAAAGAGCTTGTTTATGAACATAATCAAATTGAACAAACCTATGTTTGACGTTGGTTTGTTTAAACAACCTTTAAAATCTTGTTGACATTCATTAAATTAATTAATAAACGAATATAAAACGAGTCAAAATCAAGTTTGTTCATGAGCTTTTCAGTAAGTGTATTGGATCATTTACACCCTATCCATCTCAATCCCTTCAGCAAATTATGCTCAATTTCAAATATTATTAGTTTTTTTTTTCATCTTCTGATTTCATTGTGACTAGATTTTATTGTATTTTCTATTTTTTTAAACAGCAAAGTAGAAACTTTTACCGGAGGGAGGTAGGTAGGTGATGGATGAGAGGAATTTTTGCAGCCATGATGACATATATTTCTTTTTGGTGTTAGTTTTAGGAATCAATAATGAGTAGTATTCGATGAGTCAAGTAGATAGTTGAAAAAAGAAGACAGAAATTAAACACTTTTCATAAAGATTCATTCATTGCTATAATTGCTTTAAACGGAATGATTTTAACAAATCAGTTCAAATTTTATATTACCCGAAAAAAAATTTCTAGGGGACTAGAATACATGTACGTATAGAATATGAGTGACCAAAATGACCAAACACAAAGATGCATCTCTCCGGTGTAATATTATGCATTGATGGTTGTTGGAATATCTTGAGAATATTGTTAGAATATTTTATAGATCTTTTATGGTTATTTGGGGCCTTATTTTTCTTTCTTTAAAAGTAAAGAATCAGCCCAACGTGGCTGGCCCGTATCTCTCATTAGCCAAAGCCCATTAGGGTTCAGCATACTCACTATCTTCTCTAAGATCCCTTCACTTTGTTTATTCCGCTGCTTCTTCATTAGCTCCTTAGGAATGAATAAAAGGGGAAGGAATGCCTTAGCAAGGCACCCTCCTCGTGATCTTGATTTGCCTATAGTTCTTTCCAAAGGTACTCGGTGGTTACTCAACATCCCATTTTGAATTTTGTCAGTTATCACTCTGTCCCTTGGATATACTGCTTCTATTTCTTCTATTTATTCCCAAAACTGTTACAGAAACCCTCTCATTTGAGGTGGCAAATTGCAATGGTTGAAGAAATGCCTGTCTTGCATTCCAATGGGACTTGGTACCTGGGAAAGTCTAGTGTAGGGTGTGGCTGGATGTATACAGTTAAGGTTGATCGAAATGGCCAGTTTGATCAACTCAAGGCCTGACTTATTGCCAATTGGTACACTCAGATTTTTGGCCTTGATTTTGGGGACACTTTTTTCTCCTTTGGTCAAGATCACCTCTGTTCAATCATTCTTATCTCTTGCTACTATGTTTCATTGTCCTCTCCATCAATTGAATATTGAAAACGCTTTTCTTCATGATGACTTAAAGGACAAGGTTTATATATGGAGCAACCTCCTAGTTTTGTTTATTGCCTTCGAAAATCCTTATATGGCCTAAAATATTCTCCTCAATCTTGCTTTAGTAGATTCAATTTAGTTGTCCTAGAGTTTGGGTTAACTCGAAAGGGGGGCTGATCATTCAAGCTTTTATCGCTCTCGTGTCTTGTCACATTCTTTTGGTGGTCTATGTTGAAGATATAGTTATCACAGGGGATGATGATTTTTGTATCTCTGAGTTGAAGGCACATCTTCAACAACAATTTTAGACCTAGGATTTGGGTAAATTGAAATATTTTTATGGTATTTAGGTGGCATGATCAAAGTAGGGCATTTATATTCCTCAGAGGAAGTCTGCTTTGGATATGTTAGAAGAGACAGAGATGCTTGGATGCATGTCGGTAGATACCCCTATGGATTTAATATCAAATTGTTACGGGGACATAGGGAGCCTATTTCTAACCCTAGGCACTATCTTTAATTGGTTTATTGATTGACAAACTATCTCACAGTCACTTGTCCTAATATCTCATCACTATGAATGTTGCAAGTCAATATATATAGTCACCCTATGATAGTCATTGGGAGACAGGGATTCATATCTTTCGGTATATTAAAGTTGCCCCTAGCCAAAGGGTGTTATATTGAGATCATGGATATGGTTAGATTGTGAGATATAGAAATGCTAATTGGGCAAGATCTTTGAGTGATAGATGGTCCACATTTGGATATTGAGTATTTGTTGGTGGCAATTTAGTCTCTTTGAAAAGTAAGAAACAAAGTGTCGTTACTGGGTCTAATGTAGAGGCTAAATATAGGGCAATGACCCTAAAATGTGAATTAATGTGGTTAAACCAATTTGTTGTGGAGTTAAAAGTCATTCAAATAAAGTCTATGTAGTTGGTTTGTGATAATCAAGTTGTAATGCATATTGTTTCTAATCCTGTGTCCAGTGAAAAAAATAAACACATTGAGATTGACGGTCATTTTATTAGGGAGAAGTTTTTGGAGATAATATCGCAACATTTGTGAATTCTGATGATCAGTTAGCTAACTTCTTCACTAAGTCACTTAGAGGCCTTTTCTGTGAGCTATGTTTGTACCATACTGGGCATGTTCGACATCTATGTCCCAGTTTGAGGGAGAGTGTTAAGAGAAATATGATTTTTAGATTAGGCAACTATATATCTTGTATGTATTCTTAGATGTCTTGTATATATTTAGAATGTATTCTTTCCTTTCATTAGAGTAGAACACAAGTATGTAATCCCTGTACGCCCCCCATTCAAGAGACATGAAATATAAGTACATTCTTTGATATTTCCACAAAATTCTCTAACTTCAACAATGTTCATTCTTCATTTGCTTTATGATTATATAACTTTTTTTAAAAATATTTTTAGTATTGTTTCTACCACTACAATAATGGCTTTCATTAAGTGGATGTAGAAGAAAGGGTCCAGCCTGGAACTATTACTTTCTGTAAGATTCCAAAGATGTTTGTTTGAAAATTATCTATTTTTTGCAGGATCCCAAAGTCATTTCTTTGAACAAGGTTAATTACCAAAAAGGTACCTAGTTTTGGTTAGTTTATCAATTCTACAACAAAATCTAAGACTTACCAATTTTACATTTGAACTTTCAAGTTTGTATCAATTCTACAGCACCATTAAAACTTAAATAATTAATCATCTTTTGATTTATTAATTATTATTTTTCTTCCCATTTCCAAACTTGCCCATGTACATAATTAGAGTTGGTCATTATGTGCATGGTCAAATTTGAAAAATAGGAAGAAAAATCAATAATTAATACATCAAAAGAGTATTATTATTTAAGTTTTAATGGTGTTGTACAATTGCTACAAAATTGAAAATTTAAATGTAAAATTGATAAGTTTTGAACTTTGTTGTAGGATTGATATGCTGGCCTAAGTTTGGTAATTGACCCTTTGAACAATATTGAAAGAATTTATAATTTAGAGTATTTTATACGTCTTATACACATTATTTGATTATCTTTTTCACTTTTTATATGTTTATTATTATTATTTTTATGTATGACATTATAATTGAGAGTATCTTAGACCCTTGCTTTGCTTAGGTAGGTGTTACCTTGCCCAGGGATATAACGCCATAGTGCATTGTGTAATTTGGTGCTCAAAACCTGTCCCAATTTCATTGACCAAAATCCTTTTTTCTTTTTTGAACTGAAGTACCTCAAGTGAGGCATCCACTGCGTTTGAGCTGCTTCACCCATAAACTCAGCAAACTGATAGCTTTAGAGTTGAAAGGTGATGTGGTCCAAATCCTCCGTAAAGCTGATAATAGGCAGCTTATCCAAATATTTTAAAAGCTTTAACATTATGGTATGTTTGAAATGCTATTGAACTTTTTTCTAGTTTGAGCCTCCTACATTCTATTCTGACTCCTGCATTATATATATATATATATATGTATATATAATGTTCTTAACATGCTGTCATCCGGCTGATGCAGGGTATCTTGCTTGTGCTCGCTGTTCAAGCACAGGTGCACTTGTCCTTATTGAACCATCATCGACAGTTAATGGCAGAGATCAACCCCTGGAACCACCAAAGACTGAACGGTGCTCAAACTGTTCAGGTTCTGGAAAGGTTTGACCCACCCCTGCCATTTTGATCTCCACATTTTTTCTTATGAGAATCCGTAGGCTATTTACTAGGGGTGGTAGTTTAGCCATTCCACTAGTCCACACAGCATGTAAAGCATGGTTAAAATCAATTCCATGGTTGACTACCTGAGGATTTACATTAGTTCCTAGAAGTCGCTTGTACCACTAGGAAAGATCATTAAGGCTCCATCAGTTTCAATGTAAAACAGTAAAATATTTTACCTAATTTTTGTCTGGTTACAAAAAATATGTAAAATATTTTTGGAGCAAAAATTATTTAAATAAGAAAGGGTAATGAATTTTGGTGAGTCATTTTTTTTACGCATGAAAAACCATAAATTCACTTACCTTCCATCGAAACACCTTCATCTTTTCTTTATGCCAAACAATAGTGACCAAAATGAATATTTTCTTCTTGAAACTCAAAAACATGAAGGGTTAAGAATATGAAGTGTATTTTAATTTTGGTTTATTGAATATCTTATGAAAACTCCAAAGCTCTTATCAGCTTCGATTTAGCAAGTATTCTTAATTTGATTATTCTTTATGTAAATTCAAAGAAAAAAACTGAGCCCATTTTTGGAAAATATTTTCTTTATGCCAAATAGCAGACTGAACACTGGAAAATAAGATGAACAAATTTTCGTGTGAAACATTTTCATATGAATTTCTTTTTCCACTGTAAACTGTGTTTTGTTGAAACTCATGGAGCCTAAGATGCTTATTTAACTTGTAAAAGTGATAGTGATACGGTGAACTTGAAACTGTGACCATGGAAATGTTTAAAGCTTCATGCTTTGGCCCAGGGGTTTCTCAAACACCTTTTCATTTTGCAGGTCATGTGCCCTACGTGCCTCTGTACAGGGATGGCGATGGCCAGCGAGCATGATCCACGGATCGATCCTTTTGATTAGAAAACCCATTATTATTTTCCCGCTTAATTCTATCCTAAGATGTAAAGTTCCCTGCTGCATTGGCATGGTAATGACATGGTAACACTCTTGTTGTAACTGTATATAAAAAGTGCTGATAGCGCGACAAGAATAAGCACACGTTTGTAATTGTGGCTGTACCGCTAAGGGTCGACCCACCCTATTTTGTAAGCATAAAATGATCAAATATGCTTTGTTTCGAGATTGAATTTGCATTCTAATCTTACATAGAGCTGATGAAGGAATTTCGGAAATGGGTCGTTCTTGCGATCGTTATTGTATTTTGAGATTCTCCTGCTGAGCAGTTCGGAACTCTATTTCTTGATTTCAGGGTGGTGAAAGAGCCCCTTAGGCCTGAAGTTGAAGTTGGAACTGTTAAAAGAAACTTTAAAATTCTCCAGAAATGGCTAGAGAAACAAGCTATAGATAGAATGGTTTCCACCATGCTCTATAAAACCGAGGACTATTCATTGGTATGCATACTTATGGTTTTTAACCCAAAATGTTGGCTTTAGGTTAGCAATGCCTCGACTTAGAATACGATAAAAATAACAAGAAATTTATAATTCAAGTAACATGGGAGTTGGGGTGTTCAAGGAAAGGTCACAAGTTTAATCTCAGGAGCAAACTCTCTAACTTTAGTGGCTCAATTAGTAACTCATCATGAATTTATTCGCATTTAAGAATGAAAGGATTTATAACAAGTCCCTGAAACTTAATAGATAAAACTGTTTTGGGCACTCAGTGAAGAACCAACTCCCCAGACCATTTAATTTGTGGCCCAAAAGGCTAAACTTATTACTCCTACACAGAAGGTAATTTTTAGAACTTAGATGTACCTTTTTTAGTTAAAAAAAGGACAATTTAAAACTAGTAGAGAGAAATAAACAAATGTAATGTTAAAAAACAAATGTTCTTTTTTCTTTCTTTGCCAAGGTGAAAACCAATTGTTCTTTCACTGGTGTAAAAATGTTTAACAACATAAGTTATGTTGTAATTGTTTATTTATGCACATTGTAAACATGCACGCAGGCAACTTATTGCAGGGACTGACCGCCAAGAATGGCCGTCTCTTTGCTACAGTGATTTGTATTCCTCAATCAAACGAGAGGCATGGAGACGGGAAGAAGGGACCACTGTGCATCCCAAGTTCTGTAGATAAGCAATCTGCCATACATTAAGTAAAAAGCTTGTTGTTAGATTACCAGCAGTAGACAGCCAATGTTGATGAAGCTTTAATGCAGAAAGTACAGCCATAAAACATCTTCCCGTGCAATGATCTATAAACCTAAAATTTATTTTTCGTTGCTAAGGGGAAGCTTATTGAAAAACAAAATGCAAAATAACATAAATTTATGGTAAAAATAAAAGTATGTGTGTGTGTCTATATATATAGAAGTGCAAATGATATGGTAAAATTTAAAATAAAGTTATAATAAAATAAAAAAAAAAAACATTTGAAATTTTATGTAATGGTATTATGTTTAAATAAAGATGTGTGAGACATAATTAAAATGATTTGATTACGTAAAAAAGAAAATTAATAAAAATTCTTGTGAAAAAAAATAAAAGAAATGAAACAAGTATTGGACAAAAGAAACTAAGAAAAATTTGATGAAAAACTTTTAAGTGTAATATGAAGTATAAAAAATCTATAAAAGGTAACCATAAATAAAAATCATTGAGGAGATAAAATTGATATAGCTAAAGTTACATGGCAAAATTAATGCTTGATGTGTTATTTTTCATAAAAAGTTGACAAATTTATACATATAAGTGGATTTTATCCTTCCAATAATAATGCCAAACAACTTTTCGTGTTCATCTAGCAAAGAAATACAAAAGAAGGTTGACCTTAATAGGAAACTTTAAACTTTTAAATATAGTGAACCCAATGGGTGTCATAGAAAAATATCTTGAAACTACAAGGTGATATGGTTTGAGAGCAAAATACTAGACATCTTTTAATAAATCTTGTCAAGTGATATAGTCATATTATTTTTGATTGTACGAGCTCATTTTAAAAATTAAATTAAAGGAACATCTTCTGATAAATGTTCTATTTATATGAAGTTACTCAAATACATCATAATAACACCTACAATTGGGCTTAATCAAAACAGAACAAGGCATCAATTATGTAATTGGTTTGCATGGATTCTCATGGTTTTAGACATGTATAAAGTAAGGAGGAGGACATGTACCACAGAACCTGAACTCGGTGATGATTACGCCCATTATTTGCCATGAAAGGAGAACTAATGCGAGACAGATAATCCAGCAGGAACTGTATATTACCTGTTTGGAGGTGGGGGCAGATGAACTCATAGCGTTCTCAATCCTTAGTTTCTGAAAATGTTCCTAGAAGATAAAAGCAATGCAATTTACTTCAGAACAATATTGACGAAAAAAAAAATCTTATACAAAATGCAAAAGGTCAACAGCCATTTTTTTGCAAGGACATATTGTGGCACTTCATTCAATCCATAGAAACAAGATATAAAAGTTTATGACAATGGTTACAACACATGCTTATCTGCATGTGAGTGCATGTTTGTACAAGCATGGATGCTGTAATCCGGATAATTATGTTCTATTATGTATCACTGTGGATTCAATTACTTGAATATCTTTTTGGAAATCCACTGGCATCAGTATAAGGAGAATTACATTAAACACCAAAGGTTTTATGGGTCTTCATTGCTGCTCAATGATACACTGTAACAAGCCTGAAGAAGTCTCGGAAAGTCGGTAAAATACCTATGAAGAGGGTGGCATGGAACTGTAATAAACCATATCTGACATACAGTATGAAGTTCCCAATCTTAGTAATCTAGACACTTAACTGCACATGCATATGCCTCAGAGATACTGCAGTGGGTTACTAACAGAAAGTCATACCTGTTTCTCCCTCATCAAATGGGCACGCTTATCAGCAGGAATTTTCTCCCACATCAGAATCTGTTTCAACAAACAATATAATAATGAAAAAACAAGAATTCTCCTTTTGACATTATATGCCAAAGCTGATATTTTCTGGAACTAAAAACGAACTTACATAGTTTGCATATTGAAATGCCTCATCACACCCCAAGCAGGACCTCAGCACACGCATGACATCCTGGCATGTTTCATGAGTCATTTTGCTGATGCTATCTACCAAAATATCTATTCACGAGTCGATACATCATACATGTGCTCCTATCAAGTGCATTTATGCAAACTTTAGATGATCCATAATGTGATTCTTCTCCTTGCCGAGGACCACTGACTAACAATCCACATTATATTTCAGAGTTTTCACCCTCTATAAACTAGTCTTATAATATTAAATGTGTTAAACCTGAGAATTTATTTTCTCACATTTATTTCCCTTTTAAAATGGCCGAGGACAGCCAAAACAATTGCCTGGAAAAACAAATAACTCGATCACAGAAAGATTCCTTTCCCTATGCTCTCTCCAGTTTTGTTTAGAGACCATCCTTTGCAGCCATAAAGGAGAAAGCCAGAATCTGAGTAATGATTTCTGAAAATGGACAAACCAATGCACAAGTTAAGGAATTGTATCTCAGGTAAAAGTTTCTGCTCATTACCCTGCCTCGTAAACTTCTCTTTTTGTTCTGTTCTTTAAATGGCACCATTGTCATATGTGAAGGCAATCATTTCTACATGTATTTTTCTCTTGCAAAAAAAAAAAAAAAAATCCACAAGCAAATTCGAAGATTAGTGCCTTGCTTTCAGTTTTTTATACCTATTGTTTCAGAAAAATACAATAGCCAATGAAGTCTTATTTGGGCACTGGCACATAATTTTTGAAGCTGAAGTCTTATTGTCTTGACTCCAAATTTTCCTTGATGCAGTTTATTTCTTCATTTCGTATGCAATAAACACTGCCACAAATTAATACCCATAATAAGCTAATAAAGATAAACATTCAGAAGCACTTAAGAATAGCAATTCAACATTCAATACCTTGACACTGACAAAATGACATTTACAGTAAATCTCATGAAGGGTAATCTTCAGAAGAACAGAAGTCATCTTCTTAATTCATATGATAAACCCTTTCTTAAAACGACAAGAAGAGCACATTCTGTTAAGTTTTTGCTGTTTGAATATACCCTATTGGCAAATTATTAGTATGGAATCTATGGACTTTTACAAATTAACTGCTATTCAATGTTCTAAAAGGCGGCCTAGGGCACTAGGTGATCGGGCCTGATCGACACCAAGCTGCTTGGGTTGCTTGCGGCCTGGGCCGATTATCATTCCCTCTCTCTCTCGTTGTTACTCTCTCTCGCCACTTTCCCATTCTCTCTAGCTTTACCGTTCACTCTCTCTCGTCGAACTTGTCACCTCCACTGATCTAGTGGTTTCTCTCTCTCGTCGCCGATTGGGCCGTTCTCTCCCTGCCGGTTCTCGCTCTTCTTCCTTCGGTATGTATGGCCATCTTCCTCCTTACTCTTTGTTGCGCCATCTTCGTCCAAGCCATCTTCCTCCTTGCCAAAAATAATAAAAAAAAAATTCCTAAGTGCTAGGCCCCCATCTGGCGCCCGACTAGTGCCTAGCGCGTTTTAGAACACTACTGCTGTTGAAGCCATATCGTTGTGCTTCATAAGGTGCATTTGTTGTTCCAGGAGAACATGATCTTTGGCTATCGTACAACAGTTCTCTTAGCACATGTGAATAGTGATCTAGCTTCTCAATACATCATAACTTTTAAAGTAGTAGTTCCTGTTGTTGATATATAGAGACCAACCAAAGAAACCTTCAACTCACAGGCCCTGAACTCTCCTTCATCATATTATTTCTTTTTCCCAGGATTTATGCTAGAATTTTATTTTTTTGGGTACATGTCCACCAGGAGACTTCTACTGGCCAGGTCTTATGTGTGTTCACGAGCAAGTAGCCAAGGGTTCATGAAATAATAGCTGGCTAGAACTCCTAAAGCATAATATTAAACAGGTCTCACCCTACAAAGTAGCAGAGCCCATTCTGATTAAGTTTAAATTAGGTCTCCGACTCAAAGTGAACCTTTCTCTTAACCACTAAAGCTCAAGGTTGACACGATGAACTTTGAAAACCTAAGGGGTTGTTCTCTTCGTGTTTCAATTTTTAGTTTTGAGTTTTGAATTCATTTTTAGTTTTTAATTTTTTGTTTTGAGTGTATTTTGAGATTGCTAAAAACGCATTTTTTTTGTCTGTAGCATTTTTTGCAATTTGAAAATTTTGAGTGTATTTGTGATGAAAACAACTAAAATGATTTTTTATTGTTTTGAGTTTTCTTTACAAATTTTCTCTTATTTTTGAAAATGTGTTTTTAAAAATATGAAAGCAAATACGTTTTCACTGTTTTGGAAAATTAAAAACTGAAAACGGGCCAAAAACAACAAAGAGAACATGGCATAATTTTTCCCAATCTTTCTCCAGGAGACCAAGTTATGAGTTGATTGCTCAAAGTTGCCCAACTGATGAACATATACAACCATTAGCCAAATGGTAGAACACTAATGCAATCCAAAAACTTGATATAGGTTTAGCGCAAATACCTACCACCTATTGGTATGATGGTAACCTTTACATGTGTATCCCTTAGGCTGACATATGACATTAAGAATAAAGCATATTCAAAGAGATGATTCTTATGATCCCATGATAGGTACATGATAGATTCTTATGATCCCATACACAGAATAAAGCATATTCAAAGAGCATGCAAGAAGAGACAGAGAGAGAGAGAAAAAAAAAACTAATAAGATGAATAACCTTGTGCGTGCTTTTCTTCACTCTCAGGCGCTCATCAATTGCGAAGGCAACCTATATGTCAACAGGGTGAAATGTAAAAGATAAACCGTAAGTAAATGTAAGGTGACCAAAAAAAACATAAATAAGTTAACTTGTGTGTATCACAATGTGAGAATCAAGAAAGACATAAGAGACACTCAAGTGTTAAGGTATTTGAGGGGGGGTTGCGCAAGGATAATAAGAGCATGGAGAAGATGTCATGTTCACACAATAGACTGGAGCCAAATTCTTGGTATGAGAAAATGTAGCACACATTATGAGCCAAAATCAGCAAGAAACACTTCCAAGGTTTTACAAAGCTAGAAATGGAATTCAATATGCTACATCAAATGCCAATATATGGAAGCTGAAACAGGGGATTGACTAAAGACATCAGCAATCCAGCCCCCAAAACACCAGTGTAATATGATAATGAACTAATGAAGTCAAAATATTTCTTAAAATGCCACAATTGTCAACGGAAATATGAACTAGCATTGCTGCTCAGCACCATGTAGTGTAACTTTAGTCAAACGGAAATGAAGCAAGAACGAAATGTAGGAAACCCATCAAGTGAGAATAAAAGATAAATGGTAACTATTGAAGCAAGGCAGTAGACAAGCACCTACAAAGAATCATGGTGGAGATCTCAAGACTATGCAATTACTTGGAATAGTCTGAAGAAAATGTGAATAAAGTTCTTATTATATGAAAGAACTGTTGATAAGCAATAATGAGGTCACAAAAGCTAGAAGAGAGTGAAAACTAGAGGAAGAAGAAGTTGGGTGACGGAGGAAAAAGTGGAAGCTGGTGAGTTGAAGAAGACAGTGGGAACGGGAGAGAGAGTTAAATCAAGTGGGAAGATAATCAGATACTTTTTCAAACTCAACCATATCTTTTTTTACATAGAATAACTTCTAATAGACTAAAATCCTGTCACAAAATCTATTCAAATCCAAACTACTTATTAAAACAAAAATGTACTAAAACCCTATAATGGAAAGTTATCAAATCTAAAATGCACAACATATAAAGCCTTTATCCCACTATGTGGAGTCAGTTATATGAATTCTATATTTTCAATCATTTCTATGTATGGCCTCATCTCTTATAAGGCCCATATAATTAACATCAAACCCAAGTTTTTTAATCTTCCTCTACCTGTTTTGCTATATACTAAATTTCTATCAGTGGCCTTATCTCTCGCATTTTAATCTCTTTCTACTTCTCCAAGACACTCTTCTTCAGAAGTTTGATCACTGGTTCAAACCAGTGAGAATTTTGGTATCAAAGATAATCAGATAATATCTTTCAAACTCAACAATATCTTTTTGTTGCATCAAGAATACCTTACTATAGATTATAATCTGATTACAAAAGCTATTTTATTCCAAACAACAAAATCAAACAAAAGCTACTAAAATCCTTTCACAAAAAGTTATCAAATCTAAATTATAAATTTTAAAAAAAAAATTAATACCAGGAATTGTGATTCAGTAATTCAAAATTTCTTATCAATTCTCAGTCTACTACCAAAGGGCACTAGGTTAGTTCAAGGCCTCTTAGAGGAAGAGTAACCTTCAACAATAAAAGCTAAAACAATAAAATTCCATTTGAAGATAGCAACCTAACCCACAGTAATCACTGCATGAACTATGAATGATTTCAATGTTAAGGCCAAAGTCATAATCTTAGACATAATCTCTTCTATTTAAAAATATTTCTGCCAGGATCTGCAAGGTCGGCATAAACCACATAATATTGACACGTAAGAGTTTTCATGCAAATTCAAAATTGTTGGTTCGTCTCTTATGTTTCCTTAATTACAGGGAAGTGCCAAAGAAATTTGAACAAAATAGCATAAAATAAACATTTTATTAAATAAGCATACTATGTGCATCACACATGAAAAAAATCTTAAATGGATATAAAGAGAAACAAAAGAAGAAACTAAATGAAGATAGTTCAAAATTTTCTCAAGTTCTGGACTTGAACAGAATTCTTCCTAGAAATTGAAAAGAAGCATACAGAAAGAAAATAAATAAGTCACCTTGTCAAGTAATCTCTTTGGGTCTTGAAATGCTGGCTTCCTGGCCCATTGATGAAACAAATGGGAAACAACTGCTCGGTCATCCACGCTGAACCTGTGTACCAACATAGAGACATCAATTATATTTCAGCACCAAAAAGAAAAGAAAATAAGATATTAATCAATATAGAATTCTTATCAAAATGTTGTGATTGATAGACAAATATTAATCTATGAATCCCACCACCAATTGGAAAAACACCTTTTCAAAAAACTAGTCCCATTGCATGTCACATATGACTCCGTAGGCACTCTAGAAGTTTCATGCGCCACAATCTTGACAGTATCACTCGGCTCCATATCTGCTTCCAAAGATAACATTTCTTTTTGAAGGCCAACAGTTAAATCAGAAGTTACCTTCTGAATTTGTTGGTCCTTTCTTTGAGGGTCTTCTGAATTCAGCTCAGCCTTAAAACCCAAGAAGGAAAAAGGAATAGAGAAAGAATGAATGACAGACATAGCAAAACTAGGAAGTATTTAAACACAAACCACCATCAAATGAAAACAAACACATTCTTTTCAACTACAAATACATATTACAGATAAAAGATAATTCTTAAATTGTGTGCATGTATCAGAAACAATCTGGAGTACGGATCGAAGGTCTGTAAATCCAAAATAATCACAATGTTCTTTCAAAATTTGAATGCACAAAATCCAGACACCAATAAGTACCATGATGTCATGTACTGCCTAAATAACTGATTGTAATTCAGGAAATTAGGAGGGAAAGAGAATAACTAACACGCACATGCTTGTTGCAAGTGGCGCTGGGCAGTTAGGATGCAAGTGGTCGTTGGGCAGGAGAAATTCCATTTGATTGTGTGAAGATCAGTATAAATAGAGACTGATCTCACCCAAGGAAGGCATGAATGAAATGAATCTTGAAATTCCCTCTCTCTCTCTCTCTCTCTCCGATCAGGTCTCTTCTACACAATTCTCCAGAATTCCTTGTGGAATTATTGAGAAATAATTGTCAGATCTGTTGGACCTGACACATGAGCCCATTACAGCTTGAAACCATCCTTTACTATTTTACGATGATGCTTTTCCATTGGTAATAATAAAATGGGAGTCACTACACTTGCTAACTCCATAATCCTCTCCCCTAAAGGCTAAGGAGCAATAAGCCAATATTTGAGCCACAAAAGTTCATTGAGTAATAAAACTTTCAAGTTACTTTTACATGCATAAGAAGGAATTTCTGTTGATTACTAAAATGGGAGGTCATCATACTTCCAGAGAAAGAAACGCCAAGCAAAAGTTCAGAATGAAATTTCATAGGTCTTGAGGATGTATTTATCCTAGATATGAATGATTCACTCAAATTGCAGAATGGATCTTCTATCTACAACACAGAGACGAGGAAGATTGTAAAAGGATTCATGGACTCAAAAACCCACTTGAAATTTGCAGTGAAGCTGGCTGTAGATTTTGCAAGTTATATGGCTCCCATTAGTGAGGCAAAATCTTATTCATGTCCCATGCACATTGCACCCATAGGAGTTGTACCAGGGGGGCTTGAAGATCTTCTGGTATTTTCCAGAAGATGCCAAAAAAACATCAAAAACTTCTACAAGTCAAAATCAACAGGTTAAATGTGCACCCTTATTCATGTCCCTAGCTGGTTGGCGTTCCTAAAGATTAGTGACTTTTATGGGGAGTTATTTGCAAAATGGGAGTTGGCTTCTCTTGGAAGCTTGAAGAGATAGAAGTTTGCTTCCCTTGGAAGCTTGAGGTCTAGTATAAATAAAGGGTCTCCCAGCCACTTTGGGCACTTTTTCAGCAATTTGAAGACAGAAGCCTCTGCAGGGAGTTTCAGCTCCAAACCAGCTAGGGTTTTGAAGATTTGGAGGCTTGGGTTTTGAGGAGTAGTGCAGTGCCTATCAATCCCTCCACCGCTGCTATAGGCACGAAAGGCTAGCAAGAAGCTGCTGCTATTCGGCTATTCTAGGACTGAAGAGGTGTGATCTCAGTTATTTAAGTGTGTTATTTCGGGAGCAACTCTACCCGCTCCTTACCAACTGAGCTGTGCTCTGGGGGCTATTTAAGTGTGTTATTTGCTGTCCATTGTTTCAACACTACATCCTTCTTGTGTTTGTGCTATTTTTACTGTCCCTATTTGCATCAAATTCATAGATAACTGTCTGACAATCAACTAATCACAAACACAAGAGACTACACAAAGGTACTGTCTGGCAACAACAGCAGCTATGCCTACACAATCTCTTCCTTATCAATACCATGTTGAATCAGATGACTTAATTAAGGTCTAGCCATTTCATTTAGATTTTATAGTGGTAATGTACAATAATTTACTCCTAAAAATAAGGCCTAATTGACAGCTAATTACATTTATTCCAACAAGTAGTTTTTATCTCCCAGATACCTTCAGAATTGACAACACAATTACTTGAAAACACACCTGGATCTCTTGAAGATGATCGGGAATTTCTTTTAAAAACCGAGATGGCTGAAGCATCTGAAAAGATAAAATGTGTTGCTCAGAAAAAATAATAAGTGAAGAACCAAAGTAGAAAAGATATTTTATGCAAATTAAACCTGCCAATTTGAGTCCATAATAACATAAAGTATGAAAAGTTTTTTCCGAGCACGAGTCATTGCCACATATAGCAGTCGCCGCTCTTCCTAATATCATAACAAGAAGTAAGCATCCTATAAACCAAAAGAAAGCATGAATACTAAGCATGAACTACAGAGAGGACTTTAGACTCCAAAGGGTTCAAGTTGAGTTGATCAAAATCCAAATATATGGAATGAAAATTTAGTAAAAATAGAAGTACAAACAAAGTGTTGGTGAGACATGAAAATCAAGTTATTTCTTAAAAAGATTAGTTTAAATATATTGGATCAATTATCGAAACAAGAGGCAGAATATTGAGTATGTTACTCATAGAACAAGGCATGATAGTTAAAGTGAAGAATTGTGTCTAATATTTTACGAGCTGTAAAATTGCTTTAAGGTTACAAAATTTTATCAGACAAATAAAACACCATCTTTATCGTACAAACGTATACAAAGTATAAGTGTAACTAAGATGACTGTTATGGTAGATTTGCAAACATACAAGAAAAGACAAATAAGAAATGAAATCATACATGGTTAGAGTGGTGCCTATTGAGATAAGATGTGCAGGACACAATTAACATGGTTAGGCCATATAAGAAGAAGACCAATAGACAACGGCTTAGCAATTGAATAGGATTGAAGCAGTTTGTAACAAAAGGAGAGAAAGATCAAAGAAACTTGGTACTTGGGTATAATATGGGATATAATAGAATGAAAAATTCCCAGAATAGAACATGTTTACCTCAATTGAAGTGCAATTTTCCTTCATGACACCATTGCATTCGTACAACAGAGGGATTTCAGATTCATTTGCCTGTGGCCATCTTTAAGCATTAGATCAATGCTTGACAACTTCCAACAGAAAGTTAAAATGATTTCATCCATATTAAGCCGACAAGCTCACCCTTTTACAAGTAACTTTAAAAAATTGACCAAAGTTACATGATGCTTGCATGTGTCTTCTAAATATGTTTATCTAACATTGGAATAAATATCAGTATGTTCTCTGATAAAAAAATGTTGCACTGCAGCCACCAGTAGAATCCTGTTACCACTGTAATTGAGTTCATTGTTGCCAGTGACCTTCCAAGAAAACTAATCAGGTGTAGCACACAGATTTTTCAGATGCATCTGTAACCATTCAACAAGAGGTTCAAAAGCACATCCAAGAGTTTCTATTCATACTTAATGTATATGTTGTCTTGCTTTCTAATATTCATTATTTTTTCAATCCATGTGTCATAATAATCCAGCTAATTTTCTTCATTTGGTTTGTGAATAAAGATACACATGTAACCTTCTTCCAACAAGGTTCCCACTCCCAGGGCACTTAATAAATGTTAGCATGAGGTTTGTTGCAACAGTTCCATTTATCCTCTTCCATTCTCAGAAGCCCGAATCACCACATTACCCCTGTAATCAAGTCCACAAACCAGATTTTGCCCATATAATCAAGGGCCAAAAAGTGCCCACACATGTAGAGGCACTCCTAGACAGCATTGATGTCTTTGTCATGTGCTTTAATAACAAATAACAAGATACAATCAATTTGAGAGATAGATGTTCATCTCATCTAAGAAAAGCATAGTAAAAAATTCATGAAGCAGGTGGTGGAAGTTATTACCATGCTCTGTGGTGAAGGGCATCATCATTCAGATAACTTAATTTCATTTTGCTTTCCTAAATGGCCATTTTGTCTATTACATATTAACTCATCAGAAATCTTGCAATTATCTGAAATACTCAATTTAGCAGATAGAATAAAATTGTGAGAAATTAACCACCTAAGAAGATAATAGGAAGAAATAGCCAAAAGCAACCATGGTATAATCCAAATATTTTAAATTAAATATGGTGGAATTATAACTGCAAAAAAATATGTCTGCATTGGACAATAGAAATGTTACCACTTCAAGAAAAAAAAAAAACTTGAAAAAGTATAAATTATGCAAAATAAAGGTTAGTTCAACATGTTTTTTTTTTTTACACAATACCTTTACTATGAAAACTGTATCCCACTCAAGGCCTTTTGACTGCACAAAAACGTAAAGGGAGAAGAGAAAAAAGTTAAACTAGGGGCATTTTCAAACATCTAGATTGGTCTCAGGAAATTCCCAAGAAATAAATCACGCTTTTCTGTTTAGAAAGAGGAGAACCTGATGAATGGTTGTAAGGGTAACAGCATTTTCATTATCATGCCTCCTTGAACGAAAATTTTCCCGCTCCCGTTCAGATATATAATCTATGAACCTTTTAAGTACATGAGTGCAGCCTTTATCTTCTGCTACAATATCTCTTTCTCCTTCTGGCATGGTAAATCTAGATAAAAACTCAGAGACATCATCAAGTAGATACTGAAGCACCTGCATGGGGAAGCATCCAGGTTCCAGCACATCACATATCGAGTAGCAAAGGTATAAATTAAGTGCCAAAAGTTAAATAAGCTGAAACTGTTTAAATATTTGAGGGGAAATACACAATAGTCTATTTGTTTTAAAAAAGTTTAATGCAATTTATGGGTCAGATCAAAAGATAAGAGTGATAGCATATGATTTCATTTATGTCAAAAAAGCTTTCATTCACTAATGGGTTTTCCTAAGAGATTGATTGTATCCCGTAAAGAAACTCAGGATATGAAAGAGCCAAAATATAATTCTAGTACATTCTCACATTTGTAATTTGTTGGAGTATCATGAGTAAAAACTGCCTGTTACGACCCCAAAGGATCCGCAAGGATATATTAGTAATTATATTATATATGTAATTCTTTCTAGTTGCACTCTAGCGCTATGGCAATTTGTACCTTTCAGTTGTAAAGGATAAAGTAGCCTATAAATAGGTTAGATCAATTCGAGACTGACATAGATGAATGATAATTTGAAATCTGATTTCTCTCACAACTTCTCAGATCTCTCACTCGTTTCCCTTTGACTCTCTCTCTTGTTCTGTTCTGTCTGCTATCTCCCTCTTTCTGTCCAATTCCCCCTCCAATCCTCTCTGTTCTTGATATTTTCCTATTAAAACCCTAACAAAACCCTAGGTTCCTGACACTGCCTTGTCAATGTGTAAAGAATCTATGGTTTAGCACAAAGATATAATGAAAATTTAACACTAGTGGATAAAGCTTTTTATTTTTCAAATTTTCAACCGATAACACTTTGAGCAATACAATCAGGTACATGTTTTAGCATGGCACTGTCCTCTCTCTCCCTCTGGCACATGCTCAAAGCAGAAAGGTAACAAATGTGCAAGTCTGACAAAAAATAAGGGAATTTCAATCTATAAACTTTAAATTGTAAAACAAAAAGCATGAAAGTCAACATATTTTGGACACAGAGAACATCAAACTTGTATTGGTGAGTCACAAGAACCTCAAACTCATTATCAAGAACCCGGACCTGACTAAGGTTTTCTTCGAAGATAGAATTGAGAGTGAGGGAGAAAGAGAGAAATGAGGGAGTAACAGAGAGAAAGTAGGGACAGAATTGAAGAGAAAAGAGAGAACTTGAATTCTGTCATTCCTAAAATACTCCAAACAGTTTCTCAAGTGGCTTATATAGCCACTCTTATAGACAGTTACTGATTATATTACAGTTATCAACTCTATAACCGAAAATTAATAACTCCTGCAAAATAATCTGCTGCATACAAGAGCTTGGACATCTGCCTACATCCGGGTTGTGATACTTATCAGGCAAAATGTTCCATCAAGAACATGTTCCTTTTATTTTCTTTTCTGATTTTTTTTTTCCCCGGGGGGGGGGGGGGGGTGTGGAGGAGAGTACTTTGATATAAGCTACATTATAAATTAAGGCAGTACATCCTGAGGATCCTATCTTTAAGCATTCAAAAATTTAAATTCATGCACCACAAAATGTACAAACTCGATACATTGTCGACAGCATAGTGAAAAGAAAACCAAAATAAACAAATAGCAAAGATAGATATGAAAGAAAATGTTTCTACTTCAGCAAGGTGTCAACATGATAAAAAGACACTAACTTAAATTACTCAAAAAGTCGAAACTTACTGATCTTAGATCATTGTCTTCATTTAGCAGTTTTCCACCGTCAACATCAAGAACTGCCCGCTGTTCAAGAAGGTATTTCTACAAATCAAAAGCGATGTCAGTTTGCCAGTAAAAGTATATAGCATTGCGATTACGATGACAGGGCAGCTAAATCAATGGGATATGAAATATGGACACCTGTAATACCAAATTGTTGCCAGAATGAGAAAATTATACAAAAAGCTATTTTTTTATGCCACCTAAATGTTTGTAAAAAAAAAAAAAAAAACTGATTAGTGAACGAGAAAGGACACAGCCAGCATAAACAGAGCAACACAAAATTGAAAAATGAATAACATTAAAGCATAACAGGGGTGAAGCAACAGATGCATATATCTGTTCATTCTTTAATTAATTAATCCTTGAATTAGAAAGACCATGTCTAATTTCACATTAAGAACTAAGTACTAAATGCAAATCCATACTCTTCTTGCTCAACAACTCAAGCAGACATAAGTAAATTGCCTAGTGTCTCCAGACCTTGCTACATATTAAAATAACCAACTCAAAAAAAAAAAAGAAAAAAAAAAAGAACAGAGTCTTCATCACAAGTCTTAACTAGTCACATGGACTCAACGACATTATTAAATCAACTGATATATGAAATACATAGGCCTGTACTTTGAAAGTACACACTGTTTCACAGTTGCACCAAGTCATGATCATTAAAAGAATTACAAACCTCCATCTACAAGTTGAAGGTCCACATACATGTATGGATGTGTGAATTCATATAATTGAACTAACAATATTTGTAGCCTGCATATTTCCATAGAAGTCATATCATATATCATTCTAGGGTTACCAAATTAGTGTATCCAAAATACCAAAATGAGTTGCTACCAGCATTTACACAAATTTAGCAACCAAATGCATTTACAGACTTGTTAAACTTTACACTGTTTCTTCTGAGGATATCCTGATGGAAGAAAAGACCTACCTGTGGTATCATGTTAGCCACTGAAGTTATGACAGCTGAGATTGAATGTTCCTGCAAGCATCAAGAAGTAAGATGGACTCTTCAAAGATTTTGCTAGGAAAATTTTTGAGTAAAATGGAAGAAATATTCTCTGCTATTGGTATGAGTCAAAAAAGGGACTACAAGAATAAGCAGATCCACTTCTCTCTTTCTCCCTATGAGAAAACCCTTATATCGGGCAGCAAAGGGCATACTATATCAGAACATGTCTGTGCCAAGGATTGAAGTTGCATAAGACCATGCCAAGTTCTAGTATTTTGGGAAATAGATGTTAACGTATAGGAATTCCTTAAAAAAAGTATCTGGCTTCAAATGTTTTCCTATTTAAAACCACATTTTTTCAAATTAATGAATTGCAAACAGAAGTCTCCACCAATAAGTTGCCTCTACCATTTGAACAAATTGATAATACAAGATAATATATTTACCCTGTGAACAAGTTTTGATATCATGTCGAGTGTAAGCAACACCTTACGTCCTTGAGTAAGTTGACTCCTACAGCATGCAATAAGAGTAATAAGTAAACGGTTTAGGGATTCAACAAGACAATCAAAAAAGTAGAGCATGCATATTTTAAATAATAAAGATTGCACGTTGAGAAATCAAATACTTGTTTCAATGTCATCAACAGTCCAGTACCTCAAGGCTCACAACAATTTGCTGAAGCCCAAGATAAAAAATGCATGTCTAATGTCTGTACCTAGAATGATTGAGATCAATGCTATCTCTTCTAGAAAGAACTGCTTCATAAAAGAAACATCTTTACAATAAACATATTTTCCAATGATCACCTTCAGCTTCTCCATCTCCAGCAGCACAACTCTATTGATTATTCCAGGCGTCAATGAACAATGAAAATTTTACTTTCTTCTATTTAACATTTTTAGTTTAACTGAAACATAAGACTAGGCTGGTTCTGTTTCCTGTTTTGAAATTCTCTGGTTGCCTGAGCTAAATAAACAGTTTGCAAGATGATAGGAACTAACTTGACCATTGCACATTAATGCACATCAACAATGAGCATCAATTCCCCCAGTGTGTTTATATTCTAGTGCATAAAGTTAGGATATAAACTTCTGTACTCAAGGAAGGATTATACAAGAAATGGAGTGTGAATTAAACAATCTGTATATGTTCGAACTTTGAACTGCCCTTTACAAGCTTCAATTCTTTAATATTATGCTCCAGAATTTTCTTCTATATTATTTTTGTACTTCTTAATTCAAATCCAGAAACAACAGAATTTGTTATGGCCATAATCTAAGAGCAAAAAAGAAATTAGAGGATTACCAAGAAAAAAATTGTAGGTAAAAATATCACGGGATCAAGCAACAGACTCAATTATCTAGTTAGTTAATAAAGGAGAAAGTAAATCACAACTGGATCATAATCTTTCTACAAATTGGCTGCAAATCATGCAGTCAGATATAAAATTGCTTCCATGAAGCTACCTACTGAAGGAACATTCCCAGGGAAGATTTTCTGGACAAACCTCTTAAAGGTCCCTGAAATCTTTGCACTGAATATGTCACATGCAGCTGACATGTAGCTGCATCTCCTAACAGTTGAAACTTTATCAGTATGGGCAATTACCTGCAATAAATAAATAGACAGGAATTATGGCATCAATGTACTCAGATATTAAAGTTCCACGCTTACCTAGCAGTTATTATGGGGAGGGGGAATAACAGATTAATGAACAACCCAACCAAGGATGATCAGCTAACAGATTAGTGATTAAACTAATTACCTTTTTCTTCTCCACTTTATCAAAAGGGAGTAAAGCCTTGAAAACTCGACGAAATGAACCATCATCACAACCAGGCAAAGTTGTTCTAAGCATAGCAATTATGGCTCTGACAACCTAGTGTGAAATCAAGGATAAAGGAACAACATATGCATGTATATTAGAAAGGAATAGTGTAGCAAGATCACAAGAGTAGTTTCAGAAATAGGTATTGGCATTACAGACAGCTGAAGGACTATGCATTTTTGTGTTCAACACTATAAAGAAATCTCAGTTTGAATTTCAATGCTCTAACAACGGAATTACTCAAATTCAATACAGCCCTACATTGTAATTCACTTAAAAGTTCTACTCTAACATGAAAAGCTGATGTTTTTAAAAGAGTATGAACATTGCATCAACTGGTGCCTAATTAAGAATCCATACAAATATACAATTAATGGAATCCATACAAATATACAATTAATGGAATCAGTACAGATAATTAAGAATTCAGAATGCTAAATTCCATATAGCAGCAACCAGAAGAAAAATTATGATTTCAAAGAGCCAAAGGAACTTGATGAACAGGAGAAAAATTATCAACCTTTTTTCTGTAGAAAGCCACGCCATGAATGTTGAATGGTATTTTCCTGTCACGGAAGACTGTTTGGAATACTTTCCCTGTTACCTGATGCACCAAAAAAGCAACCAGCTGTTCAGCAGAAGTCTTGAGAGATTTTGCATTGAAACCCAACATTATGCAATGTAACTTTCACCTGCCTCCGGTAAAGAACAGCAACACTTCCAATATTGTTCTTAGCAGATGAAGCATCAGAAGTAATTTCTATGATCTTATCAACAACATATGCACACTGTGCATCCTCATTACAACATTCCCTGACAATGATCTGCAGATGGACAAAAAATACAGAATCACCAACCAGTTTCCATAGGGTTAATTGTTTTTTCTATTAATTTCAATTGCGTTATTTTTTCCAATTTCAACAATACTACCTTAGATCCGCAGGAATTCTCAGTGATAACATTCTTTAGCTGGCATCGCTTCAAATTATTTTGTATTAGAAATGATGCAGCTTCAACAATACAACGGGTGGACCGATAGTTTTTAACTAATCTAACCTGCGTAATTGAAAATAATCAATGAAAAGGAAACACATTAAATAACTCACCTTCCAGAAGAGTTACTGCAAGTAGTGACATTTAGACTTGCGCATGAACCAAAAAAAGCACATAAGATCACAACAATAGCTCAATTAACATAAAAATAAAAACATACTTCTTTATGGTCTGGGAAATCTTTACGGAAAGAATCAAATCCAGATACATCAGCACCATTGAAACTGAAAATTGACTGGAGTAATATGTACAAATATTTGGAACAGAAAAGAGAAGAAATTATGATATAGGTAAGGAAAAAAGCAAAAATCAAAACAATTGTAATATACATGTAACAAACATAATAAAAAAAACCTGATCTTCATCACCAACAACAGTTATGCGCTTATGAGATGCAAGAGCCCGCAGCAGACTATACTGCATTGCACTTGTATCTTGAAATTCATCTATCACCATAGCTTTCCATGACTCCTGGCATTCCTTAAATACTTCAAACAAAAGAATATTAGCTTAGACAGAAAAAGTCTTGCAAGCCATAAGTTGATTAAGCATGCATTGATGATATGAACCTTCAGGAAAATCACTTAGCAGCTTCACTGAACAATTGATTAAGTCATGGTAATCCAAAGCATTACAAGATCTTAATATGTCGTTGTAGTTTTGGAGAATTGCAGCCTAAGTAAACACTTATGAAAGATTAGTAAAACATAAGGAAAATATCAGCAAAAGACCACATATAAGAGAAACTTCATAAACTGCTTACTCCTGTAGTGTCAGCTGCTTTATGGTAATCTTCATGTGTCTTTCCAGAAGCTTTAGCCTGATGACGGATAGCATCAAGGCAACCATAAGAAACATGAGTGAAAGAAAACCACAACAAAAATCAAGTACAGGATAACCTGGCCGAACTCATACCAATGTACCAGCTTGGCACAACCAATAACCAACTTGGCTCAATTTGTTCTAGGTCTAGAATGAAATGGAAGTGCATCAACCCATGTATTTCCTAATAATAGTAGCAAGTAGTTTTGATATATATCCCTGAGGCAATGATATTTGGAAAAACCAACTTCTGAATTCTAGGGTGAATACTTGCAAGCTAATGCTTTTGCCATTTAAGTGAGGTTACATCAAGTACAGCAAAACTACCTGGGATGGTAAACATATAGCTGTAAATTTTACAGATAGACGAGATAAAATCTCTGGAGTTCTGTAAATATGGTTGTATATTTATCCAGTTCGTGCAACCGTGCAAATTAATTATACTTTTGACCTTTTCTCAGACATAGGCAATATTGTCAAAACAACATAACCCATTATGGATGACCCACAAAAACCTGTCTTTACTTTTTATTCTCCATTCCATTTCATATTAGATTCATTATGGTTGAAGCATATAAATCCACTTATTTTTACATCAGCCATTCTCTCTCTCTCTTTCCTCACTTCCATGTCACAATTCCAACTTATTGATTTCTATATTTTAACAATAACTTCATGTAGTATTATTCAAAAAAGGGTGTTGCCAAAGAACGAGGCTCCTGGCTTTTTCCCTTGCTCTAAAAGAGGCTCATCTTTAATCATCAACAAAAAGAAAAACAATCTGTCCTTAATCCAATCTAGCATACACCTCAACGTTCGAAAATACACTAGACAAGGTAATCATTGATATGCTTGCACAGGCATGAATGAACAAATAGGAGGAGAAACAAAATGTTCAACTTTGACTTTTGCATCAATACAGAGTCCACACCAAATATTAAAGTGAAAATGTGCATTATTTATTCATGAAAATTTTGAATGCACAGGGCTTAAAACACATTGATCAAGTGATAATAACAAAAATGTGTTGCAGTATTTATTGCAATAAATAGATAATTAAGTAAGGTTGATTTAAGTTGATTATAGAAACTTGAAAGAAGAGAAGGAAAATCACAATAGAATTATCTAGCTTGGAACAAGAAGCACAATTTGCAAGCTATTAAAAAACAGCAAAAGTGTTAAACATGCAGTTGAATCACTCACTTGAACAACAAACTTCTGCCACTTCTTTGACTTGTCTTTGAAATATTGTGGAGAATTTATGCCATTTAACTCTTCATCAAGTCTGCCAGCCTCTTGGTTTTGCTTATTCTTTCCAGTTTCCAATAGCCTCACAGCCTCAATGATTGCTCTTCTTTGTTGTCCATGCCCATATATCAAAAATTCTGGCGTGCGATCTAACCTATTGCATGATTACACATTATTCTTATTCATTTAAAAGTGATGAAGAAAAAAAATGTCTTCTTGTCCTCAAATAGAGAGAGAAATGGATATGCCTATTAGATAGGTCTAGCAACCTTACCTCTGTCTTTATAGAATAATCAATGAAATGAATCATAAAAATGTTCACTGACATGAACAGATAATAGAACCATCGGATCTCCATGGATAGGACACTAAAAACAAACCAAGTAAAGCTCGTTGCCTTCTCTCCTTTATCTCTTCCAGTCAGTGGTTATATATATTTTTTTTCCATTTCTGTTCTACAAGAAAACTTTGCCTGGGGATGTTATCCACTGCCGATCCCAAGCCCGGATAAAGGAGGAGGGTTGTGTTAGGTAGTCGACAGCCAACGTAAAACTTAGTCGGATCCAAAACATAAACTCTAGACAAATTATGAAAAAACGTTTGGGCGTGGGCGTAACCCTTCATAGCGACGCGCTACACTGCCCGTGTGTAGTGTCAAGTGAGCTAGGGCCACTACATCGGCGCCCGGATGTAGTGACAAATGAGCAAGGGTTCCCGCATTTGCTTGGACGGATGTGGGTAAAGAAGTTAGTCCAAAATCAAAATCAAAACCAAAACCAAAAACAAAATCAAAATCAAAACCAAAAACAAAAACAAAATCAAATTCAAAGTCAAAGCCAAAGCCAAAAACAAAATCATAGATTAAGGATTGAGTCATGGAACATAGGAACATTAACAGGCAAAACTATGGAAGTGGTAGATGTGATGACTAGGAGAAACATTAATATTATGTGCCTTCAAGAGACGAGATGGGTAGGGAAAAAAGCAAAAACTTTGTTAAAAAATGGATATAAAATATAGTACACAAGAAATGATCGAGCAAAAAATGGAGTGGGGATCATTATGGATAAAAGCTTAGTAGATGAGGTAGTGGTTGTAAAGAGAATAGGAGATAGGATTATTATGGTGAAGGTTATTCTAGGAAGAATGACTATGAATATCTTTAGTACATATGCACCACAAGCGGGATTAGGTGAGGAGATGAAAGCAAAATTCTGGGAGGACCTAGAGGGACCCATACAAATGATACCAAGAGGAGAGAAAGTGATTATAGAAGATGACTTAAATGGTCACGTGGGTAGAGACGGAAACGGCTATAGAAAGGTCCATGGAGGGTATGGATTCGGGGAAATTAATAATGAGTAAGTCTATTCTAAATTTTGCAATGGCATATGGGCTCATCATAACCAATACTAGGTTTAAAAAATGAGACGAACACTTAATCACATATAAAAATATCACATCAAGCACCCAAATAGATTACTTCCTCATGAGACAAGAGGACCGGGTATGTTGTAGGGATTGTAAGGTGACACCAGGAGAGTGTTTGACTACTCAACATAGACTTCTAGTACTTGATGTAAGTAAGAAATTAAAAGAGAAAAAAATCACATAAAACAAAATTCAAGAATCAGGTGGTGGGATTTAAAAGGGGAGAAACAACTAATCTTCAAAGAAAAATTAAGGGATAGAAGAGAATGGAATGGAGAAGGACAGACAAACCTAGAGATGGCAAACAGGTCGGGCCAGCCCGGCCCACCACCAAGTGGCCCACGGGCCAAGCGGGCAGGGCTAAATCGGCCCGCTTAAAAACGGGCCAACAGATTGCTGGCCCTAGCCCAGCCCTACACGGGCCCGCGGGCCAAACGGGCTAGCCCAGCCCGCCCAGATTTTTTTTTTTTCCTGTTTGATACCATTTTTGGCCATTTAGCCCACTTTGAGAGCAAGGGCGAGCAATAGCAGGCAGTGAGCGAGAGAGGGCAAGGGCGAGACTGAGAGCGAGGGGCGCGGGCGACAGAAGGCGAGCAAGGACGAGCCAGGGCGAGACGAGGGCTAGGGCGAGACAGAAGGCGAGCGAGGGCGAGAGCGAGGGGCGCGGACGAGGGCGAGGTGAGGGCGAGGGCGAGACGAGGGTGAGAACGAGGGCGACAGAGGGTGAGGGCGAGACAGAGGGCGAGAGGCGAGGCTGAGAGCGAAGGGCGCGGGCTGTTTGGGAGTGGGCTGTTTTGTGGTTTGGGAGGGGGGGAGGGGTGTGGCCGATTAACGGGCCAAGCGGGCCGGGCCAAATCGGCCCGGTCTTAAATGGGCCAGCAAAATGCTGGCCCTAGCCCGGTGCTGGGCCGAGCCCCAACGGGCCAGCCCGTCGGGCCAAGCCCATTTTGCCATCTCTGGACAAACCAAATGTGGAGAGAAATGGCTAATGCCCTGAGAAACAAACCAAATTAAGAGGTAGTGCTTGGAGAGACAAATAGTAGAGCCCCTAACCTTAAGGAGTCTTGGTGGTGGAATGAAGAAGTACAATTGAAAATTAAAAATAAGAAAAATTGCTATAAGGCTGTATATCAGTGCAACAATGAAGAAAATAAAAAAAAATTATAAAGAATAAAAAAAGACAGCAAAAAAAGCTGTTAGTGAAGCAAGGTCAAAAACATACGAGAATCTATATAAACGACTTGATACAAAAGATGGAGAAAGGGATATATATATATAAATTAGCTAAAGCAAGAGAAAGAAAAACAAGGGACTTAAATCAAGTGAAATGCATAAAAGATGAAAATCAAAATGTATTAGTGAATGAGGGAGCGATTAAGGAGAGATGGAAGGAGTATTTCACAAAATTATTCAACGATGATGGCGACAAAAGAGTTAGGTTGGGACATCTTAGTAACTCCGAAGGGAACGTGAGCTATACATTTTATCGACGCATAAGTCCAAATGAAATAAGGCAAGCATTAAAAAAGATGAAAAATCATAAGACGATGGGATCGGATAATATACCAATAGAAACATGGAAATGCATGGGAGAAGAGGGCATCTCCTGGCTAACGAAATTATTCAACACGATTCTTAAATAAAAAGATGTCAGATGAGTAGAGGAAGAGTACTTTGGTCCCTATATATAAGAACAAAGGAGATATTCAAAACTGTGAAAATTACAGAAGAATTAAGTTAATGAGCCATACCATGAAACTCTGGGAGAGAGTAATAGAGCAGAGGCTCAGAAAAGAAACAGAGGTCTCGGAAAATCAGTTTGGTTTTATGCCTGGTAGGTCAAAAATGGAAGCTATATACCTATTGAGGCGCCTAATGGAAAGGTATCGGGATCATCAGAAGGACCTACATATGGTCTTTATAGATCTATAAAAGGCCTATGATAGGGTCCCTAGAGAAGTATTATGGAGGGTTTTAGAGAAGAAAGGAGTCTGAATAGCCTATATACAAGCCCTTAAGGACATGTATCATGGTGCAAAGACAAAGGTCAGAACATGCGGAGGGGATACTGAATGGTTTAAAATTACAATAGGATTGCATCAAGGTTCTGCACTAAGTCCATATTTATTTGCTTTAATAATAGATGAACTCACTAAAGATATTCAGACAAAGGTACCATGGTGTATGCTATTTGCAGACGACATAGTGTTGGTGGATGAAACAAAAGGAGTGAACACTAAACTTGAGTTATGGAGAAACAATTTAGAATCTAAGAGATTTAAATTAAGCAAAAAGAAAACAGAATATATGGAATGTAAATTTAGTAAGAATGCAAGAGTAGAGGATGTTATAATAAAATTAGAAGACCAAATCTTACAAAGAAAAGACCATTTTCGATATTTGGGATCAGTGATTCAAAAAGATGGAGAAATTCACGAGGATGTCACACGTAGAATTAAGGCAGGTTGGCTAAAATGGAGAAATGCATCGGGGGTGTTATGTGATGGTAAAATCCCATTAAAACTGAAAAGAAAATTCTATAGGACAGCTATAAGACCAGTTTTGTTGTACGACTCAGAATGTTGGGCAGTCAAATACCAACATGAGCAAAAGACGAGCGTAGCGGAGATGAGGATGTTAAGATGGATGTGTGGCCATACAAGAAAAGATAAAATTAGAAATGAAGTTATTTGTAATAAGATAGGAGTAGTGCCAATAGAGGAGAAGATGAGAGAGACTAGACTAAGATGGTTTGGTCATGTGAGAAGGAGACCAAGAGACGCTCCTGTGAGAAGAGTTGATGAAATGGAAAAGTTAATCAAAAAAAAAGATAGAGGCAGATCTAAGAAGACTTTGAGAGAGACATTAAAGTTTGATATGAAGTGTATGGACCTCAATGAAGATATGGCAAAAGACAGAAATACATGGAAGTCTAGAATTCATGTAACCGACTCCACATAGTGGGATAAAGGCTGGATATGTTGTTGTTGTTGGTTTGTTCTACAAGAAATGGTCTATTGGGCCCAGTCATAAAAGTTCTCTTCATCTAACCATGAATTAGTTGCTCTTATGCTTACTAAAACTTACATTGCAACCAATTAATTGTATTTTAAATAACATATCGAGCCATTTATCCAACTATGTGGCATAAGCTACATGACTTCCACCTTGCCAATCATTTCTATCTATGAGCATATCTTCTGTAAGAAACTTATAATTCATATCATCTGTCTCTCCCACCAATTCACTGTATTTTCAGGAAAAAATAAATCATACAATAGTTATGTGACAGTAAAAACACTCCATGATACCTGTTTCTTGACTTTTTATGCCAAGCTTCCTGACTAAAATTGTTAGGCCACATCTTTACTCCTTATTGTGCCTAAAAAAGCATAATGCACTTAGTAACATTCTCTCCAAGGACTTCTCTTATTTACGGTGAAAGAGTTTAATGCATTAATTTGTTTACAGTTTATATTATAGGTTCGGTTTGAAGAATTTGTTGCTGCTTGCATTTTGATATTTAATAGTTCAATAGAAGTTAAAAAATTTAGTTGTATAGTTTCTTCTCCTTTATTTTGTTGGGAAAATTACCTGTGGTACCCCAAATGTTTAAGATAATTGCAAAAACTATCCCTAACATTTGAGAAATACAACGAGTACCCCTAAGATTTACTATGTTGCAATTTCCCCCTTGTCGTGTTAACCCCAATTAAATATTCTAAAATGACCAGAATACATTTATATTTAAAAACTTTTTTCTCCTTTCTCATCCCCCCCTTCTCTCTCGGTCTGCCAATGGCAGTAACAATCTATCCTCTCCAATGACGGTGTCTCTTCACCACCCCTCTCTTTCTCCTTGTTTCTCTCACTCTTTCTGCAAATCAAGCCATTTGCAAAGAGATCTAAGGGTTTGTGACCCTTCAATTTGCAGAAGGGTTTTCTTTGATGGCGACAAGAGTTTCTCTCTCTCTCTCTCTCACTCACACAAACACACACACAGCTTCAAACTCAGATCTGGGTTCATTGTTGTTATTTCCCAAACATTATAGGTGGTTCTTGCAATTTTGTCAAACCTCAAGGGTGTTCTTTGCAATTTACTCTTTTTTTGTTTCATGTAGAAATAAGATAAAAAAAGAAGAAGAGAGAGGAAGATAGATCAAAAATAACTTATAAGATAAGCACTGCTTTCTTATCCATTCCATCTTGAATATTATTAAGCACATTATATTTTCTCAACCATAAAGACAGGGATATAGTCATATAAATATTAGCATTTTCTTATCAGATTAGGGGTAACAACTAATAGTAATGCATAATGAAAAATTGCAAATTAATTTGCTTTTTGACTATATGGTCACAAGTAAGCTTGAAAAGAAAGAACAAAGAATAAAATAATTTTTCTAAGTAAGGATTACTTTAAAGTGTATAAAAATATACATACTTTTCAGCATGTGAACGGCAAAGTTGTAGAGAAAAAGAGTGGAATGTACTGATTATAAGCTCTTTTGCTGTTCCTTTCCCAGTCACTGCTCCAATTCGATCTCTCATTTCAGAGGCAGCTGCTGTTGTGAAAGTCATAGCCAGAATGTTGGATGGAGCAATGCCCTAATAATATTTGCAGGAAAGAGTGGAACTAAAATATTCATATGCACAACAAATAAAACATAAAAGACGGCGTTAACAATAAGTGGAAAGAAACATAAAAAATCAATTTCTCAGAGGAGAAAAAAGTGGATTCTAAGAAACATTTGAAGAGAGCAAAATGGATGGCATTACCTCATTAAGCAACATCAGAACACGTCCAACTATGGTAGAAGTCTGACATCATACAAGAGAAAGCAAGTTAGAAACATGGCAAAAGAATCAACTTAGAGGTTCTAGAGAACAAAGAAGTGGTAAATGAATGTTGTAAGATGCAAACCTTTCCACTTCCTGGTCCAGCAACAATCATCAATGGGACAGAAGAATCACTGCAAGCAGCTTCCTGCTGCTGGTCGTTCAGGGACACCATATATTTCACATATTCCTTGGACATGCTTCCATTTTCTGCATCCTCGCAAGTTTTCAATCCCCCAGCTTTTTCTTGATTATCACTTGAATTCAAATTTCCATCACTTTTTGACAACTCTGGGAAAACGGAGCTCAAATTGATCTCATACTTCAAAGAGTTCTCTTCAATAGATAGAATATCTGTTCTAAAACTACCACTGCATCCCTCCAATTTGGATTTTACAATTGCCTTTTGCTCACATAAAGCATCAATTTCTTCCAAAATGAAATCGTCAAAATCATCACCAAAAGCACTAGATAGTGAAGAAGACTTAAATGATCTCACTGGGGTTATGAAAGAATTGGACCCAGGTTCTTCTTCAATCTGAACATCTTTTTTCCCTTCCCTCAAACTACCTTCATGCAACTCAGTTACATTGACAGATTTTTCATCAAAGCATGACATGTTGCATTCTACTTGTGCAGTTTGAGTGTCATATGAACTTGGCATTGCCTCATTCTTGAAAGTAATATTCTTTTTGCTTACAGCCGAAGTTTCATCAGCCTCGCTATCAGAGATGCCCCTAGAACATGAACTGCTGTTACATTGAAGTTCTGCTAACTTCAACCCCTTAGCAGAAGCTGGAGAAGGCACGTTCAGGGGAATCTCTAAAAGAGGGAGCCTTTTGATACTAGATATCTGAGACAGAGCTTCAATTCTCTTTGCATCCGCATGCCTACCACAAGAAATGGTGAGAACTACCATACATGTTAGACTTATTATATTTTTCTAGTCGCAGATTGGGTGTAAATTGCATCTAATTCCAACAAGTACAGAAAGGAGATAAGGCATTTTTACCTGAAACTGAATTCTATGTGCACTTTCACACTCTAAAACATGCAAGCACACGTGCACACACACACACACAGAGGACCAATTCAAAATACCACCAAATAAGAGGCTGAATATAAATTAAATTTGTATTCAAGATTTGCAGAATTGCGGTACTGGAAGTGGAAAAAATAAAAAAATAAAAAAAAATGAAAGTATAGCGACCACGAGTAAAAGCCCTAGGTTTTCCATCACTCGACACCCAAGGACAACAGTAAGTAAGAATTTTTAACTGGCGTTATCGATCAAAACAAGTAGCAAATTGAGGTTTGATTTTTACTTTTTCCTCTATTCCCCCTTTGAACCCTTCTGTAGTCCTGAATCAAAAAAAAGAGCATCACACGGAAACCAAACGAATTTTCTTTCTTTGTTTTCCACTTTTTCCTTGATCTTGTGGGAAAACAAAACTTACGAAGGCGAAAAGGCGTAGTTTCGAGGAAACTGGCCGGAGGTGTTGGCGGATTGCCGAGGCCTTTTGCGGGCAAGGAGGGCCTTTGCCGCTCTAAAATTCTGCGAAATCCGAAATCTCTGTTCCTCCGATATGTCTCCTCCTGCGCGAGCATTTTCCTTGTTCATCTAAGCGACTGTCTCTGAAAACCCTAGGAAGAAGAAGGAGGCGTAGCTCTCGTTTCTTGTCGGTGAGGACTTGACGCCCAAGTTTCCCTCCTATCGTCGATTTCAAATTTTGCGGATCCGGACTCCGGGCCTGGATGGTTTATAACTCCATGAAAGGACCCGGTTTGATAAATGAGGAATATTTTTTAATTTACGAGGGCGGATGATAAAATGTTTGACGTACATTTGTTTACTTTAAAGTTAATCTAATTAGGGTTTAATTTAAATTAATTAAATTTTAATTAATATAAAGTGTTTGTATAAAAGATATAAATTATAAAATTTTCTAAAACTATTTTTAAATTAAAGAAAAAACTTTAGATAAATGGCTCAAAACCATACGCACGGCGAGTTCAATTTATCTTAATTGTTACCTGTCGCCTCCACTCCACGCCAAGCCAAGCAAGTCTTGTCTTACCTGGCCAGCGCGCGGCATTGTGCTTGCAGTCTTGCGGAAAGGGGACGAGCTGCCAGCCGACATTCTGGTGACTCAGAGAGATGGAGGCGCTGAGAGCATCTTACGGCGCCGACTCCTCCGACTCCGATTCCGACGCCGATCCTCTGCCGCCGCCATCATCTTCCAATTCCGAGAATATACGAGCGTTGAGTCCTTTGCCTCCTCCTCCTCTCGACCTCCTCAATCCTCCTAATTCTCTCGGTAAGCTAAAACTCTTTTATCCATTCGATTCTCAAGCTTAAGTGCTTCCGATTTGAGAATGCCTATGACCGCCAACTGTTTGATGTTTTGTCAATGAAGGGAGTACATTGGACTGCTTGCAAGGTGGTCAGGCGAGTAGGGTTCGATGCTTCCCTCACGTTGAAGGGAATTATTCGTTACATGTCTACATCCCGGGTGGGTAATTGTACGAAAATGTTAACGTTTTTTTTTCTTCTGGGAATCCGGTATTTCCTCAGATTTGTAGTTATAGGATGGAAACCCTAAAGCCCTTTTCCATCGAATGTTTCAAATGCTGTACTTAGCTCAAACTTAAGCACTAGCTTCTGCATCTATGGAATAATGATTCAAAGTCTTGTTGCTTATTAAGAAATTAAGAAATTTTGTGCATTTTCACATTCCCCTGTGTCTCTTAAAGAACCATTTTAGGATTATGAGTGTGTCCTATTGCTGTTCCATTTAGTCTGATGGGGGACTGGACAATAGAAGTTATGGTGTTTTGCTAGTGTGGAGAGAATTGAATTTGGGAAGCAAATAGTGTAGTTTGCCACTGACCTTTACCAGCAAGTTACTTGAATTGGTAGTGTCTAAAGCATTGTTAGGTTGCATTTGAGTTCCTGGACTGAACTGTGTTGACTGAGTTATAATGTTATATGCCCATTGTAGTTCGGATACCCCTTGCATCAAAGAAGGAGATGGCACAGTTTCTGAAGAAGATCTCGCATCTTGTGCCTGGTCTAAATGCTATTGACATTGACATCCCACTCAACATGCTATGCATTGATGACCTGAAGCTCGAACAAGTTGTCTTGGGGAGAGAATTCCACATAAGTCTGGGGAGAACTGTTCCAATCCGTGTGCACCAAATTGACTCAGTGGTGGCAATGCTTCGTCAGAAGCTTCAGTTTCAGAGGAGGTCAGATATTTGTACACTCATGATATTCCATTTTAATCCATAAGCATGACAATGTAATGGCATGGAAATCTGCTTTACAGCATTGCTTTCAGCTAATGTTGTGATGCAGTGCAGGTACTGGATTGATTTTAGTGAGTGGGAGGTTTTTGTCAATGATGATCACACACGTTCCTTCCTTTCAATTGAAGTTATAACAGGAGGATTGGCAGAGGTATGCTTTTTAATACCCTTTCTCACCACTTTGTTCGTGGTTTGTTTTCCTCCTTAAAGTGAAATGAACATTGGTTTCGCAGCTATGCTTTTTGTGTAAGGATGGCAATGGGTCACCCATTTACCTGTTGGGATACTTGTCTTAATAAATTTTCAAATAAACAGTATGCCTGTATCTTGATTTTTGTGCTTGTTTTAATGTTAAATGGGTAATTGGGGGACCATTAGGGGACCCATTGCCATCCCTATTTTTGTGTGCTATTTTAGAGTGGCAGATAGATGTATAAGTTTTTTAACGCGCGCACATGTTGGTAGTGATATTATCTCTAGAATATGTATCTTTGGTGTGAAAACAGCCCGTTCATATCCTTGCCATACATGTCTTTTATGTTCTCATCTCTATGAAAACTTACCAATTTATGCTGTCTTTCAAATATTGCGGTGGCCAACAGTACATCAATTAGATCGGCTGCTTAAAGAGAGTTCTTTAATACATGGAGTACCGAGTACCTTTTGGTTTTGGACCAATATTTTCCTTTTTGGCTGCTAAGCTTAATACTATGGGACAAATGGTGCCCCCTCCCCCTAAAAGAAAAAAATGAATATGTTAAACTAGTGAAAGGATAATATGTACTTAATGTATTCATGCATCACTTAATTTTACTGTGCTATTCATGCATCACTGTGCTATTGAAACTGTGAATTTTTAAATTGACATTTCAATTGATTTCAGATAGCTAAGCAGATACAAGCTGTTAATGAGGTTTATAAGCTTCACAATCTTCCTGAATTTTATAAGGTAAGGCTTGTTACTTCTCACAGTTTTTAAGGAGATACTACTCAGTTTTCTGCATGTCATTTCACTCAATTTGTTGAAGTAATATTGTTTTGTTTTCTGACAGATAACAAAAACACGCTAAAAGCACTACCTTAATGGGCAAAATCCTTGAGCCCCAAAGAAATTATTTACAATGACCGATTATCAAGAAACTGCACAAAAGCCACACAAAAAAAGAGGTGGGGGGGGGGGGGGAATGGAAATGAGTATAGCTCCCCTTAAGACAATAATGCCGATTCTCAACATTCTCAAAACCCATCCTATTTCTCTCGTGCCACAATATGCCCTCTCCCACAGAAAGGAATCATGCTTCGAAACTCTTTCTCCTTGAACAAGCCATACTCCAGTGGCACAAAAAAATCCATCAGAGAACCTGGCATCCCCCACTAATACCCCATAAAAAGGAAAAGAAACATCACGGGCAACACTATGATGGAGGAATAAATGATCTTGGTAGACAAGCAGTAGCTAGCTACAATCTAACTCTGTTTCTTCGTATTATTAGCAGTTAAAATGGGTCCAAGTGAGCCCGTTCAGAGAAAAATGGCCCACCCCGGGTGGCACTCTCGACTTCTGCTAAAATGTCTAAAGTCAAATCCAACCTTTCTTTATCACTAAAAGCCTTATGGAACGAAATGATCCGAAAAGATTCCCTAATCTGATGATGTGCTGCACTCCTATCTTTCCTTCTCACGGCCAACCTTTGAATGAATGTGAAGAAATTGAGAAAAGCTAGAGCAAGATCACTTTCCTAGTCATGAAAATTTCATCATCTGGGACCCCCTTACCAGATTCATTCAGATACCAAATGTGAATACAATGCACGAGGCTCCTGCATTCCGGGCTTTGGGGAAGGTCCATTGTACTCAGCCTTGCATGGGGCCGTTTCCCGACTTTCCCATATTCTGATAGCAAGTAGAAATAATCATTTCACCGTAGCCAACCTACTGGTAGCCAGACAAGAAAGTTCTAGACATAAGGTGTGGAAAGGACTGGAGCTGCAACGAGTCCAAAATCTAACCCTACTTTCATTCCCAAATTTAAAGGAAATGAATTTGAAGAAATCAACCCAATTCTTCATAATTCTGTTCTCCTTGAGAAGAGGTCATCAATCCCATTGACCAATCCCCCCAAAGAGAACCATAAAAACTAACAATTATATTTCCTCCAAAAGGAGAGATTAATTTATGTTTCCACATTATCTTTAATTGCCCCTTCTGTATTGGCTGTTGTTGACTACAGGATCCTCGGCCTCATATATCTGTAGCTTGGGCATTGGGTGACATAAGCGATTTATTGAAGGAAGAAGTGAAGAGATGCACTGTGGCTGGGGGATATGCACATAAACGGATATTTAGCTGCAAATTTAGTGGTATTGACTGTAAGATAGGCAATAAAACCTATAGAATATGTAGATTTCAAGAGGATTAATCAAAGGATAAAAGCTAATATTTGCTTTTGAATGTCCCAAGTGTTGTATCCATCGGAGCATCTCTCTAGTCTCTACCAAACAGGCCCTTTATATCTTGCCTTAAAGACACATTTAAGTTGATATTTTAATGTGCATAATGTCTTTAACCCACTTTTTTTTTTTCTCTCATATATGTGTAATCTAAAATGATGATGTTTTACCTCCCATAATAGCTAATAATTCCACATACATGATATAAACGGGATTAAATGCATTTAAAGTGTAATTACACAAAGTTATATTTTCCAGAGTAAGAAGGTGGAACAGGAGGTAATTAAATTAGTTTTTCATTGCGATGAACTTTTTTTAAATAAATAAATAATATATTAACAAGTAAACGATAAGAGTACCAGATCAAGTTGGGGCATACCCAAGCTAAGCCAAACAACTAGCCTTACACGAGTGTAACATGAAAGTACCTAGAGAGGAACAATCTAAGACCAAGCAAGAAGTAGGTCAAGAGAGATATGGGGAAACATACTTGAGATAATCATAAGTCATTGCAAACCCCAAGCGAGAGTTGAGTTCAAACAATCTGGTAAATCTAATGGGCTACTTGGCTCTCAGATTGAATTTCATGTGAAAAGTATCACTGGTTTCACTCCCTCCATAAGAAGTAGACCGAGACCTGAAGGACTAAACGATGTAAGATATGTTGAGTTTACTCTTTGTTTTAGATTTGATGATAAAAAATAATATTATTTTTACAATAAAAATTTAGTCAAAATATTTCTTACTTGGTGAACCTAAGTCTCTTTATAAGTCCTGTACGCACCAAAATGAAAATCAATTTCACATCATGAAAATTAATTGCAACCAATGCCAATAATTTCATTCTCAAATCTCTTCATGGCACTTGGAAAATTAAGATTTTATGTCAAAAATCATTTAAATTTGTCTCATCAAAATCGGTTTTGAAACACTTAAAAAATTGAAGCAAATCGTCGACTCCTTGAGGCCTTATTGTCAACAAATTAATTGCATGCTCTTAGTTAGGAATGATCGATAACCACTACATAAAAATCAATCGACTGTTTTGTCTCTTCTATCGATCGTTTCCTTAGGGTTTGGCCTAACCAATCAACAGTTTCTTAACCTTGTCAACCGTTTTTGTCGCAAATCACTTTAACGGCTTGTTTTGCATATCATTTATGGTGACCGACGACTAAACCAACGGTTATTAAATTCAAAGGGTCAGTAAAATCTATAAATACCAAGTTGTTGGTGTATTTAATGGTTAGAGAATTGATTACAAGTTTGAAGTGTTCAAATTAAGTGGTCAAGTGTTTTCAAATTTTTCTTTCAAAAGGGTTTGTTCTTCATTGTATTATTTTGTTCCAAATCTTATATTTCATTTTTGAAATATCTTGTAACTAAAAGATTCATCTCTAGATCATCTCTTATTATAATCTCATTGTTTTTGCCTAGTAAGATTACTAGAGAGCCGACTTTGCAAAATAGTAAATTCTATTCTTAGTATTCGGACTAAAGGGCATATTTGAAATCAAATAAGAGGTTTTAGTTAAAACTGTAAAATTTATAATGAGGAGTTAAGAAAGTAGATTAGGCTATTTAATTGAACTATTTTAAATTACTTATGTTTCTGTTACATTTATTTTTTATTTTATTAATCTTGATAAACATTATTTTCAAATACCATCATTTTGTACTTACCCCATCAATATGCCGCCTGCAAAACTTGGAAGATTGAACTCCATCATTCCCTAGTAAACTTAGGAAGATTGAATAAACCAAGGCTATAACCTCCCCAACCAAAGTGAGAGGGGAGAGAGTGCAAATTAAATTTGTCATCTTTGAGTAATAATGTTCTTATCAATTCTACTTGTTAATTCCCCCCCCCCCCCGCCAAAAAAAAAAAAAAAAAGAAGCAAAAAAAGCTACACTTGTTTCAACATGCTATCACCTAGATTGCTTATTTATTTGAGTAGATTGGATAGTCAACCTAAACTATGGCTATTGAATAGTTTAGGTTATTTTTTTTTCTAATTAGATTTAGGTCTACATCTAATTTTTAGATTAGAGCCTATATCTAATTTTTATATTTGGGTCTACATCTAATTTTTTAGATCCAATTAACTTTAGTTTGTATTTGGGTTCAAATTTTTCGGCCTATAAACTTGACCTGCACCAATTATTTTATAATAAGATCTCTCAATTTTTTTATCTTATCTTAAATTAATATAAAAAAAAATTGAATTTCTTTTTTTTTATTTAGGGAGTGGATTTATTTCTAGTATAATAATTTATTAATGGCTAAGTTGCTCAATATAAAAATTTATTATATGCATTTAGGTTTTCAAATGAGCTATTTATTATTTTTCCGCACACATTTTTGTTGACAATGAAACAATTTAGAGGGTAATTTTTATTTTAACCATACAAGTTTTGAAACTGAGATGCAACTCAATCAATCATACCTAATTTTGATTTTGACCCATTTGAGTTGATTTGGATTGTATTATGATTTGGTCGATTTTAGGAGCAAATTTATAGATACAATTATGAATGAGTTAGGTTTGAGCAGAAATTAATATTTCAGCCAAAAAATATATATATAATTAAGATAAATGCATAAACATAATAAGCCATATATACATACATTTATCAAGTTGTAGTTATGCATATTTAGAATTAGAACAATGTACATGTTGAGAGAGTGCTCTAAATTGGGAGGGTTACCGAAGTGAAATATCCAATTTGCTCCTTCTTTGCTTTTAAGGGTTAAAAGCAAGAAAGAGAGAGACCTAGTATTTCTCCCAGTTGCCCCTTGAATTCAACACACTCTCTCAACATCAAATTTGTTATCCTTAACTATTCAAAACAAGCCCCAACAACATGTAGCATGCAATATCCCGACTAAAGTAAAATTTCATAATCTTATTGTTGTATAAATAATTCAAAACACACCAACAATGAGCAACAGCATCCTAATTCATTTTCCCATCCCTAACAAATCTATGGCTTCTAAGGAACTTTGGAACTGAACTCAGTATATATTTCACAATCCGTGATGTCAAGATTGAAGAAGAATAAGACAAGAGTAAGACTGCTGAATTAGCAAAAACCAAAAAAAAAAAAAAGAAAAAAAAGGAAGAAAAAGGGGAAGGTTGTTGGGAGATCGATAAGAATGGGTATCAAACTGCAGTTTTCAGCTGTAAGAAAGGAATGCATTTCAAGAAAACAATAAGGGGAAGTTAATTTAGTTATGCTTCCCAACCCCTTAACACAGTGGCTCGAGCAACACGATTCACCCCCAGCGTGAAGGCGCCCATTCGAAGGTTGCAGCCATGTGTCTGACACATGTTCTTGATGTTACGAAAAGCTTTCGTCATGTATCTATGGAGCTCCCTATTCACCTTCTCTTCTTCCCACATAAATCCTTGAATGTTCTGCAAGAATGACACAAATTATAATAGCTCTTGTATATACTACCACTGATTCTTTATAAACTTGTAAGCGCAAACACAGCATACTGATGGTTATGGACGGACAAGTGTAGTTTCAAAAAACTCGAAATATAATTTCACCAAGTCGTCAACACCAACAATGACTGATACTTCCTTTAGGATCAACATCTTTTATTGCATGTTTTTCAATGAAAAACAGCACATAATAATTCAGAAAACAGAATTAATAACAAAATGTAGCAGGAAAAAGTTGATTTCTTTGATACCTGAACCCACTCAAAATAGCTGACCGTGACACCTCCAGAATTTGCATATATATCGGGTAGAATTATAACTCCTTTCTCAGATAGAATCTGCAGTCGCAATAGATAGAGTTTCAGAGGGGAAATGTTTATCCAAGAGAAGTTAAAAAGTAGGAATCCAATATACCTCATCTGCGTCTGGATCAGTAGGATGATTTGCAGCTTCGATGATATACTTGGCCCTTACGCTCCCGGCATTTTCTCTTTCCATTTCAAAGTTAAAATGGTAAAAGAAAATGAGCAAAGATATATTGCAGAAAACAAGTTCTGATTCAATAGCATGACCAAAATATCATTATATGTGATGTAAATTCCAGAAATCTCTCTCTTCATAAGACTCATCGTTCATTTACAGAAACTACAATTTAGACATTTCTTTCAACTGGATCCAAGCCCTCAATCCACAACTGGAATGGGCTGGGCATTTTGTATTTGAGGAATGTATCATTTGCAATATGCATGAATTCTCCACACACTTCACCTTCCAAACTATACCCTCAACTTCACATACATATTTGTATCGAATCTTGAGTTCTGATGCATTCATGCAGATATGCAACTTGACTGAGTTCTGTCATGGTTTTGCTTAATAGAAGGTAAGCCCACAATTGCGGTAGTTATTTCTATCAGAAGTGTAGGACAAAAGAATTAAGAGCCTTCTCAAAGCAAGGGAAAAGAACAAGAAAAAGTACAAGTGTTCTGAGTGCAGATGTGTAATTTAAAGGTTTATTTCAAGCTTTAGAAATCAAGCCTTGTTTCCAATCCAAATAACCTATGAAATTAAACAATTAGAACAGAAATTTTCTGTCTCTTCCAGAGAGGGGAAGAGGGATTGGTAGACTAAGTAAAAGAACATAAAAGCAAGAAAGATTTACTCTGCATCACAGTAACAATAGCAGTTATAAACGACAAGAAGCCATAAATTTATGATATATTTCAATTAAAACAAGTTTTTGGGAAAAACAAGAGACAAACCTGTTCAGGACTCCTCCTAAAGCACATGGAATGAGGACATCACACTCATGTACAAGCAGTTCGTTTGGATCCATGGCATCTCCACCGCTAAAATTAACCAAGCTGCCTGTTGCTTCTTTATGACTAAGCAAAGCTGGTATATCAATTCCATTTGGGTTCTTAACTGCTCCAGTGATGTCACTTACTACAATTACCTTGCCACCTCTCTCATGAACGAGCCTTGCAACCCAGGAACCCACATTCCCGAAACCCTAAAAAGACTTACTTCAATAACTTTATTTACAAAAGAATTAGTACGCTTGACTCATTAGAAGACTAACAGAGGCTTTTGTGAGGAGAGTAGAAGAAGTGGAATAAGTATGTAGTAAAATATGTAGAGTAAGACCAAGAAATACTTGGTGGAAAATGCTTAGGCTTGATATGAGTTTTAAGGGGCTTGGAAAATATAAGGGCATTGATAGAAATGACAAGCGAATTAGATTCATGTAACCAACTCTACATAGAGGGATAATAAAGGTTTGATATGTTGTTGTTTTGTTGACACGAAATAGACAAAGAAGCATCAATATGAGATATACCTGTATGACAAATGTCAAATCCTTAATTGACTTTTTGTTTTCAGCAAGTAAAGCCTCTGTGGCATAAACAACTCCACGTCCAGTTGCAGCCTCTCTACCCAGTGATCCACCAAGATCCTAATGTTGAACAGATAATAGTGAGGGGAAAATAAGAAGTTATTTCCTTTTAAGTTGCCGATTGTTTTTTTAAATAGATATAGAAAACACACTTGGACCCTTTTTCTTGAGTACTCACAATGGGCTTTCCGGTCACAACAGCTGGTGAGTGGCCATGGAACTTTGAGTATTCATCCAACATCCAGGCCATGGTCTGGGCATTTGTTCCCATGTCTGGAGCAGGGACATCCATATTAACCCCAATAAGATCATGAATCTTTTGAGTGAAGACTCGAGTGAGGCGTTCCAGCTCGCTCTTGCTTAAATCCCTTGGTGAACACCCGATTCCACCCTTAGCTCCACCATAAGGAATATCAGCCACGGCAGTCTTCCAGGTCATTAGCTGAGCCAGCGCATTTACCTCATCAGGATCAACCTGTATAAGAAAATAAGAAGCTTTTGATTCCACAATTCAATACTAGAAATCATATATTGATTGTGTGTAGTCTTAAAGCTCTAGAACAGGGATTCATGGACGAATTGTTCAGAATGCAGAAGAGGGTCTATACTAGAAGACCATATACAGAAGCCCCTTGGTTCTACAAATAATCCTCTATAGTTCTGTCTATTCTGAATCACTCCTTAATCTGAAAAAGTACCACAATTTTCCGCAAAATATCTGATATAACATGCTGCAATCAGGACCTTTAGGATCTCTTAGATCTTAATTGATTCACAATTACACCCCCAATGACGCTTCAAATTTCGCTATTTTGATTTTATTCTGATCGTCATACGAACATCATATGTATCACCTAGTTCAGCTAGACCACGCTCTGTGACAGATACAGGACAAATTGGAAGAGCATCAAATTCTAGTACAGCAGATTAACCCATTTTCCGTTCTCAGACACAAAGTTTTAAATTTGCACTGCTACAAGGCTTTAGAGACGAGCCTTCGTGCAATGGTAAAATTGTTTCTTTGGGACGAAAGGGCCTCAGCTTTAAGGTGTGGAAACAACTACTTAGCAAGAAAAACTAAGAAAAAGGCTATGCACAAATAGGATGCTCCCCTACCCTCACAAAGTGAGGAACTCGTGTAACTCTGTTTTGAGTTCAATGAATGGATTCGAACAATAATATTGTATTCCCATGGGAATCGAGACTCAACACCAAGTAAAATCAAAGCATATCAACCAAGACCTGCAAAGATCAAAAACTCAGAATCTCCTGAAAGAAGATGCAACTCAAAACAACCAAATTACAAATAACCTCGGGATGGTATCTGATCCCCCCTTTCATGGGGCCGCGAGAATTATCGTGCTGGACTCTGAATCCAACGTAGGACACCAGAGTGCCATCGTCCTTAGGAAGGGTGCACTCCACCTGATCAAAACCCAAGGCGGCAAAAAAATCACGAACCCATCCACAAACTCCCAAGTTACACATTTACACAAACAAACAACCCATAACTGTAAATCTAAAACGAAAATAAGAACAATCTTGCCTTGATTTCTCTGAATGGGATCAAGAGACTCTTCTCGATCCGGGAGTCCAGACCGAGAATGCGAGCCGCATGGCGGAAATTACGGTTTGTGGCGGCGAGCGCGTTCATGCTTTGTGGGAAAATCACCCGGATGCCGAAACGAATCGAACAGCAGAAGACTTGTAAAAGAAATGGAGCTGTTTACGTATCGGGTCGGGACATAGAAAGCGAAGTCATTTATAAATTATACGGAGGAACGGACGAAGGGGTAGGCCACTGGCCAGCCAGCCACTGGCGTCAGATAATATTTTTGTATTTTATTTTTTGTATTAAAAATAATTATTATTATTGATATTACCCCTTATTTTATTTGACAAATGGAATTACTTTTAAAGTTACGCGGCGTACGGTCGACGGATGTAACCACGTCCATATTTTATTTGACAAATCTTTCCACGTGCCCACCACGCATTGATAACGGTACTCCAGCTGGCGATTCTATCCCTTTCGGGTGACGTGGGGCTGCGTTGACATTTGCTAACGCCTTTCGCCGCGTCCATTGCATATAGTCATGGTGAATACATACTATGGTTCTTACCTAATTATAACCATCTTCTCTCAACTTTACAAATCAAACCATTCATCTCTTTTAAGTTAGTTAGTAAGAAATAATTCGGCTTGGGATTACATTTGGCCTAATAGTAAATTACAAATAACCCATTTGACTAAGATTCAAACCAGAACAAAAAAAAATTTTAAGATATAGATCGAATAGTTGAATGAACAATATATTATTATCAATTCAGTGAATTGTGAATTCGATTCTTATCCTATATAAAGATCAAATGCTCAATCTGTAATTTATTTCTTATAATATAATGTGGTATCAACTAAAATTACTAGAATACAATATAAGTGTACATTATTTTTTCAAAACTTAATTTTATTCTTATAATATTTATATATATATATATATAAAGTTTTGATCTCCTAAACAACGATACTTAATTTATATTAAGCAACATTAATGTGACAATTCAAATATAATAATATATAATTCACCCTATCAAGTTTTCATGTTAAAATAATTAAATGAATGAATCTCATATAATCATTATATTTAAAGTGTCACATTAACGTTGATAAGTTTGAAATGTTATGACACACACCTAAAAGGGGGGTGAATTGGGTAATTTAAAAATATAATAGAACTTGAAATTTTTTTTTATCCAAATAAGGTTTTAGTGATTTAAAACATAAAACATATAAAATGACAAATGCAAAGTTTAAAGAATATAAAGTAAGAAAGATAAAAAAATACAAATGATTTATAATAATTCGGCTTAAATCAAGTCTAATCTATTATCTTATCTCTTCACTAAGGATTTTAATCAATTCACTAAAATCTCATACTTGATCCCAAATAGGCCATCTAGTCCAACACTATAAAATTACAAACCTCCTACTTATACACAAGTAAACCCTTTAGCTTACAAGTTAAGAAATACAAAAAATGAATAATAAAGATAAAATCTAAAAGATAAATCTATTAGTTATAAAGTCTCTCAAAATAATACAAGGTTTGAAATAAATAAATATAAATGAAGAGCAAACTATTTGAGAGAAAATTATAAAAGCATAAATACAATTAAGAAGTATAAAAATAATTTGTAAGCTCACTTCACTCAATTCTCATCCATTATATTATTCAAGATTATCATTAATTTGTATTTATAGATATCTCACAAGTTTCAAATGAAAACTAGTATTTTTGAGTCGTTGGAAACTTTTTACGAATTAATCGGTCAACAGATGACTTAAATTAATTGACAGATTGAGTTCAAAGATTCTGTTAGTCAACAAATTGAATGCATTAGTCAACGGATGAAAATGAGTTAGTCGACAAATTTCTATATATATATTAGTTTGTGCACATAAATAAATAAATAAGTTAGCTTATAGAGAAGTGATTTCTTATTTTTGCTTAAGTCTTGGACTTGATAAGTGGCAAGGGTTCAAAATTTGGGGGTAACAACTATACTTGTTTTATTTTTAATCTCTTTAAAAAAAATTTGGAACAATATTTTTAATCAAATAAAAATACAATACTTCAAATTTCATCAAAAAATTTATCACAAGCTTTTTAGTATTAAATTGCTGAAAATAATTTTTATCCAACATTTTTAATTAATTAAAAACACAATATTCTAAAATATCATAAGAAATTTATTGCACGATATTTTGGTATTAGATTTAATTTTCATTCAATAATTTTGATCAAAGAGAAACATAATATTTTAATTGTCTTCAAGAAATTTATAATAAGATTTTTGACATTTAATAATATGATGAAATTAATTTTGGTATTTAATAAATCATATAAAAAAATTTAGAACACCAAGTGAATGAAAATTAATAAAATAATTCCATCATAAAATATAATTAACATCAATCTATAAAGAGCATACATAGTCTTTTGTCTTTAAAAATCTTTTGTTTCATTTATTCAATGGTTCAAAATTAATTTGTAAAAAAATTATTTAAGAGATTCATTTAAATTTTAATATTTGTTTTTACAAATCTCTATACATGTAATTCATTTGATTTTCGTTTTCATAAATTTACTTGAAATTAATTTTTATTTAAAAACTTAAAAACTATATATTTGATTTAAGATAAAAATTATTTATTTTTTATTATCAAAATTAACACAAGAATAAATAAAATATTACTGAAGAGATCAAAATTCTCTCTCTCTCTCTCTCTATATATATAATTTTATTAATTTTTAATCATTTTTACTATGCTAACTAATCTCAACTCAAATATATATGCACCAAATACAAACTTTTAAAACACATTTCAACTTAGTTAATTTATCAAATACATTTTTATGATAAAAATCAGCTCACGTCACCTAATCAGGCTCAACTCACCTTCCTCCCACTCCCAAACGAACCCTTAATATTTAAATTATAAATTAAAAAGAGACTTAATAAATATATGATTGCTAGTTATTAAAAAAAATAAAACAACATAATCTGTTCGAATTTTATAATTATAAACTAATTAAAAAAGCTCATAAAAGGTAGAAATTGCGGATTTCTACAGTTAGCAGCAGATAATAAAAGGATATTAATAATTCTAAATGTACTAATATACAAATAAAAACTTATATAAAATTTTGGTACCGAATAACCAGATTTATTAACGATAATACATTTAAAAAAAAATTACCCAACTGATTTAAACTATAAAATTACCATTATTATGCCATAATAATCGTATTATTTATACACAAGTTTGTTAAGGGGGTGTTTGTTAATTAAGATAAGAGGAAAAAAATGTCAGATATGGAGACATTCTGGATGTTTAATCTTTCCAACGTGTTTGTTAAGCTTATTTAACTATTTTTAAAAAAGATCTCACGTGACCTCTTATCTCTTCCTTTCAAAATAAATCTATCCGACTTCCCTCTTCGGATAAATTTACCTGACTCTTTCAAGATAAGACTCAATTACTTATCTGCCTCTTGTAAAATAGTTAATGTCATTTAATACATTTTAAAGATTTAAATTTATTAAAAAAAATTATTTATTTAACTCTTATAATTAATATATTTTTAAATTATTATATGTTTTAACAATTTTTAAAATTTAAATAACATTATTCATTTCATTGATTTTTAAAATTTAAATTTCTCTCTCTCTATATATTTTATTAACTAATATAATTTCTTTCATCAATTTTTAAATTATTTTATTATCTATTATGAAAATATGTTTTGACCATTTTTAATTATCTAAGTGAAATTATTGTAATTCTAACAATTATTATTTATATTTTTCAACTCTTTTTAAACTTATTTTTGAACATGAATTTAAAATATAAAATATTATTTTTAATTTTAATCTTAATTTTTTTGACAATTCATATTAATCATAAAATACTATTTTAATCATAAATTTGGTAATAAGGATATTTTACTAAAAAATCCTTATCTTGCTACTTATCATATGTATTAACAAACACATAGAAAGAAAAAATACAATTACCAGTGGATTCTAAAAAATTTAACAAATAGTCTGATAGAAATCTCGAAATGTTTTCCGACCTTATTTTGACCATTCCATATCTTGGTTCGGAAAGCATCTCAATCTTATTTTAATATCACCTTATTTTATTCATTTTAACAAACGCCTCTTAAAAATATTATTGTCTCGTCCAAAGAATATGGGCACTAATAATGTCTAGTACAAAATTAATGTGACAAAAAGTTAAATATGAGGTAAATCACATTAAATGTTACAAAATTTTGGTGACTTTTTTATTTTGATCGGTAAAATTTAATTATTTACAATGTAATCACTAATGTTTAAAATTTTTTATAATGTGGTTACATTTAAAAATTTTCAACAAACTCTCCACCAGAATCGATGACGTGACAAACAAGAAAATTCACGTGTTGATTGTGCAATAAAAACTAATAAAATTTTATTACGTGTTAATGCAAAACCCCATAAAATCCCTTCCTCCCTCTCTTTCTCTATGTATTTGTCTTCTCGCCGCCCACCCGCAACTTCTCCCCTTTTCCATTGCCGTTACAACCCACCGTCACCGTCATTGTAACCACCGTTGCCATCAACGCCTCCATTGCCATTTGCCGCCATTGTAGCCGCCCCCACCCTCTTCTTCTTCCTTCTAAAAGTGGTTATTTCTGGTGCATTTTCTGTGTTTTGGCTTGCAAAAGAACATGAATTGTTTATTTATTGTCTGCTTTTTGGGCTCTTCTCCATGTTTTATTTTTCCGTTTCTCTTATTCTTGGCCCCTTTTGTTTTTTTTCGTTGCTTGTAATCTTCATGGTCTGGCTATGGAACAGTTATTATGTTCGATGGTCTGACTAATGGATGGATCTCCATATTTGGATTTAGTTTTCCTTTCCAGAAACATTTTGGGTATACTGGCTTGTAACCTGGCCCTTTTTATTCTTCACTTCAACACTCACTAGACCTTTTCTCTCAGAACCTCGTATATATAGGGAATATAAGAAAACATCTTTTGCGTCGTAAACTTGGCTTGAAATTCTTTATCATGATACCTCCTCCTGACATAACATATGCTCTCAAGTCAGTCCCTGAAAGAGGAGCACCCATAACCTCAAGAATTCCAGCATTTATATTAAGCCTCGTCATGGCCATTCTATAAGCTTTATCAGGATTGATTGTGAATATTGAACGGAGATACAAGCCCTTCACATAACAAAAACAATGCAACAAAACACAGATAAAGGAAAAAGGCCACCATTAAAAAGAAAAAATGCTAAAAATGTTTGATCTATTCATGTTGGTTACAAAAATGCATATTTCTAGTACTACTTTATACCAAACTTCTCGGATACCTGAATCAACTAGACCTGCACCCACCCCCTTCCTACTCTCGACACACACACACACATGGGAGAGAGCGACTCACTTGGTGCTGGAGCAAAATGACAGGTGAGGAGAGTTAGCTACTCCTATCTAGTATCACCACCACCACCAAGCCTTAATCCCTGTTGGGTTTGTGTTTCTTAATAAGTCGAAGGCGATGGCGATTGTATCAGGTGAGTCTAAATTTCATAGGTCTCGGCCCGTGATTGAAGTAACAACCAAATCCAAACACCACTTATTGGTTCACCTTGCCGTTTTGTGTCGCACCTCTCTGCTCCCCTCTATATATATGTTTTGGCCAATCCTTTTGGAAGCAAGATTGCATCGCCTCCTTAACTGATTCTCGATCCTCTCTGGTTCACCTCTTTTATCCGTATATCTTGGTGATATTGCTGCTCCTTTGTGGAACTCTATTCCGTGTAGTTGATTGGGTTTGGCGAAAGATTGATTTGGGGGTTGGGCTTGTTGGAGCTTGGTGGTCTTATTCTTAGTGTTACCTAAGTGGTGTTGAATACCCAGATCTGAGCCTTGATCTATAGTCTTCGTGACTGCCATTCATTGGCTGAAGGGAGTTCTTTGATTATTTGTATATTTTCGGTATTCTGGTTAAGATTTAATTCTTGCACTAACCGTTGGTTTTGTAGGTATTTCCGCTCACAATCCCACTACATGAGATTAATTACATGAAGTCCCAAGTTGCTAATCATCTTTATCCACAAACATATCTATACAAATAGCAAAAAGACTAAAAGAAGGACCAAAAGTTAGGAACCTAATAGAAAGATCAGTCAGAGGAAGCTAGTTAAGAATACATGAATATAAAGAATGCCAACCGTTGAGCTTACTGCAAGTATAACAAAATTGCTTTGTTGCCATCTGGACAAACAAGCAAGATAACTGCAGAATAAACATAATTTGGATAAGTGCAGGACTGGGCTGTTATCATTGCTAAAATCAAATCAAGATTTACATGACAGAAGTTCCATGAAGAGATCTCCAGCAATCTAAGTTCAGGTTGGGACCAAAACTATGAGGAAGGCAAGCATAAAATAGCCCATCCAAATGTTTTAACGAGTCTAAATCTCCTATTATCATAAAAACTCTGCTTGAATTCCATCATCTAATCAATCAACATTCCTCTAAAGAAAGGAAGTCTACCAAAATGGAAAATGTAAATCTGAACATTTCAGGAAAAAAAAAAAAAATCCCATCAAGCTGCCTTATTCTCGAAAGTCATCGCCCCAACAATGTGAGGACTAATGCACAAAATTTATGGTATACTAGCATTTCCCATCCTTGTCAATTCTCACCGATCCACGATTTGCATAATTAGATCAGGAAATTATCAACAAGTCTCGATTTCTGTTAAGACTGAACAAAACTAATAAACAGATAGAAAATTCAGATAAAGAACTCACAGTGAATGCCACAATAGCACTGGAAAGAGCAAGAAACCCATACTTGGCCAGGCCCTCAGATATCCCAACAAACAGGTTGGCAATCCCAAACAAAATCCTCCACAGCAAAATGCAGGTCAAAACCCCTACTAGGCTACTCCGCCCAACAAAACCATAGAATTCCGCTTCCAGAAAGCCTCAACTTGCAGTCCAACCGCCTCCCGGTACCGCGCCAACGCATCCAGGACCGCCACGGCCGGATTCTTGACCACATTCTTACCAAAGTTCCCATTAATTTTACTGCCCAATCCCGAACTCTTGAAACTGAAGTACCTAAAACCCAGAAAGCTTCTGTTCAGCAACAAATCGGACTGGGGGCTCAATCGATTTGCCGGGTTCTGGAAGATTCTAGACGATGATGAGAAGTAAGTTCGCGTTCTCTGGGAAGGCGAAATCCATGGAGAGAGAAGCTGAGATATGCCACTGGAGATATTTAAGTTTTTCGAGGGTTTTGGAGGGATTTGACGGAGCTGGTAGATATTTCTCAGGATGAATCTTGCCGACGGTGTTGACATCTCTCTCTCTTTCTCTCTGATTAGATTAGGTTCATGAGTGCAAAAACTCGGGAAGCTCAGAACAGCTTGATTCGTTTATTTAAAGAAACAGTAAAGCAAGCAAATCCTGACTATTCCAGCGGTCAAATATAAATATTCGCAAACAGTGTGTATATATGATAAGACTTTCCCGTACCGATGAGTGAATGAATTGAAGACTGTCCTTGCTTGAGTCCTAATTTCCCTGGGCAACAGGCAGCCGTGCTTTGCTAAAAAATTGCCATCGCCAAGTATAAAAACAACGGCGGACTCAATTATGCCAGCCCGTATAAAAATTCATTCTTTTTCTACTAAATATTCTAATTTAGAAATTGAAACACGGCTTCAAACTACAAAGCGATCCAATAAAAATTATAGAAAGATCCCATTTTTTTTTAATTTCTAGAGAATTTGAATAACTCATTTTAAGAATTTTCTAAGTTAAAAATAAAAAGTATAGCATAAGATTACATGCCCCATTTTATTTTCTATGCACTGATAGTGATAGTTCATTATGAACCTGAAAAAGATAGTTTAATATGGTGCTAACCCAAGAAAAAAAAAATCACTAATCTATCTAAATCTTACTTCTAATATTTGAAGTTAATGTTAACTGGAAACGAGACTGCTCCATCTCCAATCGTGATAGTGTGCCTTCCTGCTGGCAAAAGATGGTTGGCTGTGTAATCCACAATGCCAAGACTCTTGCAGGCATTCACCACAAACTTAATAGTCTTGCTTCGTCCTGCTGCCACGGAAACCCTCTTGAAGGTGATTAGCTCCTTCATAGGGGCCCCGACAATGCCTTCGGGGGGTACTCTGTAAACCATCACAACCTCACTTCCATCCCTCCTCCCCACGTTCTTGACCTGAACCTCAAACTTGATGTTGTCATGGCATTTCAAGTCCTCGATCAGAACTGCAGGGCACATAGGCTTGTATGCGCTTGCACTGTAATTCACATTGCGACAATGTTGCAGCTTGTGGAGCTTGATGTTGAGTGACCTTTTGGAGGACTTGAGGTTGTAGTTGAACTGGGTGTAACTGAGTCCGTGCCCAAATGGATAGACTGTGGAGCCATTGAAGAATTTGTACGTTCTGCCGGGGTAGCCCAAGCTCTCAATTGGTCTAAATGCCATCGATGTCATTGGCAACATATCAACATAGTCGGCTCCGTACCATGTGAGGGGCAATCTTCCTCCTGAAAGTGTAGTAAAATGGAATGGTTACATCGAGATCATACAGATTTCTATATGAATGTGCACTACAGATGATAATAGGAAGCATACCAGGATTGTACTTCCCAAATACAACATCAGCTATGGCTTGACCACCTTCTTCGCCGGGATAACCAGCCCACAAGACAGCCTTGATCTTTGGGTCGTTCTTGACAAAAGAGATGTCAACTGGACCACCAGACATGACTACAAGAACGACGGGTCCTTTGGAGACACTGGCAACTTGTTTGATGAGCTGATTTTGGTAGCCCGGAAGCAACAGATCGACTCTGTCTGAGCCCTCAGCCTCAACCGACAAGTCCAACCCCACTATAATTGCAGTAGCATCAGCTTTCTTTGCAGCTCTCATGGCTGGGAATATCAAGCTCTCATTCTTGCAAGCAACATCAGCACAACCGGTTTCATATCTCACGTTTCCAAATGCAGAGAAGCCGTCCACAGGGGATACATATCGACAAGGGATACCTATACAAAAAAGAAGATTTAATTTGATTTTGACTAATTTCTTCCTTAGAGAAAAAAATCAAATTATATATATAAGCAGGTACCTGCATAGTTTCCAATCATGGCTTCGGTGGCATTGGCATGAGGCCCTACGACTGCTATGCTCTTAATTTCACCATAGTTCAAAGGCAAAGTTTGATTGTCATTCTTGAGAAGAACAATCCCTTGCCTTGCTGCTTCGGCTGCCAATTCCACGTGTTCTTCAGAGCAGACATCGGCCTTCCCCAGGGATTTAAACTGAGGGATGCCATCAAAATAGCCTAGTCTCATTAGCACAGTGTAGAGGTTTTTGAGGGCTTTGTCTACCTCTGCCTCCCCAACTTTCCCTTGTTCCACTGCACTGCCTGCATAGTTGCCATAGTAACTCCCGATTTTGTACCCACAATCCAAATCCAAACCTGAACGCCAAACAGATATGATTTAAATATATTAATCTGTGGAGGCAACAAACAAAACAACCAAACAAAAAGATGGGAGAATACTAGCCTGCTTTGAGTGTTTGTGCAACAGCATCCTCTGGTGTGTCGCCTAACCATTTGTGACCATCTATCATTACTTCTATTGAATCACAGTCTGAAACTATGTACCTGAAAGCCAAAATTAGTGATTGAGTTTTTGATTGTCAAATAATTAAGATGTTTGAATTCTCATTCTCAAATTAAACTCGACCGATCGACCGATCTTACACACCCGTGAAGGTTCCATTCTCCTCTAATGGTGTCTTTCAAGAGTTGTGGATCAGCACAAATAGGTATGCCGTTGATGCGATTGAAGGAGCACATTACGCTAGAAACATCTCCATCTTTGACACACATTTCAAAAGGTCTAAGGAAGGTTTCTCTCATATCTTGCTCCGTAACCTTTAAAATTAATACAAAAATAATTTAGCATGAAAACGACATATATACTAAGTATTTATTAAAATATTATCTAAACTTTTATAGCATTATACATGTGGTTTGACAACTCTAAGTAAAAATCTAGAATATTGTGATCATTATCATCACGCACTTAATTACAACTTACCTTTGAATCAAAATGGAACCTATCGGATCCAAGCCAGCTCTCAAGATCATATGCAGCATAGTGCTTGCAACAAGCAGCAACCTTGAGAGGCCTAGAGTTCAAATCTGTGATGTTTTCGGTGCCTTCAACATCTTGCAGGCCTCTGACATAGTTTACAGCATATTTTCCAACTACCAGAGGGTCTTCGCCAGGTGTTTCTTGGCTTCTTCCCCACCTGGGATCCCTCACCACATTGATATTTGGGCTCCAGAATGTTAACCCAGCATGCCCCATGTTATACATGGCTCTTGCCTCTGTTGAAACAACCTACAATAATAATGCAGCAAAAAAACAAATTGAAGATTTGCTATACAGGTATCTAGTACAAGCCTTTAACAAGAATATGATTCATACTTCAAAGTGACTAAATCTAATTAATTAGCTATATATATTTTCAAAATATTTAAGACTTCTTGTACAAGTGAGGATTCATAATCTATATATTTATTTCTAGTGACAAAAAAAGAGTGATCCAACCAAACTAATCACTTTTGATAATTGATAAATTTGCACGTCTTATAGTAATTGTAGTAAGATTGATTTAAAGAATATTTGTGACTCTAGGTAAGAATTACTTTGATAATGCTTTAATAATATAAATAAATATTAAATAATTTAGACGTTTAAAAAATTATTTTTTATATTTTTTTAATATTACAAAACGAATACAGAAATTTTAAAATTACAAATCCAAAAATATTTGTTAGCGTTTTGAAAACAGAAAGGCTAATGTTATTCAGACACTCCAAAACCACGAACTCGATAAGTTCCCCTGTATCATAGAAGGGTACTACTGACCTGGCCAATGGTTTTCCAGAGGGACTCATTGAAACTTGCAGCGGTGAGAATGACGGTGGGGAAGCTGGTGGCGCCGGGGATTTGGTCGTCGAAGAAGGTGGCCTTACTGCCCGGTTGGCCGGTGTCGGCGACACCATGCAGCGCCTCCGACCACCACTCGTACGCAGGCAGGCCAATCCTGGGCACCCCAGTCGCCGTGTCTCCCAGCTGCTGCGCCTTCTCCGGCAGCGTCATCCGGTCCACTAAGTCCTTCACCCTCACTGGGTACGGCAGCGACGAGTCGCAGAACCCGAAATCCTCCATCTTCAGCCCCAGTTCTCTGAACCTGGAAGCATCGCAGACGTGGCCGAAGCTTCTGGCGGCCGAGATTGAACTGGCAAGGAAGGCGATAGAGAGAGCCAGAGAGAACGCGACAACAACGCTTGGTTTCGCCATTGTTGCTAGCTAATAATATGCTGAATATTAATAATGCTAGCTGCAATCAATAACCATCGGACGCATGTATATGTATATATAGGGAGAGAGACGAGGACCAACAGATTTAGTTTATTGATTATTTGTTGGATATATATGATCAGAAGTCTAGTTCTGATCAAACTTGAACTACCTTAATCTCCTCAAAACCTAATATAATTGTGATTTTCTTAATTAAAGATAAGTTTATCAGCTTGAGAAGTTATCGAAACTCGTGTATTATGGTTATGATTTGTCCTCGTCTATGGGTACATTTTGAATATTATTGTTCTAGATAAATAATTAAGCTAATTACTAAAACACACACAGACACATATATAAATATATGCTGACAAAAAAAAAAAAAAATCAAGTTAAGGGCAGACATTGAAATAAGAAGTAGAAACCCTAAAATACATCCGTTATACTTTTAATAAATGACGATAAAGATAATATAGTTACTACACTAATTACAAGTACAATGAGATAGGCATATCTATTACCTTTTATCCGTATCAAATTAAGATAAGAAGTTGGTTGGAATTGAGTATCTTAATGGATAACAACAAACAATTCCATAGCTATATATATATTTTCTTTCCTTTTTTTTTAAAAAAAAAATCATTCAAATCCCATGGCTATTTTCTTCCAACGTAAAGTCATAAATTATGAATTTTTCTCTTATAATTATCATTAGATTAATTTGTGCATGTTTACCCAATGATATGATATTTTTATACATTTTGTATCAATCATTCGCATGAAATTTAATGGTGGAAGCCATATATATTTGCATTTTGTTCCTTAGATTCAAATTGGTGTCACCTCCCTGTTAAATTAAATGGGTAATGTATATATTAGTTTTGTAGGATATCTTGATTGAAACAGATAAATTTGGTTTTATAGACACACAAATTTGTGTTTTATCCCATCTTAGATAAATCAACCACATGCTCTCTTCCTAACTCCCTTGCTTTAGCCCATTATAGATAAGTTCATGATGAAAGAGAGTTTAAATTCAAGGAAGATTAGAGTTTGGTCTCTTTTGATTATAAAATCTATACATGTTTTTGGTTCTAAAATTAGATAAATTGAAAAGCACGTGTCATGCAGTGATGCCCACATATATATAAGGGGCCACCCTAGCAAGGTCTATGAAAAACAGTGTGGAAACCGGAACTCCACGATCATTTGGAGGCTGGCGGTGCCTCTGAATATTATTGTCTTACTGTAAGGGGAAAGTAAATAAACTCTTTATCTTATTTTAATTGTAGGATGTCTCAAATCTCAACAGCGCTCCTTAATAATTATCTTTAATAATTTGTAATTATATAAATAAATCTAACACCGCAATCAATAGTAATCACAGTTGTATAAATAATTCGAGCGAATCCACAATCAATTGGGCGATTTACAATGAATTAATGATAACCAGAACTGGACTAAAGGCGTGAATCAAGCCGGCTACGTTAAACTGGAAAAACTAGCCATTAATCCTATTTTTGTTAATCCTAGAAGACCAATGATGGATGATAGCGACGATGAAGATGATCTTTGTCATATGATAACTAACCCTGGTAGAAGGGTACTTAGGAGGAATGTGCAGCAATAAAACCATTGGGGAAACGATAAGTATAAACTAAAGAATGGTTTTTCGGTGAGTTTGAAGCTTAATCTCGAACTTTATGTTATCCTAGCAACCTCAACGTTTGCAAACTCAGGTCTAGTTTATGCTGCTAACATGACAAAAGCTCTAAAGTTGTTAACTCATACTAGGGCATTTTCTAGTCACAAAGGCTCAGGCATTACTTCACAATCCAAGAATGTTGGTATTTCTTCTTATCAGCTTGTGACTGTAAAAAAGATGGAGGCCATGGTATCAGATCCTTCTATAATTTATTTAGGCTCTGGCATGGTTGAATCGAAGGCAATAGGAACATATTCACCTTTGAGATTACAAAAACAAGATGATTATAGGAGTCTCTTTGTGGATAGGGGTGTTGGATCTCTTAGGCTAGTTAACTCAGGTAGTGCAACTGCTTTTAGTATTAATCTGAAATTAGATTCCGAAACTAAAAATGTTGTAATAGTTGTTGCTATAGCTGATTAAGTGCTTAGACCAAATGAGGATTCAAGCATCAATATTTTAAGTGATGGAGAGACTGTTGGTAGTTATAGAATAAGTCTATATTCAAAACAGTTGCAAAAGAATGTTTCTCTAGGCAAGAAAAATCTACGGATGAATTTGGAAACTGTTGAGAAGTCAAAATCAAGAAAGGTGAAGAAAGGAGGATGACCTGTATAAGATCTACCAGATTAGAGAAGCGTTCAAGATGGAATATTCAACGTCCTCAATCTAGAAGTAATAATATAGTGGAGGCAGATGGAAACAAACATGGTGATAGTTGGACCCATGCCAACGAAGATAGGGCTAAGAAATGGAGGAATGTCTTTGCTCATCTTCCTGCAGCAGAAAAGTTCAAAGGTTCTAAACCAGGGACTGTTCTAGTTGTTCATGTTGTGGGTGACTTCTATAATACTACGCAGCCTTTGATCATTATAATGAGTTAGGGTTTGGGTATTTTCAAACATTCAATGTGGCTAATCTCTCTTTGTACTTGTCAAACGTGGAGTTGTCCTACTTGAATCAAAATTTGAGGTCGAATTTCTTTTTTAAGTAGAGGTAAATAATGCGGTCAGTAATATTCAAGAGCTGGCCCAGACCAAAACAATAACCAGTTAGAACAATAGCGCAACAGTAGAACTCCATAAGTTTTTAGGATTTTAGATTTTTTTAGATTTTTACTTCTATTTTACTTTATATGTTTCAGGATTTTAATTCTATTTCATATTTGATTAGGATTTTATTTTTATTAGAATTCTAGTTGAATTTTATTTACAAATATTAGATAGATTAGTAAAAATACTATAAATATGCCTAGAATTTAGAATTTGTAAATTATTTTTCTCAATACAAATTTTGACAACCTATTTAGATTTTCTTAACAAAACAATATTATTTTTGCGTTTTCTTGAAAATCAAGATCTGGCCATTGAAATTTATTCTTTCAATAGTTTATTTTAGTGTGTATTTTTTTATACATGCGTTATATGCTGCGTCAGTAATTCTTAAAGCTAGTAAGTAATACATAAAACATAAATACATGTTTATATATATATATATATATATTGAAGGACGGTATAATTTATGATTATTGAATGTACTTTAGAAAATCAATTAAAACTACTTACATTTATAAAATTATCACCATTATAGTATTTTTTACAAAAAAAAATAAAAGAAAAGAAAGAAAATACAGGAATATGATTTTTCAATTCCAAAAACAAGAGATTTTCGAATCTAACATAGATATGTGAGAAAGCCATCGATTAAAGATCAAGTAGACAAATCTGGCGAATACCCACTACCAATTAAAAATGAAATAAAATGGAGATCGAGCTGGTGGAGGAATATCTCGGAGTGGCCATATATAGGCAACCTCAACCTGTACATACAAACATAATTACATCCAAAAATCAAGCTTCAAATGGCATGCGTGGCCATACAACAAATACATTTCCACAGAATTTATTTTCCACGAAAAATACGGTATGTTTTATTGCTGGAGGAACACAAATTGAACACCATTATGTTCATGCCTTTTATCATATATACATGAATTTATAGTTTTAGTTGGTATATGCATCTTTATTCATTCAATGTATGCACACTTTTTAGTAAGTGTACTGTTATGGAAATCCCATTTGTATTTAAAATTTGTACACTTAGCCATCGGTACAATGTACACGATCGATCCATTGAGCCGAATACAAAAAAGAAGTTAAATGCACAAACTTTATATACAAATAAAATTTAAAATTTGTGTTAGATTGACTTGATTTATTCTTGACAATACACAGAAAAAAAGTCTATTGAACTATTACAAAAACTTATTGAAAAAAAAGGGGTCATTTTCCAATTCTAGAAGTACCGGTGGGAAATCAATGAGGATAGGATTTGGCTGATTGTGTGACAAATTAAGGTCCCTAACAAGAGGCAATATTCACGAAGTTGCTTCTCAATCTCAGGTTTACTTGACTTGACTATCCGAACTTGTCATATCACATGAATTTCCTTTTTATAAAATTCAATAAAAAACTATATGAGAAAGTAGATTGCCTAGCCATAAGGTGATTTCTTTACATTCAATTATTCACAGTCGAGTAGTTTCAAGTTGGTCACAATGAAAAATAATTAGAGTTACAGTCTCACATTTTTCCTTTTTTAACCCTCTTAGATAGAAGAGAAGAGAAGACCATATCATACAACACGCATTGTCCCTTTTTCACTCGTACCTCAACATATATGTAAAATACACTTGATAAGTTTATATGATCAATATTGGTTTGATGAGTTTATAGCTAGGGTGAGTGCTAATAAGCAAATATTGGCTAATGCAATCAATCAAAGATCAAATAGAACGGACAGTTGCAAGACGAGATACATTTTATCTCCAACATGCAGCGTCTAGTTCACAAAGACAACTATTGCAAGAAAAAAGAAAACAGCCAAATGTGAGGTGAAGGGCTCAAGCCAAGTATGGAAGTGTTGGGATGCACCAGGTGATTGACATCCATTGGGGCTTCCTCCAATAATCAAAGAGAAATAAGTAAAATCCTAAAAGGGCCTTTGCTGGTAATCTGTCTGGTGCTCTGCTCGACTACTCTGTGTCAAGTGACTGTAATTTTCTCTTCTTTTCTTTGCTTATGGACCGTGGCTGTGGGAGGCGCTGCTGCTGCTGGCTGGCTGGCAAATCCTAGTTTGTCAGCCCAAGTATATGGGGGAAAGATTGTGCATGTGGCTTCCTCAAAAGAGAAATGCTTATAATGCTAACTTTTTAACAAATCCTATCACTTTGTTGACTGATTTGGCATAGAAGATTAGGAAATTATTATTCTTATAATTTTGTTAATTAAAAAAATATCTCTTTAGATTAACAAAAATTTAATAAAAAATAATAGATAAACTTCAGACGACACTCTTAACATTTAATGAATAGCCATTGATCACATTTCTATGTTATTAGAAATAACATTGATTTTAGTTCTCTATCAAATCACATGAAATGATTATTTTGCCCTTTCTTTTAAACTTTTTATTTTGTTTCTCTTCTCTTTATTCCTCTCTTTTCTTTTTTTCCTCTCAACAGTTATCTCTTTCTCACATGTTAGTCAGCGATGGCCAAAGTCACATCATCAAACAATAGTAGTTGGATTTGAACCCTATATTCGATATTTGATATAAGAACCACATATTTTAATTAGATTAGAATCAACGCAACACCATCACAAGAAAAAGAGATGTAGCCTCTAGGGGCATAACCTAGTAGTTCTGACAATCTCGTTTGGAGTTTGCTTCGTCATGGTCAGAATGATATGTTGGGATCGAAATCGAGGGCCATCAAATTCTCAGGTTAATCACTTTTGTCGTATTCTAGGGTAGTAGATAAGGACGCTCGTGATGAGTGATACTCAAAAAAGAAAAAGAAAAAGAGATGTAGAGAATTAAAAAAATAGGCTTGGAATTTGAAAGGAGAGGGGGATTAGGAGAGACGAGGAAGTGGTGAGGTTAGATTCTACATTTGGAACCCAACAATGCCATGAGAAGACACAGCTGTCATCACCATCTCTTAAATTTTACTCTATTGTTTTCTTTGCCACGACATAAATTAAATGAAATAATTTTTTGTGAAACATGTGAGAAAGAGATAAGAGTTGAGAGGAAAAAAAGAAAAGAGAGCAATGGGGAGAATGGAGAGAAGAGAAACAAAATAAAAAGTTTAAAAGGAAGGGCAAAATAATCATTTCATGTGATTTGATAGAGAACTAAAATCAATGTTATTTCTAATAACATAGAAATGTGATCAATGGCTATTCATTAAATGTTAAGAGTATCGTTTGAAGTTTATCTATTATTTTTTATTAAATTTTTGTTAATCTAAAGAGATATTTTTTTTAATTAACAAAATTATAAGAATAATAATTTCCTAATCTTCTATGCCAAATCAGTCAGGATTTGTTAAAAAGTTAGCATTATAAGCATTTTTCTTTTGAGGAAGCCACATGCACAATCTTTCCCCCATATACTTGGGCTGACAAACTAGGATTTGCCAGCCAGCCAGCAGCAGCAGCGCCTCCCACAGCCACGGTCCGTAAGCAAAGAAAAGAAGAGAAAATTACAGTCACTTGACACAGAGTAGTCGAGCAGAGCACCAGACAGATTACCAGCAAAGGCAACTTCCTGCCAGCTTCAATTCAATGAAATAAGTGAAAATGAGTATTAGTTATAATACTCATTTTCACTTTTTCATATAGTAAACAATATTTTCCGAATTAATCCATTGTTCATATTTTTACAGAGATTTAAAGTTGCATTGATGGAATTTTCAAGGCCTCCGTATCTGGTTCTTCTCTTAATTTTTCATTACTTAAATTCTAAATTTAGGGTAAAACTTATACATTGTAGGATCATCGCTGCTGACGCTTTGCATTCTTGAACAGTTTTGATTAAAAATTTTTACAACTGAAGATTTTTTAAAGCAACTTCATTGACCTAAAACCATAAATAAACCCTGAATAACGTTGAAAGACTAGTATTCGGATTCCATGCTCGGAATCTAATACATCTCAATTCAAAATGAGCATAAATCATCCAAGAACCGAACAATAAAAAATTCATAAATTCGTGTATAAATGCCCATGCACTCTTTAGAACAAAAATAAAATTAAAGCAAAAATATACAATAGAAAGAACAAAAACATGTCGATTAGGGTTTTCTTATTTTCTTCTCCACCCTAATCTCTTCGAAATTGACTTCTTAATTCTCCTCCCCTGCATTGCTGCTGCCAATTTACCTAGTTTGTCTTTGGGTTAATTAACTGGTCTAATTAGTAATTTCCCTCTAATTATGATCGACTTTCACTTAACGCCATTTAATTTAAAATTATTGTACTTTTATTCTTCTTTTTAGGGAAATATCCATTCGGTTCCCATGATTAAGTGGAAATTGCAAAAACTAACTGAAAGAGGATTAAACCATAATATATCTATATTGCATTACATATTATGGGCTGCTTTATTTATTATTGAATTTATTTAGTTAGAAAGAGTTATACATAATACTCTCTCTTTGTCTCCATAATAATAACACGGAGAAACACTTCAAACACATACATAATTTATTGAATTGAAGCTAATCCACGTGTGTGTAGTCATGTGCTCATGGTGGGGTGGTGATACCTGCAATAAAATAAACAATCAAATAGTGATCATCAGTTTAACTTCATTATTATACGTTATCCTTATATATATATATATATATATATATAGGACCTTTCTACATAACCTAATAGTCTTACTGAGAGGCTTATCAAAGGATGCGAAAATTACATAAATGTCTTCACCCTGTAAATTTGCTTCCCCTACCGCCGCTGCCTCTAGCAAGTGCCAACCTTCACTGCATCGCTTCTCTTCGTCGACCACCGTTGCGAGGCGAAGAAGTGGCTAAGCAATGCAATGGCGGTCGACGCTTGTTAAAAGCGACCATGGAAAGAGAGAAGAGGAGGCGGGACAGGGAAAAGAAAATTTGTAATTTGGATGAGGGCATTTCTGTTATTTTGTGCCCTTCGATCAGTCGCTCGGCCATAGTAGATTAATCCATATAACAAAAGGCAAGGAATTAATGTGTAATGAATTGGTTGAAGAGAGATCTTACTGCCACACTTGAAGTTGCGGGGAACGGTCCGGCCGCAGCCTTCAATCTGCTTGATGGTGCGGGGAACGTTGATGAGAGCAGCCACCTTGGGGGTAACGTAGGGGCAAACGCACTCCGCATTGGTTACTCTAACCCTCTGGCAACAAGCCGCCGACGGATTCTGCCCGAAGATGATCGGCCGGCAGGCATTCACCAGCAGCCGCTTCTCCTCCTTGCACTGGCTGGGGCTGGTGTCACCGCTCGCCACCCAACCGCCCATAGCCACCATCGCCACCGCCAAAACCAGAACCACAAACGGCGCCGACTGTGAACTAATGCCCCTCATTCTTCCTGCCATCCTAAACAATATATATATATATATGTATTCTTTCTCTCTGTTAATTAATCTTCAGTGGTGCAGCTCCACCACCGCCATGGATGCCTTTATATAGAGATGGTGGTGGAATACTGTACGTATAGAACCATCATATGGGCAAGTCGTCTTCCTGTTGACTCCATAAAGTCTTTCTCCGCATTTTCAAGCATTCAAACCATAGCTGAGAGGAAGCTTCATCGAGACCTAGACAAGTGTAGCTGCCCGGTAATTTGCAGGCACAAAGGGTGTGGGCCATGCAAAGTATGGTGCCAATTTCAAAATATTGCTCCCAAAGTCAAGTTGATGGGAATGTCCAGATATTCAAGCTAACTCCAGATAATTAGAGTAATCAAATTTATTCCGTATTATCATATTCTAAAATTGCTTATTTTTATTGTTGATTAAGATTATTATTGTCCTATTGATAGTATATGTACACAATTAATCTTATCTTTATCTTTTTAAGGATATAAACAAGTCTTATATCACATTCCTATATACTCTATTTAGTCAAGTCGTTGGACAAGTCAATGAAGGCATTGACGCTTGGTGGAAGCCGTCGGCAGGCCCAGTTGCGTGCACGACTTGCCTTCTTTTACGTATGAAACCGTGACCAAAAATTTCTTCCCTTTGGTCAGTCCACTCAATTTTCATCATATGTATAGAGATCCCATTTCACACAATATCATTCAGTTGTTTAAAAAAAAAACTTTAATCCAATATTTTCCTTGTTCTTCTAATCTAATTCTCATTTATAAATTTCATAAAATTAGACAGATAAAATATTGAATGCCCTTATACTTATATTTTTAAAAATATTACGAATCTCTTTATCTATTAATAGAGCATGAGAATACATTGTTTTACTCTTATTACTTTGATTTTATGATAATCCCAATTAATGAGATTCTAAATTTATTATTAATTGGTTATCCTTTGATTTTATATGGCCACCTTAGACATAGCTAGGGCAAAAGTCGTCACTAATACCCTCATCACTAATGTAATTAGTGACGATTATATGTGTCCGTCACTAAAGTTAACTTATTAGTGACAGCCATATATGACCGTTACTAATATAATTAGTGACCATAATGTTGGCCATCACTAATGGCAACTCATTAATGACGGCCACATATGATTGCCACTAATATAATTAGTGGCCATAATCTTGATTGTCACTAATGAAAACCCATTAGTGACAGTCATATGTGGCCATCACTACATGGTGACCATCATTAAAGTTAACCCATTAGTGATACAATGTTGGTCATCACTAAAGTTAACCCATTAGTGACGATGATGCTAACCGTCATTAAAATCTATATTTTTAATTTTTAAAAAATTAAAAATTTCTATCGTTAAAACATTTAAAAAATAAAATATATATATAAAAAATTAAAAATATATATATATTTAGATTAATTATTAAATTAACCTAATTAATCTAAAATAATTTTATTCTAATATAATTTAAAATGAGAATTATATAAAAAAATTATAAAATTTATTTTTATAAATTGAAAATTAATATTCAACGAAAATATCAAAAATATTTAAAATATCATACTAATTGTTACATAAAAATAGCTACAAAAGCAAGTTAGGCTGGCGAGTTAATTGTGGATTATGCACTGATTCATAGGAATTATATGCAATTTAAGTCAATCACATGAATTAGAACATATTTCTATATACAATCGGAGAATAATGTGAGATGTTATTGAATTTTTGTACCATGCATGACTAGTTAATGCGTATCCACCGAGCACACAACATGACATCAAATTTCTAAACTGTCTAACTGGATAATTCAGTGACCTCGTTATCCATCAAGGAAGTCACCTAATGGAAATCTAAAACTAACTTCCAACAAATCTAACTTAATTGCTGGAAATTATTTAATTAATTATGTTCTTTATTTAATATAATTTCTAGAAAAAATCCGACAGTCTCCCCTCTAAATAGACTACACCCCCTATAAGAAAAAAAAAACACAAAAATATTATAATATAATTTCAACAAACAAAAAATGGCATTTTTATTGATATTATAACAAAAAATATATTAATAAAAAATAAATTAAATTAAAACCTGGAAATGAAAAGGCGACCCTTAAAATTTCATCGAGTGAGATTGCCCAAAGGCCCATTAATGAGCTGCAAAATAAAGAACAATTAATTATATAAAATTATTAAAAAATATTAGAATTTCAAAAACTAATTAAATTATATAAAAAATTAGAATATTACAAAAATCAATTCTACTTAACTTAAAAAAAATTACCTGTAGCTTCCAAATGACCTGCAAATACAAAAAACAAATTATAAACATTTTCACAATTTAAATTCATGAACTTTCGATTATAAACATTACCTAAAGCAATTGATGACATTTCAATAACTTTGATAAGTATAGGAGATGTTACCACAATGGCGGTAACTAGCAGTCAGGTAATTGGCAAAAGCTTGGTGGATGTTTGTGGTAGTGAAAGGTGTATGACTGACACCGAAGTAAATGGCAGACAAAGTAAAGGCTCTAGCCATGAAAAACAATAGAATAAAAGTATGACATGGATGTGGCTCATAGAATAGATTTCTAACGATGTAATTGTTGAGCTAAATTGCATTGCTCCAATTAATTTATTGTGTGTTTTAATGATTAACAAAATATAATTTTAGTAAAATCATTTTTGATATATTTAAAACCTCTAATGTATTTTTGATATGTCTTAAATATTATATTATTTTGTGTATCAAAATGAACCAAGTAATGTTTTTTTTCTAAGTCTGAAATATTAGCACGCTATAAGGGAACATATTAGAAAATGTTTTCATTTTGAAAAACTAACTCTCAGTATTTTCATATCTAATATTCAATAGTGTTAAAATGATTTTTAACGAATTTTTTAAGAAATAGAAAGTATCTATTTTGGGGGTAGTAAAATCGCTAAATTCCGATTTTATACTAAAACTCAAAATCTACTTTCTTATCTATTTGAATTTTGATTTTTTAGATATTTTTATTGAATTCAAATGGGAGATACTTTGTTATTTACATTTATGTATTAAAGTAAATGGAAGGTAAAATATAAATAAAATAAAATGAGGATATTTACTTAAACTAAAAAAATAGAAATAACTTGTAGTGTATTCATGCTATATGGATTATGCCTTCAAACAATTGTTATATATTTAAAATCTATTTTCTATAAAATCTGTCCCAAAAGTCGACTCTTATATATCTAGAGTCGACTCACCTTCAGTTGGAGTCGACTCTTGCAAAGTGAGAGGCGACCCAGCCGAGAGCAGTTGATATAGAGTCGACCTAGCAGCATGATGTTTTTCGAAGAGTCGACTCTAGCATTAGAGAAGTCGACTCTTGTATAACTAGAGTCGACTCCTACTTCAAATAGGAGTCGACTCCTGTTTTAGAGAAGTCGACTTTCAGTTCCAACGGTCGAATTTTTCCTAACCGTTACAGATCCGTTGGAAGCTCTAGTATAAATATCAAGGTGAGATTTTTGGAGAAGGATAATGCACAATCAAGATCTATCATCCTAAAGCACTTCCAAGCTCTCAAGCATTCATTTCAAAGCAATCAAAGACTCAAGCTCAAAGATACATCCATTGGAGCCCAAGGAAAAGGAGAAGAAGATATTCTCTTCAAGTTGGTAAAAAATTGTATCATTGTATTTACATATTTACCTTGTATATTGTTTTTATATTGGTATCCATTTTAGTCCAAGTGTGTTAGACATAGGATTGATTATTTGTATTTATTGTGGATTGTGAGTGGCCTCCTAGAGCCCAAGTAATCTAGGTGTATTTTGTTGTGTTAGTTTCCGGGGAGAGCTAAGGGGAAAACCTCGATGTTGTGTAAAAGTTCCCTAGGTGAGTTTGTTGAAAACTTATGTGTGGTTTTAGTGGAACCTCAAGTATCGGGTTGACCTTGAGAGAGTGGAGTAGGTGTTGGAGACACCGAACCACTATATTTCTTGTGTCGATTATTGTGGTTGTTTGTGTATTTATATTGCTAACATTTTCAAACAACATATATATTTATAAAAAGGATATTTTGTTTATAAGAGAATCTCAAGAGTTTTAAAAGGGAAGAATTTGATTTAATTATTTTTAATCACTTAATTCACCCCCCTTTTGAGTGGTCATTGTGTGTGTCAAGGGACCAACAGTAATGGTGCTGTTTCTTTTGATTGTTGAATCCCACTTCGATTGATCAATGCGGGAAATTTCAAATCCTCCTTACTAATAGAATCCAAATGAGCTTTGGACTGATAAGAAGATCCATTCAATTGGCTAGAAACTAGAACAACAAGATATTCTTACAAAACTAAATAGTTAATTAAAAATGAGATAGCTATAACAACAGCCAAATAAGAAATAAGTGTCACTTAGACAATAGAAGAATAAAATGTAATCTTCAATGAAAACTAGAGACAATTTATATCCATCAGTTCACTCTTTCTTTTCATGGCACAAAAATAAATGCACTCTCCTTTTTAGGCCCCTTCTCATGATGCGCCAACTCACTAAGTTTGAAAATAGACAAATTTAACTTCCCCCATTCTTCTAACTTCCCAATCCTTCCCATGTTTTTTGTGACTCCTATTTGCTCTCATTACCCTCCAACAAATGACACCAAAATTATTCCTTCACCAAAGCACTCTCACATACACCAATTTCCACCTCTAGTAGATAAGAAAATATCATTCAGAATTTGAATTCATAAATTGCTGAAACTTATTTATTTCAAAAGTATTGAAAAGATGAGACAAGATCCTACCTGCCAATAGGTCAAGAAAACAACGGACTTGATTATCATGAGCTTTGGAACTGGATTGAATGGCTGAAGCAAATCTCTGCAAGCTACATAAAACAAGGCCAGTGCATAGAGGTCCAATGAATATGATGTGGTATAGATGATGGTCAGATAAAGATATGATTGGTCTGGATGGAAATTTCCATCATGATATTTCCCTTTCGCATAAAGTATTAACGTGACTGCTACTAAAATGGGCTTGAGTATTACAAACTGCAAACATCCTTGCTTGCATCTCCAAATAAACCGCCTGCACAGCTTTAACAGTTTAGAAGTGATTGATAACACATAAAAAGCAAGGGACAAGATACTCAAATAATGGATCATACTAAAATAAATGGAGGAAAATCATCCCCATATCTCTCAAATCCAATACCAATCCTTTCAATCATCCCAAATATTTCAAGAATATCACCAGGAATCCACTAAGGAGTAGGGAAAGAAGCGCAAATAAAGTCGGGCTCAAAAAAGAATAACGAACTCATGATTGCAATCAAAATTATTTAAACTCAAGTAATTTATAATTTGCACTATAGATTCCAATATTTCCAAATTTCAGTAACTCCCAAAATCTCCACAGTCCTGTGGTTGACCCAATAAACTAAAAAGTAAATGGAACTTGATTTGGAAATTACTCACCCATCCAATGGAATGGGAGGAAAGCAACATGTCATCAAACACCAGTTTGGCTTCAGAACCCGCCCGCTTAAACTTAATACAACGGCTCCTGGGCCACCCACCCAAGCCAAGCACAATGATAAGAAATTGTAAATCACCCATGCTTCATATCTGAAACAATATATAAAAAAAATCAAGATTCAGTGCTTGAGTCATATAAAAGCTCTTAGAATGAACAAACTTGAAAACAAATGTAAACCTCAGCCGAATCCAATGATGACATACTAATTAAGCTACTAATCAGAACATATACATACAAAACATTAGGCCGGAGACCGGGAAGCAAAGCTAGAAACTAACTACAGCTCTGCCTTGGGACAAAACCTGAATCAATTTACAAAGAGACGTGGCAGGCAAAGACAAATCATCAGATATTGCTGTTTATCCACTCCACGTCCAAGGACCCAAAAAAAATAATAATAATAATAAAATAACATAACGAGTAACAACATACAAAGCTAGAAACTAGCATACAAAACTAGGAAGAAATTGGTCTCAACCGGAGGCGGAGGCGGCGACGGAGAACGGAGGGAAAGGCAGCGGCGACGAACAGAGGCGGAGGCAGCTGCGACAGATGGAGGCGGTGGCAGGGGCGACGAAAGAAGGCAGAGGCAGCGGCGACGGAGAACGGAGGCTGTGGCAGCAGAGAAGACTAGGGGCGGAGGCAGCGGAAACGAACGGAGGCGGTGGCAGCGGCGACGGCGGTAGTGAGTTCACAGATATAGAGAGAGAGAGAGAGAGAGAGAGAGAGAGGGAGGGAGGGGGGGGGGGGAGAGAGTAGGATTTTACATTTGGGAATTTTGGGGAAAGAAGCACGTAGGGGCATCTCCCGCCCAGACACCCACTGTTTTGGTTTTTTTTTTTAAATATTTATTTGTTAAATAAAAATTAAATAATTTATGAAAGATTATATTTTTAATTATTTAATTGATAAAAATAAAATAATTTATAATTATGATAACTAATAAAATAATAATTTAAAATATGTTAATAAAATAATTTAAATTATTACATTAAATTAATATTTATTTAAAAATATAATAATTATAATAAATTAGTTTGATATATTATAAATCTAACAATTATAAATATAAAATTAAGTTTTCATTTTTTATTTTTTGGTATTTAAACAAATATTAAATAAAAATGTCACAAAAATAATTTAATGCATAAAAAATTAAAAATATAAGAAAAATAAGATTAGGAATGAAAAATGCTTAATAAAATATATAACAAATAAAAAATAATTTGTATGTATTTAACCTCGATTCAAAATATATAAAACAAAAAACATCAATTTTAGCTTTCAAATTCTAAACAAACTGATTACACCATAAGTCTAAAACTTAAAAAGAAAGATAAATTTAATGCTTTATTATATTGTACAAATGTAAAAATATGGGACCATTAGTTTTACTTACAATTTAATGCTTTATTATATAAAGAGAATGATATAAAAGAGATATATGTTTTTATGATATTGATTTTTTCCCTTATTTAAGGTCATTAATTTTTTTTCAACAATCAAATTATTGATATGTAATATTAATAATCTCATAATTAAAGTATCTATTTTATACTATCATAATATCAATTTCTATTAAACACAATTATGTAATGTTTAAAAATAAAAACACGCGCACATAAAATACTAATAATTTAGATTTTAAAGCAAATAATTAATTAGTTATGACAGAACTCAAAGTATATTGAGTTAAATGACAAAAACAGGTTTACTGTAGATTCCTTGCATGTTTAGTTTTTACTTGATTAAAAATAAAACATTAATCGAGTAGCTATTATACTCTTTTATGATGAATCATATAGTTTTTCAATTCCATCAACTCATAAGATTAATAAATGAATTATAATTACAATTGAAACAATTAAAATTGCAACAAAAGAAGAAAGCAACGAGTACAATACTAATTTAATGCTTTATTATATATTTAATTTTTTTAATGTATTGTTATTCTTAATTCAATGACTTATTACAAAATTGATATTTCTATTCTAATAGCTAACTAAGGGTAAATTATTATTATAGAAGAAAACAATTAGTACAATATCAATTTAGTAATTTTTTCACATTTAGTTTAATTTTTTTTTCACATTTATTATTTTTTTTCATATTTAGTTAGACATTCAATTAGCAACGGACTAAAATAAATTTAAAATATTTTTATAATAATTTAAATATATGTATAAAAACAAAAAATAAAAGAAAAATTAAAATTAGCAACAAATTTAAAAAATAAATTTATATTATATTTTTAAACTTCATGTCACCTCGATTATATGAAAATAAGCTAATTTGTATATTTATGATTAATCAAACAAACATATGGTATTATTAAAATTTAATACTTTATTATAAAAGGAGAAAGAAATTTTGTGATTAATTGTTTTATAAGGTCCAACCTTTTTGGAGTCTGTAGCTCGCGAGGGCATCGTATTTAAATATTTTTTCAATTATTGTAGGATTTTTGGTTACTTTTGGAATAAGAATTGGTGATTTTTTTCGTGTTTACAATCTAAGTTTGAGTGTGTTCATTGAAGATTGTAGGTGCACCTACATCAGGTTGGTATAGGTTAAGAAAAAATATTATTCCCCAAAAAATGGTTTTTTCTGCTACAAAATTGAATTTAGTGATACAAAAATTTTGGTAAAAAAAATTAATTTAATATGAAAATTAATATGATTAGCAATGATTTAATGTAGTGAAAAATAAGTGTTTTTTCCACAATTTCATCGAGAAAATCAAACTTTTTGCAGTGAATACAAATTTTGATTAATTATTTTTTAGTATTACAATAATTGTTGTGACTAGATAAATAAAATTACTTAAAATATCATGTTATTTGAATGACAAGTGATCAATTATCTAGAGTTAACAAAATATGTAAATTTACAATTTAATTGGTTTGATGACATTAGTGTGTGTGTGTATATATATATATATATTAGTATATCTATCTAATAAGTGGATTCATTTTATTAGTTTAAAATTGCATAATTAAATGTATTAAGACTAAATTATGTTAAATTTATATATTTTATTTATCTTTAATGCGTAACTCTTTTTGATGATTCTTTTTTAATTCTAAAAATTATACTTCACATTATGTGACGCTAACCCTTGGCCGTCACTATTAACCTCTATTTTGTGATAGGTTTTAGTAAAGGTGTACATTTAGTGATGGTCAGATGTGGCCGTCACTATTTCTTTTGTATCTGTGACTAACGTTTCCCGACCCTCACTAAAGATGACATTCAGTGATGGCTTAGCGTGGCTGTCACTATTGATCGCCCCATTTGTGACCCAACCTTGCCTGATCCTCACTGAAGCTCGAACATTTAGTGATAGCCACCTCTGACTGTCACTAAAGGTGACATTCAGTGACGACCTCACGTGACCGTCACTATTGATCACCCATTTGTGACTCACCCTTACGTGGCCCTCACTGAAGCTCGAGCATTTAATGACGGTCAGATTTGGCAATCACTAAAGGTACACATTTAGTGACAGCCAAATGTAACTGTCACTATTGTTCCCCTATCTGAGACTCACTTTTGCCTGGCCCTTACTGAAGCTCGAGCATTTAGTGACGGTTGGATGTGGCCGTCACTAAAGGTACACATTCAGTAATGGCCAAATGTCACTATTACTATTGCTCTCCTATCTGTGACCAACTTTGTCCGACCCTCACTAAAAGTTGGAATTAATGACGACTTTTGCCTGGCCCTCATTGAAGCTCGAACATTTAGTGACGGTCGGAGGTTGCCGTCACGAAAAGGTAAACATTCAGTGACGACCAACTGTGGCTGCCACTATTGTTCTCCCATCTGTGACCAACTTTGCCCGGCCCCCACTAAAGGTTGGAATTAGTGACCACTTTTGACTAGTCATCACTAAAGGTGGTCACTAAAAATCCAATTTCTTGTAGTGGGGAACTTGGGGATCATGTTTCCACCTTAAATCCTTAAAGTCACTTATTCAATTGCAACTTTAAGAAAAAATATGTCCCACCTTGTTCCTTACATCTACTTAATTAATCACATCATACATAGCCAATTAAAAAGTATCTCCACCTCTCAAAAGTTTTAAAATCCCTAATATCTCCAAGACTTTATACATGCAATATGATTTGACCATTGAAAGGTGGTTGTCTGATTAGGCGGCAAATTTTTTGACCTCTTCTAATCATGAATAATGGCCGTTAGATTAGCCAACTTTACACTTATACTTCGACAACAATTGGCATGGAAAGTCACCACAGTTTTAGCATCTCTAGTATTTTAGCAAAACCCACTAGAAAAGCAAGTGTCAAGAAATCAAACCCTAACCCCTAAGTCTCCAACCACGTCGTTGTAAAAGATCTTTGCCAAAATATCTTGCTCTTTCCGCCCATTAGATTGTCTTTCATGGAATACCAAGCGTCGAAAGGGGCAATGGTCTTGTTGTTGGATTTGAACATGTACAGGCCAGTGTTGATAGAATTCCTTGTGGACCATTTGTTGCCATTGAAATGGTCACAGTTGATTTGCATTTCTATGGTTTCATCTAGAGAGAATCTTGTAAATCGGTTTCTAAACCACATTACATCTGTATTTTGTCGAGAAAAACATCAATCCAGTCGTTATAATGAAAAAAATGGTCAATTTATCGTGATACCATGTTATCACGTCGATGGATAATTATATAATTTAATCATTGCTATTATGTATTAAGATTGTAAGCATATAATAATAAATTAATAAACACATAAATTCTATAATTTTGTTGTGTTATCTACGTTGAACAACATAACATTTGTTTAATACAAGCAAATTGAGTGAGGGAGAGAAAGGGGGGGGGATATACACACCCACCCCCTTTGCTAGCTCGCCTCGAGCAATAGACGTGGACAATAGATGATTCTTGATAAACTCTATTCTTTTTTTGATAGGGAGAGAATATAAATTTTTGATCCAATTAATCTTCACGGCTCCTTACAAACTATCCCATCTATATGCACTGGACAAGTTTCCATTAACGATGGTGAGCATGGCCCCAAGGAGCCTTTTTAATTAAGTTGTGTAGATATTAAGATTTAAATTTTTTCAATAGAACTTTTAAGTAATCTATGACTCTACTATTTGGAGAGGCATTGGGATTTGGGAGAGAAGAAGCAGGGCTTGATGGAGACGAAGACGTAAGACAAGGCGACCATAAGAAGAGTCCCGTAAAGAGCAAAATCTGGAAGACGATTCCTGAATAAATGGGAGCTCCCCATCATCTCTATCTCTATGAGAATGGGATACCTAGGAGGTTTGAGATGCTTGGCATGATTAAACCTCATGAAGATGAAGATGGGAGTATTTATACTTCAAGTTCATCCCTTATTTTATCATATTTTTTGAAAAAATATTTCTTATCAAAAGTTATAGTTTACTTTAATTTTTTATTATGAAAAGTTATGACTTGCCTAACTTTTTTTTTTTTGAACTTTCCATATTTAACATGCTGTCTCTCTCTCTCTTAAACATAGAATATAATTGCTAGGAGAAAAATTTTCAATCAAATATACCTACTATATTAGTTCACAAACACTCATATTTTCCATCTAGATAGAAAACTGACAGATTATCTAACAAAATCAACAAAAATAAAACCAAATGTCTAGCATGAGTCATTATGTAACCCAACCCAGATGATCACTCTTCTTACCTTTTACTCCGAACCGAAACTCTTAACATCAAATACAGACTAACAGTTTCTTTTTATGAGTCTAATGTATATTTTAAGAGTATAATTAATTCCAAGAATAAAGTATTGAAACATAAATTGTCAAAGTACAATAATACAGAACGAATACACCTGACAAGGAGTTGAAAAAAAAATCCTAATAAAGCCGATACACAACAAAACTATTGCTTGCACTCCTAATTAGCAATTCTAAGATTATCGGCTTCCTTGAGTAATTCTTAAAGCTAGTAAGTAATATATAAAACATAAATGCATGTTTATATATATATATATATTAAGGATGGTATATTTTAAGATTATTGAAGGTACTTTAAAAAAATCAATTAGAAGGACTTACATTTATAAAATTATCACCATTATAGTATCTTTTATAAAAAAAGAAAAGAAAAGAACAAAAAAAAAATACAGGAATATGATTTTTCAATTCCAAAATCAAGAGATTTCTGAATCTAACATAGATATGTGAGAAAGCCATGGATTAAAGATCAAGCCATGGACTAATCTGGCGAATACCCACTATCAATTAAAAATGAAATAAAATGGAGATCGAGCTGGTGGAGGAATATCTCGGAGTGGCCATATATAGGCAACCTCAACCTGTACATACAAACATAATTACATCCAAAAATCAAGCTTCAAAAGGCATGCATGGCCATACAACAAATACATTTCCACAGAATTTATTTTCCACGAAAAATACAGTATGTTTTTTTGCTGGAGGAACACAAATTGAACACCACTATGTTCATGCCTTTTATCTTATATACGTGAATTTATAGTTAGTTGGTACATGCATCTTTTTTCTTTCAATGTATGTACACTTTTTAGCACGTGTACTGTTATGGAAATCCCATTTGTATATAAATTTGTACACTTAGGCATCGGTACAATCTACACGATCCATTGAGCCAAATACAAGAGAGAAGTTAAATGCACAAACTTTATATACAAATAAAATTTAAAATTTGTGTTAGATTGACTTGATTTATTCCTGACAGTACACAGAAAAAATGTTTATTAAACTATTACAAAAAAACTTATTGAAAAAAAAGGGTTATTTTCCAATTCTAGAAGTACCGGTGGGAAATCAATGAGGATAGGATTTGGCTGATTGTGTGACAAATTAAGGTCTCTAATAAAGGGCAATATTCACGAAGTTGCTTCTCAATCTCAGGTTGACTTGACTTAACTATCTGAACTTGTCATATCATATGATTTGCCTTTTTATAAAATCTAATAAAAATTATATAATTCAAAATTTTATATAAAAAAAGTAGATTGTCTAGCCATAAGGTGATTTCTTTACATCCAATTATTCACCGTCAAGAAGTTTCAAGTTGGTCACAGTCAAAAAAATAATTACACTTACCACCTGGCATTTTTTCCTATTTCACCCTTTTAGATAGAAAAGAAGAGAAGATCATAACATATAACACGCATTGTCCCTTTTTGACTCGTAACTCAACATATACGCAAAATACACTTAAGAAGTTTATATGATCATTATTGGTAGCAAATATTGGCTAATGCAATCAACCAAAGATACACTTAAGAAGTTTATATGATCATTATTGGTTTGATGAGTTTATAGCTAGAGTGAGTGCTAATAAGTAAATATTGGCTAATGCAATCAATCAAAGATTAAGTAGAACGGTCAGTTGCTCTCAAGGCAATGTTGGGCCATGATAAGTTGATATTCGTACTAATAGGTCGTGAGTTTGATTTCTTATATTATGCAGTGAGACAAAAATTTCACCTGTAATTTACGTCATTTGCTGAAATTGAAAGCATGAATAACGAGAAACTATACAAAAACGATAATCGCAAATAGAATGAAAGTAGAAAAATGAGATACATTTTATTTCAACATGCAGCGTCTAGTTCACAAAGACAACTATTGCAAAAAAAAGAAAACAGCCAAATAATGTGAGGTGAAGGGCTCAAGCCAAGTATGGAAGTGTTGGGATGCACCAGGTGATTGACATCCATTGGGGTTTCCCCCAATAATCAAAGAGAAATAAGTAAAATCTTAAGTGACCATTGTGTGTGTCAAAGGGACTAATAGTAAGATCCTAAAAAGGGCATGAAATTTATTAGTTATAATACTCATTTTCACTTTTTCATATAATAAACAATGATTTCCCAATTAATCCATTGTTCATATTTTTACAGTGATTTAAAGTTGCAATGGAATTTTCAAGGCCTTCGTATCTGGTACTTCTCTTCATTTTTTATTACTTAAATTCTAAATTTAGGGCAAAAATTGTACACTGTAGGATCATCGCTGATGCTTTGCATTCTTGAACAGTTTTGACTAAAAATTTTTACAACTGAAATTTTTTTAAATAAATCGGCTTCTTAAGTCTCCTCCCCTTCATTGCTGTTGCCAATTCACCTAGTTTGTCTTTGGGTTAATTAATTGGTCTAATTAGTAATTTCCCTCTAAGTATGATAGATTTTCCATTAACGCCCCTTAACTTAAAACTATTACACTTTTATTCTTCTTTTTAGGAAAATATCCATTGGGTTCTCATGATTAAAATAAAAGGGAGCAAGATATTGAAATGCTCAACTGAAACAGGATTAAACCATAATATATATATATATTAAATTAGATATTATGGGCTGCTTTACTTATTATTAAATTTATTTAATTAGAAAGAGCTATACATAATACTTTCTCTTTGTCTCCATAATAATAACGCGCAGAAACACTTCAAACACATTCATAATTTATTGAATTGAAACTCATCCACGTGTGTAGTTATGAGCTCATGGTGGAGTGGTGATACCTGCAACAAAATAAACAATCAGATAGTGATCATCAGTTTAACTTCATTATTATACGTTATTCTTGTATATATATTGGACCCTTCTATACAACGCGACAGTCTTACCAATAGGCTTATTGAATGGCATCAAAATTACAAAAAATGCCCTCACCCTGCAAATTTGTTTTCCTTACCTTTATTGCCTCCAGCAAGCATCAATCATTGCTGCATCGCGTCACCAACCGCCATTGCATCACCTTGTCGTCTTCGCTCTCTGCCTCGTCTTGTTGACTATTGCTAGGAAGCAAAAACGACCAGACAACCAAGCGATGCATGTGTGGCTTTGCTCATCTAGTCACATGCAAACTTTTTCTTAAGTTCGCTCTGATATCAACTGTAAATTTCAAATTTCTTGAGTGTGTTATATCTTAGAATTTCGAAAATATAAAAATTTTTTATATCACAATCGCTGTCTTACATCACACGATATCCCAAAAACTCCAATTTTTACCTTCTCAGCTTAATAAACCTAATAATTAAATAGTTAAGACATGTGTTAAAATTTCAAATGCGAAAGTTAGATCGAACTTGATATGGTTCACAACCATAATGTTTTATTTATCATAAATAAGATTGTTCAAGACGTCTACAAAATGTATTACAAGGACATCATCTCTCGTAAGTGATACTGAACGCCTTAACATATCAAAGACATACATAGGTTCATAAATAAAGATATTCTAAACATGCTATAGAGAACAATTTAAACTTATTCTTCACCTACCTCATTTCCCTTAGAGTCGCTTGTCGAACCTGGAACGTTTGAATATTCCAGAGACATAGTCCAATTAGAAGATGAATCTTCTAGTGAGAAACTAAAAAAAAAATAGTTTATATCGATGTATGATCAGGTGTAAAATGTATGAGAAGATAACGAGAACTACTCCGAAGTGCCTCATGAACACGTTAGCCTCCTCCAACGAGAGCTTTCTCAATGGCGCACACATAGCACATCTCGGGAGGTCCCTATCCATGTCACTTCGGTCCGACCTCATAGCACTCATGCAAACACCACATCCGTTATTCCTTAGGCTCACGATCTTCCCCACGAGAGCTTTCTCGATGGCGTATGCATAGAGCCTCTCAGGGGATATCCGACTTTTGCCCTCGACCAACAATAAATAGGTACAACAATATGACCACACGAATTTTATAAATGCAACAGTTAAAAAGCCAATAGCATATATTTTTTAGAAAAATACATTTCATATATGCAACATGATTTTACGTAAGAGAATAACAAGAGTCTACGTATAAGAACTTCACGAAACATATCTCATGTAATAAAAGTCTCTCATAAAAGAATAAAAAATATGATTTGGAGTATAGGAGTCTCACCTTGCAGGTTTATCTCTTTGACGGTATAATTTCATAGCAAACGGTCTAGGTTTTTGCAGAAAACACACGTTTTGGTATACCTAGCCTCAACTATTTTTATATAGGGTTGAAGGGTATTAAAGAAGGGATAAAAATGAAAAATTTTATGGAAAAAGGAGGTCTCACGCGCCTTCACGCGCCCTGGAAGATGGCCCACGCGCCTTCACGCGCAGCCACTTCTGGTGCGTGTATCTCACGTGTTGCACAGTAGAATTCGGACAACTTTGTGTCGTTTTCGTATTTCAGCCATATCTCCATCATTTTAACTCCGATTCGACCCTCATTTGAACCTACGCGACCCTCTCTTCCCCCTCTATGGGATTATCAAAAAAAATTGACTTATCTCACTTTTTTTTTGACTAATTTTGGTGAATTCCGGCGAAAGATCGTAACTCCGATGAGGTTCGTTCTCCCTGGCTTCTCCTTCGATTTCTTCCCGCCTTCTTACCGAACATTCTCTTATCTCTCTAGAGCAAGCTCCTCCTCTTAGAGTGCCTCAACTCTCAAACTTGTTTGGAATGATTTGAGAACAACCTAAGGTGCCTATTTATAGATTTCTTCAACCAATCACATTATGCCACTTGTCACAATCTAAGCCATGGACTCCAAAGACTCAAAGATATATTTGAATGGCTTTTCAAATCCAAAACTATAATGGATTTAACTTTTAAAATCCAAACTAATTCCCCAACTTCTTCCAAATGACATTTTGACCCTTATTTCAAGTCCTCAACTTTAATATTTTATCACATGAACTTATAATTTCATCCTTATTTCATTTGAATAATTCTCTAATTATATTTACACCCTCAAACATCAAATTTATCGAGATACTTAAAATCTCAAGATTTATAACTTAAAATTACTCGATATGTACGATTTTCGGGAAGCCCTTACTATCATTCGGTCTTTTCGAGTTATAACTTAGCTTAACTGAAAAATTATCTCTAATTTGATTTCTTTCAGCACCATAATCTCATCTCGAGACGCTCATAAAAAATATACCTTTGTCCTTAGGTATCTAAGCTCCAAGGCACTCCCTACGACCGATTCGGTCACTTATTGTCATTTTAAGCATATTTTTTAGTATTTTAAACTTACTTAAAGTATGTGGCATCTTCACAAAAATATAGGGTATTATACCCTCCTTTTTCCCGGCCTACTGTCTCTTCTTTGACCAAGCTCCATATTGATTTGATGTTGACGCTCAACCAGTGGCTCCATCCTCCTCGACGTTTATGTAACCTGCCGCCCAAAGGTTGAGGTCATCGAGGTTGACGGGAGGTTTCCTTGCTAGGGAATTGAAAAAAGGCCTAGGCTTTAGCCTTGCCATGATGACGTGTAGGGAGACTGCGGGGCTAAGGTCCCTAATCTGTACAGCCTCCTGATTGAACTGGTTTAAGAAAGCCTGTAGCGGTTTGTTCTCCCCATGCTTATTTTTAATTAATAAGAATGTTTCTTTGATTTTATGATGATCCCAGTTAAGGAGATTCTAAATCTATTATTAACTGGTTACCCTTTGATTTTATATATGTGGCCACCTTAGATATAGCTAGGGCGAAATGATTTTGGGATCAATAAAGGCTTAATTAATTAATTCGATTGGCTTTTTTGGATATTAGCTAGCTTTTATGTAGTGATTAGCAAATTAACGCTTCTTGCGCTAAGTTCAAATATTTCTGTAGCGTTGGGGAACTTGGAGGTCATGTCTCCACTTAAATTCACTTATTCAAATGCAACTTTAAGAAAAAATATATCCCACCTTGTTCCTTACATCTACTTAATTACATCGTACATATCCAATTAGAAAGTATTCCCTCCTCTTAAAAATTTTAAAATCCTTAATGTCTCCAAGACTTGATACATGCAGTATGCTTTGACCACTGAAATGTGGTTGTCTGATTAGGCGATAAATTCTTCGACCTCTTCCAATCATGAATAATGGCCGTTAGATCAGCCAACTTTGCACTTATACTTCTACAACAATTGGCATGGAAAGTCACCACAGCTTTGACATCTCTACTATCCTGGCAAAATCCACTGAAAAAACAAGTGTCAAGAAATCGAACCCTAACCCCTAAGTCTCCAACCACGCCGTTGTAAAATAGCTTTGCCAAAACATCTTGCTCTTTGAGCCCAGTGGAGTTGGCTTTCATGGAATACCAAGCGTCGAAAAGAGCCATGGTCTTGTTGTTGGATCTGATCATGTACAAGCCAGTGTTGATGGGATTTTTTGTGGACCATTCGTCGCCATTGAAATGGTCGCAACTGATTTGCATGTCTATAGTTTCATCTAGAGAGAATCTTGTAAATGGGTTTCTAAACCACATTACATCTGTATCCTATTGAGAAAAACATCAATTCACTCGTTATAATGGAGAAAATGGTCAATTAATTTATTGCTACACCATATTATTTCGTACATGAATAATTATATAATTCATTCATTGCTATTATATATCAAGATTGTAATTATATAATAAATTAATAAACACATATAAATTATACGATTTTGTTATATTATTGTTGAGTAACATAACATTTACTTGATGCAGACAAATGAAGAGAGGGGGGGACCCACACACCCACTCCCATTGCTGGCCAGCATCAGGAAGAGCGGCAACAAATGAATTTTGATAAACTCTATTGTTCTTTTATCGAGGAAAAAATATAAATCTTTGACTCAATTAATCTTCACAACTCCTTGACAAGTTAAAAATACAAATGATTCCTATAAACAAATTATCCCATCTATATGCACCAGACAAGTTTCCATTAACATGGTGAGCATAGTCCTAAGAAGCCTTTTTTAAGTAAGCTGTGTAGATATTAGGATTTAAAAAGCTTTTAAGTACTCTATGACTACTATTTGGGCAATCAATTAGGATTAACATCAATCTACTATCATTAGTATTTTTTTTAATTAAAACTGCAATGCATGTCACTTGACAATGAATGTTTTGACTAAAATTTGTATTGAAGCGACTAACTAAAATAATATTGACTAAATCAACAACTATGTAAGTTGGAACAAGTTATGGACTTTTGGCAAGTTCATGTGTCTGTTACATCTTGCTAAGAGAGGACCAAATCAAACATAGACTCTGAAGATTGGGTAGTTTTAATATGTAAATATAAGAATTTAACCCAAGTGCATGTGACCTCATTATAAAAATAGGTACATTACATTATTAGTTTATAAATTTTATATTTTGTTATAAATTGAATAATATTGTACTTTAATTCTTAACATCAAAGTCACTAAATTTTAATTTTTATTATAATCTAGTCATTCTTACGATTTTTTAGCAAATTTTTTTAATAAAAACTAACGTAACATACATTAACATCAATTCAAAAATTTCTTAATTTTAAATTTAATATCAACTACACAATCAAAATTTAACGATTGTAGCCATAAAAACAAATACATGACCATAATCATTAATAAATCTGATCAATTATATTTTTTCAGGCAGTATCATTATCAATTACGTCTTATACTAATTAATGTTAGAATTGTCTCACAATGGTTATATCATAAATTATCTTTTAAAAGTCATATTAATAATAAAACTATGAAGTAATAAAATAAAGTTTAAATACTATCTTGAAAAGTTTTATTGGAAATGGTAACATTTTTTGGTTAATTGAATAGGTTAGGTTAGGTTTTTTTGGTGAATAAATAGGTTAGGCTGATAGTGAAATGTCAAATGTACTCTATACTTCAGTTTGAACAGTCATTATGATGGTTCAAACTAATCAATCCTACCTAAAAGAATACTAGTCAAAAATTTGATATTTTATATTACGCTTAGTATTAATAATAAAAAATTATCATAAATAATAATTATCAGTAAATTAATAATCACATATAAATTTTTAATTATTAATATTAATGTGACTTAAAATATCAAAATTCCGAGTCTATGTAGCATTTTAGAAAATATAATTTTAATTTTGTAAAGGAACTTGCATTAGAAATTAAAAAGTTAAATATATATTTTAAGTCATGTACTCCCATGTTTTTATTATTTAAATATTTTATTTTTTTATTTTAAAAATATTCTTAAATTATATAATTTTGAGTTAATTATATTGATAATTTTTTTTATTATTTTAATTACGAACCTAAATTATATAATTTTGAATTAATTGTATATTTTGATAAATTTATTGAAAATAATAAATTTAAGAATATAATCGAAATAATAAATAATTTAAGGGTGTAATTAAGTGAAAATTATATATTTAGAGATATGTTTAAAATAATAAAAAAATAAATATTTAAATGAAAAAAACGTGAGATTAAAATATATATTTTGGCGATGGGAGATATGGAAAAGCATAAGCACGTACCGTAAAGATGAAGTTGTAGCCACGCCTGAGAACGTCGCCGAGAAAAAGCGTTCTCCTCCACATCATGTCGATGAAGCCCGCGGACATGTACAGCTTCTCCCCTGCGAGATCCTCGCCGGCGAAGTTCTCCAGTCGGTAGCAGTGCAGCCGGAGGAACTTGCAGCGGTCGTACGACGTCTGATCGGCGGCCACCACCAGAAGATGATCCCTCAAGCCCTGCGTCCCTTCTCCCAGCCAGAAGGCGTCCAGGAACAGGTCGAGCATCGCCTTGTCGCCTTCCACGTACGCTTCGTTCACGACGACGATGATCACCGTCCTGTTCTCCGTGGCCGTCTCCGCCAACGCTCTCTCGAGTTCGTCCTCCTCGTATACCTCCATGCTCATAAAGTTGGAGAGGTATTGGGATTTGGGAGAGAAGAAGCAGGGCTTGATGGAGACGAAGACGTAAAACAAGACGACCATAAGAAGAGCCCCGTAAAGAGCAAAATCTTGAAGACGGTTCCTGAATAAATGGGAGCTCTCCATCATCTTCCAACTAAATGCTAAATCACATCAATTATCAACCCAAAATTCCATTCATTTCGAAGGTAGTCATTAAAACATTACATGCGGAAGATAAAGATCGAACCTAACCTTACAATAACCATAATTCTGATAATACATCAATATCTTTCAAATGTTCATATGTCAAGCAGCAGAACTTAAATACATCAACTTTAACATCATAATCATACTTCATCGTGCACTTGTAAAGTGCCATCACATGGTTCGTCAGTACCTGGTTCTGCTACAATAACATCTGGAACATTTGAATATTCCAGGGGCAAAAGCCCAATTTAGATGATGAATCATCTGAGTGGAATAAAATTATATATTTTTGTGAATGAATGTAAAATGCAACAATCTATTGCAGATGCTGGACCGTTGACTGTTCTAGGTGGATCTGACCCGGTAGCTAATCAAGACGAGGGTGACAATGATGAAAATGAAAATAATAATAATAATGACGATTGATTATAGTTGAATGTTATAAACATTGATGATGTAAACGTGGGTAATATTAATATTAATATTAAATTTTAATTTTCTTTTTAATGTTAAATTTATTTTATTTTTAATGTGAATGTGGGTAATATTAATTTTTTTTAATGTTATTTTTAATATTTTATTTAAATTTTTAAAAATTTTTTTGTTATTTTAAATTTTTTTATTCTTATAAAAGAAAATATTAATTTTAATTTTAATAAATATTAATTTTTAAAAATATTTTAATATAAATTTTAATTTTATAAATTTAAAAATTAAAAATATATTCTTTGAAATTAAAAATATATTAATTTCATAAAAATATATTATTGATTTAAAATATTAATATTAATTTTAATTTTTTTTTCAAAATTATTTTTTTATTTAAAAATATCTGGGATGGGTTGTCTCGTGGCAGATTGGTCGTATTAATTTTATTATTTTTAAATAAAATTATTTATTTAATATTATTTTTTTATTTAAGAATATTTGTGATGGGGTACTGCCCGTCATAGATCTGTGACGGGAATTGACCCCGTCACAGATCTGTGATGGGGTAATTCCCGTCACAAATCTGTGATGGACAGGAGTACCCCATCATAGATCTGTGACAGGTGTCCTGTCATAAATCTGTGATAGAATTGATTTCCAATCACAGATCTGCGACAGGCTACCCTCACCCCGTCACTAAAATTTTGTCATGCCCTTTTGTGTGATGGTTCATTACCCCGTCATTAAACCCGTCACAGAAAAATTTAGTGATAGATTTTATGTTTTTAGTGACGAATTTTTTCGTCACTAAAACTGATTTTTCTTGTAGTGGCCTGATTAAACATCATGAAGATGAAGATGAGAGTATTTATACATCAAGTTCATCCCTTTTTTTATCATATTTTTTTGAAAAAATATTTCTTATCAAAAGTTATAGTTTACTTTAATTTTTTATTATTAAAAGTTATGATTTGCCTAATATTTTTTTTTTGTAAACTTTCCATATTTAACATGCTGTCTCTCTCTCTCTTAAACATAAAATATAATTACTGCAAGAAAAATTTTCAATCAAATATACCTACTATATTAGTTCACGAGCACCAATATTTTCCATCTAGATAGAAAACTAACATATTATCTAACAAAATCAACAAAAATATAACCAAATGTCTAGCACGAGTCATTATGAAACCTAACCCAGATGGTCACTCTTCTTACCTTTTACTCAGAACCAAAACTTTTAACATTAAATACAGACTAACAATTTCTTTTTATGAGTCTAATGTATATTTTAAGAGTATAATTAATTTCAAGAATAAAGTATTGAAACATAAATTGTCAAAGTACAATAATACAGAACGAATACACCTGACAAGGAGTTGAAAAAAAAATCCTAATAAAGCCGATACACAACAAAACTATTGCTTGCACTCCTAATTAGCAATTCTAAGATTATCGACTTCCTTGAGTAATTCTTAAAGCTAGTAAGTAATACATAAAACATAAATACATGTTTATACATATATATATATATATATTAAGGATGGTATATTTTATGATTATTGAAGGTACTTTAAAAAAATCAATTAAAAGGACTTACATTTATAAAATTATCACCATTATAGTATCATTTATAAAAAAAGAAAAGAAAAGAACAAAAAAAAAAAAAATACAGGAATATGATTTTTCAATTCCAAAATGAAGAGATTTCTGAATCTAACATAGATATGTGAGAAAGCCATGGATTAAAGATCAAGCAGACTAATCTGGCCAATACCCACCAATTAAAAATGAAATAAAATGGAGAGCCGGTGGAGGAATATCTCTGAGTGGCCATAGGCAACCTCAACCTGTACATACAAACATAATTACATCCAAAAATCAAGCTTCAAGTGGCATGGCCATACAACAAATACATTTCCACATAATTTATTTTCCACGAAAAATACAGTATGTTTTATTGCTGGAGGAACACAAATTGAACACCACTACGTTCATGCCTTTTATCTTATATACATGAATTTATAGTTTTAGTTGGTACATGCATCTTTATTCTTTCAATGTATGTACACTTTTTAGCACGTGTACTGTTATGGAAATCCCATTTGTATATAAAATTTGTACACCTAGCCATCGGTACAATCCACACGATCCATTGAGCCAAATACAAGAGAGAAGTTAAATGCACAGACTTTATATACAAATAAAATTTAAAATTTGTGTTAGATTGACTTGATTTATTCCTGACAGTACACAGAAAAAATGTTTATTAAACTATTACAAAAAACTTATTGAAAAAAAAGGGGTTATTTTCCAATTCTAGAAGTACCGGTGGGAAATCAATGAGGATAGGATTTGGCTGATTGTGTGACAAATTAAGGTCTCTAATAAAGGGCAATATTCACGCAGTTGCTTCTCAATCTCAGGTTGACTTGACTTAACTATCTGAACTTGTCATATCATATGATTTGCCTTTTTATAAAATCTAATAAAAATTATATAATTCAAAATTTTATATAAAAAAGTAGATTGTCTAGCCATAAGGTGATTTCTTTACATCCAATTATTCACCGTCAAGAAGTTTCAAGTTGGTCACAGTAAAAAAAATAATTACAGTTACCGCCTGGCATTTTTTCCTATTTCACCGTTTTAGATAGAAAAGAAGAGAAAATCATAACATACAACACGCATTGTCCCTTTTTGACTCGTACCTCAACATATACACAAAATACACTTGATAAGTTTATATGATCATTATTGGTTTGATGAGTTTATAGCTAGAGTGAGTGTTAATAAGTAAATATTGGCTAATGCAATCAATCAAAGATTAAGTAGAACGAACAGTTGCTCTCAAGACAATGTTGGGTCATGATAAGTTGATATTCATACTAATAGGTCGTGAGTTTGATTTCTTATATTGTACAGTGAGATAAAAATTCTACCTGTAATTTACCTCATTTGCTGAAATTGAGAGCATGAACAACGAGAAATTACACAAAAATGATAATTGCAAATAGAATGGAAATAGAAAGATGAGATACATTTTATCTCAACATGCAGCGTCTAGTTCACAAAGACAACTATTGCAAAAAAAAAGAAAACAGCCAAATAATGTGAGGTGAAGGGCTCAAGCCAAGTATGGAAGTGTTGGGATACACCAAGTAATTGACATCTATTGGGGCTTCCCGCAATAATCAAAGAGAAATAAGTAAAATCTTAAGTGATCATTGTGTGTGTCAAGGGACCAACAGTAAGATCCTAAAAGAGGCATGAAATTTATTGGTTATAATACTCATTTTCACTTTTTCATATAATAAACAATGTTTTCCCAATTAATCCATTGTTCATATTTTTACAGTGATTTAAAGTTGCAATGGAATTTTCAAGGCCTTCTTATCTGGTACTTCTCTTCATTTTTCATTACCTAAATTCTAAATTTAGGGCAAAAATTGTACACTGTAGGATCATCGCTAATGCTTTGCATTCTTGAACAGTTTTGACTAAAAATTTTGACAACTGAAAATTTTTTAAAGCAACTTCATTGACCTAAAACCATAAATAAATCTCCTCCCCTGCATTGCTGCTGCCAATTCACCTAGTTTGTCTTTGGGTTAATTAATTGGTCTAATTAGTAATTTCCCTCTAAGTATGATAGATTTTTCGTTAACGCCCCTTAACTTAAAACTATTACACTTTTATTCTTCTTTTTAGGGAAATATCCATTGGGTTCTCATGATTAAAATAAAAGGGAGCAAGATATTGAAATGCTCAACTGAAACAGGATTAAACCATAATGTATATATATATATATATATATATTGCATTACATATTATGGGCTGCTTTACTTATTATTAAATTTATTTAATTAGAAAGAGCTATACATAATACTCTCTCTTTGTCTCCATAATAATAACGCGCAGAAACACTTCAAACACATTCATAATTTATTGAATTGAAGCGCATCCACGTGTATAGTTATGTGCTCATGGTGGAGTGGTGATACCTGCAACAAAATAAACAATCAGATAGTGATCATCAGTTTAACTTCATTATTATACGTTATTCTTGTATATATATTGGACCCTTCTATACAACGCGACAGTCTTACCAATAGGCTTATTGAATGGCATCAAAATTACAAAAAATGCCCTCACCCTGCAAATTTGTTTTCCTTACCCTTTTGCCTCCAGCAAGCATCAATCGTTGCTGCTTCGCGTCACCAACCGCCATTGCATCACCTTGTCGTCTTCGCTCTCTGCCTCATCTCGTTGACGATTGCTAGGAAGCAAAAACGACTAGACAACCAAGCGATGCATGTGGCTTTGCTCATCTAGCCAAATGCAAATTTTTCTTTAGATTCGCTCTGATATCAACTGTAAACCTCAAATTTTTTGAGCGTGTTATATCTTAGGATTTCGGAAATATAAAAATTTTTCATATCACAATCGCTGTCTTACATCACACGATATCCCAAAAACTCCAATTTTTACCTTCTTAGCTTAATGAACCTAATAATTAAATAGATAAGACAGGTGTTAAAATTTCAAATGCGAAAGTTAGATCGAACCTGATACGGTTCACAACCATAATGTTTTATTTATCATAAATAAGATAGTTCAAGACGTCTACAAAATATATTACAAGGACATAATCTCTCATAAGTGATACTAAACGCTTTAACATATCCAAGACATACATAGGTTCATAAATAAAGATATTCTAAACATGTTACAGACAACAATTTAAACTTATTCTTCAGTTACCTTATTTTCCTTAAAGTTGCTTGTCGAACTTGGAACGTTTGAATATTCCAGGGACATAGTCGAATTAGAAGATGAATCTTCTAGTGAGAAACTCCAAAAAAAAAATAGTTTATATCGATGCATGATCGGGTGTAAAATATATAAGAAGATAACGAGAACTACTCTGAAGTGCCTCATGAATACGTTATCCTCCTCCAACAAGAGCTTTCTCAATGGCGCACACATAACGCCTCTCGGGGGATATCCGACTTTTGTCCTCGGCCAACAATAAATAGGTACAACAGTATGACCACACAAATTTTATAAATGCAACAGTTAAAAAGCCAATAGCATATAATAGAAACATTTTAAATATGATTAAACAGTTATACCAATCTAAAAACATTTTAGTTATTTCGTGACACAAAATAATAAGTTAAAATTATATATTCAGATTAAATATCATTATTTGTTATTAATTTAGCCAAGTCGTTGGAACCAAACTACAAGTCAGTGAAGGCATTGACTGGTTACCCTTTGATTTTATGTCGCCACCTTAGATATAGCTAGGGCGAAATGATTTTGGGATCAAGAAAGGCTTAATTAATTAATTCGATTGGCTTTTTTTTGGATATTAGCTAGCTTTTATGTAGTCATTAGCAAATTAAGGCTTCTTGGGCTAAGTTCAAAGATTTGTGTAGCGTTGGGGAACTTGGACGTCATGTCTCCACCTTAAATTCACTTATTAAAATGCAACTTTAAGAAAAAATATGTCCCACCTTGCTCCTTACATCTACTTAATTACATCAGACATATATCCAATTAGAAAGTATTCCCCGACTCTTAAAAATCTTAAAATCCTTAATGTCTCCAAGACTTGATACATGCAGTATGATTTGACCACTGAAATGTGGTTGTTTGATTAGGCGATAAATTCTTCGACCTCTTCCAATCATGAATAATAGTCGTTAGATCAGCCAACATTGCACTTATACTTCTACAACAGTTGGCATGGACACTCACCACAGCTTTGACATCTCTACTATTCTGGCAAAACCCACTGAAAAAACAAGTGTCAAGAAATCGAACCCTAACCCCTAAGTCTCCAACCACGCCGTTGTAAAAGAGCTTTGCCAAAACATCTTGCTCTTTGAGCCCAGTGGAGTTGGCTTTCAAGGAATACCAAGCGTTGGAAAGAGCAATGGTCTTGTTGTTGGATTTGATCATGTACAGGCCAGTGTTGATGGGATTCTTTGTGGACCATTCGTCGCCATTGAAATGGTCGCAACTGATTTGCATGTCTATGGTTTCATCTAGAAAGAATCTTGTAAATGGGTTTCTAAACCACATTACATCTGTATCCTATTGAGAAAAACATCAATTCACTCGTTATAATGGAGAAAATGGTCAATTAATTTATTGCGACACCATATTATTTAGTACATGAATAATTATATAATTCAATCATTGCTATTATGTACCAAGATTATAATTATATAATAAATTAATGAACACATATAAATTATATGATTTTGTTATGTTGTCGTTGAGTAACATAACATTTATTTGATGCAGACAAATTAAGAGAGAGGGGGACCCACACACCCACTCCCTTTGCTGGCCCGCATCGGGAAGAGCGGCAACAAATGAATTTTGATAAACTCTATTGTTCTGTTATCGAGGAAAAAATATAAATCTTTGACTCAATTAATCTTCACAACTCCTTGGAAAAAATACAAATGATTCCTATAAACAAATTATCCCATCTATATGCACCAGACAAGTTTCCATTAACATGGTGAGCATAGTCCTAAGAAGCCTTTTTTAAGTAAGCTGTGTAGATATTAGGATTTAAAACTTTTAAATAGAGCTTTTAAGTGCTCTATGACTACTATTTGGGCAATCCATTAGGATTAACATCAATCTAATATCATTAGTATTTTTTTTAATTAAAACTGCAATGCATGTCACTTGACAATGAATGTTTTGACTAAAATTTGTATTGAAGCGACTAACTAAAATAATATTGACTAAATCAACAACTATGTAAGTTGGAACAAGTTATGGACTTTTGGCAAGTTCATGTATCTGTTACATCTTGCTAAGAGAGGACCAAATCAAACATAGACTCTGAAGATTGGATAATTTTAATATGTAAATATAAGAATTTAACCCAAGTGCATGTGACCTCATTATAAAAATAGGTACATTACATTATTAGTTTATAAATTTTATATTTTGTTATAAATTGAATAATATTGTACTTTAATTCTTAACATCAAAGTCACTAAATTTTAATTTTTATTATAATCTAGTCATTCTTACGATTTTTTAGCAAATTTTTTTAATAAAAACAAACGTAACATACATTAACATCAATTCAAAAATTACTTAATTTTAAATTTAATATAAACTTCACAATCAAAATTTAACGATTGTAGCCATAAAAACAAATACATGACCATAATCATTAATAAATTTGATCAATTATATTTTTTCAGATAGTATCATTATCAATTACATCTTATACTAATTAAGTTAGAATTCTGTCACAATATTTATATCATAAATTATCTTTTAAAAGTCATAGTAATAATAAAACTATGAAGTAATAAAATAAAGTTTAAATACTATCTTGAAAAGTTTTATTGGAAATGGTAACATTTTTTGGTTAATTGAATAGGTTAGGTTAGGTTTTTTTGGTGAATAAATAGGTTAGGCTGATAGTGAAATGTCAAATGTACTCTATACTTCAGTTTGAACAGTCATTATCATGGTTGAAACTAATCAATCCTACCTAAAAAGAATACTAGTCAAAAATTTGATATTTTATATTACGCATAGTATTAATAATAAAAAATTATCATAAATAATAATTATCAGTAAATTAATAATCACTTATCAATTTTTAATCATTAATATTAATGTGACGTAAAATATCAAAATTCCGAGTCTATGTAGCATTTTAGAAAATATAATTTTAATTTTGTAAAGGAACTTGCATTAGAAATTAAAAAGGTAAATATATATTTTAATTCATGTACTTCCATATTTTTATTATTTAAATATTTATTTTTGTTATTTTAAAAATATTCTTAAATTATATAATTTTGAGTTAATTATATTGATAATTTTTTTATTATTTTAGTTATGATCCTGAGTTATATATATAATTTTGAATTAATTGTATATTTTGATAAATTTATCGAAAATAATAAATTTAATAATATAATTGAAATAATAAAAAATTTAAGAGTGTAATGAAGTAAAAATTATATATTTGGGAATATACAACAACAACAACATCAACAACATATCCAACCGTTATCCCACTATGTGGGGTTGGCTATATGAATTCTAGACTTCTATGTGGGTTACATCCCAACAGATAGTTTATCTAGAATTCATATTTGGATCCGACTAGGTTTTAAATAATAAAAAAAATATTAATATTAACTAGGTTTTAATATTTATATGGTTGAAATAATAAAAAAAATTAAATATTTAAATGAAAAAAACATGAGATTAAAATATATATTTTGGCGATAGGAGATACGGAAAGCATAAGCACGTACCGTGAAGATGAAGTTGTAGCCACGCCTGAGAACGTCGCCGAGAAACTGCGTTCTCCTCCACATCATGTCGATGAAGCCCGCCGACATGAACAGCTTCTCCCCGACGAGATCCTCGCCCGCGCCGTTCTCCAGTCTGTAGCAGTGCAGCCGGAGGAACTTGCAGCGGTCGTACGACGTCTGATCGGCGGCCACCACCAGAAGATGATCCCTCAAGCCCTGCGTCCCTTCTCCCAGCCAGAAGGCGTCCAGGAACAGGTCGAGCATCGCCTTGTCGCCTTCCACGTACGCTTCGTTCACGACGATGATGATCACCGTCCTGTTCTCCGTGGCCGTCTCCGCCAACGCTCTCTCGAGTTCGTCCCCCTCGTATACCTCCATGCTCATAAAGTTGGAGAGGCATTGGGATTTGGGAGAGAAGAAGCAGGGCTTGATGGAGACGAAGACGTAAAACAAGACGACCATAAGAAGAGCCCCGTAAAGAGCAAAATCTTGAAGACGGTTCCTGAATAAATGGGAGCTCCCCGTCATCTCTATCTCTATGAGAATGGAAACCTAGGAGGTTTGAGATGTTTGGCATGATTCAACCTCGTGAAGATGAAGATGGCAGTATTTATACTTGAAGTTAATCCTTTATTTTATTATATTTTTAAAATAATATTTTTTATCAAAAATAATAATTTACATGGGGTATGTTTGATTGGGAGGGGGGAGTAGAGCGGAATTATAATTTCATACAATTTTAATTCTCATTCATCTTATTAGGAATTTTAATTTTTTAATTTCAAGAAAAAATTTTATTTTTTGAATTAAGATGGCATTAAAATTCCATTAAAAAAAATTCTTTGATGAAATTTTCTAAAATTTAGATAAAAATATGAAACGCATTCTTAATTTTTTATTATTAAAAGGTATGAGTTACCTAACCTTCTTTTTTTAACTTTCCATATTTAACATGTCTCTATCTCTCTCTTAAACGTAGAATATAATTGCTACGAGAAAAACTATTGCTTGCACTCCTAATTAGCAATTCTAAGATTATCGACTTTCTTGAGTAATTCTTAAAGCTAATCAGTAATACATAAAACATAAATAGATGTTTATATATATATATATATATTTTATGGATAGTATAATTTATGATTATTGAAAATCAATTAAAACGACTTACATTTATAAAATTATCACCATTATAGTATCTTCTACAAAAAAAGAAAAGAAAAGCAAAGAAAGTAAGAATATGGTTTTTCAATTTCAAACAAAACTGGCCCTACAGTGAAGCGAAATAGACAGCTGCCTAAGGCCTCCAAATTAGGGAGGCCTAACAATTTTAAAAATTTAAAATTTATATATTTTTTATTTTTTTAATAATAAATATTTAATTAAAAAATTAAATACAAAATACCAAATTTTTATCTTCCCCATCCTCTTCCGTATAGTTTGACCGTTCTAGACCCACTTTTGCCTCCCACTAAATCCACTTTTCCCTTCCCAATTAAACCCATTTTTCTCCATTTTCTCGCTCTCTCTCTCAGCAATCTACGTCTTCTTCACTCTTCAATTTATTTCGTTCTTCTCAGCGCCTCCCTTTCTAAATCGCGCGCGCTTCAGGTTTCACTGGTTCAGCATCTATGCGATTCGCAGCCACGCTTCATCCTTCAGGCTTCAATAAACAACAGCATCTTTGTTCCATACACCGACCGGACTGCAGATGGAGATCGGAGGAGATGGCACGAGCGAGAGAGAGAAGGCCAACAGGATACGGTTGCCGGTGCGCTCGCGCCCGCGCACGAGAGAGAGAGAGAGAGAGAGAGAGCGTCTGCGCTGCTGCCTCTGTTGACGCCAACTATTAGCCGTCGGAGTCGTCGAACTGCCACTGCAAGTCCCTTCCCTTCCTTGCGGCGACCATAAATATGGGTGAGGGCTCCTAAACTAGTTATTGCCTAGGGCCCCAGAACTCCTTAAGCTGGCTCTGATTCCAAATATAAGAGATTTCTGCATCTAACATAGATACGTGAGAAAAGATCAAGTAGACTAATCTGGCGAATACCCACTACCAATTAAAAATGAAATAAAATGGAGATCGAGCTGGTGGAGGAATATCTCGGAGTGGCCATATATAGGCAACCTCAACCTGTACATACAAACATAATTACATCCAAAAATCAAGCTTCAAATGGCATGCATGGCCATACAACAAATACATTTCCACAGAATTTATTTTTCACGAAAAATATGGTATGTTTTATTGCTGGAGGAACACAAATTGAACACCATTATGTTCATGCCTTTTATCTTATATACTCCCTTCCCTTCATACATGAATTTAAAGTTTTAGTTGGTATATGCATCTTTATTCATTCAATGTATGTACACTTTTTAGCACGTGTACCGTTATGGAAATCCCATTTGTATATAAAATTTGTACACTTAGCCATCGGTACAATCTACACGATCCATTGAGCCAAATACAAGAGAGAAGTTAAATGCACAAACTTTATATACAAATAAAATTTAAAATTTGTGTTAGATTGACTTGATTTATTCCCGACAATACACAGAAAAAATGTTTATTGAATTATTACAAAAACTTATTGAAAAAAAGGGGTTATTTTCCAATTCTAGAAGTACCGGTGGAAAATCAATGAGGATAGGATTTGGCTAATTGTGTGACAAATTAAGGTCTCTAATAAGGGGCAATATTCACGAAGTTGCTTCTCAATCTCGGGTTGACTTGACTATCTGAACTTGTCATATCATAAAATTAAGTCCAATAAAAATTATATAATTCAAAGTTTTATATGAAAATGTAGATGGTCTAGCCATAAGGCGATTTCCTTGCATCCAATTATTCACGGTTGAGAAGTTTCAAGTTGGTCACAGTAAAACAAATAATTACGGTTACAGTCTTGCATTTTTCCCTATTTCACCCTTTCACATAGAAGAGAAAAGAATATCATAACATATTATTTTTGACTCGTAGCTTAACATATATGCAAAATACACTTGATAAGTTTATACTTTTTGACTCGTAGCTCAACATATATGCAAAATACACTTGATAACTTTATATGATCATTATTGGTTTGATTTATAGTTAGGGTGACTGCTAATAAGCAAATATTGGCTAATGCAATCAATCAAAGATTAAGTAGAATGGATAGTTGCTGCTAGGGCAATGTCAAGTGATTGAGTTATGATAAGGTGAGATTCACATCAGTAGGTCATGGGTTTGATTTTTTACTTTGTGTGGTGAGGTAAAATCTCTACCTGTAATTTATCTCATTTGTTAAAATTAAGGGGATAAACGGTGAAGCATTGTGCAAGGACGATAATCCCCAATAGAATGGAAATTACAAGACTAGATACATTTTATCTCCAACATGTAGCGTCTAGTTCACAAAGACAACTATTGCAAGAAAAAATAAAACAACCAAATGTGAGATGAAGAGTTAAGCCAAGTATGGAAGTGTTGGGATCTTGTTAAGTGTCATCAATCTACTCTTACTTGGCTTTCATTTTAATTCCTAATTATCCATATATTTTCTCCATAAAATAATTACCTTTATGAGGAGGAACTCCAAATTATCAATTTGCCCTTAGGAATTAATAATCCCATCAATCTCCATACAAATGCATAAAAGACAATAATTCACAACAAATTCTCATTCCAACAAAGAAATAATTTTCAAATTTTCCAATTAGCCTTTATTGGGTCTGCTACACAATTTACTAAAATGCCCCTTCCCGTAGATACCATTATTTCCATTGATCCACTTATCTCAAGAGCACTTTTCGAAAATTTCTATCAACCTTCCATATTTTCTAACACCAATAAAACCAAGTCGTAACTATTAGTAAGTCTATTTGTTTTTTGAGATTTGTATTTTATTTTTTTTAAAGGGATGATTTGTACAATTCAAATTCATAATTTTTAACTTAAAACCAACAACAATCTACTATTATCATCTTCTGTAACTAAATATGTAGTATATGAAAAAAAAATTTAAAATTTTATAAGAAAATCGGAAGGAGTTTAACATAACACATTTAGGCACAAATGCTTAAATCAAATTTTGTTAAAATACTTTATATTATTTTACTCATATATTATATACATCAAATTATTTAACAAAATACTCATATTATTATAATCGATTCAGGTTTTGTCTCGGGTTTTGTTTTTGTGGTCCACAAAACCCGATAATGATGCGTAGTTTTGAAAAAAAAATCACACAAAATAGTACAGAATTAGAATGATATCTAACAAAATATGTTTTGCTCACAACTACAATCATTCTACACAGTTTTAATAAACAATGTCAACACAAATAATTTTGAAAATAAAACAAATAAAAATCAAATCGATATCTTGAGATTGAGTGAAATTGTTGGAGAGAAAGAAACTTGTTGAATGGGACTTCAATGAAATCGCTATGATTGATCAAAAATGTTGAATAAACCAAAAAGAAAAAAGATTGAATGTTTGAAAAATGGTTGAGTTTGGATGGTTGGACAATGGAAAGAAAGAAAGTAACGTGAATGTTGAAAGAGGAGAGAGATGAAAGGTTATATGAAAAAGAAAAGGGTGTTTTGGTAAATGAGGCTAAAGGCAATGTGGGCTTTTATTTTAAAATCTTATTAAGGGTATTTTTGGTATCTTGCATAAAAATAACTATAGAGTGTAATTAGTTTATTTGAATAGAAAAAAACGTTTTCTTCCTATGAAAAAGCTAAAAATGATTTTGTACATTTGACCCAAACTAATTATGAATTCCTCCCAAAAAATAATTACAATTATAGTTTGACATTATTCCCTATTTCACCCTTTCAGATAGAAAAGGAAAGAAGATCATAGCATACAACATGCATTGCCTCTTTTTGACTCGTAGCTCAACATATAGGCAAAATATACTTGATAACTTTATATGATCATTATTGGTTTGATGAGTTTATAGCTAGGATGAGTGCTAATAAGCAAATATTAGCTAATACAATCAATCAAAGATTAAGTAGAACGGGAAGTTGCTCCTAGGACAATGTTAAGTAGGCCATGCATTCGATTTCTTATCTTATGCAGTGAAAAAAAATCTCCACCTGCGATTTACTTCATTTGTGAAAATTAAAGGGATTAACAGTAAAAGATTGCGCAAGAACGATAATTCCAAGTAAAATGAAAGTTGCAAGACAAGATATATTTTATCTCCAACATCCAGCGTCTAGTTCACAAAGACAACTATTACAAGAGAAAAGAAAACAACCAAATGTGAGGTGAAGGGCTCAAGCCAAGTATGAAAGTGTTGGGATGCACAAGTGATTAACATCCATTGGGGCTTACTCCAATAATCAAAAAGAAATAAGTAAATCCTAAAAGGGTCTTGGAATTTATTAGTTATAATACTCATTTTCATTTTTTCATATAATGAACAATGTTTTCGCAGTTAATCCATTATTCATATTTTTATAGAGATAAGTTGCAATGGAATTTTCAAGGCCTTCATTTCTCATTACTTAAATTCTAAATTTAGGGCAAAAATTGTACACCGCAGGATCATAGCTGATGCTTTGTATCTGGAATAGTTTTGACTAAAAACTTTTACAATCGAAGATTTTTTAAATCAATTTCATTGACCTAAAATCATAAATGAATCCTGAACAACGTTGAAAGACTGGTATTCGGATTCCATGCTCGAATTTTAATATATCTCAGTTCAAAAGAGGCATAAATCATCTAAGATCCAAACAATAAATTCATAAGTCTGTGTATCAATGCCTATGCGCACGTTATTTCTTCTCTTCCAGTTCATATCTTAGCACACTTTCGAACAAAAATAAAATTAGAGCAAAAACATATAATAGAGTGAATGAGAGCCTGTCGGTTAGGGTTTCGCTGTTCTCTTTCCCGCCCTAATCTCTTCGAAATCGGCTTCCTAATTCTCCTCCCCTGCTGCCAATTCACCTAGTTTATCTTTGGGTTAATTAATTGGTCTAATCAGTAATTTCCCTCTAAGTATGATCGATTTTCAGTTAACCCCGCTTAAAACTATTACACTTTTATTCTTCTTTTTAGGGAAATATCCATTGGGTTCTCGTGATTAAAATAAAAGGGAGCAAGATATTGAAATGCTCAACTGAAACAGGATTAAACCATAATATATATATATATATATATATTGCATTACATATTATGGGCTGCTTTACTTATTATTAAATTTATTTAATTAGAAAGAGCTATACATAATACTCTCTCTTTGTCTACATAATAATAACGCTCAGAAATACTTCAAACACATTCATAATTTATTGAATTGAAGCTGATCCACATGTGTGTAGTTATGTGCTCATGGTGGAGTGGTGATACCTGCAACAAAATAAACAACCAAATAGAGATCATCAGTTTAACTTCATTGTTATATGTTATCCTTATATATATATATATATATATATTGGACCCCTTCTATACAACCCGACAATCTTATCGAGAGGTTTATTGAATGGCATTAAAATTATAAAAATGCCCTCATCCTGCAAATTTGTTTCTCCTGCCCCTACTATCTCCAACAAACGCCAATCGTCACTACATCGCCTCATCAACTGTCGCTGCATCGCCTCGTCGTCTTTGCCTCTCTACCTCACCTCGTCGATGGTTGCTGGGAAACTAAATTAACTAGATAGCCAGGCGATGCAGTAGCGGTCAGTGAGGCATACTGGCAATCGACCTTTGCTAGAAACAACCATGAAAGGTGAGAGAGATAAGAAAGAAGACAGGACACGGGAAGCAAATTTTCAAATTGAATTAGGGCATTTATGTCATTTTGCACCCTTCGGTCAGCCTTTCGCTAAATCATTGGACATAGTAGATTAATCCATATAACAAAAGGCAAGGAATTAATGTGTAATAAATTGGTTGAAGAGAGATCTTACTGCCACACTTGAACTTGCGGGGAACGGTCCGGCCGCAGCCTTCAATCTGCTTGATGGTGCGGGGAACGTTGATGAGAGCAGCCACCTTGGGGGTAACGTGGGGGCAAACGCACTCTGCATTGGTTACGCTAACCCTCTGGCAACAAGCCGCCGACGGATTCTGCCCGAAGATGATCGGCCGGCAGGCATTCACCAGCAGCCGCTTCTCCTCCTTGCACTGGCTTGGGCTGGGGCTGGGGCTGGGGCTGGGGCTGGGGCTGGTGTCGCCGCTCGCCACCCAACCGCCCATCGCCACCATCGCCACCGCCAAAACCAGAACCACAAACGGCGCCGACTGTGAACTAATGCCCCTCATTCTTCCTGCCATCCTAAACAATATATATATATGTATTCTTTCTCTCTGTTAATTAATCTTCAGTGGTGCAGCTCCACCACCGCCATGGATGCCTTTATATAGATGGTGGTGGAATACTGTACGCATAGAACCGTCATATGGGCAAGTCGTCTTCCTGTTGACTCAATAAAGTCTTTCTCCTTGCCCTCACGGGCATGGCTCAGCCATGTTGACTCAATAAAGTCTCTCTTTTGTTTTTATTGGTATCGCTCAGCAATAAAGCATGCAAAATTTCACATCGCGAATCAGAGATTAAATTTTTATAGTGATATTTATCTCATGTAGAAATATAAGTTGAATATCCTATTTTATGTATGTATAGATTATGAGTGAATTAGAAGAAAAAGTCGTCTGTTCCCAAGATTAATCTGTCAAAACTCAAAATTTAAGTTATCAAAAAATTAAAAATAGAAAATAAAGTCTTTCTCCACATATTCAAGCATTCAAACCAACCATAGCTGGGAGGAAGTTTCATCGAGACCTAGACAAGTGTAGTTGCCCGGTACTTGCAGGCACAAAAAGTGTGGGCCATACCAAGATATTCAAGTTAACTCCAGATAATTAGAGTAATCAAAGTTATTCGTTATTATCATGATCTAAAATTGCTTATTTTTATTGTTGATTAAGATTATTATTGTCCTATTAGTAGAATTTGTATACAATTAATCTTATCTTTATTTTTTTATGGATATAAATAAGTCTTCTATCATTTTCGTATATACTCTATTTAGTCAAGTCGTTGGAACAAAACTACAAGTTAGTGAAGGCATTAAGTGTGACGTCCCGGCCCCACTAACGGGTGCCACCATAACCTACATTACAATTCCAGCCTGCTTGAAGGATAGTTATGCCCCAATCAATATAAATCTTTAAAATAATATGGACGACTTGGGTGGGGTCCAGGCTTCACCGCCTTCGACCGGACGAGAGCTCGATAGTTAATTGCGAGGATAGCGAAAACTCACCCGAGCCTCATACTTAATTAGGCCCTTGGAGTATAAATCCAATTTCAAACAAATTATATCAACAAGCCCAATAAATTACTTCAACCACCAAATATAATTAAACATATCTCAGTTTTTTGCCGTAGCTGACAGGTACAAGTTCCCTACCCTACTGGGTTTACTCATAGTGGGAACCTTAACTTGGTTCTGGTTTACTTCAGGTTAAGCCATATCCGACATTCATAATTATCACACAGTAGTCATATTACATTATTAACATTTGGGGTTAACCCACACCCTCATGGTTAGCAGTGGCTGCCAACTAGCGGCTCATCAATCAACACCGCCTTTCCTTTCTCGGATCCCAAGCCACCTGTTAGGTTAGTGAGAAAATACAGGGGTGAATCTTGGGGACTCAATAAGGGTAATATGAGTTACAGTAAATTAAAATGTATGATAATTATAGAATAATGTGAAGTGCATCATGCATGCAGACTTGTCCACCTCATCCTATTCTGGATTTTGGTGGTTCCACTAATTTTATTTAGGACCTATCTCGAGACTCACATAGCCCAAATCTATAGCCTCATGCCTAGTCACTTCTCCCATAATCTAATGCAAGTCATGCCATAATAAATTTACACGCAAACCATATTAAACCTTACCACGCGTTAACCACTTGCTTTGCATCGGTTTCACGTTCCAATTTCTTATACAATTATAAAATAAAATAATTCAATTAAAACTGTAATTAATTTTAATTATCGTCGTTACATCGCTAATTAATTTAGCTAAACATGCGACTAATTTATAAATAACACTATTAAATAAATTTAAAACATTTTTATACTTCACGTATACAAAGGACAGAGTTTCGACATGTTAAAATTTTTAGCGTTTAGTAGCAGTGAGGACGCTGCTATTTATAAGCAGAGGGGAAGAGAATTTCGGCTGGGGAGGGAAAGGAATTGGCTGTTAGGCCCTCCCACACGCTGCCACATGGCAGCAAGGGAAAGGGGGTGGGTGGCGCATGGCCACCCACGTGGCACAGCTAGGGCCGTGCAGCTGGCCCCCTGGCCGCGTGGCTAGCCACGCACATGGGCGCCAGGCAGCGCCTAGTTGAAATGCCACAGTCTCCCCTCCTTATGAAATTTCGTTCTCGAAATTTTGTACACTTTATTTCATTAAACACAGATCCTTAACATTAATTGTGACTATCAAACATGTACAGATATTTTTCATGCATTTCTTCTTCCATTTCTCAGGTCACTTCCCGCTCCGAATGTTGATTCCACTGTACCTTTATCATAGGTAGGGTTCTACGTCTCAATTGGCGATCATAGCGTTCCAGTACTCGTACAGGTTGCACTTTAAATGTCATATCAAGTTGAAGTTCAACATCCTCAGCGCTTACTTTCATGTCCGGATTATATATGTGCTTCCGTAACTAGGAAACATGAAATACGTCATGCAGTTTGGTTAATGCCTCTGACAACTCTAGATGGTAAGCAAGTGGTCCAACTCGACCCTTGATTCGATACGGTCCCAAATACTGAGGTCTCAATTTTCCCCTTCATTGATGTCTAAATGCTGGGCGTATTGGGGTAGCTCGAAGGTACACCAGATATCCTTCCGCAAACTCCATAGGTCGGGTTCGACGATCTGCATACTTTTTCTGTCTGTCTTGGGCCGCTTTCATGTTCTTACGGACTATCTCTATCTGCTGTGTTACCTTTTCCACAAGATCTGTCCAGGCAAGCTGTTTCTCCTTTACCTCAAGCCAGCACACCGGTGATTGACACCGTCGTCCATACAACGCTTCATATGGGGCCATCCTTATGCTTGATTGATAGTTGTTATTATAAGCAAACTCCGCCAAATTTAGATATTCGTCCCAATTACCTCCGAAATCTTGCACACAAGCCCGAAGCATGTCTTCCAAAATCTGATTGACCCGTTCAGTTTGACCATCTGTCTGAGGGTGATAGGCTGTGCTAAAATTCAGCTGGGTCCCAAGTTCTTCTTGCACAACTTTCCAAAAGTTTGATATGAATCGACTATCCCTATCATATATGATGCTCACAGGAACTCCGTGCAAGCGAACAATTTCCTGGATATAAAGTTGGGCAAGTTGCTCAGCACCCATAGTGCTTCTTGTAGGTAAGAAATGCGCTGACTTTGTTAGTTAGTCCACAATAACCTATATAGCATCCACCTCTCTCAGCGTCCGGGGTAAACCCATGATGAAATCGGTTGTTACATGTTCCTATTTCCATTCCAGGATCTCTAAGGGTTGCAAGCTCTTTGACAGTTTTTGACGTTCGACTTTTATCCATTGAAAGGTGTCACATTTTCTTACGAACTCTGCCACATCTCTTTTCATCCCTAGCCACCAGTACACTTCCCGAAGATAATGATACATCTTGGTAGCTCCGGGGTGTACGGTATAGGGTGTTCGATGTCCCTCATTTAGAATCTCCTGTTGTAGCCTCCCCAAGGCTGGCACGTACACCCGCCCATTCATTCGGAGTATTCCATTTTGATACTCAAATTCTGGTTGCTTAGGTAGCCAATTCTCATCTATCCACTGTTTCAAATTTCTCTCCTGAGTTGTAGACAGTTTAATCTCATCCCACAAATTAACTTGTAACTGCATCTGTGCTACAATTGCTATATCGCCTCGTGGTTCTGCCTTGAGGGTTAAGTTTGTAAACTCTTCAGTTAGGGCGTGTAAATGGATAGCCAGACACACCTCTGGCACTAAGTCTTTCCGGATCAACGCATCTGCTACCACATTTGCTCGTCCTGGGCGATACTGAATGGTACAATCATAATTTTTTAAGAGCTCCATCCACCGACGTCGGAGATTCAAATCTCATTGAGTGAAGATATACTTTAAGCTTTGATGATCCACATATATAACGAACCTTTCCCCATACAAGTAATGTCGCCACAACTTTAAGGCATATACCACGACTACCAATTCCAAGTCATGCAACGGGTAATTCTTTTCATGGGAGTGCAGTTGTAATATCCCAGAAATTGAGAAATAAATAATGATTATTAATTTGGTGTTTGAGGTCATTACGAAATATTTGAGGAATTAAGGAAAAATAAATGTTTGTGTCGTTTTGAGAAAATAAGGAATTAAGGGTAGCTAATTAAATTATTTGGTACTGATTAATAACTATTAATTATCGTAATTGTAGTAATTATTATATATTTGTGGGTTAAAAGGAATTATTCATTTATTTGGATATTTGGAGATTTGAGAAAAATGTTAAATTATATAATTTTGAGGAAATAAGAAATTTAGGTATTTAAGTAAATTATTTGAAAATATTTATGAAAATAAAGAAAAATGATTAAGTGTAGAATCTTGAGATTTTAATTTTTTTTATTATATCACTCAATGTGTAGGATGTATTATATGTTAAAAATAAAATAAATAAAATAATAATAAAGCAATTGAAAAATTGAAAGTGGTAGCCGAGCATAACTATATATAGGAATGTATTAATAGTGCATGGGTTGTAAGTGAATATATATAAGTTAGCAGAATGTTTATTGGAATTTAATATAATGTGCATAGAGGTTGAGAGAGGGCAGCTTCAAGTGATAATTTAAAATTAAAGGTGGCAGCCACTATAATGAGGAAACATGCGCACGTGGAGGAGCTGGGATTAATTCCCAGAGAGAGAAGGCGCGGCTGGTCCTGGATGAAGGCTGGAATTCTCCACCAGGAGGGGCACCAAAACGGTGTCGTTTTGGCCTTGAGGTGGTGGTGTGCCTGGGCTGCCACGCGGCAGCTTCCGGCGGCTTCTCTTTTAGGCTTTTTAAAGCTCCATTTCAGCGGAAGTCGGAATTCATTTCGAGCAACAGCAGCAAGAAAAAATTGGAGAAGAAGAACAATGCGCGCGAGGCCAATTTTGGGAGAAAATTGAAGATAACACTCTGTTTAATCGCGGTTTAATTAGTGAGGTAAGTAAATAAATATGTATTAAATATTTTGTAAGGTTAGAATTTTATTTTGTGTCTTATTTTGTTAATTTTGAGAATTATTCTATTTTACAGCATGTATTAATTTGATGACATTTAAGTGTAAAAATACTGTAAACAACTAGATACAAACAAGCTCCCTCTACCCTTACGATCTCCTTCCATTTTGTGAATTTTACGTCTTCCCTTAACTCGTTTCGGTGTCGCGTATTAATTATATATATAAATTGAGGATATTATTGTTATGATTTAATTTAAAATAAATAAAAGACTTATTGGGATTTTATTTACGGTGTGTCTTCGTGGGATTTTAGACGGCTAAATTATTTATATTATACAATTAAATTTAATTAATGTGAGCCACGATTTTATTAATCGCTATTAAACATTTTACTTCGCAGCGGGAGTGCAGGAAATGCAAGGAACGACCGTGTAAAGATAAGCTCCTAATCTTCTCATCATGATTTTTAATTCCCGTGAAAGACCCCGTGATTTCTCGTATTTGATCACCTCCCTTACTCTAATTCGGCGTCTAGCCTTATTTGTTGAATTATTGTTCACTTGTTTAAATTTAAATTAAATCCGAGACTTCTGGAGTTTTATTTATTGTGTGCCTACGGGGGTTTGTACCGCCCCCGTACCTTTCAGAATGATGCCGAACCCAGTTTGGGGACTAGCTTCCTAGACGTGCGGGTCTATTTACGGTTTTCTCGAGTTTATTTACGATTCGGTTAGAGCTATTGAGCAGTGGGGCAGGGGTCGACTGTTTGGTGATGTTGGGGTAGACTATTGTGCGGCCCGGAAGTGGATCATCAGGCGGACACTCCTAGTCATTGGGCGTTGACTTGTGCCGGACACTGCTGACTAGCTCTGCCGATATGTGATTTACTGCATGAGTAGATACATTGTATTACTGTTCATGATTTGATATGCACATGGGTATGGGATGTATGTTGAGATATTCATTTATTAAGTATGCTTGGACACAGGCATTTTCGCTTGGTTAGGTTGCATCCAGCGCGGGCATATGCATGGCGTGTGGTTTACTATGTGGGATGAGCATGGCCTGATGCCTGGATGTATGGGCTCCAGTGTATCACATTGATGCTCACTACGCCATTGCATTTTTATGTGCATTGCATGGCTACTGGTAGTATATAGTTCTCGAACGAGAGTACCATTCCGAGGGAGCCTATGGCTCTGTTGTCGGGAGTACCGACATGGACGGGTGACGGGAGTACCGACCCGGGTCGCGCACATAGGTTTGTGGAGATTTATGTTGCCTTTCAGGGCAGCGGTAGGTTGGTATGGAACTTGGGTGCCGTGTGTTTTGTGTGGGCCCAAGGACTGGTATGTGCTTTTATTATACTCTACTATTGTATTGTAGCGTCTCATGGCTTGTGTGTACCTGGGGGTTTATTTTGCGGAGAGTTTTCTAGTTATATTCAGCCTTCAGCCTTTCTTTTCTTTATGTTTGTTGAGTCTCTCGACTCACTTTACTTTCTATCATTCCAGGTAGTGCCAGCGTGGGTCCGAGCAAGGGAGTCAGCGTCTAACGACCGAGTCGGTATGATGTACAGGCAGTCCCGTTAGTCCCCGTCAACTCTGATGTCTGAGTAGGATTTACTCTGTTATTTTTACTGTGCCAAGTCTTTCCTCGAGTCTCGTGTATGTCGGCATAGGAGTCTGTGTTTATTTATTCATCACATGACCGCTGTGCTAGCGGGGTACCCATAGTGTATGCATGTGTTTAGCTTTGCTTCCGTTGTTCTTACTTTTGTGTATGCATGCCAGGGTGGTTTCCATCTCGTGTTTGATTCTTTCTCCTTTCGTAAGTGCTCCTGTTTGGATAAATCAGGTGGTTGGAATATCTGGGCGAGGGTGCTTACATTGTTAGTATCAGAGCGTAGTTTGAGTCAGTTTTGAGGGACGAGTTCCTGTACACCAAGGTTATTGGGTAGAGTTAGGGAGATTTAGGTGAATTGAATAGGGTCAGGCTACGTCAAGTTGAGTTGTTGATTCGTGTGCGAGACTGTGTCCTAATTTATATTCGTGCAGGGATGATAAGTGCATGTTAGGATGGGATCGTGAGGTGGTATGAATGAGATTTATTTAGGACTTGTACCTACCCCTAGGTGTTTGGGTAAAATGGTAGTTTCGCCTTAATATAATTGCTTGATATTTGGTGCTGTATGAAGATTCTGAGTATTCCCAATGAAACCTGAAGGACTAGATCCCAGTGTACCCCTACCCAATCCGGATTACCTCCCAGGATTAGATCATTTATGGTGTCGGTGGGAACATGAGTTCACTTCTGGATGGGGAGGCAGGTAAGACAAAGATGAGTATCTAATGAGTTATATATATCGGTTTGACGAGTGGTTTCAAGAGACGATCCATGAGATCTTTTGGGGATTGTCAGAGAGACAAGTCCTGTTCGCCCGTGAGCACATGAATGATGTGTGGAGGCGGCTGACTGAATTGATGATGAATGATGTGAGCTTTCATTCCCATTATGATACATTTTCCAGGGCTGTGAGGTAACAGTTTGCCATTTGGGAGCCTTGCCAAGGGCCGGTGTAGGATGTGCCCAGGATTGGAACATTACCTGACACCCAGTTAGTCTGAGCCACTGTGAGGGTGTTGTCATAGCCACCAGAGGGACCTGTTGGACCCAGTTCTAGTATAGCTAGCAATGAGGACTTAGCTTACCCGACAGAAAGAGCTACCTCGATTGCCAGGGGTGATGAGGTGAGTTCTAGGGGGCTGTAATGCAAATGTGTGGTTGTAAATTATGAGTTTTGTAAGGATGAGAATGGTGTGGGAAACACCAGATACAATGTTGAAGGTATTAGGTAATGAGATGTATTAGGTAAACTTGTGAGCCTTGGGATCCTTAGGAATCAAGTAGTTATTGCTATTAGCAAAGAGTATCCTAGTGACCTGACGTGATGAATAGTATGAACCTGGAATGTCACAGGCCAAACCTGTGATAGACATTTGATTGTGGACTATTTTCGTTAAGACCGAGGGATCGGACACCTAACTTGTAGTGGACTTGTTGGGTCCCTAATCATTGTCTATTGGTGATATGGATTAGAAATAATATGTACCTCGTCTAAGGGAAATGATTAAGGGAATTTTTAAAGCTGCATTTAGGGCGGACGTTGTTCATGATAAGGGCGTGTATGGCTTGATTCCTTCCCCGGTTGTGAATGAGTGAGGGGTACTCTTGACTTTCTTAGAGATTTACCAGGGCGGTTGCCTTAGTAAGGGAATGACCCTGCAATTAAACCAAGCAACTTTGAGGCATGAATGTCCTTTCTTTCAAAAAAATGATTTGTCGGGCTAACTCCGATGTGTTTTCTAACGATTGCCTGTCGTACTCATGCTACCGCTATGAGTTTGTGGCCATGTCATTTGGAGTTGACCGATGCCTTTGTAGTATTTATGGTTTGGTCGGTATCAACGACAAAGATAGATGTTTGGAGCCTTCTTTGGTCTTGCCAGGCATAACCGATGCCCTACAAAAAGCTTGCATCAATTTCATGAGAAACGAGGTCATGGTAGCATATGAGCTGGGAGTCCATGATTGGATTTTGCCAGGAATGGTACGGAAAGGTCCCACCATGTGGAAATGTGCTATGGGAGTCTGATAGTAAATGGTAGACCCGTAGGTACCAAGATGTGTACATGGTGTACTGAGACAAAAAACTGAAGGTTGGGTAATGCGGTAGCTCGTGTGTAGTTGACAGTTAAACTGTCTATTCATATTCGGACGAGAGATCTGTGATGGAAATTAACTGAATGACTATTATGGAATTGGGGACTTGGAGTTTACAACGATTATGCTATTTGGAGATTTGGCATCACTACCTAGATAAGGTGTAGGTGTTTAATTCTCACAGGTGGAGCAGAGTACATGTGACGCTGCGATTGACGTGACAAAGGACTAGGGCTGTGAGGGATCTATAATAAATAGGGTAAAGCAAAAGTGGTAGTAGACGTTTTGGGCTGTCGTGGAGCATCCGTGATAAGTGAATTAGAAATAAGAAAACCCCTTTAAGATTGTTGTTACGAGAGATACCTAGGTATATAGCCAGGACTGGAGCTAGTTGTATGTCTAAGTAGTTGTTGGGATCTGTTGTAAGGATAGTGGTTGATATGAGTACGCGCGGTACTAATCATAGACCACATGCCCTAGGGTCGATTATTGTCCGAGTGAGTAGATGAGATTCCCCTGGGTGTTGGTCAAGTGGTACATCAACGGAAGCATAAGATGGTCTGTTATGTTAGCCAGAAGAATGCTTAACCCACATCTTTAAGTTACTTCTTCCCAAAAGTGAGACTTATGAGATGCCCTGGGGATTAGAACAGTTACTGATATAGAGAGGTGCTTTTAGTCGGGCAGGCTACAGAGCAAATAACACCGGTACTAAAGATCGAGTCCCAGCTACCATATAAAGTCTTGAGGAGGTCAGGGTTAGTATTTTGCGATCGAGAGAAGGAATGACCAATTAGCTATTTGGAGTTAAGATCAGTAGTATGGCAAGATTGAGGGTTGGTGGTCACTGAATAAGTCATCGTAGGAACTAGCAATTAGGTATGTCGATTCCTTTAAGGAGGGGAGATTATCTAGTGACATCTTAGATTTCGAGATGTATCGAGTGGAGAACGTTTATTTCTTGATAATCCTAATTAAATGACTACCCGTATTTACTGATAGGACCCCGAGCATTCTCGAAAAATTGTAGGAGAAAGTACTATCGAGAAAATGTTGTGTACCTGGTTAAGAATCAGTTGGAAAAGTCAGACTAAAGGATATTGCTGTTGAATTTTTGATTGAGTATGTCGTATCGTTTCCATGTCCTTATGCTTTGTAGGCATGTGGAAGGTCCCAGTCACGTTACTGAGTATTAACCTCTTGTCATGCAAAATGGTGGCTCTACTCTTGTCACTATCGGTTATATCTAGAATTAGTTGCATTTGCATTGAGCCTGGTTCTGCGAGTCAGTTTATCATTGGGATCGAATATCACGGAATTTTGAGTTCACCTTTAGGTTGATATGCGATCGAGATAGTACCAAACGGAAGTGCGATGAGACCCCGAGATAGCTTGGTGGAGCGGTTGAATTATGATATTGTAATAGAGGAACCTTGATGATGTTTCTTAAGTCGGATAAAGTATTAGTGGTCATAACGTGGTCCAAGTGAGGTGATGGATTGGAGGAGATGTGCTAGTGTGTTAAGTCAAGTAGGATATGTCGTAGACTTGGACTTGTGGGAATACTAGAAAATGATGATATAGAATGTCCTGGAGGAGATGTTCGGTAATATCACGAGAGGTAAGCGTATCTTGAGGAAATGGATTGAGCGTGAATTTCGAGAACGAAATTCTATTAAGGAGGGGAGAATTGTAATATTCTGAAAATTGAGAAATATATAACGATTATTAATTTGGTGTTTGAGATCATTACAAAATATTTGAGGAATTAAGGAAAAATAAATCTTTCTGTCATTTTGAGAAAATAAGGAATTAAGGGTAGCTAATTAAATTATTTGGAACTGGTTAATCACTATTAACGTAATTGTAGTGATTATTATATATTTGTGGGTTAAAAGGAATTATTCATTTATTTAGATATTTGGAGATTTGAGAAAAATGTTTAATTATATAATTTTGAGGAAATAAGAAATTTAGGTATTTAAGTAAATTATTTGAAAATATTTATGGAAATAAAGAAAAATGATTAAGTGTAGAATCTTGAGATTTTAATTTTTTTTATTATATCACTCAATGTATAGGATGTATTATATGTTAAAAATAAAATAAATAAAATAATAATAAAGCAATTGAAAAATTGAAAGTGGTAGCCGAGCATAACTATAGACAGGAATGTATTAATAGTGCATGGGTTGTAAGTGAATATATATAAGTTAGCAGAATGTTTATTGGAATTTAATATAATGTGCATAGAGGTTGAGAGAGGGCAGCTTCAAGTGATAATTTAAAATTCAAGGTGGCAGCCAATATAATGAGGAAACATGCGCACGTGGAGGAGCTGGGATTAATTCCCAAAAAGAGAAGGCGCGGCTGGTCCTGGATGAAGGCTGGAATTCCCCACCATGAGGGGCACCAAAAACGGTGTCGTTTTGGCCTTGAGGCGGTGGTGTGCCTGTGCTGCCACGCGACAGCTTCTGGCGGCTTCTCTTTTAGGCTTTTTAAAGCTCCATTTCAGCGGAAATCGGAATTCATTTCGAGCAGCAGCAGCAAGGAAAAATTGGAGAAGAAGAACAGTGCGCGCAAGGCCAATTTTGGGAGAAAATTAAAGATTAAACTCTGTTTAATCGTGGTTTAATTAGTTAGGTAAGTAAATAAATATGTATTAAACATTCTGTACAGTTAGAATTTTATTTTGTGTCTTATTTTGTTAATTTTGAGAATTATTCTATTTTACAACGTGTATTAATTTGGTGACATTTAAGTGTGAAAATGCTATAAATGACTAGATACAGGCAAGCTCCCTGTACCCTTACGATCTCCTTCCATTTTGTAAATTTTACGCCTTCCCTTAACTCGTTTCGGTATCGCGTATTAATTATATATATAAATTGAGGATGTTATTGTTATGATTTAATTTAAAATAAATAAAAGACTTATTGGGATTTTATTTACGGTGTGCTTTCGTGGGATTTTAGACGGCTAAATTATTTATATTATACAATTAAATTTAATTAATGTGAGCCACGGTTTTATTAATCGCTATTAAACGTTTTATTTCGCAGTGGGAGTGCAGGAAATGCAAGGAACGATCGTGTAAAGGCAAGGTCCTAACCTTCTTATCATGATTTTTAATTCCCGTGAAAGACCCCGTGATTTCTCGTATTTGATCACCTCCCTTACTCTAATTCGGCGCCTAGCCTTATTTGTTGAATTATTGTTCACTTGTTTTAATTTAAATTAAATCCGAGACTTCTGGAGTTTTATTTATTGTGTGCCTACGGGGGTTTGTATCGCCCTCGTTCCTTTCAGAATGATGCCGAACCTAGTTTGGGGACTAACTTCCTAGACGTGCGGGTCTATTTACGATTTTCTCGAGTTTATTTACAATTCGGTTATAGCTATTGAGCAGTGGGGCAGGGGTCGACTGTTTGGTGACGTTAGGGTAGACTATTGTGCGGCTCTGAAGTGGATCATCAGGCGGACACTCCTAGTTACTGGGCGTTGACCGGTGCCAGACACTGTTGACTAGCTCTGTCGGTATGTGATTTATTGCATGAGTAGATACATTGTATTACTGTTCATGATTTGATATGCACATGGGTATGGGATGCATGTTGGGATATTCATTTATTAAGTATGCTTGGACACGGACATTCTAGCTTGGTTAGGTTGCATCTAGCGTGGGCATATGCATGGCGTGTGGTTTACTATGTGGGCGGGTCATGGCCTGATGCTTGGATGTATGGGCGCCAGTGTATCATGTTGATGCTCATGACTACACCAGTGTATCATGGGTATGAGAGTACCGTTCCGAGGGAGCCTATGGCTCGGTTGTTGGGGGTACCGACATGGACGGGTGATAGGAGTACCGACCCGGGATCGCGTGCGCATGTTTGTGAAGATTTATGTTGCTTTTCAGGGCAGCTGCAGGTTGATATGGGACTTGGGTGCCGTGTGTCTTGTGTGGGCCCCAAGGACCGGTATGTGCTTTTATTATACTCTAATATTGTGTTGTAGCGTCTCATGGCTTGTGTGTATCTAGGGATTTATTTTGGTGAGAGTTTTCTGGTTATGTTTAGCCTTCAACCTTTCTTTTCTTTATGCTTGCTGAGTCTCTCGACTCATTTTGCTTTCCATCATTCTAGGTAGTGCCAGCGTGGGTCCGAGCAAGGGAGTCAGCGTCTAGCGGCCGAGTCGGTATGGTGTATAGGCAGTCCCGTTAGTCCCTGTCAACTCTGATGTCTGAGTAGGATTTACTCTGTTATTTTTATTGTGCTAAGTCTTTCCTCGAGTCTCGTATATGTCGGTACAGGAGTTTGTGTTTATTTATTTATCACGTGACCGCTGTGCTAGCAGGGTACCAGTAGTGCATGCATGTGTTTAGTTTCGCTTCCGTTGTTCTTACTTTTGTGTATGTATGCCAGGGTGGTTTTCGTCTCGTGTTTGATTCTTTCTCCTTTCGTAAGTGCTCCCGTTCGGATAAATCGGGTGGTTGGAATATCCGAGCGAGGGTGCTTACAGCAGTTGTCTAGAGCCATATGCAATCACCTTACCATGCTATATCAACACGCACCCCAGCCCTTCATCGGACGAGTACACTAGTATATCGTCAATAAATATAATGATAAATTTATCCAAATAAGGTTGAAACGTCCGATTCATAAGATCCATAAAAGTTGCTGGTGCATTGGTTAAACCAAATAGCATTACCAAATATTCATAATGGACATACCGTGACCGAATGCTGTTTTGAAAATATCATCCTCTTTTATCCTCAATTGATAATACCCTAATCGTAAGTCAATTTTAGAGAAAATCTGAGCTCCTTGTAACTGATCAAATAGATCATCAATCCGGGGCAAAGCGTACTTATTCTTTATTGTAACCTTGTTTAGAGCACGATATTCAATGCATATTCTCAGACTACCGTCTTCTTTCGTACAAACAACATAGGTGCACCTCAGGGCGATATACTGGGGCGAATAAAACCCTTGTCCAACAAATCTTGCTATTGAACCTTAAGCTCACGCAACTCTACTGGGGCCAATTTATATGGAGGGATAGATATTGGTCGAAACTGAGCTTCGGCAGGTAAATCAATGGCAAACTCAATTTCTCTATTAAGTGGTAAACTTGGTAAATCTTCTGGGAATACATCCGGGTACTCCCTTACAATTTCAACATCCTCACATTTTCTCTGTACCTTTTCATTAGTGACCACCTGCACCGCGTACCCCAAAGCCCCTTTTTCTAGACATTTTTGAACTTTTAATGTAGATACAATTTTCAAAGGTTTCCCTATTTGGGTATCGACAAATCTTACAGTCTGTTTATCAGGTCCAATTAGTCTAACTTCTCGTTTCCCACAGTCCAGTTAGGGTTGGTTTTGGGACAGAAAATCCATCCCAAGTATAATATCAAAATCTTGGATCTTTAACAAGTTCAAGTCCACTAGAAACACGATTTCTCCTATCGTAATTGGACACTCTGGCACCATCCATTGTGAACAAAACCAAGTTCCTATTGGGGTTTCCATACTCATAGGTACAGTGGACTCTTTAGTGCTTAGTTCCGCACATTCTACAGCGGTATATGATATGAATGAGTGGGTGGCTTCTGAGTCTATCAATGCATGCATGCATATATCTTGAACAAAGAGCGTACCTTCAATCACTTGTGGGTTTGCTGCCGCATCCACTTTGGTCAGATTGAATACTCTCCCAGTTGCCGCTCGTGTTCCTTTCCTGGTTGATCTCGGCAGTCCAATCTTTTCACGTTGGGGACACCAAGAAGCTATGTGTCCTGGTGTATTGCAATTAAAGCATACTATCGGTTTCTTTTGGACTCCTGCAGCCGGTGGGCCTGCTTTAACAGTGTTCATCTCTAACAATTTCAAACAATTTCTGACTATATGTCCCATCTCTCCATAGTTATAGCACTCCTTGGCGGGTTTGGGGATTCCACAGGGAAGACTCCATCGATGAGGTTTATGACATTTGGGGCATGCTTTTAATTCTTTCTTAAATTTACTTGCCTCCGAGTGAGTAAACTGATGTCCCTGCTTTGGTACAACTTGCTTTAGCCCTTTACTAGACGATTCCTTTACTCGAGTGATTTCCCCATAATTCATTAGTCTCTTTTCAATATTCACGGCCTTAGCCATAGCTTCACAAAAAGTATGAGTCTCAACATAGCTCTTCCCTCGACGTACCTCCGGACGTAACCCTTGGATAAACCGCTCCATCTTATCAACCTCTGACAACATATAAGTTGGGATATATTTCAACAACTTCACAAATTCGTCTTCATACTGTGATACTGTTAGGTGAGACTGTTGTTTGAGTTCCATGAAATTTTGCTTTTTATGAATTTGTCAGTCGTGTGGGTAATACTTCTCATTAAATGCTTCCCTAAACTGTTCCCAGCTTATCAGTTGTACTTGCTCCCACATTAAATCTTCGGTATAGTATTTCGAAGCATTTGGATAAATTTAATGTGGGACGTGACGTTGCCAACTAAGCATTCTGCTCTCTTAGCATCTCAATTGTCGATCGCCACCACACCCTTGCCTGTTCGGTGAGTACAAAAATGGCGCATCTCACCCATTAGTCCTTAGGACAATCCATGTATTCTTACAACTGATAAATATCTTCCACCCAATACTCCGCTATGCCCGGATCAGCCTCCAACTATCCCTTGAATGTTGGAGGGTGCAAATCCACAAATGCTTTTAGCCAATTGGCTGCTTTGATGTCCACTTGGCGATCACCAACTGGCCCTCGCCCCATAAAATAACTTTGGACCTCTTTTGAACTCTCAGGTCCCCTTCCTACGGACTCTTGGCCAGCATTTCCTGACCGGGAATTACGAACGATTGCTCGTGTCACTAGTGCCATCTGCACACCACAACCATTTCCCATTAAACATATGTCATCAAAACATAACGGCGAAGGTTTATTAACCGCAAAAGAAATTACGTTCTATTTCTTACAGGCACATAAATGTACAATCTATTAACACGCCCCTAACTAAACTAATACATCGCTAACCAAGCCAATTGCCCATGTTTTACATTAGCACCCCTATCCGCATTTTTAGTATCATACACAAAATTGATGGTATCCCAATCATCTATTCCCCAAACTAGATTGGTACAACTCAAATAAAAACACTTTCTTCATCACCCACGACTTGGAAGGTAGCTTCGTCAGCTAAGTACAAGAGATTATCATTATCTCCCATACTTGAGCGAGACCTAACTGACTCTTCTTCCTGTTTCACTGGTCCCCACACCCTAGCCTCAGACGGAAGTGCCGTAGGGAACACGTCAATGCCTGTTAGATCAATAGGTGGCACACATGGATCCTATTCCTTTGCCTGTCGCTCAATTGCGCGAATGAAATTACCGTAGTTGAATGTAAGGGTCATGTCCCACATTAAATCTTCGGTAAGCTATTTTCACGCGTCATTCATGTACTTTTTGGCAAATAAGACTTGCTTTTCTAGCAATCCCCATAGGTCCGCTCGTATAGTATTTCGAAATACCTGGTTGACTCGACATAGGAAACTGATAATTCCTTCATCCTTATGCTGACCACCCCCCATCAAGGTAAGTAACTCCTGCTTCCACTGCAGCAAAAGAAGGTCCACAAGTGGGGTAAAAGGTTCTGAGTTCGGCATTCCGATATCTGATCCTTCCGGTTCCATAAGGGTGTTTTATTCCCTGCGCGCAAATTAAGGGTCAAATCAATAATCAATATAAATCACTTTCCCCCACAAGGCCCAAATTTAGGGATCCATACATCCCTCTGCTCGCTATTCTAGGAAAATACATTTCCTAAGCAAGCCCGCATCACGCCCTACTGGAAAAGCATTTTAATCTTGGTTATGACCTACCCCGCATGCATAATTTCATCACCCTCATCTCAAAACCCCTAAACCTCCTCATCCTAAAGGCACATTCAATTGATTGAAATTTCTACTCTAATACCATCTTGTAACGCCTCGGCCCTACTAACGGGTGCCACCATAACCTACATTACAACCTCGGCCTGCTCGAATGACGGTTATGCCCCTGCCAATATAAATTTTTAAAATAATATGGGCATCCTGGGTAGGGTCTAGGCTTCGCCGTCTTCGATCAGGCGAGAGCTCGGGAGTTAATTGCGAGGACAGCGAAAACTCACCCGAGCCTCATACCTGATTAGGCCCTTGGAGTATAAATGTAACGCCCCGCTCCCACTTACAGGTGTTACTCATGCACAATTACCCAAATTGTCCACCTGCCCGGTCTTTGGTGAAGGACAGACTATGTTTCAAGAAGAAACGCCCTAGGTGGGAACTAGGCTCATCCTTCCCTTCCCTTAACCCCAAGATTCACTAGTAAAATTGGGGTTCAACCACACCGGATTAAATTAAAGAAAACTCATGAAAATGCTCAACCGCCATTTTCTTATTTATTTCCATTCTTTCTCCATCACAGAATTTTTACCGGGCTCCATGAAAATCATCATTTAAATCAATCCATTGATTGATTACCAATTTAGGAGGAAAAACTCTTAATTTTCAATTTTCTAAAATTTCGACATTATTCTCCAAAATGCTCGAAAAATCCTTTCATTTTGTTGTTTCCTCCGAGACCCAAAAATCCATTTAAAAATGCCCCAATTTCCTCAATTTTCAGAATTTAAAAAAAAAATCGACTGGTGGGGCCCACGGCGCACCTCGGGGCCCACGCGGGGCCCCGTTGGGTGCTGGCTACACGGGCCCTTCACCAAAGATCGGATAGGTGGACAATTCGGGTAATTGTTCACGAGTAACACTCGTAAGTGGGAGCGGGGCGTTACAATAAATCCAATTTCAAACAAATTATATCAACAAGCCCAATAAATTACTTTAACCACCAAACATAATTAAACATATCTCAGTTTTCGGCCGTAGCTAACAGGTACAAGTTCCCTACCCTACTGGGTTTACTCATAGTGGGAACCTTAACTTGGTTCCGGTTTACTTCAGGTTAAGTCATATCCGACACTCATAGTTATCACACAGTAGTTATATTACATTATTAACATTTGGGGTTAACCCACACCCCATGGTTAATGGTCGCTGCCAACTAGGTGCTCATCTATCAACATCGCGTTTCCTTTCTCGGATCCCGAGCCACCTATTAGTCTAGTGGGAAAATACAGGGGTGAGTCTCGGGGACGCAATAAGGATAATATGAGTTGCAGTAAATTAAAATGCATGACAATTATAAAATAATGTGAAGTACATCATGCATACAAGCCTGTCCACCTCACCCTATTCCAGATTTTGGTGGCCCTACTGATTTCATTTAGGACCCATCTCGAGACTCACACGGCTCAAATTTATAGCCCCATGCTTAGTCACTTCTCTCATAATCTAATGCAAGCCATGCTATAATAAATTTACACGCAAATCATATTAAACCTTACCACGCGTTAACCACTTGCTTTGCGTCGGTTTCACGTTCCAATTTCCTATACAATTATAAAATAAAATAATTCAATTAAATATATAATTAATTTTAATTATCGTCGTTATATCGCTAATTAATTTAGCTAAACATGTGACTAATTTATAAATAATATTATTAAATAAATTTAAAATATTTTTATACCACATGTATACACACGGACAGAGTTTTTGCGCGTTAAAATTTTTAGCGTTTAGCAGTAGTGAGGACGCTGCTATTTATAAGCAAAGGGATAGAAAATTTCGGCCAAAAGGGGAAAGGAATTGACTACCAGACCCTCCCACATGTTGTCACGTGGCAGTAAGGGAGAGGGGGTGAGTGGCGCATGGTCACCCACGCGGCACAGCCAAAACCGCGCAGCTAGCCCCCTGGCTGCGCCCAGTTGGAGTGTCACATTAAGTTACCTGTCAATATCTCAATAGTCAATGAAGAATGGTGAGCAACCTGCATTCCAGGTTCAAATCTATTTCTCATACAACTACTGTTGATCAGAGTCTAATTTATTGGAAAATTCTATTCACAACGAAGTTTTTACTCTTCGCAGCCATTACTCGCCAAAATTTTTCATCATTTTTTAAAAATCCCATTTTACCCTTCTATCACCCCACCATATCATCTTTCTTCCCTTTTTACTCTGCATAGTCACACAAATATGTATATATATATACAAACACACACAGAAATAATTTAATATAATAAAATAAAATTAAAAAATATAAATAAATAAATTATTTTTAAATATCTGTATTTTAAATAATTATAAATTAACTAATCATAAATATTTTAACTAATTTTAAATTTTAAATCATCGTGAGTTAAATTTTTGATACTCAAAAAAATTTAAAATTAGTTAATTTATCTTATTAAATTACTTAAAGATACATATACTTAAAATTAGTTATTCAATCAACTAATTTAATAAGATATATATTTTTAAAAATAATTTATTTAGTTATATTTTTTAATTTTATTTTATTATAATAAAAAATTAATGAAAATAAAAAAAAATTCAGATCCCCGATGGCTGGCTTTCGGGGATCACTGGATTCCCCAAAAGCCAGATTTCGGGGAAGATTCCAAATTTTTTTTTATTTTCATTAATTTTTTATTATAATAAAATAAAATTAAAAATATTTATATATAAATAAATAAATTCTTTTTAAAAAGATACATATTTCTTATTTGTTAAATTTATTTAATAAATAAATTAGTTAATTCTTTTAAAAAGATACATTCATCTTTAAATAAATTAAATTATTTATTTTTTTAAAAAAATAAATTATTTGAATTTATTTAATAAATTATTTTTAAAAAGATACATATAATAAAAAAACTTATTATAATAAAAAATTAATTATTTTTTTTAAAAAAAAAATTATTTTATTTTATAAATTAATAAACTTATTTTATAATAAAAACTTATTTTATTTTATTAAAAAAAACAAAAAAAAACAAAAACAAAATCCCCCCTAAAGCCAACTTTCGGGAAACAGGGGGTTCCCCGAAAGCCTAAGCCAACTTTCGGGAAACAGGGGGTTCCCCGAAAGCCTGCCGGGGAAGCTAGGTAGCTGTCGGGGCTTAGGCTTTACTACCAAGGTGTGAAGGCTAGTAAAGAGTTTATGATCAGCGTACCGGGGAAGCTAGGTAGCTGTCTCGCGGTATGAGTCAGGGACTCAGGGTCTAAGTTGCTTAGCGTACTGCCAAGGAGACGGTCAGATTCCAAAGTTTAGGTACCACCGTGACTGTTATGGTTTGACTAGGATCCAAGTTCCAATGGACCGGAGCGCTGTGATAAGATCTCTACCTGTCTGTGAAATGATTGGAAGTTTTTGAGGTTGACAAGCTGTTGTCAGGGGTTCGAGAGGGAACTCTCTAAAATAGTTATGTTTATGCAAGGACTCGAGAAGAGAGTCAAATGAGAATGAACTGCCGGGTGCAGTAAGAGCTTGTGATAGCTCAGAGGATCGGGTTGCGTGATAATGCAACATGACTGAATGATGGCGTGTGGATCATGCCAAGGCACAGAAAGGACTACCCAATGTATGACTTGGAACTGGCAAAGGTGGTATGTGCTCTCGAGATTATGAGACACTACCAGAATGATGGGGCATTGATATGCTCAAGAACCACGAGGAGCCTGAAGTATGAGTTCTCGCAGAAGGAGCTAAATGAGAGGTAGCAAAGGTGATGGAGTTCCTTAAGGACTACGACTGCACTACTTCGTATCACCAGACGCGTGGCAGAGAGGTGCCCAACGCATGACCTGGTGGATAGTTGTGAGTGTCAGATGAAGTTAGAGGCTAGTTAGCCTATTGACTATGATGGTAGTGCCGAATGGATCATCTATTTTTATGGATAGCCTGGTTGTTTAGCTGAATCTGGTGAACGAGATACGAAGGCAAGGGTGGTTGACAAGTGTACTTGTCTATGATGATTATACTGGCCAGCCCAAGAGTTATGATTTTGAAATGCGAGAGGGCATTCTCAAAGTTTTAGGGTAGAATGTGCGTGCCTAGAATGATGAAAGATATGTGGTTGTCTGAAAAGAGCCACAAGAGGAAATGATATGAATGAACACGATATGCTTGTAAGCATTGCTTGTGTAAGGAATGCAAACCGAGAGGTGTTTGCCAAATGATCAAATAGATATTTGATTTGAGGTCTTCAAGTAATGAGCTATGTTATGTCTTAGTTACCTGACTGTCAGATGAAAATTTCGAGGACGAAATTTCTTTAAGGAGGGGTGAATGTAATACCCGAGAAATTCTAAAGGACTCAAGGGTAATTTATCTTGGGGCAAAATTAGAATTTAATGATAAATTGAGGGTATAACGGTAATTTATTACCATATGGAATACTGAATAGACTGCCGGGAGTACCCTGGAGCCGAGATGCCAAAGGAAAATTATATGGCATTAATGAGTACCCCGAGATAGGATTTATGGTGCCGAAAGAAATCGGATCGGGAACGGTTTTCGGTACAGCTAAAAAGGCAGCTGCCAATTAGGCTGCAATACCGAATTGTCATAGACGACTTTTCAGAAGTCAACGGAAGCTTGGGAGAGCTTCGGTTTTTCATAAGGAACAACCCTTCAGAGGTTTCAGGAAGAAACGAATGGGTTTAAGGCCAAAACGAAGATTCGGGCCTAAGTGCAATTTTTGGAAATTGCTAGTGGGAGGCCGAAACAAGGTTGTTTTGGAATCCTCAAGGGTCAAAGTGATGTTTTAGGGATTTTTGGGCCTAAATGCAATAATAGAAAGTTGAGGGGTTTAGTGAAATGGGCTAAAATGAGATAGCCAAAAGTCAAGGGGCCAAAGTGCAATTAAGCAAAAGTTTGGCCAATGACCATCAAGTCTCCGGTCGTCGATTTCGGCTGATCCAACTGTAGGGATGGCACGAGGCTTGGTCGGGGATGATTTTTTGTAAAGGCTTGGGGGGACAATGACCACTCGAGTGGTCGGATTTTGAAGAAAACCGATCGAACTTTCGGTCGTTCTTGGTCGCCACCTACAAGTGGCTTTCGTGGTCGGCAAGGGTCGATTTTGGGTCGATCCAGGGGCGGTTTATGCTCTAAGGCAAGTGGGTTGCTCGGCCAAGGGAGTTTGAAGGTTCGAAAATGCCTATAAATAGGCGTTTAATGGTGGCCGAAACCTAGGGCTATTTGAGCTTCAAATCGAGGGGGCAAACGAACAAATTGGAGGCTCAAAGCATAGGGCTTTTAAAGCCCATGAATAGTAGAAGTGATCTGGAGAATATGAAGCATTTTGGTCGACGTTTGGTGGTGTTTCGAAGCTCGCCGGAAAGCGGTGGCGAACGCCCTGGCCGAGCCTTTGGCCGGCAAATCGGAGGCCTTCCCGGCCTCCTTTCGAGCTCCAAGGTATGCCATCTGGATCGATTAAGAAAGAGCTTCAACAAGGTGGAGGCCTCTCAAATTGCCGGCGACCGGAGCGCCGGAGAAGACGACCGGCGCGTGCCGGTCACGCGCTGGTCCTCCACGCGCCCCAGTCGCCCTAATCGTGTGGGGGTGCGTGCAGGCGCGTGTGTGCTCCGAAAAATGTGCAAAAATTCTTGAAAAATCAAGAAAATTATTTTATGGAGGTTTGTGCAAAAATATTGGGATTTGGGATTCCCGATGCCTCAGTTTCTGCACCAAAGTGCCTCATTTTGCGTGAAAACGCAATATCCGGGTAAGTTCAGTATTTTTCCTTGAAATTTCATAGTATATGATGAATTATTGTGAAGTTGGATTTGAGGAAATAGTCTCGGTATATTTATTGGAATTTTTAAAAGGAAAAATGATGGAAAATGAAAGGAAATAGGAAATAAATGGAATTTTGAGGATATTTAATAATTAAATATTATTTTATGATTGAGGATATCGAGATGGTGAGATTGGTGCAACTTTTGGGAGTTGGCACGAGAATCGAGGCGAGGCACGCATATCGAGGTGATGCACGCTTTTCGAGATGTCTTTGTCTTTGGGCAAAGGTGAGTTGTCCTATCCTATTTATGATATGATTGTTATATGTGCATGTTATTATGAAATGCAATATTCATTTGTCATATTGCATTGAAAGTCGTGATATTTATATTGCACGATATTATTGTCATATTGAAACTTGTGCATGGGGATGGGATGATACCCTCAGAGTGTAGCCGTAATTCTCCTAGGGCGTTGAGGGAATAACGTTAGGCCTATCCCGCAGACGTTCGGGATTTGCCTAGGATTCCTAGCCGGGCTGGGGATGCCTGGGAAGTTACATTATGGGTATATGTTTATTCATGTCATTGCATCATGCATCATATATATGTTTTTGGACCCTCACTAGAAGTTTCATCTTTTAATGGGTTATGCCCCTGGAACATTCAACGTTCCAGTTAAGACTTGCAGTTAGGGCAAGGAGCAGGTTGAGATATGACGGCACGTGATGGCGTGGCCGATGGATTCAGCAGGAGATTCCAGTATTTTATTTGATGAGAAATGTATTTACGTTTGAGGATATGATGGTAATATATGGTACGAATTCTTATATTGTTTTAAATATAGTGAATTCAATTATGTACCGTATCAGGTTTCGATTAACGCTTCCGCATATGTAATTATTTGCTGGGGGGTTTCCCTTTGAAATACGGTATTATTGATTTGAGGAACGTATTTGGTAAAGGGATTATGTATGTATAATAGAGATTATATTTGTATACGATGGACCCCAGCATAGTGACACGCCCCTCGATAGGGACGGGGTGTTACACCAGTGATCCCCGAAAGCCAGCTTTCGGGGAATTCTGGGTTCCCCGAAAGCTAGATTTCGGGGAACGCAGCGTTTCCCGAACGCTAGATTTCAGGGAACGCAGCGTTTCCCGAAAGCTAGATTTCGGGGAACACAGCGTTCCCCAAAATCCAGCGTTCGGGGAACGCTAGGTTCCCCGAAAGCTAGCTTTCGGGGATCGCTGGGTTCCCCGAAAGCCGCTTTCGGGGATCTCAATTTTTTTTAATTAATTTTTTATTATAATAAAATAAAATTAAAAAATATAAATAAATAAATTCTTTTTAAATATATATATCTTATTAAATTAGTTGATTGAATAACTAATTTTAAGTATATGTATCTTTAAGTAATTTAATAAGATAAATTAACTAATTTTAAATTTTTTTGAGTATCAAAAATTTAACTCACGATGATTTAAAATTTAAAATTAGTTAAAAAATTTATAATTAGTTAATTTATAATTATTTAAAATACAGATATTTAAAAATAATTTATTTATTTATATTTTTTTAATTTTATTTTATTATATTAAATTTTATTTTATTATATTAAATTATTTCTGTGTGTGTTTGTATATATATATACATATTTATGTGACTATGCAGAGTAAAAAGAGAAGAAAGATAATATGGTGGGGTGATAAAAAGGTAAAATAAAATTTTTAAAAAATAATAAAATATTTTAATAAATAATAACTGCGAAGAGTAAAAATTTTGCTGTGAATAAAATTTCCCTAATTTATGAGATCAACTGACAGAAACATCCCCCAACCACCCCCCCCCCCCCCGGACGGCATACCAGGCATTAATGGTTCGTGGAAGCCGCCCACAGGCCAGAGCTGCGTGCAGGACTTCCCTCTCTTACGTATGAAACCATGACCAGAAATTTTTCCCTTTAGTCAGTTCACTCAATTTTCATTTTAATTGACCAAAAATTTCTTCTCTTTGATCAGATAAAATATTGAAAAAGTATTACGAATCTTTCTATCCAATATTTGATTTTTGTGGCCACCCTAAAAATCAGAGTGTAACTGATTTTTGTTCCTTACATCTACTTAATTACATCATACATATCTAATTAAAAAGTATTTTCATCTCTCAAAAATATTAAAATTCTTAATAACTCGTAAACTTGGTATATGCAGTATGATTTGACCATTGAAAGGTGATTGTCTGATTTGACAACAAATTCTTCGACCTCTTCCAACCATAAATAATGACCGTTAAATAATTGCATTAGAAATAAGAAAGATAAATACATATTTTAATTTATGTACTTTATTTAGATATTCTATTTTTTAAAAAAAAAACACTTTTGAATTATATAATTTTAAGTTAATTATATTCATAAATTTTTTATTATTTTAATTATGATTTTAAATTATATAATTTCGAATTAATTGTATATCTTGATAAATTTATCCAAAATAATAAATTCATCAGTGTAATTAAAATAATAAAAAATTAAAAAATGTAATTAATTAGAAATTATAAGTTTAGGGGTATGTTTGAAAAAATTAAAAAAATTTAAATATTAATTAAATGGAAAAAACGTGAGATCAATATATATATTTTGGCGATGGGAGATATGGAAAAGCATAAGCACGTACCGTGAAGATGAAGTTGTAGCCACGCCTGAGAACGTCGCCGAGAAACAGCGTTATCCTCCACATCATGTCGATGAAGCCCGCCGACATGTACAGCTACTCCCCGGCGAGATCCTCGCCGGCGCCGTTCTCCAGTCTGTAGCAGTGCAGCCGGAGGAACTTGCAGCGGTCGTACGACGTCTGATCGGCGGCCACCACAAGAAGATGATCTCTCAAGCCCTGCGTCCCTTCTCCCAGCCAGAAGGCGTCCAGGAACAGGTCGAGCATCGCCTTGTCGCCTTCCACGTACGCTTCGTTCACGACGGCGATGATCACCGTCCTGTTCTCCGTGGCCGTCTCCGCCAACGCTCTCTCGAGTTCGTCCTCCTCGTGTACCTCCATGCTGATAAAGTTAGAGAGGCATTGGGATTTGGGAGAGAAGAAGCAGAGCTTGTTGGAGACGAAGACGTAAAACAAGGCGACCAGAAGAAGAGCCCCGTAAAGAGCAAAATCAAGAAGATGGTTCCTGAATAAATGGGAGCTCCCCATCATCTGTATCGTATTCTCTCTCATTAATAGGGCTTTGAGTTTGAGGGCAGATCCGTGGTACATATATGCTTCAATATTTCTTCTTCTTTCTTCTTCCACTCAAACTACAATACAATTGGCTCATTAAATAGATAAGGTTTATTGGATAAGGTTTTATGATAAATTTAGCTCATATAAATTCATAATAATTTTAGACAAATTTGAATCCCAAAATTATCTCTAAATACTGTTGTTAATTTTGTATTTTATAAAATACAAAATTAACAACCATATTTAGAATTGATGATGATTATTGAGAGTTTGGGTGATTGAAAGTATGTTGGAATTTTGAATGAGTTGACAGTTTTATGATGATGGTATATATGTGTTGATATATGCTGAAATTTTGTGTGTTGCAATGGTGGTTCATTGTGAACAAAATTGTTTGAAAAATGAATTGATGATGTAGACTTTGTTAAGAAGTTGAAAAATGAATTGATGATGTAGACTGTTAGAAATGAATTGGGCAAAAAAAAATCTTCAATATATACTCTGCTTTATTTATTGGATACAAATAAACAAGCCTTAGGTGACTCCTAGCCCCACATGTTTCCAATTTCACATTCTCAATCTAAAAGTTTTTTTTTTTTCAATCTTAGTAGAATTAAGACTTTAAAATACTATTATATTCAAATAATAATAACAATAATAATATGTGGTAGTCTATTACATTCAAAACACTTTATTAACAGAATTTAAGATACTAAAATGAGGTAGTTTGGTGTAAATACTAAAAAGGTTGAAATCTAGTTGAATATGGTAACATTTTTATCTGCTAGTTAATTTTGATTATCTGGAAATGAAAGTTTATAACTTGTTGAATACTCCATGTCTTCTTTTAGCCCTTTGCTAATTGGAGGTGCATATTTATCTATTTTTAGCATTTCAACAGACCTGTGCGCCTCTACACCATCTTCTGTACTTATGTAAGTATGACAACATATTCATATTCATGAGAATCAAATACAAGAAGAAAGAAAGGAAAAAAAAAAAAAAAGAAGAGAGAAAGTTCAAGGAAGATGCAAGATGGGAAATTAAGGAAACATAATGCAAAAGGACAAATATATAATTAAGTTCAATTCAGTTAATACTTAAATGGTGGAGCTTAATTAAGGTATTTATAGATTTGATTTCAATTTTTTTTAAAAATGATTTAGATCTTAGTCTTCACTTGGGCCCTCTCTGTTGAATGAATGGCATTAAATTGTATCATATATATATATTGAGCATAGCCATTAGCTATAGCCCTTTCGATTGGAGTATAATTAATTAATCTTTATAATCATAGAGTCAAACAAAGTCATTAGATAATATGTGAGTGAATGAGTTCCCCAGATGAGATGTCATTCATTTGTTGGATTCAATTCAACAAATTCTCTGTCAATCTATCTGTTTGCTTTTGATTATTATTATTATTATTATTATTATTATTATTATTATTATTATTATTGATGGATGGTAATGGCATATCTCATTCATGCCCTGAAACTGAAAAATCATCTCAACTTCTGTAAGTATTATTGTTTTGGTTGTGAACAAAATTGTTTAAAAATTAAATCGATGATGTAATCAAATACATATATATGAAGTTGATCATAGGGGCACTAGGCATGATCCACATGTTTACTGAAATCATAGACCAACGAACACGCATATCTATTCTTAGAATTGGTGCAATATAAGTTTGATGTTGGTTTTTGGACCGATCATCACATGTCATTTCTGTGATTGGACTTCAGGAATGGTACCTCGGATTTGGCAATGTCAGATCTCGGGTATAGAACCTGTAAGACAATGGAGGGACGGGGCTAGGATCCCTCGGGATAGACTTCGACGCTCAAATTAGTAGAGTAAATGCAAGTAGAAATAAATATGAGAGCTGTAGAGCTTGGTGATACCTGGTGAGAATCTTTGTCTTTTATAGGCGGACCCATTTTAGGGTACCCCAGATGAGCGGACATGACTCCCGAGGATCCCAGTCAAGTTGGAACGAGTCTTGTGGTCTGACTCGGATTTTTTGGCCTCCACTCCGGATTGTTGACTTGCCATGTGTCAGTCTCTTAGGCAATCATATGGCGAGTGAGCCTATTAGCGCGTAGGGGTATTCTCATAATTTTAGGCAATGCCACATCACTTGCCCCCCACTCCTTGAGTTGAGCAAAGAATCACACTAGGTCGAGGAGTAGCTTAATTTCTGAGGCTATTCGACTGTAGATTTTCCCGGGATGCATAGAAGTATTTTTAAGTATGAGACCGCCAAGCTCTCAATTTTTTTAGATTAGTTTTTGTTGAGTCAAATTGCTCCAATGAACCTATTATGTGTTTTGATGATTAACAAAATATAATTTTAGTAAAACCATTTTTGGTATACTTAAAACCTCTAATGTATTTTTTTATGTTTTAAGTATTATATTATTTTGTGTATCAAAATGAACCAAGTAATGATATTTTTCTAAATCTGGAATATTAACAAGCTATAAGAGAACATATTAGAAAATGTTTTCATTTTGAAAAACTAACTCCCGGTATTTTCATATCTAATATTCAATAGTGTTAAAATGATTTTTAGCGAACTTTTTAAGAAATAGAAGGTATTTGTTTTGGGGGTGGTAAAATCGCTAAATTCTGATTTTATACTAAAATCCAAAATCTACTTTCTTATCTATTTGAATTTTAATTTTTTAGATATTTTTATTGAATCCAAATGAGGGGTACTTTGTTATTTATATTTATGGATTAAAGTAAATAGAAGGTAAAATATAAATAAAATAAAATGAGGACATTTACTTAAACTAGAGAAATGGAAATAACTTGTAGTGTATTCATGCTATATAGATTATGCCTTCAAATATTTGCTATATGTTTAAAATTTATTTTCTATAAAATCTGGTCCAAAAGTCGACTCTTACAAAGTGAGAGGCGACCTAGTTGAGAGCAGTTGATGCAGAGTCGACCTAGCAGCATTGATGTTTTTCGAAGAGTCGACTCTAGCATTAGAGAAGTCGACTCTTGTATAACTAGAGTCGAATCCTACTTCAAATAGGAGTCAACTCCTGTTTTAGAGAAGTCGACTCTCGGCTCCAACGGTCGAATTTTTCCTAACTGTTACAGATCCGTTGGAAGCTCTAGTATAAACATCAAGATGAGATTTTTGGAGAAGGCTAATGCACAATCAAGATCTATCATCCTAAAGCACTTCCAAGCTCTCAAGCATTCATTTCAAAGCAATCCAAGACTCAAGCTCAAAGATACATCCATTGGAGCCCAAGGTAAAGGAGAAAAAGATATTCTTTCCAAGTTGGTAAAAATTGTATCATTGTATTTGCATATTTGCCTTATATATTGTTCTTATATTGGTATTTATTTTAGTCCAAGTGTGTTGAACATATGATTGATTATTTATATTTATTGTGGATTGTGGGTGGCCTCCTAGAGCCCAAGTAATCTAGATGTATTTTGTTGTATTAGTTTCCGGGGTGAGTTAAGGGGAAAACCTTGGTGTTGTGTAAAAGTTCCCTAGGTGAGCTTGTTGAAAACCTATGTGTGGTTTTAATAGAACCTCAAGTGTCGGGTTGACCTTGAGAGAGTGGAATAGGTGTTAGAGACACCGAACCACTATATTACTTGTGTCGATTATTGTGGTTGCTTATGTATTTATATTCCTATCATTTTCAAACAACATATATATTTATAACAAGGGTATTTTGTTTATAAAAAAATCTCAAGAGTTTTAAAAGGGAATAATTTGATTCAATTAATTTTAATCACTCAATTCACCCACCTCTTGAGTGGCCATTGTGTGTGTCAAGGGACCAATAGTTTTTCCCTCCCTTCCTTTCTTTTTTTTTATTTATTCCTTTTCTTTTCTTTTTATTTATATTATTTTGCTCCTTATTTGATGCTTGTTTTTTGTCTTTTTTTTTAAAAAAAATTCGTGAATCTTCTTCCTCAGCTAGGCATACCTCTGCCTGGCCGAGGCTCGGCCTTGCCAGATCTGGCGAGGCTGAGAAGATCTCGGCCATGGCCGAGGTCGACCGAGGAGACCTCGGCCACGATTGAGGCTCCTGGCCAAGCTCAACCTCAGCCATGGCCGAGCGCTTGGCTCGGCTTGGTCGAGGTCAACCAAGGCTAACAACCTTTAGGGCGCTTGCCCCCATTTCTTCATCTTCTATTTTTTTTAATAAAAATGTATATATATATATGTACTTTAATGTAAATGCATATACATATGTATGTTGAGGTCGACCATGGCCGACCTTGGGGCACCTGTCTCTTTTTTTTATTTATTCATTTAATATATATATGTATATATAAATTTGTTAATAACAACAAAATAAGTTGACTAACCAATTTCTTTGGATTTTCTTTGTCGCAGGCGTGTGGTGCAAGTTTTCTCAAGTTAAGCCGTGTCTGTTGAGCTCCCTTTGGCTCGTGTCTAGCTGGGATTTTTCTTCCTTGATCTCTGTCTTTCCTCTCTTAGTCAGGTTGGGATATCCTCTAGTAAAACTGGGATTCCTTGGTCTAGCTGATCAGGCTGGAATATCCTCTGGTTAAGCTGGGATCCCTTTGTAACGCTCCACTTTTTTTTGAGTGTTAAATAACTTCAAAATTTTGAGAATATATATATTTTTTTATAAACCATCTCCCGACAATCTCGTTTTACCTTCTCAACTCACTAAATAAGAATCAATAAGTTAAGACAGGTAATCATCATAAATGCGGAAGATTAAAATCAAAACCTGATATGGTATATAATCAATTTTACTTTATAACTGTATAAGAATCTGTACCATGCATTAACATCATATCCGTAATATTGAAATACATAAATACATGGAGATTCCATAATGTTCTAACAAGACTAATCATCAATAAAGCATCAGCTAAAATATATCCAAGTCAGCTTGTTGAATCCATCGACCACGCCATCACGTGCCGTCTTATCTCAACCTGTTCCTTGCCTAAGCTGCAAGTCTAAATTGAAACGTTGAATTTTCCACCAGCTTGACACGGAATCCTAGGCAAATCCTGAACCTCTGCAGGACAAGTCTAACGTTATTCCATCATTGTCTTAGGGGAATTATGGCTACATTTTGGGGGCGACATCCCATTCCTATGCACAAATATCAACGTGATAATAATATCGTGACATGCAATTATCACGACTTTCCATGCAATATGATAAAATGAATCATAGATTTTGTAAATATTATACATATATAAGCAATCATATCTTCATAAATATCATGTAGGATAGGAAAACTCACATTTTTGAGATAAACTTGCATTTCCTCAAAAATCGTGCATTTCCTCAATATGCGTGTCTGACCTCGATTCTCGTGCCCACTCTCAAAAGTTGGACCAATCATATCATCTCAATCATCTCAATAATAAAAATGATATTTTATCACTAAATATCTCAAAACTCCATTTATTTTATTTTTCCTTCATTTTCTTCCATTTTTCCTACTAAAAATCTCAATAAATACCATCGAGACTATTTTCTCAAATCCAACTCCACAACAATTCATAATATACTATGAATTTCAAAGAAAAAATACTGGACTTACCCGGATGGTACGTTTTCACGCAAAACGAGACTCTTTAGTGCTAGAATCAAGACATCGAGAACTCTAAATCCAAATCTTTTTTCACAGGACCTAGATCTCGATTTTAGAGGAATTTAGCAATTTTTTTTTTCAGAATTTTTGGAGTCCGGATGAACCCTCACTCGACCAAACAAGTTAGCTCACGCGCGCCTACTCGCGGGGCCCAGCTGGAGAGTGTGTTGCATACGCCGGTCGTCTTCAACCTCCAGATTCCAGCCAGTTCCGACGCATTCTGATTTAATGGCCATATCTCCTTCATCTGACCTCCGATTGACCCTCCGTTTGAACCTATGGCTTCGTCTTTTCGCCCTCTACAAGATGACACAAAAAAAAAAAATACAAATGGAGCCATTTTCAGACTGCTCAAGCACGTTTTTCGGTGAAGCTTATTTTTCCGGACGAGCCATCGAATCTCACTCATCTCTCGACCAAAATGGCTCAAATTGCACATAAATGAATCTTAGGATATGGGCAACAAAAGCCCCTTATCCGCTGCTCTCAATTTTTGCCTAAACTCTCGGATCTAAGAGTTTAAATTTTCACTTCATTCGGCCAATTCAAAAACCTCTATTTATAGGCAATCTCGAGCCTCCAAATGCCCATGGTTGGTCGATCCAACCTCCCTGAGGCTTCTACCTGCCTCAGATTAGTCCAAAAATACTACCAAACACGGATTCAACGTATTAGAATTTCAGCCACAAAATGGCCGAAAATCATGCAAATTTGGTCATCATCTTGGCCAATGTCGGACTAAGCTCGACCCAAGAGCATCCTAGGCCACTTTCCTTGAGTCTCTCACTCCTGAATTTCAGTGACAGGAGGTGGTGGAGGGAGCTTGGTAGGCCATGGCAGATTTGCTCAATCTTCAACTTTTGAAAATTGCACTTTGACCCATATTTTTTCTTATTTTAAACTTTTGGTCCTTTCCTTGAAGCCCCCGAGCTTCCCAATACTGCCATTGCGACCTATAAGTTCTAAAATTTTCATTTTATCCCCGAAGATTCCAAAAAAATATCATTTCGACCTCCCTTCGACAAAATTAAGAAATTACACTTAGGTCCGAATCTTCGTTTTGACCCTAAACTTCTTCGTTTTTTCCTGAAACCACTGAAGGGTTGTTCCTTATGAAAAATCAAAACCCGGTCAATCTTCTGTAGACTTCCCGAAAATTGTCTATAATAATTCGATATTGCAACCTTAATTGGTAGCTGCATTTTAGTTGTATCGAAAATTATTCCCAATCCGATTTCTTTTAAGGCTATAAATCCTATTTCGGGATGCTCGTTAATGCCACATAATTTTTCTTTGGCATCTTGGCTCCAGAGCACTCCCTACAGTCGATTCGGTCAATTTTTCGGGCTATTCAGATACCAATCTTCTCTGAAATCCCATTTTTCTAATAAATTGTTTATTCTTAATTAATCCAAATTTCTCAGGTATTACATTCACCCCTCCTTAAAGAAATTTCAGTCTCGAAATTTTCATCTGACCGTTAAGGTAACTAAGGCAATACATAACTCATTACTTGAACACTTCAGATCAAATATCCATTTTTGGTCCTTGACAAACACTTTAGTTTGCATTTCTTACACGTCCGATGCTTACAAGCATGCCTTGTCCTTTACGAAATTTCCTGTTGTGTCTCTTTACAGATGACCACATATCTTCCAACATCCTAGGCACATATCCTACCCCAAAACTTTTAAGAATGTCATATTGCATCTCAAAAATCATAACCCTTGGGCTAACCACAATTATTAATTATAGACAATAACACTTATTAATCACACATGTTTTCGTATCTCGTTCACCAGATCCAGTTAAACTGTTAGGCCAGCAATAAAGACAAACGATCCATTTGGTACTACGGTCATAGCCAGCAGGCCAACAAGCCTCTAACATCTGACACTCACAGCTATCCACCTAGATCATGCGTCAGCACCTCACGGCCACGCCCCGGGTGACACGAAGTAGTGCAGTCGTAGTCCTCAAGGAACTCTATCCACCATCGCTATCACTCGTTTAGCTACTTCTGTAAGAACCCGTGCCTTAGGTTCCTCATGGTTTGTGAGCACATCAACATGCCCCATCATTCAGTAGTGTCTCCATAACCTCGAGAGCACATACCATATCTACCAGCTCCAAGTCATACATCGGGTAGTTTTCTTTGTGCCTCGGTATAATCCACATGTAATCATTTAGTCATGTTGTACTAACACGCAATCCGATCTTTTGAGCTATCATAAACTCTCATTGCACTCGGAAAATTATTTTTGTTAGATCATTCTAATGAGTCCTATTGTAGACATAATTATTCCAGAGTGTTCCATCACTACCTTTTGACAACAGCTTGCCGAAATGTCTTATTTCAAAACATCTTAGCATTCTATTTCGAAATCTGATTTCCAAAAATTTCATTTTGAACCTTACGTTGTTCCATGATTCTAAACATAGGGTCGGGACTATAAATACCCAAAAAGTCCCAAATTCAACTTTCGCGTGTCTGGATAATTTTTTTCTTCTTGCAAAAATCTCCAGAATAATAAAACACGTTTTTCCCATAAAGAAAATTATTTTTCTTTCCTCATTTTTTTTCTTTTCTTTTCTTTTCTTTTTTTTTCCCTTATTTCTTCTTTCTTCCTCTTCTTTCTTCTCCTTCTTCTTCTTCCTTCCTTATTTCCTCTGCAACGCACCGATCCTGCGCACGAACCGCCGCCTCCGCCTTCTAGCGTCGCTACCACCCCATGGTCGTCGCTGCCCCCTCTGCAACCATAGTTGGCGCATGCTCCACCATTGGCCGCGAGCCACCGTGCGGCTTCCCTACGCCCCAGGAGCCGATGACAGCTCCTCCCCGCCATCATCGCTGACCCAATTGGCCCTCGCGTCAGCCAGATCCAATATGTCGTCGTTGCCGCTTACTCCACCACACAGCTGTCGGCCATCACCCAGCCTCCCTCAGACGCCACCGCGCCATCGCCATCCTCGCCGCTGTTGCCAGATCTGGGTCGATCCAACCCGACTCGGCCCAACCTAACTCGATCTGCTTCAGGTTTGACTCATCCTTGAATCGACCAATTAGATCTTACCCATATCTAATTTGACCCATCCAATTAGATCTGACCCATATCTGATTTGCTTAGATTTAGCAAGATCCAGATCTATCATGCCAAGGTTCGACCCGTTTCGATGCAGTGCCTGCAGAGTTTTGAGGAGATGGTGTACCCCACTGTGCATCTTTGCTCCTTATTTCTGTCATAAGGAAGGATCCACTAATTTTGCAACCATCCACCATATTTTTGGTGCTAGAAATGTCTTCAACCTCCTGGCCCAGCTTCTAGTAAGTGATCAACTTGGAGCTGTTATGACACTTTTATTTGAAGCTCAAGCCCAACTTCAGGACCCTGTCTATGGTTGTGTATCTCACATTCTTTCCCTTCAGCAGCAGGTTAGTGATCTGCAAGCTCATCAAACTTTATTGTAAAATTTACTATTTGCATACTATTCTTCACATCCCCAACCTGTTCCTAAACCTGACCAAGACCCAAGCTGGAATTTTGATCTTCCCATCATCCCAGAGGACGTTCCTCATCATAATTTTCCAGAGGCTACTCTTTCACCTTACCCTGGCAAAACCAGCAGTAACCAAATGCCACCCCCATATAACATCGATGAGTTGGGACCTGTCGTGTTTGGCAACCATCGTCGTCATTGAGCATCGACTACGTTATTAGTTTTATGGTTTGCCTTTTTTCCTTTGAATGATTGTATGACTTGATTTCTTGTAACTGCTTTGAACTTATGGAATGAATATTATGCTTTTAGATACTTTTAACGTTTCATTCCCTTGTCATACCCTCGATTGCATTTTGATCATAAAATATTTCAGCCTCTTCCAACTGTTTAATAATTCATCAAATCGAGGTAAAATATTGGTTCTTAATTATCACCTGATAATTCACGTCCTTAATCAAGTCACACATAATCAAGCATCCAATAACCTCAAACTATCATTGGCAATTTCATCATTAAGAAATAATCTCGTTAGATCTTCTGAGAATATATCATGGTATTTTCTATTTTTCTTACGACTTTTCACTGACTGCAAGTGTCTATACCTCATATCAATAGGCTCCTTATTTTCATAACTTGCTGACATCATTTTAATGATTGTCTAGCTATACATCTTTCAATTTGCCCACCAGGGCTACTTAGACTATCTGTCTAGCCAAATGAGAGTTTCAATAAAAATCCCAAATCTCTTAATCTGCAGCTTCCCCTACTGCGACCTGTCATCCTGACACATCTGCCATAACTTGATTCTCTCAATTACATCAAAGATTTACACAATCTTCAAGACGAGAATTCATAACCATACTGCCAACTAGAGCAGGTAGGTACTTACGTTACCTACGGTACTCCAATCCTAATTGGATTTCTTCCTAAAAACTCTAAAGTTCCATTACGAATCATTAGATCCTCAATCAGTTCTTTCAAGAAATTTCTCAAGAATCTCAAACCGATTTATCCTCGAATATCCATACAGTGAAGCGAAATAAGCGGTTGCCTAAGGCCTCCAAATTAGGAAGGCCCTACAATTTTAAAAATTTATAATTTATATGTTTTTATTTTTTTAATAATAAATATTTGATTAAAAATTAAATACAAAATACCAAATTTTTATCTTCCCCATCCTCTTCCCTATAATTTGACCGTTTTAGACCCACTTTTGCCTCCCACTAAACCCACTTTTTCCTTCCCAATTAAACCCATTTTTCCCCATTTTCTCTCTCTCTGCAATCTACGTCTTCTTCACTCTTCAGTTTATTTCGTTCTTCTCAGCGCCTCTCTTTCTAAATCGCACACGCTTCAGGTTTCACTGGTTCAGCATCTATGTGATTTGTAGCCTCGCTTCATCCTTCAGGCTTCGATAAACGGCAGCATCTCTGTTCCATACACCAACCGAAAAACAGATGGAGATCGAAGGAGATGGCACGAGTAGGAAAGAGAAGGCCAACAGGATGTAGTTGCTGATGCGCTCGCGCCAGCGCACGAGAGAGAGAGAGAGAGAGAGAGAGAGAGAGACTCCATCGCTGCCTCTATTGACGCAAACTGTTAGTCATCGGAGTCATCGAACTGCTACTGCAAGCCCCTTCCCTTCCTTGCGACGATCATAAATATGGGTGAGGCTCCTAAACTAGTTATTGCCTAGGACCCAGAACCCTTAAGCTGGCTCTGATTCCAAAAATAAGAGATTTCTTCATCTAACATAGATACGTGAGAAAAGATCAAGTAGACTAATCTGACGAATACCCACTATCAATTAAAAATGAAATAAAATGGAGATCGAGCTGGTGGAGAAATATCTCGGAGTGGCCATATATAGGCAACCTCAACCTGTACATACAAACATAATTACATCCAAAAATCAAGCTTCAAATGGCATGGCCATACAACAAAAACATTTCCACAGAATTTATTTTCCATGAAAAATACGGTATGTTTTATTGCTGGAGAAAGACAAACTGAACACCATTATGTTCATGCCTTTTATCTTATATACATGAATTTATAGTTTTAGTTGGTATATGCATCTTTATTCTTTCAATGTATGTGCACCTTTTAGCACGCGTGTACTGTTATGGAAATCCCATTTGTATATAAAATTTGTACACTTAGCCATCGGTACAATCTACACGATCCATTGAGCCAAATACAAGAGAGAAGTTAAATGCACAAACTTTATATACAAATAAAATTTAAAATTTGTGTTAGATTGACTTGATTTATTCCTGACAATACACAGAAAAAACGTTTATTGAATTATTACAAAAACTTATTGAAAAAAAAGGGTTATTTTCCAATTCTAGAAGTACCGGTGGAAAATCAATGAGGATAGGATTTGGCTAATTGTGTGACAAATTAAGGTCTCTAATAAGGGGCAATATTCACGAAGTTGCTTCTCAATCTCAGGTTGACTTGACTATCTGAACTTGTCATATCATATGATTTGCCTTTTTATAAAGTCCAATAAAAATTATATAATTCAAAGTTTTATATGAAAAAGTAGATGGTCTAGCCATAAGGTGATTTCCTTGCATCCAATTATTCACGGTTGAGAAGTTTCAAGTTGGTCACACTAAAAAAAATAATTATAGTGGCGGAGCCAAGAAAGAATTTTAGTCCGAGCCAAATTATAATTTTAGTCCTGACTAAATTATAAAAATTATAATTATTTATAGTAATATATATAAAAATCAAAAAAATAAAAAATGTAGCTGGGGCCAAGGCCCTAGCTGGCCAAAACGTGGCTCCGCCACTTCCTAGACAAGTGTATTTGTTCGGTACTTACAGGCACAAAGGGTGTGGGCCATGCAAAGATATTCAAGTTAACTCCAGATAATTAGAGTAATCAAAGTTATTCGCTATTATCATGATCTAAAATTGCTTATTTTTATTGTTGATTAAGATTATTATTATCCTATTAATAGAATTTGTACACAATTAATCTTATCTTTATCTTTTTAAGTATATAAATAAGTCTTCTATCATATTCGTATATACTCTATTTAGTCAATTCAATGGGAAAAAACTACAAGTTAGCGAAGGCATTAAGTGTGACGTCCCGACTCCACTAACGCGTGCCACCATAACCTACATTACAACCTCAGCCTGCTCGAAGGACGGTTATACCCCTACCAATATAAATTTTTAAAATAATATGGGCACCCTGGATGGGGTCCAGACTTCGCCGCCTTCAACTGGACGAGAGCTCGGGAGTTAATTGCGAGGACAACGAAAACTCACCCGAGCCTCGTACCTGATTAGGCCCTTGGAACATAAATCTAATTTCAAACAAATTATATCAACAAGTCCAATAAATTACTTCAACCACCAAACCTAATTAAACATATCTCAATTTTCGGCCTTAGCCGACAGGTACAAGTTCCCTACCCTACTGGGTTTACTCATAGTAGGAACCTTAACTTGGTTCCAGTTTACTTCAGGTTAAGCCATATCTGTAACACCCTACTTTCTTCGACGTGTTACAAATTAGGACAATTTGGGAATAATATATTTTTTTTCCAACTAAATGCTAAATCACATCAATTATCAACCCAAAATTTCATTCATTTCGAAGGTAGTCATTAAAACATTACATGCGAAAGATAAAGATCGAACCTAACGTTACAATAACCATAATTCTGATAATACATCAATATCTTTCAAATGTTTACATGTCAAGCAGCAGAACTTAAATACATCAACTTTAACATCATAATCATACTTCATCGTGCACTTGCAAAGTGCCATCACATGGTTCGTCAGTACCTGGTTCTGCTATAATAACATCTGGAACATTTGAATATTCCAGGGGCAAAAGCCCAATTTAGATGATGAATCATCTGAGTGGAATAAAATTACATATTTTTGTGAATGAATGTAAAATGCAACAATCTATTGCAGATGTTGGACCGTTGACTGTTCTAGGTGGATCTGACCTGGTAGCTAATCAAGACGAGGGTGACAATGATGAAAATAAAAATAATAATAATGATGATGATTGATTATAGTTGAATGTTATAAACATTGATGATGTAAACGTGGGTAATATTAATATTAATATTAAATTTTAATTTTCTTTTTAATGTTAAATTTATTTTATTTTTAATGTGAATGTGGGTAATATTAATATTTTTTTAATGTTATTTTTAATATTTTATTTAAATTTTTAAAAAAATTCTTGTTATTTTAAATTTTTTTATTCTTATAAAAGAAAATATTAATTTTAATTTTAATTTTAATTTTAATTTTAACAAATATTAATTTTTAAAAATATTTTAATATAAATTTTAATTTTATAAATTTAAAAATTAAAAATATATTATTTGAAATTAAAAATAATTAATTTCATAAAAATATATTATTGATTTAAAATATTAATATTAATTTTAATATTTTTTTTCAAAATTATTTTTTTTATTTAAAAATATCTGGGATGGGTTGTCTCGTGGCAGATTGGTCGTATTAATTTTATTATTTTTAAATAAAATTATTTATTTAATATTATTTTTTTATTTAAGAATATTTGTGATGGGGTACTGCCCGTCACAGATCTGTGACGGGAATTGACCCCGTCACAGATCTGTGATGGGGTAATTCCCGTCACAAATCTGTGACGGACAGGAGTACCCTATCATAGATCTGTGACGGGTGTCCTGTCATAAATCTGTGATAGAATTGATTTCCAATCACAGATCTGCGACGGGCTACCCTCACCCCGTCACTAAAATTCTGTCATGCCCCTTTGTGTGATGGTTCATTACCCCGTCATTAAACCCGTCACAGAAAAATTTAGTGACGGATTTTATGTTTTTAGTGACGAATTTTTCCGTCACTAAAACTGATTTTTCTTGTAGTGGCCCGATTAAACATCATGAAGATGAAGATGGGAGTATTTATACATCAAGTTCACCCCTTTTTTTATCATATTTTTTGAAAAAATATTTCTTATCAAAAGTTATAGTTTACTTTAATTTTTTATTATTAAAAATTATGATTTGCCTAATATTTTTTTTTTGTAAACTTTCCATATTTAACATGCTGTCTCTCTCTCTCTTAAACATAAAATATAATTACTGCAAGAAAAATTTTCAATCAAATATACCTACTATATTAGTTCACGAGCACCCATATTTTCCATCTAGATAGAAAACTAACATATTATCTAACAAAATCAACAAAAATATAACCAAATGTCTAGCACGAGTCATTATGAAACCTAACCCAGATGATCACTCTTCTTACCTTTTACTCCGAACCAAAACTTTTAACATTAAATATAGACTAACAATTTCTTTTTATGAGTCTAATGTATATTTTAAGAGTATAATTAATTTCAAGAATAAAGTATTGAAACATAAATTGTCAAAGTACAATAATACAGAACGAATACACCTGACAAGGAGTTGAAAAAAAAATCCTAATAAAGTCGATACACAACAAACTATTGCTTGCACTCCTAATTAGCAATTCTAAGATTATCGACTTCCTTGAGTAATTCTTAAAGCTAGTAAGTAATACATAAAACATAAATACATGTTTATACATATATATATATATATTAAGGATGGTATATTTTATGATTATTGAAGGTACTTTAAAAAAATCAATTAAAAGGACTTACATTTATAAAATTATCACCATTATAGTATCTTTTATAAAAAAAGAAAATAAAAGAACAAAAAAAAAATACAGGAATATGATTTTTCAATTCCAAAATGAAGAGATTTCTGAATCTAACATAGATATGTGAGAAAGCCATGGATTAAAGATCAAGCAGACTAATCTGGCCAATACCCACCAATTAAAAATGAAATAAAATGGAGAGCCGGTGGAGGAATATCTCTGAGTGGCCATAGGCAACCTCAACCTGTACATACAAACATAATTACATCCAAAAATCAAGCTTCAAGTGGCATGGCCATACAACAAATACATTTCCACATAATTTATTTTCCACGAAAAATACAGTATGTTTTATTGCTGGAGGAACACAAATTGAACACCACTATGTTCATGCCTTTTATCTTATATACATGAATTTATAGTTTTAGTTGGTACATGCATCTTTATTCTTTCAATGTATGTACACTTTTTAGCACGTGTACTGTTATGGAAATCCCATTTGTATATAAAATTTGTACACCTAGCCATCGGTACAATCTACAGGATCCATTGAGCCAAATACAAGAGAGAAGTTAAATGCACAGACTTTATATACAAATAAAATTTAAAATTTGTGTTAGATTGACTTGATTTATTCCTGACAGTACACAGAAAAAATGTTTATTAAACTATTACAAAAAACTTATTGAAAAAAAAAGGGTTATTTTCCAATTCTAGAAGTACCGGTGGGAAATCAATGAGGATAGGATTTGGCTGATTGTGTGACAAATTAAGGTCTCTAATAAAGGGCAATATTCACGCAGTTGCTTCTCAATCTCAGGTTGACTTGACTTAACTATTTGAACTTGTCATATCATATGATTTGCCTTTTTATAAAATCTAATAAAAATTATATAATTCAAAATTTTATATAAAAAAGTAGATTGTCTAGCCATAAGGTGATTTCTTTACATCCAATTATTCACCGTCAAGAAGTTTCAAGTTGGTCACAGTGAAAAAAATAATTACAGTTACCGCCTGGCATTTTTTCCTATTTCACCCTTTTAGATAGAAAAGAAGAGAAAATCATAACATACAACACGCATTGTCCCTTTTTGACTCGTACCTCAACATATACGCAAAATACACTTGATAAGTTTATATGATCATTATTGGTTTGATGAGTTTATAGCTAGAGTGAGTGTTAATAAGTAAATATTGGTTAATGCAATCAATCAAAAATTAAGTAGAACGGACAGCTGCTCCCAAGGTAATGTTGGGCTATGATAAGTTGATATTCATACTAATAGGTCGTGAGTTTGATTTCTTACATTGTGCAGTGAGATAAAAATTCTACCTGTAATTTATCCCATTTGCTGAAATTGAGAGCATGAACAACGAGAAACTACACAAAAATAATAATTTCATATAGAATGGAAGTAGAAAGATGAGATACATTTTATCTCAACATGCAGCGTCTAGTTCACAAAGACAACTATTGCAAAAAAAAGAAAACAGCCAAATAATGTGAGGTGAAGGGCTCAAGCCAAGTATGGAAGTGTTGGGATACACCAAGTAATTGACATCCATTGGGGTTTCCCGCAATAATCAAAGAGAAATAAGTAAAATCTTAAGTGATCATTGTGTGTGTCAAGGGACCAGCAGTAAGATCCTAAAAGGGGCATGAAATTTATTGGTTATAATACTCATTTTCACTTTTTCATATAATAAACAATGTTTTCCCAATTAATCCATTGTTCATATTTTTACAGTGATTTAAAGTTGCAATGGAATTTTCAAGGCCTTCGTATCTGGTACTTCTCTTCATTTTTCATTACTTAAATTCTAAATTTAGGGCAAAAATTGTACACTGTAGGATCATCTCTAATGCTTTGCATTTTTGAACAGTTTTGACTAAAAATTTTGACAACTGAAAATTTTTTAAAGCAACTTCATTGACCTAAAACCATAAATAAATCTCCTCCCCTGCATTGCTGCTGCCAATTCACCTAGTTTGTCTTTGGGTTAATTAATTGGTCTAATTAGTAATTTCCCTCTAAGTATGATAGATTTTTCGTTAACGCCCCTTAACTTAAAACTATTACACTTTTATTCTTCTTTTTAGGAAAATATCCATTGGGTTCTCATGATTAAAATAAAAGGGAGCAAGATATTGAAATGCTCAACTGAAACAGGATTAAACCATAATATATATATATATTGCATTACATATTATGGGCTGCTTTACTTATTATTAAATTTATTTAATTAGAAAGAGCTATACATAATACTCTCTCTTTGTCTCCATAATAATAACGCGCAGAAACACTTCAAACACATTCATAATTTATTGAATTGAAGCTCATCCACGTGTATAGTTATGTGCTCATGGTGGAGTGGTGATACCTGCAACAAAATAAACAATCAGATAGTGATCATCAGTTTAACTTCATTATTATACGTTATTCTTGTATATATATTGGACCCTTCTATACAACGCGACAGTCTTACCAATAGGCTTATTGAATGGCATCAAAATTACAAAAAATGCCCTCACCCTGCAAATTTGTTTTCCTTACCCTTATTGCCTCCAGCAAGCATCAATCGTTGCTGTTTCGCGTAACCAACCGCCATTGCATCACCTTGTCGCCTTCGCTCTCTGCCTCGTCTCGTTGACGATTGCTAGGAAGCAAAAATGACCAGACAACCAGGCAATGCATGTGGCTTTGCTCATCTATCCACATGCGAACTTTTTCTTAGGTTCGCTCTGATACCAACTATAATATCTCAAATTTCTTGAACGTGTTATATCTTAAGATTTCAGAAATATAAAAATTTTTCATATCACTATTGCTGTCTTACATCACACAATATCCCAAAAACCCTAATTTTTACCTTCTCAGCTTAATAAACCTAATAATTAAATAGCTAAGACAGGTGTTAAAATTTCAAATGTGAAAACCAGATCGAACCTGATATGGTACACAACCATAATGCTTTATTTATAATAAATAAGATCGTTCAAGACGTTTACAAAATGTATTACAAGGACATTATCTCTCGTAAGTGATACTGAACACCTTAACATATCCAAGACATACATAAGTTCATAAATAAAAATATTTTAAACAGGCTACAGATAACAATTTAAACTTATTTTTCGGCTACCTCATTTCCCTTAGAGTCACTTGTCGAATCTGGAACGGTTGAATATTCTAAGGACATAGTCCAATTAGAAGATGAATCTTCTAGTGAAAAACTCAAAAAAAAATAGTTTATATCGATGCATGACCAGGTGTAAAATGTATGAGAAGATAATGACAACTACTCCGAAGTGCCTCATGAACACATTAGCCTTCTCCAACGAAAGCTTTCTCAATGGCGCACGCATAACACCTCTCGGGAGGTCCCTAACCATGTCATTTCGGTTCGACCTCATAGCACTCATGCAAGCACCACATCCGTTGTTCCTTAGGCTCACGGTCTTCCCCACGAGAGCTTTCTCGATGGCACACGCATAGCGCCTCTCGGGGGATATCTGACTTTTGCCCTCGGCCAACAACAAATAGGTACAACAGTATGATCACACGAATTTTATAAATGCAATAGTTAAAAAGCCAATAACATATATTTTTTAGAAAAATATATTTCATATATGTAACATGATTTTACGTAAGAGAATAATAAGAGTTTACGTATAAGAACTTCACGAAACACGTCTCATATAATAGAAGTCTCTCATAAGAGAATAAAAAATAGGATTTGGAGTATAGGAGTCTCACCGTGTAGGTTTATCTCTTCGACGGTATAATTTCATAGCAAACGGCCTAGGTTTCAGCAAAAAACACACGTTTTGGTAAATCTAGCCTCAACTATTTTTATATAAGGTTGAAGGGTATTAAAGAAGGGACAAAAATGAAAAATTTTATGGAAAAAAAAGGTCTCACGCGCCCCGAGAAGATGGCCCACGCACCTTCACGCGCAGCCTCTTCTAGCGCGTGTATCTCACGCGCTGCACAGCAGAATTTGGATAACTTTGCGTCATTTTCGTATTTCGACCATATCTCCATCGTTTTAACTCCGATTCGACTCAAGTTTGAACCTATGCAACCATCTCTTCCCCCTCTACGAGATTATAAAAAAAAAAGGGACTTATCTCACTTTTTTTTGACTGATTTTGGCGAATTTAGGCAAAGAATCGTAACTCCGATGAGGCTCGTTCTCCCTAGTTTCTCCTTTGATTTCTTCTCGCCTTCTTGCCAAACTTCCTCTTTTCTCTCTAGAGTAAGCTCCTCCTCTTAGAGTGCCTCAACTCTCAAACTTGCTTGGAATGATTTGAAAACAACCCAAAGTGCCTATTTATAGATTTCTTCAACCAATCACATTATGCCACTTGTCACAATCTAAGCCATGGACTCCAAAGACTCAAAGATATATTTCAATGGCTTTTCAAATCCAAAACTATAATGGATTTAACTTTTGAAATCCAAGCTAATTCCCCAATTTCTTCCAAATGACATTTTGGCCCTTATTTCAAGTCCTCAACTTTAACATTTTATCACATGAACTTATAATTTCATCCTTATTTCATTTGGATAATTTTCTAATTATATTTCCACTCTCAAACATCAAATTTATTGAGATACTTAAAATTTCAAGATTTATAACTCAAAATTACTCGATATGTATGATTTTCGGGAAGCCCTTATCGTCATTCGGTCTTTTCGAGTTACAACTTAGCTTAACCGAAAAATTATCTCTGATTTGATTTCTTTCAGCGCCATAAATCTCGCCTCGAGATGTTCATAAAAAATATACCCTTATCCTTAGGTATCTAAACTCCAAGGCACTCTCTGCGATAGATTCGGTCACTTGTTGCCATTTTAAGCATATTTTTTGATATTTTAAACTTACTTAAAATACGTGGCATCTTCAAAAAGATATGGAGTATTATACCCTCCTTTTCCCGGCCTGCTGTCTCTTCTTTGACCAAGCTCCATATCGAGTCGGCGCTAACGCTCAACCAGTGGCCTCATTCTCCTTGACGTTTATGTAACCTGCCGCCCAAAGTTTGAGGTCATCGAGGTTGACGGGAGGTTTCCTTGCTAGGGAGTCGAAAAAACGCCTAGGCTTTAGCCTTGCCATGATGACGTGTAGGGAGACTACGAAGTTAAGGTCCCTGATCTGTATAGCCTCCTGATTGAACTGGTTCAAGAAAGCCCATAGCGGTTCGTTCTCCCCATGCTTGAGGTTGATAAGGCTAGTCGAGATCTTATGGTAAGCTCGGCTGGTGGAGAAATGGGTAAGGAAGCAGGTAGTGAGCTTGGTGAAGTCATGAATGGAATCTAGCTTGAGGGTAGAGAACCATAGTAGAACGGATTTCTTGAGGGTGTTGGGGAATGCTCAACCCATGATAGGGTCGGTGCCTTCACTCAATAGCATTAAGGAATTAAACATAGTTAGGTGCTCTTGGGGGTCAGTGGTTCTGTTGTATAGGTACAAAGTGGCTGGGAGACGAAAATTGTCCAACAAGGGCACGAACATGATAAACTCCGACGATATGGGTTGCTTTAGGTTGGTGTTGGTTGATGGCTTCTTTATCATTGTCGACCTGCCCATTGCGTTGGTTCCTTTAATGCTTGCGGGTTAGTTCGACGACTTACTTCTCAAGCCGTTGAATGGTTTGGAGAAGGATCTCCATGGTTGCAGGGTTTTCTAGTGGATATGGGTTAGTGTTTTGGTTTTCTTGGTTAGGGGCCATGTTGTTCTGGCTTCTAGTTCTGGTCATGAATAACTATCAGGTATGGCTTGGGATCATTTGGTGAGTTATGGGACAGGCACATTTTACCGGACCCCACGAAGGACGTCAAATGTTCCTTTCAGCCCATAAGGTGATTGGATGGAGGGCTTGAGGTAACAACAATTCGTATAGTGAGGGGTGGTTTGCACCTGCATGCATTGGACACTCGAGTAAGTAAAAATTCAAAATAACAGAGTTTATGTAGAATAAAAAAGAACATCCCTTGGTCGATGGTTGGCTAGGTTATTAGGAGAGAAGATGATGGTCCTTTGTGTGTCACTAATTGTTGCATGTGAGTTAGGAGTCGAGGATCCCGAGGTAGTTGAGGATTGATATGGGTGTAGGTGATTTGGGTATGGTGTTAAAGGAATGGAGAATGTTATTAAGCTGACATTAACATGATAAACCCTAAGAACTAGGCCCAATACCAAGCAATGGGCTTATCGTTAGACTCGGCCCAATAGGACTAATATGGCCTAGATGCCTTCATATAGACATGTGGTGGAATACTATACCTATAGAATGATCATATCGGCAAGTCATCTTCGTGTTGACTCAATTAAGTCTTTCTCCGCTTGTTCAAGCATTCAAACCATAGCTAAGAGGAAGCTTCATCGAGACCTAGACAAATGTAGCTGCCCGGTAACTTGCAGGCACTAAGGGTGTGGGCCATCTAAAGTATGGTCCCAATTTCAAAATATTGTTCAGAGATTGAAGTTGATGGGAATGCCAAGATATTCAATGTAACTGGAGATAATTTAGAGTAATCAAATTTATTCCGTATTATCATGTTCTAAAATTGCTTATTTTTATTGTTGATTAAGATTATTATTGTCCTATTGATAGAATTTGTACACAATCTAAATTTATTATGGCCACCTTAGACATAGCCAGGACGAAATAATTTTGGGATGAAGAGAGGCTTAATTAATTAATTAATTCGATTGGCTTTTTTTGGATATTACCTTTTATGTAGTGACTTGCAAATTAAGGCTTCCTGGGCTAAGTTCAATCAACTTAGCCCATATAGGCAAGTCATCTCCCTGTTGACTCAATAAAGTCTTCCATCTTTTTGGAACGGGTTTGGCAGAGGCGCAATTGATAGCGCGTAATCTAAATATTAAGATGGTGTTCTTTTTGTGTTTCAGTTTTATATTTTAAGTTTTGAATTCATTTTGAGTTTTGTGTTTTGAGTTTGTGTTTTGAGATTTTTGAAAACGTGTTCTTTTTGACATTTTGAAAAACTGTTTCTTAAAACAGAAAATTAGAAAACACGTTTACTTTGAAATTTTGAAAAAAATTATTTTATAATATTTTAGTTAATAAATTTAATTTAAGATTATAAATATTTATTTTATAATATTTTAATTCATGATAAATTTATTTTTATCTACAAATTAAAATCGCACATTAATTTTACGATTTAAATTACCCATAATATAAATATTAAAAAAATTATAAATCATAAAATAATAAATATTAATTTATCCAAAATTATAAAAATATAATTGAAAAAAAATGGCAAAGGCAGGAAATGGCAGAAGGCAGGAGGAAGAAACAATGGTAGTGATGCGGATTTGGGCATGGCGGATCTAGGCGATGATGGCGACTCTGGGCTGTTGCAATGGCGGATCTAGGCGATGGCGATGGCGGATCTAGGCGGTGGAAGAGATAATGGCGGTGGTAGGTGTTGCTGGGCGGTTGCGATGACGGATCTAGGCGGTGATGGCAGCTTTGGGGGGTTGCGATGGTAGATCTAGGCGGTAGCGATGGTGGTGATGGTGGATCTAGGCGATGGCGCAGAGGTGATAGGCGGTGGTAGGCACTGCTGGGCGGTTGCAATGGCGGATCTAGGCGATAGTGATGGCGGATCTAGGCAGTGGTGCGGCGGTGATAGGCAATGGAAGAGATAATGGCGATGGTAAGCGCTGTTGGGCAATTACGATGGTGGCGATGGTGGATCTAGGCGATGGTGTGGCGGTGATGGCTGTGTTTGGCCGAGGCTTGAGAGAGAGAGAGAGAAGAGAAGAGAGAGAGAGAGAGAGAGCAGATGTGAGATTGCGAGGGGTGGGGGAGGTCTCGCCAGCGTTTTTCGCGTTTTCGATTTTTAGGTGTGTTTTCACTGAAAACACCTAAAACGACATTTTATTATTTTGGGTTTTCTTTACAAATTTTTTTCTTGTTTTTGAAAATGCGTTTTTGAAAATAACAAAAAGAACACGTTTTGAGTGTTTTGAAAAATTAAAAACAGAAAACGACTCGAAAATAGCAAAGAGAACAAGCCCTAAGTCTTTTTCCGCATTTTCATGCATTCAATTCAAACCATAGCTGAGAGGAAGCTTTATCGAGACTCGTATTTATAAAATTCTCCAGAGTCTTAATGCTGGTCATCTCAAGTTTGTGACGTCTTTGTTTGGTGCCTGGTGGGTGAAGAAGCTCAACGCTCAATTCAATCAAAATCCAAATTTATTGCTGTCAAATTGCTTCAATCAAGGCACTAATTTGCATAATCCGATCTGTAAAATTTTTGTAAAGAATTTATCGCTGAAATGATATTACACTCTTAACTGTTTAAACAGTTATACCAATCTAAAAACATTTTAGTTATTTCGTGACACAAAATAATAAGTTAAAATTATATATTCAGATTAAATATCATTATTTGTTATTAATTTAGCCAAGTCGTTGGAACCAAACTACAAGTCAGTGAAGGCATTGACTGGTTACCCTTTGATTTTATGTGGCCACCTTAGATATAGCTAGGGCGAAATGATTTTGGGATCAAGAAAGGCTTAATTAATTAATTCGATTGGCTTTTTTTGGATATTAGCTAGCTTTTATGTAGTGATTAGCAAATGAAGGCTTCTTGGGCTAAGTTCAAAGATTTGTGTAGCGTTGGGGAACTAGAAGGTCATGTCTCCACCTTAAATTCACTTATTCAAATGCAACTTTAAGAAAAAATATGTCCCACCTTGTTCCTTACATCTATTTAATTACACCATATATATTCAATTAGAAAGTATTCCCGACTCTTAAAAATCTTAATGTCTCCAAGACTTGATACATGCAGTATGATTTGACCATTGAAATGTAGTTGTCTGATTAGGCGATAAATTCTTTGACCTGTTCCAATCATGAATAATGGCCGTTAGATCAGTCAACTTTGCACTTATACTTCTACAACAGTTGGCATGGACAGTCACCACAGCTTTGACTTCTCTACTATTCTGGCAAAACCCAATGAAAAAACAAGTGTCAAGAAATCGAACCCTAACCCCTAAGTCTCCAACCACGCCATTGTGAAAGAGCTTTGCCAAAACATCTTGCTCTTTGAGCCCAATGGAGTTGGCTTTCATAGAATACCAAGCGTCGAAAAGAGCAATGGTCTTGTTGTTGGATTTGATCATGTACAGGCCAGTGTTGATGGGATTCTTTGTGGACCATTCGTCGCCATTGAAATGGTCGCAACTGATTTGCATGTCTATGGTTTCATCTAGAGAGAATCTTGTAAATGGGTTTCTAAACCACATTACATCTGTATCCTATTGAGAAAAACATCAATTCACTCGTTATAATGGAGAAAATGGTCAATTAATTTATTGCGACACCATATTATTTCGTACATGAATAATTATATGATTCAATCATTGTTATTATGTATCAAGATTGTAATTATATAATAAATTAATGAATACATATAAATTATATGATTTTGTTATGTTATGGTTGAGTAACATAACATTTACTTGATGCAAACAAATTAAGAGAGGAGGGGACCCACACGTCCACTCCCCTTGCTGGCCCGCATTGGGAAGAGCGGCAACAAATGATTTTGATAAACTCTATTATTCTTTTATCGAGAAAAAAATATAAATCCTTGACTCAATTAGTCTTCACAACTCCTTGACAAGGAAAAAATACAAATGATTCCTAATAAACAAATTATCCCATCTATATGCACCAGACAAGTTTCCATTAACATGGTGAGCATAGTCCTAAGAAGCCTTTTTTAAGTAAGCTGTGTGGATATTAGGATTTAAAACTTTTAAATAGAGCTTTTAAGTACTCTATGACTACTATTTGGGCAATCAATTAGGATTAACATCAATCTACTATCATTAGTATTTTTTTTAATTAAAACTGCAATGCATGTCACTTGACAATGAATGTTTTGACTAAAATTTGTATTGAAGCGACTAACTAAAATAATATTGACTAAATCAACAACTATGTAAGTTGGAACAAGTTATGGACTTTTGGCAAGTTCATGTATCTGTTACATCTTGCTAAAAGAGGACCAAATCAAACATAGACTCTGAAGATTGGATAATTTTAATATGTAAATATAAGAATTTAACCCAAGTGCATGTGACCTCATTATAAAAATAGGTACATTACATTATTAGTTTATAAATTTTATATTTTGTTATAAATTTTATATTTTGTTATAAATTGAATAATATTGTACTTTAATTCTTAACATCAAAGTCACTAAATTTTAATTTTTATTATAATCTAGTCATTCTTTTAATTTTTTAGAAAATTTTATTAATAAAAACTAACGTAACATACATTAACATCAATTCAAAAATTACTTAATTTTAAATTTAATGTATACTTCACAATCAAAATTTAACGATTGTAGCCATAAAAACAAATACATGACCATAATCATTAATAAATCTGATCAATTATATTTTTTCAGGCAGTATCATTATCAATTACATCTTATACTAATTAAGTTAGAATTGTCTCACAATAGTTATATCATAAATTATCTTTTAAAAGTCATATTTATAATAAAATTATGAAGTAATAAAATAAAGTTTAAATACTATCTTGAAAAGTAGTTTTATTGGAAATGGTAACATATTTTTTGGTGAATCGAATAGGTTAGGTTAGGTTTTTTTCGTGAATAAATAGGTTAGGCTGATAGTGAAATGTCAAATGTACTCTATACTTCAGTTTGAACAGTCATTATGATGGTTGAAACTAATCAATCATACCTAAAAGAATACTAGTCAAAAATTTGATATTTTATATTACGCTTAGTATTAATAATAAAAAATTATCATAAATAATAATTATCAGCAAATTAATAATCACTTATAAATTTTTAATTATTAATATTAATGTGACTTAAAATATCAAAATTCCGAGTTTATGTAGCATTTTAGAAAATATAATTTTAATTTTGTAAAGGAACTTGCATTAGAAATTAAAAAGTTAATATATATTTTAATTCATGCACTCCCATGTTTTTATTATTTAAATATTTTATTTTTTTTATTTTAAAAATATTCTTAAATTATATAATTTTGAGTTAATTATATTGATAATTTTTTTATTATTTTAATTACGAATCTGAATTATATAATTTTGAATTAATTGTATATTTTGATAAATTTATTGAAAATAATAAATTTAAGAATATAATCGAAATAATAAAAAATTTAAGGATGTAATGAAGTGAAAATTACATATTTGGGAATATGTTTGAAATAATAAAAAAATTTAAATATTGAAATGAAAAAAACATGAGATTAAAATATATATTTTGGCGACAGGAGATATGGAAAAGCATAAGCACGTACCGTGAAGATGAAGTTGTAGCCACGCCTAAGAACGTCGCCGAGAAACTGCGTTCTCCTCCACATCATGTCGATGAAGCCCGCCGACATGAACAGCTTCTCCCCGGCGAGATCCTCGCCGGCGCCGTTTTCCAGTCTGTAGCAGTGCAGCCGGAGGAACTTGCAGCGGTCGTACGACTTCTGATCGGCGGCCACCACCAGAAGATGATCCCTCAAGCCCTGCGTCCCTTCTCCCAGCCAGAAGGCGTCCAGGAACAGGTCGAGCATCGCCTTGTCGCCTTCCACGTACGCTTCGTTCACGACGGCGATGATCACCGTCCTGTTCTCCGTGGCCGTCTCCGCCAACGCTCTCTCGAGTTCGTCCTCCTCGTATACCTCCATGCTCATAAAGTTGGAGAGGCATTGGGATTTGGGAGAGAAGAAGCAGGGCTTGATGGAGACAAAGACGTAAAACAAGACGACCATAAGAAGAGCCCCGTAAAGAGCAAAATCTTGAAGACGGTTCCTGAATAAATGGGAGCTCTCCATCATCTCTATCTCTATGAGAATGGGAAACGTAGGAGGTTTGAGATGCTTGGCATGATTAAACCTCATGAAGATGGGAGTATTTATACTTGAAGTTAATCCCTTATTTTTTCATATTTTAAAAATAATATTTTTCTATCAAAAATTATAATTTACATAAGGTATGTTTGATGGGAGGGGGAACTAGAGTGGAATTTTAATTTCATAGAATTTTAATTTTCACCCACCCTCCTAAGAATTCTAATTCTTTAATTTCAAGAGAAAATTTTACTTTTTAAATTAAGATAGAATTTGAATTCCATAAAAAAAAATTAGTTGATGAAATTTTCTAATATTTGGATGAAAAATGAAATCTATTTCTGTGAAATGCCCCCTTAACCTTTTATTATTAATTTTTTTTTTTTAACTTTCCATATTTAACATGCCTCTGTCTCTCTCCCTTAAACGTAGAATATAATTGCTACGAGAAAAACTATTGCTTGCACTCCTAATTAGCAATTCTAAGATTATCGACTTTCTTGAGTAATTCTTAAAGCTAGTAAATAATACTACATAAAACATAAATAGTTGTTTATATATATATATATATATATTTTACAGTGGTATAATTTATGATTATTGAAGGTACTTTAAAAAAATCAATTAAAACGACTTACTTTTATAAAATTATCACCATTATATTATCTTTAAAAAAAGAAAAGAAAAAAAAAATATAGGGATATGACTTTTCAATTTCAAACAACCCTACATTGAAGCGAAATAGACAGCTGCCTAACGCCTCCAAATTAGGGAGGCCTAACAATTTTAAAAATTTAAAATTTATATATTTTTTATTTTTTAATAATAAATATTTAATTAAAAAATTAAATACAAAATGCTAAACTTTTATTTTCCCCATCCTCTTCTCAATAGTTTGACCGTTCTAAACCTACTTTTGTCTCCCACTAAATCTACTTTTCCCTTCTCAATTAAACCCACTTTTCCCCTTTTTTTCTCTCTCTCTCTCTCTCTCTCTGCAATCTGTTTCTTCTTCACTCTTTAGTTCATTTCCTTCCTCTCGACGCCTCTCTCTCTATATTGCACGTGCTTCAAACTTCACTGGTTCAACATCTGCTTCAGCATCTATGCGATTCGCAACCTTGCTTCAATATTCAGTTTTCGGCAGACAACAGCATCTCTGTTAGATACATCGATCGGATCGACAAATGGAGATCGGAAGAGATGGCACGCGCGAGAGAGAAGGCCAACAAGATACAATTGCCGACGCGTGCGCACGAGAGAGAGAGAGAAAGAAAGAGAGCCTACGTCCCTGCCCCTGCCGACCCCAACCGCCGGTCGTTGGAGTCGTCAGACTATTGCTGCAAGCCCCTTCTCTTCTCTGTAGCAACCATAAATGTGTACAGAGTCGGCCCTACAGTGAAGCGAAATAGGCGATTGCCTAAGGCCTGGGAGGCCCCACAATTTTAAAAATTTATAATTTATATATTTTTATTTTTTAATAATAAATATTTGATTAAAAAATTAAATACAAAATACCAAATTTTCATCTTCCCCATCCTCTTCCCGAAAGTTTGACCGTTCTAGACCCACTTTTGCCTCCTACTAAACCCATTTTTTCCTTCCAAATTAAACCCATTTTTCCCCATCTCTCTCTCTCTGCAATCTACGTCTTCTTCACTCCAGTTTATTTCATTCTTCTCAACGCTTCTCTTTCTAAATCGCGCGCGCTTCATAATTCACTGGTTCAGCATCTATGTGCGCGCTTCAGAATTCACTGGTTCAGCATCTATGTGATTCGCAGCCTCGCTTCATCCTTCAAGCTTCGATAAACAACAACATCTCTGTTCCATACATTGATCGGACTACAGATAGAGATCAGAGGAGATGGCACGAGCCAGAGAGAGAAGGCCAACAGGATGCGGTTGTCGGTGCGCTCACGCTCGTGCCCGCGCATGAGAGAGAGAGAGAGAGAGAGAGCATCTGCGCCACTACCTCTGTTGATGCCAACTATTAACTGTCGGAGTCCTCGAACTGCCACTGCAAGCCCCAAGACCGGCTCAAGGGCTTAGGGGCCCTAAGCTATCATTAATTTAGGGTCCCAATCCCTTAATAAAAAATTAAAAATTTATTAATTTTATTTTAATAATAAAATTAAAATAATTATTAATTAAGCTGGAGGGGTTGGGGCCCTAGGCAATTGCCTCACCAGCCTACCCCTTCAGCCGGCCTTAGCAAGCCCCTTCCCTTCTCTGTGGTGACCATAAATATGGGTGAGGGCTCTTAAACTAGTTATTGTCTAGGGCCGCAGAACCCCCTTAAGCTGGCTCTGATTCCAAAAATAAGAGATTTTTGCATTTAACATAGATACGTGAGAAAAGATCAAGTAGACAAATCTGGCGAATACCCACTACCAATTAAAAATGGGGACGAATTTATAACTAGCCTGAAACAAATGTATATAATCGTTTTTAGCCACTTTTCTGAAAAAAAATCGTTTTCAACCACTCAAACAAACTAATTACACTCTATACCCACTTTTTTTTTCATTTTTTTTCAAAATTGTACTCAATTGAAAATGTGACAGGATCAAAACTGGATGGATTAAAATTTATAAAAAATGGCAGACTTACAAAAATAATTGACGGGGTTAAAACTGAGTCAAAACTAGAAAGTGACTGTTTTCAGTAATTAGTTTATTTGGGTGGCTGATAAACGATTTTTTTCAGAAAAGTGGCTAAAAATGAATTTTTTTTTTTTTGAGACATGGTTAGTTTTTGCAATTTCCACTTAAAAATGAAATAAAATGGAGATCAAGCTGGTAGAGGAATATCTCGGAGTGGCCATATATAGGCAACCTCAACCTGTACATACAAACATAATTACATCCAAAAATCAAGCTTCAAATGGCATGCATGGCCATACAACAAATACATTTCCACAGAATTTATTTTTCACGAAAAACATGGTATGTTTTATTGCTGGAGGAACACAAATTGAACACCATTATGTTCATGCCTTTTATCTTATATACTCCCTTCATACATGAATTTAAAGTTTTAGTTCGTATATGCATCTTAATTCATTCAATGTACGTACACTTTTTAGCACGTGTACTGTTATGGAAATCCTATTTGTATATAAAATTGTACACTTAGCCATCGGTACAATCTACACGATCCATTGAGCCAAATACAAGAGAGAAGTTAAATGCACAAACTTTATATACAAATAAAATTTAAAATTTGTGTTAGATTGACTTGATTTATTCCTAACAATACACAGAAAAAATGTTTATTGAATTATTGTGATATTCGCACCAGTAGGTCATGGGTTCAATTCCTTACTTTGTACAATGAGACAAAATATTTATCTACAATTTATCTCATTGGCTGAAATTAAGAAGATGAATGGTGAAGAATTGTGCAAGGACGATAATCCCCAATAGAATGGAAGTTGCAAGACTAGATACATTTTATCTCCAACATGTAGTGTCTGGTTCACAAAGACAACTATTGTAAGAAAAAAGAAAACAACCAAATGTGAGGTGAAAGGCTAAGCCAAGTATGGAAGTGTTGGGATCCAGCTAAGTGTCATCAATCTACTCTTATTTGGTTTCCATTTTAATTCCTAATTATCCATACATTTTCTCTACAAAATAAGTGAAAATTCCAAAAAATAACCCCCCCACAAATACAAAATTCATTTTTAGCCCATTTTTGACAAAAAAACGTTTTTACCCCTACAAACAAATAGTTACAAAAAATAGCCACTTTACCACTTTTGACCCCAACTTTTGACTTTTCAACTCTCCACTTTAATTAAAAATTAAGAATAAAAACAAAGAAATTAAATTACCAAATTACCCTCAATACAAAACAAACAAAAGAGTTGAATTTCTGTTTTACCTCACAAGTAAACCCGAGAAATCTCTTATAATTATAATAATAAATTCTTAACTATTAAAGTATTGTTATTATTATTTCTCAATACTAATCCCTATTTTTTAATAATTTAACAACTGGGTGGGTCGTGAACCCACAGTGGTACCCCATCTCTTTTTTATTATTAAATATATATATATATTATCACATATAAATAAAATTAATTAAAAAATAATAATTGAAAATTTTAAATATATATGTATTATTAAATAAATAACTGAAAAATTGTTATTCAATGATTATTATTTTATTTTTCAATTGTAATAATAATTACAAATCTTAATTATAATGATAAATTTTCAAATATTAAATTATTATTATTTTCAAATAAATACAATTATTTTTAATAATTATTTTTTTAATAATTTAATAACTAGTTGGGTCTTGAACCCACGCTCGGTTCCCCCCTTCATTTTTTTATTATTAAATATATATGTAATAATATTACATATAAAATAAATAAAATGGATTAAATAAAAATAACTGAAAAATTGAAATATATATGTATTATTAAATAATTGAAAATTTGTTATTGAATTATTATTAAAATGGTTTTTTTGATCCTTTTTTTTTCTTTTCTTGGCCTTGGCATTTTTCTAAGTTATCCAATGGTCCCAAAAATAAATTATTACTTAAAAATTATACTTGTATTTTTAGCAAATTTTATAATCATTACATCAATTTAATCCAATGTTGTTATTAGTTAGAACACTTAATTATATATTGGTTGTGTTTTATTATCATTCCATTATTGTTTATTGTGAATTATAAATTCAATTAAGGCAAAAAATGTAAAAAGATATCATTTTCTATTGGTTAACATTGAAAAATCCCATGGCTCAAAAAAGAAAAAAAGATAAAAAGTCAGTTTTTTAAAAACAAAATCAGGTTTTGTTGCCCAACAAAACCCAAGCCGGGTTTTGTGGCCCCGCAAAACCCGATTTCTTTTATTAAAATAGTTTTTTTTATTCCTTTTTTTTTCTTTTCTTGGCTATGGGATTTTTCCAAATTATCCAATACTCCCAAAAATAAATTATTGTTTAAAAATTATACTTGTATTTTTGGATAAATTTTATAATCATTAGATCAATTTAATCCAATGTTGTTAGTAGTTAGAACACTTAATAATGTATTGGTTGTGTTTTATTATCATTCCATTGTTGTTTATTGTGAATTATAAATTCAATTAAACCAAAAAATATAAAAACACATCATTTTTTATTGGTTAATTTTGAAAAATCACATGGCCCAAAAAAAAAATCTAAAAATCAAATTTTATTAAAAAATCAGATTTTGTCGCCCACAGAACCCGATTTATTTTATTAAAATGGTTTTTTTTTATCATTTTTCTTTTCTTGTTTTGGCCATGGGATTTTTCTAAGTTATCCAATAGTCACAAAAATAAATTCTTATTTAAAAATTATACTTGTATTTTTGGGTAAATTTTATAATCATTACATTGATTTAATCCAATGTTGTTAGTAGTTAGAACACTTAATCATATATTGGTTGTGTTTTATTATCATTCTATTGTTGTTTATTGTGAATTATAAATTCAATTAAACCAAAAAATGTAAAAACACATCATTTTTTATTGGTTAATTTTGAAAAATTCCCATGGCCCAAAAAAAATATCAAAAAAGCAAATTATATTAAAAAAATCAGGTTTTGTCACCCACAGAACCTGATTTATTTTATTAAAATGGTTTTTTTATCCTTTTTATTTTCTTTTCTTGGTCATGGGATTTTTTCGAGTTATCCAATAATCACAAAAATAAATTATTATTTAAAAATTATACTTTTATTTTTTGGTAAATTTTATAATCATTACATTGATTTAATCCGACGTTGTTAGTAGTTAGAACACTTAATAATATATTAGTTGTGTTTTATTATCATTCAATTGTTGTTTATTGTGAATTATAAATTCAATTAAACCAAAAAATATAAAAATACATCATTTTTTATTGGTTAACTGTGAAAAATCCCATGGCCAAAAAAAAAAATCAGTTTTTTTTAAAAGAATCAGGTTCTGTGGCCCCACAAAACCCGATTTCTTTTATTAAAATAGTTTTTTTGATCCTTTTTTTTTTATTTTCTTGACCATGAGATTTTTCCAAGTTATCCAATAAACCCAAAAATAAATTATTGTTTAAAAATTATACTTGTATTTTTCGGTAAATTTTATAATCATTACATCAATTTAATCCAATATTGTTAGTAATTAGAACACTTAATCATGTATTTGTTGTGTTTTATTATCATTCTATTGTTGTTTATTGTGAATTATAAATTCAATTAAGGCAAAAAATGTAGAAAGAGATCATTTTTTATTGGTTAACTTTGAAAAATCCCATGGCCCAAAGAAAAAAAAAAGATAAAAAATCAGTTTTTGTTAAAAATCAAGTTTTGTGGCCCAACAAAACCCGATTTCTTTTATTAAAATAGTTTTTTTGATCTTTTTCTTTTCTTTTCTTGGCCATGGGATTTTTCTAAATTATCCAATAGTTCTAAAAATAAATTATTGTTTAAAAATTATACTTGTATTTTTGGCTAAATTTTAAAATCATTACATCAATTTAATCAAATATTGTTAGTAGTTAGAACACTTAATCATGTATTGGTTGTGTTTCATTATCATTCAATTGTTGTTTTTTGTAAATTATAAATTCAATAAAGCCAAAAAATGTAAAAATACATCATTTTTGATAGGTTAACATTGAAAAATAGCATGGCCGAAAAAAATAATCAAAAAATCAGTTATTTTAAAAAAATCTGGTTTTGTGGCCCAACAAAACCCTAGCCAGGTTTTGTGACCCCACAAAACCCGATTTCTTTTATTAAAATAATTTTTTTATCCTTTTTTTTCTTTTATTGACCATGGGATTTTTCCAAATTATCCAATAGTCCCAAAAATAAATTATTGTTTACAAATTATACTTGTATTTTTGGGTAAATTTTGTAATGATTACATCAATTTAATCCAAAATTTTAATAGTTAGAACACTTAATCATATATTGGTTGTGTTTTATTATCATTCCATTGTTGTTTATTGTGAATTATAAATTCAATTAAATCTAAAAATGTAAAAACACATCATTTTTTATTGGTTAATTTCTAAAAATCTCATGGCCCAAAAACAAAAATAAAAAAATCATATTTTATTAAAAAATAAGTTTTGTGGTCCCACAAAACCCGATTTCTTTTATTAAAATGGTTTTTTGGATCTTTTTTCTTTTCTTTTCTTGGCCGTGGGATTTTTCCAAATTATCCAATAGTCCCAAAGATAAATTATTATTTAAAAATTATACTTCTATTTTTGGGTAAATTTTATAATCTTTACATCAATTTAATCCAATGTTGTTAGTACTTAGAACACTTAATCATGTATTGGTTGTGTTTTATTATCATTCCATTGTAGTTTATTGTGAATTATAAATTCAATTAAGTCAAAAAAATGTAAAAAGCCATCATATTTTATTGCTTAACTTTGAAAATTCCCATGGCCCAAAAAAAAAATCAAAAATCAATTTTTTTTAAAAAAATTCAGATTTTCTAGCCCAACAAAACCCTGGCCGAGTTTTATGGCCCCACAAAACTCAATTTCTTTTATTAAAATAGTTTTTTTTATTCTTTTCTTTTCTTTTCTTGGCCATGAGATTTTTCCAAGTTATCCAATAGTCCCAAAAATAAATTATTGTTTAAAAATTATATTTGTGTTTTTGGATAAATTTTATAATCGTTATATCAATTTAATCTAATATTGTTAGTAGTTAGAACACTTAATCATGTATTGATTGTGTTTTATTATCATTCCATTGTTGTTTATTATGAATTATAAATTCAATTAAGTCAAAAAATATAAAAAGACATTATTTTTATTGATTAACTTTGAAAAATCCCATGGCCCCACCCCCCCCCAAAAAAAGATAGAAAATTAGTTTTTTTTAAAAAATCCGGTTTTATGGGCCAACAAAACCAGGGCCGGGTTTTGTGGCCCCACAAAACCCGATTTCTCTTATTAAAATCGTTTTTTTTTATCCTTTTTTTTTTCTTTTCTTGGCCATGGGATTTTTTCAAGTTATCCAATAGTCCTAAAAATAAATTATTGTTTAAAAATTATACTTTTATTTTTGTGTAAATTTTATAATTGTTACATCAATTTAATCCAATGTTGTTAGTAGCTAGAACACTTAATCGTGCATTGGTTGTGTTTTATTGTCATTCCATTATTGTTTATTGTGAATTATAAATTAAATTATGCCAAAAAATATAAAAAGACATCATTTTTTATTGGTTAACTTTAAAAAATCCTATGGTCCAAAAAAAAAAAGGTCAAAAAATCAGTTTTTTTTAAAAAAAATCAGGTTTTGTGGCCCAACAAAACCCGGGCCGGGTTTAGTGGCCCCACAAAACCTGATTTCTTTTATTAAAATAGTTTTTTTGATCTTTTTTTTTTCTTTTCTTGGTTATGGGATTTTTCCAAGTTATTCAATAGTCTCAAAAATAAATTATTGTTTAAAAATTATACTTATATTTTGGGGTAAATTTTATAATCATTACATCAATTTAATCCAATGTTGTTAGTAGTTAGAACACTTAATCATGTTTTGGTTGTGTTTTATTATCATTCCATTATTGTTTATTGTGAATTATTAATTCAATTAAGCCAAAATATGTAAAAAGACATTATTTTTTATTTGTTAGCTTTGAAAAATCCCCTAGCCCAAAAAAAAAAAAAGATAAAAAATCAATTTTTTTTTAAAAAAAATCAGGTTTTGTGGGCCAACAAAACCTGGCTAGGGTTTTGTGGCCCCGTAAAACCCGATTTATTTTATTAAAATGGTTTTTTTAATCTTTTTTTTCTTTTCTTGGCCATGAAATTTTTCCACATTATCCAATAGTCCCAAAAATAAATTATTGTTTAAAAATTGTACTTGTATTTTTGTGTAAATTTTATAATCGTTACATCAATTTTATCTTGTCAAGGCCTATTCCCGGATTTTCCAACTAGCACAGGAAGTCTGAGAGAAGGTCCATTCGAGATGGATACAGATACTCAGATTTTTAAAAAAAATCTTTTTCGAATTTGCTTACTAACAATAGGACTCAGAATAAATTACATATCATTCAATACATCATCATCTTAGGCTTCCCGCCCATACATTATGAAATAAAAGGGCACTAAGGCTTTTTAGAAAAAAGAAATACAATAAGCCCTCTATGTCTTGCCCTCAACATACACCCATGAATCTTTGAGGTCAGGACATCTCTGTACACATCTAATCTGAACTTGTCCCAAAAATATTTAACTTCTATTACGTGAAATGACAAAAGAAATAACGTGAGCCACAAGGCTCAGTAAGTATATAGCAAAGGAAGTGTCAATAGCACGATACATGAAGGCATGAATAACTTAGAGTCAAAGAAAATCTTTACCTGACATCTACGCCCCTTAGGTTCATGCCTTCTAAACTAGACATTAACATAACATCCTCAAAGAATATACTTGCTTATGGTTTGCCAAACTCAAATTTCAAAGTAAGCCATAAACCTTAGCAAATATACATATATATATATATTTATATCAACGAAGCAAGAAGGAAGGGATGCATAACAAAATAGAGTACACCCGACTCCTCAATAAAATTTAACTCATCCTTCAATTCTCATTTATAAAACAATCACATAAGTAAGCATATATTACAACAAATGGAGAAATAGAGTTAAGGCATGGATAAATCAAAGTGGAATAGACCCTACTCTACTAAGTACAAGTAGCATTTCCCATTCAGCTCCCATCAATAAAATCATTCTCATGCCATTTTCATTATGCATTTTATGAACCGTTTCATTACTCATGAATACATAGATCTCTTTACTTAGCAACAAGGCACACATAAAACCCATCTCTTTTCATATATGACTCATAACACAAGAAGTCATCAATTCACGCTCATGCAATTTTTCATAATAATGAAAATATATGCACCATATTCGCCCTCCAGACCTCCACATCCATGACTATGATGCTTACACACATATATAAAAATCCATCAGCCACCACAAGTGGCAGGAGCATCACCTGCCGGGTTTATGGCCACCTTACTCGCGCCAGACACTCATTGAGATATCCCGTCTCACACTTGCGGAACTTAACTGCCATGAAAAATAATAATAAGAGGCGCTAAGATAATGATATAAATGCATCACACAAGATAAGAGAGTTCCATGGACATACCAACCAAAAACATAACATAACAACTTCCCAAAACATGACTGTTATGGGTAATATAGATTTAGGAAAGCCTTAAACCACTCAAACCATAACCAAAATATATCATATTATATATCAAACTAAATCCCTCGAAGTGTAGTTTATGACGCTTCAAATGGATCACAATTCTGAGTTCTATGTCAAAAGTTATGGACAAAAAAGCGAAGCATGCGCAGAGTAGTCAAAGTTGCGACCGAGTCGACTCGGCCCGAGTCGACTCAACCTCCTGGACGAGTCGACTTGGCCGAGAACGCACAAAAAGAGCCAAAAAACCTCTAAAAACCCTCAAAATGACCAATAAACACCCCAAAACAACTCAGCTAATATCCTAACCCCCAAGTTGTCATTCCATGAAATAAAGATGGGGAAAACAAGCCCCAATGAGACTATCACAAAGACGCGACAAAGCTTTGAAATAACAAATGATTTGAAGAAAATATATAACCGATTTCAAAATACTTTTTAACCATAAGAAAATAAAGAACCATGAGGCATTCAACATCACAATGAAAAATGAAGCAAACTTGCACAAAATAAAATAAATGTGCAAGAGGAACTTGCCTTTGATGAAGAAATATCCAAGAAGAAGAATGCACCCAACTACAACTTCACTTCAAGCTTTAATGGATATAAAAAATGGAGAGATGAAAGAACAAGAAATGAGAAGAAGAATGAGAAAGAGAAGCCACGAGAGAGAGAAAGAGAAGAGATTGAGAATGGAGGAAAGAAATAAGCAAATGAAAAGAAACAAGGGATGTCATGCATGCCCATCTCACCTAATCCCATCAACCCATTTTCTCATCTCTTTCCATAATTCCCCCTCACCCTTCACACACAACACACATAAAAATCCAAGGCCTTAATGGTCATTTGCATTACATTTTCTTTTCTTTTCCATTTATTTCCATTCACTCATGTAAATACATGGCCCAAGCCCAATTTATTGGCCCAATTGAAAACAATGACCCATTCTCCACCATAAGCCCCAATGGGCTTTACAACATTACAAAAAAATTAAAATATACAAAATCTCATCTTGGCTCAATTGCAACCCAATCCATTTCATTTATTAATTAAAATACCACACAACTTGCACTTGGGCTTACCCCAATTTTAATAGCCCAATCCACTTTAGCCCACTAGGTGGGATTTTCCAAACATTTCCATTTCCTTTATTCTTCTATTTTCATCAATTATGATAATAACATTTATAATTTTATTCACATAATTATTTACATAAATTTGCCTCATAAATTTTTTTTTCACATTTATTCTAATAGGGCAAAATTTCCAATGTTAAAAAAAAAATAACCATAGTGTGTAGGCCCACTAATTGTTCGTTACATATCCATTGTTATTTATTATGAATTATAAATTCAATTAAGCCAACAAAATGTAAAAAGACATCATTTTTTATTGGTTAACTTTGAAAAACCCGGGTCGCATTTTGTGGCCTCGCAAAACCCGATTTCTTTTATTGAATGGTTTTTTTTATCTTTTTGTTTTCTTCTCTTGACCATAGAATTTTTCCAAGTTATCCAATAGTCCCAAGAATAAATTATTGTTTAAAAATTATATCTGTATTTTTGTGTAAATTTTATAATCATTACATCAATTTAATCCAATGCTGTTAGTAGTTAGAACACTTAATCATGCATTGGTTGTGTTTTATTATCATTCCATTGTTGTTTATTGTGATTTATAAATTAAATTAAGCCAAAAAATGTAAAAAGACATCATTTTTTATTGGTTAACTTTGAAAAATCCCATGGCTAAAAAACAAAAATCAAAAAATCATTTTTTTAAAAAAAATCAGGTTTTGTGGCCCACCAAAACCCGGGCCGAGTTTTATGGCTTCACAAAACCCGATTTCTTTTATTAAAATCATTTTTTTGATCCATTTTTTTTTTCTTTTCTTGGCCATGGGATTTTTTCAAATTATCAAATAGTCCCAAAAATAAATTATTGTTTAAAAATTATGCTTGTATTTTTGAGCAAATTTTATAATCATTACATCAATTAAATCCAATGTTGTTAGTAGTTAGTGTAAGCACCCCCGCCCAGACATCTCAACCACCCAGACTACCAGAACGGGAACGCCTACAGAAGAGAAAAAGACTGAAACACAAGACAAGAACTACCCTAGCATGCATACACAAAAATAAAAACAGCGGAAACAAAGTTAAACACATGCATGCACTACGGGTACCCCGCTATCACAGCAGTCACAAGAAAAATAAATGAACAGAGACCCCTGTGTCGACATACACGAGTATCGAGGAAAGACCTGGCACAGTACAAAATAATAGAGTAAATCATATTCAGACATCAGAGTTGACAAGGATTGATGAGACTGTCTGTACACCATACCAACTCTGCCGCTAAAAGCTGACTCCCTTGCCATGGCCCACGCTGCCACTACCTGGAATGATGGAAAAACAAGGTGAGTCGAGAGACTCAACAAGCATAAGGAAAGAAAGGCTGAAGGCTGTGAAAATCCAATAAACTCTTACTAGAATAAACCCTTAGGTACACACAAGTCATGAGACGCTACAACACAATAGTATAGCATAATAAAAGCACATACCGGTCCTTGGGGCCCACATAAGACACCTGGCACCCAAGAACCATACCAATCTGTCGTTGCCCTGGACGGTAACAAATACCTCCAGCAAACTTGTGCGCGCCATCCCGGGTCGGTACTCCCGCCACCCGTCCATGTCGGTACTCCCGACACACGAGCCATAAGCTCCCTCGGAACGGTACTCTCGTCCGAGAACTAATAACTACCGGTAACCATGCAATGCATATAAAAATACAATGCGTAGTGAGCATCAACGTGATACATGGCGCCCATACATCCAGGCATCAGCCCATGCTCCTCCCACATAGTAAACCACACGCGATGCATATGTCCATGCTGAATGCAACCTAACCAAGCTAGAATGTCTGTGTCCAAGCATACTCAATAAATGAATATCCCAACATGCATCCCGCACCCATGTACATATCAAATCATGAACAGTAATACAATATATATAATCATGTAGTAAATAACATACTGGCAGAGCTAGTCAGCAGTGCCCGGCACCGGTCAACGGCCAGTGACTAGGGGCGTCCACCCAACGGTCCACATCAGAGCCGTACAATAGTCTACCCCAACGTCACCAAACAGTCGACCTCTGCCCCACTACTCGATAGCTCTAACCGAACCATAAATAAACCCGAGAAAAACTATAAATAAACCCGATAAAATCGTAAATAAACCCGCATGTCTAGGAACTTAGTTCCCAGGCTAGTTCGACATCATTCTCAAAGGGAGTGGGGGCGATACAAACCCCTATAGGCTCACACTAGAAGTCTCAGATTTAATTTAAATTAAAACAAATGAATAATAATTCAACAAATAAGGCTAAGTGCCGAATTAAAGTAAGGGAAGTGATAAAATACGAGAAATCACGGGGTCTTTTGTAGGAATTGAAGAACACAATGAGAGGGTTAAGAGCTTGCCTTTACAAGGCTGTTTCTTGCCCTTCTTGCACTCCCCCTGCGAAGTACAACGTTTAATAACGATTAATAAAAATCATGGCTCATACTAATTAAATCTAACCATGTAATTTAAATAATTTAACCATCTAAAATCCTACATAGGCACACTGTAAATAAAACTCCAACGAGTCCTATATTTAATTTAAATTATATTACTCCAATAACATCCTCAATGTATATAATTAATTAATATATAATAATAACAACTCACTAATATGCAAAATCACTCTCTGCTTAGCATATATATATATATATCTCTTATTAATAGCATATCCACATATCACCATTAACCTGTATACACGGTTATGCCAATTCTTTCCTTTCCTTTTATTCAAATTTCATTGCACTCACACAGTGTGTTTACACATATGTATATATATATATATATCTAGATATATAAATTAACACACGGCACACTCGCAGCAGCACAAACCCTCACACCCTCACAAACAAAATAATATACACTCTCACGCATATAATGCACTAGTATGTATATATATGCTTGCACACCAAATTAATACACCCAACACAGCATAATCACCCAAGTTACCAAAATCAAACTTATAATTAAAAATCTAACCGTACAAAATTATTAATACATAATTGCTTACTTATCCGGCTAATTAAACCACAATTAAACTTGATTTAATCCTCAATTTCCCCTAATTTCCTCGCTACCTCGCGTCTGTTTTCTCTCCCAAATGCTCTCTGTTTCGCTCTCTGATCCCTCTAATTTAACTTCAATTTGAAACTTAAATAGATGTCAATTACACGGCCAAATACACAAGAAAAATCAGCCAAATACATGGCCAATTGGCCTAAAAATTCGTGCAAAACAGAGGCGTGGGAGAGTAGCAGCGCGGGCGCACCAACGCGCGCCACGTGGCCGCGGCTGGCTGCCTACCGCCTTGCCCCAAAACAACATCGTTTTAGGGCTGGGCTTGTTGATTAAAAATCAGCAATTTCTCCCAGCCGCGCGCCTGCTCTCCGCTCAGCTCGAACCCGCGATCTGCCCTTCCACCTTGCGCGCTCGAACCACCCGGCCAGGTGCTCCCTTCAATGTATAAACGCCCCATCTTAAACTTATGGTGAACCTCAGCCCATTTTCGAAATTTGCACCAGCACCCCTAAAACTTCCGAGAATCCCACATACACACCATATCTGATTTTCCTCCTATTCCACTTACGTCCAAGTTTTTAGAAATTCAAGCAGGTTAATTTATTTTAATTTTTTTTCCTTAAATCTCCAAATAACTTAATATTTTCTTTAAACTCACAATTAACCAATAATCTCCATAAATGCAAGAATTATTAATTACCTTATTTATTCATTTTCTCAAAATAACATAAATAAACATTTTCTCTTAATTTCTCAAATACTCCATAATGACGTCAAACACCAAAATTAATAATCATTATTTATTTTTCAAATTTCGGGATGTTACAGTTAGAACACTTAATTATGTATTGGTTGTGTTTTATTATCATTCCATTGTTGTTTATTGTGAATTATAAATTCAATAAAGCCAAAAAATGTAAAACGACATCATTTTTTATTGGTTAACTTTGAAAAATCCCATAACCCCCCCCCCAAAAAAAAAGGATAAAAAATCAATTTTTTAAAAAAAATCAGGTTTTGTGGCCCCGCAAAACCCGATTTCTTTTATTAAAATGGTTTTTCTAATATTTTTTTTTCTTCTCTTGACCATGGGATTTTTTCAAGTTATCCAATACTCCCAAAAATAAATTATTGTTTAAAAATTATACTTGTATTTTTGTGTAAATTTTATAATCGTTACATCAATTTAATCCAATGTTGTTAGTAGTTAGAACACTTAATCATGCATTGGTTGTGTTTTATTATCATTCTATTGTTGTTTATTGTGAATTATAAATTCAATTAAGTCAAAAAATGTAAAACGACATCATTTTTTATTGGTTAACTTTGAAAAATCCCATGCCCCCCCCCAAAAAAAGGATAAAAAATCAATTTTTTTAAAAAAAATCAAGTTTTGTAGGCTAACAAAACCCGAGCCGAGTTTTGTGGCCCTGCAAAATCGGATTTCTTTTATTAAAATGGATTTTTTGATCTTTTTTTTTTTTCTTCTCTTGGCCATGGGATTTTTTCAAGTTATCCAATACTCCCAAAAATAAACTATTGTTTAAAAATTATACTTGTATTTTTGTGTAAATTTTATAATCGTTACATCAATTTAATCCAATGTTGTTATTAGTTAAAACACTTAATCATGCATTGGTTGTGTTTTATTATCATTCCATTGTTGTTTTTGTGAATTATAAATTCAATTAAGCCAAAAAATGTAAAAAGACATCATTTTTTATTGGTTAACTTTGAAAAATCCCATGCCCCCCCCAAAAACAAAGATAAAAAAATCATTGTTTTCTAAAAAAATTAGGTTTTGTGGCTCAACGTGGCCCTACAAACGCAATTTCTTTTATTAAAATAATTTTTTTATCCTTTTTTTTCTTTTCTTGGCCATGGGATTTTTTTAAGTTATCAAATGGTCCCAAAAATAAATTATTATTTAAAAATTATGTTTGTATTTTTAGGTAAATTTTATAGTCATTACATCAATTTAATCCAATGTTATTAGTAGTTAGAACACTTAATCATATATTGGTTGTGTTTTATTATCATTCCATAAAAAATGTAAAAAAACATCATTTTTTGTTGGTTAACTTTGAAAAATCCCATTGCCCAAAACAAAACAAAAAAAAAAATCAAAAAATCAGTTTTTTTGAAAAATTCAAGTTTTCTGGCCAACAAAATCTGAGCCAGGTTTTGTGGCCCCACAAAACCCGATTTCTTTTATTAAAATAGTTTATTTTATTTTTTTTTTTCTTGGCCATGAGATTTTTCCGAGTTATCCAATAGTGTAAGCACCCCCGCCCGAGTATCACAGTCGCCCGGACTATCTGAACGGGAGCACTTACAGAAGGGAAAAATAATGAGACACATGACAAGAACCACCCTGGCATGCATACACGAAAATAAGAACAGCGAAAGCAAAGCTAAACACATGCATGCACTACGGGTACCTTGCTAACACAGCAGTCACAAGATAAATAAATAAACACAAACTCCTGTGCCGATATACAAGAGGCAGGAGGTATGACCTGACACAGTGAGAAATAAAAGAATAGACCCTACACAACCATCAGAGTTGACAGAGGTTGACGAGACTGCCTGTACACCATACCTACTTTGCTGCTAGACGCTGACTCCCTTGCTCGAACCCACGCTGGCACTACCTGGAATGATGGAAAGCAAAGTGAGTCGAGAGACTCAGCAAGCATAAGGAAAAGAGAGGCCGGAGGCTGAACGTAGCTAGAAACTCTCTCCAAAATAAACCCCCAGATACACACAAGTCATGATACGCTAGAACACAATAGAAGAGTATAATAAAAGCACATACCGGTCCTTGGGGCCCACACAAGACACACGGCACCCAAGTCCCATACTAACCTGCCGCTGCCCTGAAAGGCAACAAATATGTCCACAAATCTGCGCGCGCGATCTCGGGCCGGTACTCCCGTCGCCCGTCCCCGTCGGTACTCCCGACAACCGAGCCATAGGCTTCCTCGGAACGGTACTCCCGCCCGAGAACTAATAACTACCAGTAGCCATGCAATGCACATAAAAATGCAATGGCGTAGTGAGCATCAACGTGATACACTGGCGCCCATACATCCAGGCATCAGGCCATGCTCCGCCCACATAGTAAACCACACGCCATGCATATGCTCGCGCTGGATGCAACCTAACCAGGCTAGAATGTCCGTGTCCAAACATGCTCGATAAATGGATAACCCAACATGCATCCCGTACCCATGTGCATATCAAATCATGAACAATAATACAATGCATTTACTCATGCAGTAAATCACATACCGGTAGAGCTAGTCAACAGTGCCCGGCACCGGTCAACAGTCAGTGACTAGGAGTGTCTGCCTGACGGTCCACTTCAGGGCCGTACAATAGTCTACCCCAACGTCATCAAACAGTTGACCTCTACCCCACTGCTCAATAACTCTAACCAAATCATAAATAAACTCAAAGAAACAGTAAATGACCCGCACATCTAGGAACCTAGTCCCCAAACTGGGTTTGGCATCATTCCGAAAGAAATGGGGGCGGTACAAACCCCCGTAGGCTCACAACGAATAAAATTATAGAAGCCTCGGATTTAATTTAAATGAAAACAAATGAATAATAATTCGACAAACAAGTCTAGGCGCCGAATGAAAGTAAAGGAGGTGATAAAATACAGAAAATCACGGGGTCTTTCACAGGAATTAAAGATCAGGAAGAGAGGGTTAGGAGCTTGTCTTTGCACGGCCGTTCCTTGCTTTTCTTGCACACCCGCTGCGAAGTAAAACGTTCGCTGGCAATAAATAAAATCGTGGCTTTAATTAAATAGATCTACCGTGTAATTTAAATAATTTAACTGTCTAAAATCCCTCGTAAGCGCACTACAGTAAAATCTCAATGAGTCTCATATTTATTTTAAATTAAATCACGCCAATAAAATCATTGAAGCCCGCTTAATAGATTAAATTTAAATTAAATAATTCAAATTTCATAATTAATAAACGGGTCGAAACAGACGAAGGGAGCGTATAAAATACAAGAAATCATAGGGTTTCTCACAGGAATTAAATAATACGAGGAAAGGATTAGGAACTTGCCTGAAATCGGCTGATTCCGACCTCACTCGAGCTCCCGATGCAAATTAAATCATTTCCTAGCAAATAACACAACCGGGACTCAAATTAATTAATTTTAATCGCATAAAATTTATAATTTAAACATAACATGCTTTTATTAATTTTTACTCACGTACCTGATCACTTCCCATACCGAAAAATTTCAAAATTCTATTTTTTTCCCTTATTTTTCTTTCCTTCTTCTTCTTCTTCTTCCTCTTCCTCTTCTTCTTCTTCTTCTTCTTCTTCTTCCTTTCTTCTTCTTCCTTTCTTCTCCCTTCTTTCTTCTTCCTCTTCTTCTTCCTTTCTTCTTCCCGCGCGCTCCTGTTCTTCTTCCTTCTTCCTTGGTGCGCATAGCACCTGCGCGAGTTGTAGCCATGGCTGACGCTGCCTCGGCCAGCTCCGCCTCCCATGGCAGCGTGCGCCACCGCCGCTGCTGCTGTCCTGCATCGCCACCGCTGCTGCTGCGTCGCTGCCATGGCCGAGCAAACCTCGGCTAGCTTCCATGGCCGCCTTGCACATCGTCTCTTTCCCTCTCTCGGTCTCTCCTTCTCTCTTTCTCACGAGCTCTCTCTCTCTCTCGCATCAGCTCTCTCCTTCATAATCTCTCGCGAGCTCTCTCTCTACTCGCTCCCTCTATCTCTCGGTGTTTAGATTTTTTTGGAGAAGGTCACTGTGGCAATCTTGGCCTCCAAGCCATTCACGTGCATCACAGCCACAAATTAAACAAATTAATTTAGTTTAATTACTTTAATTTTTATTTATTATTATTATGGTTATATTATTATTCTTATTATTTTTTTTGGATATTACAATTCTCCCCTCCTTATTAGAATTTCGTCCTCGAAATTCGCATTCAATCTATCTCCTCAAGATACGCTCACAATGCTCATGATAATACTTAACACCTTTGGGACATTTCATATCATTATTTTCTAGTTCCCACAAACCCGAGTCTGCTACATATCCTACTTGACTTAAGACACTAGCTCATCTCCCCAATCCATCACCTCACTTGGACCACGTTATGACACCTAATGTTGTAATCAACTCAGGGAACATCATCAATCATATTACCTACAACCACAAGGTTTGCCTATTATAGTATCATAACCTCACCGTGTACCCAAGCTATCCCGCGATCTCATCGCACTTCCGTTTGGTACTATCTCAACCATATATCAACCTAAAGGAAAACTCAAACCTCAGAGATATTCAATCCCAATGATAAACTGTTTCGCAACACCCGGCTTAATGCAAAGTCAGCTAGCTTCAAACATAACCGATAGTGACAGAAGTGAAGCCATCCTCTCACATGACGAGAGATTAATACTCGGTAATGTGACTAAGACCTGTCGTGTACCTATGAGGCATAGGGACATGGAAATGAGACGACATACTCAATCAAGAATTCAACAGCAATATCATTTAGTCGGACTCTTGCCAACTGATTCTTAACCAGATACACAACATTTTCTCGGTAGTACTTGCTTTCATGATTTGTCGCATATGCTCAAGGTCCCGTCAATAAATATGGGTAGTCGTTTAATCAGGGCTATTAAGGAATAGACGTTCTACACTCAATACAGCTCGAGATCCAAGATGTCACCAAATAATCTCCCCTCCTTAAAGGAATCGACACATCCAGTTGAGACTTATTCGGTGACCACCAAACCACAATCTTATCCTGCCGCCGATCTTAACTCCAAATAGCTAATTGGGTCGTACCTAATCCTGATCATTAATTATTAACCCTGACCTCCTTAAAGACTCAATAGGCTAGCTAAAACACGAGCTCTAAAACTAGTGTTATTAACTCCGTAGCCTACTTGACTGATAATACCTCACCGTGTCAGTAACTGTCTAATCCCAAGGGCATCTCATAGGTCTCCTCAATAACGAAAAGTAACTGAAGTGGGTTAAGCATTCTTTTGGCTGACATAACAGACCATCTCATGCTTCCGTCGATGTACCACTTGACCAGCATCCAGAGGAGTCTCATCTCCTCACTCGGTCAACAACCGACCCTAGGGCATGTGGTCCGTGATCAATACCGCGCGTACTTATAGCAACCACTATCCTTACAACAGAACCGAACAGTTACATTAGACATGCAACTAACTACGGTCCTGGCTATACACCCAGATATCTCCCACAACAACAATCTTAGAGGGGTTTCCTTATTTCAAATTCACTTTATTACAAACGCTCCACGATAGTCCAAAACATCGGCTACTACCTTTGCTTTACCCTATTTATTATGAAATCTCCCAACTTTAGTCCTTCGACACGCCAATCGCAGCGTCACCTGAACTCCGCTCCACCTGTGACAACGAAACACCTACACCCTATCTAGGTAGCGATGCCGAATCACCAAGCAGCATAACCGCTGTAAACTCCAAGTCCTTAATACCGTAATAGTTCTTCAGCGAATTCCCAGCACAGATCCCTCTTGGGACTTCGTACTGGTGTTCCGATTTAACCTTAGACCTCCAAGAAATGCAAATCCCTCAAGACCTCAATTTACCTTCACACCCCCATCACATTATGTATCTCCCGTCCGACTATGTACAGATAGTTTAACTGTCAACTACACATAAGCGACCATATTACCTGACTTTCAGTTTTCCATCTCAGTACACCATATACACATCTCGGTACCTATGTATCTATCATTTACCATCGGACTCCTATAGCATATTCCCACATGGTGGCACCTGTCTTTGCCACTCCTGGTAAAATCCAATCATAGACCTCTAGCTCACATGCTACCACGACCTAATTTCTCATGAAATTGACACAAGCCTTAATAGGACGTTGACAAAGCCTAGCAAGGCCAAGAAAACTCCAGACCTCTATCTCTGTCGCCAATCTCGACTAATCCATAAATACTACGATGACGTCAGTCAATCCAAATGGCATGGGCATGAACTTACGGCAGCCGTACACGTACGAAAAATAATCGTTAGAAAACACCCTGAGGTTAGCCCGGCAAATCATCTACTTGGAAAAAAGGAACATTTATGCCTCAAGGCAAACCGGCTCAATTGCAGGGTCAATCCCTCACTAAGGAAACCTCCTTGGTAAATCCTCAAGGAAGTCAAGAGTATCCTATACTCATACACGACTAGGGAAAGGATCAAGCCATACACACCCTTATCATAAACAACGCATACCCTAATTGAAGCCTTAAGAGTTTCCTTAATCACTCCCTTAAGTGAGGTATGTGCAATCCCTAATCTACATCACTGATAGATAATGGTTAGGGACTTGTTGGGTCACTACAAGTTAGGTGTCTGGTCCACTCAGTCTTAGCAAAAACGGTCCGCAACCCAAATGTCCATCGCAAACCAAACCTGTGACTTTTCAGGTCCATACTATTCATTACATCAGGTCACTAGAGCACTCTTGCTAATAGGAATGACTACTTAATTCCTAAGGATCGAAAGGCTCACAAGTTTACTAGATACATCTCATTACATGATGCCTCCAAACATGGTACATGATGTTTCTCGCACAACTCTGATCCTTACGAAACTCATAATTTACAACCATACATTTACATTACAGCCCCCTAATAATCATACTGACTGGATGTCAGGTAGTGCTCTAGTCTTGGGCACGTCCGGTATCGGCCCCTGATAGGACTCCCAAATGGCAGCTTGTTACCTCACAGCTTCGGCAAAAATATCATAATGGGAGCGAATCCTCACATCATTCATAATTACAACAGTCAGCCGCCTCCACACGTCCTTCATGTGCTCACGGGCGAACAGGACTTGTCTCTCTGTAAATCCCCAAAAAGTCTCATGAATCGACTCTTGAAACAACTCGTCAAGCTGATACATATAACTCACTAAATACTCCTCTTTGTCTTACTCGTCTCCCCATCCAGAAGCAAACTCCTATTCCCACTGACACCATAAACAATCCAATGCTGGGAGGGCATCCGAATTAGGTGGGGGTATACTGAGATCTAGGTCTCCTGGTTCCATTGGGAATACTCAAAATCAGCAAACAACACCAAATATCAGGTAAATATCTTAAGGCGGAACCAACCTCTTACCCAAACACCTAGGGTAAGCGTAAGTCCTAAATAAATCTCATTTAAACCACCTCATGGTTCCATCCTAACGTGAGCTTCTCACTCTTGCACGAATATAAATTGGGACACAGTCTCTCACACGAATCGACAAAACTCAACTTGACACAGCCTAACCCTACTCGATTCACCTAGACCTCCTTAACTCTACCCGACAGCCTTGGTGTACAGGAACTCGTCCCTCAAAATTGACTCAAACTACGCTCTAATACCAACATTGTAAGCACTCCCGCCCGGATTACCCGAACGGGAGTACTTACGGAAGGAGAAATAATGAAACACGAGAACAGAACCACCCTGGCATGCATACACGAAAATAAGAACAGCAAAAGCGAAGCTAAACACATGCATGCACTACGGGTACCCTGCTAACACAGCAGTCACAAGATAAATAAATAAACACAGACTCCTGTGCTGATATACAAGAGACACGAGGTATGACCTGACACAGTGAGAAATAAAAGAATAGACCCTACACAACTATCAGAGTTGACAGAGGTTGACGGGACTGCCTGTACACCATACCGACTTTGTTGCTAGACGCTGACTCCCTTGCTCGGACCCACACTGGCACTACCTAGAATGATGGAAAGCAAAGTGAGTCGAGAGACTCAGCAAGCATAAGGAAAAGAGAGGCCGGAGGCTGAACGTAGCTAGAAACTCTCCCCAAAATAAACCCCCAGATACACACAAGTCATGAGACCACTACAAGAAATAAGATTTTTAGTGAAGGCCAGGGTCGTCACTAAAAGTCCAAAAAGTCGTCACTAAAAGTATTAGTGACGGCCAGATAGACCGTCACAAGTCGTCACTAATGTAATTAGTGACGATAAATCTGGCCGTCACTAAAGTTAACACATTAGTGACGGCTATATGTGATCATCACTAAAGTTAATCCATTAGTGACAGCCATATATGACCGTCACTAATGGCAACTCATCAGTGACAGTCATACATGGTCGTCAGTAATGGCAGTTCATTAGTGACGGCCACATATGGCTGTCACTAATATAATTAGTGACCATAATATTGGCCATCACTAATGGGGTTTCCATTAGTGACCGCCATACATGGCCGTCACTAAACTTAATTTGTTAGTAGTCATCACTAAAGTTAATTTATTAGTGACAATGATGCTAGCCGTCACTAAAATTAATATTTTTAATTTATAAAAAATTAAAAATTTCTGCTGTTAAAACATTTAAAAAATAAAATATATATAATTAAAAAATATATTTTTTTTGATTAATTATTAAATTAACCTAATTAATCTAAAATAATTTTATTCTAATATAATTTGAAACGAGAATTATATAAAAAATTATAAAATTTATATTTATAAATTGAAAATTAATATTCAACCAAAATATTAATAATATTTAAAATATCATACTGATTGTTACATAAAAATAGCTATAAAAATAATTGTTACCAACATTCAGCGAGTTAGGCTAGTAAGTCAACTATGGATTATGTGCTGATTCATACGAATTACACTCAATTTAAGTCAATCACATGAATTAGAACATATTCATATATACAATGAATCAATCACGAATTAGAACATATTCATATATACAATCAAAAAATAGCATGAGATGCTATCGAATTTTTGTACCATGCATGACTAGTTAATGCGTATCCACCGAGCACATAACATGATATCAAATTTTTGAATTGTCAAACTAGATAATTCAGTGACCTCGTTATCTATCAAGGAAGTCACCGAACAAGAATCTAAGACTAACTTCCAACAAATCTAACTTAATTGCTGGAAATTATTTAATTGATTATATTCTTTATTTAATATAATTTCTAGAAAAAATTCGGCAAAGTCTCCTCTCTAACTGGACTACACCACCTATAAGAAAAAAAAAACACAAATATTATAATATAATTTCAACGAACAAAAAATGACATTTTTATTGATATTATAACAAAAAATATATTAATAAAAATAAATTAAATTAGAACCTAAAAATGAAGAAGTGACTCTTAAAATTTCAGAGTGAGATTGCCCAAAGGCCCATTAATGAGCTGCAAAATAAAGAACAATTAATTATATAAAATTATTAAAAAATATTAAACTTTCAAAAAATTAATTAAATTATATAAAAAAATTAGAATATTATAAAAATCAATTCTACTTAACTTAAAAAAAATTACCTATAGCTTCCAAATGACCTGCAAATACAAAAATAAGATTAGGGACGAAAAATGCTTAATAAAATATATAAAAAATAATTTGTATCTGTTTAACCTCGATTAAAAATATATAAAAAAAACATCAATTTTAATTTTCAAATCCTAAACAAGCTGATTACACCATAAGTCTAAAACTTAAAAAGAAAGATAAATTTAATACTTTATTATATTGTACAAATATAAAAATACGAGATCGTTAATCTTACTTACAATTTAATGTTTTATTATATAAAGAGAATGATATAAAAGAGATATATGTTTTGATGGTATTGATTTTTTCCCTTATTTAAGGTCACTAATTTTTTTTCATCAAATTATTGATATATAATAGTAATAATCTCATAAAGTATATATTTTATACCGTCATAATATCAATTTCTATTAAACACGATTATGTAATGTGTAAAAATAAAAACATGTGCACATAAAGTACTACTAAACTATAGTGGAGGTAAAAAAATTTAATAATTTAGATTTTAAAGTAAATAATTAATTAGTTATGACAGAACTCAAAATATATTGAGTTAAATGACAAAAACGGGATTATTGTGGATGCCTTGCATGTTTAGTTTTTACTTCAATAAAAATAAAACATTAATCGAGTAGCTATCATACTCTTTTATGATGAATCATATAGTTTTTCAATTTCATCGACTCATAAGATTAATAAATGAATTGTAATTACAATTGAAACAATCAAAATTGTAACAAAAGAAGAAAGTAACAATTACAGTACCAATTTAATGCTTTATTATACATTTAATTTTTTTGATATATTGTTATTCTTAATTCAACAAGTTATTACAAAATCGATATTTTTATTCTAAGTGCTAACTCAGGGTAAATTATTATTATAGAAGAAAAAAATGAGTATAGTATCAATAATAAATTATTATACATTTAATATATATTTGAATTTAGTAATTTTATCACATTTAGTTTAAATTTTTTTTCACATTTATTAATTTTTTTCATATTTAGTTAGAAATTCAAATTAGCGACGGACAAGAAGTTTGTCGCTAAAATAAATTTAAAATATTTTTTCTGCTACATTAGATTGGTAAAGGTTTAGAAAAAAATATTATTCCCAAAAAAAAGATTTTTTCTGCTACAAAATTGAATTTAGTGATACAAAAATTTTGGTAGAGAAAATTAATTTAATACGAAAATTAATATGATTAGCAATAATTTGATGTAGTGAAAAATAAGTATTTTCTCTATAGTTTCATACATAGAGAAAATCAAACTTTTTGCAGTGAACACAAATTTTGATTAATTATTTTTTAGTATTACAATAATTGTTGTGACTAGATAAATAAAATTACTTAAAATATCATGTTATTTGAATGGAAAGTGATCAATTATCTAGAGAAAATATGTAAATTTACAATTTAATTCGTTTGATGACATTAGTATATATATATATTTTAGTATATCTATCTAATAATCGGATTCATTTTATTAGTTTAAAATTGTATAATTAAGTGTATTAAGACTAAATCATGTTAAATTTATATTTTTTTTATCTTTAATGCGTAACTCTTTTTGATGATTCTTTTTTAATTTTTAAAATTATACATCACATTCAGTGACGGCCACCATTGGCCGTCACTATTTCTCCCCATCTGTGACCGACGTTCCCCGACCCTCACTAAAGGCGACATTCAATGACGGCCTCGCATGGTTGTCACTATTGATCTCCCATTTGTGACCCAACCTTGTTTGGCCCTTACTGAAGCTCGAACATTTGGTGACGGTCGGAGGTGGCCGTCACTAAAGTTCACATTCCGTGACGACCTCATGTGGCTGTCACTATTAATCGCCCCTTCTGTGACTTACCCTTGCCTGACCCTCACTGAAGCTCGAATATTTAGTAACGGTTGGATGTGACCGTCACTAAAAGTACACATTTAGTGACGGCGAAATATGGCTATCACTATTGCTTCCCCATTTGTGACCGACGTTCCCCGACCCTCACTAAAGGTGACGGCCATGCGTGGCGGTCACTATTGATCGCCCCATCTGTGACTCACCCTTGCTTGGCCCTCACTGAAGCTTGAACATTTAGTGACGGTGGGGTGTGACCGTCACTAAAAGTACATATTCAGTGACAACAAAATATGGCTGTCACTATTGCTCCCCGATCTGTGACTGACGTTCCCCGACTCTCACTAAAGGTGACATTCAGTGACTGCCTCGCGTGGCTGTCACTATTGATCGCCTCATCTATGACTCACCCTTGCTTGGCCCTTACTAAAGCTTGAACATTTAGTGACGACCAGATTGGGCCGTCACTAAAAGCACACAGTGACGACCAAATGTGACCGTCCCTAGTTCTCCCCCATTTATGACCAACTTTGCCCGACCCTCACTAAAGGTTGGAATTAATGACCACTTCTGCCTGGCCCTCACTGAAGCTCGAAGATTTAGTGACGGTTGGAGGTAGCCGTCACTAAAGGTGAACATTTAGTGACGACTAACTATGGCTGTCACTATTGCTCCCCCATCTGTGACCAACTTTGTCTGGCCCTCACTAAAGGTTGGAATTAGTGACCACTTTTGACTGGCCGTCACTAAAGGTGGTCACTAAAAGTCCAATTTCTTGTAGTGGACACTACAACACAATAGAATAGTGTAATAAAAGCACATACCGGTCCTTGGGGCCCACACAAGACACACGGCACCCAAGTCCCATACCAACCTGCCGCTGCCCTGAAAGGCAACAAATATGTCCACAAATCTGCGCACGCGATCCTGAGCCGGTACTCCCGACAACCGAGCCATAGGCTCTCTCGGAACGGTACTTCTGCCCGAGAACTAATAACTACCAGTAGCCATGCAATGCACATAAAAATGCAATGACGTAATGAGCATCAACGTGATACACTGGCGCCCATACATCCAGGCATCAGGCCATGCTCCGCCCACATAGTAAACCACACGCCATGCATATGCTTGCGCTGGATGCAACCTAACTAGGATAGAATGTCCGTGTCCAAGCATGCTCAATAAATGGATAACCTAACATGCATCCTGTACCCATGTGCATATCAAATCATGAACAATAATACAATGCATCTACTCATGCAGTAAATCACATACCGGCAGAGCTAGTCAATAGTGCCCGGCACCGGTCAACGGTCAGTGACTAGGAGTGTCCGCCTGACGGTCCACTTCAGGGTCGTACAATAGTCTACCCCAACGTCACCAAACAATAGACCCCTGCCCCACTGCTCAATAGCTCTAATCAAATCATAAATAAACTCAAAGAAACCGTAAATGACCCGCACATCTAGGAACCTAGTCCCCAAACTGGGTTCGACAACATTCCGAAAAGAATGGAGGCGGTACAAACCCCCGTAGGCTCACAACGAATAAAATTATAGAAGCCTCTGATTTAATTTAAATTAAAACAAATGAATAATAATTAAACAAACAAGGCTAGGTGCCGAATGAAAGTAAGGAAGGTGATAAAATACAGGAAATCATGGGGTCTTTCACAGGAATTAAAGATCAGGAAGAGATGGTTAGGAGCTTGCCTTTACACGGCCGTTCCTTGCTTTTCTTGCACACCCGCTGCGAAGTAAAACGTTCGCTGGCAATAAATAAAATCGCGGCTTTAATTAAATAGATCTACCGTGTAATTTAAATAATTTAACTGTCTAAAATCCCTCATAAACGCACTACAGTAAAATCTCAATGAGTCTCATATTTATTTTAAATTAAATCACGCTAATAAAATCATTGAAGCCCGCTTAATAGATTAAATTTAAATTAAACAATTCAAATTTCATAATTAATAAACGGGCCGAAACAGACAAAGGGAGCGTATAAAATACGAGAAATCATAGGGTTTCTCACGGGAATTAAATAATACGAGGAAAGGATTAGGAACTTGCCTGAAATCGGCTGATTCCGACCTCATTCGAGCTCCCGATGCAAATTAAATCATTTCCTAGCAAATAACACAATCAAGACTCAAATTAATTAATTTTAATCGCATAAAATTTATAATTTAAACATAACATGCTTTTATTAATTTTTACTCACGTACCTGATCGCTTCCCATATTGAAAAATTTCAAAATTCTACTTTTTTCCCTTATTTTTCTTTTCTTCCCTTTCTTCTTTTTTCTTCTCCTCCTCCTCTTCCTCTTCTTCTTCTTCTTCTTCTTCTTCTTCTTCTTCTTCTCGTGCCCCTGCTCCTGCGCCTTACTTCTTCTTCTTCTTCTTCTTCCTTTCTTCTTCCCGCACGCTCCTGTTCTTCTTCCTTCTTCCTTGGCGCGCACAGCACCTGTGCGCGTTGTAGCCATGGCCGACGCTGCCTCGGCCAGCTCCGCCTCCCGTGGCCGCGTGCGCCACCGCCGCTGCTGCTGTCCTGCATCGCCACCGCTGCTGCTGCGTCGCTGCCATGGCCGAGCAAAGCTCGGCCAGCTTCCATGGCCGCCTTGCACATCGTCTCTCTCCTTCTCTCGGTCTCTCCTTCTCTCTTTCTCACGAGCTCTATCTCTCTCTCTCGCATCAGCTCTCTCCTTCACAATCTCTAGCGAGCTCTCTCTCTGCTCGCTCCCTCTATCTCTCTGTGTTTAGATTTTTTTGGAGAAGGTCACTGTGGCAATCTTGGCCTCCAAGCCATTCACGCGCATCACAGCCACAAATTAAACAAATTAATTTAGTTTAATTAATTTAATTTTTATTTATTATTATTATGGTTATATTATTATTCTTATTATTTTTTTGGGATATTACAAATAGTCCCTAAAATAAATTATTATTTAAAAATTATGCTTGTGTTTTTGGGTAAATTTTATAATCATTATATCAATTTAATCCAATGTTGTTAGTAGTTAGAACACTTAATCATGTTTTGGGTGTGTTTTATTATCATTCTATTGTTGTTTATTGTGAATTATAAATTCAATTAAGCCAAAAAATGTAAAAATACATCACTTTTTATTGGGTAACTTCGAAAAATCCCATGGGCCAAAAAAAGAAAAAAAATCAAAAAATCCAATTTTATTAAAAAATTAGGTTTTGTGACCCTACAAAACACGGGCCGGGTTTTGTAGCCCCACAATACCCGATGACATTGTGCAGTTTTGAAAAATTATTTTTTCATGGAAATCAATATAGATCTGGAATAATATCTATCAAAATATATTCTATTCACAAGCACAATCATACTACACAACATTTTTAAGTAATGTGATCACAAAACAAAACAAATAGAAATGAAATCAATCCTTAGAGATTCAGTCAGTGAAATTGTTTATTGGAGAGAAATAATTTTGTTGAATGAGATTTCAATGAAGTTGCTATGATTGATGAAGATTGTTAAATGACCCAACAAGCAAAAAAATTAAATGTATAATGAATGACTGAGTTTGGATGGTTTGACAATGGAGAGAAAGAGAATAACATAAACGTTGGAAGATGAGAGAGAAGAGAAAGGTAATATGAAAGAGACAAATGTAATTTGGTAAATGAAGATAAGGATAATGTGGTTTTTCCAATTTAAAATCTTATTAAGGGTATTTTAGGTATTTCACATAAAAGTGGCTATAGAGTGCAATTAGTTTGTTTGATTTGTCAAAAACGTTTTTTTACTAAAAAGTAGTTAAAAACAATTTTCTAATTTTCTTTTTAGCTATTTATGAATTTCTCCCGTCATTACCTTTACGGGGAAGGAACTCTAAATTACCAATTTTTCCTTAAGAATTAACAATCCCATCAATCTCCACACAAATGCACAAATGAGAATAATTCACAACAAATTCTTATTCCAACAAGAAAATACTTTCTAAATTTTTCAATTATCCTTCATTGGGTCTCGCTACCCAATTTATCAAAATGCCCTTTCCCGAGGGCACCATTATTTCCATCGATCCACTTATTTCAATGGCACTTTTCAGAAATTTCTATCAACTTTCCATATTTTCTAACACCAATAATACCAAGTCGTAACTATTAGTAAGTCTATTTATTTTTTGAGATTTATATTTTATTTTTTTTAAAGAGATGATTTGTGCAATTCAAATTCATAATTTTTAACTTAAAACCAATAACAATCTTATTATTATCATCTTCTGTAACTAAATATGTAGTATATGGAAAAAAATTAAAAATTTTATGAAAAACATTCGAGGGATTTTAACATAACATATTTAGGCACAAATGCTTAAATCAAATTTTGTTAAAATATTTTATATTATTTTATTCATATATTATATACATCAAATTATTTAACAAAATACTCATATTATTATAACCGATTTGGGTTTTGTTGGCCACAAAACCCGATTCGTGTTTTGTCTCGAGTTTTGTGGTCCACAAAACCCGATAATGATGTATAGTTCCTAAAAAAAAAAAATCACTCAAATTAGTATAGATTTGGAATGATATCTAACCAAATGTGTTATGCTCACAACTATAATCGTTCTACACAGTTTTAATAAAAAATGTCAACAGAAATAACTTTGAAAATAAAACAAATAAAAATCAAATGATATCTTGAGATTGAGTGAAATTGTTGGAGAGAAAGAAACTGGTTGAATGAGACTTTAATGAAGTCGCTGCGATTGATAAAGAATGTTAAATGACCCAACAAGCAAAAAGATTGAATGTTTGAAAAATGGCTATGTTTGGATGGTTTTACAATGGAAAAAAATAAGGTAACGTGAAAAGAGAGAGAGAAAATATTATATGAAAGAGACAAGGGTATTTTGGTAAATGAGGCTAAAGGCAATGTGGGCTTTCTATTTTAAAATCTTATTAAGGGTATTTTGGATATCTTGTATAAAAGTGACAATAGAGTGTAATTAGTTTATTTGAATAAACAAAAACGTTTTTTTTTCCTGTGAAAAGGCTAAAAATGATTTTGTACATTTGACCCAAACTAATTATAAATTCCTCCCAAAAAATAATTACAATTATAGTCTGGCATTTTTCCCTATTTCACCCTTTCAGATAGAAGAGGAAAAAAGATCATAACATACAACACGCATTGCCTCTTTTTGACTCGTAGCTCAACATATACGCAAAATATACTTGATAAGTTTATATGATCATTATTGGTTTGATGAGTTTATAGCTAGGATGAGTGCTAATAAGCAAATTTTGGCTAATACAATCAATCAAAAATTAAGTAGAACAAGAAGTTGCTCCTAGGACAATGTCAAGTAGTTGGGTCATGATAAGGAGAGATTCGCACTAGTAGGTCATAGATTCGATTTCTTATCCTGTGCAATGAAACAAAATTTTCACATGCAATTTACTCTATTTGTTGAAATTAAAGGGATGAACATTAAAAGATTGCGCAAGGACGATAATATCCCCAATAGAATAAAAGTTGCAAGATGAGATACATTTTATCTCCAACTTGCAGCATCTAGTTCACAAAGACAACTATTGTAAGAGAAAAGAAAACAGCCAAATGTGAGGTGAAGGGCTCATGCCATGTATGGAAGTGTTGGGATGCACCAAGTGATTGAGAAATAAGTAAATCCTAAAAGGGTCATGGAATTTATTAGTTATAATACTCATTTTCATTTTTTCATATAATAAACAATGTTTTCCCAATTAATCCATTGTTCATATTTTTATAGAGATTTAAAGTTGCAATGGAATTTTCAAGGCCTTCGTATCTGGTACTTCTCTTCATTTTTCATTACTTAAATTCTAAATTTAGGGCAAAAATTGTACACTGCAGGATCATAGCTGATGCTTTGTATTCTTGAACAGTTTTGACTAAAAAATTTTACAACTGAAGATTTTTTAAATCAACTTCATTGACCTAAAACCATAAATGAATCTTGAACAACGTTGAAAGACTGGTATTTAGATTCCATGCTCGGATTTTAATATATCTCAGTTCAAAAGAGGCATAAATCATCTAAGATCCAAACAATAAATTCATAAGTCCGTGTATAAATGCCTATGCGCACGTTACTTCTTCTCTTCCAGTTCATATCTTAGCAAACTTTCGAACAAAAATAAAATTAGAGCAAAAATATATATAACAGAGTGAATGAGAACCTGTCGGTTAGGGTTTCGCTGTTCTCTTTCCCGCCCTAATCTCTTTGAAATCGGCTTCCTAATTCTCCTCCCCTGCTTTGCTGCTGCCAATTCACCTATTTGTCTTTGGGTTAATTAATTGGTCTAATCAGTAATTTCCCTCTAAGTATGATCGATTTTCAGTTAACCCCACTTAAAACTATTACACTTTTATTCTTCTTTTTAGGGAAATATCCCTTGGGTTCTCATGATTAAAATAAAAGGGAGCAAGATATTGAAATGCTCAACTGAAACAGGATTAAACCATAATATATATATATATATATATTGCATTACATACTATGGGCTGCTTTATTTATTATTAAATTTATTTAATTAGAAAGAGATATACACAATACTCTCTCTTTCTCTCCATAATAATAACGTGCAGAAACACTTAAAACACATCCATAATTTATTGAATTGAAGCTGATCCACATATGTGTAGTTATGTGCTCATGATGGAGTGGTGATACCTGCAACAAAATAAACAATCAAATAGTGATCATCAGTTTAAATTCATTATTATATGTTATCCTTATATGTATAGTAAACCCTTCTACACAGCCCCACAATCTTACCAAGAGGCTTATTGAATGGCATCAAAATTACAAAAATACCCTAACCCTGCAAATTTGTTTCCCCTGCCCCTACTGACACCAGCAAGCGCCAACTGCTGCAGCATCACTTCGCCGTCTTCACCTCTCTACCTCGCCTCGTCGATGGTTGCTGGGAAGCAAAAACGGCGAGACAGCCAATCAATGTAGCGATAGTCGACGTTTGTTAGAAATGATCATGGAAGGTGAGAGAGATGAGAGAAGAGACGGGGGCAGGGGAAGCTAATTTATAATTTGAGTCAGGGCATTTATGTCATTTTGCACCTTACGGTCAGCCTCTCGCTAAAGCTCTCGGACGTGGTAGATTAATCCATGTAACATAAGGCACGAATTAATGTGTAATGAATTGGTTGAGGAGAGATCTTACTGCCACACTTGAAGTTGCGGGGAACGGTCTGGCCGCAGCCTTTAATCTGCTTGATGGCGCGGGGAACGTTGATGAGAGCAGCCACCTTGGCGGTAACGTAGGGGCAAACGCACTCCGCATTGGTTACTCTAACCATCTGGTAACAAGCCGCCGACTGGTTCTGCCTGAAGATGATCGGCCGGCAGCCATTCACCAGCAGCCGCTTCTCCTCCTTGCACTGGCTGGGGCTGGTGTCGCCGCTCAGCACCCAACCGCCCATCGCCACCGCCAAAACCAGAACCACAAACGGTGCCGACTGTGAACTAATGTATATATGTATTCTTTCTCTCTGTTAATTAATCTTCAGTGGTGCAGCTCCACCACCGCCATGGATGCCTTTATATAGATGGTGGTGGAATACTGTACGCATAGAACCATCATATGGGCAACTCGTCTTCCTGTTGACTCAATAAAGTCTTTCTCCTTGCCCGCACGGGCATGGCTCAGCCATGATGACTGAATAAAGTCTTTCTCTTTTGTTTTTATTGGTATCGCTCAGCAATAAAGCATGCAAAATTTCATGCGTATCGAGATTAAGGCTGCGTTGTCTTTATTTTTTAATTTTTAGATTTAAATTTTAAATTTATTTTTAATTTTTTATTTTGATAGTCTATTTTTAAAAAATTAAAAATGCATTCTTTTTATCATTTTAAAAAATTATTTCTCAAAACAGAAAATTAAAAAATACGTTTTCTTTAAAATTTTGAAAATAAATTTTAATAATATTTTATTCAATAAATTTGATTATTTAGTAAATCAAAAATATTTAATGTTAATATATTATTAAAATATATATATTTTATTAATTTAATGAATTTTGTAATATTTTTTTATTATAATAATAAAATATAAATAAATAAATACGTTTTGAGTTTTGAGTTTATTTTGAATGAAAACACTCAAAACAACTTTTTATTATTTTGAGTTTTCTTTACAATTTTTTTTTATTTTTAAAAATAATAAAGAGAATGCGTTTTCATTATTTTAAAAAATTAAAAACTAAAAATGACTTGAAAACGGTAAAAAAAACACAACTTAAATTTTTTATGATAATATTTATCTCGTGTGGAGGTATAAATTGAATATTTTATTTTATATGTGTATAAATTGTGATCGTACGTTCTCAAGACTAATATGTCAAAACTCAAAATCTAAGTTATCAAAAAAAAATAAATAAATAAAGTCTTTCTCCGCATGTTCAAGCATTCAAACCATAGCTGAGAGGAAGTTTCATCGAGACCTAGACAAGTGTAGTTGCCCGGTAACTTGCAGGCACAAAGGGTGTGGGCCATGTAAAGATATTCAAGCTAACTCCAAATAATTAGAGTATTCAAATTTATTCCGTATTATCATGATCTAAAATTGCTTATTTTTAATGTTGATTAAGATTATTATTGTCCTATTAATAGAATTTGTACACAATTAATCTTATCTTTATCTTTTTAAGAATATAAATAAGTCTTATATCATATACGTATATACTCTATTTAGTCAAGTCGTTGGAATAATACTACAAGCCAACGAAGGCAATAAATCTCTTATCGTTGTCCTAGTGATTAATAAGGAGTGATGGAGAATCTACATTCCAAGATTCCAATCTATTTCTTCTATGACTAATATTGATCAGCTAAAAATTATGGAATCAAGTGACAGAAAACCACCGCACCCCCACGAGGGAGGGGATCCAAGGCATTAATGCTTCGTGGAAGCCGCCACAGGCCAGAGCTGCGTGCATGACTTTCCATCTCTTACGTACGAAACCATGACCAGAAATTTTTCCCTTTGGTCAATCCACTTAATTTTCATTTTAATTGACCAAAAATTTATTCTCTTTGGTCAGATAAAATATTGAAAAAGTATTACGAATCTTTCTATCCAATATTTGATTTTTGTGGCCACCTTAAACACAGCTAGGGCGAAATGATTTTGGGATCAAGAGAGGTTTAATTAATTAATTCGATTGGCTTTTTTGGATATTAGCTAGCTTTTATGTAGTGATTAGCAAATTAAGGCTTCTTGGGCTAACTTCAAAGATTTGTGTTGAGCTGGGGAACTTGAGGATCATGTCTCCACCTTAAATTCACTTATTCAAATGTAACCTTAAGAAAAAATATGTCCCACCTTGTTCCTTACATCTACTTAATTACATCATGCATACCTAATTAGAAAATATCTTCACCTTTAAAAAATCTAAAAATTCTTAATATCTCTAAGACTTGGTATATGCAATATGATTTGACCACTAAAAGGTGGTTGTCTGATTAGGCAACAAATTCTTCGTCCTCTTCTTATCATGAATAATGGTCGTTAGATTAACCAACTTTGCACTTATACTTCTACAACAGTTGGCATGAACAATCACCACAGGTTTGACATCTCTACTATTCTGGCAAAACCCACTGAAAAAATAGGTGTCAAGAAATAGAACTCTAACCCTTAAGTCTCCAACCACGTCGTTGTGGAAGAGTTTTGCCAAAACATCTTGCTCTTTGAGCCCAATGGAGTTGGCTTTCATGGAATACCAAGTGTCGAAAAAGGCAATGGTCTTGTTGTTGGATTTGATCATGTACAGGCCAATATTGATGGGATTCCTTGTGGATCATTCGTCGCCATTGAAATGGTCGCAGCTGATTTGCATGTCTATGGTTTCATCTAGAGAGAATCTTGTAAATGGGTTTCTAAACCACATTACATCTTTATCTTATCGAGAAAAAACATCAATCCACTCGTTACAATGGACAAATTAGTCAATTTATCATGATACCATGTTATTATTACGTAGATAGAGAATTATATAATTCAATCATTGCTATTTTGTATGAAGATTGTAAGTATATAATAAATTAATGAACACATATAAACTTTACAATTTTGTTATGTTACCACCGAGCAACACAACATTTACTCGATAAGGGCAAATTAAGAGACGGGGTGTAATACCCCGAGAGTCTAGAAAAGAGTAGTATATATCGAGAATAAGTAAGGAAGGAAACAATATCAGTTGAATACCTTTTGGGCTGAAATGTAGGTAAAGAACTCTTGGGTTAAGCGTGTTTGAGCTAGAGTAGCTTAAGGATGGGTGACCCCCTGGGAAGTTCGCGTAGGCCTATCAGGGTAAGTTGTTCCTGTTCTTCCTATCGCTCGATGCAGGATGTTGCAGGTGGTATCAGAGCTAACCCTTGGTGAAGGCAGTCCAATGAGGGCGGGGAGTGACGCGGGGGTCGAGGCCTGATCAAGGAGCGACTCCTGACAGGCTTCTAGGATGGCAGCCTCCAAAGGGGATAAGGTCTAGGACCAGTTCTAAGGTCACATGATGAGGACGTCATGTGCTCAAGGGGGGAGAATGTAATACCCTAGGAGCCTAGAAAAAAGTAGTATATATCAAGGATAAGTAAGGAAGGAAACAACACTAGTTGGATAGCTTTTGAGCTGAATGTATGCAAAGAACTCTAGGGTTAAACGTGCTTTGAGCTAAAGTAGCTTAAGGATGGGTGACCCCCTGAAAAATTCGCGTGACCCCATCAAGGTAAGTTGTTCCGGTCCTTCCTATCACTCGATGCGGGATGTTACAAGTGGTATCGGAGCCGACCCTTGGTGAAGGCGGTCTAATGAGGGCTAGGAGTGGCACCGAGGCCGAGGCCTGATCAAGGAGTGGCTCTTAGCAGGCTTCTAGGATGATAACCTCCAAAGGGGAGAAGGTCTGAGACCAGTTGTAAGATCACATGACGAGGCCGCCATATGCTCAAGGGGGGAGAATGTAATACCCCGAGAGTCTAGAAAAGAGTAGTATATATTGAGGATAAGTAAGGAAGGAAACACCACCACCTGGATATCTTTTAGGCTGAATGTAGGCAAAGAACTCCGGGATTAAGCGTGCTTGAGCTAGAGTAGCTTAAGATGGGTAACCCCCTGGAAAATTCACGTAGACCCATCAGAGTAAGTTGTTCTGCTCCTTCTTATCACTCAATGCGAGATGTTATACGGGGAGATCCACACACCCACCCCTCTTGCTAGCCCGTGTCGGGGAAAGAGGCAACAAATAATTCCTGATAAACTTTATTGTTCTTTTAATGAAAAAAAAATATAAATCTTTAATACAATTAACTTTCGCGACTTCTTACAAACTATCCCAAGAAGCCTTTCTCATTAACATGGTGAGCATGACCCATGAAACCTTTTTAATTAAGCTGTGTAGATATTAGGGTTTGAAACTTTTAAATAGAGTTTCTAAGTACTCTATGACTTTATTATTTGGACAATCTATTAGGATTAACATCAATCTACTATCATTAGTAATTTTTTTTTAATTAAAACTACAATGCATGTCACTTGACAATGAATGTTTTGACTAAAATTTGAATTGAAGCAACTAACTAAAATAATATTGACTAAATCAACAACTATATATGCAAGTTGGAACAAGTTATGGACTTTTGAATTTAACCCAAGTGTGACCTAATTATAAAAATAGATATATTACATTATTAGTTTATAAATTTTATATTTTGTAATAAATTCAATATTATACTTTAATTCTTAATATCAAAATCACTAAATTTTAATTTTTATTATAATCTAGTCACTCTTTCGATTTTTTAACAAATTTTATTAATAAAAACTAATACAACATACATTAACATCAATTCAAAAGTCACTTAATAGTAAAATTAATATAAACTTCACAATCAAAATTTAATGATTGTAGTCATAAAAACTAATACATGACTATAATCATTAATAAACCTGATTAATTATATTTTTTCAGATAGTATCGTTATCAATTACATCTTATACTAATTAAGTTAAAATTCTGTCACAATATTTATATCATAAATTATCTTTTAAAAGTCATATTAATAATAAAACTATGAAGTAATAAAATAACGTTTAAATACTATCTTGAAAAGTTTTATTGGAAATGGTAACATATATTTTGGTCTTCTTTGGTGAATTGAGAGGTTAGGCTGGTAGTGAATGTCAAATCTACTCTATACTTTAGTTTTAACTGTCATTATGATGGTTGAAACTAATCAATCCTACCTAAAGGAATACTACTCAAAAGATTTGATATTTTATATTACACTTAGTATTAATAATAAAAAATTATCATGAATAATAATCATCAGTAAGTTAATAATCACTTATAAATTTTTAATTATTAATATTAATGTGACTTAGAATATCAAAATTCTGAGTCTATGTAATATTTTTGAAAATATAATTAAATTTTGTAAAGAAAATTGCATTGGAAATAGGAGAGGTAAATACATATTTTAATTCATGTACTTTATTTAGATAGTCTATTTTTTATTATTTTAAAAACACCTTTGAACTATATAACGGTAGACATGGCCACGGTTCATGAACCGCCGGTTCCGGTTCAAGAAATTTTTGAACCTGAACCGAACCGCCCAAGGGCGGTTTGGGACGGTTCGGTTCCGGTTCCGGTTCGTGCCGGTTCGGTCAACGGTTTGGACCGGTTCAGTCAACGGTTTGAGCCGGTTCGGTCAACGGTTCCGGTTCCGGTTCAAACTGAATTTTTTTAATTTTTTTTTAAATATTGTTGTATTCAATTTTGGTCCTTGTTCCGTTGTTCGGTTCGGTTTAGTTTCGATTTTTAATTGTTAAATATAATTGTAAATATAGATATTCTCAACCATATTTTTAATAAAAAACACTACTAAAAATTGAAGAAATATAAGTAATAATTTCATTAAAAATAATTAAAACAACTAAACAAGTATGTAATACAAGTAATTAATTTTTACAAATGTGAAAAATAAAAAATAAAAAATAGAAATAAAAAATAATTACAACAAACCGCCGGTTCGGAACCGGCGGTTCCGGTTCCGCGGAACCTCGAACCGGAACCGGACCGAATTTTGCCGGTTCGGTCCGGTTCAGCCGGTTCCGGGTCCGGTTCTGGCCGGTCCGGTTCCGGTTCGAACCGCCGGTCCGGTTCAATTTTGGCCATGTCTATATAATGGTATAATATTGATCGGTGGTATAATGGTATATCTCATTATGTCCTGAAACTGAAAGATCATCTTGACTTCTGTAAGTATTATTGTATTGGTTGTGAACAAAATTGTTTGAAAAATGAATGGAAGATGCAATCAAATATATATATAAATATATATATGAAGTTGATTATAGAGGTACTAGGCATGATCCATATGTTAAGTGAAATCATATAGCAACGAACAGACTGACATATCTATTCTTAGAGTTGATGCATTATAAGTTGTTAAATATTAGCTTTTGAATTGAAGTCTATTTTGTATTTGATTTTATATTTGATTACATTATGACTTATGAAATTTATGTTTAGATCATCATACAATGCTAGAGAATGACAAGTAATATAATTTTGTTTTTTTGCAATTTGTAAGTATTTAAAGATACAAGTCGAGCAGGAAACTCTTGGTATTAATTGTGAATAATACGTAGATTCCAACCATACCTGTAATGATTTTTTTATTTTCATTATAGGAAGAGATTATAATAATATAAAACTCATAATTTTTTTTGTTCTCATTTTTTATGATTGTGAAGGGTATAAAAGCTCCTATGATGATTGTAATGAACACATAATTAATATCAATGATCGTTTTTTGTATATATCTTGTTTTTTACTAAATTAATGTGATAGCATTTTTATTATTAGTATCTTTTTAGCATTCTTGCAAAAATTAATAGGTACAAAATAAATTTTTATATCATAATAATAAAAATAGTCATTGGAATTGTAATAATAATAATAATGATAGATTAATATATATAATGACGAAAATATTGATCATTAATATTATTTTTAGTGATCGATAAATATAACTATAACAACGGGACTATTTATTGTTAATATTATGTTTAGTGATGGATTAAATATTGCAATAACGACAGGAATATCTATCATTGATATTATATTTAGTGACCGATAAATATTGCAATAACGACGAGAATATTTATAGTTGATATTATATTTAGTGACTGGTAAGCATTACAATAACAACAGAAATATCTATCGTTATATATTATTATCAATGACCACACATATTATTATAGCTATGGCAATATTTGTTGTTATTATGAGTTTTAACGACGAGACTTATTCCTCTTACTACTTATATTAACAACGGTACTTTTTTTTGTATAGTTAATACTTTTAACGGCGGAAGCTTTAACGAAGGGCGACGACGGGATTTTTCGCATTGTTAAAACTCTTTAATGAAGAGAAATTGACTTTTAACAATCATTTTTCTCCTTGTTAAAACATTTTTTTTTTTTGTAGTGATCGTTGCTAAATGTTAAATCAAAATCTAAGGAGAGTGAGAAGAATATCAGTTTGGGACACCAAATAAAGTTTTTTATTTTATTTTATTCATATATGCAAAAGAATATTTGTCACAGAATTATTAAATATTTAAAGGATAATGTAAATGTTGTCTATCGGTTTGAGTGAACCTAATAAACAAAATAATATATATATATATTGTCACGAAAGCAAGAAATAAAAAATAAAACTAGGACAAAATATAAAAGACATAAATAAAAATACAACAAAACAAAAATATAAATAAAATCCTTATATATTTATTATTGGGATATAAGGAGGGATAGGGATTGAAACCTTGATTAGACATAGGTCGATGGTGGGTGAGTCTAGGGTCCTTTGTATAACAAACCAGTTATTCTCTGGTTTCTAAGTATTGGCTCACTTTGAAAGTATGTCATCTCTTGAGTTCTGCTCCCAAAAAATGTACTCGATGTCGAAGGACTCGATCGTTTCAACCAAGGTTTTGACTTTACTGAGGTACCAATCGAGCTAAGGATCTTTTGTTTGGAATTCGCCCTTCATATGCTTTATCACGAATTGGAAGTAGCTTCTTGTGATCAACTGAGTGGCTCTCATTTCTGATAATAGTTTTAGCTCGGCTATGAGGACTTTATAGTCGACCTAGTTGTTGCTTGCTTTGAAGCCAAAATGGATGAGCTATTCAATTAGCAGCCCATCTGGTCCTTCTAGGATGACGCCAGCTCTGTTTCCCTTGATATTGAAAGCTTCGTTCACAAATAGAATCCAAGGACTACTATCCGAATTTGTGGGGTTGATAGCGTATGTCGAATTCGAAAAACTCCATTAACTAGTCGATCATCGTCCTAGAAAGGAAACGTCCAAGAGCCACCATCTGACCTGTCAATCATTGTACTTCTTTAATTGATGTTAGGGGTTCCATATCCAGTATCGCTTGAATTTTTTCGGCATTCGCCTCGGTGCCCCTTTGTGTGATCATATACCCTAAGAATTTTTCAGACTAAACTCCAAATGCATATTTTGCTGGGTTTAAGCGCATTTTGTGTTGCCTAAAAACTTCGAGCACTTGTGTCAACTTTTTTACATGTGATTCCTTCTCCCGACTTTTTACGATCATATCATCAACATATGCTTCCATTGTCTCACCTAGTAATTCTTTAAAGACTTTATTCACCATGCATTGATAAGTGGCTCCAGCGTTCTTGAGCTCAAAGGGCATAACCTGGTAACAATATGTCTCCTTCTCTATAATGAACGACATTTTCTCCTGATCTGGAGGATATATCATTATTTGATGATACCCTGAGAAAGCGTCCAAAAAGCTCAACAATTGATACCCAAATGTTTCATCTACCAGATGGTCAATCCGAGGTAACGGGTAGGAATACTTAGGACACGCCTTGTTGAGGTTGGTGAAATCTATACACACGTGCCATTTTTCATTGGGCTTTTTAACCATGACGACATTTGTCAGCCATTCTAGATACAACACCTCTTGAATGAAACCTACCTTTAGTAATTTATCAACTTCTTCTTCTAACACTGGCAGTCTATTAGGGGCAATATTCCTCTTCTTCTGTCGAACATGCTTAAACTAAGGATCCACATTCAGATGGTGACATATCACGTCTGGACTGATCCTCGACATATCTTTTGGTGTCCAAGCAAAGACATCCAGATTTTCTCTAAGACAATTCATGATCTCTTCTTTTATTGGTTCCAGAAGCTGTGTGCCAACATACGTCAATTTCTCGAGATCAGTGTCGCTTAGGTATACTGCTTTTAACTCTTCCACTGATTGGGGTTTGCAAGCAATCTCTTCTGCCAAGGATTTGTGTATTGCCTTCTCAACAATAGGCAAAATCTCTTCTATCATTTTTCCCTTTATATACAACACATAACATGACCTTGCCTTCCTCTGATCTCCATGAACCTGCCCCACTCCTAAGAGCGTGGGGAATTTCATCAATAAGTAGTAAAATGACACTACAGCCCTCATATCATTTAGGAGCGGTCGACCCAAAATCATATTATATGCTGCAAAAAAGGCCTTGACCACCATAAAATTTGCCTATCGAGTCACACTTTGAGGGTTTACGCCCAATTTGACTGGTAACTGAACAAACCCTGCTACTGGAACAGGCTCCCCGATAAAGCTATACAGGGGGAGGACAATTTTCTCAATCGGTCCTGAGATATGTGCATTTGCTCAAAACAGTTCCAATAGATCAGGTTAACAGAGCAATCGTTGTCCACAAAGATTCTACTAATGGGATGTTTGGCGACAACTGCAGAAATTACTATTGGATCGTCATGTGGGACTATTATGTCACCCCTATCAACAGGAGTGAATGTGATTGGCTCCTCATCTTCTCTTACCTCCATCACTGAATTGACCTGGTAAACCTGACGGGCATAGGCTTTTCTAGAAGAAGTATTCCTATCTAAGGTCTCGCCCTAGAGATAACATGAATAGCTCGATGTGTCTGTTCGTTATCAGGGGGAGCCATTATTCTGTCATTCCTTACCCCTTCATTTTGTTGCAAATTTCGTCGGTCTTGATCCTCAGGCCTTTCTTCTCTCTTCTGACGTTCTTGATCATTTCTTCCTTCAGTCCTTACATAACTTTGCAAGTGTCTTTCACGAATGAGTGCTTCAATCTGGTTTTTCAACTCTCTACACTGATCAGTAGAGTGACCCCGAGTTCGATGATACCTGCAGTATTCTTCTTAATTTTCTCCATGGGCCAGTCTGCCCTCTTCGAAAGCTGGAAAAGACCCGATCCCTTTACTACCGCCAGTATAGCTGATCAAGGTTGATTGAGCCTAGTGTAATGATGGAATTGTGGTCCAACTATATCCGATCTCCTAATCCGTTCTTTTCGCTAACTTGATCCTTCTTCATTATCTCACTTTTTTCTCTTTCTTTCTCCATCTTCATTTCCCCATACAGTTCTCATTATTTTCGTATGGAGTATGTACTTATTAGACCTGACAAACAAGTCTGCCAGAGATTTTAGAGGGTCTAAAGACAATGGTTCTTGAAAGAAAGTCAGCCGCTTCCCTTGAAACATAGCAGACACTGTCATTTTAATCGATAGATTATAGATCTCAAATGTGGCGTTCCGAAATCTGTCCACATAGTGGGATAGGGTCTCTTTATTCCTTTGTCCAATGCTAAGCAGATATCTAGCATCTTTCTTTCTCTGACTGTGAATAATGAATGCCTTAATAAACTCTGTTTTTAACTGCCCGAATGAAGAGATGAATGTTTCGAGTAAGCCGTTAAACCAGGCCCGAGCGTGCCCAGTTAAGGTTAATGGAAATGCCCTGCACATTATCTCGTTGTCCCATCCATGAAGCATCATTAAAGATTCATAATTTTGTATGTGATCATAAAGGTCATCCTTTCCTGAATAAAGGTTTATTTGAGACATCTTAAACTTTCTCGGCAAGGTTTCTCCATTACTTCTGCCACAAATGGTAGTTTTCCTCGAGATTGTTACACAAAAATGGGTAATAACTTATTTTGTTGTAACACTCGCTCAATCATCTTTTTCATATCGTCGTTTCTCGTGCACTAAATGCGATAGGCACTACAAGAAAAATGAAATTTAGTGACAAAAGAATCTGTCGCTAAAAAATCAAAATCCGTCGCTAAAAAATTTAGCGACTGGAAGATTCTTATCGCTAAAAATGGCGTCGCTGAATCTCAGCGACAGGAAAAATTAGTGATGGAATCAGCTATGGAAATTTTCGTCGCGAATTCAAAAATAAAAAATAATTTTTTTAAAAAAAATTAAATATTATTTTAGCGACGGGACTGTTTCCGTTGCTAACTTAAATTTAAAAAAAAATTATAGCCCGCTCTGGAAGGTCGCACGCGCTACCTTGCAGTGCCACGTGGTGCCGCCTTGAGCCGCCACATGGTGCCCTGGGATAATTTCTCAGTGCACTCCTTTCTTCTCTTCCTTAGTTTCGATCCCTAGTCATCCGTGTGCGCGCGCACACGCGAACCGTCTGAGCTGCAAGTTGTCTTGTCATCTACACTGCATATATTAAATATATACTATACTTACCTATTAGCCATTTTAATTTTATTTTGAATTAAGTTTATAAATTTTAAATTCATAAATTAATACTCATAAAAATAAATATTGTAAATTTTAACTCAACTAATATACCACTTAAATATTGTAATCAATTTATCTCTTAAATATTTATGTTTTATTTGATTAAGAATTAGTTTAATACATATTTGTTATTATAAATTTTACAATATCATATCAATTTACATATTTTTGGTTTGTAAATAAAATACATAAAATATGTATTTAATACATTTTAATATTTATTTAATCTTTTTTTAATACATAATTAATAAATTTTATTTTTTTAATTTATTTTTTTCATTTGTAACTACTGGCTAAATTTTTTATTATTAATTTAATTTTTTTTAATTATTTAACAATTTTATATTTAATTTAAATTTAAGTTTTTATTATTTATTTAATTTTTTTATTAATTAGCGACGGAATATCCCGTCGCTAAATATATTTAATTTAATTAAATAAAAAAAAATTTAGTGATGGAATAAGTCCCGTTGCAAAAAAATGAAAATAAATTAAATAAAAAATAAAAAAATTAGCGACAATATGGACTCCTTCACTAAAAAATAAAAATAAAATAATTAAAAAATAAAAAATTTAGTGAAGAGATTAGTCCCGTCGCAAAAAAATAAAAATAAATTAAATAAAAAATAAAAAATTTAGCGATGGCATAGACCCCGTCACTAAAAAATAAAAATAAATTAATTAAAAAATATAAAATTTAGCGACGGGGAAGCCCTCGTCGCTAAAAAATAAACATAAAAAATATAAAAATCCAAAATTTAGCGATGGAGTAACCCCGTCTCTAAAAAATAAAAATAAATTTATTTATTTATTTATTAAAAAATAAAAATAAAAATCAAAAATTTAGTGACGGGGTTGCCCCGTTGCTAAAAAATAAAAAAAAATTAAAAATTTTTAATTATTTAGCGACGGAAGATTCCGTCACTAATTCTGTCCCTAAATTTTTAAAAAAAATAAAAAAATTGATGACAGAAGATTCCGTCGCAAATAGAAATTTTCGTCTCTAATTAGCGACGAAAAATTTTCGTTACTAAATCCGTCATTAAATTACGAATTTTTTATAGTGAGGGTTGTCATCAGACCCATCATTCTGCTTGGTTGCAAGTTCAGAATCTCGACCTTTTTCCATATGAGTATTGGCTACTGTTTCAGAATATCTTCCTCTTTGTGGACTTCGTTTTTCTATCTTTCAACGATCAATTCCTCCATGATTTCCTTGATAGGGAGAAGGTTGGCTATGAGATTCTTTTAAAGGAGATCTTGGTTGATTATTTCAAGTAAAGACAGGTTGAGCATGAGTTTCAGGGCTCGTTTCTCGGTAGAAGTCATTCCCTGATACCTCTTGGCGGGCCCCATGGGACGGAACTGTTTTCGGTACGAACTTCCTCAATGTAGCTGGGATTGACCCATGAGGAACCAAACTTTGCAAAACACCAGCCATTTCCTAAAGAGTTTGCATTCGTTCTGCATGTTGTTGTCGTAGGGCCTCATACTCAACCCAAGGAACGACAGATGGGATATGTATACCTAAATAGGGTTCTGAGATAACATGTAAGGTAGTAAAAGGCGACACCTGAAGTTAGACCCCTAATGGGTGAGGAGGCTCTGGAAAAGGCAGTTGTTGGTGAGTGAGGGATGGGTGACCCTCACGAGGGGACTGATAGGTGAGAGACAGATGGTCCTCATGGGTGAGAGGGGGATATCCCTCATGGATGAGGGACGGATGACCCCCATGGATGAGAGGTAGCTAGCCCTCATGAGTAGATTGATGTTGATCTTCCGCCAAAGTAAAGGTCTCTCGTCGAGGTGATTAGCCACCACGGGAGAGGGTCTGATGATTACTTCGGGTTTGTGCCATAGTGAGTGAGTAGTTCTGTAGCTTTTTGTTTATGTTTCCCATAGACGATGCCAATTGTTGGTACACAGTTACACCAATAAATTTATAAAAAGGGAAACTGTCGATGGATGACCCTCTTATGGACGATTCGATTGAAGGGTGACCCTCGTGAGGTGTATCTAAGCGATGGATGAATCTCTCGGGGTGATGTGACAGTGATGGATGAGTCTTCCGAGGGTAGAAACAGCGATAGGTGAGTCCCTTGGCTAGGTTAAGAGTGATGGATGACTTGTTGGAAAGAGAATCGGTTAGGACGCGAGCGAAAGTCCCCGTGCGGACCCTCCGATGTTTAAATCAGACCCTCGTAAAAGTAAAGTGCTTGAAAGCAATAGCGTAAATGCGAGAGCCAGAGATTACATACCGAATGAGGGAAAAAAACCTCTTATTTACAGCGAAGAGAAGGGTATCCATGTGTCGCGTGTCCCGAGTTTCACGGCAAGAATCTCGGAGAGGCTTTGATTGAGTCTCGCGGGGGTAGTTTTAGGCCGATTCTCTTGGAGGTGTTGGCACAAGAACAGGGGGCACGCAGATGTGGGCGTAGCACCCCAGGTGACCCTCACTCGAGGGTATGTGCGAGCGTAGGCGAGGAGACGGGCGTGGGCAAGGAGAGCACGAAGGGCTGTGTGCGCAGGTGCACGGGGCCAGGAGCAAGAGGCCGCGCGCTGGCAACCACGTGCGCTAAGGCACGACTTCTCCTAAATAGGGTCACTCGTGGGCAAACTAGGGGCGCGACCCCTGCCAGGTAGCCGCGTGCTGCCTAGCTGCACCTGGCACACCCATCGAGTGTCGGTCGAGCGCGTGCCTTCCTGCCACCCTCGAGTGACCCTCACTCGGGGGTGGAGGCCTCCCGAGTGACCTCCCCTTGTCACCCATGAGGGCTTGCCACATGGCGCTCCTTCAGACTGTCACGTGGCACTTCTATCATTCTCAACTTTCGGTCTTTCTCTATGCATAACAACATCCAATGGGACTTCCTCCAATAATCAAAGAGAAAGAAGTAAAATCCTAACAAGGCCATGGAATTTATTAGTTATAATACTCATTTTCACTTTTCTTATAATAAACAATGTTTTCCCAATTAATCCGTTGTTCATTCTTTTATAGGATTTAAAGTTGCAGTGGAATTTTCAAAACCTTCGTATCTGGTACTTCTCTTCATTTTTCATTACTTAAATTCTAAATTTAGGGCAAAACTTGTACACTATAGGATCATCGCTGATGCTTTACATTCTTCAACAATTTTGACTAAAAATTTTTACAACTATAGATTTTTTAAAGCAATTTCATTGACTTAACCATAAATGAATCCTGAACAACATTGAAAATACTGGTATTCGGATTTCATGCTCAGATTCTAATACATCTCAGTTCAAAAGAGGCATAAACCATTCAAGATCCAAACAATAAATTCATAAATTCGTGTATAAATGCCTATGCGCATGTTACTTTTTCTCTTCCGGTTCATATCTCAGCACACTTTTGAACAAATATCCCTAGTATGATCTACTTTCACTTAACGCCCCTTAACTTAAAACTATTGTACTTTTATTCTTCTTTTTAGGGAAATATCCATTCGGTTCCCATGATTAAAATAAAAGGGAGCAAGATATTGAAATGCTCAACTGAAAGAGGATTAAACCATAATATATATATATATTGCATTACATATTATGTGCTGCTTTATTTATTATTAAATTTATTTAACTAGAAAGAGTTATACACAATACTCTCTCTCTCTCCATAATAATAACGTGCAGAAACACTTAAAACACATCCATAATTTATTGACTTGAAGCTAATCCACATGTGTGTAGTTATGTGCTCATGGTGGGGTGGTGATACCTGCAACAAAATAAACAGCCAAATAGTGATCATCAGTTTAACTTCATTATATCCTTATATACATATAGGATCCGTCTACACGTATAATCCGATAATCTTATTGAGAGGCTTATCGAAAGGCACCAAAATTATAGAAATGCCCTCTCCCTGTAAATTTGCTTCCCATGCCCCTGTCATCTCCAGCAAGTGTCAACCGTTGTTACATCACCTCGCCAACTATCATTGTTGCATCATCTCGTCGTCTTTGTCTCTCTACCTCGTCTCGTTGATCTTTGTTGCGAGGTGAAAACAACGAAGCGGCTAGGGGATGCAACGACTGTCAACAAGGCACATCGACAGTTGGCATTTGCCAGAGATGGTCATGAAAAGGGAGAAAGAGGAGACGGGGGCAGGGAAAGTAAATTTGCAATTTAAATAAGGGCATTTCTATTATTTTATACCCTTCAGTCAGCCTCCCGGTAAGCCTCTAGGGCAGAGTAGATTAATCCATATGACATAAGGCAACGAATTAATGTTTAATGAATTGGTTGAAGAGAGATCTTACTGCCACACTTGAAGTTGCGGGGAACGGTCCGGCCGCAGCCTTCAATCTGCTTGATGGTGCGGGGAACGTTGATGAGAGCAGCCACCTTGGGGGTAACGTAGGGGCAAACGCACTCCGCATTGGTTACTCTAACCCTCTGGCAACAAGCCGCCGACGGATTCTGCCCGAAGATGATCGGCCGGCAGGCATTCACCAGCAGCCGCTTCTCCTCCTTGCACTGGCTGGGGCTGGTGTCACCGCTCGCCACCCAACCGCCTATCGCCACCATCGCCACCGCCAAAACCAGAACCACAAACGGCGCCGACTGTGAACTAACGCCCCTCATTCTTCCTGCCATCCTAAACAATATATATATGTATTCTTTCTCTCTGTTAATTAATCTTCAGTGGTGCAGCTCCACCACCGCCATGGATGCCTTTATATAGAGATGGTGGTGGAATACTGTACGTATAGAACCATCATATGGGCAAGTCGTCTTCCTGTTGACTCCATAAAGTCTTTCTCCGCATTTTCAAGCATTCAAACCATAGTTGAGACTTGAGAGGAAGCTTCATCGAGACCTAGACAAGTGTAGCTGCCCGGTAATTTGCAGACACAAAGGGTGTGGGCCATGCAAAGTATGGTGCCAATTTCAAAATATTGCACCCAAAGTCAAGTTGATGGGAATGTCCAGATATTCAAGCTGACTCCAGATAATTAGAGTAATCAAATTTATTCCGTATTATCATATTCTAAAATTGCTTATTTTTATTGTTGATTAAGATTATTATTGTCCTATTGATAGTATTTGAACACAATTAATCTTATCTTTATCTTTTTAAGGATATAAACAAGTCTTATATCACATTCCTATAAGTCGTTGGACAAGTCAATGACGGCATTGACGCTTGGTGGAAGCCGTCCGCAGGCCCAGTTGCGTGCACGACTTGCCTTCTTTTACGTATGAAACCGTGACCAAAAATTTCTTCCCTTTGGTCAGTCCACTCAATTTTCATCATATGTGTAGAGATCCCATTTCACACAATATCATTCAGATGTTTAAAAAAAAATCTTTAATCCAATATTTTCCTTGTTCTTCTAATCTAATTCTCATTTATAAATTTCATAAAATTAGACAGATGAAATATTGAATGCCCTTATACTTATATTTTTAAAAATATTACGAATCTCTTTATCTATTAATAGAGCATGAGAATACATTGTTTTACTCTTATTGCTTTGATTTTATGATAATCCCAATTAATGAGATTCTAAATTTATTATTAATTGGTTATCCTTTGATTTTATATGGCCACCTTAGACATAACTAAGGGCAAAAGTCATCACTAATACCCTTGTCACTAATATAATTAGTGACGATTATATGTGTCTGTCACTAAAGTTAACCCATTAATGACAACCATATATGACCGTTACTAATATAATTAGTGACCATAATGTTAGTCATCACTAATGGCAACTTATTAATGACGATCACATATAGTTGTCACTAATATAATTAGTGACCATAATCTTGATTGTCACAAATGAAAACCCATTAGTGACAGTCATACGTGGCCATCATTACATGGTGACCTCACTAAAGTTAACTCATTAGTGATACAATGTTGGTCATCACTAAAGTTAACCCATTAGTGACGATGATGCTAACCGTCACTAAAATCTATATTTTTAATTTTTAAAAAATTAAAAATTTCTATCGTTAAAACATTTAAAAAATAAAAAATATATATAAAAAATTAAAAATATATATATTTAGATTAATTATTAAATTAACCTAATTAATCTAAAATAATTTTATTCTAATATAATTTAAAATGAGAATTATATAAAAAATTATAAAATTTATTTTTATAAATTGAAAATTAATATTCAACGAAAATATCAATAATATTTAAAATATTATACTAATTGTTACATAAAAATAGCTAGGGGTGAGTAGAAGTTTGGATAAACCGAACTAACCAAACCAAACCAAACTGACCAATTTGGTCGGTTCAGTTCGATTTTTTTGAAGAAATTATTTAGTTTAGTTATTTCGGTTCGATTTTTTTTATAAAACGGTTCAGTTCGGTTTACAATATTGTAAATTTTCGGTCAGTTTGGTTAATCAAACTAACCGTGAGTTGAGCCCCCCCTAATCATGAACCGTGAGTCCCCCCTCCCCTCAAACATGGAACCCACCCAACTCGACCGACACTCATGCTCTCCCCCATTTTCTCTCTTTCTCTCTATCTATCTCCTCCCACCCTCCGACCCTCGCTTGCGAGCAACGAGTTCGGGCCACACCCAACTCGACCGACACTCATACTCTCCCCTCTTCTCTCTCTTTCTCTATCTCCCACTCGCAGGTGAGACTACAATATCGATTCCGGCGACGTATTTCTTCTGATTCACCCGACCGAATCGAAGACTCAAAGGTACGCGATCTCAAGGTACGCAATTCACCCACACCCGACAGAATCGAAGACTCAAAGGTATGCGATTCACCGACACCCAACTGAATTGAACCCTAACCCTCACCCTACCATCCCTCGCCTTCGTTTCTTCTTTTCCTTGTGCTTGGACGATCGACGAGGGCTATTCCAAAATTTGGGCCATGGCGACGACGCTAGTAGTAACGACTGTCGAAGTGGTGGAGGGGCAATCGACGACAGCAACGTGCACTTCGAAGCTTGTCGACCAGACTCTTTTTCTTCCCAAGCGCTTCAAAGCTCGTCAACTCTTGCGTCAAAGACTCAAAGGTACGCGTATTTCTTCTGATTCAGTGATTCTTGTTCACTTGTTTTGAAAAATTTTGATTGGAAAACTCTTTGGCTATTTCTGATTCTTGCTCATTTGTTTTGGAAATTCTGATTAGGGACTTAGAAAATCGTTTTGGTTTTGGTTTCATGTTCGACTATTGTCGGTTCAATTCAATTATTGCATTTTATTCTTCAGTTATTTCGGGTATACTAGGATTATCGATCGGTTCGATTCGGTTAGGAATTTTTGGGCGGTTCGGTTCGCTTATAACCGATTGCACACCCCTAAAAATAGCTACAAAAAATAATCGTTTCCAGCATTAAGCGAGTTAGACTAATGAGTTAACTATGGATTATGTATTGATTCATACGAATTACACACAATTTAAGTCAATCACATAAATTAGAACATATTTCTATGTATAATCAGAGAATAGCGTGAGATGATATTGAATTTTTGTACCATGCATAACTAGTTAATGCGTATCCACTGAGCACACAACACGACATCAAATTTCTGTATTGTCAAACTGGATAATTTAGTGACCTCATTATCCAACAAGGAACTCACTGAACGAAAATCTAAAACTAATTTCCAACAAATCTAACTTAATTGCTGAAAATTATTTAATTAATTATGTTCTTTATTTAATATAATTTCTAGGAAAAATCCGACAGATTCTCCCCTCTAACTGGACTACACCCCCTGTAAGAAAAAAAATTCACAAAAATATTATAATATAATTTCAACAAACAAAAAATGGCATTTTTATTGATATTATAACAAAAAATATATTAATAAAAAATAAATTAAATTAGAACCCAAAAATGAAAAGGCGACCCTTAAAATTTCAGCGAGTGAGATTGCCTAAAGGTCCATTAATGAGCTGCAAAATAAAGAATAATTAATTATATAAAATTATTAAAAAATATTAGACTTTCAAAAAACTAATTAAATTATATAAAAAATTAGACTATTATAAAAATCAATTCTACTTAACTTAAAAAAAATTACTTGTAGCTTCCAAATGACCTGCAAGTAGAAAAAACAAATTATAAGCATTTTCACAATTTAAATTCATGAACTTTCCATAATAAACATTACCTAAAGCAATTGATGACATTTTAATAACTTTGATAAGTATAGGAGATGTTACCACAATGGCGGTAACTAGCAGTCAGGTAATTGGGAAAAGCTTGGTAGATGTTTGTGGTAGTGAAAGGTGTATGACTGACACTAAAGTAAATGGCAGACAAAGTAAAGGCTCTAGCCATGAAAAATAATAGGATAAAATTTCAAATCCTCCTTACTCGAATTCAGAATATCTCGTTGACAGAATCCGACCTCGTTCAGATCTACGAACTTCTGGGTTTGGAGGTTCATCATTATCTGATCCTTGTGACGGTCCAACAGCTTCTAGTGGAGGGGATTGTGGCTCCCTTTGTTCAACATCCTCTGCTTCTTCCTCCTATTCTGCTTCTAGCATCTCCTCAGGCACCAAATCGTCATCAGTAGCAAATTGTGTTGGTGCTGGTCTTGAAATGTCTTTATGGGTACTAGAATCTGGATTTTGATACATTGTAGACTTTTCAAGGTCTGTTATCGTCTGGCTTTCATGGAACACAACGTCCCTGCTTCTGATCACCTTCTTCTCCTTTGGGTCCCATAACCTGTATCCGAATTTCTCATCTCCATAGCCTATGAAGATACATGGGGTTGTCTTCGCATCGAGCTTTTGTCTAAGCTCATTGGATACATGTGCAAATGCTAAGCAACCAAATACTTTCAAGTGAGAATACGAGGGGTTCTTACCAGACCACATTTTCTGGGGAACTTCAAAATTCAGCGGTGCTGACGATGACCTGTTGATTAGGTAGCAAGCGGTTCTAACTACTTCTTCCCAGAATAGCTTTGGCAGCTTAGCCATACTGAGCATACTTCTGACTCTTTCCATAATGGTCCGATTCATTCTCTTGGCAACACCATTATGTTGTGGGGTGCGTGGGACTGTCTTGTCATGTCGGATGCCGTATCTCTTGCAATAGGCATCGAACTCCTTGGAAATGTATTCGCCCCCATTATCTGATCGAAGGCACTTTAACTCATTTCCTGTTTCACGTTCTACCATGGTATGAAATAGTTTAAAGTAATCAAATACCTAGTCCTTTGTCTTGATGAAATACACCCACACTTTTTGAGAAACATCATCAATGAATGTCAGAAAGTACTTGTTTCCACCTAATGATTCAGCTTCTAGGGGATCGCAAACATCAGAGTGTACCAGACTGAGCAACTCTGATCTTCTTGTTGAAGAATAACTGAAAGATACTCTATTTTGTTTACCAAACAAACAGTAATTGCAAGGATCTGGAACAGTACCTTTTGCAACAGTAATAAGCTTCTTCTTTTCCAGGGTTGACAAACCCTTCTCACTCATGTGACCAAGTCTCTGGTGCCACAGATTCTGAGAAGTCTTCGTTTCAACTATGTTGAGGCTGTCTGCACATATCTTCACATGAGTCTTGTACAATGTGCCACAAATATGTCTTTGGGCAACTACCATAGAGCCTTTTATCAACTTCCATATACCATTGCAAAACTGATTACCATAACCTTGTTTGTCAAGAGCTACTCCCGAAAGTAGATTCAACCGAAGATCTGGCACATGTCTGACATCTTTCAAGGTGATTGTGATCCCGATGCTTGTTCGTATCTGAACATCACCTATTCCAGCTATCTCAGAGGAACTGGAATTTCCCATCTTCACTGTTCCAAAATCACCTGTTTTGTATGTTGTGAAGAAATCTTTGTGGGGAGTCACGTGGTAAGATGCTGCAGTATCTACCACCCATTGTGTCTTCTTTTGAGACGTGAAGACATGTTTCATCTTGGATGGAACAGTAGGCTACCTCTCCATGGATGGTGACTAGTGAATCTCCATCTTTCTTCTTCGGTTGGGAACTGCCTTGACCCTGCTCTCGTTGCAATTTTCGGCAGTTCTTCTTCAAATGACCCTCAATGCCACAATGGTAGCATTTGTAAGTTGACTTTTTTCCATCTGTTGATTTACCTCTACTCTTGCTCTTTCCTCTCCATTTGCCTTGATTTCTTTTTTGTTGTCTTCCTCAATTTTCTGTTACAAGGGCATGAGTCTGATTCGTGCTCATGTCCTTTCTTCTGGCCTCCTTATTGAACAGGGCATCCTTTACCATCGTCATGGTAAGTTTTCTTTCTGGGACTGAATTGCTGAGAGAGACTACTAGCGTCTCCCAACTGTCAGGAAGAAAACTGAGAAGTAAGAGTGCTTGTGTTTCATCCCCAAGCGACATATCCACAGACGACAACTGGTTCACTAGGCTTTGGAACTCACTGGTGTTCTCGGCAACTGAAGTTTCACTACCCAGCTTTAAATTAACTAACCGTCTCATTAACAAGGCTTTGTTTCGAGCGGTCTTTGCCTGGTACATACCTTCCAGCTTTGTCCACAGAGCATATGCGTCTGTCTCTTGGGCGACATGGTGGAAGACACTATGATCAATCTATTGCCGAATCTGACCGATAGTTTTTATGTTTAATTTCTTCCATTCTGCTTCTTTAGCAGGATTAGGGTTGACACCTAATAACTCTAGAGGATCGTACAAATCCCTACAACTGAGAAGATCTTCCATCCGAGGTCTCCACAGTGTGTAGTTGGTGGATGTGAGCTTTATCATGGCTCCTGATGATGTTCCTTCCTCTATTTTCAATAACTAGTTCAAAAACAAAGTTGAATCTTCCAAAACGGAGCGCATCGTTGCGTCCAGAAGGGTTGAAAATGGTAGATTTGACTCTTACGGAGTCAAATTCTGATTTATGGATAATCAAAGGGGCTCAAATGCAATTTTAGAAAGTCTAGGGGGCTAAAGTGTAATTTTTGAGAAATACAGGGGCCAAATTGCAATTACTCAAAAGTTCAGGGGTCAAAAAAGTAATTTTCGAAAGTTTTGGGGTCAAACTGTAATTTCAGAAAACTTCAGGGACCAACCTGCAATTTTTCAAAGTTTCTCCATGTGCTGACGTGGCAGGTGATGTGGCGGCTGACGTGGCGTTGACCTGATGGCATGGCCGTTGACCGGTGACGTAGCTGTTGACTGGCTGAGGAGGCGTTGACCCGCTGAGGTGGTTGTTGACTGGCTGAGGTGGCAGTTGACTGGGTGACGTGGCGGGGTGACGTGGCGCCACGTGGGTCGTCTTCAACCTCCAGACGACGCGTGTGGCGCGTGGTGAGAGTGGACTTCACTCTCCGATCTTCAGGTAGCGCGTGTTGGCGCGTGCGGCGTCTTTTCGGCCTTCGGAAAATTTTCCCATGCTCTTCTTGACACGAGGAGTCTTTTGGTATATTCGAAATACCAATTTGACAACTTTGAAAAAACTGGTTTGAAGAACAGCGGCTCTGTTCTTCGGATTTTCTTCTCCTTCACTCAACCAAAGGCTCTGATACCACTTGTTGGGAAACCAGAGATTCAAAATACAATGAAAAAAGAGATATATGAGAGAAAAACAATCTATTACTCACGAATAGAATTTACAGAAGAAATCAGAATTTCTTACACAAACAAAAACTCTCAAATAGATCTCTCGCTCTGGATCCCTCTCAATCCTCTAACTTGGGATGTAATAACAAGAAGGGAATGACAAGCTATTTATAGGAGATTAGGAGGCTACAAAGACAACAAGAGTTAGGCCAACCCACTAACTCTCTGATACAGCCAAGAATGGCCAAACCCACTATCAAAGTGGCCAACTCACTAGCATAACAAGCCAAAGGAATGGTGACTTGACTCTTCAATTTTCACCTCTAGTAGATAAGAAAACATCATTCAAAATTTGAATTCATAAATTGGTGAAACTTATTTATTTCAAAAGTATTGAAAAGATGAGACAAGATCCTACCTGCCAATAGGTCAAGAAAACAACGGACTTGATTATTATGAGCTTTGGAACTGGATTGAATGGCTGAAGCAAATCTCTGCAAGCTACATAAAACAGGGCCAGTGCATAGAGGGCCAATGAATATGATATGGCATAGATGATGATCAGATAAAGATATGACTGGTCTGGATGGAAATTTCCATCATGATATTTCCCTTTCGCATAAAGTATTAACGTGACTACTACTAAAATGGGCTTGAGTATTACAAACTACAAACATCCTTACTTGTATCTCCGAATAAACTGCCTGCACAACTTTAACAGTTTCAGAAGTGATTGATAACACATAAAAAGCAAGGGACAAGATACTCAAATAATGGATCATATTAAAAATAAATGGAGGAAAATCATCCTCATGTCTCTCAAATCCAATACCAATCCTTCCAATCATCCCAAATATTTCAAGAATATCACCAGGAATCCACTAAGGAGTGGGGAAAGAAGTGCAAATAAAGTCGGGCTAAAAAACGAATAACAAACTCATGGTTGCAATCAAAATTATTTAAACTCAAGTAATTTATAATTTGCACTATAGATTCCAGTATTTCCAAATTTCAGTAACCCCCAAAATCTCCACAGGCCTGTGGTTGACACAATAAACTAAAAAGTAAATGGAACTTGATTTGGAAATTACTCACCCATCCAATGGAATGGGAGGAAAGCAACATGTCATCAAACACCAGTTTGGCTTCAGAACCCGCCCGCTTAAACTTAATACAACGGCTCCTGGGCCACCCACCCAAGCCGAGCACAATGATAAGAAATTGTAAATCACCCATGCTTCATATCTGAAACAATATGTAAAAAAAATTAGGATTCAGTGCTAGAGCCATATAAAAGCTCTTAGAATGAACAAACTTGAAAACAAATGTAAACCTCAGCTGAATCCAATGATGACATACTAATTAAGCTACTAATTAGAACATATACATACAAAATGTTAGGCCGGAGACCGAGAAGCAAAGCTAGAAACTAACTGCAGCTCTACCTTGGGACAAAACTTGAATCAATTTACAAAGAGACGTGGCAGGCAAAGACAAATCATCAGATACTGCTGTTTATCCACTCCACGTCCAAGGACCCCAAAAAAAAATAAAAATAAAAATAACATAACGAGTAACAACATACAAAGCTAGAAACTAGCACACAAAACTAGGAAGAAATTGGTCTCAACCGGAGGCGGAGGCGGAGGCGGTGGCAGCGGCGACGAACGGAGGCGGAGGAAGTTGCGACGGACAGAGGCGGTGGCAGGGGCGACGAAAGAAGGCAGAGGCAGCGGCGACGAAGAACGGAGGCTGTGGCAGCAGAGAAGACCAGGGGCGGAGGCAGCGGCGACGAACGGAGGCGGTGGCAGGGGCGACGAAAGGAGGCGGAGGCAGCGACAACCAACGGAAGCGGTGGCAGTAGCGACGGCCGGAGGCGGAGACAGCGGCAGTGAGTTCACAGATATATATATATATATAGAGAGAGAGAGAGAGAGAGAGAGAGAGAGAGTAGGATTTTACATTTGGGAATTTTGGGAAAAGAGGCGCGCGGGGGCATCTCCCGCCCAAGCACCCACTGTTTTGGTTTGTTTTTTTATTTTTTAAATATTTATTTGTTAAATAAAAATTAAATAATTTATGAAAGATAATATTTTTAATTATTTAATTGATAAAAATAAAATAATTTATAATTATGATAACTAATAAAATAATAATTTAAAATATGCTAATAAAACAATTTAAATTATTACATCAAATTAATATTTATTTAAAAATATAATAATTATAATAAATTAGTTTGATATATTATAAATCTAACAATTATAAATATAAAATTAAGTTTTCATTTTTTATTTTTTAGTATTTAAAAAAATATTAAATATAAATGTCACAAAAATAATTTAATGCATAAAAAATTAGAAATATAAGAAAAATAAGATTAGGGACGAAAATGCTTAGTAAAATATATAAAAAATAAAAAATAATTTGTATGTATTTAACCTCTATTCAAAATATATAAGAAAAAAACATCAATTTTAGTTTTCAAATTCTAAACAAGCTGATTACATCATAAGTCTAAAACTTAAAAAGAAAGATAAATTTAATGCTTTATTATATTGTATAAATGTAGAAATATAGGACCATTAGTTTTACTTACAATTTAATGCTTTATTATATAAAGAGAATGATATAAAAGAGATATATGTTTTTATGATATTGATTTTTTCCCTTATTTAAGGTCATTAATTTTTTTTCAACAATCCAATTATTGATATGTAATATTAATAATCTCATAATTAAAGTATCTATTTTATACTATCATAATATCAATTTCTATTAAACACAATTATGTAATGTTTAAAAATAAAAACACGTGCACATAAAGTACTACTAAATTATAGTGGAGGAAAAAAAAATTAATAATTTAGATTTTAAAGCAAATAATTAATTAGTTATGACACAACTCAAAGTATATTGAGTTAAAAAACAAAAACAAGTTTACTGCAGATACCTTGCATGTTTAGTTTTTACTTAATTAAAAATAAAACATTAATCGAGTAGCTATCATACTCTTTTATGATAAATCATATAGTTTTTCAATTTTATCGACTCATAAGATTAATAAATGAATTGTAATTACAATTGAAACAATAAAAAATGTAACAAAAAAAGAAAGCAACGAGTACAATACCAATTTAATGCTTTATTATACATTTAATTTTTTTGATGTATTGTTATTCTTAATTCAACAAGTTATTATAAAATCGATATTTCTATTCTAAGTGCTAACTCAGGATAAATTATTATTATAGAAGAAAACAATGAGTATAGTATCAATTTAGTAATTTTTTCACATTTAGTTTAAAAAAAATTTCACATTTATTAATTTTTTTTCATATTTAGTTAGACATTCAATTAGCGACGGACGAGAAATCCGTCACTAAAATAAATTTAAAATATTTTTATAATAATTTAAATATATGTATAAAAATGAAAAATAAAAATAATTAATTAGAAAAGAATTTAAAAATAAATTTATATTATATTTTTAAACTTCATGTCACCTCGATCATATGAAAATAAGCTAATTCATATATTTATGATTAATCAAACAAACATATGGTATCATTAAAATTTAATACTTTATTATAAAAGAAGACTGAGAAATTTTGCAATTAATTGTTTTGGTTTTAGGCCTGTTTTATAAGGTCCAACCTTTTTGGAGTCTGTAGCCCGCAAGGGCATCATATTTAAATATTTTTTCAATTATTGTAGGGTTTTTGGTTGCTTTTAGAATAAGAATTGGTGATCTTTTCCTTGTTTGCAATCCGAGTTTGAGTGTGTTCATTGAGGATTGTAGGTGTGTCTACATCAGGTTGGTATAGGTTTAGAAAAAATATTATTCCCCAAAATATGATTTTTTCTGCTACAAAATTGAATTTAGTGATACAAAAATTTTAGTAGAGAAAATTAATTTATTATGAAAATTAATATGATTAACAATGATTTAATGTAGTGAAAATAAGAGTGCGTTTGATAGAGATGGAAAATGAGAGTGAAATTTCAATTTTATGGAATTCTAATTCTCACCCCAACCCTTAGGAATTCCAATTTCTTGATTTCAAGAAAAATCTTCACTTTTTGAACTAAGATGGAATTCAAATTTCATGGAATTGAAAAGCTATTTGATAGAATTTCCTGAAATTTAGATGAAAAATGAATTCCACCCTCATTTTCCATCCCTATCAAACACACCCTAAGTGTTTTCTCTATAGTTTCATAGAGAAAATCAAACTTTTTATAGTGAACACAAATTTTGATTAATTATTTTTTAGTATTACAATAATTGTTGTGACTAGAATAATAAAATTACTTAAAATATCATGTTATTTGAATGAAAAGTGATCAATTATCAAGAGTTAAGAAAATATGTAAATTTACAATTTAATTCGTTTGATGACATTAGTATATATATATATATATATATATATATATTTTAGTATATCTATCTAATAAATGGATTCATTTTATTAGTTTAAAATTGCATAATTAAATGTATTAAGACTAAATTACGTTAAATTTATATATTTTCTTTATCTTTAATGCGTAACTCTTTTTGATAATTTTTTTTTTAATTCTAAAAATTATACATCACATTCAGTGACGCCCACCCTTGGTCATCACTATTAACCTCCATTTTGTGATGGGTCTTAGTAAAGGTGTACATTTAGTGACGGCCAAATGTGGCCGTCACTATTTCTTCGCCATCTATAACCAATGATTCCCGACCCTCACTAAAGATGACATTCAGTGATGGCTTCGCATGGCTGTCATTATTGATCGCCCCATCTGTGACCCAATCTTGCCTGGCCCTCACTGAAGCTCGAACATTTAGCAACATCCACCTCTGACCGTCACTAAAGGTGACATTCAGTGACGGCCTCACTTGACCGGCAATATTGATCGCCCCATCTGTGACTCACCTTTGCGTGGCCCTCATTGAAGCTCGAGCATTTAGTGACAGTCGGATTTGGCCGTCACTAAAGGTACACATTTAGTGACGGCCAAATGTGACTATCACTATTGCTCCCCCATCTGTGACTCACCCTTGCCTGGCCTTTACTGAAGCTCGAGCATTTAGTGACCGTCGGATTTGGTCGTCACTAAAGGTACACATTTAGTGATGGCCAAATATGACTATCATTATTGCTCCCCCATCTGTGACTCACCCTTGCCTAACCCCTACTGAAGCTCGAGCATTTAGCGACGGTCGAATGTGGCCGTCACTAAAGGTACACATTCAGTGATGGCCAAACGTGACTGTTAGTATTGCTCCCCCATCTGTGACCAACTTTGCCCGACCCTCACTAAAGGTTGGAATTAATGACGAGTTTTACCTGGCTCTCACTGAAGCTTGAACATTTAGTGATGATCGGAGGTTGCCGTGACGAAAGGTAAACATTCAGTGACGACCAACTGTGGCTGTCACTATTGTTCCCCCATCTGTGACCAACTTTGCCTGGCCCTCACTAAAGGTCGGAATTAGTGACCACTTTTAACTGGGCGTCACTAAAGGTGGTCACTAAAAGTCCAATTTCTTGTAGTGGAGAACTTGGGGATCATGTCTCCACCTTAAATCCTTAAATTCACATATTCAAATGCAACTCTAAGAAAAATATATGTCCCACCTTGTTCCATACATCTACTTAATTAATTACATCATACATATTGTAACATCCTGAAATTTGCAAACAAATAATTAATTTTGGTATATTTGGGAATTAAGATAATGTATTCATTGAGGATTTGAGGAATTTAATAGGAAATATTAAGTTTACTATGTTTGGTGAATAAAAAGGAATTGGGAGAATTTTTGGAAGTTTTGAAGTAAAAGTGGAATAAAGGGAACTAGAGACAGCAACCCAATAAGTAAAAAATATATGCATCTCTAAATGAAGCTGAGGCCAGATCAAGTGGTAGTGGAGCGCACGAAAGTATGGCTGGTCGCGGGTTCGAGGTTGCTGGCACGCAGGAGGCTGGTTGTTTTTGCTGGAATTTCTTTTCCAGCACTACAGGATGCCAAACGGCATCGTTTTTAGAGGCACACAGTAGCCTTGGGAAGTTGCCTGGTGGTGCCACATGGCGCACACTGGTGTCTCTCTTGTTACCCATTCAATTTACCTTCAATTTGGCTTCAGAATTCTGCCAATTTACAGTCACGTTACAATCAAATTGGAGCATTAATTTAGTTAAAACAATGGGTTAAACCATGGTTTGAGGGAGAAAACTAGGGGCACCCAAGCCTATAAATAGGCAACTCAAGCAAAGGGAGAAAGCAATAGCAAGTGAGCAGTCTCAAAGAGCTCTAGAAAGGTACGAATTCTGTTAGTTTAAGTTTATTTTATTTTAATTAATTAATTAGTTAGTTAAATTAAAATAGTAATTAAGTTGAAGTTTATTTTAATTAATTAGTTTAGTAATTTAATTAGTTAAGATAATTAGTTGGATTGGAAAATTAATTAAATTTAGTCCACTACAAGAAAAGTAGCTTTTAGTGGCCACTTTTAGTGGCGGCCAGAAGATATTTGTCACAAATACAATTATTAGTGACGGCCAAAAACTGTTTATCACTAAAAAGGCATGTTTAGTGGCAGCCAAAAAAATTCGCCACTAAAGAGTTCATTATTTGTGACGCCCTCGATTTATGGCCACTAAAGGTATATTATTGTGACAAATCAGATGTGGCGGCCACTAAAAGTAAGCTTATTTGTGAGGGTCGGCATGGGCGGCCACTAAAAGTACATTATTAGTGACGACCATAGGTGGCGGTCACTAAAAGTATATTATTAGTGACGGCCACAAGTGACAGCCACTAAAGATGCAGTATTTACTAACATGCTTATTTGTGACAACCGGTGTTGGCGGCCACAAAAAGCTCATTATTAGGCCACAAAAAAACTCATTATTAGTGATGGTCGGCTTAGGCGGCCACAAAAAGCACATTATTAGTGACAGCCATAGCTAGCGGCCACTAAAAGTACATTATTAGTGACGGCTATAGGTGGTGGCCACTAAAGATGCAGTATTTGTTATTGGGTACTAACATGCTTATTTGTGACAACTGGTGTTGACGGCCACAAAAACTCATTATTAGTGACGGTCAGCCTAGACGGCCACAAAAAGAACATTATTAGTGATGGGCATGAGTGGCGGCCACTAAAGGTGGAGTGTTAACCAAGACCTAACATGCTTATGCTTATTTGTGATAGTCGGCCTAAGCGGTCACAAAAGGTGCATTATTAGTGACGGCCACAAGTGGCGGCCACTAAAAGTGAAGTATTTTATGACAATTAACTTTTACCGTCACTAATAGTAAATTATTAATAAAAAATATAATAATGTTTTAATATAAAATATCACATAAAATATAATTAATAATTAATAAAAAATATTTTATTAAAAAATATATTTTAATATGTTTTTATTTCATAATAGAACTCATTCTTCTTTTAATATTCTTAAGAAGTATATTTTTTATTTCAATATATTTTTATAATTATTTATTAATAATATACTTATTCTTATAATTAATTATAAATAAAAAATATTTGCTATAAGTCACGGGGAAGCTTCAGTATGTATATTATTAATAATAATTATAATTATTATTAATAATATACTAATTTTTATAATGATATTAATAATATATTTTTATAATTAATTATTAATAATATATTTTATATTTTTAAAATATAAATATAAAATATAATTAATAATTAAAAACAAAGTATCTTTTTATTTATAAAACTTTAAAAATAAATAAAATATAGTTTTTACTAGCTTCAGTATGTATATTATTAATAATATACTAATTTTTATAATGATATTAATAATATATTTTTATAATTAATAATTAAAAACAAAGTATATTTTTATTTATAAAACTTTAAAAATAAATAAAATATAATTTTTACTACCCCTTCATCTCCCTCCCTCATCTCTCCCGCCTCCATATTCGTTTCCCTCCATCTCCCTCATCTTGCCTTCATCTCCCTCATCTCCCTCATCTCTCCTGCCTCCACCCCATCGCCTTCAACGTCTGAGTACCGTAGCTTCTCATTCTTCGGCTTTGGCTTCGGCTCCTTCTCCATCTCTTCTCCGTCTCCATCTCCGGCTTCTCGTCACTAGCGCTGCTGTTCGTGCTCTCGTCATTGGCGTTGCCGGTACTATTTCACCTCTGAAACACCATTAATCAATCTCAAATCTGTTACTTCTTTCTGTTAACTTCTTGGTTATCACATTTTCATTGATCTTCAATTTGTATTTCATGATTTTACTAGAGATCTGATGAATAAGTGGTTCAATCTATGCTCGTCATCTGAAAATCTAATAAATATCTATGTGCAAAATGTGTGAACTCGCCTGATGATGTTATTCTTGTGCAATAATTCAAATTACTGTTTATGTAAAATAATGTCTGAACTCGCCTGATGGTGTTATTCCTTCTGCAATTAATTGCTTTCACGTAGATGCTAAAAACACTTCTGTTAGAATAGAAAAGAAAATAATTAAAAAGTCATTAGTTAAAATGTATATAGATGATCGAGTAGTTTTTGTTAAACATGACTCTGCTATTTGAAGAACAACTAAATTAATAAATAGAATTGATGTCTATGGTCAAGACGCTAATTCAACCTTCAACAGAGACTTTACAACGGACTCTAGAATGGATTTCAGCCATAAACATTTATCTATTCAATTTTAGTACCAATATTATTGCAGTCTTGGAGTTATGGAAAGCCTTGGAGTAGCTAGTTACAGAAAGAAGATAAGCTCTGATTCCATGACTCCAAGGCTGCAATAATATTTCAGTACGTGTATGTGCAGTTGTGGAATAACTTGTGGTCCTTTTCCTTTAATTAGCAAATAAATTTATTCTTTTTTAGTTATTACGAGTCTTTGATTTATCTTATTCTATTTTGATTTTGTTAGGACTCTTAATAGATCATAAGATAGAATTTAAATGGTATTACATTAGTATATGCAGTAGGATTAGTTTTAGAATAGCTGTAGGTGTTTTAGGAGCTCTATGGATGGCATTTCCTGTAAAGAAACAAGTCTTTTTCCTTCAAACTATTGCCCTCACATGCTCCCATATTCGATCAGTTTCTTTTTCAATTAAGCTTCATGGCACTAATGGAATATTTGTTTGTACAATTAGTAAAATAATGCTGCCTGTTGCTGTTGTCTTATACTTGTCTTCCCTTCTATTAAGACATCTTAAGAGGCTAAGGGACAACTATTTATAAATATGTATGTACGTACATATTTATAAATCAAATTAAGGTACAGACCCATAGTTTTTAACTAGCAGAGAAAAATGAACAGGAAGAAACAGATTATTCAAAAAAGTAGTATATTAAAGACTTGAAGTCACTCTAAGTTGGGCAATTTGCACTTCCATGCTTTTCATCATGTGGGAAAGTTGAAGGGATGCACAGAATCCAAAAGTTGTTAAGGGTAAAGAATCACATAATCATGGATGAGTGATTTGTTTGATGGATTAGGTTGCTGACCTAGATTTTCATTCTACGATTTGTTTTTGGTAAAGACATCTGGGTAATTCTCAAATGCTGAAAAAGTGTGTCTATCATCTCTTTTTCTTACTCTTGCAACTCAATGGTCATGCTAGAGATTGTCAGATGCATAGTGTCAAACTCAAACTAGGACACATGCTTAGACTCACTAAAAGAGGCAGCCATGTAATTAGCACCCTGTGTCCCTATAGTCCAAATTTGCATCTCTTTTTATTCATTCCTCCAACCATATCTATATAAATGTTGTTGTTAGAGGTAGCTAAAAATTAACCTTTAGAACTCCCCGATCCAAATGCACGTGAATCTTTCTTCTTTCATCACCTAGTGAACTCATTCTAAAACATAAATTTTGATGGAAATAAATTATGTGAAACAAAGTTGAGATTCATATTATAATGATAATATGAATATTAAATTTGGTTTGAACCTTTGTATTTACAACAATTTGTTTAGCTTTTGAAAAAACCCAACCCTCTTTCTTCTTGAAATATTTGATAAGTGTGAAGAGTTTAAAACTAGTTGAATCTCTCTTCATCTCTAGTTTAATTTTCTGTTTCACTAAAAACCAGATTTACTGTTTCACTTAATTTTCTAAATGCCTTGGGAAAGGCTAGAGAAGTCGCTGAAATTGTGATTGATGTTGTGGGCTTTGCTGGACGTTGCTTTCTTTCTATACATATTTTATTGAGGTATTCCTCTTAAAATGAGATCAGAGATCTTGGATGCCTAGCCTCGTAAATAGCTGCTGTTAAACAATAATTCCATTAGTTTGAAGTCAATTTCAAACTAATGAAGTTGATGATCAATAATCCTACAAAATAAGTCTGGCTCAAGGGCTATTAATTTAGCTGTATAAGGAAAAGTATTTCTCATGATCTCTATTATAACAGAGGATCAAAGATATCTAGAGACAAAATGTATTAAAATGGATTAAAATTTGATCATGCTTATGCATATTAGTTTATTGAATAAAATTGCCATTTGAACTCATGATAAAATTATTCTTTTATGGTATGTAAAAAATATATTATTTCTTTGGAGAGTATTGTTTAAATTAAGAAAAATTGTTGCTAGACGTGACAGTATGAAAGAGGAAGACTACCAGAATGTGACGATTAGGTTATTTCGTAATTATGTTGATGTTTTTGGTTATTTCCAAACGCATCCTCTTGCGGCTGACGTTAAAGCAGTGGCATCAGCCCAGCGCAAAATCTTGCGGCCACGCGCCGCCCTCTTAATAAAATTAATTAATTTATCCCCGAAAACGTCATTTTAACGACAATGCTGACGTAATATATATATTTATTTATTTGGAACGGGGGAATTACATTTTCTCACGCGCCGGCACTGGTCCGATGAATTCGGACCGGAGATTACTGCGAGGTGAAGGCTAAGATGTCAGAATCGCGTTCGAAATGGAGCATGTCGTTCTGGTTCAAGCTGACCCAGGCTTCAATGGCGTCGCCGGAACGGTTGTCGATGAGGCTGACCACCTCGTACGGCGTGCTGGTGCTGCTCACCCACACCGGCTTCCCCCACCCGAAGTCCGCCTCGTACAGTGGCAGCCCGCTCCAGCTCGCGCACAGGTGCACGTCCACCCTCTCATTGTGTATCTTCTCCCTCCTCGCTTCTCCGAACGAGCTGCTCACCTGTCGCCATAATTTACAAAAACTAATGTTTTTGTAATTCTCATGCAGGATTGGTCTTGTTGAATGTTTTTCACACAGACAATTCCATTAGTTTGAAGTCAATTTCATGTAGTTAACAGAGTACCTCATGAAAAGAAAAAATGTTACTTTTAATAATCTTTGAATGTTAAGTTTAAAGTACACGAAGTGTCCTTAAAAAATTAGTGGATCCCAGAGCAAAATACCATTATTTTTATTCCAAAAGTAGAGGTAGAGAGAGATAGAGAGGGAGACAGGGGGGTTGGTTGAGGAAGATAAATGTGGAAGGTGATGGGTGATATATAGCAAAAAGGTGGATTTTTTGGCGACAGCAGCGGAAGCAGAAGATCAGTACTTGTGTAAAATCCAAAGCCCCAAATTTTTGTTCTCTCTATTATAATCTTGTAAAGACCAATCGGACTAGGCACAATTAATTAATGCTCTCTCTATATTATATATATATATATATTACAATTTAGCATATATATGTTCTCTCTCTATATATCATGCTCTCTCTATATTATTCGTTCTTTCATTTTATACATCAATTTGACTAGAAATTAGACTGACTTTATTATTGATGTTTGTTAATCTAAATAAAGGTGCAATGTGAAATAATTTCTTTGTTAATCTAATATTGTCACTCTTCTCATTTCCCTTGCAGTGTTGGTTTGTTTTCAAGTCGTTGCGTTATTTGGAATTGTATTTGCATCGTAAGAGGTATGTATCCTGTGAGTGATGGAGATTTTATCACTCCCTCCGGGTGGTGGGAGATCACCCTAATTTATAGGTATAGAATATTAATGAATATATATATGTACATTAACATTGTATATGTACATACCCCGTGAGTGATGGGGATTTTATCACTCCCTCCGGGTGGTGGGAGATCACCCTAATTTATAGGTATAGAATATTAATGAATATATATATATGTACATTATCATTGTGTATGTACATACCCTGTGAGTGATGGGGATTTTATCACTCCCTCCAGGTGGTGGGAGATCACCTTAATTTATGTGTTTATTTGTCCATTATGTTTAGACTGTCTAATGGATGTTTACAAACTTGTATCTTACATTTTTTTATATTTATTTTTAATTAGTGTGATGGATAGGAGTTGGATGCAATTGGATGACAGACTTTGTGACCAATACTTGAATGGAGTTAATGATTTCCTTCAATTCGCGTTCAGAAACCCACGCATAGATGGAAAAATTCGGTGTCCTTGTCTACAATGCAACAATACATATTTTTTTTGTCAAGATGATGTCAAGTTTCATCTAGTTAGGTATGGAATAGTTAAGAATTACGTTAATTGGTATTACCACGGGGAAGAGGTATTGGTTGAAGTAGAGATTAGTGATGAGGATGATGACAACAATGATAATGACGATATGCGTCCTATGCTGGAAGAAGCCTTTGGGTTGCCAGGTGTTAATATTGATATGGGTCACGATTCATCTAACGAGAATGAGCCAAACTCGAGTGCAAAACTTTTTTATGAATTATTGCATGATGCCGAACAACCTCTATTTCCAGGATGCACCCATGTGTCGAAGCTTTCATTTCTTGTGAAACTGTTGCATTTGAAATGTTTAAGTGGGTGGAGTAACAATTCATTCAACATGCTACTTGAGATAATAAGATCTACATTTCCAGTGAGTGAAACTGTGCCTTCTTCTTATTATGAAGCTAGGAAATTCATCCGAGCTTTAGGACTTGATTATGAAAAGATAGATGCATGCCCAAATGATTGCATACTTTTTCGAAAAGAATATGCAAATTGTCATGAATGTGCGAAATGTGGTGCTCCTAGGTGGAAGTCAGTGGCAGGAAAAAAAGATGTAACTGGGAAAAAGGTACCTACAAAAACCCTGAGGTATTTTCCATTAACCCCAAGGCTTCAGAGGCTATATATGTCATCCAAAACAGCTTCAGATATGCGATGGCACGAAGATAAACGTGTTAAGGATGGGTTATTACGTCATCCAGCTGATTCTGAAGCTTGGAAAAAGTTAGATGAGCATTATCCTTCGTTTTCAATTGAACCTCGTAATGTTAGACTTGGATTGGCAAGTGATGGATTTAATCCATTTGGCTCAATGAGCATCACTCATAGTACATGGCCTGTGATTGTAGTTCCATATAATTTGCCCCCTTGGATGTGCATGAAACAACCTTATCTCATATTAACCTTATTTATTCCTGGCCCAAAAGCCCCTGGAAACCACATTGATGTTTATTTGCAACCTTTGATTGAAGAATTGAAGGAGTTATGGGAGGCTGGTGTTCAAACGTATGATGCCTCAAATAAACAAAATTTTCAGATGCATGCAGCTATTTTATGGACTATTAATGATTTCCCTGCCTATGCAAATTTGTCTGGATATAGTACAAAGGGAAAGTGGGCTTGTCCTTGTTGCAACAAACACACCGAGTCTCATTGGCTAAGTTATGGGAAAAAATTTTGCTATATGGGCCACCGTCGATTTTTACCTAGGAACCATAAATGGCGTAATAATAAAGTTCATTTCAATGGGAAGGTGGAACGTAGGGTCCGACCTCCACAACTATCTGGATATGATGTGTTTGAACAATTATGCATTGTTGAAAAAGGAAAATGGGATAATTCTAATGATACTTGGCTAAAACATTGGAAGAAAAAAAGTATCTTCTTTGAGTTGCCTTATTGGAAAGAACTTTTGTTACGTCACAATCTAGATGTTATGCACATTGAAAAAAATGTATGTGATAATGTCATTGGAACGATCATGCATATTCAAGGAAAATCGACAGATGGTAAGAAAGCTCGGATGGACTTGAAAGAGATGGGCATTAGAGAGACACTCCACCTACTCGGTGAAGATGATAAAATACCTCTTGCATGTTACATGTTGTCTTCAAAAGAAAAATTGATCTTGTGTGAATTTTTAAAAGAAGTTAAAGTACCAGATGGTTATTCGTCGAATATCTCAAGGTGTGTTAATATCAAGGAGCGCAAAATCTTGTCCTTAAAGAGTCATGATTGCCACATTCTTATGCAACGATTACTCCCTCTTGCTCTACGGGGCCTTCTCCCTAAGGATGTTTTTGGTGCATTGATTGAATTGAGCAACTTTTTTCGAGAGATTTGTTCCAAAGTATTGAGGGTTGAAAGGTTAAATGAACTTGAACTCCAAATTGCTGAAACTCTTTGCAAGTTAGAACGAATCTTTCTTCCAACTTTTTTCAACATTATGGAACACTTACCTATTCACTTACCTAGTGAAGCTAAGATTGCCGGCCCTGTCCAGTATCGTTGGATGTATCCAATTGAAAGGTTTGTATATGTTCTTATTCATACTAGTTTTTGGGGAAAAAAAAAAGTTTACCCCCTTATTAAGGAGTTTAAGAAAACTTATCAATTTCTTTGACAGGTATTTATGCACATTGAAATCTTATGTCCGTAATAAGAGTCGTCCAGAGGGTTCAATTGCAGAGGGATATCTTGCAGAAGAATGCTTAAATTTTTGTTCTAGGTACCTAAAAGGATGTGAAACGAAATTCAATCGCGTTGAAAGAAATGCTGACGGGGATGGTGTGAAAACAATTGGTGGATTATCTGTGTTTACTCAAACAGGTCGTGCTTTAGGAAAAGCGACTCAATGTGAGCTTGGAAGAGAGGAATGGTCCCAAGCTAGATTATATGTCCTTAAAAATTGTGATGAAATCCAATCATTCATAGAGTAAGTGATAATTTTGACATATTCTATACCAATTAATTTATAACAATTATTTTTCCATGAAATTTCTCTTACTGCTTTTTGTGTGTAATTTAAAATAGAGAACACAAACAATTGGTGGTCCAATCTCTAGCCCATTCTCATCCCAGAAACGTAGAAAACATTCACAATAGAGAATTTCCAAGTTGGTTTGAGCATCAAGTAAGTATATTAAGATCCAATATGTATCATTTAAATGTTTTGTGGTTAAATGTTCAATGCCATCCATTTGAACTATATTGTTATTTAACCCATTTCCCTTTAAATGGATAGGTGACACAAATGTATAATTCAGAAAATGACAAAGTCACCAATCATTTGTTATCACTTGCTCGAGGGCCAAATTATAGTGCATTGTCATACAAAGGCTACATTGTCAATGGTTTTCGGTTCCACACCCGAGATCGAGAGAAAGAATTGAAAACTCAAAATAGTGGAGTTTTCGTGAGAGGGGAAACTAATAGTTTTGCAACTGCAAGAGATGGTAACCCAACCCTTGGTAATGTGGATTACTATGGCGTGTTAATGAATATTATCGAATTGCAATATCTTGGTGGTTTACGAGTAGTACTATTCAAGTGTGATTGGAGAGATGTATGCAATAAAGGAAGAGGAATCAAGACAGATAATTACGGGTTCACTTCCTTAAATTTTGATAGATCATTGCAGACTAATGAACCATTTATACTTGCTTGCCAAGCTGAACAGGTGTTTTATGTAAGGGAAATGGGGGAACCTAATTGGTATGTTGTTCAGCGATCACAACCTCGAAAATTTTATGATATGGATGCCTATGAAGCTACTAGTGATGAACCATTTCAACAAAATGATCTATCAAACATTGGCCAATGTTCAACCCAAGATGCGGATCTAAATGATTGTGAGTTTTCATGCCATAGAAGTGACATTCCGCTAGAGATTGCATTTGAAGAAGGGACATCAAGACAACGAAGGAAAAGAATGTATCCTTCAGTTAAGGGAAAGAGAAAGGCTAGAGGAAAAAGGAAACAAAAACCAGTTTTAAGTGATAATGATTGATTGTATATGTCTTGCTTGCTTAGTTTTGATATGTTTTTTTTTTTTTTCTCTCTATTTTACTAAAGCTTAGTGTATTTCAGTGTTTCTTTTTTCTTTAGTCACTTTCTATATATAAGTCTATGTTGTAGCCAATGGAGGGTATAGCTGAAACCAACGAACAAACTCTCGTCACACCACCTAATTTTGATCCATCTACGAGACAAAGTTGCGTTGGTAAGAAATAATTATCTATGTTTTAATAGTTTGGTTTTCTCATCTGTAAAATGATAAAATAATTATTAGTTTTTATTTGTCATATATTTATTGTATAGGATCATCATCATCTAATGCAAGAAAAAGAGGTCGAGGGAAAACAAAGAATAAAATACTAACATCTTTGGCTCCTGGTCAAAAATTGCCATTGGAATTCAATAATTATGATCAAGCCATTGGATCAAATGCTAATGTGTTTGCAAGTCATATTGGCAAGATTGTTAAAGTATGTGAAGATGCACCAATTTCTTGCAAGCGTTGGGAAGATGTTCCACAAGACAATAAGAATAAAATGTATTCTTATGTACTGGTAAGATCAATAATTATTCTATATTATACTTATATGATATTGCATTAAATCGTTCTTCATGATTTATAACGTTTCAAACAACTTTTTCTTTTAACTTGTGTAGGAGAAATTTGAATTTGATGAAAACGAAGTAAGAAAAAATTGGATCTTTAGAAAGATGGGAAGGGCTTTTGCAAACCATAGATATAAGTTGAAGGCTGACTATTATGATGCATATGACAATGATGATGATCGAATTAAGTTTGCTCCAACAACAATCGACCAAGGACAATGGAGACAATTTGTCAGTTGGTTGAGCTCACATGAGTTTCAGGTATTCTATACCCTTTACTTTTTTTATGCTCAAGTTACTTTAATTATTTAAAACATGATTATTGTATTTGGTCTTACATATAGGTTTCTTGTGCTCGTAATAAGTCTAATCGATCAAAGCAAACAATGACTAAAACTACAGGCACTAGAAGTTTTGCTCGAGTTAGAGCTGAACAGGTATAATTTAAATCATTTATACATCTTTCTCATTAACAATTTTTTTTTTTGTTGATTAACTTGTCTATTTAATACAGGCTGGAATATTAGGACATGAACCATCTGCATGGGAAATGTTCAAGGTGACACACAAGAAAAAAGACGGGTCAATGGTTGATTCCACATCAAAAGAAATAGTGGTAAATTTTATTTTAAACAGTTTATGTTGTTATTGTGATATATATTTTAGTATTATGTTATAACATATCTATTTTATTTATTATCAAATTTCAGGACAAAATTCAATCTTTAGTAACCCAAAGAGTTGAGGAAGAACCTTCACAAGCTATTGATGAAAATGAAATTTTTTCTGAAGTAATGGGAAGAGAAAGACATGGACGTGTTCGTGGGTATGGATTCGGACCAACTCCTTCTTCTGTCATTGGAAAGATTCCATCTCGTCATGAGCTTGTTACAGAACTAGAACAAATGCGACAACATAATAATGGTTTGAAAAATGAAATGCAACTTTTGAAAGAGAAAAATGAAGCGTTGTCGACAGAATTGGACCAAGTCAAAGAAAGACAATCAATTTTTGAAGCTTTTATGGAAGATGTTAGGGCAGGAAGGATTAGAAATAACAATTGACTAGACTTAATTGTTTGATGTCTTTTTTTGATAACAATGTGATTGTAAATTGCAAGATATTTTTTTTTGATGACAATGTAAATGTAAAGTACTAGTCAATTATTAATTGACTAGAGTTGTTTTCTAAAGTTTCTTGATGATTAGAATGGTGTTTATTTTGGATACAATGTATTAAATTAATACGGTTTAAATTATAGAAAAACAAGCAGTGGGTTGTGAGAAAATTTTATAAAAATCACTTTTTGTGACGGCCAACAAAAAGTGGTCACTAAAAATGTCTTTTTTTGTGGCAGCCATGACTCTCACTAAAAGTATCTGTCAAACACTTTTTGTGGCAACTAATATAATGTGGTCACTAAAAAACGTCCATTTTGTGGCGGCCAACATTATCACTAAAATCTTACCATTTGTGACAACCAACAAAGCCGTCACAAAAAATTCATTACCTGTGACAACGGTGGCCGTCACTAAAGAGTCATTATTTGTGACGGTCATGGCCGTCACAAAAAATGAGTATTTTTAGTGACGGTCAGCCAATAATTGCCACTAATACTATTTGTGACAGAGTTTTTAGTGACAGCTTGTGACCACCGACTTGGCGGCCACTAAAACTTTTAGTGACAAGTTTTTATGCTTTTAGTGACGGTCTTGGCCTCCACTAAAAATCTTGTTTCTTGTAGTGGTCAATGGCTAATTAACTAATTACCTAGCCTCATGTATATGTATAATTGTGGTAAGGGTGTTGCGGGTATGCTACCAGTTCGTACAACGAAATAGAGTCGGTCATCGAGCAACAAACAAATTAAGGTAAGGGTTTAATATGCTTTAATTGTAAATTAATTTTGTCATGGCTTGCATAAGATATTGAGGAAGTGCCTAGGCATGCGGTAGTGGGTTTCGGACCGTGAGAGTTCTAGGATGGGGTCATAAATGAAACCACTAGGGGCCACCTAGAGCCTAAGATAGGTGTGGTGGACAAGCTTACATGCACGCTGCACTTCATTTTTATATATGATGTCATGGTTATTAATTTACTGCATTGCATATTGCCTTTACTGAGTCTCCGGACTCACCCTCTTCACTCCCACTAACCCAATAGATAGCTCGAGGTCTAAGTAAAGGAAAACGGTAGTGGTGGAAGACTTGCCGCTTAACAGTAATTGCGGGCAATGAGAATGTGAGTCATGTATGTGTCTTTAATGTAAATTATGTGTGCTCCGTACTTGGCCATGGAAGATGGTTGTGATTTAAATAAAACTTGTTTTGGACCAAGTTAAGGTTCCCACTATGAGTAACTCAGTGAGTGTAATGTAGTTATGCTTAACTGTTAAAAGTATTTTATTAAGTATGATGATAATCAATTTGATTTGTATTTTAAAGGCCTAGTCGGGTAAATTTTCACTGCCTATGTTCTTGAACCTGAATACTAGACAGTCGGGGGCGACGAAGCTTAGACCCCACCTAAGGCGCTCATATTATTTTAATTCTTTATGATTGACAGGGCATAGTCGTCCTTCGAGATAGGCTAGGGTTGTAACCACGGGTTACAGTGACACTTGGTAGTGGGGCCGGGGTGTCACAAATATCCAATTAAAAAGTATCTCCGCCTCTCAAAAGTTTTAAAATCCTTAATATCCCCAAGACTTAATACATGCAATATGATTTGACCATTGAAAGGTGGTTGTCTGATTAAGCGACAAATTTTTTGACTTCTTCCAATCATGAATAATGGTCATTAAATCAGCCAACTTTGCACTTATACTTCTACAACAGTTGGCATGGAAAGTCACCACAGTTTTGGCATCTCTACTATTCTAGCAAAACCCACTAAAAAAAACAAGTGTCAAGAAATCAAACCCTAACCCCTAAGTCTCCAACCACGTCGTTGTAAAAGAGCTTTGCCAAAATATCTTGCTCTTTCAGCCCATTAGATTGGCTTTCATGGAATACCAAGCGTCGAATAGGGCAATGGTCTTGTTGTTGGATCTAAACATGTACAGGCCAATGTTGATGGGATTCCTTGTAGACCATTCGTCGCCATTGAAATGGTCACAGCTGATTTGCATTTCTATGGTTTCATCTAGAGAGAATCTTGTAAATGGGTTTTTAAACCACATTATCTTGTCGAGAAAAACATCAATCCACTCGTTATAATGGAGAAAATGGTCAATTTATCGTGATACCATGTTATCACGTCGATGGATAATTATATAATTCAATCATTGCTATTATGTATTCAGATTGTAAGAATATAATAATGAATTAATAAACACATCTAAATTCTATAATTTTATTGTGTTATCTGCGTCGAGCAACATAACATTTGCTCAATGCAAGCAAATTGAGAAGGGGGGGGAGGTAGACACACCCACCCCCTTTGCTAGCCAGCGTCAAGCAATAGACGCAGACAACAGATGATTCCTGATAAACTCTATTCTTTTTTTGTCACGGAGAGAATATAAATTTTTGATCCAATTAATCTTCACGACTCCTTACAAACTATCCCATCTATATGCACTGGACAAGTTTCCATTAACGATGGTGAGCATGGCCCCAAGGAGCCTTTTTAATTAAGTTGTGTAGATATTAAGATTTAAAATTTTTCAATAGAACTTTTAAGTAATCTATGACTCTACTATTTGGAGAGGCATTGGGATTTGGGAGAGAAGAAGCAGGGCTTGATGGAGAAGAAGACATAAGACAAGGCGACCATAAGAAGAGTCCCGTAAGGAGCAAAATCTGGAAGACGATTCCTGAATAAATGGGAGCTCCCCATCATCTCTATCTCTATGAGAATGGGATACCTAGGAGGTTTGAGATGCTTGGCATGATTAAACCTCATGAAGATGAAGATGGGAGTATTTATACTTCAAGTTCATCCCTTATTTTATCATATTTTTTGAAAAAATATTTCTTATCAAAAGTTATAGTTTACTTTAATTTTTTATTATGAAAAGTTATGACTTTCCTAATTTTTATTTTTTTTTGAACTTTCCATATTTAACATGCTGTCTCTCTCTCTCTTAAACATAGAATATAATTGCTACGAGAAAAATTTTCAATCAAATATACCTACTATATTAGTTCATGAACACTCATATTTTCCATCTAGATAGAAAACTGACAGATTATCTAACAAAATCAACAAAAATAAAACCAAATGTCTAGCATGAGTCATTATGTAACCCAACCCAGATGATCACTCTTCTTACCTTTTACTTCGAACCAAAACTCTTAACATTAAATACAGACTAACAATTTCTTTTTATGAGTCTAATGTATATTTTAAGAGTATAATTAATTTCGAGAATAAAGTATTGAAACATAAATTGTCAAAGTACAATAATACAGAACGTATACACCTGACAAGGAGTTGAAAAAAAATCCTAATAAAGCCGATACACAACAAAACTATTGCTTGCACTCCTAATTAGCAATTCTAAGATTATCGGCTTCCTTGAGTAATTCTTAAAGCTAGTAAATAATACATAAAACATAAATGCATGTTTATATATATATATATATTAAGGATGGTATATTTTATGATTATTGAATGTACTTTAAAAAAATCAATTAAAAGGACTTACATTTATAAAATTATCACCATTATAGTATCTTTTATAAAAAAAAGAAAAGAAAAGAACAAAAAAAATACAGGAATATGATTTTTCAATTCCAAAATCAAGAGATTTCTGAATCTAACATAGATATGTGAGAAAGCCATGGATTAAAGATCAAGCAGACTAATCTGGCGAGTACCCACCAATTAAAAATGAAATAAAATGGAGAGACGGTGGAGGAATATCTCTGAGTGGCCATAGGCAACCTCAACCTGTACATACAAACATAATTACATCCAAAAATCAAGCTTCAAATGGCATGGCCAGGGGCGGATGTAGAGAGACGACTGAGGCTGGGCTGCTGTGCTTGGACTTTTATATTTTTATATATATATTACTATTTAATATATATTTTTTTATTGTTTAATTGGAGCTGGCACGGGCTGAAGCCCGTGCCAGCCCCCCCCCCCCCTACATCCGCCCCTGGGCATGGCCATACAACAAATACATTTCCACAGAATTTATTTTCCACGAAAAATACAGTATGTTTTATTGCTGGAGGAACACAAATTGAACACCACTATGTTCATGCCTTTTATCTTATATACATGAATTTATAGTTTTAGTTGGTACATGCATCTTTATTCTTTCAATGTATGTACACTTTTTAGCACGTGTACTGTTATGGAAATCCCATTTGTATATAAAATTTGTACACTTAGCCATCGGTACAGTGTACACGATCCATTGAGCCAAATACAAGAGAGAAGTTAAATGCACAAACTTTATATAAAAATAAAATTTAAAATTTGTGTTAGATTGACTTGATTTATTCCTGACAGTACACAGAGAAAATGTTTATCAAAAACTTATTGAAAAAGAAGGGGTTATTTTCCAATTCTAGAAGTACCGGTGGGAAATCAACGAGGATAGGATTTGGCTGATTGTGTGACAAATTACGGTCTCTAATAAAGGGCAATATTCACGAAGTTGCTTCTCAATCTCAGGTTGACTTGACTTAACTATCTGAACTTGTCATATCATATGATCATTTGCCTTTTTATAAAATCTAATAAAAATTATATAATTCAAAATTTTATATAAAAAAGTAGATTGTCTAGCCATAAGGTGATTTCTTTACATCCAATTATTCACCGTCAAGAAGTTTCAAGTTGGTCACAGTCAAAAAAATAATTACAGTTACCAGGCATTTTTTCTTATTTCACCCTTTTAGATAGAAAAGAAGAGAAGATCATAATATACAACATGCATTGTCCATTTTTGACTCGTAGCTCAACATATACGCAAAATACACTTGATAAGTTTATATGATTATTATTGGTTTGATGAGTTTATAGTTAGAGTGAGTGCTAATAAGCAAATATTGGCTAATGCAATCAATCAAAGATTAAGTAGAACTGACAATTGCTCCCAAGGCAATGTTGGGCCATGATAAGTTGATATTTGTACTAATAGGTCGTGAATTTGATTTCTTACATTGTGCAGTGAGACAAAAATTCTACCTGTAATTTACCTCATTTGCTGAAATTGAGAGCATGAACAACAAGAAACTGTACAAAAATGATAATCACAAATAGAATAGAAGTAGAAAGACGAGATACATTTTATCTCAACATGCAGCGTCTAGTTCACAAAGACAACTATTGCAAAAAAAAGAAAACAGCCATAAGTGAGGTGAAGGGCTCAAGCCAAGTATGGAAGTGTTGGGATGCACCAAGTGATTGACATCCATTGGGGCTTACTCCAATAATCAAAGAGAAATAAGTAAATCCTAAAAGGGTTTTGGAATTTATTTGTTATAATACTCATTTTCACTTTTTCATATAATAAACAATGTTTTCCCAATTAATCCATTGTTCATATTTTTATAGAGATTTAATGTTGCAATGGAATTTTCAAGGCCTACATATCTGGTACTTCTCTTCATTTTTCATTACTTAAATTCTAAATTTAGGGCAAAAATTGTGCACTGTAGGATCATCGCTGATGCTTTGCATTCTTGAACAGTTTTGACTAAAAATTTTGACAACTGAAAATTTTTTAAAGCAACTTCATTGACCTAAAACCATAAATAAATCTCCTCCCCTGCATTGCTGCTGCCAATTCACCTAGTTTGTCTTTGGGTTAATTAATTGGTCTAATTAGTAATTTCTCTCTAAGTATGATGGATTTTCCGTTAACGCCCCTTAACTTAAAACTATTACACTTTTATTCTTCTTTTTAGGGAAATATCCATTGGGTTCTCATGATTAAAATAAAAGGGAGCAAGATATTGAAATGCTCAACTGAAATAGGATTAAACCATAATATATATATATATATATTGCATTACATATTATGGGCTGCTTTACTTATTATTAAATTTATTTAATTAGAAAGAGCTATACATAATACTTTCTCTTTGTCTCCATAATAATAACGCGTAGAAACACTTCAAACACTTTCATAATTTATTGAATTGAAACTCATCCACGTGTGTAGTTATGTGCTCATGGCGGAGTGGTGATACTTGCAACAAAATAAACAATCAGATAGTGATCATCAGTTTAACTTCATTATTATACGTTATTCTTGTATATATATTGGACCCTTCCATACAACGCGACAGTCTCACCAATAGGCTTATTGAATGGCATCAAAATTACAAAAAATTGCCCTCACCCTGCAAATTTGTTTTCCTTACCCTTATTGCCTCCAGCAAGCATCATTCATTGCTGCTTCGCGTCACCAACCGCCATTGCATCACCTTGTCGTCTTCGCTCTCTGCCTCGTCTCGTTGATGATTGCTAGGAAGCAAAAACGACCAGACAACTAGTCGATGCATGTGGCTTTGCTCATCTAGCCACATGCGAACTTTTTCTTAGGTTCGCTCTGATATCAACTGTAACACCCCAAATTTCTTAAACGTGTTATATCTTAGGATTTCAGAAATATAAAAATTTTTCATATCACAATTGCTGTTTTACATCACACGATATCCCAAAAATCCTAATTTTTACTTTCTCAGCTTAATAAACCTAATAATTAAATAGCTAAGACAGGTGTTAAAATTTCAAATGCGAAAGCTAAATCGAACCTGATATGGTTCACAACCATAATACTTTATTTATTATAAATAAGATCGTTCAAGACGTTTACAAAATGTATTACAAGGACATCATCTCTCGTAAGTGATACTGAACGCCTTAACATATTTAAGACATACATAAGTTCATAAATAAAGATATTCTAAACAGGCTACAGATAACAATTTAAACTTATTCTTCAACTACCTCATTTCCCTCAGAGCCGCTTGTCGAACCTGGAACGTTTGAATATTCCAAGGACATAGTTCAATTAGAAGATGAATCTTCTAATGAGAAACTCCAAAAAAAATAGTTTATATCGATGCATGATCAAGTGTAAAATGTATGAGAAGATAACGAGAACTACTTCGAAGTGCCTCATGAACACGTTAGCCTCCTCCAACGAGAGCTTTCTCAATGGCACATGCATAGCACCTCTCGGGAGGTCCCTAACCATGTCACTTCGGTCTGACCTCATAGCACTCATGCAAGCACCACATCCGTTGTTCCTTAGGCTCACGGTCTTCCCCACGAGAGCTTTCTCGATGGCGCACGCATAACGCCTCTCGAGGGATATCTAACTTTTGCCCTCAGCCAACAACAAATAGGTACAACAGTATGACCACATGAATTTTATAAATGCAACATTTAAAAAGTCAATAACATATATTTTTTAGAAAAATACATTTCTTATATGCAACATGATTTTACGTAAGAGAATAATAAGAGTTTACGTATAAGAACTTCACGAAACACGTCTCATGTAATAGAAGTATCTCATAAGAGAATAAAAAATAGGATTTAGAGTATAGGAGTCTCACCTTATAGGTTTATCTCTTCGACGGTATAATTTCATAGCAAACGGCCTAGGTTTCTGCAGAAAACACACGTTTTGGTAAATCTAGCCTCAACTATTTTTATATAGGGTTGAAGGGTATTAAAAAAAGGACAAAAATGAAAAATTCTATGGAAAAAAAAGGTCTCACGCGCCTTCACGCGCCCCGGGAAGATGGCCTATGCGCCTTCACGCGCAGCCACTTCCGGCGCGTGTATCTCACGCGCTGCACGGCAGAATTCGGATAACTTTGTGTGGTTTTCGTATTTTGGCCATATCTCCATCGTTTTAACTCCGATTTGACTCCCATTTGAACCTATGCAACCCTCTCTTCCCCCTCTACGGGATTATAAATAAAAAAAGACTTATCTCACTTTTTTTCTGACTGATTTTGGCGAATTCCGACGAATGATCGTAACTCCGATGAGGCTCGTTCTCCCCGGCTTCTCCTTTGATTTCTTCTCGCCTTCTTGCCAAACTTCATCTTCTCTTTCTAGAGCAAGCTCCTCTTCTTAGAGTGCCTCAACTCTCAAACTTGCTTGGAATGATTTGAAAACAACCCAATGTGCCTATTTATAGATTTCTTCAACCAATCACATTATGCCACTTGTCACAATCTAAGCCATAGACTCCAAAGACAAAGATATATTTCAATGGCTTTTAAAATCCAAAACTATAATGAATTTAACTTTTGAAATCCAAGCTAATTCCCCAACTTCTTCCAAATGACATTTTGACTCTTATTTCAAGTCCTCAACTTTAACATTTTATCACATGAACTTATAATTTCATCCTTATTTCATTTGGATAATTTTTTAATTATATTTACACCCTCAAACATCAAATTTATTGAGATACTTAAAATTTCAAGATTTATAACTGAAAATTACTTGATATGTACGATTTTCAGGAAGCCCTTACCATCATTCGGTCTTTTCGAGCTACAACTTAGCTTAACCTAAAAATTATCTCTGATTTGATTTCTTTCAGCGCCATAAAACTCGCCTCGAGATGCTCATAAAAAATATATCTTTGTCCTTAGGTATCTAAACTCCAGGGCACTCTCCGCGATCGATTCTGTCACTTGTTGTCATTTTAAGCATATTTTTTGGTATTTTAAACTTAATTAAAATACGTGGCATCTTCACAAAGATATGGGGTATTATACCCTCATTTTCCCGGCCTGCTGTCTCTTCTTAGACCAATTTCCTTATCAAGTCGGTGCTGACGCTCAACCAGTGGCCCCATTCTCCTTAACGTTTATGTAACCTGCCGACCAAAGTTTGAGGTTATCGAGGTTGACGGGAGGTTTCCTTGCTAGGGAGTCAAAAAAAAGCCTAGGCTATAGCCTTGCCATGATGATGTGTAGGGAGACTGTGGGGCTAAGGTCCCTGATCTGTATAGCCTTTTGATTGAACTGGTTCAAGAAAGCCCATAGCGGTTCGTTCTCCCCATGCTTGAGGTTGATAAGGCTAGTCGAGATCTTATGGTGAGCTTGGCTGGGGGAGAAATGGGTGAGGAAACAGGTAGTGAGCTTGGTGAAGTCATGAATGGAATCTAGCTTGAGGGTAGAGAACCATAGTAGAACGGATTTCTTGAGGGTGTTGGGGAATGCTCAACCCATGATAGGGTCGGTGCCTTCACTCAATAGCATTAAGGAAAGCATTAAGGAATTAAACATAGTTAGGTGCTCTTAGGGGTTAGTGGTTCTGTTGTATAGGTACAAAGTGGCTGGGGGACGAAAATTGTCCAACAAGGGCACGAACATGATAAACTCCGACGGTTGGGTTGCTTTAGGTTGGTGTTGGTTGATGGCTTCTTCATCATTGTCGACCTGCCCATTGCGTTGGTTCCTTTAATGATTGTGGGTTAGTTCGACGACTTACTTTTCAAGCCGTTGAATGGTCTGGAGAAGGATCTCCATGGTTGCAGGGTTTTCTAGTGGATAGGGGTTAGTGTTTTGGTTTTCTTGGTTAGGGGCCATGTTGTTCTAGCTTCTAGTTCTGGTCATGAATAACTATCAAGTATGGCTTGGGATCCTTTGGTGAGTTATGGGACAGGCACATTTTACCAGACCCCACGAAGGACGTCAAATGTTCCTTTCAGCCCATAAGGTGATTGGATGGAGGGCTTGAGGTAACAACAATTCGTATGGTGAGGGGTGGTTTGCACCTGCATGCACTCGGACACTCGAGTAAGTAAGAATTCAAAATAACAGAGTTTATGTAGAATAAAAAAGAACTACCTTGGTCGATGGTTGGCTAGTTTATTAGGAGAGAAGATGATGGTCCTTTGTGTGTCACTAATTGTTGCAGGTGAGTTAGGAGTCGAGAATCCCGAGGTAGTTGAGGGTTGATATGGGTGTAGGTGATTTGGGTATGGTGTTAAAGGAATGAAGAATGTTATTGAGCTGACATTAACATGATAAACCCTAAGAACTAGGCCCAATAGGACTAATATGGTCTAGATGCCTTCATATAGACATGTGGTGGAATACTATACCTATGGAATGATCATATCGGCTAGTCGTCTTCGTGTTGACTCAATTAAGTCTTTCTCCGCTTGTTCAAGCATTCAAACCATAGCTGAGAGGAAGCTTCATCGAGACCTAGACAAGTGTAGCTGCCCGGTCACTTGCAGGCACTAAGGGTGTGGGCCATGTAAAGTATAGTGCCAATTTCAAAATATTGTTCAGAGATTGAAGTTGATGGGAATGCCAAGATATTCAATGTAACTGGAGATAATTTAGAGTAATCAAATTTATTCCGTATTATCATGTTCTAAAATTGCTTATTTTTATTGTTGATTAAGATTATTATTGTCCTATTGATAGAATTTGTACACAATCTAAATTTATTATTAACTGGTTATCCTTTGATTTTATGTGGCCACCTTAGACATAGCCAGGACGAAATAATTTTGGGATGAAGAGAGGCTTAATTAATTAATTAATTCGATTGGCCTTTTTTGGATATTACCTTTTATGTAGTGACTTGCAAATTAAGGCTTCCTGGGCTAAGTTCAATCAACTTAGCCCATATAGGCAAGTCATCCATCTTTTTGGAACGGGTTTGGCGGGGGCGCAATTGATAGCGCGTAATCTAAATATTAAGTCTTTCTCCACATTTTCATGCATTCAATTCAAACCATAGCTGAGAGGAAGCTTTATCGAGACTCGTATTTATAAAATTCTCCACAGTCTTAATGCTGGTCATCTCAAGTTTGTGACGTCTTTGTTTGGTGCCTGGTGGGTGAAGAAGCTCGACGCTCAATTCAATCAAAATCCAAATTTATTGCTGTCAAATTGCTTCAATCAAGGCACTAATTTGCATAATCCGATCTGTAAAATTTTTGTAAAGAATTTATCGCTGAAATGATATTACACTCTTAACTGTTTAAACAGTTATACCAATCTAAAAACATTTTAGTTATTTCGTGACACAAAATAATAAGTTAAAATTATATATTCAGATTAAATATCATTATTTGTTATTAATTTAGCCAAGTCGTTGGAACCAAACTACAAGTCAGTAGTGAAGGCATTGACTGGTTACCCTTTGATTTTATGTGGCCACCTTAGATATAGCTGGGGCGAAATGATTTTGGGATTAAGAAAGGCTTAATTAATTAATTCGATTGGCTTTTTTGGATATTAGCTAGCTTTTATGTAGTGATTAGCAAATTAAGGCTTCTTGGGCTAAGTTCAAAGATTTGTGTAGCGTTGGGGAACTTGGAGGTCATGTCTCCACCTTAAATTCACTTATTCAAATGCAGCTTTAAGAAAAAATATGTCCCACCTTGTTCCTTACATCTACTTAATTACATCATACATATCAGAAAGTATTCCCGACTCTTAAAAATCTTAAAATCCTTAATGTCTCCAAGACTTGATACATCCAATATGATTTGACCACTAAAATGTGGTTGTCTGATTAGGTGATAAATTCTTCGACCTCTTCCAATCATGAATAATGGCCGTTAGATCAGCCAACTTTGCACTTATACTTCTACAACAGTTGGCATGGACAGTCACCACAACTTTGACATCTCTACTATTCTGGCAAAACCCACTGAAAAAACAAGTGTCAAGAAATCGAACCCTAACCCCTAAGTCTCCAACCATGCCGTTGTAAAAGAGCTTTACCAAAACATCTTGCTCTTTGAGCCCAGTGGAGTTGGCTTTCATGGAATACCAAGCGTCGAAAAGAGCAATGGTCTTGTTGTTGGATCTGATCATGTACAGGCCAGTGTTGATGGGATTCTTTGTGGACCATTCGTCGCCATTGAATGGTCGCAACTGATTTGCATGTCTATGGTTTCATTTAGAGAGAATCTTGTAAATGGGTTTCTAAATCACATTACATCTGTATCCTGTTGAGAAAAACATCAATTCACTCGTTATAATGGAGAAAATGGTCAATTAATTTATTGCGATACCATATTATTTCGTACATGAATAATTATATAATTCAATCATTGCTATTATGTATCAAGATTGTAATTATATAATAAATTAATGAACACATAAATTATACGATTTTGTTATGTTATCGTTGAGTAACATAACATTTACTTGATGCAAACAAATTAAGAGAAGAGGGGACCCACACACCCACTCCCCTTGCTGGCCCGCATCGGGAAGAGCGGTAACAAATGAATTTTGATAAACTCTATTGTTCTTTTATTGAGAAAAAAATATAAATCTTTGACTCAATTAATCTTCACAACTCCTTGACAAGGAAAAAATACAAATGATTCCTGATAAACAAATTATCCCATCTATATGCACCAGACAAGTTTCCATTAACATGGTGAGCATAGTCCTAAGAAGCCTTTTTTAAGTAAGCTGTGTAGATATTAGGATTTAAAACTTTTAAATAGAGCTTTTAAGTACTCTATGACTACTATTTGGGCAATCAATTAGGATTAACATCAATCTACTATCATTAGTATTTTTTTTAATTAAAACTGCAATGCATGTCACTTGACAATGAATGTTTTGACTAAAATTTAAATTGAAGCGACTAACTAAAATAATATTGACTAAATCAACAACTATGTAAGTTGGAACAAGTTATGGACTTTTGGCAAGTTCATGTGTCTGTTACATCTTGCTAAGAGAGGACCAAATCAAACATAGACTCTGAAGATTGGATAATTTTAATATGTAAATATAAGAATTTAACCCAAGTGCATGTGACCTAATTATAAAAATAGGTACATTACATTATTAGTTTATAAATTTTATATTTTGTAATAAATTGAATAATATTGTACTTTAATTCTTAACATCAAAGTCACTAAATTTTAATTTTTATTATAATCTAGTCATTCTTTTGATTTTTTAGGAAATTTTATAAATAAAAACTAACGTAACATACATTAACATCAATTCAAAAATTACTTAATTTTAAATTTAATATAACTTCACAATCAAAATTTAACGATTCTAGCCATATATAAAAACAAATACATGACCATAATCATTAATAAAGTTAATTACATCTTATACTAATTAAGTTAGAATTGTCTCACAATAGTTATATCATAAATTATCTTTTAAAAGTCATATTAATAATAAAAATATGAAGTAATAAAATAAAGTTTAAATATTATCTTGAAAAGTTTTATTGGAAATGGTAACATATTTTTTGGTCAATTGAATAGGTTAGGTTAGGTTTTTTTTGTGAATAAATAGGTTAGGCTGATAGTGAAATGTCTAATGTACTCAATACTTCAGTTCTAACAGTCATTATGATGGTTGAAACTAATCAATCATACCTAAAAGAATACTAGTCAAAAATTTGATATTTTATATTACGCTTAGTATTAATAATAAAAAATTATCATAAATAATAATTATCAGTAAATTAATAATCACATATAAATTTTTAATTATTAATATTAATGTGACTTAAAATATCAAAATTCCAAGTCTATGTAGCATTTTAGAAAATATAATTTTAATTTTGTAAAGGAACTTGCATTAGAAATTAAAAAGTTAAATATATATTTTAATTCATGTACTCCCATGTTTTTATTATTTAAATATTTTATTTTTATTATTTTAAAAATATTCTTAAATTATATAATTTTGAGTTAATTATATTGATAATTTTTTTATTATTTTAATTACGAATCTGAATTATATAATTTTGAATTAATTGTATATTTTGATAAATTTATTGAAAATAATAAATTTACGAATATAAGCAAAATAATAAAAAATTTAAGGATGTAATAAAGTGAAAATTACATATTTGGGAATATGTTTGAAATAATAAAAAAATTTAAATATTGAAATGAAAAAAACATGAGATTAAAATATATATTTTGGCGACAGGAGATATGGAAAAGCATAAGCACGTACCGTGAAGATGAAGTTGTAGCCACGCCTGAGAACGTCGCCGAGAAACTGCGTTCTCCTCCACATCATGTCGATGAAGCCCGCCGACATGAACAGCTTCTCCCCGACGAGATCCTCGCCGGCGCCGTTCTCCAGTCTGTAGCAGTGCAGCCGGAGGAACTTGCAGCGGTCGTACGACGTCTGATCGGCGGCCACCACCAGAAGATGATCCCTCAAGCCCTGCGTCCCTTCTCCCAGCCAGAAGGCGTCCAGGAACAGGTCGAGCATCGCCTTGTCGCCTTCCACGTACGCTTCGTTCACGACGGTGATGATCACCGTCCTGTTCTCCGTGGCCGTCTCCGCCAACGCTCTCTCGAGTTCGTCCTCCTCGTATACCTCCATGCTCATAAAGTTGGAGAGGCATTGGGATTTGGGAGAGAAGAAGCAGGGCTTGATGGAGACGAAGACGTAAAACAAGACGACCATAAGAAGAGCCCCGTAAAGAGCAAAATCTTGAAGACGGTTCCTGAATAAATGGGAGCTCCCCATTATCTCTATCTCTATGAGAATGGGAAACCTAGGAGGTTTGAGATGTTTGGCATGATTCAACCTCGTGAAGATGAAGATGGCAGTATTTATACTTGAAGTTAATCCTTTATTTTATTATATTTTTAAAATAATATTTTTTATCAAAAATTATAATTTACATGGGGTATGTTTGATTGGGAGGGGGGGAGTAGAGCGGAATTATAATTTCATAGAATTTTAATTCTCATTCATCTTATTAGGAATTTTAATTTTTTAATTTCAAGAAAAAATTTAATTTTTTGAATTAAGATGGCATTAAAATTCCATTAAAAAAAATTATTTGATGAAATTTTTTGAAATTTAGATAAAAATATGAAACGCATTCTTAATTTTTTATTATTAAAAGATATGAGTTACCTAACCTTTTTTTTTTAACTTTCCATATTTAACATGTCTCTATCTTTCTCTCTCTCTCTCTTAAACGTAGAATATAATTGCTACGAGAAAAACTATTCACTACAAGGAAAAAGGGTATTGTCGGCGAATTTTTCCCGGCGGTTTGAACAATTGTCTGAAAAACACTATAATCCCCGGCGATTATTAAAACCGCCGGGAATTTAACACAATCCCCGGCGGTTTTTAAAACCGCCGGGGATGGTTCAACATCCCCAGCGGTTTCTAAAAATCGTCGGGGATAGTTCAACATCCCCGGCGGTTTCTAAAAACCGCCTGGAATGTTTACCCATTACCGGTGGTTTTAAAAACCGCCGGAGATATTGGCTCATCTCCCGTTTACACCAAATTTAAACGGGAGCTGTTGAGTTCGTTTAAACCAAACATCTCTGTTCGTTCGTTTCTCTTTCTAGAGCTTTCTGATGACCGCATTTTGCACAAATTTGAATCAAACATCTCTGTTCGTTCGTTTCTCTTTCTAGAGCTTTCTGATGAGCGCATTTTGCACAAATTTTAATCTAGTAACTCTTGGAATTCGGAGCTGTTGAGTTCTTCGTTTGGCTCGTCCTCGTCGGTTCGAGGGGCTCAATCAACCTCAGGTCCGAAACAATGGCTAACAGATAGTCTGCAACGTCAATTTTTGACCGTCTTCGTAGGTAAGCTAGATTCGAGATCAACATTGCGTTGTTTCCCACTTCTGTTTCCAGCATTTTTGGTGTTTGTGAAGATGGAGCGCTCTGAATGTGATCGATCTTCGTCGTGTCAAACCCTAGCTTTTTATGCTTTTGAAGCTGTTTTGTGAATTCGTTGTTTTTGTTATTTCAGTTTTAACGCGCGTAACTGGAAGTCATTGATTGAAATTTCTTTTTTCTCTGTGGTGACACGATTGACTTAACAGAAGCAAATTACGAAGCACGAGATCGTTTTCTTATAGGTCGTGATCGAGCGTGATTCTGATGCACTCGAGGAACATAAATTTGAAGATAGAGGTATTTGGTAGAGTTCTTTTAGCGAATTCTTAATCACTTTAAGTTTATGGTTTGCATGAAGTTTAATTGATTCTACAGCTGTTAGCATAGGTTGAAGGTTAGGGAAAGAGAGGAAGTGCTGAGATACTGTTGCAAAATGATATTTCAAATAAGTTGGAGGTTTGTAAAGATGTTCTGAAGACAAGGGATGAAATAAATCGATTAGCGCTTTACCACTCTTCAGTTGGCAGGTTGTTGCCAATCTTTGGAGGTGTTTGTTAACGGAGTTCCTGGTCAGCAGATTGACATATTAACCAAGCTAATGCAACTTAGGCTACATATTTTGTTCCGGCATCCATTATCTGGTCTCAGAAGAGTAGTAGTATTCTGCCTGCTGGACCAAGGTCACGGTAATCAATACTTGTTAGTCAGTTCTGCAATTTGGAATTTGAATCGTGCGTGTATGGGTGTCGGTTAGGTTCCCTGATGTGGTCAACTGACAGTTTAATTCAAGGTTAGAGAATTAAACGCCCAATTAGTAAACAAAGCTGTAATTCATTTTCAAGTGACCATGAATATGCGGTGTGTATGTATTTTGGTTGAAATTACTAGTTGGTTTATTTGCCAATGCTAAGTTTGTTTGTTAGGTGTGAAGAAAATATTCAAAAGGGATTTGAATTTTGTTGTTTGGTTTGTACTCTCGTGTCTTCTGATTGTGAAGGAAGCAGTAGCAGAAGGGCATGATGAACTCTGTTATTTGTATGACTGTTAATTCTTTTGAATTTGATTTGTGCTTTGGTATGAAAGATGCAAATGATTCTCCTGAAGCACTCTGTTATCGTTTTCTTTGTTACTGTTTTTAGAACCACAAATTTGAAATTATTTTTGTTTGAATGCTGACTCTACCCTGTGGGCACTTGCTGCTATGTTAGATTTATACTTTTGTAGATCTCTGTTTTTGAGAAAAAGAAATGGCTCCACCTTTGCTCCTTTTCGCTTGCTCTCCCACTCTTGTCCTTTTTTTACCCCACAAAATGCTTTGATATAGTCTTTAGTCTTTGATAATCTTCTTCATTGCTCTTGACCTTGGACTATTTATACTCTTGTTTAGTCTTTGATAGTCTGGATTATTTATACTCTTGTTTGATTTTTATGTTGTATGTTAGCCCTTTATTTTGATGGAGATGGTAAAGGTAGTATAATCAAACTATTTACTGAATTCTATTTACATCTTGATATCAAACATAAGAATGAAAGTTCAAATTTTGTTACTCGAACTTTCGGCAGTTCATAGGTATATATACACAGCTATATTTGTTGCTTTGCCTATGGATAATTTAGTGCTTCGGAATATTAGTGGATTAAATTTTAGTGATGTCATTACTTACCCCATGGTTGTTTAGGATGGATAGTATTTACCACACCAACCATTAGATGGATGGGCCTCCAGGTTAGATCTATAATCCCAACCCATTATCCCCCAATCAAGCATAGTATTTTAGTATGAACTTCTTCTGTTTAGAAGCTCAGTGCAGATAAATAATCCAGCATTTGATGGAAGACTCTCATCTATTTTCCTCAATACTAATTTATAAATAATATGGTCTAGTATATTTTATTTATAAATAATGATAATCAAAGCAGATGGTTGTGTGTGTGGTTTGATAAATGGTAGGTGGCTTTCTGAAAAGCTCCATACATATTCTTTTCAGCATTGGTTAGTTCCTTCACTTGATTCACAACACAGCATTTCATTGTTCCATTACATGGTTTACAAGCAAACATTGAGGCATAATATAATGATCAGGGAAGTAAAAGCTACAGATACAGAAAAATTGGTTTTTAAGTTCTTTCTCCCATTTGTTTGGCTAACATGGATAATATTCAGATTACTGGTATGTCATAATACAAGACAAGCATGGGTCTTTTTTTTTTTGTCAACTCTTTGACAACAAGAAGAACGTTTGATGGGTAATCTCTTTGAGGGAAGGAATGCTGTTGTTCCTCCATACATTTTCAGTGGCACACAAAGGTGAATGATTTTCTGGATAAGAGGTTACATGTGCGTAATATTTCCTGCTTCTGTGCTTTCTAAATCCCTGCAGTAGAACATGGATGGCATCTTGCCAATTTGCCTTCTGACCTTGAGAAACTATGTGCTGTCTGTTGCTACAATCCTTGAGTAGATAGACTTTGTTTTCTCTCTTCTTTATGATTGATAGCAATCTACTAATTTTCTATTTGGCCATCTCTTGTTGTTTTCTGGTCTCCACTGAACAGGAAAAGAGGAAGGCTTACTGCAGTAGAAGTTGGATGTCAGTATTTGATTATTTGTTTTGGTTACATTCCTTTGCCGGCGGTTTTCAAACCGCCGGCAAAGGAAGATAAAATAAATATATTTTTTCGACAGTTTTAAAACCACCGGTAAAGGAAGAATTTTGCCTGCGGTTTTAAAACCGCCGGTAAAGGAAGAATTCAGTAAAGTAAGAATTTTGCCGACGGTTTTTAAGAACCACCGGGAATGATTACTTTTACCAGCGGTTTATCAAAACCGCCGGTATAAACCGCCGGTAATTAATTTTTCCCGACGGTTTTAAACCGCCGGAAAACTCTTCCGACGCCATTATTTTCGACGGTTATAATTACCGCCGATAAAATATTTACCGACGGTTTTTTAGCTTTTTCCGGCGATTTTTTCACCGCCAGAAAAAGTTGAAACTCTTGTAGTGATATTGCTTGCACTCTTAATTAGCAATTCTAAGATTATCGACTTTTTTGAGTAATTCTTAAAGCTAATTAGTAATACATAAAACATAAATAGATGTTTATATATATATATATATACTAGGGATAACCCGTGTCTGAAGGCACGGTGCAACTAAAAAAAAATCATTAAATTTGAATACAAAATAATTAAATACTGAACTCGTACACGTACTAAATTGAAAACCTAAACTCGTCATATATCACGTGTTTGAAAACAATGATATAATTTTTAAACACGAATATAAATATGCATTAAGTTGAAAATTGTTTGTTCAATTTTAATGTCATGACTTTAGTGAAATAAAAATGATCAAAATGTGGATACTCTGTCAAAAATTTGAGAAGGTATCATCTGAAAATATGATGCAACATCATTCTTTCTACACAAACACTTATATCAATGCTTGTAAAAGTGACAAAGAAAATAAACCTATACAAACTACTTTAATCACAAAACAAAATGACATAAACTACTTATAAATGAATCGCTATCTCAATGAATGAACAAATATCAAGGGAGAGGTATTGAATTACATTTTGGATCACTAAAAAAATTACTTAATTCAAAAACCATGTAATGAGAGGGTATGCTTTGAAAATGTAAATTGAAATCAATGTAAGAAATTTTCAATTTTTCAGCAAAATATCCTTTAAAAATATGATACCACAAATATATCAATTTGTCTACAAAACTTATAAATTTTATAATCATAATCAAACCATGTCATATGCATGTTGATTACCACAAAACATCATAATATTAATCATCGTCATGCTTAAACATGACTATTTACCAATTGCTTTAAGCATCAAAACAATAATAACCATTGTTCTGCCTATTTCGAACTATTTACCATTGCAAAATAAACCCATAGTTGTGGCTAAACATAAATAAGATTACAGAATGACTACAAAACGTAATTATATAAAATAAATCAACAACAGTAGTAAATACATTTAAAAATTAGTATTACTTCTGCTTTACATGCAATAAAAAAGGTATAGTTCTAGTTAGCAAAAAATAAAAGAACTACATTTCTAAATTCATAAAGTTAAATTCAAAATCTCATTCTGAATCATTTGGTAGTCATCCCAATATATGACAAACTTATAATCGAATCATCTATAAATTTAAAAACGAATTCATATTTACACCGTAACCAATTTTACATTTCTTTAAGTACCAAAAATTTAACACCTAAAGATAAAAATATTAAATTTTGAATTAAATTTTCTATTTTTGATAAAAATATTCAACACACTAAAAATAATATTTGATCATCCATGATTTAATAAAAAACAACTCTAAATGTCAAATTCTTAAAAAAATTTAAAAACAGTGGTGTTTTTTATACTGTTTTTTTTAAAAAAAAATTACACACAGTCGTGTTTTTTTATTTAAAATTTAAAAATTATACTATTTTTTTTACTGTTGATTTAAAATTTATACTTGGATGCTAGGCACATGAAATCAAAACAAAACCCAGATCAAATCAAATCCAACTACACTGAAGGAAAATGCGTAAAGGCAAATTTGTAGCAGACACACCACAATTAGACGCAGCCTTGGACGCACGAAGAAAATATGAAGGAGGGAGAGACCCATAAATCTAAATCAGCTTGCATGAAGGACATATGTCCAACATTCCCGCAAGAGAACAAAACCCAGAAACTATGCTGCACAAAAAATTCACTGCGCTCTTCATCTACCTGAGACCAAATGGCAATTTATTTATATAAATATTTACGAATACAACAAATACAGACCCACATTATATTTTCTAGAAGAAGAAGAATATATAAAGGGATGAGAGATATATATAGTCACGATATACATATACTGAGGAGAGAGAAAATGAGAGATACATACACACAGAAATAGAGGGATGAGAGATACATACACTGTGACTCTGGAGACAATAATCTCAACTATTAAAAATATATAAAATTCAAATATTTAAAATATTTCTCTCTTATATTTTATACATTTTCAAATTCATGCCCTAAAGAGAACTTTATAAATAATAAAACCAATTTTTTATTTAATAAAAATTAAGATAATTAATATTAATAGTCTCATTTAATTGTTTTGTGCATATTAACTTAATGGCTAAAAAAATAATCAAAACAAATTAAATAAAACCCACGATAAAAATATAAGAGAGATAGCGAAATGAGGCCTAAAAATAAAATTGGTCCACTTTATTTAATAAAATAAATGCCCCATGCCCAATTCAATCGCAGCCCATTTGAAATAAATTCATTGCTGCCCCAAATCCTTTAATTGATCTTTTAACAGATCGGGCGGCCCAGATCTGACCCAAACTAAAACCCATCTTCTTTCTATAGCTAGGTTTCATCTTGCCTCCTTTCCTTTCTGCGCCGCCGCCGACTGCATCTTCCTCCTTGCACCGCCGCTAACACAGCCTCTGTTCTCCAACGCCGACCGCTTTCTTCCTTCATTGCCAGCAGCTTTATATATACAGACACACACACACACAGGTATATATAAATTACACAGGTACATATATATAATTTATATATACACACAGGTACATATATAAATTAACTGTGTATATATAATTTATATATACATACAGCTTTATTACATACATATAATTTATATATAATTTGCCGGCCGCTTTCAGCATGATGAACACAGACACACACACACACACACATACAGAGGTACATATACGCAGCAAACATCAGGGGACTCTCTCTCTCTCTCTCTCTCTCTCTCTGCGACGGCCGCGAAACAAACAGGAAAAAAAAGAAAAGAAATCTAGATAAGGAATTTCCGACAAACAAATACAGAAAGAAAGGAAAAGGACTTTCGGAATAGAATAACAAAAAAGCAAAGAATATAACATAACAGAAATGCACACACAAACACAAAATCTAAAGCCGTGACTGAGTGGAGCGAAAGGACTAAGCAACCAAACTGGAAGTAGCAGCAGCACCACAGGAACTAAACCTAAAGGAACTATATACATACAGTCGCGATGGATATACATACAGTTGCGACCGCCCCAAGCTGTTGCGCCACTACCATCACCAATCGATTCCGCAGCGAGCCATCACGGTCGCACCTCACGCGACCGTCTGCGCGCAGCCGCTGCTGCCATGGCAGACCCCCAGCCGGCCTCCGACGCCGTTGCCTGCTCGCCGCGACCACCACTGGCAGCCTCCACCAACCGCCGTTGCTCTGCCGGCCATTGGTCGATCACTGCTGCCACCCTACTCGCTGCACCGCCACCGCCTTCGGCTGCCTCCACCGCTGCAACCGGCTACCGCTGCTGCTACCTTAGCCGCCATCGTCGGTCACCGACGCCTCCTCTGCGACTCGCCGCTGCCACCGATCGGCCGTCTCTCTCTCGCGATTGCTCTCGGCCACCTGCTATTTCTTCTCTCTCTCTCTCTTCATTTGCTCTCTCTTCTTCTCTCGGCCACAATCCCAATGCCTAAAGGTTTTTAAATTTTGAAGGCCACTGTAGAAACTTGGCTGTGTGAATATGCGTTCGGCAGAGGGAAGAACATGTGAGTGTGGAGGATGAGATGGTTTTGGGAGGGAAAATGTGTTGATCTCAGCCATTAATTTTTTTGAAAACTCATCCCAACCATTGAAAAAATATCCCCCTCACATTTGTGTTAAGAATTCAAAAACCTTCTTGCTTTATTATATAGATATTTTATGGATAGTATAATTTATGATTATTGAAAATCAATTAAAACGACTTACATTTATAAAATTATCACCATTATAGTATCTTCTACAAAAAAAGAAAAGAAAAGCAAAGAAAGTACAGAATATGGTTTTTCAATTTCAAACAAAACTGGCCCTACAGTGAAGCGAAATAGACAGCTGCCTAAGGCCTCCAAATTAGGGAGGCCTAACAATTTTAAAAATTTAAAATTTATATATTTTTTATTTTTTTAATAATAAATATTTAATTAAAAAATTAAATACAAAATACCAAATTTTTATCTTCCCCATCCTCTTCCGTATAGTTTGACCGTTCTAGACCCACTTTTGCCTCCCACTAAATCCACTTTTCCCTTCCCAATTAAACCCATTTTTCTCCATTTTCTCTCTCTCTCTCTCTCTCTCTCTCTGCAATCTACGTCTTCTTCACTCTTCAATTTATTTCGTTCTTCTCAGCGCCTCCCTTTCTATATCGCGCGCGCTTCAGGTTTCACTGGTTCAGCATCTATGCGATTCGCAGCCACGCTTCATCCTTCAGGCTTCAATAAACAACAGCATCTTTGTTCCATACACCGACCGGACTGCAGATGGAGATCGGAGGAGATGGCACGAGCGAGAGAGAGAAGGCCAACAGGATACGGTTGCCGGTGCGCTCGCGCCCGCGCACGAGAGAGAGAGAGAGAGAGAGAGAGAGAGAGAGAGAGAGAGCGTCTGCGCTGCTGCCTCTGTTGACGCCAACTTTTAGCCGTCGGAGTCGTCGAACTGCCACTGCAAGTCCCTTCCCTTCCTTGCGGCGACCATAAATAATCAAATTCAAGTTTATTCTAAACTAGTTATTGCCAAATACAAGAGAGAAGTTATTGCCTAGGCCCCAGAACTCCTTAAGCTGGCTCTGATTCCAAATATAAGAGATTTCTGCATCTAACATAGATACGTGAGAAAAGATCAAGTAGACCCATCTGGCGAATACCCACTACCAATTAAAAATGAAATAAAATGGAGATCGAGCTGGTGGAGGAATATCTCGGAGTGGCCATATATAGGCAACCTCAACCTGTACATACAAACATAATTACATCCAAAAATCAAGCTTCAAATGGCATGCATGGCCATACAACAAATACATTTCCACAGAATTTATTTTTCACGAAAAATATGGTATGTTTTATTGCTGGAGGAACACAAATTGAACACCATTATGTTCATGCCTTTTTTCTTATATACTCCCTTCCCTTCATACATGAATTTAAAGTTTTAGTTGGTATATGCATCTTTATTCATTCAATGTATGTACACTTTTTAGCACGTGTACCGTTATGGAAATCCCATTTGTATATAAAATTTGTACACTTAGCCATCGGTACAATCTACACGATCCATTGAGCCAAATACAAGAGAGAAGTTAAATGCACAAACTTTATATACAAATAAAATTTAAAATTTGTGTTAGATTGACTTGATTTATTCCTGACAATACACAGAAAAAATGTTTATTGAATTATTAAAAAAACTTATTGAAAAAAAGGGGTTATTTTCCAATTCTAGAAGTACCGGTGGAAAATCAATGAGGATAGGATTTGGCTAATTGTGTGACAAATTAAGGTCTCTAATAAGGGGCAATATTCACGAAGTTGCTTCTCAATCTCGGGTTGACTTGACTATCTGAACTTGTCATATCATATAATTAAGTCCAATAAAAATTATATAATTCAATGTTTTATATGAAAATGTAGATTGTCTAGCCATAAGGCGATTTCCTTACATCCAATAATTCACGGTTGAGAAGTTTCAAGTTGGTCACAGTAAAACAAATAATTACGGTTACAGTCTTGCATTTTTCCCTATTTCACCCTTTCACATGGAAGAGAAAAGAATATCATAACATATTCTTTTTGACTCGTAGCTTAACATATATGCAAAATACACTTGATAAGTTTATACTTTTTGACTCGTAGCTCAACATATACGCAAAATACACTTATAACTTTATATGATCATTATTGGTTTGATTTATAGTTAGGGTGACTGCTAATAAGCAAATATTGGCTAATGCAATCAATCAAAGATTAAGTAGAATGGATAGTTGCTGCTAGGGCAATGTCAAGTGATTGAGTTATGATAAGGTGAGATTCATATCAGTAGGTCATGGGTTTGATTTTTTACTTTGTGTAGTGAGGTAAAATCTCTACCTGTAATTTATCTCATTTGTTAAAATTAAGGGGATAAACGGTGAAGCATTGCGCAAAGACGATAATCCCCAATAGAATGGAAATTGCAAGACTAGATACATTTTATCTCCAACATGTAGCGTCTAGTTCACAAAGACAACTATTGCAAGAAAAAATAAAACAACCAAATGTGAGATGAAGAGTTAAGCCAAGTATGGAAGTGTTGGGATCTTGTTAAGTGTCATCAATCTACTCTTACTTGGCTTTCATTTTAATTCCTAATTATCCATACATTTTCTCCATAAAATAATTACCTTTATGATGAGGAACTCCAAATTATCAATTTGCCCTTAGGAATTAATAATCCCATCAATCTTCATACAAATGCATAAAAGACAATAATTCACAACAAATTCTCATTCCAACAAGGAAATAATTTTCAAATTTTCCAATTAGCCTTTATTGGGTCTACTACACAATTTACTAAAATGCCCCTTCCCGCAAACACCATTATTTCCATTGATCCACTTATCTCAAGAGCACTTTTCGAAAATTTCTATCAACCTTCCATATTTTCTAACACCAATAAAACCAAGTCGTAACTATTAGTAAGTCTATTTGTTTTTTGAGATTTGTATTTTATTTTTTTTAAAGAGATGATTTGTACAATTCAAATTCATAATTTTTAACTTAAAACCAACAACAATCTACTATTATCATCTTCTGTAACTAAATATGTAGTATATGAAAAAAAAAATTTAAAATTTTATAAGAAAATCGGAAGGAGTTTAACATAACACATTTAGGCACAAATGCTTAAATCAAATTTTGTTAAAATACTTTATATTATTTTACTCATATATTATATACATCAAATTATTTAACAAAATACTCATATTATTATAACCGATTCAGGTTTTGTCTCAGGTTTTGTTTTTGTGGTCCACAAAACCCGATAATGATGCGTAGTTTTGAAAAAAAAAATCACACAAAATAGTACAGATTTGGAATGATATCTAACAAAATATGTTTTGCTCCCAACTACAATCATTCTACACAGTTTTAATAAACAATGTCAACACAAATAATTTTGAAAATAAAACAAATAAAAATCAAATCGATATCTTGAGATTGAGTGAAATTGTTGGAGAGAAAGAAACTTGTTGAATGGGACTTCAATGAAATCGCTATGATTGATCAAAAATGTTGAATGAACCAAAAAGAAAAAAGATTGAATGTTTGAAAAATGGTTGAGTTTGGATGGTTTGACAATGGAAAGAAAGAAAGTAACGTGAATGTTGAAAGATGAGAGAGATGAAAGGTTATATGAAAAAGATAAGGGTGTTTTGGTAAATGAGGCTAAAGGCAATGTGGGCTTTTATTTTAAAATCTTATTAAGGGTATTTTTGGTATCTTGCATAAAAATAACTATAGAGTGTAATTAGTTTATTTGAATAGACAAAAACGTTTTCTTCCTATGAAAAAGCTAAAAATGATTTTGTACATTTGACCCAAACTAATTATGAATTCCTCCCAAAAAATAATTACAATTATAGTTTGACATTATTCCCTATTTCACCCTTTCAGATAGAAAAGGAAAGAAGATCATAGCATACAACATGCATTGCCTCTTTTTGACTCGTAGCTCAACATATACGCAAAATATACTTGATAACTTTATATGATCATTATTGGTTTGATGAGTTTATAGCTAGGATGAGTGCTAATAAGCAAATATTAGCTAATACAATCAATCAAAGATTAAGTAGAACGGGAAGTTGCTCCTAGGACAATGTCAAGTAGGCCATGCATTCGATTTCTTATCCTATGCAGTGAAAAAAAATCTCCACCTGCGATTTACTTCATTTGCGGAAATTAAAGGGATTAACAGTAAAAGATTGCGCAAGAACGATAATTCCCAGTAAAATGGAAGTTGCAAGACGAGATACATTTTATCTCCAACATCCAGCGTCTAGTTCACAAAGACAACTATTACAAGAGAAAAGAAAACAACCAAATGTGAGGTGAAGGGCTCAAGCCAAGTATGAAAGTGTTGGGATGCACAAGTGATTAACATTCATTGGGGCTTACTCCAATAATCAAAAAGAAATAAGTAAATCCTAAAAGGGTCTTGGAATTTATTAGTTATAATACTCATTTTCATTTTTTCATATAATGAACAATGTTTTCCTAGTTAATCCATTATTCATATTTTTATAGAGATAAGTTGCAATGGAATTTTCAAGGCCTTCATTTCTCATTACTTAAATTCTAAATTTAGGGCAAAAATTGTACACTGCAGGATCATAGCTGATGCTTTGTATCTTGAACAGTTTTGACTAAAAACTTTTACAACCGAAGATTTTTTAAATCAATTTCATTGACCTAAAATCATAAATGAATCCTGAACAACGTTGAAAGACTGGTATTCGGATTCCATGCTCGAATTTTAATATATCTCAATTTAAAAGAGGCATAAATCATCTAAGATCCAAACAATAAATTCATAAGTCTGTGTATCAATGCCTATGCGCACGTTATTTCTTCTCTTCCAGTTCATATCTTAGCACACTTTCGAACAAAAATAAAATTAGAGCAAAAACATATAACAGAGTGAACGAGAGCCTGTCAGTTAGGGTTTCGCTGTTCTCTTTCCCGCCCTAATCTCTTCGAAATCGACTTCCTAATTCTCCTCCCCTGCTGCCAATTCACCTAGTTTATCTTTGGGTTAATTAATTGGTCTAATCAGTAATTTCCCTCTAAGTATGATCGATTTTCAGTTAACCCCGCTTAAAACTATTACACTTTTATTCTTCTTTTTAGGGAAATATCCATTGGGTTCTCATGATTAAAATAAAAGGGAGCAAGATATTGAAAGGCTCAACTGAAACAGGATTAAACCATAATATATATATATATATATATTGCATTACATATTATGGGCTGCTTCATTTATTATTAAATTTATTTAATTAGAAAGAGCTATACATAATACTCTCTCTTTGTCTACATAATAATAACGCTCAGAAATACTTCAAACACATTCATAATTTATTGAATTGAAGCTGATCCACATGTGTGTAGTTATGTGCTCATGGTGGAGTGGTGATACCTGCAACAAAATAAACAACCAAATAGAGATCATCAGTTTAACTTCATTGTTATATGTTATCCTTATATATATATATATATTGGACCCCTTCTATACAACCCGACAATCTTATCGAGAGGTTTATTGAATGGCATTAAAATTATAAAAATGCCCTCATCCTGCAAATTTGTTTCTCCTGCCCTTACTATCTCCAACAAACGCCAATCGTCGCTGCATCGCCTCATCAACTGTCGCTGTATCGTCTCGTCGTCTTTGCCTCTCTACCTCACCTCGTCGATGGTTGTTGGGAAACTAAATTAACTAGATAGCCAGGCGATGCAGTAGCGGTCAGTGAGGCATACCGGCAATCGACCTTTGCTAGAAACAACCATGAAAGGTGAGAGAGATAAGAAAGAAGACAGGACACGGGAAGCAAATTTTCAAATTGAATTAGGGCATTTATGTCATTTTGCACCCTTCGGTCAGCCTTTCGCTAAATCATTGGACATAGTAGATTAATCCATATAACAAAAGGCAAGGAATTAATGTGTAATAAATTGGTTGAAGAGAGATCTTACTGCCACACTTGAACTTGCGGGGAACGGTCCGGCCGCAGCCTTCAATCTGCTTGATGGTGCGGGGAACGTTGATGAGAGCAGCCACCTTGGGGGTAACGTGGGGGCAAACGCACTCTGCATTGGTTACGCTAACCCTCTGGCAACAAGCCGCCGACGGATTCTGCCCGAAGATGATCGGCCGGCAGGCATTCACCAGCAGCCGCTTCTCCTCCTTGCACTGGCTTGGGCTGGGGCTGGGGCTGGGGCTGGGGCTGGGGTCGCCGCTCGCCACCCAACCGCCCATCGCCACCATCGCCACCGCCAAAACCAGAACCACAAACGGCGCCGACTGTGAACTAATGCCCCTCATTCTTCCTGCCATCCTAAACAATATATATATATATATATATGTATTCTTTCTCTCTGTTAATTAATCTTCAGTGGTGCAGCTCCACCACCGCCATGGATGCCTTTATATAGATGGTGGTGGAATACTGTACGCATAGAACCGTCATATGGGCAAGTCGTCTTCCTGTTGACTCAATAAAGTCTTTCTCCTTGCCCTCACGGGCATGGCTCAGCCATGTTGACTCAATAAAGTCTCTCTTTTGTTTTTATTGGTATCGCTCAGCAATAAAGCATGCAAAATTTCACATCGCGAATCAGAGATTAAATTTTTATAGTGATATTTATCTCATGTAGAAATATAAGTTGAATATCCTATTTTATGTATGTATAGATTATGAGTGAATTAGAAGAAAAAGTCGCCTGTTCCCAAGATTAATCTGTCAAAACTCAAAATTTAAGTTATCAAAAAATTAAAAATAGAAAATAAAGTCTTTCTCCACATATTCAAGCATTCAAACCAACCATAGCTGGGAGGAAGTTTCATCGAGACCTAGACAAGTGTAGTTGCCCGGTACTTGCAGGCACAAAAAGTGTGGGCCATACAAAGATATTCAAGTTAACTCCAGATAATTAGAGTAATCAAAGTTATTCGTTATTATCATGATCTAAAATTGCTTTTTTTTATTGTTGATTAAGATTATTATTGTCCTATTAGTAGAATTTGTACACAATTAATCTTATCTTTATTTTTTTATGGATATAAATAAGTCTTCTATCATTTTCGTATATACTCTATTTAGTCAAGTCGTTGGAACAAAACTACAAGTTAGTGAAGGCATTAAGTGTGACGTCCCGGCCCCACTAACGGGTGCCACCATAACCTACATTACAATTCTAGCCTGGTTGAAGGACAGTTATGCCCCAATCAATATAAATCTTTAAAATAATATGGGCGCCTTGGGTGGGGTCCAGGCTTCACCGCCTTCGACCGGACGAGAGCTTGAGAGTTAATTGCGAGGATAGCGAAAACTCACCCGAGCCTCATACTTAATTAGGCCCTTGGAGCATAAATCCAATTTCAAACAAATTATATCAACAAGCCCAATAAATTACTTCAACCACCAAATATAATTAAACATATCTCAGTTTTTGGCCGTAGCTGACAGGTACAAGTTCCCTACCCTACTGGGTTTACTCATAGTGGGAACCTTAACTTGGTTCTGGTTTACTTCAGGTTAAGCCATATCCGACATTCATAATTATCACACAGTAGTCATATTACATTATTAACATTTGGGGTTAACCCACACCCTCACGGTTAGCAGTCGCTGCCAACTAGCGGCTCATCAATCAACATTGTCTTTCCTTTCTCGGATCCCAAGCCACCTGTTAGGTTAGTGAGAAAATACAGGGGTGAATCTTGGGGACTCAATAAGGGTAATATGAGTTGCAGTAAATTAAAATGTTTGATAATTATAGAATAATGTGAAGTGCATCATGCATGCAGACCTGTCCACCTCATCCTATTCTGGATTTTGGTGGTTCCACTAATTTTATTTAGGACCTATCTCGAGACTCACATAGCCCAAATCTATAGCCTCATGCCTAGTCACTTCTCCCATAATCTAATGCAAGTCATGCCATAATAAATTTACACGCAAACCATATTAAACCTTACCACGCGTTAACCACTTGCTTTGCGTCGGTTTCACGTTCCAATTTTCTATACAATTATAAAATAAAATAATTCAATTAAAACTGTAATTAATTTTAATTATCGTCGTTACATCGCTAATTAATTTAGCTAAACATGCGACTAATTTATAAATAGCACTATTAAATAAATTTAAAACATTTTTATACTTCACGTATACAAAGGACAGAGTTTTGACATGTTAAAATTTTTAGCATTTAGTAGCAGTGAGGACGCTGCTATTTATAAGCAGAGGGGAAGAGAATTTCGGCTGGGGAGGGAAAGGAATTGGCTGTTAGGCCCTCCCACACACTGCCACATGGCAGCAAGGGAAAGGGGGTGGGTGGCGCATGGCCACCCACGTGGCACAGCTAGGGCCGTGCAGCTGGCCCCCTGGCCGCGTGGCTAGCCACGCACATGGGCGCCAGGCGGCGCCTAGTTGAAGTGCCACAGTCTCCCCTCCTTATGAAATTTCGTTCTCGAAATTTTGTACACTTTATTTTATTAAACACAGATCCTTAACATTAATTGTGACTATCAAACATGTACGGATATTTTTCATGCATTTCTTCTTCCATTTCCTAGGTTGCTTCCCGCTCCGAATGTTGATTCCACTGTACCTTTATCATAGATAGGGTTCTACGTCTCAATTGGCGATCATAGCGTTCCAGTACTCGTACAGGTTGCACTTTAAATGTCATATCAAGTTGAAGTTCAACATCCTCAGCACTTACTTTCATGTCCGGATTATATATGTGCTTCCGTAACTGGGAAACATGAAATACGTCATGCAGTTTGGTTAATGCCTCTGACAACTCTAGATGGTAAGCAAGTGGTCCAACTTGACCCTTGATTCGATACGGTCCCAAATACTGAGGTCTCAATTTTCCCCTTCATTGATGTCTAAATGCTGGGCGTATTGGGGTAGCTCGAAGGTACACCAGATATCCTTCCGCAAACTCCATAGGTTGGGTTCGACGATCTGCATACTTTTTCTGTCTGTCTTGGGCCGCTTTCATGTTCTTACGGACTATCTCTATCTGCTGTGTTACCTTCTCCACAAGATTCGTCCAGGCAAGCTGTTTCCCCTCTACCTCAAGCCAGCACACCGGTGATTGACACCGTCGTCCATACAACGCTTCATATGGGGCCATCCTTATGCTTGCTTGATAGTTGTTATTATAAGCAAACTCCGCCAAATTTAGATATTCGTCCCAATTACCTCCGAAATCTTGCACACAAGCCCGAAGCATGTCTTCCAAAATATGATTGACCCGTTCAGTTTGACCATCTGTCTGAGGGTGATAGGCTGTGCTAAAATTCAGCCGGGTCCCAAGTTCTTCTTGCACAACTTTCCAAAAGTTTGATATGAATCGACTATCCCTATCATATATGATGCTCACAGGAACTCCGTGCAAGCGAACAATTTCCTGGATATAAAGTTGGGCAAGTTGCTCAACACCCATAGTGCTTCTTGTAGGTAAGAAATGCGCTGACTTTGTTAGTTAGTCCACAATAACCTATATAGCATCCACCTCTCTCAGCGTCCGGGGTAAACCCATGATGAAATCGGTTGTTACATGTTCCTATTTCCATTCCAGGATCTCTAAGGGTTGCAAGCTCTTTGACAGTTTTTGACGTTCGGCTTTTATCCATTGAAAGGTGTCACATTTTCTTACGAACTCTGCCACATCTCTTTTCATCCCTAGCCACCAGTACACTTCCCGAAAATAATGATACATCTTGGTAGCTCTGGGGTGTACGGTATAGGGTGTTCGATGTCCCTCATTTAGAATCTCCTGTTGTAGCCTCCCCAAGGCTGGCACGTACACCCGCCCATTCATTCGGAGTATTCCATTATGATACTCAAATTCTGGTTGCTTAGGTAGCCAATTCTCATCTATCCATTGTTCCAAATTTCCCTCTTGAGTTGTATACAGTTTAATCTCATCCCACAAATTAACTTGTAACTGCATCTGTGCTACAATTGCTATATCGCCTCGTGGTTCTGCCTTGAGGGTTAAGTTTGCAAACTCTTCAATTAGGGCCTGTAAATGGATAGCCAGACACACCCCTGGCACTAAGTCTTTCCGGATCAACGCATCTGCTACCATATTTGCTCGTCCTGGGCGATACTGAATGGTACAATCATAATTTTTTAAGAGCTCCATCCACCGACGTCGGAGATTCAAATCTCATTGAGTGAAGATATACTTTAAGCTTTGATGATCCACATATATAACGAACCTTTCCCCATACAAGTAATGTCGCCACAACTTTAAGGCATATACCACGACTGCCAATTCCAAGTCATGCAACGAGTAATTCTTTTCATGGGGGCGCAGTTGTAATATCCCAAAAATTGAGAAAAAATAATGATTATTAATTTGGTGTTTGAGGTCATTACGAAATATTTGAGGAATTAAGGAAAAATAAATGTTTGTGTCGTTTTGAGAAAATAAGGAATTAAGGGTAGCTAATTAAATTATTTGGTACTGGTTAATAACTATTAATTATCGTAATTGTAGTAATTATTATATATTTGTGGGTTAAAAGGAATTATTCATTTATTTAGATATTTGGAGATTTGAGAAAAATGTTAAATTATATAATTTTGAGGAAATAAGAAATTTAGGTATTTAAGTAAATTATTTGAAAATATTTATGGAAATAAAGAAAAATGATTAAGTGTAGAATCTTGAGATTTTAATTTTTTTTATTATATCACTCATTGTGTAGGATGTATTATATGTTAAAAATAAAATAAATAAAATAATAATAAAGCAATTGAAAAATTGAAAGTGGTAGCCGAGCATAACTATAGATAGGAATGTATTAATAGTGCATGGGTTGTAAGTGAATATATATAAGTTAGCAGAATGTTTATTGGAATTTAATATAATGTGCATAGAGGTTGAGAGAGGGCAGCTTCAAGTGATAATTTAAAGTTAAAGGTGGCAGCCACTATAATGAGGAAACATGCGCACGTGGAGGAGCTGGGATTAATTCCCAGAGAGAGAAGGCGCGGCTGGTCCTGGATGAAGGCTGGAATTCTCCACCAGGAGGGGCACCAAAACGGTGTCGTTTTGGCCTTGAGGTGGTGGTGTGCCTGTGCTGCCACGCGGCAGCTTCCGGCGGCTTCTCTTTTAGGCTTTTTAAAGCTCCATTTCAGCGGAAGTCTGAATTCATTTCGAGCAGCAGCAGCAAGAAAAAATTGGAGAAGAAGAACAATGCGCGCGAGGCCAATTTTGGGAGAAAATTGAAGATAACACTCTGTTTAATCGCGGTTTAATTAGTGAGGTAAGTAAATAAATATGTATTAAATATTTTGTACGGTTAGAATTTTATTTTGTTTCTTATTTTGTTAATTTTGAGAATTATTCTATTTTACAGCATGTATTAATTTGGTGACATTTAAGTGTAAAAATGCTGTAAACGACTAGATACAAACAAGCTCCCTCTACCCTTACGATCTCCTTCCATTTTGTGAATTTTACGCCTTCCCTTAACTCGTTTAGGTGTCGCGTATTAATTATATATATAAATTGAGGATATTATTGTTATGATTTAATTTAAAATAAATAAAAGACTTATTGGGATTTTATTTACGTTGTGTCTTCGTGGGATTTTAGACGGCTAAATTATTTATATTATACAATTAAATTTAATTAATGTGAGCCACGGTTTTATTAATCGCTATTAAACATTTTACTTCGCAGCGAGAGTGCAGGAAATGCAAGGAACGACCGTGTAAAGACAAGCTCCTAATCTTCTCATCATGATTTTTAATTCCCGTGAAAGACCCCGTGATTTCTCGTATTTGATCACCTCCCTTACTCTAATTCGGCGTCTAGCCTTATTTGTTGAATTATTGTTCACTTGTTTAAATTTAAATTAAATCCGAGACTTCTTGAGTTTTATTTATTGTGTGTCTACGGGGGTTTGTACCGCCCCCATTCCTTTCAAAATGATGCCGAACCCAGTTTGGGGACTAGCTTCCTTGACGTTCGGGTCTATTTACGATTTTCTCGAGTTTATTTACGATTCGGTTAGAGCTATTGAGCAGTGGGGCAGGGGTCGACTGTTTGGTGATGTTGGGGTAGACTATTGTGTGGCCCGGAAGTGGATCATCAGGCGGACACTCCTAGTCACTGGGCGTTGACTGGTGCCGGACACTGCTGACTAGCTCTGCTGATATGTGATTTACTGCATGAGTAGATACATTGTATTACTGTTCATGATTTGATATGCACATGGGTATGGGATGCATGTCGAGATATTCATTTATTAAGTATGCTTGGACACAGACATTTTCGCTTGGTTAGGTTGCATCCAGCGCGGGCATATGCATAGCGTGTGGTTTACTATGTGGGCGGAGCATGGCCTGATGCCTGGATGTATGGGCTCCAGTGTATCACGTTGATGCTCACTACGCCATTGCATTTTTATGTGCATTGCATGGCTACTGGTAGTATATAGTTCTCGAATGAGAGTACCATTCCGAGGGAGCCTATGGCTCTATTGTCGGGAGTACCGACATGGACGGGTGATGGGAGTACCGACCCGGGATCGCGCACACAGGTTTGTGGAGATTTATGTTGCCTTTCAGGGCAGCGGTAGGTTGGTATGGGACTTGGGTGCCGTGTGTTTTGTGTGGGCCCAAGGACTGGTATGTGCTTTTATTATACTCTACTATTGTATTGTAGCGTCTCATGGCTTGTGTGTACCTGGGGGTTTATTTTGCGAAGAGTTTTTTGGTTATATTCAGCCTTCAGCCTTTCTTTTCTTTATGTTTGCTGAGTCTCTCGACTCACTTTGCTTTCTATCATTCCAGGTAGTGCCAGCGTGGGTCCGAGCAAGGGAGTCAGCGTCTAACGGCCGAGTCGGTATGGTGTACAGGCAGTCCCGTTAGTCCCCGTCAACTCTGATGTCTGAGTAGGATTTACTCTGTTATTTTTACTGTGCCAAGTCTTTCCTCGAGTCTCGTGTATGTCGGCATAGGAGTCTGTGTTTATTTATTCATCACATGACCGCTGTGCTAGCAGGGTACCCATAGTGTATGCATGTGTTTAGCTTTGCTTCCGTTGTTCTTACTTTTGTGTATGCATGCCAGGGTGGTTTCCATCTCGTGTTTGATTCTTTCTCCTTTCGTAAGTGCTCCTGTTTGGATAAATCGGGTGGTTGGAATATCTGGGCGAGGGTGCTTACATTGTTGGTATCAGAGCGTAGTTTGAGTCAGTTTTGAGGGACGAGTTCCTGTACACCAAGGTTATTGGGTAGAGTTAGGGAGATTTAGGTGAATTGAATAGGGTCGGCTACGTCAAGTTGAGTTGTTGATTCGTGTGCGAGACTGTGTCCTAATTTATATTCGTGCAGGGATGATAAGTGCATGTTAGGATGGGACCGTGAGGTGGTATGAATGAGATTTATTTAGGACTTGTACCTACCCCTAGGTGTTTGGGTAAAATGGTAGTTTCGCCTTAATATAATTGCTTGATATTTGGTGCTGTATGAAGATTCTGAGTATTTCCAATGAAACCTGAAGGACTAGATCCCATTGTACCCCTACCCAATCCGGATTACCTCCCAGGATTAGATCATTTATGGTGTCGGTGGGAACATGAGTTCACTTCTAGATGGGGAGGCAGGTAAGACAAAGATGAGTATCTAATGAGTTATATATATCGGTTTGACGAGTGGTTTCAAAAGACGATCCATGAGATCTTTTGGGGATTGTCAGAGAGACAAGTCCTATTCGCCCGTGAGCACATGAATGATGTGTGGAGGCGGCTGACTGAATTGATGATGAATGATGTGAGCTTTCATTCCCATTATGATACATTTGCCAGGGCTGTGAGGTAACAGTTTGCCATTTGGGAGCCTTGCCAAGGGCCGGTGTAGGATGTGCCCAGGATTGGAACATTACCTGACACCCAGTTAGTCTGAGCCACTGTGAGGGTGTTGTCATAGCCACTAGAGGGACCTGTTGAACCCAGTTCTAGTATAGCTAGCAATGACGACTTAGCTTACCCGACAGAAGGAGCTACCTCGATTGCCAGGGGTGATGAGGTGAGTTCTAGGGGGCTGTAATGCAAATGTGTGGTTGTAAATTATGAGTTTTGTAAGGATGAGAATGGTGTGGGAAACACCAGATACAATGTTGAAGGTATTAGGTAATGAGATGTATTAGGTAAACTTGTGAGCCTTGGGATCCTTAGGAATCAAGTAGTTATTGCTATTAGCAAAGAGTATCCTAGTGACCTGACGTGATGAATAGTATGAACCTGGAAAGTCACAGGCCAAACCTGTGATAGACATTTGATTGTGGACTACTTTCGTTAAGACCGAGGGATCGGACACCTAACTTGTAGTGGACTTGTTGGGTCCCTAATCATTGTCTATTGGTGATATGGATTAGAAATAATATGTACCTCGTCTAAGGGAAATGATTAAGGGAATTTTTAAAGCTGCATTTAGGGCGGACGTTGTTCATGATAAGGGCGTGTATGGCTTGATTCCTTCCCCGGTTGTGAATGAGTGAGGGGTACTCTTGACTTTCTTAGAGATTTACCAGGGCGGTTGCCTTAGTAAGGGAATGACCCTGCAATTAAACCAAGCAGCTTTGAGGCATGAATGTCCTTTCTTTCAAGCAAATGATTTATCGGGCTAACTCCGATGTGTTTTCTAACGATTGCCTGTCGTACTCATGCTACCGCTATGAGTTTGTGGCCATGTCATTTGGAGCTGACCGATGCCTTTGTAATATTTATGGTTTGGTCGGTATCAGAGACAAAGATAGATGTTTGGAGCCTTCTTTGGTCTTGCCAGGTATAACCGATGCCCTACAAAAAGCTTGCATAAATTTCATGAGAAACGAGGTCATGGTAGCATATGAGCTGGGAGTCCATGATTGGATTTTGCCAGGAATGGTACGGAAAGGTCCCACCATGTGGAAATGTGCTATGGGAGTCTGATAGTAAATGGTAGACCCGTAGGTACCAAGATGTGTACATGGTGTACTGAGACAAAAAATTGAAGGTTGGGTAATGCGGTAGCTCGTGTGTAGTTGACAGTTAAACTGTCTATTCATATTCGGACGAGAGATCTGTGATGGAAATTAACTGAATGACTATTATGGAATTGGGGACTTGGAGTTTACAGCGGTTATGCTATTTGGAGATTTGGCATCACTACCTAGATAGGGTGTAGGTGTTTAATTCTCACAGGTGGAGCAGAGTACATGTGACGCTGCGATTGACGTGACAAAGGACTAGGGCTGTGAGGGATCTATAATAAATAGGGTAAAGCAAAAGTGGTAGTAGACGTTTTGGGCTGCCGTGGAGCATCCGTGATAAGTGAATTAGAAATAAGAAAACCCCTTTAAGATTGTTGTTACGAGAGATACCTAGGTATATAGCCAGGACTGGAGCTAGTTGTATGTCTAAGTAGTTGTTGGGATCTGTTGTAAGGATAGTGGTTGATATGAGTACGCGCGGTACTAATCATAAACCACATGCCCTAGGGTCGATTATTGTCTGAGTGAGTAGATGAGATTCCCCTGGGTGTTGGTCAAGTGGTACATCAACGGAAGCATAAGATGGTTTGTTATGTTAGCCAGAAGAATGCTTAACCCACATCTTTAAGTTACTTCTTCCCAAAAGCGAGACTTATGAGATGCCCTGGGGATTAGAACAGTTACTGATACAGAGAGGTGCTTTTAATCGGGCAGGCTACAGAGCAAATAACACCGGTACTAAAGATCGAGTCCCAGCTACCATATAAAGTCTTGAGGAGGTCAGGGTTAGTATTTCGCGATCGAGAGAAGGAATGACCAATTAGCTATTTGGAGTTAAGATCAGTAGTATGGCAAGATTGAGGGTTGGTGGTCACTGAATAAGTCATCGTAGGAACTAGCAATTGGGTATGTCGATTCCTTTAAGGAGAGGAGATTATCTAGTGACATCTTAGATCTCGAGATGTATCGAGTGGAGAACGTTTATTTCTTGATAATCCTAATTAAATGACTACCCGTATTTACTGATAGGACCCCGAGCATTCGCGAAAAATTGTAGGAGAAAGTACTATCGAGAAAATGTTGTGTACCTGGTTAAGAATCAGTTGGAAAAGTCAGACTAAAGGATATTGCTGTTGAATTTTTGATTGAGTATGTCGTATCGTTTCCATGTCCTTATGCTTTGTAGGCATGTGGAAGGTCCCAGTCACGTTACTAAGTATTAACCTCTCGTCATGCAAAATGGTGGCTCTACTCTTGTCACTATCGGTTATATCTAGAATTAGTAGCATTTGCATTGAGCCTGGTTCTGCGAGTCAGTTTATCATTGGGATCGAATATCACGGAATTTTGAGTTCACCTTTAGGTTGATATGCGATCGAGATAGTACCAAACGGAAGTGCGATGAGACCCCGAGATAGCTTGGGGGAGCGGTTGGATTATGATATTGTAATAGAGGAACCTTGATGATGTTTCTTAAGTCGAATAAAGTATTAGTGGTCATAACGTGGTCCAAGTGAGGTGATGGATTGGGGGAGATGTGCTAGTGTGTTAAGTCAAGTAGGATATGTCGTAGACTTGGACTTGTGGGAATACTAGAAAATGATGATATAGAATGTCCTGGAGGAGATGTTCGGTAATATCACGAGAGGTAAGCGTATCTTGAGGAAATGGATTGAGCGTGAATTTCGAGAACGAAATTCTATTAAGGAGGGGAGAATTGTAATATTCCGAAAATTGAGAAATATATAACGATTATTAATTTGGTGTTTGAGATCATTACAAAATATTTGAGGAATTAAGGAAAAATAAATGTTTCTGTCATTTTGAGAATTATTTGGTACTGGTTAATCACTATTAACGTAATTGTAGTGATTATTATATATTTGTGGGTTAAAAGGAATTATTCATTTATTTAGATATTTGGAGATTTGAGAAAAATGTTTAATTATATAATTTTGAGGAAATAAGAAATTTAGGTATTTAAGTAAATTATTTGAAAATATTTATGGAAATAAAGAAAAATGATTAAGTGTAGAATCTTGAGATTTTAATTTTTTTTTATTATATCACTCAATGTATAGGATGTATTATATGTTAAAAGTAAAATAAATAAAATAATAATAAAGCAATTGAAAAATTGAAAGTGGTAGCCGAGCATAACTATAGACAGGAATGTATTAATAGTGCATGGGTTGTAAGTGAATATATATAAGTTAGCAGAATGTTTCTTGGAATTTAATATAATGTGCATAGAGGTTGAGAGAGGGCAACTTCAAGTGATAATTTAAAATTCAAGGTGGCAGCCAATATAATGAGGAAACATGCGCACGTGGAGGAGCTGGGATTAATTCCCAAAAAGAGAAGGCGTGGCTGGTCCTGGATGAAGGCTGGAATTCCCCACCATGAGGGGCATAAAAAACGGTGTCGTTTTGGCCTTGAGGCGGTGGTGTGCCTGTGCTGCCACGCGACAGCTTCTGGCGGCTTCTCTTTTAGGCTTTTTAAAGCTCCATTTCAGCAGAAATCGGAATTCATTTCGAGTAGCAGCAGCAAGGAAAAATTGGAAAAGAAGAACAGTGCGCGCAAGGCCAATTTTGGGAGAAAATTAAAGATTAAACTCTGTTTAATCGCAGTTTAATTAGTCAGGTAAGTAAATAAATATGTATTAAACATTCTGTACAGTTAGAATTTTATTTTGTGTCTTATTTTGTTAATTTTGAGAGTTATTCTATTTTACAACGTGTATTAATTTGGTGACATTTAAGTGTGAAAACACTGTAACCGACTAGATACAGGCAAACTCCCTCTACCCTTATGATCTTCTTCCATTTTGTGAATTTTATGCCTTCCCTTAACTCGTTTCAGTGTCGCGTATTAATTATATATATAAATTGAGGATGTTATTGTTATGATTTAATTTAAAATAAATAAAAGACTTATTGGGATTTTATTTACGGTGTGCCTTCGTGGGATTTTAGACGACTAAATTATTTATATTATACAATTAAATTTAATTAATGTGAGCCACAATTTTATTAATCACTATTAAACGTTTTATTTCGCAGTGGGAGTGCAGGAAAGGCAAGGAATGGCCATGTAAAGGCAAGCTCCTAACCTTCTTATCATGATTTTTAATTCCCGTGAAAGACCCCGTGATTTCTCGTATTTGATCACCTCTCTTACTCTAATTCGGCGCCTAGCCTTATTTGTTGAATTATTGTTCACTTGTTTTAATTTAAATTAAATCTGAGACTTCTAGAGTTTTATTTATTGTGTGCCTAAGGGGGTTTGTATCGCCCCCGTTCCTTTCGGAATGATGCCGAACCCAGTTTGGGGACTAACTTCCTAGACGTGCGGGTCTATTTACGATTTTCTCGAGTTTATTTACGATTCGGTTAGAGCTAGTGAGCAGTGGGGCAGGGGTCAACTATTTGGTGACGTTAGGGTAGACTATTGTGCGGCCCTGAAGTGGATCATCAGGCGGACACTCCTAGTCACTGGGCGTTGACCGGTGCCAGACACTGCTGACTAGCTCTGCCGGTATGTGATTTACTGCATGAGTAGATACATTGTATTACTGTTTATGATTTGATATGCACATGGGTATGGGATGCATGTTGGGATATTCATTTATTGAGTATGCTTGGACACGAACATTCTAGCTTGGTTAGGTTGCATCTAGCGTGGGCATATGCATGGCGTGTGGTTTACTATGTGGGCGGATCATGGTCTGATGCCTGGATGTATGGGCGCCAGTGTATCATGTTGATGCTCATGACTACACCAGTGTATCATGGGTATTGGAGTACCGTTCCGAGGGAGCCTATGGCTCGGTTGTCGGGGGTACCGACATGGACGGGTGACAGGAGTACCGACCCGGGATCGCGTGCGCAGGTTTGTGAAGATTTATGTTGCTTTTCAGGGCAGCGACAGGTTGGTATGGGACTTGGGTGCTGTGTGTCTTGTGTGGGCCCCAAGGACCGGTATGTGCTTTTATTATACTCTAATATTATGTTGTAGCGTCTCATGGCTTGTGTGTACCTGGAGATTTATTTTGGCCAGAGTTTTCTGGTTATGTTTAGCCTTCAACCTTTCTTTTCTTTATGCTTGCTGAGTCTTTCGACTCATTTTGCTTTCCATCATTCTAGATAGTGCCAGCGTGAGTCCGAGCAAGGGAGTTAACGTCTAGCGGCCGAGTCGGTATGGTGTATAGGCAGTCCCGTTAGTCCCCGTCAACTCTGATGTCTGAGTAGGATTTACTCTGTTATTTTTACTGTGCTAAGTCTTTCCTCGAGTCTCGTGTATGTCGGCACAAGAGTTTGTGTTTATTTATTCATCACGTGACCGCTATGCTAGCGGGGGTACCAGTAGTGCATGCATGTATTTAGTTTCGCTTCCGTTGTTCTTACTTTTGTGTATGCATGCCAGGGTGGTTTCCGTCTCGTGTTTGATTCTTTCTCCTTTCGTAACTGCTCCCGTTCAGATAAACCGAGTGGTTGGAATATCCGGACGAGGGTGCTTACAGCAATTGTCTAGAGCCATATGCAATCACCTTACCATGCTATATCAACGCGCACCCCAGCCCTTCATCGGACGAGTACACTAGTATATCGTCAATAAATACAATGATAAATTTATCCAAATAAGGTTGAAACGTCTGATTCATAAGATCCATAAAAGTTGCTGGTGTATTGGTTAAACCAAATAGCATTACCAAATATTCATAATGGACATACCGTGACCGAAATGCTGTTTTGAAAATATCATCCTCTTTTATCCTCAATTGATAATACAATGATAAATTTATCCAAATAAGGTTGAAACGTCTGATTCATAAGATCCATAAAAGTTGCTGGTGTATTGGTTAAACCAAATAGCATTACCAAATATTCATAATGGACATACCGTGACCGAAATGTTGTTTTGAAAATATCATCCTTTTTTATCCTCAATTGATAATACCCTAATCGTAAGTCAATTTTAGAGAAAATTTGAGCTCCCTATAACTGATCAAATAGATCATCAATCCGGGGCAAAGGGTACTTATTCTTTATTGTAACTTTGTTTACAGCACGATAGTCAATGCATATTCTCAGACTACCGTCTTCTTTCGTACAAACAACATAGGTGCACCTCAGGGCGATATACTGGGGCGAATAAAACCCTTGTCCAACAAATCTTGCTATTGAACCTTAAGCTCACGCAACTCTACTGGGGCCAATCTATATGGAGGGATAGATATTGGTCGAGACTGAGCTTCGGCAGGTAAATCAATGGCAAACTCAATTTCTCTATTAAGTGGTAAACTTGGTAAATCCTCTAGGAATACATCCGGGTACTCCCTTACAATTTCAACATCCTCACATTTTCTCTGTACCTTTTCATTAGTCACCACCTGCACCGCGTACCCCAAAGCCCCTTTTTCTAGACATTTTTGAACTTTTAATGCAGATACAATTTTCAAAGGTTTCCCTATTTGGGTATCGACAAATCTTACAGTCTGTTTATCAGGTCCAATTAGTCTAACTTCTCGTTTCCCACAGTCCAGTTAGGGTTGGTTTTGGGACAGAAAATCCATCCCAAGTATAATATCAAAATCTTGGATCTCTAACAAGTTCAAGTCCACTAGAAACACGATTTCTCCTATCGTAATTGGACACTCTGGCACCATCCATTGTGAACAAAACCAAGTTCCTATTGGGGTTTCCACACTCATAGGTACAGTGGACTCTTTAGTGCTTAGTTCCGCACATTTTACAGCGGTATATGATATGAATGAGTGGGTGGCTTCTGAGTCTATCAATGCATGCATGCATATATCTTGAACAAAGAGCGTACCTTCAATCACTTGTGGATTTGCTGCCGCATCCACTTTGGTCAGATTGAATACTTTCCCAGTTGCCGCTCGTGTTCCTTTCCCGGTTGATCTCGGCAGTCCAATCTTTTCATGTTGGGGACACCAAGAAGCTATGTGCCCTGGTGTATTGCAATTAAAGCATACTATTGATTTCTTTTGGACTCCTGCAGCCGGTGGGTCTGCTTTAACAGTGTTCATCTCCAACAATTTCAGACAATTTCTGACTATATGTCCCATTCTCTCCACAGTTATAGCACTCCTTGGCGGCTTTGGGGATTCCACAGGGAAGACTTCATCGATGAGGTTTATGACATTTGGGGCATGCTTTTAATTCTTTCTTAAATTTACCTGCCTCCGAGTGAGTAAACTGATGTCCCTGCTTTGGTACAACCTTCTTTAGCCCTTCACTAGACGATTCCTTTGCTCGAGTGATTTCCCCATAATTCATTAGTCTCTTTTCAATATTCACGGCCTTAGCCATAGCTTCACGAAAAGTATGAGTCTCAACATAGCTTTTCCCTCGACGTACCTCCAAACGTAACCCTTGGATAAATCGCTCCATCTTATCAACCTCTGACAACATATAAGTTGGGATATATTTCAACAACTTCACAAATTCGTTTTCATACTGTGATACTGCTAGGTGAGACTGTTGTTTGAGTTCCATGAAATTTTGCTTTTTATGAATTTCCCAGTCGTGTGGGTAATACTTCTCGTTAAATGCTTCCCTAAACTGTTCCCAGCTTATCAGTTGCTCCCACATTAAATCTTTGGTATAGTATTTCGAAGCATTTGGATAAATTTAATGTGGGACATGCCGTCGCCAACTAAGCATTCTGCTCTCTTAGCATCTCAGCTGTCAATCGCCACCACACCCTGACCTGTTCGGTGAGTACAAAAGTGGCGCATCTCACCCATTAGTCCTTAGGACAATCCATGTATTCCGACAACTGATAAATATCTTCCACCCAATACTCCGCTATGCTCGGATCAGCCTCTAACTATCCCTTGAATGTTGGAGGGTGCAAATCCACAAATGCTTTTAGCCAATTGGCTGCTTCGGTGTCCACTTGGCGATCACCAACTAGCCCTCGCCCCATAAAATAACTTTGGACCTCTTTTGAACTCTCAGGTCCTCTCCCTACGGACTCTTGGCCAGCATTTCCTGATCGGGAATTACGAACGATTGCTCGTGTCACTGGTGCCATCTGCACACCACAACCATTTCCCATTAAACATATGTCATCAAAACATAATAGCGAAGGTTTATTAACCGCAAAAGAAATTACGTTCTATTTCTTACAGGCACAGAAATGTACAATCTATTAACACGCCCCTAACTAAACTAATACATCGCTAACCAAGCCAATTGCCCATGTTTTACATTAGCACCCCTATCCATATTTTTAGTATCATACACAAAATTGATGGTTTCCCAATCATCTATTCCCTAAACTAGATTAGTACAACTCAAATAAAAACACTTTCTTCATCACCCACGGCTTGGAAGGTAGCTTCGTCAGCTAAGTACGAGAGATTATCATTATCTCCCATACTTGAGCGAGACCTAACTGACTCTTCTTCCTGTTTCACTGGTCCCCACACCCTAGCCTCAGACAGAAGTGCCATAGGGAACACGTCAATCCCTGTCAGATCAATAGGTGGCACACATGGATCCTATTCCTTTGCCTGTCGCTCAATTACGCGAATGAAATTACCATAGTTGAATCTAAGGGTCATGTCCCACATTATATCTTCGGTAAGCTGTTTCCACGCGTTATTCATGTACTTTTTGGCAAATAAGACTTGTTTTTCTAGCAATCCCCATAGGTCCGCTCGTATAGTATTTCAAAATACCTGGTTGACCCGACATAGGAAACTGATAATTCCTTCATCCTTATGCTGATTACTCCCCATCAAGGTAAGTAACTCCTACTCCCACTGCAGCAAAAGAAGGTCCACAAGTGGGGTAAAAGGTTCTGAGTTCGGCATTCCGATATCTGATCCTTCCGGTTCCATAAGGGTGTTTTATTCCCTGCACGCAAATCAATGGTCAAATCAATAATCAATATAAATCACTTTCCCCCACAAGGCCCAAATTTAGGGATCCATACATCCCTCTGCTCGCTATTCTGGGAAAATACATTTCCTAAGCAAGCCCGCATCACGCCCTACTGGAAAAGCATTTTAATCTTGGTTATGACCTACCCCGCATGCATAATTTCATCACCCTCATCTCAAAACCCCTAAACCTCCCCATCCTAAAGGCACCTTCAATTGATTGAAATTTCTGCTCTAATACCATCTTGTAACGCCTCGGCCCTACTAACGGGTGCCACCATAACCTACATTACAACCTCGGCCTGCTCGAATGACGGTTATGCCCCTGTCAATATAAATTTTTAAAATAATATAGGCATCCTGGGTAGGGTCCAGGCTTCGCCGCCTTCGATCAGACGAGAGCTTGGGAGTTAATTGCGAGGACAGCGGAAACTCACCCGAGCCTCATACCTGATTAGGCCCTTGGAGCATAAATGTAACGCCCCGCTCCCACTTACAGGTGTTACTCGTGAACAATTACCCGAATTGTCCACCTGCTCAGTCTTTGGTGAAGGGCGGACCATGTTTCAAGAAGAAACGCCCTAGGTGGGAACTAGGCTCATCCTTCTCTTCCCTTAACCCCAAGATTCACTAGCAAAATTGGGGTTCAACCACACTGCATTAAATTAATGAAAACTCATGAAAATGCTCAACCGCCATTTTCTTATTTATTTCCATTCTTTCTCCATCACAGAATTTGTTTGTTGGAGAGAAATAATTTTGTTGAATGGGATTTCAATGAAGTTTCTATGATTGATGAAGATTGTTAAATGACCCAACAAGCAAAAAAATTGAATGTATAATGAATGACTGAGTTTGGATGGTTTGACAATGGAGAAAAAGAGAGTGACGTGAACGTTGAAAGATGAGAGAGAAGAGAAAGGTAATATGAAAGAGACAAGGGTATTTTGGTAAATGAAGATAAGGATAATGTGGGTTTTCTAATTTAAAATCTCATTAAGGGTATTTTAGGTATTTCATATAAAAGTGACTATAGAGTGCAATTAGTTTGTTTGATTTGTCAAAAACGTTTTTTTTACTAAAAAGTAGTTAAAAATAATTTTCTATTTTTTTTTTGGCTATTTATGAATTTCTCCCATCATTACCTTTATGGGGGAGGAACTCTAAATTACCAATTTTTCCTTAAGAATTAACAATCCCATCAATCTCCACACAAATGCACAAATGAGAATAATTCACAACAAATTCTTATTCCAATAAGAAAATACTTTCTAAATTTTTCAATTAGTCTTCATTGGGTCTCGCTACCCAATTTATCAAAATGCCCTTTCTCAAGGGCACCATTATTTCCATCGATCCACTTATTTCAAGGGTACTTTTCAGAAATTTCTATCAACCTTCCATATTTTCTAACACCAATAACACCAAGTCGTAACTATTAGTAAGTCTATTTATTTTTTGAGATTTATATTTTATTTTTTTTAAAGAGATGATTTGTGCAATTCAAATTCATAATTTTTAACTTAAAACCAATAACAATCTTATTATTATCATATTCTGTAACTAAATATGTAGTATATGAAAAAAAAATTAAAAATTTTATGAAAAACATCCGAGGATTTTAACATAACACATTTAGGCACAAATGCTTAAATCAAATTTTGTTAAAATATTTTATATTATTTTACTCATATATTACATACATCAAATTATTTAACAAAATACTCATATTATTATAACCGATTTGGGTTTTGTTGGCCACAAAAAACCAATTCGGGTTTTGTGGTCCACAAAACCCGATAATGATGTATAGTTCCTAAAAAAAAAAAAATCACTCAAATTAGTATAGATTTGGAATAATATCTAACAAAATGTGTTATGCTCACAACTATAATCATTCTACACAGTTTTAATAAAAAATGTCAACAAAAATAATTTTGAAAATAAAACAAATAAAAATCAAATGATATCTTGAGATTGAGTGAAATTGTTGGAGAGAAAGAAACTGGTTGAATGGGACTTCAATAAAGTCGTTGCGATTGATAAAGAATGTTAAATGACCCAACAAGCAAAAAGATTGAATGTTTGAAAAATGGCTATGTTTGGATGGTTTTACAATGGAAAAAAATAAGATAACGTGAAAAGAGAGAGAGAAAATATTATATGAAAGAGACAATAGTATTTTGGTAAATGAGGCTAAAGGCAATGTGGGCTTTCTATTTTAAAATCTTATTAAGGGTATTTTGGATATCTTGTATAAAAGTGACTATAGAGTGTAATTAGTTTATTTGAATAAATAAAAACGTTTTTTTTCCCGTGAAAAGGCTAAAAATGATTTTGTACATTTGACCCAAACTAATTATAAATTCCTCCCAAAAAATAATTACAATTATAGTCTGGCATTTTTCCCTATTTCACCCTTTTAGATAGAAGAGGAAAAAAGATCATAACATACAACACGCATTGCCTTTTTTTGACTCGTAGCTCAACATATACGCAAAATATACTTGATAAGTTTATATGATCATTATTGGTTTGATGAGTTTATAGCTAGGATGAGTGCTAATAAGTAAATTTTGGCTAATACAATCAATCAAAAATTAAGTAGAACAAGAAGTTGCTCCTAGGACAATGTCAAGTAGTTGGGTCATGATAAGGAGAGATTCGCACCAGTAGGTCATGGATTTGATTTCTTATCCTGTGCAATGAAACAAAATTTTCACATGCAATTTACTGTATTTGTTGAAATTAAAGGGATGAACAGTAAAGGATTGCGCAAGGACGATAATATCCCCAATAGAATAAAAGTTGCAAGACGAGATACATTTTATCTCCAACTTGCAGCGTCTAGTTCACAAAGACAACTATTGCAAGAGAAAAGAAAACAGCCAAATGTGAGTTGAAGGGCTCAAGCCATGTATGGAAGTGTTGGGATGCACCAAGTGATTGAGAAATAAGTAAATCCTAAAAGGGTCATGGAATTTATTAGTTATAATACTCATTTTCATTTTTTCATATAATAAACAATGTTTTCCCAATTAATCCATTGTTCATATTTTTATAGAGATTTAAAGTTGCAATGGAATTTTCAAGGCCTTCGTATCTGGTACTTCTCTTCATTTTTCATTACTTAAATTCTAAATTTAGGGCAAAAATTGTACACTGCAGGATCATAGCTGATGCTTTGTATTCTTGAACAGTTTTGACTAAAAACTTTTACAATTGAAGATTTTTTAAATCAACTTCATTGACCTAAAACCATAAATGAATCATGAACAACGTTGAAAGACTGGTATTCAGATTCCATGCTCGGATTTTAATATATCTCAGTTCAAAAGAGGCATAAATCATTTAAGATCCAAACAATAAATTCATAAGTCCGTGTATAAATGCCTATGCGCACGTTACTTCTTCTCTTCTAGTTCATATCTTTGCACACTTTCGAACAAAAATAAAATTAGAGCAAAAATATATATAACAGAGTGAAGGAGAACCTGTCGGTTAGGGTTTCGCTGTTCTTTTTCCCGCCCTAATCTCTTTGAAATCGGCTTCCTAATTCTCCTCCCCTGCATTGCTGCTGCCAATTCACCTATTTGTCTTTGGGTTAATTAATTGGTCTAATCAGTAATTTCCCTCTAAGTATGATCGATTTTCAGTTAACCCCACTTAAAACTATTACACTTTTATTCTTCTTTTTAGGGAAATATCCCTTGGGTTCTCATGATTAAAATAAAAGGGAGCAAGATATTGAAATGCTCAACTGAAACAGGATTAAACCATAATATATATATATATATATATTGCATTACATACTATGGGCTGCTTTATTTATTATTAAATTTATTTAATTAGAAAGAGGTATATACAATACTTTCTCTTTCTCTCCATAATAATAACGTGCAGAAACACTTAAAACACATCCATAATTTATTGAATTGAAGCTGATCCACATATGTGTAGTTATGTGCTCATGATGGAGTGGAGATACCTGCAACAAAATAAACAATCAAATAATGATCATCGGTTTAACTTCATTATTATATGTTATCCTTATATGTATAGTAAACCCTTCTACACAGCCCCACAATCTTACCAAGAGGCTTATTGAATGGCATCAAAATTACAAAAATACCCTAACCCTGCAAATTTGTTTCCCCTGCCCCTACTGACATCAGCAAGCGCCAACTGCTGCAGCATCACTTCGCCGTCTTCACCTCTCTACCTCGCCTCGTCGATGGTTGCTGGGAAGCAAAAACGGCGAGACAGCCAATCAATGTAGCGATAGTCGACGTTTGTTAGAAATGATCATGTAAGGTGAGAGAGATGAGAGAAGAGACGGGGCAGGGGAAGCTAATTTATAATTTGAGTCGGGGCATTTGTCATTTTGCACCTTACGGTCAGCCTCTCGCTAAAGCTCTTGGACATGGTAGATTAATCCATATAACATAAGGCACGAATTAATGTGTAATGAATTGGTTGAAGAGAGATCTTACTGCCACACTTGAAGTTGCGGGGAACGGTCCGGCCGCAGCCTTTAATCTGCTTGATGGCGCGGGGAACGTTGATGAGAGCAGCCACCTTGGCGGTAACGTAGGGGCAAACGCACTCCGCATTGGTTACTCTAACCATCTGGTAACAAGCCGCCGACTGGTTCTGCCTGAAGATGATCGGCCGGCAGCCATTCACCAGCAGCCGCTTCTCCTCCTTGCACTGGCTGGGGCTGGTGTCGCCGCTCAGCACCCAACCGCCCATCGCCACCGCCAAAACCAGAACCACAAACGGTGCCGACTGTGAACTAATGTATATATGTATTCTTTCTCTCTGTTAATTATAATCTTCAGTGGTGCAGCTCCACAAACGCCATGGATGCCTTCATATAGATGGTGGTGGAATACTGCACGCATAGAACCATCATATGGCAACTCGTCTTCCTGTTGACTCAATAAAGTCTTTCTCCTTGCCCGCACGGGCATGGCTCAGCCATGATGACTCAATAAAGTCTTTCTCTCTTGTTTTTATTGGTATCGCTCAGCAATAAAGCATGCAAAATTTCATGGGTATCAGAGATTAAGATTGTGTTCTCTTTATTTTTTAATTTTAAATTTTAAATTTTAAATTTATTTTTAGTTTTTTATTTTAATAGTCTATTTTTAAAAAATTAAAAATATATTTTCTGTGTTATTTTAAAAAATTATTTCTCAAAACAAAAAATTAGAAAATATGTTCTCTTTAAAATTTTGAAAATAATTTTTAATAATATTTTATTCAATAAATCAAAATTATTTAATGTTAATATATTATTAAAAATATATATTTTATTAATTTAATAAATTTTGTAATATTTTTCTTATTATAATAATAAAATATAAATAAATAAATGTATTTTGAGTTTTGAGTTTATTTTGAATGAAAACATTTAAAACAACTTTTTATTGTTTTGAGTTTTCTTTACAATTTTTTTTTTGTTTTCAAAAATACATTTTTAAAAAATAGCAAAGAGAATACGTTTTCATTATTTTAGAAAATAAAAAATTAAAAATGACTTGAAAACGGTAAAAAGTACACAACCTAAATTTTTTATGATAATATTTATCTTGTGTGGAGGTATAAATTGAATATTCTATTTTATGTATGTATAAATTGTGATCGTATCTGAATTTATTTAATGAGTGAATTAAAAGAAATCGTACGTCCTTAAGACTAATATGTCAAAACTCGAAATCTAAGTTATCAAAAAAATAAATAAATAAATAAAAGTCTTTCTCCGCGTGTTCAAGAATTCAAACCATCGCTGAGAGGAAGTTTCATCGAGACCTAGACAAGTGTAGTTGCCCTATAACTTGAGACCAACTCTACCATCCCACAACCAATCGTGCTACGCCCTGAGGGCTAGGTGCCCTATAACTTGCAGGCACAAAGGGTGTGGGCCATGTAAAGATATTCAAGCTAACTCCAAATAATTAGAGTAATCAAATTTATTCTGTATTATCATGTTCTAAAATTGCTTATTTTTATTGTTGATTAAGATTATTATTGTCCTATTAATAGAATTTGTACACAATTAATCTTATCTTTATCTTTTTAAGGATATAAATAAGTCCTATATCATATACGTATATACTCTATTTAGTCAAGTCGTTGGAATAATATTACAAGTCAACGAAGGCAATAAGTCTCCTGTCGTTGTCCCAATAATCAATAAGGAGTGATGGACAATCTGCATTTTTAGATTCAAATCTATTTCTTGTACAACTACTATTAATCAACTAAAAATTATGGAATCAAGTGACAGAAAACCACCCCCACCCCCACAAGGGAGGGGATCCAAGGCATTAATGCTTCGTGGAAGCCGCCCACAGGCCAGAGCTGCGTGCATGACTTTCCATCTCTTACGTACGAAACCATGACCAGAAATTTTTCCCTTTGGTCAATCCACTTAATTTTCTTTTTAATTGATCAAAAATTTATTCTCTTTGGTCAGATAAAATATTGAAAAAGTATTACGAATCTTTCTATCCAATATTTGATTTTTGTGGCCACCTTAAACACAGGGCGAAATGATTTTGGGATCAAGAGAGGTTTAATTAATTAATTCGTTTGGCTTTTTTGGATATTAGCTAGCTTTTATGTAGTGATTAGCAAATTAAGGCTTCTTGGGCTAAGTTCAAAGATTTGTGTTGAGCTGGGGAACTTGAGGATCATGTCTCCACCTTAAATTCACTTATTCAAATGTAACCTTAAGAAAAAATGTCCCACCTTGTTCCTTACATCTACTTAATTACATCATACATACCTAATTAGAAAATATCTTCACCTTTAAAAAATCTAAAAATTCTTAATATCTCTAAGACTTGGTATATGCAGTATGATTTGACCATTGAAAGGTGGTTGTCTGATTAGGCAACAAATTCTTCGTCCTCTTCTTATCATGAATAATGGTCGTTAGATCAACCAACTTTGTACTTATACTTCTACAATAGTTGGCATGGACAATCACCACAGGTTTGACATCTCTATTATTCTGGCAAAACCCACTAAAAAAATAGGTGTCAAGAAATAGAACTCTAACCCTTAAGTCTCCAACCATGTCGTTGTGGAAGAGGTTTGCCAAAACATCTTGCTCTTTGAGCCCAATGGAGTTGGCTTTCATGGAATACCAAGTGTCGAAAAAGGCAATGGTCTTGTTGTTGGATTTGATCATGTACAGGCCAATATTGATGGGATTCCTTGTGGACCATTCGTCGCCATTGAAATGGTCGCAGCTGATTTGCATGTCTATGGTTTCATCTAGAGAGAATCTTGTAAATGGGTTTCTAAACCACATTACATGTGTATCTTATTAAGAAAAAACATCAATCCACTCGTTACAATGGATAAATTAGTCAATTTATCGTGATACCATGTTATTATTACGTAGATAGATAATTACATAATTCAATCATTGCTATTTTGTATCAAGATTGTAAGTATATAGTAAATTAATGAACACATATAAACTTTACAATTTTGTTATGTTACCATCGAGCAACATAACATTTACTCGATACAGGCACATTAAGAGACGGGGTGTAATACCTCGAGAGCCTAGAAAAGAGTAGTATATATCGAGAATAAGTAAGGAATAAAACAATATCAGTTGAATATCTTTTGGGTTGAATGTAGGTAAAGAACTCTTGGGTTAAGCGTGCTTGAGCTAGAGTAGCTTAAGGATGGGTGACCCCTTGGGAAGTTCGCGTAGGCCCATCAGGATAAGTTGTTCCGGTCCTTTCTATCGCTCGATGCAGGATGTTACAGGTGGTATCAGAGTCGACCCTTGGTGAAGGCAGTCCAATGAGGGCGGGAAGTGGCGCGAGGGTCGAGGCCTGATCAAGGAGCGGCTCCTGGCAAGCTTCTAGGATGGCAGCCTCCAAAGGGGATAAGATTTGGGACCAGTTGTAAGGTCACATGACGAGGACGTCATGTGCTCAAGGGCTTGTTGATAAAGTTGGAGAGGCATTGGAATTTGGGAGAGAAGAAGCAGGGCTTGTTGGAGACGAAGACGTAAAACAAGGCGACCAGAAGAAGAGTGTTGGTTTTGACGTAGAGGAAAATAGAACACAAAGGCTGGAAGAGCTGATTTCATTTGATTCAAAACCATACTTATAGAGATTACATTCAAGACTTTTAGACACATTACCAACTCTACCAACTCTTATCTGTAGACATGCAGCTTAAATTAAGCTAATTCACTCCTTTTACAAAAAATAAGCTTAAATCAAGCTTCACAACTTGTCAAAAGTATCTAGTTTAATCAAAAAGATTTTTCCTACAGAGGAAGCAAGCTTGTCACAGCACCATCACTCCTCATTGGCAAGTTTACTGCTAACTCCAAGCATCAATCTTAGCTGTTCAAATCTGGTTCTCGGTAGTGCCTTGGTCAGTATATCAGCCATTTGAACTTCAGAGCTGCAATGTATCAGATCAACTTCTTTCTCCTTCTCTGCTTCTCTTATGAAATGATATTTGATTTTTATATGCTTGGTTTTTCCATGAAAGACTGGATTCTTAGCAATTGCAACTGCTGACTTGTTATCACAATAAATCTTAGTAGAGTTCTTCTATTCTTGCTTTAAGTCAATCAATAACTTTCTTAACCAAATAGCTTGATTTACTGCTGCTGCAGCTGCAATATACTCAGCTTCAGCTGTGGATTGTGCCACAGTATCTTGCTTCCTTGAGCTCCAACTGAACACACCCGAACCAATTAGGAATACGAAACCAGAAGTGCTCTTCATATCTTCATTTGAGCCTGCCCAGTCGCTATCAGTGTAGCCAACCAATTTTAATTCCAAAGCTTTTCTGAACCAAACTCCATGATCTTCAGTTGCTTTCACATACCTCAACAGCCTTTTTGCAGCTCTTAAATGCACCTCACTTGGTGCTGACATGAATCTGGATAATAAGCTTGCTGCAAACATAATATCTGGCCTTGTTGTCGTTAAATACAACAAACAACCTATCATACTCCTATAGATTCCCTCATCAACTTTTTCAGCTCCATCTTCTTTAACTAATTTTTCATTTACTGCCAAAGGAGTGCTAATAGGTTTACAATTCAACATTCCAAACTTCTTAAGAACTTCTCTAGCATATTTCCTTTGGCAAATGAAAATTCCTTGTTGGTTTTGATGAATTTCCATGCCAAGGAAATAAGTCACGACTCCTAAGTCAGTCATCTCAAACATCTCACACATTTGCTTCTTGAATTTTTGTACTAAAATGATGCAACTTCCTGTCACCAAGAGATCATCAACATATAAGGAAACTATCAAAGTTTCTTTATCTTCCTGTTTCACATACAACGTTGCTTCACTATTGCTCTTGTTGAACCCCAACTTCAAGAGGTAATCATTGATTCTGCCGTACCAAGCCCTTGGGGCCTGTTTTAAGCCATATAAAGCTTTCTTGAGCAGATATACTTTATCTTCTTGCCTTTTAACAACAAATCCTTCAGGTTGTTCAACAAATATCTCCTTCTCCAAATAGCCATTTAGAAAAGCAGATTTTACATCTAATTGGAATATTTTCCAGTTTCTTTGAGCAGCTAAAGCAAGCAAAAGTCTAATAGTATCATACCTTGCCACTGGTGCAAAAGTATCTGAGAAATCCACTCCAAATTGTTGAGAGTAGCCCTTCACCACCAATCTAGCTTTAAGCTTGTTAATAGAGCCATCTGAATTCAGTTTGGTTCTATACACCCATTTAATTCCAATAACTTTCTTGTGTTTTGGCCTCTCCACCAACTGCCATGTTTGATTTTTCTCAATCATCTTCAGTTCCTCTTCCATGGCCTTCTTCCATTCACTTGAATTAATTGCTTCATGAAAGCTATTGGGTTCAATTTCTGCAACATTGCATCTCACATAAATGTCAGCAAGTGATCTGTCTCCTCTCACTGAAAACTCTTCATCGGAACTTAATTCCTCTTGAATTATAGTTGCATCTTGTTCGTTGGGAGAACTCCCTTCAAAAAGAATCTGCTGTGAAGTTTCAGCAACATTTTTGTCCCAATTCCAGGCTCCAAACTCATCAAATTTCACATTTCTGCTGGTAATAACCTTCCTTGTCTGAATATCATAAATTCTATAACCCTTGGCATTGCTACTATATCCCAAGAAGACACCAGGAATTGCCTTTTGATCTAACTTGTCCCTCTTTACCTCTGGAACATGAGAATAACATAGACAACCAAAAATTCTGAGATGCTCCACATTTGGCTTAACTCCATTCCAAACTTCAAATGGAGTTTTTCCTTTAAGTGCCTTAGTTGGAAGCTTGTTCAAGAGGTACACAGAGGTGTTGACTGCCTCTGCCCAAAACTCCTTGGGAAGTTTTTTTTCAAATAACAAGCATCTTGCCATCTCCATAATAGTTCTGTTCTTTCTCTCACTCATACCATTTTGTTGAGGAGAGTAGCTAACTGTAAGTTGATGATAAATGCCAGCTTCCTCACAAAATTGATTGAATTTGTTGGAGGTGTATTCGGTTCCATTATCCGATCTCAACACTTTAATCTTACTGCCACTCTGATTCTCCACTAATGCTTTGAATTTCACAAACACAGCAGCAACTTCTGACTTCTCCTTTAGAAAGAAAACCCAGCACATCCTTGAAAAGTCATCTATGAAAAGAATGAAGTACCTGCTGCCACTCAGAGAAGGTGTCCTCATAGGACCACAAACATCAGTATGAATCAATTGCAATTTTTCAGTTGCTCTCCAAGCTTTATTAATTGAAAATGGCAGCTTGCTTTGCTTGCCTAACTGACACACCTCACACACACCAGCACATTCATGAATTGCAGGCATATTTATAGCTAAACCTTCTTGATGCATTTGTTTAAGTGAAGCATAATTGAAATGACCAAATCTTTTGTGCCATATGACAGATTCATCAACAACACCAGTAAACGCATGCATTTTTGTCATTTTCCAATCAAATGGAAAACTTTTATCTTTCATTTTTACTGTGATAAGTTCACAGCCAGCAGGATCAATGATAGTGCATGATTTATCTTTGAACAATAGAGTATAATTTTTTTTCCAGCAGTTGACCCACACTAAGCAAACTCTGATATATTTCGGGTACAAAAAGAACATCAGGAATGAATTTAGTACCTGATTTTGTCTCCACTGCTACTGTTCCTTTGCCTTTAACATCCACCAACTCACCATTGTCAATTTTAACAGAGGACACGTAAGACCTATCCAACTCCTTGAATGCTGCTGAATTTGAACTCATATGATGCGTGCATCCACTGTCTACCAACCAAACATTTGTATTAAATTTGTTGTTACAATAGGCAACAAAAAGTTGCTCTTCTTCTTGTTGTTGTTGGCTTTCAGCTACTTGAGCTTGTTGGCTCTGTTGTTGCTGCTGCTGAGTTTTGTTCTTGCAAACTTTTTCCATGTGACCAAATTATTTGCAAGATCTACACTGAATTCCTGGTCTGTACCAGCAATATCTCTCAGCATGACTAGTTCCCTTGCAATGTGAGCATGGAGGATATTTTCTTCTTCATTTTCCCTTGCTTCCTTCTGATTCTTTCTTCTCTTTTCTATCACTGGCTTGCTTCCTCTCCCCTTTATTGGACTGCATTCCTCCTTTATGAGCAACCCTAAATGCACCTTCAGAAGCCTCTTCTTGCCTTAGAGCTCTTCTTTGTTCAACTCCTTGAAGAGCATTAGCTAACTCTGAGAGAGTTAGTTTTGAAAGGTCTTTGGAATCCTCCAATGAAGAGATTTTTTATTCAAATCTCTCAGGAAGAGTGACAAGAACCTTCTCCACTATCCTTGATTCAGGAAACTCATCTCCAAGCAGCCTAATCCGATTCACTACCTTCACTACTCTATTCATGTATTCCTTTACAGATTCAGAATCTTTCATTTTGAGAGTTTCAAACTCTCTTCTCAAGTTTAGCAGCTGCATCTGCTTATTCTTGTCAGTTCCTTGGAACTCCTCTTTCAATCTGTCCCAGGCTTCTTTAGTTGTTTCACAAGCCATAATTCTTGTGAACATGCTCTCTGAGACTGCTTGATGAATGCATGACAGAGCCTTAAATTTCTTAGCCACTTGCTCACTATGATGCTTCACTTGAGCTATGGTTGGATTGTCTGGCAATGGTGGTGGATCCCTACCTGTCTCGACCACTTCCCACAAGTCATATGCCTTTAAATAGGCTGCCATTTTAACACTCCAGATTTGGTAGTTCTCTCCTGCAAATTGTGGTGGTAGTGAAATGGAAAGACTGTTGGCTGCCATGGTTTCACTTCTGAAATTTTTTGCAAAGAGGATCTGTATTTCGGTTTTCTAAAGGATGGAGGACCTTACTAGTTTTCTCTCTTTCTCTCACAGCCCCTCTAAGATCAGAGGGCTCTGATACCAAATGTTGGTTTTGACGTAGAGGAAAACAGAACACAAAGGCTGGAAGAGCTGATTTCATTTGATTCAAAACCATACTTATAGAGATTACATTCAAGACTTTTAGACACATTACCAACTCTACCAACTCTACCAACTCCTATCTGCAGACATGCAGCTTAAATTAAGCTCATTCACTCCTTTTACAAAAAATAAGCTTAAATCAAGTTTCACAACTTGTCAAAAGTATCTAGTTTAATCAAAAAGATTTTTCCTACAGTGACAGCAAGCTTGTCACAGCACCATTAAAGAGCCCCGTAAAGAGCAAAATCAAGAAGACTGTTCCTGAATAAATGGGAGCTCCCCATCATCTCTATATATCGTATTCTCTCTCATTAATAGGGTTTTGAGTTTGAGGGCAGATCCGTGATATATATATGCTTCAATGTTTCTTCTTCTTTCTTCTTCCCCTCAAACTACAATACAATTGGGTCATTAAATATATATATATATATATTAGATAAGGTTTATTGGACAAGGTTTTATGATAAATTTAGCTCATATAAATTCATAATAATTTTATAAAATTTGAATCCCAAAATTATCTCTAAATATGGTTGTTAATTTTGTATTTTATTGATAAAATACAAAATTAACAACCATATTTAGAATTGATGATGATTATTGAGAGTTTGGGTGATTGAAAGTATGTTTGAATTTTGAATGAGTTGACAGTTTTATGATGATGGTATATATGTGTTGATATATGCTGAAATTTTGTGTGTTGCAATGGTGGTTCGTTGTGAACAAAATTGTTTGAAAAATGAATTGATGATGTAGACTCTGTTAAAAATGAATTGGGCTCAAAAAAAACTTCAATATATACTCTGCTTAATTTATTTGATACAAATAAACAAGCCTTAGGTGACTCCTAGCCCCACATGTTTCCAATTTCACATTCTCAATCTAAAAGTTTTTTTTTCAATTTTAGTAGAATTAAGATTTTAAAATACTATTATATTCAAATAATAATAATAATAATAATAATAAGTGGTAGTCTATTACATTCAAAACACTTTATTAACAGAGTTTAAGATACTAAAATGAGGTAGTTTGGTGTAAATACTAAAAAGGTTGAAATCTAGTTGAATATGGTAACATTTTTATCTGCTAGTTAATTTTGATTGTCTGGAAATGAAAGTTTATAACTTGTTGAATGCTCCATGTCTTCTTTTAGCCCTTTGCTAATTGGAGGTGCATATTTATCTATTTTTAGCATTTCAACATACCTGTGCGCCTCTACACCATCTTCTGTACTTATGTAAGTATGACAACATATTCATATTCATGAGAATCCAATACAAGAAGAAAGGAAGGGAAAAAAAAAAAGAAGAGAGAAAGTTCAAGGAAGATGCAAGATGGGAAATTAAGGAAACATAATGCAGAAGGACAAATATATAATTAAGTTCAATTCAGTTAATACTTAATGGTGGAGCTTAATTAAGGTATTTATAGATTTGATTTCAATTTTTTTAAAAATGATTTAGATCTTAGTCTTCACTTGGGCGCTCTCTGTCGGGTCTCATTTAGGCCCTCTCTGTTGAATGAATGGCATTAAATTGTATCATATATATATTGAGCATAGCCATTAGCCATAGCCCTTTCGATTGGAGTATAATTAATTAATCTTTATAATCATAGAGTCAAACAAAGTCATTAGATAATATGTGAGTGAATGAGTTCCCCAGATGAGAGGGAGGATGACAGTTTAATTGGATTCAATTCAACAAATTCTCTGTCAATCAATCAGTCTGCTTTTGATTATTATTATTATTATTAATTAATATTGATGGGTGGTATAATGGTATATCTCATTATGTGCTGAAACTGGAGGATCATGTTGACTTCTGTAAGTATTATTGTATTGGTTGTGAACAAAATTGTTTGAAAAATGAATCGAAGATCTAATTAAATATATATATATATGAAGTTGATCATAGGGGTATTAGGCATGATTCATATGTTTAGTGAAATCATATAGCAACGAACAGACTGACAAATCTATTCTTAGAGCTGATGCATTATAAGTCGTTAAATATTACCTTTTGAATTGAAATCTATTTTGTGTTTGCTTTTATATTTGATTACATTATGACTTATGAAATTTATGTTTAGATCATCATACAATGCTAGAGAATGACAAGTAATATAATTTTGTTTCTTTGTAATTTGTAAGTATTTAAAGATACAAGTTGAGCAGGAAACTCTTGATATTAATTGTGAATAATACGTGGATTCTAACCATACTTGTACTGATTTTTTGATTTTCATTATAAGGAGAGATTAGAATAATATAAAAATCATAATTTTTTTTGTTCTCATTTTTTATGATTGTGAAGGGTATAAAAGCTCTTATGATGACTGTAATCAATACATAATTAATATCAATGATCGTTTTTGGTATATATCTTGCTTTTTACTAAATTAATGTGATACATTTTTATTATTAGTATCTTTTTAGCACTTTTGCCAAAATTAATAGGTAAAAAATAAATTTTTATATAATAATAAAAATAGTCATTAGAATTGTAATAATAATAATAATGACTGATTAATACATATATATAACAACTAAAATATTGATCATTAATATTATTTTTAGTGATCGGTAAATATAGCTATAACAACGGGACTATTTATTGTTGATATTATGTTTAGTGACGAGTTAAATATTGCAATAACGACAGAAATATCCATCGTTGATATTATATTTAGTGACCGGTAAATATTGCAATAACGACGGGAATATTTATCGTTGATATTATATTTAGTGACTGGTAAACATTGTAATAACGACGAAAATATCTATCGTTATATATTATTATCAATGACCACACACATTGTTATAACTATGGCAATATTCGTCGTTATTATGAGTTTTAACGACGAGACTTATTCCCCTTACTACTTATATTAACAACGGTACTTATTTTTCTCTAGTTAATACTTTTAACGGTGGAAGCTTTAACGAAAGGCGACGACGGGATTTTTCTCATTGTTAAAACTCTTTAATAAAGGGAAATTGACTTTTAACAATCATTTTTCTCCTCGTTAAAACATTTTTTTTTTGTAGTGATCATTGTTAAATGTTAAATCAAAATCTAAGGAGAGTGAGAACAATATCAGTTTGGGACACCAAATAAAGTTTTTTATTTTATTTTATTCATATATGCAAAAGAATATTTGTCACAGAATTATTAAATATTTAAAGGATAATGTAAATGTTGTCTATCGGTTTGTGTAACACCTCGTTTCGCCAGGCGTGTCACTATAAGGGTATTCCCGGGATTTCTTTTTTTTTTTCTTCAAGTTCAACACGCGCGGTATATCAAGAACAATCTTCACATGTAGATACAAAACCCCGCGAACCCCATCCTTGCCCGTTTAACTATCAAGATCAATAATCTTAAACTAAACGAGTCTTAATACAACGCAGCGGATACATTAATACCAAAACACCATAGTTCTTACATTGTATTTCCATAGCAAAATACGTAATACAGATCAAATGATAAAATCGCTATTATACAACTGTTTATTTACAACCTGATATGCATATTAAATCCTCCAAACGTTACAATGACTATCAAACTAAGCTCCAATGGCCCCCAACTGGCCGTGTCCTTGCCCTCGCAGCAATTCCTGGCTGGAACATCAAATGTTCCAGGGGCATAGCCCAAGTTAGATGATAAACATCTAAGTGACGGCATAAAACAGTTTATACAATGCATGAGGGACACACGAGCATGGCATACTCAGACAAACGTAAATATGCAAGACACGTCTAACTTGAGAAATCACCCTGACATACTTAATCCTCGGGTGCCCTACCGTGTCACTCGGTTACCAGTCCCGGATGCCCTACCGTGTCACCCGATCACCAGTACCGGCCCCGGATGCCCTACCGTGTCACCCGATCGCCAGGACTAACCATGTCTCATTCTCAAGAAGACCCCATCCCGTCCCACACAGAAAATAACATTGACACGAATATCAATACCCCGATGATATGAGAATCACACGCCATGCACAGACTTTTGTAAGTAAAAAACAGTTGATGCAATATATCACATGTACAATATGCAAATGATGACATGAACACATAAGTAAAATGCTTTCGCAAAACAACCCAAGTTCCGGAGGGTAAAACCGCTCACTAAAACTGGCTTCATTTGCGTGTAACCTAAGTTCGGGAGGGTAACACCACCCACTTGAACCCACTACACGTCTTCCAACACATTTTCAAGATAAGGTAAAGATAGGATTAGACCACTCACCTCGAACGAATTTGGATTGCCTCGATCCTCGTACACGGCCTCGATTTGCGTGCCAAACCCCAAATACTTGAACTTGTGCTCAACCTCAAGCCAAGATACTTCCTAAACATCAGATTTAATTAAAGAAGCATTAAAATCTATTTTCCTCAATTTTTCCATAATTTTCTCTATTTTCTCTCAATTTTTACCTCGATAATTCCAAAATAATTATTTCCTCAACTATTTTCCAAAATATTTTAATACCATAAATCCTAAAATAATTAAATAAAAATACTAGAATTAAATTACCGATTTGACCCTGTCACATGCGCCCTCACGCGCCATGCGCGTGGCTGCGCGTGAAGGATGGTGCGTGCAGCCACGTGCCGATCGTCTTCCCCAAATTCCCGACGCCGGCGATTGCTCCGATCCCAGATCTGAGCACACCCTCTCAAAGCCCTCTTGATGTCGATCCGAGTGGCACCGATTACCGACCGAAAGGACGCCGGTAACGCTGCCAAACCGGCAGTTGCAGGTCCGGCGAGGCGGACCGCCTCGCTTCTTCGAACAACCTCCAAACCTTAACGAAAATCCTCCAAATGCTCCAAAACCCTTCTAATCGATGTAAGGAGCAAAAGCCCCTTAACCACTCCCTTCGATTTGCTCCCAATCGCGAGCAAATTGAATGTTAAATTTCAGCCAAAAACCTAGGTTTTTATAGCGAACCTCCGGCCACATTCCAGCCAATCAGCGGCCGAGGCTTGGCTTACAAGCTTCCTAGCGCCGGATACTACCTCCCCCGAACCACCCTTGGCCGTCCCATCGCCTGAAACGACCTCCACGTGCGGCGGAAGGCGGCGGCCGAAATCCTTCTTGCGTTCACACTGTGCAGATTTTCATTTTTTTGCACTTTGACCCCTGTTTTCTTCAAATGACAATTCTGCCCTTTTCACAACACCCCTGATAAATCCAAATATACCTCTAAGTTCCTCAAGTTTAGTATATCCCATTTGACCCTCAAAACTCCTGAAAAATTACCGTTTCGACCTCTCTCGGGCAAAATTAGAAAACTGTACTTAGGCCCGGCTGGTCAAATTGACCTTAAATCCATTTGATTTAACCCGAAATTGCTTAAGGGTTGTTCTACACGTTAAATACTAGTGCTTGACGCGCTCTGTTGATCTTCTGGATGTTTCCTACGTCGATTTGATTTTCTCAGCCTAGTCGACAGCTGTACCGAAAACTGTTCCTGATCCAATTTATTTCATCACTAAAAATCATAATTTAAATCGCTCGTCGATACTATACCCTTTTCCTTGGCTATCTAGGGTCTGGGGTACTCCCTCAGACTAATTTGGTCGCCCAGAGCTGCGTTAGTGTACCTTATAGTCTTATTTTTCTGCCAATTCCATTTATACCCTTCACTAAATATCATTTATACTCTTAATAATTTTCTTGGGTATTACATTCTCCCCCCCTTTAATAAATTTCGTCCTCGAAATTTGGTCATTGATAATTATATCACTGCTATTGCTAATGACTTTCGATTGCAATGTCCTAAACACCTTTCTTAGTTCTTACCAATCATTCATAATTTATATCTTCATATGGTTTGAGTTTACCAGACTCATTTCTGACCTTCCAGGATATCCCGTTGTAGCTCCATATCGGCGACTACTCAAAACAATTTATCATTCCCAATTGTGTCCTCAAAATATATTTTATCTGGCTTCTAAATCCCCCAACCCAATGTTCACACCAAGATTGAACTAACTCGGCTGCCACGATGGCACAGAAATTGATAACATTGAACTTTCTTGGCATGTCTTTCTTTCAATTATCGATACCTCAATTGCATATTAGCTTTAGAGATAATTTCCTAGCCTCTAACGACTGGTCATGCGAATTATTCATTTAGGTCTCCCAAAATTACAATTTTTCTTACAACAGCCTGACATCCTAACATGTTACTATTTCTCTTTCAAACACTATCCATCAATCAAATCAGTTTATCTTAGCACAGAACTCCCATATCGATTCAATTTTAGCACAGAACTCCCATATCGTTTCAATTTAGCGACAACTTTCCATACTTATACGCGTCCTTCATTTGTGGCTCCTCAACTTAGTACCACTAAATGTTCTATTTCATCTAAACGGTGCTTTCCATATACTTCTCACATGAGAAACAATCTTTCTATTGAGTCAAACAAGGTCCCTATTACCCTTAATTCTCGGTGTAATTATAATCTTGTCCCTTTTAGGCGACTAGTTTTCACACAACTTCTTTAAATGAAAACCTTACTAGACAACTTTTGGTTCTCATCGGGTCTTTAGCAATACCTAGTATAACTTTAATAGCTTAGCCTACTGTCTTACAATCCAAATAAAATTTTTGTAGTGGAACTAGAAACTCACATCTTCTTTTATAACAACTCACTATAGGTTTCCTCAAATCATAACATGTCTCTCGGAAAGGAAAACACGTTCGTTTATTTATCAACTTATAACTTACCATATCTCTATGTTGACTACGACTCATTTTAGAAATCAACTCATGTTCTCAAGGGTACCTAGGTATATTTACTATTACTCCAATCTTTTTATGTCACCAAAAGCATGGTTTGAAACAACTAAATCGGAGCCAATTGCTCACAATTCTTGGGGTGCGTATTAATAGGCACACGAAACTAAAAGTTAAGTCAGTAACTAGAGTTAAATTTCTTTCAGATGCCACATCCGAGAAACACATTTTCCTAAGCAAGTTCGTAACACATGCCTTTATCAGGGTTCGTTCTATTCCTAGTTAGAACCTACCCCGACCCATGAACACAATTACTGTTTTACCACAACTCCCGAATTTCTCGAATGCACTCGTCACTTCTTAGTACCCTTAACTTTACGAATTTCTGTCGTGGATGCAATTATCTTTAGAAGAATCCTTCAAATCTCTGTTAATAGCTCACCAAACATTATTTTGTCGCTCGATATTACATTTCCTTCTTCCGATTCTCTTTTGGTTATTGACTTATCATAACCCACATAGAAATTACCCCACTTAGATCATTATCCAAGCCTTCAATCTTTTCACCATGATTAAGAATCCTGTCTCGATGCTCTGGTCCCTTGGAACTTGGACTCTAAATCATACATAACATTCTCAGTGTCGCCTAAACTTTGGCACCTGATCGTCTCCACAGTTCACTGTGTTGCTCTGTCTTGTAGGTATCACACCCCAAACTGCGAGCCAACCACCAGTCCTCTGCCTTGGTCCCTAGGCTCAGATCCATTGTTACAGACCAAACACTAATGGTGTTATCGTTATGCTAGAATTCCTCATTCCATCTCTGAGAGCTACAATGGTTCTATTGGTACTAATCCAACTCCCTGATCTTTTGGATTCCTAATGTTCTTTTCCAGAGTAACACTCAATCGTATCGAGCACCCTTATCCTAACCATTCCTTAGACTTCGGATTTCTTTCTCACAATTTAATCTCTTTTACTTTCCAAATTTGTTACGCTTGTGACGGAACCTCGCGCTCCTGTTGCTGCTCTTGCAGACGTTCATAATTTATCAAACACTCCAACATCAATTGTATTTCCAGTTTATCATTTTCTAAATAGATCGTTCAACCATATTCTCGTCACTGCCGTATACTTAATCTATCACAGGATTGGCTTAGAAATTTCATTCTCCTTATATGTTTATTCCACGATTGACTTTCAACTAACACTCACTATACAGGTTATTATGTCAATCATTCCTATTTCTTTGAATCTATTAGGACCAACTTCAATTTTGCTAAGACCTAATCAAATTCCAAGACATCTTTACGAGCTTAATCAGGCTTTAGTAAGCCTATCTCATTGCTTGGTGCCTTAAAATTCAAACCAAGACTTTTATGACTACCTCTCAGTCCTTGATAATCATCGTTATGCTAACTATTTTCTTTGAGTTTGTATCTTCTTAAATCGGCTAGAGTTATTTCAAGCTTAAAATATAATCGTCTCCATAGGTTGAAATACCATTTTATCTCCAAGTATATACAGTACGCGTAAATTTTCTTTTAGCAATATCAAAGTCATACTCATAATTCCCTTATCCCAAAATTTTTCTAGTCTCCAAGGTTCGTCTTAAATCACAAATCTCTAATCTATCGTTGTTCCTTATATTATTTACAATCTTAAAATCATCAAGTAAGGTTTCATTTTGCAAATCCCCTATAAACCAAAAGATTTTCTCAAATTTCCAATTTAACGGAAAAGTTTTAATCTTCAAAACATGCGGATCTTGCGTTTGATATCCAAGTAATTTTTCGGTTGCACCTTGACCCTAACTATAGCTGATTTATAGTCGATCCCTCTTTGTCTCGTAGTCACTATATGAAATTCCAAAATCCTAAATCATCAAATTTTCACCCAAAAGGAAAATTCCACTATAACTTCTAAACACCAAGAAGTTATTCAAGCCAATTACTACCAAGAAAAACTTCTAAACACCTCAAACAAGAATTCGCTCCTCAATTAGTTTCGATTCATTTTCCTCGTCTGATCCTAAACTAATATCCTCAATATAGTTCTCTTTTCTGTCATCTCCCAAAACTTTCATAAAACTTAAATTTATGCCTTAACTCTCTTTGTCCTTGAATAACATATGACTCGTCCCTATGAATCGTTTTCTTAAGGTATTTTTTCCTTATTTTCTCTGTCATCAATTCCGATTTTTCTATCTCATTATCCCCATCAACACTTCCGGATTCCTAAAATCCTCAAGCTCTGTTCTCTAAAGCACTTATCGAATCATCTTGAGTTTCTTATCGGATCGTTCCTTAGGATCCTTGATCTATACCAAGTCATTCTTTCCCTTGAATCCTTATACCATTCGATCAAAACCTGACTTATAATTAGGTTATGTCATATCAAACTAATCGTCCACAACTTGTTTCTTCTTAATAACCACCAGTTATCCCAACATTTAGTGAGATTGATTTTAACTAATGATCTCCAATCTACGGTTTCCGATTCTTACGAATCCTCAGTTATGGTTTGTCGAACCAACCTTACATTCGACCCATATTGTTTGATGCAAACTCTCAATCCAACGTTTCATCACTCAGCAAAATCTAGTATTCTCCAATTAATAATTTCAAAGACTTTAACCGACAAACCCCCAAATCTCCAAGCAGGGATTTTGTCTTTATGATCGACCAGTTCCTTTCCCCTAAGTCTCCATTCAGGATTTTCACTAGTTAGCCCTAACTGAATCCGTTCTTCTTAAGTCCTCAATTCGGATATCTAACTTAACCTTAAGATCTTCAAGTCGTTCTTCTTTCCCACGCCCTTGTCAGGTTCTCCTATCAATCTCCGTCATTTCACTTATCTTTGTCAGGGCATGACATCACCACTTTTTTTTTAACATGTCCCAATTGAGAGGTACTAAGATAATTTCCTAAAATTTCTTCCAAAGAGATTTATACTATTCTTCAAGTTGCACCAAACATTCATTCTCCCAACACTTTGTGATTTATACTATTCTTCAAGTTGCACCAAACATTCATTCTCCCAACACTTTATTAACCGTATATCATTTCGATGACCCTCATTACTGGCTTCTTAATTCCCAAAAGATGTGAATAGATCTTGTTCCTCTCCACTTGACTCTGAAAGTATATTTAAATTGAAAACCTCAAATTTCACATTTCTAGAGTCTCCATACCATTTTCGACTATGTTCCGTATGTCTCTTAGAATTCATAATCTCGTTCTAAGTTCTCATTCAATAGTTCTAACCATGCTAAGTTCAACAACCTAGCCAAATCGTCCTAGGGTTTTAACCTAGGGCTCTGATACCAATTGCAACACCCCGTTTCGCCAGGCGTGTCACTATAAGGGTATTCCCGGGATTTCTTTTTTTTTTCTTCAAGTTCAACACGCGCGGTATATCAAGAACAATCTTCACATGTAGATACAAAACCCCGCGAACCCCATCCTTGCCCGTTTAACTATCAAGATCAATAATCTTAAACTAAACGAGTCTTAATACAACGCAGCAGATACATTAATACCAAAACACTATAGTTCTTACATTGTATTTCCATAGCAAAATACGTAATACAGATCAAATGATAAAATCGCTATTATACAACTGTTTATTTACAACCTGATATGCATATTAAATCCTCCAAACGTTACAATGACTATCAAACTAAGTTCCAATGGCCCCTAACTGGCCGTGTCCTTGCCCTCGCAACAATTCCTGGCTGGAACATCAAATGTTCCAGGGACATAGCCCAAGTTAGATGATAAACATCTAAGTGACGGCATAAAACAGTTTATACAATGCATGAGGGACACACGAGCATGGCATACTCAGACAAACGTAAATATGCAAGACACGTCTAACTTGAGAAATCACCCTGACATACTTAATCCCCGGGTGCCCTACCGTGTCACTCGGTTACCAGTCCCGGATGCCCTACCGTGTCACCCGATCACCAGTACCGGCCCCGGATGCCCTACCGTGTCACCCGATCGCCAGGACTAACCATGTCTCATTCTCAAGAAGACCCCATCCCGTCCCACACAGAAAATAACATTGACACGAATATCAATACCCCGATGATATGAGAATCACACGCCATGCACAGACTTTTGTAAGTAAAAAATAGTTGATGCAATATATCACATGTACAATATGCAAATGATGACATGAACACATAAGTAAAATGCTTTCGCAAAACAACCCAAGTTCCGGAGGGTAAAACCGCTCACTAAAACTAGCTTCATTTGCGTGTAACCTAAGTTCGGGAGGGTAACACCACCCACTTGAACCCACTACACACCTTCCAACACATTTTCAAGATAAGGTAAAGATAGGATTAGACCACTCACCTCGAACGAATTTGGATTGCCTCGATCCTCGTGCACGGCCTCGATTTACGTGCCAAACCCCAAATACTTGAACTTGTGCTCAACCTCAAGCCAAGATACTTCCTAAACATCATATTTAATTAAAGAAGCATTAAAATCTATTTTCCTCAATTTTTTCATAATTTTCTCCATTTTCTCCCAATTTTTACCTCGATAATTCCAAAATAATTATTTCCTCAACTATTTTCCAAAATATTTTAATACCATAAATCCTAAAATAATTAAATAGAAATACTGGAAATAAATTACCGATTTGACCCTGTCACATGCGCACTCACGCGCCATGCGCGTGGCTGCGCGTGAAGGATGGCGCGTGCAGCCACGCGCCGATCGTCTTCCCCAAATTCCCGACGCCGGCGACTGCTCCGATCCCAGATCTGAGCACACCCACTCAAAGCCCTCTTGATGTCGATCCGAGTGGCACCGATTACCGACCGAAAGGACGTCGGTAACGCTGCCAAACCGGCAGTTGCATGTCCGGCGAGGCGGACCGCCTCGCTTCTTCGAACAACCTCCAAACCTTAACGAAAATCCTCCAAATGCTCCAAAACCCTTCTAATCGATGTAAGGAGCAAAATCCCCTTAACCACTCCCTTCGATTTGCTCCCAATCGCGAGCAATTTGAATGTTAAATTTCGGCCAAAAACCTAGGTTTTTATAGCGAACCTCCGGCCACATTCCAGCCAATCAGCGGCCGAGGCTTGGCTTACAAGCTTCCTAGCGCCGGATACTACCTCCCCCGAACCACCCTTGGTCGTCCCATCGCCTGAAACGACCTCCACGTGCGGCGGAAGGCGGCGGCCGAAATCCTTCTTGCGTTCAAACTGTGCAGATTTTCATTTTTTTACACTTTGACCCCTATTTTCTTCAAATGACAATTCTGCCCTTTTCACACCACCCCTGATAAATCCAAATATACTCTAAGTTCCTCAAGTTTAGTATATCCCATTTGACCCTCAAAACTCCTGAAAAATTACCGTTTCGACCTCTCTCGGGCAAAATTAGAAAACTGTACTTAGGCCCGGCTGGTCAAATTGACCTTAAATCCATTTGATTTAACCCGAAATTGCTTAAGGGTTGTTCTACACGTTAAATACTAGTGCTTGACGCACTCTGTTGATCTTCTGGATGTTTCCTACGTCGATTTGATTTTCTCAGCCCAGTCGACAGCTGTACCGAAAACTGTTCCTGATCCAATTTATTTCATCACTAAAAATCATAGTTTAAATCGCTCATCGATACTATACCCTTTTCCTTGGCTATCTAGGGTCCGAGGTACTCCCTCCGACTAATTTGGTCTTCCAGAACTGCGTTAGTGTACCCTATAGTCTTATTTTTCTGCCAATTCCATTTATACCCTTCACTAAATATCATTTATACTCTTAATAATTTTCCTGGGTATTACAGTTTGAGTGAACCTAATAAACAAAATAATATATATATATATTGTCATGAAAGCAAGAAATAAAAAATAAAACTAGAACAAAATATAAAAGAGATAAATGAAAGTACAACAAAACAAAAATATAAATAAAATCCTTATATATTTATTATTGGAATATAAGGAGGGATAGGGATTGAAACCTTGATTATACATAGGTCGATGGTGGGTGAGTTTAGGGTCCTTCGTATAACAAACTAGTTATTCCCTGGTTTCTAAGTATTAGCTCGCTTTAAAAGTATGTCAACTCTTGAGTTTTGCTCCCGAAAAATGTACTCGATGTCGAAGGACTCGATCGCTTCAACTAAGGTTTTGACTTTACTGAGGTACCAATCGAGCTAAGGATCTTTTGTTTGGAATTCGCCCTTCACATGGTTTGTCACGAATTGGGAGTAGCTTCTTGTGATCAACTTAGTGGCTCTCATTTCTGATGACAGTTTTAGCTCAGCTATGAGGACTTTATAGTCGACCTAGTTGTTGCTTGCTTTGAAGCTGAAATGGATGGACTACTCAATCAGCAGCCCATCTGGTCGTTCTAGGATGACGCCAGCCCCGCTCCCCTTGATATTGAAAGCTCCGTCCACAAACAGAATCCAAGGACTACTATTCGAACCACTACAAGAAAAATGACATTTAGCTACGGAAAAATCTATCGCTAAAAAATCAAATTTCGTTGCTAAAAATTTTAGCGACGGATTTAGCGACAAGCATCTTCCCGTCGCTAAAAGTGGCGTCACTAAATTTTACCAACGGAATTTGTGACGGGTCAAATTAGTGACGGAATCAGCAATGGAAATTTTCGTCGCTGATTAAAAAAATTAAAAAAAAAATAAAAAATTTAAAATTATTTTAGCGACGAAAAATTCCATTGTTATTCAGTAATGGAACTTTCCGTCGCTAATATATAATAAAAAATTAAATAACTTTGAATCAGCGACGGAAAAATTTTCGTCGCTAATCAGCGATGGAAACAGTTTTGTTACTGACTTTTTTTAAAAAAAATATTAATCTATGCACGAACACATGTGCACGCCTCTACACGCCAAGTGGCGCCCCCATAAGCTGCCATGTGTACGCTTAATCCCCAAGAACAACCTCATTTTCCCCCTTGATTTTGATCTTAGGTCCCCTGCATGGGCGCACGCACACGCTACCGTCCGAGCTGCAAGCTATCTCATTGTATAAACTACACATATTAATTATATACTGAATTTAGCTACAACCGTTTTAAATTTATTTTAAATTTTTAAATTCGTAAATTAATACTTAAAAAAATAAATACTATAAATTTTTAAGTCAATTAATGTACCACTTAAATGTTGTAATTAATTAATATTTTAAATATTTAAATTTTATTTAATTAAAAATCAGTTTAATACATTTTTGTTCTTATAAATTTTACAATATCATATCAATTTACATATTTTGGTTTATAAATAAAATACATAAAATATGCATTTAATACTAAAAATTTTTAATTTTTATCTAAATTTTTTAATTATTTAGCAACGAGGTACTCTGTTGTGAATAAAATTTAATTTTCAATTATTTACTTAATTTTTAAATTATATATTTAATTTAATTTTAATTTTTTATTATTTATTTAATTTTTTTATTATTTAGTGACGGAATATTCCGTCTCTAAGTAATATTAATTTAATTAAATAATAAATTAAAATTTACCGACGGGGAATCTTCGTCGCTAAAAAATAAAAAATAAATTAAAAAACAATTAAAAATTTAGCAACGGGGCAACGCCTGTTGTAACGCCCAGCTCCCACTTACGGGTGTTACTCGTGAATAATTACCCAAATTATCCACCTGCCCGGTCTTTGGCAAAGGCCGGACCATGTTTCAATAAGAAACGTACTAGGTGGGAACTAGGCTCGTCCTCCCCTTTTCTTAAACCCCAGGATTTACTAGCAGAATTGGGCTTTAAACCACACCGCGTTGGTTAAAGAGGAAATCTCATTCCGATGCCCAATCGCCATTTTCACAATTTTATTTAATTCTTTTCCAACCAAGAATTTTACCGGGCTCCATAAATCACCAATTAAACCAATCCATAGATGGATCACCAATTTTTGGAGGAAAACTCATCAATTTCAAATTTTTCAAACTTTCGGCATTAATCTCCAAAATGCCCGAAAAATCCCTTTATTTGAAAAATTCCTCCGGGGCCCAAATTCAATTAAGAATTGCCCCAAAATTCTCAAATTTTCCATTTTTTTAAAAAAAATTGGCCGACGGGGCCCGCTGGCCACTGGCCGCGCCTGCCCGCGCACGCCCGCACGCGGGCGCGGCCGCCCGCGCGCCCCCGCGCGCGCGGCCGCCTGCGCGGTCGGCCTCCCCCGCGCGCGCGCCTGGGCGCGCCTGCTGCTGCTGCCTTTTTCCGTTCTCTTCTTCTTTTTTTTTTTTTCATTTTATTTGGGCTTCCAAACCCAAATTTTTCCAAAAAAATAAATAAATAAATTACCTCACTTTCATGCAAATTTTGCCTTTAATTCTCCATAATTAAGGCCTAAACAATACACTTGATATCTTCACAACATGCATCAAACATCCACAATTTTCCAACCATAAATCATAGGATTTAACTTCTTAGTGCCTCCCACCATTCACACCAAATGAGACCTCACTCAACCTAGGCACCAACATGCCATAAGCCAACATCTCATTGTGTAAATACAACATATTTATATTACACAAATCAAACACATAAGCTTCCATAACATTGTCAAATACACACAATTTTTCCAACAAAACCATTTCACCATACATCTTAGTTGCTTCTCACAACATACCCAACAATGAGGCTTTCCCCAACCTAGGCTTCAACATGCCTTAAGCCAATGCCTCATTTCACAATAAAATCAATCATCCTAAAATATAACTACATACATGATCTTAGGCTTGAATAAGCCATCACCAACCAAACAAGTTTACATTTTATAATTCAATCATAACAAGATAGGCTTCCATAAGCCAAAATATACACTTGAATCTTCTTCCATGCTTTCTCATGTCATTTCACTTTGTCTTGACTTTACCATGCTTTCACAACCTACATGTGAGGATAAAAACCTCATGAGCCATTAAGCTCAATAAGGGTGCAATGACAAATAAATATGAACATAACAAGTTATATGATGCCAAATGCATGCAAATGTAGCTAGGTTTCTTTGCCCTCACAACCCTCCAAGGTTAGAGGCATCAACCCACCATTTCAACCATGTTCTCAAACTAACCTATGGCCATAAGTCTCATGAACATAAAAGAACATGCCAAATGCAACATATACATTTATGAAACATATTTAAAACCCATTGCAAGGCCACCCTCCCATGGGGCCATCCCTTACCTCTTCTTGAATATTAAATCTCCATTTCAAGAGAGCTTCCATCTTCATTTTCCCCCATCTAAAATGGTATTCCAACAAGCCATTTAATTTTTTTTGCATACAAGCATACATAAATAAAGAGAAGAAAGCATACTTGCCTTGACTTTCTTCATAATCTTCTTTATTTCTTCATTTTTCCTTCCATGGAGACTTCTTTCTCTTTCTCTCTTTTCTTCCTTCTTCATTTCTACAAATGGCCAAAAGGGAGACAAGTCTCCCACACTTGCCTTTTTATACTAAATTTCTCATATTTCAAGAATGCATCCAAGCCATTCATTACAAGCACAATCCATGTGCTTTTGAGGATCTCAATCTCAACCATTGATTTTAATAACCAAAACTTCTCTCTTGGAGAAAACACAAAGCACAATCCATGTGCTCCTTTCTTGATTAATCTCATCCATTGGATTTAATTCCACTTTCAAGACAAATCCTCCACCCTTGGATTATCTTGAATTCCCATTTCTTTCTCATTTATTTAAATGGGACTATTTTCAAGCTATCATCTTGAAAGACTAATATCACATAATATCCCATTTAATTTAATTTAACCATTTTCATCCATCAACTTGAGAGACATAATACATTTATTTCACATTTAATAAATCCCACAATTTTCCATCATTAATGGGAGACTAATTTCCCATTTTCCTTTGGATTTATTTAACTCTCATATTTTCCAAGGCATTAATGGTGACCATTTACCATTTTCTTTTGGATTTTCTTTAATCCAAATAATCATGCCTCTCATTAAATGCTTGAAAGACTAATTAACATTTCTTTTTCATTTAATTAATTCACCCAATTATACTTGAACCACAAAATGCTAAGTGTCACAACAAGACACTAACTTGGCTTCCAAATTTAAGCTCATCTCTCCAAGTGGCATTACCACATTAAATCACAATTTAGGGAAAATATAATTATTCTCCTCAAATAATTTTAATATTCACCATTTTCCCTATTTCCAAAATTTAATTTCCTTTATGGAATCACTCCAAAATTCCTAAATAATCTTTGTGAATTTATTAATCCCATATATCTCCTCATAATTACCAAATTGGGATTTTTATTCACTTATACACTTAATTCCACATAGGAATTATTTTTAATTTATAAAAATACCCTTCATTGGATTTCACTATCCAAATTACCAAAATACCCTTCCCATGGGCATTCTTAATCTCAAGGGTCCATTACCTTCTCAAGGGCATTTTTGAAATTTTTCTCACTTCATTTCCTCATTCCTTTAACACCTGTAACACCGGGTGTTACACCTGTTGCTAAAAATAAAAAATAAAATAAATAAAAAATATAAAATTTAGCGACAAGTTACACCCGTCGCTAAAAAAATAAAAAATAAAAAAAATACAAAATTTAGCAACAAGAACCCCTTTCGCTAAAAAATAAAAATAAAAAATACAAAACTTAGCGACAAGGCAACTCCCGTCGCTAAAAAATAAAAAATAAATTAAATAAAAATTCAAAATTTAGCGACGGGTCACCTCGTCGCTAAAAAATAAAAAATATTTAAATTTTTTAAATTATTTAGTGATGGAATATACCGTCGCTAATTCCGTCGCTAAAAAAAATAAAAAAAATAGAAAATTTAGCAACGGGCAACCCCTGTCACTAAAAAATAAAAAGAAAAAAAATATAAAATATAAAATTTAGCAACGGGGCAACTCCCGTCGCTAAAAAATAAAAAATAAATTAAATAAAAATTCAAAATTTAGCGACGGGGTATTTAGCTATGAAATATTTAGTCGCTAATTCTGTCGCTAAAATTAAAAGAAAGAAAAAAAATGCAAAATTTAGCGACAGGGCAACTCCCGTAGCTAAAAAATAAAAAATAAATTAAATAAAAATTCAAAATTTAGCGATAGGTCACCCCGTCGCTAAAAAATAAAAAATAAATTAAAATTTTTTAATTATTTAATGATGGAATATTCCGTTGCTAAAATTAAAAAAAATAAAAAATGCAAAATTTAGCGACGAGGTAACTCCAGTCTCTAAAAAATAAAAAATAAATTAAATAAAAATTCAAAATTTAGCGACAGGTCACCCCGTCACTAAAAAATAAAAAATAAATTAATTTTTTTTAATTATTTAGCTACAGAATATTCCTTCGCTAAAATTTAAAAAAAATAAAAAAATTACCGACTGAATATTCCGTCGCAAATTTGAATTTTCGTCTCTATTTAGTGATGAAAAAATTCCGTCACTTAATTACGGATTTTTTGTAGTGAACCTTGGGCAGGAGAAGATAATTCAACACAGAAGTCAAATAGCACCTAGAATTTGATGTGTTTGTAGGGCTGATAGTGTATGTCGAATTTGAAAAACTCCACTAACTAGGCGATCATCGTCCTAAAGAGGAAACGTCCAAGAGCTGCCATCCGACATGTCAGTCATTGTATCTCCTTAATTGATGTTGGGAGTTCCATATCTAGTATCGCTTGAATTTTTTCGGCATTCGTCTCGATACCCCTTTGTGTGATGATCATATACCCTAAGAATTTTTCAGACTAAACTCCAAATACACATTTTGCCAGGTTTAGGCGCATTTTGTGTTGCCTAAAGACTTCGAGCACTTGTGTCAACTTTTTTACGTGTGATTCCTTCTCCCAACTTTTTACGATCATATCATCAACATATGCTTCTATCGTCTCACCCAGTAATTCTTTAAAGACTTTATTCACCATACATTGATAAGTGGCTCCAGCGTTCTTGAGCTCAAAAGGCATAACTTGATAACAATATGTCTCATTCTCTGTAATGAACGACATTTTCTCCTAATCCGAAGGATACATCATTATTTGATGATACCCTGAGAAAGCGTCCAAAAAGCACAACAATTGATACCCAGATGTTTCATCTACCAGACGGTCAATCCAAGGTAATGGGTAGGAATACTTAGGACACGTCTTGTTGAGGTTGGTGAAGTCTATACACACGCGCCATTTTCCATTGGATTTTTTAACCATGATGACATTTGTCAGCCATTCTAGATACAACACCTCTCGAATGAAACCTGTCTTTAGTAATTTATCGACTTCTTCTTCTAACGCTAGCAGTCTATCGGGGGCAATATTCCTCTTCTTCTGTCGAACAGGCTTAAACTTAGAATCCACATTCAGATGGTGACATATCACGTCTGGAATGATCCTCAGCATATCCTTTGGTGTCCAAGCAAAGACATCCAAATTTTCTCTAAGACACTTCACGATCTCTTCTTTTATTGGTTCCGGAAGTTGTGTGCCAACATACGCCAATTTCTCGGGATCAGTGTCGCTTAGGTATACTACTTCTAACTCTTCCACTGATTGGGGTTTGCGGGAAATCTTTTCAGCCAAGGATTTGTGTATGGCCTTCTCAGCAATAAACAAAGTCTCTTCTGTCCTTTTTCCCTTTGTAGACGACACATAACATGACCTTTCCTTCCTCTGATCTCCACGAACCTACCCCACTCCTGAGAGCGTGGGGAATTTCATCAATAAGTAGTAAGATGACACTACAACCCTCATATAATTTAGGAGCGGTCGGCCCAAAATCATATTGTATGCTGCAGAAGGGGCCTTGACCACCATAAAATTTGCCTATCGAGTCACACTTTGAGGGTTTGTGCCCAATGTGACTGGTAACTGAACAAGCCCTGCTACTAGAACAGCCTCCCCGATGAAGCTATACAGGGGGAGGACACTTTTCTCAATCGGTCCTGAAATATGTGCATTTGCTCAAAACAATTCCAATAGATCAGATTAACAAAGCTACCGCTATCCACCAAGATGCTACTGATGGGATGTTTGGCGACAATTGTAGAAATTACCATTAGATCGTCATGTGGGAGTATTATGTCACCCCTATCAGCAAGAGTGAATGTTATTGGCTCCTCGTCTTTTCTTACCTCCATCACTGAATTAACCCAGTAAGCCTGACGGGCATAGGTTTTTCTAGAAGAAGAAGTATTCCCAGCTAAGGTCTCGCCCCCAAAGATAACATGAATGGCTCGATGTGTCGGTTGGTTATCAGGGGGAGCCATTTTTCTGTCATTCCTTACCCCTTCATTTTGTTGCAAATTTCGTCGGTCTTGACCCTCAGGCCTTTCTTCTCTCCTCTTACGTTCTCGATCATTTCTTCCTTCAGTCCTTACATATCTTTGCAAGTGTCCTTCACAAATGAGTGCTTCGATCTGATTTTTCAACTCCCTACACTGATCAGTAGAGTGACCTCGAGTTCAATGATACCTACAGTATTCTTCTTGATTTTTCTCCATGGGCTGGTTTGCCCTCTTCAGAAGCTAGAGAAGGCCTGATCCCTCTACTACCGCCAGTATAGCTGATCGGGGTTGATTGAGCCTAGTGTAATGATGGAATTATGGTCCAACTATATCAGATCTCCTGATCCGTTATTTTTGCTGACTTGATCCTTCTTCATTATCTCGCTCTTTTCTCTTTCTTTCTCCATCTTCATTTTCCCCCTACAGTTCTCATTATTTCCATATGGAGTATGTACTTATTAGCCCTGACAAACAAGTCTGCCAGAGATTTTGGAGGGTCTAGAGACAATGATTCTTGAAAGGGAGTCAGTCGTTTCCTTTGGAACATAGTAGACACTGTCATTTCAATCGGTAGATTACAAATCTCAAGTGTGGCGTTTCGAAATCTGTCCACGTAGTGGTGTAGGGTCTATTTATTCCCTTGTCGAATGCTAAGCAGATATGTCGCATCTTTCTTTCTCTGACTATGAATAATGAATGCCTTAATAAACTCTATTTTTAACTACCCGAATGAAGAGATTGATGCTTCGAGTAAGCCGTTAAACCAGGCCCGAGTGTGCCCAGTTAAGGTTAATGGAAATGCCCTGCACATTATCTCGTCGTCCCATCCATGAAGCATCATTAAAGATTTATAATTTTGCATATGATCATAAGGGTCATCCTTGCCTGAATAAGGGTTTATTTAAGGCATCTTAAACTTTCTCGGCAAGGTTTCTCCATTACTTCTGCTACGAATGGTAGTTTTCCTCTAGATTATTCCTCAGAAGTGGGTAATAACTTATTTTTTTGTAACACTCGCTCAATCATCTTTTTCATATCGGCCGCTTCCCGTGCACTAAATGCGATAGGGTTGTCATCAGGCTCATAATTTTGCTTGGTTGCGAGTTTGGAATCGCGACCTCTTTCCATATATTCTGGCTACTGTTCCAGAATATCTTACTCTTTGTGGACTTCGCCTTTCTGTCTTTCGACGATCAGTTTCTCCATGATTTCCTCTATGGAGAGAAGGTTGGCTATGAGCTCCTCTTAAAGGAGATCTTGGTTGATTGTTTCAAGTAGGGACAGGTTGAGCATGAGTTTCAGGGCTCGCTTCTCGGTAGGAGTCGTTCCCTGGTACCTCCTGGCGGGCCCCATGGGACGGAATTGTTTCCGGTACGAACTTCCTCAATGTAGTTGGGATTGACCCATGAGGAACCAAACTTTGCAAAACACCAGCCATTTCCTGAAGAGCTTGCATTCGTTCTGCATGTTGTTGTCGTAGGGCCTCGTACTCAGCCCAAGGAACGACAGATGGGATCTATATACCTAAGTAGAGTTCTGGGAGAAGATGTGAGACAGTAAAAGGCGGCACCTGAAGTTGGACCCCTAATGGGTGAGGAGGCTCTAGAAGAGGTGGCTGTTGGTGAGTGAGGGATGGATGACCCTCACGACAGGACTAATAGATGAGAGACAGATGGCCCCCATGGGTGAGGAGGGGATGTCCCTCATAGATGAGGGACGGATGACCCCTATGGATGAAAGGTAGCTGGCCTTCATGAGTGGATTGATGTTGATCCTCCGCCAGAATAAGGGTCTCTCGTCGAGGTGATTAGGCACCACGAGAGAGGGTCTGACAATTACTTCGGGTTTGTGCCATAGTGAGTGAGTAGTTCTCACTACAAGAAAAGTAGCTTTTAGTGGCTACTTTTAGTGGCGACCAGAAGATATTTGTCACAAATACAACTATTAGTGGCGGCCAAAAACTATTTATCACTAAAAAGGCCTGTTTAGTAGCAACCAAAAAAATTCGCCACTAAAGAGTTCATTATTTGTGACGGCCTCGATTTGTGGCCACTAAAGGTATATTATTGTGACAAATCGGACGTGGCGGCCACTAAAAGTAAGTTTATTTGTGAGGGTCGGCATGGGCGGCCACTAAAAGCACATTATTAGTGAAGACCATAGGTGGCGGCCACTAAAAGTACATTATTAGTGACAGTCATAAGTGGCGGCCACTAAAGATGCAGTATTTACTAACATGCTTATTTGTGAAAGCCGGTGTCAGCCACAAAAAGCTCATTATTAGTGAGCAGTCGGCCTAGGCGGCCACAAAAAGCACATTATTAGTGATAGCCGGTGTTGGCGGCCACAAAAAACTCATTATTAGTGATGGTCAGCCTAGGCGGCCACAAAAAACACATTATTAGTGACAGCCATAGCTAGCGGCCACTAAAAGTACATCATTAGTGACGATTATAGGTGGCGGCCACTAAAGATGCAGTATTTGTTATTAGGTACTAACATGCTTATTTGTGACAACCGGTGTTGGGGGCCACAAAAAGCTCATTATTAGTGACGGTCGGCCTAGGCAACCACAAAAAAAACATTATTAGTGATGGCCATAAGTGGCGGCCACTAAAGGTGAAGTGTTGACCAGGACCTAACATGCTTATGCTTATTTGCGACAGTCGGTCTAGGCGGCCACAAAAGGTGCATTATTAGTGACGGCCACAAGTGGCGGCCACTAAAAGTGGAGTATTTTATGACAGCTAACTTTGACTCTCACTAATAGTAAATTATTAATAAAAAATATATAATGATGTTTTAATATAAAATATCACATAAAATATAATTAATAATTAATAAAAAATATTTTATTAAAAAATATATTTTAATATGTTTTTATTTCATAATAGAACTCATTCTTCTTTTAATATTCTTAAGAAGTATATTTTTTATTTCAATATATTTTTATAATTATTTATTAATAATATACTTATTCTTATAATTAATTATAAATAAAAAAATGTTTGCTATAAGTCACGGGGAAGCTTCAATATGTATATTATTAATAATTATTATAATTATTAATAATATACTAATTTTTATAATTATATTAATAATATATTTTTATAATTAATTATTAATAATATATTTTATATTTTTAAAATATAAAATATAATTAATAATTAAAAACAAAGTATCTTTTTATTTATAAAACTTTAAAAATAAATAAAATATAGTTTTTACTACCCCTTTATCTCCCTCCCTCATCTTTCCCACCTCCATATTCATTTCCCTCCATCTCCCTCATCTTGCCTTCATCTCCCTCATCTCTCTTGCCTCCACCCCATCGCCTTCACCGTCTGAGTACCGTAGCATCTCATTCTTCGGCTTTGGCTTCGGCTCCTTCTCCATCTCTGCTCCGTCTCCATCTCCGGCTTCTCGTCACTAGCGCTGTTGTTCGTAATCTCGTCATTGGTGCTGTCGGTACTATTTCACCTCTGAAACACCACTAATCAATCTCAAATCTGTTACTTCTTTCTGTTAACTTCTTGGTTATCACATTTTCACTGATCTTCAATTCGTCTTTCACGATTTTACTGGAGATCTGTTGAATAAGTGGTTCAATCTATGCTCGTCATCTAAAAATCTAATAAATATCTATGTGCAAAATGTGTGAACTCACCTAATGATGTTATTCCTTGTGCAATAATTCAAATTACTGTTTATGTAAAATAATGTCTGAACTTGCCTGATGATGTTATTCCTTGTGCAATTGCCTTCACATAGATGCTAAAAACACTTCTGTTAGAATAGAAAAGAAAATAATTAAAAAGTCATTAGTTAAAATGTATATAGATGATCGAGTAGTTTTTGTTAAACATGACTCTGCTATTTGAAGAACAACTAAATTAATAAATAGAATTGATGTCTATGGTCAAGATGTTAATTCAACTTATTCAACCTTCAACAGAGACTTTACAACAGACTCTAGAATGGATTTCAGCCATAAACATTTATCTATTCGATTTTAGTACCAATATTATTGCAGTCTTGGAGTTATGGAAAGCCTTGGAGTAGCTAGTTACGGAAAGAAGATAAGCTCTAATTCCATGACTCCAAGGCTGCAATAATATTTCAATATGTGTATGTGCAGTTGTGGAATAACTTGTGGTCATTTTCCTTTAATTAGCAAATAAATTTATTCTTTTTTAGTTATTACGAGTCTTTGATTTATCTTATTCTATTTTGATTTTGTTAGGACTCTTAATAGATCATAAGATAGAATTTAAATGGTATTACATTACTATATGCAGTAGGATTAGTTTTAGAATAGCTGTAGGTGTTTTAGGAGCTCTATGGATGGCATTTCCTGTAAAGAAACAAGTCTTTTTCCTTCAAACTATTGCCCTCACATGCTCCCATATTCGATCAATTTCTTTTTCAATTAAGCTTCATGGCATCTAATGGAATATTTGTTTGTACAATTAGTACAATAATGCCGCCTGTTGTTGTTGTCTTATGCTTGTCTTCCCTTCTATTAAGACATCTTAAGAAGCTAAGGGACAACTATTTATAAATATGTATGTACGTACATATTTATAAATCAAATTAAGGTACAGACCCATAGTTTTTAACCAGCAGAGAAAAATGAATAGGAAGAAAATGATTATTCAAAAAAGTAATATATTAAAGACTTGAAGTCACTCTAAGTTGGGCAATTTGCACTTCCATGCTTTTCATCATGTGGGAAAGTTGAAGGGATGCACAAAATCCAAAAGTTGTTAAGGGTAAAGAATCACATAATCATTCACTTATTAAGAAAAAATAGAAATCTCATACTCAAGAGTTACAGAAAAGTAAAGGCATTGAAGGTAGTACAGAAAGCACATTAAAGGCACATCTATGTTGCTAGTCTTTTTCTTCTTCCTTTTTGCTGAACTATTTTACTAGTCATTACGTGGATGAGTGATTTGTTTGATAGATTAGGTTGCTGACCTAGATTTTCATTCTACGATTTTATTTTCTTTTTAGATGCATTATCCTTGTAATATAGAAACAAAATATGACAATGAAGTAAGAAAAAATTGGATATTTAGAAAGATGGGAAGGGCTTTTCCAAACCATAGATATAAGTTGAAGGCTGACTATTATGATGCATATGACAATGATGATGATCGAATTAAGTTTGCTCCAACAACAATTAACCAAGGATAATGGAGATAATTTGTCAGTTGGTTGAGTTCACATGAGTTTCAGGTATTCTATACCCTTTACTTTTTTTATGCATAAGTTACTTTAATTATTTAAAACATGATTATTGTATTTGGTCTTACATATAGGTTTCTTGTGCTCGTAATAAGTCTAATTGGTTAAAGCAAACAATGACTAAAACTACAGGCACTAGAAGTTTTGCTCGAGTTAGAGCTGAACAGGTATAATTTAAATCATTTATACATCTTTCTCATTAACATTTTTTTTTTTTTTTGTTGATTAACTTGTCTATTTAATACAAGCTGAAATATTAGGACACGAACCGTCTGCATGGGAAAATATTAGGACACGAACCGTCTGCATGGGAAATATTCAAGGTGACACACAAGAAAAAAGACGGGTCAATGGTTGATTCCACATCAAAAGAAATAGTGGTAAATTTTAGTTTTAACAGTTTATGTTGTTATTGTGATATGTATTTTAGTATTATGTTATAACATATCTATTTTATTTATTATCAAATTTCAAGACAAAATTCAATCTTTAGTAACCCAAAGAGCTGAGGAAGAACCTTCCCAAGCTATTGATGAAAATGAAATTTTTTCTAAAGTAATGGGAAGAGAAAGACATGGACTCGTTCGTGGGTATGGATTCGGACCAACTTCTTCTTCTGTCTTTGGAAAGATTTCATCTCGTCATGAGCTTGTTACAGAACTAGAACAAATGCGACAACATAATAATGGTTTAAAAAATGAAATGCAACTTTTGAAAGAGAAAAATGAAGCATTGTTGACAGAATTGGACCAAGTCAAATAAGGGCAATCAATTTTTGAAGCTTTTATGGAAGATGTTAGGGCAGGAAGGATTAGAAATAACAATTGACTAGATTTAATTGTTTGATGTCTTTTTTTTATGTAAAGTGACAGATGTCTTTTTTTTATGACAATGTGATTATAAATTGCAAGATATCTTTTTTTGATGAGAATGTAAATGTAAACTGCTAGTCAATTATTAATTGACTAAAATTATTTTATAAAGTTTAATGATGATTAGAATGGTGTTTATTTTGGATACAATGTATTAAATTAATATGGTTTAAAATATAGAAAAACAAGCAATGGGTTGTGAGAAAATTTTATAACAATCACTTTTTTGTGACGGCCAACAAAAAGTGGTCACTAAAAATGTCTTTTTTTATGGCAGCCATGACTCTCACTAAAAGTATCTGTCAAACACTTTTTGTGGCAACCAATATAATGTGGTCACTAAAAAACGTTCATTTTGTGGCGACCAACACTATCACTAAAATCTTACCATTTGTGACAACCAACAAAGCCGTCACAAAAAATTCATTACTTGTGACAACGATGGCCATCATTAAAGAGTCATTATTTGTGACGGCCATGACCGTCACAAAAAATGACATTAGTGGCAGACAACTGTGGTTGTCACTAAGAAATTTTTTGTGACCGTCACATCCGGCCGCTACTAAATGGTATTTTTAGTGACGGCCAACCAATAATTGCCACTAATACTATTTGTGACAAAGTTTTTAATGACAACTTGTGACAACCAACTTAGCGGCCACTAAAACTTTTAGAGACGAGTTTTTATGCTTTTAGTGACGGTCTTGGCCTCCACTAAAAATCTTGTTTCTTGTAGTGTCTGTAGCTTTTTGTTTATGTTTCCCACAGACGACGCCAACTGTTGTTACACGATTACAACAATAAATTTATAAAAAGGGAAACTGTCGATGGATGACCCTCTTATGAACTATCCGAGTGATGGGTGACCCTCGCGAGGCGTATCTAAGCGATGGATGAATCTCTCGGGGTGATGTGACAGCGATGGATGAGTCTTCCGAGGGTAGAAACAACGATGGGTAAGCCCTTGGCTATGTTAAGAGCGATGAATGACCTACTGGAAAGAGAATCGGTTAGGGGTGCGAACGAAAGTCCCCGCACGGACCCTCCGATGCTTAAATCAGACCCTCGTAGAAGTAAAGTGCTTGAAAGTAATAGCGTAAATGCGAGAGCCAGAGATTACATACCGAATGAGGGAAAAAGACCTCTTATTTATAGCGACAAGAGAGGAATCCATGTGACACGTGTCCCGAGTTTCACGGCAAAAATCTCGGAGAGGCTTTGATTGAGTCTCGCGGTGGTAGCTTTAGGCCGATTTTCTTGGAGGTGTTGGCACAAGAACAGGAGGCACGCGGATGTGGGCGTGGCACCCCAGGTGACCCTCACTCAAGGGTATGTGCGAGCGTAGGCGAGGAGGCGGGCGTGGGCGAGGAGAGCACGAAGGGCCGTGCGCACAAGTGCACGGGTCCAGGAGCCAAGAGGCCGCGCGTTGGCAGCCGCGTACGCTAAGGTACGACTTCTCCTAAGTGGGGTCACTCGTGGGCAAGACAAGGACACGGCCCCTACTAGACAGTCGCATGCTACCTGGCTGCCCCTGGCGCACCCACCGAGTGTCAGTCGAGGGCGCGCCTTCCTGCCACCCCCGAGTGACCCTCAGTTGGGGGTGGAAGCCTCCCGGGTGACCTCTCCTTGTCACCCATGGGGGCTTGCAACGTGGCGGTCCTTCAGGCTATCATGTGGCGCTTCTATCATTCTCAACTTTCGATATTTTTCTATGCATAACAACATCCAATGGGACTTCCTCCAATAATCAAAGAGATAGAAGTAAAATCGTAACAGGGCCATGGAATTTATTAGTTAATACTCATTTTCACTTTTCATATAATAAACAATGTTTTCCCAATTAATCCGTTGTTCATATTTTTATAGAGATTTAAAGTTGCAGTGGAATTTTCAAAACCTTCGTATCTGGTACTTCTCTTCATTTTTCATTACTTAAATTCTAAATTTAGGGCAAAACTTGTACACTATAGGATCATCGCTGATGCTTTACATTCTTGAACAATTTTGACTAAAAATTTTTACAACTATAGATTTTTTAAAGCAATTTCATTGACTTAAAACCATAAATGAATCCTGAACAACATTGAAAATACTGGTATTCAGATTTCATGCTCAGATTCTAACACATCTCAGTTCAAAAGAAGCATAAACCATTCAAGATCCAAACAATAAATTCATAAATTCGTGTATAAATGCCTATGCGCATGATCTACTTTTTCTCTTCCGGTTCATATCTCAGCACACTTATGAACAAATATCCCTAGTATGATCTACTTTCACTTAACGCCCCTTAACTTAAAACTATTGTACTTTTATTCTTCTTTTTAGGGAAATATCCATTCGGTTCCCATGATTAAAATAAAAGGGAGCAAGATATTGAAATGCTCAACTGAAAGAGGATTAAACCATAATATATATATATTGCATTACATATTATGTGCTGCTTTATTTATTATTAAATTTATTTAACTAGAAAGAGTTATACACAATACTCTCTCTCTCTCCATAATAATAACGTGCAGAAACACTTAAAACACATCCATAATTTATTGACTTGAAGCTAATCCACATGTGTGTAGTTATGTGCTCATGGTGGGGTGGTGATACCTGCAACAAAATAAACAGCCAAATAGTGATCATCAGTTTAACTTCATTATATCCTTATATACATATAGGATCCGTCTACACGTACAATCCGACAGTCTTATTGGGAGGCTTATCGAAAGGCACCAAAATTATAGAAATGCCCTCTCCCTGTAAATTTGTTTCCCATGCCCCTGTCATCTCCAGCAAGTGTCGACCGTTGTTACATCGCCTCGCCAACTATCGTTGTTGCATCATCTCGTCGCCTTTGTCTCTCTACCTCGTCTTGTTGATCTTTGTTGCGAGGTGAAAACAACGAAACGGCTAGGGGATGCAACGACTGTCAACAAGGCACATCGACAGTTGGCATTTGCCAGAGATGGTCATGAAAAGGGAGAGAGAGGAGACGGGGGCAGGGAAAGTAGATTTGCAATTTAAATAAGGGCATTTCTATTATTTTATACTAGAGGTGTCAAAAGGGTCGGGCAGCCCACGGGCCGAGCTTTGGCCCGGCTCGTTACTGTTCATGGGGACCAGGCTGGGCCAAAGAAATTAGACCCACGGCCTAGCCCGGCCCGGCCCGTGGCCTTTATGGGCCCTTATGGGCCCATGAGGCCCTTATGGGCCAGTAAGGCCCTTATTCATTTTTTTTTTTAAATTTTGTTATTCTTTAGTAATTATTGATATTGGATATTAAAACATTTAATTTCGTAATATATATAAATAATAATCATCAATTTATTTAAAATTTTTAAGTTAAATTTTTTATATATTTAAATTATAAATAAACATTCTTCTTTTTATATGTACATTATTTTTCATATTAATTCACAAGAAAATTTATAAGGTATATGGAATTTTGAAATATAAAATGATGAAATAATATTTAAGAATTAAGATATAAAATATTTTAAAAAGAAAAAAACTAATTTTTATGTATGTATTATTTTGATATTTATATATGTATATATTATATGTATTATTTTTAAAAAATTATTTTAAAAAAAAAAAAGAAAAAAAGGGCCGAGCCTGGCTCGAGCCCGGCCCGCTAGGCCCTATGGGCTCAGGGCTGGGCCCGGCCCTCCAGCCCCTTTGTAGGGGGGCCGTGGGCTGGGCCGGGCCCTATCAATGGCAAAAGGGCTTGGGCCTGGCCCGGCCCGTTTAAAAAGTCCGTGGGCCAACTAGGGTCGGACCGGGCTGGGCCGGGCCGGCCCTTTTGACACCTCTATTTTATACCCTTCTGTCAGCCTCCCGGTAAGCCTCTAGGGCAGAGTAGATTAATCCATATGACATAAGGCAACCAATTAATGTGTAATGAATTGGTTGAAGAGAGATCTTACTGCCACACTTGAAGTTGCGGGGAACGGTCCGGCCGCAGCCTTCAATCTGCTTGATGGTGCGGGGAACGTTGATGAGAGCAGCCACCTTGGGGGTAACGTAGGGGCAAACGCACTCCGCATTGGTTACTCTAACCCTCTGGCAACAAGCCGCCGACGGATTCTGCCCGAAGATGATCGGCCGGCAGGCATTCACCAGCAGCCGCTTCTCCTCCTTGCACTGGCTGGGGCTGGTGTCGCCGCTCGCCACCCAACCGCCCATCGCCACCGCCAAAACCAGAACCACAAAAGGCGCCGGCTGTGAACTAACGCCCCTCATTCTTCCTGCCATCCTAAACAATATTTATATATATATATATATGTATTCCTTCTCTCTGTTAATTAATCTTTAGTGGTGCACCTCCACCACCGCCATGGATGCCTTTATATAGAGATGGTGGTGGAATACTGTACGTATAGAACCATCATATGGGCAAGTCGTCTGCCTGTTGACTCAATACAGTCTTTCTCCGCATTTTCAAGCATTCAAACCATATCTGAGAGGAAGCTTCATCGAGACCTAGACGAGTGTAGCTGCCCGGTAATTTGCAGGCACAAAGGGTGTGGGCCATGTAAAGTCTGGTGCCAATTTCAAAATATTGTTCACAAACTCAAGTTGATGGGAATGTCAAGATATTCAAGCTAACTCCAGATAATTTGAGTAATCAAATTAATTTATTCCGTATTATCATGATCTAAAATTGCTTATTTTTATTGTTGATTAAGATTATTATTGTCCTATTAATAAAATTTGTACACAATTAATCTTATTATATCACATTTGTATACTACAAGTCAATGAAGGCATTAACGCTTACTGGAAGCCGCCCACAGGCCACAGCTACGTGCACGACTTGCCTTCGCTTACGTATGAAATCATGACCAAAAATTTATTCTCTTTGGCCAGTCCACTCAATTTTTTTTTTTAAATGATCCAGTATCCGGAATTCGTCCGCTTAGCTCAGAAGGAAATCGGTATTCCCCTAATTCTATCTTTAAATAAATTAGATATGATTATAAACTTATATATTTTTAAATGAACACGCAATTAGTGCCTATCAAATAAGATATTTTTATCTTTATCAAGAATTAATTTTTCGTCACTCTCAAAAAATTTTGAGAGTTTCACCACATGAGCCATGCCCCATGACTACTTAATTTTCATCGTATGTATAGATATCCCATTTCACACAATATCATTCAGTTGGTTAAAAAAATAAAAAAACAAATTTTGTAAAATTAAACAGATAAAATATTAAATGCCCTTACACTTGTATTTTTAAAACTACTAGGAATCTCTGTATCCAATATTTGATTTGATGTGGCCACCTTAAACACAGCTAGGGCGAAATGATTTTGGATCAAGAGAGGCTTAATTAATTAATTCGATTGGCTTTTTTGGATATTAGCTAGCTTTTATGTAGTGATTAGCAAATTAAGGCTTCTTAGGCAAAGTTCAAAGATTTTTGTAGGGTTGGGGAAATTGGGGATCATGTCTCCACCTTCAATCCACTTATTCAAATGCAACTTTAAGAAAAAATATGTCCCATCTTGCTTCTTAGGTCCACTTAATTACATCATACATAAAAGTATTTCTATCTTTCAAAAATCCTAAAATCCTTAATGTCTCCAAGACTTGATACATGCAGTATGATTTGACCACTGAAAGATGGTTGTTTGATTAGACGACAAATTCTTCGACCTCTTCCAATCATGAATAACGGTTGTCAGATCAGCCAACTTTGCACTTATACTTCTACAACAATTGGCATGGACAGTCACCACAACTTTGACATCTCTACTATTCTGACAAAACCCACTAAAAAAGCAAGTGTCAAGAAATCAAACCATAATCCCTAAGTCTCCAACCACACCGTTGTGGAAGAGATTTGCCAAAACATCTTGGTCTTTGAGCCCAGTAGAGTTGGCTTTCATGGAATACCAAGTGTGGAAAAGGGCAATGGTCTTGTTGTTGGATCTGATCATGTACAGGCCAGTGTTGATGGGATTCCTTGTGGACCATTCGTCGCCATTGAAATGGTCGCAGCTAATTTGCATGTCTATGGTTTCATTTAGAGAGAATCTTGTAAATGGGTTTCTAAACCACATTACATCTATATCCTGTGAAGAAAAACATCAATTCACTCGTTATAATGGAGAAAATTATCAATTTATCGTGATACCATGTTATTACGTAGATGGATAATCATATAATTTAATCATTGCTATTATGTATTAAGATTGTATGCATATAATAAATTAATGAACGCATATAAATTCCACGATTTTGTTATGTTACCTGTGTTGAGTAATATAATATTTATCCGATATGAATAAATTGAGAGAGGAGGGATCCACACACCCACATCCCTTGCTAGCCTGTACTGATGCGGACACCAAATCATCTCCGGTAAACTCTATTGTTCGAAGGGAGAAAATATAAATCTTTGACCCAATTAATCTTCACGGCTCCCTGCAAACTATGCCATCTATATGCACCAGACAAGTTTGTTTCCATTAACAATGGTGAACACGGCCCCAAGAAGCCTTTTTAATTAGGCTGTGTAGATGTTAGGATTTGAAACTTTTCGATAGAACTTCTAAGTACTCTATGACTCTATTATTTGGATAATATTCCATTAGGATTAACATCAATCTACTATCATTAGTATTTTTTTAAATTAAAACTGCAATGCACGTCACTTGACAATGAATGTTTTGACTAAAATTTGTATTGAAGCAACTAACTAAAATAATATGGACTAAATCAACAAGTATGCAAGTTGGACCAAGTTATGGACTTTTGGCAAGTTCATGTGTCTATTACACCTGACTAAAATTTGTATTGAATTTAACCCAAGTGTGACCTAATTATAAAAATAGGTATATTACATTATTAGTTTATAAATTTTATATTTTGTAATAAATTGAATATTATACTTTAATTCTTAATATCAGAGTCACTAAATTTTTATTTTTATTTTAATCTAGTCATTCTTTCCATTTTTTAGCAAATTTTATTAATAAAAACTAAGATAACATACATTAACATCAATTCAAAAATCACGTTAAAATTAATAATATAAACTTCACAATCAAAATTTAACAATTGTAGTCATAAAAACTAATAAATGACTGTAATCATTAATAAACCTGATCAATTATATCTTTTTTAGTATTATTATCAATTACATCTTATACTAATTAAGTTAGAATTTTGTTACAATATTTATATCATAAATTATCTTTTAGAAGTCATATTAATAATAAAACTATGAAGTAATAAAATAAAGTTTAAATACTATCTTGAAAAGTTTTATTATAAATGGTAACATATTTTTTGGTCTTCTTTGGTGAATTGAATAGGTTAGGCTGGTAGTGAAATGTCAAATCTACTCTGTACTTTATTTTTAACTGTCATTATGATGGTTGAAACTAATCAATCCTACCTAAAAGAATACTAGTCAAAAGATTTGATATTTTATATTACACTTAGTATCAATAATAAAAAAAATTATCATAAATAACAATCATCAGTAAATTAATAATCACTTATAAATTTTTAAATATTAATATTAATGTGACGTAAAATATCAAAATTTTGAGTCTATGTAACATTTTAGAAAATATAATTTTAATTTTGTAAAGGAAAGTGCATTGAAAATAAGAGAGGTAAATACATATTTTAATTTATGTATTTTTTATTAATTAAATATTATATTTTTTATTATTTTAAAAATATTCTTGAAATATGTAACTTCAAATTAATTATATTTATAAATTTTTATTATTTTAATTATGACCTAAATTATATAATTTTTAATCAATTATACATCTCCATAAATTTATCAAAAATAATGAATTTTAAGAGTGTAATTAAAATATTAAAATTTAAATATTTAAATGAAAAAAAAGGTGAGATTAAAATATATATTTTGGCCATAGGAGATATGGGAAAAGCATAAGCACGTACCGTGAAGATGAAGTTGTAGCCACGCCTGAGAACGTCGCCGAGAAACAGCGTTCTCCTCCACATCATGTCGATGAAGCCCGCGGACATGTACAGCTTCTCCCCTGCGAGATCCTCACCGGCGAAGTTCTCCAGTCGGTAGCAGTGCAGCCGGAGGAACTTGCAGCGGTCGTACGACGTCTGATCGGCGGCCACCACCAGAAGATGATCCCTCAAGCCCTGCGTCCCTTCTCCCAGCCAGAGGGCGTCCATGAACAGGTCGAGCATCGCCTTGTCGCCTTCCACGTACGCTTCGTTCACGACGGCGATGATCACCGTCCTGTTCTCCGTGGCCGTCTCCGCCAACGCTCTCTCGAGTTCGTCCTCCTCGTGTAACTCCATGCTGATAAAATTGGAGAGGCATTGGGATTTGGGAGAGAAGAAGGGCTTGTTGGAGACGAAGACGTAAAAAAAGGCGACCAGAAGAAGAGCCCCGTAAAGAGCAAAATCAAGAAGACGGTTCCGGAATAAATGGGAGCTCCCTATCATCTCTATCGTATTCTCACTCATCAATAATTAAAAGATAATGCTACACGGCCAATTTGGCCGACAACATGGTTGATAATCTGGTATAGTGGCGAGATTTTAACCAAATTATCATGATAAATTGAAGACCCAATTATTTGCCCAATTATTTTGAAACCCTCCCCAAATTGGGAGACCCACATGTTCCCCTCTCTCCACCTCCCCCCTCTTTCTGTCTCCTCACCTTCGCCATCAATCTTCCCTTTTCTCTCGACCTCAACCTCGTCCTCCTCCCTCTTCGTCTCTTCACTTTCACTGTTGTGTGTAATATCACAAATTTTTAAAAAAGATTAAAAGTAATTTTAACTTAGATCATAAATGAAATTATCAAAAGATTTGAGACTTAAGTATAATTTTTTACAATTATCAGTATTGAATCGACTACAGGGAATACCCCAAAACGTAAATGTCTAAGAAAATTAATATGGCATTGTCGAACATCCCTAGATAAGATTTATAGTATTAAAAGAAATCGAAATTGAAACAGTTTTCGATACAAATTCGATTCAAGCTAAAAAATTGAATCGTTGTAGGAGACTCCTAAGAAGTCAACAGAACCCTAAAGGGTCTCTGATTTTGAGTAAGGATCAATCTTGAAGTGATTTCAGAATGAAATAAAGGTTCGGTGAGAGCGCATGGACAAAATTGTCCTTATCGAGTAAATTTTAAGTTATTAATTTTAAATTTTTGGTGTCATAATGCAAATTAATTTGATGTTTGAGGATGTAAATGTAATTAGAGAATTGTCTAAGTGAAATAGAGATAAATTTTGAGATTTAAATGTGTAATTTTTTTTATTATTATAGTATAATATATAGTTATATATATACATGCGTATCTGTGCACGCGAATGGAAAGCCATGCCCTGCAAGTTTTGCCTGCAATTGGTGTGTGTTATACACAAGAAGATATGGGAAGGGAAGTGAGGAGAGGGGTGTAGAGGCTATAAATAGGGGAAGAAGTGGGAGGAGCAGTCATCAGAAATGAAGAAGGAGCAAATAGTGGCAAGTGATAAAGCATGGCAGCGCGAAAACAACGATCAGCAGAGGCACAGGCTACAATGGAGAGGTTGGCGGTGGTGACGGCAAGCGGCGAAGGCGGCCGGAGATGGCTATTGCAACCGCTGGAGGCAGCCATGGTAGTATCGAAGCTGTCGTTGCAACAATTGGACAGCGCGACTGGACGGCGTGGGGGTGGTCGGCGAGGCCAATGGTGGCTGATGAGGCGGCCGACGAAGGAAACGACAGTCGGCATGGGTGGAGGTGACCAGCTGAGTTGTGCGGTAGCTAGCGTGCAGGAGCTAGTGCGCGGGCAGCATAGGAGGAGCAAGGGACGAAGAAGAAGGAAAGAAGAAAAAAAGAAAAATAAAAGAAAATAAAATAAAAGTAAATAGGAAAAATAAGTAAAAAAACTCCGAGAAATTATAGAATATTCTAAGAATTAATTTGAGCCCAGAGGAGCTTGTCGAAGCCAAAAAAATTATTCGGGCATACGTTTCAAGATTAGGACACGCATACTGAGGAAGCCTGAGATCCTAAGTTAAGGTGAATAAATTCTTTTAAAAAAATTCAAAAAATCAGAAAAGTTATTTTATGAATTTTTATAAAGAAATATTTAGTTTGAATTTATTAAGGAAAAATAGGAAGAAATTGAGAAAAATTATGAGAAATTTGAGAAAATTAAAATATTAATATTCTTGAATAAATATGATGACTAAGGTATGTTGAGATTCCGAATTGAATACGTTAGAAGTCTAGCACGAAAATCAAGACATTCTGAGATACGTTCGAGGTAAGTGGTTCAATCCAAAACTCAGTTTCATACAAACGTTTTGTTATCATGTTGTCATGTCTTGATATGTTATACATCACACAGAGTGCATTTATATTTTCTGATTATGAAATATGCATATGTGCACGATGAGATTTTCGATCATACGTCACATGGGTTTAGAATTAGGGACTGGCGTCGTTGTTTTGCCAAGAGTGCACCCATACACCTCGGTCTAGCAGGAAAATTGTAAAAATAATGAGCAATAGTTGGGTGCGATCGATCCAAACATAGAGTAATGATGAATGTTGCATTGCATACATACATGTGCATTAAATGATGTACCCTAATTTAGATGATTCAGCATCTAACACGGGTTTTGCCCCTAGAATATTCAAACATTCTAGATCGAGTTTGTGGCAAAAATGAGGATGAAAGAGCCATGTAATGACACTTAGCTAAAGTGCATGATGTAATGGTTATATATTTATGTTGCCTATGTATTTAAAGTTCTGTTACTTTGAATTCTAAACGTTTTGAAAAACGAGAATGTATAACCTTATTATTGGTTAATGTTAAAGTTAAGGTTCGATTTTGTCTTTTGCATTTGATGATTATGATGATTCTCATTCGAGATAAATGAATCGAAATTTTGAGATGAATATGAACAATGATATGGTTTAGTCATAGTTTCCAATAGAAAAAAAAAATTATTATCTCAAAATTATCTTAAGTTATAACACGCCTGAAAAGTGGGGTATTATACCGTGTCTCCAACAACTGTTGGATCCATCTCACGTCTGCCATCACGTCGCCTTGTCCAGCAGCCATCAGATCTCTATCGCCTCCTCCTTCACATTGCCTTCTCCAGCAGCCGCCAGCAACGACTACCATCTCCGGCATCCCCAACACCACCGGCATCTCATTCACCTGGTCTAGATCTAACATACATATTCCCCACCCTTTTTGTCTCTTCACCTCTGGCGTGATGTCATGTTGATGCCGCCGGACATTAATGCTTTGGCAGAAAACGATGCTCAATCTTGCTACTGCGATGTATTGGATTATTAGAGAACTGTTGAGTTTGGTGATGATCTAGGGCATGCCCATGGTGAAGATTGTCATGTTGATGATGATGATGATGATATGGAGGAAGGTATTCACAATCTAGATTGGAGTAATGATGATGACGACGATGATGTGGTACTGAGCAGGATTGTGAAGGTAAAGGGGCAACACAAGAAGTCCAAGGTTTGTGTTGATTCAGCCATGGCATTGAAGAATGAGATTGAAAAGAACAGGTTTTTATAGGAGGCCTGCTTAGCCTCTTAATTTAAACATGTGTCTTCTCGTTTAATTTGGTTTCATGAGTTTGTTTGTTTGTTTCCTAGAGTTGTGGATCAAACAAATAATCCACCTCTTGTTATTCTCCAACAATTTTAATCCAACAATTTCTTGTCAACGACTTCATAGAGGATTGAGCTTTAATAAACAGTACGAAGTAACTTAGTGGGTGCTTCAATATCCTCTAGTCATGAAGCATGCAACTTACCTTTTTCAATTTGGACTCAAAGGTGAATGACGTTTATGGCTTTGATGATTATAATTCTTAAGATTTTCTTAAGGGCTAATGTCCAATTAGTCTATTAGATGTCATATTGTATAATTGAAAGATAATTAATTGAATTGTCTTGACTAGAGGAAAAAAATTAATGGGCAAAAACTTGTTTGAAAGAGTCTTTTCTTAGCTGCTTGACCAAGTAGAAATACAAACAACAAAAAAGCTCACCTCTTTGAAAGAGTCCCAATAAATCCTTGAAGCGAGGATTTTTTAGCCAAACAACAGAGAGATCAATTCCAATATGAATCTTTCAAATGTCAGATCTCCTTCGCTGCATAGAAAGCAATCAAAAGCAACGAATGATTGATGAACAGCAACACTCCAAACCCTAATCTAATTTATAGAAGCAATGAATGGATGGCTATGAAGATAAACCCAGAATCAGCAAACGATGTGCCTACATAAATGAGTTTAAATGATAGTTTACTATTACAATTCCCGTAAAATCGAGCAAAGGAACCGAAAAAGCATGTGGATCCATCGCTTTGTCCACCATCTCCACATCATTGGTGTTGGATCTTTTTGATGGGTTTTGCAAGTCATCTTCTTTGATGGGTTCTACAAGTCATCCTCTCCAAGAACAATTACACTTGCTTGGGTATTTTTCTCATCGCTTGAGCTCAAAATAACAACAGGCAATGGCGTTGGAAAAGTAGGATCCACCAATTTGTCCACCGTCTTCATGTCATAGGTGCTAGATCTTTTGAATGGGTTCTTGCCGAGAACAACCACGCTTGCCTCTGAATCTTCCTCATCACTTGAGCTCAAAACAGAACTTCCAACTTTGCCTCCTCACATCCTCCTCGTGGTTGTTTTCTGGGTTTATTTGGAAAATTCCTTTTGCCTTAAGAAAAAAAAAAAAAAGAAACCATTCAAAGAAAACCCACATAAAGAAGCTACAAACAAAGAGTGATGAGATGATAAAGCTTGAATTTTTTTAACAAAAGGGCACCCATAATGCATAAGACTCGTTGCTTTCTGAACATCACGACGAATGGCCATTAAAGAGGAGAAGTCGCGGGCAAGAACAAGAAGACCCAAAGAGAGAAAAATGAGATAGAGGCGTCTGTGTAGGCAAAAATGACGGAGGCGAACGACGATGGAGGCAACTGTGTTGGAGGCAGATGCAACGACGACAAACAGTGACCAGAAAGAGCATAGCAGATGAGAAAGAGAGAGAGAGAGAGAAAGGGGAAGAAGCTGGGCAGCCAGAGAGAGAGAGTAGGTAAGGAAGATGAAGTTGGGTGAGTTAAGGGTAGATTTATAATTTAGAATAAGGGTAGATATGTAATTTTAACTGAATTGTCAACCAAGATGTCAGCCAAATTGGCCATCTAGCATTATCCATAATTAAATACACAAATAAAATGAATAATCAAATACACAAAATAATAAAATACATGCACACATTCTTCTAATCAACCAAACACATTTTAATTTAAAATCAAGTAAGACAAGAAATAATTAGTAATCAAACAAAATCTTGTATACTAAAGACCTTCTTAATATTAGAAAATAAACAAATAAAACAAAAACATTAGATGAAAATTTCAATTACCATATAAATAATAAAATTTAAATAAATTACCATTGATTTAATTAATAAAAAACTAAAGGAACACTCATGAGAAGATGGGCACAAACTTAGAAGGAGAAGGGAGCCCTCATTGTCGCTGGAGGAGGAAAGTGCCATCGTCGCCACTGCTGGAGGAGAGAAGCATCGTCGCCGTCGCCGTCGCCGTCGTCGTCGTCGTCGTCGCTGCATGGAAGAAAGAAGCGTCATCGTTGGTAGGCAGATCTGATGGCCGCTACTCTTTCTTTTTCGTGCGTCGCTGCCACTGCTATTGCTAGTCACCGCTGCTACTCTTCTTGAAATCTCAAATGGAACAAAGAGTCGTTAGAGGCGTTTCTTCAAATCTCAAAAGCCGAAGAGAACCATTGGAGAAATGTAGGAAGCAAAACTTCGCTCCTCAACTATATGGAGTCTTTTGAAGCTCCACAAAAATTTGAAGTTTTACAAAAATCTGAGGAGTGACAGGACAGGTAGGGAGCAACGTTGAAGCAAAAATTATGGGAATTGCTCTCCAAATTTTGGCTTAGCAAGCATGGCGACTCTTCGTTGGAAATGGCCTTATAATATAATAAAGAGTAAAATAAAAAGAAGGGTTAGAGATAACCTAAGAGGATAAGAAGTGTTTGTCTATTTTTTTAAAAAAAATTTATACCAAATATAAGAATATAAATTCACAACCTACCATTATCAAGAGCCTAAAAATTTGTCCTCCATGTAACACTTCCAGAGAAGAGAATAATGTAGTCAAAAAAATATCTTTAGTCATGAAACCATTTTTACATCCAATCAACTTGATTTGTTAATTTTTCTAATCAAATTGGCAGGTGGTCCTGGTGGGGTCGTGTCTTGATTTTTTATTAAAAAAAATAAATAAATAAGTTTGTACAAATGATGTGGATTTGAATATGAAAATGTAAATATTGACGACGAGGACTGACTCATATTTATAAAATTCTCCAAAGACTTTTAAGTCTTAATGCAGGTCATCTCAAGTTTGTGGACGTCTTTGTTTGGTGCCTGGTGGGTGGGTGAAGAAGTCCAACGCTGAATTCAATCAAAATCCAAATTTATTGCTGTGAAATTGCTTCAATCAAGGCGGCACTAATTTGTAAAGAAATTATCACTGAAATGATATTACACTCTTAACTGTTTAAATATGATTATTGTTTTATTTTAATATGGAAAATGGACGTACGTAGACCACTTACCAAATACTAACACTGAAAGAAAAATCACTTGTTAGGGCACTAGTTTTAGGCCCTTTTTTAAAAATTGAAAATTGCCCCCTTATAAATACTTATTAGGGCATTTATTACTTAAAAAAGGTTAATTTTTCATCATATGCATAGAGTGTTCTTTTGCGTGCACGACTATATAACAACTATATAGTCGTGCACGCAGAACACAATTGTTATATATAGTCGTGGGCCACAGCTGCGTGCACGACTTGCCTTTGCTTACGTACGGAACTATGAACAAAAGTATCTTCTCTTTGGTCATACTACTCAATATCATTCATTTGTTTAGAAAAAAAAAAAAAAAACTTTAATCCAATATTTTCCTTGTTCTTCTAATCTAATTCTCATTTATAAATTTCGTGAAAATAGACAGATAAAATACTAAACGCCCTTATGCTTGTATTTTTAGAAGTATTACAAATCTCTAATCTATCTATTAATAGAGCATGAGAATAGATAGTTTAATTTACTCTTATTTTTAATTAAAAAGAATGTTTCTTTGATTTTATGATCATCTTTATTATTAACTGGTTATCCTTTAGTGGTCACCTTAGACATAGCTAGCTAGGGCGATAGATTTTGGGATCATCAGAGGCTTAATTAATTAATTTGATTGGCTTTATTAGCTTTTATATACTGATTAGCAAATTAAGGCTTCATTGGGCAAAGTTCAAATAGTCAGAAAAAAGGCAAGGTAAGCTCAATTTTTTTTTTTATATTCTTGTATAGGGAGAAGAGAAAGACCTGTAGATTAAAACGGGGTCGAATTGGAGTTAAAATGAGAGAGATATGATCGAAATATGAAAGTGACACAATGTTGTCATGGCTATGCGTGAAAGTGCATGGGCCACCTTCAAAGGGTGTGTGTGAGGCCCATTTTCATCGAAATTTTTCAGTTATGACCCATATTTAATTCCCTTTAACCCTATGTAAAATTTTTGGAGGTTAGGTTTACTGAAACTCGTGTTTTCTACAGAAACCTAAGCCGCTTATTGTGACACCATAACTTCCAGAGATAACCTTCAAGGTGAGTAATATTTCCTAGAAAATTTTAGAAATTCAGAATGTTATTTTATGAATTTTTATAGTAAAATATTTGAGAAAATATTTGAAAAATATTTAGTTTGGATTTATTGAGGGAAAATATGAAGAAATAGAGAGAAAAATAAAGGAAATGTAAAAAATTATGAAAAAATAAGTTTTGATACTTATTTAAATAAATATGATAATTAGGGTGTTTTGATCCTTAAGTTGCAGTGACTTGTGCGAATTTTGATGTTGACACCCAAATCGAGACGATGCACGTATTTCTAAACAAGGCACGAATATCGAGGTATCCCGATAAGTTTGAGAAGGTAAGTGGTTCTACCCAAAATTCTATTTTATGTAAATGATTTCATCATGTTGTCATGCATTGATGTGAATTTGTCATGTAGATTGCATTTATATGCTATGATGAAATGTATATATGTACACGATAATATTATTGATCATGCATTCGCATAAGGATTTGAGAGTATGGGTCAGGACCGCTACTCTGCCAAGGGTACACTCATACACCTCGGTCTGATAAAGAGGCTGTAAAAAATAGGAAGTACCCTTAAGGTTCGGTCGGCTCAAACCGAAATGAAATGGTAAAAGACATTTTGCATCCATGCAAGAAATATGATTTTTGTACCCTTACTTAGATGATTCACCATCTAACTTGGATTTTGCCTCTGGAATATTCAAACATTTTAGATGGAGATTGTAGCAGATACAAGGATGATTGAGGCATGAAATGGCACTTAACAAAGTGCATGATGAATTTAATGTATGTTATGTAACCCATGTATTTAAGTTCTGCTACTTTGAATTTTGAATGTTTTGAGAAATGATGATGTAAGAACTAGTTTATGATTAATGTTAAGATGTTAGGTTCGATTTTAACTTCCGCATTTAAGATTTATGATGATACTCTTTCAAGATAAATGTATGAAAATTTTGGGATAAATAAGAGCAATTATATGGTTTAGTCAATTTTAATAGAAAAAATTTATTATCCCAGAATTGTTCTAAATTATAACACGTCCGAAAAAGTGGGGTGTTACAATTAGTATCAAAGCAAATTGATAATTGGAGACTTAGAAATGTTTGACTAGGACATTGTCTTCTAGGTCGCCTTAGAGGCCAATGGGCCATGGACTAGGCCCAATATCGCTGCAAAGCCCAATATCGCTAACAAAAAGCCCGTATCGAACGCCTAAGCCTAATGTTATCATTACTATTATTTGGCATTACAGCCTTTACACGATCTTTAGCCGCTCATGTTATCATTACTATTATTTGGGATTACCGTCTTTACGCCGTTCCTCTTCGCTCGCACTCTCAATTTCGGCAAATTAGGTAAATCACAAGTAGAGACTTTGTTTTATTGCATTGGGTATAAAATCGAACCCATGATCTATTGATATAAATCTCAACTTATCGTGGTCCAACCACTTATGTAAGCACCCCCGCTCGGATATTCCAACCACCTGGAGTACTTGAACGGGAGTGCTTGCGGAAGGGAAAAAGAATGATCCACAAGACATAAACTACCCTGGCATGCATACTAAAAAATGAGAGCAATGGAAGCAAAGCTAAACATATGCATGCACTACGGGAACACCACTAGTACAGCGGTCACAAGATCAACAAATGAAAACAGACTCCTGTGCCAACATACACGAGACTCGAGGAAAGACTTGACACAGTATACAATAATAGAGTAAACCCTACTCAGACATCAGAGTTGACGGAGACTGACGAGACTGCCTGTACACCATACTGACTCTGCCACTAGACGCTGACCCACTTGCTCGAACCCACGCTGACACTACCTGGAATGATGGAAAGCAAAGTGAGTCGAGAGATTCAGCAAGCATAAAGAAAAGAAAGGTGTAAGGCTGAACATACCCAGAAAACTCTCCCCAAAATAAACCCCCAGGTACACACAAGGCATGAGACGCTACAACACAACAATATAGTATAATAAAACACATACCAGTCATTGGGGCCCATACAAGACACACGCCACCCAAGTCCCATACCAACCTGTCGCTGCCCTGAAAGGTAACAAATATCTCCACAAACTTCCATGCGTTGTCCCGGGTCGGTACTCCCGTCACTCGTCCATGTCGGTATTCCCGACACCCGAGCCATAGGCTCCCTCGGAACGATACTCCCGTCCGAGAACTAATAACTACCAGTAGCCATGCAGTGCACATAAAAATGCAATGGCGTAGTGAGCATTAACGTGATACACTGGCGCCCATACATCCAGGCATTAGGCCATGCTCCGCCCACATAGTAAACCACACGCGATGCTTATGCCTGTGCTGGATGCAACCTAACCAAGATAGAATGTCTGTGTCCAAGCATACTCAATAAATGAATATCCCAACATGTAACCTGTACCCATGTGCATATCAAAACATAAACAGTAATATAATGAATCTAATCGTGCAATAAATCACATACTGGTAAAGCTAGTCAGCAGTGCCCGGCACCGGTCAACGGCCAGTGACTAGGAGTATCCACCCGACAGTCCACATCAGGGTCGTACAATAGTCTACCCCAACGTCACCAACAACCGACCCCTGCCCCACTGCTCGATAGCTCTATCCAAACTATAAATAAATCCGAGAAAACCATAAATAAACTCGCACGTCTAGGAACCTAGTCCCCAACTGGTTCAGCATCATTCTCAAAAGAAGTGGGAGTGGTACAAACCCCCGTAGGCTCACAACGAATAAAATTATAGAAGTCTCGAATTTAATTTAAATTAAAACAAATAAATAATAATTCAACAAATAAGGCTAGGTGCCGAATTAAAGTAAGGGAGGTGATAAAATATTAGAAATCACGGGGTCTTTCACGGGAATTAAAGAACACGAGGAGAGGGTTAGGAACTTGTCTTTACAGGACTGATTCTAGCCTTTCTCGCACTCCCGTTGTGAAGTAAAACGTTTCCTGACACTAAATAAAATCGTAGCTTTAATTAAATAAATCTACCGTATAATATAAAAAAATTTAGTCATCTAAAATCCCATGTAGGCGCACCGCACATAAAATCTCAATAAATCTCATATTTATTTTAAATTAAATCACGCTAATAAAATCTTCGAAACCAGCTTAATAAATTAAATTTAAATTAAACAACTCAAAATTTCATAATTAATAAACGAGCCGAAACAGACGAATGGAGGGTATAAAATACGAGAGATCACGGAGTTTTTTAAGGGAATTAAAGAACAGGAAGAGATGGTTATGAGCTTGCCTGAAATCGACTGCTTCTTGCCTTTTTTGTGCTCCCGATGCGAATTAAAACATTTCCTAGTAAATAACACAACCGGGACTTAAACTAATTAATTCTAATTGCATAAAATTTATAATTTAACCATATCACGCTTTTATTAATTTTTACACACGTACCTGATCACTTTCATGCCAAGACCATCCCAAAATCGTCTCATTTTTCCCATATTTCTTTCTTTTCTTTTATTTTATTTTCTTTTCTTTCTTTTTATTTTCTTTTCTCCTACTTTTCTTCTCCTCCTCTTTCTCTTCTTCTTCTTCCCTGCGTCTTCTCCCCTACGCACACACGAGCAGCCACCTTCCGCAGCCGAGCTCCACCAGCCACCGCCACCTCCTACTAGCAGCATCATCGGCCGCCCCCGCTACTAGCGCCGCTACCCGCGTTGCTGGCCTTCCTCGCTCAGCGGTAGAGCTCGCAGCCATGGCTACCATGGCCGCAGCTTTGCTTGCTTCTGACCGCTTCCTCACGCCACCTCGAACCAGCTTCGCCACCAACGGCTACGCCACCGCCGTTGACCGCTGCTTCGCGTCGCCCCCCATCTGCTACTGCCGCTTCGCTGGGCGACCATGGCCGAGCTTCACTCGGCCAGCTTCCATGGCCGCCCGTGACCGCACCCGGCTACCTCCGGCCAGCCCTCGGCCACCAGTTCTTTCTCTCTCCCAATCTCCTTCTCTCTATCTCCCTCCCTTTCTCTATCTCTCACTCTCTGCTCACTCTCAAGCTCTCCCTCTCTAACTCTCATTCTCTCTCTTTCTCTCTCCTCTGTTTTAATCTTCAAATGGTGGCACTGTGCAAAACTTGGTCTCCAAGCCTTTGCGCACAGCCACTTATTTTTAGCAATGTTAATTAATTAAATTTAATTTAAGTTAATTTCATTTACATTTTTATTATTTAAAAAAAAATTTAAATCTCTAAATACCCCATAATCATTTATCTCCAAAATTTTGGATATTATAACTTATCATGTGTCATGGGGCTATCATTACTATTACTTGGTTGGAAGAGATAAAGTGTAAGTGTAAGAGTTCGGCTCTTGTTTAATTTTGTTGTTCGTTTTTATTTATTTTTTTATCAAGTGAAAATTAAATAATTATTTTTTATATTGTTGCCATTTTTATAAAAATTATTTTATTTTGATAGAACCCCTAAAATAAATAGGTTTCCTATGAAGAAATAAACAAAGAAAGTGAGTAGCCGATGGCATAAATACACAAAAGATTTGATATTTTATATTACATTTAGTGTTAATAATAAAAAATAATCACGAATAATAATCATCAGTAAATTAATAATCACTTATAAATTTTTAATTATTAATATTAATGTGACTTAAAATATCAAAATTCTGAGTCTATGTAATATTTTTGAAAATATAATTTAATTTTGTAAAGAAAATTGCATTGAAAATAGGAGAGGTACATACATATTTTAATCCATATACTTTATTTAAATACTCTATTTTTTATTATTCTAAAAACACAAAATACTCTTGATAAGTTGTTATGATCATTATTGGTTTGATGAGTTTATAGCTAGGCCGAGTGCTAATAAGCAAATATTAGCTAATGCAATCAATCAAAGATTAAGTACAACCGACAATTGTTCTTAGGGTAATGTCAAGTTTTTGGGTTATTATAAGTTGAGATTCACACTAATAAGTCGTGAGTTTAATTTTTTATTTTGTATAATAAGATAAAATTTTTATCTATAATTTACTTTATTTATTAAAATTAAAGACATAAAAAATGAGAAACTTGGAAGACGAGATACATTTTATCTCAACATGCCGCGTCTAGTTCACATAGACACCTATTGCAAGAAAAAAGAAAACAGCCAAATGTGAGGCGAAGGGCTCAAGCAAAGTATGGAAGTGTTGGGATGTGCCAGGTGATTCGCATCCATTGGGGCTTCCTCCAATAATCAAAGAGAAATAAGTAAAATCCTAATAGGGTCATGGAATTTATTAGTCATAATGCTCATTTTCACTTTTTCATATAATAAACAATGTTTTCCCAATTAATCCATTGTTCCTATTTTTACAGAGATTTAAAGTTGCATTAATGGAATTTTCAAGGCCTTCGTATCTGGTACATCTCTCCATTTTTCATTACTTAAATTTTAAATTTAGGGCTAAAATTGTACACTGTATGATCATTGCTGAAACTTTGCATTCTTGAACAGTTTTGACTAAAAATTTTTACAATTGAAGATTTTTTAAATCAACTTCATTGACCTAAAACCATAAATGAATCATGAACAACGTTAAAAGACTGGTATTCTGATTTCATGCTCAGATATTAGTACATCCCAATTCAAAAGGGGTATAAATCATCTAAGATCCAAACAATAAATTCATAAATCCGTGTATAAATGTCTATGCGCACGTTATTTATTCTCTTCCAGTTCATATCTTAGCACACTTTCGAACAAAAACAAAATTAGGACAAAAATATATAACAGAAGGAACGAGAACTTGTCGATTAGGGTTTTCCTGTTCTCTTTCCCGTCCTAATCTCTTCAAAATCGACTTCCTAATTCTCCTTCGCTGCATTGCTGCTGCCAATTCACCTAGTTTGTCTTTGGGTTAATTAATTGGTCTAATTAGTAATTTTCCTCTAAGTATGATCGATTTTCACTTAACGCCCCTTAACTTAAAACTATCAGACTTTTATTCTTCTTTTTAGGGAAATATTCATTGGGTTCTCATGATTAAAAAAAAAAAAGGCAGCAAGATATTGTAATGCTCAACTGAAACAGGATTAAACCATAATATATATATATATATATTATGGGTTGCTTTATTTATTATTAAATTTATTTAATCAGAAAGAGTTATACACAATACTCTCTCTTTCTCTCCATAATAATAACATGCAGAAACACTTAAAACACATCCATAATTTATTGAATTGAAGCTGATGATCCACATGTGTGTAGTTATGTCCTCATGGTGGAGTGGTGATACCTGCAACAAAATAGACAGCCAAATAGTGATCATCACTTTAACTTCATTATTATATGTTATCCTTATCGAGAGGTTTATTGAATGGCATTAAAATTATAAAAATGCCCCAATCCTGCAAATTTGTTTCCCCTGCCTCTGTTGTCTCCAGTAAACGCCAACTGTCACCGTATCGCCTTGTCAATCGTCGCCGCATCACCTCGTCGTCTTCGCCTCTCTACCTCGCCTCATCGACGGTTGCTAGGAAGCTAAAATTGCAAGATAGCCAAGCGATGCAGCAACGATCGATGAGGCATAGCAGTAGTCGACGTTTGCTAGAGACGGCCATGAAAAGTGAGAGAGAAAAGAAAGGAGATAGGGGCAGGAAAATCAAATTTACAATTTGGATCAGGGTATTTATGTCATTTTGCACCCTTAGGTCAGCCTCTCGCTAAATCATTGGACATATTAGATTAATCCATATAAGGCAACGAATTAATGTGTAATGAATTGGTTGAAGAGAGATCTTACTGCCACACTTGAAGTTGCGGGGAACGGTCCGGCCGCAGCCTTCAATCTGCTTGATGGTGCGGGGAACGTTGATGAGAGCAGCCACCTTGGGGGTAACGTAGGGGCAAACGCACTCCGCATTGGTTACTCTAACCCTCTGGCAACAAGCCGCCGACGGATTCTGCCCGAAGATGATCGGCCGGCAGGCATTCACCAGCAGCCGCTTCTCCTCCTTGCACTGGCTGGGGCTGGTGTCGCCGCTCGCCACCCAACCGCCCATCGCCACCATCGCCACCGCCAAAACCAGAACCACAAACGGCGCCGACTGTGAACTAACGCCCCTCATTCTTCCTGCCATCCTAAACAATATATATATATATATATGTATTCCTTCTCTCTGTTAATTAATCTTCAGTGGTGCAGCTCCACCACCGCCATGAATGCCTTTATATAGAGATGGTGGTGGAATAGTACTGAACGTACAGAACCATCATATGGGCAAGTCGTCTGCCTGTTGACTCGATAAAGTCTTTCTCCGCATTTTCAAGCATTCAAACCATAGCTGAGAGGAAGCTTCATCGAGACCTAGACGAGTGTAGCTGCCCGGTAACTTGCAGGCACTACGTGTGGGCCATGTAAAGTATGGTGCCAATTTCAAAATATTTTTCACAAACTCAAGTTGATGGGAATGTCAAGATATTCAAGCTAACTCCAGATAATTTAGAGTAATCAAATTTATTCCGTATTATCATGTTCTAAAATTGCTTATTTTTATTGTTGATTAAGATTATTATTATCCAATTAATAGAATCTGAACACAATTAATCTTATTTTTTATCTTTTTAAAGATATAAATAAGTCTTATATCATATAGTCAAGTCATTGGAATTAAATTATAAATCAACGAAGGCATTAAGTCTTCTATTGTTGCCCTAGTGATGCACGGTCTGTATTTTAAAGTTTGAATCCACTTCTTATATAATTATTATAAATCAAATTTAAATTCATCATACTTGTTAAAAATTATGAGACCAAACAACATAACCAAGGGTGTGCATCCCAAGTCAATAAAGACATTCATGCTTCGTGGAAGCCGCCCACAGGTCAGAGCTGCGTAGATGACTTGCCTTCTCTTACGTATGTAACCATGACCAAAAATTTTTCTCTTTGGTCAGTCCACTCAATTTTCATTTTATTTGACCAAAAATTTCTTCTCTTTGGTCAGATAAAATATTAAAAAAGTATTATGAATCTCTCTATCAAATATTTGATTTTATGTGGCCATCTTAAACACAGCTAGGGCGAAATGATTTTGGGATCAAGAGAGGCTTAATTAATTAATTCGATTGGCTTTTTTGGATATTAGCTAGCTTTTATGTAGTGATTAACAAATTAAGGCTTCTTGGGCTAAGTTCAAAGATTTGTGTAGAGTTGGGGAACTTGAGGATCATGTCTCCACCTTAAATTCACTTATTCAAATGCAACTTTAAGAAAAAATATGTCTAATCTTGTAATTCCTTATATCTACTTAATTACATCATACATACCCAAATAGAAAGTATTTCCACCCCTCAAAAATCTTAAAATCCTTAATATCTCCAAGACTTGATACATGCAGTATGATTTGACCATTGGAAGGTGGTTGTCTGATTAGGCAACAAATTCTTCGACCTCTTCCAATCATGAATAATAACCGTTAGATCAGCCAACTTTGCACTTATACTTCTACAACAATTGGCATGGACAGTCACCACAGCTTTGACATCTCTACTATTCTGGCAAAACCCACTGAAAAAGCAAGTGTCAAGAAATCGAACCCTAACCCCTAAGTCTCCAACCACGCCGTTGTGAAAGAGCTTTGCCAAAACATCTTGCTCTTTGAGTCGAGTGGAGTTGACTTTCATGGAATACCAAGTTTCGAAAAGGTCAATGGTCTTGTTGTTGGATCTGATCATGTACAAGCCAGTGTTGATGGGATTCCTTGTGGACCATTCATCGCCATTAAAACGGTCGCAACTGATTTGCATGTCTATGGTTTCATCTAGAGAGAATCTTGTAAATGGGTTTCTAAACCACATTACATCTGTATCCTGTCAAGAAAAAACATCAATCCACTTGTTATAATAGAGAAAATGGTCAATTTATCGTGATACCATGTTATTACGTAGATAGATAATTATATAATTCAATCATTGCTATTATGTATTAAGATTGTAAGCATATAATAAATTAATGAACACAAACTTTACGATTTTGTTATGCTACCGTCGAGTAACATAACATTTGCTCGATACGGGCAAATTGAGAGGGGGGGACCCACACACCAACCCCTCTTGCTAGCCCGTGTTGGGAAAAGAGACAATAAATAATTCTTGATAAACTTTATTGTTCTTTTAATGAAAAAAAAATATAAATCTTTGACAAAATTAATTTTCGCGACTTCTTACAAACTATCCCAAGAAGCCTTTCTCATTAACATGGTGAGCATGACCCATGAAGCCTTTTTAATTAAGCTGTGTAGATATTAGGATTTGAAACTTTTAAATAGAGTTTCTAAGTACTCCATGACTTTATTATTTGGACAATCTATTAGGATTAACATCAATCTACTATCATTAGTATTTTTTTTTTAATTAAAACTGCAATGCATGTCACTTGACAATGAATGTTTTGACTAAAATTTGAATTGAAGCAACTAACTAAAATAATATTGACTAAATCAACAACTATATATGCAAGTTGGAACAAGTTATGGACTTCTGGCAAGTTCATGTGTCACTCTTTTGATTTTTTAACAAATTTTATTAATAAAAACTCACGTAACATACATTAACATCAATTCAAAAATCACTTAATAGTAAAATTAATATAAACTTCACAATCAAAATTTAATGATTGTAGTCATAAAAACTAATACATGACTATAATCATTAATAAACCTGATTAATTATATTTTTTCAGATAGTATCATTATCAATTACATCTTATACTAATTAAGTTAGAATTCTGTCACAATATTTATATCATAAATTATCTTTTAAAAGTCATAGTAATAATAAAACTATGAAGTAATAAAATAAAGTTTAAATACTATCTTGAAAAGTTTTATTGGAAATGGTAACATATATTTTGGTTTTCTTTGGTGAATTGAAAGGTTAGGCTGGTAGTTAAATGTCAAATCTACTCTATACTTTAGTTTTAACTGTCATTATGATGGTTGGAACTAATCAATCCTACCTAAAGGAATACTACTCAAAAGATTTGATATTTTATATTACACTTAGTATTAATAATAAAAAATTATCATGAATAATAATCATCAGTAAATTAATAATCACTTATAAATTTTTAATTATTAATATTAATGTGACTTAAAATATAAAAATTCCGAGTCTATGTAATATTTTTGAAAATATAATTTAATTTTGTAAAGAAAATTGCATTGGAAATAGGAGAGTTAAATACATATTTTAATCCATGTATTTTATTTAGATACTCTATTTTTTATTATTTTAAAAATATCTTTAAACTATGTAATTTTAGGTTAATTATATTCATAAATTTTTTATTATTTCAATTATGATTTTGAATTATATAATTTCGAGTTAATTGCACATCTCAATAAATTTGTCGAAAATAATGAATTTATGAGTATAATTAAAATAATAAAAAATTTAATAATGTAATTAATTAAAAATTATAAGTTTAGGAGTATGTTTGAAATAATTAAAAAAATTTAAATATTAATCAATATATATATTTTGGCGATAGGAGATATGGAAAAGCATAAGCACGTACCGTGAAGATGAAGTTGTAGCCACGCCTGAGAACGTCGCCGAGAAACAGCGTTCTCCTCCACATCATGTCGATGAAGCCCGCGGACATGTACAGCTTCTCCCCTGCGAGATCCTCGCCGGCGCCGTTCTCCAGTCTGTAGCAGTGCAGCCGGAGGAACTTGCAGCGGTCGTACGACGTCTGATCGGCGGCCACCACAAGAAGATGATCTCTCAAGCCCTGCGTCCCTTCTCCCAGCCAGAAAGCATCCAGGAACAGGTCGAGCATCGCCTTGTCGCCTTCCACGTACGCTTCGTTCACGACCGCGATGATCACCGTCCTGTTCTCCGTGGCCGTCTCCGCCAACGCTCTCTCGAGTTCGTCCTCCTCGTGTACCTCCATGCTCATAAAGTTGGAGAGGCATTGGGATTTGGGAGAGAAGAAGCAGGGCTTGTTGGAGACGAAGACGTAAAACAAGACGACCAGAAGAAGAGCCCCGTAAAGAGCAAAATCAAGAAGACGGTTCCTGAATAAATGGGAGCTCCCCATCATCTCTTTATATCGTATTCTCTCTCATTAATAGGGTTTTGAGTTTGAGGGCAGGTCCGTGGTATATATATGCTTCAATATTTCTTCTTCTTTCTTCTTCCACTCAAACTACAATACAATTGGCTCATTAAATATATATATATATATATTAGATAAGGTTTATTGGATTAGGTTTTATGATAAATTTAGCTCATATAAATTCATAATATCGCAAAATTATCTCTAAAAAAGGTTATTAATTTTGTATTTTATCTTTGCTAAATGTTAAATCAAAATCTAAAGAGGGTGAGAAGAATATCAGTTTGGGACACCAAATAAAGTTTTTTTATTTTATTTTATTCATATATGCAAAAGAATATTTGTCACAGAATTATTAAATATTTAAAGGATAATGTAAATGTTGTGTATCGGTTTGAGTGAACCTAATAAACAAAATAATATATATAGTCATGAAAGCAACAAATAAAAAACAAAACTGGAACAAAATATAAAAGAGATAAATGAATGTACATCAAAACGAAAATATAAATAAAATCCTTATATATTTATTGTTGGGATATAGGGAGGGACGGGAATTGAAACCATGACGGGACATTGTCTTCTGGGCGGCCTTAGAGGCCAACGGGCCATGGACTAAGCCCAATACCGCTGACAAAAGGCCCGCATCGAACGCCTATGCCTAATGTTATCATTACTATTATTTGAAATTATCATCTTTGTATGATTTTTCGTTACTCATGTTATCATTACTATTATTTTGAATTATCCTCTTTAAGCAGTTTCCTACTGCTCGTACTTTCAATTTTAACAAATGAGGTAAATTACAGGTGGAGAGTTTGTTTTACTATGTAAGACAAGAAATCGAACTCACAATCTATTGATATAAATTTCAGCTTATTATGGTCCAACTATTTGACTTGTACCTTAGAAACTATCATTACTATTACTTGATTAGAAGAAATGAAGTGTAAGTGTAAGGGTTCGGCTCTTGTTTAATTTTGTTGTTTGTTTTCATTTTTTTTTTTATCAAATAAAAATTAAATAATTATTTCTTATATTGTTGCCATTTTTATAAAAAATATTTTATTTTGACAAAACCCCTAAAATAAATAGGTTTCCTATGAAGAAATAAACAAAGAAAGTGAGCAGTCGATGGAATAAATACACAAATATGAATTTTTTTTTAAAAAAAAAAAAAGTAACATTTGGCAAAATATTATGCTTTTAAAGCATAGCTGTTGAGGTGTGATACCAAATAAATCCAAGACGGTGATGTGTTTGGTTGGATAAGTTATCTATCATAGGTCTTGGCACAGAATTGATAGTTTTTTGTGAGAGATCCAATCCCACAAATAGGTGGCCCAACAAGAAAATAGTCCAATCACATTTGCTTTGTGTTTGAGGAAAGTTGGGCTTGGCCCATCTGCTCAAAACAAAGACCAAACCCATTTGTCTAAAGCCCATTGCCTTATCTAAAAGCCCACATATATATTCCCTTGTTTGATCTAGCTTCTTCATTTCTGTTCTTTGGCCGATTCCTACGCAGGTTTGTTCTCCCAGTCGATTCCAACAAAGGTTTGTTTTTCCTTCTTCCCTTATCTCAATCTTTTAGATAACCTGATGATTATTCTCGTCCTTGGAGATATCTATCTGGTTCTTGGGAGTTATATAGATCTTTATATTGGGAAAATAGGAGGCACCGAAACAGGGAGTAAATGCGAGAAGAGAGAAAAAGAGAGCCGAGAGTGAGAAGAGGGTTCTCTTTTGTGGGGTTTCTTCGTTCTTGTCTAGGTGTGTGATTCTCGATTGTGGATTTTGCGATTGAGGTTGTTTTTGGATGTTGATTGAAAGCGGTTCTTGGATTGTGCTTTGAACCGATTATTGGTTACCTTTTGTGAGTGTCGGATTGATCAACGCTAAACTTTGCAAATCTACCTTCTTCTCCATTGCCGAGCATCAATAGGAAGTTTTTTATCATTCTTGTTTTGTTTCATTTTGCTATTCATTGAGTTCTTTATATACTGATTTTGCGTTTTCTTCCACTAACGTTTGGATCTTGTGGCTGTTTGCGAGGTATTAATCTCTACAATAGCATTTTCCCAAAAAGAAAGTGAAGTTGATTTTAAGCAAAAACAGTAACAACGCATATTCTTGCCAGATTACATTTGGCCTAAAAGGTTCAAATTTCCTATGTTAATGTCTGTTTAAGACAAAGGAGTTAGATATGTTGGTTCTATAAGCTACATCTTTGCTCTGTATCCTATGCTGCAGCATTAGGGTAACTTTTGATTTAAGAAAATGATTATAAGATCATAGTAAATTTTGAACCAAAATCAGCCAAATCCCGGGAAATAACCACAATTCAACTAGTCTTTCCAAACGAACTAGAGATACAGGCTTGTGTGACCATGAGGTCATAGATTTGAACTTTTCCACACCCTCCTCTCTCTCAATAATTACATAATAATCAACAAAGATTTAAACTTTCATCTAAGCGTGGAATTTACTATTCTCATAAAAAAGAAAAGTTGCATAGTAATGGGGAATATTGCAAAATAAAACAATATTACTATACAACTGGTTAAGAAGCAATACAATTAAACTTCAAATAGCTCATGGAAATGTCTTCTCCTTTCTTAACTGCACCCGATTAGCAGAAGACAATAAAACAATAAGACATGAGGTGACTCAGGTGAGACGGTGGTTTTACAAGTTATAGGGAGAAAGGCTTCGAGTACACATCAAACGGTTCATTAGCCGTCAATTGTGGTTCCTGCAGCCAAGAAGAAAGTTTCATTGTAAGATTACATCCGGGCGGTAACAAAAGCAGGAATTCTGTTGAGATAAGAATCAAAATAGAGTTTTCTTAGATTTGACAGGGGCCAAACAAATTTTTTGCAAGACCAATAGATAGTTTCTTATAAAGATACTACAAATATCATAGGCTACAAGGGAAGTTAGGAGACTCATTGATGGGCTTTGGATGCCTACTTCCGCTAGGGCATCTGAGTAAGCAAATATAAAATCCTCATATAGTACTGTTAACGCTTTAAGGAAAAATATGCATGGATACTTGCTTACATTTCTTTCAATAATTCAAAAAGTCCTTTTCAGGTTCTGTAGAAAATAGAAATAACACAAGCTCCTAGGTAGGGGAAATAACAGATATTTTGGATTTACTAGAACAAAATAATGATATTTGAGACGGGTTTACATTGGAAACACACCAGTCCAACTGGAAAACATAACGAAATAACTCAAAGTATACATAGCAGCACATAAGTTGCATCCAAGAAAGGTGGGCTGGATAGTTCAATAATACGAGTATTTCCATTTGATTTCCATATCAAAAAGTACAAAAGAAAAAATTATAATGAGTTATATTATGATCTTGGACCATGTATGAAGGATATAATTTTAACTTAATTTTCTTAATTTTTAGAGCAAGAAGGTTGATCTTCTGCATGTTCTACTATGACCATAGTTGCTAACACAATTCATTGCCTTATTTTGGTGTGTGACATTAAAATCATAATCCTAAACTAACTGATTCGGCTGTAAGCAAATGATAACAGTTGGATAAGCTTTTGGCATAATAATTATGATCTCTGGCAAAACAAGGCTACAAGTTGCAAGGACTCTGCTGGAGAGAGACCACTCTAGAGCCCAACCTAGGAGGACATCAGGCTAACTACTGTCCTAGCTCACCATAGTAGATTACCAAAAAGATAGTGGATTTTCTCTTTAAATGTTAACAGAGCCAAGACATGTAGATGGTAAGTAACTCTAGTAAGTAGGTGAACAAAAGATAGTAGAATTCTCTTTAAATACAAAGAAAAGAGTTATCAATCAAGAAGTAACCCCAGGATCATGTCCATTCTCCAATATGGCTATGATTATATAAAAAAGAATCGCCCAATAAATTTCATGTAGACATATTCGAGTTAATTAAGGCCCATATGCTTGTTAATTAGCATCCAGCATGATGCGTGCTGTCAATAAATTAATTGAGGGAATCTTTTGTTTATTTGGTTCCTTATTCCAAAAACTATTTCTTTTCACAATTTGCCAACATGACTGCATCAAATATAAAAATTTACAGCATTAAGCTTTCATATAATAGATATCGGGTCTCTGCGTTGTAAAAATAGTGATACCTGTCTCATGGAACCTAAGCTCCCTCCTGTCAGAAGCATAGTAAGCAGTGTTGTGACAACACCACCGCCTGCATTGCTTTCCCTATTAGAAATGGTAGACCGCATTGATGTTAGCATATTCCCATACGTAGTTGCTTGCTCTCTTTCAATTGCTTGAATGAAAGAAAAGGTCATAGCACCAGTTGAAGTGACCTTGGATAGAGCCTGTCAGCAAAAAAGATTTATTACGCCGTTAATTCTTCAATGAAAGCCAATGAAAATTATGCTTGGATGCTTAAGGACAAAAGAGGAAGAAGTTAACAAATCATGGAACATTACAGCTGTATCTGCGGAGGTTTGATCATCATCACAGCCACTAAAGGAAATGACTTCCCCACCACTCGTTCCTTTCCACATGCCTGATCGAGGACGATGGTCCTCCCACACATACCGCCCACTCCTACATCCCCAAGGAATACATGGATATCAGTTGAGCAACAATATGTTTTGAAAGCAGAAGAGAGGTGGACAGCAGTAAAGGTACTTAGTCTTCTTAGAAGATAGAAAGTAAAATATATTAAAGCCCATGGCCTTCAGTTTTCATCAACTTACCTGTCCATCCTACAAAGGAATGGTAAATCTAACATGGTGCCACTATGACAAGCATCTATGATTGCATGAAGTTTGACCCCATGTGGGAGAGGCTTGACAATTGTTGCATTGATTTCATCATCAACAATCATTCCCTGCGTTTCAAAATCCAGAGGACAGAGTGTTTCGTCATATCCATCTACCTCATCCCTTGTGTAGTTTCTTTGCTGTGAACCATGGCCAGAAAAATGGAAAACTAGTGAATCTCCAGGCTGACAACCTTGTACAAGCCAAAACATTGCCATTCTGATGTTGTGCTTTGTTGGTCGTCTGAAGGGATCAGTTTCTTCTTCTGAAACATAGCTTTGAAAAAGTAGCTCATGTTAGAAGTGGCGGAAGTGAAACACATCATAGAATTGAAGAACTTGAAAAGAGCCTGAAAATCTTCATGATGCATCAATCAAACCTCCTGCTGCTTACAAAATGGCATGGGACCATTTTTAATTAATTCAAAAAATCATAAAATCCATCATAAGTTGAAATAGGGGAGAACCATAACTAAAAACCACACGAAGAGGCTCTGCTCATCAGTGAGTTGAAAGCAAAAATAATTGTATTTCATAATCAACTGTCCCCATGTAACCCATATCTTGGAACGAATTGACTTTGGTACTTGAAATTAGAGCCCCTAAATCTTTAGATTCTATTATAGCAATATTTCCTTTCAGAAATTAGGTTTTACATGTGCTTCATTATTTTGTAAAAGCTAAAGACGTTAACTGAGCCTTCCTTTCAAGCAATTGCATCCTGAGCAGGAATCACACACAACAGTTATATGGCATGAGACCCCAACATGGATTCCATCTTCCGTAACATATTCCATTTCTGAAGGGAGTTGAGATATATATTCCACAGCAAACTCCCATGCCACTAAATTCACAGCACATGAAGCCATGTTTATGAAATATATTCATTTGCTAAGAACCCAATTGTAAAGTTTGATGCAGAATTGTCTGATAAGTAAAAGTGATGCGTTAAAAATTACCACTATGGATGTGAAAATTTTTAAAAGAAAAGTAAAGAAAAAGGGAAAAAGAAAGTGCAGCAGTCAGTAGTCCTACAACGTGAAGTAAAAAGGTTTGGCATACAAACAAACCAATACAACTGTAAAACCATAAGACACAAGCAAACAATGATGTGATTTGTGAATGAGTAGAGAGATTTCTAGGAACCTACTTTGACAAAATTGGATGAGATGACCAATACAATACTGAAGAACGTACAGAAATAAAAATCTTCCAAGAACCGACCAAAAATGCAAACTGTTTGTGCAAAATATTATAAAGGCTAAAAACTAATAAGAGGTTTGCTAAAGAACTCTTTTCCTCTTTCAAGGCTGAAAACATATAGAATTCCGTTCAGCAACAAAATCAAATGCCAAACGTGCATCCAGAATTTATGAGAAACGTAACCTCACCAACTTCTTTAATAAATAAAGGAAAAAAAAAACATACTGACAAGTCATATGGAATATGAAAGCAAACAAAATAGACAATGAGGGAGCATAAAGAGAACAGTGATGACAGATAAAATCAAACGATAAATGATCGTGAATTAGAACAGCCCAAGGGACAAATTACAGATTTTTTGACCAAATGCATTCCGTTCAAAAACAGTTTTCTGTAATTAGACACTTTTCCACCGAAATTCCCAAACCCATTTTGCTTATCGAGGTCATGTTTCTATTTATCCGTGTTTGATGTACTCAGACCTCCAAAGTTGAAAATTTAAACAAGGAAATGATGTTATGGAAAGAACTAATTAACTTAATGCCACGGTTTTGGGAAGAATAAATCCCCGAAACAACAGGGCTTGCTTTACCAAAAAAGAAGAATGAGCGGAATTTCATACGGTTTGCATATTCTGGATCAAAGCAATTATCCAAAACCGTGCTGCGAATTTTCGAATTTTATAACTTGGTGCTGCGAATTAAAAGAACCGTGAGGAAATAATTAAGCAAGTTTCATCAATGAGAATTAACATGTGAAACTCAGCAGCTAACAGGTAGAGAGAGAATCGATCAAGCAATTGAAGTAGCGGGAGATCGAAGGGAGTTACCAGTGAGCATGATAATGGAGGACTCGGGGAACTTGAACCGGTTGATGAGCAAGAACTTCATGCACTTGGCGTCATTAATACAGCCTCTGAGCTCGTGCCGCGTGTTCTGGTACGAGATCCCGCAGATCACGGCCTTCTTGCGGCCGTGCACGGACGGCAGTTGACCGGCCGGGGCCTGGCCGTACGGCGACGGAGCCGGCGGCGGAGGATAGAGGTGGTGGTAGCTGGAAGAGGTCGCCGGCGGCGGCGGCGGCGGCGGCGGCTGAGGAAAGCCGCGGGAGTAATCGGCGATGCGAGTGACGGCCTGGCAGATGGCGCAGCGGATGGACTTGGCGCCCGGCGGGAGCTGCAGCGGGGTCCGGCAGTTGGAGCAGTCGACTAGCATCAACATCGTGGTTGTGAGGAGAGAAAGGTTTGGAGATGGAGATTGGGAATCGAATTGGAGAAATTAGGTTTTATATGTTGATCGTGGGCAATAATGAAAGAGTCAATGCACAATTTCGATGAAGAAATGAGACAGAGAAGCTTCGGAGAGGCGGAGAAAAAGAGAGGGTTATTTTAAAATAAGGAAAGCGCGTGCCCGACTGCCGATGTGGATGGAGGAGTACTATTCTCTCCGGTTAGGTTGCTCTCTCTTAACTTTAATCAAATTTCACATTATGTTTTTCCCTTTCTATTTTTTATTTTCTTTTCCTATACTCGTTTAGTCAAAGAAATTTGTGTACACAAAATTGTGGTATTCAAGTTCGACCTGACTTTGTCATATACCCATGTTGTTATTCTTTCTTAAAGTGTTTTGACATTTTTTTCAAGATAAATTTACCTAAATATCATTCAACTAAAACAAATTAAATTTATAAATAAATTTAAAACAGCTTGTCAATACCAACTTGATAACAAATAGTTGTGACTCACTTATGAGTAACAAACCAAACCATGGAACCAACTAAAAGAAAATAAAGGAAATGTACCAAGTTGATTGATGATACATTAATAAGTGAATTGGCCATTCCAACTGGGGATTATTTTGGCTTTGGAAGTCCACTTCCTACAACGATGAATGAATGGGGGGGAGGAAAGTGTTGATACGACTTGATTAATAAAACTTATATTTTTTCATGGATGGTGAGGTGGAGGGGTTGGATTGGTGGCTTTAAGTCAAAAGGCAAAGTTGCCAGGGTGGATTCCATACTTTGCAGGAAATCATCAATCAATATTATGATTCTTTGGAACATTAGTCTCTGCCACTTTAGAAAAATGGCCACGGCATCTTTAGATTCTAAACAATAATTTCAAGTGTTTGTGGGGGGAAGCACACGTTTAGGTTGCAAACTGCATCTTAATCTTTAAGTTCTTAAAACAAAGAAACATGATTCAGATTAAATAAAACAAAAAAGAAGCCCCGAATCATTGTTTGGTTAATTCTAGCAGGGCCAATGGAGGTCTCTAGAATTAGGACTTTCAAGATTCACCCACAAAATTTAAACTTTAGAAGATGATGACTTAATTACATTAATAATAACTTAACTTTGTATTCTATTATTATTTAGTCATTGAATTTTGAAATGTTACATGTCAGTCATTGATATTTCAAAACGATTATTACTTAGTCATTGAACGTTGAAATATTACTCGTTAGTCACTAATATTTTAAAATTGTTACTAGTTAATCACTGAACTTTAAAATATTACTTGTTAGTCATTGATATTTCAAAACTGTTACTGTTTAATCACTGAACTTTAAAATATTACCTGTTAGTCATTGATATTTCAAAACTGTTACTGTTTAATCACTGAACTTTAAAATATTACCTGTTAGTCATTGATATTTCAAAATCATTTTTCACCTGTCACTCGATAATCATTGAACTTTAAGTTTACGAGTGATGAATGAGAAATAATTTTGAAATACTAGTAACTAACAAGTAATATTTTAAAGTTCAATGTAATAGTTTTGAAATATCGTGACTAATATGTAATATTTTAAAGTTTAGTAACTAAGTAGTAATAGTTTTGAAATATCAGTGACTAACAGATAACATTTTAAAGTTCAGTGACTAAGCAGTAATCGTTTTGAAATATCAGTGACTAATATATAATATTTTAAAATTTAGTGATTAAATAATAATAGAATACAAAATTAAATTATTATTGGTGTAATTTTGGATGGGAATGGGGCACCAACACTGATTTGATTCGGGGCCAACCATTAGCTATGGATTTTTTATGTTTGACGGGTTAAACCGGGAAAAATCTGGATCTGGTTTATATTTCCATACAGTGACTGTGATTGATGTGATTTTGTGCAAGCCCTTAGTAGCTACTTTTGGATATGTTTTCATATAAGTTGGTTTGGCTTTGTAAAAGGTTGTCTTAGCATGTCACGTCATTCATTGGTGGAAAAATTTGATAATCTTTTTTTCTTGGGTGGTTTTAGGGCTGATAGCCCAACTGAATTACCAAAGTCTTTTGGGGGCCGACACCTCTGACCTCTTCCCATTAGTTTGTTTACATTACACAACCCAAAAACAAAAGCTTTTTATGGTACCCAACAAATCTAAACCTTTGAAATGCAAGTAATCGTTGCGTCGAGTTTCCATCGGCGTGACATTGGGGCAAAGCTTTTAAGGGTCATTTTAAAGTGAGTAGCTCTCTTAAGATATATTCATGCGCGTGCGTGCGTGAGTTAAAATGTTAGAAAATATGGATTGAGATCTTTTCTATGTTTTTATGTATTTTTTTAAAATAATCTTTGTTAAAATAAGTAATATAAAATTATATTAAAAAAATCACATCAATATAGGAGATAATCGAGATAACTCTGAAAAATATTTTAAAACTTTTATCAAACTATTTCTTAAAATTATTAAAATGTATTGAGAATTATATTTTTTCTTTTCATGTATTTGTTAAAATACATATGAGAAATATCGAGATAAGATCTTTTTGATCAAAATAATCATATTTCTAAATTTATTCAAAATTATTTGTAGTAGAGACAACAATGACAGTGAAGCAGGTTGCGGTGGAGACAATGACAAAAAGTAAAGTAGACTGTGTTAGGAGTGATGACGACTTACAAAGCAGGGAGATGAAAGAAATAGAAGAAAGAAATAAAGATAAATAGAGAGATAAAAAGGGAAAAATAAAAAAAAAAGAATGAAAAGGATTTTATGAGATGAATGGCATATTGATCACTTTTTATTATATGTATAATTTTAAATAAATTTATCTACAAAATCTAAGACAAAAAATTAGGTGATTTATTTTTAATAGATTATTAAATAAATTTAATAAAAAAAATTATTTAAAATACAATATATTACTTTTTTTCGACACATTATATCTTAATTACTAAAGAAGATCACATAAGTCTACACGCCGTGAGCCTGAAGTTTTGCACAAACCAAAAACAAAGAGTCAAATGTAATTGAACCGCTTCTCCAACCAGTTCCGCTTTAACCAGGCCGGACCAGCCTGGTTTAACTCGCTTAGAATTCCCGATTCCGACCATCGCTAACTCGATAACAGCCACAAGTCCCATCTCTCTCTCTCTCTCTCTCTCTCTCGCTAATGGCGGTTGCTAGCCCTCTCTGCCTCTCTTTCTCTCACCCTTCGTTCCTTTCTTCAGCTCAAACTACTAACCTTTGCAGTCCATACAAGCTCTCACAATTCTCTGCGCTTCTTCCGGCCGCTCCTCCTCCTCCTCATCAAAGACAGACGACGCCCCGAAAAATTGGGGCCGCCGGCGGGGACTTTCTGGGCGATTTCGGGGCGCGAGACCCATTTCCGGCAGAGTTGGAAAGTGGGTTTTCCGACAAAGTGTTGGGAAACTTCAACACCGAGCACCGGATTCTCATCCCCAATATGTCCGCTCTCTCTCTTGCCCAGCTAGAGTGTTCTCCAGTTTCTCCTTTGCAGCCTCCCATGCCGCCAGAGGACGCTCAAAAGCTGTTAAAGAAGGTGAATGTATACATCTTTGCTGCTTTTTCAGGTTACTACTTGAGCACTTGCCTGTTTGTTGTATACTTGGTTGTTGTTTGCTTGCTATTGCAAGCGGAAAGGGTTTTTCTGTTCTGGGTTCTCCCAGGCCTCTATAAGTTCTCTGGTTTAGAATTCTTCTTAAAGATGTTAAAGAAAGTGATATATGAATCTTTCTTGCTGCTTTCTGCAGTTTACTACTGATCCGTTTGCTTTATCTGATGGTGGTGTTGCTTGTCATGGACAAGTGTAAAGGTTTTTGATTGTTTTAGGCTTCGTTTGGGAGAGGTTTAATGATGGAATGGAATGGAAGTGAATGGATATAGGATGTAAAACACTTTATCTCCATTTGGGAAAGTCAGGAAAGTAATGGAAAATGTTTCACCTTGTTTCAGAGAGAAATGGAAACGGATGAAATTGAAGGATACAAAACAATAAATGGCCGTTAATATCCTTTTAACAAAAAGATAAAATGTTATAAAGTCGATGGCAAATTTGAACTTGTAAAAAACGATTAAGGTTAATGTTGTGAAGACACAAAAGTAAGTTTTTCATCCATTCTCCAATTTGGAGGAGACATAGAGTAGCGCATTGGATGGAAATGGATGGAAAGTGTTTTCATGCATTTTCTTTCCATTCTGTTAGTATTGTCTCTTCAAAGCGAGTGGAACACTCTTCTATCTATTTCCATTTTCTTTCCATTCTGTTAGTATTGCTGATTCCTGCTGTTTACCGCTTATTTACCTATTTGCTGTACAAGGAGGTGTTACTTTTCTGTTACGTACAGTTGTATAGGATTTTGGTTGTTTTACGTTTATCTGGTTTGGAATTCTTCTTAAAGATGTTGAAGAAGATGATTTTGGGCATATATTTGCTGCTCCCTGCATTTCACTGCTTATCTTGTCTCAGGAGCTGTTGTTGGCTTGTTATGTACGAATGTAACAGATTTTAGTCACTTTAAGTCTGGTTTAAAATCTTAAATCTGTTGATTAAGATAATTTTATGCATCTAATTGCTGTCCTTTTCTATTCTCTACTTATCTATTCTTGTATAATGAAGCGGCGTTTTCTCTTAATGCACAAGTATGAAGGGTTTTGGCTGTTTTATGTTCTCAGGTTTCAAGTTCTTAAATCCATGCAAATGGAAAAATACCTGAACTTGTTATCTCTTGTGTGCGCCTGACTGTAGCTTATGTTGAATGGAGAAGTGAACTATACCCATTTCCAAGTACATTTGGTTCTCTGCTTTAAAAGAATCACCTCCCAGTTTACTGTGATGACAAGAAGTTTGGGTGTTTATTTCCTTGTTATTTTCTGGAGATCTAGCATTTTGGTTCTCTTTCTTATGAATGTTATGTTCATACATCCAGTTGCAATTTTGTTCTTAAGGCTTTTAGAGATTGAAATCCATGTTTTAAAAACTTTCGCATCATAAGGTTTTCATGTAAAAAGACTAGATCCTGTCTTACCTGTCCAGCAAGTGCTTTTTGATGGATTATATCATGAGAAGCTGTGCTTGTTCTTTCCGGTGGCCTTACGAAAGAATGATGTTTTTATGTATTACAAGCAATTACAATAGCATAGCAAGCCTTAATCCCACTAGGTGGGTCGGCTACATGAATGTTAACTCTGCATGCATTTTTATCTATGGTCATATCTTCCGTAAGGTTCTTACATTATAACTAACAGTCTCCCACCATGTTTTTCTTAGGTTCCTTTACTTTTTTTGTTAAAAACTTGTTCCCTTCCATCCTCTTTTCCCATAGGAGCCTCTATTGGTCTCTTTCTTACATAGCTAAACCATTTTAACTGTATCTTGCTCATCTTATCTAGAATAGAAATCACTACAACATTATGATGGAATGACAAATGACCTGATTTGTAATTTTGAGCTTTTTTGATTTCTTGTATTGCCGCACATCCATCTTAACATCCTCATTTTCGAACACTCATATTTTCTTCTCCATTAAAAAGGCAAAAATTTTCTACGGGTACTTCAGATTTTTCTTCTCCTAACATTATAAATGCTTAGAGGAACTGTCTGCAGTGAGGAAACTAATAGAATTCGACGTTGAGGTCGTGGCTAGTTGGTTTTTCAGTTTTCTATTGCCTTTAAGCTACGAAGGTTCTCCACTTACTAGTGATTGCAAAAATTTGTCTCCGGGGTAAAAGAATTTTGATGCCCTAAGTAACTGCCTACTTTGTAACTCTTAATCTGAGGAATAAACTGCAGGTTGTTGGCTGGCGACTGTTGGATGAAGAAGGGGGACTTAAATTGCAATGTTTGTGGAAGCTAAGAGATTTTAAATGCGGTGTTGAACTCATCAATAGAATATTCAAGGTCGTAGAAGGTGCTGATCACTTCCCAAACCTACATTTGGAGCAACCTAACCAAGTGAGAGCCGAATTGTGGACTGCATCCATTGGTGAGTAAGGTTTACTAAACAGTAATCAATTATTGTTGATTATCTAGGTGCTGAGTTTCTTTTGACAACAAATACCATTTAGCCATATAATCTTCTAAATTCGTTAAAATGAGACTATGAGAGTAAGACCAAGTTTAGTACCCCCAGTATGTGCACAAAATCCTCTTGGTTATCAAAATCCACGCGGTCTTGGGAAAAAAAAGAGGTGATGAAAAGGAAAACTGATCAAATCAATGAACGCAGGCAGACTCTTTGTGTTGGATAGTTTCTGTTTTCTTTCTCTCATTCCTTTTTATTTCTTCTTTTTGGTTACAAAGTAGCTCTGTTTTTCATTTCCTATTCCTAATTCCTAAAAGCTTAGCTATCAGAAATCAATTACCATCTTTGCTGTCTCTTATGCGGCACAGTCCACGTTCAATATTTACTTCCATAAAACTTGTTATCTGCCTTGCAGGAGGATTGAGCATGAATGATTTCATTGTAGCCGCCAAAATAGATGAAATAAAGACCTCCGATCTTGCTCCCAAGAAAAGAATTTGGGCATAGCAGCTGCGTGTGCTTATGGGGACCATCCAGTTGCTGTAATTGATGGATTCTCTGCTCTTGATCCTCATTCTTCCTCTACCCTTCCATTCATTAATCATTTGTTTTCCTGCTGTATTGATATCCATTTTGCCTTGAAAAAGAATCTGGCCATAAAATGGGTAATTGTCTGATCTTCTTGAAGACAGATCTGTATGTTCCTTAGGTCATCATCATCTTCACCCAGAAAGAACTGAATTTCAAGCTGGTTACTGAGCTATATATAGTTTACTGAATCTTCTTCCTTTTTAAGTAAATGTAATATGTTATATTACCTTTTAATGGGTAGAGATTTAAAACACTGATGATTTAGGACATTCAAGAAAACTTCTTATACTATATGAATTCTAACTTAACAGGGATTAGCACGTTAATTATTCTGGGATTAGCTTTCTTGCTTTTAAATCCCGAGAGTCATGATATGACATGCCATTTTCCAAATAATTATTGAGCACCAACTTTGAAATCTTAGTTTGAGAGAGATGATTAGCCAAATTATCATCATGAATGATACGTAATATTGTTTATACAGTGCCAATTTACGTTTCTTATTAAAAGAGAATTTAAATAAAATAAGAAAAAAATGTCGAATTTAGTTCAATCTTAGGAGACACGTGTCGACCATCGGCTTGGATGAAATTAGGAAAAATTCCTGACAAAACCACAGTGTACTAGAATCTGGACGTGTACTACTCCTACTGTGTACTACACCAATATTTAATATTTTTTGTATTGGGGTTACCTGTACGACTTTAGTGTCCGTTAATTACCTTCAGGTCCTTAAATTGTCATTCAATTCCTCTTATTTATAAAATATGTCACTTTGTTCCTCGTTTTAATATAAAAAAAAAATCATGTTTACCTTTTTAATTTAAGCTTGTTAATTGAAATAATTAAAGTGCCATCAACGATGCATTATAGACCATTTTTATAGATATTTCATGTAATTTAATAATTTTTATGGTTTTATTTTTAATTAAAATCTAACATAAAGGTGTATTCCAGAATAATCAAAAAGTGTTTGTAAAAACAATTCAAACATAAATATAAAATAGGATTTTGAATAAAAAATTGGGATGAAGTGATGTAACTTTTAGCTGAGGGGCTAAATGAGACTGCATACTAATTGAGGGCGTTCGTGTAATTACCCCTTTTTGGTTATCTAAGCTATAAGGCTCGTGCCATCGGCGATGCGCCACGCGCCATTCTCTTCGAAAGTTTCAGGAAACAGCGAGACGGATATGGCTGCGACTGCAGCTTCTGCTGCTGCTCCCCTCTCGAGCTCGTTTCTCCCGGTCCAAGGTACGATTCGATCGATAGAGCTCTGAATTCTTCCGTTCATTCTCTCTTTTCTGATTGTTTTTGTTATGTGAGGGCAGGCGGGTCCACTCGGGGGCTGCTTGCGAGGAAGACCAAGGTCAGCTTTTACATACTGCACTGCATTTAGTTTTCATTGTTTGTGGGTGTCTTTGCTTCGGGATATACGGAAAATTCCACTTCCAGTTACTCTGTTCTAAGTTCTTACTGTATGATGGATAAAATTGTGTTACGTGGCAGAGGTGCAACTATGGTGTTTGATGAAATGTGCCGTTTGGTAATGATAAATTGGATTGAACTGCGATATCCCAAATTTTATCGTAAGATCTCTGTTTAAGTAGTTCGTTGTTTCATTTTTTTTGGGAAAGCAATATTCAAGAGTCAGAGGGCAAGAGTAAATCAACCAAACCGAGGATTTCTTTTTTTTTTTTTGGGTATGGTTGTTAATGGATTGCATGTTAGGGCTGAAATATAAATATTAAAAGCGTTGAAAACAACTTGATAACGGATCTGAGTTAAAAGGGTCACAGAACATTAGCTTGTTGACTTGTGACTATTAGAGTTTAAAATTTTCTTTCATGTTTGAACTTTGAAATATAATGAGATATGCTTGACGAAATAGTGGATATGGCCATCGATAAGATGATTAAAGATTTAGAATTCATGTAACTGACACCACGTAGTGGAATTAAGACTTATGATTATTGTTATTGTTATATATGTGCTTGATAAAGTTGCAAGGGCAAGCTTTAGTGGCGGCAGTAAGATTGCTCCTTTTTAATTGGAAAGTCAAGGGTTTGAGTTGCGGAAACCACCTCTACCCTCCCCTGATCGTTGGAAAGTGGGGAGCCTTGTGTGCTAGAGACACCCTCTATGCTTGATGAGACAGTGTTACATTTACATATGGAGTGAGGTTTAAATTTATGAATTGCTTAATACTCTTCAATTTTGATAGCACTGGCAGCAAATGTGCTAGTAATTTTGCAAGACAATGACAGAAACAGAAGAGAGAATCTGGGAACAGGCAAAGGCCAACAAATATGAGACTCAACCACAAGCATTTGAGCTTCAAGAACCAACCCGTCATATATGCTAGTTAATGTGCCTAAATCAGGCATTTCATCCTTATTCTCTGTCGCTGCAAAATAGATGAACCCCCCAATCTCTGGAGAAACAGCAAAACCAGAACCCTAGTCAGAGAATTGAACCAGAAATCTACTGAAATCTGAATGAATGTACAAGAACCAAGAGCCAGATTTCCAAATGTGATAATTTGGGAAGTCCACATTCTGTATATTTAAAATCCAAATTTATCTTTTGATTACTTTGCACTTCCGTATAAGAAAAGAAAGGGGCATATTTACTTGTTCTTTGAAAGTTGCCAGCGATCATTCTTACATATCTTTTGCAGAGACAGTATCTACTAAAGGCTGGTCCAGTTAAAATAACTGCCAAATTTGAACTGAAGCCTCCTCCATATCCCATGGTAAGATTTGAAAGTTCTCTTTGTATATCTTGAAATATTAAAGGCTCTTTGTACCTATATGTCTGAATATTGGTAATAGGTATAAGAAACTAAGTGAATGTGTTCTTTTTTATCATGTGTATGGCATTTTAGGGGCTACATTTTTCTTCTGATCCCAATGAAATTCTCAATTAGACCAAGTTCTGGCTGGTTTTACCGTTGCTGGGGATAGACTTGAGTTAGTAATGTAACACTGCACTCTCTTAGTTCAGGTATCAAAAGCCCTAAGGAGTTCAATTTGTTACTTCTTACCCTTTTTTCCTCAATAAAGATGGACAATTCCAGAGTTTTGTTTTATGAAAGACTTACTCAACTTGATTAGCAGGACTGAGTGAATGCAGAAGGATCTTTCTCTAAGAGAAAACCAAAATGACCAAAAAATAAGATAAAAGATGCTCAAATGGATTCACTATAGTCCTTGAAATTTTAATAGCTTTAATGAAGCAACCTTTGGAAATTTTTCAAAGCATCCCTGAGTCTCTTAACAGATGTGTATGTCAGATTTTCATGTTTACAACCACAAGTAACTGTACATTGCATTAGGAGGGGGTAAACTAATTGAATTGAATGGTGTATATGGAGAATTCAGTTTTGCATCAACGGACTTGGATTAAAGTTGGACCTAGGACCAAGTTTGCTTTCTTGAATCTTGAGTATATTCCCAGCAGCCAGCTTCCAAAGCAAGGTTTGCTTTTAATTTGACCAGTCTGGCAATCCTAGACAGATCTCAGTCTGCAGTTTGGTTATGCTCTAAATATGTCATGTGGTTTGATAAAACCTACACTAACTAAAGCTTTTTTGGCAAAGCGAGGCAGGCAGTAGAGATGAAACTTCAGTTGCTTATGTTCACTTCAGTTTTGTGCTGGATTTTCAAACATTTCAAGATTTTGGGCTTCTTTGACTGATTTTTTTGTCATGGTTGTAATTCATTTCTTGATGGATATGTGGTAGGATGCCCTGGAACCGCATATGAGCCGTGATACACTGGAGTACCACTGGGGAAAACATCACAGAGCTTATGTGGATAACTTAAATAAGCAAATAGTGGGAACAGAATTGGATGGAAAGACATTAGAAGACGTAATCCTTGCTACATACAACAAGGGTGATCTCCTACCTCCCTTCAATAATGCTGCACAAGTATGATACAAGTGCCCATTATTCTTATGTGCTTTTTTTTAAGCTATTCATGCCCATTTTCTTCTTGTCACTCTTTTGGATCTCTTACCATCATGTGAGAGATGTTGTGAGGAATTGTTCCTCTTTGATTACTAAAGACATTTTTATGACATTGTTATCCTGGTTTTTGTGAAACCCATACATATTCATTAAATTATCTCCCGTTGATGTTGATGTTGATCTTGATCTTGATCTTTATAATGTACTATCATGGACTTCTTTGTAACATCAGGTAGAATTTTTACTCTTTTGCAGGCATGGAATCATGAGTTCTTCTGGGAGTCCATGAAGCCAGGTGGTGGAGGAGAGCCTTCTGGAGAACTGCTACAGCTTATTAAGAGAGACTTTGGTTCTTTTGAAGAATTTGTTAAAGAGTTAAAAGCAGCTGCAGCCACACAATTTGGCTCCGGTTGGGCTTGGCTTGCATGTGAGTTACGACACCCTGCCCCCCTCTTTCCTCCCTCCCAACCAAAAGACCAGTGACCAAAAATCCCACTGAAAGATAACAATCAGCTCTCTGCTTCTTCCAATTTCTTCAATTATGCCTTGTATAATTCCTAGATTTCATATTGACTGACAACCCTGCTATGTTTTCTTCTAGATAAAGCAAATAAACTTGATGTGGGTAATGCAGAAAATCCTCTCCCATCAGAGGAGGACAAGAAGCTAGTAGTGGTGAAGAGTCCTAATGCTGTGAACCCCCTTGTCTGGAATTACTCAGTAAGTCTTCACAGCTGGTTAAACTTCTCCTTTTGTCTTTTGAGGGTTGTAGCCTCCTATACATTGCTGAGTCATGCTATCAAGCACCCTGTTTTTCGGTGGGTGGGGTGGGTGCTATGGGGGAAGTCTTACATGCACTCACACCCCATACTGCTTCACCTCATATGGTGTTGGTAGGAGATACTACTCTAGTTACCTGTTGGTATTTATCATACTTCATAATATTTGATCAACCTTAGTGTTGTGATTTTTTACATATGTGATGCTTTTTGATATATGAAAATGAACAACACCTCATTGGCAATGAGAACTGATGATATTATCATTTGCTTACTGCAGCCACTTCTTACTATTGATGTCTGGGAGGTAACCTACCTACACTGTTTCATACCTCTCTCTCTCTCTCTCTCACACACACACACACACACTCTCTCGCAGATTAAGAATGATTATTAGCTGAATACTAATTTATTCTGAAATATGACGCTGCAGCATGCTTACTACCTTGACTTTCAGGTATGGCCCCAGTTGATCAAATATGAATATATGATTAATGCTCTTTTTTTCCCTTTTGGTACTTATCCGTTGTTGTCTTGCTTTAATACTTCGAGCATACTATCCGCCTAATTCTATCTCGCAAGTGGACGGATCGTGACAAGGTGATGAATAGAGTATCGTACCCACGAGGACTAATTTTTGACGTTTACTCTAACTGATTTAACCTTAACCTAACACACACATTAACAAAGAATTCAACTGTAATGAAAACTAATTTATGAATAAAAGATACAAACAAAATAATTCATTTGATTTAAAACTCACAAGACTAAGGCACTAGGGTTTGTGAATCCACTGTCGACCTTCTATGACTCAATTATTCGTTACTCGGGTCTTGTTATTCCTTATCTTAGGTTGAAAATTGATGATCCAATCACAACCAAATGTCTCTCTCGATAGTCATTCAGTTCTATGAATATATATGAGATTAACTATCTCTAGTCAACGTTCGAACATATAAACATGCATTCAATCACGGAAATCATCACAAAATGATTTCATAAGGCATAACGGTATCTCTACCTATTATAGGACCCTATGTTGTTTGCTACCATGCCTAATCCATATTGAATCTCTCGAAAGCAATACAAATCATAAATATGTTCCAATGGTGATCAAGTATCAAAACAACATTATGAACATAACAAACAATCAACCCGAATGGATAAGAAAATAGCAAACCCAATAACTTTAAATCAAATCATTAGAAGTCGAGATTTCATCATTCACCCTAGTTATAAAAACTTAGCTATGCATGCTCTCAATCAAAAGAAAAGGAAAAGAGTTAGAATCCACAGCAAATAATTGAGAAAGAAAAGAAAAATACAACCCAAGAGTAGTCTTCAATCTTCCGTCCGCTTCTCTTCTCTCCCAAAAGATCCCCAAAATCTCCCAAGAATAAGTCTTTATATAGTCCTCTTTAGGTTATCAAAATCTTATACCTTGAAGGAGTCTATTTCTCTTTTATTTGGATTGAAACGGGCTTAAAACGGTTTTCTCACGAAGCTTTGATCCCTATCGCGGTCCTACCGCGATATGCTTGTTGCTGCAGACCCGTGAACTCCAGAAAGCAATTCCTAAAGTGGTCCTACAGCGGTATGCATTCCGCTGTAGGACCGTGAGCTCCAGAAAGCAATTCCTAAAGCGGTCCTATGGCGGTATGCATTCCGCTGTAAGACCGTGAGTTCCAGAAACTAAACCTTATAGCGGTCCTACAGCGGTATGCATACCGCTGTAGGACTGTGAGCCTTCTTCTTTAGCCTCTTGCTTTATCATCTTCAATTTCTTGCTCTCGATACTCTTTTGCTTTCTTTTAATTCGATACCCGGCCATGCCTTCAAGCTTTATTTCACTCTCATAATGCACCAAAATCACTCTTTTTACTTCATGTCTGCTTTAACACATGCTTCACATCTACATAACCATATACAGAACCAAATCAAGTAGAAATCATACTCATTGAATGTATAAATGCTAAGTTTATAGACCAAAATAAGTGTATAAAAGACACTTATCACATACAATACAATAACAGCGTTCCCAATGTCTCACACAGAATCGACGACCTGATTATATATCAACGTTTGTGGAGAAGCTTGTATCCTGGGAAGCAGTCAGTTCTAGACTGGTAAAGGCAAAGGCTGGAGCTGCTTAAAGATGAAAAGGAGCCAAAAGGAAGAATTGAGAACTAGGAGAGAAGAAAACAGCAGGTATTGAAGCTGCGGGGATTATATGCAAGGACAATGGCAAGTATGATTCTTGCTATCTTCATCTTGTCATTGTTTTCCATAGTGTAAACTTGGAGTTGAGTGGTGTAGTACACGATCTGAATAATGTTGATTATGTATCAAGTAGCTTTCTTTGCCTATATTAGCTATGAACATTAACTAGTTCTGTTTTACGCCAAAGTTTCACACATTGGAAGTTCCATTGTTAATGTAACAAATATTTGAGAGGGTTCCAAGGGCCATGAAACTAGTGTCCAAAATGCTCGATGGCTTTTCATTGTGTATATATTGCAGCAATTTTCAGTGAGCAGAAATAAGGAGCATTCCGAAAATAGCGAGTTTATGGAATAATTTCCTATTATCAAAATATTTCCAGGGACGACTAGAAACATTTCTAGAAAGACACAAAACATCCAATGTTATGTCCAGCAACAGGCATCATGAAAGGACCTGCACTTTAGAATGTGCATCTTGAAAGATCTGTGAAGGAAACTAGCATCTACAGCACAGGCAGCCTATGACAAAGAGTGCCGCTATAAGTATTCTTCTGCCTCTTCACAGTTTGCTAGAAAGCCTCACAAGAAAGGATATTGGGCAGTTCATATGCCATATTCGCCAAATTCATCTCGAGAACAGAGTATTCTAATCCTTATGTACAACACCCAAATCAGTTGTAAGTAGAGAAGGATACCCGGTATCGTGTCCCATCATCCTAAGCAGGATGTCCCAAAGGGAAACATTCTATCCAGATCCAAAAACCCTGGAGTTGCTGGTCTGTGCTGGTGCAAAGATCTCCCATAAACGAAGGATCTCGTCTGATCCAGCAGATGCCACCGTTGGTCCATCCTGGCTTTGCAACAGATCAGTTTAACAGGAGCTAGGATTCAAGCACTTGAACGTTCAGTTAAATTCAAGCTACATCTGCTTATGGACGACTAGTATATACTTGCGAAATGTAGAGGACTCTCGATGAATGCCTCGCTACGCCTCCTATTTTTGACATGGAAGGATACTTCCAGGAGCACAGTTGGTTCCGTTGCTCACCTTCACAGAAGCCATGGCTGCTCAGTATTTGATTGTGATGCCTGTTCCATACCAAGCCGCAAACCTGCCCTTGAAACACCAAATTACTATATGAAGTGAAAAACCAATTTCGTGCTCGTGCAGTTCAGCATCTTGACTATACTAACTTCTACCAAAAATGTGATCGGCTGACACAAGAAATTAAGGAACAGTTCACTGGATTTGCTATCTACTGTCTGGAAGAAAAAGCTGCCCGAGAACTGAGTACCAAATAGAATGAGCCATTAAGTAGTTTAGAACCAATGGGAGAAAAATTGGTTTCTCGAACTGAAAGTCAATGAGAGACTCCACTGGAGCCTGTGGCTGTGGGGCAAAGAGCGCATATGCCATAAAGGGCATTCTTCATTCCTATTTATTTAGCTTTAATAATATCTTAAAAGAGGGAGAGGGCTCTTTCAAACTTGCCTGTGCTAGGTGTCGATGCTGTTAGCACATCGCCCTGTTTTGACATTCCATCTTTTGATACAGTCATCTGTTGTACCTCCTCCTAGAGATCATGATCTCTACTAGTTGAAAGAAATATTAAATAGAGATCATGAAACTCAAAGGAGTTGACAAACAACCTTTTGATTTCAGACCTAGCCCATTGTTAATTTAGGGACCCTTTAAAAAAGTAATAAAAAAAATTATTTTTAATTTTTTATAATTATTTCTCTTTTCTTTTCAATTATCAATTAAAAATAAACAAATTTACAACAACAATCTCTTTTTTAGATAACAGACAAAACTGATCTCGAAAACTTTTTAGGTCTTTCTTTTTTGGAGGCCCTAGGCCTAGGCTTTAGTGGCCTTCCCCTTGACCCAACCCTCTTTGATTTTACGAGTACAAATGTCCTAATCTAGTATTGTATGCAAAGTAAAATTTGGATCCTTCAAGTCTCAAATTTAATAGATAAGTTCTATATGAATGTAATGGGCTAAGAGGAACCAATATTCTAGGGTTTGATTGAATCCAAATGTAGATAGGATTTGATCAAACCCTCTACTTTTAGGTTCAAATCAAACTTAGATGCAAAGAGTTCGATCTAACCTTAGCAAGGTTCAATTGCCAAGGAAAGAGAACGAAAAAAAAAGAATTATCTCACACTAGACAAGAGAAAAGTGGCCGGTAGCAGTGGTTGCACAGGCAATGGCAAGAGTAGAAGCAATTGGATTGCAAGGGAAAAAGGGAAAAGGAGAGCAACAGTTCAATCAAAAGAGAGCAACAGTTCAGTCGCCAAAGAAGGGGTGGGGAGAGAGAGAAAGGGGGAAGCTTTTTAAATATATATATATAGAGAGAAGTTTTTTAAATATAAAGGCATTTTAGTCATTCATGAGTATTTAACTGGGGATTAATTAATCTTAGGGGAAAATTACAATACAACATTAAACTTCAAAGTGTATTTTCTCAAATGTCAAGGATAATTCTTGCAATTACTTTAAACCTCAAGTGTACTATATGTAATTTTTCCTAAAATAAAATGGAAAATTTTAGCAAAAATGATAATGATAATAATAAATTAGTAAATTGGAAACCCTTTCCTGCAAGAACATCAAAGTTTAAGAGTGAATCTGATGAGTTATTTCCAAGGAGTCCTCCAATTGACACAAAAAATCCGAAGTTATATCCAGCAACAAGCATCATGAAAGAATCTGCACTTTTGACTGTTTATATTGATCTGAGGGAAACTAGCATTTACAGGCAGCCTATGACTAGAGTGCTACTATAGGGATTCTTTTGCCTTTTCACAGTTTGCAAAGATGGATAATTATGTCCGAGCAATAGAATTCTAGACATATATGCTACAAAATCTTACAAGGGCATCGGGCATTTGATATGCAGGAACCAAAAACCAAATGGCATATTTGCCAAATTTATCTAGGAAACAGACTATTCTCATCCTTATGCACAAAACTAACATCAGTTGCAAATAGAAAAGCTACCCGGTATTCCATTTCCTATCATCTTAATGGGAATGCCTTCAAGGACAACATGCCATCCAGATGTGAAATCCTAGAGGTGCTGTTCTGTGGAGGTCCAAAAATCTCCCATAACCGAAGGGTCTCGTCTGCTCCAGCTGATACCACTGTCAGTCCATCTGGGCTCTGCAAAAGACCAGTTTAATAGGAGCAAGGATTCAAGCATTAGAAATTTCAGTTAAGTTCAAAGTCAATCTTGTTTTGAAGGACTAGTTTTACCTGTGAAAGTTGGAGGACTCTAGATGAATGCCTCATTACCTCTCCTGTTTTAGACATAGAAGGATACTTCCACAAGCACAGTTGGTTCCCGTGCTCACCTTCACTGAAGCCATGGCCGCTCAGTATTTCCTTGTGATGCCTGTTCCATTCCAAGCCACAAACCTGTCCTTCAAACACCAAATTACTATATGCAGTGAAAACTAAATTTGTAATGTGCACGTTCAGAATCTTGACTATATATATGCTGCGTAATGGCTGGAACAAAAAGCTCCAGAGAACCAAGTACCAATGAAGTGATTAGACCAATAGGAGAAGAAGTGGTTTGCCAAACTGAGAGTCAATAAGACATCACCGGAGTTACTGTGTGGCAAGACCACCTTTGCTATCAGGGGCATTTTTTATTCATATGTTTTTTAGTTTTATGAGTATCTTTGAGGAAGGGAGAGGGCTCTTTTAAACTTGCCTGTGCTTTGGTGTCAATGCTGTTAATGCATTGTCCTGTCATCACATTCCATATCTTGATACATCTATCTGCCGTACCGCCTCCAGAAGCTAGTACATCAGAAGCAGAGTAATATGGGCACCAAGCAAGGGCCTTAACTGCACCATGATGATCCTTCAGCCTCTGCAAGAAATGGGACGAACTTATCTTGGAAGCTTCCCAGACGTATACAAGATTGTCATTTCCACCACTTGCCAATTTGCTGCTATCAATTGACCATTTCAAACCACATACTTCGTCAGTATGTGTTCTTGTACGAGAAATGGAATTGGTCCTCACTCGTACTGTCAAAAAAGAGCAAGCATGTAATTAAAAACCATCTTGGTCGTCAGATTTGGAGTGTACAGAGAGCAAAAAGGCTTAGAAAACATTTTCCATTACCATCATGATTAATAATAGATTTATCTTGGCTGCCAGATGTTAGAATATGGCCATTCCACGCGAGGGTGCCTACTCTTTTTTCATGACCACCTAAGCTTCTGATCTGAATGTAAAGGGAGTCAAATTCCCAAAGGAAGTCTTAACAAATTATTTTATTGGAGCAGGTTAAAATAGAAGGACAAACAGAGGGCTGTACAAGTTTGTGAGCCTCGGCATCCCAGAGCTGAATTTCTGAGCACATGAATCCAACTGCTACTGTTTTAGCATCTTCAGACCAGGCTACGCTACGAGGATGATCAAGTTCGTGATCTACTTGCAGCAACTTTTGCGTTTTTCTGTTTCCAGCATTCCACAGGTATATCTCTGATCCTAAAGCAACCGCAAGAGTGTTGGTTTTCCCCCAGTCCATGATATTCATATAGTAATCATCCATTAAATTTGGTGCATCAAGGATACTAACTTCACTCTGCATACAATATTAGATCAGAACATTTTTAATTGTAGAATCAAGAGGTTGTTCGTCGTCGATTAAATAGTTTGGAATTGATTACATATGGTCAAATGAAAAATAAAAAAGAAGAAGAAAGTCAGCAGTTGGTGCTCAGGATACGCAAGGCTCAGACTTACACAAATGTGAGGACAAGGCTCTCAACACTCAGACCACTTCAGCTAAACATTAATGGAAATTCCAAAAATAGGAACCACTAAAACTATTGCAATCACAATCAACCTAGAGCTAGTTCCTACTACCTGCTACCCAAATCAATATGTTGTCAAAATCAAATGAGCAAGAAGTCTTGTCTGATCATAGAAAGCTCACAACTTTAGGATTTAAGAGTTTAAAACATTTTCAAGAAGAAAATCCACCTAAAATCATTCTCTCTAAACAAGAGAATTTCTATGATCAAAACAAGCTCATGACTACCGGCAATATGAAAGTAACTATTAAGAAGAAAAAGCACAGTGACCATGTACCTTTGGGAATCGCCGGTATTGTTTATTTGAACAAAGTAAAGCCTCCTCCCCACTATGCCTCATTTCATCAATATGACGAAGAGACTTTCTACTTGACTTTGGGCTACCCCTGAAAACCAGCATCCTGAATGGCCTTCCTTCAGAATCTAAATTTATATTCTCCTCCAGCTTCTGCCGGTACTTTTCCTGCCACCCAAAATATGAAACGCCCATTTAAAGATTTCAGAAAATTCTTCCAAACCTCAAAGATCAACACGTGAACTCCAAAATACGAATAAAATACTGTAACATAGTCTTCATGCCACAATTAGAAACACTTGCAGCCCAAAAGACCCTTAGAACCAGAACATTACTTCAGAAAAGCCCCAATTCCATTTGCATATTCTTCTTTCCACAACCACAAAGTTCAAAAACTTGGACAAATCCAGTAAGACCCATGTGCAAGAATTCAAGAAATCGACAGAGAGAGAGAGAGAGAGAGAGAACATTTCTTCAAAGGAAAATAAGAAACCAATTTCATTTGCATATCCTTAATGCTTACGACAGATCTTAACAAGTTGGTCCAATCCAAGAAACCATATGCCAGAGTTCAAGAGATCACGCGCGCGCGCGCACACGCACACACACACACACATATATATATATATATATATATATATATAGAGAGAGAGAGAGAGAGAGAGCTAACATTGAATTTAGGGCTGGGGGCAACTTCCGCCCTGGTTGTGAGCAAAGAATGAGCATGATCAAGATCCATCAGGCTCCTACTGGGTATAAACCTATCGCCCTTTTATCCACAAAAATCGACGCATCCATTATTAACATGTACAGATCAAACTACAAAAGGAGAAACATAAAACGGGGAAAAAAAAAAGAATAAAGATTGTTTGTTTCCTAGATCGAAGAAACAAAAGTCCATGCATGCTACCGGGAAATCGTACTGAACGGGACTGCTACGGAGGCGAGTCGGAGAGAACAAATCGCTCTGTGGTCTCTTCCACTCGGCGTCTGGATCCATCGATGATGCTGATTCGCCAAGCCCAGCAGTCTACACTTTTCTTGAATTTCTGCGTATTAACAGTTTCCCGCCAAACCTGTCCGTTTCGTTTTAATAGTGACGGTTGATTGATTTCCTAATCCTGGAGCCAACCCAACCGTCGCAAGGCTTCCACAGTTTTATAGGAAATTCAGGAAAAGGAAAATGTTTTTTGAGTTTTTCAAATAATATTATTACTAAATTAGATTAGAGGCTTTAAAACTAAAATTAGTTAGTTACTATTTAATTTTTTACACTAGCACTAGCACTAGCACTAGCATTGGGTGTTTGCAAAGGATTAACTTAACTTAATTTAGCTGGTTTTCTTCTTCTAATCAAATCATCAAATTTTAAATCAATTTACAGGAGGAATCACTATTCTTTATAATTTATAATTTTGTACAATTTATACCTGAAAAGTTAAGAAGAATAGTAAAAGAATATTCAAACACATTGTGTTAATGAAATAATAAAAGTCTTAAGAATATTATTCTTATATTTTTAAATTTAAAATAGTGAATAATTAGAATTTTAGAATAAATGATAGATTTTAATGCAATTATTTAATTAATTACTCTTAAGTCAGCCGTCAGCAGCACAGCACATCACATCACATCAAACACCATAAAATGAAAACCTCTGAAAAGTATAATCTGAACTCATCAATTAAGGATGAAAATAAAGTTCCAACGGGACATAACTTGCTGGAATAAAAGAAAATGAGAAGAAAACAATTAAAGGAACAATAATAAAGACAGAGAGACAGAGGAAGAATTTACAGAGATAAGAGGAAGTACTGGGTTTCTTCTGCATCAGATCGAGAGACTTAAGGAAATAGGGTTTTTCATCCAAAAGAAAAAAAAAAAACTATATTCACAACTTAAAACTAATAAACTTTTCGATAAAAGAAAAACCACCTTAGTACTATTATTATCAAGACTCGCCGCATTTAATCACGAAAATGCATAAAAAGCAACCCCAGCATACGTTAAAAGACCTTCCCCTCCACATCTATAATTTCAAAACCAGTACATGCTAGGCTCAACAGGCTGTCTACTACAAGAGTCTATTTATGGCAATCTAATCTAACAAGATGGGCTCAGTAAACACAAAGTTGCACAAAAGTTGGCACTTTATAGGAAATGAGAGCAAGCAAACACAAAAACAGTACATAAAATGTTCGGCAATCCTGGAGCCCAAAAAAAAGAAAAAGCATGCTCAGCAACACTAGAAAAAGGTTGATGCAAAGGGAAGTATGAAGGAACATAATACAAAACTGGTTCTCTCTAAACACTGAACAAACAGCCGCAGATTAATACTGCCACTAACTGTAAGAACCACCAAGATGTAACAAAACCAGCAAACAAGCGGGTGGAGGAAATTTATGGTGATTGCTTCTTCACGTTAGCCAAACCCATGTTCCACTACTCCCACGCAGATTTACTTTCTCTTGCAATGTCATCCTTAATCCATCTTTGTATCCGTTTGACAATGAAGAAGTACTGTTAAAAAGAGAACAATTTATCCGAAATTGTATAAATATCACATTAAAGGATGAGAGGATTTTAAAGTATGGAGGACTATTAATGAGAAATTATATAATAATCCGCATTAAATAACAACGGTATGGACAGTAACACAAGTTTTGAAGCATACTTGAAATGCCAAAATGAAAGGTATCAATATCTTTCCCCTTTCATTTGGGTTTGGCCCCTCAATTAACTTTTTATCAATCAAAATGCCCTTACTCCCATTTGAAACAACACTTGTTATTGTTTCAACTAGATTCGGAATCCAGGCAATCCCATTTGGAATAATCTGCGAGGCAAAGGTCAATCAACCATCTCCATATCAGATTACATCAATATAATAAAAAGTAATTGGTTGACACTACAGAGGATACCAACCTTTTCATCATTCTCATTCCTATTACATCTCCCGGTGTTCTCAACTAAAACAACGGGAATAGAAGAAGCCTGGGACCAGCAATTAAGACAAAATTAGATCCCTAAAAGAAAGCCGGACAACCATGCAGAAAGACCAAGGTATGAAGCCCAAAAATATTGTTAAGAAACAAATTATCATGAGAAAACAGCCCGACCAAAGAAGATATGAGAGCCCATGTTAGAATAAATCAAGACAAGCACTATTACATGGAACCAAGTCCCATAATAAGTATTGACTATTTATAATTCCATAAATTTCAGTTCCAAGTTCCAACATAACCTTTTAGAGGCAAAGCTCAGAGGAAATTGATAACATGTGAGCACATGAACAAAGAGTGCTTGTAAGAAATATAACAGAAAACTAAAATTGGTGTTACATCCATGTCAATCATTTCCTAATACATGCCAAGACATCTTCATGCTTAATATTTACTCAGAACCAGACGTTTGGAGTGTACACATGCTTGTCTTGGACATGCACAGTTCGTTGCTTAATAAGAACACATTAGAAACTTCACTACCCTGGAATGGGTGAGAGGAAAGCCATTGGGCACATAGGTACAAAAATATAGTAGGCAAATGCAGCTGAATCTGAGATCCTTTTACAGGTAGGAACATACTGAAAATGTATGGCCAGATATCTAAGTGAGTTAACTTTTGAATCAGGGTTCTGTCAGAATGTGGGTATCATTCCTACCAAATTCTCAGTAAGCCTTAGGCCTATATGAGCAGTTGTTGGGCCAAAAACTTGGACACTAGCTAGGCACGCATGCAATCTAACCTCGAGAGTCTATACAATCACCATTCTATGAGGTTGCATGCTTCTTATAAATACACAATCCACCACGAGTTCAGGAACTTGTATAACTAGGATTAAATACAAAATTCACTCAGTTGAAGCATATTGAATCAATAGATGATACAAACTATAAATATAAAAACTATACGTATATTTAGAGAATATTCTACACACACTTAACCTTCATGTTTGGAGACACTGATGGACTGTAGCAGAATACAAGTCCCCCTTTTCATCAACATAAAAAACAGAAGCAACAACTACATAATATCATATATGAGTGTGTCCCTGATTTTTGTTGACAGTTTTTTCCCAATCCACACCCTTGCACTTCCTTCCCCATCATTTGAATAGCAATATTTGATCACTAGGGAACATCATGAGCTCCCCTCGGTTTTTTTCCCTAGCGGTGTTGTTACCATAATTTATTCTCAAATGCAACATTTACACTTCTTTTATTGCAATACCATCCTGCCCCAATTCACAACCCACCTCACCTAACTACAGATTAATCACCCTCCAAGTGAATTAATAGAGAAAGAAATACCTGGACATCTTGCTTCTTTATCCGAGCTCCAAGACGAACAACTTTTAGAAGAGCTTCTGATCTTCTAGAAAAGAAATCCTCATAACTCAAACCATCTGGAGGGGAGAGCTGAGCATGTGTCAGGACAACCACTCCTCTGCGCCATATTTCTTTACCAAAACTATCACTTATAGCTCTGACAACTTGCCTATCCAAGTTATCCACTCTATATGCATCCAACCGGTCAACATAAAGCAAAACATCTATGGTCCTATTCAAAAGGAACCTATTCATAAAGCACCATCAGAACAAGATCAAAGTCATTTGAGCATAGAATCTTTCAGAAATTTAAATTTCAAATTGAAAATATTACATATCTAAATGGGTTGTAGATAAATCTTGTATTTATAATATAATTACAATTTTTTAGCTTATACAAACCTTTTTATCAAGTCAAGAACCTGATCATTGACATATCCTCCTTCAACAAGTCCTGGAGTGTCAATTATGTTCAATGTAAATCCTGCTCGTGACCGTGAAACCATGACAGGTCTTGGTCCTTCTGACTGCAAAGTCATACAAGAAATGTATCCAGTACCAAATGACCAGCTATGGGTCTGTAATAAAAGTTAAAAACATATACCTGGAAAGCACTGACGGCCACTACTTTCTCCCCTATGATAGAGTTCACGGTTGAAGATTTTCCAACACCTCCTTTCCCCATCACGAGAATCGTCAAGGTGTTTACATCCTATAATAAAACATTCAGCTATTAATAATAGCATTATCCCTTTGACTGTTGAGGAGAATTTACAAATGTGGTAAGACATCAGCATCTGGTATTGATTTAATACTTCCCATGTTTGTTTTTAATTTCTCTTTTCAAAAATATCAAACAGAAATTATGAGAAATTCATGAATTAGTTAGTTTAGTCCCATTCAGTGTCATTTATGAATGTGAACTAGCCTGCTGTACGGAAATATATATCAAAAATACTTCAAATTGAATGCCCTGAACCCCATTCACACTTTCTATTACAGGGGAATTCGTAAATATGGTCCTGCCAATTGCACTCTGTATTGTTTTCACATTTCCTGTTTCCGACAGAAGACTACACATCTCAACAACTTGAAAACAACTCCAAATGGGCACTCCCTTCTCAATAGTCCGCAAACAACACTCAAAGTGGTTGCTCCTGTTCTCGGCGACAACAACAATAAGGGCTTCAAGTAATGAAATTTAATGCAATCAATAGAACAACAATGGACCTCCTGTTTGAGTTTCCCAAGCAATTCAAGCAATTTGTTCAGGGTAGCCGGCGGGAACGTCTGAATTCCGGTCCATTCTCGGGTTATTTGAGCCGCCATCGACTGTAAGAAGAAAACCCCAAGCAAAAAAATTTAAGCAAACGCACAGAAACATAAAATGCCACAAAAACTAAAACAAATCACCATAGTTAGGGTTTCCTTCGTTCAACTCTTCAATATCTGATAATTAAAGCACGGATACCTCCAAGTAGGACAAAAATAAGCGAAAATTGAGATAAACCCCAGTGAAAGGCCCTAAAAGAACGAGTGTTGGGTTGCGCGTGGCATGCAATGCGTAAATGGAAGAGACGAGATAGAGTACGGGACCCTACCTAGCTCGCAATCCAGAGAGAAAGAAGGCAATTGGAATTAGGTCACGAAGAAACGAAACGGTGAGGCTGGAGTACGGTTCAGCCACGCTCAGGCTTCGGCAACAGAAGGACCAGCTGGCCTTATCGCCCTGGATTTTTTGTCCCCCTCCCTCTCTCTCTCTCCCCACCTTTTTTGTTTTGTGGTGTTTGTTTAGGGTTTGCCTTTCCCCTGAATTACACTCCGGCACCCGCTTCTTTATCCATTCGGACCAAATGGATCATCCAGCTACTGATGACCCGACCCGACCCAAGGTTTCAGAGGAGGTTAGTTCTAACTTCTCGTAAGATTAGACGACTTCGTGAGCGAATTTGATACTACTCTCTATATATATTTTTAATTTTATATAGTTGTCATATATATAGATAATAATACGTGAATAATTTTTTTTTTATATTTTGTAATGAATTATTCATTATAACTTAATCTTTATTATCACAGTTATTAAATTTTAATTTTTTATCAAATTTTGTTAACAAAAAAAACTAACTTCATATACATTAATATATAATAAAAAAATTATTTGATGTTCAAATTTATTTATTATATCTTATTTTTAATATCCAAGTAATTTTATTAATTGATTATAAATGTATTATATTTTAAATATTTAATTAATAAATGAAATTATTTAAATATAAAAAATAAGACACAATAAATATAAATTATTCAAAAATAACAAATATCATCCTTTTTATGAATTTTAATTATTTGATTTGGACAATTTTTAAATTTTAAAATTAGCCTAATAAATTCATTTTTTTTAAAGTAATCACAACATCTCATTTATTATTAGGTTATGTAAATTGACCATTTATTTTTATATTTTAGATTTTTTACCAAGACATCTCTTGAAGTTTAGTTTCTTATGTTAGAGACCCCAAAACCAATTTGGAATGGGGCTTAATAATTTTAACAAAACATTAATGTTAAACTCGTGCGATGCATAATCAAAATAAATTTATAAATTTAAAAATAAAAATTTAAACTTATTATTTTAAATGACTTTAGCATAATTGATAATTACAATTTTTTTTTAATAATATGTTTTTTATTCAAATTTAAGTTTAATTAATTATTTGTTATTAAATGTGCTAATAAAGAACATTCTTAATTCAATATACAACAATTCAATATGCTAAAGAATAATTAATACATTAAGGGGGCATTTGTTAAAATGAGTAAGATAAAAGACATTAAGATAAGTTTGGAATACATTATAGATCAAGATATATAGAATGATCGAGATAAGTCTGGAAAGCATTCAAATATTTTTATTAATCTATTTGTTGAATTTTTTAAAATACATTAGATGACAGAAATGTCTTTTCTTTCTTATCTATAAAGAGCAAGATATGCTTATCTTGAAGATGAGAGAGATAAACATATCTTGAAATATCAAGATAAGGAGTCATTAAGTTTAACAAATATGTTGAAAATGATAGAAGTCTGGAATGCATCTCATATCTTGATTAATAAACGTCTCCTAAGTAGATTGTCACATTTTCTCACTTATATTTCCACAAGATTCTTGGCACTTAGTATTATCTTTGTCAACGACTTCTTCAATTATATATTTAATAAAAATGAAAAAAAAATATTAATTACAAAGGCATAAATAATTGCATAATCAATTATATATTTATCAAACAATTCATTTTCGTCAAGTTTAACTGCACTCAAAATATAGGTAAATGATTTAAAGATAAAATTTTGTATTGAAAAACTTTCATCTATAATATCTACAACAATAGTCATTGACATTAAATTTAATTTGTACTTGTGACTCGTAATCTTGTATTTTATATTGTTGTATCTAAATATAAATTTGGGCATAATACAATTGTAATTCACAAATCAATGTTTTGAAAAACCAAACCAATTAACGCTTGATTGTTGTATGAATTCTTCCACCTTATAATTTTGATGGTAAAATCTATATAAATAATTAATAATAAATTTATAAATAATAAGAAAACATGTTCATCCATGAAAATCATCTCAATGGCGATATTATAAGTTTCTGACTTATCTTCAAAGCATAGAATCTCCCAAAGTCTCGTGACTTAAACCTTTGATATTCATTGCGTCTTGCTAGCATAGATTTAATTGACAAAATCAACTATTTCATTTATATTTTAAAAAGTGACTTTAATTTTTTTTATTAAATTGCATAATATTATATAAAATAAAAAATCTTGATATGAACTTTATATTTATACACAAAAACTATTAAATTGGAACAACAAATCATTAAATATTTACATTAAATTAAAGGTAGTGATTAATTAATTATTAAAATCAAATCATTTATTATAGTATATATTTATTTATAAATTATAAATATAAATTAAAACCCCTAAACATAAGGAAGTATGGATTTTTTTAATGCTAATTAAAAATTCTCTTGGAATTTTTAATTTTTGTTCTTGAAAGTTAATTTATGCAATGATAGCAAAACAATAAAAATACAGATTTTAATTTATTTTTCGTTCACAATACATTAATTTTCTTCCATAGCCTTTAAAATATGATATATTAAATCTTAATTAGCATTGAAAAATTCATGCATTAATTTTGAAAATGTGATATCTTAAATCTGAATTAGTATTGAAAAACTTATACATTAGTCTTATATTAAATTAAAGGTAATAATTAATTAATTATTAAAATAAAACTATTTATTATATTATATATTTATTTATAAATTATAAATATAAATTAAAACTCTTAAATATAAGGAAGTATGAGTTTTTCAAAGCTAGTTAAAAATTCTCTTAAAATTTTTAGTTTTTGATATTGAAATTTAATTTTTGCAATGATAACAAAATTTTAAAAATATGAATTTCGACTTATTTTTTTTCACTATGCATTAAAAATATAAATATAAATTATGGCTAACTATAAATATAAATATAAATATTAATTTCTACAGTGATAGCAAAATTTTAAAAATATAGATTTTGACTTATAAATATAAATATAAATTAAAACTCATAAATGTGAAGAATGATGGGTCTTCTAATGCTAACTAAAAATTTTATTGAAAATTTTAATTTCTGATCTTAAAATTTAATTTCTATAATGATAACAAAACTTTAAAAATATGAATTTTGACTTATTTTTCTTTCACTATGCATTAATTTCTTCCATAATCTTGAAAATATGATGTTTTAAATCTTAATTAGTATTGAAAAATTCATGCATTAATTTTTAAATGACTTTGCTAAATGACTATAATTTTTCTATATAGAAAGTCATTCAATGTTTGCTTTATATTATTTTATAATATTTTAATGATATTTAACAAAACAAACAAATTTTTTAAACCTTATAAAAAATCCAAAACACATACTAAACATTTTTCACTCATATACTTCCCTCCTAAAATCTCGCCTAAAACTACTGTCCAACACATTAAAGCAATACATTTCAAAAACAAAAAAAATAGTTATGAAAGTAGCTATAATCAATGTTCAACTTTATTCTTTTTGCATTCTCTTTCTATTCTATTCCATTATATGAGTTGGCTGGACAAAAGATTTTTAACTAGAAAATGAAGAACAAAAATAAGAAAAATTATATTAAGCATAAACATAATTTATTGGAAGAGCCCTTTGATTTCAAGGAAGATGATAGAAAATAAACTAAAGTATCAAATATAAACTTTAATGTATCAAATTTATCGAGCTTCTTGGTTGCTTATGAATATAAATTAAAGTAAAAAATTTATAATAAATATAAACTTTAAGTTTGGTGAACAACATTGATTGTCTAGATATAAAATAACACATAAATTATGTAGATACGAACAACACATAGATTGAATAAATTATCAAATACACAAATTCAATAAAACTATTACTTCTTCCTTTGTAATTTCACATAAATATATATAATAAGTGTTAGATCATTGTCAATTGAACACAATTCTATGTAATTACTACTTGATCGTGCAAAAAATCTATAAATTTGATCAAATCAATATTACACCCTTTCCGATTCGACATAATTTTATGTAATAATTACTTTATAGATCTAGATAAAAAAACAACTCATAGATCATTTTACGACTACAAAAGATGATATAATTATATTTATAATATATAAATAAATTAAATTATTAATTTAAATAATTAAAAATACTCAAAAAATTACATCTCACAATGGCCCAATCCCTTAAAATAACAAATTAATAACTAAATCATAAGTTACAACAACATTTCGTAATGATATATTAGTAATAAATAATACTTTATGGACTGATATGTCCCTAAAACGTAATTTATTAAAAATAAGAATTGATATATCTTGGTTGCTTATGAATTTAAACTAAAATATAAATTTATAATAAATATAAATTTTAAGTTTGGTGAACAACATAATATAAATAAAAAATAACATAAAAATATATTTAATTATTTGTACATAAGATAATTAAAAAATACATAAAATCTTATGTTTTGTATCAATGATAAAAGAGAAGAAATATAATTATATTATGATGGACATATGAATATATTTGTTATTAAAAATAAATATTATAATATTATGATTTATAATTTATATTTTCATTTTCATTTCATAACTTAAAAATTTAAACAAAACTACAAAATAATTTTTTAAAACTAGGAAGACAAACTATGCTCACCAAATTTTTTCAAAGTTACAAAATGAGTTCATTATGGTTTAGATGATTTTGTATAATCTATTCTTAATTTAAAAATAATATATTTAGTGAGATAAATGTTAAATATGTTGTTTTATATGTTGTTGTAGAAATAATATGATTTTGTAAAGTTGTACAAAATCATAGTTCAACCCAACTAAATCATAATTTTATAATTTGATTGGATTATAAACAAATTATTTTATTTAATTTAAATAAAAAATAGTATTTTTATAATTTATTTTTGAATTATAATATTTTATAATTTAATATTTTAATTCATATATATGTAATGATACATATAATATATACTATTTGGTCTATTTGAGAATTTAACTTATATTTATAATAAATAATTTCTTAATAATTATATAGTAATTTTTATAATGTTAACTACATAAACACTATAAGAGCATCTCCAAAGGGAGTTGCTATTTTGGGATGCTAAATTATTAATTTGTAATCTTAAATAGTATTATGGCATATCTGAATTCTATATCTACTCCAATGGCAGGTTGTAAATAGAAGTGTCATTTTAATATTTTTTAATAAAAAATATAATTAAAATTTCAAATTACGAATCCATCTAAAAAAACAAAAATTATAATTAATTTAAAAAATAAGTATAAAATAATTAATTAAAATAAATAATAACAATTAACTAAAATATTTATTTTAAATTAAAATCAAAATATATAATTCTAACCTAAAATAATCAATTTAAATTAGAACACTTAACTGAAATAAAAATATTTATATATAATTAATAATTGATAAACTAAAATAAAAATAATTATATATATAATACATACTTTTAGAACCTTCATTCATCTGCGCCTCTTTTGCCTTTTGTCATTCCATGGTTCGCCCTCCCTTACCCTTGTCAATCACCGCCTCCACCTCGTTAGTTGCCGCCTTGCCCTCGCCCTTACCCTCGTCCGTTGCCGCCTCTCCCTCGCATTCTTCTTGCCCAAAAGTTCGTTGTTGTTTGCCCTCGTCGGATATTCTTCTTGCTCCGTCACTCGTCGCCTCGGCTTAGACCTCATTCTCGCATGCTCCAACCCTTCGTCACTCATTACCTCGCTGGTTGATTGATGCATTTGGCTCTCCCTAGCTCCGTCTCGCCTCTCCTATTTCAGGTAAATATATTTATATATAGAATTTCAAATATAGCCGTTGGATTTTATTGTTGGCAAATGCAATCTCTTACTTTTTTCTCTCTCTGAGGGTTGAAAAAATAACATCGCAAGAGAATTGTTTTCATTTTACAGCCCCATATGCTACTCCCGTTGGAGTAGAAATTTTTATTTCGAGGTGTCATTTCGACAATTATGAGGATGACACCCCAAATGGCAACTCCTATTGGAGTTGCTCTAAGAACTTTGAATAATAACATAATTTTGATTTAAATGTTTCGGTTGGAAGTAACTATAACTACATTATAAATATTAGTAAATAATTATTTTATAAATAATAAAAAAACTTATATATAAGAAAAATAAAAATATAATCAAATTTCTTGAAAAAAATGATCAAATTGTTTACAATGGGAATCTAACCACGGGCTAGGACCTTTGTTAACAATTCAGTGTATGGAAAAAAACTTACAAGTATTATTTGGTTTTATATATTTTACAAACGGTCAAAAATTTGATCAAACATTCGTCATATAAAAAATATTCGAAATATAATTAATTCGTATTTTATATATTTTAATTGAATAAATTTATCAATAGAAATTTTACATATTATATATAGATAATGTGCTAGATATACATTTTCATAATTCTTAAAAAAATAGGGAGATAGAGATTGGATGAAGAAGAAAGCATGGGATAGAGAATAAATATAAGTTGGACTTGGATTTGGACAAAGAAGAAGAACAAAAAATCTTTTTGGAGAAGGTCATTATTAATATTGATATTCTAAAAATTCATTAAATAAAGTGATTGATTAAAATTTAAAATTTTAAATTAACAAGGAAGAAAAAGAATGAAATTTTGATTCAGACCAAGAAGAAACACATAATAACTTATTGGAGAAAGTCATAATGACTCTTGGGATTCTAAAGGTGATAGACTAAAATTTAAATTTTAAATTAACAAGGAAGATAGAGAAATAAATTTTGAGTTGTAACTGAAAATAGTATTATTGGTAAATAAAATGATAAATGACATAATTATCTTAATATCAATAATTGAAATGACAAAAAAATACAATTATATCTAGATAGATTATATCCAAATAGATTTATTAAGTTTGAAAATATGATATTTTAAATCATAATTAACATTGAAAAACTCATGTATTAGTTTTGAAAATAGAGAGAAAATAATTTATATTTTCAAGATTACGAAAGAAAATTAACGCATAATTACTAATTTATTTAAGTATGCAAGTTTTTTCATGGGATCACTACCATGCAATGTATGAGTTTGTGATAGATTCATCAATATTAATTAAGATATATTATATTTTTAAGAGTAATGTATGGATTTTTTAATATTAATATATTTATAAATAAATATAATATAATAAATAATTTTATTTTAATAATTAATTAATTATTATATTTAATTTAATGCAAGTTTTGAAAGAAAAAGATCATAATTGATCGTCACATGAAAAAATACTTTCGCAGATTATCATATTTGAATATATTAATAAGATTAATAAGATAATAAGATTATCGAAGCTGCCGCATTTCTGCAACCTTTCTTCTCCGGGGCGTCATCTTCATCAATCTAAGCCCAAAAGTCTCAACGCTCATCAAAAGGCAAATTTCGGGGTGAATTTATTCCTCCCCAACAATAATGGAGAAGCTGCAGTCGATGGTTCCTAAAACCCTTGGGCGCCGTATTGCAGAAAGCACGCCCCACGACCTTCCTTCCACTTGTTCTTCCCTCCTCGACTTCTTTCTCCAACAACCCACGTTTCACCAAGTCCGTAATCCAATTTCTGCACTCGTACTCGTATATCCTTCTCCTTTCTTCAACGAATTTCATTTTCCTATCAATGGATTGATTTGCTATTTGCTATTTGGTAGATGGTTAGGGACTTGACAGACCCAGAAACGGCTCTCTGTCGGAAGAACAAAGAGGCTGCTCTGGAATCCAAGCGCAAGGGCAACGAGTGCTTTTCTAAAGGAGACTACTCCAAGGCATTGAATCTTTACTCCCAGGTCGGGCCCGCTTTTGATTTCCTCTACCCTTTTACTCATTCTGCTGAATTTGTGTTATTTCTTTGCCTATTTATGTGCATGGAGCCAGTGAGATAAGTTGTATAGTTGGAGAGTAGAGCATTGCAGTTAGGTTTTGCTAATTTAGTTCCAGAAAAGAATTTATTTATTTTTTCCACTGCAAATAGTTCCTGCCAAACTTTATCTTATTAGCTGGGGGAAATTAAAATTTACAAAAAAAAAGTGTAAAAAGCATGGTGAGAATTTTCAGTGCGTCACAGTTGATCTAAGTCCGAGACTGCTTAAATGTGGCCGTTTGAACTGTTTCTCTACCGGTTCGAATGATTGGCCTGCTTTGCATTTTTCACTGTGGCAGTTCAAGTCTATGGATTACTCCAACTTTCGTTCCTTTGACTTCAAAATATAAGAATTACATCTCAGTGTCTTTGTTCAAGCTAACTATATAAAATCTAGTAGAGTTGTTTTCATTTGTTTGTGGCCTTTCAAGGGAGAAGAAATATCAGGATCAAGGGATAGAGATACAATTTACTATCATCTTGCTTGTGGTCTTCCAAGGGATCAGCAGCTTATTGAAAACATTAAAAATTGGAGATTGAACGGAAACTTAAAGCCTCAATTTGCTAATACATTTTGAGCAATCTGCCCCCTTTGGTGTTGTAGGATGCTGTTCCTTATCTTCTTTTAGTTGACTGATGGATTTTTCATGTTCGACCTCATTTTTTTTTCCGTTTCTTCTTATTTTTTTTAGTTACTGTTGTTTGGCAAAGCCCTGATATTTCTTTATTCTGTTTCTAATATAAAATGTTGGTAATGAAAACAGTTCTGAAGTTTGTTCTTTTATCTATCCAAAAGAAAAAAAGAGAGAAAATATATATTTTTTTTCTTTTACATTTTCTTTAACATTTGAGGGAATTTTAGCTTTGTGGTCATTGTTTTTTTCTTTTGCATATTCTGAACAGGCATTGCGTGTTGCTCCAACAAATGTTGATGACACAGTTAAGAATCTGGTGGCCGTGTTATACATGAATCGCGCATCTGTATTGCATGTGGGTTTGATTCTTCTATTAGCTTGTGTTATTTCCGAATTGCACTTGTGTATGTTTCTTCTAATAGTGTGTCTTTACCAATTAATTCCAAAGATATATTTGCTATTTTTTAATTCATTTTCTTGTATATAGTGCATGCTAGGGCATTGGTTGTTTGAGACTAGTGTATACTGACTTGCTTTTGAATCAACTGACTGGAATATAGTCATTTTTCATGATCAAGCCATATCAACTCTCTATCTCTTATCTTATTGGTGAATTCCCTTTCTGCTAGTAATATGTTTATGAATATTTGGATTTAAGTATTCACTTGTTTTGTTGATAGGAAGTATTATTTGAGTCTTGATGTCAAAATTCCTGTAGGTTATGAATGACAACCCTGTAGTAGTATAGTGTTCCATATGATGCTTGTGGTCCCCACTTCAATTTTACTTTTGGTGAATGCCTTTGATGGGGAGCATCCCCTAAGATTATATGCTAGAGGACAGGATGGGGGAAGTTCTCTGATAAGTTGCTTTGGTAAATTTTCTGACCTAGGGATGCTTGTAATTTTGTTATCTTAGGTCCATGATCAGTATTGGGGTGTTTATTTAGGAGAATTCTTAGGTTCTTTTCTCATTTGGAACATAATTAGTTCTGATACTTGGTGGAAATTCTTGAATCCTCAGTCTATTAAGAGGAGTCACAAACTTCTGCATAAGCGAGATTCTATAGTTTCTGCAAATGTTGCTTTCTTTTAATTGGCAAAATTAATGTATTTTAGGTGGTATTCCTAGAAGGCCTTGATGCAATTATGAGGATTATCTTCCATTCTTCTTTTACCCCCTGCTTGTCTTGATATATATATATATATATATATATATTATTATTATTATTATTATTATTATTTCAAGTAGCTCTGTGCATTCTAGAAGCAAGAACTAGTCACCTTTTGCCACAATTTGAGCCTTCAATTGAAAACTTAAAATCATGATCCTTTTCCCAACACAATCATATCTCTTTTATGCTATTCCCTTTATCAGAAAATCCAGTTGTCTTATCCTTTCTAGGATTGGTTATGGCTCTATTAACTGAAACATCTCTTTAATCTTCCTCTAGAAAATGGATCTGCTGGTGGAGTGTGTACGAGATTGCAATCGGGCTCTTGTAATTTCTCCAAATTATTCTAAGGTAAAAATGATTGCATTACTCAGCTACAATTTTGTTTATTACATTATGATGTTATGCACCAGGCATGGAGCTTCGTCTTTTTGTTGTTTTGCTGACAATGAGAACCTGCAGCCATCAAATTTGAAATAATGAGAAAATAAGAGGAAATGAATCAATAAGAGAAAACGGGTTTTTCTTTTCTCATCCATCAAATCTGAAATAATGAGAAAAGGATCAAACAAAAGAAAAAGGAAATGGATCAAATTGGAGAAAATGTAACCTTTTCCCATTTTGTTTCTTTATGTCTGTGACACTGTTCTGCCTACTATAAGGAAATATAGCATCTGAGACACAATATTACTGAAGACAAGTGCCCTTTTTATACTGTTTTTTTCTTGAATTGATGTTCCTTCTAGTCATCAATTTGCTGTTGATATTCTACAACTTCACATTATCTTCACTGCAGGCATGGTATAGAAGGGGTAAGGCTAATGCTTCCTTGAAAAATTATGAAGATGCTGTGCGTGACCTGGAAGTTGCTGTTAAGATGGAACCCTCTTTGAGTGGAAAGAGGCAGATAGAGAATGAGCTAAAGTTAATTTCAGATCAATACAAGAAGACAAGCACTTCACTAGATAAATCTAATGAGAGCAACCTGGGTTATTCTCAGCAAGCTTTTTATATTTGTTACTATCTGGACCTCCGCGCTTATTTTCTCTGTAAACCATCTTTAGTCCTTGGTTGTATCTGTTCCTTCAACATAATATTACGTATCTATTGTCAACTGATATTCCAAAAAATTGTTTGTGCTGTTCAGTTTCTTACTCCTTGTAAGTGCTGGGGTGTAATATAATGTAGAAAAGCTAAAATAAAATGACAATAATTAATGACTAAAATTTTAGAGTAATGGTCATAACATCGTGGATCCATTAAATAAACAAAAGATGCCATCATTATGTTAACATTGTCCAAAAACAGTACAAGCTACAGAATTTTTTCTTTAAACATGATGTAATTGTGGTGGCAGGAATGAGAGGAGAAAAAAAAATCTTAGCTATGTTTAGTTAATCAAGTGTTTGACTGTGACATGTGGCATTATAACATTGCTAGCTTAATTTCTCTCGCAATAAACAACTGAAATTAGCTGATTCAGATGATGTAACTTGAGATTTTGATCCAGTCCTGTATAGCAAACCAAGATAGACAATAATATGTGCCATGTTGACTTGCCGAGTCATAATTGGTACTGACAAGCATTTTTTCAGACTTGGATTAAGCACAAAAATGACTTAATAAATTAACACTATTTATTATTTTTAGTCAAAATTGTTGAGACAGTGGATGATTTAGTTTGAACTTACAAAAATGAAGAGAATGATTTACGTCAGTGTATCAATGATATGCACAAATATATAGCTTTTTTTCTTCTGAAAAAAGAAAAAACAATTATGCAGTTGGTATGTCATGAAGATAATGTAAAAAATATGTTGTTGATATTTAATGTAAGCTTTAGTTTGTTTGATGGCTTGTATTTGACATTTAATTGTAGCTGGTTGCTGTTTCATTGTTTGTCTCCTGTTTCTTTTTCTTTGCTTCTTATATTGTAGGTTTTCTATGACAGATGAATCTCACCGAGTAAAACTTCACTGTGTCTCTACACCAATGAGAGGAAGGGACATGACTTCTCAGGCTGACATTCCTCCATCTTCTTTAATTCATGTCGAAGAACCATATGCAGTGGTATGAGGAATACTGTTTCATATTAGCAACATTAGATACTCCACCTATACTGGATACTGATTGTATATATATATATATATATATTTTTTTTTAATCTTAAGCAATCTATCTTGTCAAGTGCTTTTGAAACAATAGTTTTTTTCTTTTTTGGCTGGAAAATTTTGTTTGACATTAAGTATTGTCTACACAACAACAGTATCCACAAGCGTTAATCCCACTAGTTGGAAATTATCTACACCTTGTTCCTATTTATTTCATTCAGGAAAAGTGGTTTGCACCAAATTGTCTTGAGAAAATTATTAACTAACAATAATTGTTTCGCAATGCTATTATTAAATATTAAACTTATAGACACTTGCCTTCTCCTTTGCATGATCCCTTTGTTTTCTGCTCAAACCAAGTTGAGTTTGGAGACAAGGATGCCATTTTCTGTTAGTATTTGCATCATCCCTCTTGTTTGCTGCTTAAACCAAACTGAATTTGTAGACAGGGCATGCCATTTCTCCTGATAGAATTCACATATTTTGATGCATCAAAATTAATATTGGGTAGGCTTCACATATTTTGCGCCCTTAGGCAGTTGAGTGCACAAATTTCTAGAAGGGAAAAAATGGCTCAATCCTGAAGGCCTAAGAAATGTTTGTCAATATTTGAGCGATCAGGCCTTTATGTCTCTTTGTAGCATAATCTTGTTTTGTTGTTAAGAGATGGATGGGTTACAAACTGAAATTTTCACTAGCTAAGTAGGCTTCTTCTAAAGAATAGGGACAAAGAAAGCACTGATCTTGTTGGAGAAAAAATATAGGTGCAATTGGACACAGCAGATTGAAAAACAAATTTTGTAAAGACAAGAAATAATGGGCTTATAATAATGTTGAATATCCACAACAATGAGAGTAAACCTGCTAGTTTGTGTATGTGAAGAGAGGAAGATCTGGGGTTAGCAGATTATATGCCTTTTCAAGATGGCGCAGCTTAAGTGTCAGTCTTTTTGTTTACGAGAATGAATATGTTTTTTGGCATTTAATTGCAGGCTTGAGTGTAATCTTGTCCCACATTCATTTTTATATGACTACCTATATTTTGTTGTCATGGATAGTAATGATTGACAAGCTAGAATCCAGTAGCCAAACCACCTAGTGGGATTAAGGTTTGATGGTGGTTGTAATTGTTTTTATATCTATATTTTGCTGATTGGATTTTGCAAGACCTTATTTGTAACGTCTGTCCTTCTATATCCCCAATTTAAAAATAATATGAAAATTTTCTTATTTCAAATTAATTTCAATTTGAATTTTCGAATATGAGATGAGACCGGGTTACACAGTGGACCATTAATGGGAAATCCTGTGATTTCCTTTGTTGGCCGCCCAGTTGTGTGGCTTGCATGAGACAAGTGCTACCTGCCACCATATTGGATTTTAATTGTTAAATTATTCTCGTCTTCATATAAAAATCTTGAAAATTTCCCCAGGACTAGAAGATCCATAGATCAACCCCATGTAAAACAGTAAAAGTACAAACCCCAAAGGGCTGGGCTTCATTTAAGCCATTGAAAAATTTCATGAAGTCAATTATTCACTACTGTGTTGTTGTGACATATTTCTGTATTTTTAATATTTCAATGACCAAACCTTTGTCTTTTGGGACGATTCATTCACCATAGGAAAGCTTATTCAGTGAGCTACAATATATCCAAATTTCATTTTGTTCCGAGAAGGTTTGACCCTCCCAAGTTGGACTCAAAGTTAGTCTGAGTAACTGCACCGTGCAGTCGTTACTCAAATGAGCATATCTTTTCCTGCAAAATTCTAAAAGTAGTGAGACCAATTCATTAGAAACTAGATGGACTATTTAGATAGGGTTTATGAGAAAAATCATAACTTATTATAGAATTTTTTTTTTCCCATGCTTCTTGCACCAAAAGTTTCACAAGATGTTCTAGTTTCTGATAAAAATATAATTTAAGACATAATCAATTGATAACAATCTTGTCCAAACCCAAAATAATAGCATCAAAACATTGTCACATAGCAGCTACAACAAGCAAGATGTCTCTACCACATAAATATAAATGGAAATCTTCTAATGGGTCTCTGGGATTGCAATCTCCCACAAGTATCTGAAAATGATGGAGATGCCACTATGAGTGTTGAAAGCTTAGTAAATCCAAGCACACAAATCATGAAATGCAACCCCTAATTGCATCCTCCACATTTTCAGGCCTTTATGACCAAGGACATTTGAACTTCCAAAGACGGTGTCACGACCCTTGGGGTATTATAGGGGCAAAGTTGTAATTGGTTAGTTCTATTGTAGTGCACATGGGTGCTCTTCCTAAACTCTACTTCTAGTTGAACAGCCTATAAATAGACCCTAGTATGTAGAGAAAGGTATGCTGAAAATAACATAGTGAATTCATATTTTTCCTCCTTACTTTCTATCTCTCATTCTTCTTAATTCTCTCTTATTTCTTTTGATTTCTGTTGTATATCTCCCTCCAATTCTTCTCCATTTTCCTTCAGAATCCTTCCCAATTCCTTCCTAGACCCTAGCTAAACCCTAGGGTCGTGACATTTGGTATCAGAACTGATGATTCTCGGCTGAGATTTCGACAAAACCGGTAGTTTGATCACTGTAAGTTGGTCACTGGAAGCACATTTTGACAAACCAGGCAATTTCCAGTGCTTAGGAAGCCACAACGAAGGTGATTAAGGTCGACATAGGACCGATTGAATCATAGCAAGAGGAGGTCGTTCCTCTGCTGTTAGTCGAAATAACGCATGCAGCGTTTGATCTTAATCTGAGCGGAACCAAGATGATTCCAAATTTCAGGTGATAGATTACGACACTGACCGAGTGCAGTAGGCGTTTCCGAAAGTGGTGGTAGAATTGATCAAACAACTGAGTCGATCAATTATAGAAGGTGAATGGTGATTTCTAAGTTGTTGGATTAGGCGATTATAGAAGGTGGAGGTTTAGGTAGAGCGGAAGGAATTCAGGCGCATTCAGTCTAATGATTCCGACGAAGGATTGGCTTCTAATTTGAGAAATCCAGGAAGTATTGTTTGATCAAGGAAGGCGTAGCAATAGCCAAGGCGCTTCAGTGCCAACGATTTTTGGCAAATTGTAGGAGAGGCCAATTCCGTAATCCGATTCGACTTGAGTTTTGAAGGTGAAGTTGGCGATGATTGGGTGAGAAGGAAGACGCGATTTAGGAAGTGGAGCAGAGGCGAATTCAGATCCGATGGTCCTCGACAGATCAATGAGGGTTGAAATTACAGGCAACGCGAGGCGAGTGACTCTCGGAACTCGTCTGGGTCACTGCATGTGACCGAGGTGGGAAGGAAGGCGCGATCGAAAACGGTTCAGAAGTTAATTCTGCAAACGACGGTTCTCAATTGTCTCGATTTCGTTTGTGATTCTCAACTTAGATTTGGAAGTTGAGCGAGAGGTTTGGGTGAGCGTGGAACCGAGATTCCAGGCGTAAGGAAGGCTGTCAATTACGGATCAATTGCCAGGAGTGAAACAAGGCTAGACAATTCAGGCAATCCTGAAGCTAAAGACGAAGCAGGTGGTAGCCTCGTGGTTGGAAACTCGGCTGTGGAAATGGATAGCAGCGATTCGATTGTGATTCCAGCAGCTTCTCGCGCTGAGACTCGGAATTGTTGAAGGTGCAATCAATCAGCTGCACCTCGATTGCTGCTTAGGAGTAAAGCAAATCAGGATAGGGCTGATCGAGGCCGATTTGTGAGGTTCCAGTGACTGAATGCTGGTGAGTTGGAAGCGGTGAGTAGGCGAACTTGAAGGCCAAACAAATTCAATCCTCGATTGCTAAAGTGAGGTGGAGGCGAGAAGGAAGCTTCGGTCGGAAGTGGATATTGAGTAATCGCTGCGCATTGGAGTGCGATTCAATCTGGAGAAATTCTTAGCTGACTTGATTAAATTAATCAAGCAGTTCCTTGGCTGTTGACTCTTGTTTGAGTTAATCAAATAAATTCAAATCCAGATCTCAGTGGATTTTGTTTGAGGCAAAATTAGGGTGGTTGAACTTGAAGCTGCTATGGTTGCGGATTTGAAAGCGATCGATTATCAGTAGGTTTTGGCGATTTATCAATGACTAAATTCTAATGAATTGGGAGGCCCAACATATTCAATCAAGCTTCGAAAGTAATTGTGCAGCAGAAGTTGTGGTTTTAGAGTTGCACAGCGGAAGTGTGGGAAGTTGCGGATAGATTTCCAAAGCTGATTAGAACAGGTTATCTTATGAAATTATCCAGAGCTAGCATATTGTTTGAAGGGTAATTGATTTGGAGGCCATTAGCAGCAACTAAAGACTGATTTGGACCTAGCCTGGTGTGAATCTAAGGTTGCTGAATTTGAGTACTGGAATAAGTTTCCGAAGTGGTCATTGGAAGCTGATCAACAGGTTGTTGTAGTGGTGAATTTTTAAGGAATTCAATTGAGGAGATGGCCGAAGGACTATGTGCTGCAACTGCTGCAACAAGAAAAGGAATCAAGGACCTTAGTAAACAGCTGGATGATTTTTTGATCCTATTTTCATACAAATTCTAGGTTAGTATTCCAGCTGAATGTTTTTCAAAAGAATATTCTGCTTACCTAAGTCAGATTGGAGATGAGAGTTGCAACGAAAAGCATGCGCTACAGCCCAAATGTTATAATAAAAGCAACCAACAGATTGGAGGAATTCCTAAGGCTGATGTGTCCCTAAGATTAGGAATGGATGATGTAGAAGAGGAAAACTTGAGACGAAGAGTTGGAGAAACTCACTCCACACCCCCAGGCTTGCGGATGGTCATTCTCGCATTTAAAAGAGATAGACCTAAATGGTGGATCAAGCAGTGTGAACGAGCGTTCTACCAATACCGAGTAGCTGAAGGGGAGAAAGTGAAAATGGCTGCAGCTTATTTGGATGGTGTTGTAGACGCTTGGTTCCAGAATTGGAGTTGGGGAAAGGTAGAATGGAGCTGGCCACAGTTTATAAATGCCTTGTGTACTCGGTTTGGAGAAAGACCCAAAACTAATGTTGTCAAAGGAGTTTCTAAGGCTGTGTCACGGCCTGGTCCACGACAAGCTGGTTTTGGTTCCAAATAAGAATAAGTATAGGGAGAGATAGATAGAAGAATTAGACGGAGAGGAAGAATAGAAGGAGATGAGAGGGAGTATGAGATAGGAAGAAGTTCCGATTCAATTCATAGATGCCTTCTCCTGTGAACACAAGGGAGGATATATACTAGCTGAGTGTATGGTACATCAGCTGTAGCAGATCCCCCTCCCTAGGCGGTTACAACAACCTATTTGTCCTATTCTCCTTCCTAGCACATGGCCTAAAACTAATTCATAACAGAAATTGCAGAAATAACAGCAAGTAATAGTTGGATATTAAAGGAAAAGAAAGAAAAAAGATGCCCGGCTGGTTCTTCTCTTAACAATTCTCCCCCCTTAACAGATTTCTTGTCCTTAAGAAATTTAGAGTAAGCTGGCCGCTCTAGGGAACTTCTTAAGTAAATCCGGCAGATATTCCTAGGAGTTATTTTCAGCTGGCCTTTCCTTCCATTTGATTAACACTTGAATGAGTGGTGCTCCCTGGTGGTAAGTTACTCTCTTGTCCAGTACAGCCTCTGGTTCTTCCAGCACATTTCCTTCCTTTGGCAGTGGGGGTAATGTAGAGCTCACCCGTTCTGTCCCCGTTGCCTTCTTCAAGAGAGAGACATGAAAGACGGGGTGTATGTGTGATTCTTCGGGTAATTGTAATCGGTAGGCCACCTTACCCACTTTAGCCAAAATAGTGAAGGGCCCAAAGTATTGCGGGCTGAGCTTAGTCACTTGCCCCCGTGTGATGGATTTCAAGTGGGCATGCTTCAGCCTCAAATAAACCTTCTCCCCCACAGAAAATTCTCTCTCGCTCATTCTTCGGTCAGCCACTTGCTTCATTCTGTTTTGTGCGGACGCCAGCTCCTGTTTTAGCTGCCTTAGGACTTCCCTCCTCCTTTGCAAATATTCCTCGACCGCGACTACCGTGGTGTGCTCGCCCATAGCTGGCAGGAAGGGTGGTTTGTACCCAAAAAGGGCTTCAAATGGAGACATTTTGAGGGAGGAGTGATGGTTAGAGTTATGCCACCATTGTGCTAAGGCTAGCCATCGATGTCATTCCTTAGGTTGTAGGATACACATGCACCTCAAGTATGCTTCCAAACTTTGGTTTACCTTCTCGGTTTGCCCATCGGACTGAGGGTGGTAAGCTGTAGATAGGCCCAATTTTATTCCCATAGCCTTTGTTAGCTCCTGCCATAGGAGACTTGTAAAAATCTTGTCTCGGTCCGAAATTATGGTCTTGAGAACACCATGTAGCGCCACCACCCGGTCTAAGAAAACCCTTGCCACTTCCTTGGCCGTGTAAGGATGGGCGAGGCCTATAAAATGGGCGAACTTTGTTAACCTATCCACGATTACCAGAATACTGTCTCTGCCTTCCAACTTGGGCAGCCCTTCCACGAAATCCATTGAGATGCTTGACCAAGCTTGTTCCGGTATGGGAAGCGGTTGTAGCAATCCCGGGTAGGCTACATTTTCGGGCTTGCATCTCTTACAAATGTCGCAGGCTATTACAAATTCCTTTACTTCTGTTTTTAGCTTCGGCCCATAGAAGAGCTGCTTTACTCGTAGGTAGGTGTTCTGAATTCTAGAGTGCCCTCCTATGGGTGATTCATTTAGTGCTTGTAGAATCTTTGTTTTGAGGCTGACACTATTGCCAATTACAATTCTGCCTTGATACCTTAGTAATTCGTCCACTAAGGTGTACCCTTCTTGTTCCTGAGAACCAACTGCCACCTTTTCTAACACTTTCGCTACCTTGGCATCACCTTCATAGCTGCTTATCACCTCCTTGCACCAATCTGGAATGATGGCTATCATAGCTGCATTGCTTCCTTCCTCATGACACCTCGAAAGCGCATCAGTAGCCTTGTTCTCTTTACCCTTCTTGTACTGAATTGAATAGTCCAAACCCATTAACTTAGCCATCCCTTTCTTTTGTAGCTGGGTTTGGAGCTTCTGTTATAATAGAATTTTCAAACTTTCGTGATCGGTTTTGATCACAAATCTGCCACCTTCTAGATAATGCCTCCACCGATCCACTGCCATTAGTACTGCTAGGAATTCTTTTTCATATATGCTGAGCCCTTGATGTTTAGGGCCTGACTTAAGAATGCCAATGGTCTTCCCTCTTGTACCAGCACGGCCCCAACTCCAGTCCCACTAGCATCCGTTTCCAGCACAAAAGATTTCGTGAAATCTGGCAGCCCCAAAATTGGCACCCTGCTCATGGCCTCTTTCAGCCTTTGAAAAGCCTCCTCTGCCTTGGTATCCTAGCCGAATCCCCCTTTCTTCAATAAATCAGTTAGGGGCTTGCTGATTCTTCCATAGTTTTGCACAAACCGGCGGTAGTATCCGGTTAACCCTAGGAATCCCCTTAGGGCCCTAATCGAGGCAGGCCTTGGCCAATTTATCATAGCTTCTATCTTCCTTGGATCGGTGCTAACCCCCTTCCTTTGATATAATATGTCCCAAATACTCTATTTGTCCTTGACCAAATGCACACTTAGATTTCTTAATGAAAAGTTGATTAGACCTGAGGATATCGAGGGTAGCCCTAAGATGGTTTAAGTGTTGCTAAAAGGTAGGACTATAAACAAATATATCATCAAAGAATACAAGTATAAATTTTCGAAGATGTGGCTCAAAAATTCTGTTCATGAGGGATTGAAACGTGGCTGGGGCATTGGTAAGCCCAAATGGTATTACCAAGAATTCAAAGTGCCCGTGGTGGGTCCTAAAGGCTGTTTTATGAATGTCTTCGGGTTTCATTCTAATTTGGTGGTATCCCGAACGTAAATCTAATTTGAAAAAATATTGGGCAGAATGCAATTCATCCATTAGGTCCTCAATCAAGGGTATGGGAAATTTATCTTTGATGGTCATGGCATTAAGTTGGCAGTAGTCTACACAAAATCGCCATGATCCATCTTTCTTTTTAACCAAGAGAACGGGTGAGGCAAATGGACTTTGGCTGGGTTGAATTATGGCTTGTTAAAGCATGTCCCTAACCATCTTTTCTATCTCATTTTTCTGGATTGGGGGGTATCGATAGGATCTGCTATTGACAGGTTTAGAGTTGGGTTTGAGATGGATAGCATGGTCAAATAATCTAGTTGGGGGCAAGGATTTGGGTTCGGAAAAGAGATCCTCATAGTCTAACAACAGTTCATTAATAATTTCTAAGCAATGTACCTGGTCAAGACCTCCTGGCGGTGTGTTGACAGTCAAGCCGATCTCATTTTGAACCTCTATCCCTCCTTCTATAGCCATTATTGAGAAGAATTGAGCCAGCTGATTCCACCTTCATTTGAACACTCTTTGTAGCCGCTTCCCTGAAATCATCTTACAAGTTCCAGCTTCCTTGTCACCCGACAAAGTCATCCTCCTACCCTCATTTTCAAAGGACACTTCCATTTTGTTAAAATCGAAGCTGATGGGGCTAACCCCCTTCATCCAATCAACCCCAAGAACTACATCACAACTTCCCAACTGCAGTAGTCTTAAATCCGCCTCAAACTTTTCTCCTTGCATTTCCCAGCAAAAACCGTTACACGATGACCTACTCAATACCTTTTGGCCGTTGCTACTATTACACTTAAAGGAAGTGTACCAGCCAGCTGACAATTCAACCTTCGAGCCGTGCTTTCATCAAGGAAGCTGTGGGTGCTTCCACTATCGATCAGGATCATGAGGCTACCTCCCTTGGCTTGTCCCTCCACCTTGATGATTTTGTTGTTAACTACTCCCTTTAGGGCGTGTATGGAAATCTCTCAATTATCTTCCTCTTCTAGGCCTTCACAATCTCCATCCTCTGCCTCCCCTTCTTCCTGGGTATCATTCCCTTCTAGTAGTAGGATTTGTCTTTTACATTGATGTCCAATGTGGTATTTATCCCCACACCGGAAGCAAAGGCCAGTGATCCACCTCTGTTCCCTCAATTGGTCTCCATACGGCAATGAGCCGATGCCCATACCACCTCTACTTCCACCGCTTACCCTCACTAGTTCCCTAGTGTAACCCCTTCCTCCCGGGTTAGAGGCTCCTATGGTCGCTCCTCTTGCTTGTTGAATCTGTTTTTTTAATAGCGCCTCCACTGCTAACTCCTGTAAGCGAGCATTCTTTGCTGCTTGTTCCACCATTTGGGGCCTTAATACCTTGACCATCGGCCTCAGCTCCTCGTTAAGTCTACTCAGGTAGCTGGACACAAAATATGTCTCGGATAGGTGGGGATTATGTTGAAGCATGAGAGACCTCAGCTCTTCGAACCGCACCTGATAAGTCTCCACGCTACCAGTTTGTTTTAGTTTGTTGAATTCTTCTATGACATCTACCATGCTCCTTTCCCCAAACCTTTCGCACACCTTTTCCGAAAATTCGTCCCAAGTACACCCCCTTCTCCGCCTTATGCATCCTTGGTACCAGGCATCAACCACCTCATTGAAGTAAGCGGATGCCAGCGACACTCTCTGTTCTTCGGGAATGTTGTACCAGTCAAACATTCTCTCACATTTCCGTAACCACCATCTGGGATTCACTCCATCGAATGTGGGAATGTCCACCTGAGGCATGGGAAATCCTGGTTGGTGGATATTATTCTGTCCATTCCTTCTCTCACGGTTTAATCCATCCAACTCGTCCTCTGGTTCCCCTCCTAACTCCACAACACTGTGGCCACCCACTTCCCGATTCCCTTGAAGGATCGGTTCTGTTCTCTCCCTAGGAGGGAATTTAGGGGACATACTTACTCGATTCTGGCGACCGAACATTAGCATAAACTGCTGCATTTGGGCAGCCAGATCCTCTCGTACCCGCATTATGGAGCCTTGGAGCCTCCGCTCCAGTCCTTCTATGGAGCTTTCCACCCTCCAATCCATTGCCGCAATAGCTTCGTGACTCCGGTTAGCTCCTAACTCCAATTGCTCTATCCGATGGTGGGTGTCGGATATAGTCGAGCTGAACTGTTGCACTTGCGTCTCCAATGCCTTCATTCGAGTGCCTTCCGCCATTGTCTTAATCCTAGCTCGGCCAAGGATCCTGCTCTGATAACAAATTGTCACGGCTTGGTCCGCGACAAGCTGGTTTTGGTTCCGAATAAGAATAAGTATAGGGAGAGATAGATAGAAGAATTAGACGGAGAGGAAGAATAGAAGGAGATGAGAGGGAGTATGAGATAGGAAGAAGTTTCGATTCAATTCATAGATGCCTTATCCTGTGAACATAAGGGAGGATATATACTAGCTGAGTGTATGGTACATTAGCTGTAGCAGATCCCCCTCCCTAGGCGGTTACAACAACCTATTTGTCCTATTCTCCTTCCTAGCACATGGCCTAAAACTAATTCATAATAGAAATTGCAGAAATAACAGCAAGTAATAGTTGGATATTAAAGGAAAAGAAAGAAAAAGGATGCCCGGCTGGTTCTTCTCTTGACAGGCTGCTCATCAAGAAGTGCAGGGAGCTGATATAGTAGCCATGGAAGAGGAAGGTGGTGTTCATACAACTGAGGAGGAGTATGAGGCTGATGAGGTACTAAGAACGAGAATGGTAGCTGCAAGGAAGGACAGCCTTGCTGATCTTATTGATCTCCAGAAGTAGCAGAGGAAGGAGCTTGAAAAGTCTCTTTACCAAGTACTTGAGGAAAAGGAGGAAAGGATTGCACCGGGCACCTTGTTTGGAACATCTCATACGTATGTCTTTGGCACAGGCACACAAAACAGGACAGCAGCTGCAAAAAAGGTTGGTTTGCTTAAAGAAAAGTTTAAATTTCTTCTTATGCCTGGAAATGAGATGGTTACAGGATTGACAGCTTCATTGGAACCATTTTCAATGGCAATAAGGAAGAAGTTGATGGCTGAGATTGGTGTTGCAACAAGTCATAATACTGTTATTGTTGAGAAAGAGGAAAAGAGAAAGCAACAACAAAGAGAAATACGAGAGAAGAACAAGAAAAGACGAAGAAGAAACCAATTGGTGAAGAGAGGCATTGGATGAAGAAACACTGACTTGGTTGTAATAAGTTTCTTGAGGACAAGAAACCTTTCAAGGAGGGGGAATTGTCATGACCCTTGGGGTATTATAAGGGCAAAGTTGTAATTGGTTACATTGTTGGTTAGGAAATGCTATTAGTTCTATTGTAGTGCACATGGGTGCTGTTCCTAAACTCTACTTCTAGTTGAACAGCCTATAAATAGGCCCTAGTATGTAAAGAAAGGTATGCTGAAAATAACATAGTGAATTCATATTTTTCCTCCTTACTTTCTATCTCTCATTCTTCTTAATTCTCTCTTATTTCTTTTGATTTATGTTGTATATCTCCCTCTAATTCTTCTCCATTTCCCTCTCGAATCCTTCTCAATTCCTTCCTAGACCCTAGCTAAACCCTAGGGTCGTGACAAACGGTAGCCCCTAACCTTGGTATTCTCGTCTTGAAGTCTTATATATCGATCTTTTATGGACAGTGGCCCCCTAACCTCCGGTGTTCTCGTCTCGATATCCCTTCTCGATCTTTATTGACGGGGGTCCCTAACCTTGGACATTCCTCATCTCAAGATCTCACACACTTGGCCCCAACACGCCCCCATGATGTTTATACTTTATGCAAAATAAAGAGGCAAAAATGCACCCAACTAACAAAAGCAACAATATGCCATGCCAATGAATTCTCCATGCATTATGAAACGGGGGTAGAGAACTTACTAGGATGAGTTTAGGAGCTAGAAAACTGCAAACCAGTGAGCTTCCCACCTTTAAAACAACATTAGGAACCCAACAATAGGCTTAGACTATTCTCTTAGCTAATTGTGATAGCAAATAAATCATAATAGAGTTAGTCTCATTACCTTGATGAGGAATGATCCAACTCCAAAGGAAGAACCCTCCAACTTATCCTCTCCAAACTCACTCTCCCTTGACTTGTACTTGACAAAATGAGAGAATGGGAGGATCACCTCCTATTTATATTGCACCTTTGGTTTTGTCCTTTTCCTTTTAAACTTTTTTTTTCTTTTTTTATTAACACATATATATCTATATCTATATATATGTATCCCAACCCTTGTCTTCTTCCTCTCTTTTCCCGTATACCAATATTTGCATGCATTTTTAATTATTATTTTGACCAATAGTTTCACTATCTCTCAATCCTAATTTAACTTCACTCTTAACCAATTCAAAATAAATTAAATTCTTGTAATCTAAAACAAATTGCCACTCAGCCCTTAAAAGCACTTAACGGGTCACTTATACCCATCATAAACCCGGTTTTAAAAGTCCTCTACTTTCGAACCACCTTTCTTGTTTATTATTTATTTATTCATTTAACTTCTCTAATTCCAGATAAAATTATGAGTCGTTACATTATTTCTTCTGGAGTTGTTCTGATTTTGCTCAGTGATTTTTCCAGATCATACTGAAGCCCTATCGGGAAACTCATTGTCATTTCTGCTTGAATGAACTGCCAGCTGATACAGTTCCATGTTTATCATGTTCAATTCCGTTGTATTGCTCTCAGCAATGCCAAGAACAAGCAGGAGGAAAAATAATGAGGATTAACACCAAAAGTTTTGACATTAGCAAAACTTTCTCAGATGAGCTAGAAAAATACATTGCAAATATTACTTTACCTGAGATTTCTGCTTCACACAACCAGCATTTTGCTGAACATAGACATGAATGTCATGGTGTACATTGGCCTGCGGTATTGCCTTCTGAGATAGTTCTAGCTGGTCGAATTTTAATGAAGTCTGCAGAGCAGGAAAGACAATGTAGCTTCGGTTCTAACCCCATTGGAACTTTGGTACTTTATCTGACTGCTTTCCCCATCAATATCTAGTTCCAATTTGTACAAAAGGTTCTAACCTCGCTGTATATGGTTGTCATCTTCTTCTAGGATCTCTCTCACAATTATGAACAGTTGCCTCCAGAAAGGAAATTGGAGTTGCATATTTATTCCATCATTTTGTTATACTGTCTTCAGGACTCTCTTGGTTCTAAATTTCCAGAGTATGGGATTACCATTTCAAAGGTAATGGACGCTTCCCCCTTCTCCTTTTCTATTCACTTATTTTATGAAATAACATTATTTATGAAATGAATGCTCTTTTTGTAATCATTTCTTTCGTCATCCTGTTGTTGTCCTTAACTTTCAGTGTGTTAATCTAAATTTTATTCTCCACTAGAACTGTAGAACATGAAATCTTTTGGATCAAGTTAATAATGAAGATTCTGAATGACTCAGCTTCACTGCTGCATGCACCAGTCATTTTATTCTATCTACAGTTTCATTTGCTTCTCCCATATGCAGTTTGTTATACTACTGTCTCAAATCAAGGTAAATTCAATGGCCATTGTTCGGATGAAACTTCTAGATGTATATGGCCCAACAGCTCAGTCTGGAAAATGTTCTCAAGCTGGGGATGCTTTAATGAGCAATTTGGAACAGGTTTGTGCCGGTGCTACTTTTAGTTTTTTATATTCTTCCAATGTTTGCATTCTGCAATGATACCATGTTGAGGAATTTCCTCTTACTAATGCTTTATTTATGCTGAATGCACAATAAGCAGTCACCAGTTTATATCACACAATTGCTATATTAAGAAAACTATGAAGTGGTGAAGGAAAGGGGAAACAAAATATTTTCTATGTAAGTTTAATGAATATGGGAGCCTGTTTGGTTGCACTTCCATTTTCAGTGTTCAGTTTTGTTTGGCACTGAAAATTTTTGCTTGAAGAACTAAGAATCATGATGCACCCAGACATTGTCTGGGTTCACTGGTGAATCAAGATGCAGTTTGTGGTGAAGTGAGGAGGATGAAGAGGGGAAAAAAATATTTTTTTTTTATATAAAGACATTTATGTTTTTCTGGTGTTTTGAATTATTATTTTTTTTTTTCAAATTAGATGATCAAAAGGCTTTCTCCCAATTTTTACTTTTTCCTGATTGGTGCTAATCTGCAGGTTAGAGTAGGACAAGCTATTTATTCATCTGGCAGTATGTTTAATCATTCTTGCCAGCCAAACATCCATGCATATTTCCTTTCTCGTGCTCTCTATATACGATCAACAGAATTTGTCACTGCTGGTTGCCCACTGGAGCTTTCATATGGTCCCCAGGTATCTTACCCTCTATAACTGACATTTGGCTCAGCTGCTTATTTGAAGGGCTTTGAAGGAGACTTGTCTTAGCTAGAGTTAAATGATGAATAAGGACATGCATAGCCGGATCCAGAAATTGATGCATTTCCAGTTTGGACATCAAAGACTTGTCTTAGCTAGAGCTAAATGTTATTAAGGATATGCATAGTCTGATTTGAAATTGAGGCATTAGCAGTTGGGTATATGCTTCCTGGGCTGGTTCTAAGTCCAGAACCCACAATTTCTATTTTTGCTTGGTTGGAACCCCCATTTAGATTTTGGTGCATTTAGTGCACTGACAGCTTGACATTTGCATATGACAGATAATGGAAGTTTTTGTTTCACAGGTTGGACAATGGAACTGCAAAAGCCGCCAAGATTTTCTGGAGGATGTATATTCATTTAGATGTCAGTGCAGAGGTTGTTCAGAAGTAAATTTATCCGACCTTGTGTTAGATGCTTTTCATTGTGTCAAACCAAATTGTTTTGGTGTAGTCTTAGATGGCTGCATGGCACAGTATGAACAACAGAAAATTAACTGTTTTCTTGGTGACCCTCTAATTTGCAGTTTAGAGCTTCATGTACAGGTATTTTCTATGGAACCCAGCTCTGCTAGGTGAATGTCTTTTGTAAAAGTAGAATGATATTTTGGAAATTAGGTAGTTAAATATGATGTTGAAGTTGCATTAAAAATTCAATTAGAGCCAAAGAAGGGAATTAAACTCAGTTGTCACCAAGATAAATCTAATAAAAAGGCTAAGATCCAAAGTCTGCACAAATTCTGGTCAACTTTTTTCTTATTTTGCAACAATTGTCTATGCATGGAAAGCCAATATACAATTGCTTTATCCACACTGCCTTACTTTTGGTGCTAATATATAGCACTTTGTAAAATGCCACTTCTAGAATGTGAGCTATATCTCATCCTGTTTTATAACTCTGGAAGTTTCTGACCTTTGGAAGGTTGACAAGGGAAGAAATTTTGACATTGATAAAGTGGCTGGCCATTTGTTTGATCAACACAGAAGTAGCTGTCAAATTAAACCAGGATATTGTTTGAACTGTGGTTCTTATTGTGACTTGGGAGCCTCACGTGCAGCAGTTGATGAATCTCAGCTTTCTTTCAGAAGGTACAGCTAAATTGTCATGTTGAAGTCATTTTCTTTTCTTCCTTAAGGAATGTATATAATGAAGGTGCACAAATTTTTAATGATCTCATACCCTCCAATGCATAAAGCAGTAACACACAAAGTGGTGTACCTGCCCATGGGCCACAAAGAATGAACTGTATGGTCCGTTTTGTATGGAAAAAATGGTATCCTTGAATGTAATGTACAGCCTCAAGGATAAGACTTCTAGAACATTTCTGGGCCTTGACCTCTGTCATTGGACAGAAATTTATATTTTCACTTTTGTTTTAATTCCAATATGTTTTCTCACTTCCTGATCTAGATAAGGTGATATCTTTTATAAATTACAAGATTAGCCAAATGCCCAAAGCTTCTCTCAATCATTACCCAACAAACGACTGTATACAATTGTACCAGTCTCCTCCAACCAAGCAATGATAATGTTCCATTACTAATATGTGATAGGGATAAAGGACGGACACATATTGTAGAAGAAAAGGAGATTTAGGAATTATAATCCTGAATATCCCTCTGATAGAGGTAATATGCTGGCTTGAATGGCTTAATCAAGCTCATGCGGCTTTAAGACACTAGAATAGAATTCATGGACTACATCAATCTCCTTGATTGGATAGACCCTGTCTTTCATGGAGCAACTACTGAAGTTAATATTGGGGATTATATCATGATCCAACTTAGGCCAAAGTGGTTTTCACTAGGATTTGTTTCAAGTTGCAAGCTTGTAGTGCTGTTGGGTTTAGATCTGCAATTAAATACTTAGTATCAAGGATCTTGTTAGATAAATGCTATTCTATTTCTCATATGATTATTTTATTGACCCATCTACCGACCTGGACCTAGAGCCCAACGTCCCATTGCAATTGCCTTTTAACCTTCCATGCAAAGGTAAGACTGTTGCTATTTCAGATGAGCACAGATTGTTTTCACTGGTGATGTAGAGGTTCATTGTTTCCTTCTTTGATGGATGGATCTCGTGAATTTCTATTGCACATGTATTACTAATTTACTAGAGACAAATTTCAACAACTTATATTAGATCTATTGGAGTTGCACAGGAGTTAGGAGGAATATCACATAATAACATTTGAGTTTTTCAACACCTAGGGGAGAATTTGATGCAGTTATGATCAGGGTTTTTTTTTTTTTTTAAATTTCTTGTGATCAAGGGGTTTTTTCTGTTTTGAATCCTTGTACTTTAAGTTTTAATTTATCCTGTTTATGAGATTAGGGTTTTGAATTTTATATTTTAAATTTTAATTATTTTTGTGATAGGATTAGTTTAAAAGAGTCTTAGTTGTCCTAGGATTTACAAATAGGTACTGTTGATGTAAGTGATCGATATTGGAAGATCATTGACTACCGGATTCTCTCCCTTTCTCGTCTCTGCCCCCCCCCCTCCTATTGACTTCCTCCTCCTCTTTCTTGTCTCTTTCCACCAATCTCTTCTTTCTTGTCTCTTTCCCCTTTCTTCTTCTTCGGGCTCATCTGCACCTTCTTCTGCATCCCATATCACCCCCCCCCCCCCACACACACACACGCACACGTCAGCGCTGATAGCTTACAAGGGTGGGTTCTGGGTTCTTCTGGAAATTGAAGAATTCTGGGGAGGATAGAGAGAACAATTGGGAGGGAGAATAATCAGAATATTTTCATTCCATGCCTTGCTGGCTGACGCTCAGTACGTATATATATTCTGCCGCGAATCTCCTGGAATGTACTCCGGGAGATGCACTGCTGCTAACTGACTAGGTACACCCCTATTTAACATACAAAAATTATAATGACAACTCTACCCTTAGGAATGTGACACGTGTATATATTTGCCTCATACAATGAATCTCATATTTGGTTATTTATTCAACAGATTGCAGGATGCAATAGTTGCTAATGAAATCCAAACGAGCACTCTCTCAGATGCTTTGAAATCGCTTGATATGCTCAGATTGACACTCCATGCATACAACAAAAAAATTGCAGAGGTGAGCTCTGGATTTCTACAAGGAGCATATTGATCTGGATGTGTTGTACATTGATTTAATGAAAGATGTTTCTGGTCTTTTGTGTTTGGACACAAGCAAGTTTGTCAACACCTACCTTGAATTCATTCCCTGTGCAAAACTTTGGTTGATGATCATAGTTTTTGCAATACCTGTATCTCATAGATGTAATATTTGTAGGTGGAGGACAGCCTTGCACGGGCATTTTGTTTGGTTGGAGAACCACGACTAGCAATGGACCATTGTAAGGCATCCATTGAGGTAAATCATCCATTTGTCTTGTCATCTGGTGAAAATAGTGTTTTTGGCTCCACAAACTCATGTGCTGCCCCTATAACCATTTCAAATCTTCATTTGTCAACAAGTCTTGAACGGGATCTATTATACATATGTACACATATTCTGTTCAATGCAAACAGGTAATGTGCATTATGCAATAATGGCATGGATTTTTTTCCCACACTTGGCACCAACTTGTATGTGTTAAAAATAATGAAGCAGTGGAGTTCAGTCACCAAGAAGTTGGATAAACAATGTGGGCACCAGCAATAGGAAATAACGGGGTGAAGGAAAGCAATTTGGCTAGAAAAGTAGCATGACAACTTTTTGATGATCTAGATTGGGAGGGAAACCTCTAACTTATGATGATAGGATAAAGTCTTGCTGGGGTATGGTCTTCTCAAGGATCTATAAGCCAAGTAGATTTGGGCCTTTATCCAGGTAAATTAGAGTCCAAGGACTAGCAAATATAATCCTTACTCCTAAGGGTATGTTGCTGGTGGGGCAAGTAATGCTGAAGTCTCTCTCGTAGTCAGATGAGCCCAAAGGCAGCCAAAATCTACTCAGGTTGTAGTGCTACGAGATCTCTTTCCTAGGTCACTAATTCAGAAGACTCCAGTGTTCTTGGGGTTATTTCTGAGAAAATCGAACAAAGTGTTATTATGGTCAAATTTACCCCACGTCAAAGTTGCCCTCTTATTAGTTGGTAACCGAACAATCTAGCCCCTTTCTCACATGTAGCTTGCTGTATTTGTGATTGTTTCAAATCCAATCAGCAATTCGTCCCTGTGGTGGCAATACCCTCTTGGCTTACATAGAAAGTGCAGGATGGGTCTTGTGATGTGTTTGGTGACATAACCCTCTTGGCTTACATAGAAAGTGCAGGATGGGTCTTGTGATGTGTTTGGTGATATAACGATCAATGGCAGTCTATTAAAAGGTGAAGTTGGGAGATTGTTTTCTTAGCATGTGCTAATAAATTGAATCAATTTAATCCTTCCAAAAATATAAATTATTTCAATCAGTCGTCTGATTTTCTAATTTGCCTGCAGTGACTTGCCTTGTTTTGAACTGTTTCCATAGGTTCGGGGTTTTAGACGTAATAAACTTTATTGAAGGAATATTTCCCAGGAGGAAACTAATTATCAGTATGGTTACCTTTATGCTTCACTTAGACCAAGACAAGACACTTGATTGCGAATTCATTTGGTTATCGAGTTTACAGATCCTTGAAAAGCTCTACGGTCCTGACCACGTTGCTCTTGGGAATGAATTGGTGAAACTTGTGTCGATTCAGCAATTACTGGGTGATGAGAGTGCTGCGGACAGCATACACCGGATGGAGACAATATTTTGCAGGTACTATGGATCTCATGCGAACAGGATATTCCCATATCTGCAACTGCAAGCCCATTATTGAAGGGCTCACTCTAATTCTTGCATTCAAGTGAGCAACATTAACCAAATCAAGCCACGGTATCGCAAACTCCATAGTCCCGTGTGTCTTGAGCAGCAGTAGTAGAATACGAGGGCTCTCTGCTATGCCAAGTTCTGGGTTAGCATTGTGAGCCACGTGATGTGAGACGAAGTAACGTGCTGCAGAAGCCAGCAGCTGTATCTGGTTTTAGAGGATTGGTATGTTTTTAAGATTGGTTTTGCCTTTGTCTGCTGTTGGTTTTTCTAAGCAAATTATCTTGGGCTTTCTTGGCACATGCCTATTATTGTACCTTTAAGGTAGTGAAAAGGCATCAGTTTCTCACTAGTTTCTTTAATAAGAATATCAGGATCTCCTTGCATGGTTATACTTCCATGAATCTGCACCATTTCATGCATTTTGGTATGGTATTGTCCTTTGGCTGGATTTTCAATGTCTTTTTCTCGGTTAAAAACACAACACGGGTAGGCATGGGAGCCGTACAATTTGGTCCTGAGGCTCTCTCAAGATTTTCAATTCCCCACTAAGAAGAACATCACAAATAATTAAGATTCAAAAGCTAAAATGATGAACTTCCCAAGGGGACCGCAGCTGCAAAATAAATAAACTTTGGAGGGTCACCAAAGTAATGAAAGAATAAATTAAAATTCAAAAGCTAGAATATATGCAGAGGTTCCATAGACATATGAACAAAATGGTCAGCTAACAAGACAGAACGAGATTGTTGCTTCCATCCTAGGACTCCTGCTAAAGCTCTGACCTAAGTCATATTACAGAAATAGCCAAAATATAGAGCGGATGAAACACCAGTGATTGTGAAATATTTGTTTTGTTTCTGCAGATACAAATTTTTACCATCGCCAATGGCGCAGCGGCAGGGCCTCTGTATGGATTGAGACTTACGGAATCAAAAGAGGAGAAGATTTGCTTCGGGCAATTGTTCACCGGGGATGATAGCTACAGAGAGAAGGAACGTAGTAGAAGTTGTCATAATTTTTCGTATCCTTAACGAAGCTTCGTCTCATTTGGTTTGCTGCCCCTAAATGCTGAAAGAGAGAAGAATGACCTTGTTGCTGAAACACAAACATAGTAAAGAATATTGGAATCTATGGACAATAATAAGAAAAAATGAACAAACACTAGGAGAAAAAGAAAAAGCAGATGTTGCATCATTATGGAAAGAACTGAGAGCAGGAAATGAAAACAAAAATGAAAAAGGACGAATGCACTTGGAATTGAATAGCAGCAAGTGACCTTTGGTCGCAGTTGCAGCACCCGTGAAATGGTCTTGCAACTTGTAGGAAGAAGAACTCTGAGAGCTGAATTTGCTCGTAGCTGATTGAGCTGTATGCGTAAACATCCATAATAATAATAATTATTATTATTATAATCATTATTGCTGAATGATAAAAGGAAATGAATGATATCAAGATAATCATCATCATTAGGTTTATGTACCAGAAATCATTTCGGCGCCAGGTGATTTTTTCTCGAAGCTTTCGCCGAGAGATATCTTTTGCTGCATGTAGTTCTTTGGGTGAAGACCAGCCTTCCTCAGCAGGTTATCAGCATTTTTCTTACTAGCAGCTTTGGATTCGTCAAATTCATCCTCTCCTTCAGAAAAGACAGATGGGCTAGACCAACCAGTTAGATTTGGATCTGCCCGACTCTTTCGAGCAAATTTCAACAGCCTCTTCAATCCTCTGGGTGCATCTTTCTGGTAGACCATTCCAGGAGGATTCTCGGCATTTCCCCATTCTATGATATCAGGTTCAGCACTCTCCTCTAGCAGCATTTGCGACAAAGAGTGGCGAACACGTGGACTTGACACTGGCACTGCTGCATCATTTGCTGTGGAGGCAATTTGGGATGCGCTGTCATCTTGTGGAATAGGTAAGTCATGATGCTCTTCTATTTCTACCCAGGCGGTTGGAGAAATAACTGATTCTTCCTCGGTCTCAGTTTGCAATGAAGATTCAATTGTCGTCATTAAGTTATCATCGCCATTGACAACAACTTGTTCAGAGCTCACCGTGTCATCACATTTCTGTGGGCTATTTACCTGGGGTACGGATTCCAAGATGGGAGTTTTTATGGGTTCAAGATCCGCCTCCTGCTGAGGGATGGGACTAGAAGTGTCAGCTATCATCTCATCTTCCTGGGCTTGGATTGAGTTTGCAGAATTTCTCAAAGTTTCATCTGGCTGAGAAGGTTTTGTCTTGACAATACCTGGGCCAGCACCGGAACCCTTGCGGAGAAAAGGCTTTGACTCCACTGGCACCACACTGCTCTTCTTGGTCACCTTGCTATAGAAACTGGGTTTTGGTGAAACCGTTGAACCCTCATTCGGAGAAGTCTTAACTTTTGGTTTTGCAGTTTTCCCATTTTTTGTTAACGGTTTCTGCTGCTTTTCTGTCTTCTCTGTCACACTTTTCAAGCCCTTTCTATTGTCATTCTGACTAGCCTTGACATTTTTTAGCTCATGCAAGGATCTCTCCGTCTTTGGGCTTGACCGAGGAGCTGATGGTGCTGTCTGGGGTTTCCGACGAGTGGGTGTAATGCCAGCAGATGAGGTTCCACAAGGAGTTCTAGCCGGTGAAATGCCAGTAGTGGCTCTTGGTGAGGGTGCTGATGGCCACGACTTACGCAGAGCAGGTGCAGGTGGTGCCTTAGATAAAGTTTTCTTTGCAATGGCAGGTTTTGAAGATTCCTTCTTAGGATTAGCAGAATGAGGCAAACTTTTCTGTAATTTTTGGGGCTTAGCTGGGGAACTTTTCCTTCCAAAATCTTTTACATTGGAAGATGCCATTTCAGCTTTTCTTGCATCAAGAATTTGCTGCATTGCTTTAAATTGTGCTTCTCTCTCTGCTCGCTTTTCTGCCGTCTCTCTCCGAAGTTTTGCATCCCTTTTTCCTTTATAGTGGTCATAAAACCCCCCTCTCTGCTCCTGTGAAACATCTTGGCTTGGAACATCTTGCTTTTTCTTACTATTGGGTGCTGTTGTCCGATACTTGACAGGCTTGTTTTCCATCATTTTTTTCAGCATCTGATTCAGCTCCATTTCCTTCTGTCGAGTCCATTCAGCTGAGGCCAATAACTTTTCATTATTTTCCTCTTGTTGGGTTACAATAGTCTCTGCTGGATCACCTATTGGATCAGAAGTCCTTTCTTCTGAAGTGTCCAAGGTTGTCTCTACTTTAGCAGCCTCAACAGGATTGTTATCTCCAGATATTAACTCAGGCTCCGGTTTTTCTTCTTGTGAGCTCCTTGAAATATCTACACCCTCTAAATTATCAGAAGTCATTGTAACAAAATTCTCAGAAACTGTTTCTGATTTGGTGGAACTCCCCCCTGTACCTGCACTCCATCTTCTTAGTACCGATTTATTTGGACCAGTAAGGGCATCTAAAGTTGACCTCCTCTTCTGACTATCTGAATTTTGATCTCTTTGTTTACTTTCAAAAAGGTTGATTGCATCTTGAACACTCATTCTGTGTACATTACTATCTGTTTTTTGGGGGGGTTGCTCAGATCCCTCCTCTTCACTACTGTTAACTGTTGTGTCTCTATAAGATAATGTTCTATCTCTAGCAGGAAAAAAGTTGAGGCTTTTAATGGTTAGAGCAGTAGACCGGCGTGATCCAGATCGCCCTATCTGGACCCTTCGCAAAGGAGATGCTGACCTCCTAGGCGATGCAGACCTGATCAGAGTCCGACTTCTTTCCACAGCCGGCTGATCTTCCTCACTAGAATAAGAAGATTCCTCGCTTTCTGTGGAACTTTGACGCTCAACCTGGGCAACTTTTGCAGGGGAGACACCATACTTTACTGGTGTATCAGAAGCTAATGGTTTTTGTGTCTGATTATTTCCCTCTCTCTTATTGGCCCTGTCATTTCTTGAATCAATTGGGGAAGAGGACTTTTTATCACTTGGCAAACCAAGAGTCTGGTCCATTTGGCTTAGTTCTGCAGGCTTATGCAACGTATTCCTAAAAAGACAACAATCAACAAGAAAATGCTGGCTGTCACTATGAAATTGTTAGGTAATTGAAAAATGTCTCACAGAATTAGAAAGGGGAAATTTTGAAGGGAAATCAGAGAGAACAACAAACGTGATAGAACAAGACTTCTAAAGAGAACTCAAAAAGTTAGATGGATACATAACAAAAATACCCAAGTTACCTCAGATCTGTGGCTCCAAAATGTTGAGAAAGCTTTTCCATATCAGAGATATGCTTTAAAGAGCATTTGGCTCCAGCAGCCTGGTTGAAAGCAGAAGTCAGTTCTCCTCTCAATGCTGTTAATCTCAAATCCATTGCTCGCAGCAATTCGTTCCTGACAGTTTTTAAAGTTTATTTTGGTAAAGACTAGAGGGGGACATTTGCTTATTGAAAGTGAAAACAAAACCACAGACATACTTTGATGCATCTGATGTCACAATTTCTCCATCCTGTTTCCAACAATCAAATTAGTTTTACAATATACACACATTTACACTTAAAGGGTGTACTGAAATAGCTATTACCTCCGGGCCCACATCATTGATTTTGCTGCTGTCTGTTTGAAAATAGACAAAATTATTCAGATATGGAACAGGTGGGAAGAACGAGTGGAAATAATAACCTTTCACCATAATGGCAATAAAAGTCAGAAAGTAATGGATAAAACCAGGGAAACCCAACATATCGCATCAATTATCAAACTAGCCACAGGGACGCATATTATATATTCAGGTTAGATACAATCTTTTGATTGAAATCGTGACACATTGATGCACATACCTATCTCAAGCATAGAGATCCTGCCTCTATAGCTTACATTATATAATATTTTTGGGCTAAAATGAGGTTATCCTTGAAAGATCGGACTGGCTTATATTGAGGAAAAGAAGTGTGAGACACGATTAAGTTATTTATTATGTGAGAAGAAGACAATGAATGCTCTTGAAAGTTGTAACGGTAAAAAAAAAATTGTAGTAAAAGAGGTAGAAGAAGAATAAATGAGAAACTTTCCAACATGGCATGAGTGACAATGACCTTATAGAGAATATGGTCATACATAGACATGATTGGCAAGTTGAATCCTTATAACTGACCCTACCTAGTGGCACTAAGATTTGGTATGATGTTGGCGGGCTTAATTGATAAAATAAAATTTTCATATATTATTTTCCTTCTAGTGAGGGCAAGCCTTTGTAAGCAAGGATAAGATTGCTTATTTGTGACTGAGAGGTCATTGGTTCAAGTACGGAAAACAACTTTTTTTTGCAGGAAAAAAAAAAACAATATAAAGGTTGCAAACAAATAAGACTATCCTTTGACACAACACAAGCAAAGTGAGGAGCCTTGTACCCTATTATTTTCTTTCTAGATATATGCCTAAGTTTTTTGGGGACAAAAAAATTGGGTCCTGAAAAAGATACTGAAATCTCTCTCTCTCTCTCTCTCATTTTTTTTTTGTCATTGTTCCTCTTATTTTTTTATCATTCTTCAACCTTTTGTTCCTTGTTTTCTTCTTCTCTACAATATTTTCTTCAATCTATTCTCCTAATTCCCATTTGTCCCCGTCGTTGGTGTCCTCCCCATGTGCCGTCCACCAACTTATCCCAAATTTAAAGACAGTTTGAAACAAATTTATATTAATACTTGTTTCAGCTATAAATATCGAAGTTACCAAGAAACAGTTCCCTCTATGTCTTAGTGCTTCCAAGCTTTAGAAAATAAACATTCAATCAACTAACCTGTTTCTTTATCTCCAGAATGATCTTGATGACCCTGAGAAAGGTAAACAATATGCATAAGAGCTCAATAGATATTTCATGAATCAACTACCAAAGAAAGTGTGGATATTACCTTGGTGTACAACGAAAGGTGAAACGTTCTCGCTTCCTCCAGTTGATTTATTTCATTTGCCATGGCATTGGTGGTGTTTAGGATGTCAGGTGAACCAACAATTTGTAAAAATCTGAGAAATACTCAGATTGCAATGGCAAAAGAATTAAACATCACATTGCTCTATCATGAATGATAGCAGAGGACAGAACAAGAGACAGCTTTTACGGATAATAACCTTGTTAATGTCGATTTTGTAAACCAATGGGAATGATCAAAATCTTTAGGCTGTTGAAATCTGAAACTGGTGTTGGATCCTCTTGAAACCAAATCTTGTAGTTTAGGTAGCTGTGAAACCAGCTGTCCCAAAAGGCCAGATGCCACCGTTTCTACTTTATTGCCACTGCATACAGATGTCTCATACCTACAACAAAATGTTTGAATGCCCTTCAAAACAGTTTCCAAGTGAGAGCAACAATATTTTAGCAATTATAATAGTATGATGATGTAGCAGGAGTGGAATTAAGATAGTAATTCCAGGAAGACAATAAGAACATGATTAGCAAGATGATAATAATAATTTTCATCACCATTGTCATCACAGTGAAATCATTTTAAAAATCATTGCACTTCTTGGGGCTGGAAATAGGATATCTATTATACTTTTACAAACTCAAGTGAGTAATTTTTATCCATAAAATTATTGTAGGATATGCAAATTCCTGATATTTACATCAAGCAATGAAAAAAGTCGTGAAATTTTTTTGAAGCACTTTAGATTAAAATCATCAGTACTCGATGTGCAATTAATTGGAACAAAACCCAAATGAGATATTACTCAAAATCAAACTGCATTGAGATTATTTTTCTTAATAAGAAAAAAGATATATTTACTCTGATTTTATTTTATTTTTTCGTGAAACCAGATAGGAAAGATTGATTGATATAATTTATCCAACAGATATGGTCTGCCCTCATCAAATTGTATTTGGAATTCAGCATCTCATGCACGTTTCAGTTTTGACTAAAATTTCAAGAATTAAAAAGTGGAATTTGAAAATTCAGATGTGAATAAGAAACAATGATGATGTATTAGGTACCAATTGTACCCGTCATAGTGAAACTGAAAAAAGAATCTCAATGAGTATGTGAAATGGTTTAAAGGTCGTTGCAAAAGAGTTATGTTAAGAGAAGCTTGACCTGCCATGACTTGGGAATAAGTGAATTTCAGCATAATCAAGTACCGCATCCTTATCAATTTCACCCTCCATATCAACCAACCACGCTATCTTGCAACAACAAAAACCTGAATAGAAAAGAGAAGTATCAAAATATCAATCAATCTTCAAACTATGCAATGCACAAACTAGTCAGTAATATATAATTCAAAATGTTTAAAATAAAAATAAATAAACTTGAACTCAAATCGAACACTGATGTCTGGAATAAGCCATGTGGGGGGCTGCGGTTGGATGTTGTAAAAGAAATCCAGGGTTCAAATATAACGGGAAACAACACGGAAGAATGCCGTATTATTCATATTCGGTTAAATCTTCAGAACTAGCTAAAATGCGACGCATAACTCATAAATGAACACCAAATTCGGCTAAAAAAAGTAAGAAAAACAACGAAACATAACTAGCACTGTTCGACGCTCAGATTGATGCATAAAACATCACCAAGAACCAATTCGACGAAGCAGATGCAAACAAGTTGCTGTCGACTACAACCACGAGAGCTACAAAGAGTACAAAAACCATAAAGAAAAAGAGTTCTAGCAACAGATTCAAATGCGAAGTGTCGGTGGGGGAAAAATGGGCGCTGAGTCGTGAAATGGAAGTAGAAACAAACCGTTTGAAGATCAGATCTACACAAAGCCAAGCCCTAACAGTCACGAATTAGCAGCCACTAGTCACCAACAGCCGAATCAGCGTGAATCTGAAGCATTCCGCCCGAACTAACTTTCCTCCCTTCGCAACACTGTACAGTCTGTACATATAGAAACAATGTAGTGCATACGTAAATTTATACCATAATCGGAAGGAGAAAACCGACGAATCGCTAATGCAAATCCAGAGACAGATAAAGAGAGAGAGATAGAGAGAGGGGGGGCGGTAGGTAGGTGATTTACCTGCACACAGAGATCTCAAACGCGAGCTGAATGCAAGTGTTCGCTGCGCCTTGCTTTTGAGAGAGAGAGAGAGAGAGAGAGATAGAATAAGGGAGTAAACGAGAAGGAAGATAAAGAGGAAGGAGTGGTGGTGGGGACGAAGAAGCCCAAGCGCCTGTCCTCAGGCGCGTTGATTGCGTTGCAACTACTTGGACTTGCAATGTAAGACAACCAGGCAGACCGTATATTATAATAATAATAATAATAACAATAATAATAATAATCTTCGTTTTCATCATTTCCCCCTCATTGCGCATGAATCCCACGCGCCACGCTCCAGCCTCATCTCACGCTTTCTCCACCCGATAAGAGTGACGAATGACGATACAACAGGTAGTGTTTACAAAGAGAATGCGTAAGCGTGACTAATATCTCATTTCTCCTAATGCCAATATAATGAAAGGAATGGGATATACATCATATCTATTGATTTTTTTAATATTTATATATTTATTTATAATGTTATTCACGTCTACTAACATAATAATTATTCGATACAGACAATTGTGAGAAGATGAGTATGAGTCCGATCATGGGCCCTACCTCTTCTCAACTCTCTCTCACCAATCTCCTTTTAATATTCTAACATAAGTAACATATCAACAGTCTTAGTTAATATTTATATTTATTAAATTTAAATTAAAAATATTATTTATTTACTTATTCCTAGACTTAAAGATCATTGGGGTTAATGCTATTATAAATCGATTTTTATTTGACTAAATTGCCCTGTGAAAATAGATTTAAGTCGAGGGACTAGTCAATAATTAACTTTGAATTGGGTACAATGCTTTGATTTGGTCTTATAAATTTATTGGTATAAATAAAATAAAACATATATATTGAATAATGTATGTGGGTCACGTACATATTAGGGATGTTGACATCTCTTACTCGCACTTGTATAGGTTTCCTGCTTTGTTTATAATCAATTGGACAAAATTTTTTGTCCATACTTGTTCCAATTGAATCAAGGTTGTTCAATACCCCATTAATCTCTTGATTTTGAAATGATTAATTAAATTAAATTAAAATAATATATACTTTGTAATTGTTATATTCTGTCCATCAAGAGGGAGTTCTCCCAAAAAAAAAAAAAACATTCCTCTGGGATATTTTGGGAGAAGAAGTTCTCTAAAAAAGTTAATAAAGAAGTTTTTTTGAAAAATAGAAAAGGGTTCTTCTAGAAAGACATATCGTATGCCACAATCCACCTAGTTGAGCCATCATCTTAGGAAAGAACACAAGAAAACTTTTTCTCAAACAACTTATGTAATATCCTGGGAGCCCAAATGAGGATAGAATATATCGAGGATAAGTAAAGGAGGAAACAATACTAGCTAAACACCTTTTAGGCTGAACATAGGCAAAGAACTCCAAGATTAAACGTACTTGACCTAAGAAAATCTAAGGATGAGTGACCCACCTGAGAAGTTCGCGTAAACCCATCAGGATAAGTTGTTCTGGTTCTTCCTATCGTGCGATGTGGGATGTTATAGGTGGTATTAGAGTCGACCTTTAAAGAAAACGGTCTAATAAGGACGGAGAGTGGTGCCGGGGCGCGAACCCTAATCAAGGAGCGGCTCCTGGCAGACTTCTAGGATGGTAGCCTCCAAATAGGAGAAGGTTTGAGACCAGTTGTAAGGTCTCATGACGATGACGTCATGTCCTCAAGGGGGGAAAAATGTAATACCCCGGGAACCTAGAGGAGGATAGTATATATCGAGGATAAGTAAGGAAGGAAACAACACCAGCTCCACCTTTTAGGCTGAATGCAGGAAAAGAACTCTAAGGTTAAGCGTGTTTGACCTGGGGAAATCTAAGGATGGGTGACTCCTCTGGGAAGTTCGCGTAGACCTATCATATAATACCCGAGAAATTCTAAAGGACTCAAGGGTAATTTATCTTGGGGCAAAATTGGAATTTAAGGATAAATGAAGGGTAAAACAGTAATTTATTACCGTACAGATGATTGAATCGACTGCCAGGAGTACCCTGGAGCCGAGATGCCAAAGGAAAATGATATGGTATTAATGAGCACCCCGAGATAAGATTTATGGTGTCAAAAGAAATGAGAATGGGAACGGTTTTCGGTACAGCTAAAAAGGCAGCTGCCAAATAGGCTGCAATACCGAATTGTCATAGACGACTTTTCAGAAGTCAACGGAAGCTTGAGGGAGGTTTAGTTTTTCATAAGGAACAACCCTTCAGAGGTTTCAGGAAGAAACGAATGGGTTTAAGGCCAAAACGAAGATTCGGGCCTAAGTGCAGTTTCTAAAAATTGCTAGAGGGAGGCCGAAACAAGGTTGTTTTGTGATCTTCGAAGGTCAAAATGATGTTTTAGGACTTTTTGGACCTAAATGCAATATTGAAAAGTTGAGGGGTTAAGTGAAAAGGGCCAAAGTGACAAACCCGAAACTGGAGGGGCCAAAGTGCAATTAAGCAAAAGTTTGGCCAATCACCACCAAGTCTCCGGTCGTCGATTTCGGCCGATCAAACCACGGGGTTGCACGAGGCTTGGTCGGGAGACCAACTTTAGTAAAGGGCTTGGTCGGAGAAAGCAATTGTGGTGGCCGCAAATCGAGAAAAACCGACCGAATTTTCGGTCGTTCTTGGCCGCACCTGCAACTTGGTTTCTTGGTCGGATGAGGCTCGATCCAGGCCGATCTAAGGGAGGTTTAACCTCTATGAGTGATGGGCAAGGCGGCCAAGGGGTTTTGGTTGCTCGAAATAGCCTATAAATAGGCGTTCAAAGATGGCCGAAACTTAGGGTTATTTTGAGCTTCAAATCGACCCACTTATCGAATGAATTGGCATTCCATTTTAAGGGGCTTTTGTTGCCCATGTATCAAGCTTCATTTCTGCCAAATTTGAGCCATTTTGGTTGAAAGTTGAGGGAGATCCGAAGCTTCGTCGGAAAAACGAGATTCGCCGGAAAATCGGATTTAGCAGTCAAAAAATGGCTCCAATCGTCCAATTTGAAGCCATAGTCTTGTAGAGGATGAAGAGAGGAAGCCATAGGTTCAAACGGGAGGTCAAACGGAGGTCGGATGAAGAAGTTATGGCGATTAAACGGAAGGCAGCGCAACCAGTCCGGCGAGCTGAAGGAAGAAGACGACCGGCGCGTGGGCCACACGCGCCAGCTGGGCCCCGCGAGTGGGCGCGCGTGAGACATCTTCTGAGGGCGAGTGTAGGCGCGTCCGGGCTCAGAAAATTCTGAAAAAAATTCCTAAATTCCTCTAAAATCTAGATCTAGCCCCTGTAGAAAAATCAGTGGATTTGGAGTTCTCTAGGTCTCGTTTCTAGCATCAAAGTGCCTCGTTTTGCGTGAAAACGCAATATCCGGGTAAGTTCAGTATTTTTCCTTGAAAGTGCATAGCATATAATGAATTGTTGTGAAGATAGATTTGAGGAAATAGTCTCTATGGATTTATTAAGATTTTTAGAAGGAAAAATGAAGGAAAATGAAAGGAAATAGGAAATAAATGAAATATTGAGGATATTTAGTGATTAAATGTTATTTTATGATTGAGGAGATCGAGATGATAAGATTGGTGCAACTTTTGAGGGTTGGCACGAGAATCGAGGCGGGGCACGCATATCGAGGCGATGCACGCTTTTCGAGATATCTTTGTCTTTGGGCAAAGGTGAGTGGTATTCTCACAAGAAGTTATATTCATGATATAATTGTTATATATGCATGCTATTTATGAATTGCAATATTCATTTGTCATATTGCATTGAAAGTCGTGATATTTCCATTGCACGATATTATTGTCATATTGAAATTGTGCATGGGGATGGGATGATACCCTCAGAGTGTAGCCGTAATTCCCCTAGGGCGTTGAGGGAATAACGTTGGGCCTATCCCGTAGACGTTCGGGATTTGCCTGGGATTCCTAGCCGGGTTGGGGATACCTGGGAAGTTACATTATGGGTATATGTTGTTCATGTATTTGCATCATACATCATATAAATGTTTTTGGACCCTCACTGGAAGTTTCATCTTCTAATGGGTTATGCCCCTGGAACATTCAACGTTCCAGTTGAGACTTGCAGTTAGGGCAAGGAGCAGGTTGAGATATGACGGCACGTGATGGCGTGGCCGATGAATGCAGCAGGAGATTTCAATATTTTATTTATTGTAGAATGATGATGTATGTATTCGAGGTTTCATATGATTGCACCTAGGGTGTTGGATGTTATCTCGAGAGAAATGTATTTATGTAATTGAGGATATGATGGTAACATATGGTACGAATTCTTTATGATATATATATAAGTTGAATTCAGGTATGTACCGTATCAGGTTTCGATTATTGCTTCCGCATTATTAATGATTTGCTGGGGTTTCCCTTTGAAATACGACATTTGATGTATGAGGAAAGGGATTATGTATGTATCTGATGGACCCCAGCATAGTGGCACGCCCTCTGACGGGGCGGGGTGTTACATATCAGGGTAAATTGTTCTAGTCCTTCCTATTGCTCGATGTGGGATGTTACAACTTAGTCTTATGTTGTCCCGGATAATGTAATGTTAGTTCTAAATGATAGCAAATATATCCTAAGAGAGGGGGTGAATTAGAATTTATATAAATTTTTCGATAAATTAAACACTGATTTATGGCAGAGAAATATGTTTTGAAATATAAAGGAGTATGTTTCGAAATAAACCTTTCTGTTAAATAGGTTTCGAAACCTACTATATATGTTTCGAAATATACTTTTCTAATTTGGGGGTTTTTAAACTTTTAGTTTAAGAATTTGAAGAAATGACTTTGATAAAGATAATTTCTTCAAAAAGAAGTTTGCCAAAGATGCTTGAGATTAAAGATAGGTTTATGAATACTTATGCTTCAAAGAAAATCTATTTTAGCTTTTAAAAACAATTCTTTTAAAAGTTTGAGCGATAAAAAGTAAGCAAGCGAATTAATAAATTTGATACACACGAGATTTATAGTAGTTCGACACTCCGCCTAGTCCACTACCTTCAAGTCTTTCTACTTGAAGGATTTTTAAATCCAATCACTTTCACTAGTGATTAACAATAAGGGTTTTACCACGATTCATCCTAAAACCTTATACACAATGAGTTTTGTGGCTCAATTCAAACCTTACAACAATTAACAAGATAAATAAAATTTATCTTTATAGCAATGAAATGTCTTACCAATGGTTGTACAAACCTCTTAGCTTGAGATGAGGAGAGTTGAAAGATATTATATTTCTTATTTTCGACTTGCCTCTCCTTTACACACACAATGAATGTTGATCTTCTTTGAAAACTCAATTAAAATCTTATGTTTGACCACTTGTGTAGTTGCGTTGTATCTTGAGTGTGTATATTCAAATATATGTATATCTTCTCTTCAAGTACCTGTTATTTATAGACGTTTGACTATTTTACAACCGTTAGATACAAGATTTAAAAGAAGATTTCGAAACATAGCTTATTAGTTTTGAAACAACATAATTTTACACTATGGTTTCGAAACATACATCACATGTTTCGAAACATCCAATCTTTATAGTTGGATTTACACTTAGAGATAGCATAAGTATGAGACAAAGTCATATGCACTATGATTTTGTTTTGTTTTCTATTTTCAAATTTGAATTTGAAATCTCAGAGCATGGAGATTAAATTAAAAATACTTTTGAAAAGCTTTTAGATGTAAAGAAAATGAAAAGCAAAAGCATATGGATTTTTTAAATGTTCTGTTGACTGAGTCAGAGGTTTTGAAATATACTATGTAGATTTCGAAACATATGCTTAAATTTCATAGATGTTTTGAAATAAAGTATATACATTTAGAAAAACATTTGAAACTTATTCAAAGAAGTTTCGAAACAAGAACATAAATATGGTTTAACAATGTTTTGAAACATGATACATGAACTTTTGATTTTTCAAACATTTGAATATTCGTGACAAAATTTTTCATACATGTTTCGAAATATAAAATGCTGATTTCGAAATATGAGATTAACCTAAAAGATTTTTCATTATAAAATAAATTTTTTATCAAACTCTTTTTCTCATATATCAAAAAATATGATACAACATGTAGCTTATCTAAAACAAACTCACTTTCCTCTAAGGGGTCGTTTCTCAAGGGCATTTCTCGCCAAGGCCCTTTTCGAGCTTAACTCTAGAACAACCATGTATGCCCAAGACAACACCACATATAGCAATCGAGCACCGCATCTCCTATGTATGCATGTCACGTGTCCTAGTCATAGCTAATGACTATAAATACCCCTCGACCCTTTGTGTTTAAGGGACTTATTTCAACTGTTCACCTCTTATCATCCATATGACCTTGTTTATTTTGGAGAATTGTTTGCATACTCATTACTCATTACAAATTTTTCTCTGCATCTGGGCCTATAATAAATTTGGAAGCCCTCTCTATCTCTTACTCAAGTGCCTAGCTGCCCACCCTCTTTGTCCTTCTTCCTCTTTAGCTCTTACTCGTTTCGTGCCTTTGTCGGACCGTTGTTGAGGTCGCCTGTTTCATTCGCCCTCCTTGGTCGCTCGCCTCACTCAGTCGCTTTTGCTTAATGTCTCTCTTTGGTGCCGTCGCTCTCCGCCTCAGCCTCGACCTCACCAGCTTAGCCCTTCTCGATCGTTGCTTGTAGCTCGCCCTTGCTAGCTCTTCCATCGATTGCTCGCCTCACCCTTATTGAAAAATTTTGCTGGCTCCGCCTTGCTCGTGTGTCCTTTAATCTACTTTTGTTTTGCAAACAATTTTTATCAAATCATTGGCTTCTCCCAAATAGTTCTCTCGAACAGTGGATTGAGCCACTTCACAATTGTCCCACGCACTTTCTCAGATGACCTTGTCCTCTTATTGGGCTTTGTCGACTTTTGAAGCTCCTCTCGTGATACAAATTTTAATTGTTGTATTCATACAACAACATTAATTGTGATTAAGTAGAATTTATGTCATCTTATATAAAAATTATTCAAAAATGACATAAATTGGTTACTGACCTAAAATGAAAAGAAATACAAGTACAAAAGGGGAAGGAGAAGACAGGCTGGCCGGGTTGATTTTATGTAATTTGGCAAAATATCTCCGGATTCTTGGTCCCAGGCCACTGGTTGGGAAGATGAATTGAAATAAATGTCCTTCCACCTGATGGGCTCACCATGTGATGCTTTGGAGGAGTTCCAAAATTAGAACAACATTGGACCCAACAAACAACGTGTGAACGAAATGCATCACAGTCTCCCACAAATTACGACAAAAATGAATGAATTAATGAGATATTATTCTTTATCAATGTAAGAAGACAAAACAGATTAATGGTAATGGAGGAGGTTAAAACTGCTAATCATGTCTTTGGCTTTCCTAAGTTTTTTTTGATGTTTTCTATTTAAAAATTCAATAAATCAACAGAAAATTTGAGTTAAATTATAAAAAGTGTTTTCAACGACTAAACAGCCCTTAAAATATATAAACCCATTTTATTATTGAAAAAATAGAAAATGCTAGCAAAATAAAATAACACAAAAATATATTAACGGATGACTAAGCTTTGATATTATTTATATAAGTTGGGTGAGAGAGTAGGTTTGTGAACTTGATTTAACTATGATACCTCTTGAGATCAACCAACCCGAAAAAGATAGAATTAAAAGTGAACTAGGTCAAACAAAATATAAACAAACTAAGTCAATTATATTAACTCTTTGGCATCGTTAATTAAATTCCCGTAATAACATTATCTTACTCATTTAAGGTTCCCATTTTAATAAATATTTATATTTTCTAAAAAATAAAAAATGTAACCCCCAAAGTTTAGATAATTTAGATTAAGCATTTGTGTTCTTCTTAAAGAAAACGTAATTGTAAATCACGAGAGATCACATAAACTAATTCCACACTTTGAAATTGGGGGGGACGGGCGAATGACACAACCACTAATTCCATGGTTTGAATTAGAAGGGCTGGGGGAAAATGACAACTCACGAGGACCAACTACACTTTTATAAGGAACCAAATGCCATAAAAGTCTCACTACGCCGGCAATAGAAGGCACAAGATAATGGCACAGTTGGCCCCATAGCATGACAAATAAGGCTTAGTTTGCTATGCTTAGCATGGTGTTGGAAAATAATGATGTTGAAAATTGTGCCAAGCTATATCAAAGAGGGGCAGCCTTAGCTTGGAAGGCCGCAAGAGCCCGTGTGTGCGACAAAGGTAGGTAAATCGTGAAGCAACGGCCATTATTAGGCAATAGACAACTTTTAAGGTAAAGAACCTAAGGCTAAGAGTGAGCCCACCAATTTATTGATATTTGACGGTACCCACCCCAAATTTGTTCCTTCTGTATGCCCTACTACTGCTAGATAGAGATTCACATGATTCATTTCAAAGCCTCCTTTCACGGTTGAAGCAAAGTCACTAACTTCCAGGAACCTACCAAACAAACCAGTCCGGAACCTCATTAGAAAATTCAAAATAACAAATTTGTAAGATTGTGTTTTCTTTAATTTTTTAATTTTTAATTTTAAATTTTTGATTTTATTTTTAGTTTTCTGTTTTGATAATCTGTTTTTAAAAAATTGAAAATGCGTTTTCTTTGTCATTTTAAAAAATTATTTTTAAAATAAAAAATTAGAAAATACGTTCTTTTTAAAATTTTGAAAATAATTTTTTAATGATATTTTATTTAATAAATTTGACTATTCAGTAAATTAGAAATATTTAATGTTAATATATTATTAAAAAAATATATACATTTTAAAGTTAATGAATTTTGTAATATTTTTTTCAATTATAATAATAAAATATGAATAAATAAATAAATAAATGTGTTTTGAGTTTAAAGTTTGTTTTAAATAAAAACACGAATTTTCTTTACAATTTTTTTATTGTTTTCAAAAATACATTTTTAAAAACAATAAAGAGAACGCGTTTTCATTATTTTAGAAAATCGAAAACTAAAAATGACTTGAAAACAATAAAGAGAATGCAACCTAAGTATTTAGTTAAAACATATTGAAAGCACCCAAAATACGAAAAACGCACAGCCCCCCTCCCGTCCCCCCTTGCAGATCTCTCTCTCTCTCTCAAGCCTCAATCATCAATTGCGCCTGGCATCTTTATCATCGCCATGAGCCGTTGTTAACCACCCCCCGCCATTCGATCTTATTAGTTGTCTCTTCTCTCCCATGTTCTCTCTTTTCTCCTCTCGATCGCCATTAGGTCTTGCTGGTTGCCATTACATCTAAGGAGATTTGGTCGTTAGAAAAAAAACACAAAATAATTTTTTAAAATTTTAAAATAAACATGTTGTCTAATTTTTTATTTTAAAAAATAATTTTTTAAAATGACAAAAAAACGTATTTTTAAAAATTTCAAATCAAAAACTTAAAATATAAAATTAAAAATAAATTTAAAAATCAAAACTAAAATACGAAAACAACACCACCTTTAACTTCTTGGACATGCAGAGTTCAGATAGAAGTCCTTCTGGCATCAAAACTGTCCTTTTCTGCATAATAAGAACTTCAGCAAACTGTCTTATTATGCAGAAAAAAAACAGGGACCAGTAATAATGCCAAAACTGTTGAATTATCAATGTTTACGGAGTGAGGAAAATAGAAGGTTTCAACCACATACTACTACCAAAAGTTAAGGCACTGGACCAGACCGGGCCAGACCAGGTGAGATGATGCAGGCTTAGTTGTACACCACGGACATAAGCCCATGAATGGAGGCAGAATGGCCCTTAAAAGCACGCTACGGCTGCTGCATATTAGTCAAGTAATAAAATAATAGAACGATTGGCATGCAGCTTGATGTGCGTAGATATGGAGCCCCCAGCAGTGAAGTCTTTTGGACATCTGGGAATCTGAAAAATTGTATCATCTATTATAATAAACCCAACGGTCTGAATTCTGGGAACCAGTAGCCACAATTCTCTGTGTTTCTGCACCCCCAATTTGTGGATCTTACTATTACTGAGCCAACCCCAACAGATTTATCTCTCGAATTGACTAATAAGTTACAAGTCCTAAATAAAACATTGATCGCTCTCCATTCTCAAACTAATTAAGAACTAAATAATCGGATACGTTTCTAGAATATGACCCAAATGACTTGGCATCACAATGTATTCCGTCCAGTTTGGAATAAACAATACATTTCAGGGCTAATATTCTATTCATTCAATGAGTAAAGGTTGAAATACGCTTCTTCATTTGTCGAGCGGAGCAAGTCAATAGTTCGATAAAGTGGCAAAATTAGGCCAACTGTTCAAAGGATTAAAACCCTAATTTCAAAATGGAAAATACAAAGAAACAAAACGGGACCAACCTGTTCTTCTCTCTCTCTCTTTCTCTCTCAACGTGAAATAATTCAAGAGTTCAACAAGTTCGATGGTTTAATGAAGAATAGTGGGTTTTATTGGGTCAAATGTAGGCAACTTCAAATTGTGTTAATTTAAAAATTAAATAATATTTTGAAATTTAAAAAAAATTGTATTTTGAGAAATAATTTAGAATTATTAGTATGGACTGCACTTTTTTTTTATATAATTTGGATTATGAAATGTGTTAAAATTATTATTTTACACTTTATTAAGAACATTTAAAATTATTATTATTGAGTTATAACAATTAAAACTTGTTTGTTTTGGAGAAACTCAATAAATAGTTGGCAAGACGATGACAAAGAGAGCTAGGTCTATCTGGTAGACACCAACAACAAGCGAGCAATTAGAAGGGCTTAATCTACTATCTAGGAGAGCAAGAAAAAGCGAGGAAACTCTTGGCAGAGTCACCTGAGAAACACTTGAAGATGTTTGCAGAAGAGGGACTCCAAAAGGTGGAGAGAACCTTCGGGTGAACAAGGTTCCGAAGAATGGACTATTAATGAGGGGACTTGAAAGTGCAAAAGGTCTTTTGATGGGATTCTGACTAGTTTAGTCTAGTTTTTCAAGGGGGTCTTCAAATTTGTAAGATAAAAGGTCGTCAAGACGCACACAAGGATTCCTCCCCCATAGATCTTATGATGCCTAAGTTAGACGTGGTATTAGTGCTGAAGAGATGCATATGTTGTGCACGCACAATATGCAAATGATATACCCAAAGAGCTAGAAGTTTTTCGATGAGGTATAGTTGTAGGGTCCTCGATGTGACTAAAAGATAATTCTAAAGAGTTGAAGGAAGGTCTTTAATTTTAGGAGAATGATATAGAGAAAAGAGGCAAAGGGAGTAGAACACGTGACACATACAAGTGTTAATTCTAAAAAAATTGTTTTTGTCGTAAAAGACAAAACAAAACACAGACTTAATTCTAAAAATTTTACAAGGCAGGAAGATCCTCCCCCTCTCACTTAAACTTTGTAAGTCGGGGACATTAATGTAATTTAACTATTTTAATAGAGTTCTAAAGCGTCTCGGGCGACGTCAAGTTTCAGTCCTTTAGACCTTCTCCCAATCCCAAACTTATTGGGCCTCAAGTTTTAGCCCGGGCCCAGTTCTAACTAGGCCATGAGAGATAAAAAAAGAAAAAAAATGATGTTTTTCTTTTCTTTTTTTCATAAAAAAGATACGATATCATTTTACACTTTTCACAACTCAAAAAAGACATTTTTCAAGAAAAAATTAATGGGAAATTTTAAGCATGTTATAATAGCCCGTTAGAAATTATAGTTTAAATAAATAAATATAATTACGACAACAATAATAATAATAATATACCAATCTTTAATTTTGTTACTTAGTGCATATTCCTTCTCTTTCCAAACTTGGTAAGTATATATGGACTATAAATAAGACTTCGCAAAAGGAGCAAAAATAAAAAATAATTGACAAACTAAAATTTACATAACTACGTACCGACGCTTCTTTTTCGTTTTAAAAAATAAAATGAAAAACAGTCTCCACATTGAGCGGTGACAACTCATTCAACAGGGCTTTGCTTTGCTTGACTCTCTCCATTAATGGGTTCACTTTCAATCATTTAAATTAGACACGTAGAGTGGCATAGAATAGAGGAGGAGGAGCACGCTCTCATGTGCAGCGTCCAATATTGATATAAATGCGAGACCATATCGTATATACAACAAAGGCCACGCTTCAGCCTAAAGTTGACAGCGATTGGGGTGGTGGTGGTGGGGGGGGGGACTCAGGGCTCTGGGCTCTATGAGTTAACGTCCATTGAATGGAGGAGGGCTTCGCTTGGCCACTTCCATCGCTATCTCTTTTCCAACTCCCTTGCATTGCATTGTGACCCTTCAGCCTCCCCCATTACACCTCTGCAATGTCACTTTCTGCAATTCCCTCCTCCTCCTAGACGTGGGTTTGTCAATTTGAACCCAAATCATGCATGTGAAGAAGTATTATGAGAGAGAGAAGCACTTTTGAACATTCAAACGGAGATGATACATTAGAGAGAGAGAGAGAGAGAGAGAGAGAGAGAAAAAGAGAGATATTAAAATCATGATATTTTTATTTATGTAAGAAAAGAGATCAATTGGGTGCATCGAGGAGTGAAATTAATACTCCTAACTTGCTTTTCACATCAAATCTAGAATGTCAAAAATAACCTTGGAAGAATACACTAACCCCATTAAAAGGGTCGGGGGGGTGAAATTCAAGAAAGCCATCTAAATTAAATATTGTCTATTGGATTGTATTGGAGAAATTATGATGGATTCCAATAATTAAAGATGAAAAGAAGAAGTCGTCATGCCTATTTTCTTTCTTATTTTTAATCATGGCCCTTCACCTGAAGAAGCCAAGTTGGCTACGTGGTGTGTGTGTGTGTGTGTGTGTGTGGGGTGGGGGTGTAGAAGATGATCATATAGCCAGCCAGCCCAGCATCATGGTGGTCAATCAATTCAAGGGCGTGCAATGAGGACAGATGTACGGGAGGCAACTAAAGATGTGTTTGGGTGGACAACAATCTTATCAGAAAGAAACCTTCAATGCAAGTGCGTAACATCCAAGATTTTTGGATATATAATACATTTTCTTTCTTTCTTTCTTTTGCCAGTATATGTAATTGTCAATGCCCAGTATAAATGAATTTTTATTCCAATAAATGTAATTAAAATAATCGTTCATTTAGAAATATGCATATATTATTATAATTATTATTATTTATAACAATTTTATCTCTCTCGTTATATTAGATTTGTGATTGGATGAGTGTTGGAAAATACAAAGAAGAACCAAAACGGAAAAAAACAAACACACAACCAAACAGAGAACAGTAGTGAATTGATATGACACGGATTTGCTACTTACCCTGTTACCCATGCCATGCCATGCTCATGATATGGGTCACATGAGCTCTCATTTATTTATTTATTTTACATAACAGACAAAAGCTCTAATAATCGAGATAATTAAAATACATTGTCGTTTTAATGTATCCAACAACTTAGGTTCATTAATGTATTGATCTTTTTAAAATATTTGATATAATTCTTACTAATTATGAGTGATGATGATTTTTGAGATCGACCATCACATGTTACCTCTGCAGCTGAATCTCAAAAATAGAATCCCAGACTTGGTGATGTTGGACCTTGGGTGTAGAATCTGTAAGAAAATGGAGTGCCGGGGCTAGAATCCCCCGGGGTAGACTCCGACACTCAAATTAGTAAAGTAAATGCGAATAATAATAAATGTAAGAGTTGTAGAGTTTGGTTATACCTGATAAAGACTTTTGTTTTTTATAGGCAGACATGTTATGGGATACTCGAGATAAAACTTGAGATGAGCGGGTACGACTCTTGAGGATCTCGGTCAAGTTGGAATGGTTCTTGCAGCCCGACTCAGATTTTTCAGGTTTCGCTTCGGATTGTTGACTTGTCATGTGTCAATCTATCAGGCAATCTACGTGACGAACGAGACTATTAACACGCAGGGATACTCTGATAATTTTAGGTGGTGCCACGTCAATGAGTTATTTCACACTATCAATTATATTTTTATTAAGATTGCGAAAGGTAAAACAAGTGAGGCTAAATTATAAAAATAGTATTTTAATTTTATACTAAAATATAAAAAAATCATTGAATTTTATATTAAGATATAACTATCGTTAGTTATTGCTAAAAAAACTAAAAAATTAATGTAGACATGGCTAACAACGTGGACTAATATATGATATTAAAATGTCACATCATAAGAAGATCAGTGATTTTTTTGTATTTTATTATAAAGTTTAGTGACGCTTTATGTATTTTAGTACAAAATTTAGTAACCGTTTAATTCTTAACAGTAACTGACGGAAGTTATGGTTTTGTATACAAAATTCAAGTTCAATGACCTTTTTGTATCTTAATAAAAAATTCGATAATCTTTTTATATCTTAGTGTAAATTTTAGTTATTATTTTTGTAATTTAAATCGATAAATGATCACCCAATTAAAATGTATGATTATAGAGGAGAAGCTGTAGGTTTGTGTGCATCAATTGTGGGTGGACCTTACAAACATCACACCGCAAGATCCTAGCAGATTTGTTAAGTTCGATAGCAACTAATCTCTCCATGATTGATGTGTTTGAGCATGGGAGAGAACAAATAGTGGGAAATGAAAGAGACTGGCAAAAAAGAAAGAAAAAAGAACATCAGCTGCGGACGGCAAAGCAAAGCGAAGCAGCAAATAGGCGTGGCTCCTAGTTTATGCACAGAAGAAGAGCAACTCCATTGAATTTGAATCCATTATTGATTGCGTTGTTCGCAATTCGACACCGTTAATTTCGCTTTGAAATCAATCGGCGCCCTAAAATCAAATCCTAGAGGCAGCGATGATGATCGATCCTAAAAGCATCTTAATTCGAACACATCAAACCTAGATTTGTTAGTGTGTGCATCATATAAGTAATTAAATTTCAAAGTGATGAAATATGTTTGATTGAGACCTCAGAAAGATCATTTGGTGACAACAATGGCAGAAGAAAGAGCAATCCAACCAGAAGTTATTGGTGATCGTTTGACCATGACAAGCGCAAACAACTTCTTAGTAGCTAGTGTTGTGGATGTTAATTAATGGACTGCAGGGACGGAGGTAGAGGTCTTGAGACTCAGCTATATTAATATTTAGTCGGGGTTAAGCTATATAAACTTTTATATATATATATATATTACTGTTTAGTTAAGGTTGGCACTAGCCCATCTACATTCACCTCTGATGAACTGTAGCTAGGGCGTGGTTGACACCTCTATCTTCTTCAACTCTGACGTGCTCAATTTTTTGATTTTTTAAGTGTCAGCAATGGCCCACATGACTGAACCCTAGTTAGCCCAATCACAACTACAAGTTTAGTTTTAGATTAGTCGAGTTGTGTCGAATCTATAACCTTTGGGTTTAATCCAACATAATCTTATTTAAATTTCAAAATAATAAAAATAGAAAATGTGAGCATTGTTTAATGCCACTATGGCATTAAACAATGTCAACACCGTTCCACTATGGCATTTGTAGCCTTCATCATTCCATCTAATTGCTTTTGTCTAATGCAAATCCATTTATAAAGTAATTCATTAATCCATGTCAGCTACACATGTCAATTAAACTGTGTAGAGGGTAACTATACATCCAGTTATTTTAGGTTAAATTTTGCACATCATATCTTTAAGGTTTGGGTAATTTTATTGATTATTTTTGTATTTTAAAAAATATCATCAACATTTCTTAAGACGATCGCTCTTGTGTGGCCCCTTGGTACTCGTGCTCTCGATTACACAAAATGAGGTAAATCGCAGATTGGACCTTTGGTCCTGCGAGGGCCAAAGACCCAACTATGTAACAACTATTAATTTTTAACTATTAATTTTTTTCAAAATCACCATCTTCTTCTTTCTTCAGTATAATTATACATAAAAGAAAGAAAAAATTACTAGTGCTAGCTAACAACTGCCTTCGTTGTTGTTGGTCACCACCATGGGTGCTCTTGATTGATATTTGGAATTCCAAGGATGACTCGATCAGCGATAGTGATAAAGGTGGAATTCTAGCTATAAACTTGGAATCAAAAGTAGCAACACTAGAATCAATATCACAAACAACATCATTTCTGTCACCACCAAAACCCAATCCACCATCATTGATGGTTCTTAGACTCCAAGAAACCAATTATTTCGTGAGAGTAAGGAGATGGATAATGAAAAAAGAAGAAAAGAAAAAAAAATTCTTCGTTGTGCTAGAAATTTACCTCGATTTAGGGATTTTTGGAAACATTCATCGACGATCGATGAGTGTTTTCAATAATACCGTACGTCTTGATTTAGGAAATAACATCTATTGCAATCAATGGGTGTTTTCTAAAGCAACCTCATGACTAGATTGGTGGATTTCTTGTTGTGAGATGAAGATTTAGTAAGGGAGATGAAAAGTAAGAGAGAGGATGATTTAGTAAAGAAGATGGAGAGTGAAAAAGAAAGACTTAAACAAAAAGAAAGAAGATAGGGAAAGTTGATTTCCTATGACTAGGTTTCGTCAACCATAGGTTGTTGAAAATAAAAAAGATGAGGGAAAGATTTGTTGGAATCAGCTAAAAAGGAGAAAACGATATGAGAGAGAGAGAGAGAAAGAGGAATTTATTTAAATATAAGGTAGAATGGGAAATTTAGATTTTCTGTTAACTATAAAAGAGGTAAGTGTCATTTTTAAAAGAAATAGGGGTGGTCAGTGAAATTTACTCAAATCTCAGGGGCCAGGTGCAAAATTTACCCATTTTTATATCCAAACAAAATTATGTGATTTATTAATTTTGAAACCTTGAAAATAAAATTTATTATATTATAAAGACAAACGTTTTAAACCTTAATATTCTAACGATTTGGACTTTGAAGCCGTACAAAACTCATAACTTTAAATCATTCATTGAATTTGACATTTATTGTTAATTACACAACGCAATCGCTCCTTTTGTTAGTTTTATATGTACAAAATTTCTTTATAAATATCAATTTCAATATAAAAATAAACACACACTTATATACATACAAAAAATTTTAATCTAATTGATTAATGTCGACCATGTATATATTAAGAATATATAAATGTAAATACCCATTAAATTAAGTAGCTCATATATAATTGTAAAAAGCAATTGATGGTTGAGGAACTGTGGGCACATTTGAATTGGTGTGTAGCGGAATTTTCAGAACAGCTCTTCGGGTCCTTTGAAGTCAGAGATCATATGGTGGCAGAGATAAAGGTACCATTCTTGGACTAGAGCTTGCTCCTCTTTAATGCAACGGTGGCCATACTTTTGGCTTTGCCTGGTCTGAATTTTGTGCAAGACTGATCATGCTTGTGTGGGGGATCTTTCAGGCCATAATTAGTGACAGTGTAACCTACGTTTAGGTTTAGGGCTCCACTCCTTTATATAATATAATATATATGCTTTAGCCCGTAATGGGATTTGTTAATGCATCATAATTAATTAGGATGCATGATATACAGTGGTGAGTTAAGGGGGTTCAAGTACGTGTTGACAGGGGTTTGGTCATTTATTGTCACTTGTCGGGTGCTTGGCTTGCGATCGTCTCATCAATACACTATACCTCTATAACTTTTACGTTGAAGTTTCACTTTCATGTGGGATTAGAAGAAATAAACACACACACACACACACACACACATATATATATATTCAAATAACAATTTTTGTACAAAAATCAGTGAGGTGTCGTCTTCATGTGAAACAAAATTAATACAACTGGAGCTCAGAGATTTATATAAGCTAGTCATTGACCAAAGGATAGTATAGAGAGAATTAAGAAATGAAGGCCTCCGTGCTACTGCTACTGCTTCTGCTTCTTCTTCTCGCCGTCACAGCGGGCAGATTGCAGGTCTTGGGTCCCGGACTTGTTCTGGTTTGGATTTTCTTCTACATCTTCAATATTATATGGCTAAAGCCGGAAAGGATCCGGCGGAAGCTCCGGCGTCAAGGTATCAGAGGGCCCCCGCCCTGTCTTCTCTACGGGAATGTGCCTGAGATGAAGAGGATTCAGGCGGCGGTGAAAGTGTCCGACGGCGGAGAATTCATCGCCCATGACTACACTTCCACTCTCTTCCCCTACTTCGAGCAATGGAGAAAAGAATACGGTACGTACCCAGCCAACCTTTCCTTCCATTTTCTCTATCTTTCAAGCTTTCTTGCTTCTTTTTCTAGTGCACTTGACCTAACTATGGTTGCCAAAAGAACCCTAATTTAATTCAGAAAGGATACAGTGGCTTGATCAGAATATAGAATTGAGGAACTAGAAATTAATGATGTGAAAGAAATATTTCTTGCAGAATTAATTAGAATGATAGTGTGACAATAAGACTTTTGTAATTATCATAAATTCTTTTTGATTTCTTTAGCAAAATTTCAGATTTTTGTATCTTCATCCTTAATGATTTGAAAACTTTGATTCGAGTTAACAATATTACGCTTAGCCATTTATACTTGCATTATGTCCGTATTTAACGGAAATAAAATTTTGTTAATTACTCATAAAAATAGGTTGTTTTTTAATTTTTGTCTCCCTTTTCCTGCATAAACCACCCTTGTTCCTAATGTAGAAATAATTCCAACTTGTGATCTGGGAGGGAAGAGAATAAAGAAAGTAAAAGAAGAAAGATCATGAAGATGTCAATTGAATACCCTTCTTTCTTTATGAATATCCTTAATTAGCAAAAAGAAAGAAAGATGATGAAGATTACAGGCAGAAGGAACTCTCTACTGAACAAGATTTCCCAAAAGATGTGAACTTCAAAGCCATATATGAAGCGCAACTCAAGCTAATTTTTATCAGCAACATAGAAGCTGATGAGATGAAAGTATATATATGCTTATATTTATATCCTGAAATTAGCCGAAGGTGAGCCGGAAAGAGTTTCTGGGCAGCCATGGCATGCTGGGCAAAGTTATATAACAATATTCCAATACTGAACAATCAATCATATATAGATATTCATAATGGCTATGATATTATAATTATCAGTAATTATATAATTATATAACCACTTTGCTTAAATTCACAATGGCTATGATATTATATTCTTCAAGTGGATTGTCTTTATTAACTCTTATTGTTATATGATTTAGTACTTTTGTAGTCTTTTTATGTTAGTAAATTTTTTCTTTTTTCTCGTGTTGCTCGAGACATATCCTAGTATGGCTGTTATTTTCTTTTTCCTGTTAGATGAAATCCTCATTTTAAAAAAAAAAAATCAAAACTGAGATGATTGAGACTAATTAATTATCAAACACTTTGGTTGAGCCTCTAGAGACCAGTCAACGGACAAAGCTTATTTTGAACATTTATTAGTACTGTATATTTTGATTCTGTAAAATATTTTGGGTCAAATTCATCTTTTTGTGGGTCCAAATGTTCACCATTCACTGAGCTGAATCTGGCACGGCATCACTGGATTCAATGAAGCTGTCTACCGTATCATCTCAAGACATTGATTTTCTGTTCATTGGTTCAATCCATTCAACTCCCAATATTTAATTGATCAGTTTGTTTTAATAGATTTCATGAGAGAGTAGTGGAGCAGTGACTGTATATAATTAATTTCTATATATATATATATCCATTGTTTCTTCATAGGACACTTTGATCCATGCATTAGAAGGCCCTTAATTAATTTAACAATTTTTTCCCCACACTTTATGGGTATAGTAATTAACCAACTGTATACAATTTCATTTTGATAATTATGACTTTTAGAATGGGTTTTTATTTTAAAATAAAATAAATCTAAAAATCGTGTCTATTAAACACCTAGACAAAATATCAAATCTTATCTTTTATCATAATTAGAAGTCGGCTCTTTAATCATTCCATAAAACTTTTTTCTTTGTAATTAGACACTTAATTGATGTAATAGTTAACTGTCTCCCTCTGAGGCATAATTTACGTTATCACAGTAGTATAGACCAAAAAGAGGGTACAAAAAGACCATGATTAGATAATATATATATATATATAATGGTTTGACTAATTTTCATTAGTTAACAAAATGTGATTAGTAGACCAAATGCAAATCAAGAAAAGAAGCAGATGGACAAAGACAATGAGTAATTAAAAGAGCTCAGTACGCATGAGCTGGCACAGTTAATGTTCACCAGATTTTGAGGCTGAAAATACAAGAGTGTTTGTGGGACTTTTGACTTGAAGAAGTGGGGCTGATTTTGCTGGTTATAACTAATTAGCCCTAATTGATATGGGTAATATTAATTATTATTTTAAGAGTTAATGGTTAAATAATAATAAATATATATTAATTTTAAATAATTTATATTTATTGTATTTTGAGATAAATGTATCTTATTTTAAATTATTTAATAAATTAATAGAATTATTTAAATATTAAAAATAAAATATATTTATTATTACTTAATTTTAGAGAGTACTCATTTATATACATATATATATATATTCATGGGCTGGCACTCTCTGGTTAGTGTCAATGATTTGGGCAATCACTATTGCTGAAAAGAAAGAGGAAAAGGAAATGCAGTGACTTGCCCTTTTCCAAAGAACAGTAATCATCCATGCTTACCCACTGGACCACATATCCTTTGCTTCTTCTCCACTTCATTCACTGCTGGTTTTGGGACATAGCTTTCACTTCATTTCATGCTGTGGTGTTTCCGCACGTGCAATAATGTAAACCACCCTTTTACTAATGAGCGCATTGAGTGTACTAGACTTTTTTCTCTTCATAAACGACGAAAACTTAGTGTTATTATCAAGGCTTGATTAATTAATGTAGAGTCGGTAGATGGTATATATGTTATTTAAATTAGGAAAAAAAACATATATAATATTGACTAAGTGCTAATTAAGTCTATATGTACTTATATAATTCATGATTAAGTAACGAAGGATGAGCATTGAGGGTTGAGGTTTTGAGATGCGCAGGTCCAGTGTATACTTATTCAACTGGGAACAAGCAGCACTTGTATGTGAACAGCCCAGACTTGGTGAAGGAGATGAAGCAGTCTACCAGCTTGGATCTGGGCAAGGTTTCTTACTTGACCAAAAGACTTGAACCCTTGCTGGGGAACGGCATTTTGAGATCCAATGGCCGAGTTTGGGCTCACCAGAGGAAGATAATTTCACCTGAATTCTTCATGGACAAAGTCAAGGTAACTGCAGAAATTAATCCCCCCCCCCCCCCCCCGGCCATGCACCAGTATTCAACTATATGATTCCATACATATATATAGGAAAAGTCTACACACACACTTGAGTGAGCGATGATGATGAATATCAATAATTGGGGTATATATGTGCAGGGGATGGTGGGGCTAATGGTAGAGTCAACACAGCCATTGGTGAGAAAGTGGGAGGCGTGCATTGAATCAGCAGAAGGTGGAGAGGAAGCAGAGATAAGAGTGGATGAGGACTTAAGGAGTGTGTCAGCGGATGTGATCTCAAGGGCTTGCTTTGGCAGCTCATACTCCAAAGGCAAGCAGATCTTCTCCAAGCTCAGGATCCTCCAGAAGGCCATTTCCAATCATGCCTTGCTTTTCGGCCTCCCCACCATTGGGTATGTATGTGTGTACTGTTGCATATATACAAGTCTCTTCTATTTTTTTTTTTTGAAAAATTAAAAAGGTTTAACTATCCTCAAAACAATCTTCTTCTGCAAAATGAGTCTCACTTATAGGATTAATTAAGTTTATCAAAAAATAATAAAACAACCCCATAATTTGTTCTTAAACTCGCTACTCTTCAATTATATGATATATATATATATATTTTATATAAGATAATGTATCTCATAAATATTTCATATATTAATTAAGAGTCTATCTCATAACTTTAATATGATCGGATAATTAATGTATCTCATAATTAATTAAGAATGGTAGCTAGCTAGCTACTATAACATCAAAGTATGTAGTTCATTATTATAAAAAAAAAAATTATTATCATGTCATTTTATAAACATGGTTTTGATGTACTTTTAACTTATTTTTAGGGACATGTTATTGAACTTTTCGTAATATTTAAATTTAATAATAAATTCTGATTTTCAAGAACTCTGAGGCCATGCATGTATATGTATAGTTTCTGAGCCATTGATGTAATGGTCCTTAGCACTAATATTTCTCACCAACCTCCTTCGATAATTGATAAGCTGATATGGAAAACATAACAATTTCTATGATTTATCATGTGCTAATTGGGAGCAGCTGCAGGAGACAAGAGAAGACAAAGACTTTGGAGAGGGAAATAGAGTCATTGATCTGGGAGGCGGTGGAAGAACGGCACCAGGAATGCTTGGGATTTGGGAACATCGCCCGAGCCTGAGACGGACCTGATGCAGTCGCTCTTAGATGGCGCCATGAACAACCATTTTGTGGGGAAGCACTACTCATCCAAGCGCTTCGTAGTTGACAACTGCAAGAACATATACTTCGCCGGCCATGAGTCCACCGCCGCGGCCGCATCTTGGTGCCTGATGCTACTGGCCTTACATCCCGACTGGCAGGCCCGTGTCCGCGAGGAGGCGGCGGGGCTGGTTTGTCGGCTAGATGGGGCGCCGTTGGACGCAAACTCACTGCCCAGAATGAAGACGATAACCATGGTGATTCAAGAGGCCTTACGGCTGTACCCGCCGGCGGCATTCGTGTCGAGAGAAGCATTGGAAGAGATGAAGATCGGAAGCCTGACTGTCCCGAAAGGAGTATGCGTTTGGACTTTGATCCCGACGTTGCATCGCGATCCGGAGATCTGGGGAGAAGACGCTAACGAGTTCAAGCCGGAAAGATTCGCCAATGGAGTCTCGAGCGCCTGCAGGTTCCGGCACGGTTATCTGCCCTTCGGGATGGGCCCTCGGCTCTGCTTGGGGCGCAACTTCGCCATGGTTCAGCTGAAGGTGGTCCTGGCGGTCATCGTTTCCAAGTTTAGCTTCTCTTTGTCGCCGAAATACCGGCATTCTCCTGCTTACAGAATGATTGTTGAGCCTGGCCATGGCGTACAAATCTTCATTCGCAGATATAACTAAACACTACTCCTCACTTTCTAATTTTCTTCCTTAATTTTGTTTTTCTTATAAAATATAAACAATGAAATCCTCGTTAGTCGTTACTGTAATATCTTTTATCATTAATTAAATCAACCATTTAGAGATTATCCCAACTTAAACAAATGTTAGCTCCCAAAGCTATATCAAGAAAAGAAAATCTTTAAAGTTGCTTGAGATACAATCAATCACATAATTTCGTAGCACAAAAAATATTTTATTTATATAATAATATAGATATTACGTATAGTGTGGCCATGTAACATAAAAAAAAATATGTTTGACAATTAAATTTTGTTTTTCTAAAGTTTTTAGACAATATTTATATATCAATATGAGCTTGGATAGAGTCCTATAGCTTCATATTAATTAAATATGAGAGATTATGGGCATTGTTGTGGCCGAACTACAACAATTAATATTTATTAGTTTTAGTTTCGGGGATGCCCAACAATAAGTTAGCAAGGCTAGGTGGGAATACAAGGCCTGTCTAAAGGGGGCCAACGCATGCCTGATTCATTTTCTAGTAGAGTAGGGAAGTATCCCTAAAAATGGTGCTTTAGGGAAGTGGTTTGTAAGATAAAAATAATAATCAAAAGACATGCGAGAATTTCTCTCATGCAGGTCCTTCAATACATAAGTTAGGTTCTTTTATGGTAGAGAAAATATGATGAAATATGCGATTAGTACGAATGGAATGTGCAATAGATTGTTCGAAGTATAAGGATTTTCTTGAAGAACTACGTGAAAGAGTTGTTCAGGTCACCACAAAACAACTATTTTGAGATTAAGAGGCATTTTAGTTATTAGAGCATTAATAAAAGTGTCATGTGTAATTATGTCCCAAAAACTTATTGAGATATTTACAAATGCTTTGTAAATTTATCAAGATATCCCGGGTAAATCACACTAAAGGTCATAAAACTTTGACATCATTTTCAATTTGGTCACTAAACTTCAATTCCTTGCAAAGTGATAACAAAACTTTAAAATGTTTTGCAATATAGTCACTAAAGTGATTTTTGGATAATTTTTTACCAAAATTGCTGACGTGGCAATGGCTACATCATCGCCACGTCAGCTCCACATCATCGTCACGTCAGCAATTTCGACTAAAAATCATCAAAAAATCACTTTAGTGACCACATTGCAAAACATTTTAAAGTTTTGTGATCACTTTGCAAAGAATTGAAGTTTAGTGATCAAATTGAAAAGGACACCAAAGTTTTATGACATTTGGTGTGATTTACCCAGATATCCCTCTTAGTTTTACATATAGTGATATTTTAAAATGCATTGAAAACAATTGTAAATTTAAGCATGTAATGACATTTAAAAATGTCTCGAAAACAAATGTGATTCTAATTGTCCTAAGGCCGCAAGGCCTTCCTTTCATCTCCCTCTTCACGGCACATGGTGCTCTCTCCCCCCCCCCCACTTAATTCTTCTTGCAATGCCTTCACTCTGCACTCGCTAGAAAATAACTCCCAGCGTACTCGCTTCCCCATTGGCTCGAACCTTGGACCTTTCATTCCTTGTATGCGCGTGTGACCACCTGATCTGTAAGTTTCCTCACTAATACATGCACCCATATTAATTTTATAGTAAATTGAATTTACTATGACACTTTATCATAGTGTCTCATTAGAATTATTTTGTTAAGGCACTTCAAAAATTCTACCTTATTAAATATTTCTATTAGAGCACTAGATCGTTGTGTCTCATTAGAATTATTTTATTAGGATACTTCCTTAAATTATGCCTTAAAATAATATTTTATAGGGCATTTTTTAAAAAATGGCCTATAAAAAATGTCTCAAAATGTTTTTTGTTGTAGTGCCAGAAGAGTCAAGAAGCAAAAGAAGAATTGAATCCCTCTACATGAAGGGTTGAAAGGTATTTATAGGTATCAATTGGTCGATGACTAGGATAGGTGAAACATATGTGCGGGGGACACACAACTCCTCAAATTCTCGGTTGTGCTACTCTCTCGACCACACATGGATGGCTCGTGGTTAAGCTTGAAAGGACTCTAGTAAGAAGCTCCCTTGGGGGGATAGTCTCCTGAATGATAAAGGTCCGAAGAAAGGCAGGCTATGTTGTGCAAAACAACATAGGGTAAATAGTGTGGGAGACGAGTGTCCCTGAAAACTTGTTTGAGAGAATTGCTAGACTAGGTGATGCACATGGAACAAGTCTTTGAGAGATTGACCCTGAAAACCTCTTTTGAGAGAAGGCCTTTCTTGAGATTAGGGGTGTTCAAAAAAATCGGTGGACCGCGGAAACCAGCCAAACCGAACTGAACCAGACTGATCCGATCGATTTTTTTTTTTCGCGGTCGGAAACGGTTTGAAAGCTATCCAAACCACGCGGTTCGCAGTTTGGATAGTAGGCGGTTCGGTTTAAACCGAACCGCCCAGAAAATTAAAAAAAAATTAAAAAAAAAATATAAAGTCACCCAAGGGCCAAAGCCCCGCGCACGCGCAACCCCTTCCCCCACCCGCACAGCCCTAATCGACAGCCCCCTCCCCCACTTCAGCAACCCTAATCGGCAACCCCCTTCGGCCCTCCCCCACCCGCGCAACCCATCCCCAGTTCCCCCTAATCGAAATCATCCGATCTCTCCTACTGCTGCAACCTCCCACCGTCTTCCCTTCTGCTTTCTCTTTCTCCTCGTCCTTGGATTATCGTGGTAGCCCACACTCATGGTTCCATCGCCGGCTGCGACAGATCGAGGCAGAGGAAAGGAAGCTCGAGCAGATCGAACCAGAGGAGAGGAAGCTCGGGACATACTGACATCGCTGGGGCTGAAGCTTGGGCCGAAGCAGTTCGCCGATCTCACAAACGAGGATTGTTTCGTTTACCTGACAGCGAAGACCGATGAGTTCTGAAATTCAAAAGCTAGTGTGTGTTTGTTTGTTTGTTGTTATTGTTTCAAAAGCTTAAGCTTGGGCCGAAGCAGTTCGCCGATCTCACAAATGAATTGTTATTGTTTCCTTAGTTGTTATTGTTTGATTGTTTCAAACCGCGGCAAACCGCACCAATCCAGACCGCAAATGCGGTCTGGATTGGTGCGGTTTGGCCCCCAAACCAACCGTGGTTTGGTTTGGTCATCAAACCGCAGTAGCGGTTTGGCGTGCTGAAAATGGTTCAGACCGGCCAAATCACACCGTGAACACCCTTACTTGAGATTGATCATCTCCAACCCTCTTAAAGATTTTTCTCGAAGACCTTTTTAGGGGAACTACTCAGAAGGTTACAACAAACATAATTGTTAAGTTGAGATTCAAATCATAAATAATTTTTTTTATTTTTTCAAAATATCTAATATTCTAAAAATATGTGTTTAAATACTAAATAAATAAACAAAAACATCTCAATTATTAAGATTACCATATTCTAAGCTTTAACTAATCAATATCATCTTCTCCTTCATCAATAATCATTAGATTACTTGTACATACATAATATAAATAGTATTAGAAGAAGAATGGGTGTTTAGACCTTTTTTTACTTTATTTCTAAATTTCAATTTAGTAAGAATTTACTAATTCCCCTTTGATTCGCTTCTGATTCTTTTTAATTTTTGATTCTGTTAAAGTTTGAATCATAAATCATGCGATCCTAAGAACTATGGTGGTGAATTCGAATATTATTCACATGATAAGTCTTTACCTTTTTTTTTACATTTATTTAAAAAAAAAAGAAGATAAGTCTTTATTTTTTAAATAAAATATTTTAAAATTTACTTTATTCATATATCATTGTAAATATAAAAAATAGATAGATATTAATTAATCAACAACTACCATAATTCATTTATTTTAATTTTTAAATAAAGTAGTGAATTTTGAATCCCAGTCATTTCTCTATAATTAATGACGGTTATCTTTTGAATGATTTTAATATTTTAGATTATGTTTAAAGGTCTCTGTCTGAAAACAGAATTAAATGTGATTAATTATCTTTACGTCTCAACTGACTTATGATAATAATCATATATAATTACGAAATACTAAAATAAGACATCCATACATAAATAAATACAAAAATATATACATCCATCTCTGCTTAGCTTAATCATTGCAAAATACCATTTCTTCTACTTATTTTACATAAAAGTGTGGCCCACTCATACAATTATACTTTTTATAATTATATCATGATATATCATTTATTCATATACTAATACATGTCATAGATTAATTAAATATTAATACCTATATAAATGCTAATTAATACGTGCCATAGTTCCTTTAAAGTTAAGATTAATTTGAAATTAAGTAAAAAAAAATTGAAATCTCGTCTCTACATGGGGGTGCGTCACCACGATCCAACTTCCTCACTTGTAGCCTCCCTCACTTGTAGCCTAATTCCATGATTCCATCCCACTAGCTTTTATTTTATTTTGATGCCAATTCATTTCTCAAGTAATTAATTAGCCATATAATCAATGAATATATATGTCTAGAGGGCCCAATTTTTATTAATTAATATTAACACGTTAACAATAGAATTTATTAATTAGATTAATTGGGACACCATTATATATATATATATATATATTAAGTCTTCGTCGTGTTATGTCAACCTACCTAGAATTTATTTATGTTATTTATTAATTTAAGGAGCTTCTGTTAATTAAACCCATTCATTATTGCAAATCCTAATGCTACATATATATATATATATAAACCGCAATGAATTCTGTGAAAACTTTCCATTTTGTTGCCCATCAATGACTATAATGCTACGTATATATGTCACATTTCGGATAAAAATATTCCAACTGTTGCCCGCAGAATTTATATAAATTCTAGATCTTGACCAAGTAAAGGAGAATACAGAGAGATTAAATAAATTATGAAGACCTCAATGCTTCTGCTTCTGCTGCTGCTTCTTCTTCTTCTTCCTCTCGTCGTCGCCGTAGAAAGATTACGTGGGGTTGTTCTGGGATGGATTTTCTTGTACGTCTTCAACATCATATGGGTAAAGCCAGAAAGGCTCCGGCGGAAGCTCCGGCGGCAAGGTATCAGAGGGCCACGCCCCTATCTTCTCTTTGGGAACGTGCTTGAGATGAAGAGGATTCAGGCGGCGGTGAAAGCGTCCGACGTGGTCGGAGAATTCCTCGCTCATGACTACACCTCCATCCTCTTCCCATACTTTGAGCAGTGGAGAAAAGAATACGGCAAGTAACGAGCCAACCTTTCTTCTCTTTCAAGCTGATTTTAGAATTTGTTCTTATAAAACTTCACAATAACAAGAATACATTTAGTTCATATTTCATTTTGAAAACTATGATCATATCAAAGTGTAGATTAAATGAAAACCAAGTGTGTTCCTAAAATCTAGAGTAATTAAATTATCATGAGGCTTGATTAATCCACTGAAATAGTGGGATTTCTTACCCATGCTCAAGACAAAGAGGGATAGTTTCGAGCATATATATATAGCTGAAGCAAAGTAGTGGGTTTGTTCGCACTATGGCCCTTGATTAAACAAGAGACTCAGAGATGGGGAGGGGAGGGAGAAGTGCAAGAAAGAGTCCCGAGGGTATTTCAACTAGCGCTCACTAATAATAGTAGGGTAAATGAAACAAAATTTACATGGCAAGGATTATTGACGTAATTTCTAATTATACCTTAAAGACTGATTTACGTTTTTAGGCCAAACATGGGTACAAGGAGTGTATTTTTCCCTAAAATTTAATAATTTTTATTTAAAAATTCAAAATAAAGCAAAGAAAATTAAGGATAAAATAAAGAAACCTTAACCAAAGATATCCCTAAAAGGGGCTATAAGCCCGTGAGGTGACGTTCGGGGCACGGATGAGTAATATTATCGTTGCTGTGAATGTTTAATTATAGATTATTCAATGGTATAATATATATATATAGTTAGATGGTATATATATATATGTATATATGCTTACCCTTTAAACAAAAAAAAAAAAAGTGGGGGGCTAAGGCCTAAGTGTTAAATTTACTGATTTATAATCACGAGTTTAGAGTTTGTGAGATGCAGGTCCAGTGTACACTTACTCAACGGGGAACAAACAACATTTGTATGTGAACCGTCCAGATTTGGTGAAGGAGATGAAGCAGTCTTTCACCTTGAATCTGGGTAAGATTTCTTACCTGAGCAAAGCACTTGACCCTTTGCTGGGCAATGGCATTTTGAGGTCCAATGGCCAAGTTTGGGCTCACCAGAGGAAGATCATTGCTCCCGAGTTCTTCATGGACAAGGTCAAGGTAACCGCAAAAATTAATCACCCCACCATTCAACCAACCCCATATATTGATCTTTTCTGTACTTTAACAAGCATTTATGAACCATCAATATATTGTGAGTGATGAATAATATTATTTTTATTGGCATGTAGGGGATGGTGGGGCTAATTGTGGAGTCTACCCAGCCATTACTGAGGAAATGGGAGGATTGCATTGAAGCCCAAGGTGGAGAAGAAGCAGACATCAAAGTGGATGAGGACTTGAGGAATGTCTCAGCAGATGTGATCTCAAGGGCTTGCTTTGGCAGCTCATACTCCAAGGGCAAAGAGATCATCTCCAAGCTCAGAATTCTCCAGAAGGCCGTTACTAAATCTAAGCATGGCTTGCTTTTCGACCTTCCCACCATTGGGTAAGTTAAATGGCATTCGATCGTCTTGTACGTATTATAATATTATCAAATCATTATAACAAAAGTGATATGTGAACAACTGCAGAAGAGAAGAGACAAGGACTTTGGAGAAGGAGATAGAGTCACTAATCTGGGAGACAGTAGAAAAACGCGAGCAAGAGTACTCAGGGGCATCGCCGGGGCCGGTGAAGGACCTGCTGCAATTGATCTTAGACGGCGCCATGAAAGACGACTTTGTAGGGAGAGAATACTCGTCCAAGCGCTTCATAGTTGACAACTGCAAGAACATATACTTCGCCGGTAACGAGCCCACCGCTGTGGCCGCATCTTGGTGCCTGATACTACTGGCTTTACATCCCGACTGGCAAGCCCGCATCCGAGAGGAGGTTACTCAGGTTTGCCCGCCGGATGGGCTGCCGGATGTCGACTCACTCCCCAGAATGAAAGCCGTAACCATGGTGATTCAAGAGGCCTTGCGGCTGTATCCGCCGGCAGCATTCGTGTCGAGAGAAGTACTGGAAGAGATGGAGATCGGAAACCTAATTGTCCCGAAAGGAGTCTTCATCTGGACTCTAATCCCTACGCTGCATCACGATCCGGACATCTGGGGAGAAGACGCCGATGAGTTCAAGCCGGAAAGATTCGCCAACGGCGTCTCCGGCGCCTGCAAATTCCCTCAAGCTTATCTCCCGTTCGGCTCGGGCGGTCGGCTTTGCTTGGGTCGCAACCTCGGCATGGTTCAGTTGAAGATAGTGCTCGCCCTCATCGTGTCCAAGTTTTCGTTCTCTCTATCGCCGAAATACCGGCATTCTCCGGCTTACAGAATGACCGTGGAGCCTGGCCATGGCGTGGACATTGTTGTGAAGAGATCTAAGTAAGAAAGACTGATTAATATATAGTTTTTATATATCTTGGCAGTTAATTACCTTCACTATGTGAATGTACAAATAAAGATTTGAAACGTTTCATTTGCATGCATGCAATGGGACTGGGACTGGGCATTGGACAATTGCAATTTATTAAGAACTTGTTAGTATCATCGTCTCGAGTGATTAGTAGTAATAAACCTTCACCATGTCATTTATGTGTAGCCAGCATCACAAGATAATGCTACAGAGACAAACGCAACAACAAACGGGTTGACAAACTCAGATTATCACGAGATTCTAGCACCAAAATATTGTGAGAACTTGAATCCAAATTATTTGAAGAAGTGCCCAAAATTGGAGCTTCATCTTGTACTCTACCCCTTTCTCTCTCTCTCTCTTTCTCTCATTTCAGAGTGTCTTTCTTTCTCTCCTTTCTATTGTGCCTCCATCTATCTCTCCCATTCTCTATCTCCACTGCATCTCCTTCACCTTCAACATATCTCCTCCACCTACGGCCCTTCGGTGCTCATTCTTGCCGTCGTCGGACTTCCACCAGCAGCAACATTGGGCGTCGGCGTGCCTCTCTCTTTCTTCCTTACCTACCCGCCCTACGTTGCCAATGAGCTCGAAGACAAAGGATCTGCTGACGAGCTTGAAGATGAAGGAAATCGATCGCTGGCAAGCTCAAAGAAGGAGTCACCTATGTTGCCGACGAGCTTGCCTACGTCAGTGGCCGATGGTCGATGCTCGATGCCCACTGTCCTCATCAAATCATCACAAGGTTGTCGATTTGAGAAGTTCGATTTCTTTGTGAGATGTATGATTGCTTCGTGCAATGTTTGAGAACTCTTGATCAAGAAACTTCTATTTCAGATAAAGATTACGCAAGATTTTAAGAAGTTTAATCTCTCTGTTTTTTTTGTTTATTGTTGTTTTAAGCCTAACACAAGACACTTATAATAGAATAATTTAATTTGCCATTCTACAAAGTGTTCCTTTATTGTTGCAACTACAATATACTAGAGCCTTGACTCCAGTTTTCACATTTTATGGATTGAAATATAAGTGTAAGCAACCTGGAAGACCATGGACCATTGATAGTATGTGAATCGTGGATGATTGTGGGTGCTGAGTGGCCTTGTCTTTTAATGAGAACTTGGATTGGTGGATGATATGCCTCGATACAGTCTTGCTTTTTTGGTGCTAATGTCTGATGTGTCCAAACCCATTGTGCTGAAATTCTTTGTTGGATGTTTTCCTTACTTGTTAGGTTGGATTGTTTTATGTTAATTTTATAGGGGATATTGAAGAAGTTTTGAAAGAGAAAGAACATTTAGAATATTTAGATATATCTTTTAAGTAAAACATGATTTTGTTCTCCATCACCAATAATTGCTTTGACAAAGAGATTAGAAAAAAGACAAAAAATTTAAACATCCTTTAAGAAATTGGACAGCCAACAAGAATTACACAAAAAGAACATAAAACAAAAAGAAGTTGCACCCACATATGATCACTTGCAAAATACTGATTATGGAATCTGCCAAACACCATATATAAAGCATAAATTCCTAGCTCCAAGCTACTCTTAATTCATACAAAACCCACTTCACAATCATACAACCATTTCACAAGCTACTCTTAACAACCAATCAATGTACTCTACAAGTTTATACATCTCATCTAAACATATAACCATACATAATGTAGACACTGATATAACAACATTATAAGTTTAGATATTATAATTAAGTTTATACAGAAGAAGAAGAAGAAGAAAGGTTTGAAGCCATGGAAGGAAAATCTTTAGCCGGTCACGCACAGGCGAGAGACCCAAGGGATGCCGGACGGTCGAAAGTGGAGGAGACGCAGTCACCAGTCACGCATTCGCCTGGAGTTGGAGCTGGATCTGAGGGATCATCTGTTGTGCTGAGAAGAAAAGGTGGAAGGGCATGAGGGCTGGGCGAGTGTATGTTGGGTGGGGTCGACGATAGAGATGTTAAACATCTTGCTGAGCTCGTCGGACCTCTTTATATCACTGTCGGTGTACAAAACGGTGCAGTGGGCTTTGAGATGCTTGGGTCGATCCAAGACGTAAAAGTCGCTGCTGAGCTGGTGCGATGGGACGTCGGAAAAGACATAGTCGCATGCGAGAAAGAGAGAGAGAGAGAGAGAGAGAGAGAATGGGTGAGAAAGAAACAGGTGTTGGGTGGGTAAAGAAAAAGAGAAGGTGAAGAAGAAACTGGAGCTGGGCGGGATTTCAATTTTTTGGTTGATTAAGGATAGATTTGTAATTAAAGTAAAGGATAAATTTATCATTTAATCTAGGTTTGTCAATCCATTTGTCGTTGCGTCCATTCATATAACATTATCCAGCATGACAATATCACCCCACTACTAATCGATCAACATCTACATGTATATAAAATAGGGTATCTCACCTCACCTTTATCAAACGACTTAACCAATTTGGAGTTTTTAAACGAAAAAGTTTGTCATAGACTTTTCAAGAGAATTAATATTTTTATAAAAAAAAATTCAATCATTTTATTAAATTTAAAACATGTTAGAAATTTAATCAACTACAAAATACGATAATATATTGAATTTCCTTAATAATAATCAAATTAATTGAATCCTAATATAAACCAAAATAAATTTTTGAGTATTAATTGAATAATTGCATTCAATTTTAAAGAAAAATATAAATATGAATTGGAAATCAAAAAAATATATATTTAAATGATAATTGGTAATAGACAAAAGAGGGTTAACGACACAATTATACTCTTCCAAAATTAATAGATTTAAATCATAATAGCATAATAGTCACTTTTTAATAAATATTAAATTTTAAGACAAAGTCTTTATAAAATAAAATTTAAATTAGTGACTTAAATCATGAATTATTTGAATAGAATTTATTTAAAATCTGAGTTCAATTGTTGCAGGTCCATTATTTAAATTTTATAAAAATATTTTTTAATAAAAAATGCGCACACATTAATTGATGAATCTGAAAATGACGATGATCGAGGACGGTAATTAAACTATTAAACTAACAGCAAGTGATAAATTCGCTTCATGATTGGGCCGCCTTTGACCCTTATTAAAATATCTTACAAAGTAATTGAAAATTAATCGTTATTATTGTGCATAAATATATAAATATATATAGAGAGAGAGAGATTTAATTTCTTAAATAATGTTGGTTAAAAAATCAAAACTCTCCCCATATATATCATATACTATATTATGTTTATATAATAGTATGATCAACTAACAATAATAATTACGAAAAGGTATAAAAAAATAACCAATTTGTTAAGTAGGACTCAGAATAGTCCAACTTTGATGATAGAAAGAAGAGGGCATTTGTGATATTTTTCTCAAAATTTTAAGGTAGTCATCTTGACGGTAAGAATTAAATCGTTTTGAACTTTTAACTTTAAGGTACTCACAATACTTTTTAAAATTAAAAAATAATCCCTTAAATTTATATAATTTACCCAAATGACACTTATTCAGGCGGAGCCTGCCCAAAATTTTGAAACGAGAAAATGGCCCAATCGGTGACGATGACTAAAGAGGCCCATATAACTGGGCCGAATAGCCCACAAGTGTTTAGGATAATGCTGATTGGGCAGAACATATCCACACAGAGAGAGAGAGAGCGAGATGGCGGTCGCGGGAAGGCTACAAGGCGGTGGTAATCTTCCGTCCGGAATCCGGCAACTTCCGCCGTCGACAACCATCATCGCCAGGAGCTACCACAAGAGACCACTCCGACCACCGCCTCCGCCAATATACATATCCACGAACCCAGCTCACGTGAACCCTGGCCACCTCCAGGACCTTTACCGCCGCTGCAACCACTCGTTCCACCGCTTCCCCCGCCTCGACTCGGACGGCTGCGTCGAGCCCGTCGACCTCCTCAAGCTCCGCGTTGCTCTCTCCCACAGCTCCGTCGTCGTTTCCGTCTTCTCCAAACCCGACGTCGTTGCCTCCTACTCTTCCTTCTCGAACGCTCCCGATTCGTCGCTGCAGCTTCCAGCACCGATGAGCGTGGGAGGTAATTGGCTCCAGAGAGTGGCGCCAGTTACGCCGGAAAATGGCGAGTTGGTCGGCTTTGGCCGAGCGGTTTCCGATTGTGGATTGACTGCTTCGATCTACGATGTCGTGGTGAGAGATTCAATTTCTGATCGAATTTCCTCCTTTGTGTCTAACAAATAAATGTGCAACTGCATGCCTATAATTTTTCTTGAAGGTATCTGAAATTGCCCGTAATGTAATTCATGCTTCTTGTTTCCAAATTTATTTCTATGCACTTTACATTGTGTACCATTAGTTTCTACGACATTTTACACCTATTTATGTAGTTGTGCTTCAGTAACTTCCAGGTTCTTCCTGCAATGAGAGGAATGGGAATCGGCAGGATGATAGTTCAAAGAATCATAAGGTCGGTTCATATTTATGCAGCCATTTGTGTTTCGTTACTTAAGGTACAAATAGCAGTTTTGCCACAGCATTGTTATCTTTAGGATACCCCAAAATGCAGTAATTTGCATCAGGTTATGTGTTATGTACACAAATCTTTTATCTATGGCTAAATTTAATGAGAAAAACCAGGGTTTTTCTTGTGTTTCTCTGACTGCGAATGCATTACTAGTTCTTTTGCAGTTGTGATCTATAGCTGTATATATGTAGAATCACTCTTTATGGTGTCTTAAAAATTTTATTCTGAATGCAGAGTGATGACTAGTAGAGGCATCTATGACATAGCAGCCCTTTGCTCTGAGGAGGAGAGGTGAATTTGCTCCTGTTGTTTTGATTCGCCAAATTAATTAAACAAAGAAAATTCAATATTTCTACCCCACCAGTGACTTGCTATTTCTAGTTTTCGAAGCTTCAAGTGTTAATTTTGTACAGATTATTATTTAAGTGATGCTAGGAGACTTTGCCTCTTTCTTGAGCTTGAAATTTTTGTTTTATGGCTTAATCTTCCAAGTTATGTAAATTTAACCAATCTCATGTATTATCATATAAGATTGCTGTAAGGTTTATACCGTCTGTACATATGGGTTCTCACAAAGTTAAGAACTATCAACTTTTATCTACTTTATTCCTTGTTATGATTCCCCTACATCTCCCCCCACAGGTTACTTTTTGAAGCATGTGGATTTGTGAGCGATATTTTGGGATCTACGACTATGATGTATGCAAGGACTGCTAGCGGCCAAGGGAATGAGATGGTCAAACGCATTGGTCGACGGCTGTTGTTAGTTCCACCAGAGAGAGAGAGAGAACCCATAAAATCATAAATCAGAATTATTCCTAATGTGGCACTACCTAGAGTTATAAGTGCTTTATAAAAGATGAAGTCATAAATAAGATGACTAATGAGCTAAAATTTATGTAATCAACCATGCATAGAAATAAAGGCTTTATATGTTGTAGGATTGGGTGGCTGTGTGCTTTCTATAGCTAAAGCCCTTAAATCAAATTGTGTGAACATTGTACTAAATTAGTCATGAGTCTTGAATTTTAGCATCCCATTTTCATGTATTCTTTAGCATAGAATACTGCCAAATCTTGATGTTGTGTATAGTTATTGTCAAAGAGACACTGCTGGATCATGCCCAGAACTGTATTCTTTTACAGATTCCTGCTTATCTGTAAAGCACTTTTATATTTTCTCTCAGGAAAAAAGGTAAGAAAGTTTGCCCCATGCCACCGCTTCTGATAGATAACCTTGGGATTAGAGTAAGGTAGCCTTCTAATTGATGCCAGACAGCTTGACTTTTATATCACCTTTGCCTAAAGAAGAACAAACTCTCTCACCATTTCTTGTTCTTTTCAGCAACTGTGGATCTTCCTGAACATGGGAAAAATCTGGGTGGAAGTATGCTTGATTTCAGCCCGGGGTCTCCGGCGTACGTCGACGCTGTTTAAGCTCCAGTGGTACGCTATCGGGTGGATCGATCCAAACAACAAATACTGCAGCAGGATTGATGCTTCTGGCAATGCCAATCCAGTTTGGAAGACCAAGTTTTCAGCTTTGGTTGATAACTCAGAAGCAAGCCTCCAAGATTTGGCAGTGCATGTTGAAGTTTACAGTAGGGAGCCTATCTTTCTCGGGGAAAGGCTCCAGGGGACTGCAACTATTGTTCTTAAGGAATTCTTGTGCAAGTATATGAAGAATTTCGAAGTTCCCCAGCCAGTTCAAGAAGTAGGAAGCTTTCAACTGCGGAAAAGGAATTCCGGCAAGCCCCAAGGATTTGTCGATGTTTCAATCCGGGTTTCAGAGGAAAAGGAAGAACCCAGTTCTTATACAGGTAATTAGGGAACACCGCACAGGTGCTTTGAGGATATTTCCTAATGCTTATCAATTTACGAATTCTGTTTTGTAGGTAACGAAGAGGGATTCAGACTCAGGGAGAGGGATCATCACAACTATGAAATCACCTTGAGCATTGAACCGTCACAAGCACATCCTCCAAGGTTTCCTCCGGCACCATTCCGCCTGCCGGAAAATCATCCACCATCAAACTCTGCATACCCCCACCCTGTGCCACCACCTGCAAGCCCCAGTTCATCAGGAGGAAGACTGGTACCGATCTATGCATCAGCTAGTGGACCTGGTTATCAGCCGCCACGAACGCCTCCACCGCCGCCTCCACCTTCCAACGTTGGTTACATTCCCACTTTCCTCCCAAGAACAGACCACCTACCACCAAGCTATATCAACATGCCAGCTGCTGGAGCAGCCCCCGGACGCCCCGGTGGAGGTGGTTTTGGCATGGGGGTAGGTGCCGGAGCATTAGCAGCCGGTGCTGTCATCTTCGGCGATGACTTTATGTCAGGCTTTGATGTCCCTGCAGGATTACAAGATCCTAGCCTTACCCTTGTAACTGATCCCCCTTTCTGACAAAGAAGACTTGTATACTTACCTTGTAATGTTATCAAAATGCTTGAAATTTAACGTTGCAAGATTGTTGTATTTCTCTTGGCAAACATTTTATTTCATCAAGAGAATCTGATGCCAACACCTTCTATCTCTATAATTGAACTGCTATGGTATACATAAATAGGAAGCCTGGTTACAGGAATTGCATATCAAGATCATGGTGATATGCAAATTAAATGCTTTCCTGGCAAGGGCACTACTTACCATATATTTACATTCTATCCCTATGCATCGATCTAACAGCGACGTATGAGCACAGAGAACCCACCAACCTCAGATATCAGATAGAACCACCAAAAACTCTATGCAAAAACTTCTCAACAACAGAAACAAATTCTTCTGCCTTCTCTTCCTGGGGTAAGTGCCCACAATTCTTTATTACTTCGAGTTGAGATCCACGTATGGCTTGTGAAAGTCTCTCCGAATTCCAAGCAGGGACAAGTCGATCGCGATCACCGGTAACAATTAGAACTGGATTTCACCATTAGAAAACGACGACAGTTAAGGTTGTGTTCCCCATGAAATATTGCTGCAGAAATTAGACCAGGACAATAAATGAATAAAAAATGACAAAAACAAAAAAGAGTTAATATTATCACCTGGACATGATATTTCGGATAGTCTGCTTCCCAGTGGTGGCTTTGATTCAGATAAAGAATCTGTAAGCATTGCAGCTGTGTATTCTACAAGAGCTTTGTCCCAACCCTTGGCCTTCAGTGGCTGTAAATGATGCAAAGGTAAATGTTACACTCCTTTAAGGCAAATAAAATATCTAGCGGACAATCAATTCAATTATCAGTACTTAGAGAGTCTTGGCTTTTTAGAGTAAAATCACCTTTGTGTAGCCATGTAAGACATGTTGAGTGATTTGATTTGAATCATACCACGAATTCCGAATGGCAGCTATACCAAATTTATCTATCACCATCCTTATCTGTCAATAATTTAAGTCACCGTCACGAACACAAGGAATGAATGCTTTATTCATCAATTTATCAACAAAAAATGTGGCCATAAACTTTTCCAACTCACCCCTGAGAACATGAATCCTGAAACTAGTTCAAATACCTTCTTTTAAAACACAACTAGTTGGCATAAAACTCCATAAGAGCATGGTGTATCCCAAAGTACTATCAGGTCTTGTTACCGTTAGTAGAGAACACTGCAATATATGAGGTCTGAATGCCAAAGGAATGTTTTGAACAAAATTGTTTCAAGTTTAATTTTGCTTCCATAATATTTTGATTGAGACCTGAAGCACTCATTAAATTGGCAATTTAATGAGTATTCCGTACAATGCATCAATTGGAATCGAAGAGGGATTCATTACCAGCATTACAGAAACAGCAGACTGTAGAAGTGCTGATAAAGCTTTCTTATACAAAGAGTTGAGCATTTCTCCCATTCCTTTCACCAAATGTAGTATAGCTTGAATGACAAATTTGGAGAGCTTTGACAACATGTTGAAAAACCTGATAAACGGATTGCTATGTGTATTTGAATTTGAACTGTCTTCCTCAATTTGATTGTCTCTAACAACTTTACGTGTGACTAGTGGGGCTAAAATTGCTGGGGCAACAAGAATCAGGGCAGCAACGCGCTCAGGTGCTTCAAAGTAGGTGTTAACTGCTACAAGGGAACCAGCCGAATGCCTGGCATCACATTATCATCATATCCAAAAGGTTCACATAGATTTCAGTTTTAATGGTGAAGAAAAGAGAAGAAAATTTTCTTCATTTTGCATGGTTTATAAAGGGAAAGTAACATGGTATAGGAAATGAAAAGGACAAAATAAAGGGTCTAAATAAGATTAAAAAAAAAAAAACAACAACCACATTTCCATTGCAACCCATTTAAATTACTGCTTGCCCTCTTTCACACCAGGAGTATGTCCAAAAATAGGATTTCAATTTTGATTTAATCTATACCAAATATCTTACTCCATTGCTTATTCATGAAAAAGGTAAATTGTTTGAATTGAAATGTTGATTTAACCTATGAGCTAAGCTTCATGGATTACTTAATCAACAGCTTGAAAAAAAAATGCTGAAAGATTACCAACTGCCAAATGTTCTAACTAGAAATCATATACAAACCATCATAGTGAATGGTATATCTGTGAAATGGACTTGTTTGGCGACATGTCAGGTTGGATATTTCATATAATTAAATTATAATTGACCAAAAGCCCTAAAAAGTGGGGGAGCAGCATGCTATAGTACCATGGTTGTCCAACTCGCATGCTAACCATATCATGGTATTCAGGAAGAAGCATTCCAGTTTGAGAATGCTAACACGTAATCAAATTTTCTAAAAAACAAGGGAAAATCAAAAGCACAAAATTGGGATCATAAATGAGCATACCCCACAAGGATTGCCTTCTCAGCTGCCAAGAGGTCAACGAAGAACAATGTTGCTAGCACAGAAAATATCATGGAATATGGATTTAAAGGTTTTGTATCTTCACTATTAGGAGAATGCTGATGAGGATTCACTCTTGATGTCAATCCAAAGGCAGGTCTATCAAAGGCAAGAACTTTTGACCCAGTAACCTGTGCTAAAGGCTTCAAAACTCGATGCCATGAGAAGACAGAGGCTCCAAAGCCATGCAACAAAATCGCAGGAAGACCAAATTGAGAAGTAGTCTGGTCCTGTACCATGATCTCTGCTGGTGATTCTGCAGCACATACCTTGTGGTGTATCTGTACCCCATTGAACTCACAGAAACAACTGTCTGGATCAGCTAAATGTACTGGATCCACTAGTTCATCCTGATCTATGCCAGCTATACTCTTCTTCTTTTGCTTTGGTTTCTCTCCGAACAACGGCTCTGGATATAATTAGAGAATCATGCAACAAAAACACTATATTTGGACGATAACTAATTGAAGAGAAATGAACAAAATTTTGAGATTATTATATGCAACCCTGCAAGCCACAAATATGTAATACATATCTAGAGTTAGTTACACTTGAAACAACTGTTCTCTGCATATGAACAACTGCTTCTTTTTTTTTCGGTAATGATGAAAGGCCATGACATAATGGCTTTATTGAGGATATAGCCATAGATAGAGATGATCAAAGATCTAGAATTCATGTAGCCATTCCCAACAACTGCTTGTGATGTTATCATTATTGTTATTGTTCTTGTTGGTAATGATGAGAAACCAAAGCCACTACCATTCAAGTGTTCAGTGGATAAACTTACAGCTATACTCAATACCCTATAACCCACATGCACCAGGTACGCACACATAAATATGTGTGTGGGCTAGCCCCAAGGAGGTTTGAACCTTGGTCGCAAAGGAAGCAATTACAGTCTCACACTACTGGGCCAATCCTCGGGGTGGCCCTTGATTTTTCAATTGTGCTAATTTTAAAATATTGGCATCATCTATTTCTCAATTGAAATAATCTATGATTACCAAATTCTTTTGATCTTACAATTTTAAAATACTTTTAACTGTTGATTGAAAGGTCAAAGAACAAGAAATTATTCTCGAAGGCAGCCAATGAGACTCAGATGTGAAATTTTTTATTAAAGAATGTCACACACTAAGATCTTGGCGCAACATTGGCAGCCCATTTACAATTTTCACTGTCTTCTTAGTCATTTCCTTTATGTTATGTTCTCATGTTTTTATTTACTTTATGCATTTGTGTTGGTTTGGATATTACAGCTGCAAGGGGGGGGGGGGTGTTGTTAGAGATATTCTATAGGGGAGGTCACATGTAAAGAGGCCTGGGAAAAAGACAAAATAGTTTGTTATTAAGGGTGGGATCCCCTGTGGTAGTACCCAGGCTAGAGGTATAAACATCCTCTAGATTCTGCTTGTAGAGGCACATGAGAAATTTTAGAAGAAATTCTATCTTTTCCCTCTGTTTTCATCTCTCTCTCTGTTTTCTCTTCTCTCCTTCTAATTTCAATCTCTCTTTACCTTCTTCTTCTTCTCCAAATTCCCTATTGCACTCTCTAATTCACATCAAATTAGAAGATGGTTCTCATTGTCACATTGGAGTTGTGACAAATTGGTATCAGAGCACCAAATCCTAGGCATAGCAGTGGAAGTGAAGGATGGCAGACGGAACCCGCATGAGAAATTTTGAGGCGCAATTATAGCAAGTGAGCTCAACGATGGCCAAGCTTCAGAATAGAATGGGTCAGATCGAGACAACAGAAGCCCAAAACCGAGAGGCGATCAAGGCTATGGATAGCAGGATGGAAGGTGCCCTGGAAGGAATGGGGCAGAGGCTAGAAGGGGTGGAGTAGAGGCTAGATAGGTCAGTGGCAAGGCTGCGAGATGACATGCAGCAATTTATGATTATGTTCACACGCCAAAACCAGGTAAGGGTGGCTGAAAACTTTCCCCCTAGAGATAGAAATGAGCCTTTGTTGCATAGAAATGAGGGAGACAGGGGTTGTGCCAAAGCAGAAATGGAGGCCAATCCAAAGGAGATGTTGGAAGGAGTGGTGGGAAACGATAGGAATGGTGCGCCTAATGGGCAGCACCCGGGGTTCACCATGCCCCAAATGGGAATTCCTATATTCGAGGTGGTTAACCCCGGTGATGGATAAGGAAATGTGAGGGGGTTTTTGTGTAGAACAACATACTAGTGAGGCAGTGACTCACACTTGCCACAGCCTACTTTAATGAGGTTGTTGATACCTGGTTTCAGGGATGTTTAAGTGTGCAAAATGAGTTCACCTGGGAGGAGTTCACAGCCAAACTGTGTGAACAATTTAGAGAAAGAAATAGGGTAGACGCCATTGAGGAGTTCAACAAGCTAAGACAAACTGGAAGTGTGGAGATGTACTTAAAGAGATTTGAAGATTTAAGGTCCTATATGACCCAACAAAACCCACACCTCACTAAAGCTTATTTCGTATCAAGCTTCTTGAGTGGACTTAGTGAGAATATAAGGCCAATGGTAAAGATGATTAGCCCCCAAACAGTAGAACAAGCAACTGAAAGTGCAAGGTTACAAGAAATGATCATAGAAGCACTTATGAAAAAGCAGAGACAACAACACGAGGGGCTAATGGTGGGATCAGCCAGTGGGGGAGTCAAGCATGTTAACAGGGAAGTAGACAAGAGTGGAGGAGGAATGAAACAGGGGGCAAGGTCCAGCACCGTGCCTTATGGGGAGCAATTAAAAGAACAAAGAAGGTTGGCCTTTGTTTTAGGTGTGGGGATAAGTATCATCCCAAACACTAATGTAAGAGGCAAATTTTATTACTGAAAGGAGACGAGGAGGATGAAACTAAGGGGTCCAAAGAAGAAGTAGAAGATGGAGGTGAATCAGAGGAAGAAAACAATGGAGAAATATCACCACATGCACTCAAAGGAGTGACCAACTACAAGATAATTAAAGTAGCAGGGAGTGTGAAGAATCATAACTTGTTGATCCTAATCGATAGCGGAAGCACACATAGTTTCCTCGATGAAGGAACAACTAAGAGTGTGTTTGATTGCACATATTTTCCATAGAAAATATGTAATCATTACACATTTTCTATGGAAAACAATCAAACACTCTTAATTTTTCCATGGAAAAATATGTAAAGTACAAGTATTTAAAGCTTTTTTCCATGAAATTCATTTTCCAAGGGGTGAGGTGGTTTTTATTTTCTAGCTAATATTACCTAGAATTAAATTCTAGGTAATTCAATCAAACACACCCTAAGAGGCTAAAATGCCCTTTCCAAGGAACTCAGCCCCTAAGTGTGACAGTGGCAAATGGCAGCAGGGTACTTAGCAAATCAGTATGCCACGGGTTCACTTGGGAGATGCAATGAGAGGAATTTGAGGCAAACTTGAGGATGCTACAATTAAGAGGATGTGATGTGGTGTTGGGTGTTGACTGGATGAAGGGGGTAAGCCCTGTAAGTTTCAACTTCAATAGAATAGAGATTTCCTTTGACAAGGGGGGAAAGAAAATGACACTGACTGGGGGAAGGGAGACTGGATCTTGCAAAATGATCTCAAGCAATAAACTGCACAAAATGTTCAAAACAAATGGTGTCAACTGTTCCAATTGTTCTCACTGGTGGCTGTGGGGGAAGGCTCACTTATGATAGTGGAGGAAGGGTCCGAGAAAGAGTTGCAAGGGGAAGTACACTTGACTATCACATCTCAACCTCGATGTTACAACCCTAGGGTTAGTTAGGGTTGTGATAGGAATTGGGAGAAGAAATCAGAATTATAGGAGGGGGAAAATCAGTAGAAGGAGAGAGAGATATTGAGAGAAAGAGGAAGAACTTGAGGGAGATTGGAGAGAGTCTTAAGAGAGAAAATTAGATTTCATTCATTCAAATCAAGTATATCCAATAAACTCTTAACAGCAACCTTATATAGGCATCATTGACTTTTAACAGCCTAATCACTTATTAACAATATATCCAACAGTTATTATAAACCTATTACAATATTACCCCCATTTTATTATATTCCTATTATAGCATTGACCCTCCTATACTCCTAGGTACATTACAATTCCCCCCGCCTTAAAATGTTTCTTGTCCCCAAGAAACTTATTATCATTGAGCTGCTCTTTCTTCATCCCACTCCCACCTTCACTTTCTATTCAGTCTCCTTTTCCCTCTTTCGCCTTCTAGGCTTCTTCTTCTTTGTTCTTCGGATTCCAAGAATCGTCACCAGCATAACTTGGACCAGCACTTCAATAGGGGCAACTAGATTGACCTCAATGGCTTCAGATTCAAATCTGAGTGCTTGAATAGCAGACCGAAGCTTAGAGTCCTCAACATTGTTGTATATGTTTCTTATGAATAGAGTTCGAGATGGTTGTTCCCCATGAGGATGTTCTCCATAAATCAAACTAATAGATCCTCCAAAATGACAATAAGGGAAGTTGTCCTTTCCCAAGTCCAATTCTCCAACACTCAGTTTCTCTAGGGTCAATGAAGCAACTGAATTTCTGTCTTTTGTTCCTATTCTTCCATCCATTTTCACATCAAGCTTCTGACAAGATAAGGAAGGAGGTCCAACAGAGTCATGATAACCAAGCTTTGATGCCTCAATGTTGTAATTCCTATCATTGTATTGAGGTTCCCCAACAATTAAACCATCTGCCCTTGTCGGTAATTTTGCCACATCTTCGTCTCGTTCATCAGAATTTTTCTGAAGCTCACTCTCAACATTTTTCTCCTCCACATCAGCAACATCTTCTTCCTTCTCGGTTTGTCGAAGAATTCTGCTGGAAACTTGTAGTTGTACTCCTTCTTCGACTGCTTTGTGTTAAGAAAATCCTCTTTGTTAAAACTCCCACGATAATCCTCAAAATATTCTGTGGGAAAACTGTAATGATACTCCTTAGATAGTATCATTGTAAACTCTTGCAACTTTTCTCGTATCATTTGGCCGAATTCTTTGCTTGATTCATGTACCACACTTCTTGTTCCTTTGTCTAATTGGTTGATCCCCATCTCCAACTTCTTTTCCCATGCATAAGGCTTCTAGCCAGACTTCCCCTGATGTCTATCTCCAGCTAAACATGCAACATCCTTCTGCTACAAGTTAGGCTTCCATGGTCTCATGCAGGCTTTGCTCGTCATGGCAGAAATTTCACAAATTAGACAAGCCACAGGCCAAGAAATCGAAGTGTTGTCCATCCTAAATCCCCATGCTTCCCTTTTGTAACTGCCTCACCCAATCACCTCTAAAATTGATCTAATAAGTGGCAAATTGCAGCCACTGTTATGCTTCAAGGTAAGTCTATTTTAGCAGCAGAAGAAATCGCACACTTACAGCAATTTGATTGGCCTTCTAGAGTTCCCTAGATCTCCATCCGAAGTGTAAATCAATCGCTACAGTGGTCACCTTCACAACCGAGATTGCCAAAGTCACGGAACTTATCTAGATGGCCTATTGATCCTGGTTTCCGTAATCGCCTTCAAATTCCGAGAGTCAAGCTCCTTGCGTCGGAATCAACTGGCCAAGCCGTCTTCCAATTCCAAGCCTCAAACATCAGTCGACCTCTCCTCCTTGTGCGCCGGATTCATTTCCCCTTGTGCGTCGAAATCAATTCTGAGATTCCATTGGGGATCTCCTGGTTCCTTCTTTGTCTTGAACGCCCAATTCACCGGAATAACCGTAATTGCACCAGAAGAAGAAATTGAAGGTTAAGGTTTTGCTCCAAGAATCGCCCCTGCCTCGTCTTCTCGTCTGTGCACTCTGATTATTGCCTCACCTCCTTTTGCTAGAAATCGTTGCTCCAAGAATCGAACAACCTTCTAGATCGCCGAAGTTTCCCCACTGGAATCGTCTAGGCTACTCGCCTTCCTTGAGCGACTGTGATGCAACTAACGAAATTTTGTAAAATTAAGAATTCGATGGTTGCAGTAGCTTACGACTTGGCTTCCAAATCCGCTTAAGTTGCTTCGCCCATCCGCTTCGAACAAACTTACTGCGATTCGCGGCTGAGCGTCTACCTTCTGCTCATTCCAAGGAAAGTTGAACAACTCTTCTAGATCACAAGCTGTGATGGCTTGTACCTCAGCTTCCTAACCGCTCCCTGCAACTCGACTGGTTCCATGATGCCCGCAAGTTGAATTGGTTGTGAACAAAAGGGCCTGCACCTTCTTCGATCGGTTTCGTTACCGTCCGTCGAAGTCCAAGTTCAATTCCAATTAACTGGTTCAATGACGGAAATTATCTCCACATTCAATCAAAGTTAATCTGGCTTGCCGAAATTCGCTCAAGGTTCTACTTCGACAGCGCCTTCCCAGTTGGCACCAATCGTTACCAGAATTCCGACACTGAACTCGTTGCTATAAACAACCTACCACAATCACGATCAACCAGTTTTAGAACTTCCGATTCCGTTGGATTCACCAGACCACTTGGATCGTCTCAAGTCCCGCTGCCTCAATCGCATAACTCCTTGAGAATCGGTCAGATGTTACTTCACTCCTAGATCGCCAACAATCGCCTGATTAGAAGTCAGAATTGCTTCACTGAAATTAATTCCAGCAGCCTTAACTCCAATCGGAACCAAAGCCAGGGATTGTCGGAATTATCGGAGCTGAATTCGCCTTCCAATCCCAATGATCAACCTTCATCGGACAACGGACATCAATCCGTCAAGAAATTAATCAATTGAAGAAGCCGCCGAGGAACGGTGGCTCTGATACCAATTGTCACAACCCTAGGGTTAGTTAGGATTGTGATAGGAATTGGGAGAAGAAATCAGAATTATAGGAGGGAAAAATCAGTAGAAGAAGAGAGAGATATTGAGAGAAAGAGGAAGAACTTGAGGGAGATTGGAGAGAGTCTTAAGAGAGAAAATCAAATTTTATTCATTCAAATCAAGTATATCCAATAAACTTCTAACAGCAGCCTTATATAGGCATCATTGACTTCTAACAGCCTAACCACTTGCTAACAATATATCCAACAGTTATTATAAACCTATTACAAGATTACTCCCATTTTATTATATTCCTATTATAGCATTGACCCTCCTATACTCCTAGGTACATGGCACTCGAGAACTAGATCAAGTACATTCTCAGCACCTAATTGATAAACTGTTGGAAGGCTTTAAGGACTTATTTGTTGAACCCACAGCCTTACCTCCAACCCGAACCTTGGACCACTCCATAAACCTTAAGCCTAGTGTTGAACCCATCAACATTAGGTCCTATAGGTACTCCCCAATCTAGAAAACCGAAATTGAAAAGATGGTTAAGGATATGTTAAACCAATCCTTCATAAGACATAGTCAAAGCCCTTTTGCATCGTCAGTCCTTCTAATTAAAAAAAATGATGGATCTTGGCATTTTTGTATTGATTACCATAAATTAACCGTTAAAGACAAATTCCATATACCCTTAGTAGAGGACTTGATGGATGAATTACATGATGCCCATTTCTTTTTACAACTTGACCTTAGATCCGACTACCACCAGATTAAAATGAAGCCAGAAGATGTCCTTAAAACCGCTTTTAGGACACATCACGACCATTTTGAATTTTTTGTGATGCCATTCGAGCTCACCAATGCCCCAACCACATTTTAGTCCCTAATGAACCAAATCTTTGAGTCATACCTAAGAAAGTTTATCCTAGTATTCTTTGACGATATCCTTATGTATAGCCCCACCTTGGACCAACATATATCTCACCTAAAAACCACCTTTGAGGTCCTTAGAGCTAACCAACTTTTCATCAAAAGGTCAAAATGTGCATTTGGACATAATCAAGTAGAGTATTTGGGGCATTTAATTTCAGGGGCAGGGGTTAGTACTAATCCTAAGAAGGTAGAAGCCATGTTGGCTTGGCCAAAACCCACCACAATCAGAGCCTTTAGAGGATTTCTTGGGCTGACGGGTTATTATTGTTGATTTGTCAAAGGGTATGGGACCATAAGTAAACCTCTAATAGAACTCTTAAAGAAGGGAAGCTTTAATTGGGGGCAAGAGGCCGAGGCAGCATTTGAGAGGTTGAAGAGGGCAGTGAGTAAGGTTCATGTTTTGGGGCTACCCGACTTCAGCCAATCATTTGTGGTAGAAACAGATGTTTGTGGGAGTGGCATTGGGGCGGTATTAACCCAAAAGGGAAGACCCTTAGCCTTCTTAAGCCAAGCTCTAAGTGGGAGGCATCTTGGCCTAAGTATATATGAGAAAGAATTCTTGGCAATTTTGATAGCAGTTGATAAGTGGCATCATTATTTGGAGGGGAAAAATTTATAATTAAGACGGACCACGAGAGTTTGAAATTTTTGTTACAACAAAAATTACAAACTCAACTACAAAAGAAGGGGATGGCCAAATTAATGGAATTGGATTATTCAATACAATATAGAAAAGGTAAATAAAATGTGGCAGCAGATGCTCTCTCAAGATGCCATGAGGATGGGAATTTGACAGCCATTACCATGGTGGTACCGGAGTGGTGTAAAGAAGTGGTGGATAGTTACGAAGGGGATGAGCAAGTGCAAGAACTCATACAAAGAATGGTTGTGGGATCATAAGGAACTGATGGTTATACCTTAAGAGTGGTAACAAAGGGGATGTTGCGGGTTCATGGCAAGGTGGTCATTGACAGCAAGGGGGACCTTAGGAAAAAAATATTGCAGTCACTGCATGAGTCTCCTTTAGGGGGACATTTAGGGGTCAAAAATACCTATTTGAGGGTGAAGCAGTTGTTCCATTGGCCAAAATTGAAGATTGATGTGAGAGAATTTGTGTTATCTTGCGACACTTGCAAGAGGTGCAAGTATGAGAATGTTGCATACCTCGGATTGCTCCGGCCCCTACCAATACCTAACCAAGCTTGGACAAGTGTATCCATGGATTTCATTGAGGGTTTACCTAAGTCAGAAGGGAAAGATAGTGTGCTGGTTGTGGTGGATAGGGTCACTAATTTGCACATTTCATAGGTTCGGCTCATCCCTATACGACCCAAGAGGTGGTCAAGCATTCATGGACTAGATAGTGGCTCTACATGGGGTTCCAAGATTTATCATATCGGATCGGAACAAAATATTCACTAGCACCTTCTGGTAAGAATTGATTAGGTTAATGGGGATAACACTTAACATGTCAACTGCTTACCACTCCCAAACGAATAGACAAACAGAAAGAGTGAATCAGAGTTTGAAAACCTATCTTAGGTGCATTTGTATCCTACATCCTAACCAACGGCACAAATGACTTGCATTGATGGCCACTAGCCAGTGGTGGTATAATTCTACCCAACACACCACCCTAAAAATGTCCCCATTTGAAGCCAATTATGGTTACAAGCCCCCTATATTACCAACCATAGGAGGACAGGCTACAGTTGCTTCAGTAGAAGAGTATTTGCAGCAAAGGAGGGTGGTACTTAGATAGCTGAAATAGGAATTGACCCTTGCCCAAAATAGAATGAAGTAGTATGAAGACCAGAGGAGAAGTGACAAAGAGTTGGGAGGTTGGGGAAAAGGTTTATCTACAGTTAAGACACCCCCATTTGAGGTCCATTACTCAAGGACTGATTACGAAGTTGACTCCCCAATATTTTGGTCTGTTTCCTATCATAGCTAAGGTTGGAAAGGTAGCCTACTAGTTGCAGCTTCCAAAAAGATCACGAATCCATCCCATCTTCCATATGTCTCTCTTAAAAAGGTCATTAGGCAAAAGAGCAAGTCAATCCCGAACTACCATCATTGCATAAGGAAAATAAAAAGGTGGAAGAACTAGAAGCAATATTGGACCGGAAGGGCAACACTTGGGATTGACGAATGAAGCAACACTTGGTCAAGTGGCAGCACGAGGACGAATGAAGCAACACCTGGGAGTATTTGCCAAGCCTCCTTTAGCGATTCCCAAGGACTACCAACCTCCTCAACATTTCTTGAGGACAAGAAATGTTTCAAGGGAGGGGCAATTGTCACACACTAAGATTTTGGCGTGACATTGGAAGCCCATTTACAATTTTCGTTGTCTTCTTAGTCATTTCCTTTATGTTATGTTGTTATGTTTTTATTTACTTTATGTATTTGTGTTGGTTTGGATATTACAGCTGTAAGGGGAGAGGGGGTTGTTAGAGATATTCTATAGGAGATGTCACGTGTAAAGAGGCATGGGAAAAAGACAAAATAGTTTGTTATTAGGGGTGGGATCTGTTGTGGCAGCACCCAGGCTAGAGATATATATATCCTCTAGATTCTGCTTGTAGAGACATGTGTGAAATTTCAGAAGAAATTCTATCTTTTCCCTCTGTTTTCATCTCTCTCTCTCTCTTTTCTCTTCTCTCCCTCTAATTCCAATCTCTCTTTACCTTCTTCTCCAAATTCCCTAATGCACTATCTAATTCACACCAAATTAGAAGGTGGTTCTCATTGTCACACTGGAGTTGTGACAAAGAACAAGATCCAGGAACCTAGTAATTCTACGAGCCAAAAAATGGGGGAAAAAAGGGAATTTCATTCAATCACTTCATGAACCCTCACTTGAACAGCTCAAATAGTCAAATCTGAGGTGATTGAATTTCTAAATTGCAACTTCATCATTAAGTAGGGGTTCTTTTAAAATTTGGGGGACAAAATGGGATTTTATGCAAAGTAATGAACCATTAAATGTAACTATCCTTATGTATGCACAATGCATTCTAATTATCTTAAGACTCACCACCTAACTCAGCCAAATAAATGGAAGCCCTAAGGTTCAAAGATTCTACTCAGTTTGACCACTTTTATTCATTCAAAACCTCACAAGGTATTCTAACACTATAATGCCACTCTAAGTAAAAATACCCATGTGACCACTTGCTCGCTCGGTTGGTTGATGAAAGTTTAGGCATTACAAGGAAAATAATCGTAGCTATTTGTTCGGAATATACAACAAAATATGGTACCCAGAGATATATCTACTAATTCTACCTGGGCGTTCACTAGTTTAGGAGCAATTGGAGAAAGTGCATGTTATTTATCACAGCAATATGCTTAAAATAATTCTAGAAATGGTGATTTGAGTCCTCAGCTTTCTGCATTGCTGAGTGGACAAAGCCATGTTTTAAGCTTGGATTTGTGAAGGGCAAAGATGAGGAAAGGAAAAGGGCAAAAAATGGATTTGGAGCTAGAGTAATTTTGTTTTTTGCTTGGGAATACAAACGACTAGATATCTTTAAGAAAACCCCATTTTTAGGTTTACTTGCGCATAAAAAAGATTCACAATCTAATTAATTCTATCTTCCCTTTCCTTGCAAAACCTGATTCCAGATAACAGCATAAAGAAACAACGAGAAATCTCCAATTTGGAACATTAGAACAATTAAAAAGGGGAACAAAAAAAAAAGAAAAACAATGTTTCAAGCCATAGCAAAACTGAACTACCGGAATAGCCTGCAGCGGAGCCACTGGCAGAAGCAGAGGCAAGGAAAGACGGAGAATCCAGATTGACCCTTTGGTAATTGAAGCCTAATCTCCTCTCAAGCGTAGGAAACTGGGCTTGGGTTTTGCCGGCCGGAAGGTTTGTTGAAAATAGAGAAGGAGCAGAGAAGACATTATGCTGAATCGCCGTCAACCCACCTCTAGCCATGTCGTTGGCGCAATTATCAAAAACTACTGCTCTATCATACAGGAATTTGGTGCGAGGAGAGAGAGAGAGAGAGAGAGAGTATGATTTGGGGAGAAGGGTTGGGTTTCTGAGCAGGAACTTGTACTTGAAGTAGCTGTATATAAATTGTGGAAGAGAAGACGGAGAAGGGGAGTGAGAGTCGTTTGCTTTGGTTAGGCACTTCAAAAGTGAGCGGTGATCTGTTGCCCGCGTCGGGCAACGTAAGGGCGCCGCCCCCCCCGGGGGGTCAGTTACCCCACCCTTATATGAAAATGATTTTACTATTTTTGGTAAATATTGCTATAATATATTTTAATGTCATAATTTTATTTATTAAGTAATATTATAAATAAAATATAACAATAACAGTTAATTTTTTATAATTATAATTATAACCTTGACTAATAATTTATTTATTTTTTTAATCATAATAAAATTTATATTCATTTATATTTTTTTAACCTATTTGTCAAATAAGGATATAATTGAATTGGCCAAATTATTCATATAAACAGATTGAATTTTTTTCAAAATTGAACCATCCTAATTAAATAGATGCTCAAAGCGAATTGATCAAAAAATTAAAAATATCAAACTGTTCGATATGAAATAAATTGTATTACATAATTATCGTTTAGAATATTAAACAAAATGATTTTATAATAATACATGTATAATTAAATGAAACTAGAGAAGTGACCTATGTAAAAATAAAAAATGAAAAATTTTAAATGAAATTTTATTGGGTGATGTTTGATTGTTGTAATTTACTTTTTAATATTTTTAAGGCAATTTTTAAACAAAATAAATTTTAGTGCAATGGTAATTTTTTTTGATAAATTATACTGCTAATCCTTAAATTTTGCATTTTATAACAAGTTGATCACTTCTATTTTAGTTTTTGTCACAACTACTAAATTTTGATTTTTGTAACAATTTAATCTGTATTATAATTTTTGATTAAATTTTGTTAATGAAAACTTACATAATATATTTTAATATAAATGTCAAAAATCACTTAACTATGTGGTTTGCGTTAATTTTAAAATTAACAAATTCCAAACCGTTTGATATTTTCAATTTGTTTTGGTTTTTTAGTCTCTCAAATTTGAGCATCTATTCAATCTAGTTAATTCAATTTTTTAAAAAATTCAATCTATTCAGGTTAAACAATTCGATTGATTCAGTTACACTTCTATCTAACAGACACGGTTAAAAAAAATATTAAATACATACAAATCCTGTTACGATTAAAAAAGTCAATAAATTATTAGTTGTGATTACAGTTATAATTATTAAAAAATAATTATAATTGGAATTGTAATTGAGTTAATTATAATCAATCTACAATAATTATATATAATATTTAATTTATATATATAATAGTATTAACTTATAAATTATTATTTAAATATATATTTTTTTATAAAATATTCATAAATTATAATTTTTTTACAACATTGTTCAATAAATAAAATTATGACCTTAAAATATATTATAGCAATATTTAATTTGGGTGGGTGAAGGGAGACTGTTGTCCTGACATAACTGTTGCCACATTAGTGCCCAACACAAGCAATATATGACCGCTCCTTCAAAAGTTAGTTTAATAGTTGCAGTCATAAAAAAGTGGATAACGTTAACAATCGTCAGTTTATTATTTATAATTTTTGGATTAATTTAGTTTGTGAATAATAAAATTAATGTGATAAATTTTGTTAGTGAGACAAGTGGATTTGAGATTTTTGTCATTGAGGTATTATTTTTGATAATTGACATTTATTATAATATAATAATATGCCTAAAATCTATTATCAACATTTGGACTGTGGGCCCAATTTTGGCCTCCTTTCTCTCTCTCTCAGCTTGTCTCTGGGCTCAATATTGGCCCCTTTTCTCAACCTGATCTAGTTTCGCGCCAATCTGTCACAACATCATTACAATTCTCACTGAGTATTCGCACGATCGTCTCAAATCTTATCTTCATTAATGGCAGATCTCATTCACATTAATGAAGATTTTGTCGCCACCATGCTATTGCTTGTGAACCTCTACTGGCACTGGATAGTCAGTTACATTATCTGTAGACACACAATATATGTATGCAGGAAGACATCTCCTCCTCTTATATTAGTCAGTTATTTTCAAAACTAAGGTATACTCTACCTTCTGGCCTATTGATACACTGTCCATTTTCTTACTCTTACTTATTTAAACATCAGAGTGCTTGCAGGTGTCAATCGCCTCCCAAAATAACTTGTTGTTGGAGCCCACGCCTTGCTGTTACAACCTTGCCTCCATGCACCCCCTTTTTGATCAAGAAGGAACAACATTATTGATAAAAAATTCTTATTAGTCAACAAATTTTTCGTTGACAAGGATTCCTTTTATTTTTTTTTTCTTCTCTCTCATTCCCTCTATCTTTATTCGAAATTTTCATCATGTGATTAGTTATAAAATAGTTCCAAAACTCAAGCCGCTCTCCCTCATTTCATTTTTCTAACCCTCTTCACAATCTTGTATAATCAATGTCACAACCAACACTATTATAAAAAAAATATGAGATAAAAGAAAAATTTGTTTTGATAATGTAATGAGGTTAAATTCAACATTAGCTAACAAAAATAAGGTCTAACTATCAGAAATCTAAATCCTAGTTGTCACATTAGTAATAAATGTTTAATTAATTTTTGTTATTTAGGTATTAAATTGACCCTAAAAAGGCATACAAACCAAACAAACTATTAGCAATTTAGCATGTAGCTGGGTAAATTAGCCTTTTGGTCTAAAATATATTTATAAAATTGTAAAAAATTACAGCTTTTAGATAAAATGTGTTGGAGCTTAATAAATGAAAAGGTTGGTAGATATGGTTTTCTCATTGCAATTAATTACAAGTCTTCTACTGAATAATGATCCTTTTTACTATTTTTGTTGTTAGATTAATTGCTAATAAATAAAAATGATCAATTTATTTAAAATAGTATTTGAACATTTATTTATTATAATTTTAGAAATATTAATATAATATATAATATAATATATTAATATATAAATATCACCACACAAAAAGGTACAATTTATCATACATTATTATTATTATTATTTTAATAACTTACATTCTGAGTTTCGCTAGATTAATTCTGTGGATGAGCGACCTTTTCTTTAGTTTATCTGTCAAATAAATTCAGATACAATCACAACCTATATACATATAAAATAGAACGTTCAATTCATACCTCTATATAAGATGCATGCTACCACAAAAATTTAATTTTGATATTTTTTATAAAATCTTACACGCTTTTAATGCTTAGCCATGGCGTGGGACTACCATATATTATTATTCCTTATGTTACACGAAAACACCTCATAATAGGTATTTTCCTATTTTCAAAATATTTCTTATTATTTATATTTATTTTTTTAAAAAAATATTTATTTCTTTATTTCTGTCTCCTATAGAAAACGTTTCCGTTTCCGCGCAACATAATTTGTTCCTAAGTAGTTGCAATAAATTGAACAAATAGGCAAATGCAAGGACGGTATGATAATTGAACCCACCAATACACCGATTGATTCAACAATTAGTCAATTGCACTGCTCTGTTACAATTCAATCGATCACCCATGGAGGCTCTGCTGTGCCGGAGAAACGGCGACCCCACGGTGCCCCCGAACTCATCGGAAGCTTCGGCTCTGGCCTTCTCGACGGCTCAGCCAATCCCCGAACTGGATTCTCCCACTGCCGTCAGAGTTCGAATCAGGGCCACCAGCTTGAACTTCGCCAATTACCTTCAAATTCTGGGCAAGTACCAAGAGAAGCCGCCCTTTCCCTTTATCCCAGGCTCTGACTATTCTGGCGTCGTCGAATCTGTCGGACCCGGAGTTTCCAAGTTCAAAATTGGCGACCCAGTTTGCTCTTTCACCTCCACCGGCTCTTTCGCCCAATTCATCGTCGCCGATGAAAATGCACTGTGAGTAATTCGTATACATGTATAGGTGCCAGTGTGTCACGACCAGTCTCACGTCGGTGGTCTTCTGAAAAGGTCTTGGATATATTACATTTAGCTAGCACTTCTAGGTAAGGACTCGTTAGTGTTGTAAATGGGATTAGAGCTAACTCAAGGCACCTACGAGTAGGTGCGGGCTAAAAACTGTCTTTGAGATTGGTTTAGTTTGGCGAGGACACTATGAATTGAAATGAGCGAAGTTTGTCGTGACCGATCTTGTTGATAGTTTATTGGGTGGGGCAATTTTAAGTGAGGACTCATGGTGTTATAGATGCAATTGCCATGCCATTCATATCTGCATTTGGTCGACCTAAAGCTTGAAATTTATGCCCCTGATACTATGGAGATATTCTTAAGTTGATGTTTCTTATGGGCATCAACTCATCTATCAATTTCCTATTTATATTCTGATCTTTGATCTCACCTGTATTGAGAAATTGAAGGTTTCAAGTACCTGAAGGATGTGACCTAGTTGCTGCTGCTGCACTTCCTGTTGCTTATGGAACATCACATGTGGCCTTGGTTCAGAGAGCTCAATTGAGCTCTGGTCAGGTGTCAGCATCTTTTTTTTTTCTTTTTCTTTTTTCCGGTAGTGGCTGTGTTTCATGCCCTTCATATTTTGTTATAGACCATGTTTCCATCCAATGGCTATAACTTTAATTGTAGGTTTTACTGGTTCTTGGGGCAGCTGGAGGTGTTGGGGTCTCAGCTGTACAAATTGGAAAGATTTGTGGTGCCATTGTTATAGCAGTTGCCAGGTACTTCAACAAAGCAGTTTTTGTTTCCTGCTTGAATAAAGGGCTGAGTGATGGTTTGGATTTCAGGGGAGAAGAAAAGGTGCGGCTTTTGAAGTCTCTAGGGGTTGATCATGTTGTTGACTTGAGCAAAGGAAATGTCATTGAAAGTGTCAAGGGTTTCCTCAAAACAAGAAAACTCAAAGGGGTTGATGTATTATATGACCCAGTTGGGGGAAAGCTTACAAAGGAATCCCTGAAGCTATTGAATTGGGGAGCACAAATTCTGGTCATAGGTTTTGCTAGCGGAGAGATCCCTGTCATCCCTGCTAATATTGCTCTTGTTAAGGTAATTGTGACAATTTCATGAATGCTGAAGCCAGTCAAATACCTTGTTAGTTTGGTAGTAACTGGCTATTTGTTTGTTGTTTGTGGAAGGAGGTTGGGGGGGATGCTTGTTCTTCATATGGCAACATTGTGACAAATACATTGATGCGGAGGACTAGAAAAATGAAATAGTGATTCAGACCCAGATGACCACTGGAGCTGAAGTTACTATCATTCTAATTTATAAATTATCAGAGATTATGTGGGAATTTTGTGTTGAATCAAATCTTTTACAAATTAAATGATCTTGCACTGGCAGCAGCTCAACCTAATAAAAATACGTGTTCTAAGCTACCAAGCTGGGGGCTCTTGGATTGGGCTTACTAATAAAATGAGGAGTCAAACTCCTGCTTTTCATATCTTGCATAGGCATTAGCTGCTAATTATGCCAACATAGTGTTTAACAGTGTTCAGGGGCTTATTGCAGCTGTGAATTTCTTTCCGTTTCCTTTTTCCCTTTTTCTCTTTTCTGTTTTTGTAAGTTTGCACAACCCTATGCTTTGACCATTTTTGAGTTTTTGCTCTCTTTCTTTCTCTAGTTTGGTAGCTCATTCATTTATTTATGCATTTTTGTCATTACTGTTAGTATGGTGTGGAATCTAAAGAGAATATACATGGTTGAGTTAATCCATAATCCCATATATGACTGTCTTTCAATATCTTTTGGTGTCCACACATACTTGCGATTGACATGCATGGACTTAGAAAGCTAGGTAAATACTGGAGTAGTTGGTCAGTCAAGTTTATTTTAACTTGTGTCTACTATGTCATATTTTGGAAAATCAGACCAAACTGTCAAATTGTTGAAGAATATAGCCCTTTTTTGCTGGCCTGCCCAGAAAGCCATCCAATTTGGCTATGCTGTGAAAACGAGCATAATACAATGTAAAAATGAAATTTTTTTATGTGTTTTGAGGAACTTAAAAAGTCTATCCATGGAAGAAAAAAAAAAATCTGAAAAGTTTAAATGGAATAACCAATAATGATCAAGAAGGTTCCATAAATCCTAGCTCTTTAAATATGTTTGAGATGGCCAACTCCATTCTGTTAATTTAACAGGATAATCTTTGCCCTTTTTGTCAATTTAAATTAATAACTACTGGGTTATAAAGTTTTCAGCTGTAGTTTAATTGTTTGTTTGCTGTTATGCAGAACTGGACGATTCATGGACTCTACTGGGGAAGCTATCAAATACACCGACCTGGTGCACTGGGAGATTCTATGGAGAAACTAATGTTCTGGTTGATAAGTGGTGTAATCAAGATCCACATCTCTCACACTTACAGCCTCCCAGAGGTTTGGAGCTCCATGCTTTTAGCACCTTTAGCGACTTTAGCTTTCGCATTTCCTCACTTTTAATTTATGAAAGATTCTTGTCAAATGGGGTTTTATAAATATCTTTAGTGTTTACTCTACGCCATATTTTCCATGTCAATGACATATCATGATTTCACATATCCAACCCAAACAAGCTAATAATCATAGGAGATCAATGAAATCTATAATGATAGGACCTGGCACTCACAGTTCAGATATCCAATCCAAACAAGCTAATAATCATAGGAGATAAATGAAATCTATAATGATAGGACCTGGCACTCACAGTTCAGATATCCAACCCATACAAGCTAATAATCATAGGAGATCAATGAAATCAATAATCAGGACCTGGCACTCGTAGTTCATCATATAGACCAGAATCAATTAAAGGAACAATGAATTCCAAGCTCTAAGAGCTATTTGTAAGTCTGTCTCCAGCTTATAAGATTCAGATCAGGGCCCTTGTATACTCTTGGATGGGTTGTTGGAGCAGAGGAGTACCTGTCTCACTGACTGTAGAAGTGAAAATTATAGTAGGTTTTGAAATTTCAAACGGAATCATAAAAGTTTCCCTCTCCCCTATAATGCACTTGCAATGAAAAAGGTATAGTGCATCTATCAATGGTTCTACCTGCACAGATGATTTGGCTTTTCTTCTTCAGCATTGATTCACTTCTCCTATAATCAATTTTTTTCTATAATCCTGTAACTTTCATGTTAAAATCAGTTATGTTAGTCCTCCATCTTGTTACTTGTTTCAATTATTTGACTCCTTATTCCATATGGTTGCTTCTCTTTTCATTGAGAAAAACAGCTTCCTCCCACCTATCAGGTTTTCAGTACAAATATTACCAGATCATGCCAGTTTTGATCTACTCAATGGATTTGAATCCAGGGAAGGATGCTGCTTCTGCTTCTCATGTTGAAGCTGCCAGTACCTAGTCTTTATCCTCTGCTGTCATTACGCTTTTCTTTGGTAAAAGCAGAGTATCCTTGTTTAACAAGACTAGTGATTTTCTTTGCCCCTTTTGTTTGAAAGCCATCCGGGGTTGATCGACTGTTATGCCCTATAAGACTAAAGCTACTCTCTCAGTTGATTGAATCTTCTAATTTAAATCAGTGGTTCACTTTTCCTTACAGTTTCTTCTTTTGGAAGATAAATCACCATGGATGAGGGTTTCATCTATGATGTAACTTCCTCTCGGGAACACTCGGTGAGAGCAAAAGGATAATGCAAACAAATAAAACTTAATAATCTCTGTCATATATAGTTTCCGTGATTTAGTAAGAAACCCTTGAGCATGGTATGCATTATAACAACCTTAAAGGCTAGATGCATTGTTGTTGTTGTTATTGTTATTTTCGTCGGTTGCGGGCTGCATTTGAAGTCAAGATCTTTTAGAGAAATCTCAGGAATAGTTCTTGAGATTCTTACTATTCAAATTCTCAAGTTGCCATATTTTGCTTAATGTCTGGGTGCATGCGGGAAATTGCAGTTTTAACATCTATAATCTGATGGAGAGAACATTTGTATTTGTTATTGGCAGGCCAACCTTGCATTTGCAGCAATGAAGGACAGGAAAGTGATTGGGAAGGTGATGATTGCTTTTGGAGATGAGAAAAAGGCAAGAACCAAGCTTTAAATCTGGTTGGAATTTGAATAGTTTAGGGAATAAAGCCTCAGCTTTTCTTTGTTCATGTTCTGCAATGAAGGGTTGGCAAAGGCAGAAATGGCTTTAAATGAAGTGAATGTTTGCTGTGTTTTTATTTCTTTGGATCACAAACAAGAGGATAACTTGGTTTCTATTTCTCTTTTTTTCAATTATTATTAGTGGCTTCCGTTAGTTTGTAATAAAAAAGTCACCTATTATTATCTTGTAATAGAAATAGTCTTTTTATAAAAGAAAATAAACATAAGTCTTTTTTTTGGGCTATATATTAAAAAGAGAAACATCGTGCATTAATTATTTTAATTTCAAAAATCTAAAAACCAAAAAAATATTCAAAATATTAAATCATTAAAAATTATATGTAATATATTATATTAATTAATTTTTTCAATACTATCTACTGAAATTCTACCAATTCAATGAAATATATATGTATATACACGTGTATATTATGCTTGTTTTAAATTTTGTTTAAACGAAATTTATTTATAAAAATTCATATTTAGCTCAAAAAGTTATATTTTATTTTTGTTTAATCTTTAAAATATTTCTATTACTGCGTGACTTAGAATTTGAGCATTTTACTGTCTTATTGAAGTTAAAGGTACATTACTTCATCTGGGAAAAAAAAAAGATAAAATTAAAAAAATAGAAATTTATTGGAGGCTTCCAGATCCGCCACGTGGCGATCGACGGCCGCTGATGTGGCAGACACCATCTCGGTGTTTTCTACTGATAATCCAACCAGCTGATTGCAGGTCGTGTCAGGTCCGATCAGAACCGAACCGGTTTATCGACCGATGACGACGATGAAGATCATCCACGTCCCGTGCTTGGAAGACAACTACTCGTACATGTACGATTCCGATCGGTTCCTTTATTCGTACATATTCGCGTTTTTCGCGGATTCTTGCAGTTGTGTCGCTAGGGCTTTCAATCGATCGAACAATCCTAGTGAAATTCAGTTTTTATGTATGTGAATACGGTGAGATCTGTTGCAGAATCATAGACGAGGCCACCAAAGAGGGAGCAGCCGTGGATCCTGTCGAGCCTGAAAAGGTTGTCCGGGTCGCCGGAGAGAATGGCGTCGAGCTGAAGCTTGTCCTCACCACGCACCACCACTGGTTGAAATTTGTTTATATATTAGGGTTTTTAGTGATTATCACTTGTTTAGTTTTCATGGTTTTGCTTGTACTAATCGATGCTTATATGTGCGAACATATGATAGGGATCACGCCGGCGGAAATGAGAAGATCAAGGATTTGGTGCCGGGGATTAGGGTTTATGGCGGTTCAGTTGATAATGTAAAGGGTTGTACTGATAAATTAGAAAATGGGGATAAGTTGTCGCTTGGGAGGGATATCCATGTATTGGCTCTTCACACACCTTGGTATGGCTTCTATCTTGTTGTCTCGCCAATCTCATGCATTATCTAGGACTTGGATTTATAATTTTGAGCACATAAGTCAGTACCTAATTAGTAGTTAGGTTTTTCTAGTAGCCTAGTATGTTATTGAATAAGTTGCATTTGTTTCTCCATTGGGATGTATCTTTAATGATATAGTTGGATTTTGATTCATTATGTTTATCCTGTTACTTTGACCTGTTATCATCAGCCACACCAAAGGTCATATAAGTTACTATGTGACTGGGAAAGATGAAGAGGACCCTGCTGTTTTCACCGGTGACACATTGGTGAGTGGAGATACCGATCTCAATTCATCAGTCATTATTCTATGGTTTATGGCCTAATTTGTTAATAAGGTTTTATAGAAAGAAATTGAAAGTTGGACTGTGAAACTAATTTGGCCTATGCAGGTGGAGAAACTTCTCATAAACTTATTCTTATACAGTTCTTCTGCTAATCATGGTGGAATTTTAAAATGTATTAGGTTAATGAAAATTTGAAACGGAATTAGATTTATTTCATCTGCTCTTTAAGTTTCAACGAAGACTTAGTTTTTGCTTTATATGGAATTTTGAATTGTATGGGGTTTGAAACACCAGTGGCAGCATTGTTCATTAGCAGGTTTGTTTTGGTGATCAGTTTGATTTTCAATTTCTTTTGGGAATTACCCATATATAATTTTGAACTTACTTTGTGGTCATTGCATCTCTAAACAGGAAAAATGTCTCTTGAACTATTAGTATTGATTTTCATTCTAATGTGTAGTTCATTGCTGGTTGTGGCAAATTTTTCGAAGGCACAGCCGAACAAATGTACCAATCCCTATGTGTGACATTGGGATCATTGCCAAAGCCAACTCGAGTTTACTGTGGCCACGAGGTAATATGTCTAAGTTCCTCTGTATTGTTCTTTGGGTGGCATGCTGTTTCTCTTTTCTGTATTACTATTTATGGAGGAAGGGTTGCTTGATGTTTGCCACTCTGCTAGGTATCTCTGGGTATCTAATCGCATGTAAAATTGTTGTTCTGACGAATGCTCAACTCACTGCTAGGTCTCCATCTTGGGAAGGTGTAGTTTACCTCCCATGCTTCACAGGCATCCATCAACTAATTTTACATTATAACATGTTATGGTGCTAAAGAGCATCCTATAATTAGATTTGGTGCTTGATAATAGAGAAAAGATCTTTATAATTAATTCCAGGTAGCTGGAGAAAATGAAGAGACTACATGTGGGAAAGTCTTGCTAGATCTTTAGCAACTGTGGGATATTAGGTTCTTCTGGGGTAAATTTGGTCACTGAATCTTTTATCGCTAATCATACAATTAGACGCTTTTTTAGTGTGCATGTGGGGAAGAGAGAGAGAGATTTTTTTTTTGGGGGGGGGGGCTGTTGAAAGCATGGACACTCTTAAGAAGGTTTACTCAGGTCAAACATTTGGTAGTGCGGGAGACTTGCCAAAACATCTCCTGCTATTTTTCATGATTTTAAACATTGTTGGGATGCTTGGGATATGCAGCCTCTGTGGAAGGAACACGCATGCCAATCATTTAAATAAATTAGACCATGTTGGAAATCAAATAAAAGTTGGGAATCAATTCTAAAATAAACATAATTTGTTTCTTTTTGACGAGTAAAAACAATTTTTCTCTGCCATGTCCCCCATTTTCCAAAAGTTCCTATCAATGTGTTTTATATCACATGTTTGCATCAATGCTTATTGGCTTCAGATTTCTTTTAATATGAAATTTATGGGTATTGGTCTGTCTTTGAAATTCATAGTCTGTTCCATTTGAGTTCCTCCGTTGGGTAAAATCTGTGCTGCCCTACTGAAAGTGTCTTAATCACACATACGGGAATGACAAACTTGTTTGTGTGCTCCGGAATGTGGACATTAGTGCAGGTCTTTCCTTTATTGTGAAGGGGAACTGATACGTTTGGTTTTTTTTCCAGTATACAGTGAAGAATCTACAGTTTGCTCTGACTGTTGAACCAGACAATGCAAGGACAGTGCAGAAGTTTTCGTGGGCTCAGCAAAAGAGACAGGCACAACTTCCCACTGTGCCCTCAACCATTGAAGAAGAACTGGAAACTAATCCATTCATGCGGGTTGATCTACCAGAGATTCAGGTATATTATTTCTTTTATTTGGAGAATTATTGGTGCTTGCATAGAGTAGTTTTCAATTTTAGTGCCAAATATCAATATTCTAAAAATTGGTTGGAGTATCGAACCAAAAAAGGGAAAGGGCCAAGAGTTAAGGGTAATTATACAGAAATAAAAATAATTATAACTTGGATCTAAATCTAAAAACAACAACAACAACATATCCAGCCGTTATCCCACTATGTGGGGTTGGCTACATGAATTCTAGACTTCTATGTGAGTTACATCCCAACAGATAGTTTGTCTAGAATTCATATTTGGATTCGACTAAATTTTACGCTGGCTGTCGACTACCTAACGCAACCCTCCTCCTTTATCCGGGATTGGGACCGGCAGTGGATAATATCCCCTGGCGGAGTAATGATGAAATGAAGTTTGAACACCATCTTCACATGGAGAAATTTCATGAGATGGTGGTGAATAAAGATAATTGATATAGTTGTGTTCCATAACTTAGTTGAAAAAAAAAAAGGAATTCGTAGCCTGGTAAACAAGCCAGTCCAATAGGTGGATTTTGTCTGGTCACCTGGACCAATCTAGCAACTGGTTGCAATTAACACAGTATGAGGGGTCGACTTCATACACTAATTTATGTTTGTTTCTTTCTGGTGTTATCTATGTTCTCCAAAATCAACCTCACTCGACCTAAATAAGAACATACCTTCGGTAATGTGGAGGCAAAGTGCATTTGAGGCATACAACTTTCTGAATTAGTTCTTTCCAAACTTTTCAGGATAAGGTTGGAAGCAAATCCCCCGTGGAAGCTCTCAAGGAGATAAGACAGCGAAAGGACAACTGGAGAGGTTGACTGAAGATATGAGTGCAATGCTGTCATGTTTCCGATCTGTAAGTTTCTGGTATGTATGCTTGCAATAAGGAAATATGATACAACTATGCTTTCTCTTATGCCGGCTGTGTAAGCACTGTCCTAATGTTGAATGCGACTAGAGAATGTTTGGCTATGGCCAACTGATGATGTACTTGTATATCGTGAAATGGCAGAAACTCTTTTCATTTCTTGGAAGGTGCTCTTATTTGTTCGGACTGTTAGTTCAAGGTTGCTCCTCTCCTCTTTTGTTAGTATTGAAACACCACCGGTCGCTGGTATAACATATGCTCATATTTTGCACTTATTAACGTTTTATTGTCCAACATTATGTGCCGAATAAGAAAGCACCAGAAGCTACTATATCTTCTTAGTGTCGGGTAATTAGCACATCCATCATGTGATCGATGCTTTTCTCATTACATTGAATTTACCGTTGTCACTCTCTGTCAGGCTTGACAGCATAGACCATTTTTCTTCTTTTTCTTCCGATAAATAGAGAAAGGCTAGAATTACCCAGGAAAAAAACTAGGAAAGACCATTTTTATTGAGCATAGTGATGTTCTCAGATTCATTGCAAGTTTTGTGCCTGCGTTTGTATGTTGTAGTTGTGATTGAACGAATTTTCGGGCCAAGCTTGAAAAACTTTTTTGTTTTTCCCGCATCCAGCTTGAAAAACATTTTAACAGCCTGTTTCTGAGTTGAAAATATTTCTTTGAACTTGCATCAAATTTCTTGAATGGGACACTTACTCTCATTCTAGGCCAATCATTTTCCTCCCTGAAGTAGCAGCTATCTTGAGAGAATCTTTATGATTGATGCCCCTTTGGATTGGGCACTCAGCAATACTTTTGTTTTTGTTTTTCTCTAAAATAATTGAGAAAAGGGAAAATCTGCAGATTCTACAGTGACACGGCCAAGACTGAATTAAGACTGTACAAGGCCCATAAAGTTTGTGTAGGTCCAACTAAGTGCTCCACTTCTACCTAATTGGAAGGATAGTCGTGTACTGAATTTGAGGTTGATATGATATTGGACTATATATTATCATAATAAAGTTAAGAGAGTACATTGCAGAAAATATGTGCAATTATAATAAACAGTTTGTGCAATATGACTTTATACAAGTCGATAATAAAATCATCACTATTTTCAAAATATGTCCCAAATTAGTAATTTACTTCAACAATATAATAATGCCTGTTGCTATGTTATAGGAAAACAGATTATACAATTGATGATGATAAATTAATTAATTAGTTAAATCTACATATGAATTAAAAAAAATTAATAGGTAATAAATATGCAAAGCAGTGAATGACTTTTGATAAATAAAAATAAGAATACTGTAATATATTCACAATTTATATAAATAGTAAAATTACATGCTTAGTTAGCCTATAATATTTCATGAACATGATGACCTATTTTCACAGTTAAGCAAACATTTTCTCAATTAACATAGAAAATGACTATTCTGTCCATATATTGTAAAATAATACATTTATGATTTTAAGTGAATATTTCTCTTTTTTTATTGAATAGTTAAAAAGGCATAATACTAAAAAATATAAAGAAAAACGAAAGGCAACTGTTAAAAAGGGCACTGAATATAGATCCATCTCAGATAATATATATATTTATTATATTTTATTTATAACATTAAATATTTTTTATTAGTTGACTTTATTGTAACAAATGTACTTACGTTAACGCTAAATAATAATAAAATATTTAGTCTTAAAAGTAAATATAATTAATACACGTTATTTGAAAATAGAATATATTTATCTTAAACTTCACATGATATATATATATATTAAGTAATTTATTACTTTTGTAAAAACAAAAAATAAAACGTAAACACAAGGGTTGGTTAGTTTAGTTAGCTGTGGAAGTAGAAAGAATAGGGAGTTAATCTAAATTTAAGTGAAGTAAGCGCCTGCTTACATACTAATTTTTGGAACTATAACTCAAAACTTTACTCAAGTCGAGGAAATTAATTAAGCAAAATTCAAAATCACTTTTGTTATTGAAAAACAAAAGGGTACGAAACAAACGGGGTCGATGACAAAGTGTCAATTTCGTAGAAGATTAGGGTTGGGGCAATTAAAGATACTGTCTGCATCCTATGGCGGATCCAAAGAAGATATTCATATTCTCACTTATCACGCACACATACGTCGTAATGTAATGCCTTTTTTTTAGTTTAGGCGTACCGTTCATTGCCGACGACGAAAGACAGCGGAAAGACAGAATCTGGCATTGTCACAGTCCAACAAGCTGCCGCTGCCGCTGCTTTAGTTGCCATTTCACTGGACTGGACCTTCAGAATGCGAAGTCGAATGGCTCCGCATCATGGTGCCGACGACCAGATGCACGAACCACGTGCTCTGATGCGTGCGTTTGCATCATGGCTTCCCAGACTACTTTTGCCGAAAGCAACCTCCACCTCCGGCGCCGATCAACGAGAAGACAGCGATGCATCTATGATGGCCAACATGACTAGTCCCACGGTGGAGACCGTCCGCTGCCCGCCACCACCACAACTGTCTCTGACGCCCGCCAGTACGGCAATCGCTCCACAGGCTTCCAAGGTTTAATTAGGGTTCTGAACGTGTGAGTGGGTTTTTAATTCAGTTACTTTATATAAAAATACAATACCTATCAAAATAAAATAAAAGTATAAGATTTATTTAAATATTTATTAAAACTGAGATAATTTTTCTAAACCTGAAATAATTTTTCATAATTAAACAACGAACCCTTTACCTTTAAACGAGAAGATGCTTAAATCAGATATTAAAAATTTTAAAAATATATTAAAATTAATATAAAAATATATATTTTTTTAAAATAAAAATTTATCTATTTACAAATTCCTTAATATTATGATTCATTCAAATAATATTTATTTTTTTATTTTGAAGTCCACTAAAACTAGCATTTTTATCCATAACGTTTATTATGATATTTTGGGATTCATTATAATTATGATTTTTATAAATAATATTTATTTTTTAACAATTTTTTTTAAATATTAAAATTATTCTATATGTGCTTTATTCAAAACGCCTCCCTCAAAGTTATATATATATATATATATAGATAGATATTCTCCTATGGGAGCATGAGTTGTAGAATCACTAGTGCAAGTGCAGTTGCAGAGATGAGATTAATCCTCTTTATTTCGTCTTGTTGTTGTAGTAGTACGTAGGCAGCTAGCTTCCATTAAAGAGCACGGCCTCAGACAGCCTTCCGCATAACAGTACGTACCGGTACTGTTGTGTTATTCAAAATCCAATTATCAATACCCACCCTTTTCCCCCTTTAATAATTCACCACTCTCTTCTTCATCCACCATACCCTACCCCCTTAGTCTTTTTTTTTCTTTTCTTTTTTTTAAATCCAACAACTATGGTAGAGTTACCAAATCCCACTACTACTAATGTTATGGTCAACAGTGATAAATGATCCAGTCAATTCCATTCAATTGTAGCAAAGTTACAAACAAATTAATCTTTTGATTTGGTGACTTGGTCGGCCTCAGATATAATAATTATTTTAAAATAAAATATTAGGATTATTTTAACAATAGGGTCATTTTGGCTGTGGGGGGGAGTGGTGGTCAAAGATAGATGGAGAGGGGGAAGAAGAAAGCGCGCACGCGCGCGCGGTGGCAACAGCGAAAGAAGGGTTGTCTGAAGCGGCGGTAACGCTGCGACAAAATCAATGGTTTGTCTATATGCGTATGTATTGGCGTTGATGCTTCAAACCTCAAATAATTTCTGTGCGTCCGCGACGTGAATCACACTGTTTTCATCATTTCCTTTGCAAATTCAAGCTGTTGCCGACAGCCACATCTCCATCCATCCACCCTTTTTATCTTTCATCAAATTCAATTTATTTTATATATTCACTATTATTTTATGTGATATCTATTTATCTATCTATCATAATATCTTATCTTCAACAAAGAGTAAAAATTCACCCTTAGTGCATAGATCAAGTAGTCGGACAAGTAATATGTCAATGTTAGTTTGGTAGATCATAAATTCGATTTTTCCTCTGTGTATTGAGGCGAAATCTCACAGTTGTGATTTATCTCCTTTAATGTAATCGAGAACACGCACACCGAAAATCACGCAAGGACGATCATCTTAAGAGTGGAAATTCAATAAAGTAATATTTATTTAGGTAACGTTATAAATCGAAAAAAGTGGAATATGAAAAGTATTTTGAATAAAAGTAATTTTCATTGTATTTATTAAACTTTTTGAAAAGAAATCACATGACTTCTTATCTTTAATTTTTAAGATAAATTTATCATTTTTTTTTCAAATAACTTATTTTAAACTTTACCAATAAATTATCTTGATAAAATCTTATTTTACTCATTTTAACAAATACTACCTAATCAAAATATGGATTAGAAAAAATGAGATATGAAAAATATTTTAGACAAAAATATTTTCTATTGTATTTGTTAAATTTATCTGAAATTTTTTTTGTAACTTTTTATTTTAAATTTTTTTAAATAAATTTATCTCTTCTCCTTTTGAAATTTATAGATAAATTATATTAATAGAATTTTATCTTACTTATTTTAATAAATATTATCTAAATAAATAAATAAGAAAGGCAGAGTGGAAATGGCTCCCAGAGAGTTGGAACTTGGCAGCCTGCAAAGATTTATAAGTTGTGCTTTCAAATATCTAATTTTAAATAAATTTAAATATCTTATGTTTAGAATTAAAATGTTGGCTTGGATGCTTAAAATATTTTATATATTTAGAAATAATTTTTACATAAATATCTTACTCAAAAAAACTATAATTTATATAGTGTTTGGCTTGTATTTAATAAAATTCAAAAATAAAATCTGAGCTTAACTGCTAATTTTGCATTTATATTCACAATATATACCCCCAAACAATATATTTGCATGTTATTTGGAAAATTAGTTATGCTTTAAAAAATATTTCTCATCTTGTTTTAAAATAGATTTAACAATATACATATAAATTTATATACTTTTTAAGTTTTTATTAAGACATTCATTAAAAATAAATTTTTATTTAAATTATTTTTTACTTATATCTTGAGATTATCGTTCTTACGTTATTCTTCATCGCTCGTAACTTTGATTTTGATAAAAAAATAAATTATAAATAAAAATTTTATTTTATTATACAAGATAAAAACTAGAACTCATAATTTATTGATACAAATATTAATTTATTATAATCTAATTACTTGTAATCTGAAACTTTTTGAATGACAACATGTAATGCAGACTCATGACGATTGGTCTGCAATAAATATAAGATTTTAATATTAATAAAATAAAATAATGGGGTAAAGGAATTTTTATTTTTTTATTATTAAACCTAGTACAAATAATTGAAAAAGATATGCGTTAGTGAGTCAAAGTTCAGAGGATGATTTAGTCCAGAGACGCACCCACCCTCGCCCTCTCTCTATCTCTCTCTCTCTCTCTCTCTCTCCAACTGTTCATTGAATGCCCAGAGCAAATATCATTCCCTTCTCTTCAGTTTAGTTCAGAAAACTCCATGAAAGCGAAGCCCCTGGAACTGGGATCTTCTTTCTTCCTCTCTTTAATGCTTCACTTCCATCTGTTAAAAAACAGAAACCCAAAACCTTTGCATTTCTCATACATATATGTACAATTGTATGCAGATATTGGCATATATATTTCGTATTTATACATACACACACGCGCACACATATATATATAGCATGCTTCTCGCTTTCTCTATGTGTGTGTGTTGATCTTCTTGCTCTTTGAAGTGCTATCTGGAGATTGATTTGCTGAGATCTTTGAGGTCGCTTTCCTGTCTCTGACTTTCATGAAGACAGTGACGAGTCGTCTCCCCCTTAACCCATAAATACGCCCTTCCTCTTCTCGTATTCTCTGCGACTTTTTGTTATCTTCTTTTACTAAACCATAATATCTTCTTCATCTTCTTTCTAATTCCTTTCTTCTTCTTCCTGGGTTTTATACACACACACACACATATATTTCCTTCTTTTTCCCTTCTTGTTGCTGTGAAATGAATTGACATCTGAAATTATATGCACGAAAACATTTCCAGATTTAGGGTTTTGATTATTACTCCAGGCACCAGTTAAGTTTTCTTTTTTCTTTTTCTTTCTTTTTCTCTTTTCTGTATTATGTTGGCAATAGGGATTTCCTTTATTTTCACTGTACCTCCAATGGATAGATCATCTGCCCTACTGCTGCTTTATGGTTTTCTTTTTCTTTTTCTTTTCTGCATAATGTCGATGTTTGCTTATGATGTGATCTGTTCGTCACTGGATGTTCTAGTTTCAAACAGTGTAAGGTGAAGTGGCAAAAGGGCAATTTGCCTCTGCATTTTCAATCTTTTATATAGGGTCAGGGTTTGTGGAAGGTTCATTTTGCTAAACTTTCTTTTTATTCTTGAATTGCCCAGTTGTTCTTGAGTTTTAGGTGTTTATACCGGTAATTGGTTGTGGGTATACTTGAAACGCTTCACGTATTGTGTTGATGAAATTCATCCGTGCTAGTTTGGATAAGAAAGGAAAAATCGCCAAGAAATTGACCGAATATTTGGGCATTTCTGAGCCATCTACAGACTAGGGTTCGGTTCTAGTTGCCTTGATGAGTTTAAAGTTTTTCCTTCTCGGTAGATTGATTCTGAGAGTATCATAATGTTTCATTTCATTTTTTTCTTTCTTGTGTTGGATCATATGATTTTCCAGGGAAAAGGTTTTGATCTGAAAGTATTGTTTTTTCATCTCCGTCAAACTGGAATTGGGGCTAGCCATAAGGTTGAAGCCCCAGTGAATGTTTCTCTTTTACCAATTTTTCCAGCTTACTACCTTAAAAAATTCAAGCATAAAACATTAATGCTTATCAAATTATTATGATCACTTAAACAATAAAGTGCGTGTTAATTGATCTATTTGTATTCTTATTATTTTTCTCATTTAATTTGTTTGGATGAAATTTGTTTTTTCCATTAGGAAAACAAGCATATGCTTGTGATTAATTTGTTGAAGCGATTTTTTGGACATTTCATAATGATTTTGAATTGATTTTTTACCCAACTAAATGAATCGAGTATTGCTTGATGTTATTCATATTGAAGTTGCAGGACAAACTACTCTTTCTGTTTCATTTTCTATTGTAGAAAGTCTCCAATGGTTAACATCTGATAAATTGTGTAATTAGTGCTGCTTTTCAAACAGAAATCTGTGGGTAAACTGTTAATTTGTTCATGGTTGCCTCTTAGAAAGCTAGCAATCACTTTGTATTGCAGTGAGTAAATCGTATATTTTTTATTTGGAAGATCAAGCGAGAAGGAAAGATTTTCATTGTCCTTCATCAATGTGTGGAATAGTGAGGGGAGTAGTTAAATTCATGAACTATGTTGAGAATGGTGCGAGGGAGCTTCCTTCAGCCCATCCATGGATGAGACAAGGGGTCTGAATTAGCTGCCGACTCATTCATTCAACCACTCAGTAGAAAGGAAACCGTGCTGGCTGGCTACTGTGATTGTGTGAATGATGCGGGAGATAATTTCCATTCTTCTCCCTCCGTGCTTGGACTGAAGGGAGCTCCCTCTTTCAATCGACACTTCTTGCATGATCAGTCTTGTGAATCTTTTGTCCCAAGAACTCTTCCTCGACCAGTTTACTAACTTTATCTGTATAAACTTTACGACATTGTCATTAATTACTTGAATCTTTTCTTCTATACTTAAAACTTCATAACATTACATTTCTCCTTCTTAAAATTGATTTCAGGCTCATGACATTGCGCAACCATCGAGCCATGCGCTGTTGGGAAATGGCCCGTTTTGTATGTGGCTTTTTTTCCCAACTTTGCTTGCTAATACATCTGCATTTGGTGTCCTCCTTATATTGAAGTTCCAAAATTGTTGTGTTAACTATGATCCAGGTACTACGTCTTTCTCTGAATTTCCTCTTATTGCCTATTTTTCCCTTTCTGGTGCCATCCTAATTTCAATGGCTCTCTTTCCCATGTTTCTGGGTGTATTGTATGTGATTATTGTCCTCTAAATGCTTGGTGAATAGGTATTGTGACTGGAATACATCCTTCAACCTTATCTCTTACAATGAACTTGTCCTGCTGAATACTTTCCCTCGTTCACCATCTTTTCATCTTCACGTCTAAATCAGATAGCCAGATTTATTCATCCATGGAGGCCTGAATTCCAGCATGACCTATATATGCCAAATGTGGTTTCTTTCCTCTGTATGCTTGAAAATCCCTTTTGAATCTTCTTGTCCGAGTGTTGAAACTTGGAGAGCTAAATGGTGCGTACTGCTTATCAATAATTTGTTCCTTTCATTCTCGATGAGCATTGTTCTTAAATCCCTAACAGGTGCAGGTTCCCTTCTGTGTTCTGCAAACTTGGAGCAAAACTGATATAGATTCACACAATTTCTAGCTCCCAAAAGTGGCCAGTTGAAAAAGTAAGTGAACATTGCATTAATCTTCTAAACCCTGATATAAACACGAGATTTTCTACCTAGCAAATCGCATATTGCATACCTCAACAACTAGTTTGCATGGAGATTTGAAGTACAATTCATGCATACTTAAATTAAGACTTTTTAAAGTTTGTTTTGACCCACCTAGGAACAAAGTACAGTTTGCTTCATTTTCTTTTCGTCTGCAACTGTGCCACACCCTTTTCCTTGTGTTTTATATAAGCCTTTGCTGTTAACCCTAAATATGTTTCTGAACTTTAAATCTCTGGGACAGGTAAGGCAGTGTTTGTTTAATCAGAAAGTGGAGGGGAGTGTTCATGGAATTGTGAGATTTTGCCAAATAGGGATGGGGGGACCTCTGCACTGGAGCTGCTGTTTGTGGCAATGAGCTTGGGTTTCAATTTTTTTAGGGTATTTTAAGTGCAGGTTTGTACCTGGAATCTTTCTCATCGGTAATGTCAATGGGATTCTCTTTTCCTGTGGTCCCATATTTTCTTTCTGGCGTTTGGCAGATGGGAAAACCATGCCAAGTTTTCCTTCCTTCTAGCTTTCTTGTCTTTGTCAAGCCGAATCTTTTCCTATATTGTACCATGACTTATTGCAGCTTCCATGGCGATAAGAATGTGTGTTAATCTGTAATTAATTCACATTAACATGTGAATATGTTTGTTTCTCTACTCAAAATAATGTAGTGTTGGTATCATTATTCCATTACTTTTATTAAGTTACATGCAAGCATGACGCTTGATCTCGAGAATTAGGGTGTTTTGTTCAAGACTTGTGCTTGTTGGGTTGTCACTTGAGGGGTACTTACGGATTATTCTTTTCGTGTTTTAATTTTTAATTTTAAATTTATTTTTAATTTTATATTTTGAGTATTTATTTTTACATTGTTGAAAATATATTTTTTTGGTCTGTAGTATTTTTTTGCATTTTGAAAATTTTAAGTGTGTGCAATAAAAACAGTTAAAATAATTTTTTATTATTTTGAGTTTTTTCTATAATTTTTTTTCTTATTTTTAGAAATATGTTTTTAAAATATAAAAATAATATTTACTATTTTAAAAAATTAAAATTTGAAAATGATTTGAAAAAGTAAAGAGAATAGAGACCTTGTATTTTTTGAATTAAGGGTATGGCTATGAAATTACTAATTTTTATGGGTCATTAAATGTTGTTGGCTAAAATTAATTTTTTAATAAAAGATAAAGAGACTAATAATAATGTTTTTTTTTTTTATTAAGGCTTAGTTGGGGTATTATTCTCAAATCATTTTGTGGGCAAACTCGACCCATTAATTGAGTCTTAACTTAAGGAGTGGAGTGAAAAGTTATTCTCGTTGAAGTTTAGGAATTTATTATTTCTTTAAAGGCAAATTAATATGCATTTGTTATCATTCCATAAATTACCCAAAAAACTATTATTTTATTTTTAAATATTAAACACCAAAATATCAAACAATATTTTATAAGTGATTTTCTAATCAAAATAATGTCTGAATTTCTTTAAGGAAATCGTTTTTCCATTTTAATATAATTATTTAAAGATATTTTACAGGCATAGTGTAAACTATAGAATATAATAATATGTAACATATTATTTAATCGTCCAATTTTAAGTCATAATATGTTTATATCAGATTTATATGAATATGAAACTATTGTAAAAAAAAGTATATTTTATTACTATGTTATTATTTGTAATGCACTTTAAAATGTTTAGAATATAATATGTGTAATTTATAGTGATATAATTTGTAATTAAAAATTTAAATTTGATTGTAATTGAGACGTTAAATTTAACTGTGACACATCAATAATAAAAGATTTATTTTTTTAGAGATTTATGAAGGTTTATTTTTTTTTGTGACTTATCTTTTAATTAGAATATATATTTGTTTAAATCTTTTATATATATATTTATAGATAAATAGTAGATTTATAAATAGGTGACAAATACTTTAGAATTATTACAGTTATATTATTATTGTAATATCAATATTATCATAGTAAAATTTTTTTATTTTTGTGATTTTACCCGATTTGAGTTTTTTACATAAATTTTCTATATTCGTTTGTGTGTTTGATGGTTTGAGTGTTCTTTGTTTTTTATTATAGTATATTGGAGGTAAACTTTGATAAATTAGTAATTGATTTTTTTTAAAAAATTTAAATTTGACTTTGCACATAGTATTAATTTAATAATTAATGTAGTAGAAGAGTATTAATTATGTAAAATTTGATGGGTGTTAATAGAATTTATGTAGAAATGGAAATGCAAGATTGATAAATTTTAAAATTTGTTATAAGTTTGCTATTGAAACTTTTTTAGTAATTAATCCTAAATAGTGCACAATTAAGTTAGGAAAATACTCAATAATTAACTTTTTAAATAATTTTATACTTATATTTTATTTAAAAAATTAAAATTCAAACACTACTTATTTTACTTAAAATATTTTATTTTTTATGAGCAGACCCTTTAATATATATGGATATATATAGTAATTTATTAATTTAAAAAAAATTCCAGATTAAATTTAAAAAATCATAATCACAAAAGCTAGATTAGTTTTCAGTTTAAATTGGACTCATCTGGATCATTAGATTGACTTAAAAACTCTCAATAATTATCTTCTCCAACACACGCTCCAAACGTGCCCTCATCTGGAGCTAACAAAGATTTTCTTCCCCTCTTTCTCTCCGTCTCGATTCGATCTGCTGCTACCGCACATCTCTCTCTCTCGGCACTGATCTCAGCTCGATGGTTCGATCCGCTGCGAAGTGAAGCCATCTCCCTCGCCGATCGCCTCGGAATCAGAGCGCGAGGGGAAGAATCACGCTTTGGAATCAAACTAATTCTGATTTTAATTCAGCGTCCCTGTCTGACTACAGTGTTCACAATTTCAAACTCTTTTCCTGAATCGGAACAGTTGACGATACTGTTTCTTTTTAGTGTAGGGAAACAGCTAGCTATCGACGGTTTCGATCGAGCTGAATCGTGCTTGGAACGGGGAATTTGAGGAATTAGGGGATTTGGCCATTCGGAAGTCTTAGGTGATTTACCGATTTCTTTAATTTCTCACAATTTACTCGTGGATCTGTTTGTTTGGAATCTGAAATTCGTGGTGACTTCAAGCTTCCGTTTATTTTTCTTTCACGTTATGCCATATTATTTTCGCTGTACAGTTAAGTAATCCTTGTTTCTATGCCAAGCAACCTATACTTTCTGCATTGCAGTGTAGTTGTTATTGGCTTTATTACACTCTTGACACTTATTGCTATTGTGGTTTTCTTGGTTTGGAAGTAGTGAAGTCCAAAGAGAATAAGATACCTTGTAGTTAGGGCCAGTATACTACTGGTAATAAATGTTCTATCTGATAGGCAGCTATATATATCTGAAACCTCTTTAAAGGGTTAAAAATTATAAAGCAAGATCATTTAGAAACTCTTTACATACAATTGGGATCATAACTCAGAAGAAAATAGAAATGATAGTATTTCGTTTAGGACAAAAAGGAAAGCTTTCAAGATTTTCAGTTGTTCTTCTGTTTCTATCTTACACATATGCACACAACATGGAGAGGAATAATAAGCCAAAACTCCCTCACTCTCCTAGGACAAGCCGGAACCAGAAAATGCAAGACACCCAAAGGCTGGCATTGTCCGCTTTACATTGAAAGGAGTTGAACAAACTCCTAATATGCAAGCCTCCAAACAATTAGAACTTAATGATCAACTGATTCCCCATCCTTTCTAGTCTTACATATATGACACTAATTCTACAACAACAATCACAAGCCTTAATCCTACTAGGTGGGGTTGCTACATAAATCTATACCTTCAGCTTTCTCTATCCATGGCCATATGATCCATATTCCACAAAAGGAACTATATTTCCCAAATTTCTATTGTAAGAAGGACATCAAGAGAGGCAATTTAAACAAAAGAGGTCACCTTCCAAGGGGTTTTCATCTTCTATCAAAATTTTAAAGTTTTCACAAATTTCTATTGTAAGAAGCTCATGCTCAATCATGTCATCAGATGGTTCTAACATTTAACTCTAAAGGATTTGACGGTCTAAGGAATTATTTTCTGACCCTTACATTTCAGAAATTAATGATGAATTGAAAACCTACAACAGAGGATTGTGCTTCATGATATTTGGGTGATTGTGAAAATATGGTTGGTTTTTAAATGTTTGTGTTACATGTTCATTATATCTTTAGACGCTATATAACAAATTTGTGTGTGTGTGTGTGTGCGAGAGAGAGAGAGGGGAGGGGGGAGAGATTAATATTCTACTTTTATACACTTGTTGTCAAGTTGATCAATTTTTCTGACAACAGCATCTAGACCTAGTCAGGTAAAAAGTGGGTAATCAATATTATGTTTGCTTTTCTGATTAGCATCATCTTTTGAATTTCTGAATAATTATTGTGAGTCTAACTTGTTCTGTTCTGGCAATGGATGCCCTGTGTTTCTGCAGTGTCTGATTGCTTCACGTTCTCATGACTATTCCATCGTCCCCCACAAGTTCGTCTGTCTCAACATCTCAGGGAATACTTCCTCCTTCGAGGCTAGTTACCTGTGAATCTAGGGTTTCTGGTCCTTTTATCCAGATAGAACCAGATTTCAAAGACAATGATGAGACAGAATTGCTCTGTGTAACATGGAATCAGGACTATGGTTGCTTTGCTGCTGGCACAAGTCGTGGTTTTCGTATTTACAATTGTGATCCTCTCAAGGAAACTTTCAGGCGTGATTTTAAAAGTGGAGGATTTGGAATTGTAGAGATGCTATACAGGTCCAATATTCTGGCACTTGTTGGTGGTAAAGGCAATACTCAGTACCCTCCTAGTAAAGTAGTGATTTGGGATGATCATCAGAGCAGATGCATTGGAGAATTTTCATTTAGGTCTGAGATTCGAGCAGTGAAACTAAGACGGGATTGCATTGTTGTTGTTCTTGAGCACAAAATATATGTTTACAATTTTGTAGATCTAAAGCTTCTTCACCAGATAGAGACTCTGGCAAACCCCAAGGGACTTTGTTGCCTTTCACATAACTTGAATACATCTGTTTTGGCTTGTCCTGGTCTTCGACGAGGGCAGGTTCGAATTGAACACTTTGGCCTGAATATGACCAAGTTAATAAGTGCTCATGATTCTCAAATAGCATGCTTAACCTTAACAATGGACGGACTTCTTCTTGCTACTGCCAGTACAAAGGGGACTTTGATAAGAATTTTCAATACAATGGATGGGACTCGGTTACAGGAGGTACTCTGGTGGTTGATCTTTTAATCACTTTATTTTTCATTTTCTTCTTTTTAAGGCGCTCTGTATTACTTTTTGGCTGGTTGATGGGTTAAATATTGCTATCAATTTTCCAAAAAGGAAAAAAAAGAATGTTGTTATCTGTATAGTTTGAACCAGTATATAGATAATGAAAGCCCTCCTTTTCCTTAAGTTCCAAGCCATTCTAAAATCCTGTAGAAGGCTGTCCATGCTGTCTTAATCAAAATGAATTTATGTTTTATCTATTCCTTTAAATTTACGAGTTCTCTTTGAGTGGAGGTCAAGAATGCTTGATACATGGACCAGAAGATACTGCCTTTAGAGATGAATAAAGAAATCAAGATTCGCTAGATGTGAGTTCATTAAATGTGTCTCCTAAAACATTGGCTTTTTTCCTGAAAGGTCAGACACTAACTATATGGCTATCGGAGCAGGAATAATGTCCATCCTAAAACCAAGCGTAGGTTACATGATCTTTGTTCTATTAGATGGATAAAAACTCTTCCATTTAAACCTATATTATGATATTTTGGTTGATTGAATCTATAGAAACTTGTAAGTTTGCCTTCAGTAGTTGTCACATTCTGGTGTAATTGGATCCACCTGTTTGGAATCCATGTCTTTTTACTGATTAATTCCTTCTCTTATGGGCTAGACCTATCACAACATTACCCCCACATCTTTACTCCTGTAAGTTTTTGGTTGTTTTCTTTGTCAACCGTACATCTCTTCATCTGAACTGTGGATGCCTCTATTATGGCCACTGACAATTTTCTAACCTGTTTACTTGAACTTGTTTGTTTTAAATAGGTACGCAGAGGTTTGGATAGAGCGGATATATTTAGCATTGCCGTTTCCCCTAATGTCCAATGGATGGCTGTATCGAGTGACAAGGGTACCATTCATTTGTTCAGACTGCGAGTTAGAGTGGTGGGGGAGGATTCACCAACTTCTTCTAGTGTTAGTCAAAGTGCAGCAATCGTTCATCAGAATTCCTCATCTTCCCTGGATCCACTGATCTCTCCAAGTAACAATACCAATCCTGGTTCATCATTGTCTTTTATTAAAGGTATGGAGAATTTTCCATAAATTATTCTAGATATGAATCTTAGAATGGCTATCAAAAGAATATTTGCTTTCCTGCTATGTGATAAAGGTTTAAAATTTACCATTATTTTGAGCTCAGATAAATTTATATTTTAATTTTTATCTTTTGCCAAGTCAATCTCATGTCAATATGGTGCCAAGAGTAAGCAGAATAGAGTACTGATATGGTAGTGTAGAGCTCGTTTGGTTAAGGTTTCTTTGTTCTGTGTTATGTTTTTGCTATTTGTGAAACTGAATAATCTGAAAATTCTAAGAGCACTTTTTTTTTTAATGTAATTTTTCATTTTCCTATGATAACAATTGCTAAAACAGTGAAAAAATAATTTTTTATTACTTCCTAAAATTGGGGTATTTTAAGATCAATTTTCTAAAATGGTTTTGGGAACTTTAAATGAATGACCATCGGCATATTTTTTCTGGAGCTGACAAGTGACAACCCCAATCTTTACCACTAAGCTGGTTGGTCAAATGGTCTAAGACTGTTAGTACTAGCATCTATGGTCGGGGGTCTTAAGTCCTGTTCTTTGCACCTATGAGAATAATTTAAGGTTACGGGATCTACTTGCATCTAGTGGAGTTGGTGATGGTTAAGCCATGGCTCAAAACCCATTGGACATTTCCATACTCCTTTTATTTTTCCAGCAGTTAAGAGGCTAAATAGGTTTGCCAATTTTTGTTGCCCCCTTCTTTTCATGTTTTACCTAATTCAGATCAGGAAACTTTCTTCTGGACCTGCAAACAAATTTCCTGGACCTGGAAGTTGTTACTTGTTCAACTGATACTTAACCTATTTTCTATTTTCATGGACTACACAGTTTGATGGGCACGTTCAACTATAAACTACTCCATACTGCAGGGCTTCCCCATCTCACTAAAGTGAATATGGCTTTTAACAGCTCGTTCCCTGACTCATGTTTTCATGTTCTTTCAGGAGTGTTGCCTAAATATTTTAGCTCTGAATGGTCATTTGCACAGTTTCACTTACCAGAGTGCACTCAATTCATTACGGGGTTTGGATCTCAGAACACTGTCATTGTAGCTGGCATGGATGGAAGGTACGTGATTACATTTTTCTGTGTTTTGTTTTTGCTAATCCAAAAGGGTGGGTGAACCTTGGTAGCAACAGTGAGGTTGCACCTTCTTGGTTGGAAGGTCACAAGTTTGAGTTATGTAAATAGCTTTTTTCACTAAAAGAATAAAAGGAAGGCTATATACAAGTATGACCATGATCCTTGCAAATTGAGGAGTCTCATACACTGAGCATGCCATTTACTAATCCAAAAGGGTTAACCCAAAATCCCTTTAGAGCGCTATAGGAGCCTCACTTGAACCCCCCTACCTTCCATATGAGACTAGGCTTCCTTGAGGCCAGTTTTATGTTCTGTTGTTCACTATACATCCATGGGTTGTTCAGGCAGTAAGGAGAGCGCTCGTTGGGCTATCAATGGTAGCATAATAGCATTATCAGCCTTTGACCTCTAAAGACTTAGTTATGTATGTCCAGCGGCCACCGAAGTCTCATGACACAGTATAAACACGAGACCTCTGTTCTCAGTTTTAAGTCCCAACTCCTTCCCACTGGGTTGGCACCTTCGGGTTTTCATTCCTAGCTTAAGTTAGGTAGATTGACCTAGAGTCGGTGATATAAGAAGGAACAACAATTCTATATGATTGGAAATGACATGGATGCTTGGTCTTGATATTATTGATTAATTTACTACCACCGAAGTAGATGAATGCTTGGTCCTGATATACATTGGTTGCTATCTGCCATCAGCTTTTACAGGTGCGGTATTGATACAGTGAATGGAGGGGACTTGTTGCAGCAGGAATATGTCCGCTTTCTCAAGACAGACAGCCGGCCAAAATAAGTACATTGAAACCTGCATATATATATGCCTATAAATATCTTACATAATAATTCTAGAACACCCCCCCCCCCAAAAAAAAACTGGATAAACTGAAGGGAGGTCCTATTTAAGTTTGCCAATATGGATGGTTTTCTAATTCCCTTGCTATATGTATATATATTATATAATTTATATTAGAAATATTGAGAGAGAGAGAGAGAGTACTGTAGGACTATTGTTGCAATTTGTGGCATAAATGAGCAACAAATTGGGTACTCAAATGTTCTGAAAGCGTTAAGAATCAATGCTTGTATAGTTGCATACACAATCATTAGCTCAGGTTCAGACTATTCAGGAAAATAAAACTAAAATGAAGTAATAATGGATTGTACCAGGAAAACCATAAGAAAATGATCAGTAGACCTATTATGACTGTTATTAATTGATCCAGAACATCAAAATTGTTGTTACACATAAAATGATCTTTATGTCGGCTCAAGTTCATCCAAATTGGAGCAACCTACCTCATTAGAGAAAATCTTGGATTTTAGACTGGTGCTTCCCCTGTAACTTTGCATAGCTTCAATTTCAAAACCCCCCGATTCCTTCATAGCAGCAAGTTCTTTCCTTAGCTCTTCATCATGCATATGCTTTTACCCCAGCACTGAAGGATTCCTACTGTTTACAATTGAAGCATGTTACTTGACAGAAACAACAATGTGACCTCAAGTGACTTCCGTGGTGAATCTTGGAACAACAATGTGACCTCAAGTGATTGATCAGACAAATTATTGAATGTACTTTTAACTTGCCATCTCCTCATGTGACCTCAGTGATTGATCAGACAAATTATTGAATGTACATTCAACAAATTATTGATCAGACAACTTGCCGCCTCCTCCTCGTTCCACAAAATTCCTGTACCGCCTAAATAAATTGATTGCTATGTTCCTCGACCAACGGTACTGATCGTCTGATGATGTAGACTCACGCAATCGACACCGCAAACAGTTGTAAAAATACATGACAAACAGTAAACAAGAATGAAGGGTAATATTCACCGCACAGGTTACAAGCTTGCCAGCCATCTCTTGGAAGCTGTTTGATGAAACAGGCGATGGATTTTAAGTCCATTACAGCATTTTGAAGAAGAGGAGGAACTCTGCAGCACTTTATTACCAGGACATCTTCCACGAATTGGATTGATTGGTGCTAATTAAGGGAGTGTCACGTGTAACTTTGTATAGACTACTATCCTGCAGCTTTCTTCTAGAGTCCAAAAATGTTTGCCACTTGATGCCACCAGAAGTGTGAATCATCAACATGGTTGAGCCATGATAAGTTTACCTTCAAAATTATGGTAGCACAATAACTTTTAAGGTAAAAAAAACTGAGTACATAACTCAAAAACAAAAACAAGGGTCTGGAAGGTAATCCTGATGCGCCCCCATGGAGTAGTACGGTTGGTTGTGGGACGGTAGATTGGTATCAAAAATCTAGGTTCGAGTCTGGTCAACCGCAGTGTGAGATTTCTGCTCCTAAGGGGTGAGGTCCTTGTGGACAGTCAGCACTGGGCCTCCCGTTGACCATGGTCGCTGTGTACCTGATTAACCTCTTCTCCCGTGACGTAAGGTAGTCTGGAAAAGACCCCCAAAATGAAGAATTTCACCTTTCGGTATCAAGGTAATCCGGATGCTCCCCTTATGGGCAGGTGGTTGCAAAAGCCTGAAGGCATTAAAAAATTACATAAGAATTCATAATATTAATGATTCTTTAATCAAAGCATAGAAAGATGTCGCCATTCATGCATATATATATATATGTATACTTATTGATGTCTGAGAAGATTGACACAGGTTGAATTGCAGTTAAACTTTCCTCTAAATCTGCCCCTATGTGTGTGCTTAGACAGACTAACAACAACTTTTTCATTTAAAACCTAAAAAAAATTAGGAAGCACGGTGACCACCTCTTTGAGGTTTAGGGGGCAGTGTAAAAGTCGTGGGTTTGATTTTTTGTCTTATATAGTGAGTCAAAATTTTTATCTACGATTTATTTCTTTTATTGAAATCAAAGACACGAACAATGAAAAATCACACAAGAACAATAACCTTAAGAGACCAGTATAAAAGTTAAAAGGAAAAAGTCATCTTCCAACGTTGCAAGGCAGGATTTTCTGCTTTAATCTACCATAATAGGTTGACAAAGGGGTAGATTGTTAAAATATAGTAATGATAAATTAAGGCAAACATTAATCATAACATTTCCAAAAACATTAATCACACGATGTATCCATAATGTTGCGCTGATATGATATGAATAGTAGATATGCATTAAGTTGTGGATATGCTGCGGGAAGGAGAAAGCATCCTTTCTGGAGTTAGCCTTACATATGTTTTCTAGCTTGTGGGTATCATTTTTTCAATTTGCAATTAAGAACCTCTTTTTGTTTTCCCCTTTTTCACATTAACCATAATCTTTTCTCCCAAACTGAAGTAATAGATTTTACTTTTCTGCAAAAATTACAACACACATAAGCTTATGATCTTCTGCTAGTGGTGTCAAATGGTACAGGGGATTCAGACTCGTCAAACCCGAGCACGACAACCAGTGTGGGCGGGGAGCCCACTTTGTATGGCATTTGTTCATGAGACCAATAAATAAAATATACACGCTTTAAATTTGCCGACTCGAATATAATACAAAATGTGCAAGCCAACTCGAATTAGCCCAAAGGGCTAGCATAATATGGACCTTGCCGGGTGGCCCCTTAATATTATGGGTCTTAGTGTATGGCATGTGTTTTTCGACTATCTTGCACGAAAATGAAAACGGGAACGTTTTTGATAAGAAATAAAAATGTGAAAATTGATATTTTTTTAAAAAAATAAGCATAAATAAGATTCAAAACGGTAATAAGAAACATTTCGAAAACGAGAAAATGGATCCTATGTTTCTGTGCAACATAGCTTTTCAATTTATCTAATTGTAGAACCAAAATATATATAAGTTTTATAATTATTAGAGACGAATTCTAATTTTTTTTTTAATTTAAATCCTCTTTCAGCATGAACTTATCTATAATGGACTAAAGCAAGCAAGTTAATAGGAAGAGAGCATGGGGTTAATTTATCTAATTAAGATGAGATAAAACAAAAATTTGTGTGTCTATAAAACCAAATTAATTTATAAATACAAATTTATCTATTTCAATCAAGATATCCTACAAAACTAATATATACATTACCCATTTAATTTAATAGGGAGGTGACACCAATTTGAATCTAAGGAACAAAATGGAAATATATATGGCTTCCACCATTAAATTTCATAGGAATGATTCATAAAAAAATGTATACAAATATCATATCATTTGGTAGACACAAATTAATCTAATGATAATTATAGGAGAAAAATTCATAGTTTATGACTACGTTGGAAGAAAATAGCCATGGGTTTTGAATGATTTTTTTTTTTTTTAAATAGCTATGGGATTGTTTGTGGTTATCCATTAAGAACTCAATTCCAACCAACTTCTTATCTTAATTTGATTTATCCATTAAGATACTCAATTCCAACTAACTTCTTATCTTAATTTGATATAGATAAGAGGTAATAGATATATATGTGCTTATCTTATTGGTCTTGTAATTAGTGTAGTAATTATATTATCTTTATTGTCATTTATTAAAAGTGTTGTCAGGATATTTATTTATATATATGTGTCTATGTTTGTTTTAGTAATTAGCTTAATTATTTTTGTAGAACAATGATATTCAAAATGCACGAGTTTAGATGAACTTCTCAAGGTGATAGACTTATCTTTAATTGAGAAAATCACAATTATATAAGGTTTTGAGGAGATTAAGGTAGTTCAAGTTTGATCGGAACTAGACTTCTGATATATATCCAAGAAATAATCAATAAACTAAATCTGTTGGCCCTGGTCTCTCTCCCTATGGACCCTATATATACATGTACGTACGTCTGATGGTTATTGATTGCAGCTAGTATTATTAATATTCAGCATATTATTGGCACCAAGTACCAGCATTAATGGCGAAGCCAGGCTTTGTTGTCTGGTTCTTTCTGGCTCTCTCTATCGCCTTCCTTGCCAGTTCAATCTCTGCCGCCAGAAGCTTCGGCCAAGTCTGCGATGCTTCCAGGTTCAGAGAACTGGGGCTGAAGATGGAGGATTTCGGGTTCTGCGACTCTTCGCTGCCATACCCAGTGAGGGTGAAGGACTTAGTGGACCGGATGACGCTGCCGGAGAAGGCGCAGCAGCTGGGAGACACGGCGACTGGGGTGCCCAGGATTGGCCTGCCTGCGTACGAGTGGTGGTCGGAGGCGCTGCATGGCGTCGCCGACACCGGTCAACCGGGCAGTAAGGCCACCTTCTTCGACGACCAAATCCCCGGCGCCACCAGCTTTCCCACCGTTATTCTCACCGCTGCAAGTTTCAACGAGTCCCTCTGGAAGACCATTGGCCAGGTCAGTAGTACCCTTCTGTGATACAGGGAGGGGAACTTATCTAGTGCGTGATTTTGAAATTTTTGAAACGTTTTTGTTTCTGAAATGTTAAAGAAAAAAGTTTTTAGGTTACTTTTACAATTTCAAGAACTTTTTATAGTTATTTTTTAATATTAAAAAATATAAAAAATACGTTTCCAATTTGGATCTCACTAGTAGACTAGTAGTAGTCTTAAATATTTTGAAAAGATATATATATATATATATAGCTAATTAATTTGATTTTGTCACTTTGAACTATGAATCATATATATTTTTGTTAAAGGCTTGTACTAGATACTTGTATAGCAAATCTTCAATTTGTTTTTTTGTTGCATTATTATTGTAGGTTGTTTCAACAGAGGCAAGAGCCATGTATAACATGGGGCATGCTGGATTAACATTCTGGAGCCCAAATATCAATGTGGTGAGGGATCCCAGGTGGGGAAGAAGCCAAGAAACACCTGGCGAAGACCCTCTGGTAGTTGGAAAATATGCTGTAAACTATGTCAGAGGCCTGCAAGATGTTGAAGGCACCGAAAACATCACAGATTTGAACTCTAGGCCTCTCAAGGTTGCTGCTTGTTGCAAGCACTATGCTGCATATGATCTTGAGAGCTGGCTTGGATCCGATAGGTTCCATTTTGATTCAAAGGTAAGTTGTAATTAAGTGCGTGATGATAATGATCACCATATTCTAGATTTTTACTTAGAGTTGTCAAACCACATGTATAATGCTATAAAAGTTTAGATAATATTTTAATAAATACTTCGTATATATGTCGTTTTCATGCTAAATTATTTTTGTATTAATTTTAAAGGTTATGGAGCAAGATATGAGAGAAACCTTCCTTAGACCTTTTGAAATGTGTGTCAAAGATGGAGATGTTTCTAGCGTAATGTGCTCCTTCAATCGCATCAACGGCATACCTATTTGTGCTGATCCACAACTCTTGAAAGACACCATTAGAGGAGAATGGAACCTTCACGGGTGTGTAAGATCGGTCGATCGGTCGAGTTTAATTTGAGAATGAGAATTCAAACATCTTAATTATATGACAATCAAAAACTCAATCACTAATTTTGGCTTTCAGGTACATAGTTTCAGACTGTGATTCAATAGAAGTAATGATAGATGGTCACAAATGGTTAGGGGACACACCAGAGGATGCTGTTGCACAAACACTCAAAGCAGGCTAGTATTCTCCCATCTTTTTGTTTGTTTGTTTTGTTTGTTGCCTCCACAGATTAATATATTTAAATCATATCTGTTTGGCGTTCAGGTTTGGATTTGGATTGTGGGTACAAAATCGGGAGTTACTATGGCAACTATGCAGGCAGTGCAGTGGAACAAGGGAAAGTTGGGGAGGCAGAGGTAGACAAAGCACTCAAAAACCTCTACACTGTGCTAATGAGACTTGGCTATTTTGATGGCATCCCTCAGTTTAAATCCCTGGGGAAGGCCGATGTCTGCTCTGAAGAACACGTGGAATTGGCAGCCGAAGCAGCAAGGCAAGGGATTGTTCTTCTCAAGAATGACAATCAAACTTTGCCTTTGAACTATGGTGAAATTAAGAGCATAGCAGTCGTAGGGCCTCATGCCAATGCCACCGAAGCCATGATTGGAAACTATGCAGGTACCTGCTTATATATATAATTTGATTTTTTTCTCTAAGGAAGAAATTAGTCAAAATCAAATTAAATCTTCTTTTGTGTATAGGTATCCCTTGTCGATATGTATCCCCTGTGGACGGCTTCTCTGCATTTGGAAACGTGAGATATGAAACCGGTTGTGCTGATGTTGCTTGCAAGAATGAGAGCTTGATATTCCCAGCCATGAGAGCTGCAAAGAAAGCTGATGCTACTGCAATTATAGTGGGGTTGGACTTGTCGGTTGAGGCTGAGGGCTCAGACAGACTCGATCTGTTGCTTCCGGGCTACCAAAATCAGCTCATCAAACAAGTTGCCAGTGTCTCCAAAGGACCCGTCGTTCTTGTAGTCATGTCTGGTGGTCCAGTTGACATCTCTTTTGTCAAGAACGACCCAAAGATCAAGGCTGTCTTGTGGGTTGGTTATCCCGGTGAAGAAGGCGGTCGAGCCATAGCTGATGTTGCATTTGGGAAGTACAATCCTGGTATGCCTCCTATTATCATCTGTAGTGCACATTCATTTAGAAATCTGTATGATCTCGATGTAACCATTCCATTTTACTACACTTTCAGGAGGAAGATTGCCCCTCACATGGTACGGAGCCGACTATGTTGATATGTTGCCAATGACATCCATGGCATTTAGACCAATTGAGAGCTTGGGCTACCCCGGCAGAACGTACAAATTCTTCAATGGCTCCATAGTCTATCCATTTGGGCACGGACTCAGTTACACCCAGTTCAACTACAGCCTCAAGTCCTCCAAAAGGTCACTCAACATCAAGCTCCACAAGCTGCAACATTGTCGCAATGTGAATTACAGTGCAAGCGCATACAAGCCTATGTGCCCTGCAGTTCTGATCGAGGACTTGAAATGCCATGACAACATCGAGTTTCAGGTTCAGGTCAAGAACGTGGGGAGGAGGGATGGAAGTGAGGTTGTGATGGTTTACAGAGTACCCCCCGAAGGCATTGTCGGGGCCCCTATGAAGGAGCTAATCGCCTTCAAGAGGGTTTCCGTGGCAGCAGGACGAAGCAAGACTATTAAGTTTGTGGTGAATGCCTGCAAGAGCCTTGGCATTGTGGATTACACAGCCAACCAACTTTTGCCAGGAGGGAGGCACACTATCATGATTGGAGATGGAGCAGTCTCGTTTCCAGTTAACATTAACTTCAAATATTAGAAGAAAGATTTAGATAGATTAGTGATTTTTTTTTTTCTTCGGTTAGCACCATATTAAACTATCTTTTTCAGGTTCATAATGAACTATTTTTTTATGCAATCACTATCACTATCAGTGCATGGAAAATAAAATAGGGCATGTAATTTTATGCTTTACTTTTTATTTTTTACTTAGAAAATTCTTAAAATGAGTTATTCAAATTCTCTAGAAATTAAAAAAAAAGGGATCTTTCTATAATTTTTATTGGATCCCTTTGTAGTTTGAAGCCGTGTTTCAATTTCTAAATTAGAATATTTAGTAGAAAAAGAATGAATTTTTATACGGGCTGGCATAATTGAGTCCGCCGTTGTTTTTGTACTTGGCGATGGCAATTCTGAGCAGAGCGCGGCTGCCTCTTGCCCAGGGAAATTAGGGCTCAAGCAAGGACAGTCTTCAATTCATCCACTCATCGGTACGGGAAAGTCTTATCATAGATACACACTGTTTGCGAATATTTATATTTGACCGCTGGAATAGTCAGGATTTGCTTGCTTTACTGTTTCCTTAAATAAACGAATCAAGCTGTTCTGAGCTTCCCGAGTTTGTGCATTCGTGAATCTAATCTAATCAGAGAGAAAGAGAGAGAGAGATGTCAACACCCTCGGCAAGATTCATCCTGAGAAATATCTACCAGTTCCGTCAAATCCCTCCAAAACCCTCGAAAAACTTAAATACCTCCAGTGGCATATCTCAGCTTCTCTCTCCATGGATTTCGCCTTCCCAGAGAACGCGAACTTACTTCTCATCATCGTCTAGAATCTTCCAGAACCCGGCAAATCGATTGAGCCCCCAATCCGATTTGTTGCTGAACAGAAGCTTTCTGGGTTTTAGGTACTTCAGTTTCAAGAGTTCGGGATTGGGCAGTAAAATTAATGGGAACTTTCGTAAGAATGTGGTCAAGAATCCGGCCGTGGCGGTCCGGGATGCGTTGGCGCGGTACCGGGAGGCGGTTGGACTGCAAGTTGAGGCTTTCTGGAAGCGGAATTCGCTGGTTTTGTTGGGCGGAGTAGGGGTTTTGACCTGCATTTTGCTGTGGAGGATTTTGTTTGGGGTTGCCAACCTGTTTGTTGGGATATCTGAGGGCCTGGCCAAGTATGGGTTTCTTGCTCTTTCCAGTGCTATTGTGGCATTCACTGTGAGTTCTTTATCTGAATTTTCTCTCTGTTTATTAGTTTTGTTCAGTCTTAACAGAAACTGAGACTTGTTGATAATTTCCTGATCTAATTATGCAAATCGTGGATCGGTGAGAATTGACAAGGATGGGAAATGCTAGTATACTATAAATTTTGTGCATCAGTCCTCACATTGTGGGGGTGATGATGTCCAGCCCCTAAAATGGGCTGGAGTTGAATCGGAATTTCTAGGAAATTCCGTTAGAACAGAGTTTTAGGGAGAGAGAAGAGAGAGAGACGAGAGAAGAGAATTGAGAAAGAAGAGAGTTGTTATTTCATTCCAAAACTGCCTTTCTGTTTCAGCCTTCCCCTATTTATTCATAGGTAGGTAGGTTAGTTAGTTCTAACCCCCTCTCCCACCTTCCATTCTCCTTCTACTTATTACAATAATACCCCTCAAGTCCTAACAATTCCCCCCCCCCCCCCCCGAATGAATGAATTCTTGTCCTCAAGAATTTAGAGCAACCTGATAGTATGGAGAAATCTTGTCAACACATTTGGAAGGTATTCCCAAGTCGGCTGGTCTAGCGGTAAATGAGACCATCGAATCAGCACTTGAGTAATAGGGGCAGCTCCTCTATAGATCACCCTTTTATCTAGAATTGCCCGAGGTTCAATGGGCTTTTCTGGTTCCTCCTCTATAAGTGGTAAGACAGCGGGTGATAGGCCTCCATTTCCTTCCTCTACTGGTGGCAGTGAATTCCCAGTAGTGGCTGTTACTCCTCTAGCCTTTTTTAATAAAGATACATGGAATACCGGATGTATTCTCACATCTTCTGGTAGTTGCAATCGACAGGCCACCTCCCCTACCTTCTCTACAACTGCATAAGACCCAAAATATTTTGGATTGAATTTGGATCCTGCTCTCTTAGTAAAAGCAAGCTGCTGCAAAAATCTTCTGACCTTCAAAAACACTGCATCCCCCACATTGAACTTCCACTCACTTCTCTTTTTATTTGCATAGTGAACCATCTTACTCTTGGCAGTCGCTAATTCCCTTTTAAGCTCTGCTAAGACTTCTCTTCTTTTCTGAAAGTATTGTTCTACATCTGCCATTGTAGCAATAGAATTGGAAATGGCAGGAAGTAATGGTGGATACTGGATTGTACCCAAACACAGCTTCAAAAGGGGTATAGCTGTATGATATGTAGAGTTGTACCACCATTGAGCAAGTGATAGCCAACGATGCCAACTCCTAGGCCTAGCAAAACACGTACAACGAAGGTAGGCCTCTAAACACTGATTTACTCTCTTCGTTTGTCTGTTCGTTTTCGGATGATAGGCTGTAGATAAGTGTAGACCCACTCCCAAATTCTTGAATAATTCCTGCCAAAATTTACTGGTGAAAATCTTGCCTCTATCGGACACAATGGTCTTGGGAATTTCATGAATTTTAAAGATTGAATCCAGCAATAATCTGGCCACTTTTGAAGCTGTAAAGGGGTGTGTCAAACTAAGGAAATGAGCAAACTTAGTTAAACGGTCCACAATCACCAAAATTGTAACCTTGCTTTCTGATTTCGTTCGGTAAGCCTTCTATGAAATCCATTGAAATGTCTTCCCATGCTTGATCCGGAATTAGTAGTGGTTGTAATAACCCTTGTAGAGCCACTGTTTCATGCTTGCATCTTTGACACACTTCACATTCCAGCACATATTTCACCACTGTTTTCTTTAATTCAGGGGTAAGTGGCTCTTACCCCTGAATGTCCGCCTACTGCTGGTCCATGCATGGCCCTCAAAATCTGTAACTTCAGCTGGTCATCCTCCCTTACCACAATTCAGCCCTTGAACCGAATGAGTCCCCCAACAAGAGTATAGCCCTACTGTCCATTAGGCGTTATTGCTAACTGCTGTAACAATGTCTACAACCAAGGTGTCTGGTCATAGCTCCTCACCACTTCCTTCACCCATTCGAGAGTTACAGCTGATATGGCTTGGCAGACCCCCTTTTCCTCTCTTCTGGACAGCGTATCTGCCACCAAATTCTCCTTTCCTCTTCGGTATTGGATTGTTTAATCCAATCCCAACAGTTTAGAAATTCCTTTCCTCTGTAAATGAGTGTGTAACCGCTGTTGAAGCAAAAATTGAAGGCTTTCGTGGTTTGTTTTAATCACAAACTGATTACTCTCCAAGTAATGGCGCCACTTTTCAACAGCTACCAATACTGCTATCAGCTCTTTATCATACACACTCAAGCCTAGATGTTTAGGAGCTAAACCTTGGCTTATGTAAGCCAAAGGTTTCCCTTCTTGCATGAGGACAACACCCACTCCACTATCACAAGCATCTGTTTCAACAACAAACTGTTTTGAGAAATCTGGATTCTGGAAGAGCTAAAACAGGGGCTTGAGTCATGACTTGTTTAAGGATTCCAAAGGCTGATTCAGCTTTAGAATTCCAATGGAAATTGTCCTTTTGCAATAGCTTTGTCAAAGGCCGACTAATCCCTCCATAATTTTTGACAAATTTTCTATAATATCCAGTCAAACCCAAAAAACTCCTTAACTCCTTCACATTCTTAGGCCACGGCCAATTTACCATTGCCTCTATTTTTTTAGGATCCATACTCACCCCCTTAGCTGAAATTACATGGCCTAGATATTCCACCTCTCCTTGAGCAAATGTACACTTAGACATCTTGACATATAATTGATGAATTCGCAAGACCGCAAAAGTGGTTCGGAGGTGAGATAGGTGGGTTTGTAGGGTTGGGCTGTACACAAGAGTATTGTCAAAGAAAACAAGTATAAATTTGCGAAGGTATGGACTGAAAATATGGTTCATTAAAGCTTGGAAAGTGGCAGGAGCGTTTGTCAAACCGAAGGGCATGATAGTGAATTCATAAAGCCCTTGGTGTGTTCTGAAAGCGGTTTTAGGGATATCGGCTGGTCTCATCCTAATTTGGTGATAACCAGCCCTTAAGGCTAGTTTAGAGAAGATGGCAGCTCCATTGAGTTCATCTAATAAATCCTCGATGATAGGAATAGGAAATTTATTCTTTATAGTAAGGGAATTGAGTTGCCTATAGTCTATACAAAATCTCCAAGCGCCATCTTTTTTCTTGACAAGAAGGACTGGAGAGGCAAAGGGACTTTGGCTAGGTTGTATGATTGAATTAGTTAGCATGTCCTTTACTTGTTTCTCAATTTTAGTTTTCTGGGCAGGGTTATATCGGTACGAACATTTTACAGGTTTTGTATTGGGTTTAAGATGGATAGCATGGTCTAAAGGCCTTTGGGGTGGTAGGGTAGTCGACTCTTGGAAGAGGTCTTGGAATTCATGCAATAATAAGTGCAAGGGATCATAAGTGTTTACCTCTGTTAGCAGTTGCATTGTAGCTGCTGTTCCCGTAGATTGTGGTTTGTCCCCTTCTTCCTCCTCATACTCCATTGCATGAATAGAGTATAATTCTGCAATCTGCTCACTTTTCTAGTTCATTAGCTTGTGTAACCTCCTTCCCGATATTACTTTACATTCCCCTTGATCTAGGCTTCCCATCAGTGTCAGCTTTTGGCCTTCAACCTCCATTGTCACCTCCAACTTCTTGAAATCAAGGGTTAGAGGGCTTACATTCTTCATCCAATCTACACCCAGCACAATATCACACCCTCCTAACTCCAATACCCTCAAGTCCACCACAAACTCTATTCCTTGCATTACCCACTTGAAATTCAAACATTTATGGTTGTTGTACATTCGGTCCCCATTAGCGACGGTTACTGATAGTGGGATAGTGGGTTGGTTCTAGTCATTTCACACTTGAGATCTTGGATTGTCTTCTTGTTCACAAAACTATGGGTGCTTCCGCTGTCAATTAACATCGCTAACCTTCGTCTTCTTGCCTATCCTTTAACTTGTATGATCTTCCCCGTAGGGGACCCCCTTTCAACGCGTGAAAGGAGATTTGTCCTCCATCATCTTTCTGCTCTTCCCCAGCATGGGGCTCTTCCTCTGTGTCTTCTTCTTCAGCCTTATCTTCTTCTGCCTCTTCATCATTGGAAGCCTCCATCTTCAACATTAACCTCCTACATTGATGGCCAGGTCCATTTTTTTCCCCACATTTGAAGCATAGTCCTAATTGGCCCTTCTGCTCCAATGTCATATTCTTGCTTGTTCCTATTCCATTTCCATTCTTGACGCCTCCTTGGTTTGTTCCTCCCACACTTGGTTTGAGATTACTTCCTCCGAAAGGAATTCCCCCTTTGTTGACGGTCGAGCATCCTTGTGGCCATGGCCTATTCTTCTTGAATATTGCCTCCCATGTTACGTCTTGGAGACGTGCTTTTTCTGCTGCTTGTCTTACCGACACTGGCTCCAACATCTTTACTACGGATCTTAAATCGTCTCTGAGTCCATTGATGAAACTCGAGACGAAGTAGGACTCGGGTGAGCTCGGATGAGCTGCTCCTATCAACACCTTTAATTCCTCGAATCGCCTTAGATAATCTTCGACTGATCCTTACTGTTTCAATTTGTTAAATTCTTCAACCGTGTCCGCCAGATTTCGTTCGCTAAAACGACCACACAGTTCGCTGGCAAAATTGGTCCACGACACCCATCCCCCTTCTAATTGCCTCTAACTCTGGTACCACGCATCCGCGGTATCATCCAAATAGGCCGCTGCCATTGTCACCCTTTGTTCTTCTCCTATCCAATACAATTCAAAGAATCTTTCACAGTGTCGTACCCACTAGCGTGGTTTAGATCCATCGAAGATTGGAATTTCCAATCTTGGCGTTGGCGGGTGTCCCCCATCCAATCTTGACTCGGAATTCCTGCCACAGATTTCACGTTCCCATGCAGTCCTTTCCTCCGTTCCCCTCGATCCTCCTGGTCTCAATAATATTCCATCACTCCTTACGTCTGTCTCCATTCTTGGAACAAACTCTTCTTGCAATCGGAATTGTGGCCATGTCGACATGATCACAAACATGCGATCTATCTTCTATCCATAAAAGTCGGCCCGTTCTTGACCCTTTTCCAGTTCCCGTATACTGTCTTTGATGGCAGCTAAATCTTCCCTCTGGATCGCCATATCCTCCCTTTGGATTGCCATGTCTTCTCGTTGGGCCCTCACATCTTTTTGTGTCTAGCCCATTAATCCATCAAGATTCTCCAGGTGAAGCTCCAGTTGTTTCAGGCGTGTTCCTTCCGCCATGCCTTCGTGGTTGCTGAATCGGACCTTCCGTCACCTTCTAATTGCGCGCCAGAAGCCGCTGAAGAAGGCTTAGCTCTGATACCACTTGTCCAACCCCTAAAATGGGCTGGAGTTGAATCGGAATTTCTAGAAAATTCCGTTAGAACAGAGTTTTAGGGAGAGAGAAGAGAGAGATAGAGAGAGACGAGAGAAGAGAATTGAGAAAGAAGAGAGTTGTTATTTCATTCCAAAACTGCCTTTCTGTTTCAGCCTTCCCCTATTTATTCATAGGTAGGTAGGTTAGTTAGTTCTAACCCCCTCTCCCACCTTCCATTCTCCTTCTACTTATTACAATAATACCCCTCAAGTCCTAACAGATGACTTTCAAGAATAAGGCACCTTGATGGGATTTTTTTTTTTCCTGAAATGATCAGATTTACATTTTCCGTTTTGGTAGGCTTCCTTTTTGTAGAGGAATGTTGATTGATTAGATGATGGAATTCAAACAGAGCTTTTTATGATAATAGGAGATTTAGACTTGTTAAAACAGTTGGATGCTCTATTTTATGCTTGCCTTCCTCATAGTTTTGGTCCCAACCTGAACTTAGATTGCTGGAGGTCTCTTCGTGGAACTTCTGTCTTGTAAATCTTGATTTGATTTTAGTAATGATAACAGCCCAGTCCTGCACTTATCCAAATTATGTTTATTCTGCAGTATCTTGTTTGTTTGTCCAGATGGCAACAAAGCAATTTTGTTATACTTGCAGTAAGCTCAATGGTTGGCATTCTTAATATTCATGTATTCTTAACTAGCTCACTCAACTTCCTCTGACTGATCTTTGTATTAGCTTCCTAATTTTTGGTCCTTCTTTTAGTCTTTTTGCTATTTGTATAGATATGTAAGTGGATAAAGATGATTTGCAAATTGGACTTCATGTAATTAATCTCATGTAGTGGGATTAAGGCTTGGTGGTTGTTATTCTATTACTATATATCAATACTAGAGGAGTAACTAACTCTCCTCACCTGTCATTTTGCTCCAACACCAAGTGGCTCACTCTCTTCCCTGTGTGTGTGTGGAGAGGAGGAAAAAAGCGCCCCGGGGGGGGGGGGGGGGTGTGGGGGTGTGGTTCTAATTGATTCAAGTATCTGAGAAATTTAAATTTGATATAAAGTAGTACCAAAAGTATGCATTTTGTGGAGAGGAGGAAAAAAGTGGGGGGGGGGGTGTGGTTCTAATTGATTCAAGTATCTGAGAAATTTAAATTTGATATAAAGTAGTACCAAAAGTATGCATTTTGTAGCCAACATGAATAGATCAACCATTTTTAGCATTTTTTCTTTTTAATGGTGGCCTTTTTCCTTTATCCTTTTTTATTGGAGTTTCATTTGTGTTTTGTTGCATTGTTTTTGTTATGTGAAGGGCTTGTATCTCCGTTCAAGATTCACAGTCAATCCTGATAAAGTTTATAGAATGGCCATGACGAGGCTTAATACAAATGCTGGAATTCTTGAGGTTATGGGTGCTCCTCTTTCAGGGACTGATTTGAGAGCATATGTTATGTCAGGAGGAGGAATCATGATAAAGAATTTCAAGCCAAGTTTACGAAGCAAAAGATGTTTTCTTATATTCCCTATACGAGGTTCTGAGAGAAAAGGTCTAGTGAGTGTTGAAGTGAAGAATAAAAAGGGCCAGGTTTATCTTGATCCTTGCCACCTTTAAATATCATAAGATGAAGAAATGGCCGTTTCTACTTGACCAAGTATCCATGTTAGTTTGTTATTATTTTTTTCTACTATTGTTTTTGACGTTTTGCTCAGGGTTTAAAACATTAATTCTGATTGCCTGTTTAGAGTATTGCATTGCTAGATGGTTAGCCTGGAAACCATATGTTACAATAGTGCAGTCCTGCTAGAATGATTATGATCTCCACTCCATACTTGCCAACATAGCTCAAATGTATAGTAAGTCAGTTTACTGGATGAAGTTAGACATCTACCATTCACCAGTGTGATTTGTTTTTGGCTGTTTCATTAGTCCACCCGTGATATTTCTACCTTCTGAAACTGAAAAATAAAAAAAGAAACAAATTTCCAGAAAGAAAAGATAAGGGTTGTACATAATCTATTGAACTGAGAAAACAAGGAAACAAATTTCTTTCAAAGAATTTTGTGGTAGGCATGGTAATGTTTTAATAATGTCATATTATATCCATGATATGGTGAGGACCTCTAACCATTTCATATTATGAAAATCCACCTGTATTTCTGTCTACTATCACCATGATTATGGGCCTTATTCAATGCATGCTAGAGTTTTTGGTTGGTCTTCAAAATGAACATGTGCCTATTTCAAAGTAGAGTTCAGAGATGTGGTTTGGGAGGGGTTATTAGCATCCCAATCTTGGGATATGTATCTCATGATTTTACAAGATCAGAGATGTCCCCTTTTTTTTGCTTGTTGACTGACCGACCAGAGATATCTCTTGATATCATCACATGCTAATGAAAAGTGAAAATTGATAAAGAAATATTTGACCGCCCACATATTGCGACTATGTAACAGCATTTGCTGCTTTCTTGCAGTATGATATGAAGTTATTGGCTGTGGATATCCCCATGGTAACAGGGCCTGACCAGCGTCTGTTTCTTATTGGGAACGAAGATGAATACAGGATTGGAGGTGGACTGATTTCTGAACTCAGAGATCCTGTTGTGAAAGCAATGGCGGCAACTAAAGAGTTTGAAGAACGCGATGAAAAGGAGGATGAGGAAGATGCTGAAAGAGAACTTCAGGAGGCAGAAAAAAGTCACCAAGAAGAAATTGAAAAACTTGAAAAAGGTAGCTAGTTTCACAGGGACAGGAACCACTTTCGACACATTTGTTTCTTCTTTTCCTGTTTTTGTTCCTTTTTCTGGTGATCTTTAATGAAGACTACAGGTCTTCACCGTGCAAAGATCAATGTATGGTTGCATCTTCATTGAATTTCCAAAGGTTTGTTTGCCTTTTCCTCTGCTGCTGGCTAATTTTGAGACATTAAATTCCTGAATAGCACATTTTTGAATTGCTCCTAGGCTGGCACTGACAGTCTGCTGTTGATGATCAGTCGATCATTGTAATAAAATTGTCTTCCTCCGGACCTAAACAAGTATTGCAAGCTATTTTCCCCCTTTTGGAGATGGATGGACTTTCAAGCAGTCTCCTTAGCAAGGATACACGGCTAGGATGTGGTTGAAATACTTCTTGAAACTTACTGGCCTATTTCTATTAGATAATAACTCTGTGGTGTCGTAATCTCTTCATGAATATTCAAGTTGGACTGAGGGTGTTATTAGGAAGAGTCTTGAGTGCATGCTGAGCATGCCTGATGTCAATTGTTTGCAATAATCTGTTTTGACTATTTCGTAACTTAACAGATCTAATAGTTTGAATTATACCCTGCTTCCTTGACAGATAATAGTTTGGCATGTCTTTCAAAACTGGGACTTTTAAACCACTAGGGTTAAGGTTATAGTTTAAGGGGCATGAGAGTTAAATGTTTGAGAAAAAAGTCTCATGTATAAGTCCCTCCTTGAGCAAATCTCTGTCCTTAAAAGGCTTGATTGGTTGCTAACCATGAGGTTATTCTGGATTTATGGGTGAAAGGTTGATGATGTGGCTGAAACTTAGCATGGTGTAGCATCAGCCGCATCCCATGGATATAACACGTAGGTGCAAGAGAAGAAGTTAACGCAGAAGAGACTGCTGCATCCCTAACCTCAGACTGAGTATATTCTTTGACATTTTGGATTTATTCCCTTTTTTTTTTTATAGAAAATATAATAATAAAAAGAACACCTGTGCCATGAGAAGCTTGCATCTGCATAAACCACATTACCAACTAGAATTTCATGTCTCAAAACTCACAGCTCAACAATGGGCAGCCTTATCACTTCATTTTTTGCTAGATGCCTTATCCCAATTATTCAATGAACAATCGTAATACTGCTGCTGCGACAAGTATTTTAGCAGAAAAGTTTACAACCATAATTGGAAGTAACTCATCTATTTGACCAAAACTGAATGGAGCACGGTAAGCCTCAAACAACTTCCAGGTCTCCACATAAAGCCGAAGAAACATGTTATCGCATGAGCTCTTGCCTGCTGATACCTGAATTCTGGAAAAGAGCAAGCAAAGTTGCAGCTGGGACTCAAGTATCTTGCCCTCATTGTTCCTTTTGAATCAAATCCAATCACTGGCTTATCACACCATCAACACAAATGCTGCAAGTATTGATCAGAAAGTAGTGGTATAGGTCAATGGGAGTTTTTAACAATGAGATGATAGAAGTAAAGAATGTAAAAAGAGGGTGATAATACTTGCAGCTTCATGACGCTGAAATTGTTTTATAGCCTCCTTTCTCTATACGGTTTGCTACTGACTGGTCTCCTGTTTCCACGATTCTTCCATCCTCCTAGAAGAAAACGGATGTTATGAATGAACCCCAAATGATGCAGATGTAATTAAAAACCTTACTATAACCTAGCTTACTTAAAACAGAATCTATTGGTGGAATATTACATCTTTTCAGCAAAAGTGAATATTTTTATTATTCAACAGCCAAATGGATGCAGTTATGTACAATTAAAAAGGCACCACATATCCACACAATTTGGTACTTTAACAGACAGCCATGACAAAAAAGAAGAATACAATTAGGCACTAAAGATTAGGGAGGCGATGAATAATTGATGCGACAAATATATAAATATTTTTTGAGAGCTAATAATTGTAAAAACAAAAGTGCATGTTTAATCCATAAGCCAAAAAGGTCAATGTGCTCTCCGGGTTTGATAATGCAGCAAATCTTATGCCATGTGCAGGCAATGAAGATTAGTATACAATCCTGAGACTAGTGGGGCTCACAAAGAAAATAGATGATCAAAGTACACCAAGAGAAACTTAAATTTCCAATATTGCTAAGGTCAGGCACGTCATGACATTCATATCACAGATTTGTGCAGTATATGCTTGGAGTGTTATAGGATTAGAAAACTGATGCTGAAATACAAAAAAAAACAAGCATGCCATGCATATGAATGGAACTCAAACGTGTCCATTGATTTCTGCTTAAGATGAATTAGATAGGTGGTTCCAGTCTAACCCTTTCTTATCACTTCTGGTTCATAAGATATGAGATTAATAACTTGCTCACCATAATATGAACATAAGTGGGTTTAATGACTTCCAGAAGTCGAAGATAATGAGTGATCATCAAAATAGAATTCTTAGGAGTCAAAAGCCCATTCACTGCTTTGGCTACATCTTGAAGAGCATCAACATCTAATCCAGAATCAATCTCATCTAATATAGCCAAGTCTGCACCAAGAACCTGAAATAGAAAGACAAAGGAAAGTTCAGAAATCCCTGCACTGAGTTTCCCATTTACTGACAAATGAACACAACTGGAGAGAAGGAGAAGAAAAAAGGAAGTATACAGAAGCAGAAATAATGAAACTTCCTTTTTTTGTTCCATGAAACAAATGAAATCAGTTTTGCTGCTATTACCATCATGTGACCTTGGCTACACATGTAACCCTCACATAAATAAGAAAACAAAACCACAAATGCGAAGCCAAATTGTGTAACCTTGGCTACACGTTGCACAGTCCAATTCATGAAATAAGTAAATTAAAAAAAATTATCGCCCTTTCATATTAATGAATTCAACATCAACATCAACATCCCAGTAAATAAATGCAAAGGGAGAAAAGAACACTACTTCTATAAGCCAGTAGGGTACAATGAAAAAGAACACAAGACAATAATCCATACCGCAAGTTGGAAAATTTCATTCCGCTTCCTTTCACCCCCACTAAATCCTTCGTTAACATTCCGATTCAAGAAGTCAATTTTCATATTTACAAGATCAAGCTTGGGAGAGATATAGCCATAAAACTGCAATGAAAACTTTATCAGCAAATAGAACAATTCAACGATTACCATTAATGAAGACAAGAAAATGTAATTGGTCACTAATGAACTAAATTAAGATCCAAGCTTTATCTAAATTTCTTTAAGATAAAGAAATCATCTGATCATTATTATTATTGGAGGGAAGGGGTGAACGAGAGTGAAAGTTAAATGCTCAAATAAAGTGCGTGGCAAGTGCTGTTATCCAACCACGTGCTGTTCTCATCAAACTACTAGTTAGACCAGGCATACAAACAAACAACATAAAACACAATCCAGATTTCTGCCTCATGTCTTCCAAACCAAGTTAGTTAGTTCAAAATCAAGCCCTTTAGAAAGGGACAAGAAATGCAGAAAAATTGTGAAAGTAGATATGTCATCTCTACGTAAAAGATAAAAGTTGATTTCATTGTATGTATGGCATCAATGCATTAATCCGGTACAAGTTTAAAGCCCCATTAAAATCATACACGTGGAAGAATTTGCTTGTAAACAGAAAGAAAAATGAAAATAAGGAATCCTTTTTTTAACTATTACTTGTAGTAAAAGCCTTTCTCTTCAGTACGAAAACCATTGAAGAAGGTGTGCAAGAGTTCAATTTGAAGCAGACACCTGAATCAAGATGTGGAGTACACATTCCTCAATCACTGAAAGCTCAATGACTGATGCACAGAAAAATCAAGCAACTCCCCAGTAGTAGAATAATATCATACTTCTGAATCAATTACAATCTGACAAAAGGCATTGTTTGAACAAAAAAGTTTGTATTGGAGGAAGCAAGTAGCCCTGGCTCTTCTTGATAACACTCCTAAGCAATGAGTGTCTTTTTGCATTCCATCTTCTTCCCTTGTCTCAGTTTTTCGACTAACTGCATGCTTAGTTGTACTGTGAGACAACTTAGAAGCACTTTCAAGGCTTGTGCATATTTTTAATTGTGTTTGACCAAAATAAAAGAGTATTTTTGTATACAACATAAACTATTTTCCAATCTAGAAGATAAGAAGCAAATTGGTGCAGAAGTGGCCGTCCTTACACAATAGCCTAATTTTCATAGCAAAATCAAATAGGCCCTAACATCAATGGGTCATCAAAAGCTTATGGCTTTCTTTCCTCATTTTATTATTTCTGTTTTTCTAGGTTTTGCCTCTTGAATAATCTTAATCATGATTCTCTCTTTGCAACTCCTTGTTTTTTAAAAGAAAATTGAAATTAATTCTGATTTTCAGAGAGGATACTGATTCACGTGAGAGTGTAGGCTCTGACCAACCAATAAAAAGATGAATTTTTAAAGTAGTAGATAGTTTCTACACACCTCAATAGGTCCGAGCTCAGGCAAACCAAGTTTTCTTCTACGAGCATTATATGCCATATTTAGGAAGTCAATATTGCTAACACCAGGGATCTCAACAGGAGCTTGGAAGCTCATGAAAAGCCCAGCAAGAGACCTTTCCTCTGGATCCATGTCAAGCATGTTTTGTCCTTTGAAAACAACACTGCCTCCTGTGACTTCATAATCTGGATGGCCAACAAGGACCTACAATATTAAGGCCTCATCAAGAGTTTATGAACAAGAAAATGATAATAGATCAGCAAAATAACTTGTTCAGAAGAAAAAAAGACAATTGTCAAGAATACACCGACAGAGCCTCAATTATAGAATTGGACAAGTAGAAAATTAGAACAGCTTCTAACCAGACAAGTAGACAAGCACACATGCCCATATACAACTAGATAAAACGAATTACAATAGCTGCTAACCACTAGATGAAATACTGTTTCTTTTCAGGATTACAATGGCTGCTAACCACCAGACAAATCATTACCTTCTGAACTGAGCATGTTATAGACATCAAACAAATTCATGAAATTTTTAAAACTTCAAAGAACACAATATAAACAAGACCGTTTACATATCTGAAAACTGATGTTGCAGCAAAACAATTAGATTGACAAGCAACAAGAAGGAAAGCATGAATGATGAATTGAATTTAAAAATACTATGAACAACACTCTAAAGTAAATATCTATTTGTCCAGGGCCTCAAGGGGCATAAAATTCAAGCAGCATCCACACCTTAGCAAAAGTACTTTTGCCAGAACCATTCTTCCCCATAACAGCATGTGCCTACAAGAATTGAGCAAGTAAGCTATAAATCTGTTCGTATATATACATACAAACAAGCGAACGAATTTAGCATATATAATTACAAATTAGAGACCTCTCCTTCATAGATGACGAGGTTCACGCCCTTGAGTATCGGCTGCTTGGACTCCGCAATCACGGCGTTAAGGTCTTTAACCTCGAGGAGGAGCTTGGGGGAGTCGCCGCCGCGGTCCTTGCCTGACGCGGTGGGAGACTCGACGGCGAGACTAGCGGTCAGGCGCCTCCGATGCTGCCGGCCCACCACCAAACGGCGACGGAGAGGGCGGCAGGGAGGAAACACGAATTGTAGGGGCTTGGGCGCGGAAATTGTGAAGGGAAGAGGAGGGGAAAGCGAAGGGGGAGTGGAAGAAGAGCAAGTGTGGAGGAGAGCCATTGCAATCTCTGCTTCTCTGTCGTGGAAGCGGATCGAAGACCAAACCAGGAGCAAGGGGAGAGAAGTAGAAAGGTGCAGTTCCAAATTTACCCTTGCATTTGAGAAAAAAATAATAAAAGAGCCATTGATTCTATTTATACATACTTCGGTAAAAATATTATTATTTTTTTTAAAAAAAAAACTTAAACGTTAAAAGTAAATTATAAGAGATTTATATAAAATAATATCAAATTATAGAAGTTTTAACCTCCGGCGTAAAATTTATTTTAATATTTACTTATCATATTACAAAATTCATGGTGAAAGCTCGATAAGAATTAATTTTTGTATAAAGATAACATTTGTTAAAATTAGTAAAATAAATATTTTAAATAATTAATAAAACTGTCTTAAATAATTGTTAATTAAAGTTTTTTAAATATCTTAAATAATTAATATGTTAACTCGAGGACACGCTATATTATTATCATTTGTGATTTTTTATTACTTAAAAAATATAACGTATATATATATATAAATATGTTGCAGAATAGATGGCGCGTGCAAGCTGGCATTTTTGGAAGTCGGTTATGGGGGCACCAAAATAGGCGGCATAAGCCTGTTTGGTTTCTGCAGCATTAGCCATGTCTTCTTCGTCTCCTCAGTTTCAAACAATCAAATCAACGCTTCAAAACGGTTTTCTAGGCTCTCTTTGTACCTTATGGTGGTCTCTTCTCTGGCTGGCTTCATGATCCCATCTTTGCCAAGATGTAGAATCACCATCCTCTGCTGATCCATACATTTCTAAGGTAAATTATCTCCTTTACAACTGATGATTATTCCTCCATCGGTTCCCAATCGGCCAAATCCCTGTTCTTGATTTTTCTCGTCCAATTATGCGGGCAATGAGGCAATATTCGAGATTCTGTTCTATTTCCCTGCGATCTGACTGGAATATGATTATATGAAAGCCCCCATTTGTTTGAATTTTCATGGCGTCGTTCTTCGCTTCTTTTGTTTTTTATTTTTTTATTTCTTCTTAATTGTTTGTCGAAGCTATGTACGATTTTTTTCTGGTTGAGAAATCATGGAAAATACATTTATTTGTGGCGATCCCCTTTTTTTTTTTTATCTGATTTTGCTTGAAACCCTTGTATTAATAGTGCATAATTGAAACAGTTTATCCAAAGAATTTAGGGTTTCGATATTGATGAGTTTGAGCCAATTAGTGATGATGCTCTTTTTTGCCTAGAATCAATATGAAGAAAACTAGAACAGTAAGGAGACCTGGTGGATTCAGAGGTATTTTGATCGGTCACCATGTGAGAAAGCTTAAAATTTTCAATTTGGCACTTGTAAAGGTTTAATTGTCCCCTACATCTCAGATTTTTAGGGTCAGATGACTCGGATCCACACAAGTTTCATATTATTGCCAAATTATGGATACACGAATTCAGATTGACGAAACTTTTGGACAGTTACATGAAAATTAAGGATGCTAAGATGCAAAATAGCTCAACTTAGAACACCATAGAGGGGCTGGTGATAGAAATATAAGCATAAAAAGTCATCTACTGGCATCCCTTAAAAGGAAAATTGAAAGACAGGTCTCACTGCAGCTTCTCCTGTTAAGATATTTTGTATGAATTCTCTGCGCCATATGTATAGTGTGATCATCTCTTGCTGCTGGCTAATTAAAAGAGCTTACTAAGGCATCTCTTGCATGTACCTTGAGCTTATGGTCGAACACAACCACCATGTTGCACTTGAAGAGAATGAATTGAGGTCCCTAAAACCCTTCAATAAATGACCTCAATAGGATTCAAAGTAATTTATCTAAAGAGACCCCTTTTGTTTGTGATTCTTTATGCAAGCCAAACTTCAGTCCCAATGTTGCTTCATGCTAGTGTAAGTCATATGGTGGATTTCTTCTTGTTTTAGAATTAAGTTATACAGAAATGCAAGGTAGATTAGCAACTGTAGGTTCTCAATATGAGAGATGGTGTTTACATATCTCTTTTCTTTTACTTATCTTTTTGAAGCTTTCATGTTGGCAATCGGGGGGTGGGTGTCATGCAATAACCATGGAAAAGGAATTCAGTTCAAATTACTTGCATTCATCCACTTTATGAAGCTTGGAGCTTGCATTTTTTAAAAAAAATATATGTTTATATCTCACACAATTAACTCCTTTTCACTTGCCTTTACTCAGAAAAGGAATCAAAATCAGTTTAATCTTCAGGAACCTCAGCAAAGGACTCAAAAATCAGATTAATCTTCAAGACAGGCCTTCTCATTGAAGGCATAGTTGAGTTTTCAAATGTCTTCTAATTTATTACATGATGTATTATTTGGAGGGTTTGCTTTGAATCTTTCCATTGTGTACAAGATAGGGTTAACAAGTTCATGAGACATTATGAACATCTTCACTACTCAGGACTTCCATTCTCTTCAATTGTCTAACTGCTCTGATGGATGTTTACTTTCAGGGTACTGCTTCGATTTATTATCAGGCCTTGGTTGCCCACACTCAATGGGACAGTGCTGGACTAAGGTGAACTTTTGTAATGAAGTTACATTTGAAAACAACCAAGCTAGCTTTCTCCTGATATTGGAGGACTTCATTTTACTCTTCCTATTACCTGTTTTTTTTTTTTTAAACTGTTGCTTGAATTTACAATCGATCTCCATCAGGTGCACTAGCAAAATGAGCTTGCATCTTGAGAAAATCTTTATTTTCTGTCACTTTTCAAGCCAAAGAAACAGTTAATGTGCTGAACCCACATGTTTAGCAAGTCAAGAGCTTTGGTAGGCAGGATGTGCTAATTATTATACTTAGAATGTCTTCTACATATACTCTGTGGCCCCCGTTAGGAGGAACTCACTTGATAACAAACTAAAAAGGTTTCCAGTTTTGACAGTAGCAACTTTTAAGTTTTCCCATCATGCAATACTTGAAAATATACACCAATAGCCTATTTCACTGCTTCCAAGATACTGCAAACAGATTCTATCGACCAATATTTCTGCTACTAGTGATCTTTTGAACAAGTGTAACATTTCTGCATCCTCATTACTGTTGTACCATTCACTGGGATACACGACTTCTGCAGTTTTGTGGAGCTGAAACTGATAGTGAGCAGAGTGCACCAATAGAGCTTGCCAGCGGAAAAGTTCACCTCGTAACCACCATGCAGAGTTGGGAGGAGAAGCTGTCAGAAGCAAGCAGGGATGGCAAGATAGTAAGTTCTTTTGTTTTTTTATTTATCTTTTTCTCCTATCTTATAAGGAAAACATCAGCAGTTTAAACCCTTGGCAGCAGGGGAGTTCCATTGGGCCATCCCCTTGTGCTCAAGATTGGACAGTTATTTTATCACACTTTATTCGTCAAAAAAATAAAACAGAATCTACTATGTACGGTTCAATAGCACTTTTAGATGGCATTATATCATTATGTTCGCCATTAACAAACTTGCTTTTATTTGATTTTCTCTTTCCCGCTTTGTCTACTGGCTTGGACCAACAGATAGAGGCAACAAGTGGCCGGTATACTCCGCGTGCATGCTAGGAGTGAAATTCTATAAGCATCAATGCATTACTCTTAACACCTACATTACAATTTGTCATTTTACCCTACTGTCCAACAGGTTGTGGCAAATTTCAGTGCATCATGGTGTAGTCCTTGTAGGGTGATAGCACCGGCTTATCGTGACCTTGCTGATAAATATTCTTCTATGATATTCTTGACCGTGGACGTTGACGAGCTTCCTGTAAGAATTGAACTCTGATGCTTCTAATTTCTCGTGCACATAATTTTCATCTTTCAGGTGGAAGGGAGGAAGTCAAATTCTGTAAATGTGACTAGAAATTCATATAGCCAACCTCACATAGTGGAATAGACGCTTTATATGATGTTTAAGCTTATGCTTGATGCCTATAACTCTTAGTAAACGATTTTTTATTTTTTAATGTGGGATGTTGCAGGAGTTTAGTACTTCATGGGAGATTAAAGCCACTCCAACATTCTTCTTCCTCAAAGATGGACGACAAGTGGACAAGCTTGTAGGTGTCAACAAGCAGGAGCTCCAGAAGAAGACTGCAGCAATTGCCGATTTAACCGTGTAAAGCAGTTTAACTTTGTACCCCTCCCTGCAATGTATTATTATTTGAAAAAAAAAGAAAATTTCTGTGTAATACGTCAAGACCAAGGGGGTGGCCTTCAATGCAAAGAAGTTTGAAATCTTCTAATTTTGTTCTTTTCTTTCTTGAGTAGAAAATCAGCTTAAAGTTTTTAGGGAATTTGTCAGTTTCTTGGCTTCCATTCCATTGCATGACAAGGTACCCTAATTCTAGGTGTAATATATACTATATCTGTTTATATTCTTTTCCATGTTTATAGCCCATTCGATTAGGTCGTGGGTTGACATGAAAAGTGTTTTTCTGAACTCTCTTCTCTAATTGGCAGTAGAATTTATTTCTTGGTTGGGAATGAGACGAAGGAATTCAGAAAATAAAATTACTTTAAATCAATCAAAATTATTCTTGCAAAATTGCTTTTTACAAGAGGTGATTACCACATAAAAGAAATTTTTCACAGCAAGTATCAAATAATACCGTAATCATTAGTGTGAATATACAGATGAGTTTCGTTACAAGCAGGAATTTTGAATTTATTAGAAAAGTAAACTACATATATTGCCTTCTTTGTTGAGAGAAAATTCAACAAGGAAAGGATAAGAGTACACAGAATAGAATATGTTGTGGAAATAGTTTATTTGTTGAACACCACAACCTGAACCAGAAGCAGGGTTGATAGAGCTGAGAAGAAAAGTGAATGTATGCTTTCATATAACTTTGTGGCACTTGAAACTCTAGTTGCTCCAGTGAAACCTGCAAAAAATAAGGCATTCCTAGGCTTACTTATGGGGGAGATTCAAATCTGTATTTGCAGTGCAGGTATAATGTCCATATTGTTGAGTAGAAGAAACGAACCGTGTTTACACCCGACTGTAATAGTCCCATTGAGATCCTGCACAGAGACCCCGTTGATGAACTTGTAGTCCTGCTTCACTAGATGAATGCACTTAAGCACTGCCCGGGTATGGTCTGCGCACCCTCCCGTACAATATGTCGCTGTGTCGGCTTTTGTCACATTAATCCAACCCCCTTCTGTCAGCCGGTACTTATCTGGACAACTGTTTGACACCTGTCACAAGGTACCACAGCAACAATCACGAGCCTTGGATATTTCTTAACTATGAAACAAAAGAAAAGATGATGAATCTCATGGTATTAATTCCAGTAACCCAAAGTGAACTTATTTAAAAGTATTGAGAGAAGGGATAATTGCATATGATGTAGCGTTAATGTTATTACATTTAACAAGCACTCGTAAGCACTTCTCCATTGCTGAAACGGGCTCAAATTAACATTTCCCGTTGGGTCTGAGACTTCTATGGCCGCATCTGCAAGAGGTACATTACAACAGCATATAACATACATCAGTACAGAATTGCAATTATGTTATGCCCACAATGCTTTAATTTTACATGAGAGAGAGAGAGAGAGAGAGAGACCTGCACTGGTACAGCAAGAAAGTAAGAAAAATGTCCCAAGAAGCCCACAAAGAAACCAGATTCTTCTTCCATCAGTTCTGGATTTCTCCATCTCAAGGACAAATGAAATTCTTGAACTTGAAAGTATTTACCAAATTCTTGAAAGTATTTACCAGATTCTTCTCCAGTTTACTTTTTGTAGTAAACTGGAGTTTGCAAGGCCTCTAGAAGCTTAAATATAGAATGCTAAGATGCGAAGAAACCAATGAATTTTGCTGATTTGCACCATGTGCCAAGTGCCAGTATTAACACCACCTTAATCCCACAAGGTAAGAGTTGGGTACATAAATTCTCTCTCCAATCATCTCTATCTATTACCATGACCAATCAGTTAACTCACCAATTGCCAATAATGTCCAGACAAAATTTCTGAGAAAACCAGAACAGCATGCAAGGCATAAAAGAGCATCCAAGCGGGCAATTCAATATGTACAGCTCCTATTGCAAAAGGAACAATATGTCAATAGCTGTCCACAACCAATATGAGGACACTCTAATATGTCATAGCATGGCCAAGTCATGCATGCTTCTTGGAAAATTCCAATGTCCTGTTGCTTACAATCTTTCAAATGGGTCGTTAGATGCAAAGGAAATTTCTTTTTTGACGAAGCAACAAGCTGTCAGAATTTCCAAATAAATGAAAGGATCAAGGACCAGTAACCTGCTCACAATCTACATTTATACTCGAACCCCCTTCATTCACAATCACTTGATTACACCATCATTATTCCAGCCATGACCGACCAAACCCGAGCAGTGTTCTCAGCTCTTGACAATGCCAAGACTCAACTCTATCATTTCAAGGCGATTGTAATTGCTGGGATGGGATTCTTTACTGATGCTTATGATCTATTTTGCATTAGTGCTGTCACCAAACTTATAGGCCGCCTATACTACTACGACCCATCCAAATCAATTCCTGGTACTCTACCAGACAATGTCAACAATGCCATAACTGGTGTTGCCTTGTGTGGAACTCTTGCAGGGCAGCTATTCTTTGGCTGGCTAGGAGATAAACTCGGAAGGAAGAAGGTTTATGGGATCACTCTAATCACCATGGTGGGATGCGCACTTGCTTCAGGCCTTTCCTTTGGCTCTACAGCTCAAAGTGTGATTACTACCCTCTGCTTCTTCCGGTTTTGGCTTGGATTTGGCATAGGAGGAGACTATCCCCTGTCAGCTGTGATCATGTCAGAATATGCCAACCAAAGAACCCGAGGTGGTTTTATTGCAGCAGTATTTGCCATGCAAGGAATGGGGATTCTGGTTGCAGGGGCTGTGGCCATGGGTGTTTCCAAGGCCTTCCTGAGTGCTTATCCAGCTCCCGAATTTTATGACGACCGTGTGCTATCCACTCAGCTGCAAGGAGATTTTGTTTGGAGGATTGTGCTAATGTTCGGTGCAATTCCAGCTGCTCTCACCTACTATTGGAGGTTGAAAATGCCAGAAACTGCTAGGTACACCGCCTTGGTTGAAGGCAACCACTCGAAGGCCGCTTCAGATATGGCAAAAGTCCTGTATGGGGGTATAATTGTTGAAGAACCAGGGCCTAAGGCTCTTGCCAACTCTACCTATGGACTCTTCTCCAGTGAGTTCCTGAAAAGACATGGACTGCACCTCCTTGGGACCAGTAGCACATGGTTCTTGTTGGATATTGCCTTCTACAGTCTCCAGTTGGCACAGAAAGACATCTACCCTGCAATAGGGCTTGTGCGGAAGAACTCAACTATGAATGCAATAGAGGAAGTGTTCCAAATATCTAAAGCAATGTTATTAGTTGCACTCTTTGCAACTGTGCCCGGATACTGGTTTACTGTATTCCTCATTGATAAAATTGGAAGGTTCGTCATCCAGCTTGGTGGATTCCTCCTGATGTCTATTTTCATGGCAATCATGGGATTTAAATACCAAGAATTCAGGGGTCATAAGTGTACATCAGATCATCCAAGGCAGGACTATTGTAATAGCAAGTCCACACTATTTGCAGTGTTCTATGGCTTGACCCTCTTCTTTGCGAACTTTGGACCAAACAGCACAACTTTTATAGTGCCAGCAGAGCTTTTCCCAGCAAGGTTCCGGTCAACTTGCCACGGGATATCAGCAGCATCTGGTAAAGCGGGAGCAATCATTGGTGCATTTGTGGTGCAGAAATTTACTCAGAAGGACAATGGTATCAAAAGGGCAATTATAGCACTTGCTGTGGTGAACTTGCTCGGCTTCTTTTTTACCTTCTTGGTGCCTGAGACAAAGGGCCGATCACTCGAAGAAATTTCTGGAGAAGACAGGGATCTTGCTGGTGGTGGAACCGAATCAAATGGACACAACAACGGTACCGATACGGTCTTAAAAGATGACATGGTTTGATTCCCCAAGCAATCATCTGGTTGAAGTAACAGGTACAAAATAAGAAAACTGTGGGAATTCCAACCGTTTTAGCATTTTCTTAAATTTATTTTCACTTTTTGTTGTGAATAAAGGGGAAAAAAAAAAGAATGTATTAGTATTTATATTCATGTAAGTAATTCCATAAGGCATTGGGTTTCAGTTCTGATTCTCTGGTTGAAGAAACTTGATGCAGAACAGAGTAGGAGATTGAAGAAGAGAAGTTAGGAGGGGGAAGAAGAAGAGAAGAAGCAAAAAGTAGAGAGAGAGAGAGAGAGTAATCAGGAGAGGAAATCAATAACTCTGTATTCAGTTATCAAAAACATGAATTTTCTGAATACATTATATGCCTATTTATTGGCAGTCCAATCTTAATTATAATATAATTATGAAATCCCAACCAAATTATAATTAAAGATTAACCTACTAAAACATAACAATCTAAAATATCTAATCAGAAAATGACTCTGAAACCTAAACCAAATATAACACTAAAACCTGAACAAAATATGACAAAATCTAGATTCTCAAATTCAAATCCAGACATTAAAATTAATAGACCCTACTTCTCATCTTCATATACTGACATGTATAAAGTGTGAAATCTTTTTCTACCTTCTGCACTGCAAGATATGCTATGGGTTAAGTAAAAAGCATGTCCACTAACAGGTCATCATATGAACTAAAAAAAAAATAAAATCACAGTAGAATAACACATTACCTGGTATTTCAGAGAACAATCTCAAGTCTTAGCGAGCTCCATGATTATTTTGCTATTAACAATGCTTTGGATAGTTAAAATCATGATAGAGTGCAAGAATCAGGAATAATGGAGCAAAAGAGGAAGGGAGAGTGCAAGAATCAGAAACTTATATCCATTAAAAAAGGAAGCTATCTCTCAAGATATTGACAGAGGATGCAGGAATCAGAAAACTTCATGGAGTTCAAGCTTGAAATGTTTTAGCATTCATTGCTTCCACATGTAGACTGGTATCTCTAATTAGGAACAGTGGAGTAATTAAATTTGACTAGAGAGTGGTATGAGCCTGCACACCCAAAAAATATTGAGACGTGCAGCCGATGGTCTTTGACTTTAACCGCTGCACTGTAAAATGACCAGTGATGGACAGTCTACTGCTTCCTTTAGATGGCTAAAATCACCAGAACGGAAGAAATTTTCCTACCCCCAAATCACCAGGTTTGCATAAGCACTCCATTCTGTATCATTGCTAATTTCAACCTCAGCTCACAAACTTCTGGGGAAAAATCTTTCTGAATTTACATCACACTCCTACAGTTAAGTAATGTGCAAAAGGCAAGAATAGAGGTATATAATACTTTTGAATAAAAGAGGACCTTATACCATCTCTATGGCCTTGTCAACTTGGAAGCTGTATCTTTGGAAAATAAGTAACTGGACAAAACTGCAGGCAGCTTTTTATTATCATCTATTGACTTCCACCTGCCAAAGAAATGTCATCCAATCGAACAGGTACAGTCTTATTTAGATCATGTGACAAACTTACCATTGCACGATCCTTCGAATTAGCTAGTTTGTTTAATCAAGTTTCAGCAGCCATCTTCCTATATATGTGCTAATTACAGAGGCTTGTTATTCTGGATATGCCTCCTGAGTCACCTGACTTGGTGTTCCCCATGAGGAAACCATTTGAACAGACATGCACCATTTATGTGGATATGTAATGAAAGCAATATGATGTAAAGTAATTTAAAATGGTTTAGCCGTGTCCTCCAGTGCTACCAGCATGGAGAACCAATACGATTCATTTAGGGTTTAGGGGAAGATACCAATACATACAGAACAGTAATCTAATGTGGTATAACACTATATATATATATATATATGCAGAATTTAGGAAAAATTATGAGAATGATATAGCATATACGCATGGACACTACGCAATTACTCATAAAGTGAAGGGATACAATACTGAGTAACGCTATTCGGCCCACCTCAGTGTCACCATAAGAGCCACCCAAGAGATAATTACAAATTTACCCACACTGCTGCAATTACAAATATACCCTCTATTCTAATATACCCTCAGTTCGTCCTTCTTTCTCACTCTCTCCTGCGCTTCCCTTCACGGTTCCGGCCGGCTGTCTCTCTCTCTCTCCCGCCTGTGCGACTGCGTCTCCATTGGCGCTGATCTACAAGGAGGTAAGTCTTTTAGTTTTATCAGCACGGATCCAAGATATATACGTATTTACGCGCGATTTGGGTTTGGGCGAAAGTTTAAACTTTGATCTATGGAGATTCGGCCGTCGGATGTTGCTGGTTTTTGGGTTTTTGGGTCAATGGGGATAAGGGTGTCGGGTGGTTGAATTTGATCGCCGGAAACCACCAGCCACGGTGGCCGGTGGCGACTGGCAGTTCGTTTTTAGTTGTGGACAAAAATTAAAAATCAGATGTACAAAAATCCAACCGTTGAATCTGCCCACTTTTGTGGGTGTTAACCCCCCTTGACTTGGTGTTTCTAATGGTAGAGTCTGAAAACATCCGGCCGGCGGCGATTGCTGGCGGCCGCTGGTGGCGGTGGATGTGGCCGGAAGTCTCTGTTTTTGTTTCTCTTATTTCTTTTTAAATATTCATCTACCATATTATACTTGTAAAGTATTCCCTTTCTATAATTTTTCAGATTTTATTGCAGACAATAAATTCTAAGGAAAGACTCAATGAGTGACATAGGTATGTTTAATTTTTCTCCGGCACACTTCCTCAGACATTTGCCATATCTGAGTATAATTATTCAAATGTGGTTTGATTTATGAGAAAATTAATGATATTAAACAAAAAAATTAAAATGTCTGTGGAGAATGCAAATTATATAGTTAACATTATATTATCTTATGATTGTACCTTGTTTTGATCCAGGCAATCATAGTGTGCTTCCGGAATCATTCGAAGATAATGAGGAAATTTTGCAAGAGAAGGAGTGTTCTCCGTTAAACAACGAACTGCCAGGAGAACACAGTGATCTTGTCCCTAAGGTTGGAATGAAGTTCAATGATGAGAATGAAATTTATAAATTTTACAAAAAATATGCTTACCATGTGGGTTTTCCAATAAAAAAAAGAAATTCAAAGAAGTGTGAGGATGGGGTGTTAAGATATGTGGCCTATGCATGTAGCCGAGAAGGCAAAAGAACTAGCAAAGCTAGTACTTCTTTGAAGCCTCAACCGACTATTCGAGTTGGGTGTAAAGCCAAGATCACAGCTGTACTTGTTGTTTTAGGAATATGGCGAATAAGCACAGTCCATCTTGAGCATAATCATGAAACAAGTCTAAGCAAAGTTAGGTTATATCGATGCAACAGACAATTGAGCGAACATGTGAAACTGCAGCTTGAAGTGAATGATATGGTTGGAATTTCACTACCGAAAAATTATAACTCAACTGTTGATGAAAATGGTGGATACGAGCACCTAATGTTTGTGGAAAAGAATTGTAGAAACTACATTGATAAGGTGAGGAAGTTACGTCTTGGGGAAGGAGATGTTGCTGCTATTCAAGCATACTTTTCGAAAATGCAAGCCATTTGTCCAGGTTTTTACTTCAATGTCGATTTAGATGAAGAGTGTCGATTGAAGAACGTATTTTGGGCTGATAATAGGTGTAGAGAAGCATATAAGGAATTCGGCGATGTTGTCACATTCGACACCACATACCTGACCAATAGGTATGATGTGCCATTTGTTTCATTCGTTGGTGTAAATCACCACGGACAGTTGATACTATTTGGATGTGGTCTAGTTTCCAACGAGGCCACCGAGACTTTTGTGTGGCTGTTTAGGACATGGCTTCAGTGCATGAAGGATCAGGCTCCTGCAGGAATAATTATCGATCAGGATAAGGCTATGCAAAATGCAATTGAGATAGTCTTCCCTAACACGAAACACAGGTGGTGTTTGTGGCATATACTGAAGAAGTTACCTGAAAAATTTGGGAACCATAGTTGTAAGGCTTCAATTCTTTCAGTCATATATGACATGGTGTACGAATCACATAGTATTGAAGAATTTGAGCAGGGTTGGAGTTTAATGATTGAGAAATATACACTGCATGACAACGATTGGTTGTCTGGACTCTATAGAGAAAGAGCTCGTTGGGTCCCCTGTTTTTTGAAAACTAGTTTTTGGGCAGGGATGTCAACAATGCAACGGAGTGAGAGTATAAATGCATTCTTTGATGGTTATGTACACTCGAAAACCTCATTGAAGGAATTTGTGGAACAATATGAGCAGGCAATGAGGTGTAAAGTTGAAAAAGAGTTTCAGGCCGACATTATGTCATTTTCTCAAATAGTCCCATGTGCATCGAGGTATCCTATGGAAAAACAATTTCAAGAAGTGTACACAATTTCAAAATTCAAGGAGTTTCAGGACGAGTTCACAGAAAAGATGTATTGCGAAGTTGTATCTACTGAAGAGGGATCATTGGGTACGAGGTATGAGGTACGTGAAGATATCATATTTGATGAAAGAATCAAGGAAAAAAAATTTTCAGTTGTTTTTGAAAAAGAAAAGTGTGATATTGTTTGCAGTTGTCACATGTTCGATTTTAGGGGAATAATTTGTAGGCACGTTGTTACAGTATTGATCCGAAATGGTGTCAGATCAATTCCTGAGAGGTATATCTTAAGGCGATGGAGGAGAGATGTTAGTAGATCTTACATGAGGGTAAAAATCAATTACAACGGTTGGATTTGTACTCCTAACCAGTTAAGATACGATAAACTATGCACTGTGTTTGCCAAGGTTGCAGACTTGGTTGCAGATGACGAAGAACGTACCCAGTCAACTATAGAGTGGATGGAATCTCAGTTGAATGCATTGAGCAAATCTAATGCAAAGCCAAGCTAATCTTTTTTACATCTAATCTCTTTAAGCGCTGCAGGTTGCTTATTATCAAACTTAAAATGTTGTTCATGGAATGCATATGGTGCCTACTTTTAGCACAACTCGGCCTTTCATGCCAACGTACACACCATCCATGGCTTGATGACAACCCACCAGATGTTTGAAGCATTGAGAACTAGTGGAACCAAGAAATTTTAAAGAGCTATTTATGGAGAGCATTTTGTTAGCAAAGTACAAACCAATTTATTGGCTTCAGACAAGCTAAGATGTACATTATGTTGCTTAAACTCGTATTTTATTGTCATCAGAATGACTATGTCTTGGGAAATTCTATTTGCAGCCCAGTATTTTACTCTTCACAGCCACAGCCACATTAAATATGGCTACAGTGAAATGACGACTTTGCCCTTTATTTGCTCTTCACAGCCACTGTTTTGCTTTCATTTTTGCGCGCCAGTTGTTTGCTTCTGTACACACACACATATATATACACACACTTGAGGGGTTTGTATATATATGTGTGTATATGTCTCTGTATATGTGTGTGTTCGGGAAGGAAGGAGGCGGGGAAGGGAAGGGGGGCGGGGGCTGGGCGGCCGGTGCCCCAAACTCCAGTGTTCACCTGCAATGCACCAAATGTTTAAGTAGGGCTTTACTGAAATTATAAAATCAAACTACAGGATGTGGTTTGCTATGCCATAACTAAGTTCAAATTCTTGTAGAAGTACTGCAAGCATAGTTTCACTGGTATGTTTGAAAGGCTATGACAAAGAACTATCCCTTTTGTGATAATATTACAAGAAGTTTGATAGTAGAGAGAAGAAACTACAAGTGGAATAGGCTTGAATGAAAGCTGGTTCTTAACTCCAGTGTTCACCTGCAATGCACCAAATGTTTAAGCAGGGCTTTACTGAAATTATAAAATCAAACTACAGGATGTGGTTTGCTATGCCATAACTAAGTTCAAATTCTTGTAGAAGTATTGCAAGCATAGTTTCACTGGTATGTTTGAAAGGCTATGACAAAGAACTATCCCTTTTGTGATAATATTACAAGAAGTTTGATACTAGAGAGAAGAAACTACAAGTGGAATAGGCTTGTTGCAAAATGAAAGCTGGTTCTTATGAGCAGTTCTATGTTGTGGTTATATTCATAGTTGTCCATACAAACAATGTCCTACATCTGATAACTAGTTGAATGATTATCCTGTTTCTTCTATTTTTTTCCTACTGTATCATTGCATTGGTATGTGCATTCCTGAACAGAACTTCTGTACATGGTCCTGGTTTCTTCTACATTAATTTTCATGTTATGTCTTTCCAGTCAGAGACGAAACTTTTTGGAGGATTTGACACGGTAGCTCTTAAGCTGCGCTTTGGAAAGAAGATTGTGGAACTTGAGGATGAGAAAAGAGCTGTTCAGGTAATACAATTTTCTTGTAATTCCTTTTATCATTCATAATCTTGAAAAGCGATGTTCATTTTTCCAGCTGATTTGTTAATGCAGCAAGAGAGGGACCGGTTGTTGGCTGAAGTTGAAAGTCTGGCTGCTAATTCTGATGGACAAACACAGAAATTGCAAGATGTCCATGCACAGAAATTAAAAGCACTTGAGGCGCAGGTTATGTATTAGCCCAGTATAAGATGCTGTTACTTCTTGATTTCAAGTATGTGTTTTGTAATCTGTTCTAACCAAAGAAAATGTCCAAAATTTGTTCCCTTCAGATTCAGGATCTTAAGAAGAAACAAGAGAACCAAGTCCAGCTTTTAAAGCAAAAACAGAAGAGCGATGAAGCAGCAAGAAGGTTGCAAGAAGAAATACAGTTCATCAAGGCACAAAGGTTGGACAAGGTGCCCCCTTCCCCCTTCCTCCCCGAACACGCGCACATATACAGAGACATATACACACATATATATATACAAATACAGACACACGCATATATATATACATATACACAGACATACATATATACAAACCCCGCAAGTGTGTATATATATGTGTGTGTCTGTGTCTGTGTACAGAAACAAACAACCGGGGCGAAGATGAAAGCAAAACGGTGGCTGTGAAGAGCAAATAAAGGGCAAAGTCGTCATTTCACTGTAGCCATATTTAATGTGGCTGTGAAGAGTAAAATACTGGCCTGCAAATAGAATTTTTCCCTATGTCTTGTGGTTGAATTTCTTGTTCTTGTTGCTCAAACCAATTTAAGATGTACATTAAGTTGCTTAAAACTAGCACCTCTCTGAATCCTCAACCTAGCAGTTGGTTCTCTCCTCCTTGCTATTCAAGTTTAATTTGTTTAAAATCCAATAACGTATATGTAGAATAAAATCAGCCTGGTTATTAAGACCATCATCAATTGCAGTTTCAATAAAAGAGCCACTTTATTAATCACAATCGTATATATTATTATTTTGGTTCATGAACTTAAAGAACTTTCAACCCAGACTGCACAATTTTTTCAGAACACATTACTACATAATACCATACATAACGGAGCCCATTCAATATTCATTCTCTCTCTACCTTACCCAGGTGCTAAAACTTAAAAGACCTTCATTCTTCATCCACAGCGGTGGCGTCGGCCCAATTTGCAGCGCTGCAACAACCATCTCTCAGGGCTTTGTAAGCTTCAACAACAATCATGCCCTATGTAGCTTGTCTTGAGAGGTCATAGTGCCGGCGCAAATCAGGAGTGTTCTCCAGCACTCCCATGAAAACACACTGGACATCATCCAGGATGACAGTCGACCTAACATGTTCAGAAGGAAAAAACAATTCAAACACAACCAAAACATGAACAATTTCCAAATGATACATTATTCTTTGCAAAAGAAAGCGCGAACGGAGTTAGGGTCGAACGAGTGAACTCTAATTATATAAGAATTAAATTAAATAAATGCATTGCACTTATAGAAGAAAAAAAAAAAAAAATCTCAGAGTCAACCACTTGACACCTTTATCTCCATTGACTTGCATACTCAAAAATTAACAATATCCAAACGATCAAATCTTTATAGATCTAAGTTTAAATTTTTGATTAAACTCAAATTACACATATATACGTATATATTATGGATTTATATTGAAAATCATTGTGAATAGGTTTAAAATCCTTGTAGATTGAGGCCAATGGAGACATGCAACAGAATAGAAAGAGAGTGAGAGAGAAAGATGGCCGAGCCAAAAGGACGCCAAAAAAGTAGTGGCACAGGCAAGAGAGTAAGAGAGAGATAGTTGGGACAAGATGAAGGAACTCCAAAAGCTTGGTCACACAGTGGGAGACGACGAGCTTGACAACCAGAAAAAGAAGGGAAGTGCACACGCAAGAGAGAGAGGGCCGATGCGAGAGATAGCGAGAGGGAAGAAAGTTGAAACCCTTTACTTTTGAGCTGTTCTTTTCATCGTGATATTTTGGTTGCAATATATCACGATATTTCTTGGGTGCCTCTGAGGATAGCTCTGAGGTGGGCGGAATAGCATTTCTCTACAATATTTGTGTGCTTCATTTGTCCACTTCATCATTGTGGGTCAAGTCCTATGTTTTCATCAGGAGAGAGAGAGAGATTTAAGTATCAATTTCATATTCAATCGTAGAATGGTGCTCCCTGACATCTTCCGCTAGATGCATTTCTCAGCGAGGGACATCCATTTCTACACAATGGTTAAATTCTATTCTACACCCTGAACGGAGGAGGGAAAGCTTTTATGTTGTAGAATTTGAAACTCTCCGACCAAACATAATATAATGAACACAAAAGGTCGAACCCTCTACTTGATTCAAGTTTTATTTGTCAATAAACAAAATCCCAATTCAGTACTCTCCACAAAAAAACAGCCTTCAACTGCCCTGCCCAGCTCCTAAATGCTTCCGGTGGCATCAGCCGCCGTTACCAGCAAGCCGGAGAGCAGAAAAGGGGCGGAGAAGAAGTATTAGAGTGTGTGTATTACTGATGTCATTTTAGTATTAGCTTTAGTATGTTAGTTTAGTATAAATACAAAACATTGTAATCAGTTTCATTTTGGGTTGAATAATAATATATCTTCTTCCCCCTAGGGTTTTCTCTCTCAGAATCTAATATGGTATCAGAGCAACCCTAGCTTTTGCTGCGCATCCGTCGGCTTTCTCTTGCTCCGTTGGTCTTCCAGCGCTCTGTTCGCCTGTGTTTTCTCCTTTGTTCGGAGATTTATCTCCATATCTTCTCAGATCCGTTGCTTTCTTTTGCCGCAAATCTGCTCAAAATAAGAATAGCCACCGCTGTCATTTTGCCGCTTCAAGATCTGCCGCCGTTACTTTCTTGCCGGAGCTGTTTGGTTGCTGATGTCCATTCCAGCCCATTGTTATCAGTTTCGGTTTCCGGCGTGTTTATCAGATCTGCTCATTGGCGTGTTTCACTGTTCGTGGCTGCTGCGGTTCTTCTTCTTGTTGTTTTGTTCTTCGGTTGTTGTTCTTCTTAGTTTGTTTTTGTTGTACTTTTGATGTACATGTAATATCAAGCTGTAGATGTACAGCTTGAGGGGGGAGTATTAGAGTGTGTGTATTACTGATGTCATTTTAGTATTAGCTTTAGTATGTTAGTTTAGTATAAATACAAAACATTGTAATCAGTTTCATTTTGGGTTGAATAATAATATATCTTCTTCCCCCTAGGGTTTTCTCTCTCAGAATCTAATAAGAAGGGGCTGTGGTCGCTGTCCAGAGAGTACACTTGCTGCGGCGGCCACCGCCTTATCATGGCGTCTTGCTGCTCCAATTTCACCACGTGGTCGTGTCTGGTTTTGATGTAAACGCGCGGCACCTTGTCCCCGTTGTCAGAGTCGAAAAATCTTGCAGATTGCAAGGCTTTGATCGGCCCTGGTCTTAACAGCATTGCGGCCAAAGTTGAGTCCTGCGGGAGATCCATCAGGAAACCGATACTTGCAGAGAAATTTTGCACACAAAGAGTCTATCATGAATTCATAAATCACTTTCATAAGCATTTTTTGGTTTTAATTTATGTTCCGTAATCAGTTTGTATACAAAAATTTTGTATAGAAGCACTTTCCTTTGCAAATTCGAGATGGGTTGGCTGCATCCTAATCCAACGACTGCAACATAACTAGCATACGAAGGGACAAGAGAAGTAACGGTGAAGGTGATGGATTACCTCTTGAGGGCTCATTTGATAAACTATTCTGCGTTGAAATTCTTTCTTCACAACTACAGTTGTTGGAGGTTGATCAGCTCCTAGTCCAAATCCCAGCTCATATACATCTCCAAATTCTGATATATCCGGCAGTCCCTGCTTCATCAAAAGAGAAAAACATACAGATTTTAAGATTAATAAAAGACAGAATATAACATACCAAAAAAAAAACAAAAAAAAAAGATAGAATATAAATAAATATCCGTATACTTCCCTAATGAATCTCCACCACGGGCTGTCAATGATTTTTTTACTAATGGCTTAAAACAAATAAAATAAAATTAAATCTAATTTTATGCGTACATAGAAAATTAGAAATCTCTAATCTTTTTATAAAGAAAACTTAAGTCACCTTTTTATAGAAAAAAAGCAAAAACAAAAACTCAGGTGTCCTTGTGGACATGATATGTATGTACTCGTAGCCAATTAGATGAAAATGGAATCTTTATACACATCGCTTTTTTAAAAAAAAAAAAATTATAAGGAATGATGGTACAATTTTTTTTATAATTATAAATTATTTATTAATACTTTTTTCTTTCATAAAAGTACACTATTGAGGATAAATCATTTTTGCATAAAAAAAATTACTTTTATAACGTTAAAGTAAATAATTTTTTAATTATTACAGAAACATTTAATACTCAAAAAATACTTATTTTGTCATTAAGCTAATGGTGTACATATAAAATCAACATACACAAAAAGGAAGACACAGAAAGTCTACTATTATGACTGAGGAAATGTCATAGTTACATCATTTTATATATTTATTAATTAGGGCAAATGATACGTGCAAGTAAACCCATAAATTAATAATAATATCCATGAACTACAAGAAAAATATAAAAAGTAAACTATATATGATTAAGAAAGTGCCATTATTACATCATTTTATGTCAAAATTTTGTACAAACATTATGTATTTATGTCATTTCCTTAAAATGCTTTTAATTCTTCAAATTAAACTGAACTGGGTTTTTCCAAGAACAACACATTACACATCATCCAACTATAAAATTCTAACATCTATATATACATAATGCTCCCCCCCCTGGTTTTATAAAAAATTTATATGATATATATCCCTTAATTATCTTACACTAGAAAAGAAAAACAACGAAAGTAATTTATAAGGTATATAATAATACTGCTATTAAATTATTTTAATAATATTTTTCTATTTAAAAAACTATGTAAAAAAAATATTGATGAAAGAAAGTTAAGACGTTATGAAGTGCTTGGTGCACTGACAGTGCCTTCTTTTTGGGTCACGCACCGTACGCCACAGCCTTGAACAGCAAAGCTGAGTTAGGTCTTAAGTGGGCACACGAGCAGTGAGAACACCCGAAGAAAACCAACAAAGATGATTCCCTCTCTTAATTCAACTCTCTGACCTCTTCCCTCCCTCCTCGTTCCCCTCTCATTCTCTCTCTCTAGAATCCTGTTCTTGCTCTGGCTCTTTTCTTGTCCATGAAAGCTAGACAAACTAAAGAAAAAGATCAAATTAAAGCCAGCTGATCAGCAAGCACACCGGTCGCACAGAAATATATATATATATATAGTACAAACACACAAAACAGGTGTTTACAGAAATGCAAACAGATATTCCGAATGAATATTACTAAAAAAAATCATAAATAATTTACAAGTATAAAATAAAAAGTCCCATCGAAAAATAAAAAATATTATATAATTATCAAATCATTATAATAATATTCTTTATTCAGAAATCCTGTATGTGCGGACACCAGTGGGGTTGGTGTCACTGTTACGATCAGATGAATGATCGAGAAGTCAAGCTTTTCTTGAATGAAAAAGGTGAAATCTCTCATCCTACACACTGTCACACGCACGCGAGAGGGGTTAATCACGATACACAATGACCCGAAGACAGGAGGCACAAAGTCAAGCTTTTCTCCCGGTGGAAGAAACGGAGAAGAAATTAAAATATGGATAGAGATCATTCAAATTTAGCTTACATCTTTGACGTCTTGCTCCGTCCAAAACCCCGTTCTAAGCATCGTCGCCGCAACGTAGATCACCAGGCTTATTTTGTCTGCAAACTTGTGTGCTGCATCAGTTAAGCTCAGGCCTCCCGCACTGTGCCCCACCACAATCACCTGCAAATCCAATGTAAAACGTACGGTGAAGATGCGTAAACATATGTACATATATATATGTCTATATATCTATATATATATATAGAGAGAGAGAGAGAGAGGAACCTTTTGGTCGTTTGACAAGGCGGCCAAGAAGTCGATGAGGGGCCGGTTGTAGTCGTCAAAGGAGAGAACGGAATCCGGATCGGAGCGGTCAATTCCGGCGCCTTTGAGGTCCATACAGGTGACTTTGAAGCCGGAATTCTCTAGAAGGCTTCTGATTTTGTACCAGCACCAGCTTCCGCCGCCCATTCCGTGCACCAGCACAAAGTGATGACGATGATGATGATGATCACCACCACTTTTCATTGCCACCGTTTCTGCCATATCTCTCTCTCTCGCTCTCTCTCTCTCTCTCTCTCTCTCTCTCTCTCTCTCTGCGGTTGAGTTGTTGATGCAGTTGGAGAGCTAGCGGTGCATTTTTCGTGTGGGACTAGTCGTAGTAGTCGTTCGACCCATCATAATATATTCGCGAGTCTTTGTCTCCTTATATTGGAGGTTGGAATAAGGAGCTGTGATCAAGTGGAATGTGCACACCGTATTATCTACGCCCCAACGCAACTGCTTCGTTCAAATAATGTTGGTCAACCAATGGACGGCAATTACGCCAGTGATGTCCATCCAACGGCCTTAATTAAACAACTATATGCCTTGATGCGTTGTATCCTACCATCTTATACTTTAAGATGTACTAGTACAAATCAGCAGGATATATAACTAATAAGTACATCCATGTATGGCAGAAAATATTCGCTTCTATTTGTGAAAATCCCGCGTTCGTGTTGTACTTGAAGGTTTTTCACAAATTTTAAAATTGAAATATAATCAATTACCTTTTCCAATTATTATATATTTATAACATTAGATATATTGTGATATTACATTAACATTATATAACTTAAAATCACATTTACACTAAATAATTTTTCTTATTTAAAAAATGTTAAACTAATTGTGTTCGACTCAAATTCTAAGATTCACGTCATGTTGAACTAACACCTTTAAAACAACTAAAATGAGGTAAGAGGTTAAACATAATTAAACATGATTCTTTTAACATTTGTATCATTTTTAAAATTGTAAGAAAATGACTCCCGCGACAAACTAATGATGAGGGTACAATGGGTAATTAGTAACACTACATTCAAAAGATCAATAGAACTTGGCTCTCTGTGTTTATGTGCGAGGCATTATACACACTCACTTGTATCTCTCATTTGAAACTAAATTTATAAGTATTGTTGATTCGAGTCTCTCTAAATTTAGCAAAATTAAGAGTATTTTAGCCATGTCTTATTAGAGACTAGAAAGTTACTCTTCCAAAAGAATGAGGCATGATGATAGTGGGTAGGACTGATTATCACTGTCCGTCTCAATGCGAACACCTATAAAAAATGAATGGTTCATCCGGTATAATCTCTAACACTCAAGTTAATTAATAGAATAAATGAGTTAGGAATATTATTAGTATGTAAGTTTACATGTGAAGATCCTAGTCTTTATGTAGGTAAAATAAGTTAAGATATATAGTCAAAGTTATCTTTGAGATGCTCAAGTCAGCAAGAACTCTGTTGAATCTTCTAATTCAATTATCTCGAGTTATATTTGTAAGGGTTAGATTTTTCAAAATTAAGATTTAAGCTTATCCTTATAATTTGAACTAAATGAGAAATTGCGTACAATCTTTCTATTATTTACCAATAAAAACACATCACAATAACAATATAAATTTAATTAACTTTTTAAAAAAAAAATTAGAAATTTCACGGCTTTTGGTACCCAATCATCTAAACATAAGACATGCATGGTTTGTCCAGCCATTTTAAAATATTGAGGGGCTTTTTTCCCAAATATAGATATCATTGGAAATGGAGATTTGCCAATTGCCACTACAAACAGTGGCACGAGAAGGGTACGTTTGGCCTCAATGTAATTTAAAATTGGAATTGTCTGCTTTTCAACATCTATTCTTGCTTTTTTGAACAAAGTTGTGTACATTTATTGGATTGGATTGAATTGGATTGCAGCAGGCCGACAATATCCTGGTTTTTGTCTATTAATTCTTTGTTATTATTATCCGCGTTGCCAAACAGCCAGCTGCAAGCTGTTTCCGTATATCGGCATTATAATTAAGGCATGTTCGGTCGGGGAATGTCCTCCAGCAAATCTTTGACAAGAGGTGGTTATTCACTGTAAGCCACTTGGATCAAATGTGTGTGGGTTCCAAAATTTGGTAGGGGACGCAGGCAAATTTAAGCGCGCCAATTCCATGCTTTTGTAGTTTTGTGCAAATCAACCAATATAAAATGTGGGTTTTGCAAAAATCAATGTGAAAGGGGGGGGGGGCGATGATTAAGGGGATGATGAAGAAGAAGTCATGATTGCTCTATTATGAGGTACTATTCCTGCAAAAGGTTCCAACAAGTACGGATAGTGAAGATGCCCAAAAAGAAGGCATGCATGTGGATTAATGAAGAAAAGTGAGAGAGGCTTAATGATTGTTGTGACTTGGGAGCATGCATAATGAACACCATTGATGATTGGCCTTCTAGCTAGCTAGCGAGGTCTCTCTAGCATTGCTGGCATACCCAAATGAATAATCCCTACTATTCCAATTTTAATTTTAATTATTATTATTATTATTATTATTATTATTATTATTATTATTATTTTGTGTGGGGTTAGAATAGCAGTCTTCTTCATAGCCAATCCTTATTCAAAGATTAAATTTTTTTGGGTAGCCAATCTCCATCTCAAGACCACAATTTCTAATTGAATTTATGTGGGTAGAATAGCATTTTTGGTCGTAATCCATCTCTACCAAAGTAGAGTTTATTCTAATTACTAGCAATTGATTATGGGTAAGGTGTAGCTTTCATCAACCACAGACTCCCAATTGTCACAAATTCATTGCTAAATAACAAACAACAATGTACTTGGCCTTTTCTTGGGAGATGCTTCCAATGAATAAGTCAAAAATTCAGAAGAACATAATTACAAGGCTTCTTGTGGTTCTTGTTGGCAGGCAGGCCGCATGAGATTGTAGATGGATGGTTTTATACGTGACTTAAGAGACCCGTTTGGATTGAAGGAAAATAAAATATATATATATATATATATAATTATTGGTGACGAAGAGTTGGGTGATGTTAATTTGGTCTGCAGGTTCTGTGCTTAAAGTATAGAAACCAACAAACATTAGAGGGCACATCAAACTTACAGTCTCAATCTGCATTAATTAACAAAGTAAACCTTGAAAGACAGTTGGTTGGAGATGACTGGCTAAAGTGCAAAATTATTGAAGTCTTTTTTGTGTGTGACGGGGGGCTCATGTGCAATGGATTATTAGTTCCCTATATACTTAATAACCACATGAAAATTTGAATATAAATTTATATCAAATCTCTCTCTCTCTCACCCCCAAACAATTTGTTGGGTTGGAGGAGGTTCGAAACCAGAGATGATTGGTGATGAGTAGAGGCTTTATGCTTGCCTTTTAGGACACATGTTTCTTGATTAGAAGGAAAAAGAAATTAGAAAGAAGAAATTTGCAGAGGCCAGCCAGCCAGCCTTGTGGGCATGGAGGATGAACATGGGAGAAGCACATACATATATATATGTATATATCTTTGCAATGCCCACCATGGCTTGTCTCCCATCACTGGTGCTCGACAGTGCTCTCCATTTTGCTTTCCCCATTTCCCAATCTCCCAATTAGCCACGCTATGCTCCAACTCTTTTCTATATTTTTATTTATTTTTCTCATTAGAACTTGATGTCAGGTCACCTTTGGCGAATGGCAGGCACTCCCAAAAATCATTTCCCAGAGCACTTTAAATGGTCTAACATAACACACACACACACAGCTCTATTATGTGATGAGACACTTTCTTTTTTTAAAAATATAAATAAAAATGTCCCTTGCTTCGTTAGAATTAAACTTAAAACTGTCACCCCAATTTCAAAACTAATTTTTCTTTATTTTAAACTCGTTTAATTACAAATTAATCATCATAATTTTATATATTTAAGACTTTTTATAAGATATCATAAGTTAAAAGGGGTTTAAGGAAAATAAGGTTATTGGAAAAAATAACTAATTTTATATAATAATGGGATTAAAACTCTATATATTATTGTTGTTACTTTCATAAATTATTTATCAAATTATTATCCACAATAAGTTCCAAAGACAAAAGGGATTGGGCCATTCGGTAGACTTTTGTTCTTCTTCCATTCTATTAATATTAACTGCTTAAAAGTGATTATGAGTGTAAATATTGAATTAACAAAATAGCTTATCTATATTTGTTTATTAATTAATCGAACAAATTTGAACCAAATTTTAAAATTCATTTCATAAATAAGCATAAATTTACTCAATTCAATTGTATTTATAAATAGAGCTAATCACGATAATAATCTAATTTTTTTCTTATAATTTTATTCAATTATTTTAATTTTAACAATTAAGTATAATTTTATTCAACATATAAAATCGATTTAAATGTGATTGTGTTCATGTTGATTTAGCATGTTAAATGTCATACAATAATAATATTTATGTGACTTCATTTACATATAAATAAAAAAAATAAACAAATATGTGCAACAAGTTATATTTTTTGTTTAACTTATGTATATAAATGAGTTTTATAAATATTATTATTATTATATAACATCTTCTATGTCAAGTTAATATGGATACACTCAATTTTACATATTACATAAAAATTATACCAAATTGAGTTAAGTTGGACATAATTACCAAAATTCAAATGATTAAATAAAATTATAAATTCATGAAAATAATTAAATTATTTTCATGATTAACCCTTATAAATATGCTCATTTTATCTTTAATATATAAATTTGGTTATAATTTAATTAGGGTTTATTTATTTTTTATAATTGTCTTGCACATAAATTTATTTTATCGTTCACAAATGAACTTGTTAACAATCTCAAATTTGATTTGTTTAAATTATACGGACCGAGCTCAAAACAACACATGCTTAACGTGTTAATGAAAAAAAGTCAAAACAATCCGTATAGATCTCAATTAAAAAATAAATCAAGTTTAAACATCGTAAAATATAAAAAAGTTAAATTCCAAACTCAATTAGTTTACGCCCCTAAAGGGGTATTTCTTGTTGAGTTAAAACTTCGAAGTTTTAAATTGGAAGATGTCATTATTTCCTTATATAGGTACCTCAAATTATAATTGATGAGCAGCTTAAGGGTGAGGACCTCAATGATGTTTTTTTAAGTAAGTTTTGGTGAGATTTTGAAAATAGTTTAGACGGTAAATTGAACATACATTCTTTTTATTTTTGTTTTTTCATTTACACAAGCCTTGAGCTTTATATAGGCCCATGACTTTCGCAAATTTGTTATCATACTTTATCCATTAGTGATAGTATTAAATAAATTGATCATATAACTCTTTGGATAATTGTCTTTGTACAATCTTCTATATTTGTGTCTTCGATTATGTAAGAAGAGATAAATTACACATTGGGGCTTTAACATTTGCGTAGGGGGAAAATCGAACTCATGACCCACTAGACAACACTGACATATCACTCGCTCTTTTGCTATAAAACCTATGTCTTGGAGGCAAATTGATCATATAACTCTTGAACTTTGAGTAATTAGGTTGAAAATCTACTTAAACTTCATATTTTATAAAATTAATCCTTAAAATTTTCAAAAATAGTCAAGTCAATCCTTTCATAAGAAATAGTGATCTCGAGCCGAGATACGTTTCCCAAGAAGAAACCGTGAGTAAATAGCCAAAGAACCAACTTAATGGCAAAAGAGAAAATAGGCTAAAGTTGTAGGGCAAAATGCTCCAAGGCATATTAGGTATAAAAGGAATAAGAAAACAAAGGCAAAAGGCTTCTTCTTTTGGTCTTCGAGAGCTCTTTGCAAAGACCTCTCCGAGAAGACTTTCCTCTCTTGGGGAGGATCCATTCTCTTGGCAAGCGACAGAAGCCTCTCGGAGAGGCTCCTTGTTCTCGACGGCTTTCCTCTCGGAAAGCCTAGCTCTTTCTCGGCAAGGAAAGGTCGCCTTTTGGCAACCATGGCAACTCTCTCGGTGAGAGCTGCAATCCTTTCAGTAGGAAGATGGCAGCGCAGGTCCTCTCAGAGAGGACCGAGAGGACTTGCATCTTTCGAAGAGCAGCGACTCTCTCTCGGTAAGCAATAACGTAGCTCTCAGCGACTGCATTCCAACTTCCTCTCAACGACCACTTCTCTAGGAAAGTCGATCCTCCCTCTCGGCCATGTCTCTCAGTAAGACTTCCTGTTGAGGTCTCTCGGAGAGACCTCCTCCCTTTAGCCTCTCAAGAAGCCTCTTTCCGAGGCCTCTCGAGGAGGTGCTCTCTGAGGCTTTCCAAGAAGATCGATTCCCAACTCTCTCTCTCTCTCTCTCAGTCTCCTTCTGTTTCTCTCCCCTACAACCAATATAACACACACACACATATATCGTATATGAGTGTGTGGCTAAAGAGAAGTATGTCTCATAAGACACTTATATAGTGGAGTATATCTCCTAAGTATATAGTGGGCCTAACCCTTATGGCATGTCCCCTAACACCTCTAAGGGCCTAGTGTGGCCCACATTCATGGCTTGTCCACCATAGCCTCCATCACACATACACACGTAGGTAACACATATATGGAGTTACGTACTCATAACAGGTGATAGGAATGAATTATACCTTACCCCACACAATCGAGATTCGATCTCGAGCATATAATCAAATAGATGCCACCTAGAAGTACCCCCATCGCCGCGAGACTTTGTCTGGGTAGGCCCCTTGGGGACCAAAACCCTGCTTCGATAGCTAACCGCGAGGCTCACTTTTTCTCGGAGGGCCCCTTAAGTTGATCGGACCTCCGATGGGGATTCTTCTCAAACCCGTCCAATCATTACTAACATGTAAGTTAATCCCTAATTAACTGTAATAGTACTATGATCAACCCTAAGGTATAGCTGTTCTATATTCAATGATAGCATGCTTTACTTGTCTATTACACAGCTTTCCTACTTATGCTGACTTAAGCATCGGAGGGCATACACAGGTGAGGAATCTCCGCGTGCCCCCTAACTTGTTCTTATGAGCGCAGATATGCCCCAAGCACGTAGAAGGCCAATCCCGAGTGATATCGAATGTGCCCTCTCGAGACCATCTACGACCTCAACCAGGATATCTATAATATCCCGAATCAAAATGAATAAACAAATCATTATATTGCATATTTGTCAACGATGAAAAAATCTAGGAAACAGTTTAAGGGTACTGAATAGTCGAATCGAGAAAAGGGAATACCCCGAGACGCGTATGTTTTAAAAGAAAGAGATATCCATAGCAAGTATATTAAAATAAGATTTTTAGTGCCGAGAAAAATCAAATCAATAACTATTTTCGGTATAGCCTCAGAGTAGCTTAGAAAATCAAATCATTGTGACGGAGTCCCAGAAAAGTTAGCGGGGCTCCGAAGACAGTTAAGCTTGCATAAAGAATGACCCTAGAGAAAGTTCAGGATAGAACAAAGGAATCCACAATCAAATGCAATTTCGCATAAGTTTTGGGCTAAATGTAATTTTTTGAATTTTGGCCGAAAAATGGTGAAACGAAACTTAGAGAATGCAAAGTGAATAAGGAAGTTCCAAGGGTCATTAAGGAATTTTCCTAAAAGAGATTTTAAAGTTTAAAGGGGGTTAAAGTGTAAAAAAGAAAAGGTGAAGAATGAGGACAGCTATGGTCATTTGCCATCGCTGCCATATCCGGTGAGCCACCAGTCGGCATGCTTGGGGCCATTTGAGGACTCAATTGTGGCCCCCACGACATGGGAAATTGATTGGGCAGGTAATGGGGTGGCGAATGGCCTCGCTCGATCGTGATTTAACAGAAACAACGGGTATGGTCAAAAGTCTCCGAATTTTTTGGGTAGAGATTTCATGAAGATTTATCGCAATTTGAGACATGGTAGGGCCTCACCGAGCATTAATGGCTTAGATTAGACTAGTTATGGCGTGATTAAGCTTTGAAATCAGGTATAAAAAGGGGGTTTGGTAGTGGCCGAATACATCAAAAATTTAGTTTCAAAATTCTCTCGTTTGGAAGTGAATCAAAAGTCTTGGGTAAGGGGCTTTTGATCTTGAGGGTGTGAGGGTTGTTTTTGGACATTTTGGGAAAATTTCGTAGTGTTTTGAGAAGTATTCAAGGGTTGTTAGAAAATCGGCCAAGGCGCTAGAGCCGAGGCTATAATCAACCATTTGGGGGTGCTTGGTCGATCGTTTTAAGGTATAAGGCATGCCATTGTGTTTGAAAGGTTGAGGAAATCAAGAAGTAAGAAGAAATCAGAAGAAAAAAGAGGCCGAGTAGTCGCTGGCGTCGAGTAGGCACACCGGAGAAGATGCATGGGGTGCACGCGCATGCTAGGAGCGTGAGGTAAGGGAATTCTGAAAAAAAAAATAAAAAATAAAAGAGAGAAAGAAAAATTAAAAAAAAAAAAAAAATTTGAAAAAACAAAAATTTCAGAAAAATTCAGTAAAATAGGAATAAGATTTTTATGAGTTATTGTGAAGAAAAATTCGAAAAAAAGAGTTGAGGAGTTTTTATTTTAAGAGAAATTAGATTTAGGGAAAATAGGAAAAATATGAAAAATTTCAAAAAAGTAAGAATGTGATTTTATGAATTTTCGTAGAGGAAAATTGGAGAAAAACATTGTAAAAGTATTTAATTTTGAATTATTTTGGGGGGGAAATAAAGAAAAATAGAAAAATTAAGGATAAATATAGGAAAAAATCCAAAATGTTGATTTGGTGGAATATTTATTAATCAGGAGAATCTTTGACTATAAGATTTGGAGATTTGTACGTTTTTTTAGGTCGACACATATTTCGAGGCAAGACGCAAATATCGAGGTAACTCAATAAGTTTGAGAATGTAAGTGGTACTAGTCAACTAGATTTAGTTTGACCAAAACTCTATTTTAAATGGTTTTATCATGTTGTCATGTCTTGAAATGAATATGTCATGTATATTGCATTTATATGCTATGATGAAATGTGCATACATTCACGATGATATATTTTGTAAGCACCCCCGCTCAAATATCCCAACCACCCAGACTACCCAAACGGGAGCGCATACGGAAGGAAAAAGGATGAAACACAAGACAAACACTACTCTAGCATGCATACATAAGAATTAAAACAGCAGAAGCTAAGCTATACACATGCATGCACTACGGGTACCCCGCTAACACAGCAGTCACATGATAAATAAATGCATACTGACTCTTGTGCCAACATACATGAGACACGAGGAATGACCTAGCACAGATAAAAATAATAGAGTAAATCTTACTTGAATATCAGAGTTGACGGGGAGAATGAGGACAACTATCATCTGCCTGTACACCATATCGACTCTGCCACTAGATGATATCTCCCTTGCCCTTGACCCATTCTGTCGTTACCTGGAATGATGGCAAACAAAATGAGTTGAGAAACTCAGCAAGCATAAAGAGAAGAAGGTTGAAGGCTGAACATATCCAGTAAACTCTCCGCAGAACACCAACCCCCCAAGCACACACAAGCCATGAGATGCCCAATATAGTATAAAAGTGTAAATAAAAGCACGTATCGGTCTTTGGGGCCCACACGAGACACACAGCATCCAAGTCTCATACCAATCTATTGTTGTCCCTGAAAGGCAACATATACCTTCAACAAACCTGTGCGCGTCGTCCCGGGTCGGTGCTCCCGTCACCTGTGTGCTCACGTCGGTCCTCCTGACACTCGAGCTGTAGAATAACCGAGCCGTAGGCTCCCTCGGAATAGTCCTCCCGTCCGAGACTATTGAACATATAGTAACCATGCAATGCACATAAAAATACAATGGCGTAGTGAGCATCAATGTGATACACTGACGCCCATACATCCAGGCATCAGGCCATGCTCCGCCCACATAGTAAACCACACGTGATGCATATGCCCGTGCTAGATACAATCTAACCATGCTAGAATGTTTGTGTCAAAGCATACTTAATAAATGAATACCCCAACATGCATCCTGTACCTATGTACATATCAAACCATGAATAGTAATACAACATATCAAATCATGCAATAAATCACATAATGGCAGAGCTAGTCAGCAGTGTTTGACACCGGTCAACGGTCAATGACTAGGAGTGTTTGCCCGTAGGCCCACTACAGGGTCGTACAATAGTTTACTCCAACGTCACCAAACAGCCGACCCTTGTCCCACTGCTCGATAGCTCTAGCCGATCCACACTCGGAAAATCCATAAATAAACCCGTACCACTAAGAACTTAGTCCCCAAGTTGGGTTCGGCATTATTCTAAAACTAGTGGGGGTAGTACAAACCCCCGTAGGCTCACAACAAATAAAATTCTAGAAGTTTCGGATTTAATTTAAATCATATCAAATGAATAATAACTCGATAATTAAAACTAGGCGTCGATTTAGCGTAAGGGAGGGGATAAAATATAACAAACCACAGAGTCTCTTACGAAAATTAAAGAACAAGAGGAGATGGTTAGGAACTTGCCTTTACACGACTGTTTCTTGCACTCCCGCGGCAAAGTAAAACGTTTCCTATCAATTAATAAAATCGTAACTTTAATTAAATAAGTATATTGTATAATATAAATAATTTAGCCGTATAAAATTCTTAAACATATAACACTTCTAAAAATTTTTACCCACGTAGGCAGACCGCAAATAAAATCCCAACGAGTCTCATATTTAATTTAAATTAAATTACACTAATAACATTCTCAATTTATATAATTAATACGCGACACCGAAACGAATTGAGAAATGACGTGGGGTTCATAAAATGGAAAGAGATTGCAAAGGTAAAAGGGAGCTTGCCTCGTTTAAGCTTATTACAGCATTTTAACGCTTGAACGCCAACAAATTATTACACGCTATAAATTAACATAAACTCTCAAAATTAATAAAATCGGACCCAAAATGAAATTCCAACCGTACAAAATGATTATTACATATTTCTTTACTTACCTGATTAATTAAAACGCAATTAAACCAAGTTTAATCTTGCATTTTCTCCCAATTTCCTCCATTGCGCACGCTGTTTTTTCTCCATTTTCTTTCCTCCATTTCCCTCTCTGCTTGCTGGTTCGAGAATGGCCGAAATCGGTCTTTAAATTAGCAAAAACGGAAGGCAGGGGCGCGGCCACGTGGCAACTACTAGGAGGCTACTGCCTCATGTGAAACAACTCCGTTTTGGGCTTCAAGAGCTGATTTAAATTAGCCCAAAATTCCTCGGGTGCGTCTGCTCCCACCCAACCTCAAACCGCCCACATGCCCCCCTCGCGCCTGCGAACCGTCCGCATTAACTGCTCCTTCAACAATAATATGCCTTCCATTAAATTTAAAGTGACTTCCAGTCACTTTCTAGCTTTTACACCTGCACCCACAGGTTTCCATTAATTACACACGCGCCCCCTTAATAATTTTCCTTACACCCGAACTTCCAGAAATTGACACTTGCACCCCACATCCAATTTTCCTCTTATTACACTTACACCCTAAATTTTCATAAATTCCACTAAATTAATTTATTTAACTATTTTCATAAATACTCCCCAATAAATAATTACTTACTCTTAATTTCAAATTTCCTCAAACAATATAAATTATTTATTATTATTTTTTTAAAATCTCCAAATACCCAATAATGACCTCAACATCGGTTTTAATAATTATTATTTATCTCTAAAATTCGGGATATTACATATTTGGTCATGTATTGCACAGGGTTTGAGATTATGGACTGGCACAACTGCAAGGGTGCACCCATACACCTTGTAACATCCCGCATCGAGCGATATGAAGGACCGAAATAACTTATCCTGATGGGCCTACGTGAACTTCTCAGGAGGTCACCCATCGTTGAACTTCCTCAGCTCAACCACGCTTAATCCGAGAGTTCTTTGCCTACATTTAGCCCAAAAGGTATCAAACTTGTGTTATTTCATTTTTTACTTATCCTCAATATATACTATCATTCTCTGTGTTCTTGGGATATTACATTCTCCCTCCTTAAGCACATGACGTTATCTTCATGCGACCTTACAACTAGTCCTATATCTTCTCTCCTTTTGGAGGCTGTCATCCTCGAAACTTGCCAAAAGCTGCTCTTTGTACAGGCTATCGGGCCACTCCTCGCCTTCATCAAACCGCCTTCACCAACAGTCAGCTCTGATACCACATGTAATATCCCGCATCGAGCAATAAAAAGGACCGGAACAACTTACTCTGATAGGCCTACGCGAACTTCCCAGGAGATCATTCATTCTTAAGCTTCCTTAGTTCAAGCACGCTTAACCCATGAGTTCTTTACCTACATTCAGGTTGAAAGGTATTCAGCTAGTGTTGTTTCTTTCTTTACTTATCCTTGCTATATACTACCATTCTCCGGGCTCTTGGAGTATTACACACCTCACCCTGGTAAAAAATCTGTAAAAATAGGGAGCAACAGTTGGGTGCGGTTGACTCAAACTAAAAATAAATGATGGCATTTTACATTTTATATACATGCACAAAATATGATTTTATTCCCTTACTTAGATGATTCATCATCTAATCTGGACCTTGCCCTTGGAACATTCAAACGTTCTATATGTTGTTGTAGCAGAAGCAGATACGGAATATGCATGTGATGACACTTAGCAAAGTGCACGATGATCTATGATTATAATATTAAAATTGATGTATTTAAGTTTTTGCTACTTAACATTCTAGACATTTTGAAATAAATTAATGTATTATTTGAATTATAGTGATTGTAATATTTGGTTTGATTCTTAACTTCTGCATTTGATGTTTATAATGATTCTCTTTCAAGATAGATGAATAAAAATTTTGAGATGAATATGAGTAATTATATGGTTTAATCGTAGTTTTTAAATAAAAAAAATTATTGTCCCATAATTATCCATCTCAACACCCAACAGCCAACACCCATTTCCACCAGTAGACTTATGCCAGTTGTCCACCTCACTCTATTTCGGCTCCAACTTTCTTGTATTACAAATTCTATTGTCGTAGTTTTCGGACTACAGACTAATTTAGTAAAAGAGTAAATTTTTGAAAATGTTTGCATAAAAAATATAAAATTTAGGAGGGTGTAGAGTTAATTTATTCTACCAGTATTAATAACAAAGGGACATTATGATTAATTAAAAAAATTATAAATTTATTTAGCCAAATATAAAATTCTATGACTTAGAGCTTATAATATATAATAGGTCAAACTCATACTTCCCCAATTAAACTTTACATGAAAAGTCTATTATTTTTTAAATTTTAAATCTAATTAATTAAATACTTAATCTTTATAATTTACACATATTAATTATTTAACTTAGTTTAAAATAATGCGTAAGTTACATGCGAGAAAAATTAAAAACGAAAAAATAGAAGAAAGAAAAAATAAAAAAAGAGTTGACTAAACTGATTATTTCTCACTTTCCTCTTTATTTTCAATCGTCATTTTTACTTCTATTTCCCATCTCCTTATCAACCTGAATGAAAGAACCGAGTCTGTCGTCAATTATCATTGTCTTAACCAATTTTAACTCTTCCTCTTTGCTTTGATCGATAACTTATGAGTTATGATTGACCCACTTTTCCTTTTTATTCGATCAGGGACTTGTGACCAATCTACCATTCTCTTTCATCTTTGCTTTGACTAGCGACTTGTGATCGACCTATTATTTTCTATCCTCTTTGCTTTAATCGAAGACCAACGAGTTGCAATCGATCAACCTTTTGCCTTTCTTTTTACTCCAACTGGTGATCCATTGTTTGTGTCTAAATGTTTATTATATATTTTAAATTTTTGGGTTGGGTATTTGATTACTGTTTGCGTATTTAATGACATGTCTATTATATGTTCAATACTAATTAGATAATTAGGTAATCAATGTAAATTATAAAAATAAAGAAATCATTAAAATTCGATAGAAAAAATATGGATTTGGATGTATGTAATAAAAACCACCATCACCATTTAATATTCTTTACAAATTTCAATTTTTGTTTGAAATCCTGTACTTTTCCCGCCAATATTTTCCGCAAAAAAGGGCGGGAAGGTTGTGGTGGGGTCCTCCTTTCGGCGTTATTATTTGGTGGAGTTACTAAAGTAGCCTTCCACATTTATATTCACATTTTCTACCTGACCCGCCTAATATTTAATATAATTACTTCATTTTGTTTTTAATTTTATTGATTAAATATTTATTTTTTATTTATTTTAAATTCTAAATTACTGTTAATTTTTGTTTTATTTTACCATTAATTTTTAATTATTAATATTTACGAAATGACTTAATTGATAAATATGTAAAAAAAATTTATCATTTAAAGATTAATAACTTGCACTGATATTGAATTGTAGCATTCAATTTCGTCACCTCATCAACCAAGTCTTCTTGCATAATTTGCTGTGTTATCAGTTAATGATAAATAATAGCAGTAATAAATAAAATATAATTAAAATTAAATAATAAATTTGATGCTATTGAAAAAATTAAAAATAAATTGGAAGTTGATTTTTTTTAATTTATGCTAATATTTCATATGGCCAGATAGATGGATATGCGGGGGCAGTTTCGTCCAATGAGTGAGGGGTAGTTTGGTGATTGTGAAAATCAGACAGCGAGGGCGGAAGTCAACAAAATGGCCTTCAATTTGCAGATGTCTCTTGTGGCATTTTCGCTGTTGGTTTCTTTCATTCAAAACCCCACCGCCCTTTAGCCCACTCTCTCGCCCCTTTGCTTTCTCTCTCTGCGTTTCAGATCGATTTCTCAGAGGCTGCGATCGGTTTCCATTCTTCGGCTTCACTCCGAAAGTAAATCTCGCTTTACTCTCCTTCTTCTCCTTCGTCCTGGCTATTTGTTTCCTGTTTTTCTTTTGGTTTTTGATGAATTATTGCCTGATTTGGTGCCATGCATCGAATTCCAGTGCATACACTCATATGCGCATGCGCATTTTACTTGGAAGTTGCAATTGTAGTTTAACTTAAGGAGTTTGATCTGAATCCAGGTGCGCTTAATCGTGCATGATTTTACCAGCGTACGGGCTTGAATCTGCTCAATTTTGCCTTCGTGTGCTCCATTGTATTTCAATTCTTTCTGCCTACATGTAAATATATGCGTGCGTGTTTATAATTGAGTTGCATATTTTTACGTAGATGCACGCATGTGTACGTGTTATCTAATTGTGAGTTCTGTGTTTGGTGATGTCAATACAATGTAAAATTTCGTAGATATTGGGCAGGGAAAGAAAAAATTGAGTGAAAATAATTAGGTGTTTGTCAAAATCTCATTTTTCTAGCAATTTTGGTCATAGTTGAAAAACGAATGTGGAATTAATTCTCATTTCATTTCGTGTTCCTTTTCCTTGATGACCTTGACAAGTTGAAGGGCCATGTAGCATTATTCATTTTAGTTTGACCTTATTGTCACTTAGACTACACATCTTATATTTACTCTGATAGATGACATTTCATCTTTCCTATAGCCATTGCACCTTAAGAATAAAGAAATACAATGATTTGGTTAATGGGGTGCTGATGTATCCTGGAAATTAGTGCGGGATGAGTTCATTGCCGCCAAACCGTTGCTATTGATCTTTTCAATTCTTGGGTCAAATTATTTTATCTACTGGAAAAAAAGGCATCAGGCAGTTCCATATTATATTGATATTTGACTTATTAACATGATGACCTGAACTAGATAAGTTGCAGATTTGAAATGTTTCCTAATTGCTAACTAAGGATGCCAAATAGTATTTTTTTTCCTTGAAAACTCTTCATATATTTGATCTACTGCAAGTTGGGGTCAATAAACATCTAATAAATGGATAAATTAGTAAAATGTTTTAGGCAAAGAGTTACCAAGGTCCAAATATTCTACTCTGGCCCCTCAAAAAGAGATATCACATGGCCATGGTTAATGAAATCCAAATATTTTTAAGAGGGATAAGAAGTGAGATAGAATAGCCTGTTTACAACTGGCCGGCACCAGGGTTGGCACTTTAACTTTTAAGCTCTTAGCGCGTGTGTTATAATTGTTGTTGTTGTTATTAGTTGGTTTCTTGGATAAATTCATGGGAATCTTGGTGGTGGAATCCTACTAATGTTTGGGAAATTAAGGATCAAAGCACTCCTGGGTGACCGTGCTTTTTATGGTTACCATTTAACAAACACAGTTTAATGGTTGGTTGTAGCTCAGGCAAACTTGCACTCAGGGGCTTGAATCCTTTCTCTTCATATCATGTGTAACTTGTGCAAACTTATCAAAATATGCTTCCTACCACAAAATCCTTTCTGTTTAGGTCCTGTGTAAATAAGCAATATTTTTCTTATTTAAAATAATGCCACCATTTGTTTGCAATGCGGCCATTTTTTGTTTCTTTTGCCAACGAATTATACAACTTCAGCTACTCCAAAAAATGTGGTTACCAAAAACCATCTTTATTTTTTTTTCCCTCTTCCTCTTTTGTGGCCAAGCTGTGAAAGTTTTATGTAATTTCACATTTCTGTGACTTATTTGCTGCAAAATTTGAAAGTATCATATTGCAGAAATTGTGGAGTTTTGGGTTTCTTGGCTTAAAATTATACTAACTACTTTGGAAATATTGCAGCTCACTTTGAGGTCAAATGAAAGCTATGGAGTCAGAGAAGTCACATTCACAGTGGTTGGACAGTCACATTAGTCCAAAAAATTCTAAATGGCTTGCCGAAAATCTTGAGGGTCAGTCACTAAATTTATCTTGTGTACCTTTTTCTTTTCTCAAACTTATGCTGTGATTATACTACCATCTTAACTGATTTATATCTTCATTTGATCCATATGGGGGGACTAACCCTTTCTTCAGTAATGATATAAAAGTTTCTAGTTTCCAGATCATCTAATTGTTCATTTGAAGGCCACTGGTCGCCAAAAGGAGGCCATTATATCACACCTAGTCCACTGTATATTGCAGGCAACTTTGACTTGGGTAGATTTTATGTGGTCATTATCTCCTGTAATATAAGTTTTCCATTTTGTATCCTCTTAAGAATTTACCTACTTACCTTCTATTGATTTTGGCTTTGAGAATCATGGAATCTTTTTCTTTTTATGAGACGTGGAATCTTGACCTTAACTATGATAGTAAATTGGAATTAGGTTTCTGAAATAATAATATTCCTACAATTGTTACTGTAAGTGGTGACAAAATGTTTCTTCAATACAGAGGTGGATCAGAGCGTCAAAGAAATGCTTAAACTGATTAAAGAAGATGGAGATTCTTTTGTTAAGAAGGCTGGGATGTATTATGAAAAGAGGCCAGAGTTGATTGCTCATGTAGAGGGATTCTACCGCATGTATAGGTTGCTGGCTGAGCGTTATAATCATCTGACTTTAGAATTATACAAGAATGTGCCACCAGTGCCCCAAACGCAGAATCCTGCTATTTCTCACCGTGGCTCTGACCAAGACACTCCCTTTGTGACTCCTGATCAGAAATTGAGCCTGAAGAAATTTGGACAGCAAAGTGTTGGCTTTGACTTATTTCTGAGTGTTACTGGTGGTAGTTCTGATCTATCTCAAAAGGAAGGTTCTGAATCTTCATCATTTGTGTCAGATTCTGAGTCAGAATTGTCTGATTCCTCCATTTACAGGCATTCAAGCCCGCATATGTCTGGTGAATGCAAAGAGGTGAAGCAAAAGATTATTGAAATGGAGATTGAGCATTCAAACGGGAAAGAGATGATACAAGGGGCCAAGAAGGAGAACGCAGATGATGAGCTGGAGTTAGAGGAAAATGGAGATTATGCAACTTTGCTTACAAGAGCCACCGAGTACAAGCAGGGGTTGAAGGAGTTGAATAAGAAGCTTCAGCTTTCTGAAGAACAAGTAAAAAAGTTGACTGCTGAGCTCAAGAAGAACGAAGCATTAACTGTGCTTATTAACGATTTGCAGATGCAACTTGAATTAGCAAAGAAAAATATCAAGATGCGAGAGGTTGACCTTGAAACGGAGAAAACAAGAGTATCAGAGCTACAAAAGGGAGTAGCCAAGTTAGAAGCTCAGGTTTCAGATTCCAGTCACAAGATTAGGTCATTGGCAGATGAGTTGGAAAAAGCGAGAGAAAAGCTCAAGGTTTCCGAATATGAAATTGAAAAACTTTGCAATGAAAAATCTCAAGGCACAAATGAATTACAAGGCCAGCTTGAAATAGCTCAGAAACATATAGCGATGTTGGAAGGCAAGCTCAGTTCAGAGAAAATGCTGGTTCTGGAGCTGCAGGATAGAGTTTTTAGTCAAATGGCTGATGTAACTGATCGTGAACTGGAGATCAAGGGCTTGAATACTGCGCTAGCTGATACCCAGAAAACCTTTCTGTTGGAGAAAGGAAGGCTCAATTCTGATATTACTGCTCTGTCAGAACAACTGGCTCTTCTAGGGGCAAGACTCAAGGCATCAGAAATGCAAAGCAAATCATTGGAGGATGACATCAGGCGATGCGAAGCTGAGAAGGAAGCAATGAAATGTTCGCACGAAACACAACAGATTGGTTTTCAGAGCGAAATTGAGCAACTGATGGCCGATGTCGGTTGGAGAAATAAACATGTGGAAGCTTTGAACAAAAATCTTGACATACTAAAACTGAAATATGATACTCAAATGGCAGAGAAAGACGGCCTCAACGCTAAGGTTCATTCACTCGTTGCAGAGATGGGTTCTAGAGACAACCAGATCCAACAGCTGGAGCTGCGTCTGCATCAGGTGAATAAAGAGCGCACAGAGCTGATTACTGGATCCGAATGCGCACAGAATTTGGTCAGTGAACTAAAACTGAAAGTGGGAGAGCTGGAGAAAGAGGTGGACAGACAGAGTGCTATGATCTTGGACAGAGCTGAGGAGAAAAGGGAGGCGATCCGGCAGCTGTGTTTCTCTCTGGAGTATTATAGGAATGGGTATCAAGAACTCCTCAAGGCGTTCATCGTGCACAAGCCCCATGCTGTGTTGGCTTCCTAAACTTCAGTGTGGAAGGTAAGCTTGAAAGTTGCTGCTTTATGTTGCGTTTGTGTTGGCAGATACCTTTGTATACATATATATCCCTGCTGCAAGTCTTGAACCTTGTGCGTTTGTTTTTAGTGTTCAAATTGAAATGGGTTATAGATGGTGTTTCATGTTTGTGCCAACAGTCTAATCGATCTGGATGCTACTGATGAGCACCAGATTGTGCATACTGAAGCTCCCTCAGTTTTGTTGAAAGGTAATAATTCTTGGAGATTATAGTGGCTTATTCTACAATCAGGATTTCGAGTGAGTTTACGCAAATTATTTTTGTGATTATGAGGTTGAAATTGCTTCAGTTAACAATGATGGAAGTAGCTTCCTCCAAGCAGATTGAATATTAATCTCCACCCAAAAAACAGCCAAACAGCAACGAACAATGATCCTTGTGTTGATTATTATTTTTGTAATTTTAATTTTTGATGAAAAACTGAGTGTAGACTCAAAAAATTAAAATGAATGCCCAGGCAAAAAGTCAAGCAGCTAGCAATGTTTCTTAAGAATCAATCAATGATGTAGGTGTGTAGCCACCAAATTTTGAATTTAAAAATGGGTGAGGTCATGGTTGTTAATAGGTAGAAAATGATGAAAGATATAATTAAAAATTACACCTTGCGTTTAAGGATAAGTTAAATTAAAGACTAGATATTGATTGAAGGATGCAATATATGCTGATTTATTTACTCCATCAAGAAAAAAAAAAAACTACATTTATATGGTAAACTGTATTTGGACTGTTTATGTCCTTTGAACCAACAACCTAATAATTAGCCTTTTAAAAGTTTGTAATTTTTATTAAAGTTAAAAAAATGAAAAAAATACTCTTTTTTTAAAAAAAAAAAATCATAACAATTGAAAGCAGGGTTGAATTTTAGTTAAAAGCTTAATAAAAAATAATAAGAACCTGTTTGTCAATATTGCATTCGATTGTCGTTGGTTATTTTTAAAAACAATAATCATCCCAAATTAGCTTTTAACCACTATATATGAATATGATTTATAAATAATAAATCATTGCAACAACAGACATGCCAAATTGTTATAAAAGATTTTTGCATATATACTAAGATTTTGTACACCAAATTCGGAATTAAATAAGAAGCTTCCCTTTTATCATATTTGGAAAGAGAAGGCAGGAAAAGGACAGCACATGATGGGGCCTTATCCATAGCTTTCCAACTTTATTAGCCACAGAAGAAGAAATTAAATAAAAAAGACGACGGAAGGAGTAAAATCGATGAAGCAAAGCGGAAGCTCTCTGGGTTGATGCCGAGTTACTGCTACTATTTTGGCGCTTCGTTGACCGTTGACCTGGTCTTCCCTCGGCCAAGGGGCGGTGGCTGCCTGCTGGTTCTGGTTGGCGCATTTAACTCAATGTTGTAAATGCATGATATTTTAGTGTTGCTATTATTAGTATTAGTAACACCATCCATCCATCATTATCCATAATACATCACTTCAATTCTAAGTAAACAATATTAAACTTTAAGGTAGTATTAATTAATTAAGATATAAATTAAAAAAATATTTTAAATAAAAATATTTTTATTATATTTATTAATTTTTTTAAAAAAAACATAAAAATATTTCTTTAATCATTTTAATTTTCAACAAATTAAACAATCACTCTAATGATAAAAATTATTGTTTATTTGATTGGAATGGGAGGTAGCAATGAGTGGCAGCCGCAACGCCATAAATAAATAGCCGTCTTAAGCAGTTAGCTCTTCCTATATGCCTATAATCATTTCTCTTCTTTAAATATACTTATTTTCCTAATTTTGTATTATACAACTGAATTACAGCTGACTTAGTCTTCCTGACAGCGGACAGAAAGCGGTTGCTCTCTCTCTCTCTCTCTCTGACTGGTAAAGAGTTTTCTCTGTCTCTCAACAGAGAGAAAGGGCAGAGACAGAGAGAGCGAGAGCGAGAGCGAGCTTTATCATTAAGCTAACGACTCAAGAATTCGAAACTTTTGTACATTTACAGAGAAAGGGGAAGAAGAAGAAGAAGACGACGGCGGCGGTGGCTTCGGAGGTTCGTCGTTCTCAAACAGAAATTTCGCTCCGTTTCCTGTTTCTTGTTATGCATATGCACGTATGTATTAGTTTGTGTCCAATTTATGCAAATGTATCGGCCGGCCCTTGGTTGAATCTCCCGATTTTTGCAATTCGCGCGTTAGGAGAGGGGTGCCTTTGTTTATGTTGATCCGATCGTAATCGAGTGACTCCGAGGGGTTGCGTTCAATTTCATTCACCGAATCTGATGAATTGAAAATATTCTTGTTGATTTTGGTCAATCGGTTAGTGGGATTAGATTTCGACTTTGACCTTTAATTTTCAAGCTGCGAATGCTTTCCTTTTCTTTACTTCCTAATTGCGTAGAGTGTTGGGACTTGGTTTCGCCTAGACAGCAGTGCCTGCGAACAGTTAAGACTTTTCTTTTTCTTGTATTCAGGTTCTCTTTTTCCTTTTCATCATCTTTAGATCTGTGCTTAGCCGTTCTAATTGGATTTTTGAAGGCATGTTTCCTATGACTTCTCATCTCATATATTTTATCGTGGATTCTAGAAAAAGGATTCACGTCCAATTTTATTATCATGTTTTCTTCTGACCAACATATGGCATATGGATGTAATTTCTTTGCTTCCTCCTTGAAACATTTTTGTTGAATTGTCATCTTCTTCCTACTTTACCTAATTTGAAAATAACTTAGGGAGTAACGTCAAGATAATAAGAATATGCTCATTTTCTTGTTCTATAAACTATACTTTCTGATATCCACTAAACAAATTTGAAGATTTTATCCCGTAAACATATTTGTGGATCAGAGTAGATAGCACCTTGACTTTTAGGGTATTCCTTCTTTTATGATTCTTATCCATTGTGCATTTGATCTGTTCTCTGTTTTAATATCAAAACCCGGGCAATACTATAGCATCATTTGAAATTTGTTTGCACCTATTAGTCTATTACATGCACAAGTTGCTGTTAGATCTTGATTTTAGTACAAAACCTCAAATGTTGCATGGCATACTTGTTGCCTACCAAAGATAGACAGGAGAACAGTACTGTTGCATGAACATTCTTAGTTAAAAGACTATAGGAGCCCACATGACGCTCAATTTGGCTATCACGGCATGTCCTTTTAGTGTGTTTTGTGGCATTTCTATGAAATTCTTTGGCAAAGTTGGTAAGAACAAAATTGTTGCTGCTCCAGTGGCAGATAGAAGGAAAAAAATTGTTGAAGTTGCCGCTTTTATGTTTGTATTTAGATTTTTATGCGTCCAAATAGAAAGGTTGAAAGCATATCCAAATAGGTACTTCACCAATTTACTGGAGTCCAATTATCATAGATACCATGTGATTTGTTTATTCCTACTCGTAAAAATTCACTATAAGCTGTCATTATCCGATCCTTTTCCTTGTTACTCATTTAGGGTCCTAATAATTGCAGGTGGTGGGAGACTTCTGATATTCAGCATAGTTCCCTTTCATGGTTGCAAATGGACATTTGTTGCTTTTGAGCCCCAATATATTATGATTGCAGCTGAGCAGTTGTAGAAAGATGACTGAACAATCGACTACTAAATCTCGTCGAGTTAAATGTCCAAGATGCCAGCGGGTTCTCCTAGAGTTGCCAAATATTCCCATTTACCAGTGCGGAGGATGTGGCACATTTCTCCAAGGTAACAGCATCTTCTGAAACATCATCGGAAATATTATAGTTTACCGGCATGGAAGGAGTAGGGCTAGTTCATTTAGTTAGTCATTTACTCTCCATTCCCTTCTATTTTGATTGTGTGTGCGCTTCAGGTGGACTGGGGATGTCAGGCCTTTTAGGAATATCCTTTCAATTTAATTAGAGAATGTTCCTCTCCTTCCAATCTATCTAAGACAGTTTCCTCTTCAAGTTTGAATTGATTTTCACAATCTTGTAATCTTTTACAGCTAAGAAACGCAAAAATGACTCCAAGGACACAGGATCAGATGTGCATCAAACAGATGGTGGGCCGAAAATTGTTCTGGAGCATCTTCCTAATGACAAAGAAGCTAGAAGCTTAATTCAAGGAGAAGTGCTTCCTTCTGCACGTGAATCATCATTAGATAAAATCCATGGCAGCGGTCAAATTAAAATTTCTGATAGCAATAGGGAGCATTCTGGAGATATAAAGTTTTCAGGTGAACTCTCTACAGAGGTCATACACCACAGAACTGAAGTTCCTGAGTCAGCAGTGGAGCCTGAAACAGAAATTGATCAAGATGAGTGTTCTCTGGAACAAAATAAGCAGGATCGAAATGAATATGGATATTTGAATGAGAAGCTTCCTGGAGGCATAAGCATTTCTACTGAAATCACTTCATCAACTGAGCTTGATCATCATCAGAGTGAGGAGTCATCACTTGTAGCTGGAGTTCATAGTGAAATGGGTTTGAATCAGAACGATGGAAGTAATCAAAATGGATATCGATATTGCAACTCAAAAGAGCCTGCAGGCACCAACTCTGATGAAGTTGCTTCATCAACTGAGATTAGTCATCATGGGAGTGAGGAGTCATCACCATTTTCTGGAGTTCAAAGTGAAGTGGATCAAAATAGCAGGATTTTGGAACAAATTAATGGAAGGAATCAAACTGCACAAGGAGACTACAGTGGAATGAATCATAGTGAATGTGGAGATTACAAGAGAGAATCCAATGAAAATATGAAAATTTCTGATGAAGTCACTTCATCTGTAATTAGAACATTTTGTACAGAATTGGCCCAGAATTTCAAGAGTCAGTTTGGAAGTTTAAGTGAGGAAAGTGTGCTAGCTTCAAGCCCGATGGGTTCAAACATTACTGCACGGAGGCCGTTGAGTGAAAGCATTTTAAAAGATAATCATACGTCTCCTTGCATTGAACAGCTTGAACAATCTCAAGAAAGTGGTTTGGACCGTGTGAGCTCTGTAGATGCAATGGAAAATATTGCACTAGCCAGTCCGAGCTCTGAGTTCAGTGCAATGCTCAGGCACATGCCTAAATCTCCAACAACCAGGAGTTATTATGCTTATGATGGTAGTGATTCTTCCTATGATGGAACTGATGATCACCATAATCGGCATATATCCAAAAGAAAATTAAAGGAGGCTGTGTCTACCAGTAGCAGAACAATGCCCAGAAGGGATGAGAATATGAATAAGATTACAAGTAGATATCCAGAAATACAACATCGCTCATCAATTTCATCAGAAAATAAGCATTATCCCGTGGAAGGCAGCAAGTGGTCTCAAGACGAATTGCTTGAATCAAGAAAATGTGACCATCCAGTTAGGAGCAGGAAGAAATATGAGAGAGATGAGTGGCTACCTAAGGTGTCTTTTTATTCAAGGAGCGCCCAAGTTGGCTATGAAAATGGCAGCCTTTCAGATTATGGTCAGAGTGAGTTCCAAAGTATTACAAGCTTTCATTCACCTAGCAGGTCCGAGTACCATGAAGAGGAGAAATTGGAACAGCTAAAATGGGTTAATAAGGAGAAAATGGAACTACTAAAAATGGTTTACGAACTGCAAGATCAGCTTCACAGAACACGTATTGTCAAAGAGAAGACTAATGAAAGATTTCCCGGAGTTTCTGGGAAGGAAAAACAGATTTTCCCCCACCATGAATATGAAGTACCAGAGCCAGAAATATTCCACAATTTAAGCAATACTAGGTACGCTACAAGATTTAATGAAGGAAGAAGTTGGCCCCACCAAAGTCAAGTTGCACGAATTCCTTTCTCGGCAGAGGCCTCAATCATCAGAAACCAATTTGATTGCTCCTGTTTGCATTGTTCTCCTCAAGATTGGCAGGGCTCGGCACCTTCACCTCCCCATGTATGCTGTAACAGAAACCAATATACTGCCCACCCGAGTCAGAGATCTCAAAATCTCTACCACTCTGGCCCTTCAAGTCAACGTCATTATACTGGTTCCGAGTTCTCCTCAGGGGGATGTGATGCCAAGTGTGAGGATCACTGGTACACAAATCAAAATGAGCTGCAGAAATATTCTAAGGAGAGACGTCATTTGGCTAAGAGACATGTTCGACCTCTTGCAGGTGGAACCCCTTTCTTAACCTGTTACAATTGCTTGGAACTCTTGCAACTTCCTGCAGATTTCCTCGTGTTCAGAAGGAGATGCCATCAGCTGAGGTGCAGTGCATGTTCCTCTGCACTAAAATTTTCACTTCAGAACAGAACTCATCTTGTTCCGTATTCTGATTTTGCTGCTGATGTTATTGCACCTCTGCCCAGTGAGCTTGATACCTGCAGCAATTCTAACAACAGGGAGAAGTTGGTATCATTGTCTCATGCCAATAATTATCCAGAAGCGGGGTCTGCATCATGGTCTGATGATCATGGACCATCCTTAAACAAAACTTCCTCAACTGAAGGAGAGTCCTTTGCTGTCGGGCTACCATTCCATGCTATTGGAAGGGGTTCAAATGATAGAAAGGCGTCATTTGATAGGCCTCCGTCCAAATTATCCTCAGAAATTGAAGAATTGCCGCCACTGCCAAGTTCCCCACTTCATAGGCTCATGGGATATTCTTCCCCAAGTGAGGTGATGGATAATTGACCAGGTCATATATTTTGGGAAAAGACTTGGCAACGAGGAACTGGTTCGATATTTGGGGGGGGGGGGGGGGGCACCCTGCTACATAGAGGAAAATGTTTGTGGAACTCCTTTTGATATCTAAACTACGGAGATTGTGGGAGTCATCTCTTCCTATAATCCAACAAATTTTCTCAGAGGATTTCTTGAGTTTAGTATTATAGAAACTGAAGGATAGATGTAGCAATTGTGGAATTTGTAGAGTAAGTTAGCTTAGTGGGAAAATTGAGAAATATGAAGGTTTGATTGAAGTACGATGTTTTCAGAAATTTAAGATTGAATGGCCGGAAAGTTTGATGGTACTTTCCGGATAGTCCCAGTGTGTTTGGCATTTAGGCTCTCCGCTCTACAAGGATTGATTACTTTACAAAGAAGCAGTTCCCATTTCCATGGTAAGGCAGAAGCGTAATCTGGTTGATTCACGTGCTATTTGTTTTATTGGTCGATAATAAAGTTACTGGTATGTACTGTACTGAACTCTCTTGGTTGTGATATATTTTTTGCTTAAATGAAATCCCTTTTTGACCAAATCCCGCAAAACTACACAAAGATCTTTAACAATGGAGTGATTGAAAGTTAAAACTGTGACTGAAGGTTTATACGTATGGATCGATTTCATCCAAAATTGTTGGATACAGTAGCTTGAAGCCTTTCTCAGTGTATCAGAATTTATCATTGATAATAAACTATGACTTCTCTATATGAGGCAGCTTTGTTTTTTGTTTTTTTTTTTTTCAAGTCTGTTTTCAAATTTTAGAAGGGAAGCTATGAAACAACAGTATGGTGTGCTCTTTTGTGATTGAAAGGTCACCAGTTTAAGTTATTAAAATAATTTGTTTGCAAAACAAAAATAAAATTATATCTAAAAATAATATTCTCTCGAATATGTATCACTCACAAAGCAAGATACCTTTTCGCAATGGATATTTAAGTTTTTTATTAAGGTATTCTTCTCTTGTTATCCTTTTGTTTAATCTTTTTTTTTTCTTTTTTTCTTTCGAGCAAAAAATATATTTTCAAAACTTCCTAATTTGTCAACTCTTTAGTCAAAATTATATAAATACAGTGAAAAGATATAACTTAACACATGTATATATTTTTAAAATTTGTTTTAAATCCAGAGAGATTTTTGACAATTTTTTTTCATTTATTCTTAATTTTTTATTAACCTAAACATAAATGAATCTAAAGTCTCATTCCTTTTTTCTATCTTCATCCTTCCCTTTTTCCAGTTTTGAAGTTCCCATTTCAAACATGGTATAAAAGTTATCTGAAAGAAAACAAAAAGAAATTCATATATAATATTATAGTGAAATATATAAAAATAGTTTTTTACCAAATAAAGTTTGAATCGAATCCAACAACAATTTTAACAATGATTAATGTCACGTATCATAAAACTTCGAAAGATTAAATTTTTTTTAATTCTTTTTACCATTTAATACATTTAACCAATCTTATATTCTGTTAGAACCTCATTAGTGATATAATTAATCTCTTAATTATTATATGCATGGACCTTATAAAATAAAACCACCTAAGTATTGTAGAATAAGAAATGAACCTACAATCTCTATTTAGCTAGATAAATCTTTTTATGAGAAATAAGGAAATTATATGATAAGAAAATAGTATTATTGAACAAATTTGTCAAAAGAAAATTGTCCTTATAGTATAACTTATATTGACTTTACCCTTCTGTTCTGTATTTTCAGAATATGCTTTGCACACTTCAATTCTTGTTTCTTTCTTTCTTTCTTTTTTTTTTTTTTTTTTTTTTGGGGGGGGGGGGGGTAAGCTTCTGCAATTCTTGTTTCACATAAGGAAAGAATCACAATCCATTTAACATAGCAAAGAGGCAGTTAAAAGAGAGTTGGTTATTATTTGGATCATGTGATGCTGCAGATTAGTATATAGCGGGGCAACAAGTGACTACATGATAGAACAACAAAATATGTTCAACTTCTTTCTCATCTATGTCAAATTCCTGAATGAAACAAAAAAATCAGAGTTTCTGAGGTTGTATGTGGTATGACTTTGTCTGATTCTTTTGGTAATATTTACAAAATAGTGAAGAGTACCTATCAGCAGAACATTATATCAACTTGGTATGTCTTGTAGACTGCTTCATTGGTACATGCTTCTATTTTTCCTATTTGAGACGATGGAAATCCTCTGATCCTGAAGCATGTTCAAGTTGGGAGCTAACAGTCGAGTGTAGCGATCAAAATAGAGAAGCTGCTTCATGAGAAGTGCAAACTCCCGGGGAAATCTCAAGCCATACGATTCACTAACTCGAACCTGTGGATCAAAAAGAAGAATGTAAAAGAGGGGAGACATTGAGTAACATGGAATATTGAGCACCAGGAAAGTGTAAGTTACTTCAGCAGGTATTCATTTTCTATGAGCAAATTTGCGAAAGCAATGATTCCCCGTTTCTGACTCTTAACAATGCAAAAAAAAAAAAAATTCTTCCATATGGATTTCTCAACTTCATGCCAAAACATCATAAATGATCCTTAACTAATGAAAAATTGCCAAATTCAAATCATTGCTGCCTCTCGTCCATTTCCCCTCATCCCCCACCAACCAAAAAAGAAAGAAAGAACGAACACACAAAGAAATGGAAAGGGAAAGATATAACTCACAAAACCCTGCCAAATACAAATAATGAATGAAGAACCAAGGTAGCTCGCACTATGAAAAGAAAAAAAAAAAAAAAAAACTGTCGGCTCATATGTGATAAATTCCAAATTGTATGTTTGGAGTTCAAATAATTCTGACCTCCTGTTAAATATCAAAAACTTAAAATTTCAGATGCATGCACGGACGCAAAAAAAAAAAATAAAAAGAGAGAGAGAGAGAGAGAGCCTAAAAACACACACTAAACTCTCTCCAACAGACCTAAAAATTTGTCTTTAGATAGTCCTTGGGCAATAGATTGACTTCCAGCCAAAATAATTAGATGTTGAAACTAACCCCATGAGCACAAATTATCCATTTACCACTTAAGTTTATACAACACACTGAAATGTGTTGCTTCATAAACTTATTTTAACTGAAATTATTAATGAATGCACAAGAATAGAGTAGCTTACCACATCCAGAAATAATGCATTCATTTGCCTCTCGTCAACAACTATATTAGCAGATACAGCAGCTGCATTGGTATTTGTTCCCCTGGCCGCTGCAACAACAATTTCTGTATCCAAATCCTGCATTGAAATAAGAGATATCACTGATTTAGAATTATTAGTATAACTCAAGCAGGTGTCAGCGCATAAAATAATGACGGAACAAGGAGGGAAAAGGGGACAACGAACAAACAGTCTATTTAGCTCACTCTCCCATAAATTCTTTATAGAACCCTCCATTTAAAACATGGTCAAGGGAACTCGCACCTCTTATACTAGATTACTCTTTCATTCATACCAGGTAGTGCTATAAAACCAGTCATAGATTAAGCTTGTTGAAAATCATAGCAATGGAATTAAATTAAATTGTAAGACAACAATTCCATGTATCTAGTCCGGACAATCCTATCCACATTCTTTTAGCAAAAGAGATTTTCATTTGCTCACTAACACAAATGTACCTAGGCTACATCCTTTTTGGGGTCCTAAATTGCTTGGAAACTAAGCTACAATCTCAGTAGAAAAACATGTTTGATTTTACTTCATACCATACTGAAGAAACAATATGAATGTGTATTTTTTTCTTCTCGCTGACAAACATATGGTATGATAATCATTTCAAGTATACAAAAAGTAGTATATCTTCATCTGGAATGGGCCTTGCAGCTAGCTTTCTTCACTCAAGCTTTCTAAGCTATGCACACTGACCAATCACCACTTCCATAATTTATATAGGACCCAAAAAATTGAAGATTGAGGAGGGCACTGAGCTAATATTGTATTTAGACAGATCAAAGACCTGAAATGAAAAATGCAGAGGTTACCTGTATTGATGAAAATATATTTTCCAGATCTCTTGCAAAGGCCTTGGAATCAACATCCTTGTTTGTTGCACCCATTTCAATTAAGGCAGATGCCATTGATTCATACTCTTCAGTTGCAATTGATGCCAAAAACATTTCCATCGCAGTCCATGTTTTTGGGGATATGCGTCCAACAATTCCTGTATTTAAATTTTATTTCAGAGACCTATTGTCCTCTGGATGCAGAAATACTGAGTGGTAAAGAGGTAAGAGAAACACTTAAGAAATTCTTTTCCAGTATGTACTTGGATAATTGCTGCTATTTTTCTAATCCTTCAAAGACAGCTTTACCAATTAAGCCATTATCATTTGATTAAACAGGGGGGCCAAAGTGTTTGTTGGTTGGCTGCAAGTCTGATCTTGGACAAGGCTTATCTACAGGATAGTCAACCAACTTAGGTTCCACCATCAGATTATATACTAGAAGGAACTTGGCCATTATCATCCATAAATTGGAGGATTAAATCTCCAAAGTAGATCACAATCCTTCACTTGTAGTTTGGAACACTACTCTCATCCTCCTCACAAGCCTCTTCAAGTACCTTGAAACACTACTCTCCCCCACCCCCCAATGCTAGGCTGATTTAACTTTCATCCACTGCACGTCAGGCTTTCTGACACATTTGATTAGCTCCTCTGACTCAGAACCTGAGTACTTTGAATTAGCAATTTTTAGGGCCCCACGATGCAAGTCCCCAGTCTTCTTCCTTGAGGGGAAAATTTGCAACTTGACTAATGTTCTAAGACTTCAACCAAGAAGTCTATGTAATGGCTAACAGGAAAACTATAATTTGTAACAAATATTCCTTTTATTATGCTATAAACCTGGATTTAAATTTTACAGTGTAGCAAGTGAAATTCAAAAATTATATAATATTTTTTGAGTTTTTGAAAAAAAAAAAAAAAAAGATTACGAAAAAATACAATGTGCAGAACTTTCATTCATAGTTTTTTTTGGGAAAAAACACAGTGAGTTGAGAACTGTGTTATTACAAGTGGAATTGAATGTAGAATCTCGTTGAAGCCATCAATCTGCACATCTAAGTTTACAGAAATCACTTCCTAAAAATGTTATAAATTATGGAGAAAACACCTTAGAACCAAGGTTTTAAATTAAGTAGGTCGAAAATTGAGCATGTGAAATGTAAGTTCAGTTAATAGAAAGTGGACTATGTTATTGTGAAACTTTTTTAGATCAAGTTATCCCAAAAAAGATCGATTTCAATACCTTGGATCAATTGTTCAAGAGAAAGGGGGAGATTAAGGAAGGATGTTATTCGTAGGATCAAGGTAGAATGATTAAAGTGGAGAAGGTCTTCCCAGTATTTTACGTGATTGTAAGATCACTTTAAAGTTAAAAGAGAAGTTTTCTTGGATGGCTACAAGTCCATATCTGCTGTATGGTTCAGAATGTTAGGCACCAACATGTGTAAAATATAAGTGTAACTGAAATAAGAATATTATAGGGGATATGCAGTGTATAAACAAACAAATGCAATAAAAAAAAAGATTATACATAATAAGGTTGGAAGGGGTTCTATTGAAAATAAGATGGAGTCGTCACAATTAAGATAGTTTAGACATATAAAAAGAAGACCATTAAAAGCACAAGTGAGACAAGTGGATGAAATGGAGTAAATTTGTAGCAAAAGAGGGAGAGAAAGACCAATGGAAAGTTGGTTGAAAGCTCTTAGATAGGGCATAGGATATAATGATCTTAAAAAGGATATAACTGTGGATAGAGATGGTTAAAGGTCTAGAAATCATGTAGTCAACCCCACCTAGAGGGATTAAGGCTTGCGATTGTTGTTGATTTACTTTCTAAAAATGATCTAGAAATACAATGGAGAAGAAAGCACTCAATTGAAATGGTGAAAGGTATACTGCTTCTCATAATATAGTAGTTCTGCATAGAATTGAAAAATATATATTCTTTTCTTTCAGAGATCGCAATTCTCCCACATGCCTTTTTTCTCACAGAAGTAATTTCATTAGAAAGACCAAGAAACCTCTCACCAAAAGAAAAATTCATAGAAATGCTACCAGAAAGAATTTAGGAAGCAAATTCATAGGCGTGTGTTTTTGTTTCTACTGGCAAAGTTATAGGCAACAAAATGTTGTGAAGATGCAATGTTCTTACAGTCAGGCAGCAGGCATATGCCGCATATCAGAGATTGCTAATACTAAGAACTGAAACAGTCATTGTGATTAAAGACACGAACTTAAGCTGAAAAGATCAAAGCATTAGCCAATGAACCACAAATCAATTGCGTAATGTAAACATTTTTACCAAAGTCAAGAAACCCAATACGTCCATCACGCAACAGCCACAAATTGCCTGCATGTACATCTGCATGGAAGGTTTCACATGCAAGCAAGCTGCCAAACCTGCAAAGAGTTCCAGAAAAATATTGGAAATTCAAGGACTAAATACTAGGTCTAACTTACATCCAAGTACATTAACATCTCATTGAGTCCCACCACACATTTAAGGCAGTTATAAGACTAGCCTCTGGGCTCGAAACAAGTGAGCTTATGGAGTCCAAGTCAGTAAGAGGAACTCCATAAAGCCTTTCCATTGTCAGAACTCTACGAGTGCTGCATTGCTTATACACTTTTGGAGCTGTAGCCTGCCTTGTAAGCCCCATGACCTCTAAATATCTCCTGAAAGACTCAATATTTGCAGCCTCCTTATTGAAGTCAACTTCTTCAAGCATTGACTCCCTGATGTCTTTGACAATGCCCACCTACTTAAAGAAATATATCTAGTATGACAAAATCTTCAAGCAGGTGTTGTTTCAAAAAAATGAAAGAGATTTGACCTTAAAAATCACTAAATATATTACTTCATGATAGAAGAACAAGGTAAGCTGGCAAGAAGCAAAAGAAATCGCATGCAATTGTGAAATTAGATATAAAAGGGGTTCTGGCCAACATAAATAGGACAGGCTTTAACTTTAGTTGTGACCCTTTCATGCTCAAATGTTTAGAAAAGATTTTTTGTGCTAATTTGACATTTTAGTTTTCTGAAGAACTGCTTGTGACCCTTTCATGCTCATATGTTTAGAAAATATTTTTGGTGCTAATTTGACATTTCAGTTTTATGAAGAACTGCTTCCATTTATGCAATTCAGTAATTATATAGCATAAGTATTCTTCAAATCAAGGAAAGAAATTTGCCAAATCATATCATATAAAACACTTGATGGGGCTGTACATAATTTTCTGTATCTTTACAAGTTCACATCATACCAGCGATGCGCGATTCAGTTCAGGATTCAAGAACTCCAATATCCGGGCAACAACATATACAAAGTTCAGATCTGCTACTAATATATCTTCTATTCCAGGTTTCAAAACCTTAATCACTATGTCCTCCTGGGAGCCTCTGAGCCTTGCTCCATGAACCTGGAGATCATATTTTACAATTCCATTTGTTAACCATATTTTTCTGTTCTAGTCTTGAACCATTAAATTTATGATAGCTAGAATTTTGGGCAAAAAAAAGAATACAGTTTAGACCTGCGCTATTGAGGCTGAGGCAATTGGTGTTGGATCCACATACTCGTAAATACTATCTATTGGTCTCCCTAATTCCTCACGCAGGATTTTCTGGATCTCTTCAAAAGGAACTGCCGGAGCTCTGTCAAAGCAATATTGAAATTCCTGGACATATTCTGGAGGAAACAACGTGGGTGCCGATGCTACGAACTAGAAATCCCATGGTTTTTGAAGAACCCACATGAGATTTGTTGTAAGCAGAAAGTATCAAAAAGGAGAAAGAACAATGTTGTTAGTACAAACAGATTTGATGGAATATACTTTTTGGATGTAGGAAATTCGTAACAGTAAATCTAGGCACACAAACATTTCACTTCTGTCTGAAATTATAGGTTAGCCATTGCAAAGAAATCCAGAAGATTATAACCTGAACTGACCTGACCTAATTTGATATAGGTAGCACCCATGCGTTCAAACAATCTCCTGAGATACAGTGGGGATAGTAACCCAAGCTGCAACTGAGTTGGTATTCCAGCGGAAGAATTTGTTGACTACCAGAAAAATAAAGGCTATTACTAGTTCATAAATTCTATGGGTTACATGTGAAATGAATACTATATCATAAGATCAAAAGCAAAAAGGGAAAATACCATAAGAGTTAAAACAAACTAATTTTGAAATTTTGACACTTAACACGCATATGCAATTTACCAAAAAAAAAAAAGAAAAACATGCATGTGCAGGCCTGGATCATAACATAGTATTAAAAAAACATTATATGGATTTTATTCAATTAACAACTTTAAACTAGAAAAAGTAATTTCATTCATGAATTATTTGCTAAAATGCGGAAGTGTTTCTGTGCTTAAAAGGTGAAATGTCAACCAATGAAACTTACGTTCACAAATCAAGGTCACATCCCTAGTAATTCAAGCTGTCTGAAAGCAGATGTAAAGTTGACATTATCCTTTAATTAATTTTTCAATTCCACAACTAAACTACAAAGTATCAAAAGAGACAAACTATAAGTCAACATTTCCACAGTAGAACAAATTGAAAATGTCACCAAAAAACAAAAGGCTGATCTGCAGTTACCTTTGATACATCTGCTAGCCACTCAGTACCTACCCCAACAACAGCTTGAATACCTTGAGCTAGCCTTAGGGCTCCACGTGGACCTGTATTGATTGAAGTCTGGATGATATCCTCCACAAGTTTTGGCAGGTTCGTCATACTGTCTGCAGGAAATCACAGTACAAGAAAGCTTCAAGATGGGCCATGCCTATGGAATTGCCCAAAGCGAACATAGGGATGCAGAACAATAACGGGGGGGGGGGGGGGAAGTGGCATTAAACATGTGTAAATCGAGTTTCTTGTTTCTTCTTTTTCCTTTATCTTCTCTACTTTTTGATGGATTTCAACCAAGGTTCCTAGTGACTACAAAATGCACAAATTCGTAGCAGAGCAGGTCCTTAATTGGTCTTTCAATTTTTTAGGACATATTTCTAGTCTGATACCTGCAAGCTTAAAAGATTTCTATTTCAAGTGCAGATCTAAAGCTTGAACTAACGTCTCCATCTGCAGGTCAAGACAAGACTGAATGATGGCTTACACCGATAACCCTAAAGATCAGTTGGAAACAAATCCAAGAGCATGTACTATCCCAAAACTTTACAAAAATTATTCCCAGTAAATGACCATTTGCTCCATGATGATCATTCAAAAAGTCATAAATCAGCAGAACTTCCCAATCTTCCAAAATAGTTAATGACAAACTCAATTCAAAGCAACGTAAAAATGATAAAATAAAAATAAGATAAAATGAAGGAAACAACTGGGGAAGGTTGAATTGTGATACCCTGGAGCCAGGACGTAAAAAGACCGAGTTTGTGAATATCGAGCAAAAAGAGTCAATCCATTAGAGCGACCATTGAGCTTCCTTGGTTGACTTGATACCCTAGTAGTTGGAAACTGCAACAAAGAGCCAATAACGTCATATTCTGATACATGCCTTTGTATGTGTTGTGCACGGGCTAGACAGGCTATGACCAAATTGGCCAATGCAAATGAAATACTACTTATTTTGCTTAACCAAAAATGGTACTTGGTGGTTCTGGAGAATTTAGTATCCTCTTCTCTTTCCTTGCTCCTGTATATATTCTCCTTAACTGATGGTTGATGCAAACAGAACTTCCACAACCCATTACTGAATTCTTCTTCAAGTTTCATTATAGAAGTTCTATAAACTCCAGATTCTCCTTGGGTGCTGAGTCTGCCGACATCGCATGCAGTTACTTATAACCAGCACTCCTACTCCAATCATGGGAACCGCCTTTTGCTACTTGCTTGCCCCATTATTTTCACCACGTCTGCCCTGTGCTCCAATTTATTGCTAACCTTTTTGGCCCAAAAAAAAATGTGCATGTTCCCATAGTTGTACATGATCAGAACTAAAATGAAATTAAAATTGCAATTAGAGGTAATGACATTAATCACCACCTCATGATAGGGTGAGATTCTGCACAGATAAACAAATTCATCATTGGGAAAGGCCAGTCCACAACTTCTCATTTAACAGCCTTGCCACACACGGACCTAAACCTGTGTACATGTCATGTTCTCCAAACCCTACGGTGGCAGGATATTCACTCACTAAGTTATCCTTTACTTGTAACCATCGTTCCAGACAATAGATAAGATAAATAGAACTCATCATCTAAATAGGTCATACGTTAGTCAGAATAAATTCCTAGCTCCAGTTCATATGATTCCGCATGTAGAATCATTTGTCCTGCGACAACTGCCCCGAAGTGAACAATGCATACCAGATTTAATTTCCAGATCAGACAAATTATGAACAAAACGCCATCACGGATCCAGAAAATGAGTATAAGGATAGTCAAACAATCAAGAAAAGGGAGTTTCGCAATGGAATTCAAAAGATCGGGAATGAAACCTAACCTGAGGATGGTGAAAGAAAGACGAGCGACTATGTACGGTTATGCCTCTGAACACTGAAACAACAGCCATTTTCTTCACTGCTACTGCGAAACTTCGATGCGATTGACACTGGAAATGCTCCCCCGGATTCAACAGAGAGCGGGTAGCAATTTGCCTGATGTCTCGACTGATTTCACTGATTAATTTCGCGCGAAAGTGAGGCCGCTGGCTTGCTGCGGGGAGCAGAGCGAGCAAACGACGGCGTATTAGTGACTGAAATATCTTCTGGCGTTCGTGAAACGGATGAATCCACGTGGCAGCCTCTCCGACCTTCTTGCAAGGTTTTGGCGATTTGCGTTGATAAACTTTATGTTTAGGAAAATTATACTTTTTTGCTATATTAAACCGACGTTAGAGTAACGTTTCTTAAAATTTTATTAAATTATTTGTTAATTTTTTTAAAATATATTATAAAATATATAAATTATTTTCATTTATTTATAAAATTTAAGATAAATTTATTTAAAAGAAAAAGAGATAAATTTATTAAACAATTTAATATAAAAAATTGAATGATTTCTTTTTTAATAGTTATCACATAAATTTAATAAATATAATTAAAAATGTTTTTATTTTTAATACTTTTCTTTTTTTTACTAAATAAATTTATGTTTATACCGTCTCTCATTTATATTTTAATTTTATATTTAATATAGAAATTTTTAATTTAAAAAGATAGTACCTTTAAAATTTGAAATAAAAAATAAATAATTTTTTTTCTGGATGCAATAAAACGTAAATATTTGTTATTTGTACCTTTAAAATCGATAAATATTTGTTATTTGTAAAATAAAAAACAATGATATTATCGCCATTTATAATATAAATATTAAGAAGTGAATACGGGTTACGGAGGGCACCGGGTCGAATCCGATCCATGGTCATAAAACGCTCGTAAGAGGGCACCAGCTTCTGATGAGTCGTCACTTCGGTGCCATGGCGAAGTGAAGATTCTCAAAATCGAATGCGCATCGTTTGGTTTCGAATTCTATTGAAGCCGCAGGTCTCGACTCGCGCGCGACGCATTCCAATTCCCAATTCTGAAGAGGCTGCCGCCTTCTTCAATCCTCCCCCTTGAAGAAAACCAGGTTCGGACGAGTGTTCGCTTTGCTTTATTTCACGAATCCGAGCTTAAGCTATTGTAGGATTGATTGCGCGTCGTGTTTTTTTTTTTTTTTTTTGTATCTTAATTGTGGAAACCTACTCCCTATTGTAAAATTCAACTTAGAACGGGCTCTAAAGAGTTGACATTCAAGTTAAACTAGCGAATTCATGGAACTCTGGAGGCGTGTGTAATTTTTCCCGAGTATTGTGCATAGAGATCGATGGGTCGAAGAAAGCAACTACGGCCGCATCGGTCAGTGGGGACAGCGCAAAGCCGCGAGACTGCCGGACAGGAATCGACCGAGCAAGATGCTTCTGGGCGTGCGCAAAGAGACGAACCTTTTAATGTTGGGAAACCATTTTTTGTTGAAGTTGATAGGAGCAATTGGGATTCCAGTGAGCATTTTGATATTTCAGAACTTCTCTTGACGAATTTGAATGTAAGCAGAGAGTTTTGGGGTTTTAAACTGAATGAGAATTTTTATCAAGATTCGAAGTATTCTTTGCGAATTAGGTTATGCAATGTAGACGAGTTTTTGGGTCGTATGAGGTTAGGCCATTGGCCTGTGTTACCTGCTAGTGATATATATTTAGAATTCGTGGAGAAGAGCATACAGGATGAAGCAGTGATAGTGTTCGGGGGATTTGACGGACCGGATGAGGGTGTCACCGCTCTCGTTCACCTTGCCAATCTTAAGTTTTTGACATTGAGACCAGTTCTCGGTGTTACTTTTTCAGAGGAAACGCCATCTCTGAGGGTGAGAGTAGAGATGCTTAAGGGCGCATTCGATGCATGTGACTCTCTTCTTGACACTACGAGGCAACTTTGGAAGAAAAGTTTGATGAATGTAATGTCTTGGGTGCGGCCTGAAGTTATGACTTCAGAGGCTAGATATGGATGTTACGAGTCAGCTGGGGTAGAGTTCGGTTTACATGAGGAGATGGACAGAGATGCCTGGAGCTCGAGGAAACAGGCCAGGTTTGATGCTGCTGGATTTTATGAAGCCATCAAGCCATCGAAGTGAGTTTTCAACATTGTATAATTTTGTTTGTTTAATCCTTGGCTTTATGTTGATGGATTTTATGACGTAATTCATACAGAGAGAATCCCATGCTTGAAGGTAATATACCTGACCTACTTCCCAAGCTTAGACCATATCAACGCCGAGCAGCACATTGGATGGTACAGAGAGAAAAAGCGGCATCTGAATGTTCAAGTGCCAGTGAAAGAAGTCAATTCTTGTCTGCTCTGTGTGTGCCACTGAATTTAATTGACACATGTTCAACAGTGTTTTACAATCCATTTAGGTAGGTTCTTATGATAATCAAAGACTTTGGTCTCTTATTAGTTACTGGAAATCCTATTACTAGTTATCCACTAACAATGTGCTGGCTAAGCAAATCTGGTTTTGGCACTTGCTATACCTTGGGGCTATACATCTCAATCTATCTGCTCTCCATCCTTTGCCCAACCATAGTTCTTTGGTTTCTGTATGCATGCTTTCTCTCCTATTCGTAGGCATGTCTTTAGTACATACAAGTTTAACTATTTTATTGCCACACGTCCATTTTTTATTCAGTAATTTCTTTCATTATCATCCTCCATCACATAAGTGTTGTGACATTTTTTAACATTCAACCCTATTTTCTTACATAAACTCCTCCATAGGGAGAGATTTAGAGTGAAGACTAAAGAAAGTTTAATGCTGCGTCTCCATTACCTATTCCAAGTATTGTGCCTACACTGTCCTCAGGTAGAAAGGAATTGGCTTTTATTGTCGATAAGCTTGATAAGACATGTAAGAAAGAGTAGTGGTTCTACTCCAAACATGCGAAAAGTAGAGTCATTATATGATCTCTTAGCCAACCATTTGTTACAATAACTTGAGTAATAATCCTTAACTTTAAGATAGAGCCCTCTAATTCTGCTGAACTCAGAAAATAATCTAGATGTTCCTATTGCACAACCCAAAGAGGTAAGGAAATGGACAACCAATTTGTATTGCACCTGTTTCTTTCTTTTGTTTTTAAACTATCCTTTGTGCCTATTCTAAAAATTTTAGAAGAGGCTCTTGGTGTTCTAGCTGGAGCGAGGCAATGCAAGAGAGTTTTAAACTTTCATTTTTATTCTAAAATATGTATCTATTCCTATATCCCTATCAAGAGAGTTTAAGGGTACCTGGAGGCACAAAGGAGGCATTGACAGCAAGCTACTCCACTGTTCTGTTGCCTTCTTGCAGTTGGGAGATCTTACATGAGCAGGAGTAGATCTGTTGGCCATGGAAGAGTCCAGAGAGAGGGGTTCTCCCCCTACTCCGATCCTCAAAGATAAGACCAGGTCTCTTGGCCCACCTTGGACAACTGAGTCAGATGAGACCAATGAGCAGCTTCAACTAAGCCTACACTTCAGACCTCAGGCCCACTCCCCTCTTTATATCCCACTGAACTGCAGACCACCTAACCTTCACTGGGCTTCTCAACACAAATGGACCTCCTTCATTAAGGTTCCATAAGAAAACGGACTTCGATGTGTTTAAAAACTCTTCAAGTTGGTCCAAACAGTTTGAGACCGACTGTTGTCCAAAAAAGGAGCTGTCCGACTATAAGAGATAGTGGAGGACATGTTTCACACATCTGTTTCTTGAGATCCACTGCCCAAAATCAAAACCTGTTATTCTGATTCCTGAATGTGCAGCTTGTCTGCTCCTGTGTCCTTTCTAACCTCTCCAACCCTCTTCCAAGACACAGCTATCGCATCGTTCACAGCTGGTGGAGCATGCAGCTAGCACCACTCATCTGAGAGGATGCAGACTCTTTTAATTCTTGGTTATTTCCTTCTGATCCCATCAATGTGCACAATGCCATTTAGATTTGGTGATGCTTACTAGATGCTTTTACACTATTGATCAAACTGGAAGCACATCACTGTCCTATTTAATTCATTATTAATTTAGTTGAATTTTTCCGAGCAAAAGAGAATATGCCCTTTCCATTTCATATTATTACATATTTGATTGCATTTCATTTTGTTTGCAGTGGCAATGTTTCATTGCATCCAGAGAGATCTTCCTCACATGTCTTTGGTGGTATTCTTGCTGGTAAGTCCTGCTATACTCTGGTGTTATTCATCACGTCTTTGGTGTTATTTCTTATTTATGTTATTAAGAGCCTTTTCCAATTTCTATTTTCTCTGGGTTTCTCATTGTTGAAACCTATATCTTGGAATTTGTATGAGTCAGCATACTAGAGTAAATCCTTAATCTGGAATTCCTGTGAATTGACAGTTATGTGACTGCCTATTCCCTTCCGTCACCATTTCTCTGTATCGGCTACAGTGAACTTTTATCTCTTTCCCATAGACGTAGGCAAGTTGTGCAAGTCTTCTGTTGCCTTTTCCCTTTTTTCTTCTATTTGGTCATGCACGTGTTTTATTTCCACTGTGTGTGGGTTAATATCCCTACATTCTAAGTTCATTCTTATGGAAAGTAGATAAAACATGAAAGTTTGGAATATTTCCTTTACAATTGTGTGTATGACACATACCTAGCCCCAAAATGCACCAGCATCCAAGACTCCGATTTGAGATGATTTTTTCCAGTTGGTTTCAGAGTGGCCAACTATAATATAGTTCAGATTAATCAAGTAACCAGAATCTGTCACTGTTTCCATTATTATATGCCAGACAGCATACCCAAAGCAACCACAAACCTTATATCCTTTTGTTTGGCCACTTTCTCTGTGTGATATCACAAGATCTCTGCCTTTGTTTTGGAAAAGGTGTATAAAAGAAACGGCAATTATGTATACAGCTCTAGTTTTTCCAAAGCCTAAACTGTGAAAAAAGTTTGATATATAATTTTCATCTTGCAGTCACTATTCCAGCTGAGGCATGTTATGTATGGTACCAATTAATAATCCATGATTCCTTATTCTGAAAGCAGTAGCCTTCTGCAACCCCAGTGTGAAAGAACTTGACTTCTATATATTTGCAGCTAAATCCACCTAAATTCTGCAACATCATGCAATACTTTAAGTTGCTTTTCTCTATACTATTGCCTAGTGGGGACTTAAATAGTGAAGCATTGCTTTTCCCCGAGTTTACTGTGCACTGGCAACAAATATTCCACCTGTTTAGGTTGAACTTAGAGCAATCTTCCATGTGGTTTTGACATTTTTGCGATCCTGTTAGGCAATAGATTTTTCCCTTAAAATCTTATCAGCGTCAAATAATTTCAAAACATCAAAATAGTTGTTCTGTGTTTGAGGTAGTACAATCTCTGATAGTTTTTTACGGTCATTCTATTGGAAGTTTAGATTAGTATACCTTTATAACCATTCCGTGAAAGCATAGGAAGTGCTTACCATATTCTTAAATACTTCCAACTCACTTCTGCCATGGGCTTATTCCAATGATTTGGTATTTTTGTGGATTGAAAAAACTGAACTGCATAGTTTTCCCACCTCTTCTGCTTGGTTCCTCCATTCTAGAATGAAGATAGCCATATCTCAGAATGTTGCCTGGCTTCCAGTCATATTGTAATGATCATGTAGGCCGGATCTTGAAAGCAGTAACTTATGTGAGTTACCTGTTTACCCCTTTGTTGCATATTGTTATCTCATTATTCTGAATGTTTCCCTGATTATCACACCATGGAAAAACTGGTATGAAAATTAGGACTCCCCTACCTAGATGGCTCTTTCGTTAGGATATTGAATTTGTGATCGTCTGATATTATATGGTTCTTTTAACTAAAGCCAAAAGTCAGTCTTGCAGTTTTAGACACATGCTTCTGTGATTCAGCTTCAGAGACTGACTGATCATTCATGATACCCGCAGATGAAATGGGACTGGGAAAAACAGTTGAGCTGCTTGCTTGTATCTTTGCTCATCGGAAGCCATCATCTGAAGCTGGGAATGGTATTGATGATATGATTCAAATGGCTGAGGATCAGAAAGCTAACCTGAAAAGATTGAAAAGAGAGCGCATCGAGTGCATATGTGGAGCTGTCAGTGAAAGCTCTAAGTATAAAGGATTATGGGTGCAATGTGATATATGTGATGCTTGGCAGCATGCAGATTGTGTGGGCTATTCAACTAGAGGAAAAACTTCAAAATCCAGAGAAGCCTCTAAAGGACAAGGCTGTAAAAATAAACAAACAGAAAATTCAGGAAAACATGCTAGAAGAAACAATGATGCCAAAATAGTTGACATGGACGGGGATTATATCTGCCAGCTGTGCTCTGAACTGATTCAGGCTACTCATGCTCCGATTGCTACTGGTGCATCTCTTATAGTTTGCCCAGCTCCTATATTGCAACAGTGGCATGCTGAAATTATTCGGTATTGTTCTTGCTTTTGTTCCGTTCATCTTGTATTAGTAATAGTTATCCATATAGATAGCTGACTTTTATGCAGTTGGTTATTGATATTTTCCCCTCTTTTAGTCACACAAATCCAGGTTCCTTGAAAACTTGTGTTTATGAAGGTGTTCGGAACAGACCACTTTCAAATCCATCATTGATGGACATTAGTGAGCTTGTCAATGCCGATATAGTTTTAACAACTTATGATGTGCTTAAAGATGATTTATCGCATGACACTGATAGGCACGAAGGGGACCGTCGGATTATGAGATTTCAGAAGAGGTACCTGAGATCTTGTCTCTTAATAACTGTGATGATGGGCTGGTATCTATTACGTCAATGGGCTTAAATTTCTTATGTTACTATTTCATGAAAAATTCTTTCAGAATATTATTGCATGGGTTAGGTTACCTGATATAGGAAATATATAAAGACCATGAGACATTTGGTTGTTTTCAATTAGTAGAGCTTTTTGAGAATTAATGACTATATCTTGTCTTGCAGATACCCCGTGCTCCCAGCTTTCCTCACCAGAATATACTGGTGGAGAGTTTGTTTGGATGAGGCTCAAATGGTGGAGAGCAGTGTTACTGCTGCAACAGAAATGGCACTGCGGCTTCATACGAAGCATCGGTGGTGTATTTCTGGAACCCCTATTCAACGAAATCTTGATGACTTATATGGGCTCTTGAGGTTCCTTAAAGCTTGTCCATTTGATGTTCAGAAGTGGTGGATTGAAGTTATACGAGATCCATATGAGGTGAAATTCTCTTTCATGTTTCCTATGATTTATAATTGCCCAGATGGCTTGTATAAGATTTTTACATTAAACTTCTCATGTTCCATGATCCAGTCACCATACCCTTATTCCTTATACTAGCTCCAGCTCTTGAGCATGGAATAACGGATGCAGGGCATTGTTCATATTCTTATATAACAGCTGACTTTGTTTAATTTCAAGGATTTGAAGAACACAAGCACCACCTAAACACTAATCTGATGGATCTCGTAACATTTTCTTTTTTTGGTTGACAACATATGTGATTGGTTTAGATGGAAGACCAGTGCATCCTAGTTTAGGCTAGATTGACTTGAATATTTCAGTTGAGTTATTGACGCTTTGTTAGAAGTTGTTTCTATTCATGATGTCGTATTTTCTTAATTTAGATAGCTTAGGGCCTGTTTGGTTGGGCCTTCATTTTCAGTTTTCTGTGTTCATTTTCAATATTTTGAAATGAAAATACAGACTCTGTTTGATTACCTGTGTTTGTTTTAAAAAAAATTCAACATTCCGGACACACCCCAAAACTATGTCCACTTTTCAGTTCTCGTTTTTATCTTTGTTTGTTTCACACCCAGCAACACATCCTACCCCTACTATCTCTTGCACTTATCTGACTTGTTGACTTGCTGCCATTGACTGATCAATGTCACCGGCAGCATCGTCTACCACTGCTGGTCTCATCCCAGGTCTCCTCTTTCTCGATTTTGCCAGCAGTTGCATCTTCCTCAACACATATTTAAGTGTATGTGGTTGATCACCAACCTTTTCTGTATGTGATTGTTACCAGGTGCAAGAGTGGACTTTGGAACTTTCCGTATAATGAAGTTTGGCAACTGGTTAAGTATATATAACTACATGTTTGTTGGCATCCAACTCCTAGGTTATTTGGTGGTAGGGGGCTATGGCAAACAATGTGACAAAGATTGAAAATGCAAAAAAAATGCTTACCTGTATGATATAATTCAGAGAAAATTCCCCCAGCCACATGTGCTTGCCTTTTATTAATTATTATTTTTGTCTTCCCTCTCCAGAGTTTCTTGATAAATGTTCTCTGATGAATGAGCTCTTTGTAGTATTTTTGAAAGCTTTAAAAGAGGTATAATTTTGGACTTTATGCTCATTTCCTAATCTTGGACCTTAGCTTTGCAGAGGGGAGACATAGAAGCTATGCAATTCACTCATAAATTCTTTAAGCAAATAATGTGGCGTTCTTCAAAAGGACATGTTGCAGATGAATTGCAGCTTCCTCCCCAAGAGGAGTCCCTCACTTGGCTCTCTTTTTCCCCAATTGAAGAGCATTTCTATCAGAGGCAGCATGAAACTTGTGTGAGCTATGCTCGAGAAGTAATTGAAGGTTTCAAAGATGACATTCTCAAACAAAAAGTCACAGGTCTTTCACTAACTTCCTACTTCACCCCTTATGAGTTGGTGAAGAGAAATGTATCTGTCCTAAATAAGGAACTGACTTGTCAGGTTGTGTTATGCTTTTGTATTCTATGTAGGTTCCATGCTATCTGATGCTACATTTGATCCTTTCATCACCCAAGTGGAGGCTGCAAAACTGTTGAACTCACTCTTGAAGCTTCGGCAAGCCTGCTGTCATCCTCAAGTGGGAAGCTCTGGATTGCGTTCTTTACAACAATCTCCCATGACCATGGATGAGATACTATCAGTGGGTTTCTTATAAATTTTTTGAATTTATGGAACTACCGTTTCTAAGAAAAATTATCGCCAATTTGTTTATTTCTGTTCCCTGGGATCTGTGTTGTAGGTTCTTATAGGCAAGACCAAGGTAGAAGGGGAGGAAGCTCTCAGGAAATTAGTTGTTGCATTGAATGGGCTAGCAGGAATTGCCGTAATCAAACAAGACTTTTCGCAAGCAGCATTACTCTACAGAGAAGCACTAGGTTTAGCCAAGGAGCATTCCAAAGATTTCCGAATGGACCCTTTATTAAACATTCATATTCATCATAATCTTGCTGAGATACTCCCATTGACTTCAGATTACTTGCAACATTTAGATTCAAATGAGCAACCTCCTGAAAGCTCAAAACGCAAGGCCTCCAGTATTTCTAATTATGAAGATTGTGTTCAATTTGATGGAAAGAGATCAAAGTTAAGTGGAGAAGACTCAGATTGCACATTTACTGCTGAGAATTTACCCAGGTTTGCATCTGGCCCACTCATTCATGTTAAAGAATGTGACCAGAAGGCCCACAGAGATTCCAAAACTTTTGATGATGGATATTTGAGGACAGCATGTGAGAATCTGAAAGAGAAGTTCTTGTCTGTGTTCAATTCAAAGTTGTCCCTGGCCCAGCAAGAGTTCAGAAAGTCACATCACCAGGTAATTTTCTCACAGCTGTTCCATAGGGTGTGAATAAATAAATATGTGGTGGTTCTTTGGTGTGTGGTACAATAGGCGTTATATTACATATATGACATGTCATGGATGCAAGATTACTACAAAACATTTATTGAGCATCGTGAATATTGCATATTGACAATGTATTTCCATTGCAATATATGTTGCATGTGGTATTTGTCATGTTCCTAAGGGCAATAGAGGGCAATATTGTAATAAAGATATAATACTTGTTAGGATTACAGTTGTATTGTACATGGGTACAATAACTGTGAGGCTATATATAAGCCACTGCTATAGGAGGAGAATCATATTTGAATTGTTGAATGAAATATCTCATTTCCCTCTCTTGAATTCTCTCAATCTCCCCCCAATTTCTCTCTAATCTCTCTCTTTCTTTCCCTCTCTGTTTTGTTCTTTCCTAACTTCCTTCCATATCTTCCAATCTAACTTCCCCAATTCCTTCCAATTACCTTTCAAACCTATCATGAACCCTAGGTTCATGACAATTGGTATCAGAGCCACCATTTCTCAGCGGCTTTCTCTGTTGATTAATTTTTGATGGATTGACGTTTGCTGTCCGACTGAAGTTGATTCTTGGGATTAGAGGGCAAATTCAACTTCGGTGATTCCGACAAACCTTGGTAGTTAGGTTGAGATTTGAAGCCGCGATTTCCGATAATCCAGGCTTGAGACAGAGGCACAAGGCTGATAGTTTTTCCGCTGGAACCAGACATTTTCCTTGGCGATTATGTGAAGCAATTTAGGTGAAGTCTATAATCGAGCCGATGGTCGCAACTAGTGGACGGTGATTGGGAGGGTTGCGGCTGTTGCAAATCGGAAACAGCAAGCAAAGCAAGTTCCGTAGTCCACTGTGACTTGAATATTAGAGGCAACGCTCCTCAGGGAAGAAGCAACGACTGAAATCGGAATTGAACTTGGATTTGGAAGGCGTAGTCGAGTAGAGCAAACTCGGATTTGAAAAGCAAAACCGAGCAAAGCCACTTCGGCTCGGAATTGAAGACGATGTAGGCTAGGAGAGGTCCGCAGTAATACCGAGTTGAATTTGGAGGTGAATCAGAGTGGCACAACAGTCGTTTCATGGTTGGAAATGTTACTATCTCAGCCTAGATTTTAAGACGTGTGAAAGTGAAGCATACCTCAGCGATTCCAGTGAGTTTGGGTGGGACTCTTGGTTGAGGATTAATTCGTGACCGTTGATTTTGGAATTTGATTCTAATGCATGGAGGTAATTTAATGGTGGATAGACAGTTGCTTCTGATCTGATTATAAATGACTCTTGATTCGAATTGTGGAGGAAAAACGATTGTTGAAGGTAGAGCAGCAATAGAGGAGTTCTAATTGATCGGAATTACCAAACGTGGTGGCTATCCTTGAAGCTATCCGTAGGAGAATTTTGAAGAAGTTGCAGCTGGGGCAGTGATCTAAAAATCGGCCTAGGCGCTGACGAGGCGCTAGGCGGCCCCTGGCCGCCACGATTATGGCCTAATCAACCCCTTTAGGCACTGGCCCTGCTAATCGGTGTCGAGCGGCGCGTAGTTGGCCGCCTAGCCCCATGAACCACCTAAGCCTTCTCTCTCTCGGGCACCGCCACCGACCGTCTCTTGTGGAGTCGCTGTCGCCACTTGCTCTCTTTGGTTGCCGTCGCCGTCGACCATCGTACCTCTCTCTCCGTCTCTCGTCACTTTCCCTTTCTGTCTCAGCCTCTCTCGTCGCACGCCACCGTCATCTCTTGTGGACAGTGGACTCGCCGACACCGCCAACTGTCGTTCTTTCTCTCTGGTTTCCGCGATCAACCCTAGTCGTCTCCCTGCCACCAAACTCTTATACCTTGTCTTCCTCCGCCTATGGCCCTCCGGCAAGCAATAAGCAAGCAGCAAGCATTGTTGTTGCCTTTGTTTTTTAACTTATTTTAATATTTGTTAATGCGTTGCACAACAAGCATTGTTGTGCCTTTGTTAATATTTGTTATTTGAATATTTGTTAATGTTTCAAATATTTTAATATTTGCAAGTAGCAAGTGTTGCTACATCATTTATTTTAATATTTGTTAACATATTAATAAAAAATAAAAAAAAATCTAGGCAGCGTTAGTCTATCACCCGACTAGCACCTAGCACGTTTTAGAACACTGAGCTGGGGTGATCTATTTAGGAGGAGTGAAATAGACAAAACTTATAGAGACTGACGGGAGCCTGAACTCCAGTGACAACAACGATAACGAAGAGGCAGATCCATGTTGGATATGTAGGATCGGCAGTGGACAAGAAGATAGATGGTGTTGTCGATTTGCTGCAAGCACAGGCGTGAAATTATTGATGACTTCAGAAATTGGATGAGGGACCAGTGCATGATATGTTCGCTAGACGGAATCAGGTTAGATTACTTGTTTATTTGCTTTCTAGAGAAATTTTGATCCAATTATTATAGAGACGCTACCAGATCCTACAACTACTCCTTACTATCCTCGAAGAACTGGAGCATAACCTAATTCAATGGGGAATCTTTCCCTCACTCGTCCTTGGAATCGAAACTCCATGGACAAATCTCAATGTCCAATGCAGGGGGACAAAAATGTTGTTCCGGAATGGGATGTTAAAATGTCTAAGGAAAAAAAAAATGATAAGGAGGACGTGGTAAAGGAAGCATCACTGCCTCAGGAGTTCCCTAAAATGCAGCAGCCTAAGGAGGGTTCAAATGATGGGAAAATGATTCATGGAGTACCTCTGACTGTGGGCAGAAGAAGTATTCTAGTTTAGGCAAAATTGACAAGGAGGAAAACTGTAACAATCACGTTGCTAGGGCAGCTGATCCAAAGGAACCAACTGGACTTTTTGAAAAAGAAGTTCATGTAGAGGGATGTTCCGACAAACACCAAGAAAAAAGAGTTGCTGAATTATTTGCATGGAATCAAAAGATTCCAGCTGAAATGGCAGTCAATATCAAGGAAGCTAGCGCTCTAACTGAAGCGAACCTATCATTGATAACTCAGGATGCCGGAGAGGAAAGGAGGGAGGATAAGGAGATTGGTGTGAACCACGTTTTTCAAGGGCAGGAGGCTGATGACTCGGTTGAAAAACAGGCTATATATCAGATTGGGAATGGGAACTGCTGTGAAGATGGCTTCCATGCAGCTGGTAGGCTGGTCAGGGATATTGTTCCATTGGATAATCTGATTATAAATCATGTTTGGGATGAAGGTAGTGATGGAGGCCTGGTTTCAGCCATTGAGGAACCTGTGGGACTTTCTCATCACTTTCTATGCAACCAGTATGTCCGGACAGCAAGGGTAAGGAAATTTGAGTCCCTTACTATTGCTGGAAATGGTATGTTTGGAGGTATGTCCTTAGCTGAGATATCTTCTAATGCTATGAAGGTGTGTGGATTTGATAAGGAAGTATGGGGATAGCTTGTAATTGAAGGACAACTACCGAAAATAATTGATTCAAGCTGTATGGTCGGAAATGAGGTTTTGCATAAGTTGGACAATGCCAATTCTCAAGGAGGGTTACAGTGTTTTGTATCGATAAAGCAAAATGTTGTTTTTGAAGTGCAAGAGAGCATGGCTTGAACAAATAAATTCCTAACAAGATTTTAGCTAAGAAAAAGGGCTAAAGAAGCCAAGAGTTTTGCAGTGGAGAACAAAGCTCCTGCTGCTCTGTTCATTCTTGCTACAGCCAGTCGCTTAGGATTTTTGTCACCTCTGTTGAAGGGAGGATTGAGGACTGGAGTTTGTGCTGCAGTAACTCCTAGATTTGACACTTTTACATTGCTGCATGTAAAGGCGTTTGCGGATATTGTTGCGAAGAGTGATGAAATATTCAAGGACATGAGAACCACTGCAAATTTGTTATGCATACAGAGGTTTTTCAAAACTTCTCCATCCAAGTTGTGGAAGAGAAGGAAAAAGACTAGGAGCTATGGAGGTTTGGCATTTCTTGTAGACAAGAAATGTTTCAAGGCAGGGGGAATTGTCATGTTCCTAGGGGCAATAGAGGGCAATATTGTAATAAAGATATAATATTTGTTAGGATTACAGTTGTATTGCACATGGGTGGTTGTATTGCACATGGGTGCAATGGCTGTAAGGCTATAAATAAGCCACTGCTGTAGGAGGAGAATCATATTTGAATTGTTGAATGAAATATCTCATTTTCCTCTCTTGAATTCTCTAAATCTCCCCCCAATTTTTCTCCAATCTCTCTCTTTATTTCCCTCTCTGTTCTGTTCTGTTTTTTCCTAACTTCCTTCCATCTCTTCCAATCTAACTTCCCCAATTTCTGTTTTATGTTCTGTTCTGTTTTTGATGAGCCTGGTTTGCCTCCCGGTATATTTATATTAATACTAAAGAGATGCTTATACCCATATAACTTGTACATAGGGTGTGCAGTCTGGTTTGGTCTGGCTTGGAAGACTTTATAAACCAAACCTAGCCTAACCTCTTTTTAGCAGTCAAATCAAACCAAAACCAAAACATAAAACTGTGTATGGCCCGGTTCAATCTGTGGGTTGGACAAAGAAAGGAAGATCCTTGTTCCTCCCTTGGCAAGGATTTGTGTTTCTGCTCCTAGGGATATGAGATTGAGGGTTTGTGTCACAAGTTTATATTGTTTTGGGATATGCATTTTTACAAATTTGTGCCCCTAGTTGGTTGAGTTTGGACAAAACTAGCACACCAATTGCTCTCCTCATGTATAACTATCTGAGCAACATTAGGTCACTGAAACCAATTGCTCCCTACTGCAACAACTTTTGCAAAGATGAATTGGATTCTGTCCTGGTGGAGGACATTGTCCAAGCATCGACAATGCTTTCTGATGACCCATTTCTCCTATCCCCTAGAACTGTTAGCTACCATGTAGAGCTACACTGAACAAAGAAACATTGGAGAATGAACCCATTGGGACCACCTCCTATTGTCTGCGAGGAAGCTTGTTCCACTTTAAGACATATCTCACATACAAATTGTTAACATGCCTGTAGAATGGTCAAATTAAATCTGGGTTGCTTTCTATTAATATTCCTTTCTCTTTTAAATGGAATATCTCATTTTCAACTTTGTTGATGAAAATTCAAATTTAAGATCTAAAGTGGGTGAGCTTTACCTGTGTCCTCACCCTTTCTTCTTCTTTTATGGATTTGCTGTGTATTAAGTTATTGAATTATTTTTAACATTCTGTTGTTTTGAATTTTTTTTCTTTCTTTTTATCCTTTTTTAAGGTTTGTAAGGCATTTGATGATAGAAAGAATCAGCATATTTGGTGGTTGGAAGCTCTTCATCACATTGAGCAGAATAAGGACTCGTCAAGTGAGTTGATCAGAAAGATTGAAGAAGCCATCTCCAGTAAATTAAATGTTTCTAGGACCTCAAAAATTGCTTCCTGGTTAGTGATCATTTTGTTTTTTTCTTTTCTTTTCTTTTCCATATTACTTGTTTGCTGGTTGTAAGGAAATATATACATATACATTGAAGGGGGGGGGGGGGGAGTGTTTGGAGTACCTGTATTTTTGGTTTAAGCTCCATAACTTGGATTTATGGTAGTTCTTGGTAATTTGATTTTTAGCTGCCCAAAAACAAAAAATGAAACCAAAAGTTTTACTTGATACCTTGGGAAGAGGTGGTGCTTAAATGGACATGCATAGATCTTAGCCCCTTCTTGCCAAGTAGATGTTTTAAGAAACAGATAGCTGATGCACTCTTGTTATGCTTAGATTTGTTCACTTTGTCTTATCCTGATTCATATGGTAACTTGGGCTAGTACTTTGGCAACTAATGGTAAAAAGGCCTTGCTTAGTTTTCTGAAAGAATTTAGCAGTGAAAATTATTGAATTGGATTATTTTTCATCTACTAAATTGCTTGCACTATTTTGTAGTCCAGCTTTCGAAGCATAACTGCTCTGAAGTATTACATCCAGACTGGTTTGGATTCACTAGAAGATTCTAGGAAAACTTTGCTTGATAGACTTGTGGAAATTGACAAGACAATGGAAAATCCAAGAGAGGAGGACATTGAGCGTGTGAGATACTGCCCGAACTGCCAACCTAACGTAGATGGTCTTATATGTGTTCATTGTGAGCTAGATGAATTATTTCAGGTATCATATTTGAATTCTGTCAAACTGAGTTTTTCAAAGCAACTTAATTTGTAACACAGGATGATGGATCCCCTTATCATCTCCCAACTTTCCTTATCCAGGTCTATGAGGCTAGGCTCTTTCGTCTTAACAAAGCTCATGATGGAGGGTTCATTATATCCGTCGAGGCGGCAGTGGAGCAGCAAAAAAGGAAGTCTGCTCTGAACCGTTTTTATTGGGCTTTGTCAAGGCCTGATAAAAATTCAACTTCATCCAGTGCACAATATGAAGACAATCATGTAGGGAAGAGGGATGTTGGGGAAAAAGTAGTGGTATTTACTTTATCTCATCTGCTTCTCTGTGTTGTCAAAAGGTGTTTCATTTTTTCTCCTTGCAATTCATACTTATGTAGATCCTTGCATCAGTTTGGGATCTTGAAATTCCTTCACAGTTACCTCTGAGGGAACTATTTCCTTTTCAGTTGATCACTGTGGCAAACTCATTTCAGTTTTGCCACTCCTGTGAACTGCTATCACCTTGTTCTATTAATCATTGTGGCAGAGTTTTCCTTGTTTTGTTTTGGTGCTGTCTTCTTCTGTATCCTCTATAATGTTTTGCTACATGCTTGATGCTCATATTTAAGTGACTGAGTTAAAATTTTGAGTCAATATCAAGAATTAGTTGAAGGCATGTCGTATGGTTGGAAGGTGTCAAGTCTTCAGATGTTTACCGCATGTCCTGAAAGGTGTCAACGCTTGCATTGGTTTTGCTATTTTTTGGTATAGATGTTTCATTATTATTTTTATAGTTTTTGAAAACCCAAAAAGATATCTTTTTTTTTTTTTCACTTGATTGAACCCGAATATTTTACTAGTTGAATGCAGAGATATGAATGAATAGTCCCAAAAGTTCTTTGTTGTATTGGTTTAGCAAATCTTAGTCAATGGCCAATGTTTGAAAATGTGTTACAAGATTATTATTGTGTGCAAAAAATGTGTGGTTTACGTAGTTGAGCTAAACATTTGGGGTTGTGATTTTGGTCTAGTTATACTTCATCAACTCTTTGTGAGACTTTCACTTAGATCTATTATTGTACCCCCACAAGCCAGGCCTTTCTCTCATTTTCTCTTTATGTATTAGTATTGGGAAAAGGGTTTTGATGAGATAGCATGATAGCCACACGCATTCTAGTTATAAAATGAAAAGGTTTATTTTAAGTGTGAAACTCGAAAAGGCTAATTTTCACTTTTTGATTGAAAGCTGTTATGCATTGGTGTATGTTTGAAGTCTTTAATGTTTGGTTCAGTAGGTTTGTGGTTTGGATTTGAAGATTTTGGTAGTAGAGTTTTGGGTGCTTGAGCTTCATTTATTTTTCAATACTTACTTTCTTTGCTCGAATGACTTTGCTATAGCCCTATGCTGGTCTTGTTAGTGCTAATCTAGATCATTATCCATTGCCTATTTTTGATAAACCATGGCATAGAATTCTGGGGCTTTAAGATTCAGGTTTTATTTTCTCTTCAATGTCTCTGTGCACACTTGATGTTGATAAATTTTTGATAGCATGGAGCACTGTTTGTTGCATAAGTGGGTGAAAGATATCCATTGTGCAAGGACATGTGTGCTGGAAGAGACTTTCCAGAGAAAGCTCCAAGCTATTGTCAGATCCTTGGATCTGGCAAGGGATTGTTTAGGTAGGATTAAGAGTTAGAGAGGATTTGGAGGGAGAGTTTGGAGGGAAGGGAGGGAAACAGGAAGAAAGAGGGAGAATGTTCGAGAGAAAGAGAGAGATAACAGAAAAGACTTCAATTCATTTCTCAACCTGCTTTCCCTCCTCTAGCTATGGCTTATTTATAGCCTAGCAATACATCTATCTGGAATGTACAATCTGGTAAAGCACAACCACTAACAACTAAGTACAAGCAATACAAGCAGCAAGCATAAGAAAAGAAATACAATGACTCTACGACTTTTCTGCCCCTAGGAATGTGACAGCTATATCCTCTACTTCCAACAAGATAGCTAATTCATAATTTTTGTGTAGTATTAGGGGCAAGTAAATTTCACATTTCAGAGCTCTGGGTTCAGTTACTAGCATTGAGAGTTTTTTACTAGAACTATCTTAGTTTCTTGGAAATGTTTTTGGCGTGCAATGCTTCTGGAATTTCTGCTTCAGATGTTATGAAGGCCATTTGGTCACCTTTAACTGGATGGTAAAAATGACACATTTTAAATATTTTTTATGTTGATAGGTCTCAAGATCTCCATCCGAACTGGAAGTTGTTCTTGGGATTGTAAAAAACTACTCCAAGGCTCTGTTAGGTCGAGATGGTACTGAAGCAGCGAGCAAACAGCTAATGCTTCTTGAGGTATGGCAAGAAACTTCCTTTTAAGTTGTAACATCAGCTACATCAAATATTTTATTATTTTCCATTAGAAGGTAGTTGTACTGACTTGAGTTTTCTATAAAGAGGAAGTGTGGCGGATGATGGAATAAGTTTGACTTATTTAAATATTTTGCATGCATACTTGTCTTTTATGAATATGTTGCTATGCTGTCTGTCTTGTCTCCTTTTCTTTCTGACAAGTATCTGTCTTGTCTGTGCATGCCGGATTTACTGAAAACATCAACTATAATTCATATTCTCTTTTACTTCCCTCTTAATCGTTTTGTTAGTGCAGTGCAGTACCCTCAAAAATTGTAGGAAACAGTGCCATCTGACTTGCAGGAATCTTATTTATTTATTTTTTTATGATTTGGTTAAGGGCATGCGTAAGGAATATGCACAAGCAAGATCCTTAGCAATAGCACAAGCTCAAGTTCTGCGTGCTCATGATGAAATAAAGATGGCAACCTCACGGTTGCGCCTTCGGGAGAATGATGACGATAAATCCATCGATGCCTTAAGTCTAGGAGAACTGGAAGCAGCTAGTGTTGAAAATTCTAGTGATAAGTTCCTAGCTTTGACCACCTTATCACGCATAAAAGGCCAACTACGCTATCTCAAGGTACCAACTAAGATTTGTTTGTCATGCTCTAATTTTGGCAGTATTAATTATGTATGTTGAATTATCAGTTGCTTAAAATCACAGAAAGTTGGTTTGTGGAGACAGCTTAGAGCAAAATGATAACTGAATGGGAATAAAGTCTTCTAGCCTAACACAAAGAGTGATACTATAATCTTTTGAAATTATGTCGTAACTTGCATGTACATACATGTATTTTTGTGTTATTCCAATCTCAAGCAGGTCATATTTTGATCTTGTTGCAATTTTGTCTTCCCATTTTCATGGTGCCCAATTCCAGAATCCCTACAAATCAGAAATGTGTGTTCCACCTGCCCAAGCAATGGATTATGCTGATTAGCAATGTTTGGGCCTTTTAACTTATTTTTGAATCACCTGTGGAAGCTTAAGCTCCTTTTACTTTTTTCTTGTAATTCCCTGCAAATTTTTCCCTGCAGATGTTGGTTTACACATCGTAGGCTGCCTGAGATGTATATATATATTAAATTCGTCACCTATGTTTATACTTCTTCTTGCTCTTTTTTGTTGTATATATATGAAATTTGTCACCTTTGTTTTTACTTTTTCTTACTCATTACTGTTAGTGTTTTCCAGGGTTTGATTCAATCTAAACAAAAGATGCAACTAGAGAATACAAATTGTCCATCCTTAGATGAAGTTGCAATGGTCTCTTCCAGTTCTACCACTGAAGAGGAAACGGGTTCAGTAGTTAAAGCTGATGAAGAAACATGCCCAGTTTGTCAAGAAAAGCTCCAAAACCAAAAGATGGTTTTTCAATGTGGCCATATTACTTGCTGTAAATGTGAGTTCTTGTCACCCATAACTCCCTCGTATTGTTCTCCAGTGGCTACAAAAGCCACGTGATGGAAGAAAAGAAAAACAGTTGGCTTCTCATAATGGCTGCTCCTGACAATGCATTTGGATTTATAAAAATATTTTTTTTTATTATTTTGTTCTTTTCTAGCATGTTAAGCACCATTATTTATGAACTCATGTGTTGAGGCCACAATAGAATATAATATGATTATACTCGATTTTTTTTTTTAAATTTAGAGTTTAAATAAATAGGAGATAGATTTGAAAATATAAGATAAATCTGTCTCTATATTTATAGAACAATTATCTTTAAAGTTCTATAAATTTGCCTCTATCTTTAGAGTTCTCTATAAATACAATTATCTCCCCATATTGTTCCTTCTATGGGTGTAGGCCTTATGGCTGAGCCATTATTTTATATTTTATTTTCTTACACGGTATCAGAGTAGGTAGATCCAAGCTGATCCCATTTCTCTTTTGCAAGTCTTTGCACTTCTGCATCAACTTTGATCACTTGCCCTCCCTCATTGTAAAATCACTTTGTGCTACTAAGGCATTTTATGGCATTTGATGCTGAATTTTATCATTTGTAACCACAAGTTTGGATTACATCATGAACCTTGCCAGTCATAGTTTTGTGTTGTGTCATAAAACACATTATGGCCTTCAATGCCAGGGTTATCATCAAAATCTGACCATAAGTGCTGGATCACATTTTAAATTCTTGCAAGCTACTTTCTCTACCAGTTGCATGGTGCATATGACAAAATTTGGCTGTCACATGATTTAGATTGAAGATGAAAGTTGAAAATTGATGTAAAATTTTTATTTATTATTTTAATATTCTCAATTTCATTCACTAACTTTATGCATGAGCAGAAATAGAATTGGGGGTAAAGGGAGATAGGAATTCCAATTCATGCTCATCTTGAGTGTTAAGTTTAAAATAAATAAGAGGTCGAGTAAGCTATGATAGAGATAAGTGTTAAGTTATATATTTGAGGATAATAGATAGGTTCATCTTTATTTCTAGACTTCTATAACTATGGTTGTATCTCTGTGTTGCATAAAGTTAAGCTAAATCAAATAGTGCTATTATGGTTCTACCGTAGATATATGCCTTAAGGCCAAATCACGTATATTCTTATGCCTTCACTCTCCATTTCTTATTCTATTTTTTTTATCTTATTTTCTTACTTGTTTAGCACATTCTTGCACTGTAAATAAATTCACTATAAGCAAGAGAAGCTTGGACTTTTAAATGGATCTCTTCCAGAAGACAGCTGTTCTAAGTGCTTTTTCCCTTTCAATTCAAGGAAGTGAATTACTAGTAGCTTTTCTACTCGGTTATGATAATAATATTTCAACAGCTGGCTAAATTTTTTACATGCCTAACATGAATGTTTTTGTTGTCTCGTGACCTGCTAATTTACATTCATAATATGTGGTGCAACTAATAACCCTTTTCTCGTAGCAGGAAGAATAGGGAAGCAACGCGTCTGTATTATGATTTGGTTTGCATGGATGATGACACCCGAAAACTTCTGGATTAAGTTTTATTTATAAATTTTGAGTAAATAAGAAGTGTTTTGTCACTTACTGAAAAATTAGATCTCATCTTAAAATTCTTTCTCTATGCATTGGCTTTTTTGCCCGCCCTTAATAAGCCAGTTAGGAGAACTATTTGTGCCATCTATTGGCTTCCCTGCTCTGAACTATGACAGAATAGTTTGCATGTATCATCCTCTGCTAAATACTGGCAAGTATCTATTTCAGGTCTATTTGCAATGACAGAGCAAAGATTCAATCATCATGGAAAGTTACATCATAAATGGGTGATGTGCCCAACCTGCCGACAACATACTGATTTTGGAAATATTGCTTTTGCTGATGATGGACAAAATAAGTCAGACAGTGCTCCCCAGGGTTGTGAAAACATTGAAGCTTGTGTTACTGTTCATGGTTCATATGGAACAAAGGTCACTTTCCTATCTAATTCTATATAACCAATGTATATCCTAGAAATAACGTGCATTGCATGCTATTACGGCACATACAATATATATTGCTATATGCTTTTGACTTTTTGATTTGCTCTGTGAGTATGCTTCTGTCAGTGTGCATGCTTATTTTGTCTCCGTATGGCTTTTTCCTGATCCCTTAGGTCTCAACGTGGTCATGGTTATTTGTTTGAGTCTCATGCTTTTATTTGTGTGGTGAATAGAATCCTTGTTGCTTTTCTACATTGTGCTTTTCAGTGAATCTACTATTATGCTAGGTTTCGTGCCTACTTAACCAATTTACAACAAATTCATCCAACATTGCATCCACTATGTTGTGGCCTACATTTCCACCACATAGTCATTGATCATATTATTAATCCACTTTTCTGCATTAGGTTCCTTCTGTGTTTTAAATGTCATCATTTAGGACAGTGGTTGTTAATATACTATCCTCTTTATTGACCTATTTATTCTTATGTTGTGGATGGTGGTTTTGTTCTAAGATTGAAGCAATCACGAAGAGAATCCTGTGGATCAGTTCTACAGATCCAAAGGCAAAACTTCTTGTTTTCTCCAGTTGGAATGATGTCCTTGATGTGTTGGAACATGCATTCACAGCTAACAGCATAAGTTACATCAGGATGAAAGGAGGCAGGTAAGATCTGAGAAGGGGTTTCTATGGTATTTTAGTTTATGCTGATTGTGTTTGTTATTGCATTAATTGTCATTCAGCTCTTTAAAGGAATGTAAAAAAAGAAAATAACAATAAGGAAAAATAAGATGCCTATAGAACATAATTTTCTCTTATTTTCAGATAGGATAGGTTCTAATGAAATATAGATTAATTTTTTTCCACTATAAATAAAAGCCAAAGGATTGTAGTTGTGCTTGCTTAGCGGAAAATTAATCGGTGATTACTCGATATTGAATAGCGTGCTCCTTTCTTGTTTGCCTGCAGTTTCATTCACAATTGGGAAAATTCATTTACATTTGCACTCTGATTAGTATGTTCCTATGCCTCTGATGTTACTGTATTCCTGCACAGCTTACCTTAAAAAGTTTGTGCATTTACTCTCTACTGTAGTTGATTAATTGTGGTTGAAACTATTTAAGCTGGAGCATGGAGAAACCTCTTATTTCCTCAATGAACTCTGGAACTGTTTGCCCGTCTGTTTGTCTGGCTTTTGCCTAAGATGATTATGAATCTCTGTGACATATCTCAATAAAACCCACAGTAACTGGAACTGTAGGCATAGAAAAATCAGGGATGATGTTGAGATTTACAATTGAAATTGTCAGCTGGCTACCAATACCAATTCCCCTTCCACCCCCCACCCATTTGAAAAAATAAAGAAGCCAAAAAAGTGGGGGGGCGGGGGAGCAAATATGCACCCTTCCCGCCCAATACCAACCCTGGTAGGCCCCCTTATCTTGCAATTACTGAGATGATGATGAAGGTTTGACAGAGAGAGAGCAAACATACTGGAGGCATCAAGATGGGGAAGGTGAAGAGAGAGAAAGCAGGAGAACAGGGAGTGCAGTCTCCATGGCTGGCACATGGTAGAAGTGATGTAGGTGAAGTACAACTGGACAAGTAATTTCAAAAAAGTGAACAGTGCATATCAATGTGTGGCTGGAATTAAGAAGCCGTTAATGAAAGCCATAGTTATCACTTATCAAACGCACCTCTTCAGAGAGCTTGCTAAGGAGGCAAATAACAAGACCTTCAAAAGGTTTCCAGTCTAAGGAAGCTTGACCCTTATGGGCCATGCACACAAAACTGTAGAGGATCACAGTTATTGCCAATTCATCCGACATCCTGAGTCCTTCTCTTGACCTGCATGGACATGGTAACACTCTGGGGTGTCTGGGAGGTGCCATCTCTTGGAAGTTTTGTTGGTCCAGCATGTTGCAAAAGTTTTTTGTTCAATAAGATGAATGCATGCCCCTCAGTGATGGACATGATCTCTACTATGATGTTTGAAGGTTGCGTCCCTATTTATCTGCATAACATGCCTGTGGCACGTGTTGAGTGCATAAATATCTGCAGAAGAATATGTATTGTGTGTGCCATTTTCTAGCCATGTATATTGGTACATCCATGTTTCGTGCTATGATTGTTCAATGCACATATTATGTGGCTGAAATTGAAGAGGGCAATGTATTTTTTGTGATGTTACTGCTGTGAGGCACACCACTAGCATTGGAGCTTTCTTGTGGTTCTTAAGACATTGGAGAATGGATTGGGAGAGCATGTAGGTTTATTTGGAGGATGTTGAGATGAGCAGATAATTTTAAGCATATGTGAGGCAAATGGATGAGATGGAGTTGGTCTGTAGTGAAAGAGGGAGGGGAAGACAAAAAGACTTGATGAGAAACCTTAATGACAGAATATTATGTCCTTGAAAAGGATGTGGCCATGGATAGAGGTGGCTAGTATCTAAGAGCTTACATGGGAACTGGGAAGATGGAAAAAAATTAAAATCTTCCTTGTCCAACTAAACCAAGCAGAGTCCCACAATATTCTATCAACACCAATTTAACTTACATAAGGATACTGATTTGCAACTGCATTTCACTATAAGTGCAATGGTTTTGCTGCTATACTATTTCCATTGCACATGCATAAGATAGGAGGAAAATCTGAAATTAGTGCACATGCATAAGATAGATGTATAATCTCTCTACTTTGCAAATTGCCCCAATCAGTTGACTTGATTATCTGATAGATGAAAAGTTTTCCTTTTCTGGTACTCGGAATATTAACTGATTACTGGGCTTTTAAATTCTGAAAAATTATGTCTAAAGCTTATGGTATTCAATATACAGGAAGGCCCAATTTGCCATCAGTCACTTCAAAGGACAGAGCTGTGTCAAAGGAATAGGTAAGGTGCATGACCAGCAAGCAGAAACCAGCTCTGTTAGGGTGTTACTGTTATTAATTCAACATGGAGCCAATGGCCTCAATCTTTTGGAAGCACAGCATGTTATTCTTGTAGAGCCACTACTCAACCCAGCAGCTGAAGCACAAGCTGTTGGTCGGGTCCACCGCATTGGACAGGAGAACAAGACAATTGTTCATCGCTTCATAGTATGTAAATCTTCTCTGTGATTTTTTATTTCTGGATGATGCTAATTGAGATGCATGCATTATAGGATCACCATTTTGCATGGGCATAAAAAGATTGCTTCCTTATGCTACTTGTAGCTATAACTCTGATCAAACTGGTGTTTTCTATAGCTAAAATGTGGCCCACCAATTTGATTGGTTTAGTGAACTAATCAAATTGATTAAGGGGCAATTAGAGTAAAAGAAGCACCACTCAGTTTCATGATATATGATGAATTTGAGATTCCTAAATGGACCATGCTACTTGTTCACCAAGGGCTATACCTTAAACTACACACATGCACACAAATGACTAAAATATCTCTCGCGTCTCACCTGCTTGGGTGAGGGTATTTTTGTCATTTTAACTGCATTGTGTAGCCCAAGAAGTACAAATAGCATTTTTCTTTCTGAATATATATATTGCAAGTTCTGTGCCGCAAGGTTTTTACTTTGAATGCAACTCAGAGCCTATTCACTTTTCATGCTACATACATGAAAGTCAACTATGCCCTATTTACCTCTTCATCTGATTCAGGGCTGGCAAGGTAGATTGCTGGGTTAACTTGTCCAATTAACTGAGAATAAAACTTTCTGTAGTATTCTTCTGCAAAACTCCGCCTGGGGATGTTATCCACTGCCGGTCCCAAGCCCGGATAAAGGAGGAGGATTGTGTTGGTAACCGACAGCCAACATAAAACTTAGTCGGATCTAAAACATGAACTCTAGACAAATTATGAAAAATCGTTGGGGCATGGGCATAACTCTTCATAGCGACGCGCTACACTGCCCGCGTGTAGTGTCAAGTGAGCTAGGGCCGTTGTATTGGCACCTGGATGTAGTGACAAATGAGCAAGGGTCCCTGCATTTGTTTGGACGGATGTGGGTAAAGAAGCTAATCCAAAATCAAAATCAAAACCAAAATCAAATTCAAAGTCGAGGCTAAAAACAAAATCATAGATTAAGGATTGGGTCATGGAACATAGGAACATTAACAGGCAAAGCTATGGAAGTGGTAGATGTGATGATTAGGAGAAAGATTAATATTATGTGCCTTCAAGAGACGAGATGGGTAGGGAAAAAAGTAAAAACTTTATCAGAAATTGAATATAAAATATGGTACACAGGAAATGATCGAGCGAAAAATGGAGTGGGGATTATTATGAATAAAAGCTTAGTAGATGAGATAGTGGATGTAAAGAGAATAGGGGATAGGATTATTATGGTGAAGGTTAGTCTAGGAAGAATGACTATGAATATCTTTAGTACATATGCACCACAAGCGGGGTTAGGTAAGGAGATAAAAATAAAATTCTGAGAGGAACTAGAGGGACTCATACAAATGATATCAAAAGGAGAGAAAGATGAAAAATCATAAGGCGATGGGACCAAATAATATACCAATAGAAACATAGAAATGCATGGAAAAAGAGAGCATCTCCTGACTAACGAAATTATTTAACGCAATCCTTAAATCAAAAAAGATGCCAGATGAGTGGAGGAAGAGTACTTTGGTTCCTATATACAAAAACAAAGGAGATGTTCAAAACTGTGAAAATTACAGAGGTATTAAGTTAATGAATCATACCATGAAACTTTGGGAGAGAGTAATAGAGCAGAGGATCAAAAAAGAAACAAATGTCTCGGAAAATCAGTTTGGTTTCATGCCTGATAGGTCAACAATGGAAACTATATACCTACTGAAGTGCCTAATAGAAAGGTATCGGGATCATCAAAAGGACCTACATATGGTATTTATAGATCTAGAAAAGGCCTATGATAGAGTCCCTAGAGAAGTATTATGGAGGGTTTTAGAGAAGAAAGAAGTCCGAATAGTCTATATACAAGTCCTTAAGGACATATATCACGGTGTAGAGATAAGGGTCAGAACATACGGAGGGGATACTGAACCATTTAAAATTACAATAAGACTGCATCAAGGTTCTGCACTAAATCCATACTTATTTGCTCTAGTAATGGATGAACTCACTAAAAATATTCAGACAGAGGTGCCATGGTGTATGTTATTTACAGACAACATAGTGTTGGTGGATGAAACAAAAGAATGAGTAAACACTAAGCTTGAGTTGTGGAGAAACAATTTAGAATCTAAGGGACCTAAATTAAGTAGAAAGAAAACAGAATATATGGAATGTAAATTTAGTAAGAATGTAAGAGTGGAGGATGTTATAATAAAATTGAAAGACCAAATCTTACAAAGAAAAGACCATTTTTGATATTTGGGATCAGTGATTCAAAAAGATGGAGAAATTCACGAGGATATCACACATAGAATTAAGGCAAGTTGGCTAAAATGGAGAAATGCATCGGGGGTGTTATGTGATGGTAAAATCCCATTAAAATTGAATAGAAAATTCTATAGAACAGCTATAAGACCAGTCTTGTTATATGGCTCAGAATGTTGGGCAATCAAATACCAGCATGAGCAAAAGACGAGCGTAGCGGAGATGAGGATGTTAAGATGGATGTGCGGTCATACAAAAAAGATAAAATTATAAATGAAGTTATTTGTAATAAGGTAGGAGTAGTGCCAATCGAGGAGAAGATAAGAGAGACTAGATTAAGATGGTTTGGTCATGTGAGAAGGAGACCAAGAGACGCTTCTGTGAGGAGAGTTGATGAAATGGAACAATTAGTTAAAAAAAAGAGGTAAAGGCAGACCCAAGAAGACTTTGGGAGAGACATTAAAGTTTTATATGAAATGTATGGATCTAAATAAAAATATGACAAAAGGCAGAAATACATAGAAGTCTAGAATTCATGTAGCTGACCCCACAGTAGGATAAAGACTAGATATGTTGTTGTTTTCTTTTGCAGCAGTCTAGAATGATTAAAAGGATTCCTTCTTTTCTTCAACAATATGCTTTCATGATTTTTCTTCTATCTTGCCTTCTAGTTGTGAAGTGGCCCTCGAATCAACAATGTTCTAGTGTTAGTCCAGAGGATTGGTGATGGATTCCTCTGTTTAGAATAACCCCTGAGATTCTGGTTCTTTTGAAATTATTTAAACTGGATTATACATATGGATGGCTAGTTGGGCTCCTGAGAGGAGTGCGATTTTGTTCACCCCCTTTAACAGGGGTGAACATCACCCTCACAATTTTTGTGAGGGTGAAAAAGCAGTGGAACGGCAATCACAAAAATTATGCCGTTCCGTTACTTTTCACCCTCACAGAAATTGTGAGGGTGATGTTCACCCCGTTAAAGGGGGTGAACAAAATTGCACTTGTCCTGAGAGAAGTACTAACCTTCCAACTCTATGTTTGTTTCATAGGTGAAAAACACAGTTGAAGAAAGTATATATAAACTCAACAGAAGCAGGGCTATGAGTTCGTACATCAGTGGAAACACAAAAAATCAAGATCAACTTGTCTTGACACTTAAAGATGTGGAGTCTCTATTTTTGGCCACACCCTCAACTGTACCAGAAACCGATGAAAAGCCAACTGGAAGCTTGATGCATTTGCCGCCTGCCGTAGCCGCTGCCATAGCTGCCGAGAAGAGACTGAAGGAGCAGACTGGAAAGCCAAGTTGATTTCAAGTTCATTTGCGCTACCACATCTGCTATTGTGTTACTGCAGTCAACAAGCCGTTTTTCATGATGAGCTCGGTGTAGATAAGCCGCGCCATCAAATTAATTATCAGAAGGGGTGACAATGGAGCTAATTTTTTGGCTCACCAGATCTGTTTAGAGGCTTGAACATGGCAGTGTCGTCGCCATGCCGGATGGTCCTCCTGCTTGGCTAATTCATCGCCAGCATTCTTGTAAACAAATTTGTTGTATACATGTTTGTAGTTACAGTTTAGGTAGTTCATAGTATAAAATTTGATTGATCAAATATTATGAATTCTAGACTTATGTAATTATGGTTTAGGTGCCAGTGGTTCATTTAGACCTAGTGCAGTCATCTAATTTGTTGGTTTAATTGATTATTCTTCACAGTAGCTCCGTTTCTCTTTAACAAAATAATGTTCTTACCTTGCCATTTCTATTTATTTTATGTATTTAATTTATCTCTTTTGAGCTTTGGTCTTAAGATATCAATCAGGTATTTTTGGATTCTTTTATTCTATAATTCCATTATTTAATCCAAAAACTATCCTGGAAGTGCACAACAAGATTTTTTACGCAATTACAGAGCAATCCTACTCAATTAGGCTAAATGATCAATAAAAATGTCGTCCATATTATATATTTTTTCTAAGCTTTTAAATTTATCAATTATCCACTTGCATTTTAAAAATTGTTTACTCGGCACATCATCAAGATCTTATTAACTCTCCAATTATTCCGGTAGAATACAATTGAAACAATTTTTGGACATTTTAAAAATGCGTTAACTAGAAACTACTCTCTGCAGGTATTTTGCAAACGCGCACAGTTTAGATTATTCCGCAGCGGCATTTTCTTGGAGATTCTTCCGCGGCTGCGTTGCCCTCCATGTTAGGGCCAACCAATCAGCTTCGGGGGAATGTGAAGAGAGTGGGAGAAAATTCCAAAGCCGCACGGCATCCCTTTTCTAAAGCCTCAACCTCATGCATGACCTCATACCCCCATCCGCCGGAACCGCCGGAAGCGACGTGGCGTCTTACGCCTCAACGCCCGTGCCACTCGCATCCTCCGGCACCCCATCCATTGCCTTACACGTGACAAACTTTCGCCACGTTGCAAACCTATTTTTCTTATCCTATATATAGCCTAAATTTCCCACGATTCAGCAAACCAAATTAAGTCTCAAAGTCACATGGCGATGGAGGTCTCCTACTGTTATTATTATCCCATCAAAGCAACCCACTCCCGGCCATCTCTTCCCACACCCAAATCCAGATTTTCTTCAAAACCCATTGAGACCCAGAAGCTATGCTCGGGGCTGCAGCGGAACCAGCGGCCATTCTTGGCGGTGGTAGAGTGCTCCAAAGGGGAAGCGGCGGCGGCGGCGATGGAGATGGAGAAGAAGTTGGAAGAAGAGATGGGTATGTTAGGTGGTGGCCTGTGGATAGACAAGTGCAAGGGAGGGGAAGAGGAAAAGGGTATAGTGGAGCTGATGGAATGCTTGGAGAGAGAAGCCATTATGGGGGAAGATGAAGGTAAAGAGCCTACAGATTATAATAGAAGAGCTCACATCTTCGATCACAGTTCCAGAGTTTTCCAGGATCTCAAGGAAAGCAACACCAACCCTCCTCACCAATCTTGATTTGCTCCCTAACGCTTAGTTGTACTGTATCCATCTCTCCATATGTAAAGAGATTTGGGTTGCTCAGTAGGTGAGATGGGCCACAGAGATGGGCAAGAACAGGTCGGTTTCTTCATCGCTTCCCAGGAAGGGAAACCAGCAAAATAGCAAGAAATGAAAGCTAGTTCAAATATGCATTGTCTTTAATTTTTTTTTTTTTAATAGGTCATTTTCTTCTTTGGCTGTCTTTTCTAGTTTTATGTGGTGTGTTAGGATCTCCCCTCTAGTGAAGGAAGGTTTGGGGAACCTTCCGAACGGGCATTCTTTGCGCTACCTTACGGCGGGCAGTCAGAAGCGGTGTCCGAGCCCGGAGAGGCGGATAGGGAAGTGATGTGCCCTCCAGTCTCGATATCTACAAATTCTACATTCTCAAACTTTCTCTCACCGGAGATATGTTTCTGTACCTTATTACAGTTCTCAGTTCTCCGCTTATGCACGGATTAATTGTCTTCTTGTTGGGATGCTCTCTCTAAGATGTCGAAGACTTTTTCCCACCCAAGAGAATATGACTTCTCAGATCAAAAAGTGAAACCAAACGGAAAATCTTATTGTCAATGTTTTCTTCTCGCTTATAATTCAAAACCCATTGAATTGTATCTCATGACTAATTAAATCATGTAATAGAATATTCTTGGTCCCAAGAATATCTCCTCCTTTGATTAGCAATTAAAAAATAGAAAATCTGATGCCATGAAGGTTCTGTGTCACATCATAGAGACCAAAATGTTGCTTCAATGTTTACCTAGTTTTAAAAAAAAAAAAAAGTTGCTTTAAGCTTGAAGTGCAGGTATGCGCACGGTTTGCGTAAGGAGGTAAAGCTCTGACACAGACATGAAAAGTACAAAACAGGAAAACCCATACTTTTTCATACCAGAATACTCCAAGTCTTACCCAAGATAAGCAAGCCATAATGACAAAAAAAATTGGGTTTGGGGGGGAGGGAATTGCATGACAATAATTGTAATCAAATATCAAAAATTAAAAAATATGATAATTTTTAAATTAAAAATTAAATTAATTAAATATTCTTAATTGATAATTTTTGTATAAATAATTTTTAGATAATTAAATTACTTAAAATTTATTTTTTCATATAAATTTTATACTTATAATCAAATGCACCTTCAAATTGAGTTCAGATTTAATTGCAATTAAACTCTCTATTTTTTTTTCTTGCAAGTTCATATTTAGTTGTAGGAAGTTTGACCCGTGACCAGCTAAAAGGTACTGCACAAAGTTTGAGAAATGAGGTTTAATTTTATTTTTTTCTCTTTTTGTTTATGTGCTATCACTTGCGCCCTAACTGCTTGCCTTTACGATTCCACCAAAAAAAATAAATCAAGAGATTCGATAAACAAGTTTTGGCGCCTAGTATAACTATAAATGTGAGGACGATAAATAAAATAAAATGTTAACTCAATCAGATAAAAATCAAGCATTTTGTTATAGCCACAAAAATTGTCGCAAAAATCTTTCTCCAAAGCAGCCACTTAAGTCGCAATCACGTCTCTCCCAAACTAAAACCGCAAGGCGAAAATACTAATGGTCAATGACGTTTTCTTACAAGAAGTTCCCGCAAGCCAAAGCTAATGGATAAACGTCTCAAGCCAAAAGTCCAGAACAAGCCAAAGGAAGAATTCTCCTTTGAACAGGTCATCCCCTCCTATCTGTCACTGTAATTTATTACATGCAATTGAATCTCCATTTTTCCTTCATTTAACCCAATTATTCCAATGGGCCAAAAAATTCTTATTGGGCTTTAATGAAATAATGTGTGGGTGAGGAACCCAACACTTACTTCTATACATCAAAAGACTTTTCCTTTTTCTTTTGCTATGCACAACTTTCTTTGCAATATGTATTCTTGGTCGATGAAATTGGCCACCCTAGGCGCCCCCCACAACCGGCCTGACAGTACGTGGGGAGGAGGTAAATTCATAGTAATCCAGCCAGACGCAGTGGCTAGACCCGTGCCCGCCATGCACAAGGAGCCCCCCTTACTTTGGAGAGAGATACTCCCACTCTGCCGCTTGCAGGACTCAATTCATGGTCATTGGTTCAAAATTCACCACGGAAGCACTTTGTGCCCTTTCTTGACCAACTGAGCTTCCATGCGAGCATGCAATATGTATTCTAATGAGTATTTGCTGCAGCACATAGGTAATCTGAGAATTGACTATTCTTGAAGATTTCCTCAGACGGAAGAATATGCGAACTTTACCGATTTTTACTAAGAAACAGGGTAGATAGATATACAAGAGACTAAAAGAGAACAGCCTTGAGAATTACCTAGGTTGGGTCTTTTAAATCTATAGCTGTAGACAATTTAAGAGCTCGAAGTTTTTCTTTCTTTTTTTTAACTGATAATCTTAAAAGGAAGACCAGACTACTGGGATGTTTCAAGAGGAGAAGCTTCTGGAAGGATTACAAAAGAAGATGAGTTGCATAGATCACTACGACAAACTTCTAGGGTTCCTAGGAATCAAATTTCAGAAATTTTCCTTGATCCTGCCCAGGAGGCTAGAGAATGTGCTGCATGGTTAAGAAGAGCTGTGATTTTAGAGCTCTAATTTCAAGCTTAGGCCTAGTAAAATTAGTAAAATAACCTGCAAGTATGCTTGAAACTTTTCCATGGAGTTGGATTCGAAGAACTTGTCTAATGCATTAATATCTTTGTTTGACATGTTTAGAAGCTTGCATGATGAATATCTCCTGAAAGTTATAGACAAAGATTCTTAATCGTCCATCAGCTTGCACAATGGATATCTCCTAAAACTTCTGGAAGGGGATTCTTAATTGTCTATCAACTACTCTACCTCTTGACATATTCTCAAGTTATTGTTGTTTTTCTTTTGCTTTACTATTTTAACTCCATCAGTGTGAGGGCCCACTCTCGAATGTGCCCGCTAGCATAGGACATTCGAAAGGAGGTCATCACAAGGATGATATAGAACAATACCTCATAATAAACACACACATTTATCTATTTTCACGCAGCGGAATATCAATAACTTTCGTTACAAACCAATGTTTGATACGTCTGGGCTCTAAGGTCATACAAACTGAATATGAGACTCTAATGCAAAATAACAAATTAAAATCTCATCAATCTACCTCACCAAAACGCAACTAGGATCTCCGAGTTGAGTGCATCTGTACACCACTACCCTTGGGTTGTAGTCCCATTGGACTCGCCCTTAAAGACTGCTTTACCCTTACCTGGAATGGCATAAGAAGATCAAGTGAGCCACAAGGCTTAGCAAGTTCTAGTACAAAGGAACAGTATAAAGAAAGAGAAATCATAATGACACCGAAAGGAGTGTACAACTTCATATCAATATTCAATTATATAAGTCAGGAAATCATATCTCATAGAATTATAAATTTCAATTTTTGTTCATGTATAATCATACAAGTGCATACATCAAAAATATAAATCCCATAGGCTCGTAAGCCATGATGCAAAATATGCGTTAATCATCATATCAATAAATCAACACATAACGTATCGAGCACAACCTGTCGAGCTATGGCCACCTCGTCCCGCGTCAGGCGCTCCTAGGGTACCCTTTATTTCCGCACAAAATAATAAGTGTGCTAAAAATATATATATGAGCATCATGTACATGTATACATCATGTATGCATTTACCAGCAATGTAAAATTTAAATTCTCGTTCTCAATATACATTTAATACCATTGAAGAATGTTATGGGTAAAAAATGTTATTTTTCCACCATACAATCGCTCTAATACATTAAGTAAATGTTTAATTAATATTAATAAAAAATTTTGGATGGGTACTGTAGTGGGGTACTATACGGATACGGTATGATACTGTAGCAAGATACTGTATGTATACTATATAAATATAGTATTTTACTATAGCGAGATACTGTATAGTATTGTATCGAGATACTGTATAGGTACTGTATTAAGATACTGTATGATACTGTATCGAGATACTATATAGGTACTGTATTGAGATATTGTATGGTACTGTATCGATATACTGTATAGGTACTGTACTGTAGCATCCGAATTTTTCACACATTAACTTCATATTTTTCCACAATTTCATGAGACATTCGGGTATAGACATTAATTATCCAGACATCATTCACATATATGATATACCAATAAATACACTACAATGCACAATGAAAGTGAACAAACTCCCATCACAATGGAGGTGAAAAATGCCATTCACAGAATAATATTGGGGTGAATCAAACCCCTTTTGAGACATCAAATAGACTCACAATATTTAGGGATTTTATATTATGTAAATACGAAAAAAAAAATTAATAGAGATGCTACACATGGAAGGGGAGAAAAATAAAAGAAGAAGAAGAAAGGATACTTGCCTGAGGATGAATAAATCAAGATGAAGCACCTGCACAGAAGCTCCAATTGCCACAGAAAATTTAACAGAATAGAAGCAGTAGAGAAAAAAAAGAATGTGTATCAGATGAAGAAGAAGAAGAAGAAGAAGAAGAATAGAATAAGAAGAAGAAGAAGAAGTCGGGAGGGAGAAGAAGAAAAGGAGATAAAGAGGAAGAAAAAGAAGATGTAAAATAAGAAGTGAAAGAAGAAAGTAGGAGTAAAAGGAAAAAGAAGAAGTAAAAGGAGAAGTGAAAGAAGAAATGAGAAGTAAAAGAGGGAGTAAAAAAAAATAAAGAAGAAATGAAAGAAAAGGTGAAAGAAGAAAAAGAAAGGGGAGTTGGGAAGTAATGATGGGTAGATGGTAGGTGTTTTTATTTAAATTTTATTATTATTATTATTATTATTATTATTATTATTATTTTATTTATTATTATTATGGTTATTATTTTATTTTTTATTATTATTATTATTATTATTATTATTATTATTATTATTTATTTATTTATTTTTTATGTATTGTATTGGGCTTAAACCCAAATAAATGGCCCATCTTCTATTTCCTTAAAGGCCCAAGCCCAACTCTTAACCCACTTACCTTAATTAATTGAAACCCAACTCATTATCCCATCCATTTAATTTAAACCCATACATACAAACCCATAGACCTATTTCAACATTAAGAATCAAATTTGCTCAACTTATATAATAACTAAAATAAATTAATACATCATTCTAAAATTCTAGACCCAATAATGGGTCGTTACAATCAAATCCCTTTCACCCAAAACCCTGCCTGCCAAATCAAGTGTAGGTGCTGTTAGATTCAAGCTTTCCTGACCCATTCTTGTCAAAGGATTCCTAATGTGTATATATAAGATAAATTTCTAGATCTGTATCCATCAATGAGAAGCTTGGATTATTCAGATCTCCATAGAAACCTTTTTTGCAGCAATCTGGTCCATCATGTTCACTACACTATGATATAGTTGTGAACCGTGTACCTCTAGGATCCTGTAGTTAATTCTCTCAAAATGAAATTCTACATCCACACACGTCACAAATCCATCCTTTTTCTTCCTAGGATCCTCCAAGCAGGCTTTCCAGGAAAACCAAATCCTAACCTAAATCTTTTATTGTACGGAACACAACTCATATTCAGTTGTAGTCAAAGGCGCACTAAGGCTCGAATATAAATAATTTTCTCTTTTTCTATTCTTTCTATCTAAAACAAGAGGATTCAATAATAACGGAGATGTTAGCAAGTCAGAAATAGACGGAAAGAAGGGCAGTTAGAAGGAAAGAAAGATACGTGTCTGATCACCGCTTCGAATGATGAATCAGGTTTTTTTCCATGACTACTTCACGCAAGCACAACCTCTGTTTTGGCGATACATCGAAATTTATCACCGACATGTATTCCGTACGCTTCCACCAATAAAAAGACAGAAACATGTGTAGAGAGAGAGAGGAATGTGAGCCTGTGAAGAAGGGTGACAGAAGAAAAGAAGTGGAGGCGGGGGCTAAAACGAAGGCAGCGGAACAGGTCTGAGTTCCTTGTCTAAGCCGACTGCCACTGTGGTGATCTGAAGCTTCCCGATGAAGAAAGAAAGAAAGAAAGAAGAAGAAGTGGGAATCTTGGCGGGAAGTTGGAATGAACTGGCAATCCATTCAATTATGGGCCGCTAAATGATCAATTGGGGTCGGGCTTCATCTATCTAACCAATTTTAGGCCTTTCATTCGGGTTGCCCAATAGAGCATCAGAAATTCGCTATTAACATTTAACAGTAGGTGCAGCCCGTCCTTTCTTCCCTTTCAGAATATATATATAGTTTCCCTTTTTTTTAGTAAAATATATATATATATATATATTACTTTTAAATACTTTATTTCAATAATCATAAATGTTAATCCATCAATTAAAATCGACAACTTCTATTTCTTTGAATATATATATATATATATGTATATATATAAACACTACCGAGCAAAGCCCTTACATTATCAAATTCAAAACATAGAAAATCCAATTTGTAAGAGCAACCGCAGTTGCTTAACAACGACTAGAAGAAATGAGAGGCATGGAGCATGTGTTACAAAAGCTAACTGGCGAAGGCCTATAATTGCTGTTTAATTTGCAAACTGAAAGATTTAGACATCCTGCCATTCCATTAATCAGTAGGCTTAATACATTTTTGTTGAGTTACATAGATCTTATCATATGCGCAGCGGAAATTAAAATTTAGTTTACAGGTATCCCATTTTTCAGAAATTATGGTTTAATAAAATGAAGGCATAAACGAAAAATACCTCTTGGATGAAATCTTATTTCACCGTTAAATTTCTCACCGTATAATCCTTCAAGTGTAGGATGCCGAATTGGTCCACCCGAAATCACTTCTATTCAAGAATATCAAAGAGAAAAATAAGTAGAAGAAATTTTTCACAAAAATTTCTAACTTACCTCTTGGATTCAAGAACTATTCTTCAAAAACTCTCTCAACTCTCAAAATGATCCAAGTGTATCTAATGAGAGAAATTAAGAGATTGGAGCTATTTATAATTCCAATTAATAAACCATTCTCCATTAAATTGGTTGGGCTTCTCAAGTCCATTCCATTTAATGCAATTGGGCCAAGTCCAATCCAATAAAATTTATTTGAATCCAATAGTGCCATTGGGCCAAGCCTAATGTACTAGCAAAAGGCCTAACCCAATCAATAATCAAATAATTGTATTCATAATATAATTATTTAATTATTCTTATTTATCCAATAAATAAATGCACTATTATTAGTAATTATAAAATTACTAATTTATTTATTTTCTCTTTGAAAGTAATTTCTTTTGGGTGGGACTTTCTGGGTTCACAAATAAATTGGCAACAAGAATAATCAACAATTAATTCTCGTAAATCATGAGTGACATCTAGCAATATATCATAATTACCCAATTTATTGTGAAGCGGGTATTGTGAACTTTTTACTACGTTACCATACAATACGGTCCTTCTATAATCCTATATCCCAACAAGATATGAGATCATGGTCAGTAGGTCGAATTTCTTAATCTTGTCATATGACCAAATCCAAAATCAATCTTGACAAATTATGACACAACCCGTATGGAACAAATTCCATCGTCATATTACCTCGGCCAAGGATTTATCGTCAAGTGATTACTGGATCGCATAAGATATCTTCCTCATAAATCTCGAGATGATAGATTCTATGTTTGATGCACACATACCTCATGTATCACTGAATCAGGCACATAGATACGTATGATTATCCTTGATTAGAACAACCACATAATATCGTTGATATCTTAATCCACCAATACACAGATATCCATGTCATCTCAGGTCTAAAGACTAGTTGTAAAATCGCAGCTAACATAAATCATTGACCCGTGAGAAATAACCCATGTGATTTAATGTTAACAGTCTCGTTCAGTGAACTCGTTCTTGTAACGAGCACTCACTTATCTTCCTTCTATAGCTCATACAGAATGGCACGAGACTCACCAACCTTATCTTTCAGTATCTCATACTGAATCAAGGAGGAAGACAATGTGCTGGCCTTTACGAGTTGTTATCATCCATGATAGGAATTCTATGGCCAGGAACATGTTTATAGTATAACAAATTGTGGATTATCCGTAACTCGTATTCTTAACACTTAAGAATGGTATCCACTTCTTATTATACTAATGGATATATGTTTTTATAATTTAAACCATATTGCATTTAAATAAAAATATAAACTTGTCATTTAAATAATATTTAAAGAATTACAAGATCGAGTCCCTTTGTGTCACTTGAATTGGTCTTTAGGGCTCATATCTAACAATCTCTCACTAGCACTAAGACCATTCAGTGTGGTATCTCATACCCCACCTATCTAGATGAAAATCTAGTTGTTTCTGGTTCATGGCCTTAGTCAGTGGATCTGCTGCATTTTCTGATGTATCTATTCTCTGCACATTGATATCTCATCTACCAATGATTTCTCTAATGAGATGGAAGCGTCTTTCAATATGTTTGGACTTCTGGTGAGACCTCGATTCTTTAGCTTGCACTATGGCTCCATTGTTGTCGCAAAACAAGGGCACGACAGACTTTATAGAAGGAACCACTCCAAGTTCTGTCACAAACTTTTTGACCCAGACCGCTTCCTTTGCAGCATCCGATGCTGCAATATACTCGGCTTCTGTTGTAGAATCGGCAGTCGTATCCTGTTTGGAACTCTTCCAACTGAATACTCCTCCGTTGCAAGTAAACACATATCCAGAGATAGACTTTCTATCATCAACATCTGATTGAAAATCAGAATCTGTGTAACCTTCCACTTTCAGTTCTCCTTCACCATAAGTAAGGATCAAATCCTTAGTTCTTTTCAAGTACTTTAGGATATTCTTAACGGCAATCCAGTGTTGCTCACCTGGATTAGACTGATATCTGCTTGTAACACTTACAGCATGAGCAATATCAGGCCTACACTACAAGAAATTGGACTTTTAGTGACCACCTTTAGTGACGGCCAGTCAAAAGTGGTCACTAATTCCAACCTTTAGTGAGGGCCAGACAAAGTTGGTCACAGATGGGGGAGCAATAGTGACAGCCACAGTTGATCGTCACTAAATGTTCACCTTTAGTGACGGCTACCTCCAACCATCACTAAATGTTCGAGCTTCAGTGAGGGCCAAGCGGAAGTGGTCATTAATTCCAACCTTTAGTGAGGGTCGGACAAAGTTGGTCATAAATGGGGGAGAACTAGGGACGGTCACATTTGGTCGTCACTGAATGTGTGCTTTTAGTGACGGCCCAATCTGGCCGTCACTAAATGTTCGAGCTTTAGTAAGGGTCAAGCAAGGGTGAGTCATAGATGAGGCGATCAATAGTGACAGCCACGCGAGGCCGTCATTGAATGTCACATTTAGTGAGAGTCGGGGAACGTCAGTCACAGATGGGGGAGCAATAATGACAGCCACATTTTGTTGTCACTGAATATGTACTTTTAGTGACGGTCACACCCCACCGTCACTAAATGTTCAAGCTTCAGTGAGGGCCAAGCAAGGGTGAGTCATAGATGGGGCGATCAATAGTGACCACCACGCAGGGCCGTCACTGAATGTCACCTTTAGTGAGGGTCGGGGAACGTCGGTCACAGATGGGGGAGCAATAGTGATAGCCATATTTCCCCGTCACTAAATGTGACATCCAACCGTCACTAAATATTCAAGCTTCAGTGAGGGCCAGGCAAGGGTAAGTCACAGAAGGGGCGATCAATAGTGACAACCACATGAGGTCGTCACGGAATGTGAACTTTAGTGACGGCCACCTCCGACCGTCATTAAATGTTCGAGCTTCAGTAAGGGCCAAACAAGGTTGGGTCACAAATGGGCCGATCAATAGTGACAACCATGCGAGGCCGTCATTGAATGTTACCTTTAGTGAGGGTCGGGGAACGTCGGTCACAGATGGGGAGAAATAGTGACGGCCAATGGTGGCCGTCACTGAATGTGATGTATAATTTTAAAAATTAAAAAAGAATCATCAAAAAGAGTTACGCATTAAAGATAAAAAAAAATATAAATTTAACATGATTTAGTCTTAATACACTTAATTATACAATTTTAAACTAATAAAATGAATCTGCTTATTAGATAGATATACTAAAAAATATATATATACTAATGTCATCAAACGAATTAAATTGTAAATTTACATATTTTCTCTAGATAATTGATCACTTTCCATTCAAATAACATGATATTTTAAGTAATTTTATTTATCTAGTCACAACAATTATTGTAATACTAAAAAATAATTAATCAAAATTTGTGTTCACTGCAAAAAGTTTGATTTTCTCTACGTATAAAACTATAGAGAAAATACTTATTTTTCACTACATCAAATTATTGCTAATCATATTAATTTTCGTATTAAATTGATTTTCTCTACCAAAATTTTTGTATCACTAAATTCAATTTTGTAGCAGAAAAAATCTTTTTTTTGGGAATAATATTTTTTTCTAAACCTTTACCAACCTAATGTAGTAGAAAAAATATTTTAAATTTATTTTAGCGACAAACTTCTTGTCCGTCGCTAATTTGAATTTCTAACTAAATATGAAAAAAAATAATAAATGTGAAAAAAAATTTAAACTAAATGTGATAAAATTACTAAATTGAAATATATATTAAATGTATAATAATTTATTATTGATACTATACTCATTGTTTTCTTCTATAATAATAATTTACCCTGAGTTAGCACTTAGAATAAAAATATCGATTTTGTAATAACTTGTTGAATTAAGAATAACAATATATCAAAAAAATTAAATGTATAATAAAGCATTAAATTGGTACTGTAATTGTTACTTTCTTCTTTTGTTACAATTTTGATTGTTTCAATTGTAATTATAATTCATTTATTAATCTTATGAGTCGATGAAATTGAAAAACTATATGATTCATCATAAAAGAGTATGATAGCTACTCGATTAATGTTTTATTTTTAATCAAGTAAAAACTAAACATGCAAGGCATCCACAATAATCCCGTTTTTTGTCATTTAACTCAATATATTTTGAGTTTTGTCATAACTAATTAATTATTTACTTTAAAATCTAAATTATTAGTTTTTTTTACCTCCACTATAGTTTAGTAGTACTTTATGTGCACATATTTTTATTTTTACACATTACATAATCGTGTTTAATAGAAATTGATATTATGACGGTATAAAATATATACTTTATGAGATTATTAATATTATATATCAATAATTTGATTGTTGAAAAGAAATTAATGACCTTAAATAAGGGAAAAAATCAATACCATCAAAACATATATCTCTTTTATATCATTCTCTTTATATAATAAAACATTAAATTGTAAGTAAGATTAACATATTTTAGATTATTATTTTATTAGTTATCATAATTATAAATTATTTTATTTTTATCAATTAAATAATAAAAAATAGTATCTTTCATAAATTATTTAATTTTTATTTAACAAATAAATATTAAAAAAAACAAAAACAAAACAGTGGGCGGCTGGGCGGGAGATGCCCCCGCGCGCCTCTTTCCCCAAAATTCCCAAATGTAAAATCCTACTCTCCCCTCTCCCCCCCCTCTCTCTCTCTCTCCCTCTCTCTATATCTGTGAACTCACTGTCGTCGTTGCTGCCACCGCCTCCGTTCGTTGCCGCTGCCTCCGCCTCCTTTCGTCGCCCCTGCCACCACCTACGTTCGTCGCCGCTACCTCCGCCCCTGGCTTCGCCGCTGCCACAACCTCCATTCTCCGTCGCCACTGCCTCTGCCTCCTTTCGTCGCCCCTGCCACAGCCTTCGCCCGTCGCAGCTGCCTCCGCCTCCGGTCGTCTTCACTGCCACCGCCTCCGTTCTCCGTCGTCGCCTCTGCCTCCGATCGAGACCAATTTCTTCCTAGTTTTGTATGCTAGTTTCTAGCTTTGTATGTTGTTACTGGTTATGTTATTTTATTATTATTATTTTTTTGGGGTTCTTGGACATGGAGTGGATAAACAACAAAATCTGATGATTTGTCTTTGCCTGCCACGTCTCTTTGTAAATTGATTCAGGTTTTGTCCCAAGGCAGAGCTGCAGTTAGTTTCAACCTTTGCTTCCCGGTCTCCGGCCTAACGTTTTGTATGTATATGTTCTGATTAGTAGCTTAATTAGTATGTCATCAGTGGATTCGGCTGAGGTTTACATTTGTTTTCAAGTTTGTTCATTCTAAGAGCTTTTATATGGCTCTAGCACTGAATCCTGATTTTTTTTATATATTGTTTCAGATATGAAGCATGGGTGATTTAGAATTTCTTATCATTGTGCTTGGCTTGGGTGGGTGGCCCAGGAGCCGTTGTATTAAGTTTAAGCAGGCGGATTCTGAAGCCAAAGTATTTGATGACGTCTTTCTTTCCTCCCATTCCATTGGATGGGTGAGTAATTTCCAAATCAAGTTCCATTTATTGTGTCAACCACAGGACTGTGGAGATTTTGGGGGTTACTGAAATTTGGAAATACTGGAATCTATAGTGCAAATTATAAATTACCTGAGTTTAAATAATTTTGATTGCAATCATGAGTTTGTTATTCTTTTTTGAGCCTGACTTTATTTGCACTTATTTCCCCACTCCTTAGTGGATTCCTGGTGATATTCTTGAAATATTTGGGATGATTGAAATGATTGGTATTGGATTTGAGAGACATGAGGATGATTTTCCTCCATTTATTTTAATATGATCCATTATTTGAGTATTTGTCCCATGCTTTTTATGTGTTATCAATCACTTCTGAAACTGTTAAAGTTGTGCAGACTGTTTATTCGGAGATGCAAGCAAGGATGTTTGCAGTTTGTAATACTCAAGCCCATTTTAGTAGCAGTCACGTTAATACTTTATGCGGAAGGGAAATATCATGATGGAAATTTCCGTCCAGACCAGTCATATCTTTATCTGACCATCATCTATACCATATCATATTCATTGGCCCTCTATGCACTGGCCTTGTTTTATGTAGCTTGCAGAGATTTCTCTGTTTGTCATTTATCTGTTAAATATTTAAATGATGCAATGATTGATGGAAAAGATAAATTAGTAAATATTTTATGTATTCTTAGAAAATAAGATTCCTAATGCTTTGCCATTTTGTTTTCAGTAAAAGAATTAGAAGAGCTTGATGGGTGGCTCAAAGCATCTGGCTTACTGAAATCTCCTGATGTGCGGCAGGTGATGGCACCATAAGTTATCATGGACCTTGAACTGCTATTTTATAATCAACATTTCTAATGTATTTATGATGTGCAGGGGGTGATTGCATTCATTTATAATGTATGCAGGTTATTTATATTCAAGTTGTGCAGCAGCCTATGCCTTTGCGAGTGCGAGGTATGCCAAGTATACCTCAACATGTAGCCAAAGGTGTGTTAACTATAAATGTTTGACACTTCAAGGACAAACTGTACGCATGTAAATTTATAGACAATATCCTGGAGCAATGATTTAAATCAGTACGTATGTAAATACACTTGTTAGTTGTTCCTCCTCTAGGAATTTTAGGAATGTTAGTCTTGATATTTATTTTTCTCTATCCTTTCTGTGCTTGAATAGAGTATTTATGACAGATATTACAGTTCTTGTTCACCCTTCTTTTCCATTGTTATAAAAGTGGAAAAGTTCTCTTACCATTTTGAGATAGTAAAATGTGAAACTTATTTTAATGTGAAAAAAGAGAACTTATAACACACACACACACAGACACACACACACACACACACACATATATATATTTGGTCACTTTTATACCCTTTTTTTGGTATGAGTTTTTGGAGTTGCTGTGTGATAATGTCCCATTCTTTTATCTGTAACTATGATTCTTATTTGTCAAAAATTTTTCCCATTTCCCTTCCTTTGGAGTATGCAAGGGAAAATACAAAAATTATTTTAATGTGTGCATTGTATCTTCTCTATTTTACCTTGTACTGTATGCTTTGAGAATACTTTTTCCATTCATTGGTTTGTTACAGGGACTAGTTGATGGTCCAGTGATTTAGCCATTGGTAGCTATGCATGCTATGTATGTAAACAAGTGTATTATCCAAAAGTACAAGTATTATCCATTTGCATGAATAAGATTGATGAATCGACATTCTAACTAGCAAGAAATGTGAACAAGAGTCCGAGACTAAATCTTAAGCAAGTTTAAATAATATTGACTATAGCTGATATGTAAAATCAGTTCATATTTGGTCCTCATGGAAAATGACTTCGGTTTATTTATTTATTATTTTGAGTAGGGTGCATATCTGCAGTTGTACCCAAAAAAGGTGATCTGATGCACTGGCCTTGTTTTTTGTATTTGCAGGTCATTTGGAAGCTATAGGTAATTTTTTTTAAGTTAAGTAGAATTGATTTTTATAATATTCTAATTTTTTATATAATTTAATTAATTTTTTGAAAGTTTAATATTTTTTAATAATTTTATATAATTAATTGTTCTTTATTTTGCAGCTCATTAATGGGCCTTTGGGCAATCTCACTCTAAAATTTTAAGAGTCACTTCTTCATTTTCAGGTTCTAATTTAATTTATTTTTATTAATATATTTTTTTGTTATAATATCAATAAAAATGTCATTTTTTGTTCGTTGAAATTATATTTTAATATTTGTGTTTTTTTTTCTTACAGGTGGTGTAGTCCATTTAGAGAGGAGACTTTGTCGGATTTTTTCTAGAAATTATATTAAATAAAGAATATAATCAATTAAATAATTTCTAGCAATTAAGTTAGATTTGTTGGAAGTTAGTCTTAGATTTTTGTTCAGTGACTTCCTTGATAGATAACGAGGTCACTGAATTATCCAGTTTGACAGTTCAAAAATTTGATATCATGTTATGTGCTCGGTGGATACGCATTAACTAGTCATGCATGGTACAAAAATTCGATAGTATCTCATGCTATTTTCTGATTGAATATATGAATATGTTCTAATTCGTGATTGATTCATTGTATATATGAATATGTTCTAATTCATGTGATTGACTTAAATTGAGTGTAATTCGTATGAATCAGCACATAATCTATAGTTGACTTACTAGCCTAACTCGCTGAATGTTGGTAACGATTATTTTTATAGCTATTTTTATGTAACAATCAGTATGATATTTTAAATATTATTAATATTTTGGTTGAATATTAATTTTCAATTTATAAATATAAATTTTATAATTTTTTATATAATTCTCGTTTTAAATTATATTAGAATAAAATTATTTTAGATTAATTAGGTTAATTTAATAATTAATCAAAAAATATATATTTTTTAATTATATATATATATTATTTTTTAAATGTTTTAAAAGCAGAAATTTTTAATTTTTTATAAATTAAAAATATTAATTTTAGTGACGGCTAGCATCATTGTCACTAATAAATTAACTTTAGTGATGACTACTAACGAATTAAGTTTAGTGACGACCATGTATGGCGGTCACTAATTATATTAGTGACAGTCATATGTGGTCGTCACTAATGAACTGTCATTAGTGACGACCATGTATGACTGTCACTGATGAGTTGTCATTAGTGACGGCCAACATTATGGTCACTAATTACATTAGTGACAGCCAGACGTGGCCGTCACTAATGGCAGCTCATAAGTGAGGTCACTAATTACATTAGTGACGGTCATATATGGCTGTCACTAATGGGTTAACTTTAATGACGATCACATATAGCCGTCACTAATGTGTTAACTTTAGTGACGGCCAGTTTTATCGTCACTAATTACATTAGTGACGAGAGCATTAGTGACGACTTGTGACGGTCTATCTGGCCGTCACTAATACTTTTAGTGACGACTTTTTAGACTTTTAGTGACGACCCTGGCCTTCACTAAAAATCTTATTTCTTGTAGTGCTAGTACATAGCATCGTATACATTAGACTTCCTATTGCTGAAGCATAAGGAATCATAGACATGCGTTCTCTCTCTTCTTGTGTCTTGGGGCACATATCACGAGAGAGGTGGATTCCATGTCTAAAGGGCAATAGACCTCTTTTGGAATCCTCCATGTTGAACCTTTTCAACACTCTTTCTATGTACTTATTTTGGGAGAGTCTTATCAATCTCTTGGTTCTATCTCTATAGATCCGTATACCGAGAATATAAGCTGCTTCTCCCAAATCTTTCATGGAGAACTTACTTGACAACCAGACTTTTATTGTTGACAACAATCCTACATCATTCCCAATGAGTAAGATATCGTCTACATATAAGACCAAAAATGCTATTGCACTCCCACTAGCCTTTTTATAAACACAGGGTTCATCAACGTTTTGAATGAAACTAAACGATTTGACTTCATCATCAAAACGGATGTTCCAACTTCTGGATGCTTGCTTAAGACCATAAATGGATCTCTTAAGCTTGCATACCTTCCCTACGTTAACTTTAGGTGTGAAGCCTTCAGGTTGTTCCATATAGATTTCCTGATCTATATAACTATTTAAGAAGGCTGTTTTCACATCCATTTTCCAAATCTCATAGTCATAATGAGCAGCAATGGCTAGTAAAATTCTGATGAATTTAAGCATGACGACTGGAGAAAATGTTTCTTCATAATCAATGCCTTGCCTTTGACGATAACCTTTTGCCACAAGTCTTGCTTTATAGGTCTCTACCTTTCCATCTGAACTTATCTTCTTCTTGAAGACCCATTTACATCCAATAGGTACTATACCTTCTGGTAGATCTACAAGAGTCCAGACTTGGTTCTCATACATGGAATCCATTTCAGATTTCATGGCTTCTAGCCATCTTTTCGAGTCGATATCTGATATCGCCTCTTGATAAGTGGTAGGATCATCTGAGTGATCATTGTTTCCTACAAGGAACAACTCTTGTTCATTTAGGAAACCATATCTCTCAGGTTGATGGGGTATCCTCTCACTTCTTCTAATGGGAGGTGCAACACTCGACCCTGGCTCCTCAATTGGTACTTGGACATCTCGTGGCATAGTTTCAGGCTCAGTGAACCCTTCACCAAGTTCTTTTTTTTTTTTCATTACCTCTTTCTTGAATAAACTCTTTTTCAAGAAAAATGAAATTTCTGCTTACAACTACTTGTTGCAGTTCAGGAATATAGAACTCATATCCTAAGGTGTCCTTAGGATAACCTACGAAACTACCCTTCAAAGACCGTGTCTCAAGTTTTTCTGATTTAAGCTTCTTTACAAAAGCTGTACATCCCCAAATCTTAACATGTTTAAGACTGGGTTTCCTATCAAACCATATCTCATGTGGTGTTGTAGGAACTGACTTGGAAGAAACTCTGTTTAAGATATATATTGCAGTAAGAAAGGCGTGTCCCCATAGAAACAAAGGTAAGTTTGTTCAATTTAACATACTTCGGACCATATCTAATAAAGTCCGATTCCTCCTTTCTGAAACTCCATTCAGTTGAGGCGTTCCTGGTGGGGTCCGTTGTGAAATAATACCTGAGACCTTAAGAAAATCTTCAAACTCATTATTAAGATACTCGCCTCCACGATCTGATCGTAAGGCTTTTATCTTTTTACCAGTTTGATTTTCTACTTCAGCTTTAAAATCTTTGAACATTTCAAAAGATTCAGATTTATGTCTCATGAGATAAACATATCCATATCTAGACATATCATCTATAAAAGTTATGAAGTATTGATAACCTCCTCGGGCTATTACATTAATAGGCCCACACACATCCGAATGTATAAGTCCTAACAATTCTGTGGTCCTTATACTTTGCCCAGTAAAAGACAATTTGGCCATCTTACTAAGGATACAAGATTCACAAGTTGGATATGGTTCAGAACCTAATGGACCCAAAAGCCCATCTTTCTCCAACTTAGTGATTCTGTCATCCCCTATATGACCCAATCTGTAATGCCACAGAATTTTAGAATTTGAGTTATCACGTGGTCTCTTATTATTATTTGATACATGCAGATGCTCACTATTATCAACAGTCACATTTAAAATGTAAAGACCATTGACAAAATTACCAGTAGCAATCAATTTATTTCTAAAATAAATTTCACAAACATTATTCTTAAAAGAAAATTCATAATTTTCTTTCACCAATACAGGAATAGAAACAATGTTCTTAAAAGCTCCAGATACACATAAACAATTGTTCAAAACTAAACTATGTTCATGTGATAAAATCAAAGATACAGTGCCGATAGCTATGGCTGCAACTCTTGCCCCATTTGCTACCTTTAGCACAATCTCATCATCTGCAAGCCTTCTACTTTGTTCCAGATCCTGTATAGATGCACAAACATGAGTTGTGACTCCAGAATCTAGAATCCATAAAGTAGAAGAGTAAGCAATGGAAAAATACTCATGAACTATCATCATACCTGTCGCTTCCTTCTTCAAGGAACTAAGGTAATCTTTACAGTTCCTTTTCCAATGTCCCTCTTTGTCACAATGGAAACATTTTCCTTTGGCAACAGTTTTTCCCTTCTTCTTTTCAATCACTTTAGTTGCTTGGATGGCATTCTTTTTACCTTTCCCCTTTCTAGTCTTACTAGTAGAGGACACAGCCATCATAATGCCTGTTTTCATGGTACCCTGGGCCGTTATTAGCATATTCATAAGTTCCGTTGGGGTACACTCAATCTTGTTCATATAGAAGTTTGAAATAAAACCCCCATACGAATCTGGCAAAGACTGAAGAATTGCATCTATTTGAAGATATTGATGCATTAGAGCATCTAATTCATTCAGTTTATCCATCCAGGAGATCATTTTGAGAACATGGTCTCCAACTGATCCTCCAGCAGACATCTTTGCTCGAAAGATTGATTTAGATATCTCATATCTAGCACTTCGACTTCGCTCACCATACAACTCTTGTAAACGAGTAATAATCGAATACGCATTTGGCATCTTATTATGCTACCGCTGTAACTCTTGACTCATAGTAAGCAAGATGTAACTCTTAGCGACAAGATCATCATCTTGCCACTTATTGAGTGTATCTCGTTCCTCCTGAGTAATGTGTTCAGTAGTTGGCTCAGGGATAGGCACTTCCAAGATATATGTGATTTTTTCCAAGTTTGTAATCAATTTCAAATTTAGAAGCCAGTCGTTGAAATTTGATCCAGTTAGCCGGTTTGCGTCATTAAATTTAGAAAGTGCATTTAGTGAAGCCATTTGATGTATCTGCAGAAAATAAGTAGATTATTAGATATCTTGTTTTCTTAACTATCTGATTTTGGTCTTTAAATCAAACAGTACCTCCCACTAAGTTTTTCAAATTCCTTACTCCCATTTAAAGGAAAAAACGAATTCACATTGGTATGAATTCTAGTGGGTATTTGGATTCTTATTAAATTTATTACTCCTCACATAATAGATTCTTGGAATAATAAATTCAATAAGTGGACAACGCTTGTCCAGTACATCTTATGTACGGCCCAAATATTTTATTTCGACTCCCAGTCCAATGTACCTCACATAATAGTTTCTTAGCAATTGAACATAGTTAAATCATACCATCACGCTGACAAGTCTGCACAGTTGAATATCGATTGCCTCACATAATAGTTTCTTGGGTCACGATATTTGTGCATCCCCATCTCATCAAATGTTTTAAATAGAAATTAAAGTATTTTAATCAATGTGAAACCCCTATGTATCCATAGCTGATCAACACACGAATTAAAATGCCCTAAGTTCTACCGTGATGGAGAGCCCTGATTAGATTGTCTTAACTCTTAAGGTCCAACCGGTTACAATTTAATTTTATAAATATGGGAGATTTTTTAATTAATTGGTCTCACTTTTTATATGCAACGTTTTAACATACATCAACTATGTAAATAAACATTGCATAAATTTAGTCGATATGGTCATGGACTCAATCATGCATTCTAAGCGCAATTCCAGCCATTGGAATTGTGCGGTGCATTCGTGGGTGTATAAATAAGAAAACGCCTATAACTATTACAAGCATAATCCTTTCACATAGGGTCTTCGTTTTCTTGATTATTTTGCCATCAATGACTTCACTCCAAGCCGTGCCTCGATTGGTGTGAATCCATTGCTTTTACAATTTACTATAAACTACTTTTATAATAAATTAAAAGCAATAAATAATTATTTTACAACCGTCATGAAAAAGACGGCTACCTCCAACACGCAGGCCGTTAAATAAAATAATCCATACATCCACATCACACATATATCATCCATGTAGTGTCCTAAGTCCATGACCAATACCGATATGCAACAAGGCATCCATAACATGCTATTAACAATTAAAAGTATATTATAAGCAATCATATGATTATTGGACAATTGTATAACTAATTATACATTGGTATTTTTAAATAATAAAACAAATAAATAAATGAAATAATAATAACATTTATTATTATTTATTTTATTATTATTATTTTTATTATTTTAAATAAAACAAATAAATAAATAAATAAAACAAATAATAATAACTATTATTATTATTTATTTTATTTTTATTTTATTTTTTGTTTTTATTAAAATAAAATAAAATATAAATATACGGCCGTGGCCGACAAAAGAGGGGGGAGCCCCCCACTGCGCGCGCACTGCGCACAGTGCACGGGCCCTGCCCGCGCCTGCGCGGCCAGCACGCGCGTCTGGGCGCGCCCATGCGCTCCCAGCGCCCCCAGCACGCACCCAGCGTGCTGGCTGCCTCCCGGGACGCACCCGGCACTGCTTGTCCGCCCCGGAACAAATTCCGACACATCTAGCTGCGCTAAATCTGATTCCAGCACTGTCCAACAGTGTTAAATCAGTTTTAAAACGCTGCCGGCATGCAACTCTTCTTCGGATCTCATCCAAAATTGTTTTATTTTTCAAAATACCAATTCTATGTCCAATAATCACATGAATAAAACCATAAAACTGAAAAACGATGGCTCTGATACCACTGTTGAGTTACATAGATCTTATCATATGCGCAGCGGAAATTAAAATTTAGTTTATAGGTATCCCGTTTTTCAGAAATTATGGTTTAATAAAATGAAGGCATAAACGAAAAATACCTCTTGGATGAAATCTTATTTCACCGTTAAATTTCCCGCCGTATAATCCTCCAAGTGTAGGATGCCGAGTCGGTCCACCCGAAATCACTTCTATTCAAGAATATCAAAGAGAAAGATAAGTAGAAGAAATTTTTCACAAAAATTTCTAACGATTCAAGAACTATTCTTCCAAAACTCTCTCAACTCTCAAAATGATCCAAGTGTATCTAATGAGAGAAATTAAGAGATTGGAGCTATTTATAGTTCCAATTAATAAACCATTCTCCATTAAATTGGTTGGGCTTCTCAAGTCCATTCCATTTAATGCAATTGAGTCAAGCCCAATCCAATAGAATTTATTTGAATCCAATAGTGCCATTGGGCCAAGCCTAAAGTACTAGCAAAAGGCCTAATCCAATCAATAATCAAATAATTGTATTCATAATATAATTATTTAATTATTCTTATTTATCCAATAAATAAATGCACTATTATTAGTAATTATAAAATTACTAATTTATTTATTTTCTCTTTGAAAGTAATTTCTTTTGGGTGGGACTTTCTGGGTTCACAAATAAATTGGCAACAAGAATAATCAACAATTAATTCTCGTAAATCATGAGTGACATCTAGCAATATATCATGATTACCCAATTTATTGTGAAGCGGGTATTATGAACCTTTTACTACGTTACCATACAATACGGTTCTTCTATCATCCTATATCCCGACAAGATATGAGATCATGGTCAGTAGGTCGAATTTCTTAATCTTGTCATATGACCAAATCTAAAATCAATCTTGACAAATTATGACACAACCCGTATGGAACAAATTCCATCGTCATATTACCTCGGCCAAGGAATTATCGTCAAGTGATTACTGGATCGCATAGGATATCTTCCTCATAAATCTCGAGATGATAGATTCCATGTCTGATGCACACATACCTCATGTATCACTGAATCAGGCACATAGATACGTATGATTATCCTTGATTAGAACAACCACATAATATCGTTGATATCCTAATCCACCAATACACAAATATTCATGTCATCTCAGGTCTAAGGACTAGTTGTAAAATCGCAGCTAATATAAATCATTGACCCGTGAGAAATAACCCATGTGATTTAATGTTAATAGTCCCGTTTAGTGAACTCGTTCTTGTAACGAGCACCCACTTATCTTCCTTCTATAGCTCATACAGAATGGCACGAGACTCACCAACCTTATCTTTCAGTATCTCATACTGAAATAAGGAGGAAGACAATGTGCTGGCCTTTACGAGTTGTTATCATCCATGATAGGAATTCTATGGCCAGGAACATGTTTATAGTATAACAAATTGTGGATTATCCGTAACTCGTATTCTTAACACTTAAGAATGGTATCCACTTCTTATTATACTAATGGATATATGTTTTTATAATTTAAACCATATTGCATTTAAATAAAAATATAAACTTGTCATTTAAATAATTTTTAAAGAATTACAAGATCGAGTCCCTTTGTGTCACTTGAATTGGTCTTTAGGGCTCATATCTAACAATTTTTTAGTCTATAGACTAATTAAAAAAATGACTTTAAGGATATCAATTAAATTGTACTCATTATTCATCTCTAGATAAAATAATTTTATACACTTTTAGTTCCTGCCTTAACTGACGTTAACTGAGACGTTAACTTTACCCTGTCACACTACCACATCACTGACACGTCACTCCTCAGCATTGTCACGTCATCACATATACACATACGGCTTAATGTACTTTTTAGTCTATGGATGTAATACCCTGGAAGCCTAGAAAAGGATAGTATATATTGATGATAAGTAAGGAATGAAACAATACCAACTCTTTTGAGTTGAATGTAGGCAAAGAATTCCAGGGTTAAGCGTTTTTGAACTAGGAAAGCTCAAGGATGGGTGACCTCCTAAGAAGTTCACGTAGGCCCATCAAGATAAGTTATTCTGGTCCTTCCTATCGCTCGATACGAGAAGTTACATGTGATATCAGAGTCGACCCTTGGAGAGGTGGTCTAATGAGGGCGGGGAGTGGCGCCGAGGCACGAGGCCTGATCAAGGAGTGGCTCCTGACAGACTTTTAGGATGGCAGCCTCCAAATGGGAGAAAATCTGGGACCAATTGTAAGGTCTCATAACAAAAACGTCATGTGCTCAAGGGGGAGAATGTAATACTCCGAGAGCCCACAGGAAGATAGTATATATCGAGGATAAGTAAGGAATGAAACAACACCAGTTGGATACCTTTTGGGCTGAATATAGACAAAGAACTCGCGAGTTAAGCGTGCTTAAGCTGGAGAAGTTCAAGGATGGGTGACTCCCTGAGAAGTTCGTGTAGGTCCATCAGGGTAAGTTGTTACAATCCTTCCTATCACTCGATGCGGGATGTTACAATGGATAAATAAAAAAAATGGCTTTAAAAATATCAACTAAATTGTACTCAGTATTCATCCTTCGATAGATTAATTTTATATATTTTTAGTCCCTGTCTTAACCGACGTTAATTGAAACGTTAACTTTACTTCGTCACGCTGCGACATCACTCATAATATCCACATCTGTTGTTCATATTTTTATTAAAAAAAAAAAAAACGTCTCTACAATTGGGCTCCCAACCACGGCCATGGGGAGGCTGTTATCCGACAGATGCCTCTCTCTCTCTCTCTTTCTCTCTCTCTCACTCGCCCAAATTTGTTCCCCAACCGTTGGGGGTCTAGGAAACCTAGGCTCCTGGACCCCCAGCGATTGGGGAACAGCTAGGGGTCGGGGACCAAGGTTCTAGGGTTCCCCAACCCCCAACAGCAGACGGCCATGGCGGCCAGCTACCCGACCGCTAGGCTCTCTATCCCAACCACGGTTGGGTCTAGGAACCTAGCCTCCCCATGGTCGTGGTCAAGGAGTCCAACTGTGGAGACGTGTTTTTTTATATATATGTATAAATATATGGATAACAAATGTGGATATTATGAATGACGTGATAATGATGTGTTAGTGACGTGACAATGTGACGAGGCAAAGTTAACGTCTCTGTTAACGTTAATTAAGGTAGGGACTAAAAGTGTATAAAATTATTTTGTCCAAAGATGAATAGTGAACACAATTTAGTTGATATCCTTAAAAAAAAAATTTTATTAGTTCAGGGACTAACAAATCCATTGAGCTGTGTGGTGACGTGACAGTGCTGAGGAGTGACGTGTCAGTGATGTGACAATGTGACGAGACAAAATTTACGTCTCAGTTAACGTCGATTAAGTCAGAGACTAAAAGTGTATAAAATTATTTTGTCTATGAATGAATAGTGAATACAATTTAGTTGATATCCTTAAAACCATTTTTTTGATTAATCTAGAGACTAAAAAATGCATTAAGCCTTAATCGATATGATGGAATATATTCACCATCATTTCCAACCAATGTTGAAAATATCAATATCGATGGAAATATCGATACTATGATTTGACAAAAATATCAATATCGACGGATATTAACGTAAAATTTATGAAAAGTACGAAAATTTAGTTAAAAACATAATATTTTTTGAGAAAACCTTTAATAATGTTAAAATAATCGTTTTTACAACCAAAAACTATATTATATCTAACAAGTAACAATTAAAAGGTATAAATATAGATATAATATATAGACAAGCTATATAAAAAATTAAAAAGTTTTCATTAAAATTTTTCAATTAATTTGCATCACAAGTCATGCAAATTTTAATACCAAAATGAAGTCTTAGGAGGTTCATACATGGTGTGGCCAGCATCTAGATTTATACAATACTGATACCATGACACATAATTTGAATGATTTTGAATATAATCACGAACATGCCTTGAATAAGCTTCTTAATTTCTTCCTACCATCTGTCTATATATTAGGAATTGTGTGTAAGGATTATTAGAGATCTCAAAACCTCTATAATCATCATCACTAGTCCCTAAACTCATGGATTCAAGAGTGGTTAAAATGTTATATTTTTTGGATGATAAGATCACTAACTGAATTTGATGGATTCTCCTTGTATAATCCTTACCAATAGCCCCTATGCTTAGACCCCCAACTCTACACTCATGGTTTTCATCCTGTGTGCAATGTGTGTATTGTTCTTCACAAATAAATAGGCTCAATGGCAAACCTGTATCAATATCATTTCTTTGAGTAAAAGCATAATTGTAATAACCGAAAATTTGGGTTAATTAAAAATAAGTAATTTATTAGAGAAATGGGGTTTCAGAGAAAATTAGTATCTGAATAATCCGAAAAATTGACTAAATCGACTGCCGGGAGTACCCTGGAGCCGAAATGACAAAGGAAAATGATGTAGCATTAACGAGCACCCCAAGATATGATTTATAGCATCGAAAGAAATTGGATCGGGAACAGTTTTTGGTACAGCTAAAATACAGTTATCAATTAGGCTGTAATACCGAATCGTTATAGATGACTTCCGAGAAGTCAACAGAAGCTTGAAGGGGCTTCAATTTTTCATAAGGAACAACCCTTCAGTGGTTTCAGGAAGAAACGAAGAGGTTTAGGGCCAAAACGGAGATTCAGGCCTAAATGCAGTTTTTTGAAAATACTCAAGAGAGGCCGAAACGATATTTTTTCAGAATCCTCAGGGGTCAAATTGATGTTTTAGGACTTTAGGGTCTTGAAAGAAATTATCAAAAGTCAAGGAGCTTGGTGAAATGGGTCAAAGTGAGAAAACCAAAGTTTGAGGGGCTAAAGTGCAATTTTAAGAAAATCTCCAAGCAACCATGGCCGACCAACCCATCAAATCACCGAAATTGGCCACAGGGATGGCACGAGGGTTGCTCAAGGAGCATCTTTTGTAAAGGGCTTGACCGACAACAAGCAATGGAATTGCCAGAAATTGAAGAAAAAGTGGCCGAAAGTTTAGCCATTTAGATCGCGAAAATGGAGCTCTTTCGGTGGATTTTGGACTTGTTAAGGGCAATAGGGGACATCAGAGGCCTTGATTGAAGCGAGATCCGTCATTTATGGGGCCAAAATCGCCTATAAATAGAGGATATGGTGGCTTAGAGTTTTGCAAGATTTGAGTTTCAAATCGACCTCACTTTTGAACAAATTGAGGCACCAAACCATAGGGCTTTTGTTGCCCATGAGCTGAGGATCATTTCTGGAAAGGTTGAGGAATTTTGGAGTTCATTTGAGGGGTGATCGGAGCTTCGCCGGAAAAATCGGATCTTGCCGGAACCGAACTGAATTTTGCTCGGAGGGAGGTCTTCCAAGTGTTCTTTCAAGCTCAAATTTGGACAGAATGATCAACTCAAGGTAAGCTATCTTCTGGTATAGTCAGTTTAATTTTCCGGTGTGCCGGCGCCGGAGAAGATGACTGGAGATAATTTTTAATATTATTTAAATGCTGAAATAAAGAAAAATAGAGTAAAAATAGAAATAAAAGAGAGAAAATTCTGAAAAAATATCCATAAATACAAGAAAAAGGAATAGTTCAGTTTTATAAAATTTTATTTGAGAAATGTTATGATGAAATAATTATTTTGAATTTTTGAAAGGAAATTTAATTAGAGAAAAATAGGAAGAGATTTTGGAAAATTCTCAGAAAACTCATAGAGATTAGAAATGTTATTTTAGGAATTTTCATGAAGAAAAATTAAATAAATTACCTGATTAGGTATTTATTTTGAATTTTGGAAGAAATTATGACTATGAAAAATAGAGAAAAAATAGAGAAAATAAGGAAAAAGTATGAAAAAATTAGATTATTGATTTTACTTGGAAATGATTGGCCAGGAAGTGATTTGGCCATGGATCTTGATGGTTTATGTTATTTTCAAGGTTGGCACGCAAAATGAGGTTATACGCGTTTTTCGAGAAAATTTGAGTTTACGTCTAAAGGTAAGTGGTTTTATCCCGAGAACCTATATATGAAACGTTTGCTTCATTATGCATGATATTTATTGAAGTTATGATTATTTCATATTGCATGGAAAGACGTTATTCTTGCATAGCACGATATTATTGGCATATTGATACTCATGCATGGGATGGGGATGTTGCCCTAAGAGTGTAGCCGTAATTCCCAAGGGCAATGATGGAACAACGTTAGGATTATCCTGCAGAGGTTCGGGATTTTGCCTAGGGTTCCGTGCCTATGCCAGGGAAGTTACACTAGGGCACATGATTGTTTATGTTATTGCATCATGTATTCATGTATCATGTTTTTAAACCCTTACTAGAAGATTCATCTTCTAATGGGTTATGCCCCTGGAACATTCAACGTTCCAGTTTAGACTTGCAGCTTAGGCAAGGATCAGGTTGAGATGAGACGGCACGTGATGGCGTAGCTGATGGATTCAGTAAGCTGACTCGGATATGTTTTGGCTGATGCTTTATTGATGATTAGTCTTGTTAGAACATTAGGGAATCTCCATGTATTTATGTACTTCAATATTGAGGATATGATGTTAATGTATGGTACGAATTCTTATACGGTTATAAAGTGAAATTGATTATGTACCATATCAGGTTTCGATTTTAAGCTTCCGCATTTATGATGATTACCTGTCTTAGCTTATTGATTCTTATTTAGTGAGTTGAGAAGGTAAAACGAGATTGTCGGGAGATGGTTTATAAAAAAAAAAATATTCCCGAAATTCCTAAGTTATTTAACGCTCAGAAAAGCGGGGCGTTACAGTTGGTATCAGAGCATAATTGCTAAAGACATAGGAAATGTCTGAGCCTTGAGTGACTGTAGTATGGTCGATATTGGAGCGAATATAAGAAAAGGTCGCATGTGGCTAGATAAGCAAAGCCACCGTAGGATTTGGGTGTTGACGGTTACTGGATAAGTGTGTTGTAGTGGAAGTGCATGTCTAGGCAAGTTCTGGCTAAGGAAAGATTTGGTACTTAAGTGTGTCCATTGTGACCCACCTCTCTTTCCTGGGAACTTACCTGGTGTACTCTTCACGACAGACACTATTTCAGTAGACGACTACTATTCTCGGTGAATAGTAGAATGCCTAATAGAAGCTAATACTGGAAAAATGATCTAATTATTGGAATAAGGATTCGATGAAATGATTCGAGTGTAAGGTTGACTCGATTATGGATCCGAGAGATTTAGGAACCGATGATTTGAGGTCAGTAATCGAAATCCTTACAATGAAAGATAGGATAACTACGGTTATTGAAGGATGATCGGATTAGTGATGATTAGTTCAATGTGTCATGGCTTAAGGATCGAAGGATAAGGATTTTCGAGGGTAATTTAGTATCTCGGAAATAAGATAAGGGGATCCAACGGATTGGATCAAACAAGAGGCTGAAGATGGCCAAGTAATGGCGTGAGAGTTGCGTCCATTGACGAGGAGACAGTGGTGCAACCGATGAGACTCGGAGAGACGAGATAAAGGAACCCTAACAGCGTAACGAGACTACTGGTTCGGTGTTCGCAGTGACAGATCTGAATCTAGGGACCCACGAGCAGAGGGCTGATAGATGGCTTATGGTAAGGTACGGGAGACCCGTCGACCAAAGCATTATAGCAGACTGTCTGGGTGACGATCAGATGCTGAAGATCTGGGACAAACCAGTAGGGTCTGTACCTTGTATGGAGTTCAAATTCCAATGAATTAGGATACAAGGCGTACCACTAGTTTGTCGATCAAGGCTGAGAGCCTAGGGAATCGACCTAAGGTAAGATGGATTGTACTAAGGAGACACGATCTAAGGAATAAAAAGCATGTAATGTCTTGAATGCGAACTATGTGTCCTATTTAAATTGTATCTAGGTTATGGTCATTTCTTGAATTGGTAATGAGACGAGGATAATGAGGCTCGAGGGGAAATTTAACCTCAGTGTCTAGTTCGGCAAATGCCAAGTGAGATCATTAGATGGTTGTCTTGTAATTGCCTTAAAGAAAGAATTAGGTTGCAAGGAAAATATACTCAACGTATGGATATGATAGATGAATACTCGTGAGTTGTTTAAGTGTTACTTATGAGGTAAGGAAATCATCAACTGTGATGAGGGCTTAGAATGAAAGTTTTTACAAAAAAGGTTAGACTCGTGGCAGTGACAATGAATGATAGTTCTTGAAGGACTACGATGAGATCGTGCGATTTTCACCCAGGGCGTACCCATTTGAGGGTTGACGTATGATGTAAGAATAAGTCTACTATATGATAGGGGTGATGATGACAGCTTGTATGCTGGCTGGCAGTAAGTGTAGTACCTAGGAAGAACTAATTTAATAGTCGTGTGCCGATAGTCAGCTGGATATGAAGAACGAAATGCGAGAATCGGTGGATTCTTGATAAATAAGATTTTAGGTAGTGGAGCATGGATAGTCCAAAAACCATAATGGTGAGTTGTGAGAAGACAATCTCAGTTTAAAGTAAAGTTTGAGTATCGAAAAGGAAATAGTTGATTGATAGGTCGTATCGACCCTAAAAGAATGATGAAAAGACCTAGTCAACAGAGGTTATAACTACGATTCAGTGTGCTAAATGGATCCGTGAAATCATGTAAAAATTGTCGGTGGTCAACCCGACAAGATGAACTTGAAAGCACCATGATGAATAGTGGATTGGGAGCCATGATTGCAAGGAAATTGAATCCATGAGAGATAACTAGAACCGGATATTGCGATATGATTCAGGATTTTCGAGGATAAATCAGTTTGAGATTCTTGAGGAATTTCTTGAAAGAATTGATTGAGGATTTAGGGATTCGTGATGGAACTTTAGAGCTTCAGAAAGAAATCCAGCAAGGATGGGAGTACCATGAGTAATGTAAGTACCTACCTGCTCTAGCTGGTAGCATGGCTATGGATTGTCGTCTTGAAGATTGTGTAAATCTTGGACGTGATTAAGAGAATCAAGATGATGACAGATGTGCCAGGATGATAGGTTGCAGTAGGAGAAGCTGCAGACCCAAATTGATTGAGGATCCGAGAATTTTCAATTTTTGAGATTGGAACTCTCATATGGCTAGATAGTTAGTCTAGATAACCTTGATGGGCAAATCGGAAGATGTATTGCTGAGTGATATCAGCAAGTTATGGAAATAAAGAGCCTGTCGAGATATGGTACGGGCACTTGCGGTTAATAAAAAGATGTAAGAAGAATTGAGAAATAGCAAGATATATTCTCGGAAGATTTAATTGAATTATTTCTTAATGATGAAATTGCCAATGATAGCTTGAGGTTATTGGATGCTTGATTAAGTGTGACTTGATTAAGGACGTAAATTATCAGGTGATAATTAAGAGTTGATATTTTATCTCAAATTGATGAATTATTAAATAGCTGCAAGAGCCTGAGGTATTTTATGATCAAAATGCAATCGAGGCTAAGACAAGAGAATGAAACGTTAAAGTACCAAAGCATAATATTCATTCCATAGTTCAAACGATTACAGGAAATCAAGCCGTACAATTACTTAAAGGAAAAAGAAACCATGAAACTGATGATGATACTAATGCTCAGTAACGACGAAGGTTGCCAAACACGACAGGTCCCAGCTCATCAATGTCATCTGGGGGTGGCATCTGGCTACTGCTGGCTTCACCAGGGTAAGGTGGAAGAATAGCCTCTGAGAAACTGAGAGGAGGGACGTCCTCAGGGATGATAGGAAGATCAGAATTCCAACTTGGGTATTGATCAGGTTGAGAAGCAGGTTGGGGATGTGAGGCATAATATGCAAACAGTGAATCTTGCAAATAAGCTCGATAAGCTTGTAAATCACTAACCTGCTGCTGAAGCGTAAGAATCTGAGATACACATCCATAGACAGGATCCTGAAGCCGAGCCTGAGCTTCAATAAAGAATGTATCGGCAGCCCAAAATCGGTCGTTTACTGGAAGCGGAACTAGGAAGTTGATGAAATTTCTGACGCCAAAAACATCACGGATGGCGGCAAAACGGGTAGTACCATCCTCACGACGGAAGTAAGGGGCAAAGATGCATTCTGGACTGCATCCTCTACGTAAGACTAGGCAGGCCCCACATCGAGACTGGGCTCGCATGATAGATCTGGATCTGGCTAAATCTAAATAAATCAGATATGGGTTGGAACATATATGGGTCAGATCTAATGGGTTGAAACAGGGATGGGTCAAACCTGAAGTGGATTAAGACGGGTCGGGTCGGGCCGGGCCGGATTGAGACGGGTCGGGTCGGGTCGGATTGACCCTGATCTGGCAGCAACGACAGCAGCAAGGACGGCGATGGCGCCGAGGCGGCCGAGGGAGGCCGGGCGATGGCTGGTGGTTGCGCGAGAGGGCTGGCAGCGGCGGTGGCGTACCGGATCTGGCCGATGCGAGGGCCGATTGGGCCGGCGATGATGGCGAGGAGGAGCTGCGATTGCAGCGGCTGGGGACACTGTGCACCGGAGATCGAGGCTGACGGGGTGTCGGTCGGTGGTGCGAGCGCAGGGCCGATTAAATCGGCTAGAGGCAGACGCGACGGAGGCCGAGGGCGGCTGGACTGTGCGCGGCCGGTGGCTGTTCGCGTGCAGAGTCGGTGAGTTGCAAAGGAAGAAGAAGAAGAAGAAGAAGAAATGAAGAAATGAAGAAAAAAAAATGAAAAAAGGGAAAGAAATGAAAAGAAATGAAAATGAATTGAAAAAAAAAAAAAGAGAAGAAAAATAATTTTTCTTTATGGGAAAAAAAACGTGTTTTGTTATTCCGGAGATTTTGGTAAAAAAAAAAAAATTATCCGGACATGTGAAAGTTGAGTTTGGGGCTTTTCAGGTAATTGTAGTCCCGACCCTATGTTCCGAAATATGAAGCAATGTAGGGTTCAAAATGAAATTTTGGGAATCATGTTTCGAAATAGAATGCTAAGATGTTTTGAAATAAGAAATTTCGGCAAGCTGTTGTCAAAAAGACAGTGATGGAACACTCTGGAATAATTATGTCCACAATAGGACTCATGAGAAGAGTTTAATAAGAATAACCTGCCGGGGGCAGTAAGGGTTTATGATAGCTCAAATGATCGAATTGCAAGTGCAATATGATCGAATGATGGTGTGTGGATCACGCCAAGGCACCAAGAGAACTACCCGATGTATGACTTAGAGCTGACAGCTAGGACATGTACTCTTAAGGTTATGGAAACACTACCAAAATGATGGGACAATTGATGTGCTCACAAACCACGAGGGGCCTGAGGTACGAGTTCTCACAAAAAGAGCTAAATGAAAGGTAGCGACAGTGGATGGAGTTCCTTAAGGACTACGACTGCACTACTTCGTATCACCCAGGGCGTGACCGTCAGGTGTCGACGCAGGACCGGGTGGATAGTCGTGAGTGGCAGATGAAGTTGGAGGCTTGTTGGCCTGCCAACTATGATGGTAGTGCCGAAAGGATCGTCTATCTTTATGGCTAGCCTAGTTGTTTAGCTGGATTTAGTGAACGAGATACGAAAAGCATATGTGATTAATAAGTGTTATTATCTATAATTAATGATTGTGGTTAGCCCAAGGTTTATGATTTTTGAAATACGAGAATGCAATCTCAAAAGTTTCGGGATAAAATGTGCGTGCCTAAAATGATTGAAAAATGTGTGGTCGTCTGAAAGGAGCCACAACAGGAAATTATGTGAATGACATGGTATGCTTATAAGCATTAGACGTATAAGGAATGCAAACCGAGGTGTCTTGTCAAGGATCAAATAGATGTTTGATTTGAGATATTTAGGTAATGAGCTATGTGATGTCTTAGTTACCTTAACGGTCTGATGAAAATTTCGAGGACGAAATTTCTTTTAAGGAGGGGTGAATGTAATACCCGAAAATTTGGGTTAATTAAAAATAAGTAATTTATTAGAGAAATGGGGTTTCAGAGAAAATTAGTATCTGAATAATCCGAAAAATTGACTAAATCGACTGCCGGGAGTACCCTGGAGCCGAAATGACAAAGGAAAATGATGTAGCATTAACGAGCACCCCAAGATATGATTTATAGCATCGAAAGAAATTGGATCGGGAACAGTTTTTGGTACAGCTAAAATACAGTTATCAATTAGGCTGTAATACCGAATCGTTATAGATGACTTCCGAGAAGTCAACAGAAGCTTGAAGGGGCTTCAATTTTTCATAAGGAACAACCCTTCAGTGGTTTCAGGAAGAAACGAAGAGGTTTAGGGCCAAAACGGAGATTCAGGCCTAAATGCAGTTTTTTGAAAATACTCAAGAGAGGCCGAAACGATATTTTTTCAGAATCCTCAGGGGTCAAATTGATGTTTTAGGACTTTAGGGTCTTGAAAGAAATTATCAAAAGTCAAGGAGCTTGGTGAAATGGGTCAAAGTGAGAAAACCAAAGTTTGAGGGGCTAAAGTGCAATTTTAAGAAAATCTCCAAGCAACCATGGCCGACCAACCCATCAAATCACCGAAATTGGCCACAGGGATGGCACGAGGGTTGCTCAAGGAGCATCTTTTGTAAAGGGCTTGACCGACAACAAGCAATGGAATTGCCAGAAATTGAAGAAAAAGTGGCCGAAAGTTTAGCCATTTAGATCGCGAAAATGGAGCTCTTTCGGTGGATTTTGGACTTGTTAAGGGCAATAGGGGACATCAGAGGCCTTGATTGAAGCGAGATCCGTCATTTATGGGGCCAAAATCGCCTATAAATAGAGGATATGGTGGCTTAGAGTTTTGCAAGATTTGAGTTTCAAATCGACCTCACTTTTGAACAAATTGAGGCACCAAACCATAGGGCTTTTGTTGCCCATGAGCTGAGGATCATTTCTGGAAAGGTTGAGGAATTTTGGAGTTCATTTGAGGGGTGATCGGAGCTTCGCCGGAAAAATCGGATCTTGCCGGAACCGAACTGAATTTTGCTCGGAGGGAGGTCTTCCAAGTGTTCTTTCAAGCTCAAATTTGGACAGAATGATCAACTCAAGGTAAGCTATCTTCTGGTATAGTCAGTTTAATTTTCCGGTGTGCCGGCGCCGGAGAAGATGACCGGAGATAATTTTTAATATTATTTAAATGCTGAAATAAAGAAAAATAGAGTAAAAATAGAAATAAAAGAGAGAAAATTCTGGAAAAATATCCAGAAATACAAGAAAAAGGAATAGTTCAGTTTTATAAAATTTTATTTGAGAAATGTTATGATGAAATAATTATTTTGAATTTTTGAAAGGAAATTTAATTAGAGAAAAATAGGAAGAGATTTTGGAAAATTCTCAGAAAACTCATAGAGATTAGAAATGTTATTTTAGGAATTTTCATGAAGAAAAATTAAATAAATTACCTGATTAGGTATTTATTTTGAATTTTGGAAGAAATTATGACTATGAAAAATAGAGAAAAAATAGAGAAAATAAGGAAAAAGTATGAAAAAATTAGATTATTGATTTTACTTGGAAATGATTGGCCAGGAAGTGATTTGGCCATGGATCTTGATGGTTTATGTTATTTTCAAGGTTGGCACGCAAAATGAGGTTATACGCGTTTTTCGAGAAAATTTGAGTTTACGTCTAAAGGTAAGTGGTTTTATCCCGAGAACCTATATATGAAACGTTTGCTTCATTATGCATGATATTTATTGAAGTTATGATTATTTCATATTGCATGGAAAGACGTTATTCTTGCATAGCACGATATTATTGGCATATTGATACTCATGCATGGGATGGGGATGTTGCCCTAAGAGTGTAGCCGTAATTCCCAAGGGCAATGATGGAACAACGTTAGGATTATCCTGCAGAGGTTCGGGATTTTGCCTAGGGTTCCGTGCCTATGCCAGGGAAGTTACACTAGGGCACATGATTGTTTATGTTATTGCATCATGTATTCATGTATCATGTTTTTAAACCCTTACTAGAAGATTCATCTTCTAATGGGTTATGCCCCTGGAACATTCAACGTTCCAGTTTAGACTTGCAGCTTAGGCAAGGATCAGGTTGAGATGAGACGGCACGTGATGGCGTAGCTGATGGATTCAGTAAGCTGACTCGGATATGTTTTGGCTGATGCTTTATTGATGATTAGTCTTGTTAGAACATTAGGGAATCTCCATGTATTTATGTACTTCAATATTGAGGATATGATGTTAATGTATGGTACGAATTCTTATACGGTTATAAAGTGAAATTGATTATGTACCATATCAGGTTTCGATTTTAAGCTTCCGCATTTATGATGATTACCTGTCTTAGCTTATTGATTCTTATTTAGTGAGTTGAGAAGGTAAAACGAGATTGTCGGGAGATGGTTTATAAAAAAAAAAATATTCCCGAAATTCCTAAGTTATTTAACGCTCAGAAAAGCGGGGCGTTACAGTTGGTATCAGAGCATAATTGCTAAAGACATAGGAAATGTCTGAGCCTTGAGTGACTGTAGTATGGTCGATATTGGAGCGAATATAAGAAAAGGTCGCATGTGGCTAGATAAGCAAAGCCACCGTAGGATTTGGGTGTTGACGGTTACTGGATAAGTGTGTTGTAGTGGAAGTGCATGTCTAGGCAAGTTCTGGCTAAGGAAAGATTTGGTACTTAAGTGTGTCCATTGTGACCCACCTCTCTTTCCTGGGAACTTACCTGGTGTACTCTTCACGACAGACACTATTTCAGTAGACGACTACTATTCTCGGTGAATAGTAGAATGCCTAATAGAAGCTAATACTGGAAAAATGATCTAATTATTGGAATAAGGATTCGATGAAATGATTCGAGTGTAAGGTTGACTCGATTATGGATCCGAGAGATTTAGGAACCGATGATTTGAGGTCAGTAATCGAAATCCTTACAATGAAAGATAGGATAACTACGGTTATTGAAGGATGATCGGATTAGTGATGATTAGTTCAATGTGTCATGGCTTAAGGATCGAAGGATAAGGATTTTCGAGGGTAATTTAGTATCTCGGAAATAAGATAAGGGGATCCAACGGATTGGATCAAACAAGAGGCTGAAGATGGCCAAGTAATGGCGTGAGAGTTGCGTCCATTGACGAGGAGACAGTGGTGCAACCGATGAGACTCGGAGAGACGAGATAAAGGAACCCTAACAGCGTAACGAGACTACTGGTTCGGTGTTCGCAGTGACAGATCTGAATCTAGGGACCCACGAGCAGAGGGCTGATAGATGGCTTATGGTAAGGTACGGGAGACCCGTCGACCAAAGCATTATAGCAGACTGTCTGGGTGACGATCAGATGCTGAAGATCTGGGACAAACCAGTAGGGTCTGTACCTTGTATGGAGTTCAAATTCCAATGAATTAGGATACAAGGCGTACCACTAGTTTGTCGATCAAGGCTGAGAGCCTAGGGAATCGACCTAAGGTAAGATGGATTGTACTAAGGAGACACGATCTAAGGAATAAAAAGCATGTAATGTCTTGAATGCGAACTATGTGTCCTATTTAAATTGTATCTAGGTTATGGTCATTTCTTGAATTGGTAATGAGACGAGGATAATGAGGCTCGAGGGGAAATTTAACCTCAGTGTCTAGTTCGGCAAATGCCAAGTGAGATCATTAGATGGTTGTCTTGTAATTGCCTTAAAGAAAGAATTAGGTTGCAAGGAAAATATACTCAACGTATGGATATGATAGATGAATACTCGTGAGTTGTTTAAGTGTTACTTATGAGGTAAGGAAATCATCAACTGTGATGAGGGCTTAGAATGAAAGTTTTTACAAAAAAGGTTAGACTCGTGGCAGTGACAATGAATGATAGTTCTTGAAGGACTACGATGAGATCGTGCGATTTTCACCCAGGGCGTACCCATTTGAGGGTTGACGTATGATGTAAGAATAAGTCTACTATATGATAGGGGTGATGATGACAGCTTGTATGCTGGCTGGCAGTAAGTGTAGTACCTAGGAAGAACTAATTTAATAGTCGTGTGCCGATAGTCAGCTGGATATGAAGAACGAAATGCGAGAATCGGTGGATTCTTGATAAATAAGATTTTAGGTAGTGGAGCATGGATAGTCCAAAAACCATAATGGTGAGTTGTGAGAAGACAATCTCAGTTTAAAGTAAAGTTTGAGTATCGAAAAGGAAATAGTTGATTGATAGGTCGTATCGACCCTAAAAGAATGATGAAAAGACCTAGTCAACAGAGGTTATAACTACGATTCAGTGTGCTAAATGGATCCGTGAAATCATGTAAAAATTGTCGGTGGTCAACCCGACAAGATGAACTTGAAAGCACCATGATGAATAGTGGATTGGGAGCCATGATTGCAAGGAAATTGAATCCATGAGAGATAACTAGAACCGGATATTGCGATATGATTCAGGATTTTCGAGGATAAATCAGTTTGAGATTCTTGAGGAATTTCTTGAAAGAATTGATTGAGGATTTAGGGATTCGTGATGGAACTTTAGAGCTTCAGAAAGAAATCCAGCAAGGATGGGAGTACCATGAGTAATGTAAGTACCTACCTGCTCTAGCTGGTAGCATGGCTATGGATTGTCGTCTTGAAGATTGTGTAAATCTTGGACGTGATTAAGAGAATCAAGATGATGACAGATGTGCCAGGATGATAGGTTGCAGTAGGAGAAGCTGCAGACCCAAATTGATTGAGGATCCGAGAATTTTCAATTTTTGAGATTGGAACTCTCATATGGCTAGATAGTTAGTCTAGATAACCTTGATGGGCAAATCGGAAGATGTATTGCTGAGTGATATCAGCAAGTTATGGAAATAAAGAGCCTGTCGAGATATGGTACGGGCACTTGCGGTTAATAAAAAGATGTAAGAAGAATTGAGAAATAGCAAGATATATTCTCGGAAGATTTAATTGAATTATTTCTTAATGATGAAATTGCCAATGATAGCTTGAGGTTATTGGATGCTTGATTAAGTGTGACTTGATTAAGGACGTAAATTATCAGGTGATAATTAAGAGTTGATATTTTATCTCAAATTGATGAATTATTAAATAGCTGCAAGAGCCTGAGGTATTTTATGATCAAAATGCAATCGAGGCTAAGACAAGAGAATGAAACGTTAAAGTACCAAAGCATAATATTCATTCCATAGTTCAAACGATTACAGGAAATCAAGCCGTACAATTACTTAAAGGAAAAAGAAACCATGAAACTGATGATGATGCTAATGCTCAGTAACGACGAAGGTTGCCAAACACGACAGGTCCCAGCTCATCAATGTCATCTGGGGGTGGCATCTGGCTACTGCTGGCTTCACCAGGGTAAGGTGGAAGAATAGCCTCTGAGAAACTGAGAGGAGGGACGTCCTCAGGGATGATAGGAAGATCAGAATTCCAACTTGGGTATTGATCAGGTTGAGAAGCAGGTTGGGGATGTGAGGCATAATATGCAAACAGTGAATCTTGCAAATAAGCTCGATAAGCTTGTAAATCACTAACCTGCTGCTGAAGCGTAAGAATCTGAGATACACATCCATAGACAGGATCCTGAAGCCGAGCCTGAGCTTCAATAAAGAATGTATCGGCAGCCCAAAATCAGTCGTTTACTGGAAGCGGAACTAGGAAGTTGATGAAATTTCTGACGCCAAAAACATCACGGATGGCGGCAAAACGGGTAGTACCATCCTCACGACGGAAGTAAGGGGCAAAGATGCATTCTGGACTGCATCCTCTACGTAAGACTAGGCAGGCCCCACATCGAGACTGGGCTCGCATGATAGATCTGGATCTGGCTAAATCTAAATAAATCAGATATGGGTTGGAACATATATGGGCCAGATCTAATGGGTTGAAACAGGGATGGGTCAAACCTGAAGTGGATTAAGACGGGTCGGGTCGGGCCGGGCCGGATTGAGACGGGTCGGGTCGGGTCGGATTGACCCTGATCTGGCAGCAACGACAGCAGCAAGGACGGCGATGGCGCCGAGGCGGCCGAGGGAGGCCGGGCGATGGCTGGTGGTTGCGCGAGAGGGCTGGCAGCGGCGGTGGCGTACCGGATCTGGCCGATGCGAGGGCCGATTGGGCCGGCGATGATGGCGAGGAGGAGCTGCGATTGCAGCGGCTGGGGACACTGTGCACCGGAGATCGAGGCTGACGGGGTGTCGGTCGGTGGTGCGAGCGCAGGGCCGATTAAATCGGCTAGAGGCAGACGCGACGGAGGCCGAGGGCGGCTGGACTGTGCGCGGCCGGTGGCTGTTCGCGTGCAGAGTCGGTGAGTTGCAGAGGAAGAAGAAGAAGAAGAAGAAGAAATGAAGAAATGAAGAAAAAAAAATGAAAAAAGGGAAAGAAATGAAAAGAAATGAAAATGAATTGAAAAAAAAAAAAAGAGAAGAAAAATAATTTTTCTTTATGGGAAAAAAAACGTGTTTTGTTATTCCGGAGATTTTGGTAAAAAAAAAAAATTATCCGGACATGTGAAAGTTGAGTTTGGGGCTTTTCAGGTAATTGTAGTCCCGACCCTATGTTCCGAAATATGAAGCAATGTAGGGTTCAAAATGAAATTTTGGGAATCATGTTTCGAAATAGAATGCTAAGATGTTTTGAAATAAGAAATTTCGGCAAGCTGTTGTCAAAAAGACAGTGATGGAACACTCTGGAATAATTATGTCCACAATAGGACTCATGAGAAGAGTTTAATAAGAATAACCTGCCGGGGGCAGTAAGGGTTTATGATAGCTCAAATGATCGAATTGCAAGTGCAATATGATCGAATGATGGTGTGTGGATCACGCCAAGGCACCAAGAGAACTACCCGATGTATGACTTAGAGCTGACAGCTAGGACATGTACTCTTAAGGTTATGGAAACACTACCAAAATGATGGGACAATTGATGTGCTCACAAACCACGAGGGGCCTGAGGTACGAGTTCTCACAAAAAGAGCTAAATGAAAGGTAGCGACAGTGGATGGAGTTCCTTAAGGACTACGACTGCACTACTTCGTATCACCCAGGGCGTGACCGTCAGGTGTCGACGCAGGACCGGGTGGATAGTCGTGAGTGGCAGATGAAGTTGGAGGCTTGTTGGCCTGCCAACTATGATGGTAGTGCCGAAAGGATCGTCTATCTTTATGGCTAGCCTAGTTGTTTAGCTGGATTTAGTGAACGAGATACGAAAAGCATATGTGATTAATAAGTGTTATTATCTATAATTAATGATTGTGGTTAGCCCAAGGTTTATGATTTTTGAAATACGAGAATGCAATCTCAAAAGTTTCGGGATAAAATGTGCGTGCCTAAAATGATTGAAAAATGTGTGGTCGTCTGAAAGGAGCCACAACAGGAAATTATGTGAATGACATGGTATGCTTATAAGCATTAGACGTATAAGGAATGCAAACCGAGGTGTCTTGTCAAGGATCAAATAGATGTTTGATTTGAGATATTTAGGTAATGAGCTATGTGATGTCTTAGTTACCTTAACGGTCTGATGAAAATTTCGAGGACGAAATTTCTTTTAAGGAGGGGTGAATGTAATACCCGAAAATTTGGGTTAATTAAAAATAAGTAATTTATTAGAGAAATGGGGTTTCAGAGAAAATTAGTATCTGAATAATCCGAAAAATTGACTAAATCGACTGCCGGGAGTACCCTGGAGCCGAAATGACAAAGGAAAATGATGTAGCATTAACGAGCACCCCAAGATATGATTTATAGCATCGAAAGAAATTGGATCGGGAACAGTTTTTGGTACAGCTAAAATACAGTTATCAATTAGGCTGTAATACCGAATCGTTATAGATGACTTCCGAGAAGTCAACAGAAGCTTGAAGGGGCTTCAATTTTTCATAAGGAACAACCCTTCAGTGGTTTCAGGAAGAAACGAAGAGGTTTAGGGCCAAAACGGAGATTCAGGCCTAAATGCAGTTTTTTGAAAATACTCAAGAGAGGCCGAAACGATATTTTTTCAGAATCCTCAGGGGTCAAATTGATGTTTTAGGACTTTAGGGTCTTGAAAGAAATTATCAAAAGTCAAGGAGCTTGGTGAAATGGGTCAAAGTGAGAAAACCAAAGTTTGAGGGGCTAAAGTGCAATTTTAAGAAAATCTCCAAGCAACCATGGCCGACCAACCCATCAAATCACCGAAATTGGCCACAGGGATGGCACGAGGGTTGCTCAAGGAGCATCTTTTGTAAAGGGCTTGACCGACAACAAGCAATGGAATTGCCAGAAATTGAAGAAAAAGTGGCCGAAAGTTTAGCCATTTAGATCGCGAAAATGGAGCTCTTTCGGTGGATTTTGGACTTGTTAAGGGCAATAGGGGACATCAGAGGCCTTGATTGAAGCGAGATCCGTCATTTATGGGGCCAAAATCGCCTATAAATAGAGGATATGGTGGCTTAGAGTTTTGCAAGATTTGAGTTTCAAATCGACCTCACTTTTGAACAAATTGAGGCACCAAACCATAGGGCTTTTGTTGCCCATGAGCTGAGGATCATTTCTGGAAAGGTTGAGGAATTTTGGAGTTCATTTGAGGGGTGATCGGAGCTTCGCCGGAAAAATCGGATCTTGCCGGAACCGAACTGAATTTTGCTCGGAGGGAGGTCTTCCAAGTGTTCTTTCAAGCTCAAATTTGGACAGAATGATCAACTCAAGGTAAGCTATCTTCTGGTATAGTCAGTTTAATTTTCCGGTGTGCCGGCGCCGGAGAAGATGACCGGAGATAATTTTTAATATTATTTAAATGCTGAAATAAAGAAAAATAGAGTAAAAATAGAAATAAAAGAGAGAAAATTCTGGAAAAATATCCAGAAATACAAGAAAAAGGAATAGTTCAGTTTTATAAAATTTTATTTGAGAAATGTTATGATGAAATAATTATTTTGAATTTTTGAAAGGAAATTTAATTAGAGAAAAATAGGAAGAGATTTTGGAAAATTCTCAGAAAACTCATAGAGATTAGAAATGTTATTTTAGGAATTTTCATGAAGAAAAATTAAATAAATTACCTGATTAGGTATTTATTTTGAATTTTGGAAGAAATTATGACTATGAAAAATAGAGAAAAAATAGAGAAAATAAGGAAAAAGTATGAAAAAATTAGATTATTGATTTTACTTGGAAATGATTGGCCAGGAAGTGATTTGGCCATGGATCTTGATGGTTTATGTTATTTTCAAGGTTGGCACGCAAAATGAGGTTATACGCGTTTTTCGAGAAAATTTGAGTTTACGTCTAAAGGTAAGTGGTTTTATCCCGAGAACCTATATATGAAACGTTTGCTTCATTATGCATGATATTTATTGAAGTTATGATTATTTCATATTGCATGGAAAGACGTTATTCTTGCATAGTACGATATTATTGGCATATTGATACTCATGCATGGGATGGGGATGTTGCCCTAAGAGTGTAGCCGTAATTCCCAAGGGCAATGATGGAACAACGTTAGGATTATCCTGCAGAGGTTCGGGATTTTGCCTAGGGTTCCGTGCCTATGCCAGGGAAGTTACACTAGGGCACATGATTGTTTATGTTATTGCATCATGTATTCATGTATCATGTTTTTAAACCCTTACTAGAAGATTCATCTTCTAATGGGTTATGCCCCTGGAACATTCAACGTTCCAGTTTAGACTTGCAGCTTAGGCAAGGATCAGGTTGAGATGAGACGGCACGTGATGGCGTAGCTGATGGATTCAGTAAGCTGACTCGGATATGTTTTGGCTGATGCTTTATTGATGATTAGTCTTGTTAGAACATTAGGGAATCTCCATGTATTTATGTACTTCAATATTGAGGATATGATGTTAATGTATGGTACGAATTCTTATACGGTTATAAAGTGAAATTGATTATGTACCATATCAGGTTTCGATTTTAAGCTTCCGCATTTATGATGATTACCTGTCTTAGCTTATTGATTCTTATTTAGTGAGTTGAGAAGGTAAAACGAGATTGTCGGGAGATGGTTTATAAAAAAAAAAATATTCCCGAAATTCCTAAGTTATTTAACGCTCAGAAAAGCGGGGCGTTACAGTTGGTATCAGAGCATAATTGCTAAAGACATAGGAAATGTCTGAGCCTTGAGTGACTGTAGTATGGTCGATATTGGAGCGAATATAAGAAAAGGTCGCATGTGGCTAGATAAGCAAAGCCACCGTAGGATTTGGGTGTTGACGGTTACTGGATAAGTGTGTTGTAGTGGAAGTGCATGTCTAGGCAAGTTCTGGCTAAGGAAAGATTTGGTACTTAAGTGTGTCCATTGTGACCCACCTCTCTTTCCTGGGAACTTACCTGGTGTACTCTTCACGACAGACACTATTTCAGTAGACGACTACTATTCTCGGTGAATAGTAGAATGCCTAATAGAAGCTAATACTGGAAAAATGATCTAATTATTGGAATAAGGATTCGATGAAATGATTCGAGTGTAAGGTTGACTCGATTATGGATCCGAGAGATTTAGGAACCGATGATTTGAGGTCAGTAATCGAAATCCTTACAATGAAAGATAGGATAACTACGGTTATTGAAGGATGATCGGATTAGTGATGATTAGTTCAATGTGTCATGGCTTAAGGATCGAAGGATAAGGATTTTCGAGGGTAATTTAGTATCTCGGAAATAAGATAAGGGGATCCAACGGATTGGATCAAACAAGAGGCTGAAGATGGCCAAGTAATGGCGTGAGAGTTGCGTCCATTGACGAGGAGACAGTGGTGCAACCGATGAGACTCGGAGAGACGAGATAAAGGAACCCTAACAGCGTAACGAGACTACTGGTTCGGTGTTCGCAGTGACAGATCTGAATCTAGGGACCCACGAGCAGAGGGCTGATAGATGGCTTATGGTAAGGTACGGGAGACCCGTCGACCAAAGCATTATAGCAGACTGTCTGGGTGACGATCAGATGCTGAAGATCTGGGACAAACCAGTAGGGTCTGTACCTTGTATGGAGTTCAAATTCCAATGAATTAGGATACAAGGCGTACCACTAGTTTGTCGATCAAGGCTGAGAGCCTAGGGAATCGACCTAAGGTAAGATGGATTGTACTAAGGAGACACGATCTAAGGAATAAAAAGCATGTAATGTCTTGAATGCGAACTATGTGTCCTATTTAAATTGTATCTAGGTTATGGTCATTTCTTGAATTGGTAATGAGACGAGGATAATGAGGCTCGAGGGGAAATTTAACCTCAGTGTCTAGTTCGGCAAATGCCAAGTGAGATCATTAGATGGTTGTCTTGTAATTGCCTTAAAGAAAGAATTAGGTTGCAAGGAAAATATACTCAACGTATGGATATGATAGATGAATACTCGTGAGTTGTTTAAGTGTTACTTATGAGGTAAGGAAATCATCAACTGTGATGAGGGCTTAGAATGAAAGTTTTTACAAAAAAGGTTAGACTCGTGGCAGTGACAATGAATGATAGTTCTTGAAGGACTACGATGAGATCGTGCGATTTTCACCCAGGGCGTACCCATTTGAGGGTTGACGTATGATGTAAGAATAAGTCTACTATATGATAGGGGTGATGATGACAGCTTGTATGCTGGCTGGCAGTAAGTGTAGTACCTAGGAAGAACTAATTTAATAGTCGTGTGCCGATAGTCAGCTGGATATGAAGAACGAAATGCGAGAATCGGTGGATTCTTGATAAATAAGATTTTAGGTAGTGGAGCATGGATAGTCCAAAAACCATAATGGTGAGTTGTGAGAAGACAATCTCAGTTTAAAGTAAAGTTTGAGTATCGAAAAGGAAATAGTTGATTGATAGGTCGTATCGACCCTAAAAGAATGATGAAAAGACCTAGTCAACAGAGGTTATAACTACGATTCAGTGTGCTAAATGGATCCGTGAAATCATGTAAAAATTGTCGGTGGTCAACCCGACAAGATGAACTTGAAAGCACCATGATGAATAGTGGATTGGGAGCCATGATTGCAAGGAAATTGAATCCATGAGAGATAACTAGAACCGGATATTGCGATATGATTCAGGATTTTCGAGGATAAATCAGTTTGAGATTCTTGAGGAATTTCTTGAAAGAATTGATTGAGGATTTAGGGATTCGTGATGGAACTTTAGAGCTTCAGAAAGAAATCCAGCAAGGATGGGAGTACCATGAGTAATGTAAGTACCTACCTGCTCTAGCTGGTAGCATGGCTATGGATTGTCGTCTTGAAGATTGTGTAAATCTTGGACGTGATTAAGAGAATCAAGATGATGACAGATGTGCCAGGATGATAGGTTGCAGTAGGAGAAGCTGCAGACCCAAATTGATTGAGGATCCGAGAATTTTCAATTTTTGAGATTGGAACTCTCATATGGCTAGATAGTTAGTCTAGATAACCTTGATGGGCAAATCGGAAGATGTATTGCTGAGTGATATCAGCAAGTTATGGAAATAAAGAGCCTGTCGAGATATGGTACGGGCACTTGCGGTTAATAAAAAGATGTAAGAAGAATTGAGAAATAGCAAGATATATTCTCGGAAGATTTAATTGAATTATTTCTTAATGATGAAATTGCCAATGATAGCTTGAGGTTATTGGATGCTTGATTAAGTGTGACTTGATTAAGGACGTAAATTATCAGGTGATAATTAAGAGTTGATATTTTATCTCAAATTGATGAATTATTAAATAGCTGCAAGAGCCTGAGGTATTTTATGATCAAAATGCAATCGAGGCTAAGACAAGAGAATGAAACGTTAAAGTACCAAAGCATAATATTCATTCCATAGTTCAAACGATTACAGGAAATCAAGCCGTACAATTACTTAAAGGAAAAAGAAACCATGAAACTGATGATGATGCTAATGCTCAGTAACGACGAAGGTTGCCAAACACGACAGGTCCCAGCTCATCAATGTCATCTGGGGGTGGCATCTGGCTACTGCTGGCTTCACCAGGGTAAGGTGGAAGAATAGCCTCTGAGAAACTGAGAGGAGGGACGTCCTCAGGGATGATAGGAAGATCAGAATTCCAACTTGGGTATTGATCAGGTTGAGAAGCAGGTTGGGGATGTGAGGCATAATATGCAAACAGTGAATCTTGCAAATAAGCTCGATAAGCTTGTAAATCACTAACCTGCTGCTGAAGCGTAAGAATCTGAGATACACATCCATAGACAGGATCCTGAAGCCGAGCCTGAGCTTCAATAAAGAATGTATCGGCAGCCCAAAATCAGTCGTTTACTGGAAGCGGAACTAGGAAGTTGATGAAATTTCTGACGCCAAAAACATCACGGATGGCGGCAAAACGGGTAGTACCATCCTCACGACGGAAGTAAGGGGCAAAGATGCATTCTGGACTGCATCCTCTACGTAAGACTAGGCAGGCCCCACATCGAGACTGGGCTCGCATGATAGATCTGGATCTGGCTAAATCTAAATAAATCAGATATGGGTTGGAACATATATGGGCCAGATCTAATGGGTTGAAACAGGGATGGGTCAAACCTGAAGTGGATTAAGACGGGTCGGGTCGGGCCGGGCCGGATTGAGACGGGTCGGGTCGGGTCGGATTGACCCTGATCTGGCAGCAACGACAGCAGCAAGGACGGCGATGGCGCCGAGGCGGCCGAGGGAGGCCGGGCGATGGCTGGTGGTTGCGCGAGAGGGCTGGCAGCGGCGGTGGCGTACCGGATCTGGCCGATGCGAGGGCCGATTGGGCCGGCGATGATGGCGAGGAGGAGCTGCGATTGCAGCGGCTGGGGACACTGTGCACCGGAGATCGAGGCTGACGGGGTGTCGGTCGGTGGTGCGAGCGCAGGGCCGATTAAATCGGCTAGAGGCAGACGCGACGGAGGCCGAGGGCGGCTGGACTGTGCGCGGCCGGTGGCTGTTCGCGTGCAGAGTCGGTGAGTTGCAGAGGAAGAAGAAGAAGAAGAAGAAGAAATGAAGAAATGAAGAAAAAAAAATGAAAAAAGGGAAAGAAATGAAAAGAAATGAAAATGAATTGAAAAAAAAAAAAGAGAAGAAAAATAATTTTTCTTTATGGGAAAAAAAACGTGTTTTGTTATTCCGGAGATTTTGGTAAAAAAAAAAAATTATCCGGACATGTGAAAGTTGAGTTTGGGGCTTTTCAGGTAATTGTAGTCCCGACCCTATGTTCCGAAATATGAAGCAATGTAGGGTTCAAAATGAAATTTTGGGAATCATGTTTCGAAATAGAATGCTAAGATGTTTTGAAATAAGAAATTTCGGCAAGCTGTTGTCAAAAAGACAGTGATGGAACACTCTGGAATAATTATGTCCACAATAGGACTCATGAGAAGAGTTTAATAAGAATAACCTGCCGGGGGCAGTAAGGGTTTATGATAGCTCAAATGATCGAATTGCAAGTGCAATATGATCGAATGATGGTGTGTGGATCACGCCAAGGCACCAAGAGAACTACCCGATGTATGACTTAGAGCTGACAGCTAGGACATGTACTCTTAAGGTTATGGAAACACTACCAAAATGATGGGACAATTGATGTGCTCACAAACCACGAGGGGCCTGAGGTACGAGTTCTCACAAAAAGAGCTAAATGAAAGGTAGCGACAGTGGATGGAGTTCCTTAAGGACTACGACTGCACTACTTCGTATCACCCAGGGCGTGACCGTCAGGTGTCGACGCAGGACCGGGTGGATAGTCGTGAGTGGCAGATGAAGTTGGAGGCTTGTTGGCCTGCCAACTATGATGGTAGTGCCGAAAGGATCGTCTATCTTTATGGCTAGCCTAGTTGTTTAGCTGGATTTAGTGAACGAGATACGAAAAGCATATGTGATTAATAAGTGTTATTATCTATAATTAATGATTGTGGTTAGCCCAAGGTTTATGATTTTTGAAATACGAGAATGCAATCTCAAAAGTTTCGGGATAAAATGTGCGTGCCTAAAATGATTGAAAAATGTGTGGTCGTCTGAAAGGAGCCACAACAGGAAATTATGTGAATGACATGGTATGCTTATAAGCATTAGACGTATAAGGAATGCAAACCGAGGTGTCTTGTCAAGGATCAAATAGATGTTTGATTTGAGATATTTAGGTAATGAGCTATGTGATGTCTTAGTTACCTTAACGGTCTGATGAAAATTTCGAGGACGAAATTTCTTTTAAGGAGGGGTGAATGTAATACCCGAAAATTTGGGTTAATTAAAAATAAGTAATTTATTAGAGAAATGGGGTTTCAGAGAAAATTAGTATCTGAATAATCCGAAAAATTGACTAAATCGACTGCCGGGAGTACCCTGGAGCCGAAATGACAAAGGAAAATGATGTAGCATTAACGAGCACCCCAAGATATGATTTATAGCATCGAAAGAAATTGGATCGGGAACAGTTTTTGGTACAGCTAAAATACAGTTATCAATTAGGCTGTAATACCGAATCGTTATAGATGACTTCCGAGAAGTCAACAGAAGCTTGAAGGGGCTTCAATTTTTCATAAGGAACAACCCTTCAGTGGTTTCAGGAAGAAACGAAGAGGTTTAGGGCCAAAACGGAGATTCAGGCCTAAATGCAGTTTTTTGAAAATACTCAAGAGAGGCCGAAACGATATTTTTTCAGAATCCTCAGGGGTCAAATTGATGTTTTAGGACTTTAGGGTCTTGAAAGAAATTATCAAAAGTCAAGGAGCTTGGTGAAATGGGTCAAAGTGAGAAAACCAAAGTTTGAGGGGCTAAAGTGCAATTTTAAGAAAATCTCCAAGCAACCATGGCCGACCAACCCATCAAATCACCGAAATTGGCCACAGGGATGGCACGAGGGTTGCTCAAGGAGCATCTTTTGTAAAGGGCTTGACCGACAACAAGCAATGGAATTGCCAGAAATTGAAGAAAAAGTGGCCGAAAGTTTAGCCATTTAGATCGCGAAAATGGAGCTCTTTCGGTGGATTTTGGACTTGTTAAGGGCAATAGGGGACATCAGAGGCCTTGATTGAAGCGAGATCCGTCATTTATGGGGCCAAAATCGCCTATAAATAGAGGATATGGTGGCTTAGAGTTTTGCAAGATTTGAGTTTCAAATCGACCTCACTTTTGAACAAATTGAGGCACCAAACCATAGGGCTTTTGTTGCCCATGAGCTGAGGATCATTTCTGGAAAGGTTGAGGAATTTTGGAGTTCATTTGAGGGGTGATCGGAGCTTCGCCGGAAAAATCGGATCTTGCCGGAACCGAACTGAATTTTGCTCGGAGGGAGGTCTTCCAAGTGTTCTTTCAAGCTCAAATTTGGACAGAATGATCAACTCAAGGTAAGCTATCTTCTGGTATAGTCAGTTTAATTTTCCGGTGTGCCGGCGCCGGAGAAGATGACCGGAGATAATTTTTAATATTATTTAAATGCTGAAATAAAGAAAAATAGAGTAAAAATAGAAATAAAAGAGAGAAAATTCTGGAAAAATATCCAGAAATACAAGAAAAAGGAATAGTTCAGTTTTATAAAATTTTATTTGAGAAATGTTATGATGAAATAATTATTTTGAATTTTTGAAAGGAAATTTAATTAGAGAAAAATAGGAAGAGATTTTGGAAAATTCTCAGAAAACTCATAGAGATTAGAAATGTTATTTTAGGAATTTTCATGAAGAAAAATTAAATAAATTACCTGATTAGGTATTTATTTTGAATTTTGGAAGAAATTATGACTATGAAAAATAGAGAAAAAATAGAGAAAATAAGGAAAAAGTATGAAAAAATTAGATTATTGATTTTACTTGGAAATGATTGGCCAGGAAGTGATTTGGCCATGGATCTTGATGGTTTATGTTATTTTCAAGGTTGGCACGCAAAATGAGGTTATACGCGTTTTTCGAGAAAATTTGAGTTTACGTCTAAAGGTAAGTGGTTTTATCCCGAGAACCTATATATGAAACGTTTGCTTCATTATGCATGATATTTATTGAAGTTATGATTATTTCATATTGCATGGAAAGACGTTATTCTTGCATAGTACGATATTATTGGCATATTGATACTCATGCATGGGATGGGGATGTTGCCCTAAGAGTGTAGCCGTAATTCCCAAGGGCAATGATGGAACAACGTTAGGATTATCCTGCAGAGGTTCGGGATTTTGCCTAGGGTTCCGTGCCTATGCCAGGGAAGTTACACTAGGGCACATGATTGTTTATGTTATTGCATCATGTATTCATGTATCATGTTTTTAAACCCTTACTAGAAGATTCATCTTCTAATGGGTTATGCCCCTGGAACATTCAACGTTCCAGTTTAGACTTGCAGCTTAGGCAAGGATCAGGTTGAGATGAGACGGCACGTGATGGCGTAGCTGATGGATTCAGTAAGCTGACTCGGATATGTTTTGGCTGATGCTTTATTGATGATTAGTCTTGTTAGAACATTAGGGAATCTCCATGTATTTATGTACTTCAATATTGAGGATATGATGTTAATGTATGGTACGAATTCTTATACGGTTATAAAGTGAAATTGATTATGTACCATATCAGGTTTCGATTTTAAGCTTCCGCATTTATGATGATTACCTGTCTTAGCTTATTGATTCTTATTTAGTGAGTTGAGAAGGTAAAACGAGATTGTCGGGAGATGGTTTATAAAAAAAAAAATATTCCCGAAATTCCTAAGTTATTTAACGCTCAGAAAAGCGGGGCGTTACAGTTGGTATCAGAGCATAATTGCTAAAGACATAGGAAATGTCTGAGCCTTGAGTGACTGTAGTATGGTCGATATTGGAGCGAATATAAGAAAAGGTCGCATGTGGCTAGATAAGCAAAGCCACCGTAGGATTTGGGTGTTGACGGTTACTGGATAAGTGTGTTGTAGTGGAAGTGCATGTCTAGGCAAGTTCTGGCTAAGGAAAGATTTGGTACTTAAGTGTGTCCATTGTGACCCACCTCTCTTTCCTGGGAACTTACCTGGTGTACTCTTCACGACAGACACTATTTCAGTAGACGACTACTATTCTCGGTGAATAGTAGAATGCCTAATAGAAGCTAATACTGGAAAAATGATCTAATTATTGGAATAAGGATTCGATGAAATGATTCGAGTGTAAGGTTGACTCGATTATGGATCCGAGAGATTTAGGAACCGATGATTTGAGGTCAGTAATCGAAATCCTTACAATGAAAGATAGGATAACTACGGTTATTGAAGGATGATCGGATTAGTGATGATTAGTTCAATGTGTCATGGCTTAAGGATCGAAGGATAAGGATTTTCGAGGGTAATTTAGTATCTCGGAAATAAGATAAGGGGATCCAACGGATTGGATCAAACAAGAGGCTGAAGATGGCCAAGTAATGGCGTGAGAGTTGCGTCCATTGACGAGGAGACAGTGGTGCAACCGATGAGACTCGGAGAGACGAGATAAAGGAACCCTAACAGCGTAACGAGACTACTGGTTCGGTGTTCGCAGTGACAGATCTGAATCTAGGGACCCACGAGCAGAGGGCTGATAGATGGCTTATGGTAAGGTACGGGAGACCCGTCGACCAAAGCATTATAGCAGACTGTCTGGGTGACGATCAGATGCTGAAGATCTGGGACAAACCAGTAGGGTCTGTACCTTGTATGGAGTTCAAATTCCAATGAATTAGGATACAAGGCGTACCACTAGTTTGTCGATCAAGGCTGAGAGCCTAGGGAATCGACCTAAGGTAAGATGGATTGTACTAAGGAGACACGATCTAAGGAATAAAAAGCATGTAATGTCTTGAATGCGAACTATGTGTCCTATTTAAATTGTATCTAGGTTATGGTCATTTCTTGAATTGGTAATGAGACGAGGATAATGAGGCTCGAGGGGAAATTTAACCTCAGTGTCTAGTTCGGCAAATGCCAAGTGAGATCATTAGATGGTTGTCTTGTAATTGCCTTAAAGAAAGAATTAGGTTGCAAGGAAAATATACTCAACGTATGGATATGATAGATGAATACTCGTGAGTTGTTTAAGTGTTACTTATGAGGTAAGGAAATCATCAACTGTGATGAGGGCTTAGAATGAAAGTTTTTACAAAAAAGGTTAGACTCGTGGCAGTGACAATGAATGATAGTTCTTGAAGGACTACGATGAGATCGTGCGATTTTCACCCAGGGCGTACCCATTTGAGGGTTGACGTATGATGTAAGAATAAGTCTACTATATGATAGGGGTGATGATGACAGCTTGTATGCTGGCTGGCAGTAAGTGTAGTACCTAGGAAGAACTAATTTAATAGTCGTGTGCCGATAGTCAGCTGGATATGAAGAACGAAATGCGAGAATCGGTGGATTCTTGATAAATAAGATTTTAGGTAGTGGAGCATGGATAGTCCAAAAACCATAATGGTGAGTTGTGAGAAGACAATCTCAGTTTAAAGTAAAGTTTGAGTATCGAAAAGGAAATAGTTGATTGATAGGTCGTATCGACCCTAAAAGAATGATGAAAAGACCTAGTCAACAGAGGTTATAACTACGATTCAGTGTGCTAAATGGATCCGTGAAATCATGTAAAAATTGTCGGTGGTCAACCCGACAAGATGAACTTGAAAGCACCATGATGAATAGTGGATTGGGAGCCATGATTGCAAGGAAATTGAATCCATGAGAGATAACTAGAACCGGATATTGCGATATGATTCAGGATTTTCGAGGATAAATCAGTTTGAGATTCTTGAGGAATTTCTTGAAAGAATTGATTGAGGATTTAGGGATTCGTGATGGAACTTTAGAGCTTCAGAAAGAAATCCAGCAAGGATGGGAGTACCATGAGTAATGTAAGTACCTACCTGCTCTAGCTGGTAGCATGGCTATGGATTGTCGTCTTGAAGATTGTGTAAATCTTGGACGTGATTAAGAGAATCAAGATGATGACAGATGTGCCAGGATGATAGGTTGCAGTAGGAGAAGCTGCAGACCCAAATTGATTGAGGATCCGAGAATTTTCAATTTTTGAGATTGGAACTCTCATATGGCTAGATAGTTAGTCTAGATAACCTTGATGGGCAAATCGGAAGATGTATTGCTGAGTGATATCAGCAAGTTATGGAAATAAAGAGCCTGTCGAGATATGGTACGGGCACTTGCGGTTAATAAAAAGATGTAAGAAGAATTGAGAAATAGCAAGATATATTCTCGGAAGATTTAATTGAATTATTTCTTAATGATGAAATTGCCAATGATAGCTTGAGGTTATTGGATGCTTGATTAAGTGTGACTTGATTAAGGACGTAAATTATCAGGTGATAATTAAGAGTTGATATTTTATCTCAAATTGATGAATTATTAAATAGCTGCAAGAGCCTGAGGTATTTTATGATCAAAATGCAATCGAGGCTAAGACAAGAGAATGAAACGTTAAAGTACCAAAGCATAATATTCATTCCATAGTTCAAACGATTACAGGAAATCAAGCCGTACAATTACTTAAAGGAAAAAAAAACCATGAAACTGATGATGATGCTAATGCTCAGTAACGACGAAGGTTGCCAAACACGACAGGTCCCAGCTCATCAATGTCATCTGGGGGTGGCATCTGGCTACTGCTGGCTTCACCAGGGTAAGGTGGAAGAATAGCCTCTGAGAAACTGAGAGGAGGGACGTCCTCAGGGATGATAGGAAGATCAGAATTCCAACTTGGGTATTGATCAGGTTGAGAAGCAGGTTGGGGATGTGAGGCATAATATGCAAACAGTGAATCTTGCAAATAAGCTCGATAAGCTTGTAAATCACTAACCTGCTGCTGAAGCGTAAGAATCTGAGATACACATCCATAGACAGGATCCTGAAGCCGAGCCTGAGCTTCAATAAAGAATGTATCGGCAGCCCAAAATCGGTCGTTTACTGGAAGCGGAACTAGGAAGTTGATGAAATTTCTGACGCCAAAAACATCACGGATGGCGGCAAAACGGGTAGTACCATCCTCACGACGGAAGTAAGGGGCAAAGATGCATTCTGGACTGCATCCTCTACGTAAGACTAGGCAGGCCCCACATCGAGACTGGGCTCGCATGATAGATCTGGATCTGGCTAAATCTAAATAAATCAGATATGGGTTGGAACATATATGGGTCAGATCTAATGGGTTGAAACAGGGATGGGTCAAACCTGAAGTGGATTAAGACGGGTCGGGTCGGGCCGGGCCGGATTGAGACGGGTCGGGTCGGGTCGGATTGACCCTGATCTGGCAGCAACGACAGCAGCAAGGACGGCGATGGCGCCGAGGCGGCCGAGGGAGGCCGGGCGATGGCTGGTGGTTGCGCGAGAGGGCTGGCAGCGGCGGTGGCGTACCGGATCTGGCCGATGCGAGGGCCGATTGGGCCGGCGATGATGGCGAGGAGGAGCTGCGATTGCAGCGGCTGGGGACACTGTGCACCGGAGATCGAGGCTGACGGGGTGTCGGTCGGTGGTGCGAGCGCAGGGCCGATTAAATCGGCTAGAGGCAGACGCGACGGAGGCCGAGGGCGGCTGGACTGTGCGCGGCCGGTGGCTGTTCGCGTGCAGAGTCGGTGAGTTGCAGAGGAAGAAGAAGAAGAAGAAGAAGAAGAAGAAATGAAGAAATGAAGAAAAAAAAATGAAAAAAGGGAAAGAAATGAAAAGAAATGAAAATGAATTGAAAAAAAAAAAAAGAGAAGAAAAATAATTTTTCTTTATGGGAAAAAAAACGTGTTTTGTTATTCCGGAGATTTTGGTAAAAAAAAAAAAATATCCGGACATGTGAAAGTTGAGTTTGGGGCTTTTCAGGTAATTGTAGTCCCGACCCTATGTTCCGAAATATGAAGCAATGTAGGGTTCAAAATGAAATTTTGGGAATCATGTTTCGAAATAGAATGCTAAGATGTTTTGAAATAAGAAATTTCGGCAAGCTGTTGTCAAAAAGACAGTGATGGAACACTCTGGAATAATTATGTCCACAATAGGACTCATGAGAAGAGTTTAATAAGAATAACCTGCCGGGGGCAGTAAGGGTTTATGATAGCTCAAATGATCGAATTGCAAGTGCAATATGATCGAATGATGGTGTGTGGATCACGCCAAGGCACCAAGAGAACTACCCGATGTATGACTTAGAGCTGACAGCTAGGACATGTACTCTTAAGGTTATGGAAACACTACCAAAATGATGGGACAATTGATGTGCTCACAAACCACGAGGGGCCTGAGGTACGAGTTCTCACAAAAAGAGCTAAATGAAAGGTAGCGACAGTGGATGGAGTTCCTTAAGGACTACGACTGCACTACTTCGTATCACCCAGGGCGTGACCGTCAGGTGTCGACGCAGGACCGGGTGGATAGTCGTGAGTGGCAGATGAAGTTGGAGGCTTGTTGGCCTGCCAACTATGATGGTAGTGCCGAAAGGATCGTCTATCTTTATGGCTAGCCTAGTTGTTTAGCTGGATTTAGTGAACGAGATACGAAAAGCATATGTGATTAATAAGTGTTATTATCTATAATTAATGATTGTGGTTAGCCCAAGGTTTATGATTTTTGAAATACGAGAATGCAATCTCAAAAGTTTCGGGATAAAATGTGCGTGCCTAAAATGATTGAAAAATGTGTGGTCGTCTGAAAGGAGCCACAACAGGAAATTATGTGAATGACATGGTATGCTTATAAGCATTAGACGTATAAGGAATGCAAACCGAGGTGTCTTGTCAAGGATCAAATAGATGTTTGATTTGAGATATTTAGGTAATGAGCTATGTGATGTCTTAGTTACCTTAACGGTCTGATGAAAATTTCGAGGACGAAATTTCTTTTAAGGAGGGGTGAATGTAATACCCGAAAATTTGGGTTAATTAAAAATAAGTAATTTATTAGAGAAATGGGGTTTCAGAGAAAATTAGTATCTGAATAATCCGAAAAATTGACTAAATCGACTGCCGGGAGTACCCTGGAGCCGAAATGACAAAGGAAAATGATGTAGCATTAACGAGCACCCCAAGATATGATTTATAGCATCGAAAGAAATTGGATCGGGAACAGTTTTTGGTACAGCTAAAATACAGTTATCAATTAGGCTGTAATACCGAATCGTTATAGATGACTTCCGAGAAGTCAACAGAAGCTTGAAGGGGCTTCAATTTTTCATAAGGAACAACCCTTCAGTGGTTTCAGGAAGAAACGAAGAGGTTTAGGGCCAAAACGGAGATTCAGGCCTAAATGCAGTTTTTTGAAAATACTCAAGAGAGGCCGAAACGATATTTTTTCAGAATCCTCAGGGGTCAAATTGATGTTTTAGGACTTTAGGGTCTTGAAAGAAATTATCAAAAGTCAAGGAGCTTGGTGAAATGGGTCAAAGTGAGAAAACCAAAGTTTGAGGGGCTAAAGTGCAATTTTAAGAAAATCTCCAAGCAACCATGGCCGACCAACCCATCAAATCACCGAAATTGGCCACAGGGATGGCACGAGGGTTGCTCAAGGAGCATCTTTTGTAAAGGGCTTGACCGACAACAAGCAATGGAATTGCCAGAAATTGAAGAAAAAGTGGCCGAAAGTTTAGCCATTTAGATCGCGAAAATGGAGCTCTTTCGGTGGATTTTGGACTTGTTAAGGGCAATAGGGGACATCAGAGGCCTTGATTGAAGCGAGATCCGTCATTTATGGGGCCAAAATCGCCTATAAATAGAGGATATGGTGGCTTAGAGTTTTGCAAGATTTGAGTTTCAAATCGACCTCACTTTTGAACAAATTGAGGCACCAAACCATAGGGCTTTTGTTGCCCATGAGCTGAGGATCATTTCTGGAAAGGTTGAGGAATTTTGGAGTTCATTTGAGGGGTGATCGGAGCTTCGCCGGAAAAATCGGATCTTGCCGGAACCGAACTGAATTTTGCTCGGAGGGAGGTCTTCCAAGTGTTCTTTCAAGCTCAAATTTGGACAGAATGATCAACTCAAGGTAAGCTATCTTCTGGTATAGTCAGTTTAATTTTCCGGTGTGCCGGCGCCGGAGAAGATGACCGGAGATAATTTTTAATATTATTTAAATGCTGAAATAAAGAAAAATAGAGTAAAAATAGAAATAAAAGAGAGAAAATTCTGGAAAAATATCCAGAAATACAAGAAAAAGGAATAGTTCAGTTTTATAAAATTTTATTTGAGAAATGTTATGATGAAATAATTATTTTGAATTTTTGAAAGGAAATTTAATTAGAGAAAAATAGGAAGAGATTTTGGAAAATTCTCAGAAAACTCATAGAGATTAGAAATGTTATTTTAGGAATTTTCATGAAGAAAAATTAAATAAATTACCTGATTAGGTATTTATTTTGAATTTTGGAAGAAATTATGACTATGAAAAATAGAGAAAAAATAGAGAAAATAAGGAAAAAGTATGAAAAAATTAGATTATTGATTTTACTTGGAAATGATTGGCCAGGAAGTGATTTGGCCATGAATCTTGATGGTTTATGTTATTTTCAAGGTTGGCACGCAAAATGAGGTTATACGCGTTTTTCGAGAAAATTTGAGTTTACGTCTAAAGGTAAGTGGTTTTATCCCGAGAACCTATATATGAAACGTTTGCTTCATTATGCATGATATTTATTGAAGTTATGATTATTTCATATTGCATGGAAAGACGTTATTCTTGCATAGCACGATATTATTGGCATATTGATACTCATGCATGGGATGGGGATGTTGCCCTAAGAGTGTAGCCGTAATTCCCAAGGGCAATGATGGAACAACGTTAGGATTATCCTGCAGAGGTTCGGGATTTTGCCTAGGGTTCCGTGCCTATGCCAGGGAAGTTACACTAGGGCACATGATTGTTTATGTTATTGCATCATGTATTCATGTATCATGTTTTTAAACCCTTACTAGAAGATTCATCTTCTAATGGGTTATGCCCCTGGAACATTCAACGTTCCAGTTTAGACTTGCAGCTTAGGCAAGGATCAGGTTGAGATGAGACGGCACGTGATGGCGTAGCTGATGGATTCAGTAAGCTGACTCGGATATGTTTTGGCTGATGCTTTATTGATGATTAGTCTTGTTAGAACATTAGGAAATCTCCATGTATTTATGTACTTCAATATTGAGGATATGATGTTAATGTATGGTACGAATTCTTATACGGTTATAAAGTGAAATTGATTATGTACCATATTAGGTTTCGATTTTAAGCTTCTGCATTTATGATGATTACCTGTCTTAGCTTATTGATTCTTATTTAGTGAGTTGAGAAGGTAAAACGAGATTGTCGGGAGATGGTTTATAAAAAAAAAAATATTCCCGAAATTCCTAAGTTATTTAACGCTCAGAAAAGCGGGGCGTTACAATAATTATTTCCCCCATTGTCATCATATTCGTCCTTATTATCATTGCCATCACTATTATCATCGTCATCAGTACCATTGTCTTCGTTATGAATTCTATTAATACGATCATCTTGATTGAAGCTAGTTGTGGACCTGCGCACCTCTCCTCGAATTGCGATGTTACAATGTCTTCATTACAAATTCCATCAATATAATCACCTAGATAAAAGCTAGTTCTAGACCTACGCACCTCTCTTTGCATTCTCGTGTCCCATGAGTCACCTCTATTACTACTCGTAACCTTTTCTAATAATACCTGGTTAACATTGATTCCATATTCACGAGCACTTATAGCAATTTGAGGATTATGATTACCTTCATCATCATCAAGGTGTAGTGGATGAATCCATTAAGAGAGTTGATTCTCATCTTCTTCTCCTAGTTCCACTAAAATGTCCAAAAGATCCAAATACTCTGTTTCTGCAACCTTATCCTTTACACCTCTCCTCGCATTGTGATGTTACCTTTGTCTTCATTATCAATTCCATCAATATGATCATCTAGATGAAAGCTACTTCTGGACCTACACACCTCTCCTTGCATTCTTATGTCCCATGAGTCACCTTTACTACTACTCGTGACCTTTTTTGATAACATCTGATTAATATTAATTACATATTCATGAGCATTTATAACAATTTAAGGATTAAAATTATCTTCATCATCATCATCATCAAGGTGTAGTGGACGGACCCATTGAAAGAGTTAATTTCCATCATCTTCTCCTAATTTCACTAAAATGTCCAAAATATTCAAATACTCTATTTCTGCAACCTTATCCTCGGACCTCTGCAACCTCCATGTCCCTCATTTTAAGCTTAGAGATGCTTGACTATTAAAATATAATGTGAATAATAAAATTTTGACTACTAAAATGAAATATAAATAATAAAATTTTGAATGAGAACAAATTTTCTCACATGGATTAAAAATTTATTTTAATTATTTGATAAAATCTTAATAAATTTTTATTTGAAAAGCTTAAAGTTTACTTTTTATTTATAAAAATTTAACTGATATTTTTTGAATATTCCACGAATATTTTTTTGATATTTTATAAAATTTATAATACAAGTTCACAGAAAAGATATTTTATGAAAATATCACAAATATTTCTAAGATAATTTGACAAACATGAGATTACACTCCCTATCTTATATCAATACTCTTGATTTACGAAAATATCACAAAAATCACGGATATTTTAAACTATGCTTCCCACGAGGGGATTCACCTGAATTTTTTTTTTTTTCCCCACGAGGGGATTCACAGTCACTCATCGGAAAAAGTAAAACTCACTGAATTTAAGCACTAGATAAAATCCCCACGCACAAGTGACACAAGTAAGCACAACAAAATCTGTGTATAAGATCGGCCCCAAAGAGATTCAAACCTTAGTCACATAGAACGCACCTATAGATCTAAAGAAATGAAAGCATATAAGTGATCTGACAGGAGAGAGAGAGAGAGAGAGAGAGAGAGAGCAAAAAGTTCTATGAAAAATTACGAAAAACAAAGATCCACTCCACAAACACAAGAGAGACAAGTTCATCCATCATCCCAGAAATAATGCCAAAAACAGCCCCACCATGATGTAATGACAGGGAAGAAAAATAAAAACTGCATTATTCAAATAAGCTCTATTTGCAGTTTCTCATAGGCGTTGGGAAATTATCAGTCAGTTTTACCATCCGGACGTCAGGCCTCTATTCACTTATCTGCAGGCTCTGGTTTCTCAAGAAATGTCTTCTTCAACCAATCAAAAGGCTGTGAAACATTCAGAAAGTCAGTAGACAAGAAGATGCAAAATATAACCAAAAAGAAAGTGTCAAACTTAAATAAATGAAAGAAAAAATATGCATGTGACATTTGAAAGAAGAAATGAACTATGGTTTTCTAATGTAGAGAGTAAAATTTTAGGAGAACCTGCAAAATACAAGGCAATGAGAAGAACCATCTAATAAGTCGATACAGCAAGCTTTTGAAAGAAGGGTAAGATCCTAACACAAACTGAAAAGATAAAATTGCTGCTCTTCTTTTTTGGCTAATTAATTGTTGGTCAATATTACAGATTTCTAAACAAATTTTGAAGTACTAGAATCTTTTAACAAATCATCTACAAGGAGCACTGTCTCCACAAAAGATTTGTGGTTTTGAAGTTCTAGGAGGTTGTTCCCTTGAAGTATTCCATTACACAAAAATGACAAAAGATATACATCCAAAAGAAGCTCAACGCCTACAAATTCAGATATGATCCAAATGCAAATATAGCACATGGACACCGTGACACAACAATTTTTAAAAACATTAAGACATGACAAAGCAACCCAAAATCGATTAATAAAATCATATTTTACATGCACGCATGAATATAGCAACAGTTTACTTATTTTAAATTACAGAAATTTATAGTCTGTCATATCAGAATGTCAAGAAACAATTTTCCACAATCTCCATATTAGAAAGGAAGCATAAATAAAACATTACAATCTATTTTGGAAAAATGTAATAAAGAACTTGAAAGTTTTATGCTACAAAATATTGAATTAGAAATTTATATGGGAAATGATAGATTCATACAAACACAAAATTATTAATGTTCTCCTAATCATGAGGTTAAGGGAAGGAATGAACGACTTTGATGAGGATTTATATGACATAATTTCCATACTGCATTAGAGTGACACTTTGCAAATAGAATTAGGTTATTGATGTGAGGGTTTTGAATTGTGCTGATGGAGTTCAACCCCCAAATTCTGTGCAACTCTATATATGCATTCTCTTTCTATATGCATCTCACTTAATTTGTGAAAATTGTGGAGTATGGATTCTAGAGAGAAAAGAAACTGAAAATCATGGAGACTCAATAGGGGACAAACAAAAAAAGAAAGAAAATCAAAGAGAGAAAAGAAATGGGATTGGGAGCAGCAAATTAAGGAAAATGATGTCAAATTGCGAAGATAATGAGGTTTGCCCATCTATAGAAATTGGGCAGGTCTTGTAGTGTTCTACATGAAAGTATTCTCTGCAACATCCAAAATCCCAGCTGGTTCTGAGAAAGGAAATCTAAAAGCAAGTCCGAACTAGAGAATTAACACTGCCAATTTCACAAGTGATTGTCCTTGTGAACCAACCATCACACCTTCTGATTCAATCTCATTTTCCTCATTCACCGCTTCCAATTCCATGATTCTCAATTTCCTCAAAATGTTGAAAAGAGAAATATGGGGAGATGTGAGAAAAATTCTCCTTTGTCAAATTATAGAGTATGCAGGGGATTGATATATAAATGTACATATATACATATATACTCAGAGAGAGAGAGAGAGAGAGAGAGCATATGGGAGTTGAATTTCTAGAGAGAGTATATGGGGGCTAAATTAGCTAAGAGAGAGTATAGCATAGAGTTGTAGACAAGGAATTTGGGGGTGGGGAGGAGAGAGAGAGAGAGAGAAAACGGAGAGAGTTTCTAACTTTCTTGTACTTTTTAGAATTGATTTCCAATTGATTATTCTATATTTTTAGTGTAAATCTAATTAAAAGAGAGAGCATATGGGAGTTGAATTTCTAGAGAGAGAGTGTATGAGGGCTAAATTAGCTAAGAGAGAGCATAGCATAGAGTTGTAGACAAGGAGTTTGGGGGTGGGGAGGACAGAGAGAGAGAGAGCGGAGAGAGTTTCTTGTAATTTTTAGAATTGATTTCCAATTGATTATTCTATAATTTTTAGTGTAAATCTAATTTGTTTAATTGATTGATATGTATGTCCTTGCTATGAATATAGGTCTACTCAAAGTATCTGAGAACACCCAATTTAAAAAAAGAAATTACAAATAGCAGCATAAGTTTAAATAAGAATGATGAGTACTGATGAGTTTCGGAAGTGTTGTCGAATGTCTGTCCGCGATGACTAACACAACACACCCACTCCATAAAAAGACCAGTGTTGCTTTACATGCATTGACATCAAAGCTTGTGAACCCAAAGATTCTAGCTAACCCCAAACCAACATTCATAGATAGAACTCTAGAGGAACATCTTTCCAATAGGAAGTAAACAGATAGATTATAGGACCAAAGAAAATTCTACAAAAAAGAAAATATACAAGCATAAAAAACACAAAGAATACCCAAACGGGCTTTTAGAGAACACAAGTCAGAATCTGAGCACAAGTATTTAAAATAAGAGTGAAATAACAAATATCACTAACTAATCTTGTTATGCAATCACAGAAATCTATCAAGTAATCATGTTAGAACTGTTAGAATATAAAAATTATTCCACCACAGGCATATATGCCGGGGGGGGGGGGAAGGGTATTTCCAAATCCAAAACCAACAATTAGATCAAAATTCTGATTAGAAACAAGACTAAAATCACAAGCAGACCCAGGAATTTGGGTTGAATAATTTAACATTATTCCCCGCTCCCCAGGGAGAGAGGATTTGACCTTCTTCCTACACATAAATTTAACATTATCATCCTTTAATAAATCTATATTGCCCCCCTCACGATGAAATTCCTGGTCCACCAAAGATTATACTAGTAATTGACAGAATATGATCAAGAAAAGCATTGACCAAAATGCACTTAATAATGAGAGGGAGCCAACATGGTTCCATTTGTCGACCCAATTACTCAAAATACAGGCAACTGTGACACTCTAGCACTACATCAAATTGTTGAAGGTAACATGAAATAAATGAAGATATATTTCCTAGAATATGCACCTAAATTTGTAAAGCAACAAGCCAATCTCAATTTTGGCATAAAGCTAACATTCTGCATATGTGAAACAAGGAAAATATTCAGCATATAATAATATAAAGAACTCGGTACTTAACCTATCACGAGCTTCATGAATTGGCAAACTCAATCACATGCAAAGATATTTAATCACATGAACGTTGATTCACGCATGTAAACACATAAGTTGAGCGCGCGAAAGCGAAAGCCTATGGGGTCGCCAGTTGAGCGATCAATAACCCAATCCCCAAAGTCACATCAGAAAAATCAGAAATGCCAACAAGAAGAATATAGAAAAACAAAGGCGCAACAAAGGAGACAGTAATACGAACGTTGAGAACCCATTAAAGGCTCGGGTTTTTAACAGGTTAATCCGCAGATCGTAACTACCGACTTCGATGACAGAGACCCGTCCTAGCAAATACAGGCGCGCGCACAAACACATATATAGAATGAGAGAGAGAGAGAGAGAGAGAGAGAGAGGAGGACCTGGATGAGCCAGATAGCGGTGGTGGTGGCAGCGACACCCCACATGGCGGCGGCCTGGAAGTCAGTGGATTGGGGGCGGACCCTTGGGGAGAGGAACTTGAAAAGACCCCCAGATCCAGCGGCTGCTGCTCCGGCCATCGTCCACAACCTTCTTCGCCCAAATCTAACCAAACCCTAACTCAAAAGCTTCAATTGGATCGATCGCGATGGCCGAGAAGTATCAGCCCAATGGCGGAAAACAAATTCTACACGAAAAGGAAGACTACGGAGTATTTTATGCATTGGGTGTCGGGGCCCCAGCCTCCTAACCAATCGTCTTCCTTCATTTTTCTTTTTCTTTTTTTTTCCTTCAAATAAATGCAATATTTTGTGTTTTGTCCACCCTATTATTAACTAACAAAAATGTTATTTTAATATTTATTTATCACATTTTTAATAAAATGTCTATATTAATATATTATATATTTATATTAATATAACATAGAATATAATAAAATAATATTTTTGATTTAGTAAATAGATAAAAGTACTTTCATGCATAATTTATTTTCTAACTAAGATAGCTTTAAACTTTTAATAAAAGTTGAAAGTTAGTCCCTAATTTGACCCTTAATTCTCTTTCCTCTAATTTAAGGACTCAATTTTTAAAATGTAACGCCCGTGATAAGATTTAGAATGCATGGAAAAATAGTATGGCAAAAACAGCCAACCCTTAAAATCTAAGGTATAAGTCAGTAAAGAAAATAAAAAGACAGAGGCTTGGAATCCTACTCCTACTAAAGGGGGGGAAATATGGAGAAGAGGCATGCAAAAACAGAAGAAACACCCAAAAACATTCATCTGCCTGCCACAAGCATTGGAATGTCAAAAGAAGAAAAACCCAACATCAGACAAAATTCAGTCCAGAATGTCTAGAGGGATTTTGAGAACTTGGTATCACCACTGGTTTTTCTGGCCGGCCGGCGACCCTTATCTGGGCCTCCAATAACACCCCATGTCTCAAACTGCCTTTGTCGAGCTCTTGCTCTCTCCTTCTCCTCTTCTGATTTCATTGAGTAACAGTGTGGGCAAGTGACTCCATATTCCCATTCTGGAGCTTCCATGTCGGCATCGCTAACTGGTTGTTTACAACCATAGCATAGTTTGAAAGTTCCCTGTACCAACCCATGATCGACTGAGACTCGCTTGTCGAAGACAAAGCATTCGCCCTCCCACAGGCTCTCCGTCCTGGGGACTTCCTCCAGATATTTCAGAATACCCCCTTCCAGATGGTAAACCTGCCAACAAGCAAGAACCAAACATGCAGAAAGAGTGATTACTATCGGTGAATTACAGAAGCCAAGGAGAGCACGAAATATTGTTATGACATGGAGAATGTGGCAGCCATATGCTTCCTAAACAGGAAAACGTTCCCCTTTTTTGGTACCCTTTTCCCATGGGGCAAGGTTTTGATCCAATAGTGCTTAATCAGTGAAAATATGTGTTCTACCCAAAATGTTACTCCTTCCGTAACAAGAAAATTCATGCTCTATCCCAGCAACTCCTGGTGTTTCAAAACATTATATTGTGTACTTAACCCTTCTAATCTTGCGTTGTTCTCCACAAGCATACATGCATAAAAACAACAATTACTAAACTTTTTGGCATACATAAAAGGAGAAAAAAGTTTTATTCCACAGAAACATTCAAACAGAAAATTATAGTGGGGGTGTTAGTAGATAACATGATTAAGTTGAAAGCACTAAACAATAAGGGTTCTTCCCCCCCCCCCCCCCTAGTTACAGGTAATTTGCTTTAAATCTCTAATTAAACTTAAATTTCTAATCTACAACCATATGCATTTCTTAAATTAGGTAAAGAAACAAAAGGATGGGGGAATATTAAAAGTGCGAGAGTTCTGGAAAATGTCCACATATGTAAACGCATAGGGGAAACCATCATGTGTTGGAGTGTCCCTCTGAGGGGTTCACTGCCAGAATCCATCATGTAAATTGATTAAATGCTCTTTTTATGGAGTAATTTGATCCATAATGTGGCAGGGAATAATATACCAAAATTTACCTCTCTGAAACCTTTGCTGAGGAGAAAACTTGAAGCTTTCTCACATCGAATCCCACCTGTGCAATACATTGCAACACGAGGTGGCATTTGACATCCTTGGTTCTCTACATGCTGTTGCGTGTTTCCACCTGAATTATTCAACCTCACCTGAGCTTCTGTTTCAGTAACTTGAAACTCCTCTTCAACCCAAGATGGGAATTCCCGGAACGCCATGGTGTGTGGATCAACAGCTCCTTTGAATCTCCCAATTCTAATTTCATAGTCATTTCGCACATCAATCACCACCTGATGATCAAGCCAGGTCAGAAACCAGTTAATGCCTAACAGCTTTGAAAAAATGTAGCCTGACCAGTTTCCATGTATCTGGATGCAGCGGAACTGATGATATTAGAAACAAATATATAAAAAATAGTGAATATGTTTGTTATTGGCAATAAGTAAGGTAAAATGTAAATGTGTCTTTATCGATTAAAAACAGAAAATGGTGATCGCCAACATCTTTAAGAACTTCATAGAGAGAAATATCAACTAGAAATACCAAACAATAAACTGAATATAAGCCGTAGCAATATAAAAACAATGCAGCCTGAGAACTCGAATAAACATATTTGTTGCCCTACCAGTTATAAATCAAAACTGCTCCAAAGGAATTGGCTTCATTAGTGCTAACCTAAATTACGATTTATTGGAAGGAAAACTGCATTTCTTACTTACTGGATTATAAATTGCACAAACAAAAGAAAATACATCAATCAATTCAAAATTCACATGGAGAATTTGGGTTTGGTTAGTTACCGTGTCTGGATCACTGATCAACGCATTCCAGTCCTTTGGGCTTACATACTTTCCAACTCTTTCAGCAGGAGATACAGTAGGCATGCCAAGGGAAACAATCTGTTCACACAAGAGAAGCAAAACAAAATCTGCATAACAAAAGCATTCCTAACCTTTCCAAAGAAGGGATCTGTGGTCCAAATGAAGGAACACTCATTTGGTCGAGTAAAGATATACCTCTCTCTTTAACTTGACTCTCACATGATCCCATCGGAAGGGAGCATCATCTCCTGCAGCAAGGGGAGAAGTACTACTGTGTCCATGGTGGATGGCTTCCTCCTCAGGGCTCACAGGTGACTCCACTTGTCTGAGCCCCTTAAGACGCTTATCAGTTTGAATTAACTCAAGGACTTTTTCCACTGATTCCCGGGTCCCACATATGCTTCCATTGATTCCCTCTGGCGCAAGAATTATACCTCCTGAAACACGCTGGTCATTATCAGCTTGGTGAGGCAGGAACAACATGTGCGCACAAGATCAAAACCAAAAAAGATCACTAAAACATTAACAGAGGAAAAATGGTGCAGGAGGCTTTATATGCAAGGGCCAAAAGGAAGAAAGTGATCGGAAAAAGAAATATCATGTCAATCAGTGCATACAGGCCAAGGAAACAAGTTTCCGCTGCCAGTCAAGCATGTTGCATAGGCATCAATTCCATATTATATTGTTTGTCTGCTCGCCCCAACCCTTTTGGCCTTCACATTTCACACTGACCACTTCTAGTACGATTAATGTGATGTGAGCTTAGTTTGATCTCTGATGATTGACTTCATACAGAACAGATGGTCCATGTCGCACCCAATAGACCCACTCCCAGAGCTCCTTCTAGGAACTAACATCATTTTCAACTCAGCAGCCCAGTTTTTTTTTTAACAGTACCTGATAATGGCCGTAACAACGCAACACCATGTGATAAACAAATGCTACTGCCTGAACATTCAATCACATGACCCATGACACTAAACCAGTTGGATTATTTAATCACTGATGAAAATCAATTATACTGATAAGCAAGAACCTAAATTTGACACCTTAAAAAGAAACTCACTCCAACTTGCCCAACAAGCATTTCAATTCAGAACCACCTGGAAACCCTAACTAGTTGTTTAACGACATTGAGACCTCACTCCCAATTAACACAAATGAAAAACAATTCTTTCAATTCTTCGGTCAAGGTTATTTTCCATTCCGACAGTTGCCGCAAATCCAAGCAATGAGAGTCAAATTTCAAAGCATATAGTTTCTTTAACAGCAGCAAAGAAACAAAAGTGAAGAACCACCAAGAAACCAACCAAATTTGCACGATAGCGTTCAAATTTGATACAAATGTACACTCGGAGAGAGGAATACAAGTTACCAGCCGCTGGCAGAGGTCCTTCAAGGGTTTCCGCAAATCGGCGTGGTCAGGGAAATCAGCGAACTTGTAGAAGGAGACCACCACGAGAGGCAGCGAGCTAGAGCCACTCGTTTCCACTCCCTCGTTCCTCGAATCGGTTGGGTCCGGAACGGCTATGGGCCTGGTGGTTGCAGAGAAGCATTTGGAGAGAGTCATGGAGCGAGGAGAAAACAGGGCGCAAGAGATGGAGAAATTGTGATTGCAGGAGAGAGGGAGGGTGGGGAATGGGGAACGAGCTGCAGAGGCGGCTCCGATTGCGATGGTTGGGTTGAAACTAGGGTTAAGGCCGGATGAAGACGATAGCATTCTCAGTAGCTGTAGTCTGCCACACCTGAGCATAACTCGCGTACTAGGAAGCCTCGTAGCGCCGTCGCCCACCCAATTTCCGTGTTCGGTCACGCAGCCACCGCCCAAAACGACGACGTATGGATGCTCGGTGCCAAAGCAAAGGGTTTGCTTGACTTGTAGTCGTCTGACTAGTATATTGCGAATGAATTAGTTTAATTTTTATTTTTTTAATTAGACAAATTACATACATCGTTTTTTGAGTAGGCTAAATTTGGAGAACTTCCCTCTATTTTAAGAAACTATAAATACTTTTCCATGTTGAAAAATAAAATAAAGTTATTATTTTTATCATATTTTTCCTTCTTGCCCTTATTTAAAAAAAATAATAATAATTACTAATGATGAGTCGCTCTCATTGATGACGACTATCACAATTATTAGGATTTGGGGTTGAACCCTAAACTTCTAAATTACATTGCTAATTTTTAAATTTTATATTTTGTAATAAATTAGTTCATGAATTAATTGATTATTGTGTTTTAGTTTTTGGCAATTATAATTGCTAAAATTTGATTTTTCTTAAAAATTGGCCCTCTTTTAATTTTTTGTCAAATTTTATTAACAAAAATTAGCATGGTATATATGAATATTGACTTTAAAATCACTTAGTATTCAAATTAATCTAAATTATGTAATCAAGTGAGATTTTGAGGGTTATATATATATATATATCAAGTCAATCTTCATTAATAAAATTTGACAACAAATTAAAAGATGGACTGAATTTTAATTAAAAAAATAGTTATAATAACAAAAATTAAAATATAATGGACAATGTACTGCACAGTGTAAGTCTAGAGACAAATAATGTAATTTATTTAGAAAAAAGTAATAGGATTGAAGAATTGAGTCGAGAGATAAATGAAAGAATAAAGAAAAAAAAATATTAGGTGAGTTTGTTAGTATTGTTGTAAAAAATACAATAATTAAATTTTATAATGTAGAACTAAATGATGTTGACGTCCAAGAGAAATGATACTACTAAAAGGAGATTTATGATGTTGAAATGGTATAGGTTATTGAAGGTGCCACAATTGCCTAAAAGAATGAAACTGTCACAAGAATATGACTGTCATAAGAATGTGAGTGTCGCAAAGACTAAAACCTTTACTAAATGAACATGAATATCGAATATGACTACCAAAAAAATGAGAGTGTCACAAGGACCAAATCCTTTACTAAGTGAACATAAATATCGAATGTGACTACCACGAGAATGAAAGTGTCACAAGGATGTAATTTAAAGAAAAAATGTGTTGTGGCAATAATCAAATCCTTTATTAAGTGAACATGAATACCAAATATGAGTGGCACAAGGATGAGAGTGTCTTAATTACATAATTCCAAGAGAAAATATGTTGTCGCAAGGATGTAATTGTTAAGAGAAAAGATGTTGTCACAAATATGCTCTATATTCCTATTAATACTCACAAAAAAAGTTAGAAAGCTCGCAATAATCTTCACCTCTGATCACTCTCCGATGCTTAAGTAAATACTCAAGAGAAACAAATACTCAAAAAAAAAATAGTTGAAAAGCTTTGAGTGCTTAGAGTTTACTAAAATTTTCCCTCTCTATTATGAGTCCAGTAGGTTGGTATTTATAGAACACGATTCCAAGAAATGTCGAGTGTTGACATGTGTCAATCGTCAAGAGGGTGTTTTGACATTTTTGAGAGGCAAGGCATTGTCGCACTTTGCCACGAAGGTGTTTTGGCCTTCTTGTGAGGTTTAACTTTGCCACGAGGCTAAGGCCTTGCATGCAGCTTGGACTTGCTATGAAAGTGCTTTAACCTTGTCTCGATGCTAAGGCCTTGCCGGGAGCATTTGGCCCTACCCTTGTCGTGAGGCCTTGGCCTTTGTCTGAATAAGCACTCCACCGTGAGTTCTATACTATTGAAAGAATTTCACTATTGTAACATCTTTCCTAAATATGATTAGGGGCGACAATATGAGTTGACGAGTCGTAATCGTGTCGTGTTGAGACACACATATAACACGTATCAGGCTAATCTGAATATGATCCGTTTAATAATCGTGTCAAATTCTTTAAAAACGAACACGACACGTTTATTAAACATGTAACACGACACGACACGACCCATTTAACTAAACGTGTCGTGTCGTGTCACCTGTTAACCTGTTTAATCCGTTTAATTTAAACGGATCATATTGTGTCACTTGTTAAACGTGTTATTTTGTGTATAATCGTGTTAACGTGTTTGGCTCAACCCGTTAACACGTTTAATTAAACAAATCATTATGTGTCTAAATGAATCACAAGGGTTGACTCGTTTAAGACACGAAAATAATCGTGTCATAAACAGGTTGACCCATTTATAAACCGAATCCAATTAACTCCAACCCTAAGCCGTTTAACTTCATGTCGTGTTATATCGTGTAATCGAGTCGTGTCCAAAACTGTCAGCACTAAATATGATTTTGTTTCAAAAAATTCAATTTTTCCCCGTAGAAATTATTGTGGCACCAGTGTTAGAATTAAACCATTGGATATAAAAATCTAGCATAGTTAGATTCTTATACAAATAAATAGATATACAAAGAGAGTTTGAGAAAGGAGCCATCACCATCGTTGGAGAGAGCGATGTTACTAAAAAAAACAGGAAAAGAGAAAAGGGACATAAGAATGAGAGATCGAAGATGTTTTTGATATGTTATAAATTTTAATGACCAATATTCAAAATAAGGGGATAATAATAATATTAAATATTAAAACTCATACCTCATTTAATTTCTCAAAATTTAATAAAAAACTCTAAATTAGGCCAAATATTCTTTCAATTTGATTTGATTATCATGTTATTTATTTATTTATTGACCTAATTGCAGTCGATTAGGTGAGTTTAAAATTCAACCATTAAATTTAAGACTCTCACCTAATTGGACTAATATAAAATGTAAATTTTAAAATCAATTTAACTTCCGAACACCCCTGATTTATTTTAAATGATAAATAGGTTTAAAAAAATAAGTATTTGTTATAGAGATTATATAATTTTATTTAATATTTTGTTTGGTTGTTGGGAAGAAAATATCATTTTCCATCTCAATCAAGGAGAACGGTAAATACGTTACATCGTAGGCAACTTTTTCCAACGGGCGTGCCGTGTGTTGAAAATTCAAAATTTTCGTACGTTTATGTTACTTTTTTTGACTTTTCTTCCCTGTCTCTAGAAAGAGATCCACGACAAGGAAAACGAGAAAAGGGGGGCCCACAAATTGACCCAAGAGGCATCACCTTCCCGACGTCATTGGGTGACTTCGGATGGTTACCTGCAACAATGGGCAGCCAGCCAATTTTACATTAAAATTAAAATAGCATTTATCATTTTTTTTAAAAATATATATATATATATTATTTTAAAATAAATTTTATCTAAATTAGTTAGGTTTGAAATACTGCATAAAGAAATATGAATGATGATTATTTTACAAGCTGACTGAGATAATGTCACTTTGATCAAGAAGTTAATTAACAAGAAATTTCAAAATTTTTTGGCTCATCTCTTAGCATTCTTTTGCTACGAGGATCATAATGAGAATTAACCAATCTCACTCATGTCACAAATAATACTTTATTAGTTTATTTCTTCAAGGTTTACAAATTTAAAATTGAGTTGGACTATAATTGTTAAACAAACGTGAATTATCATATCTTAGACTTATGAAGATTATGACACAAATAATACTCGAAATGTCTATCTTATGATATTCATGCTAGGTTTGAGCTTATTTACTCCTTATATCTTAAAAATTGGCTCAAGTTGGAAGTTTATTGGATATGAATTGCCTCTAAGAAAGGGCTTCACGAATAGGTTCTTTCGGGACCTTTTTCTCTTGGATTGTTCTAATAAAATAAACTTTTATTTTGTTTTGGATAATATTTCAATGCTCATCTCCCATTTCAATTGGGATCTTTAATTTAAGAATTTAATTAGGTAGCATTTATTAAAATGAGTAAAATAATATTATATTAAGATAATGTTTAAATATTTTTTAGACTAAGATATAAAATGATCAAGATAAGATTGAGAGGCATTCTAAAATTTTATCAAACTATTTGTTAAATTTAATTTTTTAAATACATTAGAGGGTATATGAGTTTTTTTTTTTATATGTAAGGTCCAAAATATTTTATTTGGAGAAGAAAGAGATAAACATATTTGAAAAATGATAAATAAAAAGTCATGTGACTTATTTTTTAATAGTCATTAAATAAATTTAACAAAAACAATTAAAATCACTTTTATTTTAAATAGGTGGTTGTTGAGAACCTTAAGTTAAACTTTAAACATAACTTTAGTGATAGGAACATTTTATTTGGGATAAATTTCTTTATTTTTTCAATATCATAACAAACATAGGTCAATAACTGCATAGATTAGCTAGAAAAGTCCTTTTATAATTAATATAATCACATTTAGCTATTTCTTACTAAAAATCTTTAGTATTTATTTTAAATATATAATAAATACGTGTTAAAATACATAATTTACACTAATTTTATTTAAGCTTAGTTGGTAGAGTAGTGAGTTATAAATCAAAAGTTTCTTTGCTCGGTGGTTCAAGTCACTCCACCAGCATGTTTGAATTTTTTAAACAATAAATACCAATTCCACAAATTTTATAAGAAAAATTAATGTTTTAGTGAATTTTTTTATATTTTAATATTTGCTAACTAATAAATACCAATTTTATAAATTTTGTAAAAAAAATTAATACTTTAGTGAATTTTTTTATATTTTAATATTTTTTAAATAATAAATATAATTTTTATATTTAAATTTTATAAAAAAATAATATTTTAATCATTGAACACTTTCCATAAATTCTTAATAAAATTTTGATTTATTTCCTTGCTTAGTGCACCAAAATGGGAGCGCCAGCCCCGTATATTTATATACGTGTATATGTATAACTTATCATTTCGCTTCTTGCTTCATTTGATCTCTCTCTGAAAGTTCTTCTAGCTAGATAAGAAGATCATGGCTACCCTTTGGCCGGAAAAGTCAACAACCCACCGGAAACAGGCGATCGACGAGCTGGTCAAGGGCCAAGAAGCGGCGACCCAGCTTCAGGTTCTGCTCGAGAAGTCCTCCGGCGACCATGGCTCAGTCTCAGCTGAGGAGCTCGTCGTCAAAATCTTGAGATCTTTCACTCAGACTCTTTCAGTGGGGATGAATGGTTCCTGCGAGTCCCATGAGCTGCTGTATGAGATTCCGGCTACTACCCAAGTGGCTCTTCCGGCTCGTGGTGGCCCGAGACCTGCGGATTCCGGCGAGAACAAGGTGGTGAACCGCCGGGGTAGTTACAAGAGAAGGTGACGATTATTCCTATTTTTCTTCTTTTATTTCCAAGAGTAAACTCACCTATATATATATATATATATATAGCACAAAACCAACCACACCAAAACTGAGCACACAAAAATGCATACATGAATTCGTTCGAATCTTAGTCATAAATGAGATTAATATCACTTGATATCAAATTTTGATATCATTTAAAGTTATTATACAAATTATGTCGTGACAAATTTTTTTACATAAAATACTATAAAAAAATAAGGGCTCAAATAATAAGAAGCAATATGGGTTGCTTGGCTCTCATGGCATTGTGGATCTGGATTGTTAGAAATGGACAAATTAAGAACATATGATGAAAGTGGTTGCCAGTAGCTAGTGTCCACCATATCTTTCTGTAAATTTTTATCTTCTCGTTCTCCAGATTAATATTCATCAATTATATTCTGATGTGCAGGAAGGTTTCAGATTCCTGGGTGCAAGTCTCTCCGACGGCGGCCGACGGCTTCTCCTGGAGGAAGTACGGACAAAAGCGGATCATCAATTGCACTTTCCCAAGGTAATTATTCATATATCCCCAGGAGATTAATAATTCTATTACTCATCAAATTAAAACCCTCTACGCACTTTGACGAAAGCGACTACGAAGGACAAACTCTAAATAAAACTAAGTTTTCAATGCCAATTCACATCTCCTATATATATATATTCACAATAAAATTGAGTTATCATCTAACAAATTCAATATGTTATTATATATGCTGGATCGGAGGTGCTATTTTAGGTGCGCACACAAACACGATCGTGGCTGCCGAGCAAAAAAGCAAGTCCAGAGAATGCAAGAACAACCTAACATGTTAAAGTTGACTTACTTCGGCCGCCATTCATGTGGACAAACAGTTCAGCCTTCGCTGAAGAACGATTCCGATTTTGATCATCATCAATTTGGTTCCGAGCCGAAGATTTCCAGCCAAAGAGAAGAAATCGAGGAGGAGAGGCGAAACGATGATCGTCCGAGCAAAAATGGACTGGCTCCTGACGCCACCGCCAGCTGGGCGGATGATCTGATGATGCCGTTGGAGTGCCCGTCTTCTCTTCGCGAAACAGCGCCGTGGTCGGACATTAATGGCGGTGGAGCGGCGAGTTCTCGAGGCCTGGACATGGATCTCATCTGGACCGAGTCGGCGGATTTTGGGAATGATTTTCGTTTAGACGAGATTAATGAACTCCTTTAATTAGGCACTCGATCAGTGAGGTACATCGATGCTTGTGATCTTCTCTTCTGTTCTTAGTCACAACTCTGAACGTGCAGTGTGTAACATATATAATTTTCATCCGCTTCTATGAAACCTTAATTTCCTGAGTCGTCGTCCAGTTGTTCTCTTCATCAATCCATTTTCATCGGAATCTCCTCTATATTTAGACTAAACCTCGTTGAGTTGTGTCTTTAACGCACAATTAATGGCCTGGTTTTCACCAGGATTATCATTATCGCGCGCGGAGTGAATGATGTAGTACTGTTCGTCCAAGTTAGTTTAATTAGGGGTTTGGTATATGCAATTATGACTTGTGTACACAAGTGAGTACGTACGTACGTGCAGGCACCAATTAATTGATGATGAGTTAATCTTGCTCGTACTCGCTGCTTCTATTCTTAACGGCCTCATCAATATCCAGATCGATGCCGCTTTTGTTTCTTTCTTACCTTGGATTTAGGAGCTAACTGTGCCACATTCTGGACAGTTTTGTTTTTGTCCAAATTATTAATTTTTTTATGGTAGCTAAATAACTAAATATAATATATGTAATTAAAGAAGTGTTTATTTTGCTAATGAAAATGTTTTTATTACTCATTTTAAAATACTTTTTAAACTATATAATATTATAATTCGAGATTTTAATTAATTTGTTGATTTCTTGTATAACTTAGTGATAGATTGTGCTATGTTAGAACCTTTTAAGACATGTAATCAGCGCCGACCTTCGGCACAAGCTATCTAGGTAGCCGTCTAGGGCCCCCTTCATTCAACTACTTTTAATTTTATTTTATTTTATTTTATAATTTTAGGGAGGTGCTTAAATTAATATTTAAATTATTTAATAATTATCATAATTTAAATTATTTTTTCAGTTATCATAATCTTAAATTATTTTATTTTTATCAATCAAATAATTATTAATATTATTTTTATAAATTATTTTTTTTATTTAACAATAAAATATTTCAACAAACAAAAAATCAAAAATAGTGGTGAGAGATGCCCAACCTCTTTCCATTTATCAAATCCCCAAATCTCCAAAGTCCAAGTCCAAACCCTCATTGCCTTTATATAGTCCCCTCTTGTTGTCTCTAGCCAATCGATCGTCGCTACTCGCCAATTACCGTTAGCAGAAGGCCACTGTTCTATTTAGGTATGCACTGCTCTTAAGTCTATGATTTGCGCCTGAAAATTTTATGTAGATTTTCTTTCTTTTAGTTCTAAATTTTATAGTTAAAAAGAGGGACATCAAATATTATTTTTAATGAGGAGACAAGAACACACTAAGTTCTCAAAAATTTTGGTAGTGGTGAGTCTAGTGGTGAGTCTAGAGTTGTTTTGTGGGCGGTAGAAAATTCTGGAAAGTGTAATTAATTTCTTCTATTTTTTACGATTGTATTATTCTGTTAATTTATTTTACAAATTTCAATTCAAATATCAAATCTAACAAGTTTCTATTGTTCCTCAAGTACATTTGAATTTAATATTATATTGATTTTCATATTTGAATTGATTTATTATGTCTACTAAAAAATATTTATTGGTTTTTTATCTAAAAATACTAAAAGAGTAAATTTAAAATAAAATATTATAAATTTTAATCTATTATTGTAGTAACTTTGAATGTTTTATTATAATAAATTTTTTTTATTCATATTTATTACATATAATTTTATTTTTAAATGTATAGAAACCATATATAATCATTTTACTTAAAACTCCTAAAATCTCAAGACCGACCCTGCACGTAACTTAATACAACACAACTCAAGATTGATTAGACTTAGCGTTGGAAGAGTCCACTCTCACTTTATTGTATGTGTGCATATATATATATAAATATAGTAATATATTAAAAAATTAAAATAAATAAGACTCAAAAAGTCTTAATTACCGTACAAGAAACCCATGAATAGGCTTGACACAACCCACTTAAGTTGAGCCAATAGGCCATGTTGCCCTCTCCAAGATTAACATGACTTAGCTCAATACAGCCATTTAAAGACTATAATTATAACACGGCCAAATTAGCTTTTAAAATTGTTCAATATCATATTTGAAATGTTTTGTTAATTAGTAACACTTAGCAAAAGTCGGTGTGTATATATATATATAAGCAAATTATATAATTTACCTCACTATATATGGTTTCCACACCAAAAATTTATATAACTATATATATGCTTGAAAGTGGCAATTTTATATTATTGTAATTTAAGAATGAATTGCATGTTATAAGCAAAGAGATCATACCATGCACGTACGTACCAAATGTTTTAACTAACAAATAATCCCTCTTGCATAATGAAGTAAGGTGATGTTTGGCTTTAGCTTATTTTTTTGGCCAAAATCTGCAATAATATATATGTTACAAATTTTGAAACAGCTCTACAACTGCTAGTGACTTTATCTCGCATGCAGTACTCAATGGAATGTAACGCTTAAGCAACAATATTAGAGCTAATTAAACCTGTTGATCATCTGGCTTCCGGCCGGCAGTTAGTTTTGCTCCTCTCTTGATTTTTGTTTATGATCATCCATGGCGGAGAAGATGAGCTCCATACTGTTATTGCTGCTACTAGCAGAGTTAAACATGGCGTCAGCCAAATCCGCCACCAGTAGCTGTTCGTTGTCAACTTCTCTTCCATATCGTGCACCCGACGGACCGCTGCCAACCACAGTGGAGCCAGTTGTGCTGCTAGTCCCTCCGCCACCACTCAAGCCAAAGCCCCTGTACAATCCCACCTGCAGGTCTTCCCCGGTTGGCTTGATATCGAAGAGCCAGGCAGACGGCGGAGATTGGGTGGTTGTAGGGGAAAATTGGGTCATAACTGGCGGCGCAGAGGTGGGCGCGGTGGAGGACATGTGGCATGTGTGGTCGCCGCGGTAGGTGACTTGGAAGGTGAAAGGGTCGCCGTCGAGCCGCTGGACTTGCTTCTTCGCCGGGCACTGGTACAGCCTCTGGTGGGTGCACCTGTAGTAGCTCCTGAACACCGCCCCGCCGCCGACCAAGGCCGATAAAAGACGAATGCGTTTGTCTCAGTTTCATATCATGATCATCGCAAATTAAGGATTCGTTCCAAGCATTATATATATGAGAGGCAAATGAGTACGAACGTAAACATAGAATACCTTGGGAACTTTGAGCCAAGAATCTCCTTTTGGCCGTACTTTCTCCAAGTATAGCCGTCGTCCGGCGGAATCTCAGTGTTTCCGGCCAGTGGCGCTGGCATCAGCACCCTTCGTTTGCCGCCGTCAACGTTCCTGTGCTTATTTAATGTAAGTATATATGTAGCAGTTAACTGTTGTTCAAAATTGATCTAAAATTCCTTAAATCAGACAAAGCGATTCCATAATGTGAAATCAAGAATTGAACCGTGCGTTGTTTTCAAGTTAATTAGAATACGGAAAAGGAGAAACCTAGAAGTAGAGATGCCCCTTTTTGTGCCTTTTAGGGATTGGTGTGGCACCCTGGCATTGGCTTCTACCGGCAAGTTAATTGACAAAAATAGGAGAATTAATAATCCCATAAATGCCTTCATATGTACAGTATAGGTAAACATGTTCACAAGAGTAATGGTTAGTGTCAGCACACCATTGGGTGTGCTGCGCCGCACATGAGAGAGGCGCGTTCACATTCCTTAGCATGCAGTAGTATCCTAGACAATATTCATCAAATATATATATATATATATATTAAACGAAGGAGACTCCCCACCCATTTGGGTTCACACTATACTTTTCTTGGGTGGTGGGCCAAAAGAAATTAACCCAAAAGTTGTTTTTTTTATTTAAAAAATTCTGTGGTATGTTTTAAAATGTAATCTAATTTTATATTATTTTATTTAAATAAAAAATAATAAAAAATAAAATAACAATTTACATTTACCCTCTATTTTTCTAGTATCAAAATAAGATTATATTAATATAAAGTTGAAATATTTTTTAGACTAAAATATAAAATAGTCAAGATAAAATTGAAAAATATTTTAATATTTTTATTAGATTTAATTTTTTTTAGATTGCACTGAGAATTACATTTTTATAAAATGAGAATTGTAATTTTAATAAATAAAATAATTTATTTATATCAAAGTAATATTATTAAAAATGTATCTTTACGTACAAAATTCTTCATTTTGTGATGACATAAGATGAAAACAAGCGAGAAAATGACATCATTGACACTGACTTCTAATTAGTTATATGTAAAGAAGAAGTTTCTCTCTCATAAAAAAAACTTTTTTCGTAGTAATTAAAGAGGAATTCATTAACAAGTAAAGAATAAACATATTTTCCAAACTCGAAGTTTCTCACCTTCTTCGCGGCCTTTGCGAGGACGAAGACCCGCCGTGATCCCCTGCAACCGCGGGTGGCCTCCCCTCCCCTCCGCCGGCACCGAACATCTCTGAATCTTCCCCATCTCCTCCACCCAAGACCTCCATCTCCTTCCCACCCTCCGGCGTCCCATGCACGACGTTTCCAGCACCGAAAAGCTCCCTCGGATGCAGCCCCATTGCCTCTCCGCCGCCGTATCTCAGCCACTCCTCCACTCTCTCCCCGGGCTCCACCATTTGCGCATCACCAACATTCAATTTTGCTTTGGCGGCGCCCAAAAGCCTGAGGATCTGGTCGCATGAATCCGAGAGAACTTCGGGCTGGACGGCCAAGTGTGGAAAGTTCGATTCAAGCTCTCTGGCCAACTTGCAACCTTGGAAGATCAAAGCACTGATCTCCTCCATGGATTTGCTTTTCAGGGTTTTCTAATTAAACCTGTCTCGGAGGACTCGAACACAACATACAATTAATCCAAAAAGTATATATACCCACAATATATATATATATATATATAATTAAAAACATATTGATGAAACTAATGGCTGAAAATGACGTTTCCGAGAAGGCTTCTGGGTTATTGCCGTTGAGGAAAATACAGAGAGAGTTATTCAAAGTTCTTTGCAAATCTCAAACACGGTAGAGACAAGAAGCAGCATGGAAGATGAAACATGACTTGGTCATGGTCCCTGACTTGGACTGTTTGGCTTACCCTTTTTTCACATAGCTTTTTTAAGCCGTTTTACTTTTAAGTGGCTTAAAATTTAAAAGCTGTCTAACATTTAAATTGATAATATAATTAAATAAATATAATTTAAGCTATTAATTATATAATTATATTTTACTTTAAAAAAATTGATAAATTATTAGAACTTAACAAAAATATTAAATGGACATGTTACTGATTAGTATAAATAAAATTTATAAAAATATTAATTTTTACCTGATAAAATTATTATAATTATAAGTTGATAAATTATATATAATTATTAAAAAATATATTAATAGAATAATTTATATTTAAATTTAGATTTAATTCATAAAAATGATGAATATATTAATACAATAAATATTAATATATATATGTTATACATATATATAGATGGAGGAGGCTGCGGACGACGGATGATGGAGAAGACACTAATGGAGGCGAAGGTCGGAGAAAGAAGTTGTGATGATGAAGGCTGACAATGGAAGCTATGATGATGAAGGGTAGAAGGATGAGAGAGAGCAATGTTTAAGGATAGAGAAATTAAAAAAATTAAGTTTTTTTAGAATAAATTTGTAATTAATTTGATCAATGAAATAAATTTTAAATAGCATTTTGAGAAAAACTAAGGGCAATTTTTGTAAAATGTTGTTAAAATGGTGTTTAAACTATACAATATTTAAACTTTTTAAGTTTTTAGGAAATATATAATTAAATAAATGATATAGCGTTTAAACTGAAAAGATAAGTTAATTATGAATGATCAAATTGCCAAGCCAAACACCTTCCCCCCCGGGCGCCGCGAAGATATGATCACTAATACTATTTGAAAATCGCTTTTTTTCTCCTTAATTCCTTCCAAACTTTTCAACAAATAAGACTTGGCCCCCTGATTCATTAATTTGGACTCCTTCAATATTCTTTGAGTTTGAAATATAAACAACTTTAATTGAGTTATATTTTCATGGTAACTTCCTTCAAATATAATTAGAGTTTGCATATTTTGATACCCACCAAAAGAACAAATTGAAAAGGAATGCTTAGTGTTGATGTTTAATTAGTTTCTACATGGCTCAAAGGCAAATAACATATTAAATAAAAATGATCGATAAACTACAATATATATTCTTGATCAAGTTAATGAGATACAAATTTAATTTTAAATTCGCATACAAATATTTACAAAAAATGTTAATAGTTTAAATAATAATATATAATAAAAATTTTATATAAAATAATATATTTCATTAAGGATATTTTAACGAAAATTCTCACTCATCAAGTTAAGAGTTCAAATTAATTATTTTTAATGTCGAATTGTAATTATGAAAAATTAAGTAATTTATAGAAATATGAAATATCAAAGTTAAAATTATAACAACTCTAATTAACTAGAATTGTTGACTTAAAGAATAGGGATATTTAACAAAATAATTGTTACATTATTTGATTATATTATTAATTATCAAATATTACTTTAAAGTACGGAACAATTTCCCTGATTAAACAATGATTAATGATTAGTAAATGCTATGATGTGGTCTGGCGTTTGAACCGTCGAAGGTTCCAGTTCATGACCGTTGACCCCGATTTGGACCACGGGTCGTCAGATTCCGTGGGTCCCGCCTGACTTCTAAATCGGGGGGTATTTTTTTCACTTGATTAAACGATTTTTGGTAAATGTAAACTATGTTAATATTTAGGGTAATTATAATCCCCAACTAGAGACTCAAATTTACATTTGAGGTATATTTTATATTAATTTATTATATATTTACAATGATATAATACATGATATAATAGATTAACGCATTGTGTTGAAATAAAAATATTACATGAATATTCAATTTTAATATCTGTGATGAAATTTATAAATTGTATTATACGTTATATTAATATAAATATATAATGTATTGTCCTTAAGATACAAGTTAAGTGGTTGTGTTAAGTTAGGATTCATATTAATAAGTCATGAGTTCGACTCTTTATTTTATACAGTAAAATAAAATTTTTACTTGTAATTTATTTTTTTTGTTAAAATTAAAAACACAAAAACGAAAAATTGTCAAAAACGATCATCTTAAATATATTAAGATAAGATATTAATTTAAATGTCAAACTTAAATATCTAAATAATTTTTTTTATAAAAAATATATTTACATCAAAATATGAGATATAATTAATATATATTATTAAATATATAATATATATTTAAGTAGTATTAAATATATATATTAGTGCTTTATTAGACCTAGGGGTCAATGGGTCATAATACCTCGCCCAGACAAAATGAACTCCGTACCGACATAAGTTAACAAAATGAACTAAATATTTATGATAATTTAGTTAATGACTAACATGAGTTTTCGTAGAAGTCACGTAGATGAGGAAGTTAGAAATTTCTTGGCAAGGATGAAGAAATGACGACGTTGTCACGTCACGAAGAAGAAGATAATAAAAGAAATATAAAAATGAGATAGTTTATATTAATGTCACAATACTAAGTAACTCTTATAATAAATATTTAAATATATGATAATGTTAAAATTAAGAGTTCACATAACATTTTCAACAAAGGAAAGTCAACGAAGACTTCATCACCCTATCATGAAAGCAAGAAATATAAGTTTAATTTTTAAGGACACAGATTAAATAGTTAACTCACGATAAAATGAAATTTATATTAATAAGTTGTGGGTTCAATTTTTTATCCTATATAGTAGACAAAGTTTTTACCTATAATTTATCTCATCTATCGAAATTAAGGACACAAACGACAGGAGATCGTGTAAAAGTAATAATCCCAAAAAAGACTTATAACATTAATTATATTATAATCAATCTGATTTTAGTAAGTTTAACTATGATTAATTTTTATCACACTCCATTCCTTTAATTTAAATATACGTGGGGTTGTTTATTATATCTTTGTTATGTTTAAATAATTTTCATTAATTTGAAGTGTAATTATGTTAGTTACGACATGTTAACAAAGTGTACAATGTGAACAAGATTAGCTATCATCTCCTTGTACAAAACTGAGCTATGCGACACTTTTAATAGCTTCCTATTAACCAGTATTTTTCTATTATGTTGAATCAAATAACTTATTATGTAACTAGGGGTTGACAAATAATGTCAATTTTAATGTAGAATAGTGGGTTATTTATGAGTATGCTTTTGGCACCCTAAATCATTATTTAGGAAATAATTGAGGTTTGGCATTACAAACTTCAACATTCAAGCAAATGTATCATTCTAATGCTTAGGGATTGTCGTGTATTGACGGGTATAAGTTTTAATCATGTTTTTTTCAAATTTTTTAAATAAATAACAGGGTGTTTACATCACTAATATTAACATTTGTGTCAAAAACTTTTAAATTCTTAAGGAGATTTGTCTAATGATGATTTGAAGTAAGTTAATTTTCTTAGTGCAAGCTTTTAAAGATGAAAGACGACATATGACTCTTGTAGATAGTTGTATAGTTTTCTTTTTCTTTTTTTTTTTGTTTGGATGATTTTTTTGATTTGCTTGCTTAGTTTTTGTTATTCTGCTCGGGTATGCCCTAACATTAAGAATTTAAGATAAATACATTTTTGAGATTTTTCGTTTAATGAAATTGTTATTTATAGAAAAAAATAAAATTATTAAAATAATTAATATTACTATTTTAATGTATAAAATTTACTCATTTTTAAAGTCGTTGGTAACTTGACGCAATAAAAGTTGTTAAAAAAGGGATGATTTTTGATAAATGAACTAAATTGCATCAAATTTCAATTTCAATGATATTCTGGAAGCAGCTGTCGTCGTGGCCTTCGCCGCCGAGAAATATCGGGATTTTCAATTAGTCACCGGCGACCTGCCCGCCGGTCAAGGTGCTTCAGTTCATATGTACTAGGCAAATCATTAAGAAATTAAATTAAAGAAGAAACGAAGAAAAATAGTCAATGGTTCAGTTCATTCATGTCTCTCCTCTGATTGCGCCCAATTAATGCGACTTTTACTCCTCTTTTATTGAGATGATTATTTTTGTGCAGCTCATAATATTTATATTTTTATTATGTTAAAAAAAATAAATTATAAATTAAGTCTTTGATCTTTACATGAGATGAGAATTAAACTCGTAATCTATTAAATTCATATCAAAATATTACTCATTCAATTGTTTAACCTATGTTATGTGACATTTTAGTCTCACTCTCTATCTCGCATATGACGTGTTTATAATAAAATTAATACACAAAACTTGATTTTAAATATGTATTCATACTTAAAATTTCATTATTAGAATTGAAAGCATAAACCATATATTGAATAGTATAAAATTACAAAAATATTCTTAGTATTGAGTTAGTTATATATATATTTTTTATCATTATTATGGCTAGTCTGTATTGTTCACATATCTTGTTAGAATATATCATATTGAATAATGAATTATTTAGTAAAAACTCAAAAATATTTGTGCATGATGCATGAATATAATATGACTTAATCTAATCATAGAAATTTATTGTTCAATGCATTAACCTCAAGTCCTCAAGTCAAGATATAATTATGACGATTATCTCATTATATTGAAATAATAATAAAAATAACATTCTAAACTGACTTAGTATTCTCCCCCCCACCAAACCCGCTTCGAGACTAAATAAATGTATGACCAATTAGGTTGGCGACAAATTGGGACTGTCGCTTAGTTGGGTCGAGACTTGGCACTTGGGAGACCCATTTTGAGACGCATTTTATAGAATTTTCAAGGGCGCTTGACTTGTTCGCTCTCTTGCTTCATAGTTCATGCTCCTCCGAGGCATTATTTGTCATTGATTTAGATGTACGTGTACGTTCGTGACTTCATTATTTTATTATAATCTAATTTAATTCTCTTTTTATTTTGTATTTTGGTTGTCTTCAGGGGTTATCCCTAATTTCCTTAAGTCTATCTATTAATATAAATATATAATCTCCACTTATTTTGTTCTTTTTTTTTTTAAATAGGTCACAACTCTTTTTTGACATTGTCTTACCCTCAAAGGAGAAAAATTAAGGGTGAAATGTTAAATAAATTATTATATTTTTAGATTGAGAGTCAAATTTATTGGCTCGAGATTTTTGAAATATAAATTTAGAGTTCAATTTAGATATTTTGTACCTATGTGGGGGTTCTTTTAATTATATATATAATTTACCTCATTAATAAACTTCTAACGATATTAGAAAGGTTTAGGAAGATATATATTATAATAGCTACCGTGATATCAAATTTGAAAGTATAATGATTTATTTGACTTTTTTTAAAGAATAATAGCTAATTTGGCTTCAAATTTTAAAATATATTCAATTATTTGATTATTCTTAAAATATAATACTTAATTTAACTATCAGACTAAAATATAATGATTTATTTAATGCTTCACTCTATAACTAAAACTATTGTAATATTTTATGTTACAAAAAGTAATTTATTTTTTTAATTTAAAAAAATATCGTCAACTTCTTTTTAACTCACCCTTATTTCTTAAACTTTCTTTTCGAGTGTTTAGTGAAGAATATTCAACTAAGATTTTGAGAATTTTTTAACTTAATTTCGCCACATGCTTAGCCGTGTGATTATAAAGTGATCAATATTTAATCGTAGTTTAGTATACTTAGTGATAGAGTTTTGTGATAATTATATTGATATATTATATTTTATATCATATTAATACACGTTTTACACTGCAGATTAATACACCTTTTACACTGCATATTCAAAGAAAGTTTACATTCCAAAAACCATATGTTTGTCTACCAATAAACCATATTATACTAGTTTTGTGATAAGTTTGCACTGTTCAAAGAAAGTTTACATTCCAAAAACCATATGTATAGGCCCTCGAGCCCCGGCGCTACTGGCCGCCCTCATTAGATTACCTTCATCAAGGATCGACTCTGATACTACCTGTAGTATGCCACATTGAGCGATAGAAATGATCGAAATAACTTACTTTGATGGGTCTACGTAAACTTCTTAGGGGGTCACCTATCCTTAAGTTTCCTCAACTCAAGCACGCTTAAATCGGTAGTTATTTGCCTTCATTCAATACAAAAAGTATCCAACTAGTGTTGTTTCTTTCCTTACTTATCCTCAATATATACTACCATTCTCTAGACTTTTGGGGTATTACAATTTAAGTAAGGGTATAACAATCATATTTCATGCATGGATGCAATATGCAAAATATCCTTTCATTTTCCTTTAGGTTTAAGTTGATTGTACTTTAATGACACTTTTCATTTTTACAGTCTTCTTACCAAGTTGAGGTGTATAGGTGCACCCTTGGTAGAGTAGCGTTGCCGATCCCTACTCTCAAACCCTTATGCGATACATGATCAACAATTTCATCGTGAATATATGCACATTTAATCATAACATGTAAATGCAATTTACATGACAACATGATAAAGCCATTTACATAAAATCGAGTTTAGATTTGAACCACTTATCTCAAATGTATTTCAAAATATCTTTATTTTCGTGTTAGACTTATTGTAAGCACCCCCGCTCGAATATCCCAACCACCCGGTCTACCTGAATGGGAGCGCTTATGAAAGGGAAAAGATGATAAAACACAAAATGGGAATTTACCCTAGTGTGCATACATAAGGAAGAAAACAACGAAAGCAAACTATATACAGGCATGCACACATGTACTCTGCTGGAATAGCAGTACGGAGTATAAAAATATATATAGACACCTATGCCAACAATGGAAAATACAGGGAAAACATGACACAGTCAAAAAATAGAGGGACAAAATCCTAACAAAATATCAGGAGTAACGGGGGCAAGCTATCTATACACCATACCAACACGGCAGGCTCTTAAGCAGTGCAATCCTCGCCCTCGATCTTCGATTTACCCTTATCTGGAATGATGGAAAGTAAGGTGAGTCGCGAGACTCAATAAGTTATAAGAAGAGAAAGACTAAAAATTAAATGGAAGAAGAGATGTAATACCCCATGTTTCTATGAGCTTGCCACCTAATTTCGATAAGTTTAGAATATCGAAAAATTGGTTTGATAGCGACTATAAGTACTGAATCAACTGTAGGAAATGCCTCGGAATGAAATTATCTAAGGAAAATTATATGGTCTCGACGAGCGTTTCGAGTTAAGATTTATGATATCGAAAGAAATCGAATCTGCAACGGTTCTAGGTACAGCTAAAATATAACTGTCATTTAGGCTGTAAAACCGAATCATTGTAGGAGACTCTCGAAAAATCAACGGAACCTTAGGGGGGCTCCGGTTTTGTGTAGCAAGCAACCTTTCAGTGGTTTCGGGATGAAACAACAGCCCGGTAAGGACACTGGGGTAAAATTGTCCTTTTTAACTAGGCTACAAATTATTAATTTTGTATTTTCGGTATCGTAATGTCAATTAATTTAATGTTTGAGGATATTATCGTAATTAGATAATTATTCTAATGAATTTAAGATAAAATTTGGGGTTAATGCATAATTTTTATATATATTAAATGTAATATACAATATATAGAATATATATATACAAATATGCGTGTGCGCGTGTGTGCAAAGGCCAGCTTCTGTGGCCAAGATTTTGGCTGCAATTGGAGAGATTTGGCAGCCATCATCTGCAAAATTTTTATGGCCAAGCGAGATTCACACAAATTGGAAGTGAATGGCAGCGATTTTGCTGAGTGGCAGCGAGATTTGAGGCGAGATTTGTGGGGTTTTTTTTCTGATATGCGTGGCAGGTAAGCATACAACAATATGTATATATATATATGCACGTTGGAGAGTAAGTCGTGGCTGCCTATAAATAGGCAAGAGGATCGGCCGATTGAGAAGCAAGCAAATGAGAGATCGAGAGAGAGAGAGAGAGATCAGAATGAGAGAGATGGAGATAGCCGAAAACGGCCATGGCAGCAGCAGCAAGCTGCTGTTTGGCAGCCGTAGCAAGCTGCTGTTTGGCAGCCATGGCCGACGAACAGAGGCAGATGAGCGAGAGTCGCGGCATGGAGCAGCTGGTCGCGTGGTGGCGCGAGCGAAGCAGCGAGCAAAGAGGTCAGATGCAAGCGACGACAAGGCCAGTAGGCGATTAGAGGGGCCGCGAGCTCGCAGCGGCAGCCATGGCCGTGAGCTCACGGCGGCTGGGCAGCAAGCAGCTGGTGGCCGTGAGCAGCAGCTCGCGGCGGTGCGTGACGCCCGGGTCCGAGAGGCTGAGACGGGCGGTGGCGGAGGCGCGCGGTGGCGCTAGCAGCGGTGGCGGCGGTCGCACAAAGAAGAACATGCAGAGGCGGGAGATGCAAGGGAAGAAGAAAGAAGAATTGAGAGAAAGAAGAAGAGAAGAAAATGAAGAAAAAGAAAAAGAAAGAAGAAGAGAAGGAAGAAGAAAAGAAAGAAAAAGAAGAATAGAAAAAAAGAAGAAGCAAGGCGCTGGAGTTGCAAAAAGAAATGAGGAAGAAGACGAATAGTGAAGGAAGAAAGAAAAAGAAAAAAAAAAGAAAAGAAAAAGAAAAAAAAGGAAAATTTAGGAAAAATGAAGAAAAATGTCGAAAAATCCCGAAAAATAGGATTTAGATATTTACTAATATTTTGGAGATTTTGGGCACGAAAAATGGTTCGGGCACGTGTTTCGAGATTAAGACGCGCATATCGAGGAAATCGAAGATGCTGAGTTAAGGTGAGTAAAATTCCTTAGAGAATTTCAGAAATTCAAGAATATTATTTTATGAATTTTCATAGTAAAATATTCGAGAAAATATTTTAGAAATATTTAGTTTGGATTTATTGAAGAAAATTAGGAAGAAATAGGAAGAAAATGCCAGAAATTATGGAAAAATAGGTTTTAATGTTTATTTAAATATTTATGCTGATTAGGATACTTTGAGACTGAAGTTGAAGAGACTCGTACAAATTTTGAGGTTGACACGAAAATCGAAGATATGCACGAATTTCGAGATAGACGCGAATATCGAGGTAGCTTGATAAGTTTGAAAATATAAGTGGTACTTCCTCGAAAATGTTTTCATCATATTGACATGCCTTGATATGTATCCATCACGTAGAATGCATACATGACTATGAAATGCATGAATACACGTTGATATCATTGATCACACGCATATGAGGCCATAGGGAGTATGAACTGGCACCGCTGCCTTACCAAGGGTGCACTCATACACCCCGGCTTTGAAAGAGGTGGCCGCTAAAATGGTAGGTAGCATGAGGGGTGCAGTTGACACCTACGATAAAAGACATTGCATACACACATAACATAACATTGTGTACCCTTACTTAGATTATTTATCACCTAACTTGAGTTTTGCCCCTGGAATATTCAAACATTCCAGGTGGAGATTGTTGCAGATACGAGGATAAATGAGGCATGAAATGGCACTTAGCAAAGTGCATGAGAAATGAAATGTATGTAACGTAGCCCCTGTATTTAAGTTCTACTACTTTATATTTTGAACTTTTTGAGGAAAGTTGAAGATGTAAGAATTTATTTATGATTAATGTTAAGATATCAGGTTTCGATCATTACTTCCGCATTTGATATGTATAATGATTCTCTTTCGAGAAAAATGATTGAAAATTCTGGGACGGATTCGAGAAATGATGTGATTTAGTTTGGTGTTTGAAAGAAAAAAATTATTGTCTTGGAATTGTCTCAAGTTTATAATGCACCCGGAAAGCGGAGCGTTACAGTTGGTATCAGAGCTTAAGTTGATTGGAAGCCTTAAGTGAATCTGATGTAGTAGATATCAGCATTAAACCTTGGTTGGAGATTAGGGAATAACAATTTAGAGACTTAAAAGGATCCGATATTGATGGAACCAGATAGTAGGAACCCCAAGTGGAGGCTTAGGGGAAATAAATTAATGGTTCGTAAAGCAAAATCTCTATTTAGGAGATTCAGGGATTATTGGTTGAAGGCTTAGAGGTTACTGGAATTCAGTGTTGAGTAGTAGAAGTGCATGTCTAGGCAAGTTGTAACTAAGGAAAGACTTAGTATTTAAGTGTGTCTATTTTTTACTTGGTATTTAAGTGTGTCCATCTAGGATAGGCGTGTGCGGGCGCGTGGCCAGTCCAAAAATTTTGGAAAAAATTCTTAAAAATCCAGAAAATTATTTTATGGGAGTTCGTGCAAAAAGTTTTGAAGTTGGGGTTCTCGATGTCTTGATTTTAGCATCAAAGAGCCTCATTTTACGTGGAAATGCAATATCCGGGTAAGTACAGTATTTTTCCTTAAAAGTTCATAGTCTATTATGAATTGTTGTGGAATTAGATTTGAGAAAATGGTCTCGAGATATTTATTGAAATTTTCGAAAAGGAAAAATGAAAGAAAATAAAGGAAAAATGAAATAAATGGAATATTTAGGATATTTAGTGATTAAATATTATTTTATGATTGAGATGATCGAGATGATGTAATTGGTGTAACTTTTGAGAGTTAGCACGAGAATCGAGGCAGGGCACGCATATTAAGGCGATGCACGCTTTTCGAGAAAATGCAAGTTTATCTCAAAAAGATGAGTTTTCCTATCCTATATGATATTTATGAAAGATATGATTGCTTAGATATGCATAATATTTTCGAAAGCTATGATTCATTTTTGTCATATTGTATGGAAAGTCGTGATAATTACATGGCACGATATTATTGTCACGTTGATATTTGTGCATGGGAATGGGATGTCGCCCAAAGAATGTAGCCGTAATTCCCCTAGGGCAATGATGAAATAACGTTAGGCTTATCCTGCAGAGGTTCGGGATTTGCCTAAGATTCCATGCTAAGCTGGTAGGACTGGAAAGTTATATTAATGACAAATGTTGTTCATGTTATTGCATCATGTATTCGTATATATATGTTTTGGACTCTCACTAGAAGTTTCATCTTTTAATGAGTTATGCCTCTGGAACATTCTACGTTCCAGTTTAGACTTGCAGTTTAGGCAAGGAGCAGGTTGAGATGAGACGGCACGTGGTGGCGTGGCCGGTGGATTTAGCGAGCTGACTCGGATATGTTTTAACTTATGCTTTATTGATGATTAGCCTTATTAGAATATTTTGGAATCTCCATGTATTTATGTATTTCAATATTGAGGATATGATGTATGGTACGGATTCTTATACGATTATAAATTGAAATTAATTATGTACCATATCAGGTTTCGATTTTAAGTTTCCGTATTTATGATGATTACCTGTCATAACTTATTGATTCTTATTTAGTGAGTTGAGAAGGTAAAACGGGATTGTCGGGAAATAGTATATATTAAAAAAAAATTAAAATTCATAAATTATTTAACGCTCGAAAAAAATAGGGGTGTTACAACACCGGCACCCCCTCATCTTTTGAAATTCACACTCCAGCCCCCACTTAATATTTACACTACCACCCGAACTTTTGAAAATCTCCCAATTTCATTTATTTTTATGATATACGATAATAAAATTATTCTTATACTTATTATTATTATTATGACCATTAACCAAAATATATTAATATCCCTCCAAGTTAAATTAACACAATAAACTAATTATTAAATTAATTTATGATGTACGGACCGCTACACTTCTAATGTACTTAATTCATGACCTTGATATACTCTGTTCATCATATTTATTTAAAAATATCAATATTCTATTTTTTCTAATTTTCTCTTTATTTCTTCCTACTTTTCCTTAATAATTTTACATTAAATATTTTCTCAAACATTTTCTCAATTTTCTCACTACCACAATTCATATAGACAATTTGTGAGAAAAATCACTCACCTTGACATAGCCTATTAGACTTCCTTGGTATATGTGTTCTACCCTTAAAACGCGTGCCCTATCAATTTCCTAACTCTAAGTATACTTATCTAACCCCAAATTAATTTATAAATTTTTCTAAATTTTTTTCATATTTTTCTTTTTCTTCTTCTTTTTTTTTTCTTTTATTTATTTTTTATTTTTTCTTCTTCTTTTTCTTTTTCTCGCGCATAACGCTTGCGTGCGAATTGCCATGCCCATCCATCTGCTCCGCCAGCCACCTTCGCTCCCGCAGCTGCCACCACCACCATTGGCCATCGTGGTCGTCCACGCCATTGTTGGCCGCCCGCGCACCACCGCAGCTGCTGCCCGTCGTTGCTTGCTACGTTATCGTCAGCCCAACCGTTGCAAACTCGCGGCTATGGTTGCCACTTGCTGTGTGGCTAACTTTGGCCACCCTTTCAGCTGCCACCAGCCGCTAGTACGCCACCCAGCTCCATCGCTAGGCGTCGCCTGCTCTACCCAGCCTCTGTTGCACATTGCTGTTTGTTGCCAGCTTCATTTCCTTCTTCCATTCTTCTTCATTTCTCTTCCAAGGTTCCTTATTTATAGCCAATCCACTGGTTGTTCACCTATTCCTACTACCTTGCTGATCCTCTATTGCGTGCAAAATACTTCATTTGCAGCCACAAAATTGTAGGGCATTGCTATGAAGTTGCAGAGGCATGGCCTCACACATGTGCACATAGTCACGTACATATATATATATATATATTACACCATCCCCTTATTTCAGTTGGGCAATTTCCTAATTACAATTACATCATTCAATCATCAAATTAATTTACATTACGATACTGAAAATTTAAAATTAATAACTCACGGCTTACTCGATAAGGATGATTTCACCTCTGCGCCCTCACAAGGTCTTTGTTTTATCCTGAAATCACTTCAGGATTGATTCTTACATAAAATTGGAGCCTCCTCAAGGTTCCTTTGACTTCCCAAAAGTTACAACAATTTAATTTTTCAATTTGAATTACAGATGTACTGAAACTATTTCTGATTCGATTTATTTTGATGCCATAAATCATATCTCATAATGCTTGTCAATTTTATATCACTTTTCTTAGATATCTCAGTTATAGGGCATTCCTTGCAATCGATTTGACTGTTTAAAATGCTTAGACTGTCTTCTAAATCCTTAAACCTGACGCTTTCAACATCATGAAATATGATATATTACTTATTTTGATTTGATGTATTACAAATTATTTATTTTTAAAATTTGTAGGTGAAGTCCCAAATAAAAAATAAGATTTAATATAGTGATAAAGTTATTTAATAAATTAATTATTATTTAGAGATTATGAATTTAAATATTATTAACATATTAAATTTATTTAATACGCAAAACTCAAATATAAGATGTTTAATCGCCTTTAAGGATTAAATAAATTTGTTAAGAGTAAATTGATAAGAGATTTTTTAAATTTTAGTTATTTTACTTAGATAATATTAGAATATTATAATTTATTTAATCAATTCTTAAATATTCTAAAATTACTCTTGACCTTGGAGATATTGTTCATGATTTTATATAATTCATGGTAACACGCAAGTGTACGCGATTAAGACAAATAAAGTAATGAGTAAGATATCATTCTGACGAAAATTAGTTACTAATCTTTTAATTCCTAAAATTATTCACAATTAATTATATTTAAACAATTGATTAATTAAGAAAATTAAATCATAAATTTTGCATTAAAAATAATCAAATTTAATAACTAACAATTACATAAAAATTAAAAATCAATTGATTAGGATATGGAGTTTTCTAAATTCACCTAACAAATCCACTTTATGAAATTACCTCAGTTTTTGGTTAATTAGATTATATATGAACTATGTCAATGGAACACTTTAATTTATTTGTTAGCCTATGTCTAGATCTAATAAATTTATTCAACTAATTTAACTCATTATATGTCTATGTAAATTAGAATTAGAGAACACATTAAGCATATGTACTAATTATATAAAAATATTCATTACAAATATAATAAAAAATTATACATGTAATCAAGTGAATACCTTATCCAATTAACACATGTTATTTTGTCTAAAGTCTATTATTTATTTATCTATGTCTAGTATCATAAGAAATCTCAAATTATGTAATCGATGATCAAGTAATTACAAACATTAATTTTAGAATAAAATAAACATAATTAATATAACAATCACAACAAAAAATTTAGCAACTAATAAAATTTTAATGCATAGAATTCTTTAAAAATTTTAGACAATTATTTAGTCAGTCATAATAAATAAAATATCCACAACCATAGAGTTGCTGTGTAATTGACATCTTAAATAATTAATGGAATACAAAATAGAAACTCAAAAGAAGGAAGGAAAAGGCCCCTGCCCAGATCTGGAACAGATCTGGGTCGGACAGATCTAGCTGGATCCGACAGATCTAGCAGTTCACACATTCACGCCACTATATTTAGTATAATAATATATAATATATATACATAATATAATATATAATATGTAATGTAATATATGATATAATAAAATATAATAATTAATATACTATAAATTATATTAATATTAATTATTTATAATATTTATTTTTATTTATATTATAATATTAATTTATAGTATTAATTTTAAACTTAACTTTATAATATATTTTTTTCTTTTTTTTTAATTTTATGTTTAAATCTTTGAATGCAGAATTCTTATAACAAAATATTAAAATAATATAAAATCTATATAAGCACGTATTTTTTATAAAAAAATAATATAAAATTAAAATAAAAATTAGATAAAAATATACATATAATTAAGTTTATAATTAATTTTAAAAAATAAATTAATCAAATAAAATATAAAATAAAAAATATTCAAAATAGAAGTCCAAAATTTACCCATTTTCGCTTTTATTGATGTAGTATGTAAGTTTCTAAAATGATGCTGTTAGAGGTGGAAGGAAAGGGGAGCGTCACTGTTCTCTGATTAACGGCAGGAGAGCACCCGAGGATTAGTAATAAAGCTACACTGCGAAGCATGCAGTCCGATCCCTAGCCACCGCCTTCTTCCGTTCGCTCTTCCGCCCTGGCTTCTTCGCCGATTCGCGCCGTGCATCATTCACCAGATCGAGCAACGCTCGCTGATTCGCTTGTTCCCGGGGAGGGATCGGCGTCGGAATATTGAAAGAAGAAGATGCTCAGATTCCTGAAGGGCGTTGTCGCTGGATCTGGTTCAGGCCCCAATAACCTGCCCTACAACCTTGGAGAGCCTTACTCCTCTGCTTGGGGCTCTTGGACTCACTATCGCGGCACCTCCAAGGTCAGAATTCTCTCCTTCCGTTTCTCTTAGTCTGTTTTTTCGGTTTTCTTTTCGCGTGTTTTACCTCGCGATCTGGCTAGGTTAGGATGATCTCTGATAGCGTCGTTGGATCAAGGGGCTTCCAGTGCTACTTGCACTTTAATTACGATAGTATGGTGTCGGTTCTTGAGTTCAATCTTGAGCTGCAGAGTTGATTGTATATGATGGGATTGGAGTGTTGGTCGTGGTTATGTTCTTTTTTCTATTTATTTTCTTTTTTGATGTTTTTGAGATCATGAGATGTGATAAAATATGTTCTATGCAATTCAAACGATGCAATTGAAGGGCGTGCGAAGCCGCCTGGATTTGGTTTATAACTGTTGCTTCTAAATTATGGGCTGTTAACTTATTTGTTTTTGTTAACGTCGATATGCAATGTGATCTAGCTGTGTTTGCAAAACGCAAGAAACGATGTTGAGGATCTTTGATTGGGATCTAGATTTGGACTTAAATGACTTGTGCATTGCACAACTTAATAATGGTGTGGCATATTAATTTGGATAACTCATACCAACTAATTTCAGTGTTCTTGAGACTTTCTCTAGGGAGCATGCTAGGCTGTTCTAGCTGTGTTGTGGAGATTTTTCTCTCCCCGTTCACACTCACTGGTTATACATTTTTGACCGTTTTGCATAGTCTTTACTTGTTATATCCACAGAAGTAGCATATTTCCCTGCCGAGAGTGTCTTATATCCACAGTGCCAGTTGCTTTAATGAGTATCTCCATAACACTACAGGGCTCCTGGATGTCCTTCGAAATCAATTGCTGCCGATCCAAAAATTCTTCTACAACTAGTGTGGAGGAAGAATGTATGTAGACCTCATATTTCTCGATACACTTACATTCTTAGGTCTCTTAAATTGCATGATTTTATTATCATATTCAGTTGTGACAAACGCTAACATCCTATAAGTTTCCAACTCATGAATCATGATAATGGATTTCAATGTGAAATTATGTGGCAAAGACAATTTTGTTAAGTTGGTCCCGAACTTCCAATTATCCTCTTACTCTAAAGAGTTGGGAAAGCCATTATTGTGACCTTTGCGACCTCACCAATTACTTTTATAGAGGAACACATTTGCAACAAAAATTTGAAAGGAGGTTAGTTGATTGCAAGTCTTTCCAAATTAGCAAGAAAAAAGACTCTTTCTTGTTGGTGGAGAGAGAAACAGATGTTGGAAGGTTCATCTGTCTTTCCCTGAAAGGGACTCTTTCTTAGGATTAGAGAGGGGAGGTCCGAAGACGCTTCTTTTTCTAGAAAACCCAAGGCTATTTTTGTTTTGGGCATATAGGCAATAATATTGGACTTTTCATCCTGTGGGCTTGCCATGTTAAATGAGTTGGACTAGAGTCCAATCTAGATGGCTAATCCTTCAAAATTGTGGACATTTAATACCTTGAAGGTGGTGTTATTACCAATGAAGAGATTCCTGATTATCTCCCTCCCAAATCTAATGGCCAAATTATCCCCGTTCTTTAATCACATTCCTTACCTCCAACCTAGCTAGGTAGTATAAATAATCTTATCCAAACTACCACAAGTTTTAACTTTACAAACTACCCCTGATGACTAATGTTACTACATAAACTATTATCCTGTTGTTTATGTAATTCCATAATTAACCCATAAGATTAATTTTCCCCAACAAAATTATTCCACAACTAAATTTAGCCTAAGGGCTTTATTGGTAAGATGATATGCATGACATTTTTAAAGGCAACATGGGAATTTATATAAAATGACAAATGAACATGCTAGGCAGGCATGGGATTATAACCCATTCCTGACTGTCATGTGCTACTTGGGGTTAACCTAGGGTTTAGAATATTAGGGAGAAATCGGGAAAGATAGAACAACAAGATGGATAGGATTAGAGTAGAAAGAGAGGGATAATAGATAGGGTTAAGAGTTAACAGAAGTGATTGAGAGAGAGAACAGAGAATTGAGAGGGAAGAATAGGGAAATTAGAGAGGAAATTGAGAGAGAATTGATGAGAGGGAAACCTAAGATTGAAATATAATTCAACTTTATGCATTCTCTACCTACCCTAGCCTATTTATAGGCTATTCTCTCCTTTTAGTTACAATATAACTGAAAGGTACAAACAGTTTAGCAGCAAAGTACAACAAAAAGAAAATACATGCATTCGATAATTCCTAATATATCCTTGGGTCATGACAATTCCCCCATTCCTTGAGAGAGTTATTGTCCTGAATAACTTACAGCGACTGTCCGCCACTGTTCTTCATCCAATCCCAGCTTACACCATTTGGTTTATCCTACTTTTCTTCATTTCTCCTTCTAGGTCTATTCCTCTTATGTTCTCATCTACTAGAACAAGAAGTGATCAGAGCTGCATCTTCCTCCAAGGTGTAATCGACAATTGTCCTTGGGTTTATTACAACTCTTTGGGCAAAAGTCCCAATAGCTATCCATTCATGATTGCTGGTACTCATGATCAGACCTAGTCTGGTGCCAAAACTGTCAATGTGTCCACGCCAAGTGCCTTTAATGAATTCAACCACTCCCTGGCATAGTTAGCAGTTGAAACTTGCAAACATAAAGCCTTCAAATGATGATCATTCTGAAATTCACACATTCGACCAGTTACCACAAGAAAAGCTAGTGATGGAACACAATCTCTGTTTGCATGTGTTCCCCTCATCACATCATCTTTAATGTTGGTTGTTTAGGGCCTAGAGGATTGTCTGGCTAAATCCTCTGCTGCAGTAGACAAATTTTGAACAGGCATACTACCTTCCTCTACTTGCAGTGCCACATCATTTCTCATTTGCTGCAATAGCTTCCTTCTCTTGTAGTCAACAACAGACTCTGTGCCACGAGACATGGGAGAAATATGAATTTTGCGGCAAAATTTCGTGTTTAGATTCAGATACTAGCTATTTTGTATTGCTTAAGTATTTTATTCCCTTGCTTGTATTTCTTTTCTAGTTGGATAGTTTGTTAAGGCAGTTCTGCTAGGTGTTCAGGTGCTAGAATAGGACAAATTCGTTGGTTAGAGGCAGTGTGATCTGCTGTGACAACACCCACGAAACAAGCTATATATGCTTGTTCCTTCTTTTGTAACGGTATCGAAAAATTCAATAAAAAACTTAGATACTTTCCCTCCTACTTCTCTTCCTCTCTTTCTCTACATTTCCCTCTTCGTTCTTCTTCTTTGTTCTAGCACTCTTCCGAATCTCGTTGAATTAGGAGAGCTACTAATTGTCACAGCACTGCCGTGACATTTGGCATCAGAGCCTCGATCCCGGCAAGGAGTGTTAGAGGCGTAAGAGATGGCCGAAGGGATTTGCATGAAGAACATGGAGTCTCAGCTCCAACAACTCAATTCGGCTATGGGTGAATTCCAGGATTGGGTGGACTAACTGGACATTAGCAACCAGAAAAATCATGATGCAATCATTATAGTTGATCGCAAGATGGAAGGGGGACTTAATCGAATGAGAGTCGATATCAACCAGATGAAGGAGGAGATGGGTAATCAATTTCAACAATTCATGTTGATGTTTACTCGACAGAACCAAGTAAGGATGTCTTCTGACTTTTCCCATAGAGATAAGAATGATCCCATTTTACATAATGAAAGAGTGAATCAAGAAAACTGAGTCATGAGATTGATGTTGAGTAGGGTGATGACACTGAAACGTTAATAGGAGGAGGTTATGAGGACCGGGCTATTCCACCACCACAAGAGTTTCCCATGCCCTAGATGGAGATACCCGTGTTTGAAGGGACTAATCCTAGATGGTGGGTTAGAAAGTATGAGTGATTGTTTGAGTGGTACAATATGCCAATGAAAAGAAGAGTCGCTTTGGCTGCTGCCTACTTTGATGATGGGGTGGATGCATGGTTTCAAGGGTGGACTCGAGCAAGGGAGAACTATACCTGGAGAGAGTTCTCTGAAAGGTTGTGTGAGAGATTTGGAGAGAGGAGTTTGTTGGATACCATCGAAGAGTTCAACAAGCTAAGGCAGGTGGGTGACGTGGGGTCATACTTAAGGAGGTTTGAAGAACTGAGATCATTGATGAGTAGTCATGATCCTCACCTAATGGAGGCATATTTTGTTTTTAGCTTCCTTAGTGGCCTAAGTAAAGATTTGAGGCATATGGTGAAGATGATTAGGCCAGGAATGGTCGAGCAGGTAGTTGAGAGTGCCAAGTTGCAAGAGATGGTGGTGGAGGCACTGTTAAAGAAGTAGAAGGTACAGTAGCAAAAGGCTATACAAATTGGGAATTGGCAACAAGGAGGGAACAACAAGGGGGTTAACAAGGAGCTGGTTAGAGGTAATGTTGGGGGAAGGAATTTTGTTGGGAGACCTAATGAGCCTAGGAGGCAACCCGAAGCATGTTATAGATGTGGAGATAGATACTTTTTGGGGCACCAATGCAAACATCAATTACTGTTATTAGAAGGCACAGGAGAAGAAGAAGTTGAAGATGAAGAAGGAGAGGAGGTGGAAGGAACCGATGAAGATGGAGTAAAGGACAATGGAGTAGGTTAAAGTTGTTAAGAGAAGGCCTAATGAAGAGACTGGCCTGTGGAAGCTTAGGAACTCTATACGCATTCATAAACTGGAAAGGATGTTGCAACTCACTGTTAGCCGCCAACTAGGGGATCCTGATCAAGTAAGCACACTACCCCTTATTGATGGAATTTAGGGACCTATTCGAGGAACCAAACACCCTACCTCCTAGTCACACCTTAGACCATGCAATTAACCTCAAACCAAATGTTGAACCAATCAATATGAGATCATATGGTTATGCACCTATCAAACATACTGAAATTGAAAAAATGGTGAAGGAAATGTTGAACCAATCCTTCATTAGACCCAGTCTTAGCCCCTTTGCCTCACTAGTCTTTTTGGTAAAGAAAAAAAATGGTTCTTGGCGCTTTTGTGTGGATTACCGCCAACTAAACGCCTCGACCATCAAAGATAAATTTCCCATACTCCTTGTGGAAGACCTAATGGATGAACTACACCAAGCCAAATTTTTCTCAAAACTTGACCTAAGGTCGGGCTACCACCAAATCAGAATGAAACTCGAGGATATACATAAAATAGCCTTCCGAACCCATCATGGCCATTTTGAATTCTTGGTGATGCCATTTGGGCTCACCAATACCCCAACTACCTTTCAATCTTTAATGAACCAAATATTTGAACCTTATCTAAGAAAATTCATACTTGTATTCTTTGATGATATCCTTGTTTATAACCCTACCTTAGACCAACACATTACCCACCTAAGAACCACCTTCGAAGTCGTTAGATGCCATCAATTATACATCAAAAGGTCTAAGTGTGCATTCGCCTAGACTTAAGTGGAGTACTTGGAGGACCTGATCTTGGGAGAAGGGGTAAGTATCGACCCAAAGAAGGTAGAGGCCATGCTGAATTGGCCCAAACCCACTACCTTAAGGGCCCTTAGAGGAATCCTTGGACTTACAGGGTACTACCGTAGGTTTGTGAGGGGTTATGGAGTCATCAGTAAACCCTTCACGGAATTGTTGAAGAAAAGAAATTTCCATTGGGGAGCGGAGGCTGGGGAGTGTAATACCCCTTGATGAGTTCATGATAAATTTGATAATTAGGAGAATAGTAGTGTATGGAAATTTCCATAACTGCCCTTGAACCAAGGGGGAGGCATATAAGAATATAGGATGCCTTAAGAAGGGCAAATTGGTAATTTGGAGTTCCTCCCCATAAAGGTAATTATTTTGTGGAGAAAATACTTATATATTGTGGAATTGGATTTTGGGAGAGTTTAATTCTTGCTTAAGAGCATGGAAAAAATGTGTGGATAATTAGGAATTAAAAATGAAAGCCAAGTAGGAGTAGATTGATGACACTTGGCAAGATCCCATGAAAGGACTCTAATTAAATTATGAAAATAAGAAATTAGCCTAATTAAGTGAAAAAGGGACACTTGGCAAGATCTTGTGAAGCAAGATGTGGAATTTAAAAGAAATTCAAAAGGGAAAAAAAAAGTGTGTTTCAAGCATTTAATGAGAGACATCATTATGTTGATTAAAGAAATTCTTTAATAAATTGGAAATTAGGCTTGCATTAATGGTTGAAAATGGAGGATTTAAGAAAATGCAAACTAAATGGATAAATGTCTTTCAAGGTGATGTTTGTGAAAATTGTCTCATTAAATTAATTCTTGAGAAAATGGCTATTTTGGCTAAAAGACAAAAGGGATCTAAGGGATGAGATTTAATCTTGGAGAAAAATCAAGATCAAGGGCTAGGATCAAGCAAGATGAGAATGATCCAAAGGCTAGGATTGATTCTTGCAAGGATTGAAATCAAGGGCCAAGATTTAGTAAAATAAAGAAGATCCAATGGCCATGAATTAATTCTTGGAATTGGCATGGATTGCCTAATAATAAGGAATTTGTTTAATTAAAAGAATGGAAGATGGGGATTGTTCTTGGCATTAAAAATCAAGGCCTAAGATTTATTTCTTCTTTAAGGCATGGATTGTGTTTCTATTCTAAGGTGGAGATTAGTTCTAGTCTTGATCTATGGCTAAGATCTAAGCCTTCTAAAGCAAGGAGTGTGTTTCTTTTGGAGGGTGGAGATTGGACTTTTAAGAAGCAAAGCAATGGCCAAGATTTATTCTAGAAGCTTGGCATGGATTAAGAGTCTCTATAAATTGGGAAGAGAATGGTAAGTCCAAGTTTTCCAAGATTAGAAGAAAGAAAGTAAAAGGGGAAGAAAAGAGTGAGGTAAGTCTTCATTCTTCTATTCCTCTCTTAGCCTATTTTATTCTTGAGGAGTAATGTCTTAAGAATCTCTTCTTAGGTGGTGAGAAGGACTTTGGGCAAGAATCTCTATTTAAAGTAAAGGTTTGGAAGCCTCCAAGAATTTTTAAAAGTAAGGGATGATCCCAAGTGGTAGTGGTCTTGTTTGCATTGTAAGTGTTTCCCTATGAGTTGCATGTAGTGGTCAACATTTGCATGATATGTGTTTTAGTGTACCTATGGCCATATGGAGGACTAGTGTTGTGGGAAGGGTTGGTTGATGTCTTAACCTATGAAGGTTATGAGGGCATGGGAGACTACCCATTTGCATTGCATTTTTGTATTACATGCTTTCTCATGTTTCATTTACTTATGCATTGCACCTTTACTGAGCAATGGCTCATAAGGTCATTTGACCTCTTGTAGGTGGGGAAACTTCCAAAGGAAAGAGTATCTTATAGGGTTAAAGGATATTGGAGCAAGAAAAGTTTATGTGAAGGTGTATGTATTTTGCTTGTGTAGTGTAGCTTGATATATTTTGTCTATGATGCAAGGTCCAAGAATGCATGTTATTATAACACATGTAAAGCCATGGTGTAGAAATGGTGATGTATGGATCTTTGGGTAAACCTTGTGCTTGATGTAGTTCTTTTAGTTGAAATTTAAATTCTGGAAAGTTTGGTTTAAAAAAAAAGAAAAAGGGGGGGGGGGGCTAGGAAGCTGTTGTTGCCGACAGGCACGCACGGGCGGTCGACCCAGGGCACAGGTAGTCCGCGTGCACGGTCGGCCCAGCGTGCGCGGCAAGCGAGCTGTGGGCGGGCGGCTGGTGTTGCTGCCGCCCTTTGTTGCTGTTTTTCGTCTTTTTTATTTTATTTCTAGAATTTTTGAAATAAAAACATATTTTTTATAAATAAATAAATGTGGAGTTGGGCCCCAAAAATATTTATTAAATTAATGTAAATTTTGAGGCATTTTCGAAAAAATTCCTATCTTTTTGGAGAATAAAATAAATGAGTATTTTCCTTGAATTTGGGAAAATTGATGGAAAAGGGTTGTGATTTTGAATCCCAAAAATTTATTTATTAAATGATGGAAATTTGGTGTATTTTGAAATAAAAAAAAAAGAAGAGAAAATGAATGGAAGTTTGACTAAGGAAAAATTGATTAAATTTTTCAAGAGGAGATTAAGCCAAATATTTTTCTAAGGGAATTTGGAAATGAGAAAACGAGTTAATAATTGGGCCAAATATATTTTCTAATAATTAAGGCCTTGGGCCATAGTGAAGTGAAGCGTGTTGGGGTTGGCTTGTTTGTCGAGTCCTGGGTAAGTCATCCTTGGCTCATCATTATGGGCGAGAAAAAGGTGACGTTCACTAAGGTTTCGGGTTTATCTCCACGAGATCCTTTTGATATTCTTTCCCTGAATCCTTGAGTGGAGCGAAGGGAGGGGCGAAATCTAGTTTCCACCTAGGGCGTTTCTTATTGAAATATAGCCCGTCTCTTCATTATTGCCTTAGCGAGTGAATAGTTAGGTTGGTTATTCATTAGTAACACCCGTGGTGGGAAGCGGGGTAGGGTGTTACAAGGAGGCTTTTGATAAGTTGAAGGTGGCAATGAGCAGAGTCCCAATTTTGGGACTGCTTGACTTTAACAAACCATTTGTGCTAGGAACAGATGCTTGCGGAGTAGGGATTGGGGCTGTGCTGATGTAGGGTGGTAGACCCATAGCTTTCCTAAGTCAAGCTCTAAGTCCAAGGCACATAAACCTAAGTATCTACGAGAAGGAATTCTTGGTTGTTCTCTTGGCAGTAGAGAAGTGGAGGCACTATCTGGAGATGGTTTGGTTTGTAATTAAGATTGATCATGGATCTCTTAGATTCTTGTTGCAACGTAAGCTTCTAACTTAATTACAAAAGAGAGGTATGACCAAGCTAATAGGGCTCGACTATTCTATACAATATAAGAAAGGTAAGGAGAATTTGGCTGTAGATGCCCAGTCAAGGTGTCACGAAGAAAGGGAGGCAACTGCCATTACTATGGTAATACTCAAGTGGTGTAGTGAAGTGGTGAATAGCTACGAGGGGGATGAACACATAAGTGGAATTTTGGAAAAATTAGCCGTGGGAGGCAGTAAAGCTGGTATGTTCTGAAGGATGGATTGTTGAGATATAAAGGCTGGGTGGTCGTGGGTAACAATGCTGAACTGAAGAGGAACATTTTGCAATCCTTGCATGAGTCCCCTTTAGGGGGGGCACTCGGGTATTCAAAATACCTATTTGAGGGTGAAACAGTTATTCCATTGGCCTCAACTTAATGGTGCAGTGAAGGAATATGTTATGGGGTGTGACATATGTAAGAAGTGCAAGCATGAAAATGTAGCCCACCCGGGATTGTTGCAGCCCTTACCAATCCCAGAACAACCATGGCTAAGTGTGTCCATGGACTTCATAGAAGGCCTATCGAGATCAAAAGGGAAGGATTGTGTGCTGGTGGTGGTGGACCGGCTAACTAAAATTTGCACACTTTGAAGGGTTGGCACATCTGTACACAGCCCAAGAAGTGGCTAGGGTGTTCATGGATCAGGTGTTGGCTTTACATGGGGTTCCCAAGACCATTATCTCAGATAGAGATAAGGTGTTTACAAGTCATTTTTGGAGGGAATTAATGAAGAATATGGGCAAGGAAAATCGTCTGAGGAGGACACTTGGGGATACTTACCCATGTTGTTATAGCAGTTTCTAAGGAGAGTCAGCCTTTTGAGTAGAGGACAAGAAATAATTGATGGGAGGGGTACTGTCACAAGACAGGGGAGAAATTTGAATTTTGCGACTAAATTTCGTGTTTAGATTCGGATACTACCTATTTTGTATTGGCTAAGTATTTTATTTCCTTGCTTGTATTTCTTTTCCAACTAGATAGTTTGTTAAGACAATTCTACTAGGTGTCCAGGTGCTAGAATAGGACAAATTAGTTGGTTAGAGGTGGTGTGATCTACTATGGTAGCACCCATGGAATGAGCTATATATGCTTGTTCCTTCTTCTGTAACTGTATCAGAAAATTCAATCAAAAACTCAGATACTCTCCCTCCTACTTCTCTTTCTCACTTTCTCTTTCTCTACATTTCCCTCTCTGTTCTTCTTCTCTGTTCCAGCACACTCTTCCGCTTATCGCTAAATTAGGAGAGCTGCTACTTGTCACAGCACTGCTGTGACACTCTAGTGCTTTCAGAGCACATTTTTCTTCCTGTTTGTTGGCTTACATCAGAGGTTCACTTTCCATAGATTTCTCCTCCAGTGGAGCCTCAATAACCTCTCCGGCAACTGCAATTCCCTTCTTGTCACACTGAATTGGTTGATCCAAGTCAGGTCTCTCCTCCTTTCCTGCAACTGCCGTTCCTAGTCTTAGGATTGGATCCGCTCTCCCCCTAGGAGGAAACTCAAGAGATAGCCTTACCGGATTCTGTCTCACAAACATTACCATGAACTGCTGCATCTACTCTCGTATCTAGTTGCTGATGTCCTCGCGCATACGACCGACTTCCTCATGCAATTGGCCGACAGCACTATCCAACTTCTTTTCCAATCCTTCCATCAAACTATCCAGCTTCCGATCCGTCGAGACAATCGCCTCATGATCCCTGTTCGATCCGATCTACAATGAATCAACCCTGGCTTGCAGATGAGACATTGTCGAGCTGAATTGCTGCAGCTAGGATTCAAAGTTCTTCATTTTGGTGCCATCCACCATCGGAATTGAGATCGCAGGGAAATTCGCTGGCCGAGGATGCTCTGATTGTGATCGCAGGTGGAATCGACGACCTTCAAGTTCACCTACTATCAGCTTCCAATTGACCGGAACTTCTCTTCAGAATTCACCTTCTTAAATTGCCTTTGTTACGATGCAGTAGCTGAGGACCGTCGCCTTCCTAATACCAGCTTCGTGAGAGTTCGATTGGCTCCTGTTGCAACTTCCTGTGAATCACTGTCTCTCAGTTTCATTGAGTTGCCTCAGTTTCATTGAGTTGCCTTTATCCCATGCAACAACCTAGATCCAGTCGCTCTGGAACAACAGCCGAGATTGGCTGGGTCTGCCTCGCCTTCACAATTTGGACCTTAACCACCGCTAAAAAACTTCCAGATTATCAGCCAAGAATTGTTGGCCCGTTCCGCCTTCAATAGTCTAACCTGAATTCAGCTGTTAAAGTTTCTGAAATCACAGCTGAGAACCATCGGACATTAATCAGCAGAGAAGAGTCAGAAATCAACTGCCGAGAGCCATCGGAAATTAACTGAAAACTGAATTTGCCTGAATTATTAGCGCAAAAAATTATAGGAATCACAGCCGAGGATCGTTGGCTCTAATACCAATTTGTCATGTACCTAGGGTTTAGAATGGAATTAGGGAGGAAGCAGGAAAGATAGAACAGCAAGATAAGGAGAGTTAGAGCAGAAAGAGAGGGATTACAGACAGAATTAAGAGGTAACAGAAGTGATCAAGGGGGAGAACAGAGAATTGAGAGGGAAGAATAGAGAAATCAGAGAGGAAAGAGGGAAACCTGAGATTGAAATATCATTCAACATCATGCATTCTCTAGTAACTGAAAGGTACAAACAGTTTAGCAGCAAAGTACAAGAGAAAGAAAATACATGTATTCGATAATTCCTAATATATCCTTGGGTCATGACACTGACCTAGGAGTTCTTCACCAACCCCATCATTACCACCATTGAAACACTTCCTGGACCTGGACCTGTCCTAGTAAGTGATGCAAATTGCATGGTAGATGTGGTTTGTCGTTGTCTGTAGCAGATTGCTTAATCTCTGGAAATGTTTTGGATATAGTATATTAGATGCATAAACTAGTTTATATTTGCTGTAGTACCTGCCATTTGTCCAGTTAATATGGAAAACTCTCTTTAAACTGAAAAGAACTCAGAAGGACCAATAATGAGATTTCAATATAGTGAACTGAATAATCTAGTTTGACTTACCATATTATGTTCTTAACTGTAAGCTGTAAAGTGTATGGTTTATTCTTCCTTTATACTTTTTCATTTTGGTGGGAATTAATTGGCTTCTGATTGCTTGTTTGTTTTTCAGGATGATGGTTCTCCAGTGTCAATATTTTCTCTTTCAGGAAATAATGCCAATGATGGACATTTAGCTGCTGGTCGTAATGGTGTCAAACGTCTACGCACAGTAAGCTATCAATGTGGTGAAATTGAAAATATAGGAAAGCCATTAACACTTATTTATGGAACTTTTAAGCTTATTGATCTGGACTTTTCTTATTCTCCAACTGTTCAAATAGGTTTGCTCTTTCTTTATATTTAGCAACTTCTATGCAGTCATTTCTGTCTTTTGTATGCTTATCAGAATAGTTTGACCAATTATTTTAGATTTTGGGGAGTTGATAGCAAACTTAATTTCAGGCAAGGAAAAAAAGAAAAAAGAGGTGATACTGTTGAAGGATGGCCTGGTCATTTTATTTGTCAAATAATTTTGCGGTCAGTCTTGCTGACATATTCCAGTGAACCTACTGAAGATCTAGATTTTCTGGTTTTATCCTAGATCTTTCAATTTTCTGTTGTTTCCATATTAGATGTTTCGGGAATTTACTGTGCCCAGCATTCTTATATAATGGTGATTGAAACTTTCTCATTCTAGTACAATGTACATATTAGTTGGATGTAGACCATTTGTAATACTGACTGAAACTTGCTATTTCATTTGTTACTGAAAGATTAACTACCTCACTTTTACTTAGCCAAAAAAGAAAGACATATTAATTCCCTGATCACGATGGAGTACCCATCTTTGGGTTTGAGTTTTCTGTCTGTAACTTCATCAATATTCAGACAATCATGAGAATGGTTACACGCTCCAATGTTTTAGATGGTTTTGCATTTAAATGTGCTCATGAGTCCAGGTAGGTGGTTGGGTACCCATCTTTGGGTTTGAGTTCATCTGTCGATAACTTCCAACACTATTCAGATGACCCCTGCCCCACCATGGCACCCACCTCACAGAGAGAGAGAGAGAGAGGGAGTGAGGGACTTTGTCAATATTGAGTTTGAGTTTCTATCACAAGTTTTTCTTCAAGCATTGGGATGTTTTACACTGAGTTTGAACTCCATCAAGTTCTTTTCCTAAGAGTGATTGGGGGAGCCTCACCTTGGGGCGTCCCCGGGGGGAGGCGGGGGGGGGGGGGGGAAGGGTTGAGTCTGTGACCTGAAGGCATGAGTGGTATGACATCCGTGGGTGGTGGTGGGGCAACTGTTTCTTTCTCTACCAATTAGACTGGGTTCTCTTCATCAAAATTACTTATTGCCTAAAGCTGCATTAGCTAAACGTGTACTGGTGGGGAGTTTTAACACATGGTGCTCTTCAATAACGGTGATCCCTTACCAGCAGCATATTTGAGTGTTAGATGTCCTCTAAAAATATTTTGAAATTTCACCGTGATTTCTGTAATATCTTCATGGTTCACTATCTATTGGCATAAAACCCCATTTACTCCTCTCAGGTCCGGCATCCAAATATTCTGTCATTCCTTCATAGCACCGAGGCTGAAACTTCTGATGGCTCAACTACAAAGGTTACCATCTATATTGTCACCGAGCCTGTTATGCCACTGTCAGAGAAGATCAAGGAATTAGGATTAGAAGGTACACAAAGGTATATGAATCTGTTCTGGTGGCTTTATTTTTTCTATTTATTTAAAATTGATGGAACATTTGACTACAATGCAATAGATTGATCTCTGATTTTCTTGCTCCATTTAATTTAGCCTGAAGGGCTATATCCTATATGCAGCACACTGTTTTGTTTGGACACTTTCTTAAATTTTATCTGAATAGCGCCGCTGATTTGGTCTATTTAACTAAAAGAAAGCACTTCTCTACAAGGGTTCTTGTTCTTTTTTGTTTTTTTTTTTCTATTTTCTGACTTAATTATTCTTTCATCTATGAAGTATATTTATTTCTCTTGTGAATTTGTCCTTTTTTCCCACATTCTTCCACCTCTTGCCCATGGATTGTGGGTTTTCTTTATTCTGAATTGTTATTGATTCTTTTGATGGCAGGGATGAGTATTATGCATGGGGATTATACCGAATTGCTAAAGCTGTGAGCTTCCTAAATAATGACTGTAAACTTGTAAGTATTTTCAAATTGAACCGCAAAATTCTTATTCTTCCTGGGTACTGAGTGAAATTTCATAAATCAGGTTTTGCAATTCAAAAGAAGTTTCATATGTCACTTCATTTCTTTGGTATCTGTGAATTAGAGGAACTAGCAATACTGATTAATTTTGAAGGTTCAAGCTTTGGATATTGTGGTTAATTTTTGTGCTAGTTGTTGTTTTGTTATTGGGGACATACGGACCAATGCCTCACTTTTGTAACAAAATATCTTGTTTTGTTTTGTTTTCTTTTTAAGCCTTTTCAAATATTTTGCCTGTGATTTTCTATGTTTATTGAAGTTTCTGAAACTGTGGATCTAAATTTAACAATTGCTTCTAGGTTCTTAAGCTACATCATTGCTTGGAATTTTAGTCAGGGCCATTTCTTGTGCTATGGGTATGGTATACCTGAGGGATGCAATCGTCTGTGGATAAAATCAGTATTTAGTTTGCAGCAAGTCCCTACTTTTTTAAATTCCCAATTATTAGGGACTAGTGCTGGACTGCAGTCTCTTACCTAAAATTATCAGCTCAAGAGTGTAGCACCACAGGCCTGTGGTATTGAAAAGAGTTTTCCGATTCAAAAGAATTGGGGGTTCAAATACCAATACTGGCAATTATATTTTTGGATAGTAGAAAATATCCTAATGTTTTATTACCAGGAAAAATAAATATATCTGTATACTGATTGCTACAACTGGGCATAATGCATGGCCTTTTAACTTATTTAGTGTATAATATGCTCAGTGGGTGCAAGGCCATGAGTGGGTGTGAGGCCATTTTCTTTTCATTCCAGAAACATGTTTATACCCTGAAATGAGCTGAACAAGAAAGTTTATTGCACTTCCGACTTTATGGTCCTTCTCTCTCTTTCTTTTTTGTTTGTTTGAAGGAGAGTGGGGGAGTGGTTAGTAATGGTTCCGTTGCGTATTAAAAAAAGTATCACTGCAAAAGGAGAATACTTGCATGTTACACTAAGAAAGCTTTTAAAAAATGACTCTTTGGAAATCAACTTTTGGTTGTTCATCATTTAATAGTTGGCTCTTGGATTTTGTTAGGTCTATTTAAATTGTTTTGTATCTTCTGCTGCTAGTATGTACATGCTAATGATTATGGAGGAGGATAAAACTGCCTTTTGGATTTATGACTATATTTGGTAGTTTTAGTGAATCATTTCAATCATGCACCAAATTGTGCTTTTGTTTCTGGAACAAAATTTCTGTTTCTATTCTTGGATCTGGTGAAGATGCACAGTTGCAACGTTACTCATTATCTAGGGGAAACAGGTTCTACTTATGCTTGGTGTGTAAATTATTTTTGGTCTTTTATACTTTCTTCTTTTTTATTTACTTTCCTACAAGTAAATTTGATAACTTCTGAGCTCCAAAAATTTCGAATTCTCTCTCTCTCTCTCCTTCTCCCGTTGTTATAATTGGTTTTGGTGCTGCAGGTCCACGGTAATGTTTGCTTGGCAAGTGTTGTTGTCACTCAAACTTTAGACTGGAAGCTGCATGCTTTTGATGTTCTATCTGAGTTTGATGGAAATAATGAAGCTTCCACAGGACCCATGCTGGTATGGAATGTTTTCTGGATGTGCTCCATTTTGTTTCATTGTTCTTTTACATCATGATGTTGATGCATGTTCCTTTATTTTAACAGTTGCTGTTGCCAAACAAGAATTCTAATTCAAAAAAGTTTTACATTATGATGTACAGGTTTTTCCCCTTCATGGCACCTTTTATTCCATATATTTTCTCTTGCCTTTTACAAAAAGTTTTGAAAGTTGCCTAAGACAGGGAATATATCAATTAACAAAGCATTAGGAAAAGCATAGGAAAAACATAGCACAGCAGGCAATTTTTCAGGTCATTGACTAATTCTACTCCCTGCCTTTAATCATACCTGCAATTACCTATTGTTTAAATCTATTCCCTTGTTGTAAGTTTATAATTAAAATTATTGCAGGCTGCTTGTGCTATTTGGTTTTCTTTTTTTCCCAATGATAAGTCCTTTATTAAACTCTTCAGTAATAATGTTTCAGTATATTTCTTAAATAGTTAACTTATGCCAAGGTAGCTTCTCTTTTATGAGTCACAGATTGATTATAATTTGTATTTACTGAATTCTTGAGGATTGATAATAATTTGCTTTTACTGAAATTCTTGAGGGCTTTCATGTCAAATATTTTCTGCTTGACCTCTGTAAAATTTACCTATATGTAGTTTGATTCTCAGTCACAGACAATCATACATATGTGCGTATATGGATACATGCATGTAGGTGTGTGTATTTTTTCACTTGCCAAGAAAGTGAATGCGTTTTTTTCCACTCCTCATACCAGCAATATGAATGGCTTGTTGGTGCACAATACAAACCAGTGGAGCAGTCGAAGTCTGACTGGGCAGCAATCAGAAAATCTCCACCTTGGGCCATTGACTCTTGGGGTTTGGGTAAGCTACTGTCACCTTTATGTTACTTGATTGAGTTTGCCATAAAATGGTATGGACCATGATCACTTCATATTGCATGGGTGTTGCCTTTTTTTTGGTGTCTAGCTAGAAAGGAGGATGGTTTTGAATGTGCATATATTCATCAGAATGCAGTTTATCCGGTATTTTTCTGTGTTATACCATTGTACTTTCTCGTGCTTCACTAAGAAAGTGCAGCTGTTTAGTGCTGAGGTACATTTATTAGAATTGTGGTGGCTTGTGGTTCTGGACACGTTACCAACTTACTGCATATACCAGATTCTTTTTTTTTTTTACCTCTGTGAAAAAAGAAAATTCAAACTGGAGGTTTTAATGCATCATAGAACATTCAAATTCTCAAACTTTACCTGATTATGGAATTTTAAGGAATCTTATATGAACAAGATCTTTACATGGAAGACCAACCAATCTGATTAATTTCCTGGATGTTTTTTGCTACTCTTCTCTCATCTTATTGCTTATTCTTTGGGGTATACTCTCTTATATAGTTTCTCACAATCTAAAATTTTCTTTATATGTTAGGCTGTCTTATTTATGAGCTTTTTTCTGGTATGAAGTTGAGCAAAACAGAGGAGCTGCGTAATACAGCTTCTATACCCAAGGTACCGAGCCTCCAAATGTTTTCTTCCTTATCAGTTTCATTTCCTTTTTAACTCCCCCTGCCCGACAAAATAAATAAATAATTTTTAGTAAAAGTGTGTGTAGTCATGTGTGTGTCTCTGGTTATTGATCTTGTATTTGTCTTAAGTTGCTTTAACTTTCTAGTTATGTCAACAATTCATCTTCATTTGCATCTGGCTGATTTGTTGTCTCACAGTCTCTACTTCCAGATTATCAGAGGCTTTTGAGTTCTATGCCTTCTCGCAGATTGAACTCATCAAGGCTTGTAGAAAATAGTGGTGAGTTCTCCTACTTCTGATTATTTAAGTAAATGCCTGACTTTCTTGTTTTAGAAATCACTTAACATGTATCTTTTTTTTGGAAAAATTTCTTCATTAATTGAAAATTGTTTTCCTGAGAGAATGTCTGGAATAAGATTCATAATTAGTTCTGTCAGTGTATTTCCAATTGTTAAAAGTTGCTATTTTAACTTTAACTTTTCACTTCAATTACAATGTATAGTTACGATGTATTAATGGATGTGATTCATGTGAATGTAAAAATGTTTGGAAATATTTACTCATGATGCAACTTTTTCTTATTGGCTATTGTCTGGATGTAAGTTCTGATTACGTTCATTCATTTCTCTTTCTTGTTAGCTTTCCTCATCACATATTTATTTGATCCATTTTGATTTATGTTTGGGGGTCATCTTAACTCCCCCCCCCCCCGCCCCGACACACACTGATTTAATATTTTCAATATTTCTCTTCTGTTCCCTTCATTTTTCTGTATTTAGTAATAGAAGCAAATTGTTATTGCCAGAATATTTCCAAAATAAGTTGGTGGACACCATTCATTTTATGGAAATCCTGAATTTGAAAGACAGTGTCGAGAAGGATACTTTCTTCCGCAAGCTCCCAACCCTAGCAGAACAGCTCCCTCGCGAAATTGTGCTGAAAAAGGTATCTTAGCTTTCTGATATGACCTGGTGAATATTTCATTTTGTTTCACTGCTTGCCAATGCAAAGTCATTATCTGTTGTCTCATCTGTGCAGTTGCTTCCTTTATTAGCTTCTGCCCTAGAATTTGGTTCAGCTGCTGCCCCTGCATTGACTGCACTGTTAAAAATGGGTTCGTGGCTTTCACCAGAAGAATTCAGCAGTAAGGTCATACTCTTTCAGTTCCTCGCGGTGGCTTTTCTTTTCTGATAAGTAAAGAAGTTTGTTCTTTTTATTAGGTTCACAATTCTAATAATTGTTCAACCATTTGGTTTCTTCTTAAATTAGTTGATATTTTCCTTTCTTAGCATCTTATTCTCTATAATTTTATATATGTTCATTTCAGGTATTACCAACTATTGTTAAACTCTTTGCCTCCAATGACCGGGCTATTCGTGTTAGTCTTCTGCAGCATATTGATCAATATGGAGAGTCGCTATCATCACAAATTGTTGATGAGCAAGTATGCATTCAGGATAAATGATTGTTCTGTCTTCTTAAGATTCAAACTAATTCTGATAATTTAAGTTCTGTACATAAATTTTAATGGCCCTTTTCATTATAGATCTGGACATCCTAAAATATATCCATGATGCTCTGTTTTAGGTTTACCCTCATGTTGCTACTGGGTTTTCTGACACATCTGCTTTCCTGCGAGAGTTGACTCTTAAATCCATGCTTGTTCTGGCTCCTAAGGTGCGTGTATCTTTCACTTTTGGTTGCAATTGTTGGTTCTCTTTTCGTGATATTTGTTTGAACAACCTTCTATGTGTTTGAGAAATAATTGACATAGAGGGTTTTTAGAACGTGAAGTTGGTTAGTGGTGTATATGTGTTCATAAAGCTTCCACATTGGGACCATGCTTGCTGATATCTCATTGCTAATATCAGCAATCATGGTCTATTGGCTGTGTTTCCAATTTCAACTCTTGGAAACAATGCTAGGGCCCTAAATGCCAAATTATGATAGCTCTATCAAATTGTTATTAGTATGTGGTATTGCTGAGTTGCAAAGAATAGGTATATTTCATTATGGACTGGTCAATATTTTTCCTTTCTTATTATCCATATTAAAAATGTTACTGGCTTATGTTTTCATTTCTTGTTTGCATGCTTTTTTATATCCTGAAAGTCCTCCACTTCCATACACTAGTTAAGAGATACCCTCCTATCATGCTATTCTGTTCATCTTAACGATGATTTCTGGTTTACAAGTCCTGTCTAAATACTGCTTTTTCTTTTTCCAACTTGTACCTCCAGCTGTCTCAACGCACTATCTCAGGGTCTCTTTTGAAGTATCTGTCTAAGCTACAGGTATTAAGTCTTCAATTTGTTGATTGAATCATAGGGCATTAAAATTGATTTTCATTTATGTGCACAGGATATCCTTTTGAAGTACAGTTAACTTATTGTAATAACACCAATAGCTTGATGCAGTTGCAATTTCTTTTCATTTACCTGTAAATCTAGAACATGTTAAGTTTTGTCTTTTTTTCATGCTTACAATTATACAGGTTGATGAAGAACCAGCTATTAGAACAAATACCACTATACTGCTTGGGAATATTGCCAGCTATCTTAACGAAGGGGTTAGTGAGAGCTAGCTAGGTTTCTTTTTTATTTTACTTTTTTTCATTTTGACTTGCAGTATAGCCTTAATTTTGGATTCAGCTTTGATTACATGCTAAATGTTCTATATAATAGTGCCTGTTTCATAAGATGTTTTCATTGTGTTAAGCATAACCAATAGATCTAAAACTGCATTGCAGACCCGGAAGAGAGTTTTGATAAATGCATTCACAGTCCGTGCTTTGCGTGATACATTCTCTCCTGCCCGAGGGGCAGGTAAGAACCATCTGCCCTGGTTTCCTATGATTACTTTTGAATAGCCTTTATTAATTTCATTTCATCTTCTTTTACGTGGCGCTCTCTCTCTCTCTCTCTCCCTCTCTCTCTCTCTGTTTACACATACTTTGACATGGTTTAACTATGCTTGGTGTGGCAGGCGTTATGGCTTTATGTGCCACCAGTTCTTATTATGATGACACTGAGATAGCAACCAGGATTCTGCCAAATATTGTTGTACTTATCATTGATCCTGACAGGTTATCTGTTTGTTTTGATAATTTTATTGTTAGATGTTTCTTTATTAATGTTTACCTTTTCAATATCTTTTTTTTTTTGTGATGATTTTGGCATCTTGAACAGATATCTCCCCTCTCTTGGTATGGGTGTTGACAGATGTGTAGCACATGCCTAGGACCTTAACTTTAGGATTGTGATTATATTTGCCTCAACTTTAGGGATGAGTTTACATTCCTAAATCATCTCCACTTCTCTTTTTTGGATGTTAATTACTTCCTCGTTCTTGGTTTTATTTTCTACATGGGGTAATTGAAACACAAAAGCACACCCTTCTTTTTGGAGTATACATGATTCTGACTGCCCTTCTTTGGAACAGTGATGTTCGATCGAAGGCATTCCAAGCAGTTGACCAATTTTTGCAAATAGTGAAGCGGTGCCATGAAAAGGTCTGTTGCTGGTTTTCTTCCTTTTCTTGCTGTAGATTTCAGTCCATCCTCATCTTTTTTTCTTATCTTTTGGAGGCAAACTTAGTTTGAACATGTTTCAGAGGCTACAAGGCATTGTCTTCCCAAACAATAGATGGAATGTTACCTTGTGTTTGTCAAGATCTATTTCTTATCCAATTTGGCTTACATTTTCTTTATGTATGGTTTCTCAAGATAAACAGCAAAGTTTTACTGTGACATGGCTTCCTTCTAACCCTTTGGCTTTCAAGATTATGCCATGCTACAGCATTCCACATCCTGTCCTTACCTTACCCGACAATTGCATTTATGAAATATGGATTTTCTACAGGAAGTTGAATGCCTTGATCCTCACTAAAAACACTTAGCATTAAAATGGTGCTTCCCTTCTTAGCAAAAAATTAAAAGGGAGGTTCCCTTCCACAAATAGCCATACTACAGTGAGTTACAAAGTTGTTAATTCACCTTATATAAATCAGTTTGGCAATAGCACCCTTGGTAGTATTGACCAATTTAGCAATGTTCTAGTTATCTCTTTAATGCCTTTTCCCAGTGAACTCTTGGTTATATACCAAAGATACTGATTAATATTTGAACTAGCAGCATGAAAGAGTTAGACAGAGACAAGAGGAAAAAAAAAAACTTTAAGCATATTGTCATGATTTGTACTACTTACTGAAAAAAAAAAAGATTTTTACTAGCATAAAGTAGTATCTCTATGGGAAGACGAAGACTTTAACTTCAAATAACTATAAGTTTTGGAGAATATGCCAACTGTAATGGTGAGGTTGATTCTTGTTTTCCTTCTAAGATTGAATATGAATAACTGTTTTTTGTGTTTGTTGCCTTTTATGCAGTCAAATGCAGGGGATAGCACTGGGGAATCAAGTGGAGGAATCCCATCGATACCTGGAAATGCAAGTTTACTTGGGTAAGTTATTGCTATGCTAATAACTTGTGGGAGTCTTTGTTGTGTGGCTACACAAAAAGACCCATCTTTGTTGTATGGCCTAAAATGTTGGTGATTAAGTGCCAATATGTGTAAAATATGAGCATAGTTGAGATTGGAATGTTTTGGTGGATGTGCAATCATAGTGTCATACAAGAAAAGACAAAACAATAAGTGAGATTGTACGAAATTAGAATTGGAGTGATACCTATTGGAGATAAGATGAAAAAGTCATGATTAAGATGGTTTGGACATATGAGAAGAAAACCAATAGAAGCACCTGTGAACCAAGTGGATGAAATGCAAAATATTTGTAGCAAAAGGGGGGGACAAGCAAACCAAAGACTGAAATGCAAAACATTTGTAGCAAAAGAGGGACAAGCAAACCAAAGAAAACTTAGTGGGGAATCTTTTGACATGACAGGATATAATAGCCTTACAAAGTGTATGGACATGAATAGAGATAGTTGGAGATCTAGAATTCATGTAGCCAACCTTACCTAGTGGGATTAGGGCTGGTGATTCTTGTTATTGTTCTAACTTGTGGGATTCTTGCGCTTGCTGTCTTAACAAGATTGAAATATATATTCAACAAGTCATTCCTTTTATGCTTGTTTGCCAAAAGATTTCACTTGATGCTGAAGGTCCCAACTGCAATGCAGGTGGGCCATGAGTTCCTTGACCCTCAAAGGAAAACCTTCTGAGCATACACATTCTGTGAATTCTAGTACACCTCTTACTTCTTTGGTCTCCAATGTCAACTCGGGTACGTTTGTCTGTTGATTATGTAATTGTTTCTTTATTTATTGTTCTTTAATTGTGGTTAAATGCTAATTTGCTTTTTCCTCGAGGGATTCATTTTTTGTTGCATGTCTGCCTGTCGGCTAGGTGTTCTTTTATAGGTTTGACATAAATGAAATGTTTCAAAATCATGATTGAAAGGCAAGTTTAGTTGTTTAAAGGGGAGTCTCCTATTTGTTTATTGTTGACAACAAATTAGAACGGCAGGAAAAAAGGTTATTATGCCTTTAGAAGTTAGAACAAAGATTCACCACATTGTTCGTATTTTGTTTTGTTCTTATCAAAAAGGAAATATTTCCTCCTAATGCTCCTTTTGTTCAACTGTATTTATTTGGAAGGGACATTGGCAATTTTGTTTTTGGTTTTATTTTTGGCTTTGTGTGATATCAAATAAAGAATACCTCAAGTAGAATTGAGCGTTAATATGGACATTTTAGAAAAAGGGGAACTGCTATACGAAACCTCAACCTTATAATTGAGCAACAGTGGCAATGAAAGAAATTAAAGCCATAGAAATCTGAAACTAGTTTGATTCAATTGAATATGCAGTTGACCACTTCTTCCATAAGTGGCCTGATAATTTATTATTTTGTTGAAAATTGTCTCAAATTCAAACTTTTATTTTTTAAGATGATGACCTATAACCATAGAAGGTATCAAAGGGTGTTACCACCGATGTACAAAAGAATAGGGTCAGACAAAAAAATAAGTCCTCTATTTATCAAAATGCTTTCACACTGGAAATTCATGCATAAAATCCAAAAGTTGATTCTAGGAAGGTTCAATGCCTCCAAAAAAAAAAAATTATACAAAAGGTATAGAGAGGCCTACTTGTAACGACCTGACCAGCTGGTGGCACGTTACCAATCCAAAATCTTAGGGAATTTTTTCTCTGTTTATTTATTCAATTTCCCCTTTACCCGACTAGAGTTAACCACCCAAGTTCTAGTTTTTTATTTCTTAGCTGCTCAGGTTTACAACTGTCTGATGCTTTAAATGGGTTCTTGTGTTTGATTAGGGTTCAATAACTGCTGAAACCAGTAGGAGGGTGTCTTCAGTTACAAAATTTTCAAAAACTTATTTTCTCTTTCTTCAATATAAACAGAAACAAATGAGGCTAAAATTTGGAAGGTTGATGTTTGACAAAGCCTCCAGGAGAAGTTTGTATTAAATTGATAATTGATAATTATTTATTTTGGATTCTTGGTGTATATGCAAAACTCATTTTAATTAAAATTTATGCCGTTTATTCTTCTGCATCTTCCATTTTTACTAAGTGAACTTGTTGGTAATAATTGCTTCCCCCACCTTAGCCCACTCTTTCTTGCATTTGAGCCCCTGGGTGCTGGTAGATTGGAAATGGGATTAGATTAATTTTCACATAATGGGACTGTTATAGATTGCTTGTATCAGTAGCAAAAGAAAGAGCCAAGAATAGATTCTTTTAGTTGTTTTTTGGCCTAGTTTCTAGGCAGGTATTTGTGCATGCAACATTTTGGATGATGCAGTTGTTTCACTTGCACTTCCCCCCCCTTTCTTGAAAGCTATTTCAATCTCTAGATGTAATTGATGTATTGACTCCATAAGTTAATATTTCAGTTTTACTTTCTTGCAATGACTACAGAGATGGATAGTTCTCGTGCAATGCCAGTCCATGTTAATTCCAGTTCAGATACAGCAGATCAACCTGCTCCTGTGTCCCCTACATCAACTGATGGCTGGGGAGAACTTGAAAATGGACTTCATGAAGAGCATGAAAGTGATAAAGATGGATGGGATGATATTGAGCCACTTGAGGAGCCAAAGCCATCTCCAGCTCTTGCAAACATTCAAGCAGCACAAAAGCGGCCCGTCTCACAGCCCAAACCACCAGGTAATAACATCCTTTTCACTTGTAGTAGGGCTTGTTTGCAAACATTAACTTCAATTAGGCACATTAACAGTAATTTGTGCCCCATTATCTTGACTGTATGATCAAAATGGAGGTTCCAACTAAAAATGTATGTGCACGAACAATCTTATAGATAGTTTAAGAAACTTGATGAAAATGTTTGAGCAAGTGTATCTGCATGAATATGTATTTTATGGTACACTTCTGCACAAGTTGCCCTAAAATAGCAGATATGGTCCAGGTACCTAAATCAATGGCCGGTGGTGTTTACAGCCATATTCTTGAACCTCTCACAGTTTAATACAATTCTGAACTAAACTTGCTAATTTGTTCTCTAGTTAAAGAAACCTTTTCTTTTGGTCAGTGGAGGTAATGGTGAAGAAAATAAGAAATCAAAGGAAATCCCTCAGGAGTCAGGACAGCAGTCCCCACAAAATAAACGAAGTAGAGGAAACCTTATGCTTCATTACCCTTTGCAAAACACCCATATATTTTATGGGAGGTTGGACCATAACTTGTTTAGGATAAGGTATAGTTGATGAGGAGGAATTTACATGTTTGTGGTGTTTTTAAAACATAATTGCTTTTTACTAAAAGAAATTAAAAAAGTAATCTTTGGTCAAGAACAACTTTGCTTTTAAAGCACAGTCGAAACTTAAAAAAAAAAAAAAAAAAGGTTAAGTTGCTTTAAATAAAAAGCAAGAACCACCTACTTTAAATTAAAAGTAAAATAGCTTATGGGACTGACTACTTAAAAAAAAGAAATAGATAATTTTTCTCTTTAATTTTAAGCATGTATGAAAAGTCATTAACATCTTTCATACTACTGCATCTAATTTGACGAGTGAATTACTTACTTTTTTTTTTTGTGTAATAAATGACATATGACATATTTCCGTGCTATTTTATTTAGTTATCTCAGGAGCATGTTGAGTTTATAATTTTGTAATATCACTTTAAATATTATAAATAATTTAGTATAAAATATTTTTTTATAATGCTTATTTAATATACCACTATCATTTATAGTTATTTTGCATATCTATGTCACGACAGAAAATATTATCCTAGCAATTATTACTTAGCATTTAACATTGATAAACTCAGTAATATACTTTACTTATCAAATATTACCTTTATGGACACTGCTTTTGCAACACAACACAACACAGCAAATAGCCAAACAAGCCCTTATTCTTGAATGTCTCGTTTTTGTTTGCTTTTGGGTTTTGTGTGCCTGGAAATCCTGGATGCATTTAGGACCCTAATCTACAACTATTCCTATAGACCTGCCTCTGTATTTGTTTATTCTTTTGGTTGGCTGCGGACTTGTTTAATTTCAGATCTACCTTTTATTGTCATGTAAAGTTTTTGATGGAATTTCTAATGAGACCATCTGTTCACTCAGTTACAAGTCTGCGTCCCAAAACTACAGCGAAGGCTACCAAAGAGGAAGACGATGACTTGTGGGGTTCGATAGCTGCCCCTCCTCCAAAAACAGGATCAAAACCTTTGAATGTGAAATCAAGTGTATCGGTTGACGATGATGATCCGTGGGCTGCCATTGCTGCTCCCCTGCCCACTACAAAGGCGAAGCCTTTATCAGCTGGGCGAGGACGAGGCGCCAAACCTGCGGCACCAAGATTGGGTGCTCAGAGGATAAACCGGACATCCTCATCTGGAATGTAGAGAACAATGGAATTAGGGAAGGAAGGGAAGAGAGATGGAGAGAACAGATTTAACTGAATTTTGTACATTTGTTGTTCTTCTTGATATTAAGTTTTCGTATCACAAATATAATGAAATTCGGGATCATCGTCGTCTGTAACCTGTATCTTATCCAACATATTATTTGATTTGTAATATGATTTTTTTTCCATCCAATCCATATTCTTTGCTCCAGAATGTACTTTTTTTGGACCATTCCTTTGCTAAAAAACAGGTGCAAATACTGTTTTATATTTCCTCCTTGACCCAACCAAGCTCATGATTTGTGCTATTAACTCCATGTTCTTTTGTGGGTGTGGCGGTACCTTTGGCGCCGCTCGTTCTGGCGTTGAATCGGGCAGCTTTTTTCCTGAAGAGCCGGCAAAAACCAAAATAGAGAAAAAAAATAAATAAAAACAAGTCATGAGCACAACGCAAATCTATTGTGGTTCTATTTTGGGATGATGTCTCAGCACCATCTTCTAACTCATTTTGATAAAATGTTTTGTTGGTTTTCCTTGGGAAAAATTGCACGTGATAAGTCGAACATATTTTCCATTTATCATATGATCTCAATATCTATCATTAATTGGTAAGATGTTTGCATTTATTCCCATTAATTAATGAATTTTTGTAAAATAAAATACCACTTTCTTCTATCCTTAATTAGGACATAGAATAGAAGAATCATAAATTTTTCTTTTTTGCTCGGTAACGTATTTTGTTTACCAATTATGTATAATAGTCTCTGCTTAATTTTTCTTTTATACATTAATTTTGTCTTAAAATTTTTAAACTCATCACTACATTAAGTGGTAACGGTATTGCCATTACAAGTCAAGTCATAATTATACCTCAACCTTAGTGTTGCCTAACTCTATTTCCCTTTCTTGAAAACGAATGTCTTTTTTTTTTTTAATTTAAAAATATATTAAAATAAGTAAAAATTTGAATTCTGAACCGTATCAAAGACCCTTAAAATTATATATATATTAAAAATCTTATTTAAATATTCACATATATATTAATATATTATATTTTATATAATATATTAATATAAATATATAAAGTATTAATACATAAATATTATTAAAAATATGACAAAGTGAGTATCAAATAATATTTGTACGCAAATATCTCACACAGAGGGGGGGGGGGGGGCTCTTCTATAACATACAGTAAAATCCCTGATTCCTAACAGTCACAAGTTAAAATCCGTCCGTATATATTTGTGTATGTATATAACAGTAATTTGAGAAACGCCACCATCGTTGTCCCCCTGGCGCCTGCATTGATCTCATCTCTTCTTCATTCTTTCCCCTACCTGGATATATAGCTAGTTTCAGACAAACTGATATTATATATATATATATATATAGAGAGAGAGAGAGAGAGAGAGAGAGAGAGAGCGAGGGAGGGAGAGAGATGACAGAGAGAGGAAACCGTCGGTGTAATTGGTACAGCATTGTAGGGATTCTGGTGGTGACGATGAGCTGCTGGATCAAAGCTGCGAGGGCTTCGATCCATGAATACAATAGGGAGCCTTTCATTCCTCGCTTCAATTCGTTCTTCGTTCACGGCGGCAGTGAGGGGCTCTACGCTTCTCAGGAATTGGACTCTTCCAAACACACTTCCTCTCAGCCCGATATACCCCCGCCCCTCAATGGCAAATCCTTCATCAGGTATAATAACAATTAGTCGCTCAATATTCCTTTTTCTTTTTTGTTTTTGGTTCCGTTAAGTAATTAATTAATGTTGCTTCTAAAGATTATTTCTGAGTGATGGTCGATGGATGTCTGTGTTTATGATAGACATTTTGGGAAAGGTTTTGCGTGTTTGGAATTTCAATTATTTATGTTTTGACTAGTAGCGGTTTTTCCATTTATCTGCTTCATGAGTACATGTGTATCTGCACTTGATGGAAAAAGTTCCTTCAGATCTTAAAGGATTGGCAATGTTAAGGAAAATAAAGGAACTAATTTATAGATAAAACAAGGAGGAAGAAATTAAAGCTTCATGAGGTAATGGAATTCAATAGACTTAGATGCGTACTGCCAAAGATAGTGTGCTTGGCCAGGCTGTTTGAAGAGATCATGCAAACTTAGAACATCTCTCCAAAAAAATGGAATCTCCAGAAGCATTTTCTTTTTCTTTTCTTAAACTAAGTCGCACATGATATGGATAGTTTCAACATGTTCCTGAGTGATTCATCATAGACTAGGTTGCAAAGCTTGCAATTTTGCTTCACAAGATGAGATCAAGAATCGATGTTTTTCTTATTTGTTTGTCTGAGTGTGCTAGTCCACATGTATGTAGTGACTGAAAGTGGTACCTGTTGTTGCATGAACCTTGATGAATAAAATTCATGCCATATAGCAGTGATGAAAGATTACCAATAAAGTTATTTTTAGTTCATGGAAGCTATTCTTGCGTGCTTGACTGTGAGTATCTATCTCTTACAAAGTTCAAATATCTGAAGATTTTTTTAGCTCCCCATTGTCGTTTTCCATGAACATAGTATTCCAACATGACAGCTTTTCTTGTTCAATGCCTGGATGTTTCTGCGAGTTCATATAGCACCTACTTTATTTCACAATTACTGTTTTTGTCAATAAGCTTTTCTAAAATTCCAGCCCATATGATATGATTCAAGCTACATCTCTATCTCATGACACTGACACATCTTTGAATGAGGTTGATTTCCTTATTTTTCTATTCGTTGTTGGAAAATAATTAATTTGTGATATGGTATTGTAGCTAGCATTTTGTTCTGAAACCTGCAGTTGTATTTCATCAGGAATGATTACAACTAGGACCAAATTACTTGGGTGAGAATATCTAACTAAAAATATATGGTCAAAATATGGTTAAATTTGAATATAGTACTGAGTCCATTTAATTTTGAGTAAACATGATACCCCATTATGGATTTGTTTCCAAACATGTCTTAAGACTTTTTTTCAAGCATTTATCTGTTTTTCGCTTCATGATTTCAGGTTTGAGTCAATCACATTTACGAGAACAACAGAAGCCACTAACAAACAGAATGACATGCAGCAAAAGACAGGGTTGGTTGAAGCTATTATAGTTGAGGTCAAAGACAGGTACAAGGTTGGGGGTTCTTACTTAAATTCTGATGCAATATGTTGCACTCCTGCTCTTGCCAAAGATGGGGCCTGCAATGTTGGAGAGGTTATTATCCACCAGGACCCAGATAAACCTGGCTGGCCAAGACGAATCCAGACTTTCTTTGATGGGAAAAATGAAGAGGCTAAAATGGTGCCTCAGACTGTTGAGATAAATAGTACTGGCATGTACTATCTGTATTTTATGTTTTGCGATCCTGAACTCCAGGTCACACTAATCAGTGGAAGAACAGTTTGGAGAAACCCAGAAGGTTATCTACCTGGAAAAATGGCTCCCCTGATGACATTTTATGGTTTCATGTCTCTAGTGTATCTTGTTCTTGGTCTCATATGGTTTCTTCACTTTGTACAGTATTGGAAAGATATAATACAATTACACTACCACATCACAGCTGTAATTGGTCTGGGAATGTGTGAAATGGCTCTATGGTATTTTGAATATGCAAATTTTAATGCTACTGGAAGCAGGCCAATGGGAATAACCATGTGGGCAGTTACCTTCAGTGCTATCAAGAAAACTGTCTCACGTCTTCTTCTTTTAGTGGTATCAATGGGTTATGGTGTTGTCCGGCCCACCCTTGGTGGTATAACTGCAAAAGTGCTTCTTCTTGGTGTGATTTACTTTGTGGCTTCAGAAGCTCTTGAGCTGGTTGAACATTTGGGAAATATTAATGACTTTTCGGGGAAAACAAGGCTTTTTCTGGTGTTACCCGTTGCTATATTGGATGCCTGCTTTATTGTTTGGATCTTTTCATCATTGTCAAAGACCCTAGAGAAGCTTCAGGTATTGTTAATATTTGTTTCTTATTATTACCAAGTTACCATAAAAGCCATTTTAAGGAAATAGAAAGCCCGTTGTGTCTTCCATTAATGTCCAATAGTTGTTCATGTTGCAAAGTCCACCAAGCCATCATTTACATGTCTTGTGCAAATGCGATTCTTATAACTTACTAAACGTGAACCTAACTGTGTCATGCATTGTATTGATGCCAAGGCCTGATATAAGCTTCACTCACTGCTCAAATCATGGCAAATATCTATGCAGGTGCTCTGCTGTATAACTGTAGATGTGACTGATGAATAATTAGTTAGTTTCACTTTTTCTGTAAGTACTGCCGTACTGGGTATGGGAAATGTTGTTTTGAGTGTTAAACAGCACTGAGATTCCACAGGAGAGTGGAAATAAAAATTTGACTGGAAGGTTGTTGTTTAACTTTTAAAAAGCTGAAAATGCCTTCTGTCTAAATGCAATTCTGAAAGATTGGTGAACAATTGAATAAAAGGTCTCAACAGTTAAAATGAGATTGTGGGGTTCCAATTTAATATCACTTGCAAACAACACTTTTGCAGTGCAAATAACAGTTAAAATCAGGTCATGATTAACTCATCTGCTTGCTAGTGTTGTGCATCTATGTTATTTGGCACAATAGACTATGAAATAGCTCGTAGATGGAACATGAATCTTATTAATACATTTATCTAGCTGTACAGCACACACATGCTTTGGTGAGAGATACTTCGTTTTACTTCTCTGTATCGTATATAGTAGCGTTTGCAAAATAGATATTGACGATATTTATTAGTATAGTCCAGGTTCCATTCAGTTCTGCCACTTAAACCATGCTTAAGCGGCGGCTTATTTATTATTTTCTTTCATTGTTTTATTGGATTTCTTGATTTTCATTTCTATGAGTATCCAGTTGTGTCTGTCGTCTATGGTAAAGCCATCACAGATTACCAGATGGTTGCTTCCAGCGTGTCTCACCTGGACTCAGTTGGGGTCACATAGTTTGTTAAAACATTGATTTGATGTCTTTGTCTTGTTATTAACCATTCTATTTTATGGTGATTCTACTATGACATTAGTGAATTTTGTACAAGTACATAAAACTGTTATCTGGTTAGTGATGTTTCAGACAATGCCTACAAGATGAGAAAAGTTACAGAAATGTCCTCCTTAATCCTTTGGCTTTGTTCTGTGGAATTGTATTTCATCTGTCTCGCTAAACCTCAGATTCAGAAATACATTTCGTCCATGGTGCAAATGTTGACTTTGTCTTTCCCTTCTTGTTTGCCTACTTAAACCACAGATACGGAGAAGTATGGCCAAACTCGAGTTGTACCGCAAGTTTACCAACGCTCTGGCAGTATCAGTTCTACTCTCTGTTGCTTGGATTGGTTATGAGGTAATTTTCTGTTCCTTTTTATTTCCCCTTCCTCCAGTTTTATTTAGCCGACTGATTTGATAAAACAGAGACGCAATAACAGTGTAACCCAATAGATTCTGCCCTTGTTTCCAGATGTGGTTGACAAGTTAGTAAAATCTCCAGATTTGACTGATTTGGCTCTTAGTATTTCGTTATTCCCGGGGGTTTGGAGTGATCACTGTGTAGATGCTAGCTCAGCTATTCTCTGGCTTTGTTTTCCTGTTCAATTATAATAAGATCAGAATTTGACATATTGAAGCTTCTCCTTTTACATTGTTCAGTTGTACTTCAACGCAACTGACCCATTGAGCGAATTGTGGCAAAGAGCATGGATCATCCCAGCCTTTTGGACTGTGCTGGCATTTCAACTTTTGTTGGTGATATGCATTCTCTGGGCTCCTTCACATAATCCAACAAGGTATTTTTCTATAATATCTGCTTATGGAGTGGACCTAATCAACCCATGAAGAAGCCGTTTGAATATCATCAACTCAACGGGAGTTTCTTTGCTAGCAAGTCTGTATGTGCAGCAATTACCCGTCCTACATAGTGTTAACTCAATTAATAATGAGTCGATCAACCTTTGGCACTGGCATCACTCCCGCAAGTTTATACTTAAAAAACATTCTTTTTTCTTGCATCTAAAGCAATGATGATCGACATACCTAAATTGATTAATGATACTCACTAAATAAAATAGTAAGCGCCAATGGTAAAAGGGCTGTCATGTCATCTTAAAGGGAAAGGTGTAGACAAGAGTCCAAATTGTCATTGTTCTTCAATTATTTTAGCATTTGACTGTAAGTAGGTGGGTGATACTGAACCAAACTGTAAGGGCCATAGCTATTGTAGCACAATTGTAAAAGGCTGACATGGAATCTTATCTACTGTAGCACAATTGTCATTGTTCATCATTTGACTGTAAATTCCTAATAATGTGGGCCTGTGCAGGTATGCATACTCAGAAGAGACTATTGATGACCTTGACGAAGAGGGTATCTCATTGACTGGCAGTGCTATAATGGTGGGTGGAGATCTAGCAACCAAACTGGAAAGAAAGGAAAGGAAGTTGTCAATTGCAGCAGATCCCGTGTTTGGGCTGGGAGAAGACCTTGAGGAGGACAAGAGAGAGTGACAATCTGTCCTTCTACAATTTTAATTTTGCTCATGGACAGAAGTTCTGTTTAGATTTTCACTTATACTCTGCCGAATGTAAAAAGCATAGAAGCAAAAGGCAATAAAATGGCTGCTGGCTGATTTGCCTGCACCAATAGCTCTTTTGCAATGTTCTTCAGGCTGTATTTTATAATAGACAGGCGTGTTTAAATGGGAGGCAGATGATGTAGGTGAGGTAAGTATAAGCAGATAATTGGAGTAGATGCTTTATTAGATGCCATTAGTCATATCAGCCAATTTGATTAGCTGTTTACTTGACGTTTATTCATGCATTTATCCTCAGTTTCAGCAGTACACTATCTTTCTTGATGTTTGCTGATGATGAGATCAAGATGTAAATAAGAATTCAACATGCTGTTATATGTTATAACTGAGTGAAGAAGATAAAAGAATTGAACTCTGAACTATTAGAACTGCCTCTGATCTAGAAAGAATGAATTACTGCAATACATTTGACATTCTCTTGGTGGTTGCATTCATTTGATTGTAGTGCGAAGCGTCAGAGCTTGTGTCAATGCCCTATGCCTGGCAGGTGCCTTGCCGTTGCTCCATGTTGCTATTTCTGGACGCTTCCATCCATTGAGGTAACTCTTCATACTCTGGTCATCTCCTTTGCATGATTATTCTTATTACCACAGTATCCAGATTCAGTTATTTGTAGCTGAAGTTCTGCTTCTTGTTGCATAAGAGCAAGTATCTGAGATTGCAATGGAGAAGGTTTTTATCACTATGCATTTGCACGTGCTAGTTCATCCACTGTTAATTGTATCTATTACAGGACAGCCTACTTGCTAATGCATCTTAAGAACCTTTAGGCTTTAGGTGCATTAATCATCCTAGTGTCTTCTGAACTCCGCCTGGGGATGTTATCCACTGCCGGTCCCAAGCCCGGATAAAGGAGGAGGGTTGTGTTAGGTAGCCGACAGCCAACGTAAAACTTAGTCGGATCCAAAACATGAACTCTAGACAAATTATGAAAAAACGTTTGGGCGTGGGCGTAACCCTTCATAGCGACGCGCTACACTGCCCCCGTGTAGTGACAAGTGAGCTAGGGCCGCTGCATCGGCGCCCGGATGTAGTGATAAATGAGCAAGGGTTCCCGCATTTGCTTGGACGGATGTGGGTAAAGAAGTTAGTCCAAAATCAAAATCAACATCAAAACCAAAATCAAAATCAAAATCAAAATCAGAACCAAAATCAAAATAAAAAACAAAATCAAATTCAAAGTCAAGGCCAAAAACAAAATCAAATCCAAAGTCAAGGACAAAAACAAAATCATAGATTAAGGATTGGGTCATGGAACATAGGAACATTAACAGGCAAAGCTATGGAAGTGGTGGATGTGATGATTAGGAGAAAAATTAATATTATGTGCCTTCAAGAGACGAGATGGGTTGGGAAAAAAGCAAAAACTTTATCAGAAGCTGGATATAAACTATGGTACACAGGAACTGATCGAGCGAAAAATGGAGTAGGGATTATTATGGATAAAAGCTTAATAGATGAGGTAGTGGATGTAAAGAGAATAGGGGATAGGATTATTATGGTGAAGATTAGTCTAGGAAGAATAACTATGAATATCTTTAGTACATATGCACCATAAGCGGGGTTAGGTGATGAGATAAAAGCAAAATTCTGGGAGGACCTAGAGAGACTTATACAAATGATACCAAGAGGAGAGAAAGTGATTATAGGAGGTGACTTAAATGGGCACGTGGGTAGAGACGGAAACGGATATAGAGAGGTACATGGAGGGTATGGATTCAGAGAAATTAATAATGAGGGTAAATCTATCCTAGATTTTGCTATGGCATATGGGCTCATTATAACCAATACGAGATTCAAAAAACGGGACGAACACTTAATCACATATAAAAATATCAGCTCAAGCACCCAAATAGATTACTTCCTCATGAGACAAGAGGATCGGTTATGTTGTAGGGATTGTAAGGTAATACCGGGAGAGTGTTTGACTACTCAACATAGACTTCTAGTACTTGACGTCCAAGTAAGAAATTGGAAGAGAAAAAACCATATAAAACAAAATCCAAAAATCAGGTGGTGGAATTTAAAAGGGGAGAAACAACTAATCTTCAAAGAAAAATTAAGGGGTAGAAGGGAATGGAATGGAGAAAGACAAACAAACCAAATGTGGAAAGAAATGGCTAATGCTCTGAGAAGCACGGCAAAGGTAGTCCTTGGAGAGACAAATGGTAGAGCCCCTAACCTTAAGGAGTCTTGGTGGTGGAATGAAGATGTACAATTGAAAATTAAAAATAAGAAAACTTTGTATAAAGCGGTATATCAATGCAATAATGAAGAAAATCAAAAAAATTATAAAGAAGCAAAAAAGGCAGCAAAAAGAGCTGTTAGTGAAGCAAGGTCAAAAGCATATGAGAATCTATATAAACGACTTGATACAAAAGATGGAGAAAGGGATATATATAAATTAGCTAAAGCAAGAGAAAGAAAAACACGGGATTTAAATCAAGTGAAATGCATAAAGGATGACAATCAAAATGTTTTAGTAAATGAGGGAGCGATTAAGGAGAGATGGAAGGAGTATTTCACAAAATTATTTAATGATGGTGGTGACACAAGAGTTAGGTTGGGACATCTTAGTAACTCCGAAGGGAATGTGAGCTACGCATTCTATCGACGCATAAGTTCAAATGAAATAAGGCAAGCTTTAAAAAAGATGAAAAATCATAAGGCAGTGGGACCAGATAATATACCAATAGAAGCATGGAAATGCATGGGAGAAGAGGGCATCTCCTGGCTAACGCAACTATTTAACGCGATCCTTAAATCAAAAAAGATGCCAGATGAGTGGAGGAAGAGTACTTTGGTTCCTATATACAAGAACAAAGGAGATGTTCAAAACTGTGAAAATTATAGAGGAATTAAGTTAATGAGTCATACCATGAAACTCTGGGAGAGAGTAATAGAGCAGAGACTTAGAAAAGAAACAAATGTGTCAGAAAATCAGTTTGGTTTCATGCCTGGTAGGTCAACAATGGAAGCTATATATTTACTGAGGCGCCTAATGGAAAGGTATCGGAATCATCAGAAGGACCTACATATGGTGTTTATAAATCTAGAAAAGGTCTATGATAGGGTCCCTAGAGAAGTATTATGGAGGGTTTTAGAGAAGAAATGAGTCAAAATAGCCTATATACAAGCCCTTAAGGACATGTATCATGGTGTAGAGACAAGAGTCAGAACATGCGGAGGGGATACTGAACCATTTACAACTACAATAGGACTGCATCAAGGTTCTGCACTAAGTCCATACTTATTTGCCTTAGTAATGGATGAACTCACTAAAGATATTCAGACAGATGTGCCATGGTGTATGCTATTTGCAGACGACATAGTGTTGGTGGATGAAACAAAAGAAGGAGTGAACACTAAGCTGGAGTTGTGGAGAAACAATTTAGAATCTAAGGGATTTAAATTAAGTAGAAAGAAAACAGAATATATGGAATACAAATTTAGTAAAAATGCAAGAGTGGATGATGTTATAATAAAATTAGCAGTGTTCTAAAACGCGCTAGGCGCTAGTCGGGCGCCAGGCTGGGGCCTAGCGCCTAGGGCGCCTAGGCGGGGCCTAGGCGGATCTAGGCGGCCTAGGCGGTTTAGGAAAATTATTAATTTTTTTTAATTTTGTGATGTGTCTTGATATTATTTTTAATTAAATTAAAGTTGAAATAGGTATAAAATATATATATCTAACATATAAATAGAAAATATATATATATCTAATATATAAATAGAAATAAAAATATATATATTTAATATATTTAACATAAAAAAAAATATATATATATAACATATAAATAAAAACTAAAATCAAATAACATAAATCCTAAAATCCTAACATCCGAGACAACGCGCGCGCGCGCGCGAGAGAGAGAGAGAGGTCGGAAGCGAAGTGGAAGCGGAAGCAAAAGCAGAGGCGGAGATGGAGCTTGACAGCGGCGGCGGCGTTGATGCAGCAAGGACTCGGCAACGAGGATGGAGCTTGACGGCGTAGAGGCGGTGAGGAGGTCGTGATGGAGCTGGAGGCAGCGGCGGCCTTGGGCTGAGATGGAGCTTGACAGTCGGCGGCGGTGCGGGCGAGAGAGAAGGAGAAATCGACGAGAGAAAGGGGTAACGGGTAAGGGATACAAAACCCTAATCAATTAATACTAAGCTTCACGCGGCCCAGGCGGCCGATTTGGCCGCCTTGGCGTCTGCCTTGGCCAGGCGATTCACGCGGCTAGGCGTCTGCCTTGGCCGCCTAGGCGCCGCCCGGTACCGATTAGCCGGGCCGGCGCCTAAGGTGGCCGATTTGGCCATAATCGCGGCGGCCAGCGGCCGCCTAGCGCCTCGGCTCCGCCTAGGCGGCCGCGTAGGCCGCGTTTTAGAACACTGGGGGTACTAAACTTGGTCTTACTCTCATATTCTCATTTTAACGAATTTAGAAGATTATATGGCTAAATGGTATTTGTTGTCAAAAGAAACTCAGCACTTAGATAATCAACAATAATTGATTACTGTTTAGTAAACCTTACTCACCAATGGATGCAGTCCACAATTCGGCTCTCACTTGGTTAGGTTGCTCCAAATGTAGGTTTGGGAAGTGATCAGCACCTTCTACGACCTTGTATATTCTATTGATGAGTTCAACACCGCATTTAAAATCTCTTAGCTTCCACAAACATTGCAATTTAAGTCCCCCTTCTTCATCCAACAGTCGCCAGCCGACAACCTGCAGTTTATTCCTCAGATTAAGAGTTACAAAGTAGGCAGTTATTTAGGGCATCAAAATTCTTTTACCCCGGAGACAAATTTTTGCAATCACTAGTAAGTGGAGATTCGTAGCTTAAAGGCAATAGAAAACTGAAAAACCAACTAGCCATGACCTCAACTTCGAATTCTAATAGTTTCCTCACTGCAGACAGTTCCTCTAAGCATTTATAATGTTAGGAGAAGAAAAATCTGAAGAACCCGTAGAAAATTTTTGCCTTTTTAATGGAGAAGAAAATATGAGTGTTCGGAAATGAGGATGTTAAGATGGATGTGCGGCAATACAAGAAATCAAAAAAGCTCAAAATTACAAATCAGGTCATTCGTCATTCCATTATAATGTTTTAGTGATTTCTATTCTAGATAAGATGAGCAAGATACAGTTAAAATGGTTTAGCCATGTAAGAAAGAGACCAATAGAGGCTCCTATGGGAAAAGAGGATGGAAGGGAACAAGTTTTTAACAAAAAAAGTAAAGGAACCTAAGAAAAACATGGTGGGAGACTGTTAGTTATAATGTAAGAACCTTACGGAAGATATGACCATAGATAAAAATGCATGCAGAGTTAACATTCATGTAGCCAACCCACCTAGTGGGATTAAGGCTTGCTATGCTATTGTAATTGCTTGTAATACATAAAAACATCATTCTTTCGTAAGGCCACCGGAAAGAACAAGCACAGCTTCTCATGATATAATCCATCAAAAAGCACTTGCTGGACAGGTAAGACAGGATCTAGTCTTTTTACATGAACACCTTATGATGCAAAAGTTTTTAAAACATGGATTTCAATCTCTAAAAGCCTTAAGAACAAAATTGCAACTGGATGTATGAACATAACATTCATAAGAAAGAGAACCAAAATGCTAGATCTCCAGAAAATAACAAGGAAATAAACACCCAAACTTCTTGTCATCACAGTAAACTGGGAGGTGATTCTTTTAAAGCAGAGAACCAAATGTACTTGGAAATGGGTAAGGTTCACTTCTCCATTCAACATAAGCTACAGTCAGGCACACACAAGAGATAACAAGTTCAGGTATTTTTCCATTTGCATGGATTTAAGAACTTGAAACCGGAGAACATAAAACAGCCAAAACCCTTCATACTTGTGCATTAAGAGAAAACGACGCTTCATTATACAAGAATAGATAAGTAGAGAATAGAAAAGGACAGCAATTAGATGCATAAAATTATCTTAATCAACAGATTTAAGATTTTAAAACAGACTTAAAGTGACTAAAATCTGTTACATTCGTACATAACAAGCCAACAACAGCTCCTGAGACAAGATAAGCAGTGAAATGCAGGGAGCAGCAAATATATACCCAAAATCATCTTCTTCAACATCTTTAAGAAGAATTCCAAACCAGATAAACGTAAAACAACCAAAATCCTATACAACTGTACGTAACAAAAAAGTAACACCTCCTTGTACAGAAAATAGGTAAATAAGCGGTAAACAGCAGGAATCAGCAATACTAACAGAATGGAAAGAAAATGGAAATAGATAGAAGAGTGTTCCACTCGCTTTGAAGAGACAATACTAACAGAATGGAAAGAAAATGCATGAAAACACTTTCCATCCATTTCCATCCAATGCGCTATTCTATGTCTCCTCCAAATTGGAGAATGGATGAAAAACTTACTTTTGTGTCTTCACAACATTAACCTTAATCGTTTTTTACAAGTTCAAATTTGCCATCGACTTTATAACATTTTATCTTTTTGTTAAAAGGATATTAACGGCCATTTATTGTTTTGTATCCTTCAATTTCATCCATTTCCATTTCTCTCTCAAACAAGGTGAAACATTTTCCATTACTTTCCTGACTTTCCCAAATGGAGATACACTGTTTTACATCCTATATCCATTCACTTCCATTCCATTCCGTCATTAAACCTCTCCCAAACGAAGCCTAAAACAATCAAAAACCTTTACACTTGTCCATGAAAAGCAACAACACCATCAGATAAAGCAAACGGATCAGTAGTAAACTGCAGAAAGCAGCAAGAAAGATTCATATATCACTTTCTTTAACATCTTTAAGAAGAATTCTAAACCAGAGAACTTATAGAGGCCTGGGAGAACCCAGAACAGAGAAACCCTTTCCGCTTGCAATAGCAAGCAAACAACAACCAAGTATACAACAAACAGGCAAGTGCTCAAGTAGTAACCTGAAAAAGCAGCAAAGATGTATACATTCACCTTCTTTAACAGCTTTTGAGCGTCCTCTGGCGGCATGGGAGGCTGCAAAGGAGAAACTGGAGAACACTCTAGCTGGGCAAGAGAGAGAGCGGACATATTGGGGATGAGAATCCGGTGCTCGGTGTTGAAGTTGCCCAACACTTTGTCGGCAAACCCACTTTCCAACTCTGCCGGAAATGGGTCTCGCGCCCCGAAATCGCCCAGAAAGTCCCCGCCGGCGGCCCCAATTTTTCGGGGCGTCGTCTGTCTTTGATGAGGAGGAGGAGGAGCGGCCGGAAGAAGCGCTAAGAATTGTGAGAGCTTGTATGGACTGCAAAGGTTAGTAGTTTGGGATGAAGAAAGGAACGAAGGATGAGAGAAAGAGCGGCAGAGATGGCTAGCAACCGCCATTAGCGAGAGAGAGAGAGAGAGAGAGAGAGGGGACTTGTGGCTGTTATCGAGTTAGCGATGGTCGGAATCGGGGATTCTAAGCGAGTTAAACCAGGCTGGTCCGGCCTGGTTAAAGCGGAACTGGTTGGAGAAGCGGTTCAAGTACATTTGACTCTTTCGTTTGTGCCAGACTTCAGGCTCACGGCGTGTAGACTTGGGTGATCTTTAGTAATTAAGATACAATGGGTCGAAAAAAAGTAAGGAAAATTCTATTTGTATTTATACTTTTTTGCTCTTCATAACTCATTTTTAATATTCTTAAGATATTTTAAGATGAAAACTTATATTTACCCTTTACTTAAATTTTTCACGCTCAACTACCTACCATTACTATTCAAGTGCGTGCACCAACTTTTTCACCCACCATCGTTACAGCCACTCTGCTCACCTATTGAATATCGCACAACCACTATTATTCAACATCGAGCATTGCATAGCCACTATTATTCAACAACGAATATTGCTCAGTCCAATTCTCCTCACCATAGCAAATTACCAATTACTGTCAGTTATAAAAGATTATTATAAGTAAATATTTACGTCAGAGTTTGACGAAAAACATAACAAGTATTTATGTTCATGCGAGAAACAATACAAATCGATTGAAGATGAAGTCTTTGAGGTATTTGAATTTTTTTTGTATCTCTATTTTTTTTTTTTATCTAATCACATTAAATCAACCAGAGAAAGAGGTTGAGTGTCATGACATTTTGAGCCGCCCAAATCCTCAGGTTCAGGGGAATCATCATGCCCCAAATCTTTAGATTCAGGGGAGTTGAATCCCAAAATTCGAGAAATGCCCAAAACCCTGAATCTCGGGGTTTGGGGATTCGCGGATGCTCCAAACCCCAAGATTCGAGTATAGGGATGCTCTGGGTTTCGAATTCTTAAATTTGAGATTTCGGGGATGTCTCGAATCTCAGGATTCGGCCCCAAATCACAAGATTCGGAGGGTTCGAATTTGCCCGAACTCCGAGGTTCAAGCACATTCAGCTTTCCCAGAGCCCGGGGTTCGAGCAACTGTGGGATTCAAATTAATTCTTTCCATCCCTTCAAGTGCATATGCGTGGCCTCGTCTACACATATGTAAAGCACATATGCAAAGTTGGTTGGTTTCTACACATATGCCACGTTGTAGTTGTTTGTGAACAGATGATTTTCTCAATTCCTGCTCATCACCATCCAACACATTTTCATTCATCATAACTACTAACTTCATATATATATATATATATCTGAGTTCAATTCACTAAATGGTAATTAATTAACTAGTTATATATTATAATTATAAATAACAACTATAAGCATGTTCCTTCTTTTCCCTTTTCTAAATGTAAAATATATGCTATTAACTAGTTAAAACACAACATCATCAATTTATATTTTTTTAATTTTATTTTTATTTTTTCTTAAATTAATGTTGCTTTAATTTCAATTTTTTTTAATTAAATGCAAATCGTAATAAAATTATGTTTATTTTTATTTCTTCAAAATCTATATTAAATTTATGATATTTTTGTCATAAATTAAATAAAATCTAACAACAAATATTAAAATGAAATATTATTACAAATTACTTAATGCACGTTCAAAAGTTATAATTATAATAATATAGTAAATAACAACAAATAATTTTAGTTTCTCTTGATTGTTGAACTAGTCTTGGTGGTCGATGTAGATGGATCGTCAGGGCCTCCAGGTGTCCATCAGAAATATCATCATACTCGGATGGTTACTTTTGATCACTGACACGATACTTAGGAGCAACAGTACATGATGAGACAACTCTGAAATAGATGGATCTACTATCTCTGATACATCTAGTAGCTGACTGGCACCCGCAATCCTTCTCCTTCTTATTGATACAGTGGGACGCTCTGAGATAAAGAAGGAAGAGCTCGCTCTACTTCATTTCTTCTTTCACATACCATATCTATACAATTACACTACAACATTACATCACAAATTATTAATATTTCTAAAAAATAATTTCTCATTATTATCAAATAGGTTGCATTTACATTTAAGATTAATTAAAAAATAAGATAATACATCAATTAAGAACCCTAGGGTTCGGGCGGTAAGGGATTCCCGAACCCAGGGGTTTGGGGACCTCCGGACCGCCCGAACGCCGGGGTTCAAGGTTTCCTGAACCCCGACGTTCTGGGTGTTCGGGGAACTCTGAACCATGGGGTTCGATTTGGAGGTGACCGCGCCTCTTAACGCTGGCGGTTCCACTGTCTCTGCCATCAAATTAAATTGCATTAAATGAAATTACTTACCTGGTTCTGTGATTCCAAGGGACTCCAACAAAGAGGGTGGGCGGGGAAAGCGACTTCGGCGAAAAAGGGCGACAACGAGAGGTCGGTGGTCTGCGACGAGTGGTCTGAAGAAGAAGAAGAAGAAAAAGAAGAAGAAGAAGAAGAAAAGGGTTTGATGTGCATGAGGTGTCTTTTTTAAGGGGATGGTGTTTAGAGGGTATGTTTGGAATAGAAATAGTTGTAGAAAGTAATAAAGAGGGTGGGCGAGGAAACTGGTTGTAAATAGTAAAATTTAATATTTTACTTATATTGGTTGCAGAGAGCAAAAAGTATGATTGTAAATAGAATTTCTCAAAAAGTAATATATTGTATTTTAACAACACAATATATCTAACCTTTATCCCATTATGTGGGGTCGGGTACATGAATTATAGACTTTCATGTATTTTTGTCTTTTGTCATATCTTCATTTAGGTACATACACTTCATATCAAACTTTAATATCTATCCCAAAGTCTTATTGAATCTACCTCTATCTCTTTTTTTAATTAATTGTTCAATTTCATCAACTTTTCTTACAGGTGCTTCTCACAGTGTCCTTCTCACATGACGAAATCATCTTAGTCCAGTTTAAATAAATTTTTTTTATTAAATTTTTTTGATAACCAATTAAAAAGAAGTTACGTGAGTTTTTGTCATAGATTTTGTAGATAAATTTATTTAAAATTATACATATAATAAAAAAGTGATAAATATGCCATTCATCTCATAAAACCCTTACATTTTATGTTCATTCTTTTTTTTTTTTTTTGCCTTTTTCTTTTCATCTCTCTGTTTATCTTCATTTCTTTCTTCTTTTTCTTTCTTCTTCCAGCTTTGTAAGTCGCCATCACCCCTAACACAATCTACTTTGCTTTTTGTTGTTGCCTCCACCGCAGTCTGCTTCACTGTCATTGTTGTCTCTACTACAAACAATTTTGAACAAATTTAAAAATATGATTATTTTTGATAAAAAAAAATCTTATCTCGATATTTATTATATGTATTTTAACAAACGTATGAAAAAAAAAATACAATTCTCAGTGCATTTTAATAATTTTAATAAATAGTTTGATAAAAGTTTTAAAATATTTTTCAGAGTTATCTTGATTATCTCATATATTGATGTGATTTTTTTTAATATAATTTTATATTACTTATTTTAACAAAGATTATTTTAAAAAAATACATAAAAATATAGAAAAGATCTCAATCCATATTTTCTAACATTTTAAGTCACGCACGCACGCGCATGAATATATCTTAAGAGAGCTACTCACTTTAAAATGACCCTTAAAAGCTTTGCCCCAAGGTCACGCAGATGGAAACTCGAAGCAACAATTACTTGCATTTCAAAGGTTTAAATTTATTGGGTACCATAAAATGCTTTTATTTTTGGGTTGTGTAATGTAAACAAACTAATGGGAAGAGGTCAGAGGTGTCGGCCCCCAAAAGCCTTTGGTAATTCAGTTGGGCTATCAGCCCTAAAACCACCCAAGAAAAAAAGATTATCAAATTTTTCCACCAATGAATGACGTGACATGCTAAGACAACCTTTTTCAAAGCCAAACAAACTTATATGAAAACATATCCAAACGTACCTACAAGGGCTTTGTACAAAATCACATCAATCACAGTCACTGTATGGAGATATAAACCAGATCCAGATATTTCCCGGTTTAACCCGTCAAACAAAAAAAATCCATAGCTAATGGTTGGCCCCGAATCAAATCAGTGTTGGTGCCCCATTCTCAATCATCATTTTCGAGTTAATTACACCAATAATAATTTAATTTTATATTTTATTATTATTTTATTACTGAACTTTAAAATGTTATATATAGTCATTGATATTTCTAAACGATTATTGCTTAATTACTGAACTTTGAAATGTTACCTATTAGTCACTGATATTTCAAAATTATTATTGCTTAGTTATTAAATTTTAAAATATTACATATTAGTCATGATATTTCAAAACTATTACATTGAACTTTAAAATATTACCTGTTAGTTACTAATATTTTAAAATTGTTTCTCATTTATCACTCGTAAACTTAAAGTTCAGTGACTATCGAGTGACGGGTAAAAAATGATTTTGAAATATCAATGACTAGTAGGTAATATTTTAAAGTTCAATGACTAAACATTAACAGTTTTGAAATATCAATAACTAATAGATAATATTTTAAAGTTCAGTAACTAATTAGTAACAATTTTGAAATATTAGTAACTAACAAGTAATATTTTAACGTTCAATGACTAAGTAGTAACCGTTTTGAAATATCAATGATTGACATATAATATTTTAAAATTCAATAACCAAATAATAATAGAATACAAAATTAAGTTATTATTGATGTAATTAACTCATCATTCTCTCAAGTTTGAACTTTGTGGGCGAATCTTGAAAGTCGTAATTCCAGAGACCTCCATTGCCCCTGCCAGAATTAACCAAACAATGATTCGGGGCTTTTTTTTTTTTTTTTTTAAATCTGAATCATGTTCCTTTCTTTTAAGAACTTAAAGATTGAGATGCAGTTTGCAATCTAAACGTGTGCTTCCCCCCACAAACACTTGAAATTATTGTTTAGAATCTAAAGATGCCGTGGCCATTTTTCTAAAGTGGCAGAGACTAATGTTCCAAAGAATCATAATATTGATTGATGATTTCCTGCAAAGTATGGAATCCACCCTGGCAACTTTGCCTTTTGACTTAAAGCCACCAATCCAACCCCTCCACCTCACCATCCAAGAAAAAATATAAGTTTTATTAATCAAGTCATATCAACACTTTCCTCCCCCCATTCATTCATCATTCTAGGAAGTGGACTTCCAAAGCCAAAATAATCCCCAGTTGGAATGGCCGATTCACTTACTAATGTATCATCAATCAACTTGTACATTTCCTTTATTTTCTTTTAGGTTGGTTCCATGGTTTGGTTTGTCACTCATAAGTGAGTCACAACTATTTGTTATCAAGTTGGTATTGACAAGCTGTTTTAAATTTATTTATAAATTTAATTTGTTTTAGTTGAATGATATTTAGGTAAATTTATCTTGAAAAATATGTCAAAATACTTTAAGAAAGAACAATAACGTGGGTATATGACGAACTTAAATACCACAATTTTGTGTATAAAAATTTCTTTGATTAAATGAGTATAGAAAAAGAAAATAAAAAATAGAAATGAAAAAACATCATGTGAAATTCGATTAAAGTTAAGAGAGAGTAAAAGTTTATTTTACTAGAATTAATCAAATTTGTCAGTTCAATTTAATTTTTTTCTTATATTGGTTCAGTTCAATTAATTTTTTAAAAAATTTAATTTTGATTTTTGATTTGATTTTTTCATCGAAAAAATCGAATTAACATAATTTAAAATAATATTTTAATATTTATAAAATATTTTTTTATTTTATATATTTTTAATGATTATTTTAATTATTTTATTTTTTTTAAATTTAATCAATTCAATTCAATTTTTTAAATTAATTAACTAATTTAATTCAATTTTACACATCAATTTAGTTTAATAGATTTGTAACTTTCAATCGGCCGGATCACGGGGCCGGTCATCTGCACACTGGTGTAGTAATGGCGGGCAATCTAACCGGAGAGAATAGTAATCCTCCACATCGGCAGTCGGGCACGCGCTTTCCTTATTTGAAAATAACCCTCTCTTTTTCTCTGCCTCTCCGAAGCTTCTCTGTCTCATTTCTTCATCGAAATTGTGCATTGACTCTTTCATTATTGCCCACCATCAACATATAAAACCTAATTTCTCCAATTCGATTCCCAATCTCCATCTCCAAACCTTTCTCTCCTCACAACCACGATGTTGATGCTAGTCGACTGCTCCAACTGCCGGACCCCGCTGCAGCTCCCGCCGGGCGCCAAGTCCATCCGCTGCGCCATCTGCCAGGCCGTCACTCGCATCGCCGATTACTCCCGCGGCTTTCCTCAGCCGCCGCTGCCGGCGACCTCTTCCAGCTACCACCACCTCTATCCTCCGCCGCCGGCTCCGTCGCCGTACGGCCAGGCCCCGGCCGGTCAACTGCCGTCCGTGAACGGCCGCAAGAAGGCCGTGATCTGCGGGATCTCGTACCAGAACACGCGGCACGAGCTCAGAGGCTGTATTAATGACGCCAAGTGCATGAAGTTCTTGCTCATCAACCGGTTCAAGTTCCCCGAGTCCTCCATTATCATGCTCACTGGTAACTCCCTTCGATCTCCCGCTACTTCAATTGCTCGATCGATTCTCTCTCTACCTGTTAGCTGCTGAGTTTCACATGTTAATTCTCATTGATGAAACTTGCTTAATTATTTCCTCACGGTTCTTTTAATTCGCAGCACTAAGTTATAAAAGTCGAAAATTCGCAGCACGGTTTTGGATAATTGCTTTGATCCAGAATATGCAAACCGTATGAAATTCCGCTCATTCTTCTTTTTTGGTAAAGCAAGCCCTGTTGTTTGGGGGATTTATTCTTCCCAAAACCGTGGCATTAAGTTAATTAGTTCTTTCCATAACATCATTTCCTTGTTTAAATTTTCAACTTTGGAGGTCTGAGTACATCAAACACGGATAAATAGAAACATGACCTTGATAAGCAAAATGGGTTTGGGAATTTCGGTGGAAAAGTGTCTAATTACAGAAAACTGTATTTGTACGAAATGCATTTGGTCAAAAAATCTGTAATTTGTCCCTTGGGTTGTTCTAATTCACGATCATTTATCGTTTGATTTTATCTGTCATCACTGTTCTCTTTATGCTCCCTCATTGTCTATTTTGTTTGCTTTCATATTCCATATGACTTGTCAGTATGTTTTTTTTTTCCTTTATTTATTAAAGAAGTTGGTGAGGTTACGTTTCTCATAAATTCTGGATGCACGTTTGGCATTTGATTTTGTTGCTGAACGGAATTTTATATGTTTTCAGCCTTGAAAGAGGAAAAGAGTTCTTTAGCAAACCTGTTATTAGTTTTTAGCCTTTGTAATATTTTGCACAAACAGTTTGCATTTTTGGTCGGTTCTTGGAAGATTTTTATTTCTGTACGTTCTTCAGAATTGTATTGGTCATCTCATCCAATTTTGTCAAAGTAGGTTCCTAGAAATCTCTCTACTGATTCACAAATCACATCATTGTTTGCTTGTGTCCGATGGTTTTACAGTTGTATTGGTTTGTTTGTATGCCAAACCTTTTTACTTCACGTTGTAGGACTACTGACTGCTGCACTTTCTTTTTCCCTTTTTCTTTACTTTTCTTTTAAAAATTTTCACATCCATAGTGTTAATTTTTAACGCATCACTTTTACTTATCAGACTATTCTGCATCAAACTTTACAATTGGGTTCTTAGCAAATTAATATATTTCATAAACATGGCTTCATGTGCTGTGAATTTAGTGGCATGGGATTTTGCTGTGGAAAATATATCTCAACTCCCTTCAGAAATGGAATATGTTACGGAAGATGGAATCCATGTTAGGGTCTCATGCCATATAACTGTTGTGTGTGATTCCTGCTCAGGATGCAATTAACGTCTTTAGCTTTTACGAAATAATGAAGCACATGTAAAACCTAATTTCTGAAAGGAAATATTGCTATAATAGAAACTAAAGATTTAGGGGCTCTAATTTCAAGCACTAAAGTCAATTCGTTCCAAGATATGGATTACATGGGGACAGCTGATTATGAAATACAATTATTTTTGCTTTCAACTCACTGATGAGCAGAGCCACTTCGTGTGGTTTTTAGTTATGGTTCTCCCCTATTTCAACTTATGATGGATTTTATGATTTTTTGAATTAATTAAAAATGGTCCCATGCCATTTTGTAAGCAGCAGGAGGTTTGATTGATGCATCATGAAGATTTTCAGGCTCTTTTCAAGTTCTTCAATTCTATGATGTGTTTCACTTCCGCCACTTCTAACATGAGCTACTTTTTCAAAGCTATGTTTCAGAAGAAGAAACTGATCCCTTCAGACGACCAACAAAGCACAACATCAGAATGGCAATGTTTTGGCTTGTACAAGGTTGTCAGCCTGGAGATTCACTAGTTTTCCATTTTTCTGGCCATGGTTCACAGCAAAGAAACTACACAGGGGATGAGATAGATGGATATGATGAAACACTCTGTCCTCTGGATTTTGAAACGCAGGGAATGATTGTTGATGATGAAATCAATGCAACAATTGTCAAGCCTCTCCCACAGGGGGTCAAACTTCATGCAATCATAGATGCTTGTCATAGTGGCACCATGTTAGATTTACCATTCCTTTGTAGGATGGACAGGTAAGTTGATGAAAACTGAAGGCCATGGGCTTTAATATATTTTACTTTCTATCTTCTAAGAAGACTAAGTACCAGTGTTCTAAAACGCGCTAGGCGCTAGTCGGGCGCCAGGCTGGGGCCTAGCGCCTAGGGCGCCTAGGCGGGGCCTAGCGCCTAGGGCGCCTAGGCGGGGCCTAGGCGGATCTAGGCGGCCTAGGCGGTTTAGGAAAATTATTAATTTTTTTTAATTTTGTGATGTGTCTTGATATTATTTTTAATTAAATTAAAGTTGAAATAGGTATAAAATATATATATCTAACATATAAATAGAAAATATATATATATCTAATATATAAATAGAAATAAAAATATATATATTTAATATATTTAACATAAAAAAAAATATATATATATAACATATAAATAAAAACTAAAATCAAATAACATAAATCCTAAAATCCTAACATCCGAGACAACGCGCGCGCGCGCGCGAGAGAGAGAGAGAGGTCGGAAGCGAAGTGGAAGCGGAAGCAAAAGCAGAGGCGGAGATGGAGCTTGACAGCGGCGGCGGCGTTGATGCAGCAAGGACTCGGCAACGAGGATGGAGCTTGACGGCGTAGAGGCGGTGAGGAGGTCGTGATGGAGCTGGAGGCAGCGGCGGCCTTGGGCTGAGATGGAGCTTGACAGTCGGCGGCGGTGCGGGCGAGAGAGAAGGAGAAATCGACGAGAGAAAGGGGTAACGGGTAAGGGATACAAAACCCTAATCAATTAATACTAAGCTTCACGCGGCCCAGGCGGCCGATTTGGCCGCCTTGGCGTCTGCCTTGGCCAGGCGATTCACGCGGCTAGGCGTCTGCCTTGGCCGCCTAGGCGCCGCCCGGTACCGATTAGCCGGGCCGGCGCCTAAGGTGGCCGATTTGGCCATAATCGCGGCGGCCAGCGGCCGCCTAGCGCCTCGGCTCCGCCTAGGCGGCCGCGTAGGCCGCGTTTTAGAACACTGAAAATTAGAAGACCAAATCTTACAAAGAAAAGACCATTTTCGATATTTGGGATCAGTGATTCAAAAAAATGGAGAAATTCACGAGGATGTTGCACATAGAATTAAGGCAGGTTGGCTAAAATGGAGAAATGCATCGGGAGTGTTATGTGATGGTAAAATCCCATTAAAATTGAAAGGAAAATTTTATAGAAGAGCTATAAGACCAGTTTTGTTGTATGGCTCAGAATGTTGGGCAGTCAAATACCAGCATGAGCAAAAGACGAGTGTAACGGAGATGAGAATGTTAAGATGGATGTGCGGACATACAAGAAAGGATAAAATTAGAAATGAAGTTATTCGTAATAAGGTAGGAGTAGTGCCAATCGAGGAAAAGATGAGAGAGACTAGACTAAGATGGTTTGGTCATGTGAGAAGGAGACTAAGAGACGCTCCTGTGAGGAGAGTTGATGAAATAGAACAATTAGTCACAAAAAGAGGTAGAGGTAGACCCAAGAAGACTTTGGGAGAGACATTAAAGTTCGATATGAAGTATATGGATCTAAATGAAGATATGACAAACGATAGAAATACATGGAAGTCTAGAATTCATGTAGCCGACCTCACATAGTGGGATAAAGGCTGGATATGTTGTTGTTGTTGTTGTAATCATCCTAGTGTCTTCTGATATATTAACTACAAGAGTAGTCTTAGAGAAATAAGCAAACGCTAATTTCAACTATATCAGGTATGTTAAGACTCATGGCACCTTCAAGCTAGTTACCCGATTTTCTAAAAAGATACCCAATCTCCTCCAAGACCCAGATAAATGCCACCAAGCACTAAGGCAAGTTGTAACGCTTGCCATGAAACTCTTAACAAAATGAAGTTTGTGGCTGGTCCAGATCAGGTAGAAACAAGCAGAATATTTTTCCACCAAGAAAACCTATGGTTGTTATGAAAGAAAAGTGAAAAAGAAATTGCCACAGACAAACCTGTTCATCAGCAAATGCAAGCTATCTGGAGCATTGCTGTAAACCATAAGCCATGTGATCAGCAATCGTACCACAAAAACGATAGAAGGCATTACACCAAAACATTGATTCCTCTTGTTTAGGATATCAACTCATTCATTCAGCTTCACTGTACTGATCACATTACAAAATCTCATTACAGTGTTGCTCTCTTAAGTAAATTTAGGAGGATAAAAATGTACATGAATTAGTAAAGCAAAAAAAAAAAAAAAAAAGAGAGAGGAAAAAAGAAAGAATTATTTGAACTATGAGCTGACATCTATGTGAATCTAGTGATGCAGGTTAACACATCTGCTTACAGCATTTCACTTCACATGTAATTGGCTTTCTTGATCTCTAACTTTCAAACTTCTTCCACCTACAAATCAATATGAAGTATTTTAACCTAGTTAACAAAATGAAACTTTAATGTCATCTAGCAAGGCGTTAAACCAAAAATCAAGCAACTATGACCAGAAATAAGTTCCAGCCACAAATTCAGGGGTTATTCGCCCCTTACTGTGATTATGCTGGGAAATTTGATAGTTAGTTGTTATACTTGTAACATGTTTTTCAGTATGGAACACTTAGGACCCAAATCTGAGAAGATAGGTATGAATTTTATCAAATATATAAAATGACCTGAGGAAGGTTCATCAATTCAAGAACGGCTTTTTTGGGGGTCAATTCATTGTCTATAATCCGAGCAACAGCGGTCAAAACTGGCATTTTTACATTGTATTTTTGCGCCAAAGCAATAACTGCTCCTGCTGTTGATACACCTTCAGCCACCTACAGGACATTGACAATAAATACCCACAAGAAATGGAAAGCATTTAACTAGGAAGGAAGGTTTTCTCAAGAACCTGATTCATGGAACTTAATATATCATCGAGATCTTCCCCTAATCCAAGACGAACTCCAACCCTTCGGTTTCTTGACAGGTTCACAAAACATGTAAGCATTATGTCCCCTGTTCCTGATAAACCGGTTATCGTTGTTGACTTTGCACCCATCTTGATTGAAGGAGGAGCAAAACATGATTGTATCAAGTGCAACAAGACATAATAAAACAAGTACCAAGCTAGAACATGCAAATCAGATCAACTGACCACTATTGACTCCTGAACCAAAGGCCATGATCTATAATTACCAGTTCAAGATGGTATTAACTTGTGAAACTTTTTGGCACAAAACTGGCATGGAGTAGTTTCTATGGCAAACACTAGCACGAAATCAGAAGGTTAATCCATTCCGTTATATCTGTGATACCCAGAAATAATTTCTTCACCATTTGCCATGTAGCTACTGATAATTCCAATCCATTTTTAAAGCTAACTAGACAATAGTAAACTGGAAATTTGGAATTAAATAGGTCCACTTAAACCAAGAATCGCATTCAAGCATCAGGTATCTATAGAATACCTTTGTTGCTAACCACCGAATCTCAGAACAACCTTGTGCAACAAGAGCTGCCATAGAATTATTGCCAAGATTCATTCCTTCCACAATACCTGCCGCTATTGCAAGTACATTCTTTAGTGCACCTGTAATTTCAACCCCTGTAACATCACTGTAACATCTGAAGTTACAAGCTGAGCGATCTCAAATAAAATGCTGGTGTTTCTCTCTGATAAACTACCAACCAGAACTGAGGCACCCGATGGGTCTGGCCTAGAGAGAGAAAACGGCGCAACTTTAAAATCAAGTATGTTAAGAATCCCTTGGTGTTGGTTTACAGAACTCTGAGAGAATCCCTAACCTTGATGTGTTGATTCTCAGATTTCTAGAGGCTAGGAGCTGCTGGGCTGCATTTGCTAATTTTTTGTCTTTTGATGCCACCACCATTGCTTCAAGACAAACAGCAAGCATAAAACGTGATTTTAGTCACTTAAAAACCATGGGTGAGATCACTGAGATGAAAATATACATTTCAAAAAGGTCCAGTTTACTCGAAACAAATCTGAGCAACCTGTTGGCAATTTGTTCATCAATTCCACTGCAAACGAAGGCCCCGACAGTACAATAAAAGGTTGGCGAGGGTTCTTCAGTGCTTGAGGGATTATTTGAGACATCGTCCTCAAAGTATTGAGTTCCAACCCTTTACTTAAGGAGATGAATGGTAAGCCTGGATCAACATAATCAGCGATTCCCTCAAGATATGATGAGCTGAACTGCAATGAGAGAAATGGTATTAAGACAGTTGCCATTGTTTTCATTCAGAGTCATACTAGGGACACAGGCTATATGTCCTGCAGTCAAACTATATGTCAAGCAATAATCAATTTATACATACATACATATATATATATATATATATAAGAGCAAAAGGTTCTGAGATCATTCCCATAATCAGTTGAAAAAGTAAAGTTCATTAGCAAAATGCGAACTAAGAGACCTGCACAGGTACAGCATGAAGACAAAAGTCCGCATTGCGCAAAGCAGCTTTTGCATCAGTTGTTGCAATGACATTGTCTGGTAGCCTATGTTCTGGAAAATATTTGCTGGAAGTAAAGCATCGTAAATTAAGAAGAAGAAAAAAGAAAAGCAGTACAATAATATAAATTTACAAATGAGAATGAAAAGAAAAGAAAAATTAAACTAAAAGGAAAGAAGCAAATTTTTGGAAAACATTGCTATGTTAGTTGTAGCAACTTATGGACTGGAAACTCACAAATTGCAGTTCCTCTCATTAATTGATCGACAAACTTGAGGATCCCGTACAAGTATGTTAACTTCTAGTTGAGCCTTTCTGTCTGCAACATGCGCAGCCATTGCGGTTCCAAAAGACCCGCCTCCAAGTACCACCACCTACAGCATGTGTGTGTGAAGGCATGTTATTTATGGAAATGGTTGGTTCAATTTGCTAATCGATGATGGCTCACAATGAATGAGAGTAACTGCAAAGAATGAGATTACCTTGACCCACAATGAATCTATTGAATTACAAGATCTACAGAGTTGCCATTCCACGAACCCAACTCACTCTAAAGACACAGTTTTCCTTTTTTGTTTGATCATGGATGCGGTTGTTGCTTGCCATACTTTCAAACTAAAGCAAGCAGAAACGGAATGCTGAATGTAGAAACCACTTAATCAACATGGAAGTCCACAACTGCACTCTTGCGGGGCTATAGCCACATACATGCTCAGTATTACCTTACTCTTACAAGTTATAATATCATGCATTGGATTGGGATTGTAGATGCAGTCTTTTCACTTTACATTTCTAGATTATTTATTTAATTGAACAACAAGTACATGCTCCTCCGATACACGAGTTGAACACGCATGACTACTATAGAGACGTGGAAAGCAGCAGGGTAGAGCAGAGAAAACCTTGTTGGTGCTGTCGACGACATCGGTCTTGGCCTTGGAGCGCCAGGATCGGGACCAGCGAACCAGCTTCTCCCAGGCGAGCTTCACCACTTTGCGGCGGTCCTTGGTGGCCGCTCGTTCTCTTACTGGGCCAATTTCCGAAGTGGGACTAGGGGTTTCTGGGTAAACCACCGGCGGCGGTAGCGAGCTGCCGGGCTCCGCAGGAGAAGAACACCGACAGTAGCAACGGGCGAGACCATCTCTGGGCTTCCGAGGCAATCTCTGAACTGCTGATAGTTTGGGGTTGTGAGAATTGGAGAAGAAAAGAGGGTTTGAAAATGCTGGTGGAGATTCTAAAACGGCGGCCATTCTTACGAGAGAGAGAGAGAGACGGTGCTCTGTTTGTGGCCTTCTAATTCTATCCGCTGCTTGTTGACGCTGGCTTCTTGAGCGTCCCTTCGTCTTCTGGCACTGTTGATTTATTCTTCATTTAATAATATGATGATGATAATGGATGGGATATAGATTAATATATAATAATTTATATAAATTTTAAATCATACTATGCAGCCCATGTCATGTTTGTAATGTTAAATCGTGTTGGCTTGGCAAACAGGTCCTGAGACCTTCACACCAATAATGAAAATTCATTCAAGTTGTTTTAATGGGTCATGTCACAGCGATGGGGCTAATTGACCCTTTTTATCTAATTATTATTGTAAGGGTCTTTATTTAGTGTCAGTATTAAAATAGATTTATTAGACAAATACAAGTCAAGGAAAAATTAGTCTTTTATTCATATTCTTGTAACAATATAACCTAAAAACCAAAAAGACACTTGAAAAATTAAAGAATTATTACTTATATCTTATGAAAATAAATATATAAAATAGAAACTATATATAGTTGTTATAATAGGAAAAGGAGCATTATTTTTGAAATATTTACTTTAATGCTTTACTTTAGAAGGTTCTGGACATTAGAAAGCTCTTCAGGAGCCGACCGTTGCAACGATCTCGGGCATTTCCATTTGACGTTTTAGATCCGATGGAGGAGCGTCCATGATTGCAACACGCGATTCTCACAGAACTATCGTCTTCTTTGACGTTGTTCCAGATTCTCCGTTCTGTTCTTCCGGATACACTGCATAATTCGAAGCCTTTGATCTTAAGATTGTATTTTAGAAGATAAGGCTGCAGATTTTTCCGCAATAAAGAGACAGAGCTTCGATTGAAAGGGACACCAGGTAAGGTAAGGTTCTTGAGAAAATTTCCATATTCTTGATCTGATATTGACATCATCAGTCATTTTATCCTGGTTTTGGCATTTGTTTATGGGTATCTGTTATTTTTGGATGATCAGATTAACAAAGAGCATGGATCGTCAGATTTTGTTAATGAAAATTAGTTTAGGTATAGGGGTGATCCTGGTTTTGGCATGTGAGTTATGGGTATCCCTTATTTTTGCATGATCAGATTAATTAAGAACATGGGTCATCAGATTATGGTAATGAAAATTAATTCATCCATGGGTGTTATACTGGTTTTGGAATTGATTTGTGGGTATTTGTTATCGCTGCCTGATCAGATTAAGGAAACATTGGCCATCTGATTTTGTTAATAAAAATTAGTTTCTCCATATGGGTTATCATGGTTTTGGCATTTGATTTAGGGGCATCTGTTAATTTTGAGTGATCGTGATAAGGAAGAAACTGAGTCATCAGATTTTGCTAATGAAAATTAGTTCATCCATATGGGTTATACTGGTTTTGGCATTTGATTTATGGGCATTTGTTATTTTTGAGTGATCAGGATAAGGACAAAAATGGGCTATCATAGTAGAACACTTTGATTCAATCAACGATATCTCCAAGTATACTAATTTGATGATGACGTTTTCAAATCTAGTAGAAAGACGATACTTTGATACACTAAATACACAAGAAAGTCCAAATTCTGATTTCGAAAAGTTTTGAAAAGTTGTGTTTTAGCCATGAGTCCATAGTAGAACACTTTAAAAAAGAACGTGACAACTTTGTTTCAATCAGCGATATCTCCAAGTATACTAATTTGATGATGACGATTCCAAATCTAGTAGAAAGACGATATTTTGATACACTAAATGCACAAGAAAGTCCAAATTCTAATTTCGGGAAGTTTTGAAAAGTTGTTTTTTAGCCTTGGGTCCATAGTAGAACATATTAAACAAGAACGTGACAACTTTGATTCAATCAACGATATCTTCAAGTATACTAATTTGGCAATGACAATTCCAAATCTAGTTGAAAGATGACATTTTGATACACTAAATACACTCAAGAAAGTCCAAATTATGATTTCGGAAAGTTTTGAAAAGTTGTGTTTTAGCCATGAGTCCATAGTAGAACACTTTAAACAAGAATGAGACTACTTTGTTTCAATCAACGATATCTCCAAGTATATTAATTTGATGATGATGATTGCAAATCTAGTAAAAAGACGATATTTTGATACACTAAATACACAAGAAAGTCCAAATTCTGATTTCGGGAAGTTTTGAAAAGTTGTGTTTTAGCCTTGGGTCCATAGTAGAACACTTTAAACAAGAACGTGACAACTTTGATTCAATCAACGATATCTCCAAGTATATTAATTTGACGATGACGATTCCAATTTCACCATGTCAACTAAGTTATGGAACACAACTATATCAATTATCTTCATTCACCACCATCTCATGAAATTTCTCCATGTGAAGATGGTGTTCAAACTTCATTTTATCATTACTCCGCCAGGGGATATTATCCACTGCCGGTCCCAAGCCCGGATAAAGGAGGAGGGTTGCGTTAGGTAGCCGACAGCCAGCGTAAAACCTAGTCGGATCCAAATATGAATTCTAGACAAACTATCTGTTGGGATATAACCTACATAGACGTCTAGAATTCATGTAGCCAACCCCACATAGTGGGATAACGGCTGGATATGTTGTTGTTGTTGTTGTTGATGACGATTCCAAATCTAGTTGAAAGATGACATTTTGATACACTAAATACACTCAAAATAGTCTAAATTCTGATTTCGGAAAGTTTTGAAAAGTTGTGTTTTAGCCATGAGTCCATAGTAAAACACTTTAAACAAGAAAGAGACTACTTTGTTTCAATCAACGATATCTCCAAGTATACTAATTTGATGATAACGATTCCAAATCTAGTAGAAAGACGATATTTTGATACACTAAATACACAAAAAAGTCCAAATTCTAATTTCGGGAAGTTTTGAAAAGTTGTGTTTTAGCCTTGGGTCCATAGTAGAACACTTTAAACAATAACGTGACAATTTTGATTCAATCAACGATATCTCCAAGTATACTAATTTGACGACGACGATTCCAAATCTAGTTGAAAGATGACATTTTGATACACTAAATACACTTAAGAAAGTCCAAATTCTGATTTCGAAAAGTTTTGAAAAGTTGTGTTTTAGCCATGAGTCCATAGTAGAACACTTTAAACAAGAAGGAGACTACTTTGTTTCAATCAACAATATCTCCAAGTATACTAATTTGATGATGATGATTCCAAATCTAGTAGAAAGACGATATTTTGATACACTAAATATACAAGAAAGTCCAAATTCTGATTTCAGGAAGTTTTGAAAAGTTGTGTTTTAGCCTTGGGTCCATAGTAGAACACTTTAAACAAGAACGTGACAACTTTGATTCAATCAACGATATCTCCAAGTATACTAATTTGACGATAACGATTCCAAATCTAATTGAAAGATGACATTTTGATACACTAAATACATTCAAGAAAGTCCAAATTCTGATTTCGGAAAGTTTTGAAAAGTTGTGTTTTAGCCATGAGTCCATAGTAGAACACTTTAAACAAGAAGGAGACTACTTTGTTTCAATCAACGATATCTCTAAGTATACTAATTTGATGATGACGATTCCAAATCTAGTAGAAAGACGATATTTTGATACACTAAATACACAAGAAAGTCCAAATTATGATTTCGGAAAGTTTTGAAAAGTTGTATTTTAGCCTTGAGTCCATAGTAGAACACTTTAAACAAGAACGTAACAACTTTGATTCAATCAACGATATCTCCAAATATACTAATTTGACGATGACAATTCCAAATCTAGTTGAAAGATGACATTTTGATACACTAAATACACTCAAGAAAGTCCAAATTCTGATTTCGAAAAGTTTTGAAAAGTTGTGTTTTAGCCATAAGTCTATAGTATAACACTTTAAACAAGAAGGAGACTACTTTGTTTCAATCAACGATATCTCTAAGTATACTAATTTGATGATGACGATTCCAAATCTAGTAAAAAGACGATATTTTGATACACTAAATACACAAGAAAGTCCAAATTCTAATTTCGGAAAGTTTTGAAAAGTTGTATTTTAGCCTTGGGTCCATAGTAGAACACTTTAAACAAGAACGTAACAACTTTGATTCAATCAACGATATCTCCAAATATACTAATTTGATGATGACGATTCCATATCTAGTTGAAAGATGACATTTTGATACACTAAATACACTCAAGAAAGTCCAAATTCTGATTTAGGAAAGTTTTGAAAAGTTGTGTTTTAGCCATGAGTCCATAGTAGAACACTTTAAACAAGAAGGAGAATACTTTGTTTCAATCAACGATATCTCCAAGTATACTAATTTGATGATGACGATTCCAAATCTAGTAGAAAGACGATATTTTGATACACTAAATACACAAGAAAGTCCAAATTTTGATTTCCAGAAGTTTTGAAAAGTTGTGTTTTAGCCTTGGGTCCATAGTAGAACACTTTAAACAAGAACGTGACAACTTTGATTCAATCAACGATATTTCTAAATATACTAATTTGATGATGACGATTCCAAATCTAATTGAAAGATGACATTTTGATACACTAAATACACTCAAGAAAGTCCAAATTTTGATTTCGGAAAGTTTTGAAAAGTTGTGTTTTAGTCATGAGTCCATAGTAGAACACTTTAAACAAGAAGAAGACTACTTTGTTTCAATCAACGATATCTCCAAGTATACTAATTTGATTATGACGGTTCCAAATCTAGGTGAAAATTAGTTTTTCCATTTGAGTTATCATGGTTTTGGCATTTGATTTAGGGGCATATGTTATTTTTGAGTGATCGTGATAAGGAAGAAACTGAGTCATCAGATTTTGCCAATGAAAATTAGTTCATCCATATGGGTTATACTGGTTTTGGCATTTGATTTATGGGCATTTGTTATTTTTGAGTGATCAGGATAAGGAAGAAAATGGGCCATCACAATCACCACGACAATCACCATCACCATGGGCACGAAACGATTAGTCCATATGAGGATCCCTTCCCCGCCTGCTGCTGCTGCCCTTGTCACCTGGTCTCCTTCATAGTAAGAGGGATAAGAAAGTGCATGTTTGTGACTTGTTACCCATTTATGCAGTGTTTTGGATGGGATGAGCATAGACACCACCATCACCATCACAGGCATTTCTCCTGATCCTCATGATTATGCTCAATCTTCTGAATTTGTTGAACTCATGTATGGCCAATCAAAGCAGCTCTCTTTAACTTGCATTTGCAATGTGTAGTTGTATTTTTCTATTGTCCATCTGGTATATTAGACAATGAGAAGAAAAAAAGAATTAAAAAGTGGCCAAAATTTAATGGGGCAGGGAATCTTTTAACTATTTGCTCTCATAATTGCCAATGCTAAAAAGTTTCTAGGTTTAGCATCTTGAAAATAGAATTTCTGTTTTAGTGGCTGCTTGATCGAGTGAGATAGAGTTTAGTTCTAGGAAGCTTTTGAACATACAGTAATTAATGTTCTTCCATACAATTTGCAAATGAATTTGTAGATCTTCACGTTTGTCTAGATTTTCAGATTTAGCATATTCATCTTATGAGCATTTGGTTCAGTGATGGATTTGTGTTTCCATTTTTCAGTAGTTACCAGTACTTGAGGATTTCCGTTTTTTATTTGAGTGGTGTTTGATTCGTTGAGTGCATTTGTACATCATGTTCAGAAGGGTGAAGGGGTAAATAAAAAATAAACATGGATATAATGACCTTATCGAAGATATTGTAGCACAAGAAAACCATAAAAACCATAGTTCATGGGAAAACTGAGACATAATTCTTGAGAATATATTTCCTTAACTTTCTTGAGTAGGTCATAACTTGTCATCCCTCATACAGGAACCTGTAATTATCAAATTCGCTTTTGAACCCTGGGAAAAAAAGTGAGAGAGGTAAACCTTCCGATGGAAGGTAGGAGAAGGTCAAATTACATGAACGCAAACATAATGATGAGAAAACCAAAATATTGCTCAAAACAAACTGGGAACTGGTCATTGGTTTGGTATACGTAAATGAACTTGGATTCTTTATAGGTGACTTGTATTTCTTCAGTGATCAGTAGATTGGTAAATAAAAGAGATCACTTACAGTGGTCTCCAACCAGTTCTTTTGATCATTCCCCAAGCCCAATTCACAACCAATGAACTGCTGCACCAGCAAACGGATATGCACAAATTGGATCACACATTAATGGTAAGACTTTAACTACTCCTAGTCATTTCACAAGAAGATTAGGCATTTGTGTCGCTAGCAATTAGACATTTTGAATTTGAGTCACCCTTATAGGACAAAAGCCAGAAATCTGTGGTAACTATTTTTGAGGGTTCCTGGTGCTGCTTGTGCTGAATTATTAACGGTAATCTAGCAAGGTCATTCAGCCTTGTAATAAGTACTAGAAAACTCACTACGAAATGCTTATAGAAATGATTAATTATGTGAAGGAAAACACTGATTAGAGAGATGTAAATTCATGCATAATGCTTGGGAACACGAAGGATACAACATCAATGTGGTTGGCTAATGATGCTACTGTATGCATCTCTACTTTCCTAGTTGAAGCTCAACGCCTCCATAAGCATGAAAAGGGTTGTTCAAGGGAATGATACTAGTTCTTTCTTTGTTTCCATTTTGTTCTTGAAATGTTGAGGGAGGTGCAGTCTTACAACTGCTTTTAATAGAAAAGATACTATTTTTTCAAATTTCTTTTTGTTGTTCCTCCTCTTACCTTTATGTTACAAATTTCCTCCATGTCTTTACTGGTCTTGAGTTCATGGATGAGGGTTTTTTTTCCAAAGAAAAATATAATTTTGTACATGCATTTTTACTTCTATGAAAAGTAAGAATGTTCACTTTGTCTTTCTTCCACGGATTCCAGTTTCTATCGTAGCATTAACCTATTCTTTTTTAGTTAAATATATCTCAGGATATTTATAATATAATGTTTTTGTTGGCTATGATTTTAATGTTTAATAGATAAAAATAAAAAAAGTTCTCACCTTGATCGGCTGTTAGCAATTGTAAATATAGTTGTTAGTCTTTAACATTAATGCTAAAGGTGTGATGTATGACACAAAATGTGTAAGAACTTATGTATAATACACATTTTATATGTACAATGTAGTTTTTATATTATATAATATATATCACACTTTTAACATTATATACGGTATCTGTATTCATAGATACCCATGGAATTTCCTATTCAAATTGTTTATTTTGTCTTCACTTTTGGCCCAATCATTATGCATTTCAATCAAATATTTTATTTAGATCTTTTCCGAATTAAAAGTGTTTCATCAAAGTCTTGTTTAACCTAGTATTTCAACTTTAGCTTAACTAAGGGTATGCATAACTGTTGTGACCAACTTACAACAATAAATTTATAATGTGAGAAATGCAGAATTAATTTTGGTATCCAGGAATAATCAGGGAAATGATCTGAGAATCTCGTGATGATAATTCATTATCTGTGAATAGTACATCAGGAAGGTATTGTTGAAAGAGACGTGTACATGCTGGTTAACATTGAAAAGCCAAAGAAACGACTAGCTTCGGGTTTAACCGACTGCCTCCGGGTTAAACCGACTACCTCTTCGCTGATGTTGAGAAACAGAAGAAACGACTGGCTCCGGGTTAAATCGACTGCCTCCGGGTTAAACCGACTGCCTCTTTGCTAATGTTGAGAAACAGAAGAAACGGTTGGCTCCGGGTTAAACCGACTGCCTCTTCGCTGATGTTGAGAAACAGAAGAAACGGTTGGCTCCGGGTTAAATCGACTGCCTCCGGGTTAAACCGACTGCCTCTTTGCTGAAGTTGAATTATCGAAGAAACAGTTGCCCCCGGGTTTAACCGACTGCCTCCAGGTTAAACTGATTGCCTCTTTGCTGATGTTGAGAAACAGAAGAAACGACTGGCTCCGGGTTAAACCGACTGCCTCTTCGCTGATGTTGAGAAACAGAAGAAACGGCTGGCTCCGGGTTAAACCGACTGCCTCTTTGCTGAAGTTGAATTGTCGAAGAAACGGCTGCCTCCAGGTTAAATCGACTGCCTCTTTGCTGAAGTTGAGTAGTAAAAGAAACGACTGCCTCCGGGTTAAACCGACTGCCTCGAGAAACCGATTCGACCTACAAAACGAGCAAATATGAGAGGTGCGGGAGACCCGCACAAACTCTCCGATGCTTAAATTAGTTCATTCTTTAGAGAGAAAATTGAGCTTTTGTATTCAAAACCAACTTACTTCATTAAGCGTTGAAGCTTTGTATTTATAAGAGAGTTTGGAGGGGACAAAATGGTCTTCATCCCAGGTTTTCGGGGAGACACGTGGTAGTCATCGAGGTCTTGCGAGTTGAACAGGCCTTAGCAATGCGAATAGACCCGGTTCGTGTGAACCGAGTGGCACTCGGTTCTTCTTGAGAATCGAGAGGCATTCGGTTCTTATGAGGAACCGAGGCTATTATGATGGCGGCAACTACTTCTTGCTCGGGACGACAACTGTTGAATACTCCTTGAAGCTCGAAAGAGATGGCCGGGGTTCGATTCAAAAGAAACGAGTAGTACTCGGTTCTTAACAATTAATTAATACTCGATTAATTGGAACTCACCAGCACTATGCAAACCGAGTGATACTCGGTTTTTAGGCAGAACCGAGTGGTTCTCGATGGTGGCCACTTAGTGGCCATCTTTTGAACCAAGAGAGGGGGGCCAAGAGGCCCCTTAATAAAAACCAAGACCCACTCGGTTCCTTTTAATAATAACCGAGACCCACTCGGTTAACCGAGTGGGTCTCGATTCCTCCAAGGAACCGATTGGGGCATTTGCCCCATTAATAAAATGAGAGGGGGAGCCTCTCAGCTCCCCCAATCAGAACCGAGACGCCACTCGATTTAACCGAGTAGGTCTCGGTTTTGGCCACCCAAGGGTGGCCAAATTTCAATCGAGTGGGGGCCTTGCTCCCCAATTGCTGCTTCTTCAAATTATTTAATCAATGTGCAGTCCAATTGCGTCTAATCCCATGCCTGCTACATATATATAATATTTATAACTTCTGGGTTTCCAATTATTTAATAATATCCATGTTGCTTGAATTGTCTTCACGTGAAGGCTTCAACTTCAATTGCTAACATACCATTTAATTGTTTAATCAATTAAATATTTCAATTGCCAAGCTTCATATGATCTTGATTTTCTGTTTGGCCGTGGCTTTTCGAGGGTGGCTTGGAATTAATAGGCATATATTCCAATTAAGTTTTTTTTTTTTTTTTGTAGAGCATATCAATTGCTCCCTACTCTTTTGTTCGAAAATTTCGAGCATAAGAGTATATTGCTCTACTGTCTGTCTTCAAATTTTTGAGATCATTTTACCTTATCATTTTCGTATTGTAGACCTTCATAGACATCAACATCTATAAGATAATGAAATAGATGTCTCGACAAAACACTTATGAGGCCAGGGTTTCTTCCTTTACAGTATAAATCCATATGCTCAATATTTGCTTGCCTTAGCGCACTAGCTTGACTCCTCCTTGCGCTCCCGGCTCTTGAAAGGGTGAGAGTTTTTCTTTTTGAAACCGTAGTGATATTGTTGTAGTTATGAGAGTAATGCATATGTCTCTGTGGTCGGAGAGAAATTCATATTTTATTCACGTAGTTCGGTGTGACCCTACGTCCGCGATCAGAGGAAAGAATTATATTTTATTTCGCACGGTTTGGCGTAAACCTATGTCCGCATTATCTTTTGTTTTCGCGGTTCAGCATGAACCTACGTCCGCGGTGTATTTTGTTTTCACGGTTCGGCGTAAACCTACGTCCGCATTATCTTTTGTTTTTGCGGTTCAGCATGAACCTACGTCCGCGGTATATTTTGTTTTCGCGGCTCGGTGTAAACCTACGTCCGCATTATCTTTTATTTTCGCTGTTCAGCATGAACCTACGTCCGCATTATCTTTTGTTTTCGCGGTTCAGCATGAGCCTACGTCCGCGGTATATTTTGTTTTCGCGGTTCGGTATAACCCTACGTCCGCATTATATTTTGTTTTCGCGGTTCAGCATGAACCTACGTCCGCGGTATATTTTGATTTTGCGGTTCAGTGTAACCCTACGTCTGCGTTATATTTTGTTTTCGCTGTTCAGCATGAACCTATGTCTGCGGTTTATTTTGTTTTCGCGGTTCGGTGTAACCCTACGTCCGCATTATATTTTGTTTTCGCGGTTTAGCATGAACCTACGTCCGCGGTATATTTTGTTTTCGCGGTTCGGTGTAACCATACGTCCGCGTTATATTTTGTTTTCACGGTTCAGCATGAACCTACGTCCGCGGTATATTTTGTTTTCGCGGTTCGGTGTAACCCTACGTCCGCGTTATATTTTGTTTTCGTGATTCAGCATGAACCTACGTCCGCGGTTTATTTTGTTTCCGCGGTTCGGTGTAACCCTACGTCCGCATTATATTTTGTTTTCGCGGTTCAGCATGAACCTACGTCTGCGGTATATTTTGTTTTCGCGGTTCGGTGTAACCCTACGTCCGCATTATATTTTGTTTTCGCGGTTCAGCATGAACCTACGTCTGCGGTATATTTTGTTTTCGCGGTTCGGTATAACCCTACGTCCGCGTTATATTTTGTTTTCGCGGTTCAGCATGAACCTACGTCCGCGGTATATTTTGTTTTCGCAGTTCGGTGTAACCCTACGTCCGCGTTATATTTTGTTTTTGCGGTTCAGCATGAACCTACGTCCGCGGTATGAGACCCGATCTTGTTGATGGAATGATTATTCAAACCGCGTTGTCGGGTCATTAGATGGGACAACGAGTCAATCGTTCAAACGAAATAATTGTACAAACCACATTGTCAGGCCGTTAGGCAGGACAATGAGCCAATTGTGTAGATGGGGAGATTATGTGAATCACATTGTCGGGCCGTTAGGCGGGATAATGGGTCAATCTTGTAGACAGAGCGATATTGCGAACCACATTTCGGGCCTTTAGGCAGGACAATAGGTCAATCTTATAAACGGATTGATTGTGCGAACCACAATGTCGAGCCGTTAGGCGAGACAATGGGCCAATCATGTCGTCGGGCTGTAAGCGGGACAACGAGACATTTTATGGGAAAAAGACTTTCGATCGATCTTTTCCTTTCATCTCGAACAACAACGTAGACAAATAATAGTGAGCACAGTAGTAATAATAATTCATCCACGCGAGAAAATAATATTAGTGTGGTTCAACCAAATGCGCATGTGCTCACAGTCTATCGTTGGGCTCATAAATGCAGATAATTTATATTAAAAGAAACAATGCAACTTAGAATTGGTCTTACGCAGTCTGTTTGGCAATGAGTGGAGTTCATTTATTCTTCTCCCCAAATGCGAGTCTTTCACTGATCTCCACGAATTTGTCCCACGCCCTAAGGTGTTAAGAACTTCATCAGTTGATGGTAGGAGGAGACGATAGCCTTCATGTCATTGAGTATAGGGTGGCCCAAGATCACGTCGTATGCAGCTGAGGTGGCTCTAATCACCATAAAATTGGCTTGTTATCGGGAGATGAATTTTGTCTATAGTCCCTCCCTTTCTCTTGTCGTCTTCGATCCTGATTCTCGTGCCCCTCAGGCATCTCTTCCTTTTTTTGTGGCTCCCGGTTGTCTCTCTCTTCTTTTTGTACATATCTTTTCAAATGTCCTTCTCGGATAAGCATTTCAATTTGATTTTTTAGTTCCTTGCATTGATCAGTGGAGTGTCCATGAGTCCTATGATATCTGCAGTATTCATCACGATCCTTTCCCATAGGATGATTAGTTCTCTTCGGGGGCTTGATAAGCCCTGATCTTTCCACTGCCGATAATATAGCAGACTGTGGCTGAGTGAGGTGGGTGTAATGATTGAATTGGGGTCTAGGTGGATCCGACCTCCGTGCCCTTTCATGTCGCTTGTTTAAGTCTTCTTCACTTTCTCGACCTTTTCTCTTTCGTTCTCCATTTTCATCTTCTCCCACTGTTTTCATCACTTCAGTGTGGAGTACGTACTTGTTTGCTCTAACAAATAAATCTGTCAAAGACTTTGGGGGGTCTAATGACAGTGACTCTTGGAAAGATACTTGTCGTGCCCCTTGCATCATAGCAGAGATTGCCATTTCAAGTGGTAGGTCTCAAATCTCGATGGTGGCATTCCGAAATCTATCTACATATTGTCAAAGGGTTTCTCTGACTCCTTGTCGAATGCTGAGAAGATGTGTTACGTCCCTCTTTGTCCGACTACTAATTGCAAAGGCTTTAATGAATTCTGTTCTTAACTGCGCAAATGATGAAATGAAACAATCAGGTAATCCCTTGAACCAGGTCCGGGCATGCCCTGTTAAAGTTAGCGAAAATGCTCGACACATGATTTCGTCTTCCCATCCATGAAGTACCATCAGCGATTCATAATTTTCTACATGATCTTCGGGGTCATTTTTTCCAGTGTAAGGGATAATTTGTGGCATCTTAAATTTTTTGGGCAGTGGCTTCCCCAATATGTTTTGGGTGAATGGGGATTTCCTTTTGGGCTGCTCCTCAGTAGCCAGAATCAATTTTTTCTGTTCCAGTACTTCTTCTATCACTTTTTTCATGTCGTCTCGCATATTCTTTGCAGTGTTGTTTTTATCAACCCTTCTATTTTTTTGCGACGAATTCCTAATGGGACTTTGTTTTCCTCTTGTGGTCTTGCTTATCACGGCTTCTGGTTGTCTTTTGTCTTTCAAGTTTTGCCTGTCACCTCTCTCTCTTTGATAGGTTGACTTACGTCCCAATGTTCGTCGTGCAGAGGTGTCGGGGTCCCCTGATGGAGTTTTTAAGTAATTTTCTTAATGGGGTGAGGATCGAGAGTGTGTGTTGGACGTAGCTTCTTTATAGGAATCAATCTCTTTATCTCTTGGTTGAGTTTCCCTCTGTGGTACTGTTTCGGGTATAAACCTTCTCAGTGTCGTGGGAAGTATGGTATCGGGAACCATACTTTGAAGTATCCCTGTCATGTCTCGTAGGGCTTGCATTTTTTCGACATGTTGTTGTCGCAACGCCTCATAGTCTGCCAAGGGAACAGTAGGAATAACTTGATGCGACGGTCCAGGTTGATGGTGAGCTTCATGCTGATTCACCAGGTGTCGAGAACCTGGTGAGGAAGACTGGGCTCCCACTTGTTCCTGGGGGGTCAAAGGGAGTTGTTTGAAGGCTCTTTTGTTGTTGAAAATTGGGTGGAAGCTGGTACGCTCCCATTGGATTCAGTAAGTCTCGTGTAGGAAGGCGAATTTCAACGCCTTGAGATATATTCCGTTGATTGCCTCTAGTGCTTGCCATTGATGGCGTATTTTGTTTTGACTTTTCGTTGCATTTCCCACAGACGGCGCCAATTGTTGTGACCAACTTACAACAATGAATTTATAATGTGAGAAATGCAGAATTAATTTTGGTGTCCAGGAATAATCAGGGAAATGATCTAAGAATCTCGTGATGATAATTCATTATCTGTGAATAGTACATCAGGAAGGTATTGTTGAAAGAGACGTGTACATGCTGGTTAACATTGAAAAGCCAAAAAAACGACTAGCTTCGGGTTTAACCGACTGCCTCCGGGTTAAACCAACTACCTCTTCACTGATGTTGAGAAACAGAAGAAACGACTGGCTCCAGGTTAAACCGACTGCCTCTTTGCTAATGTTGAGAAACAGAAGAAACGGCTGGCTCCGGGTTAAACTGACTGCTTCCGGGTTAAACCGACTGCCTCTTCGCTGATGTTGAGAAACAGAAGAAACGACTGGCTCCGGGTTAAATCGACTGCCTCCGGGTTAAACCGACTGCCTCTTTGCTGAAGTTGAATTATCGAAGAAACGGCTGCCCCCGGGTTTAACCGACTGCCTCCAGGTTAAACCAACTGCCTCTTTGCTGATGTTGAGAAACAGAAGAAACGGCTGGCTCCGGGTTAAACCGACTGCCTCCGGGTTAAACCGACTACCTCTTCGCTGATGTTGAGAAACAAAAGAAACAGCTGGTTCCGGGTTAAACCGACTGCCTCTTTGCTGAAGTTGAATTGTCGAAGAAACGGCTGCCTCCAGGTTAAACCGACTGCCTCTTTGCTGAAGTTGAGTAGTAAAAGAAACGACTGCCTCCAGGTTAAACCGACTGCCTCGAGAAACCGATTTGACCTACAAAACGAGCAAACATGAGAGGTGCGGGAGACCCGCACAAACTCTCCGATGCTTAAATTAGTTCATTCTTTAGAGAGAAAATTGAGCTTTTGTATTCAAAACCAACTTACTTCATTGAGCGTTGAAGCTTTGTATTTATAGGAGAGTTTGGAGGGGACAAAGTGGTCTTCATCCCGGGTTTTCGGGGAGACACGTGGCAGTCATCGGGGTCTTGCGAGTTGAACAGGCCTTAGCAATGCGAATAGACCCGGTTCGTGTGAACCGAGTGGCACTCGGTTCTTATGAGGAACCGAGTGGTACTCGGTTCTTCCCAAGAACCGAGTGACACTCGGTTCTAAAGAACCGAGGCTATTATGATGGCGACAACTACTTCTTGCTTGGGACGACAACTGTTGAATACTCCTTGAAGCTCGAAAGAGATGGCCGGGGTTCGATTCAAAAGAAACGAGTAGTACTCGGTTCTTAACAATTAATTAATACTCGATTAATTGGAACTCACCAACACTATGCAAACCGAGTGATACTCGGTTTTTAGGGAGAACCGAGTGGCACTCGATTCTTCATAAAGAACCGAGTGGTTCTCGATGGTGGTCACTTAGTGGCCATCTTTTGAACCAAGAGAGGGGGGCCAAGAGGCCCCTTAATAAAAACCGAGACCCACTCGGTTCAAGGGGAACCGAGTGGGTCTCGATTCCTTTTAATAATAACCGAGACCCACTCGGTTAATAAAATGAGAGGGGGAGCCTCTCGGCTCCCCCAATCAGAACTGAGACGCCACTCGGTTTAACCGAGTAGGTCTCAGTTTTGGCCACCCAAGGGTGGCCAAATTTCAATCGAGTGGGGGCCTTGCTCCCCAATTGTTGCTTCTTCAAATTATTTAATCAATGTGCAGTCCAATTGCGTCTAATCCCATGCCTGCTACATATATATAATATTTATAACTTCTGAGCTTTCAATTGTTTAATAATATCCATGTTGCTTGAATTGTCTTCACGTGAAGGCTTCAACTTCAATTGCTAACATACTATTTAATTGTTTAATCAATTAAATATTTCAATTGTCAAACTTCATATGATCTTGATTTTTTGTTTGGTCGTGACTTTTCAAGGGTGGCTTGGAATTAATAGGCATATATTCCAATTAAGTTTTTTTTTTTTTTTTGTAGAGCATATCAATAACCATAAGGTAGGAACTTTTTTTTTTTTTTTGACAAAAATAGAAAAAACTAATATAATTTTCAGAAAGTGGACTTTATCAGTGTAATTGACCAAACTTCACTTTAAAGTGTAATTAGTTTAATTCACTTAATAACGGCATAATGAATCGGAATATTAAAAATTATTATTCACTATTAAAATTTATTTAAAACACTAAAAATTTACTAAGTCATTATATATTTTTTCCTTTTTCTTTTTTCTTTTTTTAAACTCCATCTGTTGCTAGTGGTAGTGGAGAGACAATGGTCGTAATTGCACGGGAAAGGATGAAAACTCACACCCCTCTGCTGGCTCATCCTTTAATGTATCAATATACCAGCAGGAACGACACCATAACACAGCTGATAAAGAAACTGACGTGACATATGACTGTCAATTGAAAGCAAAACAGAAAAACACATATCAATGATTGAGTGAATTGAATAGGAGAAAGAGACCCCAGACCCAACAAGCATTAGCCAGCCATGCTCATGCATGCTTAGAATTATTGATTGTGAGCACCCAAAACCCGTAGTACCTTAAACCAGACGAACAAGTTTGAGTCTAAAAAGTGGAAGAGTTTCTCTTGTACGATATTGGTCTTCATCAGGTTACATAAAGTTTATCTATCTCTAACAAAAGGAAAAGCTAAGATGGATATCCTTTTCTTTCAATGAGGCATTCTCCAAGGTCGAGACCTCGAAAATGAGACATGAACTGCAGCCGTACTTCAGGAACAGCAAGGAAATCGGTTTGAAGGGAAAATGAATTGGCCGCTCAAGTGTTTGTGTGTAATCCAACCATCTTCTCTATTTGATGCTTGCTTTGGGAATGGAAGATGAGCATGGCCCAGCAGATGTCATGAATGGAATTCCTTTGAATGTCGCCACGCCCTTCTCATCAGTGAAAAGATGCTGCCCAGTCATGAAAAACTCTTGTTTATTCAAGGAAATTGAGACAAAAGTATACAAACATGGGAATCAGGCAAAAAGCACAACTCTGTGCCACAGCCATGGTTGATGAAATTGGACTCGACTGTTATCAGAGTTCAAACTCTTTAAGTAACCCCTTATGCGGCCCACAGACCAACTACAAGATGACCTAGCCCCGATTAAACATTCAATTAGCAGTCAATCTTCGGCAGAGAGAAATGCAACTCGTTATTAGTTGCGCCTCAAGATCTCAAGCCTTGCCACTATGTCAATGGATTATTCAACAGCTAAAAGCATTAAAGTATTCGGGGTGGAAGTATACAAAACAGAAATCAGGCAATAAAGCACAATTGCGTGCCACAACCATGGCAGATAAAATTGGGCCCGACTGTTCATGTCTGAGTTTGAACTTTGACCTCAAGTAACCGCTTATATGTCCCACAGACCAATTATAAGGTGACCTACTCCCAACCAAAACATTTAATTAGCAGTCAGTCTTCAGCAAAGATAAAAGCAACTCAATATTATTAGTGCACCTCAAGATCTCAAGCCATATCATTATGTTAATGAAATATTACAGCAGCTAAAAGCATTGAAGTACTACCAGTGGAATTAAAATGCCTGCTGATAATCGACGAAAATATACCACAACTCAGAAATAAGTTAGAACATACCGGAGTAATCTTCTCTAACTGTTTCTTTTTTGGGTTCAAAACTTCTTCTGGCTTTCCCTCATGCCTGGGCAGACACAGAACATTAATAATAACCAAATTTCCAAGCACTAAAATATTAATCATCCACAAGAAGAAAAATATATAATAGAGAAATTCCAAGAATATATATTTACGCATAGAAAATATTGCTAATATCAAGTGGCATTCATCTTCAGTAGTCCTTGGCCTTTGGGACAGGGAAACTTCAATCAATGTTCCCTCAAGTGTCATCCAAGTTTAATTTTCCCCACTAGTGCACATTTTTTGCTTCATGCAGACCAATTAATTAAAATGAGGATTGGACATGTCCAATGCCAATTAACTACTGCCACAAAATAGCAGAATCAACCAATACCATAATGGTGAAACCACATATATAATTAGGTAGATTAACAGAAAATCCTCATGCATGGCCATTTTTCACTTGTCCACTTTGAACTAACAAACTTGATGAAGTAATCCTACCCTGACCTAGAAAACTTCAAAAAACGATGCTTTTGTGGTCAAATTTTAACACATAACCATAAGTTTACTTTTTTAACTAATGGTTCACAAAAAAAGAGAAGCTAAATATTTGTTTGCTAATTGCTCTTTGGAGTAAAACTTTTCAAGCTACGGTTTTACTTCCTTGAAAAAGCATGCATCAAGCAAAATATGATGATGGATTTTAGAAAGCTAGCCAGCAAAAGCGTGTAGGCTCTTTGTAGATTTAACTTCTAGTACATACCCAGTAAATGAAACACATTCACCAATTTTGGCACCTTCTGGGGCAATCAGAGGCTCCACGACAGTATGATCGTCATTAGAAGCACATAACACCTGAAGAAAAACAAAAAAACACAACCAGAATTCAACCCTCCATAGAGATTATAAATAGAAAAGTTTACTTCAGTACACTATTTGGCATGAGAAGTCCTTCAACGAAATAAGTAATTGGCTCAGAAAAGGGAAAGACATACAGGTTCCAGTATTTATAGGTAGATAAACTTTGGAAATAAAAGATGCAAGTAACCATTTATTAAAGTTAAATGTTATAGAAGGAGAAAAAAATTTCCAGGCATCTCAAGCTTGAGCTTTGGAACATTTAGGATAGCAGTATGTGCATAGGACAATAGAAGTGCATTACTTGGCCTTTGCTAGAACATGTGCATAAGTTGAATAGCAGATGTATCTATAGCTCATAGCAAGAAATTCACTTATGCAGGATTTATCAGTATTTGGATATATGAGGTTCAATGCTCTTTTAAGGTTACAATCAACCTTCCACATTGTGCAATGAACACAGAAGCAGAACTTCAATAGGTCATCTGTAATAACCGTTTACCCATGATCCAGTCCAAATACTAGTTCACAACTAAGGCAGAACTTATTCCTTGCAAACAACCAGGGGATTAGATAAAAATATCTTGCCAATATATAGAATAATCATTTTGATACTTTGCGAGGACAGTTGGCATTAAAGCATCACATCTAATCAGTACAAAAAGTAGACAACATTTAACACCCCCAAGAAAAAACATGAGGTGTTCAACTAACATACCACCCATCAAAGATAGAAAACATAAGGAAATTATAATCTGAGTGTTAGATAATATGCATAACTAAATTGCAGCAGGTGTAAAAACCAAAGAGCAAACAAAAACAATACATTAAAAGGTAGACATATTTCAATAATCACTATATCCAATGCTATCAATAATGCCGCTATTTTTAAGCAAAAGCATTCACATGTAGCAGGCGCATACAATAGTGAGAAGCATGAGAATTGGTGGTTAGTATATCAAGCGTAACCATACATGGGTTTTGTCAAGCAAAGAATTTATGCTTGAGAGATAATATCAGTTGAAGTGAACTCCTCGCAGCTGAGTACCAAACTTAATGAAAAGGAAAGAGAAGGGAGATAGGAGATTATGTACTTGACCTAATTGGTATTCTTAAGATCAGTTCATCTTTATCCAGTCTCTCGCTAGAGTAACAAGATTGGCCAAGACAACTGTATGGAAGTCTAATTTGAGAGGAAATTTTCAGCCATTAAAGCTAGCAAAACTGCATAGCATCTTTGAACTATAGCATCATTTTTTAAATTATACAGTTGAAACATAGCAATACTAGACGAGCTGATTGAAAAATCCAAAATGAAAAAGTAAAGTACCAATCCTTCTGACATCACGTCTCTTAGCTTTCCAGGTTTCACATTAGTGATTAGAACCACACGGCGGTTCTGCACAGTATAAACAAACAAAAAATAAAAGGAACCATACTAAATCAGCAAATAAGACTACAACTTGGCAACTTACAAAAGTAACGATGAAATTCAACCCAAAAAAGATAAGAGATAGAAAAAGTTAAGTTTCACTAGATCAAGCAAGTTTCAGACCATCAACTCATCTGGACTGCAATACTTTGCCAGACCACTGACCACCTGACGCAATTTAGCATCTCCAATATCTATCTCCTCGACCAGCAGACTGACCATTAAGTTCAAGGAAAAAAAAAGAATGAGATGAACTTGGTCAAAGCAACCATGTTGAACAGATAACTCATCCAACAGCCAGATTCTCATAGCTGGACAGCTTGAACCAATGTCTGTTCGGGGGTGGGGAGGGATAAACAAAGACAGGAAGAAACACAAAAGAAAATGAAAAGCTCATAAAATGAAAGAAACGAATGAATCAATTCCTATACCTGTCAGCTGATGGATGTTTCCATGCTTTGCGAATGAAGCCAACCTGTATTTTCAGCAAGCTAACACTAATATCTTGATCTTTCTCATCTGCTACTTTTTCAGGCAATTTTTTCTTCTCTGATGTAGATTGACTATCACCTTTGACCTTTCCCTAGAAGTTTTTGAAGACCAAGCCACAAGCACCAATAAGACTATAGTAAATTGAACTACAAGGAACATAGCTTGGGCTACAAATGTGGGCCACGGTACTAGAAGCCAAATATTACAAACAACAATTAATATATCAAGCCTTAATCCCATTATGTGGGGTCGGCAAAATAAATTCTAGCTCACCAATCATGTATGTTCATGGTTTTATCTTCTATAAAGCCCTTATAACTCATAAAATACCTAGGAGTCTCCAACCTCCATGTCTTATGGTAAAGACTTGTTTTATTCCATCAACTCTCTTCACAAGAATCTATTGGGTTTTCTTCTCACATGACCAATCTTAATCAACTTTTCCGCATCTTATCTTCAATAAAAGCTATTCCAACCTTATTACAAAAACTACATTTCTAATTTTATACTGTCTTGTATGACCACACATCCATTGTAACATCTTCATCTCTATTACGCTCATATTTTGCACACATTGGTGCTTTCCAATATTGTGTCATACAAAGCTAGTCTTATAACCATCTTATAAAGTTTTGTTTTAGTTTTAACAGAATATTACTACCATATAAATGTAGGGTGCACTTTTTGATTTTAACCACATTACCTTAATCTTATGGGTACTATCTATATTAATGTCTCAATCTTTTTAGATGATTGACCCAAATTATCTAAATTGTATCTTTTCTTGGAATGACTTTATCTTCAAGAGTTACCATAACATTATTCATGCTTGTATTTTTACTGAACTTACATTCCATGTATTCGGTTTTCAATCTACTTAAGTTAAAACCTCTAGATTATAAAGTGTTCCTCCATGTCTTTGTCTTAGTATCCACACCTTCTTTTATCTCATCCACCAAGATAGTGTCATCTCCAAATAGCATACACCAAGGCACAAATACAACCAAAATATTTATTTTAATTGATTCATGGAATCCAATCTCACTCACATGCTAAAAGCTCCCTACAGATGGCATTATAGGAGAACTCTCAAGTATAATTGCTATTTGCAAATAAAATATTAAGCAAGTGTTAGAAGTTCACGATTCATATGACAAAATAATTTAAACATAGAAAAGAACAATAGGGAAAGAAATTATTGCCTGCATCATCAGGCTATAGACTACCATAAGGATCCCATTTTAACCTTCATCCTCACAATTGGCCATACCTCTGCATAAAGCAGGTAAAAGGAACAGAGAGAATACTAGATGCTCCTGTAAGGTCAATATATTTGAAATTAATATTTATTTCTTCTGGAGTGTTTGCTGGGTTAACCTATCAAGAACCAGGATACATATTATTTTTGGCAAGCAGCACTGTTAATTTTTCATTTTTTCAGAGATGCAAGCAGGATTTTTAGTGTATTCTTGAGGAAAGTGTCCTCTAAGGTGGTAGGCTAGGCTTGGTAGATGTACCGCTCAATAGCCATTAGCGTACTAAAGTTACCATGAAAGCCTACTGCCTCCAATAAATGGGGATTTGAAACTTCCAAGTAACATATTGGAATTTAGAGCTGCTGCACACTTCCCCCCCACCCCACACACCCAGAAAAAAATAACTAACAAACAAACAAAAAGAAAGAAGAAAAAGGGGGAGGATTTTACCGGAAACTATGGGAGGAAGGGGGAGACAGAGGTACATCTCAATAATTTAATTGAAACAGATGCAGTACAAGTTTGTAACGAGCAATACCACACCAGCAATCTTGCTTGAAGCAGACACTTTTTCTACAGCATTTGCATCTTTTAAGCCTTGCACAGTCTTGGCATTTGAATCACCTTCAACCTTCTCAAAGATTTTAGAAGCCTGTGTAAAATCATACTAAAGATATGTAAATGTTGTATGTTTGGTTGAATACTGACAACTTCTGGGGGGAGAAAAAACAGAGCAAACCAAAATTAATAATTTCAAATCAAAAGTTTCTGTGAGTTCATTTGAGGCAAGGAAAAATACAAAAAATTGACGTCATATCTTGCAATTGTTCTACATTAGAAGAAAGTTTGCAATCAGAATGTTCCAATTTTCTGATTGCTCTACAAAGCAAGCCAACATTTGACCACTCCACGTAACAATCACTAGACCATATTCACCCCCCACTTTCACTTCACATCAACCTTCTCACTTCATTGCTTCAATTAGAAAAGGCAGTTACAAAACTTGCCAAAGAAACAAATCGGACTTGAAAACAAAGCAGAGGCTCAAATTTGTAAAGATTACTCACTGGAGGCTCAAATTTGTCCTTCTCCACCAAAATCTGTTCAAATGATTTCCCAAAGTCCTCCTTATTCTGCACATAGGATTACAAGATATTTAATAAAAAAGCCTCTTTCAATGAAAGAAGACAATTTTTTGGAACACAAAAAATATCAACTTCTAGCAACTTTGAAGCTAAGGACTTGTCAGTTTAATAAGAGAAGTATTCTGGTGGAACTCAGGAACACTGTCCACATTATTAGTGTAAGTACTTAATTCAGCCTAAGTCCATTCATTCAAGAATCATCTGCCTCAACAATTCCTCATAACTTAGCCTAAAAATTTAAGAAACTGTGTTCAATATCAATTGTTAAAAGCTGCAGCCTTAAGGTGAAGACAATCCATAATAAAGAAAATGTAGGATATCGTCGGTTCCCAGAAATTTAATGCATCTTTCTACTGACAACAAAACAAATAAGTAAAAACATGACAAAATAGGCAGAGCAAATTGTTGGTTTGTAATCTGCATGACCCAATTTGAATTACCCGTGCCCCCCGAAAGAGAAATTCCGGCATATTTTCACTACTCTCTTTGTAGCTTCCCCAATATCCAAGGACCAAGACACATTAATATCACGTTCAACCAAGTACACAATTGGTGTCACATCCAGGTACACAAATCCCAATAAGACAAAGGGGAAAATGGAGTAATAATACAACAATCCCACTAAGTGGGGTCAATTAGATGGATTCTACCTCTATCCATGATAATACCCTCTATAAGGCTATTATGTCTGAGGGCTTCCCACTAAGCCTGCCTGCCCTCCTCCCTCTCTCGTTACAAATTTCCTCCATTTCATCTACTCACCTCATGAGTGAACTTCTAACAGTGGTCTTCTCACATGGCCTAGCCATCTTGATCATGATTCCCTCATATTATCTTTAATAAGTGTCACTCTGACCTTATTTTATGTATGATCTCATTTCCTATTTGGTCCTTCTTGCATGGTTGCACATCCCCCACAACATCCTCATCTCAACTTAATTCATATTTTGCTCATATTAGCATTTAATTGCCCAACATTCTGAACCTTACAATAAAGATAGTGTTATAACCATCTGATAAAACTACCCTTATAACTTTAAATGGGTTTTGCAATCGCAAAGAAATGGACTAATAATATGAAAAAGAAAAAAAAAACAATCAGAAAGTTTAGACCAAACATGGAAACAATCAGAGCCTCATCCTTAAAGAATAAAATTAAATAAATGATGATGATGATAATAATAACAACAATAACAACACTAATTGCATGACTGAATATGTTAGTTGCAATTTGAAAACATAATAGAATAGTTCCAACCTAACATAATACATATGTCAGACAAGGCCAAATCCAGGAACTTTCCCTAGGAGGGAAGTGTTGGAAACATGAGCTTGCATCATAGATCAATAATTTGCTAAATATAAACTGAACTCCAGGCTGGCCAATGAAAATATTCAGAATATAGTTTCATGTTTCAATGTTGAAAAGTTTCGAAGACTATAAACATTATGACCAAAGAGGGAGTAGTACTACTTGTTAAATAAAAACAAATTGGAGAAGAAAAAAACCATTGTTTCAGATATTACATAGGTGGAGAATCAGAAAAACAGAAATTTCTTTGGAGAGCACAAAGACAATCTTAGAAACTAGAGGCTTAACAGAACTAAACATTCTTTATGTCAATGCTGGTTATTATTATAGGTTAGTGATAAAGGATGTTAATATTCTTATCTGAAAGATAAAAGCAACAGTTAATACTTAGATAAGATAAAGTTGACAAGCTCAGGAAATATTCAAATAAGATTGTTGCTCTAAATATTTACTACAAGAGTTCATTTGGGTACCGTTACCATAACATGTCAAAGGTTTAAATAAGAGGAGTGTCATGTCGAAGAAGATTGCAGTCTACTCAACAACCTGTCCTCAACCATATCATTGCTACGCACATTGAAAACAATTTTTGCAGTCAACTTCCACTAGTTATTGAGAGTGTTCATCTCTGATGACAACAATCTCAACAGAAAACTGCCCCAGCGCCACTAACAATTAATTTAAAAATAAAAGAGTTAAGCATAATGAACCCATACCTGGATGTAATCTATCCACCTGAACAAATGTGGCAAGCTCCTCTTATCTGAATCTGAAAGACCTTTCTGGAAGAACACAGACACCCAAAAGTAAGAATGTAAAATATTTTGCAAAGGCATCATAATAAAAATTTTAACCTTAAGAAGAAAATAAAAAGGTGAACCCAATGTATGAGGCTCCTGCATTGCAGGCTGTAGGGAAGGTCAAATAATCAATTGTATGCAACCCTACCCTTACTTAGCAAAGAGGTTGTTTCCTGACTTGAAACTGAGACCTCCAGGTCACAATGGAACAACCTCACCATTGCACCAAGGTTCACCTTCAACCTTAATAAGAAAATAATTTAAATAAATCTTACCGTATTTACATGATGTCCGCAACCTTGAAAAGTTTATGGGCTGTTTACTTTAGAAATCTTTTTCTGATTTTCCATCTCCAATTTTCTACTTCATCTTTAGTTTTCCCCACAGAAAATTTGGAAAATATGTTCTTTTGTCAAATAAGGAAAGCCTTTTTCTTATCTTGGAACGGAAAAATATGTTCCAAATAGTTATAAAAATAGATTTTCAACCATTATGTGATACAATGTATTGTTATTAATAGTACTAAGATAATAATTATTATTAAATTAAAATTAATACAATCAGTACAATATTTATGATTTTGCTACTATTGTACTCTTAATGATAACAAAACAATTAGCAATATTATTATATTAAAATTATGAATGAATAAGTTAGATGGATAATATTATAAAATTAATATCACCAAAACATTGACTAGTGATATTATTAAAATTAAAATATTGGTGATAATCATTAATCATATTAATTACAATTTCATTCGTTTTTAAATTTAGAAACTGTATAACATTGATGTTGTTATTAATATTTTGAGTATTTCTTATTAGTCAATTTTAGTTTTTTATTAGTATTTTACTATTTACAATACTAATATTTGAAATTATATTATTGTAGTAGAATAAATTATTTATCATTAACCAATGTTTCTATTGATTATTTTTTATATTTCTATATTACAATATTATTATTAGTAAATTTTAAAAATTCATATTTTTATTACTTATACTGATATTGATGTAAATATAATATTGATTTTAGTTGAGATAGAATTTCATGTTTTCTATTTCGAAAACAAGGGAAAACTCCCCCATATTTGAAGAAAACAGTGGAAAGCATCCTAAATATTTTTTTTAACCATTAATATAAATTTGCAAAACTGGAAATTGAATTTTTTGTTTTTTATTTGGAAAATTTTCTCATTTTAGAATGATTTTTGAACATACCATTTTCTATGAATTTTTTTCCAACAAATAGGCCTTGTTTGCCACAAGTGAACAGCCCTTTACATTCTAAATGACAAAACATAGGAAGGCTTCATCCCCCCCCCCCCCCAAACAACAAATAGACCAGAAGAACACAAACAACATATAACCATGCAAAATTTTTAAGGAAATCAGGAGAAACTCCAGGTTGGTTGTAATACAACATTCACTTAGCCACCTAACTTTTTTACCCAAAGATTTCCAACAAGACATGAGAAGCACAAACACAACAAACTACAATAACTTGGTGCAACACCAAAACAATTTGTAGTGAGAGGGTGGTCCGTGCATACCACAGAGGAATATAGTGCTGAGAAGACAATTATATCAGCTTCAGATGGTGACAAACCTTCCGCAACAAGAACAGACTTTGAAGCCAAGTGTCCATTTAACTCAATGAGAACCCTTAAGCAAGACTCAGAATCTGCAGGAAGATTTTCTATTAACTCCATCCACTTAGTCACCTAAGACAAGGGGTTTCAACATCAGGCTTCAACAGAAGGAACCCTTATTAATTTTCCTAGAACTGAATACTTTTGTTAAAATTCATATGCTGCTTTTTACAACTAGTGCAGTAGCTTCTCTGATGGGTCCATAGAGTATTTAACATTCTTTAAGAGATAACATATACTAAGACATTCCTCATTGACGCTGGTGTCAAGATATTGCCGTTGACAAAAACAACTTAATCTTACCTCACTGTTGCTTTCAAGGGTGGCCCAACTTCCTGAAGGAGTCAAAATGTTTGAACACAAGCTCTTAATATCCTTTTGCAAAAGGTGACCTTGGAATTTGTTCTGCAGAAACGATATAGAGAATTCGGAAACCACACTCGCAATACATCTTCAGTTGAAATATGAGCGAAAGGGCTAATTCAGCTTCTAAAATTCATTTGTAACTCAAATATTTAGCATTTATCCATATTATTCATTGAACAGTAAAGCCCGATTGGATCCTACGCCGCCATGATATTCAGATAAACTTCAAAAGCACCAAAACCTGAAATCTGTCCATCTATCCCACTTTGCCCATACAAAAACAAGCAATTACATACGTTTTTTCCAGGAATGCAAGTAATAAGGTAAAAGTTACACTGAAGAACTAAATTAAGGACCACTTCCACTTAACGGAGGGATTTTACTCCACACAGAATGATTTCTTCGAATAAGTTCAAACTATTGAGAGTATATACAGCTTACAGGTTCCAAGCGGAGGCGCTTGCAGAGAGCTGAAATGATGAGTTGATTTCTTCCGCTAATATTGCTTTCGCTCGGAATCGCCATTTGTATCCGCTTTCTCTATCTTCCCTTCTTGGTTCTGCGCATCACCGTGGGATACAGAAGTTCCTTCATAGGGTTTTATGCCATTTTCCGGTAAATTGCACTAACCCACCTGTCATATACTTAAAATACGGAAGCAACCATCTAATTGCAGAAATTACCCAAACTGCCCCCATCCGATTTCGTCAGCTAACGAGATTAACTGAAATTCTGGGAATTCTACCGTACTGTTCGAATAATTTGTTTTAGTTCTATATTTTATTTCAGTGATTACCTATAATAGTCCAATTCTTTTGTTTGACGATATATAATTTTGTATTGTCAAAAAGCTTATAATGAATGTATAAATAGGGATGTAAATTAAGTTTCAATTAACTCTATTTGTATACTTATTTTAATAAATTTTTAAATGGGTTAGTAACTATACCTCATTTTTATATTGATTTTCACTTTAAATGGGGTTCATTGAAACTCAGTGGGACCCATTTATATCCCCACACATTATAATAACGCAAGTAATTTTAAGATGAATATATTGGTCTAATAATAAGAAACTATAGTGGCTTACACTGTTATGAGACACGTTGCTAAACTTCTTGAGGTACACCACCAGAAAACTGTGTGCAGCTTATATCTCAAAAGAGAAAAACTTGTTTTCAAAGGAACAGAATTACTTCAACTAATCCAGTCTGAACATGCTGCTTTCAGCAAGCACAAATGTCAAAAGAGAGCCAGCTGACGTTTGTCTTCCACCTGCTATGCAATCTATATTTCCTTTCCCTGCCTCATTTCGCTTCCTGTTTTATTTTTTTTAGAGCAATAGATCAGATTCCATGAAAAGCTATTCTACTCATTAAGTCATTCCAATCATTTTTCCACTCATCTCTGCCGGAAGATCTGGAAGCACGGCCATTTGCCTGACCATTACTTAAAACGCTTTTGCCGGGGGTGACCTCACTGCCGTCTCCTCGTCCCAGTCATCGCTCCAATCCTGTTCCCAACCTTCTGCTGTATGGACATTGGCTGCTGGAGGGAATTCCGGATGTTGCCCCATTTCGAGTTCCTGGTACCGGACTCCATCAACATGCCGTCCACCATTTTTCAACTTGAAGCTGGCCCATGCCCCAACAAGGGTCAAAGTTATCAATACGAAAAGGTATGCACCATGCAACGGGGTCGCATAGCCGGGCCCGAACTGGCTGTCTGGAGCAGGAGATATTCCAAAGTCGATTTTACAACTCCCATTTTCAGCTTTTAGCACTACCAAGTCATTTCCTCCAATGTTTTCTGAGATATTGAACTGTAACAGAACAGGTCAAACCCATCTATGAGAAGCAGAAGTCTGAACCTAGAACGCGGAAACAAAATCCTTAGAATCGAGTTTCACTATATAGAACACTGTGTTCACCCTCAATATTATGAAGTATGCTAGAATATTATGCTTTATTAGTACAATTTAATTTAAGTCACCCAAATGAGAGACACTGGCCATCACCTGCATGCCTTGGTGCTTGGCTATTTCTATCGGCTCAAGAGTAACGTTTGAGGGCAAGAATGTGAAGCTCACGTTCAGTGAGTTGTCCTCATCATTCCAGACAATAATAAATGATCCTTGCGGGCCTACAATGAAACAGGCAAATTGAGGCTTTCTCTGTTGTAAAGAAGTAACTGCTAGGAAGGGTTATTTCAAAACATCAGTCCCGGCAGACAAGGCATTAAGCAATATTTATTGCCTTAACTGGATAATGCGTAATCAATCAAAAGAATAGTGAGAAGACACAGAGAGGTAAAGCAGCAGAACAAGCGGAGGTATATATAAAAAATTAACAGTTGTCTATTCTGTCATCATAAATTCTCTCCCTTTAGACATCCATCTGACAAAGGGTCGAGTAAATATCAACTGGGGTATTAGAGATATATCAGGGTCATGAAATGATCTACAAAATCAAGCATAGCTAACGTCTAACTGAATCAACTGAACCTAGTAATCGCATGTATCAGGGATGTGGTTTTGAAGGTTCATCTGAAGCATAACTACTTATATTGGAATCAATACTCCAAATCTGGGTCAAGGTCTAGTCGTCTTAATGTGCTTTGAAATTTTAAACCCACATAATCATTGCCAGAATAAAGAAAAAAGAGAAGCATTAAACGAAATGTGTGGTATGTCCACTAAGAACGACCAATGATTAAATAACAAATAAAAAGAGACCTACCTAAGATGGTTATAATTAATCTGATAACACATGACAAATAATACATGCCACTCAAACAGATTAGTTTTTACAGAAAGGATTCGAAGGAATGTTGTACACTTTTCTCCAGGCCTAAATTTTAGAAGTAAGGAAAGTGTTTGGTAAGAGGTCCAACCTGACACCTAGAGAAAGCTAATACATTCAAAATGAGAAAAAATTTAGTTAGCCAGGTGAGATGTGACCATTATCCTAGAAGGTTAAGTGGTTAGAGATGTCCAGAAAGCCCTCATACCTTGCTTCATGTGCAAACCATCACAAATGCGAGGCAGATCAAAGTGAAGTAGTTAAAGATCTCAAGCACGGAAGCAATAAAGAGACACATACAAGATAGCACACATACAGGACAAATAAGTGAATAACAGAAGGGAAGAAGAATACTAACAAGTAACAAGACCTGAGCCCAAAACCTATCAAAATCAAAGCTCTAGAACCATATCAATTGAGCAATTCTCCCAATCTCAAAAACTTAGGCGTTGTTCTCTTTGTTGTTTTCAATTCGTTTTGAATTTTTAGCTCTTCATAACACTAAAAACACATTTACTTTACTATTTTTAAAAATAAGAAAAAAAAATGTAAAGAAAACCCAAAACAACATGGGCGTTTTCAGCCAAGACTAACTGAATACACCAAAATGCGAAAAACAACCCCCCCAAACCCAATCTCCCACACAGAACCCATCGTCTCTCTCTCTCATTTCTCCTCTCTTCCCTTCCTTCTCAAGCTGCTGCAGACCTTGCCCGCCATTGTCGACTCCTCTTTTCTCCTTCATCCTCCATCGCCAGCGACCACATGAAGCTGACGATGATGTCGATGGCCAAGCAACATCCAAACGATAGCCATGGCAGAGCAATAAAGACCCATGGGTTCTGTGTGTCGGCCGGCCAAGCAACATCCAAACGACGGCCGGCCATGAAACTATCGGCCACGGTGGCGACTGATTGCGTTTTTTAGTTTTGGTAGAAAATTAAAAATCAGATTTATAAAAATTCAGCTATTAAATATGTCATATTTTTGTGTATGTTAACCCCCTTGTCTTGGACTTTCTAATGGTAGGCTCTGATCTTGTGAATCTCAGGCCGGCGGTGGTCGCCGGTGAAGGATAAGATGTAAGTGCAAGAGAGAATAGAAAAAGAAAAAAAAAAGAAAAGGAAAAAAAAAATTTATTCTTAAATTTAGAAAATAAAATTATATATTTATTTAAAATTTTAAAAATGTAGTATATATATATTATAAAAAAAATATAGGATAACATATAGTACATTATTAAGTGTATTACACATATTATGTATAATAATATTTAATATAAAATGTTATATTAAATAAAGTTAATTATCATAAAATATTTTTTTTCAAAATTTCAAAACAAACCTGTTTTCTAGTTTTCTATTTTAAGAAATAATTTTTTAAAGTGACAACAAAATATGTTTTTAAAAATCTCAAAACAAACACTCAAAGAAAATAAATTTATAATTTAAAATTAAAAATTAAAATACAAAAATAACACCAAATGAGCCTAACAAGTAACAACACAAAATGTCTCACTGAAGGAGCGCATAATGACAAGTACAACAACTAGAAGTAGAAGCTGTACTGCAAGAATGCTTTACATATGGCATTTCTTAAAGTGCCACAAGGATGAAACTAAAGTCAAACAAAAAGGCAGTTTAAAGTATTTAAAAAACCACATCCCAATACGGACTTAGAAAATCTTCAACCTTAGACGGGTAGGATTAATAAGCAGAAATCTGCAAACAAGCCTTGGGTAGCTTGGACTTGGGAAGAAAGTGTTAGAGATTTTCTTCCTCTTTTTTTTTTTTTTTTGTATTTTGGGTACGTTGTATCAGAAGACTAAGATGCTTAATATACTAAGAATATCTAGAGCAAGCAATATTGTCAAAATATTAGAAGTTTGGAGCATTCCAGACAAAAATTCTGATTGTTTTCACTGATGCAGACAAAAGATGTGCATTCTTAAGAAACAGACACAAAAAAATACCAACAAAATCAAAGTTCCAACATTTCCAATGAAGTATGCCAAAGCACATCGAAATTCATCAAAATATTAGGAAAACAATGGATTATTTCAACAATATGAGAATGCCTAAATAATTGTTACTTTTTTTTTATTTTCTACTAATATCATAGTTATCTTTGTAATATCAATATCCAGAAAAACTTTTTATTTGGGACTTCCACAATTGTCAACAAAAACAACATTTTTCAGTTAAACCTGTTCCAGCTTTAGTAACTCCATTTCATCATTCAGTTTTACAATACATGTAATGCTAATTCACTAGGTCTTGAATTGGTAAACCATGATGAGAAGTTGATACCTAAACCATAGTGATGAACCTAAACATTGAGAGCCAAATAACTTGGTCAAATAACTGACGAAGCTCACCACCACTTAAACCTCACTAGCAATCAAACAGAAGTACAACTAGGACATCTCCTGCCATAATAAAGTGAAATGCACTTCGAATATTAGAATTAACACAACAAACTCATAAGAATATGAAGAGCCGCAGATTGTTCCAATTACCACTTCTTGTGTCATTTTGCCAGCATGCCGTCACGTTCTTCAACACCTGGCACCCCTTAGACGGTGACATCTGATCACATCTCTTATCAGTCAGGCTGGTTCCAAAACGTCCCACTCCTCCATTCCCTTTGTCATTTCCTCCAGAATTCAAACCAATGCTATAAGCGGGACTCGGCGAAGGAGAAATCTAGAGAAACGAACCAACAAAAAATTAAAAAAAAATAACTCGCATTAGTAAGATCGATCCACAAAAGAACTAAAACCTCTCCAATATATTACGCGAATCAAGAGCACCTGTGACTCTTTATGGCCGCTCTCGCCCGAGGCATCAGTGAATTTTAAGAACGTTCTGATCATAAAAGCTCTCGACTGCCCTTGAACGACCAAAACCGATAGAACGCCTGCGAAAATGATCAGCTGCCTCCGCATTCTGGACAGAGAAATCCTGAATCAAGAGAATTCGAAAAAGCTCATGTCCGAGAGAATGCAGAGAGACCGCATACAACATTTCAGCTCTGTTTTGACTGAGAGAACGATAAAGGAGCAAGGCATGGGAAGATTCTTGGTAATGTCCGTCATCGTTTTCTCCGGTCGGTCGTTCCAAAAGCGCGTGCTCTGGCGTGAGCAATCGCAATCCAGTCACGCTCATTGTGTGAGAATGAGTCCTCGCTCGCGCCAGTTGACGTTGAAGATGACGACGGGTCGGTCTCGCTTCGAACCTTTTCTTGGGTTAGGACTTCAATTTTCGATTTGGGTCAAATAATTTGATTGATTTAGTTATATCTATATTTTAAAATTTTAAAAGTTTATTTCATTTTTAACCTAAAAAAATCGCCGTTGCCGGGGATCGAACCCGGGTCACCCGCGTGACAGGCGGGAATACTCACCACTATACTACAACGACTTTGATGCTTCTTCCTAACTCAGTAAATATTTAACCGTAAAAAAGACATAAGGAATGAGCAATACCATTTTCAACTGGGAAAACGCCGTTGCCGGGGATCGAACCCGGGTCACCCGCGTGACAGGCGGGAATACTCACCACTATACTACAACGACCTTCTTGTTTACTGTTACCAAAGTAAAATATTTAACCATAACTCAACAAAATTTTGGGTCTAGCTTGGCCGTAAACCCGTGAGCCGAAATAAGCTAAGCAGTTAATCCGTTTTTTAATAATTTTATAATCATATATGTATTTATTTAATTAATTAATGAGATATACAAATATTTTTTTAAATACAAAATCCAATTATGAAATAAAAATTTTAAAATATTTCAATAATTAATTCCACTTCTAACACTATTTTTATAAATTTATAAAAGTTGTAAAGATTATTTCATGTTTCCAATTGGAATTCTAATCATCAATTGCTGCTCCTTTGATTGTCATTGTAACATTATCTATATAATTTTAAGAATATTATTTTTATTAAATAGAATATCAAAATTTTAAACTCTAAATTATAATATTTATATATTTTTTAAAAAAATCAAAATTAATCTCAATGCAACGAACAAAACAAGCCAAGTCTAGAAGCCTTTTAAGTTAAACTCTTTGGCTAATCAAGATACAAACTCAAAAATATTAGGCTCAATGCAACCCTATATAGATAGAGATCAAGCCTAATTTACCTAAATCACTACGAATTAAAATAAAAAGTACAACCCGTATTTAGTTATGTTTTTAGAAATTTATATTATGTTGTCATGTTTAGTCACAAATTAATCATACAATTTTTAAATTTTGATTATAACAAAAGGCAATGTGACTAATTTTAAAAAGTTCAGTAACTAGTTAAGAAAATTTTTAAAATTATATTGTTGAAATTAAATAACCAAAATTCATAGTATATACCATTTACCTTAAAAGTTATCAATAATTAATCACTAACACTACCCCAATGATAGGTTTATTAACATTTAGCAAGCTACATTTAGTAATAAAATATTATTTTATCAACATTATTTTAACAATACAATATAATAAAATACAGCATAACACTAGTACAGTACGACATGACACCAATACATAGGACGGAATATCATTCACTATTCAATTTAAAAAAAGAAACGAATAAAAGAAAGGGGGAAGGCAAGGCAAGGCAGGAATGGCCCGACGGAGTTGATGAACAGCGGTGAAATGTGGGTTTCTGCAAGCTGAATTTCTTCTGAAACTACGACGTCGTTCCCTCCCGGCAATTGCTTTCCTAGGAAGTGTCAAATGTCTCTCCATCAGTCGTCATCTCCGCCTAGAATGGCCAACAAGTGAACAAAAAGTAGGCAGCCCAGTTGAAAAGCTTATTTCAAAAACCCTATATATATATATATGTGTGTGTGTGTATATTCATCAATCAATTCGCTATTCTGAAACCTTCCATCATGGGCTGACCGAAGCCCTATCTTTGTTTCTCTAGTCGAATTCGTTGATTTCAGAGCGAGAGAGAGAGAGAGGGAGAGATCGCTTTCCGTGTGATCGAATTGCTATAGGGTTAAGGCTATGACGTCGGAGGAGATGGGCTTAGTCCCGCCGCCGCGGCTTGACCATGGGCTTGGCTCGCCGCTGGTGTTCCAAGACGAGGGGCTCCGCTTCAGCTGCGGCGCGCCGCAGCATCGCCGCGTCGGCGATCCTGCGCCGAAGACCCGGGAGCTCAGTGGCTTCCTCGGCGAGCGGTACTTTCAGCCTCAAGGCGCCGCGGAGTTTCGCAGGAGTATGTACGCCGCCGATGACCACCAGCATCACCAGCACCAGCAGGAGCATCATCATCAAGACGGGCACAATTGGAACGGGAATGGCCGGGCTTCGTCCACCCCGAGCGGCGATGGATCCGACGAGGAGGACGAGGACGAGGACGACGAAGATGGGGACGACGAGGATGTCAATGAAGGGGAAGGTGAGGTTCCGGCGCTTGTTGTTTTCAATAACAAGAATAGCAATGGTAACAACACCAGCGAGCACAGCAATGCGGATACAATTGGCAATGCAAAGTCGAAGCCGCTTTCTTCCTATTATGGTAAGGAATGGAGATAACTACTTGAGTTTCCAAATTATTGAGTGTTTTTAAGGCTAGTATTGCTTATATGGTGGTGTTGTGTCACAGTTGGGCCAAATAGGGCATTAATGATTAAGGAGGGTAACGCTATGCAGTCTGGAAATGACAGCAATACTACGAGAACTACTCCTAATGATCATCATCAACATGGACGTGTTAGTCAGTACCAGAATGCAGTTACACTTGCAGACTCTGATGGAGATTTGTTCAATTCACCGTATATCCAGGGACCAGAGGGGTCAGGCAGTGGGCAGAAGGAAGTAGCAGTTGAAAATGGATGTGGGTCTAATGGGAGAAAGGAGTGTTTCTTTTCTAGTGAATCCGGAGAGTCTTTGAGGGCCATCCTTTCGGATCCTCTGACGTAAGTATCTTGAAAATTCCTCCTTACTTGATTTTTGTTTTGTTTTTGCTTGTTTTGATGCAATTAACTAATATATGAAAATGAGCTTTATCTGTAATGAGTCTCTGCATAAAAATAGTCAGCTAAGACATTAAATGTTCACTTGGCTTTCGTTGAACTACTTACTTCATTATGCTGGGTGGTGGAGAATAATGACATCTGAATTCTTACCCTTGTCTGTAGTTTTCTGTTATTGAGATGCACTATATCAAACCTCATTATCTCTTGCAAATTCTTTTGTGGGATCTATGAAGAGGAAATTGGAGCGGGTTAGGGGTGGCAGCACAATCATGACTGTGTTGCCACAAAAAAATCTTGTATCAAATTCATTCTATCATGTTTCTTCTTACTATTTCTGGTTGGTGATCTTTTTTTTTTTTTTCACTAAGTGGTTGTTGACATTTCATTATCAAGAAAAATATTTGTTACAGTGGCATGCATGTATAATATGCACTTTGAATCTAAGAAGTGTCTGACTCTTTTGGTCTGAGACTTGGTAAACTTCTGACTTTTGATGATATTGCTAATAAGTGAAACTTTTTAGATTGAGTAATATATACATGTATGATTCTGATATTTTACGTTTGTTTTCCCCCAAGCATGCTTATGAATGACATGTTTATAGTTATACTTTGGGTAAATTCCACCCAGACCTTTTTTGTTTTGGACCATTTTTATAAATGCTCCATGTGGTTACCTTTAGTATTTCGGGTCAAATTGGTTTATTTTGACATAACAAAAGGGATTGTTTTGGGAAAAAAACATAGGATTCAAAAAATACTGAAAGTAAACCATTTGGGATGTCAGTAAAAATGACCCAAATCCACAGGGGGTCAGGATGAAATTTACTTTTAAACTTCCTATCCTTAGAATATACCAACATTGTTTTCCTTATTGATATCTAACTTACTGAATTATTTTTTATGGAATGGAATGGCACTCTATATGTTTAGGAGTCCTTGAGGCCTTTGTGTGCTCTTGTTAAGAACTTCTCATTCTTGTTTTTTGACAGGCATCATAAAACAAAATCCCCTTAATAGGTCAAATTCTTTACAAAGGATAGATAAAGCAAAATTACCCTATCTTTCTACTGCAAGCCACACATCTAAAACTGCTGAAAAGAATTCTGTAAAAGGGATGAATAGAAGATGAATCTCCCCATGATGGTCGTCTTACTGGAGCTTTTATCAGCTTTCTTCTCACATGTTTAAAGTCATCTTAATTGTGACTCTCGCATCTTATTGATAATAGGTGTCACTCTAATCTTATTACATATAATCTCATTTCTTATTTTGTCTTTTCTTATACGGTCACACATCCACTACAAGAATAGGAGGTTCACTATTGGTATTCTTTATGATCATTCAATCAGGGTAAATGGAGCACAAACGGTTTTGTGCTGTTTGGGGGAGGGATCCATTTTAGCCTGCTGATTAGATAGTGAACTTTATGACCCATTAAAATCTGTTCTTTTGAAACATGATATGGAGATCAAGTGCCCTCCCAAAGTTGCCTTCTTTGGATAGACTGCTTGAACATGCTTTACTAATAAGATAGAAAGGGCTTTTCTAGTTTGTTTGAGACCATAGCTGGCTTTCTTCAATTGGCAAAAAGGGATGGATCGGAAGTCTGATAGGACTTTAAGAGATAGGGACTCCAGCGGGAAGAGAGCTCCCTGAGCCACTTTCCTAATGTTTCCTTCATTGAATAGCACCTTACCTTGCCACTTGATTAGTAAGGGAAGAGCAAGCCCTTTACTAAAAACAGTTATCAAGCCATTCTCATGCCTAATAATTTGAGATCAAGGAAAGAGATAACAATAGAGTGACATTTTCATGCAAGAATAGCAGGGGATTAATAAATCATTTGCTGCTGCATTGCCCCATGCTGTTTTTCATTTAGGGTTTGTCTTTTTCTCTATTTTTGTTGATTTTTCTCCTCTCAGGGCAGGGTTTACCCTTCCAATAGACAGATTTGATGGTCTAGAGAGCCCTTTGCATGTGCCAGGAGAAACACCCCTTGTTGCTCTTCATTCTTGGATGAGAGTTGATGCTTCTTTTTTTGTTCTTTCTCCTTTTCATGGTTGTTGGCTGACTAGTGATTGGATTCCTACTTATATAATCATTGGTTCTTTCCTTTTCTGTATACAGAGGGTTCAACCCCTTAAGGCATCTCTTTAATACATCTTTCTTATTAAAAAGATAGATCACTATTGGTTGAGTTTTTTTTTCTCTGCAAGGGGATCAGTTTCCCAAAAATTTTTAGGGTGTGCGGGAATTATACCTGTAACTTACTGTTGCTTATAGTGTTTATTATATGCTAGTTGATTAAATTACTATTAAATATTTATAGTAAAATATTTTTTTTTTTTGTAATGATTCTGGATGTACAGTGGAGCACTTATGGATGATGCTATGATATTGCCTTGTGGTCATTCTTTTGGAGGTGGTGGAGTACAGCAGGTTATCAGAATGGTGAGTTATAGACATGTTCGTTACACTAAATTGATCTGTTTATCAGCTTTTGAAAGGGAGTTACCATGTATGAAGGATAGGACATACCACCTAGTGTTGATCCATGAGTTAATAAACAGAGAACATTTAAGTGTGTGGAGATGGGTAAAGCAGTTTTGACATATTCAATTGCAGATGACCTTTATTTTCAGTTTATATTTGGTTATGGTTTTTGGTTTTCAAAATCATAAATCAGAGTTCTTCATATCATTGGCTAATGGTATTTCTATGAACAAAATTTATTCATGAAGAGAAGAACAATACCTCCTACGGGTGATATGATACATTTGGAATGTAATGCAAGTACCACAACTGAACACTTTTTATGTTTCCTGTAACTTTGAGTCTGCTGAGACACATGCCATGGAGGCAATACAAATACTAATGAGAAGAATTCTTGACTTTTCATGTTAATCAAATCTATGGAAGTTATCTCTGCTAAAAAAAAAAAAAATCTATGGAAGTTAAGAAGCAGTGATGCGTTTCAAGAGATAGCATATCAGTGTAGGAGACTAGTACTTGTCAGGTGTTGAGGAACATGCTTCTTGCAATAATCCAAACTTGTGCTAACAATTTTTTCTTATTTAAAACCAGCACTCTGTAGTCACTTGGAGAGCGCATGTGTTTATCATGGGAACATATGTCCATTACTTAATATACCCTTGAAACACATTGTAAGTTAACAACGTAGAATCTCATAAAGGGGCATACTCAATGTACAAGGCTCACTACTTAGAGAAGGTTGGGGGAAGGGTTGTTCTGTTATGCAGCCTTACCCTTGTTTTCGGAAGAATTTTTTCCACAATTCAAACTCGTGATCTAGTCATGAAGGAGTAATGATACTGTTGCTACCTGTTAAAGTAGAACTGCAACACTCTCTAGGACACTCACACTCTCGAAGACACGAATAGAGACTCACGAACCCTCACAACAATGAGTATTACGAAACACAATACCAAAGAATCAAAAAACAGCATCAAGAACACCACAAGATTATCTTGGTTCAGTCTGAAATTGAGACCTACGTCCAGATTGGATTGGCCTTCACTTTTCACTATCTTGTATAGGTTTACATGTGCCTTTGATAGAACTCTCTCATAGCCCATATATCCTGAAAACTATAGAGTTCCCCAACCCAGAGTATACATAGTTGTACCCGCCTCACTCTAAGCACACATTCAAAACCTCGCACTCTCAAGATAGAGTTTCCCGCTTAAAGCACAAAATGAAGTACTGCCCAACAGCCCCCTCCCGACACCTATTTATAAGCCATAGGTGCGGGAGTTACAACAACAGAAAATAGCACCCCCAACTGACCGATACTCCTAACAAAATGGCCTGCTGTCCTTCTAGAAACAATCCTTGTGGAAGACTTTTCCTAACCAACCAAACAGAATATAACCAGCACTATTGTACATAACATTTCCTGATATCTATTTCACTAATCTAGTACAAATGTTCTAACACTACCAAGTAACAATATGCAATCTAGTCAGGAAATAAAAAGAACATGGAGCATTGCATATTAATGCTTCTTTTTTATGCTTTCATTGTTGGAGGATAAAGAAATAAACTATTTTTGAGGGATATTAATTAGCACATTCTGTTTATTTGTTTTAGAATATGTTATTCATTTTGTTTATTTATTTCCTAAGTAGTCTTGGGAAGATCATATTTCCATTCTAATTAGGTTGATCTTTGACATGTTTCCTAATTAGGTAGGATTTATAGTCTGTATAAATCCTTTTAAGATGTATTATTAGGTAGACTTTGATTTGATTATTGAAATTGAAATTGAAAATTGATTTGAGTTTAGTTTTTAAGGTTGTTGTTATTCTTCTCTTGGTGCTGCATGATTCATATTTTAAGGATTTAAAACCAAAATTTACTCTCTAAAAAAAGTATTACAATTGTTTTATTCATGCTTCTTTTTCTGTACATAAAAAGTGGAAATCAAATTTTGTATTGTTTTTCACATAATATAAATTTATCTTTTATATATAAAATGGAAAAAATGTTAATTCATTCATGTATACATGATATATATGTATATATATATCAAGCCTTATTCTCACCAGGTGAGGTCGATTACATGAATTCTAACTCCTCAATCATTTCGATCTATAGCCATATCTTCTATAATGCTCTTATAACTCATATCATACCTACTAAGCTTTTTTGGTGGCCTTCCTCTACCCCGTTTGGTAAGGACTTTATTTGTTCTATCCATTCTCTTGGCAGGAGTCTCAATTGATCTTCTTCTTGCATAACTAAACTATCTTAATTGTGTCTCCCATACCTTATCTTCTATAGGAGCCACTTTGATCGTATTTGGAATAATCTTGTTTCTATTTCTTTCTTTTTTTTTCTATTGTTGCATGCCGAATAATTTCAGCTTGAACCGTTATTCTTGTATACGTATACAAATTTTTATATTTATTTATTGTTGAGTCCCCAATATGTTGTGTTCAGAATTTTTTTTATTAACATGTTATCATGTTAAGTTTTCTATTTGTATCTGTATCATGTGTCAGAGTTTGTGCTTTGCCAGCTGGAGGTTACCATGTGATTTGTTGTTTGGGTTAATGATAACTATCTTAGAAGACAATAAGTGGTGATGGAAAAACAATTTTATACACCTTATGGAAAAATGGAATAAATTTTATATGCTCATTTCATGTAAACAAATTCTGTGCAGGAAACATAGGTCCAGCCCAGCTAGATAAGATGTTTTTCCCAGTTGGATGTATTAAAAATATTGTCTCAGTTAATTTTAATGCAACAGGTTAAGGCTACTGAAATTATGTCTTCTTTTACTTCATCACTGTGTCCCTTCTGGTGTTGTTCTATTTCTTTTAGAACCTTCAATGTGGTGCAAAATCGCTTCTCCTTATATTCATTAGTTATTAGCATGTAGTCAGACCATCTCCAATGCCAGCAAATTTGTACCTCGAATGTTCTTGATCTTTTTTATTATGTCATGATTAACAAATAACAAAGGTGTGAGGAACATAAATTGGAGGCTCCTTGATGAGGAGTTAGAATTATTAAATTTTAATTTTTGATATTAGGTTTTAGATTTTATTTGAATTAGGTTTCATTTGAGTTTTGGGACATTTATTTATTTTTTAGGATAATTATAGTTAGGGTAATTATGATGGGATATTCAGTTATTTATCACAAGTTATTTAGATTTTAGATTCTTAGACATTATCTTTTAGTTGGTTTTCTCTTTTATTTATTTTGTTGAGATAATTATTATTATGTCAATCATGTTTTACTTACGATTGGATTTTAGCTTATAAATGGCCGAATGGTGTATTAGGAAATTAACACTTCTGATATTGAATACAGAAATATGTTGACTCTCTCTCTCTCTCATTCTTCCTTTCTTCCCCAATTTCTTCTCTTTTTCTTAAATTTTCTGCAATCTTTTGCTGTTCTGCATCACATATATCTCTCAGAAGATCAACCACAGAGTTTTTATTGATGCCCTTGTTTAAGACAAGAGGTGCATGTTTGAGTAAATATGTTTGCAAGGATCATGAAATATGCAATATATTGATTCAAATTGACCTTTTGATTTCTAAAATATTGACATCATCTTTAGCTTGCTGATTTGAGGGATGTTGGATTTTCATTTTCAATTTGTTTCCAGAAAGCTTGCTATACTTGTTCTCAACCAGTATCAGAGTCAGTGTCACCAAATCTCTGTGAGTATCCAATCTCTAGTAAATAAATTTCATATACTAACATCACTGACTGCTTATTCATATTCTTTGTCGATCGCAAGTTAATTTATAATGCTGTATTGCACAACATAGCTAGGATGCTCCAACTTCACTGGAGCTCAATTTTTTGCATCCATACATAATATGTGACATTATCACTCAGTTTTACTGTTCATGTTAGATCAATGACCCATATTTTAAGCAAATGTTCTCTAATTGCTTATAAGAAGTTAGAAAAAGAAAGTTATATAGTATCTGGGAAACTGGATCTATTCTAGCACATTTCATACGGTTCATCTCTTCTCATTGCCGTTGTTTTATTTATCTCTTTCCTGTTGAATGACCTTAAGAGACATTTGAAGAAGAAGAAAACTAATCTACAGATTCAGGGCAGCACTAGAAAGTTTTCATTCTATATGGGTTGGTTGTTTATAGGGAATTACAGTGCCAAAAGCAGTGAAAGGAATTTTGTGTCTTGTGCATAACTGTAGCTTTGATGCATGGTTTTAAATTGTTTAATAGGATCAAAAAGAGCCCTGAAATTTTCTGCATTCTTTCAAAAAATAGAAAGCGAAAGAAATAGTCACAATCTACATCTTTAGAAGTGGGGACAATATCCTACGATTTGTGGGTCCTGCATGTTTCAGGTGCCCGAATATGTCTCTAGATCTTGATTCAATCATAAGGATATGAGGTCCTACTGGGGATATATTCATAAGGTGGTCTGGGTTCAGGGACATGTTTTATGGTTTAAGATTGATAATGGTTATAGATACTGCAATGTGCAATGCTGTATCTTTTAGAGGCACGTGTAATCATAATTTAGTGATGTACTTGAATAGTAACAAAAACATGGGTAGAATCCAATGCCTGAAAACCTATGGTTTATTGCAATTATCTGCAGAGTGCGAGTCTAGCCCAAAATCAGGCTGAGAGGCATATTCTACTGATAACAGGTGATATTCCTTGACTACTCCTTTGGCTTGAGGATGGAAGCAACTAAATTAGCTGGATGTCTTTATTAGTTCAAGAGTGTAATGTGAGCAACCTGTTTGGGGGGTATGAAGTGGTGGGAGTGAATTTCTCAAATATGTCCAATATTGTTATATTTTAAGAAATAACATTTAATAGAGTTATATTAAATTTGCTGGAGCAGAAACAAAAAGGGGCCTCTATATGTCCTCCCACGTTGAAAACTAGAGAAAACATTTCACATATGCATCAAATGTTTATAAGATTTTTCTTTCTGTACTTTCATTACATGCAATGAGAATTTTGGTACCTCCCAGATATGCAAACAGTGCACAGTATCTATATCTATATATATATATATATATTATAACAAAACAGCCGTCAAAATTTTTTGCCGCCTATTTCCACTTTCTATTTCGATATTTTATTATATTTTGTTTATTTTTTTGCTTACCAAAATGGAATTTTTATAGGTCATTAATTAAGTCTAAGTTTATGGAAAGCATGTAAGGTTTATGGAAAATGTGTAGTTCTTGGAACCTGTAGATGGTTTTTTTCATAATTAAATAGTGTTTGGAGAATGTGTAAGCATGCTAGTATATGAAGAGGCAAGATCTAATCCATATTATTAATTTTTAAATATTAACATAAAATTTTAATTAAAATAAATTACAGAAAAATGAGATTTTTTTAAATCGGCAAAAATCTTGAGATATCAAGTAATACCGCCAAATACTGACTACCAAGTAAATTTTTTTAAAAAATAAATTTAATTTTTTATTTTATTTCCCATAATTTACCCTCATTCTCTCTCAATAAAACCACTACTCAAAACTCTAAAACCCTTAATTAATTTTAGAACCATGCAAAAAAAATACAAATCTTATATATGTTTATGTCATTACTTAATTTTGAAAAATAATTAGTTTGTAGGTTATGTTAAATTAGTTATTTAGGTAAAATTGAATTATTTTAAATAAGTTGTTTAAGTTATTTTGACAAAATTAATATTTTGTATAGGCTATTTATATTTATCATATGTTGTCATATTTTTTTTAAAAATTTTATTATATTTTATATTTTTATTATTTATGTTACTAATTTATTATATGTTGTCATATTATTTATTATTTTGCATAAGCTATTTATATTTATCATATGTTAAATTAGTTATTAGTTTGTGAAAAATGTGTAGTTCTTGAAACCTGTAAACTGTAGATAGAATTTATGGTTGTGAGGTTGTCAATTTTAAATAAATTCAATATATATGAATTTTCGTGCATCGCATGGGAGATGAACTAGTATGGATATATAACAGAACATTTCAACAGGCCTTGATAGGGAGAGTGGCACCAGGTAAGTGTTTTGCTGAACCCCTCAAATTAATTTAGATGAGACGAGGATGTTGAGTTGCATGTAGGGTAGAACTAGGAGAGATAGAGATAGGGTTGGGGAAAGAAGTTTTGTGAGATGATTGATATAACATCTATGAGGACAAAATGGCATAAAATCAATTCTGATGTTTGGATGTGTACAATTAACACCAATAAGTGCTTTGTTTGGCCTTTATGTTAGCGACTATTCACATTAAGGGTAATGCTAGCATCAAATGAAGCTAGAACACTTTGTTGAGATAATAACAAAAGACATGTTATACCATGGTTTAATTGAGTATAACCTTGTTGGAGTGGATTGCTAATGTGGGATCAATGTGTTTTGATGAAAAAATACACCGAGGATAGTGTTGGGAGAAGAGCGTGTTTGAGTTGACTTAGGTTTAGAGAAAAAAAAAATGACATGTAGTATCGTGCCTTAATCGTGATTATGATTCTCATTGAAGCAGAATAGCAAGATAGGATCCATGCAGTTGATGACTTATAATTGAGAAATGCTTAGTTGACTCTTTAAAATAAAACTTGGAGGAGTGGTTTCTCATGAAGCTATAAGAATTGGGAAATAGATTCCTTTTCTGCATGTTTTGTTTTGCTCTGTGAGCACCTGGTGATTGGGCAGGAGGACAGTTGATCTAGCTTCTGTTCAAAAGGAGCAGGCTTCTCTTTTAGCTGTTCTATGAGCATCTTTGTGATGATGGAAGAGTGGACTTGCCTGCAGATGTTGTGGAGATATAAAACCCATTGTAGGATGGCCTTCTTTATTTGCAGAGCTTACATGGGGCCAACCCTCCTGACAATTTGACAAAGAGAGAGCAGGTGGTTTCGAATTGGTGTTTTATGTGGAAGATGGATGAGGGTCCATTTATCATCTCTTCTTGAACGTCATGGTGGCTCATGACATTTGGAGCCTTTTCTTCTCTCCCTTCTTGGAGTTTTATGGTTGTATGCCAGAACCGATGTTTTGAATATCCTTTATTCTTGGAGCTAGGAATTGCCCTAATTGGATCTGAGATATGCCTGGATAAGCATATCGTTTATGTTTAATGGTTCATATTGAAGGAGTGTAATTATAGACAGCTTTTAAGGGTGCAGGGAGGCAAACAGTGTTATGGGAACTATCCTCGTTTCCCTTTTTTGTTGTTGATGGAAGATTCTCCTTTTCTTTTGATTCGTTTGTGCCCTTTTTGGATATGAATTTTTGGCAAGTATCTTTATTGGTTATTCTAGTTATTTTTGAATTGCGTTTTGCTCCATTATTGGCAGTTCATTAACAAATTGTTTATTTATGGGGGAAAAAACAATATTGGGATTGCAATCATGAAAAGCCACCTAAGGAAATCAACCTATGTAATGGCAGTGAACCAATTTATTGCAAGTCCTGATATAAATTAGTCTTTGCTTAATCACTTTTAAATTAACAAAGTTCCTATCTTGTGAAGCACACTCAGAATTTATTAATTTGTGGATTACTGGCTATGTTTAGATTGAGAAAAAGATTTTGCTAGGGAAAGAAAAACAAGATATCAAGCTGTAATCCTATCAGGTGGTGTCTTGCAATGGAAAGAAAAAAGAACAAAATGACCCAACTCGTATGCACGGATTTTTACATACGCATTAGCACATTCATTTTTTGTTGTTTTTCGTTTTCTGCTAATAGTACTTCCAAATTTAGCATGAATAAATGCATATTTTCCCTTCAGTGCTATCTTTTCATAAGACCCCTAATCTATGCATGTGTGTGGATAGGGCATGCCACTTTTAATTCATCATCATCTTGCACTGAGCTTTATTCCAATATCTTCTAGCTTGCTTCTTTTATTCCACGAGTTCTATCAAAATCACTTGTTCTGCTATCAAAGATTGCCTAATTGTTTTAAGCCAATAAAATTTGGAAGGAAAAGACTTATCTTTGTATGTTCTTTTTATATTTTTCTATACCTATGTAGCTCTCCGTGCCGCTGTCCAGGCATTCCGCCGGGAAGAAGAGTTACAGGTTCACCGCTCATCCAAAAGAAGAAGAGATAGATTTGAACAGGTTTGTCAATTGTGATCCTTGAAGCTGAAACTGCGGCATCCTTAACCTTCTTTATTCCTTTTAATCTGGAAAAAGGAGTCCAAGGTTATTTTTAGACACAATGGAGGAATTAAACATGAGAAAAGAGAACCTCACTAATATGAATTATGTAACTGATAAACAAGATTTTTGTGTCACTGCCATTTGACCATATGGGCTTCTCAAGAAATTCAACAATAGGTTGGGTGCTAGCTATTGCTTTGCTATTATAATAAAATGTAAGGCTCTTCTTATGTTTAAAGAATCTTGAATTGATCAGGTTGATCAACCAATCCGGTCACGTTCACTGCCAGGGCAAGGGAGTGGAAATCCTTCTTTCTTGGTTGTTCATTCAGGGGAGGTTAAAGCTCATGCATAATAGTAAAGATGTAAGACCTCCAACTAGAATGAGGGGAGTAAGGGAACTTTGGTTCCCCCTATTGGGACGTGAGTGATCATCTTGTACAATGTATGTTCTTGTTGCTTGCCAGTGCTCGCTTGAGCAGGTAGACCAGGAAAACTGCATCTGATCACTTGCAGTATGCACGAATGTGGTGGCTGGAAGAGTTCACTAATGAGTTTGGGTGCATTCTGCTTTCCATCTCTCCAATTAAATAGATTGTTCTTGCAAGGGTCATTTATGACTAGATTGAGTTTTATATGGTGCATGGTGGGTGAAGAATGAGAATCCCACTTGGTTTAGCAATGTCGTTCTGGTTAGGAAGATGCTAGGAATGATACTCCACATACTAAAAACGTTCAAATAATGAACTAACAGACATGGAATTTTGCTTCCCAACTTATCACTCCATTTCATCTGAACATAAGCCAACTAGTAGTAGTTGTTGTTGTAGTATAAGCAAAAGTAGTGCAGAAGCATACCTCATTTAGTGTCTAATTGATTGTCTTTTCTTGGACTTCCTCATTAGCCATTTTGAACATTTAACAGGTTGCTAGTCATCGCTAGCCCATACAATGAACCTGCAAGCAATTGTTACCCTTTAAATAGTTTATCACTATTAAAATTTTTATTCTACTTAATGTAGGACAAAGTTGCCTATGGTGATTCAGTGCCCATTGATCATTCGAGGGGCAGAGGTGTTCAGTTCCCATTTGCTGTTACTGACCGTGTTATTATAAAGGTATACTTTAAGACCCTGATTTCCTGTCTATATGTTGTTACAATTTAAGTTATGATTACTGAAGAAAATGAATCAGGGTAACAAGAGGACACCCCAACGTTTCGTTGGACGTGAGGCTATAGTAACAACACAATGCTTAAATGGATGGTTAGTCACTTCTCTACTCTGTCCATTATAGTTATGAGGTGATTGAAACCTCTATCATTTCCAGTCTTATGTCAATTGGTTTTACTTCCCATGTTTAAACAATGCTGTATCATATGACAGTCATCTCCCAAGCATTTCATTTTACTGATCTATGGATTTTGCATGCATGGATCAGGAAATGATTGTTTTCTGCCATATTTTGTCTGTATCTATGTTCTGTTTTTTTTTTTTTTTTTCATTTCAAATTGCTTTACTCTGTGTCTGATCTGTGCTGATGTGTCTTAGTACAAAAAAATAGTTGCATTATAAAATTGACCCCCTTTTCACTTGCATTCTGTTCTCTAATATCTAAATTTTGCTGAATTTATATATGCCTTGTTAAGTGACCTTTTAAATGACTAGGACCATTAGATGATGCATCACTCATATGTCTATTTAATGACTTAAAATGGAGCTTTAATTTTAAGAGTGGCATTGGGATTCATTATACATCTTCGTCCAACAAACCAAGTTATGATCCATGTGTGGAAGGTGAACCAATTAATTTGTTTGCAATGTTTAAAAATTAACTAAACAATCCTAAAGCAAGTAAAATTACATCAATTTAAACGGTTGGAAAACTTATGCAATTAAGAAATCTGTGTAGCCTAGCTTGTACCTCAAAAATATGAGCAATTCAGTGTTGAGAGCACTCTCAACACTTCTGATAGTTGAGAGACAAAAATCAAGTAGAACTGAGAATAAAGATTTGTGAGGGATGTGTGGAAAATGTTGGAGTGAGGCAAGTAAAATATTAAAAAAAAAAAAGGCATAAAAGAATGGACCATTTGAAGAAGGGTGGTGGAAGGAAAAAAAAAAGGCTCAAAACATTTACATCCAGACCGAACAGTTAAATAATTATGAGATGGCCTTGGGTAGCCAGATCCTCTGAACCCAGGCCTAGGCCCTGGCCCAACCATAAGGGTAGCTGGCCTGTGGTTGGGCCTGGTCCTGTTGAGCTCAGATTCCCCAGCCAGCTCTTGTTCATCCCAAAAATATAAAGCCATAACTGTATCGCTAATTTCTGGCCGCAATATCATCTGCATTCCTAGAAATGCTTCTTTCCTTGCATTCATCAGTCTCTGCTCCAGTTTTAATTAGATCCTCACAAGGAAGCCATGCAGGTATGTTGTGAAGACATTGGACAATGCAGAGAGTGTGAAATTGCAATATCGATCACTTGCCAAAGTTTCAGACCATCCATCTTCAGAGCCTCCAGCCAGCAAGATGGCACCAAACTGGCTCTAGATGCACTGGCCAGGGACAGCTAAACTTATTGCTGTTATTGCACATAAGCTATATCTAATTAACTTTATTGGTGTTGAGGTTTCTAGTAATATTTGTTGTATTGAGAACGCATGGGTTTCATTTTAGGCCTTGTAAATGGTAGAAGCCTGTCATATGAGATCTGAGAAAGGATAGAACGAGATTTGGAATACAAATATATAATCAATTTTGTTTAATAGTATTCAAGATTCAGCATTGTATTCAAATGAGCATAAGAGAAATACGAGAGACTGTTACGTTGCATGCATTCCATATAGCGTGATGATTCAAATTTCAAATGGCTAACGGACAGAGCAGACTGCAGTTCAATACTCGATCGATAAAAAAGGTCTACGGCTTCTAGTTTTCACCAACTTAACCTTGTCTGGATTTTAGGCATCATTGTTCTGACAAGAGGACTTATTGAAAGGTAGTTTTAGGCTCTGTTTGTTTTGGCACAATTTTATATGTTTTCTGGTGTTTGGATGACAAAGACTGTAGAAAATATTTTTATGGCAAACATGTTTTACATAGAAGGTCGAAAATTGACTTTACCACATGAATTTCAATGTCACTCGCACATGAAAAAAATAAATTCCTTTTTCCTTTCATAGAAACACTTCAAGTTGAAACATGTGTCAAGGTTTGCCTAGAGTAACTCTAAGATTCAAATGAAGTAGTGAAGTATCCCAAGCGACTAATTAGATAAGCGATGGCTCAATTATAAATTTATTTGGGGGAGGGGTTTAAGATTGAAAATATCTAAATCCCGATGAGTTAAATTGGAATGTCTGTCTCTTATTCTATAAATAAAGGGTAGGGGTAAATTGCTTAATATGAAATAATTTTACACGAGTGCACTCTGTATTTTTTCTAAGAAGAAAAACTAAAAAAAAATAGTTCTTTGTAATCTTGAAAAGAAATCAAGAGTATACTCTGGTAGAAAGGAAGTTGATATATTGATCGTTTCTAATAAAGATAAAACTACTCTCGAAAGATGTTTTAAGACCAGATGTAACGTCATTCTCATTGAAAGGGATTGTCTTATTTGTGATTTGCTTTAATTTTTTATACTATTTTGTTTTAATTTCTAGTTGATACTTTAATCTATTCTTTCAATTTCATTTGTGAGTGTGTTGTTGAGAGTGGTCTAATTTCGCCTAAGAAATCTAATCCAATAAAGCCTAGATATCAAAACAAATAGAACTTTAGCTTAAAAAATAAAAAGTTTAAGCACTGTGATCATACTGTTGGACGTAAAAATCATCTCATGCAATCAGGCATGGGGAAATCATCTCATGCAATCAGGCATGGGGGGTGGCCCCCTGGGGGGGGGGGGGGGGTGAGGAGAGGCTGGCAAGAAGGGGACAAATAACAACGGAAACAGAGCACAACTCAAATATTGTGAATCAATAAACCAACTCTGATTTTTCAACAGTTAAAATTCTCACAACAAACTCTGAAAGATATCATATTCAGAATGACAATTAGAATTGACATGTATAATGTTATCACATTCTAATTTTACAAGATAACAAACTCACAGAGCCTCCTCCACTGGCAAAAATCTACTCATTGGATTGCTAAATGCACATCGAGATTAATGAGACTGGAAAAAAGTCTAGTATAATTAGGAACAGGGCAATGTAATGTGAGATTGGAGGCAAAAACAGTCAGGAACAAGGTAAATTTTCCTTTGACACCAGAAAGTTGCATGTTGAGTATATGGAAGCTGCAGCTGCCCTAACAGCTAATTCCCTTTCTGAATTATCTTCTTCCTCTAGCCTGCACCACAAAGAAAATGATCAAGTTCTGACATAATTCAAGGACCTTTGCTTCCATACTATGAAAGATGTAATAGCAGAGTCGTATAGAAATATATGTGAATCAGCCAGTGATAGCGCCTGTTATCATAAAGTTCATCTCATATCACCTGGTCTCCACAAGGATCTGACGCTAAGGCACACCCTAGAAATTATTCCTTATGTTCAATCAGTACTAATATACCTCCAAAACAATTCTATACTGAGATACTACCTTGTTTTAAGGGGTAAACACCAAACTTATGAGGTATGAGTAGTGCATTCATTTTCAACCTAAATATATGTTCGAATCAAACAAGTTAACTCTAAATGAAACATGACAGATATAAATGATGATATATAACCGGCAAGGATTTTGCAACTGTGAATTGTTCATTTAAGGCAGGGGGTCCATTCAATGGAACTGCTTGTTTTACTTGTAGCTGATCTTTGGAACAATTCACCGACATTTATTCCCCTATAGTCGATTGATTCCTTGCAGGATATTGTAGTAATTCCTGTTCTTTTATAATGAAATAAATGATAAGCCAAAGAATAGTCCTCCTGATGAATTGTTCCAATAACTAAATATACTTCAACTGGGAAATTCTGTCAAAAGAGAAAGAAATATGAAAACAGTAGCTTTTAAGGATATAAAAGATATACCTCAAGTCATTTTCTAATCTACCCAGCTGTTGTGAACCATGAAATGCACCAACGTGGAAATGTACCAGGCCCTTTTCGCAGTGGACCTGCATTTCTTTTACTTGTTTTAATCGACTTTCCTGAAAAATTCATAGAACATACGAAAATTTTGGATATAATAAGAAGGCAATGAAACAAAAATTAAAATCAAAAGAAATTACGTGAAGGCACATGAATTATTTCAGTACTGAAGAAAATAGGTAGCAAGTATTTTTCTTTCTTTAAAGAAAAAATACCTCATGTATAATTGAGCAATGATATTAGAGGAAAACTATTTCCTCATTTTATTTGCTAATTATAGACAGGAAGTCTTGGTCAAGAAATTGTTAATGCAATCAGTTTATAACCCTACTCCAGTAGGGTTTTAGGAGACATTGAGAAATGAAAGTTCTGAGAAAGCAAAAACTAGGTTCTACAACCAATAGAGAAGAAAGTTGATAGTTTATTTAGATTTCTGATGATGCCTTGACCTGATAACATGATGAAACAAAGTGATTATAATGACCCAATTTGATCACTTTTATATCTAAATTCTTCAGGGGAAGAATAGAACATTTTTAAACTAAATATGTATCTCAATCAATCATATGCACGTTGCCTGTGGGACTGAAGCTAAGACTGAAGTTTTTCATATTCAGAAGTATATACCTAGGTCCTCTTCTGAGAATTGCTAGATAAACAGATCATTCTTCTAAAGACTCACCAAATGTTTCTCTTCTTCGGATAATGCTTTATCCATTTGACCAAATACGGCAGTCCACCTAGCTCTATGCAAGTTAACAATTGCAATGTCCGAGCATCCAGCAGAAGCATTTTTCATAATGTAGCAATCACTCTCTTGATTGAATGAGAACTCCCGTGACATTAAGAAAGGCAGTTCAGTATGGATCACTGATCGAACTCTCTTCTTACTGCGTCGTAGTGCTGCATTTAACAAGGCATTAGATGAACACACACTACAGAGATGTAAGGGGTTTATCGTGTCAACCACCCGGAGAGATTTTGTAAGCAAGTATAATATTACCTGTAAGACGCCCTTTAATGTCTTGGTGAATTAGTTCCAACCAGTGATAAGCCACATTAGCAGCTGAAAATCAAAAGACACATTCATGTCAGTTGAAAGTAAATTATTTTCTCTTATAATTACAAGAAAGGTCAACTATGATGCACTTATGTCACGATGAATTTAGTGAGTACACTTTTTCTAACAGATTAATATTGCTGAAATACTACACCGAAGAGAATATTCAGCGGAACAATAATTTCTTTGATGCTGCCTAACTTATAGAGTTTCTTTTCTGACTCTCATCCTATCGTCTGAAATTTCTCACTGATGGTACATACTAGTAAACATACAGCACAGGCAAGTAAAACTCAGCTTGTACCAAAAGGGAAGGAAGCATAAATGATGAGGGAACTGAAAAACTAACCGTTGACAGATAGGGAAGAAAAACTGGTTGGTTTTGCTGAGTCCTCATTAGACAAAGTACTAGCATTCTGCGAGGCTGTAGTTGTGGACGATGACAACTTCAGAGCAAGAATATCGTCCTTGCTATCATGGGTGGGGTGTGAGGTTCCATGAGTTTTACCAAAAGTCCTCCCAACATTGATCAAACCATCATCTCTCCTCAAGTGATCTAAATTGAAGTGACATGACTCAGTCATTGACATTGGCCAACCCCTTGTCTGCTGGCTCACTGACAAAGTGCTCCGGGAATCTTCATGAGAAATATCAACTGGATTCATTCCTAAACCACTCACATTTTCGACGTCCTTCTTGCCACTAATTTCTTTACCACCGGTCTTCGCTGAGGTAGCTTGTTTTCCACCAGCATGATGATTTTCATGTTTTTCAGATCTCACTAAGGCTTCTATTATTGAATGAACCTGTTTCCTGTTTCTCACATGGTTTATAATCCCAGGGTTCAACTCATTCAGCAGTCCACTAGGAGCAGCAATTCTGGCAAACCTGTCAGTTTGTTCTCTTCTGGCAAGCTCCAGTCTTTTCTTGTCCCCATCACTTCTACTTTTCCTCCCACGTTGCTTTGCCACAGATATGCCTCCATAAGAAGACGAGAGGAAGCCATTTTGCTTCATCTCTTTCCAAATTCTCATCGGATCTTTCTCCTGCCGTGTACCAGTAGTGCTCCCACACTCTGAAGCATCACTTGCTCTCAATTGTTCTTGATTCTTGTAAGGATAAAATGGGTCTTGATTCAGCGAGCTAGAAACTCCTTCTGCATTCAGATCCAAGCTGAATCCCCTTGATACTGCACAAGTAGCATCATGTTCTATACCATGTGTCCCAGATGACAACGATTTGTCAGTGCCTGCCAACTTATCACTGCTGGCTGAACTGATAGCTAGGGAGACTTTGTTATCCAGATCAATAGAACTGCGGGCTGGGTCAGCCAAAGCTGATGGTATGTCCCTTCCTGTTATTTCTGCTTGAGCACTCTCCGAATTTGTTGGTGCAGCATCCTTGGAGAATCTTTGGGGCTTCTCTTTTTCAGTAGAGGAACAATGGTGACTGGCTCCAACCATTTCTGTAGATTTTGGATAATGGGTTTCAATTTCTGTCGTGTAAATGAACAAGTAATCAATCGGTTTCAACCTTCAACAACATTAAATAGAAAGAAATTCTAACAATAGAAAAAGACGACTCTAGACAGGAACCCATTCCCAATTCAAATACTAAACCCCCCCGCCGCCCCCCACCAATCAAATGAAGAATTTCATTTAAAAAGGGAAAACCAAAACAATCAGTAAAGAAAGAGAGAAATAAGAAGTAAGCACATCAAACGAGAGAACGACGTGCCTTCCGATCGAATCAGAGAATCAAGATCTCGTATTTTCACTCGCTTACGACCAACTTCCGATTCTCCCCCAACTTCAGCACTGCTCCGCTTTTCCCGGGTCATTAACTACCAAACCAAAACCCAGGAAAGATTTAAACCCAAAGAAAGAACCCGAAAGCATCAAAGCGTGCCAAATTCAAAAACATTTAAACCTTGGATTCAGATCTGGGGACCGCCAATGACCGATCGGGGACAACTACTTCATCCTCCATTTTGTTTCCCCTGTACACAGACAACAAGTGAAGACAGAACTTACTTCAAGCTCCGCACGTTGAAGGAGATGGCGGGTCGGGTGAATAAAACATGAATCTTCGTATGTATGAGGTGAAAGTGAAGTTTGTTAGGGTTAGGGTTTTGGGATCTGGTGGGGAGGGGCTTTGTTTGAAGTTTTCGAGTTTAAATTAGCAGAGTAGCGCGCTGACAAACAGGAATCTCTCACTCGCTCAATCTCTCTCTCTCTCTCTCTCTCTCTCTCTCTCAATATATATATATATATATATGTGTGTGAGTGTGAATGAGGCGGGCTGGGAGCAAGATGATGATGGGTCATGGATGGAACAAGAACAACGTTGTTGTTGTTGTTGTTGTTGTGATGTTTGGTCTTGCCTGAACTGTGAATTCAAATTCAAATGAGAAATATGGAGGGATTAGTGGGCCATTAATAAGGTTTGCCCACACGTAAATACTCTTGCCCTTGCCGCGCTGGATGGACCATTATTATTATTATTGGATCTGGATTTGGATTTGGATTGGAATTAGGGTTTCTTCTGTAACCATCTTTTCTCTTCTCTAAACTAAACACACTGTTTTCTTAAGTTAATATTATTTTTTGCAACTAACATTAGTTTTATTTTTTTTAATATATATCAACGTGGTTTGAGCCTGCATTCAACCAATTTATTTATTTATACAAAATCAAATACCAACTTCCTCATTTAATTGGGAATTTCACTTTTTTATATATATACTTTAACATTTAATGGCAAAATAAAAATATGTTCTAAAAACCAAAAACTATTTATTTACATTAAAGACCAAATATTTAATTAAAAATTTGAAATGAATTTTTAATTTTTTATAATTTACGTTACGTACCGAACTTCTAAATTTATTATAATAATGTCTGATAAATTAGTAAATGAGTCAAAAAAAATGAACAATAATAACTAATTTAAAAAAAAAAAGAAAAAAACTAATTTTTTAAAAATTGAATATTTCCCGTTAACATCAAGAAGTTGTCAAATTCTTCGATATTTATCCGTTAATTCAATTGCCATCCATCCATCCATCCAAATTCCAAAGTCAAACAAACCAAACCAACCGATTCATTCCATTCTGTTGCTGCTGACACTTCCACTCTTTCAAAGAAAATTTCCCTCCCGATTACTCCTCTTCATCGTTTCCATGTGATTCTCTGCCAGTGAACAAAGACGGAATCATCCAAGGAAGGGGCCACCAATATGCAAGATCCGTCCAATTCACCTCCTAGATTCGGATCTGAAGCTGCACAGAAGCTCTCGAAGGCGTCGTTCACGGTCAAGGCGGCTCCCCACCGGCGAGCCCACTCGGTGGTGAACTTCCGACTGCCGGACGACCTGGATCACGTGTCCGAACCCTTCGAGGGGCCATCCCAGGGGAGTGTGGAGGAGATCGGGTCGGAGGACGATCTGTTCTCCACGTTCATGGACATGGAGAAGCTCGGATCCAGCTCCGTGGACAATGTCGGTGGCGGAAGTGGAGTGGCGGCGGGCGCCGGCGAGGGAGAGAGGAATGTGAGGCCTTGGCATCGGCACAGTAATTCAGTGGACGGTTCGGTTCTTCTTGGCGGGGCTATAGAGGCCAAGAAGGCTATGGAGCCTGATAAGCTTGCCCAGTTGTGGACCGTTGATCCGAAGCGGGCCAAGAGGTATCTGCCTTGCTTGTTTTGTGAACGTGTGGCTTCTCGTTGACTGGAAGATTTATGATAAATTTAGAATTGCTTATGGATTTGATTTTGAGGTGTCTTGTTGAGAACAACAAACTCAAAAAGATTTTCATTTAAACAGGAAAATTGTGAATCTAGTGCATAATTAAGTCAAAACCTTGAATTCGCTGACAAATTCTTAGTGATTTCCACTTGGAAGTCGGAAGTGGGGAACTGAATTATCCTATAGCTAAGTTGACCTTAATTTGATGTAGGGAACCTGTACTCTTTAGCTAGCGGATCTGTTTCACGGTCTGCTTAGTCATTGTTCTCAACCAGAATTCTTCTTAGTCAGGAGTTATACACACTGGTGTTTCTCTCTTACTGTCACTGAAGTGCGACAAAATCTTGTCCACTTGTATGGATTTGATTATCCAAATGGATTGTGCCTCATTTTATGACCAACCAATGTCAATCCAACTATACCGACAAAATGGAAAGGGATCCTAATCATCTAGTGGCCAAGGAAATTACAGTCATTGTCAGAGAGTTGCAGGACTCTTTTTTCTTTTATCACCCAGAAGGAAATGTAATCACATTCCATTGCACTTCTGAAAAATAGGCATGGAGAAGCATGGGAAGGAAATATATAGGCTTTGTTTGGTACTAATCATAAGACCACTCTCCAGTTTCCTTGACAGGGTACTTGATCAATTTTTTTGTTTGTACAATTATCAACAACATGAATAGCTTGATTATGAATATCTACCGATTGTATCACCCTCAGCAACTTGTTAACAGTTTTTTTATTAATATCTGCATGGCTAACAGACCAAAACAAATGAGATGACAAAATGGCATCACTATTTGAGTGGCTAAGTTGAAATTTTTGTGGACTATCTTTGTCAAATTTCTCTGAATGTCTTGGGAAATTGGCTAAATTAAAACACTTAGTTCTACTATGTTAACTAAGGTAAATGGACCATAGTTTATTGAGAATGATTGAAGCTGGATGAGGAAAACGGTACTAGTTCCTTGTATGACAAAGAAATTCCCTTTAACAAATTCAAATAATTTGAGTTTTGGCTTTGTGATTTTGATATTGTTTAACAAATTAGATATTTTTGCAGAATTCTTGCAAATCGGCAGTCTGCTGCTCGTTCTAAAGAAAGGAAGGCTCGCTACATAACTGAACTTGAGAGAAAAGTTCTGAACCTTCAAACAGAAGCAACCACTCTTTCTGCACAACTCACACTGTTCCAGGTCCTTTAAAACTATGTTAACTTCTAGTTCCTTGAGCAGGATAGTCTTTTCTTTGAACAATTTCCAAATGTTGCCTGCAAATTCTTTGCACTAGGCTATTTAATATTTCAAGAAATATTCAAGGTCCTTTAAAAACTTTATGCAATCAATTAATTTATAAAAGTTCCCTGTCTGTCTGTCTAGATATCTTTCTATTCCCTGGAAGGAAAGACATGGTGCAAAGCAACCTTGTTGTCGTGTTTGTTTGAGGAAAAAATTCTAAGGTTTATTAATAAGGAAAAAATATTCCTAGGATGGTAATACCACATTATCATGCGCACTACATTGCAAAAAGATGTGGTGTCTCTGTTGTAATGAATATTTTCTTGTGAACAAGAAGTTACTGATTGTCAAATGCTCTACCAGGGCTTCCAACTTACGTTCATAAACAACTGAAACGTGATTTCCAATCTTTACTCTATGTATGACATAAAAAAAGACGTTGATGTATGGGTTCCTATATTTCATGACTGCTGTATACATTTTACAGACTAATTTTTATTTTATTTCTGTTCGAATCTAGATTTCATTTTATTTCCTTCCTCATGTATTGCTCTATATTATCACAGCCATAATTGTGGAGTTTACAGTCTTCTCTTTTCTTCCCTTTGTAGAGAGATACAACAGGTCTGAGTAATGAAAATGCAGAACTAAAGCTTCGGCTACAAGCTATGGAACAACAAGCTCAGCTACGTGATGGTAGGTTTGATATTGGTTTTGATAAAATTTCCACTTTATGATCGATATATCATTTGTCAAAGTCATTGGAATAGGAAAAGGAGGGACGGTTGCTTTGGTTCTACTTGTTTGTTTGGGAACCGGTGATCTGGTTTCCTGGTGTTTGGTTATATCATGTTTGACCACATTTGACCTTCGTACTCGGTGAGATCTGAAACATGCTCTGCTGTTTGAACTTCATCTAATCACTGCAAGTGGTCTAGAGCCAAAAACGTAGGAGATTTTGTACCAATTTATTTTACCATTTCATGTTTCTCCCAGTTACGTGGTAGCATTAGAAGATAAGTAAGTTATAACCTGTCATGTATACTGAAAATTGATAAAACAAAAATTTAGATTCTTCATGTTACAGCTGTGATCTGTCAACATCAATTTGGTTGGATTATTATTTTGGCACTACTGAGACAATTATGAAGGCATAAAGCCATGAAATGATGGGGAGCCCAGAATGTTTTAAGCCAGTAGACATGGAAGGAAAGAACCACATTTGTTTCATATTTTGAGCCATCCGTTCTGTGGCCTTTAGGGGTCTTCTCTCATTGTATGTCATTTGCAGTTATGAATGAGAGATTATCTATATGATATTGTTTTCAAAATGTAGCGCTGAATGAAGCACTGAAGCAGGAAGTAGAAAGGCTCAAGATTGCCACAGGAGAAATAACATGCCCATCAGATACTTACAGTTTCGGGATGCAGCATCTTCCATATATCCAGCCTTCATCCTATGCACAGCAGCTGCAAGAACATGGCGAGGTCCAGCAGATACAAATGCCGCAGTTCCATCTGCTCCACCAATCTAACTCGCCAAACCACCATCAAAGTCTTCTTGCAGCATCCCAATCGCTATCCTTCTCGGAGTTGCTGCAGCAGGATTCCCTCGGCCGTTTGCAGAGCCTTGACATTAATGCCAGAAGCTCTCATCTCGTGAAGTCCGAAGGCCCTTCCATTTCTGCCAGTGAAAGCAGCAGTACGTTTTGATCCACAGGGCATTGATCAGTTGATATTGTTCATAGCCTAACACCTTCTCTAACATCAGATAAGTGCCATTCTTCTCATTTATTATTTGTTGATTTGGTTGGGATCATTCGTAGGTCTTTCAGTGGTTTTGTCGTTTTCCTTTCTCTTCCTTGAGCTGTTGACAAAAGTCAGAAAACCAGTTTCTGTGATGTTGGTGGGTGTGAGAGAGAAGGTTGAATGGTTGCATATTTCATGCAATTAGTGCTCTTAATTTCTTCATATTCTGCTTATGTTGTAGCATTCAATCCCTACTTCATGGGGAAGGGGGAATTTTTCTGTTGGTTTTGTAGTTCTGTATTCAGGCAAAAAAAAACCGTGACTTTTCTGCTTGTATCATGGTCATTTATTTAATGTAAAATCTCTCTCTCTCTCTCTCTCTCTCTCTCTCTCTCTCTCTCTCTCTCTCTCTCATATTTTCAATTTGCTTTGGTTTATCTCAGTGTTTGCCTGTTTGCTAATAGCACATTATGTTTAGTTTTGTTTTTAGGCTTAATTATGTCAATCTTACAGTTGGAGAGCCCTTCCTATTAACCCTTGAAATAACCAAAATCCTAATGGTTAATTATAGGCATGGTGTGGTGCATTCAATGGACCTGTGGTATGACAAGCCATCATGCATTGTGATGTAAACAAATTTTGAATACATGACAATGGGTGAGACTGAATTTATTTTCTTTAAATTTATCAAAAATCATATACTGCTATGGTTGGGATTTGTATACATGTCAATGCATATTGTTGGCTTGTGATGGAGGTGTAAACCTAGTTGAGCCCCATTGGTGGGCTCTCTTAGTCCACTATTTTAAAATTGTCTAACAAAATTAAAAAAATATATAATATATACAAAAATGTTATATTAAATAATTTTCTAAACATTTTATTAAAAACTCATATTCATGATTACATTATATAATCTCTTGTATTGAATAATAACTCGAGTTATTTTTGTTGTTTCAAATCTTTGATAAATAAAAAGTTATGAAATGCAAACAAATTTAAAATTTACAAAATACAATGTAGCAAATAATATGCTAAAACAATGCATATGTTAAAATACTTTGATATATTTTTTAAAAAACATATTTTTATGTATCAAACTACAAACCCAACTCAATGTATTTCATGTTAAGTCCATTTTATCTAACCCCTCTAACTAGTAGTTTTGTTAGACCACATTAATATAATTAGCATATTGCATTAATCTTGAGCATCGTGGGGTTTAATTTAAAAAAAAATATATTTAGGTCTTGGTTGATTAGGAGTAAAATGATTTTTTGGAAAAATAATTTGTTATTGAGTTTAGGGTAGAATAATAGAAATGGTTTACGTCATGGCATGTTGGGCCTATCTGTTGCAGCTTAAAAGCTGTAACTTTTAACTTCTAGCTTTAAAAAAGTTGGGATGTAGTATATGTTTTAACTTATAGAATTCTAACTTATAGCTTCTATTAGCTTTTAGAAGGGGTAAAAGCTGGTTTTTTCAAAGCTGAGGTATCCCAGCTTTTATAACTTCTACTTAAATGATTACATTTTTATAATAATTTTGTCCTTATTTTTAATAAAGAATTACTGTCTTATCTACGCAATCATGGGTTTTTCTTCTTCACCGTCATCTCTATTTTCAAATCTCTTCCTCTCTCTCGCCATCTTCTTCTCTTTCTATACTTTAATTAATTTTTTTATAACACTTGAAACTTATACATATACACTAATTAATTTTTAAATTATCATTCTATAACTATTAGAAGTATTATGGACAATTACACAAAAATAAGTTATTTTATAGCTTATGGTATCAAACACCACGACTACTTAACTACAACTTCTAAGAAACTACAGCAAACATGTTCACAACTTATTCTAAGTTTTAGAAGCTATAATCTAAGAAGCTAGAAGTTATAATTTCTTTAATTAAGCTGCAACAAATGGGGCTATTATATATTTAAATAATTCTAAGAATTATGATTAATGATGGTGTCATTAATCATGTGTCACATCATTATTCATATCTTTTATAAATTTTTAATACAATGAAAATGCGACACACACCGATATCAGTCATGATTCTTAAGATTACTTTTAAAAAGGGTATAATATGTATTTTGAACACAAGAAAATACTATCCACCCAACAAATAGTTGAGTGACGTAAGGGTAGTTTATTCTAATATTACTAGAATAAGGGAGTTGAAAGGCAATTTCTCATACTACAAGGACACAGAAGCATTACTATAAATTTTTCTGAAACCTGAGTTGTAATTGCCTCTTCTTAAACATGTGTTTTAATAAATTACTTTTAAAATATCTTAATTAAAAATAGAAAAAAAATTGCTAAATTCACACAAATAGTTATCAAATGAAAATGAAGTTAAAACAATAAAAGAACATAGCGTTTTGCTTGAGCCAGACAACGAATTAATTCAGAGAGGTCACCGTTCCATCCAAATGCAAATACAATGGGAACAACAAACATGGGGTAGGGACCCCAAGCATGGCTAACTTGACAATCTTTAGGGACCATTTTGGATGGCCTAAGAGCTCAAATTGCCATGGCATTGCACATGCTTTAGACATTAAATTTGAACATGACTTGACATGCCCTTAATTTGTACACACAGATTTCCTATTTCAAAAATTAATAAAAATTTATATAATCAACCCATATAATAGATCAATAAAAACTTAGGGTATTATTATTATTATTATTATAAACGTTTTTAACTATTTGATATATTTTGTTCGAAGCATCGACTGAATGAATGAATAGTTTTGTCTTTAAATAAAAAAAGAGACAAACTTTTAAGCCTTATGACAAGGCAAGTGATATTGTGTGTGGCTGATGTTTGTGGTGCTTTTAGCCAATTTAGGGGCAAGAAAGCAACAATTCAAGGGCCTGTCGTTTAGGGTCAGTTTCATGTTTGGGGGAGGGGAGTTCTCACAAGTGGGGGAAGGGGACAGTGCCTTAGGGAGGGCAGTTTCATTGGCTCCTAACCAAACAATGTTTGGATAAAAGTCCCTCTTGACTCCTGTGGATGTCATTTCAAGTTCGGTTCAAACTATTTATAGAGAGATACAAAGAGATCGGTTTTAAAGTAATTAAGGGTGAAAGAAAATTTAATTTAAGCAAAAGTAAACTTTAAATCTTAAAAAGGATTTTTTTTTATTTTTCTTTACACAATTTTCTTAGAGACAACATTAGGGTTTGAAAAGGTTTTTAGGGTTTGAAAAGACAAATTATAACCCTAAAATTGTTGTACAAATATATATATATATATATATGTACGCTTCCTTATTAAAACAAAAAATAAGTTGGTTTACTTTGAGATACTTGACTTCTTACACTTAAAAGTGAGTATGATACTAAGAACTATTTTAAGTAATTTATTATCACTTATAATGATGATACAAGTTATCCCTTCTTATCTCATTTCAAATAAAATTAATAATACATTTAACCATCCATACATATTTTGCTTTAAAGTAATGAAAGTTAATGGCCATCCATTTTTTCTGTGACCACCTTGCTATATTTTTTTGTTTTTTGTTAACGCATCATCACGAGTATTCCTGCTGTTTGACCTACAGTATCAATAAGAGATATAAATCAGAAGAATCAGTGCCCAGTTCAATCCCCAACTTTTCATTGCAAACATGAGGGTGACAAGTGAATTTTAATTTTTAGAATCACTCTGTCTGTTGAACTTTTTTTTACTAGTCAGGAATCAAACATAGAACCTAGAGACTCAAAGAGCAACACTCAAGAGGTGTTTTTTTTACAAGCAAAGCTACGCTTTGGGACCACGTTGCTATGTTTTTTATATCAAGAAGCTTATATATGGTGGTCTGAATATCTTTATATGTCATAATATCTTGTATATATTAAAGTATTTAATAAATATATAAGAAAATATTCATGTTAGACCATTAATGGTGCACAATCATTCATTACATTATATATGTATTTAATAATTTTATGACAAAATAATATGAATGATGGTAAATATAATTAAAAATACCACAAAATTAAATATTTATTTATACATAAAACACGATCCAAAAGAGAATCAGAATAATAAATAGAAAACATGAACTTCGTAATCTTGAATTATGAGATACAAAGCCATTATTCTCTAATTTGACACTAAAGCCAAGTTGTTTCGTATCGTTTGTTATCTAAAATTTTGTTTATATATATATATATATATATGTTTGCTTAAGAATCAAAATCACAAAAAAGATACGGTGTCATGATATTATCAAGATAAAGAAATTAACTCCTATGAATCTTGAAGGGCTAAATTCACAATACAATACTCTCTCCCACACAAGAGACAAAACTGAATGTTTGGTTTGGCTTTAAACAAATGTCATGCAATTTAAAAACTATGTATCGATGCCTTCTTAACTCAATTAGTGGTAAAGTACTTAAAAATAAGTTTGTAATTGTGGGTTTTATTTTTAGCTTATTTTTCACAAACTTAAGTAAAAAATTATTAATAAAATCTTAATACCATATGAAATTGGTCAAATGCACCGAAAACAAAATACTATTCGGATAATGTTTTATTTATGTGTATATATATATTGAGATGAATGCCTCCAAAATTTGTGATGCCGATGCATGAACTTAGAGGGGCGAAATGCCCGGGGCTTGCATGTGCGGCTAACATGGTAGGGCCTTTATCTAATCTTCTTTCCAACGAATAAACCCTTCTATTTCTTTACTTTGTTCAACTAAATTTGGAGAACAAGTCATCGACTTTCATTAAAATTTTGATAATTCCAATGATAGTTTTAAGGAACATACTTCTAAGACTAACCAAGTGTATTTTTAATTAATGTATTGGCACATAGTATACACTTAAAATAATAGATTATATTTGGTAAGTTATCACTATCAAAAGGAAAGTTATCACTATTAAAATAATGATATTTTGTTACTGGTGAAATTTGAATATTCATTGGATTTAGTAGAAATTTGATATCAATGTCGTCAGACAAGTTATTTGTAATCAAAAAAAAAAAAAATCACTTTAAGGGCAATTAGAGAAACTCTCTAATACTTGAGTCAAAATTTATTTAAATTTATTGATGAGTAGCAATAAATAGATGCAAAGAAATCTAAATTTTGAAAGATTATATTCTGTAATATATAATTACAAGTATTTTTATTGAAATAAATGGTAAACCTAATATGGAAAAAAAGTTGATTCCATAAGTTGCGATGGCTCATGGCTTATCCATTTTCCAATGCCAATTATCAACATCCTTCAAATAACAATCTTTCCATAAGCTAGTGAGTTTGAGGAGGGTTAGTAGATGTGGTGGGATTTTTACCTTCCAAGAATATCTAAGACTACTTGATCTATCTATTATTCATGTGTTGATTCACTAGTGATACACAAGTTTTCTCCCACAACATAAGCATTATAGCTTCCATATAATTCTCTTGAGCATCAAAAAGTTAAAACAGATCTCAAAGCTCTTTGACCTAACAACTTGAAAGATGGTATTTGTCAATGGAACATGGGCTCTTAATTTGAGATCCCATTGCTTGCAAACTGGGTATTCCTAGGAGTTAGCGGGTAGCTCTTTGTTGACTTAGTAGCAACAGAACTTGACCAACCCTTTTAAAAACATGGGTAAGTGACAATTTTACCGAAACTGCAAACAAAGAAAGAAAATAGTATTAAAAAAAGAAAACGAGGACTATGAAAGAGAGTTGATTGAGAAATGCATGTGCCTGTGGGGCTGTAAGCTTAGCAGTTGGGAAGTTCAGTTGGAACATCTGCATGTGCACCCTTTAATGTCTATTTGGTTCAGTTTTTTGTGGCTTTGCCTTCTCTCAAATTGTAAAATTTTCCTTGGTTGTCATTTTCTTGCCAAGACTGGCCCATCTAGCCTCTCAAAGGTCTTGAAACTTGCTCACATTTCCTATATAAGCGACACTTGATTCTCTCTTTGGGCCAAGCAGCTCTTACCATTCCAACTTCTTGTACTAAGAAGCTCTTCCCTCTCCAAACCAATGGCTTCTCCTGCATTCTCCGTTCTTCCTCTTCTCTTCTTCTTCTTCAATCTCTGCTTCCACGGCACTTATGGTGACTATGGAGGCTGGCAAAGCGGCCATGCCACTTTCTATGGCGGGGGTGATGCATCCGGCACAATGGGTACTAGTCTGAAATCAAACCCAACATTATTTAAGCAGAAATAAGTAAACTTGATGTTTTGGCCTATATGTGTGTGTGTGTATGTGTGTGTGGTTTCTGATAGAGGGATCTTTCTATGGCATATGCAGGCGGAGCTTGTGGGTATGGCAACTTGTACGGCCAAGGCTATGGCACTAACACTGCAGCACTAAGCACTGCTCTGTTCAACAATGGGCTGACCTGTGGTGCATGTTATGAGCTCAAATGCAATGATGATCAAAAATGGTGCCTCCCAGGAACCATTACTGTGACTGCTACAAATTTCTGCCCCCCGAATCCTTCTTTGGCTAATGACAATGGTGGCTGGTGCAACCCTCCCCTCCAGCACTTTGACATGGCTGAGCCTGCTTTCCTGCAGATTGCCCAATACAGAGCTGGGATTGTCCCAATATCTTTCCAAAGGTAAAATAATAAAATATAATATATTAAGCTTTAATCTTACTATATAGAGTTGACAATATGTGTCATAACTTGTTAATCAACTCTATATATGACCTTTATATCCCATATCATACCTATGAATCTCTTACCACGTTCTTTTTGGTCTTCATCGATCTCTTTGGCAAAATATTTGTTCCACTCCAACTCTCTTCACAAGAACTTAAATTGATTTTCTTATTACATAATCAAACTATCTTAATTATGTATTATAATTTCTTTTTTTCTTTTTTTTTGGAGAGTCCAATTTAAAGTCACTTTCCTAAAAGGGTTGTGTTTTTTGTTGGCAGAGTTCCATGTGTGAAGAAAGGAGGCATAAGGTTTACAATCAACGGGCACTCTTATTTCAACTTGGTATTGATCAGCAACGTCGGCGGAGCGGGGGATGTCCATTCAGTCTCAATTAAAGGGTCCAAAACAGGATGGCAACCCATGTCAAGGAACTGGGGCCAAAACTGGCAAAACAACAACTACCTCAATGGCCAGAGCCTCTCCTTTCAAGTCACCACCAGTGATGGAAGGACCATCACCAGCTACAACGCGGCGCCAAGTGATTGGCAGTTTGGACAAACATTTGAGGGGGCTCAGTTTTAGGCTAACCAAATTGTGTTTTAGATTTGCGAGAGACTATAGAAATTTGGAGTCAATTGCTGTGGTGTCAAGTTATTTGATTACTAGCTAGCACCCGCTTAGGCTATATGTGTGTGTACATACTGAGGGTAAAGTTGTAATTACCCTCAAACAGAGATATTCAATTGGGTCCATAGATTGAAATCAAGGGCTATAGATAGATAATTGTTAGCCCTGGCTTGAAATCAGGGCCATGAATATCATATTAAGTCTGTTGATTTAGTGCCCCACTTGGAATGGCAACCCAGTTGGTAGGCCAAGGTGATGTTAGTGAATTATATCCTACAAGATACTGATCCATTGTACATTTCCTATTCTTCACCTTGATAAGTTGATTTATTTTTGTGGGGAAAATATATATAATTTACGTGCACGCATATTTATATAAGAATGATGTATTTTTATAATCTCAATACAAAAAATTAACCAACTGTCATGAGCTTATGATTATAAGCAACTTCAACCCATTCGCTCAATTTTCTGATAAGAATACTCGACCTCTTCCAAAATCAGGACAGAAATGCTAGGATCACTGTGAAAATAATTACACCTTAGTGAGATTGTTACTAAAATTACAAGACTGAGGAATCATCCATGTCTATTCATATCAGACGATTTAGTTGCACAAAATCACTTGCCGGGACTACCACCAAGCACACTGTCTCTGTGTTTACAGACCAAGTCGCTGTTCTAGAGTTCCCCAAGCTTTAGCACAAGTAGGTCGAATTAAGATTCTGGATTTCCCTGCAAAGGCAATTGAATACTTGCACCTTTGGTGACTTCTGGTTTTCAAAACTTACATAACATGCTGAAACAACTTTCCGGTGAATGAATCATTGTACCCCTACCGTTTCCTCAGCCAAGAGGGAGAGCAGCTGAAGAAAGACTTCACTACTTCACTAACGACTCTTAACTGATTGGCATTTTTGTTTTCACGCTTCCTATGGATTTCAATGCCTCGCAGACACACACAATAGCAGCCTTTACAGCCTTCTTGTTTCAGCTGCAAGACTAATTTAATTTGCAGATCATCCAGCAACAACAAGTTCCTTGGCAATCCTCACACACTCTGCCACTGGACAGTTTGTCTTAATTGCATTGGAGGCAATGTGTGACCTACTAGCAGCATATCCCCCCTGCAACCATTTAACTAGGTCAGAACGTCACAACTCTAAATTAAACCAGTATGCAATATCAAAATGTCACAAACACAAAAGAAGCCAGTCCACCAAGTCCAAATTTCAGTAACAGACTAACTAATCCAATTCATCCCCACTAACCCAGCTTCATTTCTTATCAAATACACATAAAAGGTCCCACTGGAATTCAAGGGCTTTTTGTCTAGCCTATTTGAATTGGGAAAAGGCAAAATTCTTTAGTACATTTATCCGGGAATACTGGAATTTCCACTATTGTTTTTTGTTGATCTTCTAGAAACAAAAATGTTTCAGTTGTTTTAACATAAAAGAATCAACATTCCGCTCCCTGCTCAAAAGACCATAACATGGGCATCAAGCTATTTTGAATTTTAATCTTCCATCATATTCTTACAATTTTCAAGAGATCCTCCCCTTGTAATGGAGGTTATATTGCATGAGTGTTTAGTTATCAATATAATGCTCTCACATTGCCCCCTTGTAAGGGATTCACGATGAAACAAAAATGTACATGGATAGGATCAACCTGATAACTATTTATTCTATGATTTTTTATGATTAATTATAAATTAAATTCTCATACAACATTAATTCCAAGTTTTCTATTCGCTTGAAAATAAAAAGATTTCCTAAATTCTAAATAGATAAGTCTAAGAGTCTACCTCATGCATGATACTCATCATGGTCTTGATGGGGGGAGAATTAACTTTAGCACGTCTTGCTACCTGAATTACAAACAAAAAGAAGTCAACAACCAGAACTAGAGACAACTAGGCATTAGATGCAATTCTCTTAGTAATTGAGAGCATGGCTATAAGATACAAAAAACTGAAAAATGGAAGGTCAACTTTTTAGGCAACCTCATCCATTTTGACATATCCAGGTGGTAATTCAGGGTCACTCTCATCAACCATTTGTCTCAATAGCTTTTCCAAATCCAATCCCATGCCATTACCAGTCCATCCCCATTGTTCAGCCAAATTTAGCATTTCTATCAGATAGCTAGCAGTGTGAAGGGGTCCTGTCCAAAGAGGCCCTAAAACAACAAGTGAATTGAAGACCTGAAAAGAACTAACAAGAATTTAGAATTTCTAATGAGATATAAGATAAGGAATCTGACCTCACATCTCAGTGCATGGTGCAACCGAATGTTGTGATTAAACAATATCAAACAGTTCACTATTTTATCTTTAATTGCCTTCATCTATCTTCCCTATTTAATTACAAGAAGTTGACAATAAAGACAAATGGATACAAAAAATGAATCACAGTAATTTTGCTATTCAAGTATATATACACACAAAATGTCAATAAACAATATAATAATCACGAGGGACCAAGCCCAATGAACTCATATATATGAACACATCAACAATCTTCAGGGAGACATTACATTGCTGAAAATATCAATAAACAATAAATAATAGTCTCAATTTTTTTTTCTTTCAAAATGAATAACATGTACAGGAAAGCCATACATTTGCTTTATCACAATGGCAATTGAGGCAGCCAAGTTCTTCCCATGAAAATGCTTGAGAATGCCCACACTGGGTGCAGTAGCCAATGAACCCATAATGCCTACTGTGAACAAATATGATTTCCAAAATATTAAAGCAAATTCATACCATGTAAACAGAAAGATATTCCTCCATCACCTGTTGTTTGGAAGCTTTCCCCGGTTAAAATGGAGCATCACCCTGAAGACAGGTCCATGGTATGAATAGTACGAGAAAAGTGGATTAACATGGTAGCCCAATACAGAAGCTTCTCGCACCACCCCACCTATAAGCATTCGTAGACCAACCTCATTTGAATATGGCACAGGGCGAATGTATGCTCCATATGAAGCTAAAGCACTAGAAAAGTAAACACAGCCATAACTCTTCCGTCCAGTAGCGCACACAAACATAACAAAATGCTATAACCGTGTCATACGCGACAAACAATTCCACACAAATTATTCGTAACCACCCCCAGTATGTACATTGAAAATGGCAGAATCCACATAGAACTAGACTCCTAGAGAACAAGAAGCAGAACAAATTGAGCTCGTAAACGAGATTCAAGTCATGTTAATGAAGAAACTCACTGATAAGGCCGGTGGCCGCCGGAAGTGTAACCATCGGTGGAAGTGACGTAGAGCAGCCCATCCAATTTCAAAGCATTAAGGGCAGACCTCAAGAAAGTTGAATCACTTCCGAAGGAATCGATGTCAATGAGATCAAAATAATCCCTTCGGAGATAACACTCCGTCATGACCCTATTAGCTTTGGAATGCGTCACCAGCCACTTCTTCGCCTCCCCAAAACCCCTCGGAAACCGAGATAGGTTCGCCAATATAACTCCTCGGTAATTCTCATTCCCGTCATTGGCCAATACGAAGTCCGCCTCTGCCTCCGCCAGATACCGCAGAGATCGAATTCCGCAGCCGCACATTGCATCGAGCACTCGAAGCTTGCCCTTGGATTTCCTGTAAAGAGCCGCCGCCAGTACCCCAAGGTCGCGGCCGGTGGCGCTTTCCTGGCGAAAAAACGACTCGCCAGTGTCGAATTCGAGCCCTCTCTCTGTCCGGTAGGCGGACTTGAGATTTAAAGTTGAATTATAGCGGGAATGGGGTAGTTTAGGGTTAGGGTTCTGGCGAATTAACGGAGAAGGGGATAGGGTTTTAGGAGAGAGAAACATCTTGGCGGCAAATGGGTTGAGCCCTGCCATTTTCGCGGTATTTCTCTTCCATCGGATCGGATTCAATCCGTCCCCTGCGCCCTAACCCGGATCGGAATTAAAATTCCCAAAAAAAAATTGAATTAAAGATTGGATCCAGTCACTCGGTTCAGTTCAGATTATTTTGGGTAAATCATATCAAATATTAATAAACTTTAGTATATTTTTATTTTGATTATTAAATTTTAATTCTTTTTAAGGTGATTATATAAATTTAAAAAGTTTTACAATATGGTTATATATAAGATTTTTCAGCCACTTTACAGTTGAAATGGGTGACGTGGTATTAATGTGATAAATAATACAAATATAATGTAATAATATTTTAATATAATATTATTATATATTAACGCACTTTTTGATTGGTTATCATTGTATAATAATTTTTATTATTTGTCACATTAGTCAAAAAATCTTATATACGATCACATTGTAAAATTTTTTAAATTTTTGTAATCACATTAAAAAGAATTAAAATTTAGTGATCAAAATGAAAAACACACTAAAATTTAGTAATCTTTGATGTGATTTACCTGATTAATTTAATTCACAAATAACAATGTACGTATATAGTGTATACATATTGTATATATACACACTGTTATACATATAATAATATATGTATTGTTGTATTTATTGTATCAACGTCGGATTAAAAATTAATTTTTAAATATTTTTATATCAAAAACTGAATTAAGTTTATATTGTTTTGGATCAAATTAAGTTTTTGGATTCAATCTGATTTATTTTTTTAATTTAAATTAAAATTTGAACACTTTTAATTTTTAACGATAGGAATATTATTGGAACTTTAAAATATAACAGATGATATTCTCTTACGTGTATAGATTTTATATATTTTATGAGTAATTTTACACATTTTATATTTTTTGAGTTAATTATAATTAAAATTCTATCCGTCTTTTAAAATTTCAAAAAAAATAATTCTTAATCTCAAATGTACAAGGGTTTAGAAAAAGCATTTTACATCTCAAGTTGAATCAATAACACCGTTGCGCCAACGAATTTGGGAGTTTTAGACAATAAAATTTATTTAGATCTTTTCGAGAGTATTTATTTTTTTATAAAAATAAATAATACATTTTCTTACACAAATATTTTCTTTATTTTTCAAAATAATTTTCACAAATAAAGTATAGACATACACTAATATAATATAATTAGTGAATCAAATAATCAAAATGAAATATAACAAATCACAAGTTCATAACAAATCAAAACCAACAAAACATCTATAAGACCTGACCAACTTTTAAGCCATGTATGCCATGGCATTAGGCCCCCAAAATTACGAAGTTTTAAATTTTAAAAATTTGTAATATTTATGTATATATATTTGTTATTTTTAATAATTAATATTTTATTAAAAAAATTAAATACAAAACATTATAAATTTTTTTAACTTCCATTCATCATTTTTCAATTTTTAACTGTTATTATGGTATTCTCAAATCCTAATATTTCATAAAACCCACATATTTATAAAATGAAAAGTTGTTCATTATTGATTAATTTTAATTATATTTTTAATGCTATCAGTTTAATGCTTTGTTTTATTTTTTTTATAAGAGAATTATAAATATATAGTTTTTTGCTTACACTAATCTTCTTAGAGTTTAAAAAAAATAGTTTTATTTTTATTTATTTATTATTGTAAGTTATTTGGCTTTTTTTTCTTATTTCTGAGATATTATATTTTAATTAAAAATTTATTATCATTAAAAAATTATTATATTTTATAGTTGATTGAATTTAAATTTTTTTAATTTAATAAAATAATAAAATATTTGTATAAAATAATTTTTTTTTATAAAAAAAATTAATACTCAAAGGTCTCAATTGATCCTTTCGCCTAAAGCCCCTATATCTGTTGGGTTGGCTTTGAACATCTATACAATAACACCTAAAAAACAACAAATCAATAAATTAAAGTTGAAGAAGAAACTTGCTACCATAAGACCAACACCAACGACGAATGTGACCTTCAAAATAATGGCGTTGTCTGGTGCCTTAGTCAGGCCCGAGGGATGCACCTATAACTATGGGCTCACCAAGTAAGGAGAAGCTACTTCGCTATCAAGGATGGGTAGAGCCAGCCCAACAGTCACAATACAATAACACAAATCGCATATGGCAAATGTTGAAGTGAAGCCTCAAAACTGAAGTAAACTGCGAGTGTAATATGTGCAATAACGTCAAAGCGCATACACGCGTGAGAGAGAGGAAAAAAAAAAGAGGGGAAGAGGACAAATTGGGGAAGGGAAAATAAGTTTTATGGGATTATAAAAATTGATATTTAGAAATAGCAACAATGGTAAAAAATTGGAAAATAGAGAAAGAAAGATAAAAATGTTTATTATGTTTTATATTTAATTTTTTTAATAAAATACTTATTATTTAAAAAATATATGTATATTATAAATTTTTAAAATTAGTACCCTTTCAAATTTAGGACCTTATGCCCTCGCATATATAATTTTACTGTTGCGTCGGCACTAATCAATAGTCTTAAAATTATATGAAAGGGATCATCAAATTAAATAAAAACCTACTTTACACAAAGCATTTATGATATCATTGGTTGCTAAGAAAGGTGTAAGAGGAAATAGACTGTGAGCGACGCAATGATGAGAAGCTGATGACGTGGGTTTCCTGTAATCTTCTTGTTTGGCTACCGAGAAAAAATGCCAGAGAAATCAGTGACCCGCGAATCCAAGTTATAATATGGCACCATATTCATTATCATCAAACAAATAATTAAAATTCATTCAAAACAATTAACCCCACCTCAGTCAAACTTAATTATCTTAAGCAGATAATTAAATCCCAAAAATTTGAGATTTAGCGAGGACAAACAGACACAATCATCTCCCCTTACTCGGCCCACCGACCACTCCAATCCTCATACTTATCCGTCAAACTTACATTTTCCTTTCCTTCTGAAATTTCCTTGGCTGCCAAGTAAGATTTTGGTTCACTGTGCATTCATTATTATTTTCTCGAGCCCCAATCAAGCCAAACGAGAATGATGAAAAGGAAAAGGAAGGAGAAAAAGATAGAACAGCTGGTAAATTAAAGAATAAAAAGTCAGCACACTGCATGCTCACTAATGCAACTTTACGAGGAGCGTGATGCACTATAAATCATTTAGTTCCAAGCAACTTTTGGCAAACCCAGTTCGATCTTATTAAGGGCTAGCTTTCCAGAGAAAGTTTGGCGAGAAAAGAGATGAAGGCGAGGCTGCTGCTGAATGCGGTGGTTTTGATGTATCTGATAATATTCATGCTCCAATGGAAAGTGAGTAATGGCTTCCCTGATCATCGGTGGATTAGAGCAGGAGGAGGAGCAGAAGAAGAAGGCGGCAAATCCAGGAAGCTCCTGATCGTTTCGGAGAGGAAGAAGAAGACGAGGATGGAAGGATTTATGAAGCAGCCGGTTCAGGTTGACGGTGATGAATATGACTACGATTCCTACAGAAAGCATGAAGATATTCCCAGCCCTGGTGTTGGAAATTGAATCAATGTTGGGTATTCAGCAAGTTACGGATTTCAATGGCAATAATCATCCACTACGAACTCATACGTATATCTGTATAGTTATATATATATATATAAGAATATATGTGAAAATAAGGGTGTGTACATGTAATTATTTGTTTGTTTTGGGGTGTGCTATGCTGAGCCTTCATCCTTGCATTAATTGGGTTCATGTATGAAAATGTTTGGTGTTAATAATAATCATCCATTGTTAATAGTTGTTGTTTACAAAATGGGATGCTCATAAAAGAAGAGGCCATATATATTTTTTATCATTGGAATTAACCAACCATGGGGTTGATTAGTCTAGTTAATCCTTATTAGCCCAATTACAAAATATAGTAATTGGGTTTAATAATAATTTTTTTTTTGTTGATTTAATAAGAATTTCAATCGAAAATATTGGACAACTAGATGCGTACAAAGAACGCTGACTTGACTTAACTCTAGGCATTAATTAATATATATATATATATATATTTGTTTAGTATAATATTGGCCCAAATATTTTATATAATTCAAATAGTTGAATTAAACTAAAAAATAATTTAAAATACAAAAAATAAATGGTCTCCCCTATGAGTTCTGGGGGAACAATGGGTTGTTTAAATTTTGTTTACAGTTTAATTTAATTTAATTAAGATTAATAAACTTAATTTAATTTAATAATAATTTAAATAACATGGTTAGTAACATAAATAATGTTTAAAACTATTCCCAACGGTTCGCCATTAAGCCCACCAAGCTAAAAATTTAAGGAGTCAGTATAATTTATTCACTTCAATATTACTTGTTATCAATATTACTCGCCATCACTAAATTGATAATGAGTAGCTAAAGTCTCGTTAGATTTGTTGATCTATCATGTCAGACTAAGTCTTGCTATCTTTCTCATCTCATCAACTAATTTATCGTTAGAAAAGGGCCTAGAAAGTTAGAAATTACAATTAAAAGAGAATCACAATTGAAACAGTTAGCAACAACGACAAGCAAACACGATGGCGACAACCACTAACAAATTCGATGGTGTCAATTATTAGCAAATCTAGAGGTGGTGATGACAGCCAATTGATACGACGATGAAAGGGAACATGAGATAATAATTTGGGTTTGTGTATTTGATTTTGAAAAAAATTGTATTAATATATTCAATGATTGATATTGAAAATTTGTATATTTAATTATTATTTATGTATTTAATTATTTATTTTATTAAATAATTGCATTTAAAAAATCGTTATAAATTTATTTTAAAATATATGAAATATTATTAAAATTTAATACAGTAATATTTATTATTAAATTATAAATAAAAAATTAAATTTTTGTAGGTGTGAAAATTAGAAGTAAGGTAAAATAAATAAAATTAAAATTTATTAATAAATAAATAAAATAATGAATAAAATAGAGAGAAAAATAAAAAATATGATTAAAAAAATCATAATTTTTGAGGTAAAAAATAAAAAATAAATTATTTATAATATAATAAATAGCGGAGATAGCCTAAGCTAAAAGAATAAATTATATGCACGCTTAGAAATATTTTTAAATTATAGATTTAATATTTGATATCTTATTAAAATAACATAAACAAAACCAAAAAATAGTATATTTTTGATACTTTATCTCAAAGTGAAAGGCTCATCGCATGGTATTTATTAAAAGACTCTTACTACAGACAAATATAGGTTATTAATTAAAATTATTAATTAATTTGATAAGATCTTAATTATTGAATATATAAATTTATATTTTTTTACAAAACATATGAGAAAAGACTCATATTATTTATCTTTAGAACACAGATCAAATAATTGAGGTATGATAAATTGAGATTCGTATTAAAAGATTGTGAGTTTAATTTTTATTTTATATAATAAAATAAATTTTTTATATATAATTTATTTTTTTTATTAAAATTGATGATACAAGCGAGACGAAACACCGAATAGGAACGGTGATCCTGGGCTTGTTATTTCATAAAGCCTAATTTATTTAATAATCGGATTAAAATTAACCGGAAAATATCTGATTGATCTCACTGTGTCTGCCCCAGTTGGCGGGAAAGAAGATCCGTTGTTGGCGGGAAAACACACGTATCCTGCCACTGCTATTTCTACTATCGCCGCCGGAACCATCATCCACGCCCATCATCATACCTACAGAGAGAGAGAGAGAGAGGGAGAGAGAGAGAGAGAGAGAGAATGGTGGGTCTACCGTACGATTGCCTGGCAAACCCTCTGGGAGCAGTGCGATTGACGTTCGACAGGGTGGTGGCCTCCGGCTCCGATCCGGCCACCCTCGACGGCAGAGACTGGGGCGTCATCGACCTCTTCCGCGATTTCCTTTTCGACAATGGTCACCTCTCTCAGGTTGTCCTAAATCAAAATTCTACCTCTCTCTCACATCCCTTTTCCTAGGGTTTATGTTCTCGAAAATTGAATCTTTATTATACAAGTTGCCGATAGTGGCTGCTAGTATGATTTGTTCTCAATTTCTTTTTGTAAGTTTGGAATTCAACTTGATTATATATAGGTGCCTTTACTGAATGCTACGAGTGTGCGAATGGTTCAACCGAATACGCTAGTTCGGTTCCGCGGAATGATACAAGATATGCTGGGTAACGAGTTCTACGTTGGTGCCTACAGGGTATTTTACCTCTTGATCTCCTGGTGGTGAATTATCGCTCCTCATTTTTATTTCATCTTACTAATTCTCGAGCCTGTAAAATCTTTATCTCTGTATCACTTGAAGGATGGAGCCGTATGGAGAACCAATAAATACACGGATGTTTCTCAATCTCCCATTGACCATTCATCTGATATGCGGATCTGGGAACGCCGCCTCCTGTACTGTGTTCCTGTAAGTATAGACGCATCTGCTACGAATTATTTGTGCTTACAGCTATATGTTGCTTCTATGCTGCAATCGTATCACCATTGGATCTTCTATATTCAGTTTGGACTATATTGAGTATGAAATAATTGATTAATTTATGCTTCGCCAGAATGCTGATCAAATTGTCAGTCGAAGACGTTTTTTTTTTTCCTAATTTTGGTATTTTTGTTGTTGTTGTTGTTGTTGTTGTTGTTGGCCCTTGATAACCTAAGGCCAGATTCTTAGACTTGTTAAATTCCTATGATTTAGGTTCCAGGGCAGAATTTGTGGACTATGTCTTTGCCAGAACCTAGGGCAAACTGCGCATCCCCACATGGGGAAAAGCGCCGGAGGGAGGATGATGCATCCCCCGATGAGATGGATATGCAAGTAAGTATCCATGTATCTTTTTTCTTGTTGCATATCAATTATAATTACCGTCTTGCACTGTCATGTTAGAAATACCACAATAGAGTGAATTAAAGAAGCCTCAATTCAATTGGCATTCATGGGAATGGTTGAATCACCCAAATGTTGTGTAGGAAAGGAGAAAGTATCTTGTGCCTCTGAGGCACCACATCATTGTGCCTCAAACCAATTACATGCTGCCATGTATACTCTTATCATGAACACGTGGCAGCATTTGATTGGTTCAGGGTACAATCACATGGTGCCTGGGTGGCACTTCGTAGGAAAGGCCTTCAATTTTTTAATGATATGGATGTAAGTTACGTGAGCTTGTAAAATTACAAAAATGGTTTTTTTTTTTTTTTACCTTCCAAACCGTCTTGAAAGTGTTTTTTTGACATTCTTTGTTGGAACTCAGGGACTAGATGAGGACGCTAAGGGTTCCACAAGCACTAAGAAAATGGTAAGCAACTTTTGTCTCATATTTGGGTTTTTGGTTTTACTGTTAGCTTTCCTACCTTTTTTTTTCTTCCAGATTTTTGCTGACAAGAATAAAATTCTTCCGGACTCATCCTATTGACGGGTCTCATTTCAGTGTCCTGCCAAGAAAAGTGAAATCTATCTACAGCACTAGATGTGTTTGATAATCAAAGATAGTTCTGTTTCAAATTCATATCCAGTTTTTAAATTGGCACAAATAAAAATTACACTTCCGTCACTGCAATTTGTAATTTTCTGAATGTCTGGGCGTCTGGATCTGATAAAATAAATCAATGTATAAAACAGTAAAACATCATCCATCGTTACTTTTTTGTGACCAAATAATGGGAGTGATGTCCATGGTAACATTTTGCTTCACTATCCAATCCTGGTTTCAGATGAATGAAGTGCCCTGTTGCCCTCAAGTTAGCAGTTGTCACGTTTTGAAAAAAAATAAAAAATTTCAGGGCAGTAGAAACCCACGTATGGGGTGGTGTTGTATGGGAACTTGAAACATTTTAGCATATATCTCCTTAAGCTTTGAGTTATTCTGAAGTTATAATTACTTTTTACTTGAGAATTATTGAAATTCCCTTATGCCACCTGGTGTTATATCTCTTAATTTCTTACCTGAATTTTTTCTTCTTTTTCAGCGAGAAGGTAGGCCCTCTGCCATATCTGCTCATCCACAGGATTCAACTGAGGGAACTTATCCTAGCATGAGGATGGTGCTTGATTTTGATGGGAATTCACTTCCTTGCCTTGTGAAGGTGAATCTGATCATCTTCTTTGTTTGATGTCGTTGATAGGAGGGGAAAATAAGCTTGTTTAACAACTGTTGCTTTCCAAATAATTCTTGCAGGTATATGACTCTCCAGAAGCTGACCTGAAGCTGAATGATGTTTTTGAGTTTGTTGGTGTCCTCACCTTTGATTCAGAGAATAGCGGTGGCAGGGATGATTCTAATGAGTTCACAAGCTGTTTTAGTGAAGATGAATTGGCTCATTTGCCTCCCAGCAAGGTATTAACTTCATCTATACAGATTTTCTGTTTACGTCCTTCTTGTTTTTACACGTGTCGATAAAAAATTAGCGAAAGTTCTTTGCCTCTATATTATTGTCATGATTTATGGTAGGTCATGCTCTGGAGTAATCATGTTTGGAGTAATCATGTGATCGGACGAAATTGTAAATGTTTGGTTGCTTGGCACTGCATTTAAGAATTACTCCTGATTTACAATACCATTATGTCACCTGAACCTGCCACTCATTTCAAAGTCTTTTGTTACTTAATCACCACAAAGTAAGTGTAGCATAATTGGTACTTGTGCTTGTTATTGGCTGCTGCATTTGGCATTACAGTGGTGTATTTGGTAGTTTAGGGCAATCTAAACTGGAGTTATACTGTTGGCTTTAGAATTATTGAACTTTGACCACCCAACCCACAACTCAAATTACCCAGGTCTTTTTCCCAACCACTGGTGGCTACTTGGCTCTACCTAGTGCCATAATTTTCTTAGGACATATGTTTGTATGAGATACGATAAAGTTCATTCAACGAGAATAACATGGCAAGTCTTAATTCCACGAGATGGTGTTGATTACATGATTCTAGCTCTATCCATTTGTATCTATTACCATTATATCACATGCCATGTTTAAGAGCTTTTTTTTTTCCTTTTTGTTTTGTAAAGAGAGTTGTTTAAGAGCTTTTAACAACTTTTCTTTGGTCTTCCTTTCTCTTTTACTAAGAACTTCTTTCATTCCATCTATTTGCCTCACAAGTTCGTTTAGTAGCCTTTTTCTCACATGCCCAAACCATCTTAATAGCATCTTGTGCACTTTATCTTCACGAAGCACCATTCCAGCTTTATCATGGATAATTTTGTTTTTATCACTAATCACTGTTCCAACTTTATTGTGGAAAATTTTGTTTTTATCTTGTATTTTTTTTTGTGTGGCTGCATGTCTCCTACAATATTTTTATTTTTGCTCATATTTTGTACATGTTGGTACCAATTGCCCATCATGTTGTCATGTAAGAAAGATGGTTTTATGGGCATCCAATACATTTTATTATTTGAAATAAATTAGTTCTTTGCATCAATATTGCCCTTGAATGCCACAAATTTTTCTAGGTTGATTAGAATATGATTAATATGGTTCATTTTACAGGTCCCACGCCTACATTGTGTTGTTCACCAGAAGCTTGCTCTGCATGATTTTCTTTTCAGCACCCCCATGATGGAGGTGGTTGATTTTTCCTGTTTGATCTCCAAGTTGATTTTCAATCTGCCAAGTGTTAATTTTCTTTTCTTTTTTGTTTAGTTTCCTCTGTTTTGTCCATTTACCTTAATTAAACCTTTGTATGTTTATTCTACAGCATAAATCCAATTTAGTCAGAACTACAAGGGGGAATCTGCTGGGACATCTTACGGCTGTTCTTGGAAATGATGGCTTGGCAGCTCATTTCTTCTTGTTGCATCTTTTGTCTCGGGTAGAGGACTAGTTCTTACTTAATGATTCTTAGTTTTATATCATATAATTTTTTCTATGCAACTCCTAGTCAGATATCATGGCTTGGTTCCTTGGGTAAATTCATATTACTTACATTTGAGCTTAATTTCTTGTGGACTTATTATACACTTGCATAATTTTGGCATAGCTGTCCTGTTTCTTTGTTACAGGTGAATGCCCGGGTCGACACACTTGCTGTGGGGAAGCTTTCTCTAAACCTTACTGGTTTTAGCAAGGAAAGTGCATCTGTTTTTGGAAATCGTCTTAACAGTTTAGTGAAGAATCTTGTACCATTCACACATTGTATATCTCTTACTGTGGATTATCTTAACACTGCTTCATTGGCCCCAAGAAAGGATTATCAAATGAACAGGTAATTACAATTCTTTGTTTGCAGTTTTGTATTGAATTGGCAAATGTTTAGAATAAAGCTTACATTGTTTATGGATTTGTTACGACATCATATTCTTGATACTCCAGATTGGCATCTGGAGTTCTGCAGCTAGCTGAGGGTTCGCACATGATAATTGATGAGACCAAGTTACAAGCAGGGACCCTCAACTCTGCTGGGGTTGAGAATGCAAGATTGCTGAAGAATCTAATTGAGTTGCAAAAAGTAATTTCCAACTTGGATCCTGTCTGCATGTTTCATGCTCGTGTAATTAAATCCTGTGAAAGAGGTTCTGACACAGCATTTACCCAAAAATCGTAGAAAGTCCAAATTCATTATTGTTTTACAGCAGCTATCTTTTTGGAGAGTTGATCTAGTTTTTGAGCTTTGGGTGTCACTGCATGATTGAATTCAGATTCAGCCTTTTGGGACTTAAATGGTTTTGTTATTTATTTTTCCAGGTGGATTATGATTTTACATATTATAAAATGGAGATGGCAGCAGATGTCCAACTGCTAATTCTTTCTGAGGGCAAATCAAACATCTTGCCAGCTGATCTAGTTGTTCCTTTCCATCCATCTTCTGTAGATTCAATTGAAACTGCAGATGCAGACACACTGAAAGCTTGGAGATGGTACTTGGTTAGCCTAAGATCATTGTCGCATTCAATTGAGCAAGAAATGCAGAAGGTATGAGTTAAATGACTTTTTGGCTCATGAGGTCTTGATTTGACTAGGATGGATATCCACTTGCTAGGGGAAAAATTGATGCAAGTGCTGTACTAAGTGGATGGAATTTCCTGATATTCCTCAACTGGTGGAACATGATCTTACTTAAATCTGTAAAAATGGGGCAGTATGAGTAAGATGTAGCAGTTGGTACAGCTCAATGTTGTACCATAACTGATTCATGCCAAGTCTCAGGCATTTAAGTTGTTCTTGGCTTGGCATATCTCAACTCAAGATGAAACTTCCTGGAGCCAAAGTATAGCAAGCCTTTTGCTCTGAGGGGTTAGTATCATCTGTGGTGTGATGCTTTCTTTACCCTCCTTTTTAGTATTTTCTCATATAGGTTTTCTCACACTATCTTCTGAACTGACTGGGGAGGAATGGCTCTACTATGCACTTTATGAACATTGTGGTCAGTTGGGGCTAGTTATTATGTTAAAAAATACTGCTTAGTTTGTTGGAGCATGATGGATCATAGAGTGGCTATTTTCTTTTCTTTTGCTAGTATGGGGGAAAGTAATAGTCAGAGATGATGACATAGGTTGGTCATCTCTTTCTAATCTGGAACGCCAATGTTTCCCATGTGAGGGATTGGCAAAGGAAATGACATCCCATTGGGCTCTGGATTTAATATAGAAGGCGGAGATTCACATTTGTAGACCACTCTAGTAGAAGAAATCATCTACAAGTATGGGAACAATAATTTTTTTAATAAGTAGACAACCAATTGCATGGGGGTACACTTGTATTGGCCATGCTAATTTAGAAGTAAAGGTACCTGAAAATTCGAGGCGACTTCCTTTTATAACCAGACAGCCAATTGTAACCAAATGCTTTTATAACCAGACTACCTTCTGCATTGTATTTCTCTCCTAGTGAGGTTTTCCCCTTTATCCCTGTTCCGGAAAGCTGGACCACTGATAAAAGCAGTTTTTCATTCTTTAGATTAATCATGTAATCCATAGCCGTTGGAGCATTTACATTTGTTGTCCTGCCAAAACCTCACTCTAGATTTTATGTTAATGTTCCATTTTTTGTCATAGCAAGAATAACCATTTTGAGAATACACAAAAGAATTTGAGATCTGTTTTGGTTAATCAATTTAGCATTTTTGGAATGGAAGCTATCATGCTTTGAATATGCATTCCAAAAATTTTGGCAGGGCTTTTAGATTGTTTTGATAATCCTGGAAAGGCTTTCTATTTTAACATCTTTAGTTGAATACTGCACAAAGACCTTTTTTTATGCACCTCACTGAATATATATGAGCATTGTGGAAATGCATGATGATTAATTATATAATTTAGCCTGAATATGTATAAAACAAATTAAATCAGGTGCTCCAACACAACTAGTGCCCCCTCATCTGTATTAACTTGCACTGATTTACCTCAGTATAATTTGGCAACGATGTTCCCAAAAGAAAAATGAAAAGAAATGCATGGTGATAAATTGTATGGGGTTGAGTTGCATCAGCAGATATCATTTAATTACAAGCATGCCTCTGCGGAAGACTTTGTGCAATAATGCATTTTTTGTAATGTATTTTAGGTGGTAGAAGAAGACTTGGTTGCAGCTAGGCAAGCAGATAGGAGTCTAGGCAGCCAACAATTTAGCAGGTTAGTGGCAAGATACACATGAAATGTTTTTCATTTAGGCATTTATTAATTCGTTGAGCGCACTTGTGTGTATTTGCTTGCAGATGGCTGACATTGGGCCGCTTAATGTCAGTGAGTTTTGGTGAAAGCAGTCTGTCATTCGAGCACTGGCAAATGGTCAATGAACTTGAGAGGCAAAGAAGGGAAAGGCTTCAATGCAGTATGTAGTCGCAGGGAAAGTATTTAAAACCGTTTAAATCACGAGTTTGTGTGACATTGATAGGCCAATGAGTTATTGAGCCATTGTTTGCCCTAATGAAATGCTCTGCTGTGGGAATGGTTTCCCACAATACCCCCTGCAATGAAAGGTTGTTGGCAGTTGCCATCATCTGTGGGATTTTTATTTTTCAGTGGATTTGGCCGCTTTAGCAGAGCAGTTGGCAAACACAATTCAATCCTTTTGTTCCTTCAAACTAGTGGGCAGTGTGAGCTTTGACTGTTCACGTTGTATGTACAAAGCAAAGGTTACAGAGAAGTCGGTTGTATTATTGTAGTTGGACGTTGGGTTGGGCTCCAAATGCCTTCTCTAACATTTGTTGCATTTTGCTCAGCAAAAAGGTTCAGAATGGTTCAGTAATGATTGATGGACTAACGCGTGGTGTTTGAAGACACTTCTAGGTGCATTGATGATTTGGCTGCATTCTGAGCTCTATATTAATCACTCCTTAACATTTTATGTCACCTATTTGGTTGGCTGAATGATTATTGATAGAAGTTTTTTATATTAATGGTATAAAGAAGTATTTTTTTAGCATATTATTTTATTTCGACAAATTCAAAAACTATATTTAGGTAATATTTTTGAGTAATAACAAGCCTTATTTTGATGTCAAAATTAATTCAAAATTTAGAAGAGTTTATAATTTTATATATTTAAAAAGTTAAATTTAGTGATAAATGGAAAGGGGAAATTTAAATTAAGACATTAATCTAGTCTATATTAAAATAAAAATGTATATTCTTTAAACCAATCAAATCATTTATTATTTAAATGATTAAGAGCCCATTTGGCTTATTATTTAGTAATAAATTATTAAGGTTTTTAGATAGAGGAAATTATTTTAATAAAAGTAATTTTCACACTAATATCTTATTAGGTATTAACAAAAAGCAATAAGCCACTAGTTTACAATAATATAATAAGATATTAAAAGAGTTAAAACTTAAAAGAGACTATTTTTTGGGTAAAATATTGGTCTTTTGGTATGAAAAAATTAAACATTTTTATATTTTTGTAATTTTATTTAAAATTTTTAATTTTAATAATAAATACCTAATTTAAAAAATTAAATATAATTTTATTTCACCGTCAAAATTGATTGAAAAAATGTGACTTCACTCACGTCACTTGACAATTTGAGTGGATTTTACATTAATTGTTGTTGAAAAAAATAAAAAATAAAAATTAAATAATTTTTTTGGGGAATAAAATCGGGTTGGTGCTGCCAAAATTAAAAGATTTGATTTGTAATTGGAGGGGAAAAGGCGAAATTGGTAATGCAAGAGACTTGACTTCGGCGGCCCGAAGGCTATCGGGCTTGACCCTTTGCATCTGATGTGCAGTGCTGGGTTGCAGGCTCAGGCGTTACGTTTACAAACCAACAGTTGGTGGAAATCCAAATCTTGTCCTCTTTCTCTCCGATCAATTCATTCTCCATTTGAGGGAGAGAAGAAGTAGAAGAGGAAGAAGAAGAAGAAGAAGAAGAAATGATTCTAAGCAGTTCTCGGATACAGGCGATCGTGTCTCTATTCGTCAATGTTCATCCTCATGAGATCTCGGCTCTGTTCTACTCCTCGTCCTGTTTCTTCTTCGTAATTCCCCTCCACCCCCCCTCTCATTACTTATTAGATGCTTATACTACGGTGACTATGTAATTGAAGCGATTCTTCAATTTATGGAATTCGTGCAGATTCTGAGTGCATATTTTGTGGTTCTTCCATTACGCGATGAAGGTGCGATATCTTTAGGTTTGGGTAAACTTCCGGGCCTTTTTGTGGGTTCCTTAGCCCTCACGCTGGTTGCCGCCCCTCTTTCTACTCTCATCTTCTCCTTGCCCAATCTCTCCAAAGCAAAGGTAATTAGGAATTGAGTTTGTGGTATCACACGATGCGAATTTTCAGTTATTTATGTTATGTGCCTGATATGGATTTATGATGCGTCTCTCTATTTCCATAATTGCTTCTATCATTTCATGGGAAAGTCTTTTGGGAAAATTAGGTATGCAAATGCTGCATATATAAACACTGAATTTTTAGACAATAGCAATTAGGGCTGGGAAAAGCTTTTTGAACAAGTATTTATCTTGCTGTATGGGATGGGATTACCTTGTAGGAGGTTAAGACATGGTCGAGGGACACCTTATCTTGCTGTATCTAATGCTATTCGACCAAAATACTGTATTTTTTTACATTGTTCTTGTATTGTGTGTTGGTGGAATAAGAAATTAAGGTTTAATTTGTCCCTCTTTTGATTTGAATAATGGATCAACTCCGTTCAAAATGATTAGATATCGTAGGCATGTGCATGGTATTCAGAGTAAGTTGAATGATGTTTACACTGAAATTGGACTTTACTAGCAATAGGGACTTCTCTTTACTGTTTCACCTGTGTTTATTATTCTCTTTTCAGACATAAGTTCGTGCTCCTTTACATGTAATTATGTCATGGGTGCTTTTATGAAATTCTAGGCCTTTGTCTTGATACACAGGTTTTTTAGTGTCACGGACTACTCCTAAATTCCCTTACTACCCTTAAAATTCTTGTTGTAAATGCTAGTATAAAAGAGTAACTAACTGCGCATGTAGCGGTAGTTATAGGGCGGGAGTAATAAGAGCGGGAAGCTCCTTTTTCATTCGAATTTGTAAGTGATCAGTATAAAAGGCTGATCGCTCATGATAGAAGCATGAATACATTGATTCCAATTCGGAAACACTCTCCCTCTCTCTAAAATTCTCTATCCCTCCCTCTAAATTCTATCTCTCTCCCTCTCTCTGTCAATTCTCTCTTCCGCATGAGTTCTCGAAGAACCGAGAGCTATCCTCTGTCAAGCTGCACCTCACAATTCGGTATCAGAGCGATTCAGGCCAATCCAGCTGCAAGCAAATCTAGTGATGGCAGATGGCACAAGGATGAAGAACATGGAGGCACAACTACACCGATTCGGGTCCACAGTCTTAGACTTGCAGGCACGAGTAGATCAGCTCGAATTGGGATCAAATTGTAACCACGAGGCGATCATTTCCATTAACCACAAACTGGATGGGGCGGTCAATCAGATCAGGGAAGAGGTAGGAACGCAAATTGGAGAGCAGCTTCAAGGCTTCAAAGTTATGTTTGCGCGGAAACAATAGGTAAGTCTCTCTCTAGATTTTCCTCCTCAAGATAGAGTGGATCTGATTCTTCCCAGCCACAGGATGAGTTAGAGGAGACCGGTAGCCTTGGAGGTTGGGGAGGAGTCGGGGGAAATAGGAGATCACGTGACTGGCCGGAGGCAAGGAGAAAATGGTACCCTTGGACATCTGGGGATACTAATGCCAAAATTGGATATCCCCATGTTTGATGGGAATATACCCCGTTGATGGATTAGGCGATGTGAAAGGGCCTTCGAGTGGTTTGGAATTCTGGAGCACCAGAAGGTGGCCATGGCTACGACCTACTTAAATGATGCTAGGGATGATTGATATCAAGGATGGGCGAAGACAAGGGAAGAATGTCCCTGGGTAGAGTTTGCAACAGAACTCTGCGAGAGGTTTGGAGAAAGGAGAATGACTGACGTGGTGGAAGAATTTAACAAGATCAAGCAAAGTGGATCAGTGGCTGAGTACCAGAGGAGGTTTGAAGAGTTGAAGGCACTGATGCTCAACCATAACCCTTACTTCACGGAGGCTTATTTTGTTTTCAGTTTTATTAGTGGTTTGAATGCAGAATTGAAGCCTATGGTGAAGGTGCTACAGCGCCAGACTCTTAAGCATGCTACTGATAGTGCCCGGTTGCATGAGTTGACAGGGGAGGCGCTCATGAAGAAGCAGTGGTTGGTGAGTAGGGGAGGAACACACAATGTGTTAACTCCTGTGGGAAAGGCTCAGATCAGAGAAAATTGGAAGGGAGTACAGGGAATGTGGAATTCACTACCACCAGCTCCCACAGCTCAAGGGGAGAAGCTAATAGAGTAGAGGAGATAGGCCAATCTCTGCTATAAGTGTGGGGATAGGTACTTTCTGAGGCATTAATGTCAGAGACAATTGCTGTTGTTAGATGGAGAGGAGGAGTGCTTGGGGGAAGAAAAGGTACTTGAGGCCCCTGAAGAAGGAGAGTAAGACAATGGTGAGATTTCGCTGCATGTCCTGAGGGGTCTAGCTAACAATAAGATTATTAAAGTGGAAGGAAGAGTGGGGGATTGCAAGCTACATTGTTCTTGTATTGTGTGTTGGTGAAATAAGAAATTAAGGTTTAATTTGTCCCTCTTTTGATTTGAATAATGGATCAACTTCGTTCAAAATGATTAGATATAGTTGGCATGTGCATGGTATTCAGAGTAAGTTGAATGATGTTTCCACTGAAATTGGACTTTACTAGCAATAGGGACTTCTCTTTACTGTTTCACCTGTGTTTATTATTCTCTTTTCAGACACAAGTTCGTGCTCCTTTACATGTAATTATGTCATGGGTGCTTTTTTGAAATTCCAGGCCTTGGTCTTGATACACAGGTTTTTTAGTTTGTCTCTTGTTTTATTCTTCATCCTTTGGTATTCTTCTTCACCTGGGCATTCAGTCTCCAATTTGAAGGTATGAGATGGATTCCATGACAAATAAATCTCTTATTTACATTACCTTGCTGTGTTTGTTTCTTATCAAATTCGACATTGTATATATTTTTTTTTAATTTCCAGCGTTTGATCTTCAAATCATCTACCATAAAAGAAGAGCTAAAGCTACAGGTTAATCCATCCAATTCTGCAAATTCTGTTGGCTGGGAGGACCATGGATGGTATTATGTGTCAGTGAGAATTGGCTTGTTCCTTTGGGTATGATGGTACTCATCATTGGTCTTATTCTTACCTATTTGTGATTGGTTTTATCTGCCAACTATTCTAAATGTTTCCTAGTTTTAGCTCCTAAAAGATTATTTTTGCCTTTTGCAGGTCGCTTTGCTGAATCTTATTACCCTATCTTCAACCTGGGCTAGAGTAATTGATGTGATGGACAGTGAGGTCTGAATTCTGGCACATGGTGTTTAGAAATAAATTTAATTATTCTGTGCATACCTTAACTCTGCTTTCTGTCCAGTCAGGTTCAAGATTATTTGGATTCATTGGTGCTGGTGCAACACTTGGCCAGCTTTTTGGATCGTTGTTTGCCACAGGAATGGCTTGGATGGGACCATGTATGCATGTTTTCCTTGTTTATTTGGAATTCAGGAACACATACATATTATTCTCTTTTTATTTTGTTGTTTATCTATTTTTGGGCAAATTTCATGCAGCACTCTTGATGTTGTTAAAAAGGCAGCGATCAGCAGCTGGCCACCACCTGCTAGGTCCCTCTTGATCTAGGTAGAGGAATACAAATCTGGAGGGTTATCGTTGCTGTTGCTGCTTCTCCCTCTCTCCCTGCCACTGCCGAACTGATACCCATCGCAATAGGTTTCTGATCCCTGATTCTGATGGGGTTCAACCCCATCAGTTAGGTGATGGCCGAAGGTTTGGTCATCACCAAAATAGAGAGGGAGAGGATAGGATTGATAAAGAGGAGGGGAGGGGAGAGGACTGATAAAGAGAACCAGAGAGAATTGGCTAGTGATGTCAAGATCTCCAGCTGTCATTGAACCATTGGTGTGAGAGAGAAAGAGAAAGAGAGAGCAGGGAGGGGAGAGGATATGGTTTAAATAAATAGGCAAAATTGTCAATTCCTGTGCTCTTCTAATGGGAAGGGAGGTCTATGCTATTTCTTGAAACACAGGGGTGGTTGGTGTCATTTTTGCTAAACCTCAGGGGTGCTGTGTGGAATTTATCCTCTATTTTTTCATCTTTTCTGTTTTTTTTTTCTTTTTTTAGAGATGTATTGTTTTTCACCCTTTTACTTTTTAAAAATCTCCCCTAACCTTGAGTACGATTTGTTTTTTCAGATTTACTATTATTTGCTGCTCTATTGATGGAACTTGCAGCACAGTCATCAAAAAGGATCAATAAGGATATGCCTTATCCCTCTGAAGAGCTATATCCCATCAGGTCTTTTAAGCTCTTAACTCACTTACCTCTGTCTTCTTTTGAAGACTTCCTTTTAGCAGATGGATCTACCTCATGCAGATTCCATTCGAATACCCAAAAAAGGAAGAAGTAGGATTGAATTATTTGGTTGTTTTATTCAATTCTTAAGTAAATTAGTCAAGTTTATCTGGGCCAAAACTAAATTGGCGGAGTTTAAATTGGTCAAGTTTGTTTTCCTCCTTTGTTTGGTGTCTATGTGTGCTTTGGGGGGAGGGTGTTAGAAGTTTTATATCATGACCCAAATGACACTGTTCTTTATCATGAAAGTAACATACTCTATAATAAATGATTGTCTAAAGAAAACACATACTGGCAATTGCAAATATGATATATGCTGTATACAAATTATCTTTCTGCAAAAGATCAAAACTTTATTTTCTGAATGTTTTACTATAATTGTATATATGAGAGTGGTCTACAAATATTATCTTTTCTTCTTGGGAGCTTCAATGGGTAATTATGTTGCTAGTTTCTTAGGCCAATTTACTTATCTAAGCATTTTTGGGAAGAAAAATAAAATACGGAAAAAAATGCCACAGTACATATTTCTGTGTTCCTGAAAAAAAAAAATTCAAAGTTCCTGTATTCTGAAATAAAAATCCTATATGGGAACAATCTACAAAATGTTATCTTTTCTTTTTGAGAGGTTCAAAGGGCACTTTTGGCAGCAGTTTCAAGGGCCACTTTACTTGCCCAAGTATTTCTAAAAAGGAAAAAAACAAAAAAAACAGAAAATTCCAGAGTAAGTTATTTCTATATGAGCATTTATACAAGTAATATGTGGATAGAAGGATTTTTAAACCATATGCCTGTAGTAAATTCCCAATACAAGTGTTTCTCCCTATTTTTAGGTTTCTTCATTTTTATTTTATGTTTGTTTTATTTGTCATAGCTTAAGCTGTTATTTGTGAATGAGATGTTTACTAAAATATACTATGCAGCCCTTTGGTTGAATTGCTACATGTATTAGTATCTGTAGTGAAATTATTGTTTGATCTTTCATGGTTATTGCTCATTGGAGGAACTCAAACCCTAACCTTCTTTTTATCTTGACTTGGTCTTTTGGCTTTAGAAAAGCTGACCTGAATCAACATGATGAGGTGGTCACTGAAGAAAGCTCACCGGCTCATAAAGGATCTTCTCCTAGATCCACGCCCGCAGCAAAACCTCAGATTTGGGCAATATTAGATGGAATTCAACTTATTTTATCCTCAACATACTTGTTGTACGTGTCATTATTTCTGTGGCTGAATGCTGTTGTCTCTTCATTCTTTTATTTTCAGGTTAGAACAAGCATCTTTTCAACTTTTCCCTTCCCTTTTTTGAAGTTTCTGAATTTTAGGAGTAGGTTTCTGATTTATGTTGTGTATTTTGTTTGAGGTCCTAGATTGGTCATCTGTTGTCAGATAACTCGTTGAGGAGGGATTGTGCCTCATCATATATGAACATGCCAAGTTGTGGTTCTATCACCTATATAAATCTTTTTGTATCATACTGTATGTGCTTATGCAGTTTTGGCAACATAGAGACCTAGACATTATCATCTATGATATGTTCTTAAGTTGGTATTGGGTAAGAATATATTGTATACTACCATCAAAGAAGAATGGATATCTATACACAACACAATGTGGACATGCCTACACAGTTATTTCCAAAATAATTCTCTTATTGTAGGAACACCCTTAAATAATAAATAATAGGGATAATTACAGGAACATATATGAGGTTTATTATACTATCCACTTTTCGTTAAACTTACTGTTAATATTACAGAAACATACTTGAACTTATTTTAACGTAACAGAAACCTACGTAAGGTCTAAATTTTCATGAAGAAAAATTCCACAAAAATAGTTGATACACTTTCCAAAGGTTAATAAAAGTATTGATAGAATTGCAAGTTCAAAAAACTCAGTTAAAGGGTTTTAGCTATCAAAATGTCAATTATGAGGGATAGTTTTAGATACCTAAAACCCCCCAAATGAATTTTTTGGACTTACAACTTCACAAACATTTTTATCTGCCTTTGAAAAGTGTATTAAGTATTTTTGCGAAATTTTTCTCTATGAAGATTTAGAGTTTAGGTATGTTTCTATTTAGATTAAAGATAGTTTAGGCATGAAACTGTAAGGTTAACAAGAAGTTTAATGAAAAGTGCATATTATAGCAAACCTCAGGTATGTTTCTGTAATTATCCCTAAATAATATATCTTTCACACACACACAAATGGAAATGACTCATATTCTATATAATAGGAAATAAGTAATTAAAAAGTCTAGATATATATTTTAGAAAATTTTATTCATTAAAAGTTTTGAAATTTAAAATTCTTGAAATTAAAAGGTTGTAAGGAGGGAGGACTAGGAATATAACTCTATAATATTTTTATCTAGCATTCAATTTTCAATGTGTTTTTTCTTAAACTTAGTTTAAGAGGATCACTAAACACTCTTGTGAATAGAGTAGATGTAATGAAATAAGAATGTAGTAAAAAGGTGGGGGAAGGCCAAAAAACAAAAATAAGAGACTTATGAAAGTATGGTTATGGATAGAGAAGATTGATAAGTTAAAATCCACATGGCCCTAGTGAGATTAAGGCTTGGTTTGTTGTTTTTGTTCATAATGTTTTCTAACCTTCTCAAGTAATGGACACCCAAACATCCCATAATGGACACAGGTGCCTCCAAGTATGCCATGGTAAACTAATTAAAAATCATAGGACAGATTTGAACGAATGTCTAATATGTTTTTGGAAGTGTTTGATGAGTGTTTGTGTCTGATATGGTACACACCTTCACAAGTGACTGTATTTTAGGCTACATTAGTCGTCTTCAAATATTAATGTTGTTATAGCATAGCCAATAGTCTAGAGAAATTACACCATTAACATTTACCTTTAATGATTTGATGCCTACCATCATAGTTAATGAACAATCCTTTCTGGTGACACCAGTCTAAATTGGTGTGTGCCTCATAGCCGATACAAGAGGAACTAAACAACACCAACATGATTCCCTCATATTTGTTGTTTGTTTCCTTCTTCACCTTACTCCTACTTCCTATTGACTTTCTTCTTCCTCCAAAACTGCAGAAAGTAACTGTGATTGCCATGACTGTTGAAAGCCCCATTGGCAGAAGACGATTGTTTGCGCAAATCAATAGTTTCATTGCTACTTTCATTCTTGCTGGACAACTTACTTTAACGGTATGCTTTACTGCAAATCTGATTCAATAGAGAGATTGTCAAATGTTTTCTTTCATGTATTATCCATTTGCTAGAATAAAACTGCTCTCTCAGCATGATGATTTGCTGGCAATAGCAATTTTACTGTTAAGCCAGTTGCATCCTTGAAACCGCTTTGATTTTACTGCTATTTTCAGTTTTCTGTTTTCATTTTTACTTTTTTGGGGAAAAAAAAAACAAAAAATAGCATTTAGTGCATTGTTTTTGTTTCAAAAAGATGAACACTGTTTTCTTTTATTTTGGGAGAAAAACATTCATATTTTTATTTCTATTCCACCAACCAAACACATTCTTCTTCAACCCAACCTTTGGCAACCGACTAGCCACACTTTCATCAATTGAAAATATAAAACAAAATTTTTTATCAAAGATTTTAATTGTCATACATTTAATTATCTGATAAAATACACAACACTTTTATTAAGCATCATTTTCAATTTTTATTTTTAAAATTTTGAAAAGTGACAATATTATTAGATGCATGTTTAGTTTCTATTTTCTAACAAAAAGTGAAATGGACACAAAGCAAATAAAAATGAACACTGAAATCTGACAACAAAATCAAACAGGCCCCAAACTTTTCATGTCATCAGTTCTTAGCTTAACCCCGATCTATGTTCGACTTGAACACCCCATTTTAGCAAAAACTTTGACATCATTGTATTTCCTTCATAATCCTCATCAAAGACTGTGTGAAGGTCATCATTTCCTTGTACTCCCTGCTTATTATTCATGAGATACTTGTTCTTTTTCGTTTTCAGTGAAGGGCAACTTTTGCTCTTACAGTTCACCACTTGAAGTTCCTATGTATCAATGAGAGATCAAAATGGTCATTTTGATTTCTAAGGCAAATCCCTTTCTGCTGAAGTTTATTTCAAAATCTGTCTTTTCTGTCATTGAGCTTGTTCCAACCCCTTGCAAATAACTTGCAGCTAAAATACTAGAAGAATATTTTGTGGGCTATGGGGACAACTGACTGCGTCTCCGTACATCATATTCTGTTCCTTTTTCTGCATGTACTTCCAGTCAGTCAACTTAGTTTTCTTTAAGAATCTCCCATATGGAATGACCTGTATAATCATTTTCATTTGGATTCAAGCATCGTGCTTCCCATTGTGGATATGTATTACACTTGCTGCAATTTGATTGGGTGGGAAATATATGTCATCATTTTATTTCAAGTTGTTTCCAATGTTTCTTTTGCTTACAGGGGCGCATACTTACAGTTGCTGGTGTTACTGTGGCAATATGTTCTGCCCCATTTGTTTCTTTCCTAAATTTGTTTGCTATAGCTGTGTGGCCAACCTGGATTGCAGTTGCTGTTTGTGAGACCTTGAGAAAGGTCTGTCTTGTATAACTGCTTGGTTTTTGTATCTCTCCTTATATTTTATGCCTTAACTTTTGGTTTACAAAATGTTTTCTAATGTAGTCGGCTGTTTGGAGAAATTCTTGTTTTATTTTTGTAAAAAGAAAGAAGAGGTGAGTTTTTGACTAGGGAAAACAGAATAATAAACCTACCAAAGAATAAAAGCAAAAAAATCACAATAAAGCATCATACACTTTGCAATTACATTCCCCTTGCAGGTGGTTACTTATGTTGTAACCAGACCTGGGAGAGAACTCCTTTTTACAGTCATCACACGGGAGGAGAAATACAAAGCCAAGGTATAAGTTATTCTTTTCCTAGATTTTATCTTTTCTTGATTATTGGACATGAAGTTAATCTAGTTCCGTGACATTGCCTCACCAAAAACTGCTTTATGAGTCAAATTTAATGTCACTTGGGTTTCCCCCTCCCACTTCATTTTGATGTATCGCCAGGTTTGATGGTAACTAATATGCCCTCTGTTGCATGCATAATATTCTGCAGGTATGCATTGATGTAATTGTTCAAAGGCTTGGTGATGCTACAGCAGCAGGACTGTATAAGCTCCTATTCAGCACTCTCAATGGGAAAACATCAACTGTTTCTCTCTATGCCTTGCCTGTAAGTATATGTTGTTCAATGCATTTGTCACTTTCCTCTTGTCCCGTGTCTTCTCGCCCTTAATGGCACCCTGATGCTCTTCATGCTTAGCCTATGTTAAGGACTGGGACCACCTCTAGGATTTGTGCCCTTGATTTTTTACAAATGTAACATGATTTTATTAAATATTTACCAAAATAGATGACTCAAAATATTTGTAAAAGTTGCATAATTTGCAACACCTCACCAGCCTCACTAGGAAAAAAAAAATAAAAATTTCAGCTAGACTGGCATGAAACTGCTGGTTTAACCAGTGATTCTGTGTTGGCCACTTGTAGAATTTTTGAGCTTTGACATTTAAACACATAAAATTCTAGGTCAGCGTGGAAATGTTTGAAGCCTTTCATTGAACGAACTTTTATTTATAAGCGCATTGATCCCATGTGTAGGCAAGTAAAATTTTGATATGGGACAAAGTGTACAGGGCCAATGCCTATAAACAAGCAAGACCCCACCCTAACACCAGCGGCTTTAAGCATCCACAATACTAGGAAAATTATAAATGTTGTGCGATAGCATCCCTGGACGCCTGAAGATGTCCCACTGTCCGGGTACTTTGAGAACCATTGGTCCAGCCAACTGTTTTGTGCTGACTTCCGGCTGCGTTTGAATTTTACTAGCCCGGCTAGTGAGGCGTATGCTTTTGTGCTACTTTCATAAATATTTTGATTCGTGATATTTAATAAGATAATGGTACTTTTTATAAAAATTCCAACCCATGGATAAGAGTAATATATCAAAGTTCTTAGTCCATATTCCAAATATGTGGTGCAAATACAGTATTATATGCAGTACAATGTGTAGCATGGGTCTCGTTGGAAGGAAATGGGTATTTAAACAAATACAGGTGTCGTTTCAACCACATTTAGAAAGGAATGGTCAGTTAAGCAAGTCTATTGAAGCCCCAACATCATCTGAAACTCTTTTTTCTTTCTTTTTCTGTGTTCTTTTATTTGTGACATAGAACGGATTATCTTATCCCTTGTTGCCTTGTGCATCAGGTCTGCATGGCGTGGATACTAACGGCATTTCATTTAGGACGCCGGCAAACAGAACTGGCCAAGTTGCAGCTTGTCTCCACCTGAAATTTAATCTTGATCCAGCCGATCTAGTGTACATCTTTTTCGTTTTGAGGCTTTAGTTGTTTCTGTTGTCACTTGAGGTTATGTGGCCGTATATGACTTTTAACCTGAGGTACTGGGGTCCTTTTTTTCTTTTTTTGGAAAAGTTAGCTTCAGCTAGTCTACAAAGAACTGTGATGTAGCATTACTAATTATTTTAGAAATAAATATGGAAGAGCAATGAAAAGGAGCAACAAAACTCTTAACATGTTCTCTGAATGAATTGCTTCTGAGCGTTTTCATAACAGATGTTTAAAAAGAGGTTCTAGCAAACTTGGAAAATAACATAAGTTCTTTCTCATATTATTAATTGCACTGGCCACAGTGATTAGATGTGCTTAGTACAGTTATTCTCTTCTGAAAATTAGGTCCCACTATTTTGTATGTTTATAATAATTGGATGACAGTAGCAGCATCTTGGAAGCCTTCAACTTTGAGCATGGTAACACACTATTATTGCTCTGGTCCTTAACAAGTTTGCAAGGCTTTCCCAGATTCATCACTCTACTGGAACCCTCATGATGTTGAAACCTATGTAAAAGAAAAAAAAGAAAAAAAGGTGTAACTACTTGTTTTTTTTCACATCATCAGTATGCCAGGAGCAGCTTTCAATAACCCCTTCTGTTAGCCAAAATTACAAGCTCCTCTCATAGCCCGGAAAGAGGGAAAAAAACACACAAAATACCTGAAGTCCAATCTGTCATTTCTTTTGTTCTTCCCATACCATATTTTCCTCCATGTCCTGTTCATTTACAAAACAATTAATGACACTGCCTTGATGACAAGAAGATTGGAAAGTGATAAGCAACCGACTAAAAGACAATTCAATGGAGTGATGTTTGTTTTGCCTTCCAATCTCAATTTACCAAATTGAATTTATTGTGCACATGTTGAAATAATAGATCTTTTCTCGGCAAGCTCTATAAATCAAGACTATTTCCTGGCTAGACTTTAATATAGTTGCAAGCATCCGTCGCAACCCAAAAAGTGTTTTATTATTTTAACCTCTACTTAGAATTGAGGGTTAAATTTGAAAGGCCTCGATTTGTCTGCTACTGAAGTCCCTTGCTAGTCATTCCGAACAACAAAATTAAATTCTGCCTTAGACAGGAGGATTTGAGGAAGGTATTTTTGCATACGGAATTAGTTCCACATTCATCAAGGCCATCGTTACATGACCTCAGTGAGGTCTAGACAAAGATCATATTTAGGGTCCTTGTGAGTTAATAATATGGAACCAGCTTTCTATCAGCTTAATTTAGTAGTAGCTCTTTTCTGTATATCATATGATAACCTTTTAAAGTCATAATTTATTTATTTATTTTTTTCTTATGTAAACGGGCTTTTAGTGTATATTTCAACTTTTTGATTGAAAGTTAAGAAGGTTCATGTAAGAGTGGAAAGCTGTTCTAACGAGCCAGCTTATAAGCTGTTCCAAACGTTTTTGTTCCTAATAAATTACGGTTTTTTCAGCAAGTGGTAGTGCATATTACAGTTTTTTGAAGTCATAAAGCAAGTGTTCGCACCTTCTATGGAAGGATGAAGGAAATAGGAATGTGGGGGATCAATTACCCTGCTGCTAGGCATGTTGCACAAATATTTAACCAAAGAGAGGAGAGTTCCACAGTTAAGGCTTTTTTAATGCCCTGTTGAAGGCCTGTGATGCCATATCCAATGATTTTCAGGATAGGAAACCCTTACTAGTCAATCCATATTCAATTATTAGAAACCATACCAGTATATGCCTAACTCCCACGAAGAGAGCGGACACGGTCCTGAATCAATTTCCTTTCCCAATCTGATATCCCCTCAAAAGCATGTTCTGGAAGACTCTCAAAAGGCTCCTTCCAATGATCGTTCTTAGCCAAATCATAAGTAGCTCCGCGTATTGCTCTTTTATTGGGCCCACATGGTCTGTTAGAAGTAAGTGTCTTGTATGCCATGTTAAGCTGTCACAATCATAAACCACAAAAAAAAAAAAAAGGAATCATATTACAACTTATGAACAAGAGCACAAGCAATGAAATCACTTCAATATTTGAATGCCATGCCCTAAAACTCGAAGTTCTATAAACTTCATACCACTTTTACCATTTGAAAGATTCAAATTGTAACATATCAACACCAAGCAGGGATGATATACTGAAGATTCAAGTACTTACATCCATGCCGCAAAACCAGAACATGTAAGCAATTGCAACAGCAGGAGCTCTCCCCAATCCTGCTGTACAATGCACGTACACTTTTCCTTTTCCCTCTGAAATGGCCCATTCCAAAGATGAGACAGCTTTAGGCAACATACTTCTCAAGGAATCTGGATCAAAATCTCTTGCCTACAGTTTTTTCCCAATACAAAATGCTAAGGTACGTACAGAAGTGTCAAAAAGAACCTCAGTGGAACTAGTATGCATATGCAAATGTTTGATTTATCTGGAAGACAACAAAGGAGTAGTAAAGAAATATAGCCTTTTATGATGAATGCCACAAGGAGGAAATGTTCACTGGTTTTGGTTGAAAGCCTTAGATTTATCAGACTAGAACCCTATCACCTTACAAGTGTCCACAATGGTGCTGCACATTCTTCCATGTTAAGAACTTTCAGCATGCCAATTATCATATACACAAGCGATTCCCTTCCTAATCATGCCTCTGAACTGGATAGTGTAGGCAGTAGGGATCAGAGACAGATATGTAACAAGAGAGATTCTGGGAGACTCAGAAAATCACAAAGTACCCTAACCGCTAGAGAGGGAGAAGAGAGGTAGCCTCAAGTAGTTCAGAATAGAGGGAGTGGCAATGTATTAAACATAAGCATATTTTTTATTGGGACATAACTCTCTTAGCAACGTATCGTACCCACCCAAATGCAATAAAAAATGGGCTATTACCATAATATTGGTATCTGGATGCAAGGTTAAATTCGCAAGGATTCTTGTGTGAGTAGGCTCAGAGTTGGATGATAGTGTATTAGAACTTTTACAAGGACATTGATGGAGGTTTAGGGGGTAAATTACATTGCTAGTCCCTAAATTTTGCACTCTAACAAACTGGTCATTATACTTCAATCTTTTTCACCTTGGTCACTAATCTTTGATTTTTGATAAAATTTAGTTCCTCTTTTGGTTTTTCATCAAATTCTGTCAACGAAATGAAGAAGTTCAGCCACATGTTCTTTGTCTTGTTAGGCAAATTAGGCAGTTTTGTCTTGTTAGGCAAGGTGTCTAATCTTATTGACTAAGCTTACATTGTATCCCTTATAAATACCCTTCTCCCTTCTTGTATAACGATCTCAGTTTTAGAGGATCATCCCAACTTGAGAGAATCCAGAGAGTGTGAGAGAGTAGCGAGAGTTTTGTAATAGAGTTTTTGTGTAATTTCTCTATAGATTCATTTTTTTTCTCAAATTATATCTCTTCTTTCATTGTTTATAATCTCTGGATACCCAACAAGTGGAATCAGAGCCTGGGTTTGAGTGTTGGTGAGAGAAATTGAAGAAACAAAACCTCTGTTCTTTAAACTCGAAATTTCAATCACGTCCAATTGGTATTTTGATCATACCAATGAACTCCTGGTGCCAAGACGAGCACAATGGAATTTTTAGTAGATCAAACAGAGCTCGCACGCGCTTGCACGTGCCGCCTAAAGATTTTCCAGTAAAAACTGCGCTTCACACGCGCCACGCACGTTTATTGGAGGTTGAAGATGACCACGTCAACTGCCACATCATCTGCCACGTCATCTGATCTGCCACGTTAACATACAACTTTGGCAAAATTACAGGTTAGCCCCTGACGTTTTTGAAATTACACTTTGAGCCCCTGAACTTTTTGAAATTTCAACTTAGCCCCTAAACTTTCAGAAATTACACTTTAGCCTTGAACTTTCTAAAATTGCAACTTAGCCCTGAACTTTAAAAAATTACACTTTAGCCCCTAATTTTTCACAAATTAGAATTTGACCCAAAAAAAGTCAAATCTTCTATTTTTGACCCTTCCAGATGCAATGGTGCATTCTATTTTGGAAGATTCAACTCCGATTTTGAACAAATTATTCTGAATGGAGGAGACATCATCATCAGAAGCTATGATAAAGCTCACTTCCATCAACTACACACTATGGAGATCTCGGATAAAAGATCTCCTTAGTTGTAGATATTTGTATGATCCCCTGGAATTAAAGGGTAGAAACCTTGATCCTTCCAAGGAAGCAGAGTGAAAGAAATTAAACAGAAAAAACTATTAGTCAGATCCGGCAATGGATTGATCATAGTGTATTCCATCATGTAGCACAAGAGACAGACGCACATGCCCTCTAAACGAAGCTGGAGGAAATGTACCAAGCCAAGACCGCTCGAAACAAAGCCCAGTTAATTGGGCGATTAGTTAATCTGAAGTTGAGTAATAAAACTTCAATTGCTGAGCACATTAGTGAATTCCAAAGCCTGGCAAACCAATTGTCGTTTGTAGAGATGTTGCTTGGGGATGAAACATAAGCGCTTCTATTTCTCAGTTCTCTTCCTAACAGTTGAGAGACGCTAATAGTCTCTCTCAGCAATTCGAACCCAAATGGAAAACTTACCATGTCCATGGTTAAGGATGCCTTGTTAAACGAAGAGACCAGAAGAAAGGACATAAGCACGAACCAGACTCATGCCCTTGTAACAGAGAATCGAGAGAGACAGCAGGAAAGTAGTCGAGGCAAGGGAAAATGAAGGAGCAAGAGTAGGGGCAGATCCAAAGATGGAAGAAAGCTGACATACAAGTGCTACCATTGTGGTATTGAGGGCCATTTAAAGAAGAACTGCCAAAAATTGTTACGAAAGCAGGGTCAAGGCAATTCCTAGCCAAAGAACAAGGATGAAACACTAGTCACTATCCATGGAGATGTAGCTTACTGTTCCATCTATGATGTGACATGCCTTCACGTCTCAAGAGAAGACACAGAATGGGTGGTAGATATTGTAGCATCCTACCATGTGACTCCCCACAAAGATTTCTTCACAACATATAAAATAGGTGATTTTGGAGTAGTGAAGATGGGAAATTTCAACTCATTTGAGATTGCTAGAATTGGTGATGTTCAGATACGAACAAGCGTCGGGAGCACAATCACCTTGAAGGATGTCAGACATGTGTCAGATCTTCGGCTGAATCTACTTTCGGGAGTAGCTCTTGACAAACAGGGTTATGATAATCTGTTTAGCAATGGCATATGGAAGTTGATAAAAGGAGCCATGGTAGTCGCCCGAAGACATATTTGTGGCACATTGTATAAGACTCATGTGAAGATATGTGCAGATAGCCTCAACATAGAAAGGAGGGCTTCTCAGAATCTGTGGCACCAGAGACTTGATCACATGAGTGAGAAGGGTTTATCTACCCTGGAAAAGAAGGAGCTCATTACTGTTGCCAAAAATATTGCTCCAGATCCTTGCAATCACTGCTTATTTGACAAACAACATAGAGTCTCTTTCAGTTACTCCGCAACAAGAAGATCAGAGTTTCTCAATCTGGTACAATCTGATGTTTGCGGTCCCCTGGAGGCTGAATCATTAGGCGAAAACAAGTATTTTCTCACATTCATTGATGATGCTTCTCAAAAGGTGTGGGTCTATTTCATAAAGACAAAGGACCAGGCATTTGATTACTTTAAATTGTTTCATACCATGGTAGAGCGTGAAACAGGAAAGAAGTTAAAGCGCCTCCGGTTAAATAATAAAGGCGAATACACTTCCAAGGAGTTCAATGCCTACTGCGGAAGACATGGCATCCAACATAAGAAAACGATCCCACGCACCCCACAACATAATGGTATAGCCAAGAGAATGAATCGGACTATTATGGAAAGAGTAAAAAATATGCTCAGTATGGCTTAGTTGCCAAAGCCATTATGGGGAGAAGTAGTCAGAATCGCTTGCTACCTAATCAACGGAACACCGTCAGCACCGCTGAATTTTGAAGTTCCAAAAAAAATATGGTCTAGTAAGAATCCCTCATATTCTCACCTGAGAGTATTTGGTTGCTTACCTTTTGCACATGTATCCAAGGAGCTTAGACAAAAGCTCGATACCAGGACAACCCCATGTATCTCATAGGCTATGGAGATGAAGATTTCGGATACAAGTTATGAGACCCAAAGGAGAAAAAGGTGATCAAAAGCAGAAACATAGTGTTCCATGAAAGCCAAACGATAAAAGACATTGAAAAGCCCACAATGTCTCAGAATCCAGATTTTAGTGCCCAGGAAGATGTTTCAAGACCAGCACCAACACAGTTGGCTATAGATAATGTTTTGGTGCCTGAGGAAATGCCAGAAGTAGAAGAGGAGGAAGAAGCAGAGGGTGTTGAGCAAGGGGAGCCAAAACCAGTTCCACCAGAAGTTGTTGGACCGTCACAAGAATCAGATAATGGTGAAAAAGTTCGTAGATTTGAACGAGCTTGGATTCTGTCAACAAGATATCTAGAACTCGAGTACATCCTACTTACTGAAGGTGGGGAACCAGAGAATTTTCAAGAAGCTGTATCTCATAAGGATGAAAAAAAATGGTTGTTAGCAGTGCAGGATGAGATGGAATTTCTGCAGAAAAATCTTACTTATGAGATAGTCAATCTTCCACAGGAGAAAAAGGTCTTGAAAAACAAATGGGTGTTCAAGCTGAAAAAAGATGGCAGCGGAAAGGTGGTGAAACACAAAGCTCGGTTGGTAGTCAAAGGATAAAAAAACAGAATTGACTTTGATAAGATTTTTTCGCCAGTAGTAAAAATGACTTCAATAAGAGTCATTCTTGGCTTGGTAGCCAAGTTAAACCTAGAGTTTGAACAGATGGATGTCAAGACAACATTTCTTCATGGAGACTTGAATGAAAAAATCTACATGCAGCAGCCACAAGATTTAGAGGTTTCAGGTAAGAACCTCGTTTACAAGCTAAAGAAGAACTTATATGGTCTAAAGCAAGGACCAAGACAGTGGTACAAGAAGTTTGACTCTTGCATGGTGAGTCAAGGTTATAAACGAACTGTTGCAGATCAGTGTGTGTATATTCAGAGGTTTCCTGATGGGAACTTCGTTGCTCTTTTACTATATGTAGACGATATATTGATTGTGAAACAAGATACAATGAAAATCAAACAGCTAAAGAAGGAACTCTCCAAATCCTTTAACATGAAAGACTTTAGACTAGCTTAACAGATTTTAGGAATGCATATAGTTCAAGACAGGAAGAACATGAGGTTATGGCTATCTCAGGAAAAGTACATTGAACGAGTGATCAAGAAGTTCAATATACACAATGCCAAACCGGTAAACTTAGCCAATCACTACAAGTTGAACCAGAGTTCGTGCCCCTCATCCAAGAAAAAGATAGATGAGATGTCATCAATACAATATTCTTTAACAATGAGAAGTCTAATGTATGCAATGCTATGTACCAGACCAGATATTGCTCACGTAATGGGTACAATGAGTTGTTTTCTCTCTAACCCTGGAAAGGAACATTGGGAGGCACTCAAATAGATTCTTAGGTACTTAAAAGTACACCAAAAACATGTCTTTACTACGGGGGAGCTGATCCAATCTTGGAAGGATATAAAATGTAGATATGGTAGGAGATCTTGATGGTAGAAAATCTACTTTGGGATTTCTCTACACTTTTACAGGGGGAGCTGTTTCATGGTAATCAAGATTGCAGAAGTGTGTTGCTCTATCCACAACAAAAGCTGAATATATTGCAATAGCAGAAGCTGGGAAATAAATGTTGTGGTTAAAGCGATTTCTCCAAAAACTAGGGATCATGCATAAGGAATACAAGATACATTGTGATAGTCAAAACGCTCTGGATTTGAGCAAGAATTCAATGTGTCATTCCCGTACAAAGTACATTGATATTCGCTATCATTGGATACGCGAAGCGATAGATTAACAACTCTTGAGATTAGTGAAGGAGAATCCAACTAACATATTAACAAAGGTTGTTACTCGAGAAAAACTAGAGCTATGTAGAGACATAACTGGGATACTTGTCAAATAACAATTGATCCAGATGTGACTGAAGGGAGAGAATTGAAGAAGTCCATCCACATGTTCTTTGTCTTGTTAGGCAATTAGGCAGTTTTGTCTTGTTAGGCTAGTTTGGCAAATTAGGCAGAAGTTAGGCAAGGTACCTAACCTTGTTGACTAAGCTTGCATTGTATCCCGTATAAATACTCTTCTCCCTTCTTATATAATGATCCCAGTTTTAGAGGATCATCCCAGCTTGAGAGGATCTAGAAAGTGAGAGAGTGGTGAGAGTTTCGTAATAGAGAGTTCTTGTGTAATTTCTCTATAGATTTTATTCTGGTGAAATAGATTCATTTTTTTCTCTCAAATTATATCTCTTATTTCATTGTTTATGATCTCTGGATACCTCTTCTTTCATTATTTATGATCCTTTAAAACTGGGATAATTATACAAGACGAGAGAAGTGTATTTATAGGAGATACAATACAAGCTTAGTCAACAAGGTTAGGCACCTTGCCTAACTTCTGCCTAACTTGCCTAATATGCTAAACTAACCTAACAAGACAAAAGTGACTAATTTGCCTAACAAGACAAAGAACATGTGGCTGGACTTCTTCAATTTTTCCCTTCCAGTCACATCTGAATCAATTGTTATCTGTCAAGTATCCCAGCTATGTCTCTGCATAACTCTAGTTTTTCTCGAGTAACAACATTTGTTAACATGTCAGCTGGATTCTCTTTCGTATGGATCTTCACTAATCTCAATAGTTGTTGATCCATCACTTCATGTATCCAATGATAGCGAATATCAATGTGCTTTGTACGGGAATGATACATTGAATTCTTGTTCAAATCCAGAGCACTTTGACTATCACAATGTATTTTGTAATCCTTTTGCACAATCCTTAGTTCTTAGAGAAAACGCTTTAACCATAACATTTTTTTCCCACCTTTCGCTACTGCAATATATTCAACTTTTGATGTGGATAGAGCAACACACTTCTGCAATCTTGATTGCCATGAAATGGCTCCCCCTGCAAAAGTGTAGAGAAATCCTGAAGTAGATTTTCTACCATCAAGATCTCCTGCCATTTCTGCATCTGTATATCCTTCCAAGATTGGATCAGCTCCCCTATAGTAAAGACATATTTTTGGCGTACCTTTTAAGTACTTGAGAATCCATTTGACTGCTTCCCAATGTTCATTTTCAGGGTTAGACAGAAAACGACTCACTGTACCCACTGCGTGAGCAATATCTGGTCTAGTACATACCATTGCATACATCAGGCTTCCCACTGCTGAAGAATATGGTGTTGATGACATCTCCTCTGTCTCTTTTTTGGATGAGGGGCATGAACTCCTGCTCAACTTGTAATGATTAGCTAATGGAATGCTTACCGATTTGGCATTGTCCATATTGAACTTCTTGATCACCTGTTCAATGTACTTCTCCTGAGATAGCCATAAGCTCATGTTCTTCCTGTCTCGAACTATATGCAATCCTAAAATCTGTTGAGTCGATCCTAAATCCTTCATGTCAAAGGACTTAGAGAGTTCCTTCTTCAGCTGTTTGATTTTCTTTGCATCTTGTCCCATAATCAATATATCATCTACATATAGTAGAAGAGCAACGAAGTTCCCATCAGAAAACCTTTGAATATACACACACTGATCTACAACAGTTCGCTTATAACCTTGACTCACCATGCACGAGTCAAACTTCTTGTACCACTGCCTTGGTGCTTGCTTCAGACCATACAAGCTCTTCTTTAGTTTGCAAACGAGGTTCTTACCTGAGACCTCAAAACCTTATGGCTGTTGCATGTAGATTTCTTCATTTAAGTCTCCATGAAGAAATGTTGTCTTGACATCCATCTGGTCAAGCTCTAAGTTCAACCTGGCTACCAAGCCAAGAATGATTCTTATTGAAATCATTTTTACTATTGACAAAAAAATCTCATCAAAGTCAATTCCCTTTTTTTGTTGGAATCCTTTGACTACCAACCGAACTTTGTGTTTCACCACCTTTCCGCTGCCATCTTTCTTCAGCTTGAACATTTCCTCCAGCTTTGTCTAGAGAGCATGTGCGTCTGTTTCTTGTGCTACATGGTGGAAGACACTATGATCAATCCATTGTCAAATCTGACCAATAGTTTTTTCTGTTTAATTTTTTTCATTCTGCTTCCTTAGAAAGATCAGGGTTTACACGTTTTAATTCCAGGGAATCGTACAAATCTCTACAATTAAAGAGATCTTCCATTTGAGGTCTCCATAATGTGTAGTTGGTGGAAGTGAGTTTTATCATAACACCTGATGATGATGTTTTCTCCATTCACAATAATTTGTTCAAAATAGGAGTTGAATCTTCCGAAACGGAGTGCACCGTTGCGTCCGAAAGGGTCAAAAATAGAAGATTTGACCTTTTTGGGGTCAAATTCTAATTTGTGAAAAAATAGGGGCTAAAGTGCAATTTCTGAAAGTTGAGGGGCTAAGATGTAATTTTTGAAAGTTCAGTGGCTAAGTTGAAATTTCAAAAAGTTTAGGGGGGGTCAAAGTGTAATTTCAAAAACTTCAGGGACCAACCTATAATTTTGCCAAAGTTGTATGCTGACGTGGCAGGCCAGCTAATGTGGCGGACACCGTGGCAGCTGACGTGGTCATCTTCAACCTCCAGCAGACGCGTGACGTATGTGGTCTTCACACGCAGATCTTTAGGCTGCGCGTGAAAGCGCGTGCAGGCTTCGTTCGACCTACTGAAAATTCCACCATGCTCATCTTGGCACCAGGAGTCCATTGGTGTGATCAAAATACTAATTGGACGTGATCGAAATTTTGAGTTTAAAGAACAGAGGTTCTGTTTCTTCAATTCTCTCACCAGCACTCAAACCCAGGCTCTGATACCTCTTGTTGGGTATCTAGAGATCATTAACAATGAAAAAGAGATATAATTTTAGAGAAAAAATGAATCTATTTCACTGGAATAGAATCTACAGAGAATTACACAAGAACTCTCTATTATAAAACTCTCACCACTCTCTGGATTCTCTTAAGCTGAGATGATCCTCTAAAACTGGGATAATTATACAAGAAGGGAGAAGGGTATTTATAGGAGATACAATGCAAGCTTAGTCAACAAGGTTAGGCACCTTGCCTAACTTTTGCCTATCATACCAAATTAGTATAACAAGACAAAGAACATGTGGCTGGACTTCTTCAATTACATTGCTAGTCCCTAAATTTTGCACTCTGACAAATTGGTCATTATACTTCAATCTTTTTTACCTCGATCACTAATCTTTGATTTTTGATAAAATTTAGTTCCTCTTTTGATTTTTCACCAAATTCTGTCAACGAAAATCTCTTGATGTTAAAATTAACTTAAACCATACAATCAAGTAACTTTGGGGTTTATATTAATGTATGTCTCGCCAGTTTTTGTTAATAGAATTTGATAAAAAACCAAAAGAGGGATTGAATTTTAACAAAAATCAACTTTAGTGGTTGTGATAACAAAAATTAGAGTATAGTGACTAGTTTGTTATGAAGTGCAAAGTTTAGAGACTAATAGTGTAATTTATCCGAGGTCTAGGAGATACTCCAAGGGAGATTAGGCAATCAAGAGTTAAGAGATTTGTCTCAAGAGGCATTCTGCTCACTCGAGCTAATGCTATAGCTAATCTAGTCTAGGTGAGTTGTATCATGACATGTGGTCAATTTATATCATGTTGCTTTTGACAATATGGACACGGGATGATCGATGTTATGCCTTGATTAAGATGCCAACAGCATGAATAATTACTTGCAAAAATTACTTATCTGAAAAGGCAGTGATATTGAAGAAGTTTGCTTACAGGCCTTCTCATGTGACGAATTCATAGTTCTTGACATCTTTCTACCATGGATTCCAAATCTATTCCCCAATATTCAATGTCACTGTCCTGCTGCAAGTTAAGAATGTAGGCGACCTTTTCTTCCTCTTTCAGATGATCCATGTCTTCAGGTTTCTAGGGTTGGGATCCCACAATTAGATGATCAGTTATCAAAGTGTAATTCATGCCTGAAATCACGATAAGACTGATTAGGCCATTGTAAATGCATCCAAACATCAAGTTATTTTCTGAAAGCAATATGCAAATTGAACTGGATTCAAAGGAAAACCCCCTTTCAACCCTTTTGGGGAGCCGAACCCCAATAAAGTGTAGATTAACCAATAATAACCTAACAAGAATCTGGTAGTGACTAAGATCCAATGCATTTAACAGAGAAGCAGCTAACTAATGCTAGCAGAGGAGAAATCATCAAAAGTGAAGATGAATCTGAAAGAATTTCCAAAGAAATTTATCAAAATAACACAAGATAAGCAACGTCCATTTAACTTTTTTTTTTCTTTTTTTGAGGGGGAGTTAAATATGGTCGCGCTTAAACAAGTGCGAGATCTGTAGAAACAAAATAAACCAAAAATTGATTCTATTAATTTACATGAGTTTAAACTATAAAGACTAGCCAGCCAATTTACGGAGACGGGTTAAAATGACACAAACTGAACTCAAATCTAAGATAAGTCTAATGCTACTAAAGACTGCGATAACTAAAATAGCTACAAAACTTAATCAATCAACATAATAACATCATTATCATCAATTGCACCTTTCTAACTTAGTTCGTGCGGGCGTCATGGCATTCATAACAATTGACCTCTAAATATCACATTTACGAACCAAATCTATGAAAAAGAACAACTTAATCCATAAATACTGACTAATTTGGATTATCATCATCAAGATCAACCCATCATGTCATGAGAAGAGAAAAGAAAAACACAAGAATTAAAAAATATCTATATAAAATAAGACCATAATCAAGAGAAAATTGAAGTAAGAACAAGTAGAACAAATAAATCCGGACAAAACTGACCAAGATCATGGTGATACTCGTACGGGTTTCTCATCATCCTATTCATGGCGATGTTATACTCTTCCATCCTGCTTCTGGAGCTCGAGACCCCTTTGCCGGTAGGGTTCTTCCCTTCCACTTCAACGCCGCTCTCAGACAGTTTACATGATATTTTACTCGGTTTCGTGGAAACCGTTATCCTAGTCCACAAATATTTGTTGCTAGGGTTTCTGTTGTTCGATGATGGACCATAAATTTCAGGTTTATGGGTGAAGATTGGAGCTTGAAGGAAGCCGTTCCCAACGGCTCCCATTTTCTCTTTCCACTGCTTCTGAATCTAATGCTTCTCCCTTCACTCCTGTACAAACCGTCCCCTGGATTTTCTTACTATTATTATTATATTATTATTATTTTCTTGATAATGGTCCCTCGGCTACAATTCATCTCTCTTTTTTTTTTTCTGCCTTACAGATTCCAAAATGGGCTGGGCCTAAAACTTAATAAGCCACTCAGCCCAATTCGGAAGGCTTTAGGATAGGGCCTAGTCCAAATAAAGTTTATGTCACTTTAACGACTCAATAAATATTATACTATCCATCCAAACTCATCATCTTACGTTCACCTAATGCCTCACTCAGGTCAGTTGCATTATTATTATTACTAGTCCCCTAAATCACATTATAAAATTGTCAAAAAGGGAATTAATTCTTTATTTAATAATAATTGTATGGATTGAGTCTCGACTGATGTTAATGGGATGGAGAATCAATAATATTGGTTGCAACGGAACAAAAGATGGAAGGATTCGATTCGGAATTTGGAACACAGTTTTGTCCTTAATCTGCCAAAGCGTCCACCGGAGATGTGTCCCGGGAACAACCCCAACACGTGTGACCGCTTGCCCCCCAACATATTCTTCCTTTCCAACCTAAAATTTATACTTTTTATATGATGAATTCGAGATATTAATTAAAACATTTATAAAGATGTGATATATAGTTGATAATATTGTAATATTATTGATGGCTCTTAACATTGCTTAATTTTATAATATTATGTAAGAGTGTTGGTAATATTATGCGTAACGCTATTTAGCATAAGATAAAATGGATAAAATTTGAAAAATCCTGTGTCCATTTATAGGGGACACGTGTGTACAATCATGATGATGTGTTTTGAATTTCTGATAAACAGCCAGTAGGAAATTTATTCTCACCCACCCACCCACCCACCCGTCTCCTTTTCGGGCTTCCATCGTAATCAGGCCACCCCATTTGAGCAGGATAAGACGATGGATCAGTGATGGCTATGCCTCATCCTCTTACCATGCTCCCCGTGCATGCAATCTTATCTTCCTCTGGATGAAGTTTGATATAATAAATCAATGTAAACAATATTTTGTAAATTACACTTAACTATTTTTTCTTATTTTAGATTAGTAATAATTAGATTATTACTTTGCGTTCTTTTTTTTATTTTTAATATTTATATATAAATATTAATTTGCTCTTAAGAAAATGTTAGCATGCTAATCATGATTATTATTAGTACAGCCGGCCTAGTTAGGGAGGGAGGGAACTATATGTCTATATCCATATTGGACGCTGGGATGGTCCATTCACCATTGTTTATTACCAAATCAGCCGACTGGCAATCATAGAGATTCTGCTGCATTTAACGGCTGCCTAAGTCGGGGATTTATTTATTTATTGTTATTATGGACTAATCCTAATTAAAATCAGATCAACCTCCTTTCTTTATCATCATAACTTTAAACTATTACTTCGTTTGTCTTTGTTGCTAATCATTAGCAACCCATTTATCATATTTAAGGAGTGATTAGGAATAAAAGGATTAATGAATGTTATTTTTAATAATTTATTTATCTGGAGCTGCTGTACGTAAAATAGTATTTTGGATAATTGATGATTGTACACGTGACATGAGGGTTCTTTGATAACAATTTACAATTTGACATTAATTAGTGATTGATACTTTCATTGCTTTTGTCCAGCATGCATGCGGCCAGTTCATGCGTCTATAATCTTAATTTGAGTCTGACTATGAGAGAATTATAATAATTTTATATTAATATGAGAACACAAATTTAGATCTAAAAATCTTTTAAATTATAATGTATATTTATGACAGATAACACATATGACAGTACAGGTAAAGCTAAAAATTTTTACACATTAGAGATGTACAATGAAATACAGATAAATACACGCCATACACAACTTAGATATTTAAGCAATATGTATATTTATTATATAAATAATAATAAATACATACCTGAAATCTGATGTCAGATTGAGATACCAAAACACTTTCTATACTGAGACTAGATTTTACCTTATGTTGTGATGGTCTTGACCTGTCTATACTTGTTGTGTTATCTAGTGTCGTTCCGCTTACCTCTTCTTGAGCCAAACCAGAGGTTGTCCATATCACTAGCACCCACATCTCAATTTCTTGTGTGAAAATCAGGTAACAATAATTTTCAACGGAAGCAGAAGAAGACGAAAGAAGCAAAAATTATAGAGACAAGATTGCAATCAAAAGTCTCAATAATTTGCTTCTTATATTCACATGTCCAAGCCTTCTGTCGCCTCACCCCCAATCCTCTCAATTTGATACCATTTGGACCACAACTGGGAGGTTAAAGCGGTGGCCAAGAGTCGATTATCAAGCCACTAGGAGTCGACTGCTATGGTAGTCAACTTGTACTAAGGAAGAGTCGACTTTCCTACACCAACAAGTCAGCATTTGACTTGTTATTCATCGAGACACATTGAGCACACAATGTTGATACCAAATGCAACATTATATGGTGTGTGACTTTCTAGATTCATTACTCATTAGCAATCAGATAACATCAAAATCTATTTTGGCATCAATCAACACTTGACCTATCACCAGAATCTTTCCATATCCCGATGATGATCTGAGAATTTTTAAGAAATGTTTAGCAGCCGCTCAGGACAATATAAATGGTAGTGAAATCTCACTTCAAGTGAACCTATTATAGTTGACAATTATTGTGTGTTATAATCATTCCATTACTTAACGTCCCGACTGAGCGAGAGTCATGGAGTGATAAACTCATAAATTCAATAACTATGTGTCTGATTTTATTAGAATGATTAGATGACACATCATGAAACACATTTCTTGATATTCAATTTGCCCTGTCCAGAAATTGTCTCATTACACTAATAGTAAATCACATAAGACATTCACTTCATCAATGAAGACAAGGGCAACATATCATATCCCAACACATGTCTCCATGTATTAACAATACAAAACCATATAGATACATCTTTTCACCTCACAATTTGATTGTTTGGTCCATTAACAAATCTCACACACTAATATACAAGACAATTGTGTTTGTTCAAGTTTAAGGATCAACTATACCATCGCAACTTGACAACATGACTATTATCTACTATGCTATGTGGTTAGTCATTAACATCACATTTGGTGTATTGTTCTCCAACAATCACCTACGGGTTTACTAGAGATATCCTCATGTTATATAGTATGTGACACACTATCCCCTACCATTAGTAACCCATACTGATCAAGAATAGTAAAGCTAGTCTATATTTTACTAATCAGAGTTTTCATCTAAAGAATCTAAGAATCATGAATTTTTTAAATAGTTATGTTACTAGAGAATGCTGTCATGCAATCTCAACATTTTAAAAATAAAATTCTCAAATAAAAAATTTAGGGACTCATTTATATGAGAACCAGAGAGTTTATAAATAAAAATAAACTTATCTTTTATTGTGATATACAAAAATATAATAAATATATTTATTATAAATTTATTCAAATCTAACATTAAGACATACACTACTAACAATTTACACATTGAGAAAACCCAATTAATAAAATCTCATTCAGAATAGGAAATGATAATGCTTGTCAATCGTTATCATATTTATTGATGATATATATCTTGATCACCCATTATCATCATCTTGAAAAATTGTAAAATTATTTAACGATCACTTTTAATGGACGGTGGCCTCGTTTGAATGAGATACAATTAATCTAATCTAGGTGATATTGATGGTGGGATTGCACATCACCAAATGTTTTTGATGAACAAATTTAAAATGTATTCTTTTAATGGACGGTGGCCTCATTTGCTAGTATTTATTTAAGAAAATTAACTTAAAGACTAATTAATGTCTTAAGTCATAAAAGAAAATTCAAAATTGGAGTGCGTTTGATTTGGACGGAGCGTGACACGAAGCATGGCGGCGCAATCGTCCACCAAGCTGACGCAAAACAAGTCGGACCAAAACCTTGTATTGTATTGAACTCTTTGTATTTTTGCAATCCATCCGCCAGGCGGGCCCCACCGCCGTGGGTTTTCCGGCGGAGCTGGTATCCACTAATGCCCATTTCATAGATCAATTCTTTCCGCAAGAGTTCACGAACGCATTTTTATATTATTTATATAAGTTAATATTTGAATTTAATAAATATATTTAATTTAATAGTGACTCTTGATATTAAAAAAATACTTATTTAAGCACAATTCTCAGTTTTATAAAAAAAGAAAAGGACCCAATCTTCTACAAGGAAAGAGCCCTTAAAAGTAATTTTCCACTATATTTTTTTCTTCTTTTTTATCTGTACAGAAATGGAAAATGAAAATGAAAAATTGTGGTAAATAATGAAAGATCATAGCCAAAAACAATATAATAAAAGGATAAAGGAGAGATTTCACTTTCAGCCCACGTGTCACTCTATACTGGCAGTGGCTGGCCTTTTGTACTTCCGTCTGGAGAGGCCTCATTGTTGGCAGTCCCATTAGCCACGTCATTATTTCTTTTCGGCCCCTTCAAAATCCAGAAATTCCGCAAGAGCTCCTGCGTCCAGTCCCAGAGGTGCAGAACAATGTAAGTACCAATCCCACCAATCAAACCGTAAGCGATGGAGTATGTCAACGGCATCAGAAGCAGCGTTATAAACGCCGGTATAGCCTCTCTCATATCGTCCCAATCAATCTCCACCACAGATCTCATCATCAGAACGCCCACGAGAATCAGCGGCGGTCCAACGGCCCACGCCGGTATAGATGCCAGAAGCGGCGTGAAGAAGAACGCCAGTAAAAAGTAGGCCGCCACCGTCAGCGCCGTTAGCCCCGTCCTGCCGCCTTCTCGTATCCCCGTCGACGACTCAATGAACGCAGTAACCGGCGAGGTGCCGAGCAACGAGCCGACGACGATCGAGGATGCGTCGGACATGAAGGCGAAGTACTGGCCCTCGAAGTTGCCGTTGTCGTCGGTGAAGCCGGCGAAGCGGGCCATGGAGTAGAGAGTGCCGGTCGTGTCGAGGATGTCGACATATAGGAAGGTGACTAGGGCTTCCCAGAAGAAGCCTTTCCCGAAGTTCTTGAAGCTCAGTGCGCCGGCGGTATGCTTGATTGTGTGGATGTCGACGACTTTTTTGAAGTACTGGTAGGCGGAGTCGCCGGCGTCGGTGTCGGGGAAGATGGTGACCTTGGTGTTGCGGAACCAGGAGATGGCCGTAACGAAGACGATGCCATAGATCATGGCGCCTTTGATGTTTTTCACGAGACAGTAGGCGATGATGACGAAGCCTGTTGAAAAATTATTTTAAGAAATTGTTAGATATGGATTGGAGGAATTTTCGTGCGAGACATGACAACATCACTGTTTTGGAAGTGTTATTTGCCAATCAAATTATTTTAGTTTTTGACAGTCAGCTTTCATGACCCAAATTCCTACCCACTATGCCGAGCCAGAATGTGGGGCTCTCCATGCGATCGTGGAGGCAGAGTATGTCACCGGAGACAGTGCCGCCGGGGATGAGGCTTATGGTGCCGTTGGCGTCGGTCATGACCGGAGCGAGGGAGGCACGTGCGGAGCTGGGGCATGCGCCCAGAGTCAGCAGAGTCGAGGAGCTGTAGCCCACGAGGCCGATGCCTTGGTTGTTCTGTAATCCGATGAAGGCGAGAAAGAGGCCGATTCCGGCGGAGGAGGAGATCCGGACGGGTTTGGGAACCAGTTTGGCGAGTCTGGCTCGGAGCCCAATTGCGGAAATGAGGAGGAAGATCAACCCCTCGACGAAGACGGCGGCGAGCGCGCTCTGATAGGACACGTTGCCGGAGCCGTGGTAGCCGACGACGGTGTAGGCAAAGTAGGCGTTGGTGCCCATACCAGGAGCCAGACCCAACGGAAGGTTCGCGAAGGTTCCCATAATCACGCATCCGATGAGGGACGAAGCGACGGTGGCGACGATGAGATCCTTCCGGATTTGCTCCAAGCAGGCGGCGTAGCCGGGATTGACAGGCTCGAATTTGCAGGACTCGTCGGGCTGGATGAGGCTGAGGTTCGCGCCGGAGCAGTTGGCGGCGGGGACGGAGTTGTCGGAGCAGAGAGGAATGCAGTCGGAGACGGAGCAGGTGCCGCCGGAGTCGGAGAGGATGGAGGCGTTGACGGCCAGGATGTAGGCCATGGTGAGGAAGGTGGCGGTGCCAGCGCGGAGCTCCGTGGTGAAGGTGGTGTTCCGTTCGGCGAGTTTGAAGCGGCGGCCCACTCTGCTCCCCGCCACGAACGCGTTCAGCCTCTTCACCGGCGTGGCCGCCGTGTTTGGCGCCGCCGGCCTAGCTCGCTCCATCTCCATGTAATTCTGTGAAACAGAGTCCGATTTCTATGTGAAAATCCTAATCTTTCAATGTGCAATGGGTTTGGGGGGGAGAGAAAGAGACGCTCACACACAATATGTGCGCGCGCGCATATATATTTACACAGAGAGAGAGAGAGAGGGGTTGAAGATTCCATGGGGACTAAGGATCTTGTTTATATTGGTGGGGGGAAAGGGAGTATCAAAACAGTTTTGATAATTGGGATATTTTGATACATTTGAGAGGAAATTAAGAATAGCTTAATTGGAGCAGATGAGAATTATTAATTAATTAATTAAGAGAGTGAATACTCGAACGTGTAAGATTTGATTAGTGTTTCTCCTTCCCACGCGCACACCATATATATCGGGTCCCTCCCTCCACACTATCTATTTTATTTATATTTATATTTATATTTATTTACACCATCATCATCAGCATCATCATCATCTATTTGCATTCTTCATATCGAATGATGATGATTATTACTTCTGTTTAATGGTCCTGTCCTCCTCTGTTTTGGAGGCTTTTCCTTGTCACATAAGAAGACTTTCTTTTAAATTTTAAAATTTTAAAAATATATATACATATATACACACACTGTTAGATTTTATATATATTTTTTATTATTATAGTCAAATTTAAAAAAGATTCGGGTATCTTCTGTTTAGAAAAGATTCTATATGTTACTGTTCCACTATGGCAGCTGTGAGCTGTGACCTGTCTCACTAAAAATTGATGATAATTTGTACTTTATGGTCTTATTTTTATCAATTCAAGCAACCCCCCGGGCCGGCCGGGCGCCAACCAAATGTAGTCGTGCGCCTACCTTATGTTTTCAATTTTACAACGTGCATGACGATGGTCAACACTAATCTTCAGCATGGAGAACAATGTGAATCCCAATTTCTTATTTTCCACATTACGATTAGTCAGCAATTTATTAAATATCTGGTGGGTCAAATGTGGGTTGGTTTTGAATTTTGAGGCCAATATGAACTCATCATATTCATTCAAGTAATCTCAATATAGTTCGGATGAAAATTAGAAATCTCGAGTTTTAATTAACGATGCTATGCTGTGCTCGAGATTCATTCTATCCGCTGATTTAAACCTTTTTTTATTGACCAAAAAGGAAGTATGGATGCATGTGATGTGAACGGTGAAGGAGGCAAATGCGTATGGCTATGCATTTGATATCGTGACTTGGGCTAATTGAATACCATTTAAAATCCCAAGTTCCATACCTTGACTTTGACTCCTCCCCCGTTCGGCCCATCTACAGTGACTCTTTGCCAGCGCAAGACAGCTTAGTTTTGTCACAGACGAAGAAAAAAATACAAAGAAAATTTCTATTTATATGCTTCGAAAGCAATAAATCTCCTTTAATTCCAACGCTTGATGGTGATGCTTCAGAGAGATCTTTTACAAAGTTTGGAATGCTCAATTGTTCCAAAACATTTTATCATCAAATCTTCACTTAAATGATGATAATATAAATTAGAGTGATGGGGGTGTTATTTTTTTTTTTTTCAATTTTATCATATATATGTTGGTTAATTAATCTACCTAATTTGATATTTTGACTTTCATTTCTATATAAATTGATACTTTACCCATTAATCAAGAATTTGTATTTCTTTTACATATATGTAGACTCTTTCAGTGAATATTTGCATCGTTATTTTTATTTTTACTCTATTTTTTATATTATTAATTAATTAATTTATCCCATATTCAAAATAGATTACATAGCAAGAAGTGACAGACAAGCAGTGGTGACAAAGAAGTAAAAGTTTAATTTAAGTCCACTTGCATGATGATAGTGCAAAGTTTTGTACATTTGAATTTGGCAATCATGATTAATTTCCTAGGCTTTAATTGGGCACTTTGAATAGGATACCATACACCCAATAAACATGCATAAATTTTCACCATTCTTTGCCTCAATCATTCCTAACCGTTTCATATCATATAGCCATCATAGTCAACCCACAGTAGTGTTGTTAATATTGAATTAAAAATCAAAATATTAAATTTATCATTTGATATAGTACTATCGAACAATTAAATTAAAAATGATTCATTACAATAGCATTTTGTATAAAAACTAAAAATTATAAAAACAAATAAATATTTTACTTAACAAAAAAATAACAAATAAAACTATTACTATAAGAGAATATGTTTTAAATAAATAATTTAACATACGATGGCAATAATGCTCCTATAATAAAATGATAAAGTAGGAATAAGTACTTTATTTAAATTATTATTATTATTATTGATGTGGCACAGATAAAAGCTCACTAAAAAAATCTAAAAGCTCAAAATAAATTTTTAACATAAAAAAAGTGTAAATTTTCCCTTAATGGGAAGAGATCCTGAATGAAACGCAGACAAAATAATTTTAACATCTAAAAACTTTTTGAACATTATTTATAAGAATTATAATCTTGATAAATTTCAAAATATTAGAATATATATTATCTATAAAAAATTTAATTGTAGCAGATCTTGAAAAACTTAATACTGCTTTAAAAATAGATGAACTCTCATTTGAAGAAAGAGAAGTACGTCTTTAATATTGTTTTTAATACTGCATTCAATTTTTTAGTGTTTAATTTAAATATTAGAGTATTTGATCAATAAATGCTATCTTATGTTCTCTAATCATTTTTTTTTTTGAAGAGTTCAAACGATTTGACAACGTTTCTATTTAATAAATTAATTTTTGTGTTCAAATGATAATATTTTTAATATTAAAAAATTATACAAAAATCAATATTGTTAAAAAGAGCCTAATCTCTGCACAAAGCCTAGGATATGGCTCTTACAAATGTAGATTATCAATTCTAACTAATAATTACTGCAGTAAAGAGGAGACCTTGGGGGGTTCTTTTAAATGCTTTCGCATAATGTTTTGATGGATAAAGCAAGGATAAGGCAAGGAAAATCTCTTCCCCCATGCTTTCTTTTTGTTAGTGAATGATGATGTGAGATTTAAGTTGTTTTTTTTTTGTACATTTTATATGCATATAAAATAAATAAATAAATAAATATACATATCCATGAATTAGTAGGTGGCCTCAAAAGATCCATTGTTCCCAAGATATTACATGGATTAGGATCCATGTATCTTGTGAGCTTTGCTTCACTTTCAACAATCTTTTTCCTTTGCTAAAAGCCACCCACCATTGGTAGATGCTGCCATTCCCATTGCCATTGCCATTGTCATTGTCTAAACCGACTTATGTATGTAAACTCTCACAGGACTTCTCCAATTAGATACCCCTCATTTTCACACTTGACAGCTTTCTACTGGTGTGTTTTCTTGCAGCCTTTTGGCCAATTAAAAGAGGCCTGCACCTGCACCTGCATGTATAGCTTAATAATGGCCTAGTTTGAGGTTTTGCGTAGGAGAGTAACTAGAACAAAATAAAATAAAAAAGATAGTATATATACCTTGTTCCTCATATGATATGAGATTGGTGATGTTTATGGCTTGATAAACTCTTAGTATTCACTTCACAAACTCTTCTTACCTAATTAGGCAAATTAACTTTCTCTAAGAATACAACAATCTGGTGAGTCATGGACACGTGTTTGCACGTTCCCCTCATCCCTAGGAATGTAGATGATTCCCCCGGAGAATGTGAGAAAGAGAAGATGCAGTTCAAAATAAAAATTGCAATCATGATTAAAGAACAACAAATATGTTGTAATGTTATTGGGTAATCGAGTTTCACCAACTACTTAATCTCACTAAACCCATAAAAAATAACTTTAGATTTATTTAACTTGTCTAATGTTCGTGTCAAGGGTTGATTAATAGGAAGGTTTTGGAGCACTTGATAATGAAGAAGAATGGTGATTATAAAGCTAAAAAGATAGAGAATCTATTGATTGCAAGAGAGGGGATGATGGGAACAACTTGGGAAGAAAGAATGAAAGGCATATATATATATATATATATATATGTTAGGTGACGAGTAGGGGCAGTATCCAATCATGTCAAGAGCAGTGTGGCTAACGAGATTGAATTGAATGCCCAAGACCAAGAGGATGATTCCAATGGCTAGTGAAATGTGCTTTGCGTTTGTGTGGAAGCTGCAAATGTTGCCAGAGGGCAATGGAATCTAAAGGGCACACTTACTAAAATGGTTAGGTGAAGCTCCATCACAGATGAAATTTAATTCAGGCCATGTCATATCATATCTACACACACTGGTCCCTTTGTTGCGTGCCTTCAATTAATTCTTCCACCAAATGGCAAGCTCTCATTGAGAGGCTGTTTGTGGATTTGGATAAACTCGAACCCAGAAATTAATTGGGGTCGGTCTTCAATTATAAGCACCTTTAATTGACATTAAATTGGGATCCAAAAACGGAATATTTATAAAAACTGAAATCAACTAAACCGTGAACACCTTTACCTTTGATGTTTGCTTCTGTTTGATGAGATCTTGCATCTTACTGTGAAAGAGAAGATGCAGACCCACGTAAACATTTTCTCTTCTGGATGGAATTAAGCAAGAAAGTTGAAAGGAAAATATAATTTTGTGTTTGGTCCACTGGCAGAGGAGAGCTTCATCATCCTCCTCCTCCTCTTCCATCCATGCCAGCTTCCTTCAGCATCAAAACCAGAAAGCAACCCATAGCCCAGGTGGCCGACATCCTGTCCACTTAGTGCACTCTCAAACTCAACCAAAATTATATCATTTTAGAATTATGTTTTCATCCTCTTCTATTCCAACAATAATGTCATCTCTGTTTTCACGACAAGAAAAAATATTCTTACAGAATTCTTATACAAAACAAATACAAGAACGATGCGTCATGAATCATAATATCTTTTCTTAACAAGTTATTACGATAATAATTTTCTTTTTAGACGGGCCCTCTTCTTCTCTTTCTCTGCACCATTAAGGATTTTCTATTATATACCTTAGCCTGAGTGCATTACAGCTCCAGAGCTCAAGATATGTTCTCCAGCTTTGTTTGTCAAGTGATGGAATGCACACAGAAGATCCAAACTTTGTCCCAACATAGGTTTGAAAACGATGCAAAGGAAAACGACACCCTCAAGTAGAATTTTGGCACACAACATGACAAGAGTGATGTGATATTAACATTTGTTTTTTTTGTGATTGTAAACAGTTGTGGTTAGCATTTTTTAGGATTCGGGATTTAGGATCCATTTCTATCATATGGTGGCTGATGGGATGGTTCCATTAGAGGCACAAGGAGTTATATATGAATGTCAAGATTATGATCATACGGCTATCTATTCTCAGATGATGAAACTGCAAACGGGGGCTGCAAGATTAGGAATCAAATTCCAAAATGGGAATGAAGCTGAAAACAGTTGAAAAAGAGTCGAGTGGTCTTAAATGTCAACTAAAACAAGCTGAGGACCCTTTGATTTCGTTGCAGTTTCAAAAATTTCGAAAAATAAAACAAGAAACACGATGTTTTGAACACCACTTTCGATGAGTTTTCCTTTTTGAAAAAGTGAACTCAAAATTAAAAATATATATATATATATAAGGTAAAAATTGAAAACACACAAAAAGGAATTTACATGTTCATTCCTTTTCAATTATGGAATAAAATGAATGAACATGGAAGAATATCAATAGTATGGTTATATTACAAGAATTGAACACAAACACAAATTCAAAGACGTTTTGCGTTTTGGTTTACAATTTTTTAACATCCAAGAGGAGGCTTACACCTTATTCTTTTCACCATTTCCAATCAATTTTCAGTTTTTTAAAATAGTGAAAATATATTTAATTTCATATTTTTAAAAATAAAAAAAATTCTATAAAGAAAACTCAAAATAACAAAAAATCATTTTGACTGTTTTCTTTACAAACACATTCAAAATTTTCAAAACGCAAAAAACACTACAAAAAAAAAAGAACGTGTTTTCAGTAATTTTAAATCAGACACTCAAAATACAAAATTGAAAATGAATTCAAAATTCAAAAATAAAAATTGAAACACAAAGAGAACAACCCCTTAATTTTTAATTTTCTAATTGAAAACAAATTGAACTAAAAAAAATCTAAAGATAGACAACTGAACAAATGAAAACTAATAGAAAATCTAAGGGCCCTTTGGCAATTTGTGAATCAGTTGATGGAGCATCATCTAATGATGGCTGACAAATCATTGCTAAAGAAAATTAAAACAGTTACATCTCTAGGGTATCCATGAAAGATTTTGAAAGCAAGGTTACCAATTTCAAAAGAATTTGCATAATGCTAACCTTTGACAAATGAAATCAGCAAACAAGAAATTAGAAGCAATTCTACATGTTGAAAGGCTGCATACGACGAAAGAGGAATAAGGCTCAACCATTGATAAGAAGAATAACTACAAAAAGGACACCTAAGTTGAATAAGGTACGAAAAGAAAAAGGCAATATCTATTTGCAAAGAAGAGTTTATTCTGGAAAAAATTAAGAAAGGACACATTTTAAAAAGTAATCATAATAAAGATAAAGTTGAAAAGGAAAATAACAAAGGGACAATGGTGGAAATTTGGGCTAAAGAAAGTGATTTGAATGCCCTAACAACTCTTACAAAGAGTCCATCTATTTTCATGTTTATTCACAAGAGATGATTAAAAAATAACAACCCATACAATGTGAGGATCACTTTGAGGAAAGAGACATGCAGCACAAGCAATGAATTGAAGGGATTATTGCACAGATTTGACATGTTTCTTTTGTCAAATATACCAAAAGTGAAATTGATTTGTTTGGTGTATGAATAAGCACGTGTTTTGCATGTGACATATCACCTGGGTGCATGTGCGATTACCTAATTACATTATGCATGCATATCACATACTGTGAAGAATCTAAGCCAAACCATTCAATGTAGAAGAAGAAAACAGACAAGAAGAATAAGGAGGAAGAAGACAAGACTACAATCTACATACAAACGTTAGGGTTTAGAGTTAGGACAACAAAGAATATATACAATAATATATAAGAGAGGAAAAGACTAAACTACCCTTATGATGAAATAGAGTAAACAATGCTAACTACGCTAACATCCCCCCTCAAACTCACGATGCTACAACAAGAAGCAGCGAGAGTTTGTCAAGCAAAAAATGAAAACGATGAACTGGATGAGACTTCGTAAAGAAATCAGCAAGCTGCAATGATGAAGATACAAAAGGTAAGGAGATAGTGCCATGCTGAAGATGATGGCGAATAATATGACAATCAATCTCAATATGTTTTGTGCGCTCATGGAACATAGAGTTGTGAGAGATTTGAATAGCACTTTTATTGTCACAATACATAGGAGTTGGAGAAGAAAGAGGAATACCCATATCGACAAGTAACCAACGCAACCATACAATCTCAGTAGTAATGGATGCCATAGCACGATACTCTGCTTCAGTAGAAGAACGAGAAACAACGATCTGTTTCTTACTTTTCCAAGAGATAAGAGAATCACCCAAAAATATGCAAAAACCAGTAGTGGACTTACGATCAGTGGGGTTACTGGCCCAATCAGCATCAGAGTATGCACGGAGCTCAAAAGAGGATGTCGAAGGGAACAAAAGACTCTGAAAGCAAGTCCCACGAAGATAGCGCAAAATACGAACAACAGCTGCCCAATGAACTGTAGTAGGAGCGGAAACAAATTGACTAACAATGTGAACAGCATAAGCAATATCAGGACGTGTAATGGTGAGATAAACAAGACATCCAACAATAGTGCGATACAAAGTGGGTTCTGTCAAGAGTACACCATCAGAATGAGAGTATCGAGCATTGACCTCAAGAGGAGTGGCAGCAATTTTTGTATTAGTAAGACGAGCACGCGCAATAACATCAGTAGCATACTTCGACTGAGAGAGAAGATAACCTCTAGGAGAAGAAACAACTTCGATCCCCAAAAAATAAGATAAAGGACCCAAGTCCTTCATTTCAAAACGAGAAGTCAATTGAGATTTCAAATCAGCAATCCCATCACCATCATCACCAGTAATAATCATGTCATCAACATATAATAGAAGTAAAATGCGACCAGCCGAAGTGCATCGAAAGAATAAGGCAGAATCATGATGACTGGGTGTAAATCCAAGAGAGACAACAACAGTGGAAAACCTCTCAAACCAAGCACGAGGTGTCTGTTTGAGACCATAAAGAGCTTTCTTGAGTTTGCAAACATATCCAGAATGATGAGAAACACCAGGTGCAGGAGCCATATAAACGTCTTCTTGAAGATTCTCATTCAAGAATGCATTTTTAACGTCCAACTGAGAGAGACTCCACTGATGAATAGATGCAACTGCAATAAGAGTACGAACTGTGGTCATCTTGGCAACAGGAGCAAAGGTCTCCTCATAATCAAGACCAGACTGCTGAGTAAACCCCTTAGCAACCAATCTAGCCTTGTAACGTTCAATCGAACCATCAGATTTGGTTTTGATCTTGTAAACCCAACGAGAACCAATAGCATGTTTACCTGGAGGCAACGGAACCAAGTCCCAAGTGTCTATCTTATGTAGAGCAGAGAGTTCATCAGTCATAGCCTGTTGCCAAAGAGGATCTAATATAACTTCTTTATAGGAAGAAGGTTCAGAAAGTTTGTGAATAGAAGTTAAGAAACAACAAAATGACTCTGAATAACAAGAATAAGCAAAATCAGGTAACTGAGTGGACTTACGAAGACGCTGAGGATATCGAGGAGGAGGTGGTAAAGGAGGAGCAGAAGGGGCAGGAGCAGGATCAACAGTCTTAGACGGTGCTTGAGAGGCCATAGAAGGAAGGGGAACAACCTGAGCCGGCGTATGTGTACCTGTAGTGCATGAAAGACCAACAGGGGTATGGGAAAGAGAGCTATCAAAATCATCAGAAAATGGGTCAATACAAATGAGATCTGACTTTGTCATGTCATGAGTAGTATCAGAAATTGAGAAGAATGGGATATGCTCAAGAAACACGACATGACGAGAAACATATAATTTTTTATTGGTGGGATCAAAACAACGTTAACCCTTTTGGCCCTCCCCATAACCTAAAAAAACACAAATAGCAGAACGTGAAGTCAACTTGCTGCGTTCTAGTTTAGGACATAGGACAAAACAAGTACAACCAAAAACTTTCAATAAGGAATAATCAGGAGGATGTTGAAACAATGTTTCAAAGGGAGACAAACCCGAAGTGTGAGAAGATGGAATCTTATTAATTAAAGAAACAACAATGAGAACTGCTTCACCCCAAAATTCACTAGGAACGTGGGCAGACAAGAGAAAAGAACGGGTAGTTTCTACAATGTGCCTATGTTTTCGTTCAGCAACACCATTTTGTTGCGGGGTGTCAGTACAAGAAGATTGGTGAATTGTCCCATCAGAAGCAAGCAATGTAGAAAAATTAGTAGAAGTATACTCTCCACCCAAGTCACACCGAAAGCATTTAATTATAGAAGAATGTTGAGTTTTAACAAGTGCTCTAAACGAACGATAAATAGGAAGAAAATCACTACGACGTTTCATAAGATAAACCCAACAATAACGACTATAATCATCAATAAAAGAGACATAATATCAAGACCCTCCTTTTGTAGCAATTGGAGCAGGTCCCCATACATCAGAATGAACAAGATCAAATGGTGCAACTAAACGAGAAACACTACGAGGAAAGGGTAAAGTAAAAAATTTAGCTAATTTGCAACCACTACAATCAGAAATGTCATGATTTTTCAAATCTCCCAAATGACCTTTAGAAGCTAAAAAATTTAAACAACTAGCGAAAACATGTCCAAGGCGAGAATGCCACAAATAAAAACTAGAAGAAGATGAATTCAAAGAGAAGGATGACAAATCAACACTAGAGGCTGCAACATGCGGTGGTCTCAGGTTGTCTAAAACATATAGCCCTCCTTGTCTACGGCCTATCCCAATCAGCTTCTGAGATCGAGGATCCTGTACACAACAAGCAGTAGAAGAAAACTGAACCAAGTAACCAGAATCACATAATTGACCAACAGATATAAGATTTAAGGTAAGAGCTGGAACACAATAAACATCTGAAAATGATAAATTATGCGTGTTAACAGAACCAACGCCTGCCAAGGGCAATGGGGTGCCATTGGCAGTCATAACAGACAGAGATGAGTTAGAGGGACACAAGGAATCAAAAGATGTTATATGAGGTGACATGTGCTTGGAAGCACCTGAGTCTAAGATCCGTGCGGAAGAAATACCTGAGGGAGATTGGGATGACAAATTGGCAGACATAGCATGTGGTTGTGTGGCTAAGAACTTCTGAAACTGCTCTGCTAGATTAGTCAACAAAGGACCAGAGAGAGGCGGTGCTCCAAGTACAAAAGAGTCAGAAGGTGGCACGACAGCTACTGTGTTAGCATTGGGACGATAGAATCGTTGTTGTGATTGTTGGCTCTGTGGATGTTGTTTCTTCAATAATTTAGAACATTGAAACTTCCAATGTCCCTTTTGCTTGCAAAAGCTACACTCATCACTAGCAACCCGCATATAACCTTTATTCTGATTCTGCACAGGTGATTGAGAAGGTATAGCCAATACTGAAGTGCTAGATGAAGGAAAAAATATCTCTCCTGCTAGAGATTTCAAACGTGTTTCCTCAGCCACAAGCTCACTAACCACTGAATCAACTGAGGGAAGTGAGGTGCGATGCAAAATGGAGCCTCTAAGTCCCTCAAAATCACTACGAAGTGCCATCAAAAACTGAACCAATCGCTGCTCTTCTCTATAAGTAATATAATCTTTACATTCTTTCAATCTTGTCGATTCTGTAAGTGCTAATTCATCCCAAATCGAAGTCATAGCATTATAAAACTCCAAGATACTCATATTTTTCTGTTGTAATGTTCGTATATCATTCTCCAACTGATACCTCTTAGCAAAATTGGACTTAGTGAATAACTTTTGCAAGTGATCCCAAACTTCCTTTGCTGTTTCATATTTCACCAACTGTGTACCAATGGAATGCTCAACAGAATTGTGAATCCAAGTAAGGATTTTTGCATCATAGGACTCCCAAACATCTAACTCTGTCACATAATTATTGCCAGTACCCGTAGGTTGCACAACTGTTCCACTGACATAGTCCCATAATTTTTTACCCTTAAGAAAATTTTTCATCACAGTGCTCCAATATGAAAAATTCTTTCCATTTAATTTTACACTAATGGATTGAAGTGAGTCATCCCTATCAGTTGCCATTCTAGAGTCAATGTGAAGCAACTATTGCCAACCAATAATCCACACAATACACCAAAATTTTGAATAATCCCAAACACTGCCAATATAAAAATCAGATAAATAAAATCTCAAGGATTAAACTAAAAATACCAGATCTGTTGGATCTGGGCCTAGACCAAATCTGGGCAGCAGCTTGGGGGGGCTCGTTAATGGCGGATAGGGGATGCAAGGAAGAAATGGCAATGAGCAACGGCGAGGCTGATTGAACGTCGGCAGACGGCGCTGGGAAAGAAGACGCGAACGACCGGCGAAGAGACAATGGCGGGCGGCATTGGCTATGGTGGTCGAACAGAGGCGAGGACGACGAAGAGGCGACGACAGGCGGCAATGGCGATGGCGGTCGAACAGAGGTGGGGGCGACGGTCAGACGACGAAGGCGGTGCTGATGGTCGCGTCCGACGGTGGCGACAATGACGGTCTGATGATGATGGCAGTGGCGTCGGGCATCGGGCGGCGGTCTGGGCAACTTGAAGAACAACCAAAGAATGAAGAACAGTTGCAAAGCCAAAGAATGAAGAACAGTTGCAAATCTATTTAATGCTCTGATACCATGTGAAGAATCTAAGCCAAACCATTCAATGTAGAAGAAGAAAACAGACAAGAAGAATAAGGAGGAAGAAGACAAGACTACAATCTACATACAAACGTTAGGGTTTAGAGTTAGGACAACAAAGAATATATACAACAATATATAAGAGAGGAAAAGACTAAACTACCCTTATGATGAAATAGAGTAAACAATGCTAACTACGCTAACACATACAAACACAGATGCATGATGTGAATTTCTCTTAGAAACACCAATTACATTTTTCTAGCATTACACAAAATAATGCTTACTCAATGATTGAAATGTATTAGACAGAATACTTACTCTGTGGCCCAAAATGTCAGATGAAATAGGTATAATAGTCAAAATATAAATGGTAGTACAATACTCTGTCATCAAAACAGCTTTTACATTTTCCATAAGTTGCTGGTTACCCATATCCTTTGCTGCTACAGCATTCTGTTGCATGCCAAGCATGGTAAGAATTTAATGACTAGGTTGATCCTTAGGCTCAACCACTAGAGATAATGATGCCAAAAACTGGAACTCTTAACTAAAACAAACAAACAGAGCAGCCAAGTCATTTGGGTCAAGCCATCAACACTAATATGGAGGAACAGAAAAGAAAGATGAAGGAAAAGCATCAGTGTAATTTATCTCTTTTTATTGAAACGAGGAGTTGATTTGTATGTCTCGTCCACCAATGTAGGATTTCAGACAAAATGTGTTTTACAAACACTTAATGCCAGAAACAGCCATGGTCAGCTGTAGCAAACCAGGTTATGAGTCTTATGACAAACAGGGGGAGCATATAAGTGTAGAATTATCAAGTGACAGAGGGTCGTTGCAATACTCCAACCCATGTTGATCTGGCTACCTTATCTCAGTCCAAACACAGAGAGAGAGATCCAAACACTTGATTTCTTTGCCACTAAGGCAGTGTTTCTTTCCAAAATCATGCATATCAAGCCTGTAGAATCCTAATGACTTCCCCAAACATCCTCCTAAACTCATGGGCACACAGTTGCACACATAGGGCCAATGAAGGTCGATGTTCTACTTTAGTAGCTTCACTTCCAACTTCTTCAATGTCTTTACAACTTGAGTTACTTGGTCCTTCACCTAGTCCCTAAAAATCATAATTTGTTTTGCACTCTACAGCCAAACCTCCACTACACCCTGAAACCATGTCCTGTTAAAACTACTTTCCTTGATAAAGACTTCTTGATGGAGGACGTTGGAAGCAATCTCTAAAGAATTTTAGGAAGCCTCTTAAATTGATTCCAAGGCCAAGCATTGATTTGGGATGCTTTTTATGAAGAAAATCCTTTGCAGAAGATTTCTTTAGCTCAATTTTGATAATATTTCCAAAAATACTTTTTGGTAACTCTAATTATATTAGGGTTTTATTATAGTCTTTTCCTAATCTTATTATTAATAGTTTTAGATTTATTTAGTTTCCTAATAGGAAAAGGAAAAACTTTCATTTTGTTTAGCTTCCTAATAGAAACAGATTTCCTAATCCTAGTAAGGGCAGGGTTACTAGAACTCTATAAGGGTGTGTTTGATTGGAGGATGGAAAGTGGGGCGGAATTCCAATTCCATGGAACTCCAATTCTCACCCCACCCCATAGGAATTCCAATTCCTTGATTTCAAGAAAAATCTTCACTTTTTGAACTAAGATGGAATTCGAATTCCATGAAAAAAAAAACTGTTTGATGAAATTTCCTAGAATTTGGATGGAAAATGAATTTTACCCCCATTTTCCACCCCTATCAAACGCAACCTAAATGCTATTGTAATCTCTCTTTCTCATTAGTGAATGAATGAATCTTGAGTTTTCTCTAACTGTGATGCTTTCTTTGAATTGTGTGGTGCCCATGGAACTCTAGGTGTGATGCCTAGAAAATCTCTCTTTCCCAATCTTTCAATTTCATCTTATTTTTGAAACTCTACTTCCAGCCATATTCTCAGCCCTCAAATCTGATCTTTTGAGCCCTAGTGTATTTCTAAATTGCCCCCACAACAATGACTTATGCTAGACACATGTCAAATTGTAACTCGCTATCAGGATACAATTCTACTTATACTCGTTGGGAAGCTAAACAAAGCACAAATAGCATCAAAGGCTCTGTTGGGAAGAGCAGGTGAAAGAAAGAGCAACTTAGCGAGAGAAGGAGAAGAGAATGTCTGGTGATCATTCTATGCAACAAGAATGGAACCCTCTTCTTGTAGAATCAAAAAGTTGCATCCAAGCACATCCCTCCCCACTCTTACCAACTGGGGAGTCCTGTGGACAAACATGCATCATTTGAAGAAAAAAGCTTCCCATCTCAAAATGCATTAAAGAACCTTTTGAATCCAACAAAATCAAACCGAAGACCGATAAGAGTTCTAAACCCGTAATCTCAATTTACAATAGCCAAATGACTTGCCTTCAGAAAGTCGGCAACAGATTTCTGGAGCCTCTGGTCCAATACATTGACATGAAACCCTCAATCAAGCATCATCTTCAACCTTCAAGGAGATGAACATGAGGTCACATCAGTTCTCTATGTCAACAGGGAAATTTTCAGTACAATGTAATGCAATACAAGCATAATTTCTTGACAAAATTCTCACGTAGAATATGTGCCTTACTGCATCCATGCATTGGTAAGAAAAAAGCCTACTAAAAACAGACTTGTACAACATATCAAACTTTTATTCAATTATGTCAGGACAACTACATGGTCTCATCTTCTGTAAAACCTTTGTAACTCATATCGTTAAAAAACTTATAATTGTAGAAATTCAACTGCATCTTATTCCATATAAAGATCATTTCTCTTTGGCATAATTATGCAAAAAATAAACTGATGCTAAAATATTAAACATGTAGGAAAATAAATCTTGAAACAATGGAGACCATTTGCTAAAATTTCATTAGAACTGCCCCAAGCTTTGGGTAATTATTGCTAATTTCTGAGAAAAGCAGATTGCGCAAATGCACATCCATGTGAGCAGATTCAATCCTACAATGCAGAGAGGGGGGGAGTACCAGTCAGGAATAAAAGCTCTCACTGCCTTCAAACCAGGAGCATAAAAAGCCATCAGAGTCGTAAGTATATTCAGTGCATGGATAGGGCTCATAATTCTGTAATCAACTATATCAGAGATAAAATCATAACTAAATAAATTTGGAATGAAGAAAAGGATCCAATCAGCTAACAGAAGAGAAATTTGAGTTGCAAGCAGAGGAAATGGACAAACCTGGTCATACCTCCCAACCTCTGCTGAATCAGCTTCATCACCTACCTGCATATATATGATCATTGACAATATATGAAACTCAAATTTGGAATGAAGGGTAAAGCTGTCTATGACAAACTTGAGTGATATGAATCTATGTGAACAACAAGGTCAGCTGACATGTATCTAGAAGAGAACATGGGATGGGAACTAACTCTAGAAAAAAAAAACTAGATTAATTTACTGAGACTACCTTAGATAAATAAAACCATCTCAAGTACTGTTAGAGCTTATGGGATAGAAAATACTGAGATTACCTATCAAGGCTTAGAGATGTGTAAACGCTTCTTGAAAATAGTTAATGCCTCTCCCATGTGCAACCAAGAAATTATGGTAACACTATCTCTGGGATTTAACTAAGCCCACAATGAATGTGTGTGTGTGTTTTCAAGAGAGTTGTACTTCTCCACTTGAACATATGAAAACACCTCCAATTGACTGTCTTAAATTTTGCAAAGAATGAAAGAAAACGGAAAACTTGTTTTCAAAATTGGATGCCCTTGTGAGTCAAGAACTAGAGAATCAAGTTTATGAATTCTTTCATTTAAAATACAAAAAGGCCAATAGCCAATTCATTGGAGCTTGAAAAGTCATTTGAAGATTTGTTGAGAATTGAAAAGCTATTTGAACCACTGGATTCATAATTGCATCTGCGTTAGAATGAAATTCAAAACATATTCCAACAAGTTCAATATGATTCTGAGTACTGGCAAGCATTTGAATGATTAGTAGAAGCAGGAAAGGCAAAGAAGAAAACATAGATAATGGAAAACTATATTATATTATCACCTTCTAAATACTAAACGAATAGTATGTAAAGACAAATAGGAAATAAATCATACCAAAGATAGGCAAGTTTATTACATCACTGAATATAAAACATCAAGGTTTATATTAACCATTTTATTCCATGTGTTAGAGACAAATAATATAGAACAAGATCATCCTATAGCCTAGTAGATACCAACTCTTGGCTAGAATTTTGCTTGTATTATGAATAACAATGTCCATATTACAATAACTCCTTGTTGTAAATGCATCTCACATTTTTTACAGCAACAAAAGAAATCATAAACCTTAGTCCCATTAGGTGGAGTCAACTACATAAATTCTAAACTTTATCTACCTCCATTTAAGGTCATTACCTTCATAAGACCATTATATCCTATGTCATGTTTAATGGTTTCCCACCAAGTTTTTGGTGTTCCTCCCCCTCTTTTCCTACAAATTTCCTCCATCCCATCCATTGACCTCACATTCTTACGTTCAAAATGGTATCATGTTTCTCTCTGTTCCATTTGGCAATTAATACAACATTTTAGCACATTCATATTCATCAATTCAATTCTGAGAGCAGAAGATTTATTATATTCTTATTAGGAATTACCCATGATGTATCTTCAACCTTTTCAAGCAAAGCATTCCTGTAGGCCAAATCCACCTTTTCGGCTTGGAGAATATAAGGTAGCCTTTCCTGCAACCATATTCAGACAACCTGAACCTTAGAGATAATTAAACAAAAGGGCAATGCACAAACACAATGTACAAAATTATTAAACAAAAGGGTAATGTACAAACTCAATGTACACAACCAAACCATTGTAATAATAGCTTACAAAACTATCACCTTCTGTGACATGTTCCTCCATGCGTCAAACCCTTCTCTATCAATTTCAATCCCGTTCCTGACTTCACACCTCTCCACAAAGCCTTCCCTATTCAAGTCACGCCAAAATAAATATAAGAGTTTGACTAACTTACAGTTTTTAACAGTCTTTTTCCCCCCTAAGTTCAAAGTGGGGTAAGACTAATTTCCAAGAATATTTCACATGTTAGACTGAGCCAATTTTGGGATGAGATTTAAAGGTCGATATACAAATTCCCGTGACAGCCCTAGCTTAACTTACCATGCAGAAACCGTCAAGGATTGCTCAATCCTCCTACTAGATTTTAGTGTCCACGTCATTAACCCCTTTACCCTATAAAACCAACTAGTAATGGCAGGGGAGTACAGGAAAACCAGATGAACGAGTTTGGCCACTATCAAGTTTCAGCCACTTTATCTCCTGGGCGGACTTCACATTTCAAGACCACCCGGCCATGGTAGAGTTTTTTCAATCTAGTCAATGAATTTATAAAGTGGAGAAAATGACCAAAATGGTGAAGGAAAAATGGAGGAAACAGAACGTACATAAAGAAGCAAAATGGCGATCTGGGTAGGTCTTGAATTCTCTGTTCTTTAACAACTTGGTTTCTGATTGGACCTTTGAATCTCTTCACATCTTTCCCGGGCTCGCACTCGTGGATGTCGGCTATGGCAATCGCCACCGAAACGCCGCAATATTCACTGCCAACACCAACACAAACAAGTAAATAAAAACAAAAGAATCAAATAAAGAAGTTACTGGCCTCAATGTGTGTTCGTGAGTGAGAGAGAGAGAGAGAGAGAACCAGTTCTGGAAGGCGCTTCCATCAGGAGCACGACGAAGTGGATAGACCCTCTTCCGGACTCTCGGCCGAGTCTTCGCCATGGACAACGGCACTACGCTCAAAAGCTCTGCAACTTTTTGATTTTTATCTATGTATAGATACACACACACACCCAAATGCCCGCATAAACAAAAGTTACGAACACGTATGGTGTTCTGTTCTGGCAAAAGCGAAACGGAATGTCGCTCAATCAATAAACAAAGGGTCGCATGCTATGATACGCCTGAGAGCGCACTGGCCCACCGACCTTTCCTTCTCCAAAAGTCGGTCCCATCGCATCGATTAAGGTTACTCACCGTGCAAGAGAAAAAGAAAAAGGTTACTGTTTATTAAGGAGAAAGAGAAAAAGGTTACTCACCGTGCAAGTTAGGATATGGGGGCTGCGTTTGCTAATTTGCGCCTTCGCGCATTTTTCTGGCGCTTTATTATCGCATGTGGGAAAGGGAAATTAAACCAGAGTTTTTTTAATTTCCCGCAGTAACTGAAAAAAAAATATATAGAAATGTGAGTTGCGAATGGGAGCTCGAAACGTGTGAAGCTGGCGCAGGGTTAGCGGGACACGTGTGGCATGTTTGTTGGCGGAAGGATGTTAACCTGGAGCATTCGCTGTCAATGGGGCCGCCGTCGAATCATTGCCCGCGTGCAGTACATGTGAGTTGTTAAAATTTTAAAATAATTAAGATGTATACCCTTCGTTTTTTAATTTCAAATTTATTTTTAATTTTATATTTTAAGTATCTATTTTAAAATTATTAAAAATATACTTTTTTTTCATTATTCTAAAAATTTATTTCTCAAAAATAAAAATTAAAAACCTCGTTTACTTTAAAATTTTAAGAAAAATTATTTTATGATATTTTATTTAATAAAATTAATTCAAAATAAATTATAAATATTTATTAATAAATTATAAATTTGATTTAATGACTTTAAACCATAATATAAGAGATAACTAATAATTTAATCGTATGTAACATATTAAAATTATAAAGTACTTTCTAAAGTAGGTTTTGATTTAGTTTAACTATTAATTCCATGGTAAATTTATTTTTGATTTATATTAATTTTGAGATTTAGATTATCTAAAACATAAGACATTGAAGAAAGAAATTATAAATTATAAAATAACAGAATATTAGTTTATCATAGACAGAATTTAAAATCTTAGAAATATCATTAAAAAAATTAATAAAAAAATTATATTACATATTTAGTTTAATATTCAAATAAAATAAAACAAAAAAAAATCACATAAAGAATTAAATCGTAGAAGATGAGCAATTGCACTAATAAGAAATCAAGAAGAAACGATCGATGAAGGAAAAACAAGTCCTGATTCGATAACGGCAGTCGCTAGCGTTGTCGGTCGATGATAGTAGGAGATGGACAGTGGTGGGCACTGTAACATCCTAGTATTTTGAGAATAATAATTATTATTATTATTATTATTATTATTTTGTATTTAAAATATTTTTACTTCCATTGAAGATTATAATTGAAAAAACTAATGGGCTAAGTTGAAAAAAGAAAGACTAAGTAAATGGGTTTAAAGTTTATGGACTAAGTTGCAAAAAAAAAGCTAAATAAATGGATTTAGAGTTAATGAACTAAGTTGAAAAAAAAAAAAGGCTAAATAAATGGGCTTAGAGTTAGTAGGCTAAGTTGGAAAGGCTAAATAAATGGGTTTAGAGTTAGTAGGCTAAAGAAGTGGGCTTAAAATTAATTAACTAAATGAAAGAATAATTAATAAAAAATAATTAAAGATAATGGGTGAAATAATTGATAAATGTGGGAGACAAAGTAAGGTGTGACAAAATAATTAAAGATAGTGGGTAAAATAATTGAGAAATGTGGGAAATAAAGTAGGGTGTAGATAAATAATTAAAAATTATAAGTGAGATTTAGTGAAAAATAATTAAAAAATGTGACAAAAGAATTAAAGATGATAAGTGAAATAATTGAGAAATGTGGGAGACAAAGTAGGATGTGAACAAATAATCAAAGATAATGAGTGAAATAATTGAGAAATGTGAGAGACAAAATATAGTGTGGATAAATAATTAAAGATTGTGAGTAAGATTTAGTGGAAAATAATTAAGAAATATGATAAAATAATTAAAGATAGTGGGTTACTACAATTATACTAAGCTTAATTCAACCTTCTATAAATAGAGAAAACTTGAAAGATTTGAGAACTTAAATTAGAAAGAGAAATGTTTGAGAGTGAGAGAGAAATTTGAAAAAGAAATAAAGAAAGAGATTGTGAGAAAAATTGAGCTTGTAAAAGAGATTTGGAAGGAAGAAGTAAGGAAGAGAATTTGGGCACATCAAATACAAGTTTGAAAAAAATGTTACAAGATAAGTATAAAATATCTCAAATAGATGGAAGTTGATAATATATTTTTTTATCTTATTATGATTAATTTTTTGAAAAATTTTCAAAAAAAAAAATTAGGTGTTTTATTTTATGAATTATTATGGAAGAAATTTATGAAAAATTTGGAAGGAAATATTTATTTGGTAATTTTTGGGATAAAGGGAATTCTTGGAAAATAGAAGAAAAATTGGAGAAAATTATGGAAAATTCCCATAAAATTTTAGAAGATTAGAAATGTTGTTTTATGAATTATCGTAGAGAAAAATTAAAAAAAATGCTTGGGGAAGTATTTATTTTGGAATTATTAAGGAAATAATGGAGAGAAATTTAAGCGATTGAGGAAAATTTGAGGAAAATAAGTTTTAATACCCCTTGAATAAATATGATGTCCAGGGATCATTGAGACTAAAGTTTGAGTATAACTAGAAGTCTAGTGCGAAAGTCGAGGCGAACACGTTTTTTAGATTAAAATACATTCCTCGAGACTCAAGCCGATTTCAAACGTAAGCTAGTATTTCTTAAATTTAAGTTATCTATGAAAGGTAATTTCTAAAATGTGTCATATGATTTATTAGTATGCTTATATGTTAAATACGAAGTATGTTTCAGCATGTCGATATGAAATGATGTGTGAGTATGTCACGTAGATGCATTTACATAATATGATGATGATATGCATATGTTCACATGTAATCCATCGTTGCTCATGCATCACATATGTTTGAGAGTACGGGTGGGCATCGCTACTTTACCAAAAGTGCACCCATACACCTCGGTCTGGAAAGAGTTGATCGTATAAAATGGTAAGTAGCATATGAAGTATGGATGCCCATCGACTCAAACAGGCCAAATGACAGGACAGTATACATTTACATTCATTCATGAATATTATACTCTTACTTAGATGGTTGATCATCTAATTGGGCGATGTCCCTAAAATATTTAATGTTCCAGATGGAAGTCATAGCAGAAACGAAGAAAAATGAGGCATGTGATGGCACTCGTTGAAGTGCGTAAATGTATCGGCTATGCATATAACCTGGCATGTTTATGTCCTACTATGTTATCCATGATGTTGATTATGATATTTCGGCATGTAATATTAAGGGATGATCAAGATTATGTTTAAACTCTAGTACGTTTGAAAATGATGTTATGATTTTATTATGAATATGAATCTACGATTTTAATGTTAAAAGCTTGTTAAGCATTAGGTTACGATCTATCATATTTCTGCTATTAGCTATGGTTACCCCAACGTAGAGGTGTCAAAAGGGCCGGCCCGGCCCCAATCGGCCCGCGAGCTTTTTAAACGGGCCGGGCCGGCCCTTTTATTAAAAGGGCCGGGCCGGGCCCGGCCCACTTTGCCTTAGATAGGGCCCGGCCCGGCCCACAGCCCCCCTATAGGGGGGCCGGGCCTTAGCCCACAGGGCCTAGCGGGCCGGGCCCGGTGGGTCTGACCCCATTTTTTAAAAATATTTTTATTTAAAAATATAGTATTTTGCTATTTTCTCTTTTTGATGGGAAAGTAAAATACTATCTATTATAATATTTGAATAAATATAATTTATCATCAATTTGTCCTCTTAATAAAAAAATATTCATTATAAAAATTTATTATTCAATCTAAATTAGCTAGGCTTTCAATAAAGTTTTATAGAAAGAATAAGAATTTGATCATGAATAAGAAACCATTTATTTCTATATAATTTTTGGCTATAGAAATTAATATTTTTAAGTTAGATATCTGTATTTTATCTTAGTTGTAAGATCATTTAGTTAGTTAAATAAAAATAATTTACTTCTATACAACATCATAAAATTAAAATAATTTATGGGCTGGGCCCCATAAGGGCCTCATGGGCCCTGCCCAGTGGGTCACGGGCCGGGCCGGGCTGGGCCCTTAGACGGGCCGGGCCGGGCTGTGGGCCCAAATTCTTGGGCCCGGCCCGGCCCCCCATGAACAGTGACGGGCCGGGCCGGGCGGCCCACGGGCCACCTGGCCCATTCGACACCTCTACCCCAACGAGGAGAATGAGAGAAAAATATATATATATATATGAGGTAGAATTGGTAAAGTAATTATTGATTAATAAACGTCGGGGTAAGAAAAGCTTCGAGAAGAACGGGGCATTACAGGCACGATGCTCAGTCGTTTGGCAGTTGATCAACGGGGGCGATGACGTTGAACACGATGCAAGGGGAACGACAGGGTTGTCGACGACGGTGGGCGATGGAGGGTGCAATGCTTGGCTGTTCGATAGTCGAACGATGGGGGACGGTGAGGGTGACGGTGGTTGAGCCTTGAAGAGAAAATAAAAGAGATAAGCGAGAAATAAGAGAAGAGAAGGGAAAAAAAAAAAAAAAAGGACATAAGATGTTTTTCGCGTTTTGGATTCAAAGTGGGTGTTTTGCTTGAAAACAGGCAAAACGCAATTTGAGCGTTTTGAGTTTTGTGTGTAATTTTTTTTTTTTTTGTGTTTTAAAAAAATATAATTTTAAAAATAAGTAAATAAATACGTTTTGAGTGTTTTGAAAAATTGAAAACAAAAAATGACACAAAAACAACAAAGAGAACAAGTCCATTTGAACTTTATACATTTAAGTAATATTTTGTATTCATAAATATTTATTATTATTAAAATAAGTTACACTTAAAAATCATTTAAAATATTAATACAAAGTATACTACCTAAAAACACATATTCTAAGCCTAAACTTTTGCCACAACACTTTCATTACTTTTGGACAATTTTTCCTCAAATTTCCTTGATTTCTTAGTGCAGAATAACCATATTTAAATAAACAAACCTGTGTTCATTTATGCCACCATTTGTCAATAATAAATCTGGGTCATTCAAGTCATACATAAGAATAATTAATTGTTATAAATATAGGTAACAATATTATTATCTGTATAAAACCCACAACATTTAGAATTTAACCTAATTTATTTGTTCTATTGTTTTTCTTTATTTTTATTCTACAATCTTCTCGGGACATCTAACAGTTGTGTTTCATTATTTTTTTTAAAAAAAATACATAAACAATTATTTAATTAGAATTTAGCCCAACTGGTTTGTGTTATGCGATTATGATTTATATACAGAAAGAAAATGAAGAATTGTCCGAGTAAATGAGGTGAAGCTGCTGCAAATGTAAGGAATAATAGGATGATAATTATAAAATTGAGAAGATATTATAAAAATATTTCTACCATTGGTCTTAGATATCTATACCCTAAGTAGAAAGGATTGTATAGATTTCTACAAAATGGATAAACTCAAGCATGCTAGAATGACTCGAAAATTGATATTAGTTGTTAAGAGGGAGAAATTCAATGCATTAATCTCATGCTCATAATATGTATCAAATGCTAGGGAAACAAATGTGGGTTCCCGAATAAGTGCCCAAAGATTCCAAATCGAAAAAGCTCTAGACTCTCCGGTGGCATCAGATTGCCCATTAGTGTTCGATTGTTTCAATGGTATTCGATAGGTGTATAATCATATTTGTTCCAAATTGATAAGAATTGTTTATTGAATTTAATTTTGCCAAACATTCTATTTTCATTGTTCTATTTTTGTTTTTTCTTTAGAAATAAGTATTGCAAAATTTTGTCATATAATCATATCCAGAGTTTGACCTAACGAGGAGATTGGGTTAACGGATCAATGGTTTAATTGGTGGGTCACGTCAATATATATATAACTTACTATTTATAAATATTATTTAATTTAATACGCCAAAACTTATTTTGAAATATTTTTATTATATATTTTTTAAATTTATTATTTATATGTAATATGTATAGTAAAAAGTAAAGACCAATTTAAAAATCTAGCATAACCATGAACTAAAAAATGAACTCCAAGAAACCAAGGCTTCAACTTGATTTGCAAACAGCACTACTTGGAATAATCAGTTTATAGTAAAAATTTTATCTTCAGCTTTTATTATTTCTTTATATATATTAGTTACTAACTATTATTTGTCTCAATCTATTTTCAGTTTTAAAAAATTATACCAACATGCTCATTTAAAAAATTCCGTCTTTGCTTGATTTCCGTCTTTGCTGGAAATCAAAGAACGGTTTTTCTATTGGGGACTGAGTTATTCTTCAATAACTTAAAAGAAAAGTTGGATTAACCTTACTTAGAAGAATGACAAGCAAAACATGCACTTCTCAAGGACATACAATTATGTCATTGCTCTAATAACAACAAATCACTACAAAGGAGTGCACTTGCTTCAAAGGATTACAAGAATGCAGAAAAAATTTTAGAACCATTCTGGCACCACAAAAAAATGAATAAATTCATCGAACACAAACATCCATCTTAACAGGAGAAGCCCATTGGAACCCAAAAAAAAAAAAAAAAAAAGGTTCAATACAAAGAGAAAAATAGATGGACATAATATGTCCATTTTGTATCATAGGCGTTGAAACAACTAAAATCAAATATCAAATATTATGGGTCTATTAGCATGAAAAATCTAAATATTTTGTATTTTTATAATTTTATCAAAAAATTTTAATTTTGATAATAAAATTTCGATTTAATCAATTGGTTGCAATTTTATCCATGACCCGGATTGATTTGTCGATATCCAAGACCATCTAACATGACATGTGTTATACGTATTTTTCGCTCGGATGGGCCGGCCCGATCACTTGGAAACAAGAAGGCCCAAACGACCTCATTGGGGAGGTTGTTTTCACTTCCAAAGCCCAAACTTGTAAAGCGACATCTGGCGACCTCCCGATATCCTTCAAACGAGTCTGAAGCCATCCGTGAGCGAACTCCATGAAGCATCCTTCAGATCGCTGGACCACCGAGGTCGCTGACCCGAAAACGATCAGCTCGCATAAAGTGGTAAAAGCTGCTAAGGAGTCAGAGGTAGGGACCATCCACTGCAGTAGTCCATGCTCCTCGAGATGAAGATCCCACTTACAATTTTGTACAGATAATAAGGACTGTTTGTCCCCCATTATATCCCCTTTTTATTTTTATATATTATCCGAATTGTAAAGCCCATTCGATTATAAATAGGGGGCAGAGGTAACATAAGGGACAGAGAGAATAATCAAAAGAACCGCCATTCTGAAAGAAATAATCAGAGTGCGGGAGTGGAGTAGGTATCGTTCTGGCCGAACCACGAGAAAATCGTTAAGTGTTCTTCATTAGCTTCCTAAAAAAGAAAGGCCTCTCTTCTTACCGTGGTCTATAATCATTCAGTGTGGCCCAAAACGAATCAGACTCGACTGAAATTGAACGTCGACATTTTAGCCCTAGAGGAAGGGGGCCACGCGCTCTAATCGATAGCCATGGCAAGAGGAAGGAATACTCGAAGTTCCGAGGCAGCAGTCGACCCTCCAGAAAATCACCGCGACAGACCGCGAGACTTTCCACCAAACGGAGGGCCCATTGCTCCAACAGTAGACAGCCTTTTACAGCCACCCGCCGGAGATGTTGCTGGAATACCACCACGGATCCCTGTTCAACCCGCCAGCCAAATTGTCGGGACCGAAACGATCCGGGACTGGCAGCAACGTCAAGAGGCGTTAGAAAATACGGTAATGCAGCTCGCCGATGCGGTCAGAATTCTGGCCCAAGCCCAAGTACGAGCCACTCATGACCCACCGGCTTCGTCTCGGAGAGTCCGCCAACCGCAGGAAGAACGACCTCTGTAACACCCCGTCCCATCGAAGGGTGAGTCACTATGCTGGGGCCCATCGTATCCATACATAATCCCTTTCCTCATACATTAAATACCATATGTCAAAAGGAAACCCCCCAGCAAATCATTCACAATACGGAAGCGATAACCGAAACCTGATACGGTACATACTTGAATTCACTATATTTAAAACAATATAAGAATTTGTACCATATATTACAATCATATCCTCAAATACATAAATACAATGAGACACGTCTCCCGAGATAACATCTACACCCTAGGTGCAATCATATGAAACCTCGAATACATACATACATCAATTTGCAATAAATAAAATACTGGAATCTCCTGCTGACTCCATCGGCCACGCCATCACGTGCCGTCATATCTCAACCTGCTCCTTGCCCTAACTGCAAGTCTCAACTAGAACGTTGAATGTTCCAGGGGCATAACCCATTAGAAGATGAAACTTCTAGTGAGGGTCCAAAAACATATATATGATGCATGATGCAATAACATGAATAAACATATACCCATAATGTAACTTCCCAGGCATCCCCAGCCCGGCTAGGAATCCTCGGCAAATCCCGAACCTCTGCAGGATAAGCCAAACGTTATTCCCTTCGCCCTAGGGGAATTACGGCTACACTCTGAGGGTATCATCCCATCCCCATGCACAAGTTTCAATATGACAATAACATCGTGCAATGTAAATATCACGACTTTCAATGCAATATGACAAATGAATATTGCAATTCATAATAACATGCATATATAACAAACCTATCATGAACATAAGTTCTTGTGAGAATACCACTCACCTTTGCCCAAAGATCAAGACATCTCGAAAAGCGTGCATCGCCTCGATATGCGTGCCCCACCTTGATTCTCGTGCCAACTCTCAAAAGTTGCACCAATATTATCATCTCGATCTCCTCAAACATAAAATGATATTTAATTACTAAATATCCTCAATATTCCATTTATTTCCTATTTCCTTTCATTTTCCTTCATTTTTTCTTCTAAAAATCCCAATAAACATACCGGGACTATTTCCTCAAATCTAACTTCACAACAATTCATTATAAGCTATTAAATTTCAAGGAAAAATACTGAACTTATCCGGATGGTGCGTTTTCACGCAAAACGAGGCACTTTGATGCTAGAAACGAGACCTAGAAAACTCCAAATCCCATGATTTTTTTTTAGAAGAATTTACCAATTTTTTTCAGAATTTTTGGAGCCCGGACGCCCCTACACTCGCCCTCAGAAGTTTATCCACGCGCCCCCACTCGCGGGCCCAGCTGGCGCGTGTGGCCCACGCGCCGGTCGTCTTCTTCCTCTAGCTCGCCGGACTGGTTGCGCTGCCTTCCGTTTAATCGCCATAACTTCTTCATCCGACCTCCGTTTGACCTCCCGTTTGAACCTATGGCTTCCTCTCTTCATCCTCTACAAGACTATGGCTTCAAATCGGACGATTGGAGCCATTTTTTGACTGCTAAATCCGATTTTCCGGCGAAGCTCGATTTTCCGACGAAGCTTCGGATCTCCCTCAACTCTCAACCAAAATGGCTCAAATTTGGCAGAAATGAATCTTGAGACATGGGAAACAAAAGCCCCTTAAAATGGAATGCCAATTCATTCGATAAGTGGGTCGATTTGAAGCTCAAAATAACCCTAAGTTTCGGCCATCTTTGAACGCCTATTTATAGGCCTTTTTGAGCAACCAAATGCCCTTGGCCGAGCAACCCATCAACCTTAGAGTTCAAACCTACCTTGGATCGACCTTAATCGAGCTTGGAGACCAAGAAAAACCCACTTGCAGGCCGCGACAATCCGACCAACAATCTGGTCGGATTTTCTTCAAAATCCGACCACTCGAGTGGTCTTTGCCCCTTCCTTCCTTTACAAAAAATCCTCCCCGACCAAGCCTCGTGCCATCCCTACGGTTGGATCGGCCGAAATCGATGACCGGAGACTTGATGGTCATTGGCCAAACTTTTGCTTAATTGCACTTTGGCCCCTCCAGTTTTGGCTATTTCATTTTAGCCCATTTCCACTTAACCCCTGAACTTTTCTTTATTTTATTTAGGCCCAAAAAGTCCTAAAATATCATTTTGACCCTTGAAGATTCCAAAACAACCTTGTTTTGACCTCCCTCTAGCAATTTCTAAAAACTGCACTTAGGCCCGAATCTTCGTTTTGGCCTCAAACCCATTCGTTTCTTCCTGAAACCTATGAAGGGTTGTTCCTTATGAAAAATCGAAGCTCCCTCAAGCTTCCGTTGACTTCCGAAAAGTCGTCTATGACAATTCGGTATTGCAGCCTATTTGGCAGCTGCCTTTTTAGTTGTACCGAAAATCGTTCCCGATCCGATTTCTTTCGGCACCATAAATCCTATCTCGGGGTGCTCATTAATGCCACGTCATTTTCCTTTGGCATCTCGGCTCCAGCGTACTCCCGGCAGTCGATTCAATCATCTATACGGTAATAAATTACCGTTTTACCCCCAATTTATCCTTAAATTCTATTTTTACCCCAAGGTAAATTACTCTTGAGTCCTTTAGAATTTCTCGGGTATTACAACCTCCGCCTGAAGAAGAAGATATCGGGGACAACTACCCATTCCCGAATCACCGCTCCCCAGACAGGGAAAGGAGCAGACGGTCGCAGGTCCAGCAATCGGTGGGCCCGGATTCGACTGTGGAGGAATTATATCAGAGAGTCCGGCAGCTAGAGGAGAGACAAGGGGTCTGCAGCCAGAGTAATGGCCGTGGAGATAGGACACCGTTCACCAGAGAGGTCGAACTTGTAACGCCCCGCTTTTTCGAGCGTTAAATAACTTAGGAATTTCGGGAATATTTTTTTTTTTTATAAACCATCTCCCGACAATCCCGTTTTACCTTCTCAACTCACTAAATAAGAATCAATAAGCTAAGACCGGTAATCATCATAAATACGGAAGCTTAAAATCGAAACCTGATATGATCCATAATCAATTTCACTTTATAACCGTATAAGAATCCATACCATACATTAACATCATATCCTCAATATTGAAATACATAAATACATGGAGATTCCATAATGTTCTAACAAAGCTAATCATCAATAAAGCATTAGGTAAAAACATATCCGAGTCAGCTTGCTGAATCCATCGGCCACGCCATCACGTGCCGTCTCATCTCAACCTGATCCTTGCCTAAGCTGCAATTCTAAACTGGAACGTTGAATGTTCCAGGGGCATAACCCATTAGAAGATGAATCTTCTAGTAAGGGTTTAAAAACATGATACATGAATACATGATGCAATAACATAAACAATCATGTGCCCTAGTGTAACTTCCCTATCCTACCAGCCTGGCACGGAACCCTAGGCAGAATCCCGAACCTCTGCAGGATAATCCTAACGTTGTTCCATCATTGCCCTTGGGAATTACGGCTACACTCTTAGGGCGACATCCCCATCCCATGCATGAGTATCAATATGCGAATAATATCGTACTATGCAAGAATAACGTCTTTCCATGCAATATGAAATGATCATAACTTCAATAAATATCATGCATAATGAAGCAAACGTTTCATATATAGGTTCTCGGGATAAAACCACTTACCTTTAGACGTAAACTCAAATTTTCTCGAAAAACGCGTATAACCTCGTTTTGCGTGCCAACCTTGAAAATAACATAAACCATCAAGATCCATGGCCAAATCACTTCCTGGCCAATCATTTCCAAGTAAAATCAATAATCTAATTTTTTCATACTTTTTCCTTATTTTCTCTATTTTTTCTCTATTTTTCATAGTCATAATTTCTTCCAAAATTAAAAATAAATACCTGATCAGGTAATTTATTTAATTTTTCTTCATGAAAATTCCTAAAATAACATTTCTAATCTCTATGAGTTTTCTGAGAATTTTTAAAAATCTCTTCCTATTTTTCTCTAATTAAGTTTCCTTTCAAAAATTCAAAATAATTATTTCATCATAACATTTCTCAAATAAAATTTTATAAAACTGAACTATTCATTTTTCTTGTATTTCTAGATATTTTTCCAGAATTTTCTCTCTTTTATTTCTATTTTTACTCTATTTTTCTTTATTTCAGCATTTAAATAATATTAAAAATTATCTCCGGTCATCTTCTCCGGCGCCGGCACACCGGAAAATTAAACTGACTATACCAGAAGATAGCTTACCTTGAGTTGATCATTCTGTCTAAATTTGAGCTTGAAAGAACACTTGGAAGACCTCCCTCCGAACAAAATTCAGTTCGGTTCCGGCGAGATTCGATTTTTCCGGCGAAGCTCCGATCACCCCTCAAATGAACTCCAAAATTTCTCAAACTTTCCAGAAATGATCCTCAGCTCATGGGCAACAAAAGCCCTATGGTTTGGTGCCTCAATTTGTTCAAAAGTGAGGTCGATTTGAAACTCAAATCTTGCAAAACTCTAAGCCACCATATCCTCTATTTATAGGCGATTTTGGCCCCATAAATGACGGATCTCGCTTCAATCAAGGCCTCTGATGTCCCCTATTTCCCTTAACAAGTCCAAAATCCACCGAAAGAGCTCCATTTTCGCGATCTAAATGGCCAACTTTCGGCCACTTTTTCTTCAATTTCTAGCAATTCCATTGCTTGTTGTCGGTCAAGCCCTTTACAAAAGATGCTCCTTGAGCAACCCTCGTGCCATCCCTGTGGCCAATTTCGGTGATTTGATGGGTTGGTCGGCCATGGTTGCTTGGAGATTTTCTTAAAATTGCACTTTGGCCCCTCAAACTTTGGTTTTCTCACTTTGGCCCATTTCACCAAGCTCCCTGACTTTTGATAATTTCTCTCAAGACCCTAAAGTCCTAAAACATCAATTTGACCCCTGAGGATTCTGAAAAAATATTGTTTCGGCCTCTCTTGAGTAATTTCAAAAACTGCATTTAGGCCCGCATCTCCGTTTTGGCCCTAAACCTCTTCGTTTCTTCCTGAAACCACTGAAGGGTTGTTCCTTATGAAAAATTAAAGCCCTCTCAAGTTTCTGTTGACTTCTCGGAAGTCATCTATGACGATTCGGTATTGCAGCCTAATTAGTAGCTGTATTTTAGCCGTACCAAAAACTGTTCCCGATTCAATTTATTTCGATGCTATAAATCATATCTTGGGGTGCTCGTTAATGCTACATCATTTTCCTTTGTCATTTCGGCTCCAGGGTACTCCCGGCAGTCGATTTAGTTAATTTTTTAGACTATTCAGATACCAATTTTCTCTAAAACCCCATTTCTCTAATAAATTACTTATTTTTAATTAACCCAAATTTCTCGGGTATTACAGAACTTGAGCCCCTCCCCCGAAGATTCAAAGTCCCAAGCATGCCATAGTACAACGGGGATAGCGACCCCTATGACTACCTAGACGCGTATAACGTGCAAATGGACTTACAAACGACCAGCTCGCTGGTTAAATGTCGCACCTTCCCAGCAGTCTTGGGTGACATTCCCCGAGCATGGTTCAGAAACCTTCCACCTCGCAGCATCAGCAGTTGGGAGGAATGTCAACAGAGATTTGTCAACCAATACAGGGCCCTAAGAAGACAGCTCGCACCACCGTGCCACCTCGCCACCGTTTTCCAAAAGGCAAACGAGCCTTTGAGGGATTATATTGCTAGATTCAGACGAGAGGTGAGCAATGTTGAGGATCCATCTGATGAGAGCATCCTCACGGCGATCTCCGCCGGCCTCCGAAAAGATGGCAAACTCTATGAGAGCATCTACTGGACCCCAGTCAAGGACCTGGGGGAATTTTACGAACGAGCCTCCAAGGAGGTCCGGTGGGAAGACGCCTTCGGGTCAAAAAAGCCCACAGGACCTAGAGAAGAAGCCGGGGGCTCCAACCAAAATAAGAAAAGGAACAACGGAGACACCGGAAGGGAAGTTCGAGGAGATCACTCGAACGGTGAAATGTTTAAACGGGCTCACAAGGTGGAGTAGGATGAACGACCTCCGAGGCCGCAACGCTTCGATAGTTATTGCGTCCTATCTGACTCTCAAGATAGGATCTTCGCCATGGAAAGAAACAAGGAAGAGTTCGGGAAACCCAACCCGTTGAGAACTCCCAACAAATTCCGAAACAAAGAGAAGTTCTGCGCGTATCACAACGAGGCGGGTCATACCACCTCTGAATGCTGGGCCCTGAGGGACGCCATTGAAGATCTAATACGAAGAGGTCGCTTAAAAGACTACGTAGTGCGACCAACCAATCAACCGAACCAGCAACCGGCGCAGCCACCCTCCTCTGATGATGAACGCTTGCCAACCGTGCGAACTATTTACAAGATTCATGGTGGACCTCATCTCGCGGGATCCTCCCACAAGTCCCGCGACAAGTATGTACGAGAAGCCAACCATGTCCTGGTAGCGAGGTCAGACGAACAGTCGGTTCCTGCGAAGCGATCCAAGGGTGGCTCAACTCCGGAGAACATGGTTTTCTCAGAAGAAGAAACCGGCGACGTTCATTGGCCCCATAATGATGCACTCGTTATTCGGGCGCAAATCAGTAACTCCAAAGTGCGAAGGATAATGGTGGACACGGGAAGTTCGGTAAATGTGATGTACAAAGCGTGCTTCGATCAGATGGGCCTGGGAAGAGAACAGTTGAGCTCGTCACCCGAGCCGCTCTATGGGTTCACTGGTGAAGCAGTGATTCCTGTCAGATGGATCAGCCTTCCATTCACCATCGGGGACACAAAACACCAAGCCACCACTTTGGCAGATTTCCTGATTATAGACTGCCCCTCAGCGTATAACGTCGTGCTCGGAATGCCAGCAATGAACGACCTCGACCTAGTCACATCGACCAGGTCGCTTACTGTGAAATTTTCGACCTCCAACGGAATAGGAAGTGTACGGGGCGAGCAGCACCTCGCAAGACGCTGTTATGAAGATGCCCTAAAAATGGGGGCAAAAGGAAAGAAAGTAAACATAATTGCAAAAGACGACCCGCGACCAGCCAGCCAATGGGAAACTAGTCACGATCTGGATCCCCGCAAGATCGACTGCAACAAACCCACCGGTCCCATGGAAGAGCTTGAAGATATCCCAGTCGGTAAAGCGGATGGAGAGAGACACCTCAAGCTAGGAAAGAACTTAGCTTCCGAGGTAAAAGAACAACTTACAAATTTCCTTAAAACTAACCTTGATGCATTTGCATGGAACCATCAGGATATGGTGGGAATCGCCCCAAAAGTCATGTCACACAAGCTTAACATAGACCCAAGCTACAGGCCAGTGCGACAGAAGATGAGGCCAATGACGCCAGAACGTTATACCGCCCTTAAGGAGGAAGTAGACAAACTCCTGGCGAACAACTTCATCAAGGAAGCCCATTACCCGACCTGGGTGGCCAACCCGGTCTTGGTAAAAAAGAAAAACGGGAAGTGGAGGACCTGCGTCGACTTTACCGACCTGAATAAGGCCTGTCCTAAAGACAGTTTCCCCCTCCTTAGAATCGATCAGCTAGTGGATGCAACTGCTGGTCGCCAGCTCCTTAGTTTCATGGATGCTTATTCAGGATACAACCAGATCCCCATGGATCCCAATGACCAAGAGCACACCTCGTTCATTACTGATCGGGAACTTTACTGTTATAAGGTCATGCCCTTTGGGTTGAAGAATGCTGGCGCGACCTACCAAAGGCTGGTCAATATGATGTTCGAAGCACTTATTGGAAGAACCATGGAGGTATACGTTGATGACATGTTGATAAAATTCGAGCGAGTAACGGACCATGTTTCCGATCTGGAAGAGATGTTTGGAATCCTCAGAAGCTATCAGATGAAGCTCAACCCACTCAAGTGTGCCTTTGGGGTAGCCTTCGAAAAATTCCTTGGGTTCATGGTAAACAATAGAGGCATCGAAGCCAACCCAGACAAAATAAAGGCTTTGTTAGATATGAGATCGCCTGTAAGGAAGAAGGATGTGCAAAGCCTCAATGGGAAGGTCGCAGCCTTGAGTCGCTTCATTTCAAAAGCGACCGATAAGTGCGCCCCTTTCTTCGAGCTGCTAAAAAAGGAGAAGGACTTCAGATGGACAGAAGAGTGCGAGTTCGCGTTCCAGCAACTGAAAGAATACATGGGACGACCCCCACTGCTCGCCAAACCAAAGAACGGAGAGAAGCTGACCTTATACTTGGGAGTATCCCAACAGACTCTCAGTGCGGCTCTCGTCCGGGGGGAAGAAGGGGTGTAGCACCCCATTTATTACATCTCCAAAAGCTTGATTGACGCAGAAACAAGGTACGCACCAATCAAAAAATTGGCTTACTGTCTAATAGTGGCATCAAGAAAGCTGCGACCTTATTTTCAAGCTCACGAAATCGAAGTAATGACCAAATACCCGTTGAAGCAAATCTTGCAAAAGCCAGATACCGCGGGTCGCTTACTGAAATGGTCGATCGAGCTCGCTCAGTTCGACATTGAATACAAACCAAGGACGGCGATAAAAGGTCAAGCATTGGCAGACTTCATCGCCGAGTTTACTGGGCCAATTAACGAGGATACAAAAAGCTTGAAAGAACCATCCTGGGAGCTATACGTCGACGGGTCATCGAGCGAACAGGGAGCAGGAGCCGGGGTTATGCTAATAAGTCCTGAAGGTCACAAAATCCTCTGCGCCCTGAGGTTCGATTTTTCGGCCACTAATAACAAATCCAAGTATGAAGCCTTATTAGCTGGACTCTGCCTGGCAAAAGAAATACGAGCCGAATCCTTGAAGATTTTCAGTGACTCCCAGCTGGTTGTTAACCAAGTACGGGGAGAATACCAGGCTAGAGATACGAAAATGCTCGCATATTTGCAAAAGGTACGCGAGCTCCTTGCCCTTTTTGAAAAATATGAAATACACCAAATCCCCCGCTCTCAGAACTCCCATGCGGACACTTTAGCTCGTCTTGCAACCGCCCGGGATGCAGAATTCGCGGGAGACATACCCATGGATTTTTTAGCTGTCCCAAGTATAGAGCAACGAGCTGAAACAATGGCGATCACCGTATCCCAAAATTCGTGGATGATTCCTATCCTGGAATATCTGCAAGACGGCAAACTACCTGAAGATAAATTGGAAGCACATCGTCTGCGAGCTCAAGCAGCTCGGTATTGCATCTACGACGAAAGACTATACAGAATGGGGTTCTCAGCCCCGCTCCTGAGATGCATTGATGGCACCGATTGCCGGACTGTGCTCGAAGAAATTCATGCAGGTCACTGCGATAATCATACATGGGCACTTTCGCTGGCACAAAAGACCCTCCAACAAGGATTTTATTGGCCCACCATAAAGCAAGATGCCCTAGAAATAGTCAAGAAATGCGAGAAGTGCCAAAGGTTCGCCAAAATTCCGCGAGCTCCGCCAGCTTATCTGCAGCAGATGAGTAGCCCATGGCCGTTCGCTATTTGGGGGATGGACTTAATCGGGCCACTTCCAACAGCTCGCGGAGGGTGCAAGCACGCCATAGTAGCAGTTGACTACTTCACCAAATGGGCGGAGGCCAAAGAGCTCGCACAGATCACCAGTGCGAAGGCACAAGCATTCACATGGGATAACATAATCTGCAGGTTCGGGGTGCCACGACAAATAATAACAGATAACGAAACTCAATTCATCAGTGAGCAGTTCATCCAATTCTGCGAATCGATGGGGATCCAAAAGAGTTTTACCGCAGTTGATCACCCCCAGGCCAATGGGCAGGTTGAAGCTGTCAACAAAATAATCAAGCAGACCTTGAAAACTAAGCTTGAAGCCAGAAAGGGAGCTTGGGTGGACGAACTGCAAACGGTATTGTTGGCCTATCGAACAACAGCTCGGAGCAGCACTGGAGAAACCCCATTCTCAATGGCATATGGGTCGGAAGCTATAGTCCCCGCTGAGAATGAAGTGACCAGCCACCGAAGGGCCACCTACAGCTCAGATCGTAATAATGAGCTTCTGGCAGCTAACCTTGACCTGCTCGAAGAATCAAGAGATATGGCTCGCATAAGGGTCGCCGTTTATCAGCAAAGGGTGGCACGATACTACAACCGGAAGGTCCGAATCCGGCGTTACAACGTCGGAGACTCGGTATTACGTCTTGTACTCCCAGGGGCACGGACGACTAGTGACGGCACACTAGGCCCTAATTGGGAAGAACCATTTATCATCAAGAAAAATCTAAGTAACGGAGCATACCATTTGGCAAACTTGGACTGCTTTTCTCTCCCACGAGCTTGGAATGCGGAGCACCTCCGTCCTTACTTCAAATAAGTGTAATGGTTCCCACCTACTCTTCGTTTTCTTTATTACAAATATTTTTCGTGATTCCGTTTAAGATTCATGAACTTTCATTGCACTTTATTTGATTAAATATCCCTGAAACGAGGAATTGAAAAGCCATGGTTTGCGAGCTAGAGCCTAAATAACCTGGGCACTACGTCACGATTAGCGGCTCAACTAAGCATTCATCTTGGTCCCTCCTTCAGGTCTTGGTCTCAAGCCGGAACCATTCATCTTGACGTAATGTCATGGTTTGAAAATTTCTGAGCAACGACCTCCACAAGTAACTCCGAGTTGGGTTCGCTAGCCGAGGTCCTTTCATCTTAGCCTAAGGCTACGGTCTGTGACCTACCTGGGTGTTCCCTCTCGGTCCAAATAAAAATTGCAAAAGCCACGGCGTGTCAGCTGAGGTCGAAACGCGACCTATCTGGACACATATCTTGGCTCAGCAAGTCAATGAAATAGCAAGCCATGAAAGCCTTGAATTACGACCTACCTGAGTACTTACTCCGAATTTGTTAAAATTATCAAGCGCTTCAAAATGACAGTCGAGGGCATGACACGATCTCATGTTTACACAAAATCTTCATGTTCAAACGAGTCAGCAGAGATCTGTCTCGATTTGTATAATAAGATCGTTCGCAACCTATTGGATACACTTCCTGACCGTTTATCCCGAGCTTCTCAGCCACTATACTTAAACCAAGACAGCGAGGGATTTTCTTAAACCCTGCCGTTTTATCCAAACATGGTGAAGAAGGATTTTCTTTTGGAGATTGTTTTCAAGTATGATCGTTCGCGTTGATTAATTACAACTATCATGGACGACCTGGTTCGAGCCTATGTTCGTTCTGAAATTATGATTCTGAAGACTTCCCCTGAGGAGATTGTTTTTAAGGTATCAACTCTATTCCGAGACATATCATGAAGAGTGTTTTGAATTATTTCTTTTTATTATTGAAAAATTAAATTAATCCGAGCTCACGAAGAAATCTGAAGCAATGTACGCAAAGTATAAAAATATATATATATATACCCGTTCTATTAAGTGAAGCTGGTATTACAAAAAAGAAAAAGAAAATGTGTACATATACATGTGAGAAAGTCCTAGTTGGGAGGGGTAGTTTCCTCCACAGAATCGACCTCGACAGATTGAACTGTAGGAGGCAGAACCGGCTGGGAATCCATAGAAGACTCCTCGGCGACCTCCCCGGGCTGAGGAGCGATAGCTCCGGATAACTCGACCTCGTCCAGGGGAGCCTCAGACGACTCAAAGGGATCAGCCTCGATGGCGTCCTCCGCGGCCTCGGCAGCATACCGCTTCACCTCCTCGACGGCCTGCGCACGGAAGAAAGAGAAATCCATCTCAGGATAGTTCACCCAAAGGGTGTACATGAACGCCGAGCAGGTGTCGGATCTGGCCTTACGGCGCGTAGCCTCCATCCGAGCTTCGACCTCTCCTCTTACATCGTCTATGGCCCTCTAGGCGAGCTCCTTGCATCGGGTCGCACGATCATCCGCCCGAGCCCGCTCCTCAGTCGCCGTTTTCAACTCTGCCTCGACCGATTTGAGCTGCTCCTGCGCCCTCCGCAACTCCTCTTTTGTTTTATTTAGCTCGGCAGTGAGCCCTTCCTCGAGGTCTTTATTCTTCTGAACTTTAGCCCGCAGACGCATCTCAGAGCCCTCCGCCTCTTTCTGAATTGAAAGAAGCTCGGCCTGGAGACTTGCCTTCTCGTCTGAAAGCTTCGTTATTTCGGCCTGCTGGGCTTTCTTCACGTCCTGAAGTTTCTCCACTTCAGCCTGAAGGGACGTGCTCATCGTACGAAGCTGGTCGTCAAAGTCCTTATACTGAGCACGAAGCTTCATGGCGGTAAGGGAAGCCTGTGAAAGAAGAAAAGTTATTAGCCCCCGCCACAAAATATATATATATATCTTCTTACTTACCACCAGGCTATGACAGGCCATAAAGTCGCAGAGAGCGACCCCCCTTAGTTTCGGGTCATCAAGAGGTTTCGAGGTCGCTCCCAAGAGGTCGGACGCAGAATTCAGGAGAGAGTTGACGTAGACCCCTCTTGGCAGGGCCTCTAGGGGCAGCTCCTTCTCAGGGATCCTGGCCCGTTTGCCCCTAGCATCCTCCCTCAGCTGCGGGTGATCTGACCCCCTCTTTGAGCCGGCAACAGGGGCGTCTCGAGCCACAGCGACCTCTTTCCCTCGGCCCACGCCCGAACCGTGATCTTGGGAGACTGGGGGCCGATGCCCTTGCTGATGATGTTTTTCCCTCTGATGCTGTGATTGATGGGGCGGAGCCTTTTGTCGTTGCTCCGGTTGCCCCCCCGTACTTGTCGGTTTTGCTGTTGCTGCGGGCGCGTTTGCTGTTTTCCTGACCTGCCGTCCCGGGAGCTTGAGCTCGGGGCTGATGACGAGGTGTTGCTCGATTTTGCCTTAGGTCGCCTCGGCTCGAGGAGGTCGAGGTCGATCATACTCTCGCCTTGGACAGCTCCTCTTGAACTACTCGCCCCTACAGCCTGAAGAGGTAACGAGGGGATGTCCGCACCCAAGTCCATGATATGGTCCCCCTGAACGATCTCGACGTTAAGAGGAGGGGCGAGCTTGTTTTCACGAAGAAGGTCTTCCGAAAGCTCGAGGATCTCTGAGCTTGCCCCCGCAGCCAAAAGTCTATCGAGGATGTCAGTCTCCTCAGCCGACAAAGTCGGTCTCTTGTCCCCGAAGTCTACATCAAAACGCAAATGGGTTAAAGCAAGTAATCAAAAAAAAAAAAAATTCACGTGGACTGATATTCACTTACCAGGGGTCAATACGAAGCTATAATTCCTCAGAAGGGAAAGCGAATGGCAGGATACGAAGAACCAACTGGACTTATAATCACCCACGTTAGACTTCCCCTTCGCTTTACCCTGAGGAAGAGCGGCCTTGTATGGAGAAGGACGAGCTGCCAGGTAGTACAGCCCGTCCTTGGCGTTTTTGAAAGAGAACAAAAATTTTATTAATTTTGGCGAAGGGAGAGGAAGTTTATTTGTAAGGAACAAAACAGCCAGAGAAGTGAGCTGGGCATACGAATTCGGTGTTAATTGAAAAGGAGCGAGCTTAATGTCGTTCAAAAGGGTAACAAGGTATGGGGCTACTGGGAATCTAAGTCCGGACTCAAGATGCTGATGACTAACGGCTACGTATTTGGATGGTGGGTAAGCTGCGTGAGAGCTCGAAGTAGGAACGTATACTTGGCAGTCCCTGGGAAGATGGAACTCCCGAACACAAGCCGCCACCTCGCGACGTTTGAATCTGGACGGGAATCTCTTCAAGACCGCACGACCAGCACTCCCTTCCGTGATCTGATCGTAAATCTCTAGGTCGGTTTCTGAAGAGGTCAGAGCGACAATTTCCCTAGACCTCGAGCTCGCACCCTCACAGTTCTGGCCCTCCATGATAAGGCAATCTTCCGAGTTCGAAGTGTCGTTTTCTCCTACAATATAGTTGCAGCACTTTTGGCCTGAATTTCCACGGTGACGGTCGGACATCTACAGAAAAAAAAAAAATAAAGAGCAGTCAGGTCGCAAATCGCGAACCAGACCTCAAGAACCCTAAAAAAAAAAAAAAAAAAAACTAAGATCTTTCAGGCCGAGCGCTTTGCAACAGGATACCGCTTAAAGCGGAGGGGCCACGGCTGCGAGCCCGGTATTCCAAGGAAAATCTAATCCTAAGGTCATTGAACCCGAAGGCCCAGCCAACGCCATATCAAGTCGAGCCATCTATAAGCGGGGATAATAGCGATCGATAGGACCGTCGATAGTCAACCGGCGAGAAGAAGAAAGAGAATAAGTCATAGCAGACTTACCAAACAATGAGTCTGATGCCTGCACGAAACGTCGGAACGAGCACCGGAAGAAGAGCAACGAACAACTGGAAAAAGGCAGCAGAGGAGGCTTCGAGAAGGAGAAAGCAAGAAAGCAGAAGCTGGAAAAGATTTCGAAAATGGCGTGAAAGAGGGAAAAAAGTAAACACCCCTCACCATTTATACTGATGTTTCGATCGACCCAACCGTCAGATCTAAATGCGACTCACCGCATACTCCACATCCAACAGCCGCACGATAGCTTATGGGTCCCACAAGCATAATCATGCGCCGTAATGGGGGAAAGTGCGCATTAAATGCGTTACAGACAAGGCGTGCTGCGTGGAACGACGAGATTTAAAATGATTGGCAGACATCGAAGAAGCGGAAGAATAGCTGGCACGCGTCAGTCCCCAGCGCGAGGATCGCACCGCGAACTGGGGGGCTTATGTTATACGTATTTCTCGCTCGGATGGGTCGGCCCGATCACCTGGAAACAAGAAGGCCCAAACGACCTCACTGGGGAGGTCGTTTTCACTTCCAAAGCCCGAACTTGTAAAGCGACACCTGGCGACCTCCCGATATCCTTCAAACGAGTCTGAAGCCATCTGTGAGCGAACTCCAGGAAGCATCCTTCAGATCGCTGGACCACCGAGGTCGCTGACCCGAAAACGATCAGCTCGCATAAAGTGGTAAAAGCTGCTAAGGAGTCAGAGGTAGGGACCATCCACTGCAGCAGCCCATGCTCCTCAAGATGAAGATCCTACTTACAATTTTGTACAGATAATAAGGACTGTTTGTCCCCCATTATATCCCCTTTTTATTTTTATATGTTATCCGAATTGTAAAGCCCATTCGATTATAAATAGGGGGCAGAGGTAACATAAGGGACAGAGAGAATAATCAAAAGAACCGTCATTCTGAAAGAAATAATCAGAGTGCGGGCGTGGAGTAGGCATCGTTCTGGCCGAACCACGAGAAAATCGTTAAGTGTTCTTCATTAGCTTCCTAAAAAAGAAAGGCCTCTCTTCTTACCGTGGTCTATAATCATTCAGTGCGGCCCAAAACGAATCAGACTCGACTGAAATTGAACGTCGACAACATGCCACCTGGCATTTTAAAACATTTTTAGTGGGCCTCACATGCACGTGTAAAAAAAATAGGCATATTAGCATGAAAAATCCAAATATTTGTGCATTTTTATGATTTTATTCAAAAGTTTTAATTTTGACAATAAAATCTCGATTTGATCAATTAGTTGCAATTTATCCATGATTCGAATCCAATTCGAGAGGCATCCACTACCGGCTGACATGGTATGTCTTCTGACATTTTAAACATTTTAAGTAAGGCCCACATGCACATGTGTAAAAAAATAAGAAATAAAATGATATTATATATATTTAACATATATATTATGTATATATGCACAAACAGAAAAAAGCAGACGGAGAACAGTGATGGTGGCGATAATGAAGAGGGACGGTAATGGCGAAGGCTATGACAGCGAATGGCGATGGCAGTGACCAATCTAGAAACTGGGGGCGACGATTGATTTGGGCTTGCTCCTATTCATGGCAACGACGAATGATCTAGAAACTGACCACCAATCTAGGCTTCCTTCTATTCAGGGCCATCTCATAGAAAGCAATCGGCGACCCTCTACTTTATTCGATCGATGGCTTCCTTTGTAGGTTACCTTATCCTCGCCGTTAGTTGCTTAAGCCAGCCTCATCGACATTAATGATAGGCCATCAAGTTTCCAGATTTGGCCTTTTTCTAGATCAACCTTCATCATTGTCCTTTATCCTCCGTGTCCTTCATTTGCCTTCCTTTGTAAATATATCTATAACACACACACACGCGCTCACACACACACAGAAATATATATATATAACATTATTTTTTTTACACGTGTATGTGGGGCTCATTTAAAATGTTTTAAAATGCCATGTGGTATGCCATGTTAACGGGTCTTAGACGTAGACGAATCGGATTCGAGTCGTGGATAAAATTGCAACCAATTGATCAAATTGGAACATTATTGTCAAAATTTAAATTTTTGGATATAATCACAAAAAGGTGAAAAGGTTTGAAATTTTTCGTGCTAATAGCTTTTTTTTACACATGTGCATGTGGGATTCACTCAAAATGTTTTAAAATGCCAAGTTAATAGATCTTGGATGATGACAAATCTGATTTGGATCGTGGATAAAATTGCAATCAATTAATCAAATTGGGACATTATTGCCAAAATTAAAATTTTTGGTTAAAATTCTAAAAATGCAAAAATATTTGAATTTTTTATGCTAATAACCCAATATTATGAAGCTAAAATACTTCCACCCACAGGTTACATATTAATACAATCCGTATCTTTTTTAGAATTTATATTTGAAATCAAAATTTTTAATTCAATTAGCAAATTACCTATAGTATTAGGCTTCATATCTTATTTATATGTTTTGTAATTGCCTAAATGCTCATAGGTTAATAGTCATATGTTAATTTATACATCCACTTACTTTAAAAAGATGAATGTTGCATAACTAAAACAATAATAATACTATACTAAAAACTAATTGCAAAAAAAAAAAAAAAGAAAACATAACTATAACTGTATTAACTTTATTTTATGTCTAATAAAGCCATTTTCCAATTGAAAATATACTATATATTTTCACAAACCCAATTCAAATCTTACAAAAAAAAAAAAAATCATTCAATTACGATACTAAAATTTAAAAGAATATATATTATATAAAAAATATTAAACAACAAAAATAAAACAACATAAAATATTTTACACTAGTCTACAAAGCTAACAAAATTCATAATATATTCCAAGCAAAAATTTATTCCAAAAAATTTAAAATTAACACTAATAATATTTACAAAAAAATATAACCCAAATATCACTATTATCTATGTACAAGAAAACCATCGCATCGCGCAGAATAACGCCTAGTAATAATATAATATCGAGCAATAAATTATTGAAAATGATAATAATTTAATATATATTTAAATTGTCAAGCTGTTCTTTATAAGTTTATTTCATCAATAATTAGGCTTGTTTATAAATTAAATTTATAATAATTTGTGTACTACTTGGCACTTAACATATTATTTTTAATTATGAATAAAAATTAAGCCCGTTGGCTCTCCATGATAAAGTTAGACTAGATCCAACCTTTATTAGTTGTGCCGGGATTAATATAGAACAACTTTATTCGATAATGCAATTAACTTTATCAGTTGACATCTCTCATTATGTAATATCAAAACAAATTTCATTGTATAAATTATTTTTATAATTGAAACTTATACTATGTTTTTTAAATATACATTTTTGTATGTTTTAGTGAAAAATCTAAAATTTAAGGTAAGAAAATACTATTGACTAATGAGAGGAAAGTTAGAAGAAAATTTGTTATCTAAAGATGGTGAGGTCTTGTATCTTCGTATCACAATTCATCGTTACCAAGGGCATTAGGCATCAACAATCTATAGTAAACGCAATTTCATACTTTTATTTGTATAGTATTTTAGTAGGTATTTAATTTTTAATTTATATTTCTTAGTGTATATATATATATATATATATATTTGGTTTTTCTAACAATTATTTTTGGTTCCGCCCCAATATTATTCTACTAAATTAATATTTATTAATCAAAATATAGATAGAAAAAAGTGAGATATAAAAATTATTTTAGATAAAAATGTTTTTCATTATATTTGTTAAATTTATGTGGTGATATTTGATAAAAAAAAAATCACATAACTTCTTATTTGTGTTTTTCAGATAAATTTATCTTAATCCGTACGAATAAAAAAAAATGACCATGTATCCTTTAGTGTATTCTAAAAAAATTAACAAACAATTTGATAAAAATTTTGAAATATTTCTTAATCTGATATTAAACATTCCATATCTTGGTCTAAAAAATATTTAAATCTTATATTAATACAATCTTATTTTACTCATTTTAACAAATGCTACCTAAGTGTCTCTATCCCAAGGAGACAATAATTTCTTAGTATGTTATGTGATAAATATTGTTCTTTTATCTAGGTAGTGTTCGTTAATTCAGATATAGATCGAAAAATATAAGATATGGAAAACATTGTAGGCTTTTGTCATTTTTAATGTGTTTGTTAAATTTATCTGACAACTCTTAAAAAAGAAATTCCGTGATTTTTTATCTGACATTTTTTAGATATACTTATCTCTTTTCTCTCTAGATAAACATATTTTGGATCTTATAGATAAAAAAAATGATACATATGTTTTCAAGTGTATTTCAAAAAATTTAACAAACAATTTGATAAAAATCTTATAATACTTTTCAAGTTTATTTTGATCGTTCCATATTTTGCTCCAAAAATATTTTGATCTTATCTTATACAATCTTATCTTACTTATTTTAACAAATACTACTCAAGTTTGAATAGATTAAGACTTCTAGTTATCATTATCTTTTGAATTTCTAAAACTAAATTTGAGGCATTTCAAAATTATTGTATGAGTTGTTCTACAGGGCTCGACAGGCTTATCGAGCGCCTTACATAAAGGGGGCAAAAAGACGAGCTTATTGAGCGCCTTAGATAAAAGGGGTAAAAAGACGAAATTACCCCTGCCCACTTTACAAATTGGGCCACTGCTGCTCTCTCTTTGTTTACTTGTCTCCTTTCCATGGCTATCGCCTCGCCATTGCCCTCGCCTCACCGTCGCACCTCGCTACCATGCCATCGTTACCTCGCTGTCCTCGCCTCGATGACCATTACTGCATCTTCAAAATGCAGCGATGGTCGGCAAGGCGGCGACCATGGAAGGGAGACTAGCAAGTAGGGAGAGAGCAGCAGTGACCCACTTTACAAATTTATAAAATGAGCAGGGATAATTTTATTTTTTTACTTTCTTTCGATAACCCAATCGATAAGCCCGTCAGGTCCTTAGACTTTTCCTTATTCAATTGTCAACAAGGTGATGTTACGTGAATGAATGTATTAAATTATCCTTGTCATTCATGTGTCCATCCAAGACGATGCGACAGTCAATTGTTTTGACGTAGAATTTCCACAAGATAGATAAATGGTTACTTGTCATCCGGAATTCTAACGTCTCTTCTCTTTTGGTAAAAGGATTAAACTAATAATATAAAAAAACTCTACTAAACTTCACTAATATTTGTCTCATTCATAAACACAAGGGAAGCACTAAAATCTCACGCGAAACAGACACTCAAGCTAGAAAATTGTACAATAGAGGAGCCTAAGTAAGTCGCATTGGATTGCCACATTGAGAGTGATGGGAGTGTGACGTTTAGAAGGGAATGAATTGAATCTGATCTTGTGTGAGATGCAATACAAAATGCAGTGACAGGTGCGACCATTATCAACTAATTATTAATAATTATATAACAACAGAGTACAAACAAAAAGCAGCAGCATCATATATAATAATTCATTCATAAACCAACATATATATATATATATATATATCTCAAGCCATCATCAACACCACAAGTCACAACAACCAAACACAACACCACAATGAAGCAGCAAGAACGCACCCACCCACCCACATATTATCACTACTACCTCATCACGTTCAATGGCTGCTGCGTCTTCTTCTTGCTCTGCTTCGTCAATGGCAGCGATATGTCCATGAACCCAAACTTCTTCCTCTGCGAGAAGAACTGCTTGTGGACAACCCCTTCTTTCCCGCGCTTCTTCGGCTGCTGCAAAATCACCCCGCTCTGCTCATGAAGCATCTGGCTCAGAGACACCTGTTGTCTTTCTCCATGGCCTTGCACGTGGTTTCCCACCACAAAATCATCCTGCAGAATCAGCTTCCTACTCAATATATCCCCGATCGAGATCGTCGACCTCAAAACCGGCACGGTTTTTTCCTCAACAACCGGATTGGACTCGCTCGCGTCGGGCGGCTCGGGGTCATCCCGGTGGCCATAAGATGGATACGAATTCTTGAATTTGAACATTGGATTGTGTCCCGGAGATGCATTGATTTCTTTCGGGCTTGAATTTGAATCTGTTTTGTCTGCAGCCTCTGCTTGATCGTGCTTATCTTCAGGCTTCGCTTCTTCCGATCCGTTTGAGTCGTGAATTCGGCGCATGGCGTTTCGAGCTCTCTTCTTCAGCAGCAGCTCCTCGGCCTTCTGAGCTTTTGAGGTGAGGCACGAGAATTCCTCGAACGAGAGAGTTACTCCCCCCTCCGGCTGTCGTCGGTGGGACGAGCACTCGCTGATCGATCGCGCCTTCATCTCGGCAAACGCAATCGCTTCAACCGCCCTAGCAGCTTCCTCCATCTTCCTGGCTGCAACCAGCCTCATCTCAACCATGTTAATGCTGTTCTTCGTCTGCTCAATCTCCGACATTGCCTTCATCACCTCGTATTTCGCAGCCTCGGCTATGTGCTTGAATTGCTTGACCTCGAAATTCATCTGCAGATTCTTGGGATCAGCCTTGAGCTTCTCTTCCATGGGGATCCCGATGGCTCCTGCAGGATTTGGCATTTGCCGATGGTCAGGAGGCTTTTCCGGGGAGATTTTCTCCTTTCTCATTTTGTTATTCAAAGATTCAACAGAAGATCGAATGGCAGCGAGATTGTTACTGCTTTTGTTCAGATTGAACTTCGCCTGATTCAGCTCCATCAAGATAAAACCGGGCGACGGAGCGGGGCAGAGGCTCAAGCTTTCCGACGTCGGATTCAACAATGGGGACGCCTCGCATTTCGGCACCTCTTTCACTAACTTGAGCTTCAACCCTTCCACGAATCTCTTCGTGGCTTCGAGTTCTTTCAAGACGCCGAGAGTTTCCCGTTCTTTCACAATCAGATCCTTCTCCAGCTCCGCCGCTTGCTCCTCCACTTTCTCCAAATCATACTCCTCGATTCCATGCTGTTCATGACAAAATCACCAAGCCATTGTCAATTGCAAAGACATCAAAAATATATTCCCCTCGTTGGTAATGGTAATGGTAATTAACTTATAGTCCGATCAAGTAAGTTCACTCCAATACAACAACTCAATCTGATTCCGATTCCGATTCTGATTCTGATTCTGAACAAGAGAGACTTAATCTAGTAAAAAATATCGTCAAGTTTAATTGTTAATTGCCCATAATCAATCATAATAATTATTATTTTGTTTTGTAGTATATCTACAGTGTGTGTCACAGGTAATAGTGAGGTGAGGAACCCAGATGCTCGACATATATATATAACATTAAAGTCTAGCATAGTAGCATGAGATATTATACCGCATAATGAGAGAGAAAGAGAGAAGAAGAAGAAGAAGAATGGTGGGAATTGAAAGAGTACATGAAGATGAGGAGCTAGAGGGAGGAGGTGGCGGGGGATCCAAAAGCCGCTGCCGCCAAAGCGGGCGACGGCCTCCTTAACCGACTCGAACGGTGGAGAGGTGTCGATTTCAGCTCTCGGGTTCACCATCGCCTTCTCCGTCTCCGGCTTCGTTGCCCTCTCTCCCATAATTCTCCAGGGAGCCGCCGCACCACTCCAGCCGGCGAAAGGAAACTCAACTATGGGTTTTTCCTGGAGTCCTCCTTGAACGAGCTCGGACACTGGAATTGGCCTTTTTAACTTGCCCAGCCTGCAACTTTATGCAGGGAAAGCGTGTGTGATATTGTGTGTGTGGAAAGATGTTTTTCACTTTTTGGTTTGGGGTGGGGATGATGAGAGGGGGGAGAGGGTGATCGAGTGATGACAATGATGGCGGTGTTGGGTGTTTGTCTGCTGAGAAAATCGATTGCTTGGATTTCCCACCGACGATCAGAGATGCACTCGGCTAAGCGTGGATTTCTCGGCGTGGAAAGCCGTGGGAAAATACTGGTTTTAGAGACACTGGTCTGTGTAAGGTACAGGTTCAGCAAGCATGATTGGTTGATAATTGTATTTTTTTAAATTACAAGCTACAATGATGAACAATTTTGGTCTAAAATAATTGAATTGAAGGGCTAATACTACTTCGTATACATACTTTAAACAATTTTAGTTCTCACTAATCAACTTCACTTGGGGCACATAATAATCCAATTAACCTATTCTTTAGATTGTTCCACACAGTCATCAAGAATACATACATATATACTGAGAAGTTAGTTTTATGCATTGAAAAGCATAATTGATCAAAAAATTAAGCCCTAATGAGGGGAAGCTTGAAGGGAAACTACAAGTTTATTTCAACCTCACCATCCAACTTGGCAAAAAAGGAGAAGAAAAGAGACATGGCTATGGACCCAACAAAATTTTCTTTTTCCAGCTTTTGAGGGGGGGACCCTTAAGCTCATGCCAAGGGGAAGAAGAAGGAAAGTGATAAACCAGGCGGTTTGGGCTTGGGATTGGGTTTGACCAACCAAAGGGCACGTAAAAGTAGCGGCAGAATAAAGTTCTCTTCTTTTATTTTTCCTTGTTAAATGAGCAAGTCACCGGTGTGTGTGGAAGGGGAGTGATATTTGTGTGCAATAGAAGTAGACGCGATTACTCGTCCCAATCCCATCATGAGAGTAAACAAATTAGTTCGTATTTATCATTTATTTAAAATATTATTTGTAATTTTACGAAGAGTCTGTTTGATTACACGTAGTTATTATAAAAAATATGTAATTATTATAATATTTTTTATGAAAATAATCAAATATTCATTATTTTTTTATGAAAAAATGTGTATGGTACAAGTATTTAAATTTTTTTTTTATGAAATTCATTTTCAAAAAGAGTGGAGTGATTTTTGTTTTTTAGGTAAATATTATATAGAATTAAATTTTAAATAATGCAATCAAATACACTATAAATTTAAATACCAATAGAAAGTTGGGCATTGACGCAAGGCTTAATGATAGTGCAGGTGCAGGTAGGGCGCACCAATTGATTGATTGCCTTTCTTCTCTCCGCAATTGCAGGCACATTACAAGAAAAAAAGCTTCCAACTTTGGTATATAAATGAGGCTAACTTGCTCTGCCCCAAAGTTGCTAATTAATGTGCTTTATCTTTTGCTTGCTTTACTTTTTCCTTCTTTTTCCCTTTCTCATTTTCCTCTCTTAGACATTGCTTATCGGATCCCATGAAATTTAGAGCTTCCTTGGCCTCAACTTTGAGCCATGGAATGACCCCATATGACATGAGCTGAGCATATTTTTCAGGGCATAAACAAAACTAAACTACTGTTACACTAGCTTACAAGCATATGCCTTTTGCAAGCTGATGAGACCTTCTACCCGAATCGGTTGGTGAGTGTTTTCCCCTCTTTCATGGATGGCCAATCAATGCCCCCCCAATCGTACGTGATCATAATTTTATTTATGGTTTCGTTTGTAATAGTCCACAAATCATTCCTACTAAATAATCATATAAAAGAAAAAAAAATATTTACATCGAATGTCTTCAAGGAGACTCTTAGCATTCGATTTTGACTTTTAGTTATTCCGATAATTTTATGACTAAAAACTCTAGCACTTGAGTTGATCACCATGCATTTTACAAAATGGCAAAGCAATCTAAAGAAGATTTTTAAGTACTGGTGAACTCACCTTTTAAGAGGTTACACTAGGCAGTTGTAATTTTAATAGGAAATGGGCCTGGGTTTGAGTCCAATGGAACACAGGGAAATGCCTGTAATAAATAAAACCCATCAGCCAGGGTTTAGGAGTGGGCATGAAGAGTCACCTACGTAGTCTTCAATTTTATTAGATTTGGGCTACCAAATATTTAATTTTATGCAAATATTCTAAATGTAAAAACATCATTTTTGCGTGACAGATTAGAGGCCGCATCCTGCCTTGATCTCCAAATTAAGTGGACACATTCCCAAAAGATGGGGACTATTTTTGAACACGTGGGAGGACAGGGAAGCTCGGGACTTCAATTTCATGTCAATTAAGGGGGAGGAGTTCATTAATTATAACAATGACAGTAGTAGTTGGGTAGGCCTACTTTCTCTAATCTCACCATGTGTAGATGAAGATTGGTATGAAGAGGCTCTCCGAGTACTGCATTGCTAAGACCTCTCTACGATAGTTAACACCACATAGAATAGAAGTAGGCTATAGTGAGTAAGCATTTGAAAGAAGTGATGGATGGACCACATCCCAACTGTTTCCGTCCTCAGTATTAATAATGCTTCACTTAGCAAGAAGAGAACAAAACAATTAAATCTTTATATTAATTAATTACTTCTATCTACAGAGTTCTTATTCAAACAATGTTAATCTGGTGACACACTATTAACTAATTAATGATTTTGGGATCATTTAAACCAACCTCTATATATGCTCTCTACTTTATCAAATCAATACCAACCTACCACAGATACAGATGCCACCACTACTACTAACACCATGATCTCATTATATCTACTCATCGACCACATATTGTATCATGTATTATGTATTATTAGAGTAATTTGTGTAAATAAATTGCGATGGAAAAAAAAACTATTTTCTTCAACTAATTAAATCTAAAGTTGGGTCCATGCTATCTTGAGAGCTTAATGATGAAACCAACACCAATACACACAACCTTTCTTGGGTCCACGATAATAAAAAAAGCTACACAAATATTCACAAATTAGAATAATTTTACTTATTAAAAATGATATTTAAGGACATTTTTAAGCCTTTATTTCAATGTGTGCTACTATCTTTTACTTATGATTTTATTTTTTTGCAATTCCATCATAAAAATCTAAGTGTTTTTCATTAAATTAATCTTCTCCTTTGGCCTCATTCTTCCTTGAAAATGACAATTTTTAAAATGTAAATTAATTTAAATACGATTTAGGTTCTCTATAGGGATGGAATGGAGCATTGTCACATGACATTACTTAATAGATAATAATAATAATAATAATTATATATAGGACACACCTATTTATACACACATGTATCTTAAGAAAATTCTTGGTGTACCCTGTATATATACAATATAGGGTTTAATACATCCATCCATATAAGTTCTTCTCCGTTGCCAAAATGCTCGCCGGCGGCGGCGATCTGCCCCAGAAGTTCCTCCAAATCAAGCTGGACGACAAGTTCTCCTCCCGGCTTCTGTCGAAGGAGAGCTCCGCCTCCACGGCGGAAGCCTCCTTCCGAGTCCTCTACTACGGCGGCGCTGGCGGCGCAGTGCCCTTCGTCTGGGAGTCACAGCCCGGCACCCCTAAACACCCATTTTCGGGTCACTCTCTCCTTCCTCTCACCCCTCCACCCTCCTTCCAATCCAGTCCCAAACCCAATAAGTCCATGCGAAAGAGCTCGATACCCAGGTTTCCGTTTAGGATCTTCCGGCGAGTCACCTCCCGGGAAAGTCTGGTTTTGCCGGAGTTTTCGTCGTCTTCCTCTCGCTCATCCAGCTCCTACGCTCCGTCTTCTACTGGGATGATCATCAACCCATTTCGTCGCTGGCGGTTACTGGTGTCGCGTTCGAGATCATCGGCAGTCCACCTTGGAGGTGATGACGGCGGCGACCGGGCTACTGACATGGGTTCTCCGAGCTCAGCTTCGTGCTTTGGATTTCGACATGGGTTTTCCAGTGATCTTCGCAGCAGCAGGTCCAAATCCAAAGTGAATCAGAAATATCCGCTGTAAATTTAATGGCGATCGAGGAAGCTTTGTTTCTTAAACATCTTTTAGCATCTTCCTCACTGTTCTGTGGACTGTGGTGAAGATAATGGCACTTTGAATGCAATCCATGGTTTCCATTTCTTAGATCTGTGTGTGTGTGATTTATTTATTTATTTTTACATTTATGGCCTGTTTGATTGATTATATTGTTTTTGAAAAATAATTATTTTCATGTAAATTCTAATTTTAAAAGTATTTGATTAGCTATATTCCGATAAGGCAAATTCTAACTTTGGTTATGTGATGGCATTTTTTTCACTTTTGTTGAAAAACAAATTCTCGCTAGGGGGAAGAGAGGAGGGGGGGGGGGGGCGAGAGTACATTTTTTAGGCAATTCACGCACTCCCTTCTTCACTCCTGATCGCTCTTTCATCCTCAAGTTTCTCTTTTTATTCGGCGTCAAATCTTCCCTTTGTTCGTCGCCATCTTCGCTGAAGACGAGTTCTGAGGGTTCATCTCCATCTTTATTCAACGTAAAATTTTCGACCATCTTATGTTTTTTATTTTCAATTTTTCTTTTTCCTATAAGTAGATTTGTAGCTGGAGAATGACAAAGAGTGAACAAGAGACAGTGACAGAGTAAACAAGAGAGAAAGGGTGAGCATGGCCGAGGGATTTGAAAGAGTGAGTGGTTGACGATGAACGATCGTTGAGCGATCATTTTCTCTCCATTATCCCTTTCCCCTTACCTCTTACACGACTCTACAACAATTCTAATACACGACCCACAAACGACTCATAGCTGGTCATGTCCTTCCACTTTTCTTTCTTTATGTGATCCCATGCATATTCCTTCATTTGTTGGAATATACAGAGTTGTTTTCTTTGGAAGGTTATATGGACACTGAGGCCTTTATTTGTATGAGTAACATAACTTGAATCCATTCTCACCATTAATGATTTCATCATTGATAATTGTAGGAAGAGAAAATGCATTAGGACTGACAAGTGCTTTGTGTGTAAGGTGCAGGGATTTGGTAAATCATATTTGTGACATTGTTTAGTGGCTTTTTAGGTAAAAAATTAAGTTAATTAAATACTGAAAATTAGAAAAATAAAATAATTTTTAGATAAAAAATTAAGTCAATCAAATATATTTAATTAATATTTTTTAAAAAAATTTAATTCTAAACAATTCAATTACTTAAAAAATATTTTTTTTCATACAAATTTTATATTTGTCATCAAACGCACTCTTATTAAATTTACAATCACTCCTCTTCAATTGTTAATTAACCGATTATATATATAATAATATATTAAATAAATGGATAAAAATCTATAATTATTTTTGCAAAAAATTCATATGTAGACTTTGGTGGGTGAGGAAGTCATAATTTGTTTAATTTATTGATAATATATATTGCAAAAATATTATTCAAACATTCAATCATAATATTTTTAGTAATATATATTAATAAAAATAGCATTTCTAATTTCTAAATATATTATTATTTGGTGGAGCTCGAGGCCCAAAAACGTTGCCTCATTGAAAGGGTAGGCTCTGTTCTTCCATCCTCTGTGACTGTGACTGTGACTGTGTGTGTATTTATGACTTGACTTTTCCTTCTTTCAGATGCAGAGCAGTCGCCGTAGCGTGGGGGCTCATTCATGCTTATAGTTATATATATTTCGTCGGGAATGCGAATGGCCAGCTTGGCCTCCGACTCTTGTTTCCGTCATTCATTTATTTATTCAAAGCCCAGAAGCCATTCGTTAATGTTATATAATGGGGGTAATGTATGCATGTTTAAATGTACGTACCAAATGTAATTATTATATTTATTTTTATAAAAGTGACTTATTATTAATTAAAACCAGCTGATGAGATCACTTGAGCTTGATCAGTGATTAATCTACTTGAATATATATTAAACAAATATGCATGCATGTTAATTTGCTACAACTTGAATAATCAATTATTATTAATCAAGTTAATTAATGGTAATGCTAGAGTTTTAATTAATTAAACCCATTTTATTTCATGGATTAATTTGCTACTGTACATAGCTATATGTAAATGATGAGATCGAGGTACCTTTCTTATTTTAGTAAACTGACTAATTAATTAAAAAGCGAAAATAACACTAAAAACATCATCAAAATGCTACACCCATTAACCCAACCCAACCCAACATCATAGACGCCCCCATGCATGCGCGCTGATTCATTATCATGCACTGCCATGCATCTTGCAGGCACCGCCATGCTTTACTTCTACAAACCCTAGTTTTGTCATACTTGTAACCCTAATGGCGACGTGTCTAGGGTTTTGACTTCCATCTCAACATCACCTTCCTTTACCGTTGATGTCGATTCTTTCTTATACACGTAAACACTAGAAGCCCACAAGAAAGCTCCCAGGTTAATGGCGGATATCACCAGAAGAAACCCATAATAATGATCCAAGTGAGAATCATTCAAGTTCTTCCCAATCCAGCTCTTTCCGTCATCTTTTCCGGTGACGCGGTCCACCAGCGTCACTAGAAAGCTGTTCAGGAAGTTGCCGACTCCGATCCCGCTGGTGAAAAACGTCGTCCCCAGGCTCTGCATGTCCTCTGGCGACTGGTCGTAGAAGAACTCCAGCAGCCCGATAGCGTTGAACACGTCGGCGACGCCGAGCAGGACGTACTGCGGCAGCAGCCAGAAGATGGTCATGGGCACGGTGGCGGTCGGTTCAGTGGTCCGGTGCAATCTTATCACGTGCATGCGGCGGACCTCGACGGCGTAGGCGATGGCGATGGCAACGATCTGGATGACGAAGCCAACGCCGAGGCGCTGGAGGAGAGTGATGCCGCGAGGGTTGCCGGTCTTTTTGCGGGCGAGGGGGACGAAATAGCGGTCGTACATGGGGACGCAGAGGAGCATGGAGAGGGTGACGAAGCTGCCGAGGGAGGCGGCCGGAATCTTGAAGTCGGAGCTGAGGTGGCGGTCGAGGGTGGTGCCCTGCTTGACGAAGAGGGTGTTGATCTGAGCCCAGATGGTGCTTGGGACTAGGGTTACCAGCCATATCATGGCCATGCCCAGAACTAGCTTGGCTTCTTCTACTTGTGTCACTGTGCAGGGAGATTTTCCCTCTCTCATTGCTGCCTTGTCCAAGAACCTGCCAACAATTTTATATTATTTTTTTTGTTGTTAGAATCGATTAAAGGGAAAAGCGAATATAAAACTTTAAAGTGATTGGCTCTTAATATTTATTAGATCTCTAGTTTGGATTGTACGTAATATTTCTCTCACAACATATAATTTATGCACCAATATTAAAATTGATCAAAAATTTTCATCAAATACAACTTAACAAAATTCTTATATATACTGGGTAATTAATATTCATATGTTAAGATGAAAAAACCTATCAAAATTGGTCAAAATTGCAAGCATACACACACACACACACATATATATAGCCATATTGTTCATCCTAGCTAAAATAAATTGTCTTTGTGAGTGTTTGGTTCCTTAAAATGTTAGTTCAAGTTAGAATTTTGATCATTTATAGTTTTAGTTTTACTAGTAAAATACTGAAGTTAATTTCATAAAATAAGTATTTAGTTAGATTGGATTCAAGAGAAGCATATATTATATTCCTGTTTTATATATATTAGATTATAGTGAAAATTTTTCGTAACTGGCTAGCATTATTATGGACGATTGGACATAAAGAAATGGGATAAGTGACGCATACAAAGACGCACGCACTGTTAATATCAGCTGTTCACCTTATTGTAAGTCATATTAATTGGCAATCTCTTAAGTAACTATTAAACACTAGACTCGATTTATAGAGAAATTAAATTTATTATCTATTTACATGTATATTTCAAACGAATATCTAAGACCTCCCACCCTAACACAAGATTGTCAAGCATTGTAACTTACAGATAATTATGGGACATAGACAACCTTTGAAACCCCACGATCTACTAAAAGAGGAAAAGTGAGTGAGAGGCATATATATGTATGTATGTATGTATATGTCGAGCCAGTGGCTGCAGAATCTAAAGGAACCTACCATGTGGAATCATGGACTTATCCACTGGCCTATCAACTTTTGGTTTTGATTGCATTTTCTGGCGCTTCTCAGAGGACCCCATCTCATTCATTGCGTTGTTGGACTCTACTTGTTGCCTTAATTTGTCTGGCTCACAGAGATAGAGAGAGAGAGAGTCATGTGGTGGGGCTGCCGGCCGGCCATTCCAGAAGGGCCGGTGACCTCCCCTGTTGCAGGAGCAACTTGACTCAGAGAGAGAGGGGACACCAACCACTAGCCAGAGTAATATATACGTACTGTGTCGTGGTCAGGCCATTTATGGAGTTAAAACGGGTCTCGGTGGTAGTAATGGCAAGAAAAGGTTTTTTTAATCAAAATTTTACTGAGTTTAAATTGCGAGAATAATTCTGTTAAGCAAAACAGACCAGATAACTCTATGATTATTGTTAAATTCTTGGTTTATAAGGAATCGTCATATACACTAGGAGTGAAGGACTTGTCATTGCTGGGTTTTGTCCTGGGGTGGGGAGGGTAGGATAGGATAGGAGAGGCCCCACTAATTCTAACCACTGGCTTTATTCCAACCCAAAGTAATCTAATAAATAATGGCAGTCGTAGCATCTTCGTATGCTCTCACCACCACAAGCTTTATACGTGCTACTGCAGATTCCTTGTCAAAGCGATCCACTCATGTGCTACCAATCAAAATCAACCTTAAGGACAACTTCTAGAATACACATATCCGTACAATTATTAACTTTAACCTAGATATAGAGCACGCACTTAATCCTTTTTCCAAACATGCCCTTAGCTCCTCAAATTTCAATTAAACAGAAACCAGTACTAAGAACTTAATCCTTTTTTCTCTTAAATTTTTACATATGATAATGATAATGATATGCAAAATTCATCAAAACATTTACAAATCTATCTATTCCAATAATTAGAGCCAGCCCCCAGTGCGCAGTTGATTCATCTATGTTCATCGATCATCTCGTCTTTCACTCCTTGGTTGAAGCGAAAAACGGAAACCGAGAAAACATGGCATAATTAAACGAAAGAGACGATCTTGTGTGCATGGTATTCACTATTCAGTATTCAATAATCAATATTGATGCTTTTCTTCATGCATGCCTTTAATTACTACTACTTTTACCATAAAAAATAATTCTAATTCAAGGCAAAATAATAACATTTTGAATTATCCAATTATCGTTTCTGAACAGTAATGGCAGAAAATTAAAGCCGACTCACCTGAACACTGGAGTGTGATGGACCCGGCGTTTCCCGCTGTTAACATAATGCTGCTGCTCCAGCTCATGAAGCTCCGACGGCTGGCCGGAGAACTTGAGCTTCCGGTTGACGAAGGCAGTCACAGGCACTCGGAGCAGGTTCCCGGCGGGGCTCCTGGTTTTCCGGACCTTGTGGCGGTAAATCGGCGTGCCGAGGTAGAAGATGAAGAGCGAAAGCAGAAGGCCGACGGTCGGGATCCCGTAGCCGAGCCCCCAGCCGAGATTCTCTTGGATGTAGACGAGGGCGAGGGTGGCCAAGAGGGCGCCGATGAAGGAGCTGAACATCCACCAGTTGAAGAAGGAGACCTTGAGCTTCTTCTCGTGGGGGTTGAAGTCGTCGAACTGGTCGGCGCCGAAGGTGGAGATGTTCGGCTTGGTTCCGCCGGCTCCGACGGCGATGGTGTAGAGAGCCGCGTAGAAGAATGCCGTTTGGGAAGACGACGCCTTGTTGCAGACGCCATTTTCGCAGGTTGGCTTCAGGAATTTGATCGACACGGCCATTGTTAGAAGCACCATTCCCTGTTAAGATCATTGTAAATAATGTTGGATAAGTTTGAACAGACAAGCTGGCCTTAATCTCGTTAGAGTTGCCGTACGTACGTACGTTGATATCGATATATATATATATATATATCGATACGCATATGCATGTGTGTGAAATATTGGGAACGAATATTTTGATCCTTAGAGATTAAATGTGTCACAAAATGAAGATTAAAGCGACCACAGAAACGACAGAACGAGAAATCAACGCCATAAGCACATGTCCTTTTTCTCTCCCAATCAGTGCTTCCGAATTAAAGTTGTTTCACTGAATTGAAACTCCCATCATTACTGTGACATTGAAGCATCAAAAGGGACTGACTTGTCCATATCTAAAGGCAACATAATTAAGTTAATTAGTGGAAGTAGCCAGTACAGTACAGTATGATTAGCTTTAATTAATATACCAAAGGCACAATTGAACGCTAATTACAAATGGAATTGTATTAATTAATTTAATCTCCCCGTTTTAATTTTGGGCCCCCATATATGGAGAAATTAAAATATGGGCAGCCTGATTGGTCCCTAAGAGTTGTTGAGGTGAAATAGAGGCCAATCAGTCGGAGCAGTTTCTATGGCGGACAACACTTCTGTACGTGGACTTCCTTATGCGAGGGGTTCATTCCAAACCCCCCCCAAAAAAAAAAAAAAAAATGAAACAGAAAAATCAACTGGAAAATTAACGAAGATGAGATTAAGGTTTTGTTTGGTTGAGTTGTTATATGTATATATATATGTATATATATAATATTACCATGACATAGATGAGAGAGGAGAATGTGAAGGTCCAGAAGCGACCCAGATAGGCGTCGGCTATGTAGGCGCCAAGGATTGGCGTCATCCAAACAGAGCCTGACCAGTTGTTAACGTTCCTCACCGATGAAACCGTGTCTTCGTGAAGCTGCGTCGTCAAGTAAACCACCAGGTTTGAAGCTATGCCATAGAAAGCCATCCTCTCAAATGCTTCGTACCCTGAGTACATACACACACATCAACAAATTAAAACAAATTGTATTAATTAGTTTTCATAGGCAAAATGAAAGAAATCGAGTTGGAATTATCAAATACAAGAAAATTAAGTCGCATGTGTCCGGTGGCTAGCTAGTATATATATACACACGTACCGACGAGAAAACCGCAGGCTTTCCATTTGCCGGATTTGGAGGCGACGGCGGGGTGGCCGTGGAGATCGACGGTGCCGTCTTGGGTGTGGTCTTTATTGGGTTCCATTTCCATATATGTGGAAGAGAGGGAAGAGAGAGGGAGAGAGAGAGAAGGAGAGATAGAGATGGTGGTGGTGGTGGTGGTGGTGGTGGTGGTGGCTGAGTGAAGAAGAGAGCTTTAAGTAGGCATTGATGGCTGCTGGGGGGTCACTGGCTGACCCGGTTGAAGGTTGATATTTTCTTCCTTTTGACTTCTTATGCTTCCGGTTTAATATAATTATTATTATAAAATTACACCCCATATCTAAGGGACACTTTCTACTGTCCAACTCTCTGCTATAAAAAAGCAATTCAGTGGGCATGTCTGAGTGTTTCGACGGTCCTCAATTGTTGGTCATGCGCAGGGAAGGAAGGGAAGGGAGGGCGTGCATTAACAACCAACAATACCATTACTAACTCAATTCATTGCTTTCAAATCTAAGCGTAGATAAATATGCTATCTCACAGATCAGACCACCCTTCTGCCATTTCTTCTATATATATATATATATATATGAGTAAAATTAAAAGCACAACTTATAAAACTTTAAAATCATATCCAAATTTGACATCTCCAACTTACCAACAGCCCAACTAATGTCTATTCTTCCACGTTGTTGTTGAGGTAATATTTGTTAAGTAATATATGAATTAAAAAAAATAAAATATAAAAATATTTTAAATAAAAGTATCTTTTTTATTAAATTTATCTGTTAACCATTATGAAATCACGTGACTTAAATATCATATATATTTTTTAATATATTTTAAAAAATTTAACAAACAATCTGATAAAAATCTTAAAATACTTTTTAATTTTATCTTGATCATTTCATATCCTAGTATGAAAAATATTTTAATCTTATTTTAATATAATTTTATCTTATTCATAGTTAGTCAAAATTATGTATATAATTAATTTTTTAAAAAATATTTTACGTGACAGAGCCATAATAATTAAAGAAATTAAAGGAAAAATTTGTATACTTGCCGCCACAAACACCATCATCATGGGACAGAAAGAAAAACGAAGTGTTTCAATGGGATAATAAATAAGAAAAAGAAAATAATAATAATAAAAAAATACATAATGCTGGCTGACATGGCAATTGGGCCATTCACTTCACTTTTCAACATCCCTCCAAAACCTCATATTTAATACAAAAATTAAATGGCAAGCAACGTATCTCTTCAGAATCTATGAACCCTGTTTATATTATTAACCTTTTAGGTTCTATTTTGGTTTGCATTGCATTGCATTTATCTTGCATCTATAAGATTCAAGATAATTTATCTAAAGGGGGTAAGAAATATATTTATCTAAAAAGTTTAAGATAACTTATCTATAGTATTATCTTGCCAAACAAGCATCTAAAGTTTGTAATTAGAAATCTCAAAAATAAATAATCATTTATTTATTTTGTTCACAAATTAAATGTATCTTTTTTTTTATTTTACATCTATATATATACACACACACATTTGCAATAAGCATGAGATATATTTCTCTAAAATTTTAAAATTAAAACTAAGATTAACCTTTCCATTTTTTAAAAAGAAATAATCAAAACAAAAATTAAATCATACATGTTAAAATCAAAATCAAATAAACCCATGAAGATTGAAGAGAAATATTTTATCATTTTATTTGCTAAGAGAACAGGAATATTTATCAATTCATCAACTAGTTTAGATGATTAATTTCAATGGGTAAATCTAATTTCATGTATAAAAAATTATTTTAAGAATAATGTCACAATCATTAATGGTTTTGTATTCATTATAAATGTCAATGAATTTGTCCTCTTAATATATGGATATTAATAGAATAAAAAAAAAAAAAAAACTGTTTCTAGATGGAGGGTAGTGTGAAAAGCGTCCCCTCCCCCAACATCATAATCATCCCTAGTCTCTACCATTAAGCAATTTTGGGTTAGATAGTTACTTCTGTCTTGCAACTTGCACTTGTGGTATTTAATTTACATTCTTTCCTTTTTGTTTTATATGAATCAAATTACCAATTTATTATTTTGTAAGTTTGTATTGAATAAATTTTAATTGGCAAATCATACGTTACTAAGTAAATACATACATAAAAATTTACATACGGACTTAATTTTAAAGAAATTTAAACTGTTATTATCACTAACCTATTATTATATATATAATTCTGCCACTTTATTGAACACGAGGAGGAGGAGGAGGAGGAGGGGAGAGAAAATAAAACGACAAAACTGTGTATATGCCCTCCCCCGAGACTGACTGAGAGCGCACGCACGCGCGCGCGCACACGGAAGAATGATGATAAGGAATTGGGAGCAGGGGATGGTGTTTTTGGAAGATAAAAAAAGAGAGAGAGAGAGAAGAGAAGAGAATTTGGGTAGTGAATCTGCACTTGACAAGGAGGCGGGCTTAGCTGAGTCTTGGCCAATACCATCCATCCACCACCATCGCAACTTACTTGCCTTTCAATTGGAGGGAGGGCCCATCGTCAATTCGTACTTCAATTGCTAGCGCCAATCCTCACCTTTTCTCTCTCTCTCTCTCTCTCTCTCTCTTTCATGTTAACATCCACTCCACCACTGATCACATGATTCACATCCATCCATCCATTGCTCTCAAATCAAATTCATTGCATCCTCCTCTCACATTAACACTTCAATTCATTCACGTCTTCCTAATATTAGTAAAATAAATCGGGTTAATTTAAATTAAGTGTAATTCAATTTGAAACACCATACTTAGAAACATCTTCTAAGCTATAAAAGCATAATAATCTATCTTCACCATTTTAATTATATTCAAGTTTATAAAATTTTCCAAAAGAAAAAGGGAATAAAGCACAACCAACCACCCAGACTTAACTAAATAAATACAATTGAAAAAGGAGGACAATCTTAGGAACAATGGGCCTCATATATATATTTTAATATTAAAATTGGGCTAATAGACTCGATTGGTTTAACTCACATCTAATCCAACGATCAAATCCAAAAACTTTAAACTGTCGGTAAAATCGCTCTCCAATAAACGACAACTTTTTTTTGTACCGTGAACCGAAGTTGATTGAATAATCACATTGGTTTCAATCAAGTTTAAAAAACACACATTAAAATCACAAAAACTTATAATAATTATATAAATAGTATTGACATAATATGTGATGCGATAAGTTGGAAAATAATTTCAGTAGGGAAGGGGCCACAGTTGGGGCTTAGGCCATGATGTTATGGAGAGAGAGAGAGAGAGAGGCTCAGTTGGATGGTGGGGGACACTGATACTGATTGCTTTGAACTATGTTAAAAAAGAAAGGAAAAGAATCTGTGAGCAGCTCCGACTTGGGCTTTTTATCTTCATCCCCTAGATTCTCTTGACAGGGAAATAAGATTTTTTTATTTATTTTACAATTATTCTTTATGCAAAATATCATCAAATTAACGTCAGCAGCAGTAATAGCAGCAGAAATCTTTTTCAAAATATATGTCGTCATAGCTATCTCTTATAATAATAAATATTATATATCATGTGTTATGTAATATGTATTAACTAATAAAATCATTTTTTAATTAAAAAACAATACATAACAAATATACATTATCCAAATCAAAATTACCAAAATTATGATAAGAAGTTGTCTATATAGGACCATACTATACGTACAGACGAGATGACATGCCTGATGATCGAATTGAAATTTATCATCAATTATCAAAGTGTCGCGGACAGAAGAAGTTCTGGTGTCATGAAACCCGATCGAGCCCCATGAAACCCGATTGGGATGTAGCGTCTTTGGGTTTCATCTAGAGGTGACAGTGACAAGGCGACAACAAAATCCAGTAGTGATTGCGTGAGGTGTTGCAGCGGGATGACAATAAAATATAACAATGGTTGCGCGATGGGCTACAATAAGGCGACGATGAGGTGAGGTGAAGCTTGCTGAAGGTGGCCATGGGAGAGGAGAGAGGCGGTGACTAAGGGCAAAAGTGATGAATTTGTAAATTGGGTGAGGGGGAATAATAGAGCAGGTATCTTTTTCAAAGTACATGTCATCATTGGTATCTCTTATAATAAATATTATATATCATGCGTTTTGTAATATGTATTTAATTAATAAAATCAATTTTAAATTAAAAAACAATGCCTAACAAATATACATTATCTAAATCAAAATTACCAAAATTAATATGGTAAGAAGTTGTCTATATATAATATATATGGTACTACCGTCCATGCAAGGTAAGAGCTTAAGGCTAGAAATAGATAACAAGGGGATGACAATGAATAGAGACAAAAATAGGTAGGCGAATTCAGACAAAAATAGGACAGTTCCAGTGATGTGATTAGATGTTATATATGTGGGTTGGAATCAACACCTCAAAGTAAGGAGGAGGGGTCTGAGAGTTGAGTTGATCCCACGTTGAATGGTCCGCTGCTATCGAAGTAATGGCCAGCGTTTGTGGTGAGTTTTAACATACATGCAGAAAAAGATGGACAGACTGCGAGTTTCAAAAGACAGAAGCGAAGACAGACGTGCGTCCATGGAAAGGCGTTGCTTGCGAAGGAGGGCAGTGGCATCAACAACAGCAACTGGACCTCTTGCAGGTCCACCCTCCACGTACTAGCTAGCTAGGGGGGTGGGGGGGCGGCGATAAACCTACGCATCTAGCTCGTTTCGATGCCTTCTCCATTGTGCCAAAGAAGAAAGAGACGTATCAACACACAATTTGATTCATATTCCCAGGCATCCATGATGATGATGATGATGCAATCCACGTAGAGCTCAACATTCATCCATTAGCAAACAACATTAATCGGTGGCGAAGCAGTAGAAACTGTGAATTTCTTGTGTTCTTGTCGGGAAAAGTCGATTATGAACGCAGGACCGCCACCCCCCCCCCCCCCCCCAGGGGAGAAGGGATTGAGGAGAAAAAGTCTGGATGGTCGCGCAAGTTGTGAAGGAGGGGAGAAAATGGAGAAGGGAAGCAAGAGGTCAACCGTAAGTGCACAAGTACAGTAGGGGGGAAAACATGCAAGTGCACCAATGGCGGCAATGGAAACGATTCAAAGGTGGTGATGATGATGGCGATGGCTTCCTCTTCCTCACAAACTTACAATATCCTCGCAGGTTTGTCTCCTAATTCGCCTATCTCCCGGTCCCCCTTCTTTAATCCCAGCCAGCCACATTGTTTGTGCCTCATTTTCGTCTAAATTACATTTACATGGGAAAAAAAAAAAAAAGATGTCGCACGGTACGGGACTACCCAGATCAGATGGCATGGGTGAATCCGGTGTACGTCAACCAACCACACAATTTTATCTTATCTTGAAAACTAAACTTTCTTTCTTGAAGTTGAAGATGGGGAGTAACCACGTACTTTCGAATAAAACTACAACCCACTCGTCAGTAGTAGTTTTGCTCTTTCGTCTTTTATTGGTAAAGATATATGTGGTTTAGACACCAAGTTGAATTCTTGGACGAGAAAGCCAAACAGTGTCTTAAACAGCAAATATGGCATTTATCAGTTACCCTTACCCCAGCCATGTCTGTAGTGTTTGAAAATTGGGACGCTAGTACATCACAGCTCATTACCATCCATTGGAAGCAAATCACAGAATCTGAGTATTAATTGAGGAGGGAGGGGAATATATACATATAAATGGCCATCTTCTGGTAATGGTTTCTCTCTGCGTTCCTTAAAAGTTGTTCCGAATGCATCATTTTATCTTGTATGATAATGATGTCTACCACCAGTGGCAGTGAGAATATTTTTATTATCTATTATTTCCTATATTTTTGGAAACCATAACAATTTTCTGAACCAATTCATCAAAGAATAAAGATGTTCTTAATTACATGGTTTAAGAAATAGAAAACAATTATTTCTGAAACCATAACTCAAATTTTCACTTGACTTTTTGTTGGCTTTTTAATTATTTCTACAAAATAAACATATCACCACCTATGGCTATATATATATATATATATATATATACAGGGAGGGAGGGAGGGAAAGAGAGAGGGTTCTAACACTATCAATGGCTGGCATGACTTCAGTTTAACCTGCTAGAAGAACAATTTTTTCCTCCTTTGTGCAGTCTAAGTTAAGAATGGCAAATTGGCAATTGATTGGGATACAAAATTGGGCGTACTTTGCTCCTGAGCTTGAGTAATATATTTAATTTCCCATCGTTATCCTAATATCTATAATATAAGACTTCGTTTCTTAATTAAAAAAATATGTCCACTTGATTTTTATACCAAATTCTCAATCAAAAATTGACTTAACAATTTTCAATATGTAAATGGGAAAACAAATTTTGAGAGAGATGGATTTAGGGTTTATGCCTTTTTTATGTTGTTGAATACTATTTTTTTGGCAAGTGAATATTATATATACATTAATTTTTATTTGGTTAAGCTTAAGTTAGATCCCAATGAAAGTGGGTGTAAGCCTCTCTTGTAACTAGTTTTGGCTTAGGTAGTCTAAAGATTCATTTAGACCTGGTCGCTGGGACTAAAATTTGCAACATTGATTACTCTTCGAATTGTTGTACTAAAGTTTCTCTTAGGGCCTCAACATGGGCCTCTATAAATTGGGCTTCAAGTTGGACCACCCCATATGTTAGATTAGCATCCAAAGATGCAAAATCCATGTTAAATTTGGGACCACTGCAAGTGGAACCCAACTCACAACTACTATTAGCCATTCGTTGGAAGCTATATAAACTCATTTTAATGATGCAAATAAACTCAAAAAAAAAAAAAAGGAAGTTGATAATATGAAGTGTGTTCCTGGGTTGTTCTGCTTCACAATTTTAATAGAAGACCTTACTTTGAACATTGGAATGCAATTAGTTGTGTAATGACCTATGGAGACCTTTATAATTCATGTTATGAAAGAGAACAACAATGACAGAAGCAGAAATTGTATTAGATTGTTGCCCTAATATTTTAGAGACTATTAATGAACTCAAATAATTCGTTTTGCTGGCATGCGCAAAATATGGGCTGTAGTGCTTAAAATATTCTTAAAATGAGAGTTCATTATTACTCTCTCTCTCCCTCTCTCGTTTTTTATAAAAAGAGATGAGTTTGAGTACTAAAAGATCTTCATGTGCAACTCAAATCAAACTTGGCCTTCTTCCCACCCATGAGTTAGGCTTGATGAGCTTCTGAGCTATAATGGAAAGCACTGCTTGGTTTATATCGGCACCCAATGACCATCCATAATAAACTTGATAGTGTTAGATTTTAGTGATTGGGTCATTAATCTATTTACCCCCATTAAACCAAAATGCTATTAATGAGAAATTACACTAAACGTGGACAAGTGGGCATGAGACTCTTAGACTTACCAACCCGACTACCCACCCACACTCTGATTATCTTCCTCCCAAACTTAAGTTCAAGACTGGGTGGGTAAAGGAGACACAACACGGTTGATGGCATTTTTGTTTTAGTTTTTGTTTTCTCGTTTTTTCTTTTGCTAAAGAAATGTATAATAAAAGATTATTTCATATTTTTTAAATGATTTAAAGCATAATTACTAATATCATATCAATATTAATATTGGAAAATATTAAATACCGTTCAGAATATCATTGAAATATATAAATTAATAATATACGCTAGAGAGAGAGAGAGAGAGAGAGAGAGATGGCTTATCCACCAAACTAGGTGAAGTTTCGTAGCAAGAGGAACACTAAACTAGATGTAGATGGCCCCTAAAGTTTCTTCTAATCATTTCGCATGAGCTCCCAAATGGTTGGTGATATATGGATGTTTACAGGTTCTGCCAGGTTGGGTGGAACTTATGGATGTATTTATATTCAAGTAAGCGGAACAAAAGAGGTGGGCTGACTGGCACATACTTGCTGGGTTAAGGTTGGAAAGTTCCTTTCGACCTTTTTAAGGTCTCTCTTTAACTAATTTATTAGGCTGCTTGTTCAATATGGGTCTTCTCTTCTCTTCTCTCCTCTCCTCCTCTTCTTTAGAACTCACTCCATAGGGATCCCCAACCAACACCCCTCTACCTATTCTCCCTCGCTCATCAACCCTTCACCATCTCCCCCCCACTCCCTTTTTTCTTTTCTGGAATTTTAGGAAATTATATTAGTTTCTTAGAGAATTTTTTATATAAAAAAAAGATTTATATAGAATAACGTAAAACCAGAAAATTGTTTTCCCTGTTTACTAAGCTCTATGCTTTGAGAAAGTCCCCTTTTTTACAAAATCTTACCCCTTTTGCTTTATTCTTCATACTTGGGTTGCGCAGTAATTGAGAATACAAACATTTTTATGGGAACTAATCTCGAGAGAGGTTTAAATCCTAATCATAGAAATGACTGCGACTGCCATAATCTCTTACCACTAAACTTTGTGGCATGCCCGCAATCATATAAGTGGGTGCATATCTTTTGGTAGTGAACATTCAGATAAATAAAGGTCCTGTCTCTATTATCATTCGGCAGAGAAGACAATTTAAACAGAAATGATATAACCTTGTAGAATTTAATTTTATATGAAAATCGCCGGCAAGATATTTCGGCAGTATTACAATTTACAATCACAAACCATCTTATTAATAAGTATTTTTCTCCCCCTCTCTCCATCTAAATCAGTAGTCCAATTGTACATTTTAGTCATTTCCCGCAGTGTATAAGAGTGCACCCCACAGAAAGCAATCATAATCAAAGATGGTTCGTCACTAAATTATACTGATTTTGCTTCAATAATATAATAAATTAACACAAAAGAGATCGAGCAAGAATATTACATACATATATATATATATATATATATTCGCCGAACAATTTCTAAAGCGATTGATCTAATCCCATTAACAACCCCTCCTCACCAAGAAATATTGAAAGCCAGAACATTTGAATTCTAATTAAAGAATACAAAGCCTCGTCTTCAACTTCTTATTCTTCTTCTTCATCTTCATAAAAGATGGATTGCTCCATCTGCATCACCATACAGTTTATATTTGAGTTCTAAAGATACAAAGTTTCATCTTCATCAAATAGAGTATTGCTCTATACGCTATCGCATATCCTTTTATATTTGAGTTCTAAAGAAGACAAAGCCTCTTCTTCTTCTTCTTCAGATGGATTGCTCCATCTGCACCACCATACCATTTATTCTGAGGCCGCCGCGAAATACGATATGCGCAGCCTGTTACGAGGGAGCCAGAAGTTTGATCACCCTCACAAACAAGCTTGACGTCAATAATATCGATAAATCAACTAACACTGCAACTGCAGCTTCTTCTCCTAACTCCTCCAAGGTCAGTTTTTGTCCCTTTTTTTTTATTATTTTTCTTTTAATTAGAGAATTTTGAATTCTTCAAAAATATTTTCTGAAACTGAGTTCACCAAATAAGCATGTTTTCTTAAAATTTATCCAGTTTTGAAACCATAAAGAAACGTTATCAATTCACAGATTATTTTCAGCCTGCAAACTCTTACTACTCAATTTATCTTCATTCCAAATAAGCCCTTAGAGACATAGTTTTATGTTGAATTGATTTTATCCCACTGGCTATATGAATTTTATCTTGTTAATCATTTTTATGTATATGTATGCTCTTATCTTCTATAAGGCTTTTATAATTCACATCATACCTAAGGGTTTTTTGTCGGGGTTTTTTAGTCTTCCTCTATTTCTTTTGAAAAGGAATGAGAGGCTAAAATCATGCGGTTTATGGCAGGGTTTTGCAAATGCTTTGAAACGGGTAAAAGAAATGAAGGACATGGAAGAGGAACTTAACGACAAGTTAACATTCCTATCTGGTTTTGTTGCTTCATTTAAAGATCAGATTCACACCGATATTCAAGTCAAGCCCGGCACTGATGTACCATCTCCTATACACGCACATAGAGCATTACTAGTAAATTTTCTCATAATTTTTTCTCTTTAACTATTAGAGATTTTCATGTAGAATTAGTAACCTTCCCCCATCTTTTTTGTTTTTTTTTTCCTGGAGTTTTTATCCGTTAAATTAGGGCATCTTCTATTGCAGGCATCAAGATCTGATATCTTCAAGAACATGCTGGACTCAGATGGATGCAAGGCTCCACCAAACGACACCATAACTCTCCCTGAACTAAACTACGAAGAGGTGGAGTGTCTCCTAGAGTTCCTATACAGTGGAAGCTTGCCCAAGGAGAAGGTGGAGAAGCATGTTTATTCACTCTCAATTGCCGCGGACAAGTACAACATCCCCTTCCTGCAGAAGTTCTGTGAGCAACAAATGCTCGGATCCCTGAACTCGTCAAATGTGCTCGACATGTTAGAGATCTCCGATGTCTGTTCCAACCAGAGCTTAAAGGAGACTGCTTTGAACTTCATTGTGAGGAACATGGAGGAGCTGGTTTTCTCATCAAGATTTGATGCGTTTGCACTAAAGAACCCGCATCTAACTGTACAGATTACAAGAGCTTCGTTTATGGATATCAAAAGTAGAAGAAATGGGGTTTGAGGATGACAAAGATGGATGTGAACATTACTTGGGAGAAAGTGAGAAGCCACCTATTCTGAATGGGTCTATAGTAAATGTGAAGCTTTACAACATTTGTGCTTGTTACATCTTAAACATGGTCGTCAAAATCTCCATTCAAAACAAGACATTGTATGATATTACGATTTATTTTTATGGAACCAATTCGAATCACACAAAAAATTCATTGTTCTGTATGTCAACTAGTTGATAGAGCAAATCTTTCTTTCGGAAACCATAAAATTTCACGGATGTCAGTGCATGGTGGGGAAGAAATGACCTTCCAATGCTTACAGAGGTTTAAAATAACAAGCAACTTCTAGCAACAGCTACATATTTGCACCATCTAAGAGTTGCCGCATTGAGTGTCACAAATAGATTGAGTGTTGCTAAAATATATATACGCATCCATATATGTGCACACCACAGTGCCAAAGCAAACTCTAGACATTTGAGCATCTGTTTCTTATGTCTGTTTAGATGAGCTTTAGATACAGCATGGAAGGTAGTGTTTGTTGCACTTTGGGGCACTTTAGCAATTCCAAGGATCCCATAAAACAAGGAAAATATCAAGTTTCCGACATTTCAAAAATGACTGCTCTCTTAGAAGTGTTACGAGTAGGGTGCAGTCTCAGTTTTCTAACACATATGGACACAAATGGAACAGTTAAATGTTATAATCATGTGATATTGAGGGAAAGATAATCTGCTAAATTGCTTTTGTGACAGGATATTTTGGCAGATATCTGGCATACATGTTTTTCCCAATTTTGTCTAAATGTGTTTTGAATCTAGCTCCTTTCCTTCTCTCTTCGATACCATCCATCCACGTCTACTATTACTTATACCTCTTGCTTGTGAGCAAGAATATGAGATGAGTGCCCACCATGGCAAATTCTGATATAAAAATTGCCCTGCTGCTCTATCACAATTTACAATTAGTGTTGATCAGGACAGTTCATGTGGATCCCTTGATTATGTTAATCTCAAGAGCAAAGGAAGGCATAATCTAATTGTGATTCCCAACCATTGATGCTATTCACCTAATGTTTCTCCCTGCCAAATCTTCCGTAATTTCATGATCTTCAAATGACCAGCAGATAGCTACTGAAAAAAAATTTCAACACTTGAAAGACTTCCACTTTCATGTATTACCTACCCTCTCCCTTCCAGAAAACACAGTATAAAGCAAACGATAGTGATACTATACTTTCCTGTCTAGCAAAAGTTTAGACAATCAACAAGATCAACTTCTCACACACTCATTTTCTTGGTTAAGCATTGGGTCCATGGCTTTTCTACAAGCCACCAGTGGCACCTACTCCATCATCCTGGTGTACTCAACACAACTCAAACTTTGTTTTACCGTATCCAGGGTGCAACTCACCTATTTGATTGTAGATTTAGATAAAGGAAGGCTCTTTGGATGGCTTTTGTTTATTGAAGCCGATCATCTTACTATGTGGATGATCTTAGTGATTGGCTTCACCTTCAATTTGGTTGGGTATGGTGTCCAATACTTGCATCTGATGCACAAACTCCCTTTCTTGTCTTACTCAGTTGGGTTCTTACTAAATATTAATAGCTGAAAATAGCATGTGTTGTATAAAGAATGCCGTGTAGTAGTCATTAAAAACTTCAGGGAACATGATCTCAAAATCATAATGGGCAGATATCAAGCTATTGGGTGGAATGGTATGAATATCGCTAGCCCAAGGATTTACAAGGGATGGTACTTGGAGTTTGTATTTTCTTGCTTTTGAGAGGTGTCTTGCTCCTGCCATAGTTAGATTAGCCATGGCAGTCTTAGGCATCCAAAATTGCTAAGACTTGAAGAAACAGACATCCTCATTGTAGTGTTTGTGATTGGTAAATAGAGTATGTGCTTTGCTTGAAAGCATTGAACCACCTTTCAAGTACATGGCCCCCCCAGTTAAGAGTTCTGATCTTAATTCTAGTTGTATCTTTCTATCTGGCTTATTCACAAGAGTCTTCTCAGTCATTTTCTATTGGTACAGAAGGTTTGAAGTTTTCCTGAGATAATATTTAAAAAGAATTTTGATTTGTCCACAATCTATGAAGTTATATCAAACATCATACCATGAAAACTAAATAATCACCAGATTTGCTTGGCAAAAGAACAACAAGAATTCTGGTGGCAACAGGCATACCTGAGATAGAGCTTGTCCCGCGAAGGCATAAAAAGCATTGATTGAGTATTAACCAACAAGATATGGCTGCTTTATTAATGGGAAAAGAAATCCAGTGAGCACCATTTTCATCAAAATTGGCCAAGCGCTTCAAATAGGAGAACAGATGACAGAACCAAGCTCCGTGTCTAAGCACATCTGGAGACAACCAGCATCTTTTCATGCAAATTCCAAAGCCCAATCAGATTGGATGGTTGATGTTCCACAACTTCTCTTGGCATTCATCTTCAGTTCCCTGCCCCCCATTTTTAGTTTAAATTTCTGGGGATAAGGGAGTTTCCCCAAGTTCATTCAGCAAGATTCAATTATTGATATTTCTGGGCATTCACCATGTGTTTAGAATACCAACAAGTATGAGTTTTTAGTTTACAAAATTTGTTTGCTTCATGGAAAGGAAATTATTATCAAGACCAGCACTGTTAGCCTTCATAATAATCCCCATGTCCACATAATTCTTCATGCTCACAAGAGACAGGAGCATATGTTTGTACATCAGTACATCTATTCTGGGAGGCCAGTTCAGGAGCCATAATTTCTTCTGCATCCATACCTACTGAATTGTTCAGTTTTCAGAATGTTGTTCTCAGAAGCATTCTGGGTTCTCCCCTTTTGGGGGATCTAGCCGCTTTCAATCATGCTAGAAATAGGTATCAACTATGGAACACAATGGGATTCAACTGCCATCAAAAGAATTTCATCATCTGGGGTTTATTTGCTCTGTGAGAACAATTACAAGCTCTGTTCTTCATCTTCAAACACAACAGCTTCAATCCTAGTGATTGGATGGTTATGTCTTTTAGGTCAAGTTTCAGTACTCTAAGCATCAATAAATGCTAGCACGCTAAGTTGTCAAAAAGATGTTCCTCATGCAGATTAATAGTTATTTTCTCGTTCCATAACTCATGATTCTCCCTCTCAACCCCCATCTAGCAAGACATATCGTGCATCAGGCACATAACCCATAGCCTTAATCTTGTGTCTTAACTCTTTCAACATGAGATATATTTGATCTTTTCGTGGGTGTTGTTGGTCCCTTGCATAAAACTTGTGGACTTCTCCATTCACAGATATCCAGCTGCAGCCTGGTTCCTTCTTCACTCCTCGCTCTTTCATTAAATTTCGCAAACTAATTCCATCACTGAAACTCCCCATCTCCATGTATGTGTTTGATAAAAGAATGTAGGTAGCTGAATACTCTGGTCGAAAGGAAAGGATCTCCTTGGCAGCAACCTCTCCTAGCTCAACATTGCCATGGACCCTGCAAGCTCCTAACAATGTCTGCCAGACCATATCTTTTGGTTCAATTGGTATCTTTTGAATGAACTCCAATGCCTCGTTTAGGCGGCCCACACGACCTAAGAGGTCAACAACACAAGCATAATGCTCCATTTCTGGAACCACACCATAACTCTTGTCCATTAGTCGGAAATAGTGAAGACCTTCTTCTACCAAACCCCCATGGCTACAAGCAAACAGAATACAGAGAAATGTGACAGCATTAGGTTTGATACCGGACTGCTCCATCCTCATGAAAAGCTGAAGGGCCTTATCCACATAACCATGTTGAGCATATCCAGATATAATAGAAGTCCATGATACTATATCAGGGTCAGAAATGCTACTGAAAGCTTTCTTTGCCTCTGCTATGCTGCCACACTTAGCATACATATCAATCAGTGCACTTTCTACGCACTTATCAGTCTTCCAGCCAGCCTTGTACAGAAGACCATGGACTTGCCTACCAAATTCAAGAAAACAAAGGCTGGCACAAGCAACAAGCACACTAGAAAAGCTAAACTGGTTGGGTGTACAGCCTTCTTTCATCATCTCGCAGAAGATGACCAAGGCTTCCTCCCATTCTAAACTTTGAGAATAGGCAGTCAACATTGTAGTCCAAGATACTACATCTCTTTCTCCCATTCTGTCAAAAATTTTCCTTACATCTGCAAGGGACCCACATTTGGAATATGCATCTGCAATTGCATTATTTACATTTAATACTGTCATACCATACCCTGATTTCAAAACCAGGCCATGAGCTTCCCTCCCCAATTTTGAACACTTCAAATCAGCAATTGCATTAAACACAGCACAATAGGTGTAAACATCAGATTTCACATCGTTTTCACACATTTTAACATAGAGTTCTAAAGCTTCTTGGCTACTCCCACATTGCGAATAGCCTGATATCATTGCATTCCATGGCATATTCATTTGGCAGTTGCTAAAATTCGCATTGAAGACAGATCTTGCATCAGATAAAACCCCACATTTTGAGTACATATCAATCAATGCAGTTCCCACAAGAATATTAGACTCCATCCCCAATCTGGAAACAGACTTGTGAACTTCCTTGCCTTTATCAAGATCACCTAATTTGGCAACTGCCTTGAGTACACCAATAAAGGTATGCACATTTGGAGTCAATCCTTCCTTCATCAATTTAAGAAAATAGTTGAATGCTTCTTCATGATGACCATTTGACGTAAATCCTGATATTACTGCATTCCAAGAAACCTCATTATGTTCTGCCATGGTGTTGAACACCTTACCTGATTCCTCAACCTTCCCCAACTTCATGTACATGTTAAGTAGTGATGTATTAACAAAACCATGTGACTGAAAGCCTCTTATAACAATATGAGCATGGACCATCTTACCCAAACCAATACAATCTAGACCAATACATAACTGTAGAACTCCAGAGTACGTGAACCCGTCAGGCCATAATCCGGAATCCCGCATCTCAGAGAAGTACTCGAACCCATCGCGATAGAACCCATTCTCTGTTGCACCCACAATCATGACCGTCCAAGAGAAAACGTTTCTGTCAGACATTTTATCAAACACCTGACAAGCAGCCCCAAAAGCCGAGCACTTCGAGTAAGCATAGGCTACGTGATTGAGTAACACTACCAAGTCTTCGTCCGCGAAATTAGATTTCAAAACATAACCATGAACCCCTTTGGTTCCTCCCAACGACCTCTCCTCTGCGCAACCATGCAGTCGATCAATCAGTGCTTGGGTTTGAGTCGGTTGGCGACCTCCGTAGCTCCCAGACTCAGATACGTGGCGACCTCCAACCTCCGGAAAAGCCACAGCAAAACATCTAGCCTGCAGTGATGAAATCGTCAGATAGATCACCAGCAAAAGCGGCTGCCGAGAGAGAGAGAGAGAGAGATTTACTCTTTTATTATTTGAAGCCGGGAGTGGCAACTGAAGAGGTTGATGTGATCCAAGGTTGACAGAGAAACTCATTGTCAATTAGGACAGGCGACTACAGTAATGCATCCATTAGATTAGCATTATTCTAATTACTAAACAAATCTATTACATGACAGGTTCGAGCACCAATTTCACTGATATTCCCCCTGTTATCTTTTCGCAGAAAACAGCAATGGCGTGTGGGTTTTGGATGGTGGAATTGCCAGGGGATACCCAACAAAATGCTGATTCAAAACTACGGATGGCCCGCAATGTCTGCTTTCCTTTCTGAATGGTTAGTTATATATACATGATGATCGGGAGAGAGGGACAGAGACAGGCGCCAATCACCATGAGCGCAGAGCCGATAAAAGAATGACAGAAAGTTGCGAAGAAACCCTCAAACAGGCGATGGACTTTTAAGAAATTTTTAGCTTTGGAGGATGCTTTGGTTAATTTTCTCTTTTTCTCAAACAATCTCTTTTTATTATCAAAATATAAGTAAGATAAAAAATATTAAAATAAATTTAAAATATTTTTAAAATTAAATATAAAATAATTAAGATAAAATTAAGAAATATTTTAATATTTTTATCAAATTATTTGTTAAATTTTTTAAAATTTATTAATAATTATATTTTTTAATATATTTATTAATTTATATGATAAGTATAAAAATAAAAGCTTTTTTATCAAAATATTCATATTATTAAATTTATTTAAAATTATTTGTTAACATCAATAACAAATTTATGATTAAAATAATATTTTATGATTAATATAAATTATTAAAAAATAAAAATAAAAATAATATTTTATTTTTTAAATCTATGTTCAAAAATAAATTTAAAAAGAGTTGAAAAATAAAAATAATTATTGTTAAAATTACAATAATTTCACTTAGATAATTAAAAATGATAAAAATATATTTTTATAATAGATAATAAAATATAAAATTAAATAAAATAATTTAAAAATTAGTGAAAATAATTGTATTAGTTAATAAAATATATAGAGAGAGAGAAATTTAAATTTTAAAAATCAGTGACAAGAATAATGTCATTTAAATTTTAAAAATTATCAAAATATATGACAATTTAAAAATGTATTAAATAATATTAATTATAAGACTTAAATGAATAATTTTTTTAATAAATTTAATCTTTTTAAAAGATATTAAATGACATTAACTATCTTACAAGGGACATATAGGTAATTGAGACTTATTTGTAAAATGTCAAATAAATTTATTTAAGAGGGAATGTCAGATAAATTTATCTTAAAAGAGAGAGATAAAAGATCACGTAATGATTTTTTTAGAAATACTCAGATAAGTTTAACAAATACATTAAAAAAGTCAAATATCTTAAATGCTTCTCATATATAATATTTTCTCTCTTTTATGCTGGTTAACAAATATCCCCTAAGAAATAAAAAGTTACTCTTGATGTATGTGCTATCTTAAATTTAAATCATCACAAATTTACTTAAAATTGTAAATTAAAATTAACCATGTTCCGAGAGTATTTGAAAAGTTAAAAAAATCACACACAAATCTAAAATATTAAATATAAGGGTAATTATAACTAATCCCTTCGAATCATTTATATAAAGATTATTTATAGTTTAGAAATAATTTTAGAGAGCTCTCTCTCTCGTCATTGATGGCTCCGTCACGACAATTTAGGGTAGACGAAAGGTTTTACCAGATTTAGAACCTATATATCAATCATTGGAACCCCATTACCATCAACATTTTTCTCTTTCGTCTTGTTCACTGATGCCATCGGAAGACCTTCCTTGTTTTTGCTTAGAAAATATGAAAGGTTAAATCAAGAACCCAATTTCACCTCCATTTTCCTCCCATTCTTCCGCTTTTGTTTTCTTTCTTTTGTCTTCATTGCTGCCATTGAAGCCCTCCGTCGACGACCATGTCTTTATCTCTTGGTCTCTATTCCCTATCTTTCATGGACAATCCCAATGCCAACATTTGAAATACAGTCCTAAGTTGTTGTTGTCACTGCCAACAAGAAAACACCCACCAGAGAAGATGATTTATGTGTTGTGTTTCACATATTTTTTTCAGATTCCTTTTTTATAATAATTTATTTTATTTTATTAGAGAAAAAGATTAAAATTGATAATAAGGATTTAATTAATGTTGTCATTACAATAGTAGAAAGGGTATTTAAGCAAAAAATTATAAATCATTATAACCTCTAAAGTGATTTGTAAACTACATTTGCGTCTCCATACAAATTACTCAAACCATAAGAGGTTGGTTATAATTTATCCTAAATTTAAATCACTTAGACTATCTACAAAAACAATCATATACCACATTTGAGTGAAATTTATCTAATTTATAAATTATCTACATTTTATAAATAATTAAACTATTTTACGTACGCCTGTAAATGATATTTAATGGGGTCAAAACTAACAAATTCATATCAAACCATTTATTAAATTTGTAATCAGATCCAAAACAAGATCTAGACTGGACCCTCAATAAATCAAACATGAATCTAGTCTAAATCTTTAGCAGAACCGTTGATAAGTTCATTAGAGGAATAGCCACCCTGTGTGTGTGTGTGTGTGTGTGTGTGTGTGTGTGTGTGTAGAGAGAGGAAGACAGAAGTGATTGAGATACTAAAATGGGAAGAGAGGAGAGCATGCAATATTACACAGGTGTGCTTGTGCTTGGTACTTGGTATGCTACAATAATTACAATCATAAATAAAAGGAAGAAAGTAATAATAAGAAAGCAGGGGCTTAGTTCCAGATCCAATTATAGAGGTTGGTGGAGATTGCGATGGCACTGGTGATCACAGCCAGCGCTACCATAACAGCTGCAATGGTCTTGTCACGTGGTGTTGATATGCTGTGAACGTCTCTGCCAATATAGCCAATACGGAAACACATTACCAAAAGATTCGGTCCTATATGTTCAGGCAGCCCATTGTGCCCCCCCCCCCCCCCCCCCACGTCCTTCTTCCTATGAAATTGGTTTTGGGTCTAATATCAATTTTAACCTATTAATTACTATGTTCAGATTTAGATTTTTGAATTAAATAAAACTGATTCATTTGAATTAAATAAAAAAATTACACTTTTCAAGTGATACACAGCCTTTAGAGTGACAATTTATGCATAAAACTTGTGGAAGAAAACCATTTTTATCTGCAAGACAAGAGAGAGAGAGAGAGAGAGAGAGAGAGAGAACCTGAGAACAATGGAGGCTGGGAAGATGAAGGCAATGCAGACAGCAGAAGTTGAACCCACAAACTGAAAGAAGTACCATATGTTGGGGATGGCAATTGCTAGAAGGTAAGTGAAGGCCAGCAAACCCAAAGTCAGGGGAACAAATCTCTTGGTGTCCGTCACCAGCGGCGGCTTCGTGGGGAACAACAACTCGTCGAGGTTGCCCCTCAATGAGAAGTTCACCAGAGGGAAAACCAGCATCAGGTGGAGCGCATAGCTCAATCTCACCATGTCGTTCAGCACCGGACCAATCGCTGAATCCGAACTCCGATCGAAATTCACCAGTATGTCCGCCATGATTGAATCTCCAAACAGAAGGTACCCAAATACGCCGACGGTGAAGTAGATGACAGCGCAGAGTATCAAAGAGATTCTCACGGCCACGGCCATGTCAGCTGGTTTTCCGAGCTCCATTCCGATCGGATGAACTGCATACAAACAATCCGACTTTAGCCACTAACTGAACAGCCGGTAGATTAGATAACTCATACGACAACCTCCAATTCTGTTTGATTTGATTACCGTTGAAATGAAAGGTGAAGGCTGTGACTATAACTGGGACGGCAGTGAAGAGGTTGAAGAAGGAGGTACCGTTATCCAATTGGGGCAACAATCTAGGGCTTTTCGTCGTCCCTTCCAGCAACGCAGAGATGGCCATGACGAAGCATATGCCGACAAAGACCACAGCAAGCAGGACCGAGACGGCTGAACTGAACCTCAACGACTCTGAATTTCCATCCAGCAATAAGCCATACTAAAACCAGAAGAAATATTCAAGTTCTTGCAAATGGGGATGAAATCTACTGGGTGGATTAGACTCACCAACGCGCCGAAACAAAACGAGCGGAAGCATGATGAAAATAAGCACGAAGAGAAGAGCAACAGCACGAGTATTCCACCAGTGGATGCCGAACCATTCCTGCAAAACCCCAACATGAACTGATTCTTCCGACTGGTTTCCAGAAAGCACATCTCCTGAGAAATAAATAAATAAATAAAAACAACGGTTCAATCAGTTCAGATATGTCATCATATTCTGCATTCCAAGCCTAAAAATGTTTCCAATACTTAAGCTAATACTCAAAATTTCAAATCATTGAACTCCACAAAGGAAAACATTTGAATTCAGCTACTCAAAAGCAGCAATCATATCGTATGCTTACCGATGATGATCAGATAAATGATCAAGCAACCGAGGTTGGTGATCATCACACAAATCTGCACCGCCACGGATCCAAACCGTCCGAACGACTCGAACATCAAGCCGGCGTAAGTCTTGGACTGCCCGGAATGCGTGAACCTCATCATGAACTCGACGGACACATCCCCAAGGATCCCAACCAGCACGATCGAGAGGAAAGCGGGAATCACGCCAAGCACCTTCAGAGTCGCCGGAATCGACATGATTCCGGCGCCGATTGTGCTCGTAGAGACGTTGAACACCGCGCCGACCACCGACGGCCTCCGCTCAGGAAGCGGCTCCGGCGAATTGAGCTTCGGGAGCAGGGGAGCAAAAGCTCCCGCGTCCGCCGTCGTCTTGACGAACTTCATCTCCCAAAACCTCTGACTTTTCCGTCGAGGGAAGCCTCCCGTCAGGATACGAAGTGCATACGCAGAGAGCAGAGTTGCTTTCGGTCTCCTCTAAATTTACCTCAGTATCCTCCAGGGGATTCGGGGAACAAGTGTTTTGAGTTGGAGAAAATAATGGTAATATTGGAATTGGGAAAAAGTTTTCTACTCGGTACTTTGTGGGACATCCAGATTAGATTGGAAAAGGCTATAAATTATGACAAAAAATACAAAGAAATGAATGTGGACGGGAAATGGGTGATGTGACCGACCGTAACAGCAGCCCTCGACCCGTGACGTAATTAATAACATCATGTGACCAAAATTCGAAAAAGAATTTGTTTAAATCACTAAATCAAACACATGCCACACGTGGTTTGTTGGGCACCGGCGGCTCTGTGTGCAGTACAAACCCAAAATTAATTTTAAAAAGCTAAGAAAAGAGCATTTGGTAACTGAGAAAAAAATTTAACTTTAGTTGATGGAAGTTCGTTTGATGCGACAAATTTACACTAAGAAGATTTGTAAAATTTTAGTTATAACAAATCTAATCTCATTCTTATTTATCAACAGTCACTTGAATCAACTTACGATCACAACATAAAATGGAAAAGTGAAATATGTGAAATTTGTATATTTTCTTGAGTATAAAATATAAAATTTTAAGCATGATAATTGTTTGTTTGTTAATTATCATGTATATGCAAATTTTATAAATATATGTACATAAATATGTTTTGCCATGGATGTCTCTGCCAAAAAATCCCAAAAACAAAAGCCTCTTCATTTGATAGGTTTAGAGTTTTATATAAGCCTGAACAATATATGAGCTTCTTTTGTGCTTGAAAGATTCATCCTCAGCCACTTTATTCCTAATTCAGAATCTGAAGAGTTGTGGTGGCTTTCAGGCATGGCAATGGGACCATTGGTTCTCGGTTTCAACAAGAAAGAGCCACATTAACTCTTACCTGGAGCGAGAGTTCTATGAATGAACAGATCTCTTCTCACATTGAAATAGAATGAGAAAACGCAGAAGAAACAGAGCAAACTGAGAAAATTTCATTACGGCTTACCGACTATAATCAAATTTCATTACCATGGCACAAGCTTGAAGCGCAACTGATCCAGCCTTCCCGAACGACTTCCCCATAAGAAGGCCGTCGCAGGTCGTGCAGCGGCCAGAATTCATGTACTCTAATTATCTATTAGTATAATTACATTGGATGTAATTATTTATTAATATAATTATTTATTACATGATTCTATTTATTTAATAAATATTTTTAAATAATTAAAAATTAATATCCTAATATTTATCCATTATATAAGAAGTGATAACTGTTTTTAAATTAAATTTAAACTAAATTGATGGGATTAGTTTTAAAAAAATAATAAATATTATTTAACATATAAAGAGAAGGGTTTTTCTATTGGAAAATATATAAAAAGCAATTTGGGTCTCTAATTAAGAGCGAATGTGAGAGCATACACCATCAATGTGTAGTTGGCTCATTGATCGGAAGTTTACATTCAATTGTAGTGGTTATTTGCATACAAATAATGGTTGAAGGTCAATGTGTATATTTTTTATAAATTTCTTAAAGTTGGTATCAAAGCCATGTTGTATCTCTACCTTATTTGTTACAATTTTTTCGTTGTTTGTCTCATTATGTAATGATTTTGATTGAGGAAAATATTGAGTTTTTCTATAAAATTGATGTTGGAAGTTGATGATGTCTGTAGTGGTGTTGTCGACCATGGCTGGAAATTGACCATGACTACAAATCGGCTGTGGATGTAGGCATCGAGCCCATCAACGGCGGCTATGGCTTGATTTGCTTGTTATGGTCGCGACCCCTTTCTTTCTTCTTGTCGTGGTCATCTTCTCTGTCACAGTCGTCTTCACCATTATGGGTCGATTCTCTTTATAACAGTGGACAATAAAGGACGTTTACATCTCCAATGGTCGTTGGGATGGAACGATCAATCGTGGTTTTTCGTGACCACTGTTGTTCCTCGTGGTTAAAGCTCATCTTACCGCATCTTTTTCGCCATCATTGAGTGACCATGGCTTTAACTTTTGCCATAGCCATTGATTTAAGAATAGCCATGACCACATATCATTATCGATCGATGGTGAGCTTCACCACTGTCTTCATGACTAATCGAGCGTCGGCTTTGGGAATGCCTTACAACTATTGTTTCTTTTGTTAGTTTTGAAATGTTATGGCACACACCAAGAAAGGCAAGAATTGGTATATAAAAATTCTTTTGATGAGAAGGAGATACCCGAGAATTTTAAAAGGGCTCAAGAGTAAATAATCTCGGGGCAAAAGTGAAATTTATAGGTGACTTCCAGAAAGTCAACGGAAACTTGAGGGAACTTCGATTTTTCATAAGGAATAACCCTTCAACTGTTTCAGGAAGAAATGAAAGGGTTTACGTCCGAAACGAAAATTCGAGCCTAAGTGCAATTTTTCAAAATTGCCAGAGAGAGGTCGAAATGATATTTTTCAAAAATTTTTGGGAATGAAATGAATGTTTTAGGACTAAGGGTCTTAAAATCAATTATGTAAAGTTGAGGAGTTTTGTAAAAATGGGCCAAAGTGAGAAAATCAAAGTTTGAGAGGCCAAAGTGCAATTTCAGGAAAACCTCCAAACAGCCATGGCCAACCAACCCATCAAATCACCAAAATTAGCCATAGGGAGCCCACAAGGGTTGCTTGGGGATGCCTTTTGATGAAGACTTAGTCGACAATGGCCACAAGGGTGGCCAGATTTCAAGAAAAATCGACCAAAAGTTCGGTCGTTTTTGTCAAGACCTGTAAGTGGCTATTTTGGTCGGGTAGGGTCGATTCTAGGTCGATCTAGGGAAGGTAAGGACTTCTAAGGCATGGTATTAGACGACCAAATGGGTTTCAAGCTTCAGATTTGCCTATAAATAGGCGTTCACGATGGCAGAAAATTGTAGAAAATAGAGCTTCAAATCGAGGCCATTTTCAAACAAATTGAGAGGCGAAAATAAAGGGCTTTTGTTGCCCATGAGAAGAGGAAGCTATCTGGAAACTTTCGTGCGTTTTGGAGCAGTTTTCATGGACTTTCGAGGGTCATCGAAAGGAGGGAGGCAGACAGTTGGCCGAGGCTTTAAGCCTTCGGTTGAGGCACTTTCAGTGCTTATTTCGAGCTTGAAGAGGGTCCATGGTGATCGACTGGACAAGGCGAGCCAAAAGGTGGAGAAAACAAGGAATGCTGGTGTATCGACACTAGAGAAGAAGGCCGGCACGTGGTCTTCACGCGCTGCCTTCACGGGCAGAGCCACTCGCGCAACGCATGGGAGCGAGTGCATGCCTAGAAAAATGTGAAAAAAATGTTAGAAAATCAAGAAAAATGTGTTATCGAGGTTTGTGCAAAAATATTTGAATTTAGCCTTCCCGATGTCTTGGTTTTCACACCGACCAGCCTTGTTTTAGGTGAAATTGAAGTAAAGAGGTAAGTTCAGTAATTTTCTTTTGAAGTTCTTAGCATATGATGAATTGTTGTGGAAATAGATTAAAAAAAATAGTCTCAAGGGTATTTATTTGAAATTTTAGAAAGGAAAATGGAAGAAAATGAAGACAAATATGAAGAAATTAGAATATTGAGACATTTTGTGAAAAATATGATTTTTAGAATTGTTGTGCTTGAGATAAAGTGATTAGTGCAATTTTTTAGGTTAGGCACAAAAATCGAGGCAGAGCACGCATATTAAGGCAATGCGCATTTTTCGAGATAATTCGAACTTCGTGTTAAGGTGAGTGATTTTATCTCATGGACTTATATATGACATGTTTGCTTCAGTATGCAGATATTTATTGAAGTTATGATCATTTTGTCATATTACATGGTTAGTCATGATTTTTACATAGCACAATATTATTGGCATATTGATACTCGTGCATAGGATTGAGATATTGTCTCGATAGTATGGCCGTAATTCTCCAAGGGCAATTGATGAAATAACATTAGGATTATCTTGTCGAATGTGCCAAGATTCTGTCTAAAATTCCGTACTGAGATTGTGGATCAGGGAAGTTACACTAGGGCATATGATTGTTCATGTTATTGCATCATATATTCATACATCATGTTTCTAAACCCTCACTAGAAGATTCATCTTCTAATTGGGTTATACCCCTGGAACATTCAAACGTTCGAGTTAAGATTTGCAACTATGGCCAAGGGCGGAGCCAAGAATTTTAAGCAAGGTGGGAAAAAAAATGATACAACAAAAATTAAAATAATATAATAATAAAACATATATCGATAAATTATTATAATTGTTCTTGTCACATTTTCATATTTTGAGTTGCGTTTTTATATTTTGATAACGCTGCATAATAACATAATTGTTTAGGCCTATTTTTCTAGCCGTTTTACTGTTTAACTCAGATCTATGTTTACTATTTTTAAGAAATGCTATCAGAATAAAAGGGAAAATAAATATTTTTGTTTTCTTTCTGATACGTTCAATTCCAACAATAAGAACTTCACAACAGAGTTCCACAATAGTTAAACTTATCATCTCAACCAATATAACTTCCAATCTACTGTTAAAGTCAAACATAACCTTCTATTAACTTTGAAATTGATCATGCGGCGTGACTTTTCTACAACTTCAAGTTCCACAACATTGTCTCCATAACAATGCCAAATTAAAATCCCCTCAACATTTTCCAAATAAATTTATAAGTATTTCTATCACTGTAATTACCTCATGTTCTAGACTTCACCGAATCACTTGTAGATCGGGGCCACTTTGACGGTGAAAATATGGTCAGATCAAAGATCAGACGTCGATTTGCTGTCAGATGGGTTCTTGGTTCTTGCTTCCTTTAATGAAAGAGATGTGGTGGAGAGTGAGAGATAAAGAGAGATGCCAAGTGGGTGGGGTGGAGGAGGACGCGTTGGCGACTGGCAAAAATGGGGGCGTCCGACCTCCGACGGACAGACTGTCCATTCGAGTAAAGAAAGAGTGTGTAAGAGAGATCGAGAGAGATAGATAGAGAGAGAAAAAGAGCAAATGAATGTTGGTGAGGTGGGTGGCTTGGCTATCTGGAACAGAAAAAATAAAAAAATTTAAAAAGAAAATAAATTACATATATTATATATACAGTATAAGTTTTGAAATTGAAGGGTGGGCAATTATAACCGCTGGAGACTTGGTGCTTAGAAAAAATTAAAAAAATAAATAAATTATACATGTACAGTGACAATTTTTCAAATTAAATGGTGGCCAATTGCCCATCCTTGGCTCTATATAGCTCCGCCCCTGACTATGGCAGGGGGATGATTAATGACATGGCCAATGAGTTCGGCGAGTTATTCGGGTATATGCTCCTTCATGGGGATTCAGGACATGTTCTTAGTCATTGTTAGAAGATTGTACTATATTGATAATCATGTATAATCGTTACAGTTTGATGTATTTTGAGGCATCATTAGTTTGTATCTGAAGTGCTTAGCTGTTATTTCGAAAAATGAGTCTCCATGTATTTAAGTACTTGATGATACGATGGTACAGATTCTTGTGTTATGATTAAAACAAATTCAGTTATATACCATATCAAGTTTCGATTATTTCTTTTGCATTTATGATGATTACCTGTCTTAGCTTATTAATTCTTATTTTTGATATGCTGGGGAGGAAGAACGGGATTGTCGAGAAATGATTATGTTGAGTTTATGAAAAAAAAAATATATATTCCCAAAATTCCTAAGTTATTTAACGCTTAGAAAAGTGAGGCGTTAAATATGAAGACCACTGCTTCGTTAAATCTCAAGACCTCGAAATGGCACGATGAGATATCAACTGTATAAAGACAATCTCGTTTTCACAATGGAGAACACAAGATTGAAAAAATATGAAATATTTTTTTAATAAAAATGTTAAATATATGAATCAAGTGAGGAATATGGAGATGCTTGAAAAGATAAATAAACAAAGAACACAAGAACACAAATGATTTATAGTGGTTCAGTTTAACCCAAGTCTAATCCACTACCTTAGCTTCTCACTAAGAATTTTGCAAACAATTCACTAAAAATCCTTCTATTATCCCGGAAAGATCCTCTAGTAACAAGTTAGGAAAAATACAAACTTCCTACTTAGCCAAGTAGACCCTCTAGCTACCAAAGCTAGGAAAATAAGAATGCTGCAAGTGAAAGAGAGAAGTAAAGAGTTAACACTCTTAGTTACAATTTTTCTCAAAATGAAAACAAGGCTTAAAAATAAATTTACAATGATAGAATGAAGCCTTGGAGAGAAAAATACTACAATGAAAGCACAATCTATTGTAAGCTCGAATAAAAATTATTTGTAATCTTTAGATCAACTCGTTCTCATCCATTAGCCTTCTCAAATTCATCAATGACTTGTATTTGTAAGCATCCCAAAAGATCTAAGAGAAAACTAGCCGTTTGTGATCGTTGGGATTTGAAAAACTATCTGTTATGCTTTATGCGAAAAGAGTTAGTTGACAGATAAAAATGGTTAGTCGACAGAATTAGGCAAAATAACAAGTTTGGTCGACAGACAAAATAAGTTGGTCAACTAAGTCATAAAAACAACAGAACACTTAGTTGACCAAGACATAAATAAGCATGATACTTAGTCGACCAAGGCTATCATTCTGTCGACAGACTTAAGGAGTTAGTTGATCAATTCAACACATAAGCATTGTTAGTCGACAAAGTTTATAACTTAGTCGACCAAGACAGAATCATGCATATTGTTGGTCGATAGAGCCTGTAGCTTAGTTGACCAAGTCAAGGTTTAAAATTAATTTTATAATATTGAGCATATTATTAGTCGACCAATGAAGACAGATGAATTTGATATACAAATGACCACATTACAACATCTTTATATTTCTTTAGTTTAAGTAAATATTTTTATTTTCTTTAATTTATATTTTACCTTCTATTTACTTTAATATATAAATGTAAATAAGAAAATACACCCTACTTGGATTTAATGAAAATATCTAAAAAATTAAAATCCATAACCATAAAAAAATAGAATTTTGGATTTAGTACAAACTCAGGATTTAACAAATATACCTCTCAAAATACATACATTTTATTTATTGAAAAAATCATTAAAAGTCGTTTTAATAACAATGATTATTAGCTATTAAAATATTGGGAGATAGTTTTTCAAAATGAAAATATTTTTTTATATGTCTCCTTATAATGCATTAATTTTTTAGACTTAGAAAAATTATATTAAAGGTAAAAACATTCACTATCCAATTGTTTAAAACCAATTTGGTGAAATCATTTAGGAGATTCTTTTAGATCTTAAAGTTTGTTTGTGCAAATCTCCATCTATAGAAAATTATAGATCATTTGATTTTCATTTTCACAAAAGTACTTGAAATTGTGGCTTAAGAAGATGGCTCCCATCCATATCCTATTGCTTGCTGACATTCGAAGGTCTTGTGGGTCGTCATTAAAGGATGCAAGCTGTCGGTAATAAAAAGAAAGATGAGAGGAAAGTAAAGCAACAATGGTAGTTGTTTGGTAAAAAGAAACCCTAGTGGCATGAAGAAGAAGAAGAAGAAGAAGAAGAATAAGGGTTAGATGTTGGGCCACTAGGTCAGATCTAAATCGAGTTGTCCTGGTCTATTAAGAAATCTATGAGCGGATCTGAATCAGTAGATTTGGGTTAGCGATGCACTGTGGGAGGCGTGTGTGATCCACGCGCTGCCTTAGGCAGCCACCCGCCTCAGTATTTAGTCTCACTTAAAGTTTTTAGGGTCCCATATTCCATACGAAAGGTCTGTTTCTCCTAAAAATGCTTTAAACTCCGTGTTTGGATTAACCCAACATAAAGGCTAGACCAAGATTCGTTTTTATAGTTTATAAATATTTAAATTTCATACAATTAATTATATTATTTATTTTAATTCACATGTTTGCATGCTTAAGTAAATTATTTGTTTTTTTTTTGGTTAATTGGTTCGCATGCTAAGGATTTTGCATAATTAATTGCTTATTTACTATATATGCATGATCTATTGTTATAAAATCAGCTAAATGTCAGGTGATATAATTTTGATTAACTAGAGATTAGCCATGATGTCTTTAAATAATTAAAATTATATATTGAGTTACAAAGGTCACATAAAATTAAATGACATTAATTGTGATTAATTATATTTAATACAATAAATTTTATTCCACAATATTTTTTGTTGTATTTGTGTGATTAATTAAGATGTGAAACAAATTATTTTCTTAATTTACTCACAAAAATTAAGGAAAGGGATATAATTTGTTACTCACATTATGAAGTTTATATTATAAACATATTTAAATATAAGAAATTAGCTCTCAAGCAATTGCTATATGTTAGTGATTCATAATTTGTTGTATGCTTTATATGTAAAGCATAGAATTGAGTTATAGTAATCTCATATTTGTTACATGAGCATTATTATTTATTTTATTCGATGCAACTATTTTACCTATGATTTTTTTTTGATATATAGTGTGATATTATTGATTTAAGTGGTGATAAACATAAGATGTGGAAAGAGATGGTTCTTCTCTAATTAGGGTGAATGGATATTGACTATGTTATTCAGAAGAATAAACCACCTATTGTTACTCCTATTAGCATTCAAGTTCAAATTGCTAAGCGTAAACGATGAGAGTAATCTAACGCCTCAGTATGATGTTTATACAAACCAAAATTTCTAGTAATATTCGTAGTTCAATTATTGAATGTAAGACAGTCAAAGAATTACTGAAGGCTATTGATGAACAATTTGAGTCTTCAGATAAGACACTTACTAACACCCTAATGACAAAGTTATCATCAATGAAACTCACCGGTGCTAAAGGTGTACATGAGCACATCATGAAGATAAGGAACATTATAGCCCAGCTAAAATCTCTTGAGGTTATGATGTTGGATTCTTTCATAGTGCATTTCATTTTGAATTCTCTCTCATAACAGTATAATCCCTTCAAAATATCTTACAATACACATAAAAATAAATAGCCTATTAATAAACTTTTGACCATGTGTGGGAAGGGAGGTTGATTATGGAAATGGGAGACAGTACATATATGGCAAATATGCACTCTCTCCCATTTCCATAATCAGGCTCCCCTCCTCTTGAACACACATAGTCAAAAGTTCATTAATAGACTATTTATTCTTATATGTGTTGTAAGCTGTTTTGAAGGGACTATACTATTGTCGGAGAGAATTCAAAGTGAAATGCACTAAAAAATTGTAACGCCCTGCTTTTTCCGAGCGTTAAATAACTTAGTAATTTTGGGAATATTTTTTTTTATAAACCATCTCCCGACAATCTTGTTTTACCTTCTCAACTCACTAAATAGGAATCAATAAGCTAAGACAGGTAATCATCATAAATGCGGAAGTTTAAAATCGAAACCTGATATGGTACATAATCAATTTCACTTTATAACCGTATAAGAATCTGTACCATACATTAACATCATATCCTCAATATTGAAATACATAAATACTTGGAGATTCCATAATGTTCTAATAAGGCTAATCATCAATAAAGCATCAGCTAAAAGAAATCTGAGTCAGCTTGCTGAATCCATCGACCACATCATCACGTGCCGTCTCATCTCAACCTGATCCTTGCCTAAGCTACAAGTCTAAACTGGAATGTTGAATGCTCTAGAGGCATAACCCATTAGAAGATGAATCAAGGCCTCTGATGTCCCCTATTGCCCTTAACAAGTCCAAAATCCACCGAAAGAGCTCCATTTTCGAGATCTAAGTGGCCAAACTTTCGGCCACTTTTTCTTCAATTTTCTGTCATTTCATTGCTTGTTGTCGGTCAAACCCTTTACAAAAGATGCTCCCTGAGCAACTCTCGTGCCATCCCTATGGCCAATTTCGGTGATTTGATGGGTTAGTCGGCCATGGTTGTTTGGAGATTTTCTTAAAATTGCACTTTGGCCCCTCAAACTTTGGTTTTCTCACTTTGGCCCATTTCACCAAGCCCCTCGACTTTTGATAATTTCTTTCAAGACCCTCAAGTCATAAAATATCAATTTGACCCCTGAGGATTCCGAAAAAATATCGTTTCGGCCTCTCTTGAGTAATTTTGAAAAACTACACTTAGGCCCGAATCTTCGCTTTGGCCCTAAACCTCTTCGTTTCTTCCTGAAACTACTGAAGGGTTGTTCCTTATGAAAAAATCGAAGCCCCCTCAAACTTTCGTTGACTTCTCGGAAGTCGTCTAAAAGATTCGGTATTACAGCCTAATTGGTAGTTGTTTTTTAGCTGTACTGAAAACTGTTCCCGATTCAATTTCTTTTGATACTATAAATCATATATTGTGGTGCTCGTTAATCCCACATCATTTTCCTTTGTCATCTTGGCTCCATGGTGCTCCCGGCAGTAGATTTAGTCAATTTTTTGGACTATTCAGATACCAATTTTCTCTGAAACCCCATTTCTCTAATAAATTGCTTATTTTTAATTAACCCAAATTTCTCGGGTATTACAAAAATACTCTAACATCTCAACCTCAAAAGACTTTAATTTGTGCTACAATGTCCTTCATCTTCATGATATGTTCACACACACCTTTAACACCAGTGAGCTTCATTGATGATAATCTTGTCATTAGGGTGCTGGCAAATGCTTTATCTGAAAACTCAAATTGTTCATCAATAGCATTCAGTAATTCTTTGATCGTCTTACATTCAGGAATTGAATTACGGATACTAGCAAAAATTTTAGTTCGTATGAACATCATACTGAGGCACTTAGATCGCTCTTATCGTTCATACTTAGCAATTTAAACTTGAGTGCTAGTACGAGTAACTATAGGTGGTTCATTATTCCAAATAACATAGTCAATATCCATTCACCCTAATTGCAGAAGAACTATTTTCTTATACATCTTATAGTTATCACCACTTAAATTAGGAATATCACACTTCATATCAGAAAATTTTACAAGTAAAATAAGTATATCAAATAAAACAAATACTTATGCTCATGCAACTGAATATGAGACTACTATTACTTAAAGTCATGTTTTACCAATATAAAGCATGCAACAAAATTATGAATTACTAACATATAACAATTGCATGTGGGTTAAGTTCTTATATTTAAATAGATTCATAATATAAACCTCATGATGTGATTAACAAATTATATTTATTTCCTTAATTTTTATGGGTAAATTAAGAAAAATAATTTATTATTACATCCTAATTGATCACACAAATATAACAAAAATTCTTGTGAAATATAATTAATTGTATGAAATATGATTAATTACAATTAATGTAATTTAATTTTATGTGACATATGCAACTCAATATATAATTTTAATTAATTAAAAATGTTGTGATTAGTCTCCAATTAATCAAAATTATATAAATCACATGACATTTAGTCAATTTTATGCATAATAATGTTCAATAAATTATGCATATATAATAAATAAGCAATAAAAATTTATACATACATAACATTATTAATTAGTATACATGTTAGCATGCGAATCAATCGACTAACAACAAATAATTTACTTAAGCATGCATTAATAATTAAATATGTGAATTAAAATAAATAACATAATTAATTACATAAAATTTAAATTTTTACAAGCTGTAAAATGAATATCAATCTCGCATTTATATTGGCTTAATCCAAACATGAAGTTTGAGGTATCTTTAGGAGAAACGAATTTTACAAGTGGAATCGGGATCCCAAAAACCTTAAGTGGGGCTGAATAGCGAGGCTAAGTGGTCGCTTAAGGTGACGCATGGATCACTCACGCCTTCTGTAACATCCTGTTTTTCTCTTGTTGAGCGTATCACTATGTTAGGGTCCAAAATATACATAACTTATTTTTTTCTTTCTTTCTCGGTACATAACTTAACCTTAAGTACCGAATTTCAAACAAACCCCCAGCAAATAATTAAAAATGCGGAAGCGATAATTGAAACCTGATATAATACATAATCAATTTACTTTATTTACAACATAAAGAATCTGTACCATATATTACATCATATCCTCAAATATAAAATACATGGAGACACGTCTCCTGAGATAACATCTAACACCCTAGGTGCAATCATATGATACCTCAACATACATAGGCAATTCTGAACAAATAAAATACTCGAACCACCTGCTAAATCCATCGGCCACGCCATCACGTGCCGTCATATTTCAACATATTCCTTGCCTAAGCTGCAAGTATCAACTGGAACGTTGAATGTTCATGGGGCATAACCCATTAGAAGATGAAACTTCTAGTGAGGGTCTAAAACATATATATACAAATGCATGATACAATAACATGAACAATATTTGCGTCCTTTAATGTAACTTCCTAGGCTCACTAGCCTAGTTAGGAATCCTAGGCAAATCTCGAACCTCTGCAGGATAAGTCTAACGTTATTCTCTCAATACCCTAGGGGAATTACGGTTACACTCTGAGGACAACATCCCATTCTCATGCACAAATATCAATATGACAATAATATTGTGCAATGTAAATATCATGACTTTCCATGCAATATTCATTTATATGACAAATGAATATTGCATTCATAAATAGCATGCATATATAACAATCATATCATAAATATAAGTTCTTGCGAGAATATCACTCACCAAATCATACTTAGGATAGGAAAACTCACCTTTTGAGATAAACTTACATTTTCTCGAAAAGCGTGCATTGCCTCAATATGCTTGCTCCACCTCAATTCTCGTGCCAACTCTCAAAAGTTGCACCAATCACATCATCTCAATCACCTCAATCATAAAATAATATTTAATCACTAAATATCTTCAACATTCCATTTATTTCATTTTTCCTTCATTTTCTTTCATTTTTCCTTTTCGAAAATTCCAATAAATACCTCGGGACTATTTTCTCAAATCTAATTTTACAACAATTCATTATAGGCTATGAAATTCAAAGAAAAAATACTAAACTTACCTGGATGTTGCGTTTTCACACAAAATTAGGCTCTTTGGTTCGAAAATCGAGACATCGGGAACCCCAATTTCGAAACTTTTTGCACGGACCTTCGTAAAATAATTTTCTCAATTTTTCCCTAATTTTTACCGATTTTTTCCAAGCTCTACGCGCTCGCACGCGCCACAACATGCTAGGGCGAGTGGCAGTGCGTGAGGAACAGCGCGTGCTGGCCACTCGTCGGTCATCTTCCCCTGCCACGGCGACGCCGGCGATCTGAGATGACTCCATCTCCTTGCTTGCCTCGATCAGTCGATCACGATGGGATGGTTTTCAGGCTGAAAGGAACACCAGAAGTGCCTCAACTAGACGACCAAAGCTTCGACTTGGCTGTCCGCCTCATTTTTCGGCGAGCTCTCGAACGGCCATCAAACGGCCACCAAAATGATCTAAAGTTTCTAGATATGCTCCACATCTCATGGGCTTCAAAAGCCCCTTATTTTGGAGCTCCAATTCGTTCAATATCATTGTCGATTTGAAGCTCATCTCTTCCCCATTTTTAGCCAAACCCTAGCCCTATTTATAGGCAAAATCAAGCTTCCAAAAGCCCTTGCTCGGCCAACCCATTGCCTTAGGAAGGTTTACCTACCCTAGATCGACCTTGAGGCACCCTTATCTGACCAAAAAAATGAGTTGCAGGCAGACGAAAAATTCGACCAACTTTTGGCCGCTTTCTTTTACTTTTCTGGTCAACCCATTGGCCGTTGTTGGCCAAGACTTTTACAAAAGATGCTCCTTGAGCAACCCTCGTGCCATCCCTGTGGCCGATTTTGGTGATTGGATGAGTTGGTCGGCCATGGTTGTTTGGAGGTTTTCTTAAAATTGCACTTTGGTCCCTCAAACTTTGGCTTTCTCACTTTGGCCAATTTCACCAAGCCCCTTGATTTTTGATAATTGCTTTTAAGACCCTCGAGTCCTAAAACATCATTTTGACCCCTGAAGATTTTGAAAAATCATCATTTTGGCCTCCCTTTAGTAATTTTAAAAACTACACTTAGGCCCGAATCTTTGTTTTAGCCCTAAACCTCTTCGTTTGTTTCTGAAACCATTGAAGGGTTGTTCCTTATGAAAAAAAAAAAGCCCTCTCAAGCTTCTATTGACTTTCGAGAAGTCATCTATAGCAATTCGGTATTGCAGCCTAATTGGCAGCTGCTATTTTGCTGTACCAAAAATTGTTCCCGATCCGATTTATTTCGATACTATAAATCATATCTCAGGGGGCTCGTTAATGTCACATCATTTTCCTTTGGCATCTCTGCTGCAGGGCACTCCGGCAGTCGATTTATTCATTCATACGGTAATAAATTACCCTTATACCCTCAATTTATCCTTAAATTTCATTTTTGCCCCAAGATAAATTACCCTTGAGTTCTTTAGAATTTATTGGGCATTACACCTTCCATGGCGAGTCACTGCCCAGATCTTCTTATGCAGATTCGCTTTGGATTTTACCCAGTAGGTCGACCCATTAAGTTAGAGTTTTCTGCTTTCTCCTCGCGCTGTCACCGCCTTCTTCCTCTTCTCCGTCACCATCGGCCACTTCATCTTCCTCACCCATCATCGTCGCCAGCTCTAGCCTCTGGTTTACTTCTATTAACGACAACCACAGAGGCAACCAATCGAAAGGAAGAGATGTGAGAAGACCAGAGGTCATTGGCCATGGAAAACGACGCCACGATTGACAAAATGGCCGACGATGTAATGGCCACAGTCATGACGATGTAATGGCCACGATCAATGGAATACGATGGAAATCGACATCGCCCCATACTTACGCCATTATGCCCACAAAAGTCGTCGATTGCACAGAAAACTCACAACATAGCAGACCCACGATAAAGAAGACGATTGGTTGAACCAAAAGCACAAGGTCGCGTGGCTATTTATTTACGTTGCAAGTATCGACCGTGTCGCCCACGGCTATGCCACTCTACCCACACTCGCCGTTGATGTCAATGAACTGCCCACGAGCCGCGTCATGCGTAGTGGCCCATTCACGCCGGAGACAATAAGACGAAGACTAAGGCGGATCACAACATAACCATGAAGCAAAAAACAAGGGGCGCCCATGGTGGTCGCTGACGACGAGTGAAAAAAACCAGCCATGGCAGAACTTAAACCGACGACCATAGCAAAACTTAAAGCCATGGCAAGTCGATCGGCCATCAATTAGCGACACTCATGTCCGATGATGGCGGAAAGCGACCGACTCCAACATCAATTTTACAAAAAAAAAAAAACTTAATATTTTCCCCATTCAAAATCATTATACAATGGGACACATAATGTAAAAATGGTAACAAATAAGACAAAGATACAACATGACTCTTATATCAACAGTAAAAAATTTACAAAAATATACATATTGACATTCAGTTATTATTTATATACAAAAGAATCATTGTAATTGAATGGATAATTTCGATCAATGAGCCAACTGCACATTGTGATGTATGCTCTCGTATTTACTCTTGATTGAGAACTCAAATTACTTTATATGCATTTTTTTACTAGAGAAGCGCTTCTATTTATAAACTAAACATTGTCTATCATTTTTCAAAACTAACCTTATCAAGTCAGTTTAATTTTAAGGGCTATTAGCACGAAAAAATAAAAAATTTTCGAGTTTTTATGATTTTATCCAAAAGTTTTAATTTTGACAATAAGGTTTTAATTTGATCAATTGGTTGCAATTTTATCTACGACCTAGATCTGATTCAAGAGGCGTCCAAGACCCGTTGACATGGCATAAAACATTTTGAGTGGGCCCCACATGCATATGCGTAAAAAAATAAAATAATGTTAAATATATGTTATACATATATATGTGTGTATGTGTGTTATAGATATATTTACAAAGGTAAGCAGGCGGAGGATGAGGACAACGATGACGAAGGATGGCAATGGTGACAAGCGACGATGTTAGGCTGGAAGCGACGATTGATCTAGAAGTTGGAGGTGGTGATGGAGGCTTCTTTGGAAGAACGCTGAATATAGAAGCTTGATGGCCGATCGTTGATGTCGATGGGACAGGCTTAAGCGATCAACGGCAAGGCAGTCGAGAAAGGATGTCATTTTCCAGTAAGAACAAAGGCTTGTCGGTCGCTTTCTATGAGGTGGTCTTGAGTAGGAAGAACTCCAAACCAGTGGTCAGTCTACTTTCTAGATCGATCGTCATCGCCGTGAGCTGAAGGAAGCCTAGATCGATTCACTTCCAGCTTCCAGATCGATCGTTGCCGCCGTTGTAGTCATAGCCATCACCGTCATCCTTCATCACCGTCATCGTCCTCCGCCCGCCTGCTTTATTCTCTCTATGCACATATATATATTTAACATCATTTTGTTTTTTATTTTTTTATGAGCGTATATGTGGGGCCCTAGTCAAAATATTTTAAAATGCCAGGTAGCATGTCATGTCAGTGGGTGGTGGACGCCTGAGATGTCCCGGGCCCCACTACCGGGTGTCACCATAACTCGCAATAAAACCCCAGCCTGCTACGAATGAAGGTTATGCCCCTGCCAATATAAAGTATTAAAATAATATGGGCACCCTAGGTGGGGTTCAGGCTTCGCAGCCTTCGACCGACCGGGAACTCGGGAGTAAAATGCATAGGCAGCAGAAACCCACCCAAATCTCGTACCTAATTAGGCCTTGGAGTATATATCCAATATCAAATAAACAAATACCAACATATTTAATTAAGTCCCAACAGCCAAACATTTTTATACATTACTCAAATTTTGGTCGTAGCCGTCCGGTACAAGTTCCCTACACCTACTGGGTTTACTCATAGCGGGAACCTTAACTTGGCCCCATTTCATTTCTAATTTAACCAGAGTTGTCGCCCATGATTAAGACACAATAGATATATTATATTATCAACATAGGAGCTAACCCACACTCTTACTATCAACGGTCACCGCCCACTGGCGGCTCATCTGTCAACACTGCTTTTCCTTTCTCGGATCCCAAGCCACCTATTGGGTTAGTGGAAAAAATATAGGGGTGAGTCCGGGGACTCAGTAAGGACTATGAGTTACAGTAAATTAAAATACATGACAATTATAGAATAATGCGAAGTGTATCATGCATGTAGGTCTGTTCACCTCGCCCTGGTCCGAATTTTGGTGGCCCTACTAATTTTATTTAGGACCCCATCTCGAGACTCACACGACCCAAATCTATAGCCCCATGCCTAGTCACTTCTCCCATAGTCTAATACAAGTCATGCCATAATAAATTTACACGCAAACCATATTAAACCTTATCGCGCGTTAATCACTTGCTTCGTGACGGTTTCACTTCTCAATTCCTAAACAATTATAAAATAAAATAATTTAATTAAGTGCACAATTAATTTTAATTATCATCATTACATTGCTAAATAATATAGCTAAATATGTCATTAATTTATAATTAGCACTATTAAATAAATTTAAAATATTTTTATATCTCGCATATACACACGGGCAGAGTTTTAGCGTGTTAAAATTTTTAGCGTTTAACAGTAGTGAGAACACTGTTATTTATAAGTAGAGGAGGAAGAGAGAAATTCAGCCAGGAGGGTGAGGTGCTGGGCTGCAAGGAACCCCCCAGATGCTGCCACGTGGCAGCAAGAGAGAAGGGCTAGGTGGCTGGGGCAAAGCCCCAGCAGCGCTGTATGGCGCGGCAAGGCTGCGCGGCCACATGGCCGCGCGCATGGCGTGTGTGCCCCCGCGGCATGGGCGCCATTTGGTGCTTGGGGTTGGCTGGAATTTATTCCCCCTGCGGATATGATCCCACGCCAACCGGGTGGTCGTCCTCGCGCGTGGCCACCTGAGCTGCTACTTGCCTTCAACCATTATTCCTCCCCAATAAATTTTAAGGTGATCCAAGGCCATTTTCGAAAATCACACACAACCCCCCAAACTTCCAAAATTCGCACACACACCCCCAAACCTCGTATTCCTTATTTCACATGCACCCTAAAATTTTCAAAAACTCATTAATTTAATTTATTTATTTTTCCCTCATCGTTCCATAAATATCTCCAAGGCTTTCTTTAATAAACCACAAATAATTCATCCCAACCTCACAATTAACCAATAATCATACATGAATCACCACAAACCTATTGATCAATTATTTTTTTTTCAAAGTCTAAGGTGTTACAACGACTCTTGAATTGGATTCAAATTGTGGATAAAATTGTAATTAATTAATTAAATTGGGATCTTATTGCCAAAATTAAACTTTTGGATAAAATTGTTAAAACTTGAAAATATTTGAATTTTTTGTGCTAAAAGGCCTAAATTTAATTTAAAAAGCAACTCTCATTTCTTAGTTAGTGGATAAATATTAAGAGATTAATCTTTAATTATTAAAAAATATTTATTAGATAAATATAATTATCAACCGTGACATTCACCAAAGATGCAACTATGAGGCCTCCAGGACATAGATTAAGTGGTTGGATCACGATAAACTAAAATTCGTATTAGTAAGTCGTGGATTTGATTTCTTGTCCTACGCAATGAGATAAATACTTCACTTACTATTTATCTTTTCTACTAAAATCAAAGAGACGAGTTGTGAGAAACTGTTTAAGACGATAATCCCAATGATACAACTATGAGAATCACCGTGAATCACGAAATCACGCGGAGCAACCTTGAAAGTCGCCGGAAATCGAAGCTACACTGCTTGAATTTTAATCCTTCGACAGCGACCGAAACATGGAGGGGGTAACTTTATTTTATAAGCCAAAATGTGATATTGAAACATTCACTCTTCTTGGGCCCATGGGGGACCATTGCACCAAAAAAATGACATATATTTAGACTCTTAAACCTGTTCAAATTGAGTTGAGTTTAGAATTTAAACAATGACTAAGCAGATTTATTAGTGAATTCCACTTTTAATTTAAAGCTAAAACGGGCCTAACTTTATAACAGAGTATTATTCAACAAAAGTTAAGTTTCAATCACAAGTTACAACTAATGCCTAAACTTTTCATTATTCAATCATTAATTTTATCAAAGATGCAAATCCTGGAGGGAGGGAGGGAGAGATCCCATGTGACAGGATGCCAATTGCCAACGTTCACACGTCTAATTGGATTCCTCGGAAGACCATTTTCATCACAACCATTCATATTCTACCATAATAATAATTTTACAGATTACATATAACATATAAAATAATTATATAAATTTATATTATTATTATTATTATTATTATTATATAAATAAGGATAACATTTTCGTATTATTATGAAATTATTATGTCAAAGACCCACCCTATATTTTGCACGTTTTAAATTTGATTAATACCTTTCCAAAGCACTACTCTTTACTTTAAAGGAACAATACTTTAAGTATATTGGGCGAATTAATATGATTAAGATTTTTGTTAGATAGAAGCGGTAGGGTTAGGGTTACGACAACAAACTGTAATTAAGCAGAGGATTTATTTAGCCGGGAAACTTACCAGCCGTCGCGAGAAGATCCCTGCCTATGGCTGTGGTTGTGGAACATAACATTAGATCGGAAAACGACGTCCACCGTGGAGTGATTGGAGTTTGAATTATCACGAGCAAATAGGAATCAAAGATGGCCGTTGAATTGACGCTTTGCTTGTCTTCAAGACACTGCTTTTTGGGTGCTCGAACTTTTTGTTCCGATTAGTCTGCTCATCCGTTTCCAATCCCGGCTAGTGGTATGTATGTATGTATGTATGTATTTGTGTTCCCGTCCCCGATTTCAGATTCTTGTTTTCTGTAGAGCGATGATTTTTAGTTTCTCAATTGATTTTTCACTGTAGCTCTCCTTCAATTTTGCTATGTTTGTGGATTTCGATGTTTTGTTCTGTTTATCTGCCAACGATTATCTCTCTCGCAATCACTAGAAATTTCTTCTCTGGCGATTGGTTTGTAGATTGACGGTATAGCTCATGAGCTGCCTATGAGTGATAGAGATTGAGAACTAGATCGCCAGGTGAAAAGAAGTCGAAAATCCGAGAAATCAAGAATGGCATCGAGTGGTAATGGTGGAAAGGAGGAGGAAATTGAGGAATCTAATGGCTCTGGTGGGGTCAAGAGTCGAATTCCTTTATTTGTTTCTACGTCTCAGAGGGGACTTGTAGGTGATGGAAACCCTCAAAATCTGCCCTATGATAATTTTTCTGGTCTGCCTAAAAGATTGAGGTTCCTCAAGTTTGGTTCCTTGGCTTCCCCATCTGCGAAATTCCAGCGGATTGCCAACCAGAAGGATCAGATTTCACAGATTGTGCCTTCATCAAGTAGTCATGCTTTTCGCGAACGCTTTTCTAGGATGTTTTCCCGAAAAATTGATTGGACCTCTCTTTGGAACATCAGCAAAGAATGGATTAGGGACCCCGTGAATATGGCCCTTTTTGTTTGGATTGTCGCGGTGGGTGTGTCTGGTGCTATTCTGTTCCTTGTCATGACTGGAATGTTGAACAGCGTCCTGCCGAGGAAGTCCCAGAGGAATGCTTGGTTTGAAGTGAATAATCAGATCCTCAATGCGCTATTTACTCTGATATGTCTATACCAACATCCAAAGCGTATCTACCACCTTGTACTTCTATTCAGATGGAGACCAGAGGACATCACTAAACTCAGAAAGATTTATTGCAAGAATGGGACTTATAAGCCTCACGAATGGGCACACATGATGGTGGTTATTGCTCTGTTAAACATTAACTGTTTTGCACAATATGCCCTTTGTGGTCTTAACTTGGGATACAAGAGATCAGAACGACCAGCCATAGGAGTTGCAATATGCCTCTCCGTTGCAATTGGTGCACCTGCAGTTGCTGGTGTTTACTCCATTGTTAGTCCCCTTGGGAAGGACTATGAGTGTGATTTGGATGAGGAAGCACAAGATCAAATTACTGCTACTGATGCTTGCCAGCCTAGTCCGCTAAGACTGAAATCATTAGAGAAGAAATTTTCATTTGCATCAAGAGATGACAGGAGGATTGCTGAGAGCAGACCGAAATGGAGCGGTGGGGTGTTTGATTTTTGGGATGATATTTCTTTGGCATATCTCTCGCTGTTTTGTAGTTTTTGTGTTTTCGGATGGAATATGGAGAGACTTGGATTCGGGAACATGTATGTTCATATTGCAACTTTTCTTCTGTTTTGCATGGCCCCTTTCTGGGTTTTCAATTTGGCTGCCATTAATATCAATAATGAGGCAGTCAGGGAGGCATTAGGGGTTACGGGGATCTTTCTTTGCGTGTTTGGTTTACTTTATGGTGGTTTTTGGAGAATTCAGATGAGAAAGAGATTCAATTTGCCAGTGTACAGTTTCTGTTGTGGCAATCCAGTTGCTGCTGATTGTGCATTGTGGCTTTTTTGCTGTTGGTGTTCTCTTGCTCAGGAAGTGCGGACAGGGAATTCCTATGACATCATAGAAGACAAATTTTTCAGAAAGCAAGTGGATGATTGTGGCCAGTCTCCAATTTCACCATTGCCTCGTGAAGATGGAGACTTCCAGTTGAGGTCTGGCCCAAGTTCTCCATTTGGGAACATTGCTGCTGCATCCCAGATTACGAAAACTAACTCTCCAAGTCCTGGCAGATTCTCCAAGGAATACTATACTCCAGATCGGCATCTTCCTCTGGTGGAGGAGGGTAAGGATGAAACTATGACACCACCTACTCCGCCACTTATTCAGAAAGAAGCCAATTAGCTTGAAATATTTCTGTGATAGCATTCTGTTTTGAATTACTAAATGCTGCAAACTAGTTCATTTCATCTGAATGTACTTTTGAGTGTATAGAACTTCGTTTTATGTGTAAATGCTCTTTCTTACTGTTGTGTGTCTCTCAGATATATGTTTTCACTGTAGTCTTGGTTCCCATATCTGAAAACATGCTATATCTATATCAATAATTGCAGATGATTTGTTCTAAAGAGGTCTAGGCGTTTCTATCAGAAGCAAAATTTCCCCAGTTCAAAAGGCTTGTAGTTGTTGAGATGGCAACTGTCAATGCATATTCTCTTGATTTACCGTGGGATTTTGTGGAATTTAGTTTAGGATTTTATAATACTTGTGTTAGGATTTTATTTATTTAGGAACTTTAAAGGATTAAGAGACTTTGCTTTTGTCAAGATAAATGTTTTATTTTATTATTATTATTTTTTTTTTTTTGGGGGGGGGGGGGGTGGAATTTTAACAGATTATGTGGTAGAATTCAAGTATAATTAGGTTACCACATCACAACTTCTTCCATCCCTCTGCTCTGTTCTTCCTTCTACTGTTGCTACTACTGCAGATCATTCTTGTGCATCTTGTCTTATTCTTCCTTCCATCTGCTCGCTGATTTCCTACTAGTTTTCAGGCTCTCAGTTCTCTCAAACTCTTTCCCTCTTCTTCAGTTCTTTTCCTCCCTCAGTGGTCACTACTGCATCACTGTTCTTGTTGTCACACTCATCATATTGTATCTTAATAACTTCATTACCTTACTTCGTCAGAAATTTGCATATGATTTTGTTGTCATTTTCAGTTTTCTATTTTTGTTTTCATTTCTTTTTTTTGTTTGTTTGTTTTAAACACTTTTTTTATTATCTCGTGTATTAGAAATTTGCTTTTGATTTTGTTGTCATTATCTTAATAACTGTTTTTTTGTTTTAAAACTTGAAAGTTGTATAATTATACACATTATGCCCCCAACTTTATCCTTTGATCATCCCATGATTTCTTCCACTCTTTTGGTTGGGTCCTTTATTTTATTCTTTCCTTTATTATATATATATATATATTGAAACTTTGCAAGAGAAAATATTTGTTAAAGTATGTGATTGACTTGATTTTAAATTTGAACAATTCTACCCAAAAATATAATAAAAATTAGATTTTTTTATTCCATTCTAAATTTAATGAGTTTTTGATCTTTTACCTTTTAACGTATCCACACATTGTTTTACTACCATTTAATTTATATCCTGAAATTATATCAAATGAACCAAATTTCATGTGCCATATTGCATTTCAAGTCTAGATTAATAAACAATTAACATATATATTAACCTTTGGTGCACTTGGTGTACAATGCTTATATGTTATTTTTCTCGGCAAGGAGTAAGGTTTGGTGTCTAGGAATGGTGTGTTGTGTTCTAATTTGGTAGAGGTTAAAATATTTGCCTGTTAAGGACATGGGGAAATTTTGTTAAAAGCAATTAAAGTTAGCATCATTAGTTTTTTTGTCTCATAACAAATGAATCTTATGGTAGGTAATTACTAAATATAAAATTGGAATCTACGATATTAAATTTTAGTTCAAGTGGTATTCTTAAAAAAATTATAACATTGAGTCATAGATGTATATATATTTTTGTATTCATAGAAATAACTTCTAGTTTTTTTAAAATTAGTAATCTTGGTATGAGTCAAATTTAAATAAAAATTAAAGATTTCAAATTTGAGTGTTGCGTCTTACATGAAATTTGAGTGATCACTTATCACCTTCGTACAGAAGTGAGGTTCAAATATGAATAATTTATGAAATTTAGTTTTAAAAGTAAAATATGAGATTTATTTTATATATGTAAATTTAACGACACTAATTTTAATTTTATATATATATATATATATCAAATAGGCTCGTGCCCAATTCTCGTAACAATTCAAGTTTTAGACAATGCACCATAACTTAGTTGTAAAAGTGTTTTAGGTGTACAAGATTCATCACTTGTGAGGGGCATTGATTGTATATATACATATACCTCTCTCTTGTTTTTCTCTTTAATGACATTATTTTCACATTTCAATATATAATTTTTTAATTATAAAAATTAACCTTATCAATATTATTAACAATTGCTATTATGCCAATATACTTATATGAAACTAAAATGCATAATAATAATATTAAAATAAGAGTTCCACTATTTGTACAAAAGGTTGATTATAGAATTGTTTAGAGGACAATGAAATAATCATTTTGCCCCTATAATAAATGACCCAATTGACTCAAATCAAAAGATTCAGTACCAAATCTCTCTCTCTCTGTCTCTCTTGCTCTCTCTCTCACATCGTTGCCCCAAACCTTCAGTCGCCCGCTTATCCCCTTTCGAATAACATCGCCCCAACCCCAAGGCAACAGGGTGAGACGAGAAGAGACGGCAGTGGCGAGGCGAGACGAGACAACAGAGGCGAGGCAGTGAGATTGCAGCCATGAGAGATGGTGAGGCGGTGAGGTTGCAGTGGTGAGAAGATGCGAGGCGACGATGAGAGTAGGCGAGGTGAAGAACAATGGCAAGTGATCGGTTGCAATGGTGTGGGAAGGGAAGAGAGAAGGAATAAAGGGAGAATGGGGTGAACAAAAATTACGATATATCATCCTGTAAAGTATTCTGTAAGAATGTTTATATATAAATAATACTTTCCTTATAATAATGTGTATCTTTCATCTTGTAACGTGGTGTGATACTTGACACTTTATTACAAAAAAAGAGAAAGAAACCTAGTCATTTAAACATGTGATAGAAGCTTCACTTGATTAAAAAGACACGTATAAATTCTAATTAAAATGATTACTCAAAACAAATGATACCACATATGAACCATTCATATCACTCAATTTTTCACCATTCATCCAAATTAATAATAATTAATTATTATTGATAACATTTCACACCATTATATAAAATTTAAGATTTGACCCAACCACGAGCGGATTTAAGGTGGTCTGTGTAGCCCAACAAATTTAATCTCTTACCTACGTTGACTAACAATTATTTGCCCGGCGTTGGTGTGACACTGCCACGGCAGGGCGGTATTCCTTTTGGCCCTGGCAACTTCCCATTGCCGTCTAGAATTAGAATTTCCAAGGGACAAAAACACAAACAGTTGGTGCCCCTGAAATCAGAGCCCCTTCAAGCTATATAAATGTTCGTACAGGGTGTTGTCCTATTTGGCTCGTATGTTTGTGGGAAAATCACTTCTATTTACGGGCAGGCTCCAAGACTTGGGCAGGATCGTCGGCTCGGACAAGCTCCAGCCTCGCTCCAAGCACGCCAAACCCCTTTTGAGAACCCGGGTCCGAGTGGAGTCGGATCAACCGAGGGCCAAGATGGAGCGCTCGGAGGAAGGGGGCAGCCGCACGTCGGGCCAGCGCCGTCTGCCGCTGGCGGAGGTGGTTTCCGACTGCGTGAAGCGGTGGTTCCAGGACACGCTCAAGGAGGCCAAAGCCGGCGACGCCGCCATGCAGGTCTTGGTCGGTCAGATGTACTGTAGTGGCTATGGCGTCGCCAGAGATCCCCAGAAGGTGCGCCAAAGCATACTGCCTTTCTCTTCGAATTTCTTTTTCTTTGAAATAATTATTTCTTCACTTTCAATGGTTTTAGTGGCATTCGTTTCATTCTATTGTGTTAAGGGTTTTTGAATTGAATAGTGCTGTTTCAGCGTCAACACTGTGCTTCTCTATTCGGTTGCGGAGAAATGGTACGAAAGGAAAGACATCAGAACTTGAATCAAATGGATATCCATCCAATATTAGGGAATAGATTCGTAAACTTGGCTGCGCTCCACTTAATGCTACTAGCTTGCCTGATTTAGTTGACCTTTTTTATTTTCTGGAAGACTTCAAGAAGAGATAACTAATAACACGGAGAATTTGTTCAATAGGCCTGGAATAGTACGTTTTTGTTTTATAGTATTTTCATCTTCCAAGTTCTTTGTATCTAAAGCTTGAGATTGTGTTAAATCAACTCAAGGTCGTTCACAGTCAGGTTTTTCTACGCTGTCTGTGAAATTTGATAACTGGGGAAAGTTTAATCTGCTGAAAATTCAGGGGCGTGCTTGGATTAACAGGGCTTCAAGGAGTCGATCCTCAGCATGGGAAGTCGGTGACAAGCCTCCAGGTGCGCTCTCTCTCTCTCTCTCTCATGTGTACGGGCTGTGTACTAGTGGGTGTTTTGTTCATTGTTTTTTATTTGCACTAGGTTACAACGCAAGTGATTCAGATTCAGATGATATGAAGGGGGATGCTAAATAATTGTAGATGCTGTTTTTGGTCAACATTGAAAATGCCAAAAGTGAGTTTTATTTCCTGTTAATATTATTTTCTTTTTGTATAATTTGGAATTACTTGAACTTTTGGAGACAAGTTGTCATTCAGTTGTGTTGCTTCAGTTTTCTACTGTGTAGTTGAACATTATAAGTTGTATGTTGAATGTATGGTGAAACCTCATACATAAAATGCAACTTTGTCATTCACTGGGTGTTTTGTTCATTGTATAAATCCAATGTTTCTAGAGTTTATGCAACCTTTTCACCTTCTGATCGTGTGCTATAACTAGTTAATTCTAGAACAACTCTTTCTGGGTAATCTGTTTAACTACCTTCAAACCATCTCACAACACTGGGTTCTCCAGAAAACTTCAATTTTGTATAACTAAGTACACCCACCATCTTTTCGATGTTCAATTTTCCTAGGGTGGAAGTATCTTTCAAGCTTCCAAAGTTTTCAAGAATAGATCTTGTTCCTATTGCTCTTTTAAGTTTTTGATTGTGGTTGTTTGTATCCGTGATAGCTCTCCTAGTTCTTCTATCCCTGTAAAGCTCTTTGCCTGATGTGTATCAATTCAGTTGGTGCAGTTACCCTTCCTAATAAAGAAGATATTTGGATTAAGCAAGAAGGGAACTGCCTTGATTTTCTCTACAATTTCAATTTTATTTTAAGCTCTTGCTATCAAAGGTTGTCCCATTTTGGTAATTATTAGTGGGATATGTAAGAATTTAATGTTTCCTTGGTTTCTGCAAACGAAGTGTTCAAGGACCTTACAATAGGCGTTCTTGATGGTGTTGAAACATCAATTTTCCTATGCTTTATTGACACTTAGACATGGTAGAGTTACACTAAATGGTGTCTAATCATCTTGTCTGTGATTTCAGTACATAGTCCAGAACACTTTCATCTTAGAACACTTTCATCTTTTTTTTCATTCTCTGCTTTCGTTTCTTTTTCTCTTTCTTTCCTTAATCTCATTCAAAATTATTCCCTTCTCAGTATGACTCTAAGAGTACACATGGCTCCAGCTGATCTCCTGGAGTATGCTTAAGTGCCTTGCGATCTAAGTCCCTCACCCATTCTTGAAGAGGAAGACATTGTCTGGGAATCAGTTCTGATATTGATACCGTTTCTCAAGATTATGGTACTTCTTGTTGGATGCTTAAAGGTATTTGACTTGGTGCTGGAGCTAGGGCTTGTTGAGTTGGTCTCCACCATCAAGTTGCCCATAAGTTGTTGATGTACATTTTGACTGGCCTCAAAAGTAGTATGGTACAATATGAAAATAGTGCATTGTGGTGACACATTGCTCATCAATCACACTTTGCATAAGTCTCTGGTGGAATGATGGAACCCCTTTAGGCTGGCAATCATACGACTAGATTGTTAAATGTGGGCCCTACTGTCCAGTTAGCCTCATTATATCTGGGTGCATTATGCCAGGCCAATCAGCACCATTATATTTTGCCTATATATTATTCTTAAAACCTTTGAATGTCTTTGTGACTAATACCCTCACTTACTGTCTATCCTTCTCACTGTCTTTTTCTCTGTGACCCATCCCGTGCTTATCCGGCCCTGCCACAGTTCCTCATTAAGCTTTTTGATACATCCTAAATGAAGAGCCCCATATGCAAAGGAATGTGAGATAACACTGGTTGTGCTGGTATCTTAATATGGCTTTAGATTTTTTTTATTTATGTTAGTACGTCCTCAACTAGTGAAGCTTTCCTTTTATTTGAATGAATTGGGAAGACTTTGGCTTTTGATCTTGCACTGCAATAAGTAGTTTGCAGTCTGCCTTGTGCAGGTTTCTCAGGTGTCTGGCTGATCCAATCAGTCTCATTATGATGCAAAGTGGAGAAGCTTGCTTTCATTTGATTGAATATGAAAATCTATACATGTGTTGGTCTTGCACAACACCGTTATATGTAGTTTGCTTTCATAGATAGTTAAAGCACATAAGCCAGAATATCTGCATGTGATTTAGGTTGAAATGCTGTAATGTGACAAGAATGCGAGTTTCACCTGGTGATTAAAGTCCAGCGTTGAATTTATGACATTTCTTTTCATGTTCATAAATATTTCATCTGCCATGGTTGGGCTGGAAGCCTAGTTTCCACCCAGTTATGTGATAGCACTGTAATTAGACTAGCACTGAATTCAAATATTAAAATCTAGTAAAGGGCGATGGAAAAAGATAATTGTTGTTTGCTATGTGAGCGGAAATCATTTTTTAACACTTGGTCATTCATGATCCTTATGTCCAGAATAATTATTAGGGGATCAGATGGTGTCCAATTGCCCAAGTTACATAAAGGTTCTTTGTTTCCTTCTCTATTTTGGCCTCTTCTTGTCATCCTTTTTTGTGAAAATATATTCATGGAACACGGGCGTGGTGCCAGTCGAATTATTAGGTGAACTTACAGCTACTTTCAAGTTTTTCTAAATAAACGATGCTGCAAAGATTATCCCATTACTCCAGATGACAAAAATAATTAGGAATCTTGATAGTAATTTCGTACAAGAGTTATTCCTGTTTTACCAGGTCCAAAGTGGAATAAGGGTCCAGCGAGAAGATTGGTCATCTGAAGCAGCAGTTTTAGTTGCTTTATTTTCTTTACTAATTGCAACCCTATGCTTGGTTCAACAATTTTTATATCCATTAGACTTAAAAAATTATCTTTAAATGTGCATTATTTTTAACTATTCAAGACGGTTTGAATTTTAGTTGCATAGTTGATTCCTTCTGTTGTCATGCTGCAGTCTCTTTTCTATGTAAAAACACATTATTTAACCTTATAAATCAACTTAAGAGTTGTACATTGACTGTAGAATGTAGATAGTTAATCAAATTGAATAGAGTGGTAAGGTAAATGTGAATTCATGGGTAATTTCTATTTTATGCGCATTGTTTATTGTTCATGTTGATTATTACCCTGTAAACATTGACACTTTGTGAGTGCAAACTTTTGAGTTACCATTTGGATGGTGATCAGTATTGGCATCTATTTCTGTTTTTTTAAAAAACAATTTTATCAAAATGTTTACTAGAGTTTCCAATTTAAAGCAATGCCAGGAAGGTAAAATAGGTTGCACAAGTGGCTAATATGATGTGCAAAATGTAGAGTGTAATTAGGTTGGACTGTCACATATGACTGCTAAAAGTTGTTTTGGAGCCATCGGGGAGAGAGATACGATGTCCAAGGCAATTTGAGTGGCAAAGGCCGATGCTATCAAAAAAAGTATGGTTAAGTACTAAGGTCACGCTTGTTTGGATAGAATTGGAGCTGATGGAATGGGAATCCATCAAAAATGCTTTTGGTTGGTACTTTGTAACAGAGAGTGGAAATCTCGATTCCTTTGGTAATGCCCATTCCCTCAGGTTATGTTTGGTTTATTGGAATGGGATCGGAGGGAATGGGAACAAGAATGGAATGACTATTCCATTTCATTATCATGTTTGGTACAGTCAGCAATCTTTCCATTTCATTGTTATGTTTGGTATGCAATAACTTCAATGGAATGGAATGGAAAAAATAATTTTACGGTGACAATGCCCTTACATTAAAAAATAAAATAAAATCCTATTTTTATTTTGTTTAGTGAATAAATTAAATTTTTATGTTACTTAATTTGAAAAATTCACGTAATTATTGAATATAGCTTTAAGAAAATTATTTACGTTTTGAAGGGCTAAAAAAACACATGTAATTTAATATAATTTATAATTAAATAAAATTCATTGAACAAAAATCATATGATAAAATTTCAATTAATTCAAATGAAGTAGTTGAAGTCAATTATAGTGAACAACAAATATATATTAAAATTTACACCAACAAGGGTTGTGAACATCCTTCTTTCCAACTGGAAGCTAACTTAAACAACAAAGGGCCATCTCCACGTTAAATACGAAGTCAATATTATGTATTATATTAGAAAGTGCCAAACATTGTTCAAGACACAAGTCTACAAAATACAAATAATCCAAACACAATTATTCAAGCATTCAACTAGCATAATTGCAATTAATCCAAATGGAGTACCTGAAATTATTCAAAAGACAACTCTAAAACACATTGTTCAAACAATCAATATCCGTACTACTATCACACACCCAATAATCAGAATTGAATATTGTTCAAAATACGTGCCTTCAAGCAATCAAAATGAGACACTACTCACTCCTAAAACACCTATCTTCAAACAACCATGTTCAACCAATAACGTGTTGAACCCACATTGCCTTTTCATGTGATGGACCTTTATTGTTTAAAGGAGCAATTAGTTGGAAAGGATATTCATAGCAACCCTTGTTGGTGTAAATTTTATCATATATTTGTAGTTTAATGTAATTGACCTAAACTATTTCATTTGAATTAATTTAAATTTTATCATATTTTTTTTTGTTCTCATTCAATGAATTTTAAGCTATATTCAATAATTAAAGTGAAATTTTTGAATTGAATATTATTAGAAATTCTATTCACACCCAACTAAATAAAATAAGATTTTATTACTTTTTTTGTATATGATCATTTTTGTAATCTGGTTATTTTTTCCATTCTATCAAAGTTTTTGCCTACCAAACATGAGAATGGAATGAATGGTCATTCCATCACTGATTGTATCAAACATGACAATAGAATAGAATAGTCATTCCATTCCCATTGGCTCCGATCCCATTCTAGTGAACCGAATGAGACCCAAAAGGTGTAAAATATGAGTAATTGAAACAAGAATGTTACTATAGATGAGCAATTATTCTAGAAAAGATAGAATTAGAAATAAGAATTTCATAATAAGGTTGGGGTGGTGCCTATTGAAAATAAAATGTGCAAGATTGTTATTAAAATGGTCTAGACATTGCAAGAAGAAGACCAAAAAATGAACATGTGATAAGGTTGGATAAGGTCAATGTAATACCCCTGAATTTAAGACAAAGGAATTGAAGAAAATGGCATAATTACCATAATTTTAGGATATTTGGAGCATTTATTAAAAGCCTAACTCGGGAAAATTTCAAAGATGAAATTTCTTCAAGGGGGATTGGATGTCATACTCAAGGTTTTCTTACTACTAGGGTTTTTAAGAAAATTCAAAAAAGAAGAAAGCCCAATAGTTGATCATGTGAGCTTCATGTGTGCAATAGGCCAAGCGTGTGGAAGCGCGTGGTGTGAGCATGTGATTTACATGCTCCAAAGAGAAAAAAGAAAGAAGAAAAAGTGAAAAATAAAAGAAAAGTCAGAAAAATAGAGAAATTATGGAAAATTCCAAAAAAAATATTTTGAAGCAAGGGGCACATTTGGGCAAGTCTGAGGTTCAAGAAACATTTTGGGCATGTCATTTGAGGCTGACACACAAATTGAGAAAGCGGGTTTAAGTCACCAATTAGCAAATCAAGTTATTCTCCCCCAAAAAAACTCAGTTTATTTCATGTACATTGTTAAATGTTGTATTTATTGTCGATCATGATGCATTAAAGTGTATGTTATTTGCATTGAGCATCTGACTATTTGGCTTAATTGCATGTGTGCCATTGTTTAACCATGACATGAATGGGAAGTTAGTATAGAGGATTATTTGCATTATCGCCAAAGTGATGTTTAATGGGATGACTGCCATAATTGCATCTTGACCCAAGGTTAATGCATTAGACGTTGAACTTCTATGACTAGGTGTCACGATCCTCGCGTAACAGTAGTGATTTCCAGTCCGGGTAGGATTGGATTAGTAGCTGCTCAATCTGAGCAGTTGCAGATGAGATAGAAAAGGAGGAACAGAGAATGATAGAGAGAGAGAGAAGAACGATAGGAAGAAACAGAATTTGGTAATTCTCATTCCTTCGTCCATAGCTAGATAACTGACCCTATATAGGCTGCCCAAGGGCAGATTCCCAGCCCGGCCGTTGCAACAAACGACCAGCTGGCACTATGCAGAGAATATACTATTTGTCCTTTCTACTAACAAGAAAATACTGAAATAAAGTAACAACAATATAACTAATGCAAGAAAATTAAATCAACAGTAAGAGTATGGTATTGGAGCTGGCGACGCGTGACAATTCCCCTCCGGTTAGCCCTTTCTTGTCCTCAAGGAAGGCTGAGGAGGTTGACAGATCTGGGAAACTGCTGCAGCAACTGCGGTAGATATTCCCATGTGCTCTCTTCCTCTCCCGCGCCCTGCCATTTAACCAACACCTGTATGATAGGTGCCCCTTGCCTATAGATGACACGTCGATCCAATATTACCTCCGACTCCACTATTCTCCTGACTTCTTTAGGTAGTTGTGGCAGCATAGGATTAACCTGTTGTGATCCCGCCAACTTTTTCAATAGCGATACATGGAAGATAGGATGGATGCGAGACTCCTCTGGAAGTTTCAGTCGATAAGCCACCCGACCAACCCTGGCAATTATGGGAAATGGCCTGAAATACTTTGGGCTAAGCTTAGATATAGGCCTGGACGAAATGGATTTGAGATGGGGATATTGCAGCCTTAGGAAAACTTCCTCTCCCACTTCGAATTCTCGGTCACTCCTTCTGCGGTCAAACATCTGTTTCATCCTATTCTGCGCGGATGCCAACTCCCTTTTTATCTGTTGCAATACTCTTTTCCTTTGCTGTAGGTAGTCTTCCACTTTAGCCACTGTTGAGTGATTTCCCACAGCCAGTAGTAAGGGCGGTAGGTACCCAAAAAGAGCCTCGAATGGAGACATTTTGAGTGATGAGTGATGGTTCGAATTGTACCACCACTGAGCCATTGGCAACCACTTATTCCACTCTTTAGGGTGCAGGAAACTCATGCATCTTAGATAAGATTTCAAGCTTTGATTCACCCTCTCGGTTTGGCCATCCGTTTGAGGGTGATAAGTTGTGGACATGTTCAATCTCGTTCCCAATGCTTTCATGAGATCTTGCCATAGAATACTAGTAAACACTTTGTCTCTGTCGGAAATTATAACCTTTGGGACCCCATGAACCTTAACTACCTGGTCCAGGAAGACGCGAGCCACATCTTGGGCTGTGAACGGATGTGTCAGCCCTATGAAATATGCGAACTTGGTGAGCCTGCCAACCACTACCAAAATGTTGTCCCTCCCATCGGACTTTGGCAGTCCTTCAATGAAGTCCATTGATATACTTTCCTAAGCTTAGTCCGGAATCGGTAGAGGCTGTAGAAGCCCAGGATAAGCCACCGTCTCGCTCTTGCACCGCTTGCACACCTCGCAGGCCATGACAAACTTCTTTACTTCTGCCTTAAGACCCTGCCAATAAAACAGCTGTTTCACCCTTAGGTAGGTGTTCTGCACTCCCGAATGCCCCCCTAGAGCTGACTCATGAAGGGACCGTAGTATCCTCTCTTTGAGAGCATTATCTTCTCCAACCACTATCCTTCCCTGATATCGCAGCACTCCTCCACTCAAACTATACCCATCTCCCTCCTGGCTGCCGGTAGCAAGTCTTTCCGGTATCTGTTTAATCCGTGCATTTCCTTCGTAGCTGTCACTGATTTCCCTACACCACTCAGGAATGACAGTAGTAATAAGGGACGCTTCCCCCACTTCATGACACTTGGACAAGGCATCGACAACCACATTTTCTTTCCCCCTTCGGTACTGGATCACATAGTCCAGCCCCATAAGCTTGGACATTCCCTTCTTTTGCAGCTGAGTGTGCAATTTCTGTTGAAGTAAGAACTTCAAACTCTCATGGTCGGTTTTAATTACAAACCTCCCTCCTTCGAAATAATGTCGCCATTTATCAACAGCCATCAACACAGCCAGGAACTCTTTCTCAAAAATACTCATCCTCACATGCCTTGGTCCCAGTGCACGACTGAGAAAGGCCAACGGTCTTCCGTCTTGCATCAACACTGCCCCAATACCCATTTCACTTGCATCTGTCCAATACAAAAGGTTTGTCAAAATCTGGTAACCCCAAAGTAGGCACCCTACTCACAGCCTCCTTCACCCTTTCAAAGGCCATGTTCGCCTCTTCACCCCACTTAAATCCTTCATTCTTCAAGAGCTCAGTTAATGGCTTGCTAATAACCCCATATCCCTTGACAAACCAGCGGTAGTAACCTGTGAGGCCCAAGAATCCCCTTAAAGCTTTGACTGATTTGGGTTTTGGCCAATTTAACATTGCCTCTATCTTGCTTTGATCAGTGCTAACCCCATTTTCTGTTATCACATGCCCCAGGTACTCTATTTGTCTTTGATTAAAAGGACATTTAGACTTCTTGATATAGAGCTGATTGGATTTAAGGATCTCAAAGGTGGTTTTAAGGTGTTGGAGGTGAGTTTCAAAAGAAGGGCTATAGATAAGTGTGTCATCGAAAAAGACTAATATAAATTTTCTTAGGTAAGGCTCAAAAATTCGGTTCATTAGTGATTGAAAGGTGGCAGGGGCGTTAGTGAGCCCAAATGGCATTACTAAAAACTCAAAATGTCCATGATGGGTTCTAAAGGCCGTTTTAGGGGTATCTTCGGGTGTCATCCTAATTTGGTGATAACCCGATCGAAGATCAAACTTGGAAAAGACTTTGGATTGATTTAGCTCATCCAAGAGATCTTCCACCAATGGTATAGGGAATTTTTCTTTGATAGTCATGGCATTCAGTTGGCGATAATCCACACAAAAACGCCATGAACCATCTTTTTTCCTCACCAGTAAAACATGAGAAGCAAAGGGGCTATGGCTGGTTTTAATAATCGACTGTTGCAACATTTCCCTAACCATAGTTTTTATAACAAATTTTTGAATGGGTGGGTATCTATAGGATCTCACATTAACAGGATCTGAGTTGGGTTTAAGATGGATAGCATGGTCAAACTCTCGGTTGGGAGGTAGGCTTTTTGGTTCTTGAAATAGATCATTAAACTCAATTGGCAATTTATCAAGGCAGTGTTTTGTACCTGTTTCTCAGGAGTATCCGGAGCCTTAATGCTGTAAGAGGCTTCTCCTGGCTGGCTTAGCACTGTCCAACTCTTCTGCTATTGACACAAGTGAAAACAATTGTGTCAACCTTCCCCACCTATTCTTAAGTACCTTGTGGAGTCTTTTTCCAGTTATCATTTTGCATACCCCTGCTTCCCTTCCTCCCGAAAGAGTCAGTCTCCTTCCTCCTTTCTCGAATGAGACTTCCATCCTATTAAAATCGAAACTAATAGGACTAACTTCTCTCATCCAATCTACACCCAAGACGACATCACATCCCCCTAAGCCCAACAGCTTCAAGTCAGCCTCAAATGGTTCCCCTTGCATCTCCCAATAGAACCCTCGGCATGTTGACTTACTTATTACTCTGCTTCCGTTGGCCACCGTTACACTCAGTGGTAATGTACTTGCTAACTTGCACTTAAGCCTTCTCGCCATTCCTTCATCAAGGAAGCTATGAGTGCTTCCACTATCAATCAGGATCATCAAGTTGCAGTCATTCACTGTCCCTTCAACCTTAATTATTTTATTGTTAGGAACTCCTTTGAGTGCATGTATGGAAATCTCTCCATCGTTCTCCCCTTCACTCTCCTCTTCAGTAGCTTCTTCTTCTCCTTCTTGCTCCCCTTCCTCATCGCCTTCTAACAGCAAAATTTGTCTCTTACATTGGTGTCTAGGGAAATACTTGTCCCCACACCTATAGCACAACCCTGACAGTCTCCTTTGATCTCCCAACCGACCACCATATGATGGGAATCCTCCTCTAGCCACATTCTTTGTTCCAGCATTCTCCTTGGTAGCTTCTCTATTGGGGTTCCTATTTCCCGGAGGAAACGTTCCTGGTCCCATGCTTCTCTGTTGTTGTTTCTGCTTCTTCACTTGAGCCTCCACCACCATCTCCTGTAGCCGCGCGCTTTCTGACGCCTGCTCCACCGTTCTGGGCTTCAATACTTTTACCATAGGTCTCAGTTCATCATTCAACTCACTTAAATAACTGGACACAAAATAAGCTTCAGATAGGTGCGGATTATGGCGGGTCAGAAGCTCCTCAAACCATTTTTGATAGGATTTGACACTCCCAACCTGCTTCAGCTTATTAAACTCTTCTACCACATCGGTCATACTTCTTTCTCCAATGCGTTCATTCAACCTTTCTGCAAATTCCTCCCAAGTGTGAATCCTTCTCATTCCCACACATCCTTGATACCATGCGTCCACTACCTCATTAAAATAGGCTGACGCCAACGTGATCCTCTGCCTCTCAAGTATATTATACCATTCGAATACTCTTTCACACCTCCTGACCCACCATCGGGGATTGGCTCCCTCAAAGGTTGGTATCTCCATTCGGGGCATAGGGAACCCGGGTGGCTGGTGATGAACTTGGTCATCTCTCCTTCTCCTTATTGATCCTTCCATTTCCTCTTCTGGTTCCATCTCATTTTCCTGGTGGTCGCTTCCTTGGTTCATTATATGGTCCCCCAGAATAGGTTCTGTTCTTTCCCTGGGAGGGAAATCAGGCGAGAGCCTTACTGCATGCTGTCCGGTGAACATCAACATAAATCGTTGCATCTGGGCTCCCAACTCATCCCTCACCCTCGCCATGGAACCATCCAGCCTGTGTTCCATTCCTTCCATTGAACTCTCGACCTTATGGTCCAATGCCACGATTGCTTCGTGCTCCCTCGTAGCTCCCAACTCCAACTGATCGACTCGGTTGTGGAAATTGACCAATGACGAGCTGACCTGTTGCAGCTGCGTCTCCAAACCTTTCATCCTAGTTCCATCTGCCATTGGTTCCAAATTATCAGCCGAGAATCGGAGCTCTGATACCAAGTTGTCACGATCCTCGCGTAACAATAGTGATTTCTAGTCCGGGTAGGATTGGATTAGTAGCTGCTCAATCTGAGCAGTTGCAGATGAGATAGAGAAGGAGGAAGAGAGAATAATAGAGAGAGAGAAGAACGATAGGAAGAAACAGAATTTTGTAATTCTCATTCCTGCGTCCATAGCTAGATAACTGACCCTATATAGGCTGCCCAAGGGCAGATTCCCAGCCCGGCTGTTGCAACAAACGACCAGCTGGCACTATGCAGAGAATATACTATTTGTCCTTTCTACTAACAAGAAAATACTGAAATAAAGTAACATCAATATAACTAATGCAAGAAAATTAAATCAGCAGTAAGAATATGGTATTGGAGCTGGCGACGCGTGACACTAGGTTGAGCTATATCATGCTCATGCATCATGCACGGGAATATTTTTGAACCCGCACTAAATGATCTAACATTTAATATGGCATATTCAAACAGCCAGGTTACCTAGGCCCTAGTAAGGGAAAGGAAAATCTGGTCGATTAGACTTCAGTGATGGATTCTATTATTTTGAACAGTTTTGTTATTTTGTAACTTAATGTCATTAATTGTATTCATGTTTCATGAGGCCTAGACTTGAATTACATTTCTTTTGCAAATCTGGATGTATGTAAACTAGTTTGGGTTCATTATCTACTTTGTGTATGTTTTTAAGGTTGCGAGCTATACTACGTTCCATATGTCTTTAATTACTTGTCTTAACCTTGATTTTATGAGAATGTAATGTTAAGGGGGTAAAAAGGGAATTTTGGAAACTTTGGGGTATAAGTGTAATTATTGAAACGAAAGGAAAGAGAAAAACCCTAATTCCCTAGGTAGTAAAATGCGTGGAGAGTGGGCTGTTAATTTCAGGTCACTTTTGATGTAGTTATTAGTCTCTATATCAATCTTGTAGTCTTTGTTCTTATAAAAGAAGGCGTGGAACTAAGCTTAAGAAATGGAAGAATACTTTAGAATCTTGAGATTTTAAGTTGTGCAAGACTGAAAACTGAATATGTAGAATGTAAGTTTAGTAAAAATATGCGAACGGTGTCTCGAAATTTGAAGATCAAGTAGAATGTCATTAGGTAAATAAATAAATAAATAAAAGGAAGAGCCAAGAAGATCAATTTAGATATCTTAAATCAATCATCCAAAAATATGGAGAGTTGTGGAAAGGCGCACTTGGTATTTTTTGTGATTGTAAGATTCTATTAAAGGTAAAAGGAAAATTTTATGAGAGGATTATAATAGTGATTTTGTTGTATGACACAAAATATTGGGTAGTAAAGCATGAATATGTGTAAAATATAAGAAAAAGATAAAATTAAAAATAAGGCTATTAGTAATATGGTTACAATGGCTCCTATTGAAGATAAGATGCATGAGATATAATTAAGATAGTTTTGTCATGTGATAAGTAGATCAATAGAAACTCCTATGTGGAGAGAGGATGGAATGGAACAAGTTGTAGTAGAAGAGGTAGAGAAAAACCAGGAAGAACTTAGTGGGAGAGTCTTAGATATGATATGAATTATAAGGACTTCATAAAAAAATATGGTTATAGAAAGAAATGATTATTAGCCAGTTATAATTTATGTTGCTGGCCTTTCCTAGTGGGATTAAGGCTTCACATGTATGATAAATTGTTACTCTTTTCTTTTTAACCATAATCACAAATAGGGATATGGGATACCAACATGAAATGACATGGACAACACAACAATTCTCAATAAAGTAAGAGGAGGATGGGGACACAACAATAATTTCATATGTATACGTGAAAATACTTTTTGTTTTCTATATTAGCAAATGTATATTAGAACCTCTATCCATAATAAGTTGATAGTTTTTGTAAGTTCTGGACATTAAAAGTCTGGAGAAGGAATGACTTGTATATCTAAATCTTTTGTTGTTTTTTCCAACTTGTTCTTTTATATATCTGATGTTGGTCTAATTAAGTGAGCCATAAACAATTCTTAGAAAAAGGATCTCCTTAAAGAATTTTTGTACAAAAAATATCATTATAATAATGTTGCAATGGTATTTAATAACCCATTTTGATAAATCTTTTCCTTTTCTAGTTGTGTCGTTACCCATGTTCTTATATGGCTAGATGTGTTCTGGAAATGTTTAGGAAGTTTCAAGTTCTAGAAAAACTTAAAAAAAAAATCATGTACCTAGGTGGCACATATTTGCCAGCGTTGTGTCCAAAACTTGCCGTTTTTACTGACATTTATTCAATATATAGCCATTTTTATTCTTTTAATGTATTCCTGTAATTTTTCTGCACAGTTATTAATCTGTCTTTTCTTTTATTTCTCTCTTACATCACTCACTTTTTTCCTTTCTAAATTCATCTTCCTTCTTTTTGGATGTAATTTAATCACTACTGCAGGGTTGACATGGCTTCATTACAAAGCTATTTTCTCTCATTCTGGTTTCTTATTTTTTTTTCTTTCTTATGGAAAGCAAAACTTTTAAAGTGTTTATTTGATAATTTTTACATTTACTAGGTTTGTTATATTTGTACTATTTTTTATTTTTGTTTTTTTCCATAATTTGGGGTTCTTTAACGTTTGCTTCTTATAGGTGGTATAATTACTACATATTCTTTCTTTTAATCATCGTTGATCTTGGATCCTTCACTTAATCCTGTAAAGCTCCCAATGGTCTTACCATCTTACTAGATCCCCGCTTTTTTTACAACCTTTTGTAGCACTAAAAGAAGGGAGGATGATGTTACAGAGTGGGGATGTGTTGCAGACATCAAATTTTCTTGCTTTAGAAATAATTACAGTGCTGCCTCAATGGTTCTTTGGCTATCCCCAGCAAGGATTGTTAGTAATGGCAATGCTATTTATAAGCACTATGGCTGGCCTTTCTCTTATCTTCTCCACTTTCAAACCCTCCCATGCTTTTCTGGACCAACTCCCCCTCTGTCCATTTTTTGTGTTCCCATTGTCATGATTGGTTGTCGAAATTGCCGAATCCTTTTAAGTTACAGAACTAAAAATTCCACACTACTTCATTACAGTGCTCCTTTTATGCAGGTCACCTTGGGCTTTACCAATCGAAAGAATGGTCATCCATGGTATCTCAGGCCCAGCTGAGTTTTCTCCTGTTTTTGTTGTCTCCTTCCAGCGTGTTTATCTCCTTTCCCATTCAAAAGGTCCTTGGTATGTTTACTAGCATCATTTCATTGTTTAAATTCTGTTGTGTCTTTGCTGCCAACTGAGATTTTTGGGTCACTGATAGAATCTTCTATCAGGCAGTAAACTGCTGCGTTTGAACGAACAGCTTCGTCCTTGGTGTAACCTAGAATCTGTAACATGGTAACATTGATGATATGCTTCACCCAAGAAAAAAAATGGTTCAATATCATTTGCTAGTTTGAATACAGTTGATACAACAGAGACAGGCAACCCTAATTTTTGCTGCAACTTAGAGAGCACCATCCCCGGTCTGCTGTTTTGTTTCTGCTATTCTGTAATATCACTTTTGAGCAGAGCTGCCTGTTTAAATGGTTGTTTTCACTTTGGATGAGGGTATCTTCCTTATCGACGATCCTTTCTCCATTCCCATGGCATTTCGGGGTTTGATGAAGCCCACAACCCGATCCTCTTACGTCGAGCCTCTTTCTCCCACTGCACTTGTAACGTTAGATGATATAACAACATATCCAATCTATTGTATGAGATGGGCTACATGCATTATTTTAGCTTGCGGGCTCTAGGTATAGTTATTTATGAACAAAATTAAAGAGGAAGGCTGTGTTACCTTCTCAAATTCTGGACGCTGGTCGTAGGCTTTGTAGTGCCATGCAAATCCTTTCTTCAGCAGTAATTCCTACACAATTAACTAGTTGGAAGATCAAACCCACCAAGTGTGGACAAATTACACAATGAGAGGAGGCTTCGTGGACAATAGTACCTGTACAAAAATGCCGTTGCAATACACATCCCCTACGGAACGCCCGTAGCGATCTTCATAAAAAACAAGAACTGTCAGGCACTTACCTTGCACGAGCTTGACTAGCTCTTCCTTGGCCTCTTTCCCATATGGCATCGCGCTCTCTGGCGCATCGATTCCCCTGTTTTGTGGATATTTTAAACCATTAGTGTTACAAACAAGAACATTTACCTAATAAAACCCATTTGCACAACTAGGGGGAGCGCCCCAAGGGGGATGAGAGTGCGTCCCCGAGAAACGTCTCAAATTTGAGACCTTTTGTGGCAGACCCTTAGGTCTGATTGGTCACTTGTCATGTAGTTATTTTGAGTTTTAAGAGTCGGGGGGGGATTATGCATTATGCATTACAGTGGCCCTTGGACTTTAGGACTAACCCCAATTTACCCAGCAAAATAAAAGAAAGAAATGAAACCTATTTGCATTTGACATGCCTTAGTCGTATTCTATACTTGCGAGCAAGAATCTCCTCATTCTGAACGCTTAGGACCCTGAGGTGCAACACAAACTGAATAAGAATCCATTGGATGGCTGTGATTGATTGAGGGTTTTCATAGTTTTAAAAAGCAAAATAATAAGAATCGATTTGTCTGTTGAGTTCAGCAACCTATATCCTGAATCGATGATTTGCTTGTGCAATGCGTCTGCCTTGGCGTAGTTCCTCTGAGAGCGTGCCTTTGCTCTTTCGGCGGCAGCAATTTGTACTTCACTGGGAACAGATGAAGACTCTCTTGGATCCATGGTGCTAACGTACACCGTGATGGTATCACCATCTGCCACAGCTTTTGCATCCACCTGGTTATTTTCAAATCCACCATTAATACATCAAAATTAACAACTGGGTGTACTGCAATGCTTCTGGGTTTGAAGAAGTTCTCAACTGGCAGGGTCTGCAACTCAAACTTGAGCCCTTCTGGCAATGAGCTAGGTACCCCGGCAGAAAGTTCAACCAGAGAATGGGGAAGCGGCAGGCCATAGAAAGCCAACAGGCCCTAATCAAGAACCAAAAACCCCATCAAGTTAATCATTTCAAAAGCAGATGACTTTACCTAGTAAAAAAAAAAAAAAACACAGAAGCTGAATTTAGTGGTCTAAGATCCCCGAAACCCTTTTTTTTAGCGAGTAATTTTCTCTGCTTCAACCACGTATTGTTTACAAAATTGACAGTACCCTGCTAGATTTGAGGGGTAGTATTCACTTTTAAACTGGAAATAATCTCCTATTAGACAGAAAGAGACTACTCTTTTAAGTGTTCATAAGGAACCAGACCTCAAGACCTTTTCTCCCTCATTTCAACTCTCATACCACTTCAGTAAGTGGTCAAGATTCCCTGTTTTTACCTCAACATCTGCCTTCTGGTGTCGCTTCAAGGTCTGGATGACAAGCCTTGAAGCTTCTTCAGGTGTTCTTGGCGGAGGCTTTGCTTCTCTCCATGCCTCTGCAATCTTCTTATACCTGGATTTGTCACAGCAACAGTTCAAACCCTTCAGAATAAAGGTCAGACAGATCAAGGAGCCAAATGCACAAAAACGAAGTCTGAAAGAATTACCATTTAGCCTGAGCCGCCTTGGACGAAACCACATGCTTGCCGAGCCCTTCGGGAACCTTGAGAAAACCAAAACGAAAATGGCTTTTCGATCAAGTGCTACTGAGATTTAAAAAAAAACAACCCAGATCCCCAATTCGCTCGGAAACCGAAAATTGCACAGAGTTCCAACAACCTTATTACAGTTCAATTTCAAAAAAGGACTTTGATATTGAATCAGAAAACAGGGTAATTACCTGAGAGGTGATTTCGAAATGGTAAAGATCATGGGCGATGGCGGAGACGCCGTGGTGGCCGTGGGCGTCGGAATCCTCCGCCGCCGCCGCCGCCTCCTCCTTACCGCAGCAATGGCTATTCAGAAACCGAAGGGCGTTTCCCATTTATGGATTGGTCTGAAGATCAGGCAGGTGGGTGAGGAGGAGGAGGAGGAAAGCTTAAACCCAAAGTATTATAGCCAATTTGGGCGCAATCGCCATTGCTTTTGGCAAGGAATCTTCTTCGGGAAAGAATATTCCAGGTGGCGGTTTATCATTGGTGCGAGGAAAAATTGCATTTATTATTATTGGTGCCTGGTGGGGCCGGCAAACATTAAAAGTCAACGGGCCGTTTTCGTGTGTTAAGAATTCCCTTTTCTACGTTGGGTTTCTTAAACTATTTAATTACATACCAATTCTTTAAATCCATACCAATTCTTTTTTATTTTAAATAAATATAACGCAATGTAGTAAGATTACGATAAAATTGTATTTATTGTGGATTTGTGGGGTCAACGTTAGTAATTTAACGGAACAAGTAGGAAGGGGAATAATTTAAGGAGCCTATGTGGTGTTGGAGGCATGGTCTAAACACATGAGACGTAACGGTCAGTAAACCGTAGGATTTGAAAAAGTTGGTGACACGTGACTTTTGAGACTATGAAAAAATATTTAATGTAATTATAATATCTTAATCTTAATATAAATTAAACTAGCAGACTTCTTACATACAGTTTTCATAAAAAAGTTGGGTCTAAAATTTGCATTAAATTTACCTTGGTTCTTCAATGCTATTAATTAATAAAAAATTAATATTTTCTGTCATCTTAATATTCTAATATCTTAATATATATTAAAATAGTAGAGTTCTTGCACACAGTTTCAAAAAGTTACTTCTAAAATTTACATTAAATTTGTATGAATTTTTCAATATTATTAATTAATCAAAAATAAATATTTTATCCCATATCTTCTCATTAAGTAATCCTTCAATCAATCAAAAATAAATATTATTTTTGATAAATATGAATAGACAATTTAAACTATTAATTAAGTCATAAAAATGTCTATTTATGTAAAATCTTATATTTTTTTTATATCTTATCTTAATATTTTAATATCTTAATCTTAATATATATTAAAATAACTGAGTTTCTGCACACAGTTTCTCCCCAAAAAATTACCTGTAAAATTTGTATTAAATTTACATGAATTTTTTAATGTTATTAATTAATCAAAAATAAATATTTTCTGTCATCTTATTATATATTAAAGTAGCAAAGTTCCTGCACACAATTTCTCGTCAAAAAGTTACCTCTAAAATTTGCATTAAATTTGTTTGGGTTTTTCAATACTATTAATTAATCAAAAATAAATATTTTATGCCATATCTTCTCATTAATTAATCTCTCAATCAATCAAAAATAAATATTATTTTTGAGAAATATGAATAGACAATTTAAACTATTAATTAATTTATAAAAAATCATCTATTTATATAAAATCATATATTCTTTTATATCTTATCTTAATATTTTAATATCTTAATTTTAATATATATTAAAGTAACTGACTTTCTGCACACAGTTTCCCCCCAAAAAATTGCCTGTAAAATTTGCATGAATTTTTTAATACTATTAATTAATCAAAAATAAATATTTTTTGTCATCTTAATATATATTAAAATAGCAGAGTTCTTGCACACAGTTTCTCATAAAAAAGTTATCTCTAAAATTTGCATCAAATTTGTATTGGTTTTTCAATACTATTAATTAATCAAAAATAAATATTTTTTGTCATATCTTCTCACCAATTAATCCCTCAATCAGTCAAAAATAAATATTATTTTTGAGAAATATGAATAGACAACTTGTTCTTTCCTGACCAAAAGAGGACGATCAGAGGCGGGATCGCAGTGATAAGGCGTGGGCTTCGGCAACGGGTCTGTTCGAGGAGCGGCTAGCACTTCCAAACATTCCAACGCTCGAGTGAGTAAGATAGTAATAAAATACATTATATCAATAGGTTAGAGGTCAAAACATACTTTGACTCTGAAAAGTGCTGATTGATATAGGAAGAGAAAATGTCCAATTGCATGCATGTGTCGTGCATTTACAGATGATGGAACTGACTATCAGGCGTCGACGGAGATTCCCAAGTGGTAGCATGGTGGCGACGAGATCTTCATTAATATGGACGAGATCCACCATTAATGAGGACAAGATTTGAGATGGTCGTGTAGATGCCCAATAGAAGTTGTAATGATGCTGTGACAGGTTGGCATTGGGCCAAGACTGAGTCCAGAAGGAGAACTAAGATTGGGTCTAAGAAGAGAGCTGAGATTGGGCCTAATAAGAGGGCAAAGACTAGGCTCAAATGGTCCACGACTTAAACTATTAATTAAGTCATAAAAAATCATCTATTCGTATAAAATCTTATCTTTTTTTTATATAATTTATTAAATAAACTAGAATAGTTTGCAAATATTTTTTCCCTTCAAAAATCTTAATCTTAATCTTAATATATATTAAAGTATCAGAGTTGTTGCACACAATTTTTCGTCAAAAAGTTACCTCTAAAATTTGTATTAAATTTGCATGAGTTTTCCAATGCTATTAATCAATCAAAAATAAATATTTTATGTCTTATTTTCTTATCAATTAATCCCTCCATCAATCAAAAATAAATATTATTTTTGAAAAATATGAATAGACAAATTAAACTATTAATTAAATCATAAAAAATCATCTAATTTTATAAAATCTTATTTTTTATATAATATATTAAATAAACTAGAATAGTTTGCAAATATTTTTTCCCTTCAAAAATCTTAATCTTAATCTTAATATATATTAAAGTAGGAATATTAAAGTAGCAAAATTCCTGCACACAATTTCCAGCCAAAAACTATCTCTAAATTTTGCATTAAATTTGCATGGATTTTTCAATACTATTAATTAATCAAAAAAATATTTTATGTCATATCGTTCCATCAATTAATCCCTCAATCAATTAAAAATAAATATTATTTATGTGAAATATGAATAGACAACTTAAATTATTAATTAAATAATAAAAAATCATTCATTCGAATCAAATCTTATCTTTAAATCCTATATATCCTATGTATAATAATATATTAAAGTGGGATAATTAGCCAAAGAATTTTGCCAAGTAACAATCAATAGTGAATTTTTTTCTCCATAACTTGCATCAAATCAAAGGTAGTGATTAATTAATTATTAATTTTACTTTAATAATTATATTATAATCTTAAAATTGTGATACCTTTGAGTTTTTCAATACTAATTAATATTTAAAATCAAATTTTCAAGATTATGGAAGAAATCAAAATTCATATTTTTAAAGTTTTGTTATTATTGAAAATCATGCATTGAAAAACTCATTCTCCCTTACATTTAAGAGTTTTAATTTATAGTTATAAAATTTATAAATAAATAGAAAATAAAAAATGTCTTTGAGTGGATATATTACAAATTTTATAATATTTATTTATAAATAAATGTAATATAATAAATAAAAAAATTTATAAATATTTTGTCAAGTAACAATTAATCATGAATTATTTTTTCTCTAAAAATCTTGTGGAAGGACAAGCGAGAAATGTGACAACCTACTTAATATGTTAATTATTCTTTAATATCTTAAATGACGATATATTGAATAAATGTGTTCTCTATTAACACATTAAATAACGAATAATTAATTAAGCTTAAATTTTGATAAAAGTCTGAGTATTTAAAAAAAATTGTAATTATTGATTTTGTGATTATTTATAATAACGAGTTTAATTTTTTATTTTAAATTTATAAATTTATTTTAATTACCCCTTCCGTGCGTGCATCACACGGGTTTAACAGTAGTTTAATATTATAATAATTTAATTATGGCTGTAATTTAATGTAATTGTCATTTAAATTTATTTTTCAATTTTATTGTAATTGTAAACGTGTTACTGCTAATGGTTAAAATAGAATGAGTGCATTAGTTTTAAATAAAGTATATAAATCAAATCTATATTCTTTCTGCAGTTTTATGTTTTTTTTGACAGGATTATTCAAATTTTTTATTATTTTGATTATATCTCTAAATTATATTTTTAAGTTAATTTAATCTTGTATTTTAACATTTTTTTGTGGGACAGTTTGAATTTTTTATTGTTTTGATTATACATTTAAACTTATATTTTTGAGTCAATTTAACTGATATACTTTCATACTTTTGACGTGAATAGGGTATAATATGTACTTTAGTATCTCATTTTATTTTTTTTACCCAAAATACAAGGATTAATTGAATAAAAAATGTAAGTTCAATAGTATAATTAAAATAACAAAAAATTTGACTTAACCCACAAAAAAAAAAATCAAAATATAAGAGATTAAATTGACTTAAAAATCAGAATAATTGTGTAATTAAAATAATAAAAAATTTTAATCGTCAGAAAAAAAAAACATAAAAATAAAGAAAAACATATAAATTTGGCCAAGTATATCTATTGCATTTTACTTTTATCATTCAAATAATTTGATTAACTGAATAAATATTTTAAAATGTGATACATTTATCATTAATTATATATAGATGTTAAAAATAAGATATAATAAATGTAGTTTATCTAAAATAAGTTGCATTTAATACACATTTAATTAATAGTTAATAATACTCTTAAAATATTATTAAGATAGTTTTAGCACATAAAAGAATACTAATAATAAAGTTTTATGTGAAGAGAATGAAATGGGTGAGATAAGTGGTCATCAAGGGAGATACTAGAAGAAGGTAAAATGGACCTGTGAGGCACTCAAGTAAATTATAGTTTATTATTATTATTTTAATTATATTTTTATACACAAATTACAAGTGGACTAAGGTAGAAATCAAGTCTGTGTAATTTTATTTTTAGTATTTTGAGGCATTATGCATTAAATTTAAATAAAACATTAGAAACTGTGAATAGTGAGCGTAAAACAGCCCAAAAGAGAGTTTAGATAGAATTCCTCCAAATATTTCATATTTAATTTTAATAAAATATCGATACGAATATATTTTCCCAGTAAAAAAGATAAGACCAAAGTCTACGGCATCGAGCACCCTAGTTGAAGCTCACCGTGGATTTACGGCCACCAACAAATCCTGAATCAACTTCTGAACTCATTCTACAGAGAGAGAAAGTGATGGCCACCAGACCCAACTGTGCCGCGAATGCGATTTGGTTACCTCCACTGGATTTAGTACAAATATATATTTGTTTTTTTTGTTAAGACGAGTTCAAATATATTTACATCAAAAAATGTGTCAAAATTAATTCCCGTCCCGTCCGCACAGCTGTATGAAGACAATGGCCATTTTACGCCTCGAAGTCAACAAAGTGGGAGATAAGAATGCAATCTTTTGGCAAAGTGAAATTCGCATCATCATCATCATCCTCACCAAAGAAAAGCATCCAACACCTTCTTGTGCTGTTTTCCTGTTGCTGCTTCATCTTCCTGTTCCTTCTGGGTCACCGGAATTCATTTAAACAGAGGCCCCAATTGTTCTCAACTCCAAAACATCTGCAAAAACTCGCCCGCCGTTTGCCAATCCAATCTTTCTTAGCAGGGCTTTCTTTGCAGTCTCCGAATGGGTAATGTAAGTGACAGATCCAACACCATTCGTCTTTGAATCTCTTCTTTGTTGGTTTTCCTGGTTGATCAATTGAAGTCTGGATCTGGGAATCAGGTGGTAGAATTGAAGGTGGATTTGGACTGCGAGGGATGCATCAAGAAAATACTTAAAGCCATCAAGAAGATCGAAGGTACTACTTCCATCTTTAACTCTACACGCGCCCTCACAATTTCGGTCAATCAAAGATAGTCATCGTCGTCCTCTGCCTGCAGATATCGAAACCTATAACGTCGACAAGGAGCTCAACAAGGTGACGGTGACCGGAAATGTGACGACAGAGGAAGTCATCAAAATTCTTCAGAAGATCGGGAAGCCGGCGAGTAGCTGGGAGCAAGAATAAACCCATACGTAACACTCGATATATATTGTTCTGTCATGCGAATATCTATATTAAATTTTACTGATTTTGGAAGCTAGAACTCGATCCTGAAAACCGTTTCTGTACGAATGTATTGTGATTTGTGTTGAATTTCAGAGGCTAAGTTTTGGATTGAAAGTTTTATTCATTTCCAAGTACAACCGGAAATTTACAACTGAGTTCTGAAGAGCGATCGCTGTATTTACATGAAAAGTAGACTCAAAACGAGAATAAGAAGGAAATTACGCGGACTGATCATTTTTTTCTTTGCCGGTTCTCTGTCGAACTCAGTGAGTTGGTTTACCTCGGCTGCTGAATCGGCCTCGGACTCACTTTCTTGTTCACGATCTTCGGGGCCTTCTCGGCGTACCGAGGCGGCTCCGCCGAAACTTGGCTGTTGCGCCACTTCAAAGATGCCAGCGTGACCAAATCCTTCAAATTCTCTCTCTCTTCTTCTTTCCCCTCTGTAAACACAAATCCATAAGATCAGCAAAAGAGAGAAGCAAAACAATTACAGATCTAGCGGTCTGAAGTCTGAACCTACGTTTTAAGGCGGTGATGTTGGAACCGAAAAGAGGTTGGAGATAGTCGTCGTCGTCATCCTCGAAGTTGACGTCGACGGCTGTGTCGAAATAGATGGATTGTGGATCTTGGAAGCGCTCCTGCAGCCAGTAGTCGCGAAACCAAGGAGAGGAGTGGACGAGAGACCACCACTCATCGGAGAAGTCATCCACCGCCCTGTACGCCGCCGGAACAAACATCGGCGCGTTAGGGTTCAAGCTCGATGAACGCATCTGCCTCGACATTATTTCCATTGGTAGTTCCCTGCAACCACACAACAAACGAAGTCTTTAATATATAGACCGAGGAAGACGATGCAGAAAGAGAGAGAGAGAGAGAGAGAGAGAGAGACGGGGAGACCTGAATACAAAGACTGTAAAGGATGCTGGAAGGCATAACCATGGATAGCTACCACCGTCGATATATACGGGGCAAGATACAGTAAAGGACCATTACATGGATGTTATTACGGAAATGCCACTCGTAACTTTACTTTTTCTTCTCCCTTCCAAGAATTTTGCATTAACTGATTTGAATGAATTTTTTTTATATAAAAAATAACTTAAAATAATTAATTAATTTTTTAAAAGACAACATTTTTTTACTTATGGCAAGCTGTTATTGTCTATTGAGTATAATTTACTGGAAAAAAAAATTAAAATCCGGAAGTAGCAAAGCAGGGGAACCTACCCCTTGTTTCACCTGGAGCACCCGGTATACTTTGTGCTTCTGTGGTCGGCTGGCTGACTCTTGAACTGCAGCTCAGCCACGCCAGCTTCAAAAAAAGAGCCCGTGAGTAGCCGAGAGAGAACAATTAACAGCCGGGCTTGTAACAGCCGACTAAGAGTGGGGACCCCTTTAAGGTTCAACTGACACGAGTCTGTCGTCGTCCTTATCCAATTGACTGTGGATGACACGTCACTGTCGTCATCCCAAAGTCACGTGCCTCACCGCCCTCGCCTCAGAAACGACAATATTATCAACATTCTCGCCCTCACCTCACTCTCGGAAAATCATATAAAAATTTATATATCAAAAGATATTTTCATAATTATTAAATTCTAATAGGTTATTATTTTAAATCAATTCAACTGGATACCCAGGAAGTCCCACTAAACTACATCAGGTGCACTCAAATTCTAAAATTACACTGTAAAATCTGTCATTTTATGAAATTTTAAAGATATTTTTTTATAAATAAAAATTTCATTCAAAAGAAATGAATAAATGTCTATAGTATAAAGTTAGGAAACTTCACAATAAAAAAAAATTTGCAAGAGAAGATCTAAACTACTAATATATATTTATAATTTATTTAATAATATATATATAAATGCCAATAAAATCTTTATTATTTTTACTATTTGAATCCATCTATCATACCAATTCTCTTAGCATTATTTGAGTTTTTTTTATGTGAGTGTTAATAATTGTGATACTAACTCCTGATTATTTATTAAAATAAATACTTAAGATGCATAACATATTCATAATTCAAACAACTGTTTGATATGAAAGTTGACATTTGTGATATCAACCTCCAATTATTAAGTGGTTGAAAACAAAAGAGTAGATAATGAACATAATATGGTGACGGTTAATTCATAATTTTTTTGAACATTATTTAAATTTTTAACATGAGTATTAATAGTTATACTGTCAATCTCTAATTACTCATCAAAATAATCACTTAATTCAAACTACCAATTTAGGTGAAAATTAGTATTTGTTATGTCTACCCTCAATTACTAAGGCTGCGTTCTCTTTGTTGTTTTTAAGTCATTTTTAGTTTTCAATTTTCTAAAATAAAGAAAACTCGTTCTTTTTACTATTTTTAAAAATGTATTTTTGAAAACAAAAAAAAAATTACAAAGAAAACTCAAAACAACAAAAAGTTGTTTTGAGTGTTTTCATCCAAAATAAACTCAAAATTCAAAACACATTTATTTATTTATATTTTATTATTATAATAGGAAAAAATATTACAAAATTTATTAACTTTAAAATATATATATTTTTTAATAATATATTAACATTAAATATTTTTAATTTACTAAATAATCAAATTTATTGAATAAAATAATATTAAAAAAATATTTTTAAAAGTTTAAAGAGAACGTATTTTCTAATTTTCTCTTTTGAGAAATAGTTTTTCAAAATAATAAGAGAACGCGTTTTTAATATTTTAAAAATAGATTATTAAAATAAAAAATTAAAAATAAATTTAAAATTTAAAATTAAAAATTAAAAAGTAAAAAAAACGCAACTTAAATAGTTTAAATCAATGGAGATGGTGGACAATTGCGTCTAGAGAGCACATTGAATTTCATGCGCCAATTGGGACACGAAGCAGTACTCGTGCTTTTCGAAGGAACAATTGTTGCACTTTCTCTAAATAAAATAAACCATGGCCTGTAAAACTAATTGGTCAGCAACCTACTAGAGCCCTTACCTTTCCACCTTCTCACTGTTCGTAATACGTTTGTCTCCCACCTATGCCAAGCTTATCTAAATTTCTTCAAACAATGAAAAAATAATAGCACTTGATGAGAATATGGGCAATCAAAGAATATATGGCTATATTGTTATGCTATCTTCTAGCATAAAAAACATTTATTCAAAAAGGTAAATACAAATTAATACAATCAAGAGTAAAAAAAGAGGCTCTTTAATTGCTAACCATATGTGACATAAATATAAAATAATTGATATAATTTTGAAGATTTAAATAATATTATTTATTTTTAAATTTTATATTTTTAACAAATTAGTCTTTTCACTTTAATTTGTCTAACGTTAAGCTTTTAGCTTTATTATAATTTAGTTTTTTTGTTAAAAATTTTACCAAAAAATAATTATGTGACAAATGTATAAAATAAAGAGAATATAAAATCGCAAAAACAGCAGTTGCCGCCATAATTGCTAGTATGGACACAATGATGGAAAAATCCATCAGTGGATTCTTTCTTCTTTTTCGAAAATGATTGAGTTTTTTTAATTTATTATTTTTTTATTTTTTTTAAAAAAATCACTAAAATCTAATAAATTATTTTATTTACCTACCACAATTTTATTTCAAATTTTATATCTTTTGTGAAATTATGTTTATATATGTTGTTGTTTCAATACAATAATTAATTTATAATAAGAAATAATGATATTGAAGAATGATCATAAGAGTTTTAAGTCTAAGTGCCTTATTGATGACTAGATGCCCTGATGGTCAGGTGCCTAGCTGATGACCGAATGACTCCTTGATGTTTGAATGACCGAATGCCTAGCTTATGAGCGTGAGTGGATATTCCTATGCAAATCCTCCAATACTTAAATCAATTTTAGAATGCTTGAGCACAAAGAGTAATATCTGAGAGCAAAAGTAAACTTACTTAAAAGAAGATGTGACTCTCCTATTTATAGAGAAGGGAAATTGGGACACATGACGACTGTTAGATATGAGTCCTGAAAACTAATTTTAGTGACACAAAAGGAATCGATCTTGTAATTCTTTAAATATTATTTAAATAACAAATTTATGTTTTATTTAAATTGTAATATGGTTTAAATTATAAAACATATATCCATTAGTATAATAAGGAGTGAATACTATTCTTGAGAGTTAAGAATTCGAGTTACAAATAATTCACAGTTCGTTATATTATAAACATGTTCCTGGCCATAGAATACCTAATCTAGATAATAGCAACTCGTAAAGACCAGCATATCGTTTTTTTCATTACTCAGTATGAGATACTGAAAGATAAGATTGGTGAGTCTCGTGCCATTCTGTATGAGATATAGAAGGAAGATGAATAGGTGCTTATTACAAGAACGAGTTCACTGAACGGGACTGTTAACATTAAATCACATGGGTTATTTCTCACAGGTCAATGATTTAATGTTAGCTGCGATTGTACAACTAGTTCTTAAACCTGAGATAACATGGATATCTATGTATTGATGGATTAAGATATCAACGATATTATGTGGTTGTTCTAATCAAGAATAATCATACGTATCTATGTGTCTGATTTAGTGATACATGAGGTATGTGTGTATCAGACATGGAATCTATCACTTCGAGATTTATGAGGAATATATCATATGTGATCCAGTAATCACTTGACGATAAATCCTTGGCCGAAATAATATGACGATGAAATTTGTTTCATAAGCGTTGTTTCATAGTTAGTCAAGATTGATTTTGGATTTGATCATATGATGAGATTAAGAGATTCGACCTACTGACCATGATCTCATATCTTGTTGGGATATAGAATGATAGAAGGATCGTATTGCATGGTAACGTAGTAAAAGGTTCACAAGGTCTGTTTCACAATAAATTGGATAATCATGACATATTGTTAGATGTCACTCGTGATTTACGAGAATTAATAGTTGATTATTCTCGTTGTCAATTTATTTGTGAATCTAGAAAGTCTCACCCAAAAGAAATCACTTTCAAAAAGAAGATGGAAAAATTAGTAATTTTATAATTACTAATTATAGTGTATTTATTTATTGGATAAATAAGAATAATTAAATAATTATATTGTAAATATAATTATTTAATCATTAATTGGATTTGACCTTTTGCTAGCACATTGGATTTGCTCCAATAATACTATTGGATTCAAATAAACACTATTGGATTGGATTTGACTCAATAGTATTAAATGGAATGGGCTTGACCCAATAGTATTAAATGAAATAGGCTTGAGAAGCCCAACCCATTTAATGAGTAGGGTTAATGAAATCCTATATAAAAGCTTTCTTAACTCTTCATTTCCATAACTTGGAATCATTTGTGAAATTGATAGAATTTTGAAGAAGTGGTGTGAATCCATGAGGTAAGTTAAAAATTTTTGTGAAAAATTTCTTCTACTTATCACTCTCTTTGATATTTTTGGATAGAAGTGATTTCGGGTGGATCGACTTAGCATCCTACACTTGAAGGATTATACGGTAGGAATACTTATTGGTGAAATCAGATTTTATTAAAGAGATAACCTTTTGTTTTTACCTTCAATTTGTTAAACCATAGTTTCTGAAAAACGAGATAACTGTAAACTAAATTTTATTCTGCTGCGCATATGATGGGATCTATATAATCCCAACAACGACCAACCCACAATTGTTAAATAGCATATTCTTGGCATATTTTTAGCATATTATGTGAAATATTGGAATATTATTGTGAGTCTCAAGAAAGGTTTTGGAAAGAGGCTTCCGGGCTTAATTTGAGGAACGTCCTGGAAAGGTCTTTTGGCTACAGGAGAGACTCCCAGGGGGCAACAAATTGCATGGTCTAGCTTGAGAGATGGTGCAGCCAAACTTTGATAGAGAAGAACGAATGAGATCCACTTGGTCATGGTCCAAGTGTTAGGGCCACAATTCAACTTTTCCTTCTTTCTTATGTTGGCTTGATGATGTCTTCCTTCAAATCTGAACTTGTTGGGATTGCCAATGACATCGATGATTGGGAGGTGTGTACTCTACCTTATCATGGATCAAGTGAAGGCTTTTCCACTTAATTTTGTGATTTTTTCGCCCTTTTCCTTGATTAGTTTGCTTAATAACGCATTTGTTTGGCCAATTTTTTTTGTAGATGGGTGAATTGTGCATTTTCGAATGTCAAAACCATTCATGATCAAGTGCAAAGCACCGCACTCGAACAGTGCTTGGTTTTTAAGTTGTTTTGTCTTTCCCTTCTACTTTTTGCTTTGAATGCTTGGATTTCGACCCATATATATTTAAGTCAAATATTTTCGTTTGTATGAAGGGCATTATCAATGTGTATTTGCATAGAATGACAATCGCTTCATATTTGTATAAGCGATATTTTTATATTTATACAAAAAAAATTATTTTATTATTTTTATAAAAATTATTTATTCTTTTATAATATTGAACTTTTAACATTTTTTTCAAATTCCTTTTAATTGTCGCATTTAACTTAATTACTTATTTATGTAAATTTTGTAATTAACAACATGTAATAATATTTTTATGTCATAATTATAATTTAAAGGACAAAATCTCAACTTAAATTTGAAAACATCAAGTTTGACAATTTTTTTTATAATTTATCCTTATTTTTAAATGAAAAGCACGAATTTTATTTTATTTTTGGAGAAGATGAGATAAAAGAAGTTGAGGCACAATCCAGCCTTTGCCAATATCTACGGTGCACCTTCGAACCTGACCAATTCCGAATCGCCGGCATCTTCTCCCCCGCCGACGATCGTTTCTTCCTTGCTCACTGTAAAGCTCGAAGCCGAGGAGCCGGCATCATCATCTGGCGGCAAAGCCCTGCGCAATATGATCGCCTTCCTCTTGCTTCGGCTCCGCTGCCATTTTCTCAGCTCCTCTGAATACTCCCTCACCTCCTCTCTCCCCCTCTTCCTCCGCTGCTCCAACTCTCTCCAATCCGGCTCCCGCTCACCGGCGGAGAACGGAAAGACGAGCGGCTTAAAGCCGCAGAACAGAATGATTAGAAGAGTGATGTATATGTACAGAGACGCCCAGACGCAGAACGTCCATTTCCATCTGCGAACCAGCTCTTTGGTCCATGGGAGCTGAGAGTTCATGGTGATCTCGGCTTCGTAGACCTGCGGTGCGGAGAAGGTCCCGGCTCGGGGGATCACCGAGATCCGGACGGCTTCGGTGCGGGGGTAGCCTTCCTTGTGGTTGAGTATTTGAACTGTTAGCTTCTGCGTCTCAGACGTGATTCCGAGTATCAGAGGCATGCCCATGAGAAACGTCCGACTAAGCCGGATTGGAAGGCTCCGGAAGCGCAGCATGCAGGGCCGGCTCGATCTGTGGATTACCTCGCCGTTGCTTGATATCAGCTCTGCACTCAGCTGATCATAGATACAGTAATTCATATGGTCTATATATAATTTTTGAGACGGACTAATTTAGATTACATCTGACCAACTAATAATAGGTGTTGTTGGCCCAGTAAAAATCGAACGATTAAATAAATAATATATTGATGTTAATTTAATAGGTTATAAATTCGATCCTCACTCTAGATAATGATAAAAAATTTAACATGTAATTTTATCTTTTTTTGACGTAATTAAAAATAAAAATATAAAGAATTATCCCAAGTTTAGTTGCTTTTATATTAAATTTTAAGTTGGGGTTTTAACTAAACTTAAATCTAACTTGATCAAGTCTATATTTTTAGACTCAAAGTCAATACAATTTGTCAGAGAAAAAAAATGAGGACAATTGAGTTCTTTTCAATCTAAAAAAAAAAAGAAAAGACACACCTAATTTTTCCAATACAAACGAAGAGAGAGCAAATTAATTACCTGAAACACACCGACTTCTCTGTTGAAATCAGATTCAGGCAGCACAAGACTCAGAGAGACATCGAAGGTGTGCCCAACTGGTACCATCTTCAGCTTGCCGCCAAACCAGAAGACAGCCTGTGGATGAACCTCGGTGTAATCGAAATACAACTCCTCTCTCACAAACACCGGCTCTTCCACCCAATACTGCACCAACGCAACACCCAACACCGTCGCTACGACCATCACCACCACCAGCACCATGCACACATACATTGACCCCAGAACCCCCATCCCGATCTTCCTCAGAACGCCACCGCCGCCGGTCAAGGCAGAAGGCGCCACCGTCTCGGCCCCATCCTTCGTTTCGTCGGGGGAAACGAGGGTGAAGGGAGGAAAGAAGGGGGACAAGAGAGAGGCCAAGAAATTGTAGGTGATGTCCGCCTGAAAGGATAGAAGGTTTGTGAACCAGAATGGTGGATTTGGGATGGTCAAGCTGTAGTCCAGGTCCGCCGGCTCTTCCATCTGCATGACGGAGTGCGGCGGAGCTCCAGTGTTGGTTGTTGATGTCCGGTAGCGTGGCCTCTTGGGCGGAGTTGCCATGGTTGGGAATCGAGAGAACTCTGCCAAATTGGGCGCCGAAGCTCCACCTGTACACCAAACGCTGGCATGGTGGCATGCAGAGCGAGGAGGTGACACATAGCAGGTGAACCGACCGCCTGTTTACACCTAGCAGCAGTTTGTCTGTTGCTTTGAAACTCGGATAGCGTATCGAATCGAAAACAGGAGAGGATCCAAACCCGACTTACGAATCAAGTCGACACTGATACAATGAGGGTGTTTGGGTTACCCGTTTGACGGCTTATAAGTTATTCATTTAACTTATAATAAGTTGTCAAATTTATTTTTGCTAAGTATTTAGATTATTTAAAGAGCTTAAAATTAAATAATTTAAAAACTCTCATATTAGTTTTTTTTTCAAAAACTTCTCACTCTCAGCTTTTTCAAAATGTTGTCCCAATTTATTTGCATTGACGATTTTATCTTCATAGATTTAAGTTATTTTTAATCATACTTTCATTTTCATCATCTACATTAATTGATCATTTGCTACCCAACTTATCTCTAACTACTACCATCAACATCGTCTGTAACTATCACCATTGTCGTTCATCTATGATTCATCATTGTTGCGCTGTCGTCTGTTACAGCTATTGCTTGTTTGTTGAAGCTTTCTATAAATGTATATATATATTGTATATATATTAATCTAATGATAACATATTTGAAGGAAAAAAATAAAAAATGTATATATATATTGTATTAATATATTTTTTTAATAATTGTGTATAATTTATGAATATCTAATGATAAAATTTTATATTATTTAACATGTCTATTTTTGTATTTTTATCAATTTCTAATAGTTTATTAACTATTTCAAACTAAATACATAATTATTAACTGATAACTTAAAAATACATTTATCTAAATACATTATTAGTTTAAGCATTTTCTAATTTTTAAAATTTACACAACTTAAAAGTTAAGCAATTTAAAAACTCCTAAAAAATAGTAAGCCAAACACTCAGAATATTAAGTGCGTAAGTGATCGAATTGAGATTGAGGTGAACCATATAAATTTTTTTTATTAAATAAATAAATATATAATAAGTAAAATTGAATTAAATATAAACGTTAAAATATAATATATTTAAACAATTATTTAAGTGAAATTATATGTTAAATTAAATTTTTTTAAAAATATCATATAAATTTAAATTACATACCATTATAAATATTTTTCTTATTGTCATTGATCTATCTAGAAAAAAATTTGAACCTCCAAATTTATTAATGTTCATGTACCTAAAAAACATGGGCTAAGTCTGAAATAAGACCAAATCCCACCCCTTGAATTGGATAAGTTTCAACAAAATGATCATTTTAAATATAATATTTTGTTAAAACAAACACTTTTAGCAAATTAATAGATGTACAACAATTTTACTACCAAAAATAGTATTAGGATATATAATGTGGCACTCGGAGCTTCGGTATATTCTAAACCTCCGGTCATGAATTCCCGGCAAACCACCGGCAACCCAAAATCCGCGCTAACTAAACTCCGTGTCTCTCTTCTCCGCCTTTCTACTTTCTCTCTCTTCGCGCCATTGTCGGAAAATGAGACCTTCCGGTGATAATTTTCTCTTCGTCTCCCTCTCGTCCCTTGCCAAGTAAATTTCCCGATTGAAGCTCCGTCTCCGATGTAGTTGATTTTGGATGGCCTGACGTCGGGAAATTTATCTCGTGCCAGTTTGGTTGCGCGATATTGGAATTGGAAATTTGTTTCAGCTCCACCGTCGTCGTTGGAGCTGAAACTCGGAAACTTTGTCAATTCCTATTGGAGCCGACAATTTGATCGCTCTTTCGCCAGTAATTCTTGAGGGGGGGGGGGGGTTGATGTTCCTCTTTGGGCGCCGGAGATGGAAGAGAAAGGCCGTCCATTGACGATCCCGGTAATTGAGACACTTTTTCTTCAATAATCACACTCTATTAGATTTTATTCGTCTAGAATATTATATTATTTGATCCACCAAGCTTGGTTATCTGCTATCAAATGCAATCTTATTTTATTCCAGCTTGGGGCCGAATATAATTAGAATTGGCAGAGAGAATAAGACTTTATATATGGTTATAATTACACTCTTACTAGTTTTCATGTACCTAGAAATTATGTTGTTGGGTTGGGTTCGATTGGTCTGGCTATTTGTTAGTTAATGTTGCGGAAAAATTACACTCTTATTAGTTTTCATGTACCTAGAAATTATGTTGTTGAGTTGGGTTCGGTTGGTCTGGCTATTTATTAGTTAATGTTGCGGAAAAACTCTACAAAACAAACGGGTTTGCACAATAACATCGAACCAGATTTGATAGTATGTAAAGAACAATATACAAAGTACCGATTACATCAACAAGAAGATGAACACGAAGTAAAAATTTCCTGTTTAAATAACGTTCAAGGCTCAGATCTGAAGAGTCTGTTCACCATTTTGGTAATGCCAACGAATAGAAACCATAAGCTACAACGAAACCCTCAAATCAGCCCTCAAACTGAAAGCCTAGAAAGCCCTAACACCTCTCGACTGAACACAAACGAAGCCCTCTCTCACCCAATCGATCAAAGCCACACACAGTAGGTTACCACATAAGGTAGATCGATCATAAAGACAGAGAGTAGAAAACACAAGGCAAAGAGAACTGTAAGCACCCCTGCCCGGATATCCCAATCGCCCGAACTATCCGAACGGGAGCGCCTACGGAAGAGAAAAATAATGAAACACGAGACAAGAACCACCCTGGAACCAACATCATGCTATGCCCAGCACCACACTGGATAAGCATCATGAGCTATAGCATCATACACACAATTTTCTCAGGAAAGTAAACCATGCCTTAACTCGTTCCAGGCACGCCTCACGAGCATGTACCATGTCTAATCAAACTCTTTTTTTTTTATACCATTGTGAGCTCTTACTCACTCAACTCATGCGCATAAGTCATTTTCTGTCACCTTTGATACATTCAAAACATAACACGAATATTACATCTAGGCCTCATACCCCAGTAATACCCTTACACATTCCAAGATAATTACATATGCACCATGAGAGTTTACACAAAACTCCTGTTCTTCCTACTACTTAGGCTCGATACAACCACTATTTACATTCACACTATTAACCAAAAGAAAACGCATACATAAACCCTATTTAACAATCCGCCTACTGTCCTTTCTCCCCATAATCACAAACGTTCCTTACTAGGTGGAACTCCTTGCATCTCCTTCCGCTTGGGACATAACCTCATCCGTCGGATCTGCCAAACCTCCGCTACTCCCAATGCTGGAACTAGGTCCTGCAGATTCATCCCTCAAACAAGTGGGACCCTACACCGCAGCATCTATCGGACGCCCCACCGATGATTCCCGCTGTCGCCCTGAGTCATTGGGATCCCAAAGCTCTGCCTGGCGCTCTACAGCGCAGGCGAACTGGTCATATTGGTATCGGAGGGTCACATCTTCCATCAGAATCCGAGTAAGTTGTTTCCACCTCTCATTCATGCATTCTCTTACAAAAAGCACCTGTTTCTCGGAATGGCCTAACAGATGCTCGTGGGTAGTCAGCACGAATACTTGATCCATACGCCATAGAAAAGCCACCACATGTTCCCCGTCGCATTGCTTACCGCCTAGGGTGGGGAGTAGTTCGCGTTCCCAACGTTTCCAAACTAAATCAAGTGCCACCTGATCCGGATCTGGCACCCTAGAACTTGATCCTCCTGGATCCATACCAAATAACAAAAGACCCTGTGATCTGCACACAAATTCAAGTATCAAGCCAAGTACCAAATTCCTCACCCTTAACCTAAGACCAACTTATAAACATAGGGTTCCTCATGTAGACTCATATCCGGCCACTAAAGACAAGCTAAACACCTCCCCAACTCTACCCGACAATCTTGGTGTACAGGTACTCGTCCCACAAAACTGACTCCAACTACGCTCTGATACCAATATTGTAGCTGGATACCTTTTGGGCTGAATGTTGGCAAAGAACTCCCAAGTTAAGCATGCTTGACCTGGGGTAATCCAGGGATGGGTGACCTCCCTGGGAAGTTCGCGTAGGCCCATCAGGGTAAGTTGTTCCGGTCTTTCCTATCGCTCGAGCGGGATGTTACAAGAACAGCTTATCAAGAACGGATGATCGAGAACCCCCTAAATAGGGCGCACACATCACTAACAAATTGGCTAAGATCAATAGGGACAGATGTGATCTCTCAACATGGAAAGAAGCATCGAACCGACATGGAAACGGAGCTATCGAAGATCAGCCACAAAAGGAAGCCACGAAGGAAGTAATCGGCCAAGCAAGGAAATGAGAGAGAGAGAGAGAGAGACTAGGGTTCAATCAAAAGAAAGAAACAACAGGGAATGGACCGCACAAAAAGGGGCCTTTTATATGTGGGCTTAGGGTTTAGGAGATAATAGGCTTTTGGGCGCAGAACAGTGGACTTCCCCCTACTTGAGCAAATGGGCTAAGGTCCATTTTTCCTTTAAAGTGAAAATAGGGCTTATGGCCTGGCTTCTAAAATGGGTTGCCTAAAAGTGGTGACGGACTTGAATTCTTCAATCCCGGGCCGAAATCTATGAAAATAAAATCCATTCGAAAAATCGTTACAGCCTTGGGCCTTATTAGGAAACACAAAACCAACAGTTAACACAATCTTCTTTGTTTGTTGGGGGTAAGATTTGATATGTTGTTGCAATTGTACTTTTACTAGTTTTCACGCGTTTAGAAATTATATCGTCTGATACAATGAGTTTGGCTACTGGTTAGCTAACACAACTTTCTTCTTTCATTGGATCGGGTTTGGGATGGATTGTAAATTGGAATTCACTAGAAGGGTAAGGCTTGATCTATTGTTGTAATCACACTCTTACTAATTTTCGTGTGTGTAGAAATTATGTTGTTTAGTTTGATGAGTGTGGCCATTGACCAGCTAACGCAACTTTCTTCCTTCATTCGGATTTGGGATTGGCTATAAATAGGAATTCACTGGTGGAGTAAGGCTTGATATGTTATTATAATTTAACACTAATTAGTTTCCATGCATCTAGAAATTATACTGTTTGATTTGGCGAGTCTGGCTATTGGCTAGCAAGCATAGCCTTTTTATCTTATTTAGGTTTGGGATTGACATGTTGTCATCACACTCTTATTAGTAAATGATCCTGTTAATGATTAGATGTTTATTCTGATAGGAAATCGGGTATTCAAATAAAGAGAATGAATATTCATCTACTGTATTTTCATGCAAACAGGGGGAAGAAAACTCTGTAACAAAATGGCTGCTCAATTGGATGTTGTCTAAGAAGGAATTAGAACAATAGCAATATCTTCTTCTCCACAGAAGATGAATTTGCTTCACGGATTATGCCTGTGAACAGGCAGGGCTGGGTGGAGGTTGATCCTTATCTATTATTGCCTTTGGTAAATCATGATAACGTAAGAATGGGGGCAACAATTTTGATGAAGAAGTTCGGGTTTGAATAAAAGCTTTGAGCAAGCAATCTAATAAAAACGCAGGAATGGGAGGCAGCTTTGCAGAGAGGTCTGTGCCTTGGGCATTCAATACTCTGAAGATTAACACAGCTCAGCTTTGGTCAATTACAAGTCCTCTGTCTTCACCTTTAGCAACTGCTTCTCAAGCACAGTTCGTTACAATACCAGCCGGTATCAGTCCTACTGCATTTCTCGATTCTCAGATCGTACTCCATAATTCTCAGGTTCGTTCCATATTCCTTCTTATATATTTTTTAACCTTGCTTATCACGAAAGCTTTCTGATTCTCAGCCCGTATCTTTGTTTTGTACCGTCACCATGATTTTTCATTTGGTCATGATCTTAGTACCAATTAATTCTGTGTTCAATTCTAGAATAACATACCTCCAATATATTCCATCTATATATTCCTTTAATCGTTTGTTGTCACAGGCAGAGCCATCTCCTCCTAGTGGAACCTTTCAATTATCCCCTTCCAATCATGAAAGTTCAATGCTGGACCCGGTGACCGCTGCTGCAGATGGAGATAACGCAACTGATGATTCTTTCCATCCTAGTACCCAGCCTCATGGCCGCCATCCTGTTTCTTCGACACATGTCTCAGGTTTTGAGAGTAAGGTAAATACCATCTACTTTGCTGCTATAGATGGTTCACATCAATTAATTTGGATTTGCTTATTTTCACACTAATGAGAATTGGTGTTATCACATCTCTAGCTAGATTGAAATTTGTCGTACATTTTATTTGAACAGGTCTCTTCACCATACAAAGATGCACCAGGTCCGGAAGGTGTCTTTAGCTGTCAAACTCTCTCCTCGATGCAGCCAGCCATGAATCGTGAATCTGGAGTGGAGTTTCCAAAAGTCATCACAAGGAACTGTGCTACAGAACCATCACTTCATTTTGAGGTTTCCAGAAGCATGGTTCCAAATGCTGATTGTCTTGCTTCACAACCATGTCGTACTGATAGAGCTGGCGATCAAACGTCTCAGCAAGGTAACCATACTCATGGAGGGGATGGCCATTTTCTGGAACCCGACCAAAAAGGGGCATACCGGTCCATGGGACTTGTAAGGACTTCCGAAGATGGATACAACAGGAGAAAGTATGGACAGAAACAGGTTAAAGGCAGTGAATATCCTAGGAGCTATTACAAGTGCACTCATCCAAATTGCCTGGTGAAGAAAAAAATAGAACATTGCGAGGATGGTCAGATAGCTGAAATTATCTATAAGGGAGCCCATAATCATCCAAAGCCTCATCCTGGGCAGTCGACGCTCTGTTCGTCATTTCCATGTAATGATACATCACAGGGATCTCTTGTAAAAGTTGTAGGTGGGGCAGGCTGTGGAAATATTCAACTGCAGAGTAATGATATTAAAGTTGATTCAGACCGGAGGGCTGACAGTAAAGAGAAGAGGTCTTCAACATCCATCCTAACTGATAAGTCTGATCCATTGTCAACTACCCAAGGAAAGTGTATATTTGAATCTGTGGGTACTACTGAGCTTGCATCTAGACTCGCTACTTGCAATGGTGATGACGTAGATCGGGCTACCCGGGGAAGTAAATCGCTTATTGAGGATGCTGCTGATAATGAACCTGAGCCAAAAAGAAGGCAAACACTCTCTCTCTCTCTCTCTCTCTCACACACACACACACACACACACACACACGCACGCACACACACACACAACCACTTCATGATTGCAGACCATTCTAACAAAACGTTCATTCTCTTTTTAACTCAATTTCCCAAAGAAAATAGCCCCTTGACAGAAATAATTTTTTTATCACCTGTTCATTTCAGGAAGATGGATAGCTCCTTGATGGAGACAAGTTTAGCATCTCGAGCTGCTCGAGAACCAAGAGTGGTTCTCCAGATAGAGAGTGAAGTGGATATACTTGATGATGGGTATCGCTGGCGCAAATATGGGCAAAAAGTTGTCAAAGGAAATCCAAATCCTAGGTATTTGGGTTTTGAATTTCTTATTCCCCAGGAAGTTAGCAGTATTAAATTTTTGGGAAAGGAAGAAATTTAAGTGAACTCAGTTTAAAATGGTTCACAGTATAGCTTGGGCCCTAATCTAGATGCTCTAGGTATTACTAGCTTTCTATCTTTAACTTTAAGCCCATTGATTACATTCAGATATATGAATTTGTTTAATGAGGATTCTTAAGATGATCCGAGTTATTAATGTTTGGTTTTGCTAATTTCTTCTTTCCCGCAGGGGCTACTACAAATGTACCAGCACTGGTTGCCCGGTGAGGAAGCACGTGGAAAGAGCATGCCACGATCCAAAATCAGTAATTACAAGGTACGAGGGAAAACACAACCATGAAGTACCCGCTGCCAAAAACAGCGGTCTCATTAATCTCGATGCTCGAACTTCATCTTCAACTCCCTCGAGCACTCGGGCTGAACTGACTTCACCTAGAAACACCATTGCTCCACTTCCCGAACCACAACTGCAGGATCTTGCACCTCGTTTTCAAAGTGCACCTGATCCGGGCAGTGACTTTATGCTCGGGAATTTAATTAGCCACGGACATGAAACTTGGAGCTTCATCAATGTTTCCTCTACAACAGCCGATGCCCTTTTTACATGCTGGAATGCTGCTGCTGCCAGCCAGTTCTGTTCTTCCGGTCATGCGAAATAGTCCCGTGGCGCCATTGCCTTCGACAAATGACAATCTCCCAAGCTGTCAGTATGCCACGAAGTGGCTTCAACTTCAGTACTCAAACAAAACCAGTTACTCCCATTCAGCCATTACTTGAAGGACAGCAGCCTGCTGGGGATGACAATCTTTGCTCTTCTGGCCTGCCAATCATAGATCGCGGGACCTCTTTGTCCTCCTCTTCGTCGGTTTGCTGCCCGATATCGACAAGTTTCCCTCTTCACTAATTATAGCTTATCCTTTTTTATGTAGAAAAGAAGAAAATATCCGAAAATCATGAGAGAACGATAGACTCCGCGCAAGAGAGGGCATTCCAAGAAGAAGATATTAGTGCTCTCAAGACACAGCTCAAATAGTTAGACCATGATAAATTAAAATTCACACTAATAGGTCGTGAGTTTGATTCTTTACCTAGCACAGTGAAATAAAATATTTATTTGTAATTTAGAATTTTTGTCAAAATTGAGGACACGAATAATAGGGGATCACGCAAAAGTAATAATTCCAAGGAAAAGATATTAGCTGCAAACATTGTATAGCGCTTTCTTTTTCTCGTACAAATCCTAGTTCCAAATATAGTATAAAGCAATTTGGCCGTGTTTTCTGGCATTTTTCTTTGCATATGGAAGGGATTATTTACCAGATTCAAATTTATATGCAATTTAGGTCTTGTTAGTATTTATCTTTCATTGTTCCGACATTATTATTGTTATTATAAATATATAAAGATGGCAATTTGTACTTATCTTTCTATCAATTATAGTTTAGGTTTGAATTAAGAAAAATCCAAAAAAGATTGGGTCGGGGAAAGGGTTGGGATAATACTCCTTGCCCTAAATCCAAACTCAAACCCAAACATGAACTTTATCTATACATGTGTATATATATAATATTATATTTATTTAAATATTAATATTTTAATTTATAATCTATATTTTAACTCATAAATAAGTTATTAAATTTGTAAAGATCTAAATAAATAAATAATATTATTTTAATTTTGTAATAATATTTTTTAAAAATATTTTAGACTTAATTATAAGTTTGAGGTACTTCCGACTCACCCTGTTGCAATTCTTATAAAGATCCTCCTATCCAATGCACCTTTTTTATGCCTAGAGACTGTTTTAATACCCAGCTTTTCATTTTTAACGTGAAAGAGAAATGCTAAAACCCAAAAAAGAAAAGGAAGCGTTTTTTGTTCTAAATTATAATTAAAATAAATAATTATATTGCATCATCGTACTAACAATAATAGAATAATAAAAAATTTATTATATCGTATTGCTAACGTAATATTACAAGTCACAAACTAATTATATCTTATTATATATCTACGATTTAAATACAAATTAATCAATAAATTTTTATGAATAAAAAAAATTATAACAATCATATTAATAATAATTACCATAATATTTTTTCCATCAAACTGCCACATAGATATCTTCTAACCTCAGAATTGAAATCTTATACTTTTGAACTATTTTAATTATTTTTTAGGGGAAAAAAATCAACTAACTCTAAGTAGAAGTTAGTTGAATTTATTCACGTAGGATTTAATTACAAAAATTACATCGTATGAATAAATTGTGGTCCCCTATGAAAAGAGTTTGGGAATGGGGGTTGACGTGTGAATACATAAAAAATGGTGGTCCAGGAGATAATACTCCAAACTAAAAGGCTCCATAGAATTTTTTAGTGATTCTGTTTGATCATAAAAATTTCAGGCTCCTGTCCCCTTGCCCTGAAATCAATCAATCCCCGAAGCGCTCTCGCCGCGTCAAATCGACAGCTAGGGTTAGGGTTTTCCAGATTTCATTCCTCGATCCACTGTTGTCGGTTTCATCTCACGCGATCGCGAAATCTACGATCTCAAGGAGACCGACCAGGAAAGATGACGGGGAAGGCGAAGCCGAAGAAGCACACGGCCAAGGAAATCGCGGCCAAGGTCGACGCGGCGACGACCAACAGAGGCGGCGGCAAGGCGGGGCTGGCCGATCGGTCGGGGAAGGAGAAGGGCGGCCACGCCAAGCTGGAGTGCCCGCTCTGCAAGGTGACCGCGCCGGACATGAAGTCGATGCAGATTCACCACGATGCCAAGCACCCCAAGATCCCCTTCGACGAGTCCAAGCTCGTCAATCTCCACGCCTCCCTTGTCGGCGATACCTCCAACTCCAGCTCCAACTCCAACACCAACTCCAACCCCAACTCCAAGCCTCGCCCCGGCATCCGCGGCAGCTTCAAGAAGTGAAACTGTGGCCCCTAATCCCGCTTGGGTAATTACCAGAGTACTATCCATCAATAAACCCTGGTCCCTCTTTCTAGATCTCCGTGTTTCTTGTCTTGTCTTGTATTGGGCTGTGGTTTATGGTTATGATAAGCACGTTCTGAGAGTTGAATTTTCTGTTACTATTTCTTCATCTTAGCTTTGTGATAATGGTGGCAGTTCTATATTCTCCTTTTGATAACTGTGGTGCTTATGTATAAATATAAATATATATAATATCCGACTCATATTTCGGAGGACATGCTTAATTTATGGGTGATAATTTATGTGACGTGGATTAGTAAGAAAGGTTTTCAAAGCGTATTCATTCTGGTTATGATTTACTTTAGATCTGTAGCATTCACAAATATTTCTTCGTACGTGGGAGTTTTTCTGTGTGATGAACTGGTGAATTTTTTTAGCATTATTATAGCTTGCCTGGTAATGATGATGCGAGATATCTACTTTCTACTTGGTGGTGGTTCTACATCTGGTTTTCTGATAATCGAAATTATATTTGTGTAGGCTTCTACTATTCTGTCTTTCCTTCTCTGTGTGGCTAGATTTGAACCAACAGCTGCACGAATTCTTATATTATATTTCTTGTTTGTTGTTGCACGCTGCTCTCTGCTGCTTGTTCAATTAATCTTGCCTTTGTACATAATCAACTCGGTTTGAAATTTCGGACTCTACACCTGACTTTGTACAGGCCCAACTAAATGAAGTGAGAAAGATGTGCAGGATGATATTTGGTTTATGTAGAGTTCTTTCACGGTCCTGGTTTTTGCTTAGCTAAGTTTGATCTATGAAATTATACTTGGGTTAGCTCTAAATATTGGGGTAAAATTCCATCAAATTTTGGTGCGATTAAGTTCTTTGGTTGGTTATGCAGATAATTGTAGAATATCGTGATAAGGGTGGTTGACATGTTGGAAAGTTGGTCTGCCTAGGTCCGCCACCCTCCCCCCCCCCCCCCCCCCCCCACACTCATAGAGGAGGTCTGTGCTGAACAAAGTTAAATTCACATGTTTTGAACTGTGAAGTTGTTACAAGGCTCTGGCTGATTACTAAATCTGGGTTTTCCTGAAAATTGGTTGATGCAAACCTAGATTGTATGTCAGTAACATGTCATCAAGTGAGCAAAGAGGACACTTAAACAGTCCCAACATCTCTTATCTAGAAAATTCCCACAGGCCAGACCTGTATACTGGTCAATGGATAGAGGATCAAGTTACATGTGGATAGGATCCCGAGTATCTTGAGATTATAATAATTAGTCCAAGATATCAACAATGCCATATAAGACACATGTTATCTCAATCCCTTGCATCATAGCTTGAGCATCTCAGCCCCAAAATTTTGTAGACGCCATGACACTAAATCTATCAAATCAACGACTAAAAGGTGTGAAAACAGGATTGATTCCTTTGTACTAATATTTTAAACTATATCTTCCTATTTGACTTAAGCATCATAGAGCCTATCTGGAGCACTCCCCTGGTTGTGCTCCCCCATGGTTGCGGGTCATGACTGGCTAACAGTAATCTTCAATCTCTAACCACTTGAATGTTAATTCAAGTCAAATCAAATTTACACTAGTAATTTCATGCGTTATCAATTGGTGTTTTCTATAAAAATGAAAGAAAACTTGCATTGATGGTCAAAACAAGACCTGCTTGTGCAATCTCAAGGGACAAACATCTCAATGAATATGCTCAATAACCCCAATATGCCTAGGAACTTTGACTTGCATGTTAGATTTGAGCAACTAATGAGAGACATGCAACAAAAAGGCTAAGATGTAGAAGTTCTTAACAGTCAAATGGGTGAGCTAGATGGAGCAGCGCAAGCTCTTCTGAACCTAAACCTAGTTGTAGATGATGGTAACCCATGGATCAATCTAGAGGCCTCACAACATCACAGTAGCGAGGAACATAGGCTACATTGTGGCCTTTTCTTTTTTCTCTTTGATTAGTTCAAATCTTGCTGGTAGGATGAAATTTCACATCACGTTGAATGGTGCCGGTAATCATTGGGACGTTCAAGTTCATGTGCATGGTTTCAATCATTCATGCAAGTTTCTTTGAAATCTCACAGTCTAATAAGTTACATGCAACTTTGATGTAAAATTGCCAATAATAGTTCAGTCTAACTTGGAGCAACAGTTGAGCAATTGGAGGTTGAACATTATTGTTGACTGATCGTAATTTGCATCCTCAGGAGGGAATTGCCTAGTGATTGCCCTAGAAAGGCTTTTCGAGAGGGAGGTACAGTTCAAAAAGATATTGTGCAAGGGAATGAAGAAATCAATTTTTTTCCTTAACTTTTGATTTTTATAAATTTACAATATTTTGGTATCTATAGAATTTTTGGAGCTGATATACTCAGATCAAGATGTTAGGGATTGAGGCAGCACTTGCCTTATCTGGGATGATCGATGTTTGGACCAATTATCAAAATATTCAGGATCCTATCTGCATGTAAGTTAGTTCTGCATCCATTGACCAACTTTAAGTTTATCCTCATAGCTGACATGTGGTTTGGCCTATGTGTCATTGTGTATGTGCGTGTAAGTGGGCCCTTCCAGGAAAGAGGCGCGTTGGGTTGTTGAGGTATTTCTGTTGCGTTCATGTTTTGTGGCACGCAGTTTAGGTTCGCATCAGATGGAACTAGAAATGAGATTATATGTGAGAAGATTAAGGTGATGCTTACTAAAGATAAGATATAAACAGTGATTAAAATGGTGCAGGTATGTGAAGAAAATTAGTAGATCCACCTTTGAGGTGGAATGGATGGGATAAATTTTTTTTTAAAAAAAACATTAGTAATAAACTCTTGACATGATGTGGTCATAGATATAGATGGTTAGGTGTGATTAAGGTTTGTAATTGTTCTGTTATGGGGATGATTTGGTTTTATAGTAATGTCTTGGATGTTGTTCTTTGTGGAGAGTGGAGGAGAAAGAGGAGAGAAGCTTTCAAGTTAAGATGTGAATCCATCCATCCCAGGGGATAAACCAAATTTGAGGACATTGATGGGATTAAAACCGGGATTTTAGATTGAAATCTAGATTTTTGTCTTCTGTGTCGTTGCATCTTCATTGAAGTTGACCAACTAAAACAATTTCTGAATTTAGTTGAGTTCCTGAATTAACTTTTTGATGTATAGTGAATTCAAGTATTCAAAGTGTTTATTTGTTTTTTTTTTTTCATGTAATATAATGTGCTCTGCTGTGGGATTTCACATAAAAAATCCTTTCTTTAATTGGTATTGTTTAGATAACTTGTATTATTCAGTGAAGGGTAACACCTTGTAATCAAATGGGGGGACTGTGTCTGTGGGGCTAATAAGATGGAACATGGAAGGTGATTCCACTTCATAGAGCATGCTGCATACAGAGACAAGCCCCTAGATTCAGGTGCTCTTCCAACCTGGTTTTTGTGTCAAGTCCTCAACAAAAATGGCAATTGCTTACATGATCGTGTACCAGTGAGACGTTTTCTCAATTTACAAGATCAACAGCTATTCTTCTGGGATTCCAAAGAAGTTTTCTTTCTTGTCAAGGTCTATGTTTTCTTGAACTTTTCAATTCAATTTATTTATTCCAAACAGGTACTGGAGTTTGAAATTAATATTGTAGTTTATTTTTCCTTTTTAAGTTATATAATGGATTTTTTTTTTATTTTTCCTTCTCTTATTCCTCTCGGAGTAGGGGAACAAAATAACAATAAAATCGAAATTGTAATTTTTTTTTTTTTAAGTTCAAATGAAGCAGTTGAATATTATTTTTTTTCTGTTGAAATTCTGAAAATAAGATTTAAAAATTAAAAGTGGAAGCCACACCGGATGTACTTTTTTGTTTGTAAAGGTATGTTTGATTGTACTTTATTTTTAACCTTTTGTTTTGTTTTTAAAATTTTGAAAAATTGTTTTTATTTTTATTTTTTGACATTGATTTCAAGATTTCATCAACTACCAATGATTTATGTTGAATGAGGCAGCTCCCCTCACTAGGATTAAGTTGTTAGCTCAATTTAACAAACCCGATGTGGGCAGCTCCCCTCTCAAATTTGTTTGTGTTATTTAATACAGATAATATAATTTTTTTTAAAAGTAAAATTTAATAGTATTATCAAATAATAAAATATTTAATTTTTTTAATAAAAAATTAATATATAAGGAGATTCTTAAACTATTAAGAAATGTGTTATTTAATCTCTTAATTAAATTTTTGATATATTTTTTTAATTATTTTAAATTCTTAACTTTAAACCTATGTTAAAACATGAATTACACGTGCATTATAAACATGTAAAAGGGTCGGAGGATAGACAGATAAAGGAGTTTTTGTACTATTAAAAAATGTAGTCTTTAATCTTCCAATTAAAATTTTGACAATTTCTTATATCAATTATTATTTTTAACCACCTTAAATTCTTTTGATTAATCACTCTTTAACACATTAAATTAATTTATATATATCAGACTAAATTTTTATACGTCACAATTCTCTATTTTGTTGATGATTTGTGATTGACCTATGATGAGTTGTGAAAATTATGGTGATTTTAGTGTTTGAATATTAGAGAAAGATAAATAGGGTGCCTGAAAGTGAAACAAAAAAAAAAAAAAGTTGTTGACTTCTGGGTGATACTTAGAATTTCAATTGTAGTGATGGCAACAGCTAAAATAGTCCACTCTATTGAGGAGTTTGTGGAGGTAAGTGGGGCAAAATTTGGTAATAGCAATTGAAAAAGCAATGGTGGGTATACTTATTCGTTTGAGAGTTTAATTTTTTTTTTCAAATTTTCAATTCATATCACTTAAATCGACTTAATACATAAAGGAACTCCTAAACGGATGAGTTTAGTCCCACTAAAAACAAATAATATAATTATTAAAATATTTGTTGTTGTCGTGTTATTATTGTTTAGAATAATACTATTTATTTAGATTGAAGATGAATTTCTAGTTTAATTGACACATTTTCATTGAAAAATGAAGAGGTATAGATGTACAAGTTTTTAATAAAAATATGCCAACTAAACTCGAGATTCATCTTCAGTTTAGATAAATAACATTACTCTATTATTTATATTTTGATTTGGATTTTTATTTCATAATTAATGGTTGTTTAACATTGAATTTGAAAAATATTCTTTTCTTCAAAAAAAAAAAAAAACCGCTTCTCTCTTAGTACTCAAAGTAACTTAAATTTTATTCATTTATTGTGTGTGTTTTTTCATAACCTTTTTAACTTTTAATTAGGGTATATAGGAATAGGAGAAGCCCAATTACCCATTAATAGGGAAGAGTTGTTTTCCTCCCTAATTAAGTAGTTGACTACTCTCAGCTATAAAGAGGCCCTAATTGCATAGATAGTAGAATAGAGAAGGGGTTGCTTATAGGTTTGTGCATTGGGAAAATATCACACAAAAGGGATTTAAACTTTTGACTTTTGTAGTATAACTTGAACAGAAGTCTTATAGAGGCAAGATATTTTTTGCTTTGAGGAAAAGATATATGTATATATATATATTTTATTTTTAGATATTTAGATGTTGTGATTAATTTTATTTTTGGATTATAATTTTAATTAACATAAGATATAGAGGAAAATTGAAAATTGATAACTTTATCATCAAACATGACGTGTTGTCAACTCAGTACTTGGGATAGAGTTTGATCGAATTTTGGTAAATTTTAGCAAAATTCGATCGAATTTTGATAAGTAGTTGATTACTAGACCCTAAATGCAAGGCTGGCCCTAGGCCTAGGCGGGTCCATACCTATTTCAAGCCACTTAGGGGTTATACCTATTTTAATTTTTAGATTTTAAATTAAATAAAAACAATAACTTTAAAAATTGAAGACATTCAAGGATGAGTGTCTGCGTGCACATCATTGTAAAATTTTAATTAATCTTAATCTCACACATTCATTTTATCAATAATTAATCTCATGCACATTACTACAAATTTTTAATTAATCTCAATCTCTCACATTCTTTTATCAATAATCAATCTCATTTCCATGCGTCTGGTAATGACACCCATCCCCTCACAACTATTTCATATGTTTTTAATTAATCTCAGTATTCCCCTTATATGATTGTATCACAATTATATCCATGCGCTTAGCAATAGTCATGACTCCATCGTCTTCCTCAGTTTCTTTCCTTCTCAATTTCTTATCCATCCATACTAGCATTTGTCATCAATCTGTGCAAACGTAGGTCCTTAATCCAATCGATTTCACAACTACGTCTTTTCTTTAGCGATTTCATTTTTGTCTTCAACATCCCGTTGTGTGACTTATCAGGTGCATCTTTTGATTTTTTTTATTAGCCCTTAAATTATTAATTAATTTTATGTATATATTTTAATATTTGTGATCCCTCTATTATTAGTGAATCTACACTAATAGATTGACGACAGTATCAATTGAAAAATATATGTTGAAACAAATTAATTGTAATAATTTAATTATTAATTTTTTATTTAAAAATACTAAAAAATAAATTTAAAATAAAATATTATGAATTTTATATAATAAATTTTTTTATTTATATTAATTTTAATTTTAAATATAATCGTAGAGGAGTACATAAAAAATTTCACACAGGGCCCTAAAATCTGAGGGCCTACTCTGCCTAAATGCATAGATAGTAGAATAGAAAGGGGTTGCTTATGAGTGCGATTTTGTTCACCCCCTTTAACGGGGGTGAACCTCACCCTCACAGTTTCTGTGAGGGTGAGAAAAATCAACGAAACGACAATTAATGCTCACAAATCTTGTGAGGGTGAGGTTCACCCCATTAAAGGGGGTGAACAAAATCGCACTCGTTGCTTATAGGTTCGTGCATTGGGAAAATATCACACAAAAGGGATTTGAACTTTTGACTTTTGTAGAATAACTTGAACAGAAGTCTTATAGAGGCAAGATATTTATTTTTGGATTATAATTTTAATTAATATAAGATATGGAGGAATAATTTAGAATATAGATATCTTAAGTTTAAGTTTGATTTTTATAATATTTATGGCAGCATGATTAAATTGGAAAAATGCATTTAGTGTTTGATGTGATAGAATTAAAAATTTAGTACAAAGTGTAATAAAGATAAAGATATTAAGATAGATGGATGGTTATTATCAAAAAAGAAAAAGATAAATGGATAGTTATAAAAGAAAAGTTAAAATTAAAGATAATGTTATTTGTAATGAAGATGAAATAACTCTTATTAAATATAAGATGTGTAAAATATGATTAAAATAATTTAGTTTTGAGAGAAAAAGTAGAAACTTATTTGAGGAAAATAAATGAAATAATAAAAAAAAATTATAGAAGGAGTATAAGAACATTATAAAAGATATGATAACTTTCTCACATTATTATTTTTTTTTTGTAACGTAAAAAATTTGAGAAATCTCTAGTACATAGAACCCTCTTTAAAACTCATAGTCCACTTGGACTTGGTCCAGGTGTACAGACAAGTTTACAGTAAGCTGAAACCTGAAACTTAATCCTTTAGATAGACAAATATAATTACAAAATTGAATTCACGACTTTACGGTATCTCAATCTCCTGAACATGTGTAACAAATCATTTGCGCTATCTTGGAGAATTCTCATACTATTTTTCAGGTTTTAATAAAAATGCATCGAATATCCTTGTGTATTTAAAAAAAAAATAATTTCTAAAAAGAAATGAACCATTTTACCTTCTTTATAAACTATTTTGTTTTTCTTTTCTTTTTTTTCTTTCTCTTCTTATTTTAAACCATCACTAGTAGACAAAGCCTTTGCGACAAGGTAGCAACCCATCTTGACGCTGACTAGAAATAAAGAGAAGAGATAAAAGAGAGAAAGACAATAACAAATGACGTCAAAGACAAAGGGAAATGGTGGGAAAGAAAACAAAACAACAAATTTAGGTAAGATATAGTTCTCTTTTTTCTTTTTCTCTTTCTATATGGGTTCAAACTCAATGTTCAATTTTTAAAGTTTGATAGAGATTGGGGTTTAAATAAGTTTTTGAGTTCTTCATTTTGATTCAATTGGATTCTTTGAAAATTGGGTTTTGATTTGATTCATTATTTGGGTTCTTTGGAGATTGGATTTTGATTAAATTTTATGATTATTTGTTTATAAAAACTTAGGATTTTTTTGTATTCATCAGTTACTATGTTGAAAGTATTTGTGCATAATTTAGGGTTTCTTTATTCAATTGTTTGATCCTGAGACCCCAAGTATTGTAACAATCTTCTTTTTATTTCTCCTTTTTGGGTAATAATTTCGAGTTCTCTTTAGAAGGATAAAATTAGGTTTGGAGAAGATAAAAATTGAGTTATCTAAAACTAGTTTTATCCTTTAAAAAAGAACTTAAAAATTTGAATTTGTTCGAATGTCTAAGAAAAACTTAGATCAACCCAATCTCGACCATCGTAGCCCACCAATTATAATTTTTTTTATTTACTTTCTTTTTTTTTTTTTGGGAATTACAATGGAGAAGGAAGGGGCATTTTTAAAAATTTAAAAATAAAAACTAAAAGTTGATAACTGTGGGCAGAATGATTTGCAATTATAAAACTCAAGGGAAGTGTACTCTAAAAGATAAAAGCACATGACTATAAATAATTTATGTAATCAACCTTATATAATGAATAAATTTTAATATGTTATTAATTAAGGTTAATTCAACCAAGACTATGATTTATCATTGTTCTAAGTTTAATAGCACTAACAATTTTTATCGAATTATCATTATCCTAATTCCAAACCATGATTTATGCAAAAATGAAATATGGAAAATAATTTCCAGAGTTAATGGCATTTTCTTGGCTAGGTCAAAATGGCAGATTTGATTTCTCATTATGCCAGCAAACTTTGGAAATTACAAGACTAAAAGCATCTTATCACATTACCATGATGTTTTATATACGACCATGAATTGCTTAATATATATACATTTAATAAAAAATAGTGGATGCAGACTCTGTAATTTAGTCAAACTCAGGATAGGATAGGGACAGCCATTTGACAGAGAAAGTTGGTGACATATTGTACAAAGGCAGGAAGAGAATCCACAAGAAAGTTGGTGCCATTTGACATATTGTTACAGAGAAGTTAGAACCCACAAGAAGGATTATCCATGACCTTGAGATGACAACAAAAGGCCTCTGTTAAGAACAGCAAAAAATGATGCTGTGTGTAAAAGGGCATCCATAGCCAAAAGCAATTGAAGCTCTGTAAAAGGCCAGTACTGGGATTCTATCTCAATTCAAACAGAAAAAAAAAAAAAAACCCCCACTCCCTCCCCCCCCCCTTTGCAAAGGAAGGAAGATCCTCCTCCTCTGTTGTTCTATCCTACTACTACTACTACTACTACTACTACTACTATTACTAATCCCCTCAAATCGAAGTTATCCGGGGCTTCTGTACAGTTTCCTGCCCGCCGTAGAGCAAGCGCCGCTTCTTCGAAGCATATCCATGGTACTGGTAGATGATGCTGTGAAGACATTGCCTCAGGCACAAGACATCGTAGGCCTCCAGGAACTTCAAATCTGTTGCCCTCCATTTTGAGCCCGCAAAATGCTGGTACTCCTCCACCACTGAACATAACCGCCAGTTTTGCAGTTTTCTTAGGCAACCAACCAGACAGCCTGTCCGATGCTGCAGTAGAGACGGCCAATGTTAAGGTTCAAGCCGCCTTAAAATCATATCAGAACCTAAGCCATCCAAATCAGTTGATGAAAGAACAGAAATCATAGTCTTAATGCAACATCCATAATGAGGTTTGCTCCCCCGGCAAACTATATATAATTGGGTTCATGATTCAAGCAGGGATCAATCATTGGAATAGAACATTGTTTTGTCTGGGAAGGTGATGCCAATCGATGACAACTAGTTAATATAACACCTGGACATGGATACAAATTTTTACAACTGATGAAGACAGAATCAAACAAACACGTTATTGTGTCTATTTTTTTCTAAAACTCAAATATTCTTATCCCAAGCTTATATAATTCAATGGACAATGAGAATGATGTAGGAATAGTCCTTCACAAAACGCTTGATGGAACAAGATCAGACACCATGGGTGTACATACATAGGACAAGCTCCAAATAGATACTGAATGAAGTGCAACAATATGAAGAAACAATTTCTAACATCTTGTAGAGTTAAGACTAGAAATTGGCATACCTTTCCGCGCCTACAATGGATTAGAACTGGATGATTTCTGACATCTAGAAATTCCAAAAAGGGAAGAAGAGAAAAGTACTAATGTAAGTAAAAGGGCGAAAGCAAGGAAATTAAAAAGAAACGAGGTGAAGACGTAAAGCAAAAGAGTGTGATCAGTAAAGCACTCATAATTCTATACCAAGTAGGATTTTTAAAGCCTTTGTGATAACATCCCTCGGAATAGTCACAGAGGATTCCTGCAGAGTAGATGGTTATGAACAGAAGATCAGCAAAGCAATAAATGGTAGATAATTAAAATAAATGACATGACTATTATTGGGATTCATAGTATTTGGAGGCAGAAAAACAATTACTTGCAGTGGAATTTCCAAATTATTAAGCTAATTACCATCAACAAGTATATCAACTTTTAGCATTCAGAAAGCAAAGATTCAGATATGAATCGATCACAGGAGGTGGCTTCTGGCCACATTTGAAAGAATAATGCACCATCAAGGAGTTTGCTCTTTCCTGTTAAGCTTGGTTTACATTGCAATGGCAAATATCATATATTCATTTTGTGAAAAGTGGAACTCTGTCGGCGATTAACTGATCAAGGCTTGATATTTTGTTGTGTGAAAAGTGGACTATTATAGCAATTTCCTATCATATAAACAACATATATCACAATAACTACCGGAACAAACCCACCACAAAATTGTTACACAAACAGCATGATACATAGCAACAATTTTATCTGACGTCTTGAAAAGGATCAAATTCCAAAATCAATCTGGCATATTTCAATAATTCTCATCTTTTTTCTGAATCCATTGAATATTACAAATGTTTACTAAAATTGTTTCCTGCAAAATCATTCGAGACAATAATAAAACAAAGACTCATACTAATTAAACTAAACTTTTAGTTAGACTATCTCTTAAATTCATCTTGAAGCATCAACAAATTTTCCCAGAACATCCCCCCAATTCGATGTTGAATTTACAAAACCCCAAATTCAGGAGTACAATGCAATACCCGAAATATAGATAATTCAATTCTTGGAACAAAAAATCCTTCTCCGGATAAGGAAATAAAAATCAAATTGCAATTCCCACTTTACACCACATGCAACACAATTTGCAGAGACAAAACAAATACCTTGGTGCCATCAATTCCAAATTGGAAGAGCTGAATTTTATTGGATTGAAGAAATTGCCAGTTTTCCTGAGGATATGGTTCCGGGCACAAGCATCTGCCAATAATTGAATCAACAAAACACACATTTTAGTCTATATTCATCATATATATATATATATATATATACATATACAGAGATAAAGAAAATTGAGGGTTGAAAGGGTGACAAACATGACTGATCGCAGATTGAGGGTATCGAGGAATCCGAAATTGGAAGATTTTGGGAACCCAGATCTGTAAACGCCTTCTTCGACCATGGAGAAGTTGATGGGTGGGATCAAAAGAGCTTCATCTTCTCCTCCTCCTCCTCCTCCCCCTCCTTTCTCCACCATGATCACGCCCACCATTACCGGATTGTGCGACGTCCGGCAGAGAGGCGGCGGCGGCGGCTGCAGCTCCGGTGGTTGCTCGTACGGGAAAGACGGAGAAGAAGAAGAAGAGAGAGAAGAGAGAGAGAGAGAGAAAGAGAGTTTGAAATATCAAATATCGACGACGATTTGCGTTTCCATATATAGCAAGCAAGTTTCTTGCCCCTTCCTCATAAGCCTGGAATTGGGTTTTAGAAAATGTCCACCCAAAGCCATGATCTCTACACTCTTTTTAGAGAGGTTTTCGAAGCTTCCTATTCCTTCTCCTCCTCCTCCTTCGTTTAGGATTATTTTCCTTATTTTTATTTAATTATCATAAACATCATCTATACTATATTCATCTATTTTGTTCCTAAATAATTAGCTTCATTATCTCAATTCTACTTTGTTTAATTACTATTTGGACTCTATTAAACAATCAATTAGATTACAAGCATAGTGCTTAATATCGTTTCCTACTAAATATGGATTAGATATATATTTTTACCCATACCTATCTATATCCCATTTATAACACTTCTACTTATTGGCTAATATATTTATTTTTAAATAAATAACGAAATTAACCTCTCAACTTTATATTTTATAATAAAATACATTTTACGTTTCAATTTATCTTATAATAACCATTATACTTTTAATCTTATTTTAATTTAGTTCCTCTTTAAAAATTGTTAAAAAAAATTATCATGTTGTAAATATATAAAAAAACAAAAAAAAAGCAATTGTCGCTTAATATTTTATTTTAAATTTAACTAATTTTGTTACAAAAGATGAAATTTAGAAAACCAACACTGTTATTTATCCATTTATTCTTCCATCCCTGATCCCTATCCCTATCAATATATGTATATCCATTAAATATTCATATCTTAAATAAATAATATATTTATTCATTTTTTTTTTATCTCAAATCTCAATCAAATCTTGGGGTTTCTTGAGAATTTGGAAAACTATATTTTAAATAAAAAAATATATCATATTGTGGTCAAATATTGATATTTTATTTGATTCAATTAAATTCAACTTTAAACTATTCAAATTCAATAAGACTTGATAGACTTAATTAGCACTTTAGATTAGATAAGTTACTTGAAATTCAACAATCATATAAAGATAATTTACAAATTACGAAAATGTTATGTTGTTCACGTGAGCCCTTTTTCTCCTTTTACTTGTTTATGTTGAGTTTGTAGATAAATTCGACGAAAATAATAGAATAAATATATTATAAATTATTACTCATACACTCAACTCTGCATACATACAAATTATTTTTACTTGAGATTCAAATGAAATTTTGTTTTTTTTTTCAAGTCATAAAAGAGTAATAAGATTATTTAAAATTAACTTAGAAACAATTCGTGTTATAACAATATGTGATTTATTCCTCTAAGATGAATTCTTATAACAATTGATTGCTTGTGATTGGTGGTGTGTTCAAAACTCAAAATTTGGTCAATTTAAAGCAAATAAATAAAAAAAATGCAAAATTTTAAAGTTGGACGTTGTATAAGAATTTAGCCGGTTGTATTGTATTATTATTATATATAGTACACATCGTATCGTATGACTTTTGTGGGCTGCGAACTGCGATTCCGATCCCATTCCTTAATCTGAACCTAATCGCAGGTTATTTGGAACCTTGGCGGCGACGTTGACACGTCATGATTTCCATGTTTTCCATTCAACGGTCAAAAAGCTTGAATCCATCACCCCAACGTTGAATCTGTGCAGCGGGAAGCTTCCGTACCAAGTTCTTGATGATGATGATGAGCGAAGCAAGGCAAGACTGGCCCCATTCCTCTAAAATAGAAATGATTTGTTGTCCGCTGACGTGGCTACAGATCATTGGCGGTGTGGGTTTTCAATTATGGGAGTGAGATTCAATTGGGTACTATGCCTCTAATTATTTATTGTCACGTCACCATTAAATAACATAATTATCATTTAACGTAACAACAGTTCATTTAGCTTAATTAAAATATCGCCTTGTATCTAAGTATTTTTTTAAATTATATTATGTAAAAATATTAATATTTTATATAATATGAAATGCATCTTGAATATGCTCGATCGCATCATTTCATTTAAAAAAAATAAATCTTATAAGTCACATATTGACCTAACAAAAATAATTTACAATGAGTTCAAAATATTAAGATAAATACGTGAATATATACAAAAAGATGAAATTAAAATTAATATCATTTATAACAAAATCAAAGCGATTACTATTAGGATTTGAGTCCTTATAAATTATTTTAATTTTTTTAATTCAAATTTAATATCAAAGATAACTTGAGCTATTATTGTTTAATGGAATTGGGGTTTTGAAAAAAAAATAATAAGCCAAATAACCTTTAAGTAATAAAAATTTGAATTCAAATGATCCATGATACGAAAAGATATTGATAAAAATTATCCTAAAATTTAAATAGCCACCCCATCTAATTATCTTCAATAATTAATTTACATTGACCACGTTTTATAGAGAATATAAATCAACAGTTATTGTATATATATATATATTACCTCATGTGTGTAGATTCCCCCTTTTGAAATAATATCTAGGGTGGGTGGGTGGGAGGGAGAGTCAATTCACCGTTTTCCAAACTAAATACAAGTGTCATGATTGAGTAATTAGATAATTTTATGGCATATGAAAATAATAATAAACATGTTATTTTTAATATTATAAAAAGAATACAGTAGCAATTCTTATAAACATAATTATAAAAGTTTTTTCTCACTAATAAATTTTAGTGTGCTTATTACCTTAATCTCATTATAGTACATATAGAATTATTATATTATTTGCGTCAAATAATATAATAATTATTCGATACAAGTAATTTAGGAGGACAAACGTGAATCTCATAGGGAGTGATGGGGCCCAAACACCATCCATGTTAATTCATGTCGGATAATATAAAATATAACTACCAAATAGATATTATCAATTGTCGTAGTCCATATATTGGTTGTCTTTTTTATTTAAGAGGTTTAGATTATTTTATTAGATAGTTTAGTTAAAAAAATAAAAATTATAAAATACAACGACTAATATTATCCCTTTTAATGTAAATATATATAGCAATTTAAAAGTCTTTTATTTTTTAAAAATTATTTAGTAAACACAACTATATTCCAAAATGATATAGCAGTATCAAAACAGCTCAGAAATGGTAATTAAGTTTAATGCCCACAATTTTTTGAGTTCATCCATATATTAAATGGACAGATTTTTTTACGTCATGAAACAGTTTTAATTTTGATTAATTTTATTTAATTTTATTTTTATATTTAACCTAATATAAAATTATATTATTTATTGATGTGACATAATCTTAACTATAGGTGGGCCATAGATCGTGAGTGAGTGAAAATACCACAAAATCTTTCAATACATGGAAAACCAGAACAACACCACCCCGGGGGGGAAATCAGTGACGCTTAGAGCTTGTGTAGAACCAATTGTGCGCCGTATTGTGGCTGGAGGGTTATAACGGTGGCCGGAGCATGAACGTAAGACGGAGAAAGCTCAAACCAGAAGCGCCGGATGATCATTGCCATTGCCATTTTCGCTTCCAACAACGCGAAGTTCTGTCCAATGCAAATCCGAGGTCCCCATCCGAAGGGAAAATACGCAACTTGACCATTTGTAGCCTGTGAAGCTCCGTTTTCGAACCTTTCTGGTTTGAACTCGTTTGCATCGTCTCCCCAGATTTCGTTGTCGCGATGAATGAGGATCGCCGGCAGGAAGAGCTTCACGCCGGCTGGTAGTACTAGTCCTCCGACACTCACATCTTCTGGGACAGATCGAACAAGCGCCACTATCGGAGGGTACAACCTTAGAACCTCCAACAAAATCATATGTACCTGAAATGGTTACCAAATGGCAGATCTTTCTTAAGTAAACTCCATCCTGCAAAATTAACTACTTGTAGAAGAGAGGCGGCACTGAATTTTGAATAACATATCAAATCCAATCTGAATATTGTGAAAAGAGGATGCATATATAATTAAGGCCAGAGAATGGTATTAAGTTGGGTTTGATTGGCCACATTTTCTATGATCATATAATTGTTTTTCCACTTGTGATCGTGTGATGCCGTTTTTTCACTTTTGCTGAAAAATATTTTCTCGTAGAGGTAAATTAAATTTTTCAAAAAATTAGAAAGCAGCGGATTGCGATTCCAATTTTTCATTCTTCCTAAATTGACAAATCACATTCTAAAATTTTAATGAATAATTATGTATAATTTATTAACATCTAATAATAAAATAATTGTATATAATTTATCAATATATAATGATAGAATTTTATTAGTTGGACTTCAATAAATATATATTGTATTACTATAAAATTTTGATAAATAATAGTGTATTATTTATCAAGATGTAATGATAAAATAATTATGTATAATTTATTAATATATATTGTATTAATATAAAATTTAGTAAATGAAAAAAGAAAAATTTCAAGAGCAAATAGGTACACTTTTCATAGAAAAGTGGACAATTTTTATGAAAAATAATGAGAATTAAACATAAAAAGTTAAAAAAAATAACTATTTTCATAAAAAATAATGATAATCAAACACCAAAAACTAAAAAAGTATAAAAATTTTTAAGTAAAAAATTAAGTCAATCAAACACATTCAATTGATAATTTTCATGCAAATAATTTCTACGCAATTCAATTACCTAAAACTGTACGTTTGATAGGGGTAGAAAATGAGGGTGAGAATTCATTTTTCATTCAAATTTTAAGAAATTCTATCAAATAGTTTTTTTTTTTTTTTATGAAATTTGAATTCAATCTTAGGGTGCGTTTGATTGCAAGGGTGGAATTTGGATAGAAAGAAAATGAATTCTAGGGAATTAAATTATTTAGAATTAAATTCTAAGAAAAATATCAATTGAAGGTATTTGATTGGCTTAATTTTCTACTTAGAAATTACCTAAAAATAAATCAAATATATTATACAAAATATTCAAAAAACTAAATATAAATACACAAATATTCAAAAAATCAAATATACTATACAAAATATTCAAAAAAATCAAATATATACACACAAATATACATACAGACACCCAACTTTGTGTTTGTATGTATATACACAAATATACATACATACATAGGAGCATAGCAGAGCTGAGAAAATATGGTCTATCAAACAGCACAAAAATGAGAATTTACATAGAAGATGTCTATTTTCCATGAAAAATATGATCAATCAAACAAGTCTTTAGTTCAAAAAGTGAAGATTTTCCTTGAAATCAAGGAATTAGAATTCCTAGAGAGTAGGGTGAGAATTGGAATTTCACCCCACTTTCTACCTTCCAATTAAACACATTATTTTTTTTCCATGCAAGTTCTATGCTTGCAATCAAATGCATTTCTAGAGGCTTAATTTTATTAACTAATTAGGATTGTCATATACAAATACATCATCTATATAGTTTAGTTCTAAATAGACTACATTATTAATTTATGAGATGATGTGGATAGATTATTTTTGTAATTGTATGTTTTAATTGTGCATATCACGTACAATTTGATAACTAAAATGTAGAACATGTATAATTAATTATCTAAAATAAGTGAATTATCTCCTTGCCATAAGATTAGGAATATGGATACTAACTTTTCCATGTAACGTATATGCAATCGGATTGTAACAAATTAAATAGAATAAGAGGGACTTACAACTCTCAAGTGGCCGAGGGCATCGAAGCTTGGCATCCCGTCACTGCCAAGTAGTTGGAAAAGCTCTTCCCTGGCTCGCTGTTGCCAATCCTGGTGCCTGCTCAGAAGCACCAGTGTCCATCCCAGCAAAGCTGAAGTTGTCTCCTGCCCAGCGAAGTAGAAGAGCTTGCACTCTTCAATGACGTCTTCGATACTCATCCCCAGTTTCCTGTCATTACCTTGCTCTTGAATCTCTTTCAAGTTGGATTCCAATAGAATGCCCAACAAATCATTTCCACAAGAATCTCCTGCATCCATTGCCTTCACTCTCCTGTTGATGATATCCAGCAGCAGAGCTTCCACTTCTCTGCAAATCGCCTTCATTCTCTTGTTATTCTTCGTTGGCAACAACCTATAGATAATTAATTAATGTTGATTTCAGGGATGAAAGATAAAGTACTTAATAAGAAGGGTTTATGATGAAATTCAACTAGCCAGTTTAATTGATTGATTGATTGATTAACCACCTCCAGCCTGGGATGTAGATAGAGCGCATGGACTCGGCTGCAAGAACAGCTTGCTCTTTTTGAAGCTGAAACACTCTTCTTCCTTCTTCGTAGTTGCTGCCGAAAGCTGTTCGAGATATCGCATCGGCCGTCAAAGCCTCCAGATCAGGCCACACATCTATCTCGCACCATCCCAATGAAGAAGGAGACGACACCATCTTCTCCCATTTGCTTATCGTCTCGCCACAACACAAATCGAATGCCTGCAACATGTGCTGCGGGTAGATATGACCATAGAATTAAGTTCATATGGAATGGATAGAGTCAACCTCATTATCGTCATGTAATACAATAAAAGCTCAACTGATTCGCGGGTGTAATAAGATATGGAAATTACAAATTAAGAACCTTGAGCTTGTCGAGAGAGAAAGCTGGTCTGATAATTTTTCTATGTTTGACCCATTTTTGACCTTCCAAACTGACTAACCCTGAGACGAGCAGCCTGGCCAGAGGGTTTTGCTTTTGCTTGGGGAATATGACATGCTTTAGCAGTATTTCCTTTATGAGTTGGGGCTCCATAATAATCACCATCGGCGTTGGTCCGGTCCATGTGAAACTTCTCTTACCTGCAAGTTCGTCCGGTAGATATTAGTTCGTCCATTTATCAAGGTATTTAATTAATTAGGCCCCAATGAAATTGAGTGTTTGAAAAAAAGAGAAAAAATAAAAAAATTGGCTGTATAGTTAGTTAATATATATCCTACAAAACTAGTTAATGGTGTCAAAGTTCTCAAATCATAATTACCCCAGTTCTCAACGTAGTGATTAATGAAGGGCGTGACACGTGGCGTAATATCATCCGACAGATTGATCGGCCGGGACCTGGCTTCCTTCATCATGGCGGCGTTCTCCTTGATGTCTCCGAACAGCAGCCTGTACGGGTTTCCACTGAAGCCTTGCGTTCGGAGATGCCTTTCGAGCCGCTTCGGCCTCAGCCATAGCCAATTGAATACAGTCCAGGCCAGTACCAGAAAGACGGCAGCTAAAGAGAGTGCAACGCAGCCTTCTAAAGTATCCATCTTCTTGAAGAAGAGCACTTTCTCGCACCCTTTTTCTCGGGAAAGTGGGGATGATGATGATGATGATGAGAAGAAAGAATGTTGGAAGTATATATGAAGAGGAAATGTGGGCTGCAAATGTTGCATTTATATGTATGTTTTTTTTCTCGTGAAGTATATGCTTCGTGTGAATAAACAATCATGATCAAATGGCGTTTTGTATTGGAACTATCTAATGAGATTTTGGAAGTACTGATGATGTATTCAATGACATCGGAGAGAGAAAATTAAAGGGACAGGCAAATGAACATATATTCAATGCCAATATAGACAATGGTTAGAATTATTTATTTATAAATAAATAAATATACATTCATGAATATTTAATCTAATAAAAGTATTTTTTATTATATTTATTAAATTTATCTGAAAAAAATTCGTGTATGTGACTTTTTATTTTAAATTTTTTAAATAAATTTATCTTTTTTTTAGATAAATTATCTTAATATTATATTATTTTATTTATTTTAACGAACGTTACTTACCTTATAGACATATAATAATTTTTTTACAGGAAAGAGATAAATAATTAAATTATTAGTATTTGAAACCACCCAAAACAGAGACATTTATAAAACAAGCATAATTAGTTTGTCTATAGACATGAAGGCAACCAATTAAGCCAAACATTAGTTCCAAAATAATGTGTATTTGCATTGGATAGCAACTGGCAAGAGCAGGAGAGACGGAGATTTCTGAATCTAGAGAAAATGGTTATCGTGAAAAAATATGATGAGAAAGGGTTTATTTTATACACGTTGTGTCGTAGTCAAAAGAAAAAAATGTAAAAAGTCTAAAATAACATTTTTTAGGTTAAAAATGTGTAATTTTTTTTAATCGAGAGTTCTACACACACAAATTAAATAATTTAGATATCTAAAAATTTCTTCGAGAGTTATATAAAAATGATAGATATTATCTATAAAGAATTCTAATTCTAATAACATATTAAAATATTAAGATAAATGTTAACAATAAGAATTCTAATTCTAATAAATTTTAGAATATTAACATAGACATTATTTGTAAGAATTTTAATTTTAAAGATTTATGAAAGCTCCCTATTCTTCTATAACTAAACAGACACTCGTTTTAAAAAAAAAACGTCTTTAATAGTGATTTTAATATGGTCTTTACGCCATTAGTACTAACTTAAGCATCAAAATAGTTGTGCAGGGACTTTTCTATGCCCTCTAATTATTTTCTTTCTTCTAAACTCCAAATGACTTGATGACGATATTTTCAATTAATAAATTTATTATTGTGTTTGACCGACATATATTGAAAAAAAAGCTCAAAAAATATGATTATTCAACCAAATTTAGTCTTAAGTAACTGATTAATTATCTATTAATTTTGCCTAAAATCCTTTATTAAGGTTTTTTTAGTAATATTATAGACCCTCACTCTTGTATTTATGAACCTTATAGTCAAGACACCGTAAACTATAAAAAAACAATGAAAGTAGATTTGACCATAGTTTTGAAACCAATGATTTTGGTTTCACTTTTTGGTGGAATTAGAAACCAACGGTCTATAGATGGTTTTGATTCTGATTCCCTGACAGTTTAGTTTTAGTTTTCGATGATTTTGGTTTTTGTTCGAACCAATTTAATCAAAAGAAAAAAAAAAGACTTTAACTTAATTTATATAAATCAAGTTGTTTATATATATTTTTTTAAATTTAAAGGAATCAAACCTCATACATCATTTGAATTTGTAATCCCTTTATCTTAATTAAAATTATTTTTAGAAATACCCGTTATTGTGCATTGTATTATATATTTTATATTTATTTTATTAATTTTTAATATTTTAAACCTATTTCAATTCCGGTTCCTTATTTTTAGGTTCCAAAACTGAAACCAAATTGTAAGTTTTCAATTTTAGTTTCAATTTTTAAATCAAAATAAAAAAAATAATTTTAATTTAATTTTTAAAAGAATAATTTGGATTTAGTTCATGTTTCAAATCTAGCCGTAGTCGGGCTAAATGAAAGTGATGCTCTCAAGATTCAAACCCTCAGCCTTAAAAGTTTTACCACCCATTATTTGACTTTCACTTTGATAGTGAAAAGATTTATCATTTAAATTATTTACTCATCCTATTTAAAGCCAATATATATATGACATACAAACTTAACTTTTTACATAATTTTTTTTTTATTTTATATACATATAATTTTTCTAGATTTTTGTTTAAAGATACTTTTTAATGTTCAAATATTTTCCTTCTTACGACCTTTTCAATTGATCCTCGGATAATGAACAAATAAATAAAAAACGACAATGGGCCTACGGATGGTCCAGACCTGACTTGAGCCCAGCTACTCGGCCTCAACCAGGATGGGCCGCATATTTCAAAAGGCTCGGCCCATATTTATTGGGCCCAATCCAGCTGAGGAGGATTGAACTGAATTGTTTTGTTCTCATCTTCTTAATTATTTGGTCGCCGAGAAAGTTCTCTGCAATTTGTTTGTAATCTGAGCTGAAACGAAAACGAGATGCCGAGGCGAGTTTCCGGCGGCGGTGGGGGAGGAAAACGGAACGAGTCATTGTTGACTCTGGCCGTCGACTCAGTTTTCTCCTTTGTTCGGTTCGCCGAGTTCGAGATCCTCTTCGTCCTCTTCTTCATCATCGCTTTTCTCATCTTCAAAGATCTGGTCAGTCACTCTTGTTCTTCATTCGATTTTCCTTTCTTTTATTTTATGTTTGTCAATTCTCTCTGAACAACGAAACGGACAGTTAACCGTTGAGCGAAAATGTCGATTTTTCTCCACGTTGAATCTCCTGGAGTCCTTATGTTGATTATTTTCAGATTTATAGACGAAAACCCTATATATTATACCCTCTGCGCCACAAGGTTCTTAGCTCTTATCTTATGCAATTAAACTGTCAGCCAGCATCAAACTGTTAAACATGGCCATGTGTGTGTGTGTAAATCCTATTCGTGGACAACCTACATGACACGGTCGCGCAGGCCTTTTATTATCTGCTTTCAGTTGATCACCAATGCTTTCTTTGAGAAATTTCCTAAGAACCGCAAACCGATATTTGACGTTTGAGGACTCTAACACGCTGAGGACAATGGTAATTATCAATTTTTAGGACGTTTCTAGGATGCTCTGTTAAGCTCAAGTGAGTGTTTTTGTCATGGCATCTTGAAATATTTCACTCCTTTTTTTTTTGGGATAAGAAAAGGAGTATAGAAGAAAGTGCCTTATCCCTGTACTTCCTAAAGTATTATGGTTATTCACTGAGCTTCATGGCTCTTGCAAGAGCACCATTTTAAGACTCGGAATTGTGGTGAACACAGTGGCTTTTTTGTATGTTCTTAATGATGCTTTTCTCTTTTGTGTAACATAATGAAATTTTGTTAAAAGAGAAAAGTAAAAGCAGAAATAGCAAAATATTTACTTGAAAGGAGGGGAAATGAGCAAGAAAAGGAATGGAATAAGTTAAACGCTCCATGTTGTTAAAGTTAAATTGATAACTAGTTATTACCAAAATAGAAAATAAATTGATAACTGGTTAGTTTGTCACATATGATTTACAAATTTTAAGGCATTAGGATTGAGCCTATGCATTTGTTGTCTTGATCTTTAAAGAAGCAAGTTTGGCAACTAAAATTACCCTCATCCATTCTTTTATTGCCTACATTTCTATTTATCTCATTTCCTTGTTCAGACTTCCATACGTTTGGCTTACATATTAGATTGCAGTTGGTGTTCCAGTGGTTTGATACATGGATTAGAGGCCAGTTGAATGGAAAACCATGCTATTTATCTCACTTTCTTCATTTAAACTTCTGTGCCTTTGCATTACATATGAGATTGTTGTAGGTGTTCTAGTGGTTTGAGACATGGACTAGAGACTTGTTGAATGGAAACATCACGTCACCAAAAAGAATGTGGAGTAATTTGGTGCCACTATGATCCAAAGTGAAAATCCCTGCCAAGGTCTCCTAGAAAGCCAAATTTTACAAGCCAGTATGTGCCTCTTGACATGCAATGTTGTCACAAGTTGGCTATTGTGATGAGTTGTGTTGGCACAGTAAAGATAGAGTTGTGGAGTCAATTGTATACTTGAGAGTTATCATTAGAAGATGTGTTTCTACCATTGATATTTATCAATCACTGTGCTTCGTTTTGCACTTGGTTGTTGAAATTAATGCTATAACTTCAGCTTAAAAAATTTTAAAATTTTCCTTGTGTCTTAGCCCATGTGCAAAGACACCATGCCGTAAATTTTTATTAGAGAATTTGGTGAGTGAATCACTATTGCCAATTGGTTGACAATTATATCATGAGATAGTGAATTATGTCAAGACTTAGTTAAGGTGTGCCAAGTTAAGTGCACTGTTGGTTGGAGATGAACCCAGCAGGGACATGTTTGGGTGGCATGTTGCGATGAATAAAAAATTTTGCGTGGATGAAGGCTGGAGTGGAGGGTCAGGACTCAGGAGTAGTTTGGCTTATATTTTAGAATCTCAAGGTGAAGGGCAGAGGGTTGAGGTTTTGGAATAGCATATGTTATGCTTTGCCAACTCAAGGTGAAGCTTAGTGAACCGACATATTGGAGTAGCCTGTATTGGCACAAGAGTGTGCATTTGTGTTGTTAGAAGCCATATGTTTCACATTTTGTCAAAGGAACAATTGAGTTGTAGTCAGTGGGCATTGGCAGTGGCTTACAAACCTTTGAAAACAGAGTGAAATTATCTATAACAATGGACAGTGTTCATCCAAGATTGTTGAAGATAGTTTTTCCTATTGAACAGGGGAACTTGGAGTATTGGACGGGCTGATTGACTTGAGAGCTGCACGAAAAGGGGTACACTCACAATTGTTTCTGGGATGCTTGAAACATCAAGCTGCCTTGCTAGAATGATTCAATAATTTCCACAAGAGTTAGTTTAGGTGCCTTTAAGGGAATGTTACTTGCAAGCTACATTTTGTAAGATGTTGCTATTAGTGAGGTTTGATAATAATTCATATTGATTGCTTGAGTTATGGGAATAGGTGATTTGGACAAAAAGGAGGGCAACTCTAGGTAGGGTGGTTGCCTCTGGTGAAGATTGTCTTTTCTCTTTCTATTGCCAGTAAAAAAAGGAACTAGGTCCATTATCTTTAAGTGCTGTAATTATTACATAGATCATTCTCAAATGTAAAATAAGAAATGGTGAGAACTAAAATACTGGTGCAACAATAGCAGGCATAAGTAGAAACTACTACTAAGGTTGAAAACCATGGCCTTGGAATAGAGTACAATAAGAGAAGTGTATGCTTGCTTTTCATAATTGTCCAATCCTTGTTAGAGTTAACTTTATTCTCTTTCTTGGCTTTGGTTTAGATAACTGACAGGCACTGATGAATTTAACTACCATTTGGATGGCGTAGGATAAAATTGGACTCATTTAACTGGTCTATTGAATGTTATATTATTTTTAAAATTTGTCTCAGTTCTAGTTATTTATGAACTCGGAATGAATTTGCAGACAGCAAGGCCGGAATACAATCAGATCCTTGTGAAGAAGCCCGGTGGACCTGATTGGTGGCCCTACTAGAACAAAAAATGCTTGATTTTTCAAAGATGTTTCTCCATTGGTGTTCCGCAAAAATTAAATCCATTACGCACTTGTCTATATAAAAGTTCCAAATGTTCTATAGGAAACATTATCCGGCAAAATGTACTATTTTGCTATCTTGTGCTGAATCACTGGCTAAGTTCATTGTGTGGCTATGCTGTATACATGTTTTATTACAGTACTCAAAACACTTTCAGAAATGATTGATGAGTTATAAATTTTACAGTTGAGAACTGATATAGAGTGAGACACAGGCCTAATGTGTTGTTTTTGTGTTTTCGAACATTTATCATGACGCAAGGATAAAGAATAAACAATTTTAATATATTTTTAAGGTGGAGTAGTTGAATTGTGGACGTTAGCCATTCCATTAATAGAGTAAAATATATGAATTTCAGAAAATAAAAATCTAACCTAATGTCAAAAACAAGTTACATCATATTGAGGTCCTTTTTATAGATGATATGGAATATGCGTTGATAGAAATGAGACATTTTGTTGTGAACTCAAAACAAGTGTTACTCAAAACACTTCTACTTTCTATTAGGCCTTCTTTCCTTTTGAAATGTTAGGCAAATGTCAACTTTGACCTCTTTTGAAGCACAGGTCATAAAGTGAGTTCACAAACAATTACTAGATTTGCATCAAAATGCACCCATTTTAGTAGCAGATATCACAAATAAGCAAAAAGTCCCAAAATAACCCCAATGGGATATATACAAGAAGGTTAAACTAATTACCTACCTATATTAATGAATTCGATAAACAAAAATAAAAGATAAACCCAATGGGATATATTATTTTTGGTGGCCAAACATAACCCCAATGGGATGTATTATTTTTGGTGGCACATACATGGCCGACAACCGACTGGGAACCACTAGACAAAAATTGCTAAGATCCTCTATGTGACGAAACAATATCATCAAAGTTCATCACACCTGCACCTATAAGAACTTTCCGGGCCTGGCTCAGCGACATGGTTTACGTCTCAATGTCTAGTGCTCTGTTGAAACCCTACAACCACAATATTAAGGAAAAATTTAACCGTTTAATTATCAAAATACTTGGTACCAACAATATTAGACAGTAAACAATTAAGTAAATACAACGAAGGCTAATTTAAGCCTATGTAGCTGATCAAATCGATAAGTTGGCAACTGCAACAAAAGCTACTGCCTATCAAGGCGAGCAAATTCTCATGTCACAATCTAGTACTAAGAATCAATTGCCAGAGTGTCACCTCCCTGAAGAACTTTTCCTATGAAAAAATGAATAGACAACAGGATCAATAAATTTCTGAAAATAAAATCAGATGACACTCCTTTTTGTAAGCAACTGGATATAATCTGCATCAAAGGCTACATAAGTATTAACAAGCGTTCCCATAGATGTAGCTCAAAAACTTTAAGACATGATTGATCATCCACGGGGATGCAATAAAAGGTAGAAAGGCCTTACCTCATCAGCAATAAGATAGAAAGGTACTGTACTAGGTATTATAATCAGGCTCCAGCAGCTGGCAACCATATGAACGAGCACAGAAATATGCATACAATAACACAATAGCAAACATATAGTGGCGCTGGATTCTTATGACATATAATGCTAGTTTACCAATACTATTAATTGTCCATACACAAATATAGGAAAGTCAGAAGGAGCGAGGGTTTACAATAACAAATACTTTCACAACTCCTAAAAAATGCATTGATTTAATGTTGTTATCAAACTATGTCAAGTACGCTTAAGGTTTACTTGAATACGCTACAGTTATAGCCAAAGCATAAGCAATTCATTACAGTGGTCCTTTAATGTACATTTCTTAAAGGGCTAAATAGTTTTTGTTTGTGCACTTGAAAGTAATTTACCATACATTTAATGTTATCTCTTTGCTCTTGTGATGGATTAAGACACAAAATTGGTACATTGGTGTATGTTATTTTCAGACTATTGTTGGTGCATAGAAAAATAAGTGTTAAAAATAGAAGGCTGAATTCAAAGGCTTCAAGTTGAATGGGTAAAAAATCAAACATGTGAAATGTAACTTTAATAAAATTAGAGGCGTAGATGATGCTATGATGAGATTTAGAAGTTCAGTTATTATTAGAAAAGATTAGTTTAGATATCCTAGATCAACTGTTGAAAAGAATTAAAGGTTTATTAACAATATTACTCATAAAATCAACATATGGTAGTTAAAAGAGAACTGTGTCTAAAATTAGCGTCCCAACCACAAATATTGAGTTTAATGAATTAGGATCCCAACCACAAAGAAGACACAGAGTTCTTCAATTTTTGAGAACTTCTGACTTGAACAGCCAACCAAAACTATATTATTTCTTGGTGTTGTGTCAAAAAGAGACAGCATTTTTTTCTTCAAGATTATGTAACTTCAAGCATGATGTTACGGAACTTAAAGCATCAGGATAAATTAACTGCACTATAAGCATAGTTCTAAAGGTAATAGGTGCATTGAGGTGTAAAGGGTCTTGAAACTTGAGACGCAAGGCGCACGAGACAAGGCATGCCTTTGCGAAGCGAGGCACACTTTTTAGAGAAAAAAAAACTCAAAATTTTATAAAATCATAAACAATTATCAAATCATCAATAATAACACGTGCATGTATTCATGATTCATCATCTTCAAATTCTAAACTAACAACATCAAAGTTGATTCATTCATAATGCAAATTCTAAACTAGAAACATCATCAAAGTTCAAAATCAAAGTCTCAAATTCAAACAAATATCAATCATCATGCAAAGTTCTAAACAAACACATAAACATTACAAGTCCACAATCAATAAAGAAGTTTTAATCAATCATCATCAAGAAGATCATCAACATCAAGGTCAATATCTTCATCATCCTCTTCAATACCTTTTCATCTTCTTCTCCCTCTTCCAAGTCTTCTCCTGAGTTACTTGCCGCTTTGAAGTCGAAGCCGAAGTTGAACCTGATTGTGATCGAGTTTGTTTAATTCTAAATCGATAACTAGGCTTTCCAACTCCTACGGCTGCAACGACATTACTCCATGTTAACCCATTCCCAACGTCATCTGAGAAAACAGTTTCATCATCTTTATCATTGCCCTCATCAAGCTTTCCAGTCAACCATTCATTGCTTTCATCAATGTGGGTCAATATGATAGGGTCAATGATATCACGAATTTGATACCGACGCCTCAATACTCTATTGTATTTCACAAACACCAAGTTGTTTAAACGAAGTTGATCAAACCTGTTTCTCCATTTAGTATGAAGCTGCAACAATTTATACAAAAACAAACTAAGAATAAGCTACATGAAACAAATGAAACAAACTAACCGCTAATAAAAATTGTAAGTGTTATATGTACAATACACTTACATTTTCAAACACACTTTAATTACGTTCACACCCAAATGAACTACAAGTCAAGTTAAGAATTTTAATTGCAAAATTTTGCAACGTGGGTGTTAACATTTCATATGAAGCCCACCATTTAGCTGTTCAATAAAATTCATGGCTTAATTATTATCTATTATCTAGAATGATTATATATATAATATAATATATATATGTGTATACCTGATGATTTCTCAGCTCTCTTTCTAATAGCCATAAAGTTTTCAAAGAACCCATCTGCCTTGTTATAAATTGAAAGCTCAACATCAATTTGGTTTTGAACTTTTACATCTGGATTTGACTTTCTAATGCATTCATATAAGTCAATCATGATCTCTGGATCTATACGTCAATTTTGGAAGTTGTCGACGACATTGAATGGGCTGCTGCAACATAGTTCCAACTTCTACAAAATTCTCCAATCAACAAGAAAACAACAAACGTATAAAAAGAGGCGGGTGTGGCTTGACAGCAACGAGGAGAAGAAGATTGGGTCGATCGGCGGCTGGTGCTAGAGAAGATGGGAGTTTCCGACGGTTGGATAACTTGAGGGAGGGTGTTTCCGGTGACTGGCTTGAAGGTCGGAAAGAGAGGGAGAAGATGGGAGTGACGAGCTGACCTGCTGATTTAGGCTGCCCAGGTTTTAAATAGAACTTAGGTTTCATGAGGTGTGCCTCACGCTCCGACCCCTCGCCGTGTAAGGCCAAGGCCTCCCAGAAAACGCGTCACCTCGGTCCAGTCGAGGCGTCAAATTGGCGCTTTAAGGTGCCTTGCGCCTAGGCGCACCTTTAACATCTACGACTATAAGATATTTTATTCAATAATAAAATTTATGGACTGTCTTAATATCTGCTTGCAACTCATGTCTACAGACCCATAGGTGAAAATCAAATTAAGGTAGTTAGGTCATAAAAACATTAGCAATTTAGAGTTTTGTAAGAATCTAGCAAAGATAGCTTATCTTAACTGATGTCCTTGAAAGACTTGGACAAGAATTAAAAAAAAAAAATGGAAGGGAGGGAGAGAGCAAGATAGAATAAATTGATGCATAACATACAGCCACGGAGGGAGTGACAACGTGCAAAGTGACTGAAGGAAGGCTTTCAGGCAATCGATTTGTATGAATCAGCACTCCTACAAAACAATGCACAACAGATTAGATTGAGAAAGAAACATCATTTATCATTTAGCTATTTCCCTAACTGTAGAACTGATACCACAATAACAAAATACTGGCACATGAGATTGACCAGTTTATTTAATCTATTCTTGGAACATTATAATATTGTGTAATGTGTAGGAATCAAGGGATTCATTATGTGTAAAAGGGGTAAATGCCAGCAACTGAAAAGTTTCCAATAATCACTCAATAAAGTTTGTATTCTTCTTGTTGCTTTACATATCCACCCATTAATTAGTAGATAGATTGTAGAAAGATCTTAATGAATGAGAGATCTCAAACCTACAATTTGCATAGAACAGGAAGACCATCATCTAGAATGGCATATGTATACACATCATATATTGGGTGTGTGTGTGGTACATTATGATGATAAAAGTTTCAAAAATACTGAAGAATAAAAGGGATTTGTCTTCAAATTGGAGAAGGAGTGGGATACTGGCTTCACTTCGTTATTGGCAGCCTTTTAATTATACATCATGAGCTCATAGATCTATAGGCAATGCTTCATTGACGGTTAAGACACTGGGCCCAGCAAATAAAAATATCTAAATAACTATTACACATCATCCAAACCAGAGAAAACCTGGAAAAACCTGCTTGCAATAAAATCCATAGTTTCTTTTTTCATATAATCCAAATAAAGCTTAAGTTTCATGAAAATGTCAAAATGTAGTTCAGATTCAACTTTAACACAATAAAAGGGCTTATGTCTTGCAATTAACTCATAAAATAGACACATAACCCCTTATACTTTGGATTAAAGTGAAACATGAGTGACTCTGTTACAGCTAAGGGCGCATGTATTTTATACACCAATTTGACTAGACAAATATCTAGACCAAAGGTCGTTATGTGTCTTATGAAAACTAATAGAGGGGTTATCCTTCAAATCTTTTTCATCTTTTCACCAAATCTGTCAAGAAATGTTAATGACTGTTGATTTTAAACTTCAGTCTAAAGTATAAGCAGGTTTTAAAGTACATGGGGGGACTAATTATTTTTGGTCCAAAGTTTAGGGAGTGAGATTCACAAAATAACTGAGTTTTCATGTTCACTTGTACCTGCAACAATTTCTTAATAAAAGTGAGGCAGAAAACTAATGCCGCTAGCCTGCTGCTGTCAAAATTAGCTGCGTATCCACCAACTTCTTCCTACTTTCAAAGCAATCACTTACCACTGCACACCACACAAATTCCCAAATTTGGCTGCAGTTACTCACACATTATCGCCCAAATAGCTAACTAGCAAGAAATAAAGCTGATATTTTTACTTTTTTTCTAGAGTCAACAATTATATAACAGATGGCTAATTTGCAGAGAGGTGGTAACAGAATGAGCATTTACAAAGTTCTGGAACTAGATCACCATGATGACATACTTATGAGTGGAGTTTCAAAAAGCAAAAAAAATAAATAAATAAATAAAAAAGGGGATTTGTTTTTTTCACCAAAGAAATAGGAGGGTGGGCCTAATATAGTACAATCATTAACCCAATGATTATTATAGTCCAAGCTAGAAGCTCTGTGGTCAATTATACATTGAACTTTAAGACCCTGCACATAAAATCTATGCAGCAAAGTTACAACAACTTATTGTATACTAAAAGAACCTACTTCTCATGTTTGCATGTACCTGCCACATTTCTTCACCTCTATATGTTGTAAAAGAGTAATCTGCTGCCAAACTGAGCTGCACATTCCACTTGCAGCCTGATATTTCACAATGCCTCCTGTAAATACAATTTCTTTAATCTTTAGACTTTTGAACATTGCTTCCAAACCAATCACCAGGAACAGCATACTTTCCCGGATTTGGCATCAGCTACTCAGAAATTCCTGTGAAAACAAGCTGACTACAATAAATAAGGATCAGCATTCTGATGTTTAAGAAACCTGGTGAGAACTAGTATAGTTTGACTTCATTCTGCTGTGTCAGATATCTATATTTCTCTGGGTTGACACGGACACTTTGCAGCAAAAATTCCCTTCTTTTCTGCATTCCAGAGGAAGGGGGCAGAAATTACAGTTGAAAATGCATAATGAACTGCTTCCACAAGCATCAGGTCAGAAAAGATGCAGGTTAAGCAGCAACCAGGACATGACAATGACATCAATGACAAGAAGAATATCAAACTTTGAGAGTGCCTGTACATACATACCGAGCAGAACAAGTTCAAGATAATAAATAAAAGCTGGGAAATCTATACAAGGACAATAGCAACCCTGACCATGAAAAAAGGTTCACAAATGATAAGACAAAAAGATCCAAAAAGATGGGCTTTTTTAAAGGTAAAATGTTGACATTAAGTTACCAAATGCAACAACAATTGCAGATTTATACAACGTAGCAACGAGAAGTTATGAGGAGTCAAGCCTGTCAACTGAATGCATTTTCAGGATAGCAGCTTTGACTTTAACATAACTCTGTACATCTCCGGCAATGGGAAATGAATTTACAGATAATTGTTGATTATCCTCCCAAAGCTTGTGAGAAGGGAGAAACTGACTCATTTTTGACAGAGCATTCATCCCTCTGTGTCAATGTCATCATCATCAGGAGCCACCTGTCGTGATTCTGATAGTGAAAGCCGCCTAGGCATTGCTGACCCTGTATCAGCGAGCCCTCCTGAGGATGATGCCAACAAACGACGGACAACTGGGGCATCGGCTGAAGATGTTGCCGCAACGTTGTATGAGAAAACTCCCATAGGATGATCAAATTTGCAACTTGGACCAAATTTGCAGATACCATAACGAGAATAAAAAATACATAAGGGCTCTCCCTGTAGGAAATACAACTTTATCAAATCAAAGAAAAACAAAAAAGAAAAAAAAATGAGAGAAAATTTTCTTACATAACAAATCGGTCATTCTTTGATGCACTAATATTATAGTCTACAAAATTAGAAAGGGTGGGGGAAGGGGGGAGAAAAAGAAAGAAACAAAGAAGTCTTTTTTTGCGAATCAAACAAAGACCAGAAAATAAATATCCAGAAAATGGGTTTAGGCTTCTGACAAGATGAACATAACGAGAGCATCTTTTGGATAACCTACATGCCTTCAGAATGCTAATGCACCCAGTTAAAGCATATGGTGATTGTCGAATGGGGAAAAGCAATGGTTGACATCTATTAAGACCAAAACCAAATTCAAACCATGCTCTCAAGATAAACTAGTGATGATTTCCATGAATGATTCCCTCAAATGTATTAAGAATTGGTGTTACACGTGCAAGGAGAATTAAGAGATTATTGATCACTACATTCCTTCATTGTCTACTGACTAGGACGCATGGAGTCTCTTATGGTTTATATTTATGAGGTCTATTGGTTCATGATGCCACTGATGGTGAATCTTATGATTTCCTAGTACCAAAGTTTTTCGAGTCAAATAGACATGAGTGCCCAAAGGATAACTTCTGGCATGGTACAGTCTACTTGATGGGTAGGGCTTTAAGGGTGTAGAAATTGTTGATTTGGTCAATTAAAATGGAGCAATTTGATTTCCCATTTCTTGTGGCAGAGGAGATTTTTCATTTTTTATTACAGTTTATGATAGTTTTTGGATAAATTGTATGTGCACAGATTCTTTGTATTGGGTTCACCCCTTTAAGATGTTTCTTTTATGACATATTACAATTTTTTTTGCTAGCTGACATATTGCCTTCAAATATTATATGCATACACACACACACACACACACATCATGAAAGTCATATTGGAAAAAAATTATAATTTTAACACAATGTGAGAAAAAGTGTAATCTATTAAAGTCAGCTCAAAGTTTGTCAGAATTTTCAATGTTAGCCTCAAACTTTTAATTCTTCTATTAATCCCTCCAACTTTCATATTTTAGTGAATTACAAAGAGCTCTACTATCTCATGATAATTTGAAGCTTGGAGCAGGGGAGTTCATTGGATGCTTCTACTATGACCAAGTTACAACAAAATATGTCTAGAATGACTACAGTAGTGTTCTATTTATTTTAATGATAAATAACAATAATGTGTCACGAAACAAGAGGAAGGCCGGAAATTTGATAAATTTTGCTGCGGATATTAAGTAGAGATTAGCTATTTTCTTTTCATTATTAATTAGAAACTTTAATTCCAGCTGGTAGTTTGTTAGGCTGTTATGCCAAGTGTAAAGGGGGCTAGAATAGGACAAAAGAATCTGTTAGAGGAGAGAAGATCTGTTGTGGCAGCACCTATGGTCCTATATAAACTATGTCAGCCTCCTGCAAGAGAATCAATCAATTAACCAATTTCAGATTCCTACTCTCTGCATTCTCTCTCCCTCTCTCTCTCCCTCTCTCTTCTCCAAACCTTTCTCTTCTCTTACGGTTCTCCAGCGACTCCTTCCAATTCACACCGAGTTGGAAGGTCGGCAGTGGTCACAGCGCAACTGTGACATTTGGTATCAAAGCCTCGGTGCTGGCAAGGAGTATTAAGGTCGCAGAAGATGGCTGAAGGAACACGCATGAAGAACATGGAGTCGCAGCTCCAGCAACTCAGCTCGGCAGTGGGAGAATTTCAGGATTGGGTGGACCGCCTAGAAGTCAGCAACCAAAAAAATCATGATGCGATCATGACAATTGATCGCAAGGTGGAAAGAGGACTTAACTGAATGAGGGAAGATATCAACCAAATGAGGGAAGAGATGGGTAATCAGCTTCAACAGTTTATGTTGATGTTTACCCACAAAAATTAGGTTAGGCTGTCTCCCGACTTCCCTTATAGAGATAGGAACGACCCTATTTTACAGAATGAGAGGATGAATCAAGAAAATAGAGCCCATGAGATTGTTGTCGAGCAAGGTGATGACACTGAGGCGTTGTTAGGTGGGGAACGGGAGGACCGAACTATAACTCTACCACAGGGGTTTCCCATGCCTTGAATGAAGATACCTGTATTTGAGGGGACCAATCCTAGGTGGTGGGTTAAAAAGTGTGAGAGGTTGTTCGAGTGGTACAATGTACTGAGAGAAAGAAGGGTTGCTTTAGCGGCCGCTTACTTTGATGACGGGGTGGATGCATGGTTCCAAGGTTGGACTTGGGGACGGGAGAACTATACCTGGAGGGAGTTCTCTGAAAGGTTGTGTGAGAGATTCGAAGAGAAGAGCATGTCGGACACCATTGAGGAATTTAACAAACTAAAACAGGTGGGTGATGTTGGAACCTACTTAAGGAGGTTTGAGAAGCTGAGATCTCTGATGAGTAGCCATGATCCTCACCTAATGGAGGCATATTTTGTCTCTAGCTTCCTCAGTGGCCTAAGTGAAGAACTAAGGCCTATGGTGAAGATGATCAGGCCACGAACCTTGGAGCAAGCGGCTGAGAGTGCCAGGTTGCAGGAAATGGTAGTTGAGGCCCTGTTAAGGAAGCAGAAGGTGCAGCAACAAAGGAGTGCACACGGGGAGTTGGCAACAAGAAGGAAGCAACAAAGGGGTCAACAAGGAGATGGTGAGAAGTAATGTTGGAGGAAGGAATTTTGCTAATTCCAACTTTGGAGGGAGACCTAATGATCCTAGACGGCAACCTGGTTCCTGTTACAGATGTGGGGACAAATACTTCCCGGGGCACCAATGCAAACAGCAGCTGCTGTTATTAGAAGGCCGAGGGGAAGAAGAAGTAGAAGACGAAGACAAAGAGGAAGTAAAAGGAATTGGTGAAGAAGGAATAGAGGATAATGGAGAGATATCCCTCCATGCATTCAAGGGAATCACCAATAACAAGATAATTAAGGTGGAGGGCGAGATGAAGGGAGGCAGCTTGTCAATCCTAATTGACAATGGAAGCACCCACAACTTCCTCGACGATGGCACTGCCAAGAAACTAAAGTGTCAACTCACTAGTACAATGCCTTTGAGTGTCATGGTGGCTAATGGGAACCGAGTAGTGAGTAACACGGCCTGTCTGGGATTCATATGGGAAACGCAGGGGGAGAAGTTTGAGGCAGATCTTAGGCTGCTACAATTAGGAGGGTGTGATGTCGTTTTGGGGGTGGACTGGATGAAGGGGGGGAGTCCCATATGCTTTGATTTCAACTGTATGGAGGTGACTTTCGAAGAGGAAGGACGAAGAATGACACTCACTAGTGGGAGAGAGACTGCTACCTGCAAGATGATTACAGGCAGGAAGCTGCAAAGGGTCCTCAAGAGCAAGTGGAGTCAACTTACACAGTTGTTTTCCATTGTGGAAGTGGAAGGAAGTCCTAAGGGAGAGGAGCCAAGGGAGCTACAACTCACTGTCAGTCACCAACCAGGGAGAACTGACCAGGTATGTACCTTACCGCTTATTGATGAATTGTTGGAAGAATTTAAGGACCTCTTTGTGGAGCCAAATACCCTCCCTCCTAATCAAGCCTTAGACCATGCCATTAACCTAAAACCAAATATTGAGCCTGTTAATATTAGATCCTATCGCCACACCCTTGTCCAAAAAATCGAAATTGAGAGAATGGTGAAAGAAATGATGAGCCAGACTTTCATTAGACCGAGCCAGAGCCTCTTTGCCTCCCCAGTTCTGTTAGTTAAGAAAAAAGATGGTTCTTGGCGTTTTTGTGTAGATTATTGCCAACTTAACACTCTAACCATCAAAGATAAGTTTCTCATACCCCTTATTGAAGACCTTATGGACGAGCTTAACCTGGCCAAATTCTTTTCCAAACTTGACTTGCGCTCAGGCTACCACCAAATCAGGATGAGGCCCAAAGATATCCATAAGACTGCCTTCCAAACTTACCATGGCCATTTTGAGTTCTTGGTGATGCCCTTTGGGCTCACCAATGCTCCGGCCACCTTTCAATCTTTAATGAACCAGGTCTTTGAACCCTACCTAAGGAAATTCATACTTGTGTTTTTTGATGATATCCTTGTTTATAGCCCAACCTTGGACCAACATCTTAAACCACCTAAGAACCACTTTTGAGGTCCTTAGAAACAACCAGCTATTCATCAAGAACTCCAAGTGTGCATTCGGCCAGGACCAAGTGGAATACTTGGGGCACCTAATCTCGAGCAAGGGGGTCAGCATCGACCCAAGGAAGGTGGAGGCAATGCTCAATTTGTCGAGGCCCACGACCATAAGGGCTCTTAGGGGTTTCCTAGGGCTCACCGGGTATTATCAAAGATTTGTGAAGGGGTATGGAGTTATCAACAAACCCCTCACCAACTTGTTGAAGAAAGGAAACTTCCAGTGGGGGCAGGAAGCAGAAGATGCTTTTGAAAAATTGAAGGTAACAATGAGCAAGGTCCCCACATTGGGGTTGCCAGATTTCAACAAACCTTTTGTGCTAGAAACTGATGCTTGTGGAGTGGGGATTGGGGTTGTGTTGATGCAGGATGGAAAACCATTGGCCTTCTTAAGTCAAGTCCTCAGTCCAAGACACTTAGGCTTGAGTATATATGAAAAAGAGTTTTTGGTTGTTCTCATGGCTGTTGAGAAATGGTGGCACTACTTAGAGGCATGGAGGTTTGTGATCAAAACTGATCACGAGTCTTTGAAGTTTTTGCTACAACAAAAGCTCCAAACCCAGTTCCAAAAGAAGGGAATGGCAAAGTTAATGGGGCTAGACTATTCCATATAATATAAGAAGGGCAAGAAAAACTTGGTCGCTAACGCCCTATCAAGGTGTCAGGAGAAAGGTAATGCAGCTTCCATAACCGTGGTGATCCCTGAATGGTGCAAGGAAGTGGTGGATAGCTATGAAGGAGATGAGCACATCCAGAGCCTACGGGAGAAATTAGCCCTGGGAAGCGAGGAAGCAGAAGATTACACCATGGTAGATGGGTTGTTGAGGTATAAGGGAAGAATTGTAGTGGGCAACGATGAGGAACTCAAGAAGAAAATCCTACAATCCCTGCATGACTCCCCCCTAGGAGGGCATTCAGGTATCCAAAACACTTATCTGAGAGTGAGGTAGTTGTTCCATTGGCCACAACTCCGAAGGGCAGTAAGAGATTTCATGATGGGATGTGATACCTGTAAGAGGTGCAAACAAGAAAACGTGGCCTATCCAGGGCTGCTACAACCCCTGCCAATACTGGAACAGTCATGGACAAGTGTGTCCATGGACTTCATCGAAGGTCTACCAAAATCAAAGGGAAAGGATTGTATAATGGCAGTGATAGACCGACTTACGAAGTATGCACATTTTATAGGGCTGGCTCACCCCTACACCACACAAGAAGTAGGCAGGGCATTCATGGATAAAGTGGTAGCTGTGCATGGGGTTCCTAAATACATTATATCTAACCGAGACAAGGTGTTTACCAGCCATTTTTAGAGGGAATTGATGAAGAACCTGGGCATAGGACTCAACCTTTCAACCGCCTATCAAACTCAGTCCGATGGGCAAACAAAGAGGGTCAATCAAAGCCTAGAAACCTATCTCTGATACATGTGTTTGTTGCAGCCTAAGAGTTGGCATAGGTGGTTGGCCTTGGCACAATGGTGGTATAATTCCAACCACCATGCTTCTATAAGGAGAACGCCATTTGAAGCAGTGTTTGGGTATAGCCCACCGACCCTACCGGCTACTAGAGGGCACACCACTGCCCCAGCTGTGGAAGAGTACTTGCAACAGCAAAGGGAAGTGTTGTAGCAATTCAAACAGGAGCCGGCATCGGCCCAAAATCGAATGAAACAATACGCCGATAGGCGGGGGAGTGATCGTGAGTTCAAGGTTGGAGAAAGTGTCTACCTAAGACTCAGGTATCCACACCTTAAGTCCATCTCCCAAGGGCCAGTCTCTAAACTCAGCCCTAAGTACTTCGGGTCGTTCCCCATAACCACTAAAATTGGCAAAGTAGCTTACCAATTGCAGCTACCTGAAGGATCCAGAATTCATCCAATCTTTCATGTGTCCTTATTAAAACGGACTACCAACAAGGAGAGGGTTAACCCTAAGCTACCAGCATTACCGAAGGAGAAGGAAGGAGCAAAGGAGCCCGAGGCTATACTGGAAAGAAGAGTGGTCTACCACTAAGGAGCCCCTCTCATCCAAGTGCTAGTAAAGGTGGCAAGGAGAGTCTTCGGAAAGGGCTACCTAGGAATACCTCCCTTAGTTACTACAAAAGTTTCCGAGGGCAACCAGCGGCTTGAATATTTCTTGAGGACAAGAAATTGCTGAAGGGAGGGGTATTGTCACGAAATAAGAGGAAGGCTGGAAATCTGATAAATTTTTCTGCAGATATTAAGTAGAGATTAGCTATTTTCTTTTCATTATTAATTAGAAACTTTTCCAATTCTAACTGGTAGTTTGTTAGGCTGTTATGTCAGGTGTAAAGGGGGCTAGAATAGGACAAAAGAATCTATTAGAGGAGAGAAGATCTGCTGTGGCAGCACCTATGGTCCTATATAAACTATGTCAGCCTCCTGCAAGAGAATTAATCAATTAACCAATTTCAAATTCCTACTCTCTGCATTCTCTCTCTCTCTCTTTCTCTTCTCCAAACCTTTCTCTTCTCTTACGGTTCTCCAGCGACTCCTTCCAATTCACACCGAGTTGGAAGGTCGGCAATGGTCACATTGCAACTGTGACATAATGACATACAAAAAGAAAAGCCTTTTAAGGGGGCAAAACGCATACAAAAGAAGGTAGATAACTGGGGGTTCTCATTATCCATAATCAAGAAACTAGAAGCTCATCTATAAATTGCAAAAAGAAAAGACGTACAAAAAGAAGAGTCCACCTTCAACCACTGGACGGGTAATGAAAAATTGTAACACTTCAAACAAAAAGCAGAACTCACTGTGCCCTTAAAAGCTCTTCTATTTCTGTCAAGCCATATACACCAAAAATAGCCTTAGTAAACAAATGCCCAAAATGTACATTGACTGGCCTCTAGGTATGTCCACCTCCTTACTCTCAAGAAATCTGAAACCAAATGTTGCATCATCCACTATGCACCCAAAACTACATCGATAAGACTCCACAACTCTGGCACCAAACAATAAAGAAGAAAATGATCCATGTAGATTCACCACTCTCTGTACACATGAAGCACCAATCAACTACTAGATGCATATACTGCCTTGAGTTATCAGAGGTAAGAACAGAATTGGACAATAGTCCAAACAAGAACACAACCTTGGGAGGAACAATTGTGCTTCAGAAGGCTTTCCAGGGAAAAATAACATCCCTTTGTCACAGAGAGAGTAGAAGGAACAAACAGTGAACATCCTCTTTAGTGGGCACTAAACCCATCTGTCCTCCAATTATCTGTTATTTCTAAATCTTCCATTCATCAACACCCCCCCAGGGAACCCCTCCAGGCAGCAGCATCACTTCATTGCCTTGAGATTTTAATCTCTAGAATTGGGTAGTTTTTCTAACAGAAGGTTGACTACAATCTAAGGCATTCTCTTATGGAGATATTAGACTGCAAGGCCAACCAAATCAAAGACCATGTGAAAAGGAAAAGAAAAAAGAAACTGATAAGTGGAAAGGAAGTATAGAAGAATATTACATTATTTCAAGAAAAAGTCAAATAAAAGGGGAAAAAGTGTGAGACGGGAAAATGTCTTAAACATGTTGTCAAAAAGGAAAAAGTATGTCATATTGAGATATAAATAACTTCTTCATTAAATCATAAAAGAAAATTATCCAGGTTATGAACTAAGAAAATTATGCGATATTGAGACTACTTGTGCAGCATGGGTGTTGATCATAAAGTAAGAAATCTAATTGAAAATCGTAGACGACTTACTGGACGTAAAGGAAGGCCAAGTGGACTCAAGACACAGTCTGGAACCGGAATTAGTCTTTCCCTGGGATGATGAAACTTACAAACCGCACCATACTTGCAATCTCCAGTCTTCATATAAAACTGACACTCAGGTTGGCCAGGTCTCTCAGGAAATACATTCTCCCTCTGTAATGCCAAATATCCTACTGGCACAGAACCTGAGTGATACTGAGAAAGCGTCCCTTGAGACCCTACATTTGCTGATTCTTTCTGGTGTGAAGTTCCATAAATCTGGCTGCTTCCTGCTGTTTGCTGCTGGCTCTCAGGAGATGAAACTGAACTCATCTGACCCTGGAAATGGAATCTCCAGTAAGAAGATTGCAGTTGGCTCACAAGTTTTACATAATATACTCACCCTTAACACACATTCAAAGATATTACAGAACATATATTGTCATCAGATTATTAAAAAAAAAAAAAAAAAAAGGAAGGAGAAGATGTAACAAGATTTAAGATATTTAATAAAAGATCTTAAAAACGATTTCAGGTGATGTTTTGATGAAGCCATGATCGGATGATAGAAGACAACCTTCACTCCGTGAGTGATGCAGGACAGTTCTGGTATTGCTAGAATACCAAGTAATTGGAGGCATATTTAAGGTTAAAAGGCAAGGGGAACTTGTTGGCAAGGCTAGGGTTTAGGTATGTAACAAATTGATAGGCAGTTTAGAGGTAAAATGTGTCAAAAAAGATAAAATTTGGGGGGCTGAAATTAGGAGTGGAAATAGGGTTGAGAAATTAAGAATCTGAAACTGAAATATTAGAGAGAGAGAGAGAGAGAGCCCGCGGGGGGGGGGGGGGTCTTCTAGGTATCACATCAAGGGTTAGAATTGCATCACACAATTCAAAGAAAGCATAACATGCTTACAGAAAATTGTAGGTAATTGTTCTATTCACCAAGGAAAAAGGAGAGGTTACAATGATATTCATAGAGTTATAGTAATCCTATTCCTACTAGGATTAGGAAATCCTTTTCCAATTAGAAAGCAAAAACACCACAACGTATCAAGCCATTATCCCACTATGTGGGATTGGCTAAGCAAAAACTAAAACTATTACTAGTAAGACTAGAAAAGACCATTAATAAAACCCCAACACATAACCAGACATACCAAAACACCCTAGGAAACATTCATAGAATAACAAATATAGCATCAAAATTAAGCTCCCAGGAAAGACTTTCATCCAAAACTTCCCAAATTAATGCTTGGGCCTTAGAAATATATCTCTAGAGGTCGTTGCCAACATCCTCCATCAATGAGCTCTACTAATTTATCAGTAATGCAACAAGTACAACAACGATTTTACACGTCCACACAAAGGTGAATGTCCAAATGTGCAGAAACATCACCATAATGATGTTATTTATAGCAATACTTACTGGAAAAAAATGATGTTATAGCAATATAAATTGTTCAGTCTATAGAGGAATATATTATGTGTAGCAGGTCAAACTTTGGAGAATCTATTGATTATTTCAGGTTTTGTTCATTCATTCTTATGTATGGGGTCTGAGTCATGTCAATTCCGTTTTGGGCTTTCGGTATTTTGTTAATTTCATTGATCATTATTCTCGTTGTACTTGGTTATTCTAAACGAAACATCATCATAAAAAGTTAGGTTAAGTGTCTCCAGTTCAATCATTCTGGAAAAAGTGCACTTGAGTTCTTCATGTCATGTGCATATCATCTCCAAGCCTACTTCTGAATGTTAATTTCTTCATATTTGGCTGAGGAGGAGTTGAATGTGATTTTCAAAATTTTAGGTTGTAAGTTGGGTTCCTTGCTGTCTAATTATCTACAGATATTTTTAGGCCTAGATTCATATCTAAGGCAGTGTGTGATGGCGTTATTGAGAAGTACAAGAAAAACTTGCCTCTTTGAAGTATCTCTCAGGATGTTGGTTAACCCTAATAAGTATTCTATTTGGTATTGCAACTAGTTTCATGTCCATTTTTGTTGGATCTGGTTTTGGTTACTGGTAGGGTAGAGAGGTTCCAGAGGAACTTTCTTTTGCGTGTTTTTTGTGCATGTGAGGTGGGGGAGGGGGGGAATATGAGATGCATTTAAGTCAGTGTCATGACCCAAGGAGCATTAAAGGGATAATATGGTAATAGGCTTATGATAATTGTTAAGAAATATTTAGCAATTGGTTAGGAGCACATGGATGAGTTGGGATGCTGTTAGGAGTCTGATATGCCTATATAAGGCTGTTGTAAACAGATGGGATGGCTCATGCTTGAATGAAAAATGAATATTCTCATTTCTCTCTAGAATTCTCTCCCAATCTCCCTCACGTTTCTCTTTTGTTTCTCCCCCCTTTCTCTCAATATCTCTCCCCCAATTCTATATATTATCTTCCCTATTTCTGTCCAAATTCCCCTCTAAACATTATGTTCTTAATCTTGAGCCCCTTGGATCCTTCCGAATTCCAATCTAACCCTAGTTAAACCCTAGGTACATGACAAATTGGTATCAAAGGGGTCAATCCTTGCCTGTGGTTCTGATTCATTTGAAGATTGGTGAAATCAATTTCAATAATAAAAGCCCAAGCTCCGGTGATTCAACGTACTTAGTGAGTTCAAGCATTCTAGCGAGTTTGGGTGGGTCTCTTGGCTGAGGATTAATTTTCGGCCATTGATGCTCGAAATTAAATTCCGATGCATGGAGGTGATTTACGGTCAATGTACTTGATTCTCGGAATTTGAAGACGATTACAGTAGGTGTTCCATAACTTAGTTGACATGGTGAAACCAATAAGTACAATATGGAAACATAACAAACTTTATTTCATCATTACTCCGCCAGGAGATATTATCCACTGCCGGTCCCAAGCCCGGATAAAGGAGGAGGGTTGCGTTAGGTAGCCGACAGCCAGCGTAAAACCTAGTCGGATCCAAATATGAATTCTAGACAAACTATCTGTTGGGATATAACCCACATAGAAGTCTAGAATTCATGTAGCCAACCCCACAGTGGGATAACGGCTGGATATGTTATGTTATGTTTTTTACAGTAGGTATTAGCAGGTGAGTTCAGGCGACAATCAGTGTTGAGCATTGGGAACTATTTGTGCAGAGGCGATCTGCAATTAAGCGATCGAGCAATGAGTTGTCCGCGTTCCAAATCTAAGTTGGAAGGGAACAAGGAGTGAGCAAAACCGAGAGGGCGCAAGCGGATCTTGGTTCGAACTTGTAGGTGGAGTCCATTGTGAGAGGCGGATTCCTCTGATTCCTTTGCTCATTGATTTTCGAACCTTAGGCGACAGAAATCGATCAATTGTTAGGAAATCCTTAGTGATTAGGATTGGGAATCCTTAGGCTGTGGTTTCAATATTAGTTAAAGGTAGGGTAATCCATTTCAATGATTAGGTCCAAATTGAGAAGGCTTGAAGGCCACTTGGCTGGGCGGTAATTCTAGCAACTGCAGACATCTAGAAGGTGGTTCAGTGTTTGGAGGTATTAATCTCCAACAGTGGTTAACGAAAGTGGTCCAGTGGCAGATTCAACGGAATTGGAAGTTTCAACAAGTGAACCTCGGCCACTAATTTCAAAGGTGATTGCAATTTGCCACTTATTGGATCAATTTCAGAGGTGACTATTGTGAGGTAGTCACAGTAGGGAAGTGTGGGAATTAGGATGGAAAGAGCTACAGTTTCTTGGTCTATTGCTTTTCCAGCCAGTGAGATTTTGTCCAAAAGGAATAATGCACGAAAGAGACCAATGGAGTCTCAATTGTAGCAGAGGGATGTTGCATTTTCAGTAGGGTGTCTTGTTGGTGAAGCCAGGGGAGGCAGTGCACCTATGAGGCAATTAGAGCCTCAATGCCATCAAGAGAACGCTACATATTCAGTTGGCAGCAACAGGAATCATGAACATTTTAGCCAAACGAATCAAGCAAGGGAAAGGGTGAATAATGAGTCTAGTCGAATTGACAAGAAACCCAACAGCGGGATACATGAGTGCAAGAAATTCGGACGTATGTTACACGAACAGTTGCAAGAGTTTGCAATGATACTTACTAAGAAGTAGCATTACAGCTTTCCCGCTGAATTCTTCGAGGATTATTGCGAAAGTTTTAACAAAGAGGAATTTCTCAAAGTGGACCAGCCAAAGGAGAAGTCAAGATGGTGGGAAGGGGATTCATTGCTTACCTCCAACGTGAAGTGGAAGAAGGATACTGGTTTTAGTGGAATTGACAAAGAAGGTGGCTGTCAGGACAGTGCCGACAGCAACAGAAATTTCGAGGGTTTGGTCCAAGGTGTTTGGACAAAAAGAGAATTAAAGGAATACTCTGATTCCTTTGGAAAGGAGGTTGTTGATGAGGATGATCCAGATGATAATCTTGGAAGTCCAAAACAAGAGATGCTTGAGGCATTCAATCAGTTGATAGGAATGACAAGAGACACCAAGGAATTTTTGGAATTGAAGAGGGATTCGGCTGCAGTGACTGAGAAGTTAGAAGAAGAAATAATACCCCAAAATGCACCTACTGAAAGGCTGCAAGGAAATAAAAGGGAAGCAATTGATGAAGTGATAAAGGAAGCCAAGGCCAACTCGTTACCCCCGGTGGCTAGCGCATGGGCAAAAGGATTTGGTGGTGTTCCAAATCAGAAGTTTGTGGGAAATGGAATAACATTGGATCATGAAAATCTGATTGAAGGACCATCAATCTATATAGATATTGGTGCTAGAATCCTTCCTTCGATTCTGGACCTATCGAAAGCTAAGAGTGGGAATACCTGGAACATTTATCCTAAACTGGGTCAAGATTGTGATGGACCACATGCAGTTAAAGAAGGCCCTGAGTATATTGCTCCTTTGTCTTTGGATCCGAAGAAGGCTGAGTCATCCTTGGCTGGGGTTAAAATAGGTATCAGACAGCCCCCAGTGAAGGTTTGGCAAGAAGGCTGAGGGAGATAGTTGAGGAAGTCGAAGGTTTTGCCAAAGGAAACAAAACTCCTGTTATTGTGTTGTTTTTTACTCCTAGAAAATCCGAGTTGCTATCTACTGCATGGTGGGATGAACCAATGGCTGAATGTGTTCTTAAAAATGGAGACCAATCTTGATTGGGCAGCTATTGTAGAAGGTGGGTGTATTGGATTTGAACTCTATCAGGCTGCTCCCATTGAAGTTTTAGGCCAAATTACACCTGGGATTGATCTTGGACACTTAAGAATGAGGAAAAAGAAGAGGCCTAGAAGGAGAAAGAAAGAAAAATCAGATAGAGAATGTGGGAATTGGATGAAGCAATGGCTACTTGCTACAAGTTCTTGGGGACAAGAACTCTCTCAAGGATGGGGGAATTGTCATGACCCAAGGAGCATTAAAGGATAATATAGTAATAGGCTTATGATAATTGTTAGAAGAGATTTTAGCAATTGGTTAGGAGCACATGGGTGAGTTGGGATGTTGTTAGGAGTCTGATATGCCTATATAAGGCTACTGTAAACAGATGAGATGGCTCATGCTTGAATGAAAAATGAATACTCTCATTTCTCTCTAGAATTCTCTCCCAATCTCCCTCACGTTTCTCTCTTATTTCTCCCCCCTTTCTCTCAATATCTCTCCCTCAATTCTATATGTTATCTTCCCCATTTATGTCCAAATTCCCCTCTAAACATTCTATTCTTAATCCTAAGACTCTCGGATCTTTCCGAATTCCAATCTAATCCTAACTAAACCCTAGGTACATGATAGTTAGTAAGGAAAAATTTGCAAGCCTCTTCTGGAAAGTGATCCAGGCAGTAGGAAACTTGGGCTTTGTACAAACCATTACAATGAAAATGGTTTGGGAGATTTGTTCTTGAACCCAATAGTTTTTGTATGAGAGGAAAAATATGGGTTTGCATGGGGAAATTGGCAAATGGGCAACCATGCCCCACATGCCTTCTTTGAACGCAATCTCCAAGAGTGAAAAATGGACTCAACTAATGCCTTACTGGATAACAAATATCTGTGTATCGAATATTTGTTTGGAGGGAAAATAAATTTTCATTGACATATTGGGTTTAGGATTGAGGATTATATGTAAATGCAAATACAACAGGATAAAGTGAACTAGACTTGTTTGGACATCCTTGTTGGTTGTATGTCTTAACTAGATATGTTGAACAAATAACCAACACACCAACGCAAATGTCTAGTATTCTGAAATGGGCAATTCACAGATTTGCAAATGACTACGTAATATGGATATTGATACGTCCTCTTCAAAATGCTTGTAAAAGCAAAGGAAATATCAGCCAAAGAATTTTCAGAGGTAAAATTCACGATGAAAGGAAATCTCCTTTGAATAGATACATAAAAATTTTATTGAATGGATATAGTAGCAGACAGACAGACAGAAGATGCATGCTTCATTGAAATAACCAACATTTAAATAAAATTCAAATCATTACTTAGAAGGAAAAAAACAAGTAACTGCCACAATGTTACTTAGACAAAAGGAAAAATCTGATATGCCTCAGGCATAGTTGGGGCATTACTATTTCAGTAAGTTTTACTTGTGTGTGTGTTTGGGGGGGGGGGGGGGGGTTGCGGGGAGCAAACTTTGTAAATATCTAAGAGAATTATGGTATGGCATTACTACCAACCAGGGCAAAAATCTTTTTGTTCATTTTTATTTTCTCTTTGTCAAGTTTTTCCCTGAAGCCTCCTTACATACAAGTAAGCAGATCAACAGTCTAGCCATTCTTAATTAAACTTCCTCCCATGGACACCCAAGTATTTTATAGGAGGAAGTCTATTCCCTCCATGTAGAAAGCAGTGGTAAAATTCATAGAATTTACAAAGTCAAAGGATCAAAAGCTTACACCATAGGCATTCCAGCCTGGGACTGATACCACACCCTGAGGCAGTATCAAAGGAGCATAACTTGAAGGGCCTTGCCAGCGTGGATTGGGAATAAAAGAAGCTCTTGACAAGGGCCAGTTTGTTATTCCTCCTGGATATGATTGCTGAGTAGGAGTTGTTGGAGAATGGACTGGAGGATAGACAGAAGAACCATGTAATGAGACCATCATATTAGATGGCTGAGGATGGTGGAACTTACAAGTGTTCCCAAACTTGCATTGCCCAGTTCTTAAATAATATGCACACTCAGTTTCATTCTGCAAGCAAATACAAAGAGCAAATTAAAAAAGGAATGACATTTCAACCAATCCAAAAGCACAAAATATTTACCCTAAGTAAAAAGCTTATGAAAATTTAAACCGATTTGGTATAAGAGATGGGGAAAGGTGTGTGTGTGTGTGTGTGTGTGTAAATTGACCAAAGCAAGAGAATGAAAAAACAAGGGATTTGAGACATGTAAAATGCATAGAACACGAAAGCCAAAAAGCACTAGTAAACGAGGAGTGATCAAGGAGAGATAGAAGAAGTATTTCTCAAAGTTAATTAATGTAGGTTGATAAACAAGTACTATTCTGAGGCATCTTAGTAACTCTTAAAAAGATAGAAATTACATGTTTTATAGATATATATGTCCAAATGAAAAAAAAAAGTGAGCAGTGAAAAAGAAGAAGAACAGTAAAGTAGTGGGAACAAATAATATACCAATAGAAGAATAGAAATGCACGATAGAAGAGAGCATTTTTTGTTAGTGAAATCATATAATGCGATTCTTAAATTAGAAAAGATGCTAGACAAATGGTAGAAGAGCACTTTAGTGCCTATTTACAAGAATAAAGGAAATGTTCAAAATTGTGGAAATTATAGGGGCATCAAGCTCATGAACCACACTATGAAACTTTGGGAGAGAGTTATTGAGCAAAGATTAAGAAAAGAAACCAAGGTGTCCAAAAACCAATTTGGTTCCATGCGTAAGTCAACAATGGAAGTTATATACTTGCTGAGGTGACTAATGAAAAGGTATAGAGGAACAAAAAGATTTATATATAATATTTATAGATTTAGAAAAAATTATGACAAAGTTCTTAAAACAGGTTATTAAAAATCATGTATCGTAGAGCAAAAACATGGGCCAAAACATATGGAGGAGATATTGAAGTTTTCCCAATTAAAATAAGAATAAATCAAGCATCTGCTTTAAGCCTTTACCTGTTAACCCTAGTAATGGATGAACTCACTAAACATATCCACGCATATGTGCCTTGGTATATGCTGTTTGTACACAACATGGTGATAGTGGATGAGACAAAAGAAAGTGTGAATACATAAAAATATGGAGAAACACTTTAGAATCTAAAGAATATATGAATTGTAAGTATAGTAAAAATATACGTATAGATATGTTATGGCAAAACTAGAAAACCAAGTCATGCCAAGAAATGAGGATGTTAACTGAGGAGTTAAGGCTAGACTGAAAAAAAATGTATCCATTGCTTTATATGATGGAGAGATTCAGTTTAAGTTAAAAGAAAAGTTTTATTAGACCACCTTTGTTATATGACACAGAACATTGGGCAATAAAGCACCAACATCTACAAAATATGAGCATCATGGAGATGAAGATGGATGAGCAAAATATGAGCATCTCCATTTACGTATTATAGTTAGACTTTTCAGACTACTACAAGATATAAAAAGTTTGAGCTTCAATTTTGGTTAAAAATGCTTCTCCCCTCTAATAATATGACCATATTGGCAAAATTGCAGACTAATTAATTGCCATTTCATACAAAGTCCTTGCTCTATCAAAATTCATAAATTTGGCAAGTACAAATTGGATATGTCTTGTATCTGTGTTCATGCAATGAAGTATCCCACCAATATACTACATATTAGCTATATATGAGAAAGGAATGAATAAAGAAATCAGAATTTTAATTGTCTGTGCCACAGGTTGATGAACAGCTATTACCAGGAAATAGGACATAAATTTAGTGAAACAAGAGAGAGGAAACTAGTTAATGCAAACCGGTCGAAGTGGAAAGCCTAAAACATTTAAGGTAACTCTTCCAGCAATTCCAGCCTTGTCTCTAGGATGATGGAATTTGCATGTGGCTCCAAACTTACAAGTTCCTGTCTTCAAGTAGTACTGGGGAAAAAATTAAAAAAAAAAAAAAAAAGAATAAAAATTGAACTTAGAATTAAAAAAAAAAACATTTAAATGATAAACTGAGCTCTATTATTATATAAGGGAGAAAAGAAGATTCATAACCTTAACATGATACTTCACAACTACATTCAAGGAATGGAATCTGAATTAAGCTCTAATAGAGACAAAGTTAACAATCAACTGGGGCATGCATATATTTAAGTGGATGACAAAAATTAACAAATAACATGTGTGATACTTTGAGTAATTAGCATAATGGAGACAAAGTTATTGACATAACACAGTTAAATACTGGAAATCTGGGTTCTAAATTAAGGAAGAAACATGTATAGTTTCACTTTGCAGTAATCACTACCTCTTTTTGTCAGGGCTCAGGTGGACAAGAGACAAACAAAAGAACTAGACCGTATTCATCTTTGGATACAGTCAAATTCTAAATGAATCCTCTTCCCCTTCTGCAATCCCTTCATTGCATGGCTTGGGATGACAAATAGTTGCAGGATGCTACAGGAGTGTTAGGACCCTAGTCCTAACTAAGGTTCTCTTTGAAGATAGAATTGAAAGAAAGGGAAAAACATACAGAAATGAGAGGAGAAACAGAGAGAATAATAGAGGGAAGCTGAGAAATGAGGGAAAAACTAAGGGGTTGTTCTCTTCATGTTTTAGTTTTGACTTTTGAATTCATTTTCAGTTTTGTGTTTTGAGTGTATGTTTTGAGATTATTGAAAACGTATTCTTTTTGTCTGTAACATTTTTCGCACTTTGAAAATTTTGAGCGTGTTTCTAATGAAAACAACTCTGCCTAGGGATGTTATCCATTGTCGGTCTCAAGCCCAGAGGAGGAGGGTTGTGTTAGGTAGCCGACAGCTAACGTAAAACCTAGTCGGATTCAAAACAAAAACTCTAGACAAATTATGAAAAACCGTTAGAGCGTAACCTTTCATAGCGATGCGCTACACTTCCCGCGTGTTCAAGTGAGCTAGGGTTACTGCATTAGCGCCCCGATGTAATGACAAATAAGCAAGGGTCCTCGCATTTGCTTGGACGAATGAGGGTACAGAAGCTAGTCCGAAATAAAAAACAAAATCAAATTCAAAGTTAAAGCCAAAACCAAAATCATAGATTAAGGATTGGGTCATGGAACATAGGAACATTAACAAACAAAGCTATGGAAGTGGTAGATGTGATGATTAGGAGAAAGATTAATATTATGTGCCTTCAAGAGACGAGATGGGTAGGGAAAAAAACAAAAACTTTATCAGAAACTGGATAAAAAATATGGTACACAGGAAATAATCGAGCGAAAAATGGAGTGGGGATTATTATAGATAAAAGCTTAGTAGATGAGGTAGTGGATGTAAGGAGAATAGGGGATAGGATTATTATGGTGAAGGTTGGTCTAGAAAAAATGACTATGAATATCTTTAGTACATATGCACCACAAGCGGGGTTAGATGAGAAGATAAAAGCAAAATTCTGGGAGGACCTAGAGGGACTCATACAAATGATACCAAGAGGACAGAAAGTGATTATAAGAGGTGACTTAAATGGTCACGTGGGTAGAGACGAAAATGGCTATAGAGAGGTACATGGAGGGTATGGATTCGGGGAAATTAATAATAAGGGTAAGTATATTATAGATTTTGCAATGGCATATGGGCTCATAATAACCAATACTAGGTTCAAAAAACGAGACGAACACTTAATCACATATAAAAATGTCCCATCAAGCACCCAAATAGATTACTTCCTCATGAGACAAGAGGATCGATTATGTTGTATGGATTGTAATGTGATACCGAGAGAGTGTTTGACTACTCAACATAGACTTTTGATACTTGACGTCCAAGTAAGAAATTGGAAGAGAAAAAATCACATAAAACAAACTCCAAGAATTAGGTGGTGAGATTTAAAAAGGGAGAAACAATTAATTTTCAAAAAAAAATTAAGGGGTAGAAGCGAATGGAATGGAGGAGGACAAACAAACCAAATGTGGAGGGAAATGGCTACTGCCCTGAGAAGCACGGTAAAGGTAGTCCTTGGAGAGACAAATGGTAGAGGCCCAAACCTTACAAAGTCCTGGTTGTGGAATGAAGAGGTACAATTCAAAATTAGAAACAAGAAAACTTGCTATAAGCTTGTATATCAGCGCAACAATGACGAAAACCTAAAAAATTATAAAGAAACAAAAAAGACAGCAAAAAGAGCTGTTAGTGACCCAAGATCAAAAGCATATGAGAATCTATATAAACGACTTGATACAAAAGATGGAGAAAGGGATATATATATAAATTAGCTAAAGCAAGAGAAAGAAAAACAAGGGATCTAAACCAAGTGAAATGCATAAAAGATGAAAACCAAAATGTATTAGTGAATGAGGAAGCGATTAATGAGAGATGGAATGAGTATTTCACAAAATTATTCAATGATGGTGGGGACACAAGAGTTAGGTTGGGACATCTTAGTAACTCTGAAGGGAATGTGAGCTATACATTTTATTGAGACATAAGTTCAAAAGAAATAAGACAAGCATTAAAAAAGATGAAAAATCATAAGGCGGTGGAACCGGATAATATACCAATAGAAGCATGGAAATGCATGGGAGAAAATGGCATCTCCTGGCTAACGAAATTATTTAACGTGATCCTTAAATCAAAAAAGATTCTAGATGAGTGGAGGAATAGTACTTTGGTTCCTATATACAAAAACAAATGAGATGTTCAAAACTATGAAAATTATAGAGGAATTAAGTTAATGAGCAATACCATGAAACTCTGGGAGAGAGTAATAGAGCAGAGGCTCAGAAAAGAAACAGACGTCTCGAAAAATCAGTTTGGTTTCATGCCTAATAGGTCAACAATGGAAGCTATATACCTATAGAGGCGCCTAATGGAAAGGTATCGGGATCATTAAAAGGACTTGCATATGGTGTTTACAGATCTAGAAAAGGTCTATGATAGAATGCTTAGAGAAGTATTATGGAGGGTTTTAGAGAAGAAAGGAGTCCAAATAGCTTATATACAAGCCCTCAAGGACATGTATCACGGTGCAGAGACAAGGGTCAGAACGTGCGGAGGAGATACTAAATTGTTTAAAATTACAATGGAACTGCATTAAGATTTTGCACTAAGTCCATACTTATTTGCTTTAATAATGGATGAACTCACTAAACACATTCAGACAGAGGTGCCATGATGTATGCTATTTGCAGATGACATAGTGTTGGTGGATGAAACAAAAGAGGAAGTGAACACTAAACTTGAGTTGTGGAGAAACAATTTAGAATCTAAGGGATTTAAATTAAGTAGAAGGAAAATAGAATATATGGAACGTAAATTTAGTAAGAATGCAAGAGTGAAGGATGTTATAAAAAAATTGGAAGATCAAATCATACAAAGAAAAGACCATTTTTTATATTTGGAATCAGTGATTCAAAAAGATGAAGAAATTCACGAGGATGTTACGCATAGAATTAAGGCAGGTTGGCTAAAATGGAGAAATGCATTGGGGTGTTATGTGATGGTAAAATCCCATTAAACTGAAAGAAAAATTCTATAGGACAGTTATAAGACTAGTTTTGTTGTATGGCTCAGAATGTTGGGCAGTCAAAAACCAACATGAGCAAAAGATGAGCGTAGCAGAGATGAGGATGCTAAAATGGATGTGCAGCCATACAAGAAAAAATAAAATTAGAAATGAGATTATTTGTAATAAGATTAGATTAGTATCAATTGAGGAGAAGATGAGAGAGACTAAACTAAGATGGTTTGGTCATGTGAGAAGAAGACCAAGAGACGCTCCTGTGAAGAGAATTGATGAAATTGAACAATTAGTCAAAAAAAAAGGTAGAGGCAGACCTAAGAAGACTTTGGGAGAGACATTAAAATTTGACATTAAGTGTATGGTCCTAAATGAAGATATGACAAAAGACAGAAATACATGGAAGTCTAGAATTCATGTATCCGACCCCACATAGTGGGATAAAGGCTGGATATGTTCTTCTTGTTGTTACTGATGAAAACAGTCAAAACGACTTTTTGTTATTTTAAGTTTTCTTTACAAAATTTTTCCTTATTTTTGATAATATGTTTTTGAAAATGTCATGTAAGGAGCTATAGGGTAGAGTTTTAATTTTTCTTTTTACTTAATGTAATTCCCACCAGCTGTAGCAGTGGGTCATAGTAGGAGCAGAGTTTGTTAGAATATTCAATACCGGTTATGGGAGGGCCCTACTGTCAGGGGATGTTTTTGCTTTATATGGAATCCTTCCATGCAGTGTAAGGATATCAATTTTCAGATAATCAGAATATCCTTCTCTCGTCCTTCTCTAACTTTTCTGTCTTCTCTCCCTCTATCTCGTCTAACTCTCCCTCACACTCTCTTCTTCATCTTCGCAATCCTTTCGGATTGAGGGTAACCCTGCTACTTCCAACGGGGTTGTGACAAATTGGTATCAGAGCGTTGTTCTGGTCGAGTGGGTAAGTAGGTCTGGCGATGGCTGAAGGAACACGTATGAAGAATTTCGAAACACAGTTGCAACAAACTGGGGTGATGGTGGCAGAATGTCAAAGTAAGATGGAGCAAATGGAGTTGGGAACTACTCGAAACCAGGAGGTTATTCTTGCACTGGAACGTCGGGTGGAGAGTGCCATGGATGGAATGGAAAGGAGGTTGGACGAATCCATTACGCGGGTTCGGGAGGAACTAGCTGCCCAAATGCAGCAGTTCGTAGCCATGTTAGGCCGACAAACACCAATAAGGTTAGCACCTGAATTTCCACCGAGAGAAGGGATAGATCCTGTTCCCCAAAGGGATAGAGCTGGAAGGGAGCTGGAATTACATGAGGAGGAGCTTAACCAGGGCGGCCGAGAAGAAGGAATACTGGGAAGAGGGCCAGCAGTACTGGCAAACCATCACCCACAAGGGTTTCCTCTTCCTAAGATGGACATTCTAGTATTCGAAGGGGTTAATCCACGATGGTGGATAAGGAAGTGTGAAAGGATGTTCGAATGACATAACATACCAAAGCTGCAGAAGGTGTCTCTGGCAGCAGCCTACTTCAACGAAGAGGTCGACGCGTGGTATCAAGGAGTCATACGGCTGAGGAGGAACCCGACATGGGGAGAGTTTACAGAGGCCATATGTGGAAGGTTTGGAGAAAGAAGTATGGCCGACATCGTGGAAGAATTCAACAAGCTTAAGTAGACAGGAAGTGTAGAGGTATACCAGAAACGCTTCGAGGAGCTGAGGTCTTACATGATTCAATACAACCCCTACCTCACCGAAGCCTATTTTGTATCCAGTTACTTAAGTGGCCTCAACGAGGAACTAAGGCCAATGGTTAAAGTGCTTAGGCCGCAGACAGTAGCTCAAGCATCGGAAGATGCTCGGCTACAAGAGCTAGCAGTAGAGGCATTGCTTAAGAGGCAGAGGCAGCAGACAAGGGGAATGGGGGCAGGTACCCAAAATGGGGTAGGAAGACATTTTAATCGAGAAGCAGGTAAGTGGACCGGCGGGGCAAAAGGAGTTATGGGACAGGGAGTAGCACCCCCTGGTGATCCATTGAGGGAGCAAAGAAGGCTGGCAGGGCTATGCTTCCGATGCGGGGACAGGTATCACCCGGGACAGCCTTGCAAGAGGCAGATTCTGTTGTTAAAAGGAAATGAAGGAGGAGACCAGGAAGTGGAGGAAGAAGTAGATGAGGACGACGGGGGCGTGGAAGACAATGGAGAAATATCCATTCATACCCTAAAGGGCATGGCCAATAACAAAATTCTTAAGGTGGGAGGTCAGGCCAAAGGAAGTACCCTAAGGATCCTAATCGACAATGGGAGTACCCACAGTTTTATTGATGAGCACACAGCAAGAAGGCTAAATTGCCAGCTAACAGGAACACCACCCCTCAGTATAACAGTGGCCAATGGACAGAAGGTGCTGAGTACCTTGGCCTGCAATGGTTTCTCGTGGGAAATGCAAGGGGAGGAGTTCGTAACCGATTTAAGGTTGCTGCAGTTGGGAGGCTGCGACATGGTCTTGGGGGTGGATTGGATGAAAGGAGTAAGCCCAATTAGCTTTGACTTTAACCGCATGGAAGTATCCTTTGAGAAGGAGGGTAAGAAATGGCCATCAAGAGTGAGAAGGAAGCTGGGGTGTGCAAGATGATGTCGGGAAAGGTGTTGAAGAGAGTCATGAAGGGAAAATGGAATCAATGGGCACAACTCTTCTCAATAGTGGCTGCGGGGAACGCACCAGAGGAACAAGGAGGGTTGAGGCAGTGCTACTTAACCATCAGTAACCGGGAGGACCCTCCTGATTAGGTAACACATTTGGCTTTACTTGATGAATTATTGGTGAAGTATGAGGACTTATTTGCAGAACCCAGATCCCTACCCCCTAACCGACTATTTAACCACTCCATCAACCTCAAGCCAAACACCGAACCAGTTAACATCCGAGCCTATCAATACCCCCCTGTCCAGAAGAATGAGATTGAGAGGATGGTGAGGGACATGCTGCAACAATCCCTCATCAGACCAAGCCAAAGCCCATTTGCTTCTCCTGTTCTATTAGTAAGAAAGAAGGATGGGACATGGAGATTTTGTGTAGACTATCGCCACTTGAATTCTATCACAATCAAGGATAAATTTCCTATCCATTTAGTAGAAGACCTGCTAGACGAACTACACAGTGCAAAATTCTTTTCCAAACTTGATTTACGCTCGGGTTATCATCAAATCAGGATGAAACCCGAGGATACTCCTAAGACTGCATTCAAGACACACCATGGCCATTTTGAATTCTTGGTAATGCCATTTGGGCTTACCAACGCCCCAACCACCCAGGAAGACGAGTGATTCAGCAAGGAGGAGTGCCCTTAATTCAAGTCTTGGTCAAATGGCAAGGGAACACCCAGGCAGGAAACACTTGGGAATACCTCCCTGAGTTGCTTCAGAGATTCCCTCGCGCGGTTAGCCTAATCAATCTTCCTTGAGGACAAGGAAGCACTCAAGAGGGGAGCAGTGTCACACAAGGAGCTATAGGGTAGAGTTTTAATTTTTCTTTTTACTTAATGTAATTCCCACCAGCTGTAGCAATGGGCCATAGTAGGAGCAGAGTTTGTTAGAATATTCAGTACCGGTTATGGGAGGGCCCCACTATCAGGGGACGTTTTTGCTTTATATGGAATCCTTCCATGTAGTGTAAGGATATCAATTTTCAGATAATCAGAATATCCTTCTCTCGTCCTTCTCTAACTTTTCTCTCTTCTCTCCCTCTATCTCGTCTAACTCTCCCTCACACTCTCTTCTTCATCTTCGCAATCCTTTCGGATTGAGGGTAACCCTGCTACTTCCAGCGGGGTTGTGACAGAAAATATGAAAGCAAACACGTTTTCGCTATTTTGAAAAATTGAAAACTAAAAACGGTCTAAAAACAGTAAAGAGAACAAGCTCTATAATTCTGATATATATTCTTCAATTCTGTTGATTCCCGAAATTGTGCATAATCTTATGTATAAAGCTATCTAGCAATTACTTAGTAGCACTTACCACTGCACCACTACTTTCCCATTACTCCATAACTGTAAATTAATTGTAAATAATACCCAAATACTCCTACAACATACTTGTAAAAAACAACTAAATAAATATATAGTAACATAACTACCTAATTCACTTGGGGTCATGACATTCCCTCCCCCTTAAAGGATTTCTTGTCCCCAAGAAATCACAGCAATGGCCATTGTTCTTCATCCAATCATAACTTTCACTATCTGCTTTATCCTTCTTAGACCATTCTTTCTAGTGATTTTGCTAGAAATGCCTAAAAGATCAACAAAGTCTGTTACTAGTCGAGGGTGAATTTTAACTTTTTTTTTTCCTCCTCTTTGCTAGCTCTATCCAGTAAATCCCCAATTACTAGCTTTGCATTGACATCACGTATTAGAGTGGTACCTATTCTTTCCAAAATAGCAGGTGTTATCCTAGGGTTACTTAAATATGAATCTTTAGCTGAAAACACACCTCTCACATACACAGTCATTCACGGTTTGAATGATATCAATCAGAACAGAAAACACAAAACAAATTAAAAGCCAACAATAAATACAAAATGAATAGAAACAAAAACAGAATTGAAAGAATAAGAATGTGCAAACCAAACATCCACAAGAACGCTGAGATTATCCTAGTTCAAATTGCCCTTTAGGACAACCCTACATCCAGCCTAAGAACCCTCCAACAACAGCCTTCTTTGATTCAAAGAACAATGACCAGTAAAGCTAGTTGCACCCCACGATTACAAGCCTTCTCTCAAGACTACAAAAGCTATTCTAAAATCACAACATTTCCTCTCTCAAAACTTTCTCATGAAACAATAATATCATGCGTTAATGATGCCTAGCCCCCCTTGCCCTATTTATAGAATATTAGGGCGATAACTCTTAGGCTATTACAAAACTAGGTATTGATATTACCAGATTACCCCAACCTAACAACTAATTACAAGTGAGGCCACTGTCTATCTCTACCCTCTAAAACCGCATGATAAACCTGTGCAAAGACACTGCTATCATTGCCCTCAATACTCTAGATAAACTCTATCAAATCTCTACCATTGTCTTGAGTATGATCCATTCCATTCTTCATCCATCAAAGCCTTGGCCTGCTCTTCCTTTGGTTCCAACATGATATACCTAATCATCAACACAAACAAACATTAAGAATTTCCAAACGATGCAGTAAATTTTGACAATGGAACAAACTTGGATAACATATCAGCTGCATTATCTATTCTTGCAACTTTTATTAGAATTAATTCCTCCTTCTCAAGGATTTCCCTAATGAAACTATTCCTAACATTAATATGACTTGTTTTCTTCATGGTGGGATTGATTCTTAACCAAGAGATTGCACACATCTCAACTCAACCTTAACATTCTTTCTAAGAGTTTTGCTGCATAATCAGCAACCAATGCAAGGTTCTTCTTCTAGACTTGCTCCACCATAAACCAAATCCATATCTAATGTTAATTGTACATACCCAAGAGTCCAATTTCACAACATCCTAGTGAACCCTACCCTGATTGGCCTTAAATCCGCTAGACTTACTCATAGCATGCCAGCTCTGACCTTTAGGCTTTACCACTGCGTTTGAGTAGGAAACTTACTCATTTCTCTTATGCTTGCTTCCTTATTAGAGGACTGCTCACCTCTCTTAACTTCTTTACCATCTTACAAAAGTATGTCTATTTTTGGATAAACTAGGCTGCCTAAGCTGTCCTTTCTCTTACTTCTATGCCTAATATTTTCCCAGCTTCTCCTAGATCCTATACTTCAACTGCTGACCTAAATCTCAGCTTTTAACTTGAGGATCTCTATGGCTGATTGCCAGAGATGATACATTTACATCTCTTTAGGCATATCTTTGAAATAATTCACAGCTACCAAATGCACTCATTTTAAACCCTTGGACTGTCATAAGAGAATCACATTTCTTATACCAATGCCTTGGGGATTGACTTAATTCATAGAGAGACCTTCTAAGCAAATATACTTGCTCACCTTTCCCTCTATCCTGAAATCCCTTGGGCTACTCTATAAGAATATTTCCTCTTAAACCTTCATGGAGAAAGGCTGTTAGTGACACTAAGGGTTCATCCACTCACAGCTCACCACCCCTTTATCCTAAGGGTTCATCCACTAAAGTCCAAAGCAACTCCACTTCTCATTTCATGGCACCCTACCATTTGATGGAGTTTTTTAGTGCATCTCCTCTTCATAGAAAAAGAGGTTCCTTACCAGCCTCTTCTATAGCACTTAACAGTGCATAGGAGTCTAAAACCGAAAAATTCCATACCTCACTGGTGGTCTTATATTCCTTCTTTTACCTAACCAGCCTCTTCTATAGCACTTAACAGTGCACAGGAGTCTAAAACCGAAAAATTCCATACCTCACTGGTGGTCTTATGTTCCTTCTTTTACCTATCCTAGGTAACATTATTCCTTCCATTCCCTTGCTTACTGCCTATACTAGATGATCCTCCTTCCCTTTCCCTTTTCTAACCTGGATTTTGATCAATGGAGCTGTCTACATCATTTTCCAGATTATCTACTTCTAAGTCCTGGTTCATGGGGCTATTTAAGACATTTTCAAGAAGTTCTACTTCTATTTATATTACACAGCCTTCTAGATTACCTTCCTTGACATTAGTTTTATCTAATTTTATGCCTTTCATGGTGGAATTTCTATCATGGGTAAGTTCCTTAGCTATAAAAGACCTAGGCACACCTAACTCCAAACTCCACTGCTCATAACCCTTCACACCAGAGGCAACCTTCCAGCAAGCTCATGTTTGCTTGTGATTCTTAGGGAAACTTCATCTCTAATAGACACGAATAACCTAGCTCCACCATGAGACAAGGTTTGGATAGGGCCCCATAGATCTTAATGAATGACCTCTAATGGGGCTATAGACGAATTCAAGGCCTTTTTGGAGAATTTAACTTTGGTAGCTTTTCCAAATCCACATGATTCACTCTTTTCCACATCTGCAACTTTTCCCTCTCCTAATATCCCTTTCTTAGATACCTCCTTTTGTCCTTGCTCACTATTGTGAACCATCCTCAAATGCCATAGCCTATACTTATCATAGGCTTTTTCTTTAGTGGCTGCAGCTTCTCCACACAAAGTGCAAGTTTTCATCACATAAATACCATTGTTGAGGACTGCTTTCATCACTATTAGTGATCCTTTAGCAACTTTTAGGACTCCATTATCTCCTTTATAGAAGAAACCAATTCTATCTAACTCACCTAGGGAAATTAGATTTCTTTTCAAACTTGGGACATATCTTACAGATTTTAAGATTTTAACCGATCCATCATGCAACTTTGATCTTACATCTCCAATACCCTTCATCCTATACTCTTGGTTGTTGCCTAATAACAACTTACCACCTACCAAGTCTCTATAGTTCACAAAACATTTCCTATGCGGGGACATATGGAAAGAACACCCCAAATCTAGTATCCATGCTTCTCCATCAGTATTTTCAGATACTACCAGAACATCGGCATTGTCACAGTTGTACTCACATAGAGATGAGGTGATTTCAGAATTATTTTTCTCTAGGTACTCTTTCTTTCTCTTAGGGCGATTCTTCTTGATATGCCCTTCCTCATAGGAGTAATAGCATTTTATTATTCTCCTTCCATTCTTAGATTTTGACCTAGATCTACCTCTTTGCCTAGGATCATTCCTATCCAGTCTAGATCCAACCAAGAGAGCATCACTAACCGAGTTCTTATCTTCTACTTTTTGCTGCAATTCTTTTGAATTTAAAGCCCCTTCTACATCATCGAAAGACAATTTATCCCTACCATGTTTCAAGATATCTACAAAGGTCTCATATGATTTAGGTAGTGAGTGCAATAAGACTAAGGCCTTATCCTCATCATCATATTTAATGACAATACAACTTATTGAAGCTGTCAATGTGATCTTGTAGCTTTTGACCCTCACCCATCTTGAAAGAAAAGAACTTGGTTTTTAAGTATAACCTGGTAGAAAGAGTCTTGGTCATATAAAGGGTTTCTAACCTTTTCCAAAGAGCCTCTGCAGTGGTCATTTTAGACACCTCCCATAATACTTTGTCCCCTAGGCTTAATATCAGTGTATTGAATGCTTTCTTGTCGGTTTCTTTCTTCTGTTTATTTATTTCATTTTTCTGTTCAGTAGTATAGGTTTCGGGTATTTGCTTTCAGCCTCTAAGGCTTCTTCTAATCCTAGATTCCCTAGCAATGCCTTCATTTTCATTTTCCAAAGGCTGAAATCATTCTGGCCATCAAACTTCTCTATGTCATACCTAGTTGCGGCCATTCTTGACACGATTCTATGACAGAGAATTGAAACCAATGAAATCTTGACAAATTTTGATCCTAGGGATAGGCTTTGACACCAATTTGTTATCCTAGGGTTACTTAAATATGAATCTTTAGCCAAAAACACCCCTCTCACATACACAATCATTCACGGTTTGAATCATATCAATCAGAACAGAAAACACAAACAAATTAAAATCCAACAATAAATACAAAATGAATAGAAACAGAAACGGAATTGAAAGAATAAGAATGCGCAAACCAAACATCCACAAGAACGTTGAGATCATCCTAGTTCAGATTGCCCTTTAGGACAACCCTACATCCAGCCTAAGAACCCTCCAACAACAGTCTTCTTTGATTCAAAGAACAATGACTAGTACAGCTGGTTGCACCCCACGATTTTGTCTTCTCTCAAGATTACAAAAGTTATTCTAAAATCATAGTCTTTCCTCTCTCAAAACTTTCTCGTGAAATAATAATATCATGTGTTAATGATGCCTAGCCCCCCTTGCCCTATTTATAGAATATTAGGGCGATAACTCCTAGGCTATTACAAAATTCGGTATTGATATTACCATATTACCCCCAACTTAACAGCTAATTACAAGTGAGGCCACCGCCTATCTCTACCCTCTAAAACCGCATAATAACTTGTGCAAAGACACTGCTATCACTGCCACTAATACTCTAGACAAACTCTAACAGCAGGCTTGAAATCTTCAAAATTCGAAGTTGGTGTAATAGTAACCTTCTCCAACTTCACAGCATCTTTTGCTTCCTAATCCAGTGTAGGTAGTTCATCAGCTTCTTGCAGACTAGACATCTTAGGTAGGATTCAAGCTCTTGTTGGAATCAGTTCTGTAGTAGATCTTAAATAAAGATCCACTGGTATACTAACCTGAAACTTGTTTAGAATCAAATCCAGTAAGTCCTCCAATTTTTTATTGAATTCTTCCTTGAATACTTTCTCCAGCAATTGCATTCTCTCAAGAGTTCCTTCGGCCATCATTTCCTCAGTCAAATTCTTCTGACTTCACTCTGAACACCAACTGGAACGAGTGCGATTTTGTTCACCCCCTTTAATAGGGGTGAACATCACCCTCACAAAAATTGTGAGGGTGAAAAAAAGTAACGGAACGGTAATCAATATTGATGGCCGTTCTGTTGCTTTTTTCACCCTCACAAAACTGTGAGGGTGATGTTCACCCCCGTTAAAGGGGGTGAACAAAATCGCAGTCAACTGGAACTGCTTCCAATAATTGGTAATTGCCTCTGAAACTGCTTCCAAAAACCGTCTTGTACTGCTCGCCTTCAAAATTTGATCGGAAACACCTAGATCTAGCCAAGAACCGGACTAGTCTGGTACCAAATGTTAGGACCCTTGTCCTAACTAAGGTTTTCTTTGAAGATAGAGTTGGAAGAGAGGGAAAAATAGACAAAAATGAGGGGAGAAACATACAGAATAATAGAGGGAAGCAGAGAAAGGAGGGAAAAACTATAATTCTGATATATATTCTTTAATTCTGATGATTCCAGGAACTGTGCATAACCTTATATATAAAGCTATCTGGCAATTACTTAGTAGCAGTTACCACTACACCATTACTTCCCCATTACTCCATAACTGTAAATTAATTGTAAATAATACCAAAATACTCCTAAAACATACTTGTAAATAACAACAAAATAAATATATAACAACATAACTGCCTAATTCACTTGGGGTTGTGACGAGGAGTAGGAAAGATTATCATTTGGTACTTGAGTTGTGGTAATATGCTGTTGTGCTTCCAAATTGATTCTTGCAACTGGATGGATTTTAGATAGTTCCCAGGTTTTATCTACCCACCTCTTATGCCAAAAAGTTTAGTCCATATAACAGGTTCAGTGAAGCCATGATGGGGCATGAACATATTAAAGATGTGTGTGCCAGACATGACTAAAGTGCTAGGAAACCAATTACAGTAACTTCCAACATTCAACAGTTAACAATTAAGTACACACAAAAATGGCATTTTGGTACACACGAAGAAGAAGATGAAGAAAAGTAGTGGGTAACTTCCACCGTTCATAAGTATACCCCGGAAATGATATTTTGGTATTATGAGTTCATGTATCTTCCACTTTAAGGCAAACAGATAGGTGAGCCAGTTCATGTTAAAATTTAAAATGGATAGGCTGCAGCAAATAATAACTCTGAGAACAATTCTTAAAATAAGTTCAGCACAAAAACAATTAAAAAAAAATGAGAAAGGAGAAGATTGAAGATGAATGCATACCTGACATTCAGGTTGTCCTAGTCTTTCTGGGTACTCACCTTTCATCCTTGCAGTGGCAATAGCCTGGAATTCAGAGGGAAAAAAAAATGGTTGAACCATTAATTAAGAAAAGTTGTATGAACTTACCAAATGGATCTTGAAGGCAGATGAGACTTAAAGAAATGAGCAGTACTGAAGGGGGGGGGGGGGAATGAACCATCTCCAAGTAATTAGGATAAGCTTTTGGTGAGTTGCTTTCATCAAAGGAGAGATCCATATTCCCTTCCCCCAAGGCCCTGCAGGTCCTCTCAAAATACTCTAACCTCTATTCCTTGTCTGATTTCATTGGTCTAAGTACTATGAAACATACTAAATTCGATGTTTAAACTTATTTTCATAATAACTTTAATTTTAATGAAAAAATTAAAATATTCTAATCAAAAAGTCAACAATGTATAATTGATATCCTCCTCTTCCTACTACAAACCCATTACCAACTGTCATGCAATTGAAATCCCCCCTCATAGCCACTTCCATTATCACCTACCACCTCTAACACACACCGTCATGAACAGCCCAACTCCTATCTTATCTGTCTCTTTGTGCATTTTGATTTTGAAACCCTGCCCACACAACCCCCTACCCCCCGGGAAAGAAACTAACCTCAATGCCTCTACAACTTATTAATTATTGAGCCCAACACTACCACTGAGGCCTAGTCAATGATCCAATTATTTCGTGCATTTATATGTAGACTATATACATATATACAGTGTTTTTTATTACAGATTGCAGCGTGATGTGGTATGAGAAATGCAGTAAAAGAAAGAAAAGAACATCATACACCAGTAGTACGAGAGAACATAGCAGCAATAGAATGTAACAATCACAAGAGGAAGTACACAAAAGTTGAAAGATAACAGACCCATTTGGTAGAGCTTTTCAATTTTAGTTTTTAATTTCTGTTTTCAGAACTTTGGAAATGAAAATAAAAAATGTTGTTTGGTTGTCTGTTTTTGTGTTCTGAAAAAGTTAACATTTTTGGATTTAAAAAAAAAAAGAAAAAAAAACACACACACACACACACACACACCCAAAGGGGTGTTGTAATTTTCCCACTTCATTTCCTTTCCCCTACCCCGCACCTAACATATTTGTTTCAGCTCCCCCAGCCTCCCACCATTCCTTTAACCGTCTCCCTCCCTCTCCATGGGAAATGAACCCCCTACAGCCAACAACCATCTCCCCTTTATTCTTCTTTCTTTCTTCTTTTTTCTCTGGCCACACCAGATCTGGATGGCAAACCCAAATCTAGTACATGTTCTTTGCAAAGTTGGTCTATGGTTCGTGAAATCAAATTCTGATTTCGGTTTCTTTATAAACCCATATCTGATATGGGTGTGCAGTGAACCCATATGGATCTGGGTTTTCCACCAAGGTGCAGATCTAGGTTGGTGAACCCATTTTATATGTCAAAGGACCAGATTTATGTAAATATTTTTAAGAACCAGATTTCAGTAGATTTGATAAATCATGAATATCACCTTGTAACCGTATGTGCGTCAACAATTCAATTAATTTAAGAACTTGCACCATAATAAAGGTAATGCTACAAAATATAAACATCTTAGAACCTGGTTGATAGTGTGATAAACTATGTAACTGTATAATAACAGACATCCTTAAGGTAGTCCATTCTGGATGCAACGCTTACCAGTTTCCTATTAGGCGGATGGTTAAATCGGCAAGTTGCCCCAAATCTGCAAAGGCCTGTCCTGATATAATAAGAACAGTCTGGTTCTCCTTCACGCACAGGATAAGTTCCAGAATCCATTCTTTCACTAGGCCTTAAGCTCAATTGCCACAATGTATCTGAAATATTAATAAGGTCGGCAGTTTACGCATGTGAGCAAAATAATTCAAGTACCAAGCTTTCACTTTCTATAAGAACAAAGGAAAATGCCAGTCAAAACAACTAAAATCATGAAGCAAAATCTAAACAGTAATAGGTCAATACCCACACAAACACATATTCCAGAGAACATGACATAAAACAGGGAAGAAAGAAAGTCCACGCATATGAATGGGGTCACCGTTCATATTTCTTGAAGCATAATGACCACCATCTTCTCTGAAGCTCCAAAATTACCAAGGCCACATCATTGTTATCCATCCTGCGTGTGTGGCTCTATGCAAAATTTTGTGAGGCAAAAAAAATAATAATAATAATAAAAATAAGGGAATAACAAAAATTTACCCGCTTGAAATAAATCTATAAATTTGAGACAGAACAGTCAGTTACCAGAGGAAATCTAATCGAATGCTTATGCTATTGCGTGGATGCGATGCAATAACCGAAGTGGTAAATAAAAAAAGAACAAACAGAACCCAAGATTCGGCAAAAGCATCAATAATTTTAACCTTTTAGGTAAACTGCTAAGAGCATTGGAACTAAAGGAGAAAGGAATGCAAATTCAGTCGCTAATATCACAATTTAGTCCACGGAATCCAAGCGCGATCAGATCCACGAGTGATCGAACGAAACCTAAATTTCACCATAACAATTCAAAGCTAGAAAAGTTCCTAACGAATTCAAACAAAATTCCAGTCGGTGACTCCCACATTAGGAGAAGAAGACAAAAACAAATAGTTCACTAGAATAATAATAATATCGAAAGAGGAGAGCAAAAAAGCGACCTTCATCCAAGGAAGACGGTCCCTGGACAACACTCGGTCGGGCCATCGGAATTCCAGCTTCGAATTCCATCAGGGGAACGCACCTCCATAGAGCGATTAATCTCACCACTGTGCCTCCACCATCGCCGCCGCCGGAATCCCCTGCCTCTGCCTCTGCCGGCGCTGCTGACGTCCCTCCGGTTCTCTGTCGTCGGCGGCGGCGATCAAATCCTCCCGAGACGCAACCAAACAAAGACAGTTATCAACAAATACAAACCGACGCGAACTTTTAGAGAGAGAAAGAGAGAGAAAGCAGGAGCAGTGAAAGGTGGAAAGCACTCAAAGCAGCGTTCTCTCCTCTCCACAAACAGAAGAGAGAGAGAGAGACAGAGGGGAAAAAAATGAATGAGAAAATGAATGAGAGAGAGAGAGAGAGAGAGAGGGAGAGAATGAAAATCAACCAACCATCCCACCCACGTAAGCCTTCCCTAAATGAAACAAGTCCATCTGCACTCTCACTCGCGGCGGGTATGGAACTCGACTCCACTCGCGCTGTAGGCCCAACACGTTGCCCCTTTCAGTCTTTAATCCTATTTATAATAATCCTAGTGCATGGTTCATAGGTTTGACCCCCAAATCCAATTTTTATCTTTAATTAATACCAACAAATTCTATAATAATAATAATAATCTTATTAAGGCTTAACTAAGAAGAATCTCGTGGCTTTCCCCACCCACTTTTCCTCCTCACTTTGTCCTCTTTTGCCAATTGCATGTCCTTTTAGCCAAGATATTCTAAAATTAATATATTATTTTTTATTATTCTAATTGAATCATTTTTATTCAAAAAGTGTCCTTCCAAAGCATGTGATATCTGACATTTTAAATTTGCCCGTCACCTGGAATACATGGTAGTCGACTCTTTTTTTTTTCTTTCCTAAATAAATATAATTAAATAGATTTAGTTTAAAGATTTTTCAATTTAATTTCATTAAGTTAAATAATTGAAAATAAGACCCAACTCAAATAAATAATATAAAAGTCTTATTGTTTATTAATATTTTAGTATTTCACAAGTTTTAATTGTAAAATTGTCACATCCGACTATAATAGATTAAATTGGTCCTATTTTACCTTATAACTGAGTTAATTTGAATTCATAAGTAATTAAAATTTATATATTTATATTAAACTCAAGCTAATTTAACCAACAGTAACGAGCAGGAGCAGAGGCCTATTTCAACCAACTTTTCTGTTATTTTTAGTTAACTTATTTGAATATTCTATTTATTTATTTGTTTTCATGGTAACACGTGTTCTCTCAAGTTCTGTCAAAAAAAAAATTTCTTTTTTTTCTTATCTTTAGTGACAATATATGATCTTATATATGTTAAATAAATAAACGTAAAATTATTGTTAAAGATAATTTGATTTAAGGAAGCAAAGACTGCCTTACAAATTTTTTAAAAAACATATTATTCTAATTTCTTTAAAGAATAATAGAAATAATAGTTGATATAATCTTAGAAATAATGGTTTCTAATAGGAATTTCCAGATTCGTCCCTTTCATTTTTTGTTAAGCTTAGCCCGGAAGTAACACTTGTTTATGACTAAATAACGTTTGGGACCCTTTCCAATAATAATAATAATATAATAATAATAGAGCTTGGGACTCGTTCTTATTAATTACTGATATAACGGTCATATCTCAACGTATTAATTTAAGTGTTTGTTACGAAAGAAAAATCCAAATCTAGTTCTTTTCCTTGAAAGCACTTTACCTTGGATTGGATGCAAACGTTCTATTCTATGTTTCCAATTTTTGTCAATGTTCGATTTTAAAAAATTCATATTGCACGTGTGTCTTATCAGGGAAGTTAAGTTAATTATTATGATAAAAAAGTAATACCCTAATGTTAAAAATCTTAAACATAATAATATTATTCAATTTGCAATGAATTATTTGTAATAGAAGATAATATCCAGTACGATCAGTTCAGTTACGCCATGGACTACTTAGTCTAAGTTAACGAGTTAACTTAATTAACATCTATATATTAAGTGTAGCCCATTTTAACTAATATACTAATAATATATGTAAATGAAGAGAATTCAATTGAGTAAGACATTCATCATTCATTCAGCAAGTGAACGTTCACTTGGTTACGTCAGGTGTGACAATCCATGGCAAGGTCTACTTAAAATCTTGTCTCAATTTTCAATCGGAAAGATCCTTTCATAACTAATTTCAAGCCTTGTATTATGTACTTAAACATGATCTTTTGCTCTTTCTCTTCTCTGTGTCAACTCCCATAAAGATACTGTGACATGTTAATGGAAGCACTTTGTGTCTTTTCTTGCCCACACACACTCACACACACAGCCTATGCACAACAACCAGACGACAAATGGGGTTTCACAAGAATTTCAATTTTAAAATCTTTATTTTTCTTCAATTAAAAAGACATCATGATGATACCCACCCCACCCCCCACCAAAAAAAAAAAAAAAAGGATTGAAAAAGTAGAATCGATGTACAACTCCTCTTAATAAGATTAAAACTTAAATGTATTGTTTTGATAACAGTAACATCTAATTCATTTACAAAAACAAACACATAATTCTCCTCTCCACAAAACAATGCAACCAAATGCAAAGATAATAGGCCGATCTTTCTAGTGCTTTCACTCCCCAATGTCTACTCCAGTAGTAATTTCACTTCTGAAAACTTTTCCGCCATTGACAAATAGAATTCATAAGTTGTAATCACGGGAGAATAATTTGGTGCAAACCAGATTTGGCAGGGAACTAGAAATTGGGTATGATTTCACATTAATCTTAATCTACATTTGATAGTAACAAAAATTTGGAATAAATTCAAAATAAATGATAAGAGGTTGGCAATAACAAATATTGCCTAGCCATTAACATATTTTCAAATGCTAATGAACACGAATAAGCAGAGTAGTTAAAAAATTGAAACTAGGAGCAGTAGCACGCCTAAGCATCAGGTTATCACACAGATTGGTCGGTTACAAGGGAGGATAAAAATAAGACGATAAGGAAAAGCCAAGGAAAAGCAAGCCACCTATTGTAGCAACCGTTCTTTGGGAGATCTTGGATGCGAGCATGCTTCCTCCCACCACTGCTAGCGATGTACAAATGGTGTGCCCCACGGTAGCACCCACAGCGACACCAACTGCATTTTTGTGTGTAGCCAGCTGCAGAATCACAAAAGAAAATTCCTCTAGTATAATAGACGAGAAATCTAACAATGACTGCAGCATTTAAATATGCAATGCTTGACGGGTAGAAACCAAAACATGGAATAAGTAAATGGTTCCCTATTTCAAAGTGCATCAAGTATTAACCAAAATAAATTGGTCTAGAACTTGAACAATGACTTCTGTACATCCGCTTCAAAAGCAAAAACTCAATAAAGCTTATTGGACAGAAATACAGGTTTGTGCATCAAGGCAAATGGTGCATGCCACAATGGCCACAAGACCAGATGGACATACTATCATATCCTGGGGGAACAATGTGCTTCTCAACTAAAACCACCCAAGAAGATAAAAATGCGGCTCTTTGTCTTCTCCACATATTTTATTTCTTTAAAAAAAACATACCTAACAATAAATCCAACACAAACAGAAGATCAAAAGCAGATATCACATCCCATAGGCCACATGTACCGGTAAAATTGATTCTGATCCCAATTAAATTCCCATGGACATCAATAAATAGATGACATGGACATCAATAAATAGGTCGTTTTCAGTCAGAAATATTGTCCATGAAAGGACTTCTTGTATATCCATTATCCACTATAGAAGTTTGCCTGGGCAACCATAAATAAAAGACAAGGGATTGTGTAGTTATATAGAACATTTTCCAATTTTGCTCCCACTTTCTCATTTCATCTTTGTTATCCTTTTTCACAGAAAATTTGTAAAATAAATTCAATTGTAGAATATAAAAAACTGTTCTTTTATCTTACAAACTAAAAAATATGTTCAAAATGATTATATAAAACATGTGTTCGATTGCTATATGATACAATAACATATTAATAATATTATAATACTAAAACATTAATACTAATGGTGTTATTGTTATAAAATTAATGATATTAATATTGTATTCAAGGTATTACTAAATATTATACTTTCAATAATTTATTATTATTATTATAAAAAACGTGAATAAAATAGATTGATATTCTTATAAAAAATTAATTTAGCAATACAATATTTATAACATTGCTTATATTATAACATTAATATTAAAACAACATATCAGACCTTAATCCCACTAGGTGGGGTCTACTATATGAACTCTAGCTTGTAAATCTCTAGATTCGTACCAGTCTTTCATTTTCTTCTTTCGGCCTTTTCCCTGATTACTTGTTTTGGGTCATAATCTTTAAGCCTTCTTGCCCTTGTACAAAGTCCAGCCCAATTTTATTGGTTCTCTTTTACAATTATTTAATCTATCAAAAAAGGATCTCTCCCACGCATGAAGCTACCTCCTTTGCAAGGGTCGGGGGTAGGGTCATTTTTGTATGCAAACTTAACCTTGCCTTGCAAAGAGGCTGACTTCACAACTAGAACATGTGACATTGCAACCTTATTATTCTTACCCATCAAAGAAGGAAGAAGGTTCTGAGGTAGACAATTAAAAGTTTTTGCATTAGATGTAATAGGTCTATATTCTAAGTTCCAACTTGTAATTAATTCCCAAGATATTTAAAAACCAAAAGAAGCAGACGACAATAGCATTATGCACATTGAAATGCACAAATTCAACTCAGACGGTAGTCCTGGTAATAACAGAACTGTGGTGTGCTCTCTTTCTCCATTCAGTATTTGCATATGAGACTTTGCTTCATAGCTTTTAAATAGGATATACACATACATGGATGTATAGGTATAGCTAAAGAAGGTTCATGGAAGAGGAGATTATCTTACAGCAATTGTTGCAATCTGGCTCCGATCTCCCCACTCAGCTAGAAATGTTAAAATAAATGACTGCAAACCAAGTCACAAAGTGAGAGGACATAAATATTAATCATAATGATGTGAGAATCCATCAGGCACAGTTGAAGTTGGTTATCAGAAATTCTTTAAAAGTAGCTGAAAGAACTCACTAGAAGAAAGATTCGAAGAAGACATAACTGCAAAATAGCAACTTAAACAAGCTTACAAAGATACCTCCAAGAAAATAGGGGTACAAAATCTAGAAAAGAACCGGCGGGCTGCTGTTTTCCCTTGTCCAGATTCAAGCTTCTCTTCTACCTGAATACATGTAATCAGAATCGATTTGAATATTAAAGAGAATTATAATTTGATAAAAATAAAGATTTTTTTTCTTTGACTAGCAGGGTGGTAAGGAGCAAAAGGCATGAACAAAGAATAAAAACCGAAAAAAGGATAACAAACAGTGAAACTCATTCTCTACAAACTTTTGAAAAACCACAGAACAAAACAGTAGAATTCTAAACCTCAATAATGCAGCCAGCAGCCAGCAAATCCACATGACAGGTTAGACAGGGCCACAGCCGTGGAGGTGGGGGGGAGGTGTTGTTCTGAGTTACACTCTACCGTAATATCCCCATATATACTGTAATTTCCCTGTCTCAGTTACACTCTTATTTCACAGGAAGCAGGTAGTGAGCCATTATATTTGCTATACTCGACGGAAGTTTAATTAGTCTTACCATCAATGCTAAGATTCTCTCATTTACTTATTTCTTTCTACAACTTCCTCCCGTAATGTCCGTCTATCTAACAAACTTTATGTCCATAAGATGTCACAGCTTTGTTAGACCAAACGCCAGACACCCCGGGCTCATTTCCCTCATGAGGTGAAGACCAAAATGCAAAAACTAATAGGTCATACTACTCACAAGTGAATGCAAAAAGACCTCCACAAAATGCACCAACCAACACATCCCAAACTCAGCACTACAAACAGCCTTAGTTCTTTCTTCTTCCCTGTTGTATACCGATGTTCACAATCCAATCATTTCAGGAAGTTCCATAGATATTTATTCAAGTATTATAAACAAATACGATATGATTGCACATTGAATAAAAGGGAAAATTCAGACAGTGAATGAAAATGTTGAAACAAACAGCTTTTATCTCCTTGAAATAATGAATAACCCAATAAATATATCATGAGATACAACTAAAAAATCTAGTCATACCAGATGGATATAATATGGAACTGCCCATATCTTGTTACCTTTTTCTACAAGTCTCTCAGTACATAGGTTATAATAGTGTTAAAAAGGTTATGACCATGGATAGAGCTGATCGGAGATCTAGAATTCAGTTGTGGCCAATCCACCAAACGAGATTAAGGCTTATGATTGTTGTTGTAGTCTCTCATTACAATTTTGGGGGTTGTATAAACACATTGTGTGCCCAAACATGGAGAAAAGGCAGGAGGGCCTCAAACTGAAGCAATAGTGATCAGGCATCACTACATTATTGACGCCCTCAGGAGATGGTTCTAAGAAATCAGTTGCAGGCAATCATTTTCAACCTTCGTCAGCAAATTCATCACTGAATATGCATAGCAGGGACTTGTCATTCCTTATGATGCGGTCACTGATCAAGGCCCAAGGCCGACCCAACCCAAACCGGGCAGCCCAGAACCGACCTAAACAATAGCACCAAAATAGTAGCGAAACTTCATAAGTTTTAGGATTCTACTTGTTTTAGGATTCTATTTCATATTTGATTAGGGTTTTATTTCTATTAGGATTCTAGTTGGATTTTGTTTAGAAGTATTAGATGGATTAGCTAAACTCTATAAATATACCTAAAAGGTAGGAGTTGTAATCAGTTTTTTTATTCAATAAATTCAAGAAAACTAGTTCGATTTTTTTCCAGCAAGCAGCTATGGTTCTTGTGCCTAATTGAGAGTCCAGTTTTGGTCATTGAAGTTTGTTCCCTCAAGGATACTTGAAACTTATTGTTTCAAGGGTTTCTTTATGTGTTTTCTTTACACACGTGCTACATGTTGCGTTAAGTAGTATCAGAGCGGTTAATCAAACAATCAGATGGTCAATCTCGAAGATAATGGTAGCAACCAGTCTCGTGACGGTGATTAGGGGTCGTCTGCGGTTTGGAGAACAATTGAAGAACAGCGGGAAGTAACTCGTACCATCCAGCAACAATTGGAGCAAATCAACAACCAATTGGGCCCCTTACTACAGGTTGATGATGACAGAAACCTAAATAATGGGATGAATCAAGCCGAAGCGGGAAGACCACCCATTAATCACATCCTTGTTAATCTTAGAAGACCAATGATTGAAGATAGCGATGAAGAGGATGATCTTGGTCGAGCAATAGCTAACTCTGGTGGTAGAGGGATTAGAAGGAATGCGCATCAGCACAACCATTGGGGCAACAGTGAGTATAAACTAAAGGTTGATATTCCTACTTTTAGTAGAGATCTTGATATTGATCCTAGATTGGATCACTGTGGTTGACCGATTTTTTGAATACATAGAGATCCCAGATGAACGACAAGTCAAGTTAGTGGATTACAAATTGAAGGGCGACGCATCTGTTTGGTGGGAGCGATTGAGAGAGACAAGATTGAGCGAAGGTCGACACCTAATTCAAACATGAAGACGAATGAAGCAGCTCTTAAGAGGTAGGTTTTTATCCCCTGATTATGAACAATCCATGTTTGAATCCCATCAAAGATGTGCACAGGGAATGAAGAGTGTGAATGAATATACCTCTGAGTTTCTGAGATTGGCGGAGAGAAACTAATTGTCAGAAAGTGACGATCAACAAGCTGCTCGTTATTTGAATGGATTGAAACCTGCTATTCATGATAAAATTGGGGTTCAGATGGTTCTGAGTGTGCAAGAAGCAAGGAACTTGGCTTTAAAGGTTGAGTTAATGTTGAGTGAGAAAGCCCGTAATGACAACTATTGCTAGTATAGCGGGAATGAAAATAAAAAAGTAGCTTTTGATAGAGGCAATTCGGTTCAAAGAATGTATGTCATGACCCAAGGATCTATAGAAGGGCAATATAGTAATAAGTTGATAATAGTTGTTAGAAGATATTTTAGCATTTGGTTAGAAGCACATGGGTGCTGTTATGCAGTTAGTTAGGAGCAAATATTCCTATATAAGGCTATGTAAAGAGATGGGATTTTGATGATTGAATTGATGAAATGGAGATCTGATTTCTCTCCACAGCTCCCTCTTGTTTCTCCCCCCTTTCTCTCAATATCTCTTCCTCTTTCTAGTGATTTCCCCCCTTCCTTCAATTCTGATTTCTTCCCCCAATTCCTATCACAACCCTAACTAACCATAGGGTTGTGACAAATTGGTATCAGAGCCAACGTTCATTGGTTGTAATTCCTGTAATTGGTAGCAATTGATTTTGATGACTTTCGGCGAAATTGATAGAGCAGAGACTTCGGGTGATTCCAACGAGTACAAGGACTCCGACAAGTCCCATTGGTTACAGTGTTATAGGCGAGTGCAAGCATCCGAAAAGAATTAAGATCGATTCAAGAGTTCAGGTGAATTCCAACCAATGGTCGGTGATCGATTGGGGACTCCACTGGCGATCTTGAATTCATTTTGATCGTGAGTAGATAGCGAGAAGGAAGGCGCGATCGAAGAAGGCACGGAGCAGTCCTAGTGAACTTCGGTGATTCTAGCATATTCGAGTTTGAGTCTTGAAGACGAAGCTGGCAATTAACCCTCGGTTGTGAAATTCAGCAAGCGTTAGTCAGAAATTGCAAACGAGCAAGCCAGGCGATTCCAAATTGGAAGGCATTGCAGAGTGAGGCGCCTTGTAAGAGACCAAACTAAGCCGATTAGATCACAAGAAGACGCGAATTCTAGCAATTGCGGCAGTGAAACAAGGCCAGGCGACTTCAGCGATACAATAATTCCGATCACCTCTCGTTCAAATTTGATGGTGAAACGGAGTGAGTGAATCTCGGAGGCCAAATTAGGTTGTCGAAGGCGAGGTATAGAATCGCTTTCAGAGGCGTTGCGACAATTTCAACAGGACAGATCGATTGGGCTGGGAATCAGATAGCAATTGTGATCATCGTGATAGGTCACAGTAGATCATTGGCGAATTCTGACTATTTCCGAACAAGATGAGCCAAGCAATCTCAGCAGCGAGCTCTTGTACAAATTTTGAAGGCGAAGAAGGTATGGCGATTCTAATTGTGATTTTGACAATTTCTTTATGGTCAGGCTCGAATTTTGGAGGCGCAATTGAGCAGTTGGATTAGGCAAGTATTGAAGGCAAATTGGAGTTGATCTAGGTTCAATCATTGCAATCCATTGGCCCACGCTTCTTGGTTGTGATTCCGACAACTCCTAGAGCGATTCTCCTGGGCTGATGTGAGGTGATTGTCGACTAATACTTTGGGCTTGGAAAATGGAAGACGACTTGGCCAATTGATTCCGACGCATGGGTATTGACTATCGAAAATTGAAGGAGATTACAGAAAACTGGGAGTAGCAGGAGATCAAGATCAATTCGCTCACCACAGCGCTCTTGATGGCAATTTAGGGAACTCTAGAAAGCTGATCAAGTCGCTGTAATTGTGCGACTTCTTCCGCTGCTACAATAGACTTAACCTTGAAGCAGAACAGTGGCTGCAATTTGCCACTTCTTGGATCAATTTTAGAGGTGACTGGGTGAAGCAGTTCCAGAAGGGAAGTGTGGGGAATTAGGATAGAAAGAGCTGCAGTTTCTTGGCCTATGGCTTTTCTAGCCAATGAGATTTCGGTCAGGAGGAGTAGTGCACGAAGGAGACCAATGGAGTCTCAAGTGCAGCAGAGAGATGTTGCATTTTCAGTAGGGTGCCCTACTCGTAAAGCTAAGGGAGGTAGTGCACCCATGAGGCCATTAGAGCCTCAATGGCAGTAGGAGAAGGCTGCATATTTAGTAGGCAACAACAGGAGTCATGAGCATTTCAGCCAAAGGAATCAAACCAGGGAAAGGGTGAACAACGAGTCTAGCCGAATTAACAAAAAAACCAATAGCAGGATTCATGAAGAGTGCAAGGAATTTGGCCTATGTTCTGCAAGAAGTTGCAGGAGTTTGCGATGATACTAAACAATAAGTATAATTACAACTTCCCCATTGAATACTTTGATGATTATCGCAGGAGTTTTAATAAAGAGAACTTCCTTAAAATAGAACAGCCGAAGGAGAAGTCAAGATTAGGGAAGAGCAATTCATTGCTTACTTTAGATTTTGGGCTGAAAAAGAAGTATTCTGATTTCATCAGCAATAACAAAAAGCATGACTACAATATTGGAAATGGTATTGGTGGTGAATGGCATTATCCAAAGGAATCGGTAACAATCAGGTGGATAGGACAGCAAATGCAAAGGTACCATTGAATACTTTTGAAAAAGAAGTTCATATAGAGGAAAAATCTAGCATACACAAAGAAGAAGAGGTTGTTGGACTACCAACAGGGAAGCAGGAAATTTTGACAGAAAAAGTAGTTAAGATTGTTTTGCAACCAAGGGAAGAGTTAATACATTTGGATGTGCCTAAGGAGGGTTGGCAGGTCACACTCGTAGAAAAGAGAGATGTTGATTTCTCTTTCATTCATAGGAAATCTTCTACGAGTTGTAACTTTGAAAGTAGTTCTCTCCACCTACAGCAGATTCAAAGTGGTGAGGAATTTTGGAAACCAATGGTAGCTGGGGAAAAGCTAAGGGAGGTAGGTGAAGAAGTCAAAGACTCAAAGGTGATATTGAAGAGAATAAAACTCCTGCTGCTATGCTGTTTTTTACTTCCATTAGCAAATCCAAGTTGTTGTCTACTGCATTAAGGGATGAATCGTTAGCTGGAATTGAAATTGCAGCAACTCCTAAAGCTAATGCTCACAAATAGCCTTGGTATGAGTATCCAAGGCAAGTCTACAATCCTCCATTGCTACATTTTGAGGATGCTGTTGATATTTCTGCAACAAAGCATAGTTGTAGGTTGAAAGGGAAGATAATAACTGCAACTATGGATGTAGATCTGTCACCCTTACTTATATTGGACAATAATGAACTACTAATGGAGGTCACAGACACGGATAGTCTTCACGTTGGACTCCAAGTTTCAGCTACTAAGTATGTCTGTCTGGAAGTTGTTGATCATGTCCATAGATGGGAAGACCAAGCTTGATCGGATAGCTATTATCGGGAGTGGTTGTATTGGGCTTGAATTCAATAAAGTTTCTCCTATGGAAGTTTTAGGCCAATTTAGGCCTGGGATTGATCTTAGGCACTTACGAATGACGAAGAAAAAAAGACCTAGAAGGAGGAAGAAGGAAAGAAAGATGAACCAAATAGAGAGGGCTAGAATTGGATGAAGAGCCATGGCTACTTGTTGCAAGTTTTTGGGGACAAGAACTCCCTCAAGGAGGGAGAAATTGTCATGACCCAATAATCCATAGAAGGGCAATATAGTAATAGATTGATAATAGTTGTTAAAAGATATTTTAGCATTTGGTTAAAAGCACATGGGTGCTGTTATGCAGTTAGTTAGGAGCAAATATGCCTATATAAGGCTACATAAACGGATGGGATTTTGATGATTGAATTGATAAAATGAAGATCTAATTTCTCTCCACAATCTCCCTCTTGTTTCTCCCCCTTTCTCTCAATATCTCTTCCTCTTTCTAGTGATTTCCCCCTTCCTTCAATTTTGATTTCTTCCCCCAATTCCTATCACAACCCTAACTAACCCTGGGGTTGTGACAATGCAACCTTTCAATCCACCTAATACAATCAACCCTATTAAGGCTACAACAAGGGGAAACACTCAAGGTACTACTTCTAATCTTTCAAAATCCAATAACCATTATGCAAAGCCTGTTCTCTTAAAGTGTTTCAAGTGTAATGAGGTCGGGCACTGGTCTAGTGATTGCCCAAGGAGAAAATTAGTTAATATTATAGAAAGGGAGAAGGAAGATGTTGTTGAAGAGGAAGTATATTGCGGGCTTGATGGGGAGAACAATGAAGAAGAGTATGGACATGGAGAGTATACATGTGTAGTGAGGAAGTTAATGCTATCTCAAAAGAATAAAGATATTACTCAACGGCGTAAGCTTTTTCACACGAGGTGTACGGTGAAAGGAAAAATCTTTGAATTGATTATTGATAGTGGAAGTCATGAGAACATCATAGAAAGAAATATGGTGGCGAACATGTAGCTAACTCTTGAAAAACATCCAAACTCTTACATGATTGGATGGATCAAAGAAGTTGGTGGCATGCATGTGGATGAACGCTGCAAGGTGTCTTTCTCTATTGGTAAGTACTCTGACAAAGTCTATTGTGATATTGTTGATATGGATGCTTGCCATATTTTATTTAGGAACCCTTGGCAATTTGACGTGGATGCTAAACACTCAGGTAGGAGGAACACATATCAACTTAAAAAAGAGAGTGTGCGTTATACTTTGTTACCTAAAGTAGAAAAGAACCAAACCAAAGCTTCTAAAGTGGGGGGAAAGAATTTTCTTATCATTACACATCAACACTCTGAGTTTGTAAAGAAGTGTAAAGATACCCGAGAGGTTCACCTGTTGGTTGTAAAGGGGTTTGAGTGTTTAAAAGAATTATATGCTACGGATGATGATTTCAAGCTCGTGTGGGAATAGTGCATGTCTCAGCAACCGTTAAGAGATTTTTATGTGCATGATGGGTTTCTTATGAAAGGAAATCAGCTATACATCCCTTGCACATCCCTTCGTGAGAAAATTATTCGAGATTTGTATGGTGGCGGCTTAGTAAGGCATCTTGGCAAGAACAAGACTATTAAAGCTGTTATGGAAAGGTATTATTGGTCAAGAGCAAGGAGAGATATTTCTATTATTGTGGCCAAGTGTTATGCATGTCAAACAGCTAAGGGGCAATCTTCTAACATCAGTCTCCACCTACCATTGCTTGTTCCCAATGCTATTTGGGAAGATTTATCTATGGACTTCGTGTTGGGTCTACCGTGAACTCAATGAGGTATGGATTCTATTTTTGTAGTGGTTAACAGGTTTTCCAAGATGGCGCATTTTCTTCCATGCAAGAAGATGGCAGATGTACTAGCTACAGTCAAACTATTTTTCAGGGAAATTGTTAAACTACATGGAGTCCCTAAAACCACTGTTATTAGAATCGTACGATTCACGAGTCGAATCTATAGGGTGAATCGAAAATCCCTTAGAATCGACTGTGAATCGCACGATTCGTCCAATTCGTGCAACTTCGTCTGTATGTACGCTTTAATCAAATATTAGCCTAATTTTGCTATTTTGAAGACAAAGAAGATAATGAAAATGATGAAGATGGTGATGCTCTTGAACTTGAAGATGAAAATGATTGATAACTAATAAAGATTATGGACAATGGAATTTATTAGTAGCTCAATAGTTGTAGTTTTTTTTTTTTTTTCTAGCTTGTTATTTTGAAAGTAGTTTGGTTTGGTGCAATTTGAATATAAAGGCAACATGATTATACTTTTTCCTTTTGGTATAATTTTAAACTTAGCAAATATATTTAGAAGTATTATTTATCTATTTATATTTAAAAGAATTGATCATGGTGGGCACATTATTTGTTTTCTATAGATATATATTATTTATAGTTAAAATTGAGAATATGTACCAAATATTTCAATTCTCAATTCATGATTCATAAAATAAATATTTTGAATCTCGATTTAACAACTATGTCTAAAACTATCATTTTGGATCGTGACACAAGGTTCTTGAGCCATTTCTGGATTACCTTGTGAAGGATGTTCGATTCATCTTTGAATTTCAGCAGCACAACCCGTCCCTAGACTGATGGACAGACAGAGGTGGTGAATCGTTCCTTGGAAAATCTGATTCATAGTGTTTGTAAAGACAAGCCAAAAAAAGGGGACCTAGTCATAGTTCAAGCAAAATTTGCCTACAATAACACCGTGCATAACTCAACAGGAAGATCACCATTTTCTAATCATGAAAGTTCCTAATCATGCATTGGATTTGGTAAAGTTGCCAAAGGTAATAGGTGTCAATATTGCAACTAGTGACTTAGCCGAGCAAGTTCAAGCGGTTCAAGAAGATGTCAAGTAAAAGTTGCACAAAGCAAATGAGAAGTACAAGGCAACAGTTAACAAGCATAGGAAGCACAAGGTATTTGAGATTAGAGATAAAGTCGTGATATTCTTGAAGAATGAATAGATTCCAGTAGGAAGTAAAATAAGCTCAAACCAAAGAAGTATAGTCCTTACAAGATTAGAAAGAAGGTCAATGACAATGCTTATGTTGTGAATTTGCCTAATCATATAGATATTTTCAAAACATTCAATGTTGCGGATCTTTCTTTGTATTTGTCAGATATTGAGTTGTCATACTCGAATCATAATTCGAGGGCGAATTCTTCTCAAGTGGAGGTGAATGATACGGTCACCAATCAAGGCTCAAGGCCGACCCAACCCAAACAATAGCGCCGAAACAGTAGCGAAACTTCATAAGTTTTAGGATTCTACTTGTTTTAGGATTCAAGTTCATGTTTGATTAGGGTTTTATTTCTATTAGGATTCTAGTTGGATTTTGTTTACAAGTATTACATGGATTAGCCAAATTATATAAATATACCTAGAAGTTAGGGGTTGTAATCAATTTTTTTATTCAATAAATTCCAGCAAACCAGTTTGAATTTTTTCTAGCAAGCAGTTTCGATTCTTGCGCCTAGTTGAGAGACCACCTTTGGTCGTTGAAGTTTGTTCTCTCAAGAGTACTTGAAACTTATTGTTTCAAGGGTTTCTTTGTGTGTTTTCTTTACATACACGCTGTGTCACCTAGACTAACACCACATTCATACAGGGCCTACAGCATAATTTTGAACCTTTAAGCTCTCCAACTTGTATTTTCATTTCCAGAAGCATATAGCTTCTTCAACCTGGCATGCTTGCCTGATACACATATGATTTTAGTTTAACTATATCTACCCAAGTTTTCTGGTCATGCTAGAGTTGAATTTTACACTTGTCAATCCATGGTTCCACTTATCATGTCACTTGGCCATGAAATTAGCATATTCCTTGTGTATTCTTCAAGCCTACGCATCAAGGGTGACATTTGAATTGGAAAAACCCAATATGCATTGATTGAGACCAACACATGTGATGCCTTAAACTCAAGTCAGGGCACCCAGGGCAATACCTTGGAAACACAACCACCTTCTTGGATTCCCTCCATGATAAAGTTGGTGCCTAACCTGAACGTGAACATCTGTTATTTGGGTCACTTCATAGATTTTCTTTGAGGCTTACTACTCACCAATAAGCTGTTCCTAGTCTCATCCCGCATCACCTTTTTCCTTACATATAAAATTTATGCTTGATTTGTTAGTTTTGACATGGATAAAGTTGTCCAGAACTAAGTCAGGTTTGGTTTTATGTTAACATATTATAAATAACTTCTCCATGACATGGATTTTTCTAATAAATCCAATATGTCTTTTGCATCACAAATTCATCATAGAAACTGCTATGAAGCACAGATAGGATATGTTTTCATGTCATAGAGAAATGATAGCATATTGAGTAAGAATAACATACTTCCTCCATTTCCTTTTTCTGGGATGCTTTGGGACCTGATCTCCATGCTATATACAGTAACCGCAGGCCAAAAAAGGCATAAAGAACTGCATAAAAAAATGTTGCTTCTTACATGCATTACTATCACAAAAGATCTAAAATGACAAAAATAGATTATCAAAACCTTCAACAGAAGCAAAGAAAAAATCTAATATTAACAAACATTTGAACAAACAAAAATTAACTCTAATAATAAACATTTGAACATACAATATTAACTCTAATTGCTGTATCATTTTCCTGGGAAAGAAAGTCTCACTGTTAAATAGCTTTTGGAATTAAGCAAAATATCAACTCACCAGAGAACCACATATGTACAAAGGAGAGACATTAAAGGAAATGAGAACAAAACTATGAGCCATGGGGAAACCCTTATTAGCAACTGGTAATTACTTAATTTTATCAATCCAATTGTAGCTCAACCTAAAACAAGAATAGAGAGGCAGAAGCCTATGCTAGTGTGTTGCAAGCACAATGACATCAAGTCGCATACCTCCTAGAAATGTACAACACCAGAACATAAAGTCGGCCAAAATATAGTGTTCTTTGTAGAGACCATTTCATTTTCACATAAAAAAATATAAAAAAAAAAAAAACAGAATATAAACCTGTAGCAGCATTGTTTGTGTGCTTTCTTGATATCAAATTCGGCACAATCCTTCCAAGACCCGTGGAAAGGACCTACCAAATGAAAAAGAACTTTTGACATAAATAAATAACTAAACAAATAGGGATATAACAAATAAACAAACAAAAAACTATAACGTATTGCTCTATACTTGCTGGAACCATGTAATAAATAAAAGCCAACAAAGGTTAAGTTACTTGACAGTAGGGCATTGCACATGCATCAAGGTGTCAAAAGTGTAAAATGCAAATATATAATTAACTTCGGCAAAATAAGACCCGCAAAATAGTTAACTTACTGTCATTACAAACAGGGCACTGAGAGCACCAGACAGAACAATTGATTTAGGGTGACGCATAGCCATAAGAGCTGCTATTATGAAAGTCTCGTCACCAATCTGCAATAAATGGGTTAAATACACAAATTAATTAAACAATACTCTAAAAAGATCCAATAAAAGACCCCAGAAAAAAACATGAAAATTTGTTGACCAACAGACATGAACCAAATGTTCATTCCCATGAAAGTTTATGAAAATCTTTAACAGGGTACTACAAGTATACATATTTAATAGGCAACAGAAAGACAACTTGGGCTGCACCAACCTCACTGACAAGAATCATGGACAGACTTGCAAAGAGCGCATCAAAGATGCCGGGTCCAGTGGAATCTAAATCGAGACCAAGGGATCTGGGATCGCCGCTGTAGCTTGTGGAATCGCCAAGTTTCCCGAGAATAATCTGCCCCAACAGTGAAAAATAGGGTTTGCATAAGAGTCGTAGAAGAACAAGCACACAACATCAATCGTATAATGTTCAGAATTAACGCGAGAAATCAGATAACTAAACAGAATAATCTCATATTCGGATCCAACTTTTCCCCTCTCAGTCCTTCCAAAAAGGCCAATAAAAAGAGGAACGAGCAAAGGAGAAACTCACTTTGCTACGCCGGCCGAGATCTTTAACAGGTCCGTTCAACTCGTCATTGTTGGTCTTATCCAGGGAGTCCTTCGAAACCAGAAATCACAACATCAGAATGTACACGTGAATGTGTGTGTGCGTGTGTACACGCAAACAAAGATTGAGAAACTGAGGAATCACCTGAGCATAACCGGAAGGAACAACCAGTAGAAGAACAAAGAATGAGAGAGCAGCGAGGTAGCGAGCGCACCAACCAACCCGAGGGTTTGAGAGCAAACCCATGGTCTTCGAATCCGAACCTCTGAAAATTCCGATTCAAATCTCAATATACAACAACAAACAGCAGAGGAAGCCCCAGTAATCAATCAACAAGCCCTCGGAAAACCTTGCAAGAGAGGACGGATCTCACAGATTGAGATCGGATCTCGTTTCTTCACTTCCGTTAATCAAATAAAGTTGAAGATTGAGAGCCCGAAACTATACAAGCTAATCGCATTCTTCTTCAGTGCGAGGCCACCCACCGATCCGTCCAATTCCGCGTAAAAGAGACGCACCGGCGCAAGATCTCGTGTGGAGACGACTTTCGCAGTTCTTAGTTTTGAGTAGTAAGAAAATTTGTTTTTCTAATTAAAATAAAAGAAAATTAGGCTAATTAATAACACAACAAAAAATTGAATCAATCGAATTTTATTTTTTTAATAGTAATATCTTATTTTTATTTTATTTTATTTCATTTCAGATTCACATCTACTCCGGTAGATATTTATTGTTAAAATATGATGTAATAATATACTTATATGTTTTGAGTTAAATAATGATATGGTAAAATTATTCAACTCATTACACGCAATATAAATGTTTATGAATTTAAATAAATTTAAAAATTAAACTGAATCAAACAATATTCAATTTTGTTTAAATTTTTCAGTATATTAATTTAGTTTTAAATCCAAGAAAACTAGACCCAATTGAGATCTATTTCAATTTTGGATCCAACACATGGAGACTACGGATACAATTGAATTGATTAATATAAAAAATAAATAAAACATATAATGTAAGCACCCCGCCCGGATATCTCAACCAGCCGGACTATTCGAACGAGAGCACTTACGGAAGGGGGAAAAGAATGAGACACAAGACAAAAGCTACCCTTGCATGCATACACAAAAATAAGAACAACGGAAGCGAAGTTAAACACATGCATGCATTACGGGTACCCCGCAAGCACAGCGGTCACAAGATCAATAAATGGAAACAGACTCTTGTGCCAACATACACGAGATACAAGAAGTGACCTGGCACAGTACAAAAATAAGATAATAGACCCTACACAACCATCAGAGTTGACAGAGATTGATGGGACTGCCTGTACACCACCGACTCGGCCGCTAAACGCTAACTCCCTTGCTCGGACCCTCGCTGGCACTACCTGAAATGATGGAAAGCAAAGTGAGTCGAGAGACTCAGCAAGCATAAGGAAAAGAAAGGCTGAGGGCTAAATATAACCGGAAAACTCTCCCCAAAATAAACCATCAGGTACACACAAGCCATGAGACGCTACATCACAATAGTAGAGCATAATAAAAGCACATACCGGTCCTTGGGGCTCACACAAGACACACGGCACCCAAGTCCCATACCAATTTGCCGCTGCCCTGAAAGGCAACAAATATGTCCACAAACCTGCGCGCACAATCCCGGGCCGGTACTCCCGTCGCCCGTCCCCGTTGGTACTCCCGACAACCGAGCCATAGGCTCCCTCGGAACGGTACTCCCGTCCGAGAACTAATAACTACAAGTAGTCATGCAATGCACATAAAAATGCAATGGCGTAATGAGCATCAACGTGATACAAGGCGCCCATATATCCAGGCATCAGGCCATGCTCCGCCCACATAGTAAACCACACGCAATGCATATGTTCGTGCTAGATGCAACCTAACCAAGCTAGAATGCCTGTGTCCAAGCATACTCAATAAATGAATATCCCAACATGCAACCCGTACCCATGTGCATATCAAATCATGAATAGTAAAATAATGAATCTAGACGTGCAATAAATCACATACTGGCAGAGCTAGTCAGCAGTGCCCGGCACCGGTCAACGGCCCGTGACTAGGAGTGTCCACCCGACGATCCACATCAGGGCCGTACAAAAGTCCACCCCAACGTCACCAACAACTGACCCCTGCCCCACTGCTCGATAGCTTTAACCGAACCATAAATAAATCCAAGAAGAAAATGAATAAACCCGCACGTCTAAGAATCTAGTCCCCAAGACGGTTCGGCATCATTCCCAAAAGGAGTGGGGGCGGTACAAACCCCCGTAGGCTTACAACAAATAAAATCCTAGAAGTCTTGGATTTAAATTAAATTAAAACAAATGAATAATAATTCAACAAATAAGACTAGGTACCGAATTAAAGTAAGGGAGATGATAAAGTATGAGAAATCACGGGGTCTTTTACAGGAATTGAAGAATACGGGGAGAGGGTTAAGAGCTTGCCTGAAACCAGCTGATTCCGACCTCGAGCTCCCGATGCAAATTAAATCATTTCCTAACAGATAACACAACCGAGACTCAAATTAATTAATTTTAATCGCATAAAATTTATAATTTAAATGTATCAGGCTCCTACTAATTTTTACCCACGTACTTGATCACTTCCCATGCCGAAAAATCCCAAAATTATTTTATTTTTCTCTTCTATTTTTTTTTCTCTTTATTTTCTTTCTCCCGCACGCCCATGTTCTTCTTCTTCCTTCTTCCTTGGCGCGCACAGCGCCTGTGCGCTCTAGCAACCAGCCACCTTACTTTCCTTCTTCTTCTTCTTTTCTTCTTATTTTCTTCTTCTTCTTCTCCCTTTCTTCTTCTTCCTTTTCTTCCCCGCGCTGCCTCCCCTGCGCCTTTTTCCTCGCCTGAACCAGCGGCCATTCGCCGCTGCCCAGCCACCACCAGTCGTCGCCGCCTCTGGCCAGCGGCACCACCGGCCAACCACGCCTCTAGCGCCGCCACCCTCGGCCGCTCCGCTGCCGTCCGTCGCCGCTGCTGTTGCCGCGTTGCTGCCATGGCCGAGCAAAGCTCGGCTAGCTTCTCTCCCTCTCGTTGCTCTCATTCTCTCTTTCCCGCAAGCTCTCTCTCTCCTTCGCAATCTCCCTCTCGGCCTCACTCTCCATCTCCCTCACTCTCTGCTCGCCCTCTCTCCTCTGTTTCCCATCTCGGCCAGAAGCTTCAAGAAGCTTCAATGAGAGACACCAAAAAAAATATCAAATTTTGGCCACTGTTGATGGCTTGGAGACCACGCCCACGCACCGCCTCTCTTTTTAACAAATTAACTAATTTAATTTAATTTAATTAATTAGGGATATTACAATTCTCCCATCCTTAATAGAATTTCGTCCTCGAAATTCGCGCTCAATCTATCTCCTCAAGATATGCTCGCAATTCTCATGATATTACTCAACAACACCTCTGAGACATTCCATATCATCATTTTTCAGTTCCCACAAGTCCGAGTCTACCACGTATCCTACTTGACTTCTCACACTAGCACATCTCCCCAATCCATCACCTCACCTGGACCACGTTATGACCACTAATGTTGTAATCAACTCAGGGAACATCATCAATCATATTACCTACAACCACAAGGTTCGCCTACTAGAGTATCATTACCTCACCATGTACCTAAGCTATCCCGCGATCTCATCGCACTTCCATTTGGTACTATCTCAACCATATATCAACCTAAAGGAAAACTCAAACCTCAGAGATATTCAATCCCAATGATAAACTGTTTCGCAACACCCGGCTGAATGCAAAGTCAGCTAACTTCAAATATAATCGATAGTGACAGAAGTAAAGCCATCCTCTCGCATGACGAGAGATTAATACTCAGTAACGTGACTAAGACCTGCCGTGTACCTATGAGGCATAGGGACATGGAAATGAGACAACATACTCAATCAAGGATTCAACAGCAATATCCTTTAGTCTGACTTTTCAACCGATTCTTAACCAGGTACACAACATTTCCTTGGCAGTACTTTCTCCCATAATTTGCCGCTTATACTCGAGGTCTCGTCAATAAACATGGATAGCCATCTAATCAACACTATCAAAGGATACACGTTCTCCACTCAATACACCTCGAGATCTTAAATGTCGCCAGATCTCCCCTCCTTAAAGGAATCAACACGCCCAATTCTGACTTTTTCGGTGACCACCAATCCTCAATCTTGTCCTTGCCATTGATCTTAACTCCCATTAGCTAATTGGGCCATACTTAATCCTGATCATTAATTATTAACCCTGGACCCCTTAAAGACTCAATAGGCTAGCTAGAACACGAGCTCTAAAACTAGTGTTATTAACTCCGTAGCCTACTTAACTGATAGTACCCCACCGTGTCAGTAACTGTCTAATTCCAAGGGCATCTCATAGGTCTCCTCAAAAGTGAATAGTAACTCAAAGACGTGGGTTAAACATTCTTCTGGCTGGCATAACAAGTCATCTCATGTTTCTGCCGATGTACCACTTGACCAGCACCCAGAAAAGTCTCATCTTCTTACTCGGTCAATAACCGACCCTAGGGCAAGTGGTCCACAATTAATACTGTGCGTACTCATAGCAACCACTCTCCTTACAACAAAACCCACCAGTTACTTAGATATACAACTAACTTTGATCCTGGCCATACACCTGGGTATCTCCTGCAATCTTAAGGGAGTTTTTCTTATTTCTAATTCACTTTATTACGGATGCTCCATGACAGTCCAAAACGTCTGCTACTACCTTATCTTTACCCTATTTATTACAGAATCTCACAGCCTTAATCCTTCGACACACCAATCGCGGTGTCACCTGAACTCCGCTCCACCTGTGAGAACTAAACACCTACACCCTATCTAGGTAGCAAGGCCAAATCTCCAATCAACATAACCGCTATAAGCTTTAAGTCCACAATTCCATAATAATCCTCTAGTGAATTCCCATCACAGATATCTCTTGGGATAAGCTTGACTCCAAACATATCATAAATACATTTATACCAGGCACATATCTCGGTACCTATGGATCTACCAGTAACCATTGAACTCCTATAACACATTCCCACATGGTGGGACCTTTTCGTACCACTCCTGGCAAAATCCAATCATGGACTTCCAGCTCACATGCTACCATGACCTCATTTCTCATGAGATTGACGCAAGCCTTAATAAGGCATCGACAACGCCCGACGAGACCAAGGTACTCCAGACCTCTATCTCTGTCGCTGGTCCCGACCAGTCCATAAATACTGCAGAGGCATCGGTCAGCCTAAATGGCATGGCCAATAACTCAAAGCGGTCGTACGAGTACGACAAGCAATCATGAGAAAACACTTTGGCATTAGCCCGACAAATCATTTGCTCGAGAGGTAAGACATCTATGCCTCAAGGCTAACCGGCTCAATTACAGGGTCAATCTTTTACTAAGGCAACCTCCCTGATAAATCTCAAGAAAATCAAGAGTATCCCTTAATCACTTCCGTTGCACGAGGTACGTGTTATCTCTAATCTGCATCACTATTAGACAACGGTTAGGGACTTGTTAGGTCACCACAAGTCAGGTGTCAAATCTACTCATACTATTCATATCCATCGCAGGTCAAACCTATAACTTTCCAAGTCATACTATTCATCACATCATGTCACTAGGACACTCTTTGCTAATAACAATAACTACTTGATTCCTAAGGATCCCGAGACTCATAAGTCTACTAAATACATCTCGTTACATAATACCTTCAAACATTGTACCTGGTATTTCCTCAATAATTCATATCCTTACAAACCTCATAATTTACAATCCTAGATTTGCATTACAACCCCCTAATAAACATCACCTCTAGCAACCGAGATAGCTTCGTCTGCCAGGTAAGCTAAGTCCTCATTGCTAACTACGCTGGGGCTAGGTCTAACATGTCATTCTGGTAGTTATGACAATTCCCTCACGGTGGCTCAGACTGACTAGGTGTTAGGTAGTGCTCCAATCTTGGGCACGTCCTGTACCGGTCCTACCAGGGCCTCCTAAATGGCAGCTTGTTACCTCACAACCCTAGCAAAAACATCATAATAGGAACGAAAGCTCACATCATTCATAATTACAACAGTCAGCCGCCTTCACATGTTCTTCATGTGCTCACGGGCGAACATGACTTGTCTCTCTGACAATCCCCAAAAAGATCTCGTGAATTGGCTCTTGAAACAACCCGTCAAGCCGATACATATAACTCACTAAGTATTCCTCTTTGTCTTACTCGCCTCCCCATCCAGAAGCAACCTCTTGTTCCCAACGACACCATAAAGAATCCAATGTTGGGAGGGCATCCGGATTGAGTAGGGGTACACTGAGATCTAGGCCTCCAGGTTCTATTGGGAATACTCAAAACCTGCATACGGCACCACTTATCTGGCAATGATATTACAGCTAAACTAACCTCTTACCCAAACACCTAGGGCAAGCGCAAGTCTTAAAGAAATCCTATTCATGCCACCTCACGGTCCCATCCTAACGTGCACTTATCACCCATGCACGAACATAAATCGGGACACCGTCTCACACAAATCAACAAACTCAACTTGACGCAGCCAGACCCTATTCGATTCACCTAAACCTCCCTAACTCTACCTAACAACCTTGGTGTACAGGAACTCGTCCCCCAAAACTGACTCAACTACGCTCTGATACCAACAATGTAAGCACCCCTGCCCGGATATCCCAACCAGCCGGACTATTCGAATGAGAGCACTTACGGAAGGGGGAAAAGAATGAGACACAAGACAAAAGCTACCCTGGCATGCATACACAAAAATAAGAACAACGGAAGCGAAGCTAAACACATGCATGTACTACGGGTACCCCGCAAGCACAGCGGTCACAAGATCAATAAATGGAAACAGACTCTTGTGCCAACATACACGAGATACAAGAAGTGACCTGGCACAGTACAAAAATAAGATAATAGACCCTACACAACCATCAGAGTTGACAGAGATTGATGGGACTGTCTGTACACCACCGACTCGACCGCTAAACGCTAACTCCCTTGCTCGGACCCTCGCTGGCACTACCTGAAATGATGGAAAGCAAAGTGAGTCGAGAGACTCAGCAAGCATAAGGAAAAGAAAGGCTGAGGGCTAAATATAACCGGAAAACTCTCCCCAAAATAAACCCCCAGGTACACACAAGCCATGAGACGCTACATCACAATAGTAGAGCATAATAAAAGCACATACCGGTCCTTGGGGCTCACACAAGACACACGGCACCCAAGTCCCATACCAACCTGCCGCTGCCCTGAAAGGCAACAAATATGTCCACAAACCTGCGCGCACAATCCCGGGCCAGTACTCCCGTCGCCCGTCCCCGTCGGTACTCCCGACAACCGAGCCATAGGCTCCCTCGGAACGGTACTCCCGTCCGAGAACTAATAACTACAAGTAGCCATGCAATGCACATAAAAATGCAATGGCGTAATGAGCATCAACGTGATACAAGGCGCCCATACATCCAGGCATCAGGCCATGCTCCACCCACATAGTAAACCACACGCAATGCATATGTCCGTGCTAGATGCAACCTAACCAAGCTAGAATGTCTGTGTCCAAGCATACTCAATAAATGAATATCCCAACATGCAACCTGTACCTATGTGCATATCAAATCATGAACAGTAAAATAATGAATCTAGACGTGCAATAAATCACATACTGGCAGAGCTAGTCAGCAGTGCCCGACACCGGTCAACGGCCCGTGACTAGGAGTGTCCACCCGACGGTCCACATCAGGGCCGTACAAAAGTCCACCCCAACGTCACCAACAACCGACCCCTGCCCCACTGCTCGATAGCTCTAACCGAACCATAAATAAATCCAAGAAGAACAGTAAATAAACCCGCACGTCTAAGAACCTAGTCCCCAAGACGGTTCGGCATCATTCCCAAAAGGAGTGGGGGCGGTACAAACCCCCGTAGGCTCACAACAAATAAAATCCTAGAAGCCTTGGATTTAAATTAAATTAAAACAAATGAATAATAATTCAACAAATAAGACTAGGTACCGAATTAAAGTAAGGGAGATGATAAAGTATGAGAAATCACGGGGTCTTTTACAGGAATTGAAGAACACGGGGAGAGGGTTAAGAGCTTGCCTGAAACCAGCTGATTCCGACCTCACTCGAGCTCCCGATGCAAATTAAATCATTTCCTAGCAAATAACATAATCGGGAATCAAATTAATTAATTTTAATCTCATAAAATTTATAATTTAAATGTATCAGGCTCCTACTAATTTTTACCCACGTACCTGATCACTTCCCATGCCGAAAAATCCCAAAATTATTTTATTTTTCTCTTCTATTTTTCTTTTCTTTTTCTCTTTATTTTCTTTCTCCCGCGCGCCCCTGTTCTTCTTCTTCCTTCTTCCTTGGCGCGCACAGCGCTTGTGCGCTCCAGCAACCAGCCACCTTCCTTTCCTTCTTCTTCTTCTTTTCTTCTTCTTCTCCCTTTCTTCTTCTTCTTCTTCCTTTTCTTCCCTGCGCTGCCTCCCCTGCGCCTTCTTCCTCGCTCGAACCAGCGGCCATTCGTCGCTGCCCAGCCACCACCAGCCGTCGCCGCCTCTGGCCAGCGGCACCACCGGCCAGCCACGCCTCCAGCGCCGCCACCATCGGCTGCTCCGCTGCCGTTCGTCGCTGCCCCGCGTCGCAGCCGCTGTTGTCGCGTTGCTGCCATGGCCGAGCAAAGCTCGGCTAGCTTCTCTCCCTCTCGCTGCTCTCCTTCTCTCTTTCCCACAAGCTCTCTCTCTCCTTCGCAATCTCTCTCTCGGCCTCACTCTCCATCTCCCTCACTCTCTGCTCACCCTCTCTCCTCTGTTTCCCATCTCGGCCAGAAGCTTCAAGAAGCTTCAATGAGGGACACCAAAAAAAATATCAAATTTTGGCCACTGTTGATGGCTTGGAGACCACGCCCACGCACCGCCTCTCTTTTTAACAAATTAACTAATTTAATTTAATTTAATTTAGTTAATTAGGGATATTACATATAATATGAAATACAAATACTATAAACAATAATATAAATATATAATATATATGTTTAATAATTTTGTACTATGTATCTGCAACAAAAATAATCGAACAAAATAGATTTAATCTGTTAGTTGTGTCTATATTGACGTAACACTATCATGTTAAAGGGTGGGCGAAATGGGAAGAGGAGAGAGACCCAATTATCCCACCCCTCATTTCACCTAATCTCTTCATTATTAATACTCTGACATTATAATGTTGTGTTAATATCGAGTAACATAATTATTGTTCAATATAAATAACAGATCAAATACTTGACACAAAATAACAAAGGCATAATCCTCTAAACAATTTGTATTTATTGATATTACTTATTTTTAGGCTTCAAGTATGGCATGTATAATTTCATATTTCACTGTTAAATGTAAATAATAAATTATTTGTTGAGTGTTAATTGTTAATATTTGTTATAGAACTAACATAATAAAGTTTTAAAGTAATTGAAATTAAGAATTAGTTCTTTAATATTTTTGGGTTAGGCTGGTTTGGGTTTATATAGAAATTAATTTGATTTTTTCTCTAATTTTATGAACTCTATCAGGATTTTAAATCTTAATTAATATGAAACTTGAACCAATTCAACTCATGAACACTCATAATATATAATGTCAAAATTCATCAAAAACTAAAAATAATGTAAACAAATATAATGAAAAATTAAAATTTTACCACCTCATAATCCACCCCACTATGTACCAAATTTTAAAAAAATTAATATCAAAATATGAATAAAAAGATAAATTAGCTGAACTATCTAATTTAAGTATATTAATATCAAAAGTCCCATTCTACAAAATTTTTAAATTAAAAAAATCTATTCTCCTTTTATTTACAGAAAAAATTAAAAAATTTATTTTTCAAATATTTAGTTATAATGAGTAGAAAGTCAAATTAATAAAACTATCTTATTCAAGTAAATTAACATCAAATTTCCCGTCACATTCTATTTTTTTTTTCAAATTAAAAAATAACTTTTAGATTTTTCTTAGTTAAAATTTTTATTCTTTTTTTTTTTGTTATTCAATGTTTTTTTACAGCTTAGAAGAATAGTAGAACATGAATGTGTTAACCCTATAGTATTATAGATTTATCCACTTCCATCTTTCAAATTTAAAATGAAATAATTTAAAAAATGTGAGTATTTTAGATTTAAAATTTTATTCAATATACTTAAATAGGAGAATTTCAAAGAATATTATTTTAAAATTGAATAAATATAAGTATTTAATATTGAATTTTTAATTAAAAATAAAAATATGAATATAATATTAATATTATTTTAAAACATATACCTGAATAAGAAAATTTCTAATGATATCATTTAAAATTTATAATTTAAAAATTTTGTCATTTAAAATTCTCATCTTTAAATTTCAATTGATTGGATACATAATTAAATATAAAAATACAATAATTTCAAATCAAATTATGAACTCAAAATTCAATTTTTTGCACCAATCTAAAAATTAGCTTAGGTGGCCGCCTAGGCGCCACAGAAGTGTTAGGCAGTTGCTAGCCACCGTGATTATGGCATAATCGACCCCTTTAGGCGTCTACCCGGCTAATTCATACCGGGCGGCCGCCTAATCCATTTTGTATAAATTGATAGTTATGATTTTTGTTTCCCTTTACCTTTCATCTTTCTCGTTTTTTTCTCCTTCTCTCTCTCTTGCACGCACCTTCACCGACCGTCTTTTATAGAGTTATTGTTACGACTTGCCCTTTCTGTCTCAGTCTCTCTCGTCACACGTTGTCATCGTCTCTTGCGAAGTCACTGTCGCCGCTTTCCATTTCTGTTTTAGCCTCTCTTATCGCATGCCGTTATTGACCATAGTGGACGGTGGACTCGCCGCCGTAACCACTGATCGTCATTCCACTCTAGTTTCTGGTTCTTTCTCTCTCATATTGCCTAGCCTCCGGTAAGCAATAAGCAAGCAACAAGTGTTGTTACTACTTTCTATTGCCTTTGTTTTTATTATTTAATTTATGTTAATATTTGTTATTTGTTAATGTGTGCCTTTGTTATTTGAATATTTGTTAATGTTTTAAATATTTTAATATTTACAAGCAAACAACAAACAAAGCCAACAAACAGCAAGCATTTGCCTTTATTACTGTAGCGACTGCTTGTTGTTGCTACTTCTTATTGTTGTTAGCTACTTATCTTTGTTTGTTAGCTAGTTGTCTATTTTAATTCAATGTCAATTTACTTAAAAAAAAAAAAATCATGTCGAATAGGATTGGGAGTATGAGAGGATCGTCCGATGCTGTCTCAATTCTTAAAAGGGGGTCAAATGATGTCAGATTTGAGTATGAAATGTTAATTGATCTGAAGAATATGATAAAGTTAAATGCAAGTTGTGTGGTAAAATTATGTCTGAAGGAGTTTATAGAGTAAAATAACACATCGGCCATATTTTCAGAAATGTTTCTGCATGTCCAAAATCTTCTTCGGATGATAAAGCCAAATGCAAGAATACTATTGTTGAGGCAAAGAATAAGAAGAATGAGAAAGATTCGATGAGATCCTTTGTTAATATTTTTGAAAATGGGGAAAAGTGGATGATGAAGATGAATTGCAAGAGTTAGGGAGCAAAAAAACGTCTCGTACTCTTGCCTTTATAGATAAGTTTGTAAAGTCCATTAGTCCTGAAATTTGTTTAAGCGCGAGAATGATGCAAAATATTAGTGAAGCTTTGTTTAAAGAGAGAACACAGACTATACAATGATATTGTGCTAGATTGGTGTATGAAACTGGTACACCTTTCAATATTATTAATCATAATAGATTCAAATTATTTGTTGAGGCAGTTAGTCAATTTGAACCAGTTGAGGAAATCGTTATTAAAGGAAAAAATTGACATAATGAAAGAGTTACCAAAGAAGCATAAAGATAAGTGCGCACAAAAGTGGTGCTCCCTTATGACAAATGCTTGAACAGATAGAAAAAATAAGAGCATTATGAACTTATGTGTTAATTCTAGCATAGATACTGCTTTTATTTCTTCAACAAAATCATCAGATGAAACATATACAAGTAAACTCATTTTTGAGTATGTGGACAAGTGCATTGAGCAAGTTGGGCCATAAAATGTCATCCAAGTAGTAACTGACAATGTTGCCAACAATATGAGAGCAACAAAATTATTAAAATTGAAGAGGCAAAATATATTTTGGACATCATGTGCTACTCACACCATTAATATAATACTTGAAAATATAAAAAAAAAGGTCGAGGTTTAAGAAAGTCATTGATCATGCCAATAGTTTGACAATTTTCATTTATGCACACCATAAGATTTTGTCTTTAATAAGGTCATTTACAAATAAGAGGGATATAGTGAGATCGAGAGTCACTACATTTGCTTATTTTTTTCCCTTACTTTGTAAAGTTTGATGAAAAAAAAAGCCTAATTGAGGATAATATTTACCAGCTTTGAATGAAAGAAATATAAATGGTCAAAGGGTGTTAAAGGGAAAGTAACATATGTTGTTGTGATGAGCATTACTTTATGGAATAATGTAACTTTATGCCTTAAGGTTTTTGCACATTTGGTGAAGATGCTTTGGATTGTTAATGTAAATAGAAAGCTTTCTATGGGCTTTTTATATAGAGAGATTATATAAGCACCATCGCCTGGATATCCCAACCACCCAAACTACCCGAACGGGAGTGCCTACGGAAGGAGAAAGAATGAAACACAAGACAAAAACTATCCTGGCATGCATACACAAGAATTAAAGATAGCGGAAGCTAAATTAAATACATGCATGCACTACGAGTACTCCGCTGGCACAACAGTCACATGCTAAATAAATGAATACAGACTGTTGTGTCGATATACATGAGACACGAGGAATGACCTGGCATAGTAAAAAAGTAATAGAGTAAATCATACTCAAACATTAGAGTTGATGGAGACTGATGAAACTGCATGTACACCATACCTACTCTGCCTCTAGATGCTATCTCCCTTACCCTTGACCAATGCTACCACTATCTGGAATGATGGAAAGCAAAGTGAGTCGAGAGACTCAACAAGCATAAAGAAAGAAAGAAAGAAAGGCTGGAGGTTGTACATATCCACTAAACTCTCCCCAGAGCATCAACCCCCAAGCACACACAAGCCATGAGACGTCCAACACAGCATAAAAGCATAAATAAAAGCATGTATCAGTCATTGGGGCCCACACAAGACACACGACACTCAAGTCTCATACCAACTTGCCGCTGCCCTAAAAGGCAACATATATCTCCAACAAACCTGCGCGCATCATCCCAGGTCTGTGCTCCCGTCACCCAAATGCTCATGTCGGTCCTCCCAACACCCAAGCTGTAGAATAGCCAAGTCGTAGGCTTCATTGGAACGGTCTTCCCATCCGAGAACTGTGAACTATCGATAACCATACAATGCACATAAAAATGCAATGGCATAATGAGTATCAATATGATACACTGACGCCCATATATCCAGGCATCAGGCTATGCTCCGCCCACATAGTGAACCACACGCGATGCATATGTCCATGCCAAATGCAATCTAACCATGCTAGAATGTTTGTGTCCAAGCATACTCAATAAATGAATACTCCAACATGCATCCCGTACCCATGTGCATATCAAATCATTAACGGCAATACAAAATATCGAATCATGTAGTAAATCACATAATGGCAAAACTAGTCAACAGTGTCCGGCACTCGTTAACGGTCAGTGACTAGGAGTGTCTGCCTGACGGTCCACTTCAGGGCCATACAATAGTCTACTCAAACGTCACCAAACAGCCGACCCCTGCCCTACTGCTTGATAGCCCTAGCCGACTCACACCCAATAAATCCATAATCAAACCCGCACATCTAGGAACCTAGTCCTCAAGTCAGATTTGACATCATTCCGAAAGAAATGGGGGCGGTACAAACTCCCGTAAGCTTACAACAACTAAAATTCTAGAAATCCTAGATTTAATTTAAATTATACCAAATGAATAATAACTCAATAAATAATGCTAGGCGTCGAATTAAAGTAAAAGAGGGGGTAAAATACAAGAAACAACGGGGACTTACACGGAGATTGTAGGATTTACAGAAGAGGTTTAGAGATTGCCTTTACACGGTCATTTCTTGCCTTTCTTGCACTCCCGCTACGAAGTAAAACGTTTTATAGCAATTAATAAAATCATAATTTACATTAAGTAAATCTAACCGTATAATAAAAATAATTTAGCCGTATAAAATTCTTAAATATGTAACGCTTCTAATAATTTTTACCTACGTATCCGGTCACTTTTCATACTAATAAAATCCTCAATTTGTATAATTAATACACCAAATCGAAACGAATTAAGGAAATGCATGGGGTTCATAAAATAAAATGAGATAGCAAAGATAAAAGAGAGCTTGCCTCGTTTTAGCAAATTACAACATTTTTACGCTTACACGCCGCCAAATTAATACACGCTGTAAATTAACATAAACTCCCAAAATTAATAAAATCGGACCCAAAATTAAATTTCAACTGCACAGAATGATTAATACATTCTTCTCTACTTATCTAGCTAATTAAATCGCGATTAAACCCTTAATTTCTCCCATATTTCCCTCTTCGTGTGCCTTCTTCTTCTATAAGTGCTTCTTCTTTTTCTTCTTCAAATTTTTCTTCAATTTCTGCTGCTTCAAAAATGCCTGATTTGAGCTTAAAAATGGCCAAAAATTAGTGGCTAGAACGCAGCCACGTGGCAGCCGTTGGGCTGCGCGGAAGGCCACTACCTTTGGGGTTGAAACGATATTGTTTCGGTCCCTCATTGGTTGATTAAAATCAACCCATTTTCTCTCCTGCGTGTGCCTCCCTTCGCTTGAACCCGCAACCTCGCCTTCCTCCCTTGCGCGCGCGACCGCCTGATCCAGTTGCCACTTTCAACATATAAGTGCTCCAATTAAATTTAAAGTGAATTGCGGCCACTTCTGCTATTCTCATTTCAGCACCCCCAATTTCCATTAATTACACAAATGCCTAAACTTTTATTTCAACTTATTCCACTAACACCCCAAGTTTCCAGAAATTCCACAAAATTAATTTATTCTACTATTTTCATAAATACTCCTAAATAAGATTATTAATTGCCTTAATTTCTTTTTAATACAAATAATTTAATATTTTCTTTAAACCCATAAATATATAATAATCCCCATAAATATTTTATAATAACCTTATACGCAATATTTAATAATTATCACCTAATTAATTCCATCATTTTTTTTATAAATATTTCCAAATAATTTAATTAATTGCCTAAACTTCCTATTTTCTCAAAACATCATAAATTATTATTTTTCCTTAAATCTCAAAATACCCAATAATGACCTCAACATTGATATTTATAATTATTATTTATTTTCAATTTTCGAGATGTTATAGATTAAGCAAAGAAATGAAGATATTAAGGAGACCCTAAGTAATCTTAAGAAGAACTATCAGCCTGTTATATAGATTATTGAAGCAAGGGTGAAATAAAAGGTAGATAGGCTATTGCATTTGGCGGCTTACCTTTTGAATCCCTACTACCTCTTTATTATGCGTATTTTTTGCACCACTTTTTATGGGTTGGGCTCAACTCAACAAGCCACCCCAATCGCCTAAGGCCTAGTAGACTCCAAGCTGAGCTCGTCGGAGTAGGCTTACGCATCGTTGAAGACCGAGCTTGGATCGTGAGACCAAACGAGCTCTCGACGATGTTTCCAGCGAGCTCCCAACGACTCTTCCATTTCGCTAGCCTAATTGATCAGCTCGCATAACAAGAAGACCACAAACTGGAAAACAGTGGTGGTCTAGGTGTTATTCCAGTTGGGCCGTCCAAGCCTAACCCGATCCCTTCTTCTCGGCCCATTTGTTTGCCCATGCCAGTCCCATCCTGACCCTTGCAACAACATCATTGCAACCACTTTTGGATTTTCGGGCGCTTGCCTCAGATTCCATCCCCATTAATGGTGGATTTCATCCACATTAATGAGGGTCCCATCGACACCTTACCGCCTCCTGGGCGCCTTCGTTAGTGCCGGATATTCTATTTCATCATCTGCAGACGTATGATGCATGCAAAAGGACATCTCATCCTCCTATATATCAGCCAACTCTCCTCAGAACCATGGTATGCTCTCTCTACCAACTTGCCGATACTCTGCATCTTTTTACTCACTTACTTACTTAAGCGTCGGAGCATTTTTGCAGGGGCCAACCAGCTGGCGGATCAATAAACCAAATCATACCACACACCATTCTTTCTTTTGGACTGATTACGTTAGTGCGGGCTAACGAATTACGATCAACCAATTTCGAACGTCGACACTCTTCAAGAATAAGAATATACATCTTGATAATGTTGTGATGGATAAGCTTTTTAATTGTGTGGAAATGTTTTATCATGGTGATGATCATTGTGAATTGCAAGATTATGTTATAAATGTTGAGTTGCAAAAGTATATTCGTAAAGAGTAAGCTTTTAAAAAAGTGTGGGCAGCTCAAGCATTAAATTAAAAATGATGATAAGTATAATGCAGGTATAAAATTCCTTTAATCATTTTCGTAGCTCATATTGTGTATTAGTGTATAGATTTCTTTACTTTATACACTACAACAAAAATGATTTATTGAGGCATATTCTTTAGGGCATTTTTTAGAAAGTGTCCTCTAAAATACCATTTTAAGGCACAATCTAAAAAAATGTTCCAATACAATAATTTTAATGAGGGACAACAATTAAGTGCCATATAAAATACCATTTTAAGGCATAATTTAAAGAAATGCCCCCAATAAAACAATCATAATGAGGAGCGACAATGAAATGTCCTAATAGATAAATCTAATAGGACATAATTTTTAAAATGCCCTATTAAAATAATTCTAACAGGACACTCTGATGAAATGCCCTAATAGACAAATCTTAAGTGGCTCAATAGAATAATTTTAATGAAACTTAGATATACTATAAAATAAACATAGACACATATATTAATAAGATAATGTGTAGATTAAGTAGCCACGCGTATGCAAGAAGAAAAAAAGGTTCAGGGTTTGAGCTAAGAGAGAAGTAAGATAGAGTTAAGAGAAGGCCTTGTGGGGGATATGAAAAATAAATTTATAGTGATTTTTGACGCATTTTTAAGTGTCACAACAAACTTAAATTTATAGTTATTTTTGAGGCATTTGTAAGTGCCTCAATACGTTTTTGGGGCACCATTATACATGGCATTATTATTAGTGCCCTAATAGTTAAAATGCTCCAATAAACTATCTATTAAGGCATTTTTAAATGCCTCTTGATCCAAAATTTGTTGTAGTGATACTTGTTAACTTGTGTAATTACATGGTGGATGACTTATAGAAATCAAACTCCAAACTTGCAACGAATGAGAACAAAGATTCTTTTATTAATTAGTAGTTCATCCGATTGTGAAATAAATTTGAGCACTTTTGAAGGAGTTAGTGTATATTTTAAAATATTTTTAATATTTTAATTTCATTATCTCGATGAAAGTATGAACTATATTTCTTTAATATTAATTAGTTATCTATCATTTAAATTGATATTGCTTTTATTTTATTTATGTAGATACATATGAAGAAAATAATTAGGCTGGATGCGCATTTATTGAACAATCTTGTCTATGTCTAATTTAATGCGAAATTGATGAACAAGCAAAAAAGAGATAATTAAATGAATGTTGATATGCTATTTGCTAGTGATGCCAACAATGCACAATGATGGATTGTTGATTGAGGAGATAATGAAGAAGTTGAGCTTGGTATGAGACATACTTGAGAAGTGATTGTGAAACATCATGTAACATCTCGCATCGAACGATAGGAAAGATCGGATCAACTTACCCTAATAAGTCTATACGAACTTCTGAGAGGTCACCTATTCTTGAGCTACCTTAACTCAAGCACGCTTAATCTAAGAGTTCTTTTTCTGCATTTAGTCCAAAAAATATCCAGCTGGTGTTGTTTTCTTCCTTACTTTCCTCGATATATATATTAGCTTCTCTAGAGTCCATTTTTATACTTGACATTGGGCTGTCGGGGTATTACATTCTCCCTCCCTTGAGCACATGACGTGCTCGTCATGCGACCTTACAACTGATATCATATCTTCTCCTATTTGGAGGTTGCCATCCTAAAAGTTTGCCAGAAACCGCTCATTATTTAGGCCCTCGCGCCTCGGCACGACTTCCCGCACTCATCGGACCGCTTTCTCCAAGAATTGACTCTGATACCACCTATAACATCCCGTATCAAGCAATAAGAAGGACCATATTAACTTACCCTGATGGATCTATGTGAACTTCTCAAGGGTCACCTATTCTTGAGCTATTCTAGATCAATCACGCTTAAATCGGAAGTTCTTTATCCATATTTAGCCCAAAAGGTATCCAACTGGTGTTGTTTCATTCATTACTATCTTCGATATATATATATATATATATTTGTTTCTTTATAATCATTTCTTAAACTTGACCTTGGGTTCTGGAGTATTACACATCCAGAGCAGACGAGATGTTTCAACCTCAAAAAAGTTATAGGATAGGAGAGATTCACGAAGATGATTTTCAATCAGAAAAATAAAATGAGCAAGAAATCAATGAACCCATAACTAATCTACAACAATTTGTTTCCTTAATCTTAATTCCATTATTTCACTTGTTGTTCAAACTTTAATTTACTTGAAAATAATATCAAATTACATTAAAATGTTTAAAACAAAAATAGTTTTCATATGCCTCGCCTAGACATTAGGCCCTAGTCGAGCGTTTGACTAGTGTCTAGCGCATTTTAAAATACTGATTTTTTGTTTTTAAATATAAAAAATATTTCATTGTGAAGGCCTAATTTGAATTTTGAAAGTCAGGATTTTTTAAAAAATAAATCATTTTTCTAGTATTTTGATAATTAAAAGTCTAATAAATTATTTTGAAATTTGAAATAAATATAACTTACTATTAGAACAATAGTTGTGACTAGAAATGAAAATATTTGTCATAATGATAAAAAAAAATAACTTATCAATAAAGTTAAAATAAAAAAAGTCTAGTTCAATTTTTATAAAATAAAAAAATAACTAAAATAAATTATTTTTTTATTATTTTTGTAAAAAAATAACACATATAAGGTACAAAATTGTGTCTCTTTGTATTTATAATTAAAAATGGGGTAAATTCAATCATTCAAAAGCATGGATGTTTTCAAATTAATTAATAAAATTATGAATGCAAATAGAAATTAAGAAAGATTAGAAATTTTGACCATAAAAGAGAAGGCTTAAGTAAAGATAAACAGAAAAAGAAAACTAAAGATTATAAAAAATATTTAAAAAATTAGAAAATTATATATCTATCAAAAAATTACACAGGCTTAGATAAAAAAAATTAAAAAAAAGGAAAAAAAATGAATTAATTGATAAAATTAGATGTGCAAATAAAAAATCAGAATTAAAGGTTCCAAAAAAATAGATAATAATTATCGAGCAAGAGAATGAATATAATAAATAAATAATTAAAAATTTGTAAAATTGATATAATTTCAAAAGCTAGATGAGAGAATAAGGGTGACATTTTATATTTGATTAATCAACAATTTTATATAAAATCTCAAAATATAAAATAATCATATTATGGGCCTGTTTGTTGTAGTTTAAAAATTACAATTTTTAGCTTCTACCTTAAAAAAAGTTGGGATGTAGTGTTTGTTTTAACTTATAAAATTCTAACTTATAGCTTTTACTAGCTTTTATAAGGGGTAGAAGCTGGCTTTTTCAAAACTGGGGTACCCCAGCTTTTACAACTTCTGCTTAAATGATTATATTTCTGTGACAATTTTACCCTTATTTTTAACAAAGAATTACTCTCTTGTCTACACAATCATGGGTTTTTTTTCTCCACTGCCATCTCTATTTTCAAATCTCTTCCTCTCTCTCGCCATCTTCCTCTCTCTCTATATTGTAATTAATTTTTTTATAATACTTGAAACTTATTTATATACACTAATTAATTTTTAAATTATCATTCTACAACTACTAAGGGTATTATAGACAATTACACAAAAATAAGTTATTTTACAGCTTATCGTATCAAACATCACAACTAATTAACTACAACTTCTAAGAAGTTGTAGCAAACAGGTTCACAACTTATTCTAAATTTTAAAAACTATAATCTAAGAAGTTAAAAGATATAATTTCTTTAATTAAGCTGCAATAAACGGACCTATGTACAGCTCCACATTTTCGCGGGGCGAAAGAGGCATTTTTGTCAAAAACAAGGGGGCAAAATAACGAAAGCGTTAGGTCAAAGGGCTGAGCGATAATATTCAATAGCCGGGGCAAAATACCGGAAGTGTTTGGTCAAAGGGCTAAGCGATAATATTCAATAGCCGGGGGGCGGGGGATTTCCGTGCAATAATTAACCCCAGAAAATTGGGACGGAGAAATCAGAAAGCCGGAGCATTTGTTTTGACCTCGAGGAATGTTCTTCGGCTTCAACGTCGTGGCGAAGTCGGAGAGATAATCGGCAACGATTCTTCTACAGAGAGAGAGAGAGAGAGAGAGAGTGTGTGTGTGTGTGCGCCGGCTAAAGTGCGCCGCTTGGAGAGAGAATGAAACGAGTGAATGACAAATCCCCCGCCTTCCCTTCTTTCTCTCGCAATTGACTCTGCCCTCCTTAACCTATCGAGCATTTCCGATCTCTCCACCATTCCCGAACACATCCTCGTCGATCTCTTCGCGGTAATCTATGTCTCTCTCTCTCTTCCTCTTCACATCTTGCATATACGCGTGCCTGATCACTAATTGCTCTACCTCTGGTTCGATCTATCTGGTATTGTGTGGTAGAGGCCAATTCTCCGATCAGTTTGTTGTTTGATGCCTTTATCGACTGTTGGGATCACTGTGCTTCTGGATCGGTGCCTCATAGATGTTATTAGTGTTTATTGCTATTACTTTGGCAATTCCTGGTAGGCGTGATGAGTTGATCAAGTTTAATCGGTTTATTATCAACTAATGGCCTGAATGCCGAAACACATGTTTGTAGGGAGTTGTATAAGTAAAGTGGTGTGACAGCTTAATTCAGTTTTCTTGCTTACTTTAGTAGTAGGTATTGATCTTTGCTGAAGCAATACCATCTGTGTCCTTTATCGATTTAAGGGTTGTCTGTCTCATTTGAATTTTGATTGAACTCACGTTCCTGGATTGCAATTAGCTACTTTGGGGTGAAATGGTTGAGGCCTACAGAATATATGGTCATAGATCAAGCGAGCAGGAAATGAATTCATGTAGTGAACCCACCTAGTGAGATTAATGCTTGGTGTATTGTTGTCTATTCTCCTGTTTAGAGGCATTAACTTTTGCTTTTCTTTCATGTTGCATTATAGAAGCGCATCTCCAGTGCAATTGGCTCCTATTTAGAGGGATTAACTTTTGCTCTTCTTTCATGTTGCATTATAGAAGCGCATCTCCAGTGCAGTTGGCTCCTATTTAGAGGCGTTAACTTTTGCTCTTCTTTCATGTTGCAAGGATTGGAAGGTGGTCATATTTGTACACAATCTTATCCTTGCTTTCCAAAGAGTTTAATAAAAATAATAAAAAAAACATGTATCATCATAAACAACACACAACAACATGAATAATCTGTTCATGATGTTTGATCTGACGTGTTGGAACACAAATGGGTCCATAGGTCCATTTAGACAATTGGAAAAGGATTTAGATGCATAAAAAATGAGTCCATGGGTAGTTGTAGATGTGCAAAAATGAAAAACATAACTTTGTTTTTTGTTAACAATTTTCTATTAGAAATGGGCTATCAGGATTAGACATTGCTGAGTATATACTAGTGTATGATGGAGGATTTTAAGCTTCAAATACATCATTGACAGTTGGACTATTTAATTTCCATCCAAAAAACTAATCAGATTATATTATTTTTTTGGTGCAATTTCTTACTGTATGGATACCATAATTAAGTGTGTAGTAACTCAGCAGTCTTGATCTACTTTCTTATTCAGTTGAATCCTATTTGCTAAATGGGTTTAGAAATTCGCGATGACGTCGTATGCAAATGGGATCGAAGTCTTAGCATATATGTTTATGCAAGGACTTAAACATTGGACCACTATTGTCCTTGAAGCAGTTATAAGCTTCCATCTAGTGGAAGAACTTGATGTGTTGTTAACTTTATTATCTCAGCTTTGATTTCATCTTGCAGTTACTGTCTTTCTGGTTCTCTAACTCTTGTACTGCAATTGGGTCATTGTTTTGAAAATGACATGAAGTCCTGTCTGTTTCGGAGCAGAAACATGAAATTGTTTTGATTTACCAAAATAAGGAACCATTGCTAAATTAGAACATTGAGGGACAATGAATATGTGGACTACAACTTTGTTGAAAAAAATATTAGGAATACAGGGGTACGGTACTCTTGTTAAAGCCTAGGGGTGTGCACGGTGCAGTTTGGTCGGTCTGAACCATTTTCAGCACGCCAAACCGCTAGTGCGGTTTGATGACCAAACCAAACCGGTTTGGTTTGGGTCCAGCCAAACCGCACCAATCCAGACCGCATTTGCGGTCGGATTGATGCGGTTTACCGCGGTTTGAAAATAACCTATTTAACATACAATTTCCAACCTGTTATAAATAAATAAAACATGCAACATTGTTATAACATATTTAACTATTTAGCAATAATTCTATTCAACATATTCAACAATAACAAAGGGCTACTCAGACGGACCACATTTCTCTCTTGGATTCAACTCCAGAAAAATTCATTTTTTTCTTCGTGAAGATTTCATAACCCACCATGATGCACATTTTGAGGAACCAGACAATAACAAAGGATTACAATTTGACCAAGCTTCTGAATTTTTAAGCAATAACAACAAACAAACAAACACACACTAGCTTTTGAATTTCAGAACTCACCGGTCTTCGCTGTCAGGTAAACGAAACAATCCTCGTTTGTGAGATCAACGAACTGCTTCGGCCCAAGCTTCAGCCCCAGCGATGTCAGTATGTCCCGAGCTTCCTCTCCTCTGTCTCGATCTGTCGCAGCCGGCGATGGGACCATGAGTGTGGGCTACCACGATAATCCAAGGACGAGGAGAAAGAGAAAACAGAAGGGAAGACGGTGGGAGGTTGCAGCAATAGGAGAGATCGGATGATTTCGATTAGGGGGAACTGGGGATGGGTTGCGCGGGTGGGGGAGGGCCGAAGGGGGTTGCCGATTAGGGTTGCTGAAGTGGGGGAAAGGGCTGTCGATTAGGGTTGTGCGGGTGGGGGGGGGTTTGCCGATTGCGATTAGGGATTAGGGTTGTGGGTGGGGGAGGGGGTTGCGCGTGCGCGAGGCTTTGGCCCTTGGGTGACTTTATATTTTTTTTTTAATTTTCTGGGCGGTTCGGTTTAAACTGAACCGCCTACTATCCAAACCGCGAACCGCGCGGTTTGGATAGCCTTCAAACCGTTTCCGACCGTGAAAAAAAAAAACCGATTGGATCGGTTTGGTTCGGTTCGGTTTGGCCAGTTTCCGCAGTGCACCGGTTTTTTTGAACACCCCTATTAAAGCCAAGAATTGCCAAGAAGTTTATGGTTTTGTTACTTTGGTGTAATCCTTTGCAAGGATAAGATATTGGTGTTGATTTGATCTGTAGAATTATGACAGTGTTATCCTAGGACTATGCGGAATGACTCTTGGATGATATATGCCTCTCTCAACACTCTCAAATCCACCCAGCAATAATAGGAATTGAAAACAGAAACATAAGCAATCAAAACAGAATGAAAATAAAACAAGAAACAATCAAACCACAAGTAGGCGCAGATTTATCCTAGTTCGGTTTCCTTTGAGGAAACCTACATCCAGCCTCCAAGGAGCCCTCCTAGCAGTCTTATTAAGGAGAAGAAAGACCAGTACAGCAGCAAGATCTCCCCCCTATTCCCGAGTACTAAAAATAGCAACTTCTCTCCCAAGATTACAATGCCAAAACCAGAATTCTAGCTTTCCTCTCAGAGAATATAATGCACTCGTTACAATAGAAGAGAATAGAATGCCACACACACCCCCTAGCACTCTATTTATAGAGTTGGCAGTTATCTCTAGAGAAAACAATAGATATTTACAGTTTAACCCCCCAAATTTCTACTAATTACAGTTTGGGATATAAACTTCTATCTAATTCTTCAATGGCCTTCTAGCACACTGCCATCACTCACTGCTTTCACTTTTCTTCTTCTTATACCATATACTCGAGACAACATTTCAACAGACAGTATGAAAAAAAGAGGTTATGCTCCAGGGGTTATTTATACCTATGTGATTGAAAAAGGAAACTTTGTAGGGTAGTTATAAGACTAGTTATGCTTTATGGTAAGAATTGTTGGTCAATTGATAAATATGTGTTAGCATAATGCATGTAGTAAAGTGAGAATATTAAGGTACATATTTTGATAAAACTAAGAGATTGAGTGAGGATTGCATTAATCTGCATGATGAGAAAAGTATAGCATATGTTGAATTGAAGAGAAGATGAGAATATCAATCAAGATAGCTTAGGCGTGTACAGCTAAGGCAGGTAAACATTCTAATCATAAAACGAAACTATCTGCATAAGAGTGATATTAGTGAATGCTGAAGTGAACTTGGTTGAGACATCAAGATAAGATTCATTATGCAATTAGCAATGTTGGAAGGTATGGGAGTGCCCTTATGGACTAGGGAATAATGTATTTAGTATCACACCCTTACATTTTCCCCTACCTTCCCTTTCAAACATGTAGTTAAAAAAACAGTCCATTTGTTTGCCTTATCACACTAATGGCACTTCCTCATTGACAGCTACACTGTCCTTGCAGCATCCTGACAAAAGGTATATATTTTATTCCTTTTCTTGTACAGTAAAAGGATCACCCTATGATTAAATTGCCATGACTTGATGAATGGAATAGTGGGAGGGAATCCATGTATCCACATAGACATTGTTCTTGATGTTTCCTTCTTTGTTTTTGTTGTTTTGAGTGGGAGGGGCTCGTTTGGCTCATTGGTTTTTGTTGCAACGACCGGATCTACTGGCAAGAACACCCCCAGCTTGTTTGTAGATTCCATGTATAACTAGTTTGTATCTTAAATCTAAATTTTCTTTAAGAATGTGAAAAAAGGCCAGGTGCTGGAGTCACCATCATTTCTTCATGAAATATTATGCTTTTCATGCACTTGTGCTTTACTCATATGCTGCCAGATGATTGCTGTTAATTCTTCTTGCACCTTTTCTCGTATATATACATTTGTTGTATATATATGTCATTAATGTATTCTATTTGTACACAGAATTTTCCTCTAGAGCATTTACATTTTTGCTATTTGTCTTGGTAATAGAGTTATTTACTCTAATGGCAGAGAACTCTGAGAGCTGGGAAGTTGACTGAGAAGATTTTGAAACTATTTATTGCTACCAACAAAGAAGAAATCCTTTCTCTTGTTGAGGCTCTTAATATCCAGCATGTCATCACCCCTGTTCTTCCAACCAGTAAGTCATTTTTGAGAATATCTATCTTTAGTGAATCTGGAAGAGAAATTATCTGACTCAAAATTTTTGCAGGATGCTCTGAGAAATTTTAATATTGATTGAGATCAAGCAAGCCAACCTTGATATTTATCAGCCATCAGCTACTTCAGGTCACTGCCAAACCAACCCGCAAAAAATCTTTGACAATGTCTCCAGTAAGCATTGATGATAATGAGGTTGATATTGTGATCGGTGCCGTCAACTCTGATCTTACATCTTTCATGGAAAAGTGGAGACCTGTATTCTCACGGTTTCATCTAATAATTGTCAAAGATCCTGATCTCAATGAGGAGCTCAAAGTATCAGGTGGCTTTGATCTTGATGTTTATACGGTAGCTGATATGAAACAAGTTGTGGGTTCTTTATATGATACTAATCTCTTTTCTGGTTATTCTTGCCGCTACTTTGGTTATATAATGTCGCGGAAAAAGTACATTATCTCGATTGATGATGACTGCATCCCTGCCAGGGACAACAAGGGTGACTTGGTTGATGCTGTGGACCAGCATCTTACCAATCTTGCAACTCCAGCTACACCTTTTTTCTTTAACACACTTTATGATCCTTTCTGTAAGGGTGCAGATTTTGTTCGTGGTTACCCATTTAGCTTACGAAGTGGGGTGAAATGTGCCATGTCATGTGGTTCAGTGCTTAATTTACCTGACTATGATGCGCCTACACAAGCCCTCAAGCCTTCACAGAGGAATGCTCGATATGTTGATGCTGTTCTGACTGTTCCCGCAAGGACGATGATGCCAATAAACGGAATAAACATAGGTTTTGATCGTGAATTGCTAGGTCCTGCTTTGTTGCCAGCCTTGAGGTTGGCTGGAGAAGGGAAGTTTAGGTGGGAAACGATGGAAGATATATGGTGTGGAATGTGTGTGAAAGTGGTATGTGACCACATGGGGTTCGGTGTCAAAACTGGGCTTCCTTATGTATGGAGAAACGAAAGCGGTAATGTTGTGGAGAGCTTGAAGAAAGAGTGGGAAGGGGTGAAGTTGATGGAGGATGTGGTCCCTTTCTTTCAGTCAGTCATGTTGTCTAAGGAAGCAGTTTCTGCTGAGGATTGTGTAGCTGAGATTGCTGCAGCAGTGAAGAAGCAGTTGGGACCATTAAATCCGGTGTATTCTCGTGCCGCTGATGCCATGATGGCTTGGATCAAGTTATGGAAGAAGGCCGGAGTTGGATCACCATCCCCAGTTGCATGAGGGGTACTAACTGTTTATTTTTACTCATAAGGCATCTGACTTTCTTTTCGTCTGTCACATATTCAAAATATTGTCTTGTTTATTTTTTCTTGTTTTTGCTAACTTTGGAAGTTGACTGTGGAAACAGGGATTCAGAGCATGATACTCTTTGGTCCATGGGAAGCTCTCCACACTGATCTAACTTTATTTCCTGCTAAATTCCTAGTGGATAAGCTTTGCTGCAGCAGAGGTACAAACCAGTGGTTTCAAATAATGAAGTCGAGTCCATAATTTGGTGTTCCAGTTAGTTGTTAGTTAATTGCATCCTTAGACTCTCTGCCTGGCCTGCCATATGATGTGATTTGTTCCTGCTCAATCAGGGGCTTGGTTTTTTGGCATATGGTTGCGTACCAAAGGACTTTAAAGCCTATGGATATTAGACTTCTTATTTACTTTCTCCACTGATGATGGTTCTTGTTAAGGGTGAAAATATTACTGTTTATTATTATTATTATTATGTTTTTTTTGCAGTTGCATCTCCTCTTTATCCCTGATGGCATTGTTACTGGGGTTTCCATTCATTTAAGCTCTTTCTTTTTTGGTTTTTTCATTTTATATTATTTTTACGAGAAGAGATTCATCATGACATGTTTACTTATTTGGTGGCAAAATTCAAAATTTCAAATGGTAAGCCAAAAAGGAAATATTGGAGGATTTAAGATGGTATAAGTTTCTTTTACTATAAGTTTCTATTTTGCGCTGTGAAGTTTGGATAAATGAGTTTCATTTTACAATCGGTCCAAGCTCGGACTAAAGGTTACATCAGGGGAATGGCCAAGAACCATTAATGGTTTAATCTTTGATTATAAATTCTAGAAAATGATTAAAGAGTTAAAATTTATATAATTATTATATATAATTGATCACCCCATAAAATTAATGATGATGATGATGCTAAGAATAGAATATTTAAGATAATAGAGATCATCAGCAGGTTTGCCCATAGGAAAATAAGTCCCCGCAAATTGAGAGGGGATGTTCAGACAGCAAGGCTATTCTTTTCCCCCAAAAGGAGGAGAACAAGTAGATGGTTCATCGGCTAAGCTAAATGAAATTCAAGTTTAATTGTTGCAGAGAAGACTTGAAAAACATGTCTATGCTAACCTTAAGAGGTGACGGATGCAATTGAATCTGATATTGACTAAACCAAACCCCACATAGCTGGATAAAGAGTAGATAGTTCATTTCTAATTCAATTATTTCCAATACAACTCAAGCATAGGAAACATTAATCAGAAAGAAATAAACACTGCAGCAATGAGTTAGTTATACAAGATTACAATTGAAAATGCTTTTTTCTCATGTAATGGGGGGCTGAGCAGAGGCCCCAATGACATTACCATTACATGGCTAACTAACTAAAAGGATTACTAGCTATCGGAAAAGGGGAGATGTATTTGCCGGCAGTTATGCCCCATGAAAGAATTGGCAGCTGCAATGTCAAAGCAATGCTGCAGTCTCTTTGGGACCAAGATGTTTATCCATCAGCTTCAAGATCGGTCTGTTAACACGGGAAACACCAAGTTTCATGGTTTAACTGGCTGGTTTGGAAAATATTCAGCGAGTCAAAAATGCCATGGGAGTGGTATATATGCTAATATTTGATTGGTCCATCCAAGCTGCCAGAAGCAAACTGCCAGAAACACAAATAAATTGTAGTTGAACAATGAGTACATGGATCAAAGAAAGTTTAAACAATCTTGCCCATCTTTAAACAAATGAAGATAAAAATAACCCAATAATGGCTACTCAAAGCAATCCTGCCTATTTATAAATTTCCAAAAACTAAATGAGCATAAAGAACTTTCAGAATTTACATAAACATTTGGAGGAATATATTGAGATTAAACACAGGACGTGTCAAAATTTTCTCCCAATAATATTGGAAAACAGAACATTAAGCACTGGTCCAAGAAAAAGAGATATCGGCACCTCTAGTGTAGGAAGAATCATTTTGAATTCTGGTTTCTATTTTGAAGTTGTGTGGGCTGGTGCACCTTGACTTATTGGATCCAAATTTCTATGTTCAGGAAATATATCAATTACCTGCCGAACTATTGGATTTGTTGATGAGGTGAACTCATGGGTCATTCCCTGCCATACAACCTTTCCGTCGTGAAGAAATAACAACCTAGACACATCAAGGTAAAGTTTTATTAGGTTCATCATAAAGTGGCAGTAGGAGCGTCAAGTTCTAAAGGTTTGAAATACCTGTCAACAGCTCTTCTAATCGTACTATGCTGGTGAGTCACAACAACATACGATGCAACATTTCCAGACTTCCCACTTGCATCTTCACCTTTCAAATGAACAGAACGGATGAGATCTTCAACTACAGTCGATGCAATTGGATCAAGTCCTGCTGTCGGTTCATCGTACAACAGAACCTGTTCGGGAGTGCAAAGCTGTCAGGCAAACGGTTTACACATGCATATAAGCATATGCATTGTTGTGCTACCAGGACTAAACAAACAATCATTCTTTGACAACACATTATTTATTAGATCTTTTAACACAATAAATTACTTGGAAGATAGCAAATCATTTTATTATTAGTCTTATGATCTGTAGATGAGTAATCAGGAACATGTGGCGCCTTGGCTTCTATCACTCATCAGGCTGTAGCAAACCTTCCATCGGTGGTGGACAGTTGCAAATCTTTAGTCAGTCTATGCCTTTATAAAGAAGACATACCTTTGTCTACTGCTCCTTGAAGCTTGTACCATCTGCACATTGACTAATACTCAAATGGTTCATCACAGAAGAATCATAGTTGAAGGTGAAATGATGAAGCCTAAAGGAAGGAAATTGGTCAGCTTTTTGGGCGATCATTCAACACCTCAACTTCTTTCTCACTTGATTTTGGCGCAAATAACTCAGTACTACATTTCTAAAATGTGTAAATCATAACATCAGTGAAGCCTACTCATGTTTATTTGAATTAATATTGAAGCCAATTTTTGATAAGACAAACAAATATTACGATGTCCTAGTAAAGATGGACAGAAGCCTATTACTCTCTCCAGGTCTACATCCCACAAAGTTATTCACAAGAAAGATGGAAGTGGAGGAAAAATACTCAAACTGGACGGCCAACAAAATGCATACTTCAATTGAAACAAATAGAATGTCTAACTACAAGGGCCAAACTAGAAGTATCTCTAGAATATGCACAACCTAAATTGCTAATGAGGATGGAAGAAAAACCAGGAAGAAAAACCAGATCCAGATGCACCAGAAGCAATGTTGAAAGTATTTTTCAATATTCTAGTTTGGCCTTGGAAACCAAGGTGAAAATATCAATAGCAAAAAGTTCTTTCCCAGGAACAAAAAAAATTTAATGAAATTAATTTTTTGGCATTTGTATTTTTAGGGAACGACATTGACTGCGCCCCCCTCTTCCACCCAAACACAACAACAATCACAAGCCTTAATCCCATGGCTGCATGAATTTTAGTTCTCCAACCAGCTCTACTGGAGGCTAAATGACCTTGAGAAAATGACAAAACAAAAAGGAAAACTCTTTCATAGAAATTAAAAAAAATAAAAAATTACAACACTAAATAGGAGTGCTTCCAAATTAATTAATACAATTTATGAACTTCCTCAATAATGTGAGCTGATAAAGTTTTCACAGTTTCAAAGCATAACATAGAAAAGACTACTTTTCAATATTGATTATCTTCAAAATAACAAAATAAAGAGACTTGCAGGTAGAACATATACCTCTGGCTCAATTGCATCCTTTGTGGTGTCAAATATTATGGATCGAGCTAATGCAACTCTTTTTTTCATTCCACCTGACAACTCAGAAGGTAGTCTATCCTCAACTCCCTGCACAAAGCATTAGTCAAGTTTCAAGGCATTGTAAGTAACAATAAATGATAGGTCACTGCACAAATATGCTATTTTTTCTTTATGCCTTTTTTTTTCTTCTCCCTTGTTTGAATTGTTTATGTGCTCCCCTCCTTTCTCTTTGAGGGAGATTTGAAGCGAGGCTCGCAGTTTTTAGTATTTGGAGGAGACAAAGGTGCTTGACCTTAATAAGGGCAATATGTTGGCCCACATGCACTCAGTTATACAATCTTCTTTAACGAATATAAACTGGATTGCAATTATCAGCACAAATCATTCAGCAGCATTAGACTATCCTATTAATTAAATTTTAATAGATAAACAATTGAACACTAGCTACATCAAAAATATTTTATCTACACTTTCTATAAGTTATGCTGTAAAGTGATGTTCAGGGATGATAATTATGTACTTTTTTCTAAATCAAGTCATCGTTGAGAGCTATGGTACTGTGAATTTAGATGCCATTAACTAGGCATAGGTAAGATATTGGACAAAGATGTAAAGTCACAAATCTTGCAGTTATCTCAATAGAAACTGTACCTTCAATCCAACAGCAGCCAAAGTGTCAGTCACTCGGGAATCAATTTGATCTTCAGACATGCTAGAGTTCTCATACCTGGGGCAAAGAAGATTTGGGATAAAGGGTTTGGTAACAATCATTTTGCAGGGAGAATATTAAACAAAAATTCTAGAGGTTAAGGAAGAATACTATTAAGTTTGAATGACTCAAAATTTTATAAAAGAACAGACTCTTACAAGTTGAAACCAACATTCTCACGAACAGTTAAAGAATCAAAAAGTGCTGCACTCTGGAATACCTGTAGCTCAAAAGAGAACAAAAATAAAAATTACAATAGTGAAAAATATGAGTTTGCAATCAGTATGGTAAGCCAATAAAATTAAAACGTGCAAGTCAATGACAACTTACCAAGCCAATTCGAAGGCCCGATATTTCCTCATCACTGATTAAACCCTGTCTCCTCCTTCCTCGGATGAAAACCTCCCCCTGCTCAATAGAAAACACTGAACATAAGAAAATCTGAAAGGTATTCCATTAAGCTACAGCAGTAAGACTCGAACAATATATGAGACATAAGGGCAACATGAAAAGTGTGTGCAACTAAATACCTTGTCTGGCGCAAGAAGGCCAGCCATAATTTTCAAAATAGTGGATTTCCCAGTGCCAGAAGGCCCAATTATTCCAACAGCTTCCCCATGCCTAATCTGTACAAGGGGAAACAAATTAGAAATTAACCTAAAAATGTGAAACATTTTTCTGAAATTCAAAAAAAAAAAAAAAATCTAATGTACACAGAACACAGTTAGATTGCTGCCAGTTCATAAAGAAAGTTGCAACTTTAGCCTAATATTCCCCTTGTCCCAATGTTTTGTCCACTGCAAGATTCCTTCTTTTAGGGGAAGAAGCATTGAATGTGTTGATGTCACACCCATAATTCTCTCTGTAACATATTTCCCTTTGTTTATTCCTTGTAATAACTACTAATTGGATTAAGTTACCATATCGCAAATTGCCCGCCCCTATTCAAATTTAAGAATCCAAATATGAAGAACCTGGTAATAAACTAAGATGATAAGTAGAAAAAAAAAACTGCAGAAGGTTTGTTGCCAGTGTTAAGGTTTATTAATGAGCTTGAGAAACCCATAAAAGGCCTACAGACAATGGGTATGGCTCATTGAAGGAAGACACAATTCAACCACACACACATGCAGGCAGTTAGGGTACAGACCTCATGAGGTTAAAGATAGTCTGTTAGGCATATAGACAGGGTTATCCGAGATATTCAGAGATATAATATAGATCTTATCACAGATAAACTGATAGGGAGAATTTCTTAAAAGATTTGACAGACTATCTTCTATTTGTTATTAGTTGTCATCCTGCTTCTATGAGTCTAGATTTTTGTCAAGCCCTCAGATTGTGGGCTGGACAATTGAGGGAATTTGAATGGGATTCCAGAAAGAAGAATTGAGTTTTAGGAAGAAAACAGATAGACTGAAGAAGGGAGAAAGGAAGAACGGGAGAGAATGAGAAAGAGAGAAAGATAGATGAGAGAGAGACAGAACATCGGAAAGATACTTCTGTATTATTCAATGCCCTCCTCTCACAGAAGCAGGTCTCTTTATATAGAGCCCACATCCGTAACTAACGTACAGCTTGTTGTACAGTTTTCCTAACCCTCTAACCACTTAACCCCCCAGCTGATTAACCACTAACGGTTACTACAGTTGTCCTACTGGTACATTTACTGACTTACCCCTGGAGTCATGACAATTTTGTGCAAGTGGTTTAAGTGCTCGAAGAGCATATTTACTAAAACAAAAATATGATTCCATCAAATAAGATGCCCCTATCAAAGGTTATGTGGGAGTTTTAATGTCAACACAGAAAGTCCCTTTGTGATTAATAATGAAATGTCAATGTGTGATACTGCCATAACACCATGGGCTCTATTATTTAAAGACATGCAACACAAGGGCAATGTCCTCAAAGTGAAGGTAAGGGCTATGTGCTCAAGTCAAGCCATTTGTTAATTGGTGGCAAATTTGGCATAGAGTTAAGGTTGTCACTGAATGAAACCAAAATCAGAAATCATGTTCAAGAATAAAAAAGTGAGTAGAAATAATAAAAAAAAGATCAAGTACTAGTCACTTATGTGAAAGAATTTTTAGTCAAGTGCTACTTCTAGGATGTTGATCTCCATATCAACTGCAAAAGTACTCTAACTGCATCAAGTGCCTATCACTTTGTCAATTCTCCAGAATTGAAAAGGGCTTGATTTGGTATATTCAGGCTTAGAGAAGAGTTTAGGAGGAGAAAGAGAAGAGATGAAGAGAGAGAATAACAGAATAGAGAGAGAAAAAGAGAATATTCATTCATCACATGCTCTCCAATCTGTGGCTGTGGCCATATATACAGCTCACAGCTGGCTGGGGAAAACTAACTGGGAATGTACACCCGGTGAAGCATGGCTGCTCATAACCGACTAAGTACAACCTCATAGCATAAGGAGGGAAATTATATTGACTATCCTACCCTTAGGAATGTGACACACTTTTACTCAATATGTCAAATAAAAGAATTTTTCTAACAAAGTTCACAGAAGTAGTCTATTTTTTTTTTCCAGATCATCATAAGCTAAGTATTCAAGCAAATACATAAACAAAAATAAAAAGAATTTACCTTGAAGCTCACACCTCTGAGAATGTGCTTCTCCCCAAATGATTTGTAGACATCTCTACATTCAATTAGGACATCAGATTCATCCCCAATTTCCTGAACTGTATTCACATTCTCCAGATTACATGAATCCTGGTAGCAATAGACAAGCAAAAATGACTATCAACATTCTGAGTTATATTGCAATTTTTTGATTATTTATTCTTTACTTATCTATGTATTTTGTTAGTAAGATTGTGTGCAGTTAAGGACAAATAACAAATATAAAAGAACAAGGTTATTCCCTCAAACAAAAGCATATAAGCACAAAAGCCATACATCTGAAAGGAAAGAAAGAAATTTTCAGTACCACCAGCAAAACACTACCAATTTAACAAGCTGCCCAAAGATGAAACGATAAGCCAATAGCAATTAATTGTAAAAATCCCACCAAATGATTCAAGAAGAAAAGAATAATATAAAAAAGCACAGAAAGCAAAAGTGAACTCAGAATTTATGCTAATATTTATATCCAAAGACAAAAAAAAGGTTCAGGATACTGAAAAATTGAAATAAAAATCAAATTCAGCATATAAAAGCAAAATGAAGCAAAGTTATAATGGAAAAAGACCATTGAAGAATAACTTAAGAGAAATTGTCAGGAAAAAGATTTCATTCTCATGCATATAGGCATTCAAACAGAGACTGAACTTTATATGCTGTTACTAATACTGTACCCGAGCTAAAATAGCAACTAAAACTTCTAAAACTATTACATATACTGAGTCTGATTACTACAAATAATAAAGATAATACAAAACTAAAATTTGAAGACCATGAATAAAGAAGCCATAGGAGAGAGGGATGTAAACATTTTACACAGTTCTTACAATGAATATCACTGTGTCATGACCCCAAGGGCATTAGCAGTAATTGTTCTTTTGCATGTATTTTCCCTTAGTTGTATCCTAGGCTGTTGTAGTACGGAAATTCAGTTTGTTAATAACCGATAGGATGTAACAGCCTATAAATAGGCTAAAAGAGTAGAGAATAGGGAGCTGATAAATACATTTGAATTCTGTTTCTCTCTCTTAATTCTCCTAATTCTCCCTCCATTCTTATAATTCCCCCTCCTGCTTTCTCCCTCTCTGTCTATGCTTTCACTCCCGATTTCTTCCTTAATTCCTTTTCACAACCTTGGAAAACCCTAGAATGCGACACACTGTTGCAACACCAAAAATAATAACAATAATTATAAATAAAAACAACAAACAAATTCTCTCCAAGTAGAGAACATTTAAATTGATAGTGAAACTGTAACTAATGAAAACAGGACAAAGAATTAAGTCAACAAATTTATTTCAATGCAAAGGGTTAGTTAAAGCAAAGCACAAAGCAGGTATGCTATGTCATTCTAGGAGAATTGAATTCATTAATGTCATGCAAATCTAGGCAAACCAAAAACATGAAAACGATATCACAGCCAAAGGGCAAGCTAAGGATCACAAAACTAATAATTTAAACAACTTAGATGCATAAACGAGGGGAGGCAAAAGTGATAATTCCAACTAACAGATTACAAGAAGCATTTCAAATTATTATTTTGCGAGATATTTACCATCAAACTGCCATACCCAGATGAGCAAATTCAGAAGATTGCCTACAAATCCTAAGAAATGGAACAATAATTTGAGGGAAGAGATACAAAATTAGGGAGCAAAACCAAGGAGCTGAAAACAGTACAAAATATTGAATGAATTGAGTGAAGAAATCACATGAAAAGAGGGAGAATAAAATGGCTTACATTGAATTTGGAGGATGAAAATGCGTCGGCCTCCCTCAAGTTCCGGGGCGGCGCCACACAAGCACAAACGATCATATTCCTAGTTCGGATCCTTCTATCGCAAACTAAGAATCTAGAAGACCGATGAGAATTCTTCCACACATTCAGCGGGAACAACACCGAACCCATCAAAGAAACCATGCCTTTCCCGAATTCGCCTGTTGGGCGGTCAAAATGTTCGATTTTGAGGGCGACCCAGGTCGATTGGGGAGTTGGGAACCATAAACACGAACTAAAAAATGTCAGCGTCGAAGGGGAAATTGGAATTCAAACTGGGTGTCCTGGATACGAAACCCCCTCTCTTGCGCATAATAGAATGAAATATAGAGGTGAAAAGGGCTTCCAGTCCACCACAATACTGCACGAGGCGGACGGAAACAGAGAAAAGCAAAAGAAAAATATGTATATATAGATATATGTATATGTACATATATATCCCTACTGTTGCCATTAGCAGTCATGTCTACCATTCAACTTGTTGATTTGTATTTCAAATCGGCTAAAGTTTGGAATTCTTATAAATTTTAAATATATAGATACATATATATTGAAAATTATAGGTGTAGTTTCTTCTTTCTCATAAATTAAATTAAGTGAATACCTAAAATTTTTTATACGTATAATAATCTTTAGAAGTTTTAAATTTTGACCATAAATAAAATCAATATAAGTTATTACATGGTGCCAATACCTTTATGAGTTTAAGAAAGACATTTTCCTTGTTTTAAATGAGCCTAGGTAGGAGTTCATTGGCGTCCTTGCATTCAAGTTTCAAACTTGAATTACGTGTACAACATCATAATTATATAAACGATGGTTGACTTGTATTTTCTACATACTTCCATGGAGTTAACCACGTGTACCTCTACCTATGTTACACGAAAACGAAAATAGGAAACGGAGAAACTCAGAAACAGTATTTTTCAAAAAAGTTAGGAAACGAAAACGCAGGGTAAATTGTAATTTTAAAAAATATAGGGGTGTATGTAAAATTAATATATCATTTATATACTATAAATAATATTAAATTATAATTTTACAAACTAGATATAAATCACATAATATTACAGTATTACCCATATCGCAAGCTCTCAGAGATGAGAGACCCATGCCCTTCCTGTCAATGGCCGATTGCGCCGCTTCCTCCGCCTGCCACCGTCGCCGATTCGCCACCTCTCTTGCCGTCGACGCGTCTGTTGCCCTCGCATTCGCCCTCGCCGTCGATCTCGCCTCTCTCATAGTCGATCTCTGCCATCGTTGCTGCCTCTCTCGGTCGCTATCGACGAGTCTCTTGCCCTCAGCTTCGCTTTCGTCTCGCCTCTCTCACAGTCAAAGTCTGCCACTGTCGTTCATCTTTCTCGCCATCGCGTTTGATCTCGCCTCTCTCACAATCGAAACGTTTCTGCCATCGTCGCTCGCTTCTCACCCTCGTCGCCGCCTACCGTCGTACACCATCTCTCGCCTCGACTGTCGCTACATACTCCATATCTCGCCTCGCCGCCGCCTTGCCTCTCAGTGACGATCGTCTTCCTCGCTGCAGATGAGTGACTGATTGCTGGAAACGCGTTTCAAGTGTGAAACGCGTTTCCCAGATTTTTTGTAAATTGCGAAACGGCCCCCAAAACGTTTCGCAATTTACAAAAACGTTTCGAAGGCCGTTTCAGGCCGTCTTCACGTTTCCGAAACAAGAAACGGTTCGAAAACGCCGAAACGGCGCTTCCGAGCCATTTCCGTGCTTCATAACCTCCACCTAGTTGTGGGCATAAAACGTGCAAGTTTTGGTAGAAAGTTATTGGTGGAGAAAAAGGTCTAAGCTTAAAGATTTTATAAAAAAATGTCTTTATTTTAGTTAAAGTAAATCACAGTTCATCAAGGTTGATGTTTCATATACCTTTTATTTTTATTTTAGAAAGTCTCTTTTTTTGTAATGAGATTTTTTTTTTTATTTTGTTAACACACTATCACAGACCTCTTCTGTTGCTTGACGATTCTAACAAGAAATGTAAATTAGGGAATTCAGTAACCAGTTTCTATTCCTAATCTCTCTCCACTAACGTGAAAATTTTAATTTTGAGTGATAAACAACAAGCGAACAAGAGAATAATCATTCAAGTAACACAAACTCTTCCAATTGATGACTAGTGAGGAGAGTTATTCAGGTAATTCTTGTATAGGAGATACCTATAAATTATTGCAACGGAATTAACCACATAGCCTGATATGATCACTAGCCCTCAGGTAGTTTCCAGCTCCCACAACTCCCCATAGTTGAAGCAAACAAGATAGCAAGACATATGCTTGAGTATATATTTTGTAATTCTTCTATCATTTATTTATCCACCTTTGGTCTGATATCAATCCCTTGAATGATGAGGCCACTCTTCCAGTCACCGCCCCTCACCTCCATCACACTAATTTCCAGCTCTCTTTCTTGGCCTCCCTCGTTGAGGTATTCACCCAACTCAATCTCCATCCACCCATCTCCTCTTACCTTTGGCTTTGGTACGGTTTGATATCGGTGCCTCCGCCCTCGCCTACGATCTAAATAAACAGTTTGAGTTTCGTGCTCATACCCACTAATTCCAATGGCTACCTCCGCAGGCGGGTCTTGAAATCCACGGGCTCCTGCTTTTAACCTGAAGACGAGGAATGCGACATAGGTTGTGTTTGGGGATAGCATGCTAGTGCTTATTTTACCACGAATTTCAAGCCAGCACACGTCCACAAGCTCAGCCGCTTCTGCGAACCTGTAGTCATGCATGATTAATTATAAAAGCCACAAATGTGTTTAGTGAGACACAGTTAAGTCTTTCAAATTAAAATTTGAAACAAAAATATGAAATGAAAACCGACTTTGGAGACTGACCTACAGTCAGGTAGAGCAGCAGTCCATCTCCAATATCTAGGTGTATCACCCCATACAATTGACAGGCCCCTTGCAGCCAACATGTAACATTTCCTTCCGCTTGATTTCTCCAGTGAGAAGCTCTGTCAATGCCAACAAGAAGCAGATTAGGCATGCCTGCTTACCGTTGTCCCGTCCCACTTTAGGATGTGCTCTTTAACTAATAGAAAGATGGAAACATCATAAACAGATGCAGCCAAACGCCCTGCCTCGCAACTTTATTCAATTTTGAAAAATGTTTGTGTGTGTGAGATGTAATTTGGGGACTTGGCCATTTGGTTTGCACTTGTTTGGCGTTTTACTGCCCAATATTCCCAACTTTCGTCATTTTATATACATTAAGAAATTTAAGAACCAAAGCCAGCATACAAAATCAACTCTCGAGAATGGAACTCTAACAGTTTGGACATTATTCAATCATCAGGAGACAACCTGATTTCAAGGAAGAACATTACTGAACTACGAAGCAAATCCAACTTTCTTAGGATGGACATTTCAAGCCAAATCATAAGCGAGCCCAAAAAAAAGAAAAAAGAAAAAGAAATCTAGAGAATCAAGTCAACCAAGGAGGAATAGAGGTACTTAATTACATGAAACTCATAATATTGCGATCAGGAAGTGAATTGAACGATAGTCACAGTATACCTTGGTGCCACAGTCGATGAGAAGCGGATGATCGGAGAGCCAGAGATAGAGGTGTTTCTAGGAGGCCGGGAGCGTAAACGGATCAGCACGAGCGAGAATGTCCTCGTAATCCGACGGAAGAAACCTCTCCCAAACGGCATCCGAATCGGCGGCGGACTTGAAGTTCGACGCCACCAGCGAAAGCCTGCAAGCGTCCTGCGGACTCGTCAGCGCCACCACCTCGGCTACGCAGCCCTCCGGCAGTTTGAAGCCGAATTCGCCAGTAAGTCTTCCTCCATCGCCACCGCAACTCGTCATCGGCAGTTCCACTGGTGAAACCCTGCAAGCATCCAGCAAAAGCGGCGTAATAAAAAAGTCAACCCGTCGGGGTAATGCTATTTGCACAATTATCTTGACAATTGATTTGATAATGAGAAATTCCATTTGCGGCCAGCAGTCATTAAAAATTTATCTTTCCCTTTTATCTTTTGTAACCACATTAATAATACTTCACGACTAAAGTTTTTAAAAAATATCATCTTCTATCACCATCTTACATAATCACAATTATCCACACATAGTCATCTTTGAACACATTCTCAAACTCCAACAACTCGAATTCTTAGCAGATGTTTGTCGACCAACTGTGTAGGTATGGATGTGGGTCGCCTTTACAAAATTAAAGGCGATATCGCGACCACCACCATTAGGTAGATACACATACACACACACACACATATATATACACACACATATACATATATATATACACACACAGAGACATTGGGGATGGTAGCCATACCCGTTAGCGATACTCTATTCATGGCCCCTCGAACCCCAGGGTTTGAAGGCGCTTGAAGGGCTCTGAACCCCAGGGTTCAGGGTGCCTTTTTGGGAAGCGGTCTTTGCTTACGAGTATAGTCGTCACTGATTGTGTGCGTGTGTCTGTGTGAATATATATATATATATGTATGTGCGTGTGTATATATATGTATGTGTGTGAGTCTGTGTATATATATGTATATGTGTGTGTCTGCGTCTGTATATATATGTGTGTATAAATATATGTGTGTGTGTCTAATTGCGTATGTATATGTGTGTATATACATATATGTATCTGTGTATGTGTTCGGATGTATCGCCTTATACTTTATGGCTGTATTTTCACATTTTTTTTTTGTCTTTGCCCCATTGTATCTAGCGTTCTTGCCTGTATCATCTTCGGCGTGAATGGGCAGCCAAGTATGGCAGCTGGCGGCCAGTTTATTGAGAGAGAAAGTGGCTACAATAGGGAGAGTAAAAATGAATTTTCAAATAAGAATATTTCAGGTATATTAAAAGATTGTTATGAAGAGTAAAATAGGTAGCTGCAAATAGAATTTTCTTTGATAGTTTATGTCAAAATGACATAGCTATCCTTAATCTAAATGATTGCCCAATTACCCTTAACTAATTTATCCTTAACTTTTGATGCCTAATTTGAATATCCTGATTGACCATGTAATCTCTCTCTTTCTTTCTCCCCATCTCGAGACAATCTCTTTAGCTAGATTTCCTTTGACTGCGACGTCATCTTTTCGACCAGATTCTGGTGTTAAGAGTTTCAATAGTCACGTACTTAGCATAATTCGAGTTTGACTTTCTCTTCCTTATCTTTTATCTTTCTTATTTCTTTTCTGATTTTGTGTTTGGCCAGAGGTTTAAGGTTAGATCTATGGAGATTTGGCCATTAGATCTTGTTGGTTTTTTGGTATGTTGGTTGATGGGGATAAGGGTGTTGGGTGGTTGCCTCTGATCGTCGGAAACCACCTGCCACAGTGGCCGATGGCGATTGTCAACATGTTTACGTGGGTGTTGGGTTTGATCGAAAGTTTAAATTTAGATCTATAGAGATTCGACCGTTAAATGTTGCTGATTTTTTGGTATATTGGTCAATAGGGATGAGTGTGTCAAGTGGTTACCTCTAATCACTGAAAATCACGGGCCACGGTGGTTGGTGGCACTTGATAGTGGGTTTTTCAGTTTTGGCTGAAAAATAAAAATCAAATATATGAAAATTCAGCCATTAAATCTGATCTATTTTTATGTATGTTAATCGTCTTGGTTTGGTGGTTCTAATGGTAGACTCTGATTGTAGAAATCTTCCATCAACGACCACCGCGTTGGTCGATTGTGGTTGGTTTAGGTTGTTCATTAAATAAAATATTTTTTTTTCAAAATTATAAAATAAACATGTTTTTTAACTTTTATTTTGAGAAATAATTTTTGATAAAAAAAATACGTTTTTAAAAATTTACACTCAAAAAATAAAAATAAAAATGTGAAAAAAAAAATCACCTTATTTCTTATTTGAGCCTTTCCAGTTTGACACTCGTTTAGTACATTAGAGCATTGTAAATGCTGATGACATTTTGAATAGTTTTTGTCTATACAACGTTGGAAAATTTGAGAATCTGATTATGTAGTATTAAACTTGAATGATCATTTATCTAAAGCAAATATCATAAGTGATAGTTGTTGCACTATAGTTGTGTTTGTAAGCAAGATGAATTTAACTTTCCAACTTCAATGTGTCTATTCGTGTTATATTATTGAAAACAATTCTCAAATGAATCAATAATTTATTTAAAAACTCTCTAAAATACTTTGCTAATAAAATTAATTTTTTTTCCAGATTGTCTTGTATTTAAATTCAAATGACCCAAATTAAAATATCATAAAAATATGATTTTATATATAATTCAAAATTATCTTATTCTTTACATAAGTATAATCTCATTATTAACATTACAAATATATGTTTTTAGTGCTTATATTTTTAATTTTAAAAAAAAAACAAAAATTAAAAATGGAAATCACACTAAGCAAACAAAAAAACAAAAACAACCCTTCCAATATGAGACGCCAGTAGCAAAGGGGGGAGAAGACACCAGCGATAGAAACGGGGGAGGAGACGACAATGGTAGCAAAGGGAGGAGGAGATGTTGACAACACTAAAGGGGGCCAGTCTTAGTAGGTGAGAGAGAAAGAGAGAGGCGAATGGAGGAGAAGCTGACAGTAGCAAAGTTGGAGAAGACATTGGTGACAACGACAGGAGGAAGAGATGATGGTGGTAACAAAGGGAGAAGGAGACGTTGGCGTTGTCGGTCCAAGTAGGTGAGAGAGACAAAGAGTAGGCAAGAGGCGAGTGGAGGTGAAACCGACAACAACAATGTATGGAGATGTCGGCGACAACAATGGGGGAGGAGAGAGAGTGAGAATGAATGAGGAAAGAGTAGGTATTTAAATTATTGATTCTCTAGGTCAATTTATCGCGATATTTTGGTGCTAAAATATCACGATAAATTGAATTGTCTAATCCATTGTCAAAACAATTGTACAAATAACATTTTCCTTATTTTTTAGCATTGTTCTATTTTTTATCCTATTCTTGATCGAGTCAACACGATTTCTTCAGAGTATGAAGTAGATATTAACAAAACAAGACTCTAAAGAAGGAAAATTAGTCAAGTAATTACACATATATCTGGTGTTGTCAGAATACAATAATTGAAATCTGTTTGTTTTAAGGAAGTTCAATAGAAAGTCGATAGGGTTAGGCGACAAAATAAGGTCTGCTCGGAAGGAGTCACCTGAATAAGGGGTCTTGTGGAAGGGTGGATTCAGAAAGAAAAGGATCTTCGGGTGTAAGGAGCCGGTGAATCATCTTCGGGTCTTTCAATCTATAAGATAATAGACAGTTGACAATAGACAGTTAGAAGGCACGCAGGGATCTCTCTCACTCGGGCCATTTGATGCCTAAGTCAAACATGATTATGCTACGGAAGGAAGTAGATGTAATGAGGATGAGTGTCAGATGGTGTTTCTTGAAAAATAGAAGACCTTCAGAAGAGTCTATGCCAAAGAGTTGGAGAAAGATCTTTGAATTCGAAAGAACAATCTAGAAGACAAGAGGTTAGGGAGTATTTATAACCCTCGAAGGACCAAGATACGTGGCAGGCCAAGACACACGACACACATGTATGAGGGCACGTGGAATGACCCTTCGAGTGAAGGTGTCCGACTGTCCCTGAGTTAGGCTTCAGGAGGACCTTGTTTGGCCAACCCTTCGTGAAAGCTAGTCTTCGGAAGACTACCTAGGTTTTAGGGAAACTAGTCCCCAAAGGGTCTTCGGAGGGATGCCCACGTCTTCTGGGAAACTAGTTTTTGATGGGTATTCGAAAGACTAGCTAAACTTTCAAGGAAGTTAGTTCTTGAAGGATCTTTAGGAGCATGCTTAGGTATTTGGGAAAACTAGTTCTTGAAGGGTATTCAAAAGACTACCTAGACCTTTAGGAAAGTTAGTCCTTGAAAAGTCTTTAGAAAGGTGTCCAGGTCTTCTGGGAGAAAGCATTCTCCCGAGAATAGACTGACTTATCTGGGAGAACTCACTTGAAGACTCTTGAGAGGAAATTTTCCCCTGCGGGGGGGGGGGGTGTTACAACGATATTATCTATAAATCTAACTAAATAACTGCAGGGGCTGACATGATCACTATTCACTAGCTCTTTGTTGGTGATTTCCAGCTCCCCCAACTCTATAATTAAACAAACAAGATAACTGGGCGGCAGCAGATTGCCACAACACAATGTAAATGAACAGTTTTGAGTTTATGCTCACACCCACTATTTCCAATGGCTGCCTCTACAGGCTGGAATCCATATCCAAAGGCTTCTGTTGTCTTGAAGACCAGGAATGCAATATAGGTTTTGTTTGGGGAAAGCATGCTAGTGCTTAATTTCAAGCTGCCATTCATAAATAAGCTGAGCCACTTCTAAGAACCTGGAGTCGGGTAATTTTTGATGAATAATTACAGCAATCATAAAATTCGAAGAAGTTTAAAAGACGACCAACTTCAGAGAAAGATGGAAACATGATAAACAGATGGAGCAAAACGCCCCTGCCTGGCGACTTTCAATCAAAATGTTTGTTTCTGCGAGAGGTAATTTGAGGATGACTCCAATAGGTTTGCACTTGTTTGGCGTTTAACTGCCTATTATTTCCAACTCTCTTCATCATAACACAGCATTACCAAATCTAAGAACCAAAACCAGCGTTAAAAATTCTAGTCCGAAGAGTGGAACTCAAAAAGTCTGCAGACTTTATATTGATGCTAAGCTTCAGGTGTGTCAGGAGACAACTAATTTCAGGGAAAGAAATTAAACGAATTACGAAGCGAATCTAAATTTCTTTGTATTATTAACATACAAGCCAAATCATAAGCAAGCAAAAAAAAAAAAAAAAAACCTAGAAAATCAAGTCAACCAAGTAATATGTAGAGGTAATAACACGGAACCCATGATATTGCGATAAAAGAAGTGAATTGAACGGACTATTAGCATTAATATATTTTCTTATAGGTAATACTACTAACAAAGCACCATTTCCGATCCCAGGTAAGAAGCAGAAAAAATTAAGCAAATCAATTGAACAGAATTTGAAGTACCTTAGTGCCAGGGTCGACGAGAAAAGGATGATGGGAGAGCCAGTGATGAAGAAGAAGAAGAATCGAGGACGGCAAGAGCGAGAATGTCGTAGTAATCGGAAGGTAGAAACCTGTCCTAAGCGGCATCGGATCTGAAGATTGAGGCGACCAGTTGAAGGCAGCAAGTGTCCGGCGGACACGTCAGCGCCACCACGTCGGCCATGCAATTCCAAGCAAATATCACCTCCTCCTTCCCTTGGTCGTCATAGCCTCATAGGCAGTTTGACCCCGCGTTTTATTTATCAAAGAGCAATCATATTGCACTAGATGGGCCCAGCTCCCATCTTTCTTAGGACAATGCTATGAATAATTTTATCGTTTGTTGATAATTAAATTTATTACGATATTTTGATATTAAAATATCATGATATTTCAAATTTAATGACCAGCCTAATTTTTGAATATTCGTCCAAAACCTTCTTCCTCATGCTCTCTCCCCCCCCAAAAAAAAATTTGAACATCCTCCTTGCCTCTTCTCTTTTTCTTCCTTTCTCTCCCAATTATGTCTTTCTCTAAAAATTTGAGCTTCTTTCTTCACCTGCATTAAAGCAAGAACCCACTCACCTATCCAAAAATCCGATGCATTATATTGGTTGTATAGCATTATCCTTTTTCTTAATAACATGCCATTCCATCTTATTATTTTTACAAGAGCATAAATATGCTCTCCAACTCTTCACTTGTCATGAAGCCCCCCAAGTTTGGAAGTGATCATGCTTTGAAACTTTTAATTTTGTTATAATCACACACCTCATCTCTTAAATGAGTGTGTATGAGATATACACGGACTGTTAATGAGTTGTCGATGAGGGAGGAAACAAAAGTCAATATCGACGATGGAAGGGGAGGAAATAAAGGTTGTTAGCGAGGGATAGAGGGAGGAAACAGAGGTCAAAGGTAGGAGAATGATGGCTAACTGACGAAATTTCTTTGCACTAACGACTAATAGAGGTTCCTCTACGCTTGATAGGTCGGTCAGCCAAAGTGAGAGCAACAATGAATAGGTTGATCAACCGATGGGTCGGTCAGCGAAGGCGAGAACAATGATGGATGGGTCGATTGGCCGACTAAGGTGAGAAAGACGAAGGGTCGGTCAACGAGAGAGGCGATGGGACAATCAATGTGAGGTCAGTTGGTCAACGACGTAAGGAACCTTTGTTGGTCGTCGACGTGAGGAACCTCCATCAGTCAGTCATCGTCCTCCGACATTCGACCTCTTTCCCCCTTCTCCTCTCACCGACAACCCACTAACAATGCGCGTATATCTCACATGCACTAATTTAAGAAATAAGATGTGTAATTGTAACAAAATTGAACTTGTTAGAGACATGATAAGTCCATAAATCCACTTTTAAGTTGAGAGATCAAATGACTAAAAAGGAAGAGTTGGAGGATATATTTATGCCTCAACACTTTTTTACATAATTTGAATCGTCTCTTTTATATTTTATAATTGCACATTCATCATACTATTTTTATCTAACATTACAAGACACACCGGAAAATTTGTCTTATAATCATTTTATAAAATTAGCACAAAATACGATAAGGGTCGCCCATCAATCAAGAATGGGAACCTTGCATTTGAATATATCCTAACATTTCTCAAATAAACTCAAATCAATTTATTTGTAGGTGAATGCAGTGGGAATTTTAAGTGTTGCAAGCAGAAGGAATAACACAGATTCTTTCGGGAGACAAATACAGCAGACATCAACACCCACAAGACCCCCAAAACTTTACAAATTAAGGGGCAACCATTCAAGAATTAGTAAAATTCTTGAATAACACAGATCCTTGAGGAAGACAATATGCAGGATGACATAAACAGAGGAGGAGGATCATCATGTAGTCAACGCATATGCATCAAAAAGACTCGAGACACTCCAACTTCACAACCTCCCCCCCAACAGATTCAACAAGGTGGACTACTAACTAAATATAAAACTGCAGGAGCTGACATGACCACTAGCTCTTCGCTCCATTGAGAAAGCTTTACCAGCAAGAGAACTTATAATTCTTTTAAATCATTTTTATTGATCCATGTTAAGGATACCTCTGAAAAAAAATACACAACTAAAATTACGACAGTATCAAGATCTACAACGGAACAAATCAAAGAAACGAAAAATACACACATACAACAAAAATAAAAAATAAACAAAACATTTACGTGTTCGAATCAAAACGATCTTACTCACGTCAAGACTTCACTAAAATCAATCCACCATGATACTAACAATAGATTTATAACTAATTTACAACAATTACAGAGGATTACATAACAATCTTCAAGAATAGAAAAAAAAAATCACTTACAATATCGATAATTAGCAAATAACCGAGTACAAGAATTTTAAAGAAACAAGTTATTCAGAACACTGGCATTTCTCTCTTGCACAACATAGTGATTTCACAATGAAAAAGAGGCAATACAAAAAGCTAAGGTTTCTCTCTTTATCAGATTGTTTCCTCTTGCTCTCTGCTTTTGTTCGTGCATCTGTTCTCATGTGCGAAAAATGACAATTGAAATGCCAAGAAAAGCTTATATACAAAGGGGCTTTTGACATGGACCATTAGATGTGCCACAAACAGATCAATGACACACAATATAACCGACCAAATAATATACAAATAAGCTAAAATGTCACATGCAAATGAAATACACACGAAATATATATTTATTAATTTATTTAACATAAAAATATAATACCATATACCATATATCACTTACATGAATTAATTAAATAACATATCAATATATTTTGAATCATATATCAACAATCCACCTTTGGTCTGATATCAATCCCTTGAATGATGAGGCCACTCTTCCAGTCACCGCCCCTCACCTCCATCACTCTCATTTCCAGCTCTCTTTCTTTGCCTCCCTCGTTGAAGTATTCACCCAACTCAACCTCCAGCCACCCATCGTCTCTCCACTTGGGATATTGATTGTCCCCTTCTCTGTGGCGGCGGAACGGGCCAATCCCCATTGGAACGATTTGATTTTGGTGACTCTGCCCTGACACAGGATCTAAATAAGCAGTTTGAGTTTTATGCTCACACCCACTGATTCCCATGGCTACCTCTGCAGGCAGGTATTCAAATCCATGGGCTCCTGCGGTTGACTTGAAGACCAGGAATGCAGCATAGGTTGTGTTTGGGGATAGTATCCTAGTACTTATTTTACCACGAATTTCAAGCCAGCATACCTCAACAAGCTCGGCCACTTCTAAGAACCTGTTAGTAATGCATTTCTTGGCGGTTAACTATAATAAGATATTCAAAGAAATTTAAAAAAAGAAAGTAAATAAAAGGCTACTGACCTGCAGTCAGGCAGAGATGTCCACCTCCAGTATCTGGGTGTATCGCCCCAGACAATTGCCAGGTCCCGTGCAGCTAACATGTAACATTTCCTTCCACTTGACTTCTCCAAATTGAAGCTCTGTTCATGCCAACAAGAGGCAGATCAGGCATACTCAAGGTAGGTAGCTCGGAAACATGAAGCAAATTGTGACAAACTTTACGCTCTAAAATAACAGAACAGGACACGAAACGTCAAGAAAACACTACGTGATATATATATATATATAAATTTATAATCAGTAGCGGATTTATTAGCAGCCCACAATAAAATTTAAATTTATAAGGTAATTTTTAAAATTTTTTAATAATAACCCAACTCAAATTTAGTCCAGCCCACCATTAATTTTATTTTTTCCAGCCCACCCCAGCCCACTTCTCTGGATCCGTCCCTAATTAATTAATAATAATCTAAGGATCTTAATATACCATAAAAAAAAATATTACTTTTCTCACTTAAGCCCCCAAAAAATAAAAAAATATTTTTTAAATAGCGTCCGTACAAACTAAAAGATCAACTAACTTCAACTTTAAGCATCATTAACCATAATAATTTTAAATAGCGTCCGTACGAAAACACTATCATCCGCAATAAGTTAGTACCATGAGAGAAACAAAAAATAGAAGCATTCACTTACTCATATGTTCTTGCAATTACAAAAGAACTCTAGAAACATCTTCTTGGAAGTTTCTCTAAAGCTTGCGAATTCTTAATTAAGAGGAACCCTTGAGTTCCCAAAAGGGAGTTTCAGAAACGTGTTGGGAACGAGAACGCTACCCTGTACGAGGTTTATGTGCTTCTTACAGTCATCACCAATTCTGAAAAAATGACGTGCTTTGAAGACTTCTCCCTAAGGTACAGATTTAGGACGTGTTTGGCTTCCTAACATTCCGTCCTTTCTTTAGAAATTTAAGAACTAAAACCAGCGTTAAAAATGATCAACTCTCTAAGTCCCAAGAATGGATTCGAAAGGTTGGGCACTCAATCAGTACCATTTCATGTTCCCATGCCAGGAAACAAAATAGTTCAAGAAAATAGGTTACTTAACTACAAAGCGAATCTAACTTAGTATTGACACACAAGCCGAATCATAAGTGAGAAAAAAAAAAAAAAAAGGACCAACAAAAAGAACCCTAGAAAATCAAGTTAACCAATGAAACTCACAAGATTACGATAAGGAAGTGAATTGAACGGACTATGAGCATATCGGCATGCTATAAACAACGCGCCATTTCCATGTCAGAATCCGAGAAAATTAACCATCAATTGAACGGAAGTTGCAGTACCTTAGTGCCGCGGTCGATCAGAAGCGGATGATCGGAAAGCCAAAGATAGAGGTCTTTCTTGGAGGCCGGGGGCAGAGGCTTAGAATCAGGGACGGCGCGAGCGAGAATATCCTTGTAATCGGCGGGAAGAAACCTCTCCCAGACGGCGTCCGACTTGGCGGCGGATCTGAAGGTCGACGCCACCAGCGACAGCCGGCAAGCGTCCCGCGGACCCGTCAGCGCCACCACATCGGCGATGCAGCCCTCGGGCAGTTCGAAGCAGGAATCTCCTCCGCGACCGCCATTTTCCATCGTCATCGTCATTATCATCATCATGGGAATCGTGAAGGTAGTGTTGGGACGCGCCTTGGCCATATATATAGAGAAGATTGTGGAGGATGAAAGCTTCGGGATTAAGGATTTTACCGGGCCTGCAATCCGGCCGACGGTATGAATCCACGTGCAGGCAGGAAGAGAAAGCTGGAAGTCAATACAGCAAAGGCCAGTGCCACGCACGCTGCTTTCGTGTACACACTACAGAATTCCTTCCATCAATACGACGACGTGGTGCATGCATGAACTTTGTAGATTATGCATCAATTTATTTAGTATTTTTCTCATTCTTTTAAGAAAAAATATATAGAGTATTTTTTTTAAAAAACAACGTTCACATAAATTTATAAGATAATAATTAATGTAACACATACAGCACGTGCACACCATAATCGAAGTATTTCTATCTATTTACTTGTCGGGCACGAATGTTAAATTATAATTTTGAATTAAAAATTAAGTATAGGCCAGCCCACGCGCTGCCTCTGCCTTAGCGCTCAAGTATTCAAATTGAGTGCGATTTTATGCATCCCATTTAACTGGGGTAACCTTACCCATTGTCATATCCACCGTTCATTTAAAAGGCAGTGTGGAGAGTTATTAGAGAAATAAAAAAAAAATATTTAATTAATTTTACGCGGCCCAAGGCGCCCGCCTGCCCGCACACTTCTTCTCGCACTCTCTCACGTAACTCTCTTTCTCTCTCTCTCTCTCTCTCTCACACACAGTCACACACACACTTACTCTCTTTCCAGCAGCGGCCTTCCATCTCCGGCGTCCGTCCAGCAGCGATTCTCCACTCTCTCTCTCTCTCCGTCCCCTCTAGCAGCGGCCGCGACATCCCCTCCACCTCCGATGTCATCTCTCTTTCCGACGTCCCCTCCAACAGCGACCGTGGTCCTCGAGCATCCCTTCCAGCAGCGGTCGCGACGTCCCTCCACCTCCGACATCCCCTCCAGTAGCGGCCACAGCGTCCTCTCCACCTCCGGCGTCCTCTCTCTCCGGCGTGGGGAGGAGGTTTATCAATTTATTTGGGCTTACAGAGAAGACCTGACGCGGTGTAATTTGAACAGCAATATATCATAAATTATGATTTGTTTTCTTTTTAAAATCTCTTTAGTGCTTAAACTAAATAAATTCATAAAATTATATACCACTATTTGGTCATTATAAAACTCAAATAAAACCTTTTTTTTGTTGAAAGATATTGTTGGGTAAATATTAAACATTATATGTAATAATATATGATAAATATTATATAATACAATAATATTACAGGACATAATTTTATTTTAATCTTTTGTAAAATAAATTATAATGGAGAGGTAAAAGTTATGTTTTTAACATTTACAATCAAAATATGTTTTCTTTCTTTCTACGTATTGTAAGTGATAATTTATAATGTTATCATATAATAAAAAAAATAAACATATATGTAAAAAATAAAACACGTATATTATTTTTAATAATAAAAAATTACTCAAAAAATATTTATATTTGTTTAAAATTACTTTTCTACAAATTAATGGCCAAATATGATATTAATAATTAAATAGAATTGAAGAATTAAGTCATAGGCCTGTATATTATATATTTTTTGCCTGGATCACTTCTTTCTTAAGCAAATATAAGCATTTTTTAAGTAATTTTTTTATTACTTTGGAAGAAGCAGGAATCCGTGGGCTTCTTGAGGGGTCTGAGACACTAGAAGGTGGGTGTGGAGAAGAAGACGGAGGCCATGACAGAAGAATGGAGCTTTGGAAGAAGAAAGAAGATGAAGATGAGATAGTGGATGGGAACTATCAATAAGAGGATATATATATATATATGTTTGTTTGGCATTTGTGAAGCAAAGTCTGTAGAGAATGTGAGAGAGAGTTGGAGAGAGAGAGTGTGTGTGTGTCTTGTGAGAGAGAGTGAAAGGAGAAGAAATGGGTCAACTTACATTGGGTCGTGCGCAATTTCATTTGCGTCTCTCTCTGTTTAATTTAACGGTGGGTAAAGTTACCCACCGTTAAATGGGGTGCACAAAATTGCACTCATTCAAATTTCACGGGGTATGCTCTAACAAATTCCAGAGACAACAATCCCCTTAGTTCATAGCCAAAGGTTAACACTAGTCAACTAATTATCATCCATTTTTGACAACACATCAATAAAATGTAAAACAAAAACAACAAAAACTCAAGGTCAGACCTTTCATAAGGCTCATAAGACAGTTACTTCAGGGCTCTTGAATATTTGATTATTTGAGGCCCATAAAATTGGGAACCCTCCCTCTTTGTAAGAGCTCATTGTCCAGGCACCCACTCCCTCTCCCTCTACAAATTCCTGGCTCGCCTTTGTCTTTCTCTCTTTCTCATTTTCACTAGCTGCCTAGCCCCTTTCTTTTTCTCCGTCACTTCTTCCCTCACCCTTGTCATCGGTCGCTTGCCCTCTCTCTCGATTCTCGTTGCTCGCCTGTTCCGTTAGCCCTCACTCGTTGCCTCTCTCTCGCTCCATCGCTCTATCCGTCGGTTGCTCGCCTTTATCAGCTTTCCTCGCTCTAGTGGCCAGTGGCTCGCTCACTGTCTTTCTCTCGCTTCGTCACAGTTTCGTACCCTCGTCGACTCGCCCTCATGGCCGGTGGTTCGCTTCTCTTGCTTCTTGTCTCTTGCTCTGTCGTTCGTTGTCACTGGTCGCTTACTGCCTTTCAATTGTTGATTGGCTCATCACTCATCAAATTCAGTCTTTCAAATGTGCTTCAAGTTTGCTTTTCGATGGCTCTAATTCCAATCTTCAGATCTGCTTCAACTTTCTTTCTATCCGACTTCTTAATTAGTGGTTAGTTGCCCTTTCATTTCATTTCGTTTATGATGCATTCGGAGATTTGACTTGCTTGACTATGTTTATAAGTCTATTTTAGTGATGTTTGTTGAATCTGGCAAAAGCAAATTTTATTTTATTGATGTTACTCCATTTTGTTTATGATACGTGACATGATGACAACTATTTTTGTAAAACCCGAGAATTTTCAAAGGAGTCAAAAGTAATTTTAATTTGGACCTTAGGTGAAATTTTCAAAAGATTTGGGATTTAAGTATAATCTTATATAGATATCAGTATCGAATCGACTGTAGAGAGTCTTCTGGAGTCTAGATATATAAGGAAAATGATACGGTATTGATGAGCATTTCGAGATTGGATTTATAGAATAAAAAGAAATCGAAACCAAGATAGTTTTCGGTACAATTTCGGTTCAGACTAAACAATCGAATTATTGTAAGGGACTTCCGGGAAATCAACGAAATCATGAGGGGGCTCCAATTTTTTGTAAGAATCAACCCTGAGGTGGTTTCAGGATGAAACAATAGTCTGGGAAGGACACTGGGGCAAAATCGTCTTTATTGAGTAAGCTGTGAGTTATTAATTTTGTGTTTTTATGTCAAAATGGAAATTAATTTTAGATTTGAGAAAGTAATTATAATTAGAGATTTTCTCGAGTGAAATTATGATAAAATTTAGGATTTAAATGAGTAATTTTTCTAAATTATAGTGTAATATATATATATATATATATATATGTATACATGTGTATGCAAGGTGGCCTTCTGTGAAGCTTCAAGAATGGTCTTCTGCCAGCTTAGGGGCTAACGTGGCTTCTTAGAGTGGTGGCCAAGGCTATTGGGGCAGTGGAGAAACAGATGGGAGCAAAATGGAAAGGAAGAAGGAATGTGGCCGAGAGAGCAATGGCAGAGAGGGAGGCTGAAGCTGGACGAGCAAACGACAAGGGAGATCGAGGGAGTGCTAGGAGAAATGCTGGTGGCCAGAGGCAGCAGTGAGGATAGCCAGAGGCGGCCAGAGCAGGCCACAATAGCAAGCGACAGCTATGGCTGCAATCTATTGCGACAATAGCTCAACTAGTCGCGACTGCGACCAACAGCCAACGGTGGCAGGCGGCTGGAGAAGCCGGCGACAGCCGACGATGGAGGCAACGACGGGCTGATGGCGAGCAAGTGGCGGTGGCTAAGAAGCTTGGTTCGCACGCAGGGGAAGTAGGGGAGAAGAAGAAGAAGGATGAAGAAGAAGAAGAAAAAAGAAAAAAGAAATAAAAAAAGAAAGAAAAAGGAAAAATGGGAAAATATGAAGAAAATTGAGAAAAATTAGGAAAAAATTTCTGAAAAATTCTAAAAAATTTTGAGGATTAATTTGAGACTAGAGGAGCATGCCGAAATTAAGAAATTATCCGAGCACACATTTCGAGGTTAAAACATGTATACCAAGAAAGCTTGTAAGATTAAGATAAGATGACTGGTGCGATCTAGTATTACTTTGTTTTCATAAATGATTTTTGGCATGTGTTAGTTAGTTCCAATGAGTGGTTCTACCCTTTAGAACTTAGACTATTCTTTATGAATGGTTGTTTATTATTTTTGACATGTTAGCATATTGTGTATATTGAATTTATCACGTATTGTATTAACTGCTTATGTTTTGTAAAATACATGGCATGTGAGTCTTTCATGACATTATTATTTCTGAAATTATGTTGTTATTATGATTATAACACCCCACTAGCTCAGGGCGTGTTATAACCTAGGAAATTTGGAATTTATTTTTTTTAAATTTACAACATACACTAAATTTAACTGAATCATATAAGCGGAAGCTGAAAATCGAACCTGATCATAGCATTTCATACATAGATAACTGAACATGGCATTTATTACAAAGTTGATACATAAGCTTCTAATGATTACTTAAAATGTACATAATACTCGAAATATCCATGCTACAACTTAACATGGTACACTTGCTTATTCCTTGACGACTCGTGTCACTACATATCTTTGACTTCCGTATTATCTCTGTAAGTCCCGACTGGAACATTGAATATTTCAAGGGTAAAAATTCAGATTAAATGATGAACCATCTAAGTAAGGGTACAAATATTTTATCATGTGTGTATGTAACGTGTTATCCATCGTAGGTGTCAACTGCACCCTACATGCTACCTACTGATTAGTGGTTAATTTTGTAAAATTTTTGTTATAATTATAACCCCATTTTGATTTTAAATTGGTTTAATTGAATAATTATGTGTAATATATATCTATATATATAATATATAATATATTATAATAAACATGTAAATATAATATATATATACTCAATGAAATGCATGCATGAATTATCTATATAATATATAAGCATATAATATCCCATATAATATATCATATCAATATATATATATATAATATAATAGATGATTTATTAATAAATTGCTTATTTATAGGTATGAAGAAGGTGGACTTGGAAGCCCAAAAAGAATTCAAGTCCATGAAGAATTCAAGCCCATGAAGAAAAAAAGAATTCAAACCCATGAAGAATTAAAGTCCATGACAAAATTAAAGCCCATGAAGAATTAAGACCCAACTTGAGCATCCCATGAAAGATATCATTTGAAGAAGGCCCAAGGATTATTTTTTAATCCTAATGAAGATTAAAAATCAATTTATAGAAATCTATTTTTATTTTTTATGTGAGTGCTTTATTAGGTGTGTCTTTTAGCTAAAATTCATTTAATTATTAGTGTGTGTTATAGCTAAAATCCATTTAACTTTATGAGTGCTTTATTAGGTATGTATTTTAGCTAAAATCCATTTAACTTTAATTATGTATTATAGCTAAAATCCATTTAACTTTAAGTGTGTGAGTGCCCATTAGACATAATTATGTCTAGTTGAATAATTGAAAATTGTGTGGTTTGTATTGCATCTTGTGGCCTATAAATAGGTCACTTGATTGCATTTGTAAGGGTGATTATTATTCTTGAATAAAAGTTTAGTTGTTTCCTTAGAATTCTCTCTTTGAGAATTATTCTTGTTCTTTCTCATTTTCTTTATTATTTTCTCTTGTGATCTTACTTCATTTCTTTCTTCTTTTAAATTCTTATGTCATTTATTGTTACTTTATTAATCACCGCCTAAATGGCCGGTTAATTTATGCCTTTAAATTTCTGTAATTTTAATTATTGTCTCTTTATTATTCACCGCCTAAATGGCTGGTTAGTTTATGCTATTTTAATTCCTGTCATTTAAATTCTGTCATTTAAATTACGCCATTTAAATTCCTGTTAATTAATTTACAAATAAAGATGAGTAGCTAAACCCAATCTTGGGTTAAGGCAAGGACAGTGTCCAACGCCAATGATTCCCAAAGAAAGCTACACTTTAAATGAGTGATATTAATTTAAATTTCAATATGAGTGTGTATTTTTAAATTAAGAAATCACTAGGTTTGGATTGGAGCGTAAGCCTAACTTAGAGCTTTCATGCCACGTATGAGAGTTACTAGAACTGGAAACGCTATCATACCCAAACCCGGATGATTAATTTAGTTGTTTTGTATATTAATTGTAATTGGATTTATGGTAGTTGCTTAAACTAGAATCTCACATATCATGTATGGGGATTGCTTAAACTAGAACTATCATCATCTCTAATTGCATTTAATAACAAACCCTCATATTTGAAATTAAATTAATATTGCTAAACTCTTCTGCTAAAAATTGAGAATCAACGGGTTGGTGCTGAAATTGTCTTAACTCAAGTGTCGTCCAATTTCATAATCTCACATTCAGTGTTTATTTAATTTTTGTCTTACTTTATTTCCTAGCACCTGTTATTTGAAAATCCATAAAAAAATTTCATTTTCCAATTCATCCAAATGTGTGTGTGTGTTTGTGACATTCTTTTTATTTTGCCATAAATAAATCTCTCAGTGGACGACCTGCACTCATCCAGAAAATATAAATTTAAATTTGGACTACAACTGCACTCGTACACTGACGAGTATAAACCTCTCACCAAAATAAAGAAAAAAAATATAAAAGTTTTAATGTGTTTTTATTGTGTTTTAATTGCAGGGTGAGAGTGCAGCCAAATTTTGGCGCCGTTGCCGGGGAGATTGAGGCAAAAAAATATATATATATATATATATAAATAAGCATCTCCTGATAAATTCGGTAACTCTGTTTCTCTTTTATTTTATTTTTTTGTTTGTGCATGGTGTATGATACTTAGGTCAGGTAGGATTTTAGAATATCAGTCACTCATGTCTCAACACAACGAGAACTTGCCACTTGCACCTAATATGTCTGTACATGGTAGTGACCACGGTAACCTTGATCCCACTGATCAGGAAGTGATTAGACCTCTTAGGGATTACCTTCATCCTCCTAGACAGACAACTCCATCATGCATCATCCTTCCCATCAACCATCATAGGTTCAACTTCAAACCTGGCACAATCCAATTGTTGCCAACTTTTTATGGCATGGATTCTGAAAATCCATATACTCATATGAAAGAATTTGAGGAAGTATGTAGCACTTGCATGGACCATACAACAAATGAGGATGTCATAAGATTAAAACTCTTTCCATTCTCACTGAAAGATAAGGCAAAAATGTGGTTAGGCACTCTCTCACCTAGATCTATAGGAACTTGGAGAGAAATGCAAGCAACTTTCTTAAAAAAATACTTCCCTGCCAACAGAACTGTTACTCTTCAAAGACAAATCATGAACTTTGCCTGTAAATCAAATGAGAATTTTGCTCAAGCGTGGGAAAGGTTTAAAGACCTTCTTCACACTTGTCCGCACCATGCTTTTGAGCAATGGAGAGTGGTCAGTTTTTTTTATGATTCACTCACTCCCCAATTGAAAATGCTAGTTTCTACAATGTGCAATGGAGAATTCTATGAGAAGACTCCAGAAGAAGCTTTTGACTTCTTTGACACATTGGCTGAAAATACAAGGAATTGGGAAGTTGGTCCAACATCTGCTCTTGATCTAAGAGAGAATCCACAACCTAGAGGGAGATACCAACTGAGTGAAAGTGATGATTTAAATGCAAGACTAACTGCTTTAACAAAGAAAGTTGAAAACATGGAACCCAAAAAGGTGCAATCCGTTAATCAAGTGGAAGTAAAGTGTGTTGTGTGTGATGCAATAGATCATTCAACTGAAGAATGTCCTACCCTACCTGCTTTCAAGGAGGTATTGTATGGGCAGACTAATAACAATCATTCACACAATTTTGAGGGGAGACAAAATCAAAATCAAAGTGGAGCCTATTATGGGAACAATCAGAACTACAATTCATACCATCCCAATAATAGAAATCACCCCAATTTTTCTTGGAGAAATGATTCTGGAAATCATTCTCAACCTCCTTTCCCTACACAACAACACATCTTCCAACAAAATCAAGGTTCTTCATCCAATACTTACCAACCTCCTCATAGGAGATCTTTGGAAGATACCTTGCATCAGTTCATCCAAAGTCAAACAGGCGTCAACAATCAGGTTGCTCAACTTGTCAAAAATCAAGACCAAACAAACAGATCCATAGAAGACATTAGGAGCCAGTTGACCAAGTTAACACAAACAATGAGTGTGAGAGAACCCGGAAGGTTTCCATCCCAAACTAATCCTAACCCAATTAGGCAAACCAACCAGGTAGAAGCTTCAAATAGTGAAACCAACACTCATGAACAAGTGCAAGCAGTGACTGCCTTAAGAAGTGGGAGAATGATAGAAAAACCAATTGATCCTAGGATAAACCAACCTATTGTTGAAGAGGAAGAACCAAAAGATCATGAATTCACCGTGGAGAAAAATGAGAAAAATGAAAAAAATGAAAAGAATGAAAAGAATGAAAAAAATGAGAAAAATGAAAAAAATGAAAAACAAAAAGAAGGAAAAGAAATTCAATACAAGCCCAAACCACCTTTTCCACAAAGGTTGAATCATTTGAAAAAAGAGCAAAAAAATGCAGATATATATGAAGTGTTTAAGCAAGTGAGAATCAACATCCCGCTGTTGGATGCCATCAAACAAACACCTTCATATGCAAAATTTTTGAAAGATCTGTGCACTGTCAAAAGAAAAACAAATGTCCATGAAAAAGCATTTCTGACCGAACAAGTCAGCGCCATTCTCCAATTGAAAACTCCTCCCAAATACAAAGACCCAGGCTGCCCAACCATTTCATGCATCATAGGAAGTCAAAAGGTTGATCAGGCACTCTTGGATTTAGGAGCTAGTGTCAATTTGTTGCCATACAGTGTATATCAACAGTTGGGACTAGGTGAGCTCAAACCCACTAGAGTGACCCTTCAGCTGGCTGACCGATCAGTCAAAATTCCACGAGGAATTGTGGAAGATGTTCTAGTACAAATCGATAAGTTCTACTTTCCAGTGGACTTCATCGTTTTGGACACGCAGCCGCATCAGGGGCCTCAGCCTCCTGTGCCAGTCATCTTAGGTCGACCATTCCTTGCCACATCAAATGCTATCATCAACTGTAGGAATGGAATCTTGAAATTGTCCTTTGGAAATATGACATTGGAAACAAACATTTTTAGGGTTTCCAAACAACTTGATGTGGAGAATGAGACTGAAGAAGCTGATCTAATACAGACATTGAGTGAGGAGCACATTAACTGTGAATTTGCTCAAGAAAGTTTTGAGTTGGAGGAATTTATGGAGCAACAAGATTGCTCTCAAGAGAAAACTGAATCTGTGTTAAGCTGCTCACCCGCACCTGAAAGGAAACCATTGCCAAACAACCTTAAGTATGCATTCTTAGGTGAAGGAGAATCTTTGCCGGTGGTGATTTCATCAAGTCTGAATCCTCAACAGGAGGAACAATTGTTGAATTTGTTAAAGGCATACAAGAAAGTTTTAGGTTGGACTATAGAAGACTTGCATGGCATTAGTCCCTTAATTTGCACCCACAGAATTTTCTTGGAAGAAGATGCAAAGCCGGTGAGACAGATGCAAAGAAGGTTAAACCCAAACATGAAGGAAGTGGTTAGGGGGGAGGTGTTGAAGCTCTTAGATGCTGGCATCATCTACCCTATATCTGATTCCAAATGGGTTAGTCCAACTCAAGTTGTACCCAAGAAGTCAGGAGTCACTGTGATAGCAAATGAGAACAATGAGCTCATTCCTACACGCATCCAGACTGGATGGCGGATGTGCATAGATTACAGAAAGCTCAACTCTGTGACTAGGAAGGATCATTTTCCTCTCCCATTTTTGGATCAGGTGTTAGAGAGAATAGCGGGACATGCCTTCTACTGCTTCTTAGATGGGTATTCTGGGTACAATCAGATTGAAATTGCCTTAGAGGATCAGGAGAAAACCACATTCACATGTCCATTCGGGACATTTGCTTACAGACGAATGCCATTTGGTCTGTGCAATGCCCCTGCAACCTTTCAAAGATGCATGATGAGTATTTTCAGTGAATTGGTTGAGAATGTGGTAGAAGTTTTTATGGATGACTTCTCAGTGTATGGAGACAGTTTTGAGAGTTGTTTGAAAAATTTGGAGAAAATTCTGGTCCGGTGCAAAGAAACGAATTTAGTGCTAAATTGGGAGAAGTGTCATTTCATGGTTACTCAAGGAAGTGTCTTGGGACATATTGTTTCTTCCAGGGGTATTGAGGTTGATCAGTCCAAGGTTGAGTCAATTCAAAAACTACCCGCCCCAAGGAACGTGAGAGAGGTTAGGTCTTTTCTTGGCCATGCTGGTTTTTATAGGCGATTTATCGCTTCATTCAGTGCCATAGCCAGACTTTTATGCCGGCTCCTAGCTTTTGACATACCTTTTGAGTGGAATGGTGAGTGTCAAGTTGCTTTTGAGAAGTTGAAGAAATCACTCATTTCAGCACCTATCATTCAATCCCCTGATTGGTCTCTCCCATTTGAACTTATGTGTGATGCTAGTGATTACGCGGTAGGAGCTGTGTTAGGGCAGAGGAAGGATAAGAAACCTCATGTGATATACTATGCTAGTAAAACTCTTAATGAGGCACAAAAGAATTATACCACCACAGAGAAAGAGTTACTAGCAGTTGTCTTTGCCCTAGACAAGTTCCGATCTTACCTCGTAGGGTCACTAGTGATCATTTTTACTGATCACGCTGCTTTGAAGTATTTGTTCACAAAGCAAGATGCAAAACCTCGTCTCCTCCGATGGATTTTGCTCCTACAAGAGTTCAACATTGAAATCAGAGATAAGAAGGGAGTAGAGAATGTGGTGGCTGATCATTTGTCAAGAATTCCAGGTCAAGATCTCACACAATTTGATGAACCAATCCATGACAATTTCCCTGATGAGCAACTGTTTGAAGTGAATGTTATTCATGCATCATCTGTTGTCCCTTGGTATGCCGACATTGCGAACTACCTGGCAACTGGTCTGATCCCAGACCATTGGAGTAAGCTAGATAGGCATAAATTCTTCAGAAAAGTCAGAACCTTCTTTTGGGATGAGCCCTACCTCTTCAAGTATTGTCCTGACCAAATCATCCGTAGATGCATACCCGATCATGAGCAACAAAGTGTCATTAATTTTTGTCATACTCTTGCATGTGGAGGCCATTTTTCTGTCAAGAAAACAGCCGCAAAAATTTTTCAGAGTGGATTTTATTGGTCGACACTGTTCAAGGATGTGTACAAATTTTGTTCAAGTTGCGATCGATGTCAAAGGTTAGGAAGTCTGTCAAGGAGAAACATGATGCCATTACATCCGATCCAAGTGTTAGAAGTTTTTGACTGTTGGGGTATGGATTTTATGGGCCCATTTGTCAATTCATTTGGTCATGAATACATCTTACTTGCTGTCGACTATGTGTCCAAATGGGTCGAAGCGATCCCGGCCAGAACAAATGACCATAAGACTGTAGTGAAATTTTTGAAAGAAAACATATTCAGTCGATTTGGGATGCCACGAGCAATCATCAGTGATGGGGGTTCCCATTTTTGTAATAAAGTTGTGGCAGGACTAATGAAGAAATATGGTGTACTGCACAAGGTTGCAACACCATACCATCCCCAAACCAATGGTCAAGCCGAGTTAGCCAATAGGGAGATTAAGGGCATATTGGAAAAGACTGTTGCTACTAATCGTAAGGATTGGTCCTTAAGATTACTGGACGCTCTTTGGGCGTACAGGACAGCTTACAAAACAATTTTAGGAATGTCTCCCTATAGGCTTGTATACGGTAAATCTTGTCATCTGCCGGTGGAAATTGAGCATAAAGCATATTGGGCAATTCAAAAGATCAACAACAGTCTAACTGAAGCTGGCCTATCTAGGAAGCTCCAATTGAATGAACTCGAGGAAATTCGGAATGAGGCATTTGAAAATGCAAGATTGGCCAAGGTTCGCATGAAAGAGTTGCATGATCGGCACATCATTCGAAAGAGCTTTCAGGTAGGGCAACAGGTACTCTTGTATGATTCTCGATTGCATCTATTCCCAGGAAAATTGAAGTCTCGATGGGTCGGCCCGTTTGTAATCAAGACCATCTCAAAATATGGGGCTTTTGAGATAGAAAATCTAGAGTCAGGACAACTTCTTACAGTCAATGGTCATAGGTTGAAACCATACCAGGGCAATGTTAAGGAGAATGAAGGAGTTGTGGATTTGGGTGAACCACCATCATCTGATGAGTAAGGGGAGTTTTGTGTCGTCTGGGAATCTGACGTTAAAAGACCACCTTTCCATTTAGGTTAAATGGATGTCTCTGGATTTGGGACATTAAAAAAAAAAAAAAAGTATATTAAAAAAAATATATATATAAATATATATATATATTGTTTCTTTTCTGCATTACTTAATTAATTTTGACTCAAATAGTGTTTCTTTGTGTGCAGTCTAAACAAAATTTTTGCATACGAGTTTATACATTGAAGACCGCCAGGTATCCATATCTTCTATCCTTTTATTGCTAATTGAGGACAATGTGCAATTCAAGTTGGGGGGTAAGGTGTACTTAGGAATTGATCCATTGTGCAAATAATTTTGTTTGACTCGATAATATTGATTTGTGTGGTATACATAATTTTATTGAACCCCTTAAAAAAAAATTTGAAAACAATAACAAAATTTAAAAACAAATTCAAAAAAAAAAAAAAATTCAAAAAATAGGGAGACAGAATTGACGTTGGGGGTAGCCACTTTTCTTGAGCAGTGTAATCACACTGCCCTATAAAGAAAGAGACACACTGCCAAATGTTGAAAAATGAGACGCCAGACGACGCCAAGCGTGTCAGCGCAATTATGGCAAGTCTCGAGCTGAGTGTGGAATAGTGATGCCCATTGCTCTATAAGAGACTCCATATCTGTATGAGGCAAGCCACCCTTCTTGAGCTCAATCATCTCTCCTTTGTGTTATTCTCCGATCAGGTACTCTCATCCCTTTTGTAAAGTTTATAGTTCTTTATTTATTTATTATTTTTTTTTTCTTCTTATTAGAGTTTTCTTTAAAAAAAAAAAATGGATCTTCAGCTTTCAAAAATTCGCAAGTACTATCCATCTCTCCCAATGAATGATTTGAAAAAAATTTATACTGGTAGGTGTGTAAGACTTGGGACATTGATGCGTAATAACATCCCTGAAGATGTTCGTTGGCTGATCGAAGCAAAAGTTCGATTAGCTGGCGAAACTTCACCTAGTTTTAAGCACTTTCCAGGTTTGGGGAAGAGTAGTTTTGCGAAAAAACGAAGAGCAAAAAGAGTGAATGGTTGTTATAAATGTGCTCGTTGGACCTGTAACACACGATGCAAATCTGTGGGGTTTACATCCGTAAATCGAGAAGATAAAATTAGTTTCATAAAGGATGGACTGAGTAAGGAGTCTTTGGATGATATCCGATTGACTCTTGAGACGCATCCATGTGGAATAGTGCAAAGAGAACTTCTTGCTTTATGGGACCAGTTCATAAGTGACAACCAACGCTACAGTCTTGGGAATCTGACTAAAAACGACCCTGTTTGCCAATCTATAAGAAAATTGGATGGGAAGCCTATCCCCACTTCATAGAAAGTGTTTAAGCCGTTTCTGGACGTAAAACCAGAGGAAGATGTGAGCCACAATCACAACTACTTGTACAAATGCATGATTTTTGTTTGTGTTTATTTATTGTTAAATTGTTGTATAGCTACTTTTGATCGCCAAACCTTTTTTTCAGGGCATACAAAGAAACATAAATGGAAGGTCAGTCAGTTCGTCGAATCAAGACCATATGTGTACTATGTGGCTCTCAACTTGGGAGCGATAGTTGTTACGCACTTGCAGCAAGCGAACTTGGCTTAAAATTAGGAGAGAAAAAAATTAATTTGGTATATGGAGGGGGAAGTCGTGGATTGAATGGTTGTGTTTCACAAGCTGCACATCTTGGAAAATCATATGTGTTAGGTGTAATGCCAATTCCTTGGGCTGAACCACATATTTCCGGGATTACACGCGGTCAACTTATAGAAACGAATTCTATGTCTGAGCGCATGGCTTGTAAGATTTATCAGTCAGACGCCTTCATTGCTTTACCAGGAGGTTTTGGTACACTTGAAGAAATCTTCTGTATAATCTCTTGGGCAAAGAGCGATCTACATACCAAACCCATTGGACTTTTAAATGTTAACCATTTTTTCGATGGGTTGCTCTCATTTCTTGATCAGGCTGTAGATCAAAAGTTCATTTCTCTTTCAGCAAGAAAGATTCTCATTTCTGCATCTACCATTGAGGAGCTGTTAGAGAAATTACACACTTATGTTCCACAGCACGATCCTTATGAGCCTAGGATAGATTGGTCTAAGGCAATCAGAAACAAACGTCAAAAAGGTCCGATTAATTTAGATTTATCACTGTGAGGAGTGCTCTTTGATAAGATGGCTGAGTAAGGAGTATTTTTTGTACTCTTGAGACGCATTTAATTATTGTGCAACTTGTAGGATTTTTCTTGGTTGTGTTTCTAAAAAAAAAATGTGGAGTGTTATTAGATAAGTTTATGATAAGATGGCTGAGTAAGGAGTACTTTTGTACTCTTGAGACGCATCTAGTTATTGTACAACTTGCATGAAATTTCTTTTCTTGTGTTCTTAAAAAAAAAAAAAAAAAAATTGTGGAATGTTGTTAGGCAAAGTCTTTGATAAAATGGCTGAGTAAGGAGTATTTTTGTACTCTTGAGACGCATTTTGTTTATCTTATGACTTGCATGAAATTTTTATTTTGGTGTGAAAATATATAACTATATGGTATGCTCATTTGTTTGTTTGAGTTTTAGCAGTTCACAGTAAATCAATGGACTTGTGGAGTTACAGGTATTCCTAACAACCCTATTTTATTACTGCAATGCAGGTTGAGGGGTGTAAGGTCTAGTTATAAATTATCTGGTTCATGATTAACTATGAATTTGCTATTATATGCTTGTAGTCTTGTGTGAATTGATTATCTTTATCTACTTTTATTAAAAAAAAAAACAAAAGAAAAACAAAAAAACAAAAAAAAAAAAAAATTTGTGTGTTTTAAATGCTATTCCTAAAGCTTTGGAGTTATGCACTAATAGCTGGTTAAGTTTGCAATACGGAACATGAATGCATTGATTTCTTATTTGAAAACGTATATGCATTAAAACAAGTAATTTGCATTCATCGGATATTCAAAATTTAAAATTGGTTATTGGTCATAATGTCAAAGGTAACAGTAATTAGCTGATTAATACATTGTATGATCCCTCAATAGAAGTAGAGACTATTACCCAAGTGAGTGTTTGAGCCTAATAACCGTTAATTCTGAGTGAAATAACACTTACTCTAAATATGCTTTATTGTTTATCTCATCTTTTCAATGGCTTTAAAACATCAATTTGCTTTGAATGTCTAGTATGATAGCTGATGAATTTGTCTGGTTTCAAATTCTGAATTAGATGACTGAGTAGCATTGTTTTGAAGCATGATAAGGGGATCAATTTCTTTCATTTTGGGCTTATTAACCTTTTCTTTCTTTACATGAACCTCTATTGCTAGCCCAATTGAGCCAATTGTAGTATAATTTTTCTTTCGTTACCCTCGTTTAACCCATAACCATATGAATTTTGTCCAACCTGGTGTGTTTTTTTTTTTAGAATTAGTCTGTCTAGCTATTTTCATATTTAAAAAAAAAGAAAAAAAAAGAAAAAAAAGAAGAAAAAAAAAAGAAAAAAAAAGTGAAAGAAAAAAAAAAGGAATTATCTTAGCTATTCAGCACAAGTGTTTTAAAATAAATGCTGGAAAAAAAAAATATGTCCAGTTTGATATTAGTGTTAAAAAAAAAAAAAAAAAATCTCAACACACCATTTGCACACTTTATCCTTTTATTTGACAACTAGTATTAACCTCATAGCCCCATTACAACCCGATCTAGTCCCTCTTGATGCTATAAATCATGTGATCTCAGAATTCGAGTTTGGAGTAGGGAATCATGTTTAAATTCAAAAGTTACTCATCTAGAGCATTATTCCAGTCATGAAGCTATGTCATTTTCCCTGTTCTTTCATGAAAATACGTTCCTTGTATTTGGGATGACACTGAGTTTTGAACTTGTTCTACATTTACTCTTATAATGGTGCACCCTCTTGTGTGTACACCTGAGGAATCCTTTTTATTGGAGGGAAAATCCATAGTAAGGTTTGAAGTCAAAACTTTGAGGGAGTAATTCTATGTGTTGATTATCCTAACTGCCATTCCTGAGATTGTATGACTATTAACCAAAAATCTGATTTAGAATGCTAAATTACTTATTCGATTTTATGCAATTCGGTTTCGAATTTGAAATTTTTACATTCATACAGTTATTGCGAATAAAGCTTGGCAAGTGTATAGTCTGATTGCTAAGGGACTAGCAATGTTTAAGTTGGGGGGTATGATTAGTGGTTAATTTTGTAAAATTTTTGTTATAATTATAACCCCATTTTGATTTTAAATTGGTTTAATTGAATAATTATGTGTAATATATATCTATATATATAATATATAATATATTATAATAAACATGTAAATATAATATATATATACTCAATGAAATGCATGCATGAATTATCTATATAATATATAAGCATATAATATCCCATATAATATATCATATCAATATATATATAATATAATAGATGATTTATTAATAAATTGCTTATTTATAGGTATGAAGAAGGTGGACTTGGAAGCCCAAAAAGAATTCAAGTCCATGAAGAATTCAAGCCCATGAAGAAAAAAAGAATTCAAGCCCATGAAGAATTAAAGTCCATGACAAAATTAAAGCCCATGAAGAATTAAGACCCAACTTGAGCATCCCATGAAAGATATCATTTGAAGAAGGCCCAAGGATTATTTTTTAATCCTAATGAAGATTAAAAATCAATTTATAGAAATCTATTTTTATTTTTTATGTGAGTGCTTTATTAGGTGTGTCTTTTAGCTAAAATTCATTTAATTATTAGTGTGTGTTATAGCTAAAATCCATTTAACTTTATGAGTGCTTTATTAGGTATGTATTTTAGCTAAAATCCATTTAACTTTAATTATGTATTATAGCTAAAATCCATTTAACTTTAAGTGTGTGAGTGCCCATTAGACATAATTATGTCTAGTTGAATAATTGAAAATTGTGTGGTTTGTATTGCATCTTGTGGCCTATAAATAGGTCACTTGATTGCATTTGTAAGGGTGATTATTATTCTTGAATAAAAGTTTAGTTGTTTCCTTAGAATTCTCTCTTTGAGAATTATTCTTGTTCTTTCTCATTTTCTTTATTATTTTCTCTTGTGATCTTACTTCATTTCTTTCTTCTTTTAAATTCTTATGTCATTTATTGTTACTTTATTAATCACCGCCTAAATGGCCGGTTAATTTATGCCTTTAAATTTCTGTAATTTTAATTATTGTCTCTTTATTATTCACCGCCTAAATGGCTGGTTAGTTTATGCTATTTTAATTCCTGTCATTTAAATTCTGTCATTTAAATTACGCCATTTAAATTCCTGTTAATTAATTTACAAATAAAGATGAGTAGCTAAACCCAATCTTGGGTTAAGGCAAGGACAGTGTCCAACGCCAATGATTCCCAAAGAAAGCTACACTTTAAATGAGTGATATTAATTTAAATTTCAATATGAGTGTGTATTTTTAAATTAAGAAATCACTAGGTTTGGATTGGAGCGTAAGCCTAACTTAGAGCTTTCATGCCACGTATGAGAGTTACTAGAACTGGAAACGCTATCATACCCAAACCCGAATGATTAATTTAGTTGTTTTGTATATTAATTGTAATTGGATTTATGGTAGTTGCTTAAACTAGAATCTCACATATCATGTATGGGGATTGCTTAAACTAGAACTATCATCATCTCTAATTGCATTTAATAACAAACCCTCATATTTGAAATTAAATTAATATTGCTAAACTCTTCTGCTAAAAATTGAGAATCAACGGGTTGGTGCTGAAATTGTCTTAACTCAAGTGTCGTCCAATTTCATAATCTCACATTCAGTGTTTATTTAATTTTTGTCTTACTTTATTTCCTAGCACCTGTTATTTGAAAATCCATAAAAAAATTTCTGTTTCCAATTCATCCAAATGTGTGTGTGTGTTTGTGACATTCTTTTTATTTTGTCATAAATAAATCTCTCAGTGGACGACCTGGACTCATCCAGAAAATATAAATTTAAATTTGGACTACAACTGCACTCGTACACTGACGAGTATAAACCTCTCACCAAAATAAAGAAAAAAAAATATAAAAGTTTTAATGTGTTTTTATTGTGTTTTAATTGCAGGGTGAGAGTGCAGCCACCTACCATTTTTGCGGCCACTTCTTTCGAAGCTGGGGTGTATGGGTGCACCCTTGATAAAGTAACGGTGCCAATTCGTACTCCCTATGGCCTTTATGTGCATGGTCAATGATATCAATGTATTTATGCATTTCATAGTCATGTTATGCATGCAGTCTACGTGATAGATACATATCAGAGCATGTCAATATGATGAAAGCATTCTCAAAAATAAACATTTATAATCATTCTAAACTTGTAATAGTACACTTACTTTTCACAATTTAAGATGTCTCGAAAAGCATGTCGACCTCGAAAGACGTGCTAGACAAGCTATTTCCAAATCCTTGAGCCTCAAGGGTTCCTAAAATATTAAATTTATTTCTAAAATATCAATTTACTATTTTTCTCATAATTTTCATAATTTCCAAAATTTCTCCTTATTTTCTAAGTTTTATTTCCTCAAAAATTCATGATAAATATCTAAACCTTCATTTAACCTAATTTTCCTTCACTAATATTTTTAAAATTACATTTCTAGCCTTATGGAATTTTTTTGAAAATTTTCAAATTAAATTCCTATTCTTTCCTTATTTCCATAATAGCAAAACTATTTAAATAAATAATTAATTTAGCATTTTCTAGAAAATTTTTCACAAAATAAGATATAAACAATATTCTAGATTTTTTGGAAATTTTTGCAAAATATTATCTATTTTTTTTATTTTTCTTCTTTTATTTTCTTTTCTTTATTTTCTCCTGGCAGGGCGCGTGCAGCTGGATATCTTTTGGACTGAATGTAAGCAAGGAACTCCTCCCGGGTTAAATGTGCTTGAGCTGGAAAGCCGACCCTCTGGGAAGTTCACGTAGGCCCATTAGGGTAAGTTCTTTCAGTCATTCCTATCGCTTGATACGGGATGTTACAGTTAGTATCAAAGCCGACCCTTGATGAAGACGGTTTGATAATGGCGGGGAGTGGCGCCGGGGCTCGAGAGCCTGTACAAGGAGCAACTTTTGACAAGCTTTTAGGATGGCAACCCCCAAAGAAAAGAAGGTCTAGGACCAGTTGTAAGGTCACATGACGAGGACGTCATGTGCTCAATGGGGAGAGAATGTAATATCCCAAGAGCCTAGAGAATGTTACTATATATCGAGGATAAGTAAAGAAAGAAACAACACCAGCTGGATACTTTTTGGACTGAATGTAGGTAAGGAACTCCTGGATTAAGCGTGCTTGAGTTGGGGAAGCTCAGGGATGGGTGACCCCCTGGGAAGTTTGCGTAGGCCCATCAGGGTAAGTTATTTCGGTCCTTCCTATCGCTCGATACGATGTTACAATGATATTCAGTGGGACGAGAAAGGGTCATCTTAAGAATAGGGCAATGTTAATCTTAGTTAAGGGTGACGTTGATGTGCACCCAGAGGTTAAGTATGCCACGACAAGGTCAATCCGATGTCGTATGAGGTGGAGTGTATTCGTACGATGGGAAATGGAGTTCCCCCAAGGATTGTGGATGTTAGAGAGATTTCTCAAGGTTGACGTGTTGTGTCATTTTTACATGCCATGCACATGATCATACATGTATTCTATAAATTGTATTTATGCCATCACTTAAATGATTCAACATCTAATCTAGGTTATGCCTCTGGAACATTCAATGTTTCAGACCAAGGCTGTGGTCGGGGCAAGGACATGATCAGTTAAAATTGATGGAGAACGGGCAGGACAGTCTTAGTTTACTTTTTGAAGTTATGTAATTCTTGTTTGATGAAAAAACGCTCTGTATGAACAATTGTAGTATTTTATAATATTAAGTAATCTTTTTATCCGTTGCGTAATATTATGCCTTGTTTAGCTTAAGTCTATTGATCTTGTTAGTTAAACAGATATAACTAGGATTTTCATGGGATTTTGTGAGCATGTGAAGATTATTTTTTGAAACACTGGGTGTGTCAAGTGGTGTATAGAAAAATAAATCTTGGTAATCCTTTATAGTGGCACGCTCGGTGAGGCGGGGTGTTACAGTTTTCTTGTTAAAAATTAGAACTAAAGTTTAGAGATGCTTTGTTCATTTTATTTATTTTATTATTATTACTTAAGTGTGCCTATATTGTCATAATATTTTTTTCCTTTTGGCTTTTGTTTGGTTTAAGTAATAGTCATAAATCATGCATCCTAAACTTGATTGATATTTTTGTCTCCAAAACTGTAAGGAGAGTAGTTTTGAATTGATAATTTTAAAAAAATTAATTTTATTCTCTAATATGGTATAAATATTTATTTATTTTTTATGATTTATTATGAAAAAATAAAATTTGAATGCACTCTACGATTCAGGGGCCCATTTTTAGATTTCGACTCAGGCCCCCAAAATTTCAGGTACAACCCTGCAAAGAGCGACCGATTCAATAATAATTCAACGGTACAATGTTGATCTTCTGTTTGGATCGAACATTTCTTATCTTGCTCGATGCAGATGTACCAAGCAATCCTTAGAATGTGTAGATCACTCCTTTCCCCTTGGGTGTACCACCCCCATGAACACACAACCCTTACAGAGACACCCCTCTCTGAACACACACACACACCCTTCCCTTTTTCAATTAATTCAAAACCCTCGTCCGAGTATACAAACTCCACACCACACCACAAAAACACACACACACACACACCATCCCTCTTCCAATTAAATCAAAACTCTCATTTGGTGTCTCCTCCCCCATCCTTCAATAAAATCATGTTAGTTGGCCCCTCACCCCCAAATCAAAACCCCCCATTCCAATAAAATTATGTAAGCTAGCCCTCCACACTACAAAACAATCAGCATTTAGCAACAATTTTTTTTGTATTTAGTGACGATTTTAATCATCGCAAAGACATTTAGCGACAATTTTCAAAATTACCACTAAATTAAGTGTCGCGGAGCATTTAGCGATGTTTTCAGTAACTGCCACAAATTATATTTTTTGCGGCTATTTTTAAACGATAGTAAAATAAGTGATTTAGTGGCGGTTTAAGAATTGCAACAAAAATTAAAAAAATTTTGAATTTTAGTGACAGTTTTAGAATCGTTGTAAAAATTAAATTTTTTTTTTTTAATTTCTCACCCCCACGCAAGCGTGGGCGGCCAGGCTAGGCGCCACGTGACGATGCTGGAAATTAAATTTTCAACATTCCCCTTTCTAGATTTCTAACTCAGGACCTCCCCTACGCACATGTGCGTGCAGAACTATCTGATCTGTGAAGCCTATTTGTTATATATTCGCGCTTATAAATTATATACTAATCCAACCACTATTTTTTAGAATTATATTTTATATTTTTAATATAAATTAAAAAAAATTAATTAATTGATTATTTTTTAAAAGAATAAAGGAATAATTAAAAATAAATTAAATTAATTAATTGATTAAAAAATAAAAAGAGGATTTTATATATTTTTTAAAATTATTAGAATTTTATATATTAAAATTTTGTTTATTTTTTTAAATTAAATTTTTTAATGAATTTTGAGATTAATTTAAATCAAATTTTAAATTTCTTTTTAAGATTTTATATTTCTTTTTATTAATTTAATTTTTAATTATTTTCTTAAGAAAAAAATCAAAATTTTAATGAATTTTGCGACGATTTTTCAAAACCATCACAAATATTAATTTAATTTTAATTTTAAATTATTTAATTACTTTTTAAATTTAGTGACAATTTCTGAAAAATCACTGTAAATTCAATTTTTTAATGAATTTTGCGACGGTCTTGAAAATCATCGGAAATGTTAATTTAATTTTAATTTTAAATTATTTAATTATTTTTTAAATTTAGCAACAGTTTCTCAAAAACCGCTACTAAATTCAATTTTTTAATAAATTTCGCAATAATTTTGAAAAATTGCTACAAATGTTATTTTAATTTTAATTATATAATTATTTAATTATTTTTGAATTTAGCAACGATTCTTGGAAAATTGCCGAGAAATTCAATTTTATTTTTTAATTGTTTAATTATTTTTTTAATTTAGCGGTGATTTTGAAAATCGTCGCAAAATTAAATGTTTTAATGAATTTTGCAGTAGTTTTGAAAAACTACAGCAAAATATCATGTTTTGCGATGGTTTTTAAAACCGCCACAAAAAAATTATCGTAAAAAATCAATTTTTTATAGTGTCATCCCCAAATAAGAAACCGTCATTTTCAATAAAATTATGTCAGCCGGCCCCCACCCCCAAATCAAAACCCTCATTTCTAATAAAATCATGTCAGTCGACTTTCCACCCCTACATCAGAACCCTCATTTTCCCTTCCCCCCCGAGTAGCATTTAAGCCTCAGTTTTCTCACAGAACTCCTTTCAATTTAAAGACCATATCCTTAAGATTTCTCAATTCCTCATTTGAAGATTTCTCATTTTATTATTTTTATTGATTTTGGTAGTTTATTTTTCGTCGCTTTCTATCCTAATATATTTCATTCTGCCACCACTTTTGGTATATTATTCATATTTTTTATTTTGTTTTCACTGTTCTTTTTGCTTAAATGACACTTGTTTACATTTAATTTTCATCAATTTTGGAGTATTAATTTTCACCAACTTAGAAAACCATTAATTAACTAGCACATAATAAAAAGGTTTTATAAATTTTACCTCTCATTTTGCCTAATAAGCATTTTCATTTACTAGTAGTATTAAAGCCCTACTTTGTGGTTAACTTTTTAATATGGCTTGTGTTGCCCTAATATGTTATTTCTAATTGGAGCGCAACTTTTTTTGTAGGGAAGAAATCACAAAGTTATGATAATGTGTATCTTCCTTAAGTTTTCATTGGTCGAATTCTAGAAATTGGCTAGGTATTTAAATCACATCAAGAGGCATACACTTTTTATAATGTATATGCATGAGAAATAGGTTTTAGCACTCGAATCACACACAACAAAAAGAATAAGGAAACGGGTGAAACTATATAAAAGTTATTTGTTTACACTAAGGAACGAAAAAAAGACGAGACCTATCAAATGGATCGTAAAAATGTTGTGCCATAGGTTGCTAAAAGAAACCGTGGATATACACTAGTTGGGTGCAAAACTAGATTATCGGTGATGGAGCAACAAACTGGCAATAGTTGAGCAGTTAGACAATTTGTAGAGAAACATAATCATAGTCTAACTACTCCCAACAGAATACATTTGTTAAGATCACACTTTTTGACTGACTTCTCTAGGGAACTCTCCTGAAGGCTGTCTGGAGAAAATTTTGCACTAGGTATGTTACAACAATATCAATCAACAAGACTCTCCAACTTAGCAAAGAACCAAAATCCCAATTCGCCCCAACTTCGAGAGGGCGACCATGTTTGTGGCTCACCTAATATTATCTATAAATCTAACTAAATAAATACAGTGGCTGACACGATCACTATTCACTAGCTCTTTGTTGGTGATTTCCAGCTCCCCTAACTCGATAATTAAACAAACAAAATAACTGGGTAGTTGCAGCAGCTTGCCGCAGCATAATGTAAATGAATCTTATGCTCACACCCACTATTTCCAATGGCTGCCTCTATAGGCTGGAATCCATATCCAAAGGCTTCTGCTGTTGTCTTGAAGACCAGGAATAATGCAACATGTGTTTGGGGAAAGCATGCTAGTGCTTAATTTCAAGCTGCCGTTCATAAATAAGCTGAGCCACTACTGAGAACCTACAGTCAGGTAATTTGTGATGAATAATTACAGCAATCATAAAATTCAAAGAAGTTTAAAAGACAACCAACTTCAGAGAAAGATGGAAACATGATAAACAGAATGAGCATAACGCCCCTGCCTGGTGACTTTCAATCAAAATGTTTGTTTCTGAGAGAGGTGATTTGAGGACGACTCCCATAGGTTCGCACTTGTTTGGCGTTTAACTCCCTATTATTTCCAACTCTCTTCATCATAACACAGCATTACCAAATCTAAGAACCAAAACCAGCATTAAAAATTCTAGTCCGAAGAATTGAACTCAAGAAGTCTGAAGACTTCATATTGACGCTAAGCATCAGGTGTGTCAGGAGACAACTGATTTCAGGGAAAGAAACTAAACGAATTACGAAGCGAATCTAAATTCCTCAGTATTATTAACAAGCAAGCCAAATCATAAGCAAGCAAAAAAAAAAAAAAAAACCCAAGAAAATCAAGTCAAGCAAGCACACTATGTAAAGGTAATTACATGGAACTCATGATATTGCGATAAAAGAAGTGAATTGAACGGACTATTAGCATTAATATATTTTCTTATTGGTAGTACTACTAACAAAGCACCATTTCCGATCCCAGGTAAGAAGCAGATAAAATTAAGCAAATCAATTGAACGAAATTTGAAGTACCTTAGTGCCAAGATCGACAAGAAAAGGATGATGGGAGAGCCAAGTGATGGAGGACGAAGAATCGAGGACGGCAAGAGCGAGAATGTCGTAGTAATCAGAGGGCAGAAACGGGTAACCTGCCCAAGCGGTATTGGATCTGAAGATCGAGGAAACCAGCTGAAGGCAGCAAGCTTAGCGCCACCATGTCGGCCATGCAGTTCCAAGAAAATATTTATATCACCTAAGTTGCACGGAAACATATAGGACACGCCGTTTTGGAGACTGCAAAAATGGCCTGAAATGATTTTCGGACTGTTTTTTATAAATTGTGAAACGTACCGAGGTTGTTTCCCAATTTACAGAAATTAGATGAAAATACATTTTCAACAATAGATGCCCACGCATCCCGAAGGCTGGTCAGACCCCCATGTTGCATGTATCCCAAAGGCTAGCCAAACCTCATTCTTCTTCCTCTCTTTTCTTCTTCTTCTTCTTTTGCGTTGTTTCTTTGAATTCATTGTCACTCACGCACGTTCATATTGTTGTTCTGGGTGCTCCATTGCTGTCAATCGTTGATCTATCGCTTCCGGTTCCAATCATTTGTCATCATTTCTTGTCAAAGATCGCCATTCTCGATATTGAATCCCAAAGCCTCGCTACCGATTGTTCCTTTAATTGGTTGTCGTTGTCGTTTCCTCTTAGGTCGCTACCGGTCAACCCCTCTCTCTCTCTCTTCATTCACCTGGATATTTGTGTTTAGAGGTGTTTTGTGTTTGTTCTTTGTTTGTTTTTTATTTGATATTTTGTTTTTAATTTATTTATACTAAAACTAAATTAATTTTAAATTAATCAAAAAAATTTAGTAATATGACATATTGCATATCGTTTTAAATTTTATTAAGTTTAAAAATTATATTTATTAAAAAAACTCTCATATTTTTTAAATTTATAATTTATCCTTTCTTATCTTTTTTAAAAAAATACTATTTTAGTGTTTTCATTTCGTATTAAAAACGTTTTATTTTTTGTTTCCATATTAACTTATTTATATCAAAACTAAATTAATTTTAAACTAATCAAATTTTTTCAATAATATGACACATTCCATATCAGTTTCAAAATTAAGCTTAAAAATTATATTTACAAAAAATATATATATATATTTTATAAATTTACAATTCACCCCACTTTTCATTTCTTATCTTTTTAAAAACACATATCAGTTTAACGTTTTCATTTCGTGTTGAAAACATTTCGTTTTCCCTTTTTGTGCTACCATGTATATCACCTCTACCCCCCTCCGGTCGTCATCGGCAATTCAACTTTTTACATTTAATTAACAAAGAACAATCATATTATACTTAGATGAGTCTCAACTCCGATATTTCTTAATAATAGGCCAGAGAATTGTTATCGTGCCCGACTGAGGACACCAACAAACCCAACCCCCCCCCCCCCCCCCCAAACCACCTTACATAATTTGAATCATCTCTTTTATATTTTATAATTACACATTCATCTTACTATTTTTATCTTGTAACATTACAAGACATACCAGAAAATTTGTCTTATAATCATTTGTCTTATAACAGTCGCCCATCAATCAAGAATGGGAACCTTGCATTTGAATATATCCTAACATTTCTCAAATAAACTCAAATCAATTTAATTGCAGGTGAATGCAGTGGGAATTTTAAGTGTTGCAAGCAGGAGGAAGAACACACATTCTTTCAGGCGACAAATACAGCAGACATCAACATCCACAAGACAAATAAAGCAGACATCATTCAAGAATTAGTAAAATTCTTGAATAACACAGATCCTTGTGGAAGACAACAATATGCAGGATGATATCAACAGGGGAGAAGATGGAGGAGGACCATCATTGTAGTCACACGTATGTATCAACAAGACTCGAGACTCCCCAACTTCACACCCCCCCCACATCCCCATTTCACCCCCACAGATTCAATAAGGTGGACTACTAACTAAATATAAAACTGCAGGAGCTAACATGATCACTAGCTCTTTGCTCCATTGAGATAGCTTTACCAGCTAGAGAACTTATAATTCTTCTAAATCATTTTTACTGATCCACCTTTGGTCTGATATCAATCCCTTGAATGATGAGGCCACTCTTCCAGTCACCGCCCCTCACCTCCTTCACACTCATTTCCAGCTCTCTTTCTTCGCCTCCCTCGTTGAAGTATTCACCCAACTCAACCTCCATCCACCCATCTTCTCTCACCTTGGGATATTGATTGTCTCCTTCTGTGTGTTGGTGCCCTTGCCCTGCCACAGGATCTAAATAAGCAGTTTGAGTTGTGTGCTCACCCCCACTAATTCCCAAGGCCACATCTACAGGCACTTCAAATCCATCGGCACTTGTGGCTAACTTGAAGACCAGGAATGCGGCGTAGGTTGTGTTTGGGGATAGTATCCTAGTACTTATTTTACCACGAATTTCAAGCCAGCATACCTCAACAAGCTCGGCCACTTCTAAGAACCTGTTAGTAATGCATTTCTTGGCGGTTAACTATAATAAGATATTCAAAGAAATTTAAAACAAATATAGTAAATAAAAGGCTACTGACCTGCTCTCAGGTAGAGATGTCCATGTCCAGTATTGGGGTGTATCGCCCCAGACAATTGTCAGGTCCCTTGCAGCTAACATGTAACATTTCCTTCCACTTGACTTCTCCAAATTGAAGCTCTGTTCATGCCAACAAGAAGCAGATCAGGCATACTCAAGGTAGCTCGGAAACAGAAACGGCAACGCGAAACAAATTGTGACAAACTTTACGGTCTAAAATAACAGGACACGATACGTTAAGAAAACACTACATGATATAGAGTCACAGTTTGGCCAGACAAGATATTGTTTTCCCGGCGAGGCTTTATCCTCAAGTTGGTATTCTCTTGTTCCTTCCCTTGAATGTTTGTCCCCTTAGTTTGCTGTCCATTTTCCTTGGCATCCTTAAGGCTCACTGCTTGATTGGATGGGCCAATTCGTTGCCCAAGAGCATGTCCTTGAGTGAAAATTGATTCGCAGATTTTTTTACCTTCGTTGCCCAAGAACATTACAGTTGTCAGGGCGGGCATGGGCCCAACCGCGGGCCCCAACCCCCACCCCATCTTATTATTTTTTCATAATTTGAATCATGTCTATTATATTTTATAATTACACATTCATCTTATTATTTTTTATCTTGTAATATTATGAGGCATACCAGGAAATTTGTCTTATAATCATTTGTCTTATTATAACAGTCGCCCATCAATCAAGAATGGGAACCAATCTTCTATCCTAACATTTCTCGAATAAACTCAAATCAATTTATATTTGTAGGTGGGTGAATGCAGTGGGAATTTCAATTGTTGCAAGCAGGAGGAATAACACAGATTCTTTCGGAAGACAAATACAGCAGACATCAACACCCACAAGACCCCCAAAACTTTACAAATTAATGGGCAATCATTCAAGAATTAGTAAAATCCTTGAATAACACAGATCCTTCTGGAAGACAGCAATATGCAGGATGAAATCAACAGAGGCGGCGATGGAGGAGGACCATCATTATAGTCAACACATATGTATCAACAAGACTCGAGACTCCAACTTCACACAGATTCAATAAGGTGGACAACTAACTAAATATAAAACTGCTGGAGCTGACATGATCACTAGCTCTTCGCTCCATTGAGATAGCGAACTTATAATAATTCTTCTAAATCATTTTTACTGATCCACCCTTGGTCTGATATCAATCCCTTGAATGATGAGGCCTCTCTTCCAGTGACCGCCCCTCCCCGTCACACTCATTTCCAGCTCTCTTTCTTCGCCTCCCTCGTTGAAGTATTCACCCAACTCAACCTCCATCCACCCATCGTCTCTCACCTTGGGATATTGATCGTCTCCTTCTCTGTGTTGGGCCACATGCCGACGCAACATGTGACGTCGGATTTGGCGCCTCTGCCCTGCCACAGGATCTAAATAAGCAGTTTGAGTTTTATGCTCACCCCCACTAATTCCCATGGCTACATCTACAGGCAGGTATTCAAATCCATAGGCTACTGCGGCTAAGTTGAAGACCAGGAATGCGGCATAGGTTGTGTTTGGGGATAGTATCCTAGTGCTTATTTTACCACGAATTTCAAGCCAGCATACCGCAAGAAGCTCAGCCACTTCTGAGAACCTGTTAGTAATGCATTTCGTGGCGGTTAACTATATATATAACAGTCATAAAAGTGTGCAGCGAGACAATAATAAGATATTCAAAGAAATTTAAAACAAATATAGTAAATAACAGGCTACTGACCTGCCGTCAGGTAGAGATGTCCATGTCCAGTATCTGGGTGTATCGGCCCAGACAATTGTCAGGTCCCTTGCAGCTAACATGTAACATTTCCTTCCACTTGACTTCTCCAAATTGAAGCTCTGTTCGTGCCAACAAGAAGGGGATCAGGCATACTCAAGGTAGCTCGGAAACAGAAACGGCAACGTGAAACAAATTGTGACAAACTTTACGGTCTAAAATAACAGGACACGATACGTTAAGAAAACACTACATGATATATATATATATATATAAATTTATAATAATCTAAGGATCTTAATATACCATAAAAAAATATTACTCTCTCACTTAACCCCAAAAAAATAAAAGATTATTTCAACAATTCTAGCATCAACTAACTTCAACTTTAAGAATAATAACTTTAAATACCATCCGTACAAAGTACAATGCCAAAACACTATCATCCACGATAGGTTAAAAGGTTGTTTGGCTTACCATTTTTAAAATTAACTTTAAGTTATTTAGTTTTTAAGTTGTTTAGTTCAAAAACTAGGTAATGTTTAATTTGATAACGTATTTTGATAAATGTACTTAAAGTGTCATTTATATAATTATGTGTTCAATTTAAAAAATTTAATAAACTTATAATTTGACAAAAAAAATTAAAATAGATATGTTGTTGAATAATATAAATAAAATATATAAAAAAATTAATTTTTAATAAAACTAAATTATAAATTGATGTTCACTTGATAAAATTTTATTATTATATATTGATAAATTATATAAAATTATTAAAAATATATATATTAATATAATATATGTGTTAAATATAATGATTGATAAATATATATATATACACACATAGCAATGGGACGTCGACAATGGAGGTGACGAATGATGGCATCGAACATGGAGGAGGCAGTGATATGAGTTGGAGGTGACAGTTGCTAGGGATAGGTCTAGAAGTGATGGCCAGCAACTGCCATGAAGAGATAAAGGCCCTAACAGACAAAAAACTGGGGATGGGTCTAGAGAGAGAGAATGTAGAGAGGGAGAAAAGAAAGGATAAAGTGTGTAAATATGTGGAATATTTGAGAGTAAATTCATCATATGTTTGATCAACGAAATAAACTGCTAAGAACTTATTTGAAAAAATGGCCGAGGGGAGAGGCTTTTTGAATAAGCTGCTAAATACCCCATTTTAGCTTATCGATAAGCCAAAAGTTGGAGGGTATTTGGTTAACTAGTTTGACCCTTTTTAAGCTACTCTTTTAGCTTATAAGCCACATGACTTATTTTTTTGCATTTGTTAAAATTTAATAACTTAAATGCTATCCCACTTTTAATAATTATATATAATTATCAACGTGTAATTATAATAATTTTATTAATTAGACATTAATTTATCATTTATTTTTATTAAAAATTAATATTTTTATAAATATTATTTATATTATTCAATACCATATCCACTTTCATCTTACTTATCAATTTTTTCAAATCAAATATATAATTATTTAATTAATAATTTAAAATATATTTATCAAAACATATTATCAATCTAAACGTTATCCAATTTTTAAACTTTCCATGGTCTCGAAATAGAGAAACTTACGAGCCTTAAAAAAAAACCAGTGCCCTAAACACCCTCTTGGTAACATGGGAAAAAAAAATCAACTCTCAGGTCCTTTCTGCCGTCCTTTCTTCGGAATTTAAGAACTAAAACCAGCGTTAAAAATCAACTCTCTAAGTCCCAAGAATGGATTCAAAAGGTTGGGCACTTAATCAGCAGTACCATTTCATGTTCCCATGCAGGAAACAAACTAGTTCAAGAAAATAGGTTACTGAACTACAAAGCGAATCTAACTTAGTATTGACACACAAGCCGAATCTTAAGTGAGATAAAAAAAAACGACGAACAAGAAGAACCTTAGAAAATCGAGTCAACCAATGAAACTCACAAGATTACGATAAGAAAGTGAATTGAACGGACTATGAGCATATCGGCATGCTATAAACAACGCGCCATTTCCATGTCAGAATCAGAGAAAATTAATCATTAATTGAACGGAAGTTGCAGTACCTTAGTTCCGCGGTCGATCAGAAGCGGATGATCGGAAAGCCAAAGATAGAGGTCTTTCTTGGAGGCCGGGGGCGGAGAGTTAGAATCAAGGACGGCGCGAGCGAGAATATCCTTGTAATCGGCGGGAAGAAACCTCTCCCAGACGGTGTCCGACTCGGTGGCGGATCTGAAGGTCGACGCCACCAGCGACAGCCGGCAAGCGTCCCGCGGACTCGTCAGCGCCACGACATCGGCGATGCAGCCCTCCGGCAGTTCGAAGCAGGAATCTCCTCCGCCACCGCCATTCTCCATCGTCGTCGTCGTCGTCATCATCATGGGAATCGTGAAGGTAGCGTTGGGAAGCGCCTTGGCTATATATAGAGAAGATTGTGAAGGATGAAAGCTTCGGGATTAAGGAGTTTACCCGCCGTATGTATTGAGTCCACGTGCAGCAGGAAGAGAAAGCTGGAAGTGGAAGCCAATAAGGCAAAGGCGGGTGCCCGCCGACGTAGATTGTGCACTATGCCTGATTTATAAATTTATTTACTATTTTTCCCATTCTTTTATGAAAAAATATGAGTATTTTTTTTTTTAAAATAACAACGTTCACGTAAATTTATAAGATGATAATTAATGTAACACATACAGCACGCGCACACCATAATAGAAGTATTTTCTATCTATTTACTTGTTGGGGACAAATGTTAGATTGTTATTATTATATCTCAAAGTAATCTAGTTTTGAATTAATAATTAAGTTATGAGCCAGCCCACGTGGTTCATCTGCCTTAGCGAAGAAGTATTCATATTCCGCACAAGGAAAATGTTACTCGTATTCTTTAGCTAAGGTAGTGATAGGAAATGAGCAGGTCCGGTCAAGTCAAATTTGGCCCATGAAGGAAATGGACCAGACCGAGTCAGACTAAGGAAATAAAAATTTGGGTCCGATACAGTTTTGTGGCCCTTAATAAGTGGGGCCAAAGTGGGTCGGGTTAGGCCATGGGTCTGCTGGGCCGACCCGTGGGCTTGTTGGGCAAGGCCGGCTCGTGGGCTTGGCTATTTGAGCCGGCTCGTGAGCAATTTATTTTTAATTTTTTATATATAATTTTTTAAATATATTTTTTATTTTTTTCTAAATGTAACTAATATTTTTTAAAATATGTTTAATAAACATATTAATGTTTTAAATATGTTAGTAAACATTAATAAACATTGTTTACTTATAATTTTGATGTTTGTAAAATTATAATGTTTACAATAAACATTATGTTTACAAAAATTACACTAAAATTATGTTTACAAACATTACAATAAAATTATATTTACAAGAAACATAATTTTTTAAATATTTTTTTATTTTTTAATGGGTCGAGTCGAGCCATTTTAGCGAGCCAGTTGATGGGCCAGGCCACGGGTCAGTTTGATGGGCTAAGCCGCAGGCCACGTATTGCTGGCCCGGCACAACCCTTATTTTGTTAGGCGGGCTGGCCCAGCCCATTTGCTACAGTAACAGGCCGACCCAATTTCTATCTCTAAGCTAAGGTATATAATATAATTAAAATAATAAAAATATTTTTAATATAATAAAATATATAACTAAAATATCTTTCATCCAAAATAGTGAGGCATAATAAGGCGAGGCGGCAAGAATAGAGTTAGGATTTTGATTCAATACGGGCAAACTTAAATATATAATTTTAAAAATAAGATAATAATGATAATATTAAAATAAAAAATTACAATTATTCCTTATACCTTTTTATATTAGAAATTATAATTGTGCACGAAAATTACCTTAATTATTTAAATATTTAGACTCGTCATAATCACGAAAGACTAGTTCTTATCATAAAATAAGTCGGAACACAATCAATTAAGATATTCAGACAAATTCAATAATCATATAGTGTTTGTTTTAACTATTTGAAAAAAATTGTCTCAATATTTTACTCTTGATTCATTATAATTTTACAGTTATTTCGATTTTAATTGTGTGCACTATTCGCATCTCTAATACAAATTTAAAGTCTATCTTTTTTTAAAAAAAATTACTAAACTCTTCTTTCACAAAAAAAAAAATCACTATATCTTTATTTCCCATTATTTGTTTTAAAAAGATAATAGTATAAACAAAATACAACATCTTTACTTATACTCCAACAAATTACCAAATTTAGTGAACCAAGCTTACACTAAAATGAATCGCCTTGATTTCGAAACTCACATAGATTTATTTGGAAGTAAATTCTTCTAATTTAATCTAAAAAATTAACATTATAATCTATTATTATAATTCTTAACCTGGGATTCATAAGAAATTGTACAATATCAATTTACTCAATACTTATTTTGTTAATTTATTTATTTTCTTCAATATAAATTTCTTTCATATTTGCTTTATTCACTTCACAATTTTCTTCGATACTTAACTTTATTTATATCATCATTGTAAAAAAATAAAATTATGAATAAATTGTTAAAAATAATATAATGGTTCTAACTAGGTCATTATATACTTATTTTCTTCAATACTTACTTTTATAATTTCTATTAGTAAATATTTTTAATAGTATATTATTATAAAAAATAAAATTAAAAAAAATCTAACCCAATAAAGACAACTGCCTCCACTGGACCTCACATGACTACCCAGCAATGTGATAAGATGCAAAAGAGATTTTAATTATTTGTACACGTATATGTAACTGAAAATATAATTCTTGATGTACAAGTAACATGAGACATGCTCTCTCAAGTTTCAAAGTGAAATGTTGCATAATTAAACCAGATATTAAATATATTATTGAAAATAAAAAATCTCTAGTATTCAAAATAATTACACAACTCAAGATAAAAAAATAAGTGACACAATTAGTGACATAATAATAATATAAATTAAAAGTGTAAAAATGCATAGCTTTATTTTACAATTTTATATAATTAATCAAATGAAGTAACATAAAATTAATAATTTTTATTTCATCTGTGATTGTACTGTTAGTAGTTGGTGCCGACCAGTATTGTTTGGTATGGTATTGTGCGATACCAATCAATATTATCCGGAATTAACTGACACTCATACTGAGATAGAATTTAATTTAAAAGAATGCCATATTTGTGAAATATGTAAGATAATTCAAAATGAGACTGACAACACTAAATAAAATTTCCTAGTATTTGTATGGCCTTGTGCAACAAATTACCAACAACATTACCATTCCAGTTTTAATTCAAAGACCTATTAAGTAAGCTGTAAAAGTTGCTAATTAACCAACTAGTTTACTGAAGAATCGCAATTCAAGGTACGGTTCTTCAATTAACAGACAACGTTATTTTTGGATTAAAGCGATGGGAGAAAGGAAAGGGGTGAGGATGTTTGAAATTGAAAGAGATTTAAAGAATAATGGGGTAAAAGGGAAAGGGATTGGAAACCCAGCCCCAGTCCCGGAAGTGGACTGGACACAGTGAATCATAAAAAGAATCGCATAAAATTGAAAAAAAAAAAAAACATAAAAAGATTTAGAGAGAAATACCAGAAGTGGACACAGTGGATCCGCCGCTATACCCATATTCAGGACGTTGTTCTAGAGACTGCAATCCCATGAACTCACAGCCAAAGGTTAACACTAGCCAATCGCTCCAAAAGAAGATATGTAACGCAACCACCATAATAGATGAACAAGAGGACAAGTTAGGTCTGGACGCATCACCTAGAACACACAATCAAAGACAACAAACCAGGATCTTGAGGAAACAAGGCCTGAGAACATTAGAAGATGCAAAAACACATTGCCGCCATGAATGAATGATTAACTGAAGTAGTTTCAAAAGGGGTGGAAGTCCATTATCATCTCCAGTTCCACAACCACAAGCCCGACCCACTCCAGTCCACTAACACTCATCCATCCACCAGCTTCCTGTCACAAACAAAAGTTTGCATCAGGCATCTTGAGTGAGTGTGATGCCTGCCAACATCAAACTCCAGGTTAACCTTTCTTTGTCCTGTTACGTCTTATCGGAGAATATCCTCTCAGTCTCGAGACATTTTCTATGGTCTTTCGATGATCTGTTGGTCTTGTAGCAAAAGGCTTGAGAGCTCCGCATCTAGATAGCAAGTGATTTCAGAGGCTGCTTTGCAGCATTGAGAATATACCAATCAAAGTTTATTTGTCCTGATTCACTCCATTGCGTCTGGAAAGCATTCCTTCTTTCACAGAATGAAATCGCATAGCATGGGCAAAGATTCTCTTTGCTGCTCCAATATGCTCCTCTTTCAAATTGCCTCTGTAAACTCCTGCTTCACTTGTCCGTGGTTGAGACAGCCTGGGCTCAATGGCGGTTTTATCAGCTTGCCTAGGTGCCATTATCTTCTCATCATGCAATGATGCACCACCTTTGAAGTTTCTAACTTTGGGTTTATGATATAGAGTCACAGTTTGACCAGACAAGATACTGTTTTCCCGGCCAGGCTTTATCCTCAAGTTGGTATTCTCTTGTTCCTTCCCTTGAATGTTTGTCCCCTCAGTTTGCTGTCCATTTTCTTTAGCATCCTTGAGGCTGACTGCTTGATTGGATGGGCTAATTCGTTGCCCAAGAGCATGTGCAATCATACGGCGGGCAACAACAGGTATGCTTCGAGGTTTTGGCTTCACAGGTTCATTTATCTCATCATCATATCTTGTAAATATTCGCTCACGTGCTGCCAGGTAAGCCGCTTCTCTTTCCTTGAGTGAAAATTGATCCGCAGATTTTTCTACCTTCGCTGCTGAAACATATAAAAAATGACTCATGCTCAACATTCTGGCTTGTTTCAAATGAAGGCCCAACAACCTATTTTGAAACAAAAGGCAAAGAGATCTAACCACATTTCTGATGCAATCTTTAAATCCACACAAACCAAGGATTAGAGACCATAAATTGTCAAATAGCTTTCAGTTTGGACAGATATAAGAATACTTGAAGAAGATAATATCTTCAGTTGCGATTAGATATAGCTGTGATTTTTACCTTTGATATAATGGAATTAAAAAATGCACATAATGCCATCAATTTGAAACCCTGAAAGTTGAAAAATCATTCCAATTATGTAAAATAGCTTTTCCGTTTAAAGAGACTTTCCATAAACTTCTTAAAGATCATTATCCCAAGCGGTTATGAATAAAACGAAAGATCTTAACATGATCTAATTATAAGTTTTTTTTTTTTTTTTTTATCAATCTTGCTCTTTCTTCCTTTCTCCTTCTCTGTCTGTTCCCTTATTTCTTCTTCTTCTCCTCCACTTTTCTACACCAACTAGGTCAACATCAATTTTGGCATCAGTATCTTGCTTTTGTCAAAGTGAAGCCTATCTTGCTTTTGTCAAAGTGAAGCCTCACCCACCACTCCCATCTAACTGATTGGAACTTGATGCAACATTTCAGGCCCAGAAGAAATCCTCCAGGATAAAATTGTTGGACATATATATCTTGCATGTGGCAATTCATCCTTGGACTGATGTTAGGATGGACTTTATCTTAAAAATCCCATCAACAGAACAGACACGGACTCCATCTTTATGGAGGTGGTCAAATTTTCAAAGTTTGACATTCTTCATTACATGCAAGAAGACCATCAAATACACTGATAAACTAAATTTTCCATATGAAAAACGAACAAGATTAACCTGGGGAAGCTTTACTTCTCCTTAATAGTTGGTGTGATGTTGTTGGAGGATGAAGTTCATCATACTGCCACAGTAGATCACTGACAAGAATGGGTGGTCTGCAATTCAACATTGAAATGATAGAGGATTATGAGGGAAAATGAACCGAAAGGATGACACTGCCAGAAACTTATTGCTCTCCTAAAAGTTCAATATTCACACATTGTTGCATTACTTTCTCGATTCCAATTTCAATAGAATTCCAACAAATGTGTTTTCCAAGAAAATGCCAAAACAAATTATGTCTTAATAAGGATAGAGTCTGTTGCACCCAACCTATGAATTTAGTTGCATATCACTTGTCACTTTTCCCTTATTTACAAAGGCAACAATATATCAAACCATAATCCCATTATGGGTGTTGGCTACATAGTAGAATTATACCAAAATTAGAAAAAGGAAAAATTAAGAAAAAAAGACATGCTGTAACGAAATGACTACCAATCACTAGCATAAATATATTTGTGTATAAAGTACAATCCTATTCATATCTATCTAAAACAATAAAAAGATTTGGCAACCATAAAACAGAGACATGCATGCCACAATGGAAAGAATTCTAAGTTTTTGGGCTAATCATTTCACATACATTGATGTCTCTGGAGAACGCTCCAAAAGTAAGTGGCGTTCATCACGTTCTCCAACAGAATGATGGGAAAACCTAGTAAAATAAAGCAAACAATAGAATTCCTCGATGAAAAGAGCATCAGGTAGGAACTAGGGAAAGAATGAAATATGCTACAATTAGCATAAAATTTTCTCCAAAGAAATACTAAATCAACAATAAAATTAAGAGGACAGTTAGAAAAGGAAAGCTGAAAAAACAACTGAAGGAACATACCCAAAAATATCTGCAAGACAATGTAACAGAAGGCGGTTGTATGGACTCATTGGTTCTAGCTCCAGCACCGCATCCAAGCTAGGGAAAGTAAATTATTTAGTACACTTTCCCAATACAGATTCTCAATTTCAATTCTTAAAATCAGAAAGATATGGAAATGGACATGGAATAAAATGATTTGGAAACATAAAGATATGGATATGACAAGCAAATAATACATTTTTGTATTTTTTGTTAGTAACATTTATGTACATGTCAAAAAAGTACCACTAATCTAAATGAAGTCATCAACCAATAAAAAAAATAATAGTAGCATATGGACATATTTGAATACCATTAATCCAACTTAAATAACCAATAATGATAATATAAACACCATTAACATATAATAAAAAAAAGAGTAACCACTTTTCTTGGGGCTGTAATTAGGCTTCATTTTATTTTTTATTTTTCACCTAAAAATTTATTGTATCTGAAAATTTCAAAATGAAAAATGTTTGAAAAACTTCATGCTGCCCTTAGCCTATCAAACCTATCAACATGTGTGTCTATCATGTGCCAAAGAAGTGTCAAATAATAAAAAATTAAGACATGTGGCTTGGCATGTCTGACAAGTATCCATGTTGATACATGTCAAACAAAGTATGCCACTCAAATGAATTGCGCACACTTGTAGGTGAGAGCTAAGCTAATACTAGAGAGAGAAGAAGGATATAAAATATGTGCACATATATCTATAAAAATGCCTGCAAAAAAGATAATGTGAAGTGTGTATGTATCATTTCAATATCCCAAATTCAAATGTAGACACTACATGGAAAATCATCTTCGGGCATAGAAGCCAAACTTGTGTGTACCCAATGTCACAGCTAGTGACAATGGCTATCTCACTGACTTAGTATAAATCGGTGAATAGCAGTAGAAGAGAAAAAATTTAGTCACAAAAAAGGGAAGAAAGAACAGAGAGGAACAGAGAGATAAAGAGAGAGAGATGCTGAATTTAAGAAAGAACAGAGAGGAACAGAGAGATAAAGAGAGAGAGATGCTGAATTTCAATGATATTCTCGATATCCTTTCTGGAAGGTCTAAGAGGGATATATATACCTCCTAGCATGGGTGCTGGATAGCAGATTCTCCCTGACAAGCGGTTATAACAACCGGTTTTGTCCTATTCTAGCCCATACACGTGGGCTCTCCCTAGAATATTCTCCCAGTAACTAACTATTACAGCTGGAAATTAAAGCAACACTACAATAAGCAATAACAGTAATAAAGGAAATAACAATTACAGCATTAAGGAAATTTTTTTAAAAATAACAGATAATAAGTGACACCCAATATGTGATTTTCTACATCAACCCTTTTAATTGTATTTCCATTTATGTTCTCATTCAATTCCAGTGTTATAAAATGGACAAGACACTTGCTAATGTTGTGGGCAATTAAATATAATATGTATGGAACAATACAGCAGTATTGTACACATACCTAATATCCTAACTAAATAACATCCCGAACACAAGTACGAAAAAGAAAACAGAGGAATTCATGTAACAAAAACAAAACTATATAAGAATTTCCTTCTCTTCTCCCACCATTCTATTGGTTTCTTTAATAAATGAATCATTTGAATTATTGAACACCCAACCCTAAAATTCCAATTAATTAGTAATATAATTATTTCAAGTCTTAACCAATGTAAGATCTCTCTTTAAAAAGCATAGTAGAAAATATAATTTTAACAACCATATAATTTTAATTTGTCACCATTTTTCTTATAGAAGAAGATCAATTCTGCTACCTATCTGAACAACTATAGCAAAACAACATTTCCACCAGGTACAGAATCAACACACGGATTTTGAGGAAATCAGAATATCTTTTTAAGATACATTTTTTTTTTCCAGTTTTATGCAGTGACTTTCAATAATGTGTTGCTGTAGCAACAATAAGGTTGCTCCTCAGTGACTGGAAAGTTATGGGTTTGAGTTGTAGAAACAGTTGTTCGCAAAACAATGGTAAGGCAGCCCAACAACACAACCCTCACACAAGGTTGGGAGCCTCATGCAATGGGGAAACCCTTTATGCAACAAATATGTGTGGAAAAAGAAAAGCATCTTTGTCATGACCCAAGATTCCATCGAAGGGCATTATAGTAATAGATTTAGCAAGTTGTTAGGAGATATTTTATAGTTTGTTACAGCACATGCATGCTGTTATTTTTGTTAGAAGAAGCCTATATAAGGCTGTTGGTAGGAGAAGGGAAGGAATATGATGAAATGAATGAAATCTGATTTCTATCTCTTAATTCTCTTCCTCTCTCTCGTCTCTCTCTCTCGTTCTTCTGTTTCTTCCCCCTTCTTCTTCTAATCTCCCCCTTCATTGCTTCTCAGTTCTTCCCCAATTCCTCTTCTATCCTTTCACGAACCCTAGGTTCGTGACAATTGGTATCAGAGCCGTTGTTCTTCGGCTGTGGTGTGTGCAATTTTGTTGATAATCGATACTCGGCGGAAGTGATTGAGCAGAGCCTTACCATCCTCAGCCAGTTGTTAGGGATTGCAGTAAGGAGTCCGTCGAAGGTGTTGAAGTGGACAGCCAGTGGTTGCGATTGTCCAAGGCAAGCGGAGTCCGTCACTGGTGAAGCGGACGGCCCAGAGAGTGCGACCAAACCGGAAGTCCAGTCCGACCAGACCGAGGACCTTCCTATAGGCGCGACTGGGTGTTCCGATTTGGATCGAGAATTCCAACCGGAATTCTGTGGGGTATTGTCGCTTTGATTGATGTCGGAAATACTAGGCGAGAGTAGTTCCTTGGCCGTCGACTCCTTCTGCTTGAGTTAATCGAGTGGCCTTCTTCGGTTGCTTCACCCCAGTGCTGTTGTGACGCTCCAGACTTGAAGGCGAAACCAACCCAAATCTTTGCGGATTCCGTTTGAGGCGAATTAAGGCTGAGCGACTTCTGGAAGCAGTGGGTGAGGTGGCGTTCATTAACCGTAAGCCACGGAAGCGGAAGGGTGGGTCGATTTTCTTGGAGGCGAGCAGGAAGTCCATCCGCGGCTGCGATTTCAATGAGCCGGAGTTGAAGTGGTAACCCGGCGCTGGCTGATCGATTTGGATTGAGGAGACGAAGGTGTAAATCTCCAAGCAAGTGAGCCCCCTCAGTTCGAACATGGAAGGCGCAGCAGGTGAGTGACCCTCGGCCAATAATTTCGATAAATATCATACGGGAATAGGGAAGAGCAGGTTGATTGTGGCTATTTTCTGAGCTTGTGGACGGTGATTGGGCTGGAAGGATCTGAGGTGAAGTGTGTCGCTGCCTTGATCGGAAGGCACTGTGTGTGCTACGGTTTGGGGTTGCCTTCCGACTCGTGTTGGTGAAGCGACTGAAGGGGAGTTCGCTGCCGCTATCCATTGCAATTGTTGAGGGTGGCGCATGCGATTCTCTTGAGCTGGTGTGAGGCTGCTATCTCCAGAAAGTTTGAACAGTCCTATTTGACTTTTGAAGCCAAGCGATTGTGAATCTGCAGCAGAGAGTCAGAGGTGGTGGTGTCCGACAGTGCCTTCGGTGAGCAAGGAAGGCTATTGATTAAGAATCAGCTGCAAGTGGAGAAGCTGAGCAAAGTCGGAGCAGCTGGGAGTGGATTTTTGAAGGCAAATTTGGATGGGTGACTGGAATTTGGCTGTGACTTGCACCTCTCCTATGTGAGCAGTATGTGGTCTTCTAAGTATGCTGATTGTGAAAAATCAGCTAAGGGAAGCAGGGCACACCTGAAACAAAAGGGGTCGCAATTGCAACCGACTGAGGCTGCATTTTCAGAGGTTAATTTTCAAGGAAGAGAGCAGCCTCCATTGCAGTGGACCAATGCTGCATTTTCAGTGGGGTGTCCTACTCATGAAGCTAGGAGAGGCTGTGAGCAAAGGGAAACAAAGGCAGCTAAGGGGAGCAGTGCATACATGGAGCAAACGAGCCCTAAATTGCAGCAAAAGAATGCTTCATTTTCAGCTGGAATGAAGCCTCAAGGGCAGCCAAAAGAGGCTGCAATTTCAGTTGGCAACAACAAGGAACAGAAGAAGGGAGTTAGCCAATGGGGCAAGGGAGCGAGCAATGGGATACATGAAACACACGAGGAATTTGTTTGTAAGTTCCGCGAGAAGTTGCAGGAGTTTGCAATGATACTAAATAAGAAGTATCATTACAACTTCCCTACTGAATACTTTGATGATTATAGAGGGAGTTTTAATAAGGAGGAGTTCCTTGGAATCAAGTGTTCTAATGAGAAGTCAAGGAGGCAGGAAGCTGATGAATCAGCCATGAAAGAGGAAGGGGATGTTATGAAAATTGCTGATTTCCAGCCATGTGACAGCATTTTCAGCAATAGCAACAATTATGGGGGTCTAGATCAAGGTGTGTGGTCCAAAGAAGGATTAAAGGAACATATTGGTTCCTTTAGAGAAGAAGAAATGATGGAGACAACCAACCAGAAGACAGAAATGGCTAGGGGTAACAAGGAATCGAGGGGCTTGGTGATAAATTCAGCTGCAGTGATTGAAGAGTTAGAAGAAGAAATAATACTCCAAGAAGCATCTACTGAAAGGCTGCAAGGAAAATTTGATGGTGTTCTAGATCAGAAGTTTGTGGGAAATGGAGTAACATTGGGTCAGGAAAATTTGATTGAAGGACCAGCAATCTATACAGATATTGGTGCTGGGATTCTTCCTCCGATTCTGGACCTACCGGAAGCTAAGAGTGGGAATACCTGCAACATCTATCCTAGGCTGGGTCTAGATTGTGGTGGACCCCATGCAATTAAAGAAAGCCCTCAGTATACTGCTCCTTTGTCTTTGGATCCAAAGAAGGCTGAATCATCCTTGGCTAGGGTTAAAATAGGTATCAGACAGCCTCCGGTGCGAGTTTTGGCAGGAAGGTTAAGGGAAATAGCTGAAGAAGTCGAAGATTTTGCCAAAGGAAACAAAACTCCTGCTGCTGTGTTATTGTTTACTTCCACTAGCAAATCCATGTTGCTGTCCACTGCATGGAAGGATGAATTGTTGGCTGAAATAGAAGTGGCAACAGCTCCTAATGCTAAAGCTTACAAACAGCCTTGGTATGAGTATCCAAGGCAATTCTGCAATCTCCCATTGCTGCATCTCGAGGATGCTGTTGATAACTTTCAATGTGCAGCTGTAGTGCACCATGGAGGAGTAGGAACAACTGCTGTTGGTATTAAACTTGAATTCTATCAGCTTGCTTCTATTGAAGTTCTAGGCCGAATTACAACAGGGATTGATCTTGGAATCCTAAGAACAAAGAAGAAGAAGCCTAGAAGAAGAAAGAGGGAAAAAGAGATTAAACAGAAAATGAAGGTGGGAGTTGGATGAAGATACAGAAGTGGTTCAATGACAATAAGTTTCTTGGGGACAAGAAACAGTTCAAGGGGGGGAAATTGTCATGACCCAAGATTCCATCGAAGGGCATTATAGTAATAGATTTAGCAAGTTGTTAGGAGATATTTTATAGTTTGTTACAGCACATGCATGCTGTTATTTTTGTTAGAAGAAGCCTATATAAGGCTGTTGGTAGGAGAAGGGAAGGAATATGATGAAATGAATGAAATCTGATTTCTATCTCTTAATTCTCTTCCTCTCTCTCGTCTCTCTCTCTCGTTCTTCTGTTTCTTCCCCCTTCTTCTTCTAATCTCCCCCTTCATTGCTTCTCAGTTCTTCCCCAATTCCTCTTCTATCCTTTCACGAACCCTAGGTTCGTGACAATCTTTTCCAACAAATGTGTGGAACAAGAAAATAATCTTTTCCAACAAATGTGTTGAAAAATAAATTCTAATATCTATCAAATGTACATTTGCAAAAAAATTAGAAATTTTTGGCTGTAAAGTCAAGAAATTGGAAAAATTAATAGGCGTAGTCCAACATGCTTTAGGTTTTAACTTTTTAAGTAGTGGCTCTCAAGTTGTGATACTAAAACTTGCTTTCTGCTTTTTGTCACCAAACAAGGGACACAAGTGTCTAAAGTGTAGCAGATATTCGAAAATATTGAGAAAAAATAGAAGATCTTAGAACTTGTGTCCACATGACATGACATGTTTGATGAATGGGGATGCTTCTTAGCTATATAGGAAATTATAAAACTTTATCAGAGAAGCAATTCTTGCAGTACATTTGAACAAGAACAACTTACCAAACCTTTATCCCAGTATGTGAATTCAGCTATACAAATGCAAAATACATTTAAAAGAAAAAAGAAATAAATCACTTCAAAGATTCAACCTTGAGAATAATCAACCAACTTTAGCTCAAACCATATTATTTTGACCTCAATTTAGCTTGTTGTGCCAAGGCTGTCCTAACTAATGTAGCTGGTGAAGTTGCATAGCTCTGTCCATTGTATAGATTTTAATTATAAGACCAAATAGCCTAATTTAGCAAACAATTTAATTTCAAAAAAAAATTCATCAACTAAAAGACACCTTGGATCATCTTGAAGGAAATTTATAAAGGCTTCTTCCATAGAAAGAACAAGGTGCTTGCAAGGAAGGTTGTCCTTAACAAGAAAAGCCAACTCCTCAACCTGCAGTTTAATAACTTGCTATTAATATAGAATTAAGAGGCTCAATAGAATTTATATGCGTATAATATATTTCTTTTTTTTTCCTTTTGAGGCACTTACTTCTTTGGTTTTTTTTTTCGGGGGGGGGGGGGGGGAGGGGGCCTACTCAATGAGGGCATCAAATAATTAAATAAAAATTAAATTATTTAAATAATGAGATTTAACAAACAAGTGTTCAACTTGATATGTTCAAAAGCTATATGACACTGCCAAATACAGGGCAGCATGCAACATTTGGCATGACACAAATTATACTTATCCAAACTGAATAGGGTAAGATTTTCTAAATGATGACATGCATCAGCAAGAAGCTCTATAAACATGTTGGATGGGATCAAATACTATGTAGAGACAATTTCCGGAGCAATTTTTTTGAAGGAAAAAAGGTGTGGAGACTCGATTGCATTTGTTCGAATAATGAGTGAATTTCAAACTTGAACTCTATTACCATTCATTATTTCTATCTCATTGGCCATTTTTAGATTAAATATGGTGAAATCTAGACAGTGGGTTACAAAGGTAGTTATCACGTGGTATTGTAACTACCAGAAGAATCCTTACTCCACCACCCAAATCCTAGGCTATTGCAGTTCCATTAACTCTTAAAATACTTAAATTATATAGCAACAAAATTTGGAAATGCCCCAAATTGGGTACGGGGTATAAAAAAATTGAAGACGTAGAAGGTCTTACTTCTTCAACACACTAGATTCCATCATTGTTTACTGCTTTAGTAAACAATACATTTTCTCTCCAACCTGCCCCTAACAGGTTTTACCACCTTTCAACTAAGGCCCCGGCATCTTTTATACAGGTGTACACAATGACTCGAGCTCAAGTTTCTTCAGATGGAACCTACAACTCGGGTATTGGGCAGGACACCTGAGCCTCAACCATGTAATCACAGCGTTTGAGAGAGTATAAGAACATAGACAAAATCATTTATGGGGAAAGTGAAAAGATGAAAAAAGGGAACACCAAACTGTCCGTCTTCGTTTTTCTTCATTATTACCCGGGCAAATTGGAGCTAAAAAGAACGAACAGTAGAACAACTAGCATCTAAATTCGAGGGGCAGCAATCCATCAGAAAACATCGAAAATATCCAAGAACGCCCAATTTTAACTTTCTGGTCTACTTACTAACTGTATGAATTCGAACCCTAGAATCTCAAAGCAAGATTCGAAAAGATAGAAAATTCGGGGCCAGATAGCATAGCTAAGATGCCAATAACAATCGTTTGCTGCACGATTTAATACAGACAGATCTCCGAATCAGATGAATTGCTTACCATTGCGAATTCGGTGATACCCATTCTGAAATTCGACGAAACCGGACGGAGAGAATGAACGCCAGATGTTCTTACGAGTCAAATGGTCTGTTTCACCCCCGCTTGGACCCCAGATATATGTTTTATGGGAAAAGATAATTACACTTGTCGCCCTAAACATATACAGTTATTACACAACACCCCTCTATATATTAAAAGTTGCATTTACATATAACTTCTTCTGTAACACGTAAAGTATAAAATATTTTAATCAATGATTAAATAATAAAAACATCTCTAACTACTTGCTATAAATGTTTAAGAACTAATAACTAAAATATAATAGTTTACAGTTATACATCTACTCCTGTCATTTATTTTAAGTGAATTAATATGCATTTGAAAATTTAAATTATTAAATATAAAATAAAAATAAACTTCCATATTATTTATTATTTTAAAGAGAGGAAATTTTTTTATTACCGTAATCAATCAAATTATGCATTTTATATAAATAAATTATCTAAAATAAATAAATTTTTCAAAATAAAATTATATATGTAATTGCTACCAAAATAAAATTATTATGGAGACATAGTATTTTAACACCTATAAAATTATAAAAATTTATTAAAATAATTAACAATAGTTATTTATAAATTATTAACACTTATTAATAGTTTCATAAAAAACATTACTAAATACTTGAAAAAATGTTTATATTTTTACAAATGTATTATCATAACTTATTTACTGATGCAACGTTTGTTTATATTTTTATTTTTTTAATATGTTTGTTAAACTTATATAATAATTTATAGAAAATAAATTACGTGACTTTTTATATGGGTTTTTCAATATATGCTTACCCCTCCTTATTCTGTCAAGATAAACATATCTTAATCCTTACAGATAAGAAAAAAATATACTTATGCCCTTAAAATGTATTTTAAAAAATTTAACAAATAATTTGATAAAAATATTAGAATACTTTACAGACTTATCTTGGCCATTGTATATATTGGTTTGAAAAACATTCCAACATTATTTTACTCATTTTAACAATACTACCTAAAATAGCAGGTAGCGTTTGTCAACTAAGATAAAGGTGTAAAAAAATGAGATATGAAAAGCATTTTTAGGTAGAAATATTTTTTATTATATTTGTTAATTTTATATAATAATTATTGAAAAATAAGTCATGTGGTTTTATATTTGGAATTATCCCAAATAAATTTATTTTTGACCTTACAGATAAAAAAAAAAAACACATATTTCTCAATACATTTTAAAAAATTTAATGAATAATGTAATAAAAATATTAAAATGCTTTTCATCTTTATCTTGACAATTTTATATATTAATTAAAAAATTAAATTTTATTTTAATATAATATTATTTTACTCATTTTAATAAATGTTAGTATTTATTAACTAAAATATGGGCTATAAAAAATGAGATATAGAGAGCATTTCGAATAAAAATAATTTTAATTATATTTATTAAATTTATTTAACAATCATTATAAAAAAAGTCATGTAATTTTTTATTCAAAATTTTTTAAATATATTTATCTCTCTCTATTTAGATAAATTTATATTGGAGCTTAAAAATAAAAAAAAACCTATATATCCCCAATGCATTACAAAATATTTAATAAATAGTCTGATAAAAATTTTAGAATATTTCTCATTTTTATCTCAATTATTTTATATCTTAATTTTAAAAATATTTTATTCTTATATTAATATTATTTTATTTTATTTATTTTTAAGAAACGCTGGCTTATTTGGCAGTTAACAGAAGATAACATCCTAACCAAATTGAACCAACCACTATATTTCGGGATAGAATTAATAAATAATCTCAATTTGAGCGGCTTCTGTGAGATTATTACTTGAACGAATCAGTGAGCATATCGCTGTCCTGAAACAAATGCGTTACCTTTTATTGCTTGGACCAATAAAATTAATTAAATATGACAGATAATCATGCCATGTAATCAGGTCAGATTTGTCAATTCGATGTTGAGTGATTGAAAAGACGCCAATGCCCCTCCACAGATTATCCCCCCATACTCACCTGCCGCCTTTGAGAGGGGACAGACACGTAATTTCGAGACGCTCCAAACGGAGCGTGTTCCTAAACAAAGCCCACTCGCGCGAGTAGGCTTGGTTTCGTTAACCCTTGTTTTTCCCTCGTTTTAGCACCGGTTTAAATTTCAAAAAAGGGTGTCGAGGCTGCGAAGGACGCACCATCTCTTTCACCCTCTCTTTCCTCTCCTCTCTCCACAACCCCTTTCTCTCACTGAAAGAATCGCGCATTCATCAATTAAGTGAAACGAAAGAAATCTCGAGGCATCGTTTGGGGAATTCGATCCTTCAACTCTCTCCCAATCTAACAATCGCAGCGTTTTGGTAAGCAATTCGAATCTCATTTCTCCATCGGGGACGATCGGTGCAGCTAGAGGCAATTTCTAGGGTTTGTTTTGGTATTTGTTTTGTTGTGTTCGATTATCGTGTGTGCATATAGGAGATAAGAGTTGATGTTATGGTTTTATTTGTTGGGGGTTGAATTCTAGGGTTTCTGCGGAAATCCGTTAGAACGATGGGTTGCTTCTTCGGCTGCTTCCGAATCAGGGACGACCATCGCCCTCTCGTCTCTGAACCACTCCCTTCCTCAGCCAGAGTAAGCCTCACGTTTTCCTTTCCTCTCTCAGTTTGGTTCGGGGACAATTGCGCGGAAATAAGAGAAAATAAGTGTATTTTTGTTTAATTTCCAAGAAAGAAATGAACTTTTTTTCTACTTCTCGTTTTGAATTATGAGATTTATTCATTTTATGTATTCTGATTCTCAATCAGGAACCTGTTGTTTCTCGGAATCGTTTATCATCTCTACTACTTGCTGAAGGTTAGTCGCTTATACAAATGGATTCAAGTATCCAATCTTGCAGTTTGGCATGTCTCAGATCTTATTTGATGGTACTGAATGCTTTTATTTCACAGAGGATTATAGCTTTCAGCTTGAGCTCTAGTGTATCATTTCCAAAAGAATATAACTCGTTGGATCGTTTTAGCAGAAATTTGTTATTTGGTTTTTGTTGATAGGCAATGCAAATTTTTCACTAATTTTGATTGGTGTTTTGATATTGTTTCTATTTTATTCTCATGTTTTCTCATTAATGAAGAGAAAGATACTTTGCCGCACTCAAGTAAAGAAGATCCTGCCTTGCAGTCTCTGCAGCATGACAGCAGTGAAAGAGAGCTCAAGGATGAGGTGTGTTTCATTGCTTGTTCTGAAATTGTCTTAGACAACCTACTTCTAAGTCATTTCAGAGGGGTATGTTGTTGTTCATAGCTAGGGTTTACATGCTGGATGGGTAACTAACCTGCTAAATATCAAATATTGGCATGTTTTCTATAACTCTTAATTGCCTTGGTTAAGACTTAAGCTATATTGTTTAGACTCTCTGAGTATTTTCTGCTTTTAGAGAGGCAACTGTTAGTGAAGATGGATTTAGGACTCTCTTATCTTGGTAATCCCTCCATTTCTCCTGCTACGATGTTCTCATTTAGTTGCAGTTTCCTCTTTCTTGGTTTATTTGATTTTGAGTGATATTATTTTGTTTGAAACAATTAGTCATTCCCTTCACTTTCCACCAACTGAAGATAGTCTTTGTAGGAATACTTATTTCCAGATAATTGATTATCTAAAACAAGCTCATTGATAGGGCAAGTATCAACAATAGCACAACATTGAGTTTCGCATTGCTTTATGATTACTTTTAGATTATGGGATTTTTCTTAAAAAAATATATATTTAGTCTTACGTGCTGTACTTCCAATAATAACTGAATATGGGCTGTAGTAATGTTCTATGGTTTTACTCAATCAAGTTATATCTTCTGAATTCATAAATACATTATTAGTCAAAGTTTTGTACTTTGAGGACTAGGTTTTGGTTGAACTAGAGCTGTAGGGACCAAATGCAAACCAGTTTGCTGAATAGTATCTAGATTTGTACTAAGTCTTTAGATAGATGAAGTTGGATTATAAGCTTACAAATAAATTGAACATTTGGGGTGTGCATTGTAATACCTCGAGAGTTCAAGGTCAGGTTTAAGAAGGGTCTAGTATATATATTGAGGATAATAAAGAAGAAAACAGCACAAGCTGAATACCTTTTGGACTGAATGTAGATAAAGAACTCCCAGATTAAGCGTGTTTGAGATAGGGTAGCTCAAGGATGGGTGACCTCTGGGAAGTTCGCGTAGGCCCATCAAGATAAGTTAATCCGATCCTTCCTATCGCTCGATTCGGGATGTTACAGGTGGTATCAGAGCTGACTCTTAGAGAAGGCGGTCCGATGAGGGTGGGGAGTGGTGCCAAGGCGCAAAGGCCTGAACAAGGAACAACTCCTAGCAGGCTTCTAGGATGACAACCCCCAAAAGAGAGAAGACATGAGACTAATTGTAAGGTTATATGACGAGAACGTCATGTGCTCAACCAGGGGGGGAGAATATAATATCCCGAGAGCCCAAGGTCAGGTCTAAAAAGAGACTCTAGAGAAGCTAGTATATATATTGATGATAGTAAAGAAAGAAACAACAACAGCTTGATACCTTTTGTGTTGAATGTAGATAAAGAACTCCCGGGTTAAGCATGCTTAAATTAGGGTAGTTCAAGGATGGGTGACCCCTGAGAAGTTTGCATAGGCCTATCAGGCTAAGTTGATCCGGTCTTTCCTATCGCTCGATGTGGGATGTTACATTCATTATCGATTAGTGATTGTTAAATGGGTTCTTCTACTAGTTGTGTAAGTGTATGGAATGTGTGTCTCTCCCACCTAGATTTAAGAACCGGTTCTTCTAAGTTATAATTTGTAATGACAGTGTGGTAAAAAAACGTACATCACCAGATGAATCTCTTTAGATATCTAGGATGGACATAACACTTGAATATTCCTGTGCGTACTTATTAGTAGCTTGAGTTTTTATGCGGGTTGTCTCTGGTAGCAAGAAAGTAGTTGATGGCTATCACCAATAGTGTGAACAACAATAGGGTGTGTCGGTGTAACGATGATATGGTCCGTGATATTCATTTGATCGCAATCTTAATCATTTTTTTTATCCTATTATCTCATTTTAACCTTGCAGGGAGTGAAACCTTAGAATTGTTTCTGTTCTCTTCTATCTGAATGCCTGTCACTTTTTATAGATAATAGTTTATTTTTGTTTCAAATTTAAATGCTACGAAGTTAGTTATGGATAGGATTATTTTGTCATGCAGGCGAAGTTCCTGAAAGCTTGTGGTACCTTACTTGAAACTCCAACAGAAATTCGAAAAAGATCTGAAAAATTTAAAGATCTTTTACGTTATGACGGAGATTCTGAACCTTCAAAGTTCCATTCATGGCTTCCTAACACATCCGTTCAGAAGTTAATCCTGGAGGAGCAACTTGAACATCCTCCTACTATCAAACTTTGTGAAGGATCATTAAAGGGATCAGATTATTTGAAGCGTTCACCCAGCAGGTTGAGCTTCCAATCTTTTTTTTTTTTTGCTAAGAGAGCTTCCGATCTTTGTTAATGGCTTTAAAGTTGCTAACCGGTTAAGTTCTTTCAGTTTCTCATTAAGCCATTATGAACTTGCATTGAATTCAATTACAAGGCCAAAGTGTGACCTAATTAAAAACTAATTTTGGATATTGACTTATTGATTTTCTTCTTGGAGGCATTAAGAAATAGCATCCACTCTTAACAGTAAGATATAATTATTTAAATAAGGTGGCTGCTCTTGGCCTGTAGTTCCTGTTCACATACTTGATAGTGTATAACAGCCGTTGGATTCTTTGACTTTCGAAAATGTTTATCTTTTGTTTTTAGTCTCTCCATTTGTTTTATAGAAAGTTCCAAGAAGCGTTTGCATACCCTGTATACATTCTTCTGTTTTAATTCATAGTTTCCACTCTGCTGAAGTAATATTGCTACCCAACATTAGGCTCTTGCCTTTTATTTTTTTGTAGCTGTATATCCAGCGGGCAGAATGCTGGAAGGAATTCTTTTGGCTCTACACAAGGCGGTGGAGCTCGCAGTATTATTAGTCAAGCTAGCAGCGCTATAACTTATTCAGTTACAGCTGAGGCTTTGCCTGCCAATGTGCATTGCAGAAATAAATCTGTCCACTTTGAAGGCGATGATGATGAAACTTCATTTTTGTCAAGAAGGTCTTCATCTGAAATTTCTACACAAAATTCAAAGCAGCCTGAATCAGCTGGTAATGACAGCGCATTAAAGCTTTCACCTTACCCAACCCCGCTAAAACTAACTGATGAGATGCAAACACGGATTGTTTTTCCAGCATATGCAGACACTATGGCAAGTGTGAAGAATCCTCGGATCAGGTCTCAGTATGCATATTCAGTCCCGAACCCAGTTCAGGATATCTCTCAGCCGAAAGTATTAGAGGAAGAAGATTCTGGCACTCTTGAATTGTCAGGTAAAACAAGAAAATCTCTCGAGCAGGCTGATAATGCAACCACTAAATCGCAAGTGGGGTTGAGGGAAGCTTCAATTGAGAAAGAGTTTGAGGAAACAAGCTTGTCTTCTTGGTTCAAACCAGTGGCAAAGAATCGGAGCGTCAAAGATCAACACTGTGATTCCATTTCAATTGGAAAGACTCGTGTTCGTAGGGCTCCAGGTGATAGGCCGATCATCGGGATGGTTGCTGCTCATTGGAATGAAGAAGAACCTTCTCATATTTCGCCCAAGTATTGGGATGGGAATGGAATTCCAAATTCAACAAACAAGTACAAAGAGGTGTGCGTGTGTATTGACAGTATTGTCTTTATTTCCTGGCCTGCACTTAAAAAAGCGTCAAAGGGATGATTGTGTGTGTGTGTCTATATATATATATATATATATATATTTGCAGGACCAGAAAGTCAGTTGGCATGCAACGCCTTTCGAGGAGAGACTGGAGAAGGCATTGTCTAGTGAGACTTCCATCAGTCACGGGTATATCTTGCTTCTTGTTGCCCTCTTGTAGTGCATTGTTTTTTTGTATAGAAGTTTCACCTGTAGTGCATTGTGATTTTGTAGGAAGCATACGAATCAGGCATCACCCATTGATTTCGGAGAAACCGAGGAAAGTGATACAGCTCTTTCCCAGCTGCGAACTTCAACCCGTTCTAAGCCGGTAATATCATTCTGATAAATGTAAGAAACATTGTTGCTCTTGTTACTGGTTTCTCTTGCAGTGTTTTTGATATTGCGAAGTAAGAAGCTGAACATGAGATTTGTGCTTGGACTGTTGAATATATTGTAAACGGCATGGAGTTACTGCTTTAGATGTACATAATGAAAACCTCCGGTGGTTGGGCCTCATTTGTGTTTTTTACACTAGTTGTCAGTTACCTAACAAAACGACCTTTCATTTGAGCATAGTCATCGCAGAACCGTATTGAAATTGCCAATATTTGAGACTGATAATTCCCAAGCCCACGAGCAAACCCAACACTCTGTGGGGTACTGTTAAATCTCAACATTCAACTCAATGCCAAACATTCTGAACCAGCTAATAAGAATATTGAAGTTGTGGATCAGTAGGACCACTTATGGGTGGCTAAGATTAAAAGGACTTACTGATTAGAAATAGTTTATCAAACACTAGTATGAAATGAAGCCATTAAAAATTAGATCATTCTCTGTAAAGAGTTAAAAGAGTTTTAGTGAACAAAAATCAGGAAATATGAAAATCTCCGAGACTCTTAAGGAAAGGAAGGCAAGAAAAACTCTCATCTTCTCAATCCAGATTATTTGTTTGTGTTGTGAAATAATGGCAGGATTGGGAGGCTGTTCCAATTGCCTATCAAATAATTCCTGTGGAGGAAAGAGGACAGAGCGAGCTGTCAACAGGTTACTTACTACTAAGCAGAAGATAAAAAAAAAAATATATCTTGCCTTGATCATTAACAGGATGGAGATTTTTACAGTGGGGGGGCAAGCACTTTGATATGGAGATCAATCCAACTTTGCAGTGCTCAACCTTGCAAGAGAACCGAACAGGCATTGCTGGAGGACCGACCTTGAACAGAAATTTGACCAGTGACCAGGACAGGACTCTGGTTGAATTGCGATTCAACAGTCGGCCGTGGCCTTGCCCTTGCCCTTGGACCAACACTTCCATCCCGCGAGATTCAGCATTTACCAACACTCCCATCCTGAGAGATTCAGTTTACACATCTTGAATCCAAACCCAATGGTACATTGCTGTTGGCGTCTAATTCTGATCAAAACTTCCACGCGGGCTAACGGCGCTGCTGCTCGGGCTAGAAACTGAATCCTCAAATTCTGGCTCTCCCGTCTCCGTCTGCTTTGTTGAATTTGAATTCTCCAGATTGTGAAAACTCTCGTGAGATTCACCACCGTTACTGTCGCTGCTTGAATCTGAATCAACACTTTTGCGCGGAGATTCCTTCTTACTCCTGCATTTTGAAGCCCATTTCACAGATTTCTTAACCGGTGGCACTTGATGACTTCCATTGTTTCTATCATCAGAGTCTGAATCTTCTGAACTTGAATCCGAATAATCTCCGTCATGATGGTTTGCATTATCTCTGTCATGTCCATCTATACCATTGCCTGCAGGGACACCCTCTTCTGCATCACGCATAAGGCAAGTGAGAGCGGGCAGAACGTCGCTGATTAAGGGGCGAACCGAAGGTTCCTCCTGAAGACACATTGCTGCCACCCCAACCGCTTGATTTAAACTCTTCACCGGGAAATTCCTTCCAAGAAGCGGGTCTGCCATCTCAGGAAATCTTTTCGGATCCCTGAAAAAGGGCTGCGCCTGTTCAAACACGAGCACAAAAATATTAGCGCAAAGACATGCTATATTGCTGCCTTGCCTTGCCTTTCGTTCTTATTCAATGAAAGAGAAGGAAATGAGAGAAAGAAAGACTAATTATGTTTACCCAACTAACTAAATTTTGCTCTTCCATTGGCTTTGCAGTGTCGATGGCTTTTCGTCCCGTTATGAGCTCAAGTAGAACAACTCCAAAACTGTACACATCTGACTTCAGTGTGAGCTCCCCCGATCTTTCATACTCTGGAGCACAATAACCAGAGGTTCCCAATACCATCGGTGAAGCAGAGGTCTTGCCCCCACCCTGTCCAAGCTTAGCAAGCCCAAAATCGGAGAGTTTTGGATTGAACTCTTCATCCAACAAGATGTTCGAGGATTTTAAATCTCGATATATAACTGGGGGGTTTGCCTTCTCATGCAAATACTGCAGACCCTCAGCAGTACCTGAAGCTAATTTCATTCTTGTTTGCCAATCTAATGGCTTTTTATCCCCTGCAGTTTAACATCATAGCATGGAATTACCTCACTATATCGTGTCCAAATACACAAACTTTTCCATAGATGCTAAACCCCCGTGTTTTACAACTTTTGTGCACTTGGAAAAGTGAAGAAAAGAGAAGGCACATAAAAAAGTGAGAATTGAATGAGAAAAGGAGAGAGAGAGACATTAAGGATCTCCAGATAATGAAAATTCTACATGTAAGAGATTTAGGTAAATAAGAATAAAGAGTGAAAGAAACCAGTTACCCTAAACAGGGAAATGGTTTTCAAAAATCTAGAATGGTTTTAGAAACAACAGTATAAGCCTACAACACCACCAAGAATCACAAGTTTTTATCCCACTAGGTGAGCCAGCATTATGAATTCTAGATCTCCAATTATCTCCATCAATGGTCATATCTTCTATGAGGTCATTACATCCTATGTCATGTCAAAGGGTTTTTCACCAAGTTTTTTTCAGTCTTCCTTTCCCTCTTTTGCTACAAATTTCCTCCACTTCATCCTCCCACCTCTCAAGCGCTTCTACCAGACCTTCTTCTCACATTTAAACCATCTTAATTTTAAGTCCATCATCTCATCTTCAACCGGTGATGGTGCAACTTTATTACGTATAATTTCATTTTTTATCTTGTCTTTTGCCTTTTCTTGTATGGCCTAAATATAGAATAAGAAAAAGGAAAGGAGTACCACGCAGATGATCTTCTATAGAACCCAGCGGCATATATTCATACACCAGAAGTCTCTGATCTCCATCGGCACAATATCCAAGAAGGTTGACCAGATTTGGGTGATGGAGGAGACTAAGCACCAAAACCTCAACAACAAAATCTTTGTTTCCTTGCATTCCATTTCTGTCCAGCTGTTTCACTGCTACAACCTATTCACAGATACCCAAAATTGAACTTAAGTTTTTGTTACAATTCTGCATAAAAATGAAAAGATAAATTCGTATATTATTTTTTAGTCCTAGAACTGCCAATCCGTTTAGAACAATCAAAATCAAAATATTTAGAACCTGGGCAGTAGGCTGAAGGGTCCCCTTGAAAACCTTTCCGAATCCACCTTCACCTATCAGACATTCCTGCCGGAAGTTCTTTGTTGCAGCAGCCAGCTCACGGAAAGTGAAAGTCTTTGTGGATGAATTACTATTTTCAACTGTGTTAGCTTCATCCTTTTTTTTTGTGTCTGCTGCAGCTGGTGGCGATTTACCGGTTGCTGCAAAATGAGAGAAAAAAAACAAACAAACAAATTCATAGCAGCGACACAAATCTAGCAACTTCAACATGATTCATGATCACCACCCTCCTCCCCCCAAAGTTAAAATAACAACAATAATAAAATGCATGAAATATAAATAAATTTTAAGATCTAATTCTGAAATAAAAGTGCGATTGAAAGGTCTATTTTCATGGTGGCATTGGTGTTCAGATTGTATAAGGCTTTATTAAAAATTAAAAATAAAAGGGCATCCCCAGTGCATGAGGCTCCCTACTTTGTGAGGGTCATTTTTTGTGCCCAGCTATCCTTGCTTAATTCTTTTCAAAGCGATTGTTTCCAAAACTCAAACCCGTGATCTTCTAACCACAAAGGAGCATCATATAAGACTACATTCCTTGAAAAAGTCTCTGTTCAATGAAATCCCAATTATAGAAAGAGATGCTTTTTTTCTCAACTCATTGAATCTATGGCCAAAAAGAAGGCATCCTTCAGCCCAATATTGAGGCAGACACTTGAAGGGATCTGAGTATGGACTTTGAATGTTCTAGGCATGAGAAAAGTGCTTCTGTTATATACATATTTCTTTCATGAAATAAACAATCAATAAATCTTACCAGATCAATACCTTTGAAGTAAAACTGTATGAGATTTCATGCAATGATCATTCAAATGTGTTTGTTTATTGTAGAAGAAAATCGTTTGGGACCATTCAGATGTATTGGATCAGGTTCTGCTCAACCCCTGCTCATTACAGCCACACTTAACAATCCATTGTATTCCAACTGATGCATATCTGTACCATCACTTGGAAGGAACATAATATGCTTAACGGCCTATTGCATTAGGTTTGGTTTCAGACACATACTCAAATCATTTATTTAACCAATACCACCGGTTTGGAGCCAGAGGTCATCCAAATCGGGTTGCAACAACTTGAACATCTTGGCAACACCCAGGCAGTCAGGATAAAAATAACTTGGAATTTTGAGGTTTTGTGGCCTGATGGCTTAGGATGGAGGATTTGCCATGATATTTACCATCCAAAAGGGTGTTAGCTACCTTAGGTTATTTTGGTTAGAAGAGATACTTTATCATTATCTAAATTCCAAACTAATTACTTGCTATATCAAGGACTCCTGAGGATAGGCTTTTCATCCTTTGAAAAATACACCCTACATGGGCTTTACTAAACCTAATCCTTGTGGTTGTGGGGTTCATCTTTGGGATGGCCAATCATAATTGGATGTCTCTATCATCCTCTATAGATTCAAGGGATCACTTCAGTTCAAGGAGGATGGTAACCAGATTACCTCTGTTCATTTTGATCAAGCTGCCTTTCTTCACTCAGACACTCTTCTTAGACTCTCTAATGCCTCATCAAATCAACTCCTACAACGTGAAAATTGTAGTAGCTAAGCTTCAAAATGATTAGTTCATCTTGAAGATTGTAACCAATTTCGGCATTATTTAGATTTTGCATCTGGAGATATTTATAACTTCTGGCTGTGGTTGGAACTAGAATTCTTCAACAGAAAGAAACATGAAGAAAATGAAATTACTTGTTTATATGAATTTTTATATTTGATTAAGTAGTTCTATCTTCTTTTTCTTTTCATGGTATAACTCTTATATTGTTTCCCTTCTCATTTGATTTTTTCGCATGACCAAGCAGAATACAATCTAATCCTTGGAACTAACTGATGGCATCTTCCATACAAACAAACCGTTCCTAGTATGTTTGCACATCACTTTGCACATTCACCTTCCCTGCGGTAGCTAATCATCACTATTCATTGGGCTGATCACTTCACCTAATGTTAACCACATGGTAAGTAATGTGATTGGTTGAGATGGGAGGCGATCATGATTCATGACTGGTCAATTTTGAAGCAAATTTAACTTAGTTAAGGTTGGAGGCGAATGTGACTGGCTGACATGGAAGCAAATGTCATTGATCCAAATGGGAAGCAAATGTGATTGGTTGGAAAAATAAACCGGGTCTGTTATCCCACATAGGAAGTGTATCAGATTGTCTCGACATACTTGCCACCATTTAGAAACAAAGAGATTCACAATCCCAGCCATTCCAAACCATTATCAAAATATATAACATTATAGAGATTAATTATACATAATTTGTGGAGTTTGATGGACAGCAATACATAAAATTTACCGGGCCATGATCAGGAAAATAGTAAAATTGTAAGGTCAACATATATACATAGATATATTATACCAAAACGGACATATCTAGCCTTCATCCCACTATTCAGGGTTGGCTATGTGAATTTTAGCCCGTTAATAATTTCTGTAAAGCCCCTTGTATCTCATACCATATCAAACGGTCTCCCTCAAGTTTTCTTGGCCTTCCCCTGTACTGCATTTGCTAGATACTTGTTCCAGATATATATGAAGATCAAGTACCTGGTGGAGGTGATGCATGATCAGGGGCAGTAGCTTGAGCTACAGGCACATCCTTGTTCTCAGACGATTCATTGTTGCTTTTCTGTGAAGAAAAACATGGGAAGCAACTCATCTCCTTATTCCTTCCAAGCCAAATCCTAATCAAACAACCAATCAAAAACCAAAAACCAAAAACTCATTCATTCGGCATTCATCCAGAGTCCCCCAGAGATAAAAGCACCAATCTAACGACCAAAAACAACATGGAAACACAAAACAACCAAAAAGAAAACAATATTCAAGAAGAGATGGGAAATGGGTGGGACCGCGGGGCGGAGGAGCGGCGGCGGCGGCGGCGGGAGATGGGCGCATAGGGAGGAAAGGGTCCTCCCAACCCAGAGAAAAAGGGGCAGAGAAGGGGCTACCAGAGGAAGATTTGTGGGAAAACAGCAAAAGGGAGAAAGCAGAAAGGCCGAATCATGAGAGGAGGAGAAGGAGAGGGAAGAAATGGTGGTGGGGGAGGAGAGCGGCCATGATTTGGGGATGTAGAATTCTTTCTTTGTCATTTTTCTTTTTTTGGGTTTCTTATTTTTCAATCTTTTTTTGGGTTTTGTTGGGTTTCCTCCCCCTTACAATCTGGAAAAATCTCTCCCCCACGTCTAAGCAGAAAAAAAGGGGACACCTTTGAAGAAGAAGAAGGAATGTTTGGGAACTACGTGGACGTGGGATCAACCATCATCCACCATTGTTCCTCCTTCCTTCTAACTAAACTATACCTCCCTGTCCTTGGGGCTGAGCTTTTATACCATGTGCTTCACCACACCCTGTGTCCTCTCTATAAAAATTCCCAGCACCGTTTGATCTAAACACGGGTCCGTCGCTGTCTCGGGAAGCTTCGATTCAAAGACAATGAAAAGTTTGGTTTAGAATTTATATAAGCGAAATAGGTTGAAGAGTTAGAGCCTGTTTGGCTTACCCTATTTTATTAGAGCTTTAAGTTAATTAGTGGTTAGTATAAAAGTTATATAGTATTTAAGTTAATAGTGTATTTGAATAAATATACTTTTAAACTCTCAATTAATAGTTATATGTTTAGTTTGTAAAAGTTGATAAGTTGTCAAAACTTGATAAAAAGACTAAAATAGACATGATGTTAAATAATACAAATAAAATTTATAAAAATATTATTTTTAATAAAAAATTATAAATTAATTTATAAATATTAGATAAATTATACCTACTTATTAAAAAATATATTAATATAATATATATACATATTTTGTTTTTTTCTTAAAAAACATTACCATAATATATATAATATTATATACAATATGCAGCGATGGCGACGACAGATTTGGAACAGATGCAGTGATGGTGTGATCCAGTTGGACGACAACGACAGCGATTATGGAGGAGGGGCGACGGCAGCAGCAGTAATGGCTAAAGTGGGAAGATGATGGGTACCAGGGGTAGAAGAGTATTTTACTTGGTCAACGAGGAAGCGTTTTGTGCAAAAGCTTGGAGGTATCAGCTTTTGCAAAACGCTATTATAACAGCTTTAAACTTATCTAGCGTTTAAACTGATTGTTGTTGCCAAACACTTAACTAGAAAATACTATATAACTTATAAGCTATTTATACAACTTATAAGCGGTCAAACCGTTGAGCCAAATAACCTCTTAATATGTTATTATGTGGAAACTCATAAGATTGAATTTATATAATTAATTTTTAAACTGTGAGATTTAGATTTGATATGCATTAAAAAATTTAAGCTGACTAAAAAATATTGTATCCAGGTTTCTATGCACCTAACCGCTCAGATATCTTGCTAATAATTCATTATTAGATCATTGATTGCAAATTAATCTTTTCTACTTTATAACATGGGAGAATTACTCAAGTACTGAAAGGTTTATAAATTGTATATTTACTTATTCTTTAAAAGAAAGAAATAATAGAATTTTATCAAATTATTATACTTTTTATGGAATGTTTACACAAAAAAAATCAAAATGACTCAAAAATAATATTGTCATGAGTAAAAACTATTTTTATAATTTTTTTTCTTTTATCATAAGTATAATAATAGCTAATAAGTTAGATAAATGAAAATGAGACATCTTTCAAAAATTATCACACATATAATATAAAAGTTGATAAGAACATTTATGTTGAGTATTGCATGTCAATTTTGAATATATAAATAATACAATGTTATTTTACACACTTTTTATATTAAAATCCTTGTAGTTGAGGATAAATTTAATAAAAATGATAAAATGTACTTTTGTTTTGAAAGTCATAAGTTTGAACGATAACAACAATTTTTTTATAAAGTAAAATTACATAGAAAAGCAAGGCTCTTCCATCATTGTAAAGTTGAAGCTAATGTCATTTACCATACTAATCATAAAAGAAGTCTAATTATTGGTAAAATACTTATTGAATAAATTATAATATATATATATTTTTATAACATGAAATATTTGAACCCTCAATTGAACTAATCCTCATCAGCCAATATAAACTATATTGTTTGCATGATTCAGACAAAAACTTCACCACGTAAATCATAGAGTCTACAAACAACCAAAAGGAACACACAATGATTACACAAATTCCGCCACATAATGTGATGCATAGGATCACATAGACCACACCACATCATGAATAAACGTGACTCAAGAATCTAGTTAAAAAATATCTTCCATGTTAATAAACTTAAACGTGAAACAAACAACCCCAAAATCATGGGACTCTAGAGAGCTTATACAGAAAAAAAACAACATTTTGACAGCATTTCCCCTGTAGCTTTGCAATAGAAATATGCGAGTCCAGAATTACAAAACCTGAAATCTTCATATAACAATAAGAAAGAGAGAACAGAGAGCTACAATAAAATTGGACAGCATTTGCCAGGGAAAAGATTTATAAGACTTCGTTCTTAGATTGGTTTGAATCAAATATTGATTTACAGTAGACATAATAGACTGCATAACAAGGGTACTAGGTTGACAAATCTTCCAATGGATATGGCTAGTAACTTGTACTAAAACTTCGACATTGGCCCCCGTGAGGTGCTCTAAGGTTTGAGCGTGGCAGAAGGACGAATTCTAGGAATGATAGGTTGACAAATCTTCCAATGGATATGGCTAGTAACTTGTACTAAAACTTCGACATTGGCCCCCGTAAGGTGCTCTAAGGTTTGAGCGTGGCAGAAGGACGAATTCTAGGAATGAGCAGGAGAAACTTCATCTTTCTGGCCAGGTACTGGATCTGCTTGAGGAAGGCTCACGGAATCCATCTTCAGATCAAGCATGTCCAGTGCAGGAACTATGGGCGGTTTCATCCTTCTTGTAACCGTCATCTTCAGCCCTTCTGTTGTGTGGATGGTTGCCCCAGTAGTCATTTTAACCTTCAGAAATGCCGATTTAATTAGATTTTGGGACACCTCACTTCTGATATGAAACGAAATGAAAAATCAGAGGAACTTACACAGCCCTGACAAATCCCAAGCAACAAAAGTTGCCTTTACAGTTCAAACTAGGGTCAATGTGAAGCCCATGAAATTGTGGAAAAAAATGTAAATAAGAAGAAGATCGGGCCAATTGAGCCTTCGTCAGCAATGATATGAAGAAAGACCATGGCGTCCAGAATCCATTAGGCTACCTCACGTGCTGCATAAAACCCTCTTTAACTGAGGGATGGCTACAGTGCACATATTCAGTCTCTCTGATTCCTCTCTACCGCTCTCCGCACAATCTCCTTTCCCCCTTCTCAAAAGGCCAGATTCTCTCTCTCTCTCTCTCTGAGAACCCATAAAAAAAAGTATCTCTATACAAACAGCTGCATTCCTTGGTTAGAAAGAGCTAGTTCTGTTAATCACTTGGGCCATCTTCCAGTCATGTCTATTGATACAAATTAAGAAGCTCTGCGAAGTTTTGACATGGTTGACAATGAGGGTTGGCTGTCGATATCAGTTTGTGAACTTAAGGCTAAGTGCCAAACCAGACTCAATGTCTACTCCCAAAACTTTGTTCTAATCCCATATGATGCCTCACTTATTGGAAATCCTAGCTGATGACCAGTGAGGGCATCATAGAGCTGAGAGCGAAGTTTTGGGAGTTGAAGTCGAGTCTATTCTGGCGAAATGTTAGCCCTGAGTTTGCAAACTGATATCGGCCAACCTCCAATGTCAACTGATTCAAACTTTGCGGAGCTTCTAAATTGGTATCGGATAGACATGGCTTGGAGATGGGCCAATGGGTTAACATAACCAGCTCTTTCCGGTATCGAGCAAGCAAAGCAAGCACCTGCTTGTATAGATACATTCTAGATAATGGGTTGAGAAAGAGAGATGGAATTAGGGTTTTTGATAAGAAGAGAAGAAGATTGTGCAGTGAGCAATGGAAGGAATAAGGGGGACAGAATGTGTGCACAGTGAAGCAATCCCTCGGTTAAGAGGGTTATAAGAAGCACACAGGGAGCCCTAGTGGGCCCTGTGGGGTTTTCTTTATATTGTTGCTAACACGGACTAGCCACATTGGGCTAACCTTCTTGTTTATATTTTTTCCCCCAAAAATTTATGGGCTTCAGTTACATTTTGTTCAGTATAGAACTCGACTAAAAGTTGAAAGCTTTGATTAGCTTAACTTGATTATTTTCTTTCTACAGAATAAACCATTAGTACAGAAGTATCAAGTTTAGGATCCTTACTCTTTTTACACTACATCCTCAAAATTGGCTCATAATATCAGAGGGGTGGTTACTAAGGCTCTAATCAACCCAAAACAGAAAAGACAATAGCAACTTACAGGAGGTGCTCCGAGTGCCATTTGGAAATTGAATCGCCGAACAAGCATTGCCAGTGCCACTACAGTCTGCAAATAAACTAGATGTAAGTTTTAGTTATCCCAACAAAATTAGTAGTCTGGTCCCCTGAGAATTATAGGATTTCCTGTCATCAAATTCCTATTTAAGAGAAATACCCAATTATCACAACTACATTAACTACTTTAGGGTATTTCCAAATACAACAATTGCAAAATACCTCAAAAGATGCAAACATGTCTCCAACACATTTTCGTGGTCCTCCACCAAAAGGCAAATAACTGAAATGGTAAATACCAGGAAGGATAAGAGAATTGAAGCAATGTAAAGTTTAAATAGAACATTAATGAAAAGAATTGTTCCGAGCTGGTAGAGCAAGGTTGCAAAATTCTAATCCGTCATTTGACATTCTTCACAAATTCATTATATTTGAGGAAGGCATTTACATGGTAAGCTGTCTTATCTCTTCCATGCATACAAAGTGTGAAAGAGATCTAGCTTTATCTAAACCAGGAGGTAACTAGAATACATTTAAATGTGGTCTCAGGCTTTTCCTAGTTTACAATTTCTGAATTCATCAGCTTCCCAACACGGGGAAACAAGAAAGAGAAATAGATAGATTCTGGAGATTTAGAAGCAACCTTGCTCTCTTGAGACTTAGTAGTAGTAGCTATTGTCACTTGGACTTTTGTCAGCTAAACAACCATCACTAGCCACTCAAACTGTGTGACTGGTCCAGTAAGTGCTAGTCCTTCCTATGGGGCTCACTAGGTCCAAGTGATAGGAACTTTTAGAGGGAGACTTAAAGACTTCTCTTGCCCAGATGTCAATTCTTTCTGAACATGTTCTTTCCAGAAAGACATTTATCAAGAAAAGAAAAAAACGTTCTATCAATTTTGTAACAATTGTCAAAACAAATTAAGAAATGAAAAATCTACACCATCATCCTCAAGGTTTTCACCTGCAGAGTAGAATACATATCTTACGTGTACCCAGTAAAACCAGCCAAATTGTGATGACCATGTAAATTCCAAATTTTCACCCTTTTAGGAGTCTGGACATTTTCACTATAGACTTGCTGTATCACATAATGTTATATTTTAAGTAGTGGATTCCTATATATATATATATATATATATATACACATACATACATATATATATTTTGTTTCTTTTCTTTTTTTCATAAGTTGGTCAGCTATATATCTTTACCTCCATTTGAAACTTGGATTTTTCATTCAAAAGGAAAATGAGACAACTTATGTAAATGCATCATGCACATAATTACATTTATTTTCCTTTACTTTTTCTCTGTCCTCGAATCGTAGTTTCAAACACTACATTAATGAACTTATGCTATTGGTTTTGTAATCACTACCTATCTAAAACTTCTAACAACATTAGTCTTAACATATAAGAAAATAAATTAACATTATTCCTATATAAATTAACTTTTTATTCACAGAAAATAAAGGACTTATTTGCGGCTAGCAATCTTTAGATACTTAAAGCATACCACCTTTTGTCAACACAAGTCGAAATTAAACAGTTCAACATCTAGCTGTCACTTAGCCAAAAAAAAAGCTGTACAAATGGAATACAAGATAGCAGCATACAAATAGGATTAATTCAAACACTACAACTATCAGGAATAATTATGCATACCTAAAATTTTGGTTTGTCTCATTTGGATTAGGTCCATCTAGAGGCCATCTTTCAGGATTGAACTTATCAGCATCTTCCCAGTGCTTTGGAGAACGATGCAAGTTCCAAACAGAAATAAATATATCTTCACCTCTGAAAAGAAAATATAATATTTAAAGGAGAAAATATAAAATACAGAAAAGAAATACTGTACAAGCTGCATAAAGTATCATAATTGAGCTATGAGGTTGGGGAACCTCAATATAAATTAAGTTTCCATCAAATTGAAAAAAAAAAGGTGATGAAGAAGAAGCTTAAAAAAGGGAGAACAGAGCCGTTAGGGGGGTGATAAGAAAAGGTTAACACTTTTTATCTCTCCATTAATCCCATATACATGCACAGATATGGTCAAAAGAAAAAAAGCATCCTCAAAGCAAAAAAAACACATAGCAGCATGGAATTATGAACTTCACAACAATAATGAGAAAGGACAAGGATGCTTTTTTTTTAATATGACAGAAATAGTAGAAGACCTGGAAATGAGAATTTTTTTCCTTTTTCATTTTCCAGAAATGAGGTAGAGGAAGACCAATAAAAACTTGGAGAAAGACTCTTAGGTATGATATGAGTTATAAGAGCCTTACAAGAAATAAAGCCATAGATAGAAACGATTTGTGAGCTAAAATTCATGTAACCTACCCCATATAGTGGGATTAAGGCTTGACATGTTTCATTTTCCAGAAATATGAAATGCTTTTATCTATTTACCTGCATGCATCAATTCAGGAAACACATACATAATATGAAATATCTATTATTTGGAATTTTCAGAATTTAGACAACCTTTTTATTGGGTACTTTCCAAGCATGTCATCTTCAAGAGAACGCCGAATCAATACAGGAGGCTGTGGATATAGCCTCAAGGACTGTAATAAGATGGGGAACAAGTTAAATAATGATATATGGAGTGAAGGCACAGCATAAAAGGACTCAATTGTAAGGTAATTGGAGAGAGACCAACATGCTTGTTCTTACTTCGTTTATTACTCGGGTTGTGTATTTAAGTTTCTTCATGTCTTCAATGGTGGGAAACCTGTCTCCTAGGATTGAATCAACCTATGAAGGAGAGTTATATTTTCAGAAAGCAGTAAAAACAGATATTGATGCTTTTTTTTATCTAATATTATGTAACTAACCTCATTTTGAAGCTTGTACATGACACTAGGTTCCTGTATCCATAAAGAAAAGAAGATTTCTATTTAATTTACACTCCTATGAATAGGGAAAAATGTAATATGTTATGATTTCGCATCAAGTATAGCCTAGAAGATTTAGAAGTAGTCAGTGCAGTCAAGTTGGTCAAGCGGCAGTGTTAGTTAGGGTTTATGTCTAACGGTAATTTAATTATGAGGGATATATTAGGGATTGTGTACTCTTTAATTAGTCCTTGTAATGTCCGTCCATTTGTCTATAAATAAGAGGCATGGGGGGCGGTCACTGGCCATCATTCATTCATATTGTGCGATTGCTGTAAAGTGAGAGAAAAGCCTAGAATTGATAGTGCTTTGTAATCTTGCGATTGGTGTACTCGTGTGGGGGAAGGTTCTTGCACTGATAATAGGCATGCATGATGATAGGCAAAACAGAGCAGCCCATGCAATTAAAGCTTAACAGGACTGTTTACATGCCTTGGAAAGAAGATAGAAAGTCCATGTCAGCACTGCAGCAGATGTTTCATGTCCAGCTATAAGCATTGTCATCAAATCATCACGAAGTTGCTTGCTAGAAACCTGGAAATAGAATCATCAGAAAATCCCCAACTCAGTCAAGCAGGGAAGAGAAACTTTTCAAGACCAACAATACCATACATCATCCCCTGATGCCAACAGGAAGTGGAGAATACTAGGATCTTGTTCATTCATGTACTCCTCATGAAACTGCAACTCCTCTTCTTCAACCATCCTCTGCGATTGCATTAGGGATAATGAGGGATAAAAACAAAATAGCAACAACTAATGAATGAAATATTCCCAAAACTAATTAAAGCATATATGCAAAATACAGTTTCTTTCATCCTTTAAATTTTTTGAAGGTCAAATCCACAGGTTTCATTAGAAGTGTTTCAAAACAAAGTTAAATAATGGCAAACATATGCAAGCAACATAAAGCTATAAGTTCAAAGAAACACAATCAGATGGCAGAGAATCAAAGATTTAGGATACATCTCATATAGATAAGTGAACATTATTGATACAAATCTTCTGAGGCTATAATAAGGTACAAACTACAAATTTTGAAGCCAGTATTTAGCCTTAAGTATCTAAAATGGAAAATAATCACACACAAACACACAAATATCTCCATTTTAAGTCAGAAACGGTTACATCCATGTTAACTCTGTCGCAATTTATATCCATGGAATTCGTTATACATTCCCAAATATCCAAAATAAATTGTGACAACATTACTAGCAGTGGAAAGAAATATGACAGGAAGCAAGACTCCAATGTTGCATCTACGAGTTACACATTACAGGAGAGGAGTGAAACCAATAGAGTGTTGAACCTTTTCACATATTTCTCTCTCATCTTTCACATTTCTTCCACCTCTGCATATATCAGTCCAAATAATGACATATTTCCTATTGCATGTGAGCCTTCTTCATTTACTCTTATAAACTCTTCCACTATTTTTTTTGCCTCTTCTTCAGCTTCTACTTATTCTCTTATTACTGTTTCAAGTTTTCTTCAGCTCATGTGACGACTCCAGCTGTGGAACTACTTATGGCTTATGGTATCTTAAGCTCATGTGACAATTTCAGCAGTGAAACTTTTTCTAGTTTTCTTCAGTTTGGTTGACTTTAGAAAGTCTTGGTTCAGTTCTAGGTCTAAAAGTAGGCAAATCGGTAACCTAAGTTCAATTCTCAGGTTGACCAATTTACAAACCCTAAATGAAACACAAAACTGACCCAACTTGACCCAGACCAACCAATAACAATTGGCTATTGTAGCAAATATTCTTTTATAGGAACCTTCTTTTAGTTGTTATGTTAAAATATTTATCTTGACTTGAATTTGAGATTTGGGTAAATTACACTCAACATCCTTGAGGTTTGGCAAAAAGACCCAAACACCCTAACTTATCAGAAATGATAGTGCTATGCATGGTAGAAAGGAAAAGACCAAGAATATATCTGTCCTAGTTATTGGAAGAAGGGTAAGTAACTTTAGTCTATGTGATAGTTGGCTCTTCAAAGTATATCCACATAAATACGAAAAACATAGACAAAAGTGAGAAGAGACCAATTGAAATGCACGATACTCCCATCCAAATAAAAAACTTCACCTTACATATTGCAATCAGGTCATCAAGTGTTCCATTGATCAGCTTTAGAGCTGCATTAACCTTCTTTTGCTTTGGCGATATGTCTTTCCATATTGGAATTTCCCAGAATGGAATTGGTGCAACACTTCGATCTTCTGCTTCTCGCAAGACAGTGTATACAGCCTGAGCAAGCAAAATCATAAAAAATATAAATGCATAATTCATTTGAGATTAATAACTGAATCGTATCATATATCAAGAATGAAGTTAAATAAAAGTAAAGAAAACATAGAATTAGAGCGAAATACCTCAACCACCCCAGTATCATTTGTCAAAGAATCAAAATCATAATTAAAAACTGCATTTCCAATTATATCCAATGTCAAACGGGAGAAAAGTGATTCCATCTCCACATCTTCTCCATCTGATGCAGCGGCGTCAAGTTTTCCACACAGCCTATCTGTAGCTTGTCCAAACAAGCTAATCATTGCTGCTACATACTGCAAGTGGAAATTTTAAATAAAAAGTTCTTCAGAGAAAGGCTGGATGTTGGGGAACCATAGACAATAAAGCAGGACATAATGAAAGCAAACTAAAGGAAATTTCTGAAGCTAGTATGATACTTTCTGATGTAATGCTGGGACTATGGCACGCCGTCTAACACGCCATATCTCACCATCAGCTGGGATAAGCCCCTTTCCCATCACAAAGTCCAGAATCTCAGCAAGGATGCCCTGGGGATCAAGGAGAAAGGAAGAGGATGTTGAAATTCAAAGAAGATTTTTGGTTGTTAAATACATAATGGTAAATGGGAAACAGTGAAAAGACTATTTACGAGAACAGGCTGGCAACTCACCTTTGAATAAGCCTTTGAGTTATCCCGTAATATATGCTTAGCAATCAAAGGATCAGAAACTATCAAAAATGACTGCAGAAAATGCATAAAAATGAATTATCAAACACTTGTAGCAGGCTGTACTCCACCATTTGTCAAGGTTCAGCTATCCTTGACACAAAATGGCAACTGGAAGAAATATAAAGATACATATTAGATGAATCAAACCTTGGGCCCAAATGTCAACCTGAAGATTCCACCATAAGTGAGATACAGCTCATACAGGGGAATAAAGAAGGCCTCATCCCGAATGGCACTAATTGCTCCTTTTGCCTCTGGAACCTTTGGATAACCTTCCCGTGTGCTGGTCCATCTAAATAGAAACTCAAGCATGCTGCTAGGAACTCCCATCTTAGACAAACCATCCTTTAAAAGTGATGGAAAACTTGTTCCCAAGCCCAAAAAAGAACAAGAAAAAGAAAAATGGAACAACAAACTAGATAAGAAACTAAAAGTTTAGTACATGAGCTTTGCAAGAAAAGGGTAAAAGTCATAAGATGTTTTTTCCCCTCAAAAAGCAAAAACTTGTGCAAATAATGAAAAAAGAAGAAGAAGAAGAAAATGTATGCTTTGAAGACCAAGACACTCCATGGCCTCCTTTTAACATTTAATTCCTTCACAAACTAATCCTAGATTGTTCATTTACCTCATTTAGAAGGAAAAAATCAATCATCTATCAAAAGATATAACTGTCACACTGTGCGCAACCCAAAGTTTCACAGATCATATATTCTATAAATTCAATGTATTTGACCTTCACCGTCAAGTTCACCATCACCATCACCACAACACTTAATCCCACCATAGTGATTGACAACAGATTCTAGCACTCCAATCATCCCCCCCATATATATCCATATCTTCATTAACATTGTTCTATCTCATGCCATGTCTAAGGATTTTCCATTAAGTTCTCTTCGGTTTTCCTTTACCTCTTGCTATACTCTTCTATTCCATGCACTTTCCTCATAACTGCATCTGTTTGTCTTTTTCTCAAATATTCAAACCATTTTAATTGCACCTTGTGCATCTTACCTTCAATAACTGTCACTCAACTTTATTGTGGAGTTCATTGTATTTGACCTTTATAAACTCTATATTTTGTCATGATTAATTAATAAATTTATTTATTGTCTTTTGACCTACATGTGCATAACATGACCAGTTGTATTATTGCATGAAATATATTGGACTTTATGATGTACATTCGAAATCAATTCTGAGAATAAATTAGATTTGTGTGCAGAGAATGTAATCAGCCAAGTATTTATATTTAAAATTACTTCATAACTGCAAGGGGCAAGTTGTCACCTAACTAGTTAGATTTTAAATTGGTTAATATATTTGGAGCATATTGTACTGGGTTATTGACCCTTGAAATATATTAGTTCTACTTTTATCTTAATTTAGTTCAAAACTATAATTGCAAATACAAATCTAAATCCTAAGAGCTTCAAAACATAATTTCTAGGTGATGTTTACTTAAACATAACAACAAATTGATGAAACATTGTGTATTCAATAGCTCAATATGTTGGCTAGATGGAGACAAAGGCTTGGAAAGTCAAAATCTCCAAGGTTCACATTCTCATTACAAGAGAAGCTATTAACTATGCTATATTTTATATATATACATATTCCTTCAATGTAACTCATTAAGGTATGATCACTATTATTCGATCAAAGTTGAAAAGGAGTGTCCCCAATGCACGGGGCTCCTTGTGCAAGGGTTGGGGAAGAATCATATTGTATGCAGCCTTCCATTTTGTTTTTTGCTAAGAGACTCTGTCCACAACTTGAACCCATAACCTTCTACTCACAAAGAAGCAGCCTTACCATCGCTCTAGTAAATTGTTTACTAAATTATATTTATGTATCAGTTAATTAATTTTGAAATATAAGTTTTTAATGATTTTTCAAACATGGATTTAGTTAAAAAATGATTATTATTTTCTTTTGCCAAGTAAAGAATGATTATTAAAGTATGGATTGATTATGAAATATTTAGATAAAAAAATTTCACTTTCACGAAAACAATAAAAATCAGTTTGGTTTTATGCCTGGTAGGTCAACAATAGAAGCTATATACCTACTTAGGCGCCTAATGGAAAGGTATCGGGATCATCAGAAAGACCTGTATATGGTGTTTATAGATCTAGAAAATGCCTATGATAGGGTCCCTAGAGAAGTATTATGGAGGATTTTAGAGAATAAAGGAGTTCGAATAGCCTATATAAACCCTTAAGGACATGTATCATGGTACAGAGACAAGGGTCAGAACATGCAGAAGGGATACTGAACCGTTTAAAATTACAATAGAACTGTATCAAGGTTCTGCACTAAGTCCATACTTATTTGCTTTAGTAATAGATTAACTCACTAAACACATTTAGACAGAGGTGTCATGGTATATGCTATTTGCAGATGACATAGTGTTGGTGGATGAAACAAAAGAGGGAGTGAACACTAAACTTGAGTTATGGAGAAACAATTTAGAATCTAAGAGATTTAAACTAAGTAGAAGGAAAACATAATATATGGAATGTAAATTTAGTAAGAATGCAAGAGTGGAGGATGTTATAATAAAATTGGAAGACCAAATCATACAAAGAAAAGACCATTTTCGATATTTGGGATTAGTGATTCAAAAAGATGGAGAAATTCACGAGGATGTCACGCATAGAATTAAGGCAGGTTGGCTAAAATGGAGAAATATATCAGGGGTGTTATGTGATGGTAAAATCCCATTAAAACTGAAAGAACAATTCTATAGGACAACTATAAGACCAGTTTTGTTGTATGGCTTAAAATGTTGGGTAGTCAAATTCCAACATGAACAAAAAATGAGCATAGCGGAGATGATGATGCTAAGATGGATGTGCGGCCATACAAAAAAAGATAAAATTAGAAATAAGGTTATTCGTAATAAGATAAGAGTAGTGTCAATCGAGGAGAAGACGATAGAGACTAGACTAAGATGGTTTGGTCATGTGAGAAGAAGATCAAGAGACGTTTCTGTGACGAGAGTTGATAAAATGGAACAATCAGTCAAAAAAAGAGGTAGAGATAGATCCAAGAAGACTTTGGGAGAGGCATTAAAGTTTGATATGAAGCGCATGGGTCTAAATGAATATATAACAAAAGACATAAATACATGAAAGTCTAGAATTCATATAGCCAACCCCACATGGTGGGATAAAGGTTGGATATGTTGTTGTTATTATTTTACCTTCCACAGCACAAGCAAATCCTAAACTTATAAGACATCAGAATCTGTTGCACACAATTATGTAGTTCTCTCATCATTTTAGGAATCTCACATAGTCTTGAGATAAAAACTCATTTCCAATATTACCAAACCATTCAAGACATTACAAGCACAAGAATTCATATTTTTAATATTTTCCCTAAATATTTACTTCATTTTTTTCAGATGTCTGCTAGAATACTACCAATATTTCTACAATAAGATACTCGAGTCTAATACTTCAAACTTCAAGGACTTAAAATTTCACCAAATCCCAACTTCAAGGCAAACAAAAAAAAAAAACAAGGTAAGAGAAAATCTTTTAACATGGTACATTAACATTTTTATTCGATTGATTTACTTAATTCTATTTTCATTAGTGATGTAAAAATAACACTGGATTAGAGCAGGATTGTAGCTGACAATTTGAGAAAAAATAATTGGACACACAAATTTTACGTGGAAAATTCCCATGGAAAATCCCCAAACAAATCAGGTAAAAACTATGGGCAAGCATAGAAAAATTTACTATGAGAAATAATAGGAGTTACAACTTTCCCTCTAAATCACAAGGAGATAATAACAAAATAATCTCTCTTGAAAATAGGAGAAAAAACTATTTTCTCTAACTCTCTATTTTTTTCGCTCTCTAGAATTGAGAAACTCGGATGAAATGGGATACTCAAACCTTAGCATATGAGGGGGTATTTATACTCTCCAAAGAGTAGTTAGGCTGCCTAAAATTAGGCACAATTTGGCTGCCTAATTTAGGTTAGAATTCAACAATTAGTTCCAAACATAAGAATTAGAATTCGATTCTGATTTTTAATGTTTTAATCCAAAACAAAACAATCAGAATTCCAAGATTCAGTTCCAAACAAGCTATTAGGTAAACATACCCAGAGCGCTCCACAGTAAACTCGCCGGAAGCGATACGAGCAGAGAACTTGGCCCGGCGCTTCTCTTCGAGAATCCGCTCAATGCTCTTCACCCCGTCGTCCGGCGAACTCGGTTCTCTTCCATTAGACGAACTGCAGCTAATCACCAGGCACCGAGAAGAACCTGCTAAAAATATAAAAAAAAGTAAATGAAATCAAAAGGAGAAAAACAAAACACAAAAATTAAGGTATAAAGACATGAGGGAGGAGACGAACCAGTGAAGGGTGTGAATCTTAGCCTATTAGAATAAATTTTAGTTTGGAAATGGGAAGACGATGACGAGGAAGACGAGGAAGGGACTTGAAAGAGAGGAACAGACGCTGCCATGTCTAGGATTGGATCGATAGCTTACAGAAAATGCTGAGAATGGAGAGTACAGTGAAGCGTTGGTTCTCACCTCTGCACGCGTAGAGGAGATAACAGAAAATGATAATGTTGCGATTATATATGTATACACGCACAGAGAGAGAGAGAGAGAGAGAGAGAGAGAGAGAATCAAATAATGACGTTGGAAATTGGGAGATGGGCAGTGGCCGAAGCTGAGGGTATCATCATTCATCGACGAAATGCTAAAGAACAAAGTCGGAATCTTTCGGGTCCTCGTTTCACTGATTCACTCCGAACCATCGGATGCCCCTCTCGCTTCTTCTCATATTAAATTCATTTGTCCTCTTCGAATACTTTTTGGGACCGAAGTGGAGTCCCTCACGTTAACGGTACTGCAGCTCAATGTTAAAAATTTTGTAAAAAGATTAATGACGAAACTTACTAATAACATTTAAATACAGAATCTTTAACTGGGTATATAGCGATTAAAGTTTAAGATTCTTTAAGACTAACTTATGTACAATCTCAATCGATGAATTGTGTGTTTGTGAATACTTCTTTGAATATTTCTTAGCGAACAATAAAGTAGTGAAAGTTTTGAGATCAAAAGTTTTTGGAGATATTTTTTGTTTTTATTTTTTATTTTTATTTTTATAAAAAATTAAAAAAATATGTTTATTTTTATTAAATATAAATTAATTTTATATTTTAAAAAATAAAAAATATATTCAAAATTATATAAAAAAAAGTGTTAAAATGGATGACAATAATAGATGAATAGTTAGATAATTTGATGAACTGAGGAGTTGTAAACATTGTAATAACAAAAAGAGGTATGATGGCACTGGTCGAGGGAAAAAGACAACAAAAGAAAAAAAATGTGACGAATAAAAGTTGGTGGTGCTCTCAACTATAGTGGCAAAGGAAGTTGCCGCAATGGAGATTAGTATAACGAAAGAAAAGGCCAATTGTACTCATTATTGCAATGGCAAATGGCAATGGAGAAGAGGAGAGGAACGCATGATGAGTAGGCGAGTGTAAATGTAACGTTAGAAAAAATAAAAGTGAAAAAAAAAATTTATTATTAACACGAAAAATATAGTTTTCCACAAGTAAATAGATCCTAACATTTAAAGGAATATAGGTTAATTAGTTTATAGAAATGTAAGATCAACATTTAGTTTTAACTTTAAAGTGTAGAGTTAATTTAGTCTGTTAGTTAGTGACTTGGTAAAAAATAAAGTGTAGAAAATGTTCAATCAAATAGTCAAATATTATGAGTGTAGGGTTTATTTAGCACTACCAGTTAGTGTAAGGTTGTGTCCAGAGAACATAGAATTAATTTAGCGTACTAGCTAGTGACTTTGTAGATACTGGATACCCTTTAATTTTTTTTTATTTTAGTTTTTGGATATTTTTTTTAAAAATTCAAACTGTTAAATATAAAAAGAATTTATTTTCAGTTGTTATCAATACAATACAATATTATTAATAGTATTATTATTTTAATGTATTTTTTTTAAAACGCATCGAGATAATTTTTTTTTTATTATTTATAGCAGATGATCCGGATTGTTTTTCTCTTGACGATGAAATTTATCTTCTGTTGTCCTACTGACCGATATTGACACCTATTATTTTGAGATCATATCTAATATTTAGAATTTGTTGATAATAACTCTTCGAACCAGCTAAACTATAGTATGAATGGTATCGAGTATAGTAATTTAGTTACAATTTCAAAAATAGGCAAATTGTCAACAAAAGTTTGGTTTTAAAAATACATATTAAAACTATAATAAGGTATTTGTTATTTTACATAGATTAGTCAGAATTCAAACCTTGAATCTTATTACAATGCCAATGCCATCTCACAATCATACAAAATGGTTTTTAATTTTACAACAAAATCCCTAAAATGATTTACCTAAAATTTGAGAATTCATTTTTGGTTTTGAGATCGAAACTGTATTTTTACTTAAATGAGAAATTATATACTGATAAATAAGAAAAAAATAGTGTAAAATATTTTTTGATGGAAATTATTTTTTAATATAAAATATTTTGTGTTAAACCAAACAGAGTCCAGTCTTTTTTTATTTGTCTAAAAATGAAACCAACTATTGTTATTCCAACACAACAATAAATTTAGTTATTGAGGATGTCTTCAAGCTACTTGAGAGAAAGAACAATCAAAGGGTGCATTGCAGTCTCATGTGAACATTTCGATGTTTAAATCAAATACTCAAATTTATTACAGACTTGAATGTAATATTAAACATAGTATTAAAAATGTATATTTTTTAAAATGAAGATTCATTTATTTATAGAGAAACGTAAAAGTTCGTGATAAGTATTATTGATATTCCAAAATTAACTAGAATTGGAATTCTTATAAATCATATTTATTTTTTACAAAATTTTTGAATTTTTTTTGAATATTGGAGTTAGCATGTTCACTTTTTATTCAGGATCTCCCCAAATGAAGTTGAATAATTCTACATTGCCTGACACCCTTACAGACAGGCTTACTAAATGGGATCAAAATAACCCAATTGCCCTCGCCCACCTTCACTTCTCTCCTCTCTTCCTTCTCCCATGGCTGTTTTGCAGAGCCCTTGTCTCCCTCCTCTTTGTCTTCTCCGCACAACCGTCGCGCCTCGCCTCGCCGCCAACATTGTCGCCTCGCCGACCATCACTGCATCCAACGACGATCGACGAGGATAGGCGCGACAAGGTGAGGCTCGACGATCGTGTGGAGAAGACAAAGAGGAGGGAAGCGAGGGCTTTGCGCGCAGATCTACCATGGAAAGAGAGAGGCAAGGGCTGGGCTGTGTAGTGAAAGATATTTTGGTCTTTTCGACCCTATTCTATAAGCTTCTCTGTGAGATTATCTGACCTGTAGTAAAACTCAATGAAGTTTATTGGCTAGTCTCTAGGGGAATCTAATCTTTTGAAGCTGATTGCATTATATGGGAGACTAGAATCTCCCACGAGATTGTTATGGTCTACAGGAGACCTAATCTCTTGAGTAATGTTGTGTTTTTGGAAGACATTTCAAGTCTCACAAAAGCCTTCACTTTAATAGGACGTTTGGGATAAGAGAAATTTTTAAAATTTATGATTTTTTATAATAGTTTTGGAAATATTTAAAAATTTTATGTTATTCTATATTTGATTTGTTTTAAATATTCTCAAAGATGTTAGGTATTATTTTTTAATAATCTTACATTGCTATATTTGGTTTAAATACAACATCTTCAAAAATTCATGTTATTTTTTTAAAATTATCTTTATTTATTTTTTATTTAAAAATAATAAATTTCTTCTAGTATATAAAATATTGAGACACACGACCTCTTTAGAAAGTAAAAAAATATCATTTTTTTTACATATTATGTACATATGGGTGTGTATATATATATATAATATATATTTATATGAATATGTACTTTAATTATTTCTAAAGAAAATATATATGACAAATAATCGTGAAAAGAGTTATGGAATTATAAGAGGGTAAGGGGTGTTTTAGTCTTTTTATTTGTTAATTTTTTTTAATCCATGAAAATTCAATATTCCCAACGAAAATCTTTTTACGAAAAATTTAATTAAAAATAAATCATAAAAATTCTATTTTTCTAATTTTTTTTAAACTGTAACATAGCAATATAAATCGTCAACCTAATATTCACAGTAATTTAAAAATTTTTCATGTAACAAACGGGCTAAGCTTTTGAACCTCTAAGGTGGTGTTCTCTTTGTGTTTCAGTTTTGTGTTTTGAGTTTTGAATTCATTTTTAGTTTTGTGTTTTGAGTGTCTGTTTTGAGATTTTTGAAAATGTGTTCTTTTTGTCATTTTGAAAAACTATTTCACAAAATAGAAAACTAGAAAACGTGTTTACTTTGAAATTTTGAAAAATTATTTCTTTTTTGTTATTATTATATTTTATTCAATGTATTTAATTATTAAATAATAAAATTAACTCTTTTGAATAAAATTTTATTATTAAAATAAAATAATAAATTTAATTAATAAATTATTAACATACATCTTAACAATAATTTATATTAAATTATACACTTAATAGTATAATATATCCTTTTTTAATTATAATATAGATATATTATATTTTTTAAATTTTAAATAAATATATAATTTTATTTTTAAAAAATAGTATAATAAATTTTTTAATTATTTTTTTCTCATTTTTGATTTTTTTTCCTTTTCCTTTTTTGTCTTTTCTTCCATATCTTTTTTCACTGTTCTTCTTCTCCCATGGCGCCCTACAACTTCGACACTGCTAGTCGCCACCGACAGGGGGCGGTTGATGGCGGCGGGTGAGGATGATGGCTGCTCGTGGCGGTGGCGGAGATGGAGGGCACGATCAATGGCGGCTCGCAACTGTGACGGAGATGAGGGGTAGTCGAAAGAAAAGAGGAGACATGAGAGGAGCGGTCGATGGCAGTTGAGAGATCGAATGGCGGGGGGAGAAGAACGGTCGACGGCGGGCTCAACAGCAACGGAGATGGCAGACGAGGTCGAATGGCGGGGGGAGAGAGCGATCGACGACGGCTTTTGGCGGTGGCGGGCGAGGTCGATGGCGGCTCGACAGCGACGGAGATGGCGGGCGAGGTCGATGGCGGCTCGGCAGCGACGGAGATGGCGGGCGAGGTCGATGGCGGCTCGACAGCGACGGAGATGGCGGGCGCGGTGTTTAGCCGAGGTGAGAGAGAGAGAGAGAGAGAGAGATCAGATGCACGATTGGAGGGTTGGGGGTGGGGGTGGGGGGAGTGCTGTGCGTGCACTTTCCGTGTTTTCCATTTTTCTGCCTGTTTTCACAGAAAACACCTAAAATAACAAAATGTTGTTTTGGGTTTCTTTTGTAAATTTTTTTGTTGTTTTTGAAAATGTGTTTTTGAAAATAACAAAGAGAACGTGTTTTCAGTGTTTTGAAAAATTGAAAACTCAAAACAGATCGAAAACAACAAAGAGAACAGGGCCTAAACTTTTTGTCTTTTAGTGGGGTTTTTTTTGCCCATCACACATCACCAACCATTTTCCAAAACGTACCTATAATCTTACATATCACCGAGTAAAATGCTTAAGAATGACCATTTTGACTAGGATTAACAAGATTACGCCTAAAGGCAACTTTATGCACCATGATTATGATCATTTCATTAAAATAGCATTCTCTAATTATTTGGAACAAAACAAATTTCCAAATTAAAAAAAAAAAGTTGCCAAAACAACCTTATAATGTTGCATTATGGTGACTTCAACTTTGGAGAGGTGATTAAGGACCCAATTACTTGCCTTAATAAACAAAATTAGTGTGTTTGCATTAAATATGAATGGGTTTGTATCAAATTAAGGTTCCCATCTGCCTAAATTTGTTCAACCCAAAATGAAATGCATTGATTTTTGTAATTTTAAAAACTTAATACAAAAGATAAGAAATTAATCCAACAACCATTCCTTCTCAGTTTTAAGCTTTCTTTTTCATTTTCTACATAGATTTGCTTCTTAAGCACTCATCAATAGATCAAAATTATGTACTATTCTCATTCTCAGGGCGCAGCTTAACAATTCTGACAATTCACATAAAGGCCCGCTCCATCATGATTAGAGTCATTATCTTAAAATCGAAATCAAATACCGTTAAATTTCTTGATTTACCCATGCATTCTTCGTTGAGACTCAACTGTATGAGACACCCACAAAAAGACATAATCTCAAAATTATGTACCATTTCCCTCTTGGCCCTTCTTCCTATCTTTACTTATCTCCTTATTCTCTTTTCCATCAGCAATTATGAAATGAGATATCCAAATTGATAACTAGATTCCAAATGAACGACTCTAATGTCATATCTAAAAGTAAATAATTAAATTTTACAATCACAACTATTAAAGTATTCTTTTTATTTTACTCTTTCAACTAAGATAAGACACTAATTGGGAACAATTCCAAAGGCGCAAGCAAATAATTGAAAGCAGAAGTTTCATACAAGAACCACATCAACCATATGTTGGTCTATACAATCAAATCTATATCTACATATTACATATTCCACAAAAATTGAAATCATATTGGCCAAATCTATGACCACTCCACTCCTTACTCTCTCACTCTTGCCCAAAGCTCCGCTCTCTCTCTCTCTGCGCCTCTGGCATGTGCCCAAAGCCCTCACTTTGACGCCTACCCGCGACAGTTCATTGCCATTTAAAGCATAACTCCCAACCTCATCCCCACCCCCCTCCCCCTTCTTCTAGCCTCTGTTTATTTATGATATACCTAATCAAAGCCACCATCCCATAAGAAGCAGCAAGAAAAATCGTCACTACCCATCTCAATTTTCTCGAGAAAATCCACCAATTCTGCGGCATGAAACTGAGGAGCAGAAGAATGCCTGCTTCTGGGCTCGCCAACCCTCTCATCCTTCTCCTCTTCTTGACTCTCATTCAAGTAAGATTCATGGATCCCTCTAGTTTTCTCCTCAAATTGGTTCTGGGTTTTCATTTTTCAGTTCTCTTTCAACTCCAATAGTCACTGTGCAACTTGTATCATTACTGTTTGTGTTTTATCTGGGAATGGTGTTTCTGATTTGGGGGGTTTCGTTTGTTGTTTGAGGCAAATGGGGCGGCGCCGGAGAACGGGACGGCGGAGATGGTGCCGCTAATTGAGGGGGCGGAGACGGCGATGCTGTTCAACGAGAGCCGGCGGCGGCTGGGCAGCTTCCAGATCTGCGCTTTGTGCACCTGCTGCGGCGGCGGCGGCGGCGGAAAAGGCTACTGCTTGCCGTCGCCTTGCTGCTACGCCATCAACTGCAATATCCCCAATAGGCCCTTCGGCTTCTGCTCTTTCACCCCCAAAGCCTGCAACTGTTTTGGCTGCCATCTCTAGCGCAAGAGACTACCCGCCCGCTTTACGAATATCAGATGATGATCGTATTCACTCGATCAAGAAAACAAGAAAGTAAAAGAAAAAGCCTTTTTAGGTGCTCCCAAACACGCCCTAAAAGTCTAGAATCTCTCTCTCTCTCTCTCTCTCTCTGGTTGTGTTTATTAATTAATTTAGTTAGCGTTCTTGATTCTGTTTGGCGAGTGTGAATAGGGAGAATATCTGTTCCTCTGCAGCCCGTTTATTTTTGCCAATTGGAGACAGCTAGTTCCAGATCAGTTCTCTCTTCCCCTTCTTTGATCTTCTTTTTTTTTCCCCGAAGCAGCAAAACCTTGGAGGGGAGAAAGCAATATGTGGATCTTTTCATGTTTCTCAAGATTTTCTTGGAAAATTACATGTTGAATCATGTGTCTGATAACTGGGATTCTGATATGATAGTTTATATGATATAATATAATGTTGTCGGTGTGCCGTAAACTTATTGCTTCTTTATTGGTTTAGTGGGTGTGGCAATAGTGATTCTATTATGCATTTCAATTTCATCTGAGCTTTGTCAGTGAATGATTCTTCAAATAGATTGGTTTCAATGGAGGCTGCAGCTTTTACCCAACTAATTGAGGTGGTGGTTGGTGTACAGGAGCAATTATAAGCCCATCTACTCTGTTTTAATGCAATCTTTGGTCTTTTATTCTAATTTAGCCAAAAAAATAAAAAAATTGGCTTAGTCCATCCCCACTTATGTATGCCTACTTACGTATGTATGGGGTGCAGTATTATTTTTTTAAAATTTTCTTGGGTTTTGTTAGAATCCCTTATTTAGTCCCAATTTAGTTTGGTCACCATTGTTAATTTTATAATATTTTACTGTTATTAAGATAGCTGGCCGAAAAGACATGGTTAAAGTGGGGTCACGGACATGAATTTGGTGGGTGTATGCTGTGAAGGAGCGAGGGTTGGGAGATGTTATTGACACCAGCAGTGGTATTAAGATTGTGCAACCACCCCCATGTGCTTCCTGAACCAAGATGGCTGCTTCCTGCTTCAACCAACTAATTTCTTTTTCAATTGTGTCCAGTCTTTAAAAAGTTGAGGCGCAGAATGAGGCCTTTTTTTTTTTTTTTTTTGAAGTGGGCATGTCTTAAACTTCATGAATTTTGAATATAAAAATATTAGAAAGTCTAGAAAAATATATTAATCCAGCAACGATTCACTAGCAATTCAAAAGCAGTTAAATGATTGAATGCTTAAAAAAAAAAAAAATCAAGCAACTACTTCTAAATTAATTTCTAATCAAAGCAAAAGCACCAAATAACTATGAAGTACCAGTAAAAATACTGAAAAGCTTTAAACTTTGAATGTTTCATATTGGCATCTCAATCTCAAACGAACGGTGACACCAATAAGAAAAATTTGTACCTTTGCATTATTCTAAGACAAGTTGATCTAATCTTATCGTGAAATAGACTTCAAATTCACCTTTTAAAACACTAGGTTTGAATTACGTACCCCAAATACTGTTTCTTTTTTGCCTTTTATTTACTCCTCTTCAATTTGAATGACTTGCATGTGAATCCTTGATGTAAGTTGTCTCGGAAAGTTGGCACATGATGTCAAACATTTGACCTCTGTGTGTCTCTGAATACTTTATTAAAGGACTTGTGAATCAACAATGGGCAGATCTTGAAAAAACATCAAAACTAATATCTTCTCTTCCTTCTACTGTTTTGCCATCTATGCCCATCTCGCAAACTCATATTCTATAACAATATCAATCCTAAAAAGGGCATCTTACTGAACGAGACTTTTCGTTTTATAAGAGTACTAACAGTTAAAAATCATCTTGTAATATTTATCTAATGTTTTCTTCCCCTCTTTGCCAATCTCACAAGCTCCTATTCCATTACATTATAAAGGGCACGAGACCTCATGCTTTGGGATGCTACAACAGTCAAAAACCGTCCCATCCTATTCATGTAAGAATCATTTTCAACTACAGAAACAATAAGAAATGTGTGAGGTTTGTACGAGACTGGTATCGGTTAACTTACAACAATGGTGGGTACTTCTGTTTCTGTTGCTGCTGCTGCTTCTGGCTTTGCTTTCTCTTTAACATGGCTACAGTGCAAATGTACAACTCCAACAAGGTTAGGAGGCTTTGAAATGGTACATTATCTCTTCTGCTTCACTGGCTCAGGGTAAGGATCCGTCCAACATTTGTCATTTCTGGCAGCGTCTTCCCATCGCCGTCTGAATATCTTAAGTTCCCGGTAGGATTGCCTTCTCACCTGACAAACATAAGCCACCTTATAATGCTTAATATCCAGGAAAGAATGTAGTTTGTGTTTCACTATTTTCAATCAAAATCTCTATCCAATCACCCTCTAATAGAGGGTAGGGTGGCCCAGCATGAGGCTCCCCACTTTGCTAGGCAAGGGAAGGGGTGTAACTGTATGCAGCCTTAGTCTAATGTGTTTTGTTTCGTTTCAGTTATTTATGCAGCAAGGTAAGGCAGTTTAGACATTTAAGAACATAAGCGACCTTAAATGGCTGAATATCTGGGAAAGAATGGCCTGTACGGATTGGTTTGGAAAGACTATCCATTTGTGTTTCACAATTTTCGATCAAAATCTCTATCTGATCACCCTTTGATAAAGAGGGTCTTTAGTGCACAAGACTCCATGCTTTGCAAGGTTATGAAGACACCTTCCCCCAACCCTTGTAAAGGTGGGAGCCCTGTGCATTGGGAATGGCCTGTACTACTACTCCCAATTTTAGTGCATGTAGATACAATGTCAATGTAAAGCAACATACACTATGTAGCTTCTGAACTATTAAGAGTCATTGCTGTAGACAGGATGGGTAGGAAAAAGAAAATGAAAAAAACAATGCATTGAATGGCCTAAAAGCAGACCAGGAAAGCTTTTAATGAGGTTCAATTCAACTTACTTCAACTCTGGGCTTAATTGGAGGAGACTTTGACAAAGCCTGCAGTTCAGACAGTTCTCTTCTCAAATTCAATGTTAGATACAAAGCGATATAGAGCAATGCAAGCTTAAGAAAGATACCGGAGGTTCTGCACTTGTTATGCTTTCAATTTCAGAAGTATCGCCGTCCACAGATGAATTTTTCTGGACAACAGACATAACACGGCAATCAAAAACTGTATAATTCTAATAAAAAATTGTTGCGCAGATGACATAATCCTAATAAAAAATCTTCATCTGGATGTAAAATAACATACAGACATCTATCTTAAGCATCTCATTGTGAAGAAGAGGCCGGCACTAGCACTAGCCTATGCTTTGACTATTACATTGTTCATAGTCATAGCTCAAAGTTTCAATCGTGGATGCTATGGAAATCAATAATCAAAGAACCTGAATCATACTTTAGGTTTGTGGTGTATGAATCACAATAAAGAAAATATCAAATTTCGAACCTTGATTTTATTCCATCCAAGTGTTGGCAGGCCATAGTGAACAACGTACTCAGCATCGACAATTCCAATATTTTTTGTTCGATCACCCTATCAAAGTAATATGTAAGGTGTCAGATACTGCATCAAGAATAGGATAATCTTCCTCCCTCCAACCAGCAGCCAGAAAAAGAGAGCAGTTGAACAAGGAAGAACTCGACGCTCAATAAAAGAAATTGCCTGTGCACAATATCCAAGCTGAATATCTAGTCCCCAGGCATGAATCAAATCATTCTGTCAAAAAGTTGATGAAAAATTAACATGACTTAGTAACCAGCAAGCCTGCTCATATGCTGATTGATGCTGTTGCTAAGGAACTCAAAGACATATTAAACAGTGTGTAAAACTACACAGTAGCTGAAGCAGTGAAGACGACCAACCTGGATCATGTACCATACACAGCGCCAGGCAGCTTGCGAAAATACAGGAGCCATAACCTCTATCCACCTGTTATACAAATTTTCCTTTTACTTGATTGAGTTAAATAGTTCACAAGTTTCTCCAGTGCAAAAGTATGAAACAGTAAATAAATTCATGGAAAACTAGCCACAACAAAAAGGCATCAATCCTCCACAGCAAATACACTGATTCACTTTTCTCAAGGGTATAAAATATCAAAAACACAATAAGATAGTTTCATGTAAGTTGATCTTTACCCGGTGCATGGTGGAGTTTTACTGTTTTCATCACATCTATCTGCAGCATTGCCATTCTTGTAAATTCTCCTGCAGTTATAAAGAAAACCACGTTATTGAATGAGGAGATTGATATTATTTCCTTCTCCCTTTTCCTCTTAACTACAGTTTTCTCTCACTTTTGTCTTCTTTTCCCTATTTTTTCTTGTTCCCCCCTCCTCTTGTCCTACATCATCACACCATCTCATGAGAGCTGCAGAATAAGCATGAATTAGTGCTTTGGAACTGAGAGTGTGAGGCGATGATCAGGAGGAACAAAAGAAGGAAGAAGAAGAAGAAGAAGGAGAAAGAGGGAAAAATCAGAAGTTCTGTATAATCAATATATTCAACATGAGTTTTTCTCTTCATCACTCATCAACTTATACAGAACAACAAACACAATCCCATTAAAAATCAAAATTAGAATCTAATATAATTATGCTACCAAAGTATTGAAAAATAAAATATAAACATAATCCTAATTTGGTTTGGATTGTTTCTCTTCTATCCTCCTCTCAAAATATTTCTCCCTCCATCACTTATCAGTTGGACTTACAGTTGACCACATTGAACATGGCACCGCCAATATTAACAACACATAAAGTATGCACTGTACTTAAACTGCAGATTTGTCGGCACATCCTTATTTGAATATAAGAGTACCTGTGCACATTTGATGTCCTCCCTCGTGCAGTAATCTGATGATGCACCTCTGACTTGACAGGATCCAGTGCCGGCTGTGATATCTCAAGCCCTTCTTGTTTCACGATTTCTAGATATCTACAAGCTCCAATAATTTGAAGAAAGTTATTCTTGGAATGCATATATTCTGAAGTGCAAATAATTATTTTATCAATTTGTAGTTGGTGCTAACCCTTTCCTACACCCACCAAAAATTTGCTGCCTAGGATTTCAACTCTCTCATGCATTGCACTTCAATAAGTTCCTTCTGCGTCAGCCCGATAACCTAACTTGTATTTTTGAAATTCTATACCTACAACTGTTTCTCAAACTTATTAGAGAAGTGATGTTAATGTTATTTGTTAGGTGGCAATAGTATAGGCATCCAATGTTGTCTTGAATCGTTGAGCATATGTAATGTGATGCCTAGTGGTTTGCAATTAGTTAACATCCTAATGTTGCTCCTCTAAATATTAAAATGACAGCACATGAAAGGTGAAAAATCCACCTTGATAAGCAACCATTTGGGTAATTATGAAGATACTAGCACGTACCGTTTAGGGTGGAAATATTCAACTCCAAGATCCTCATCCCAAAGAAAAATGTAATTGTACTCTGCCACTATGTCTGGATGTAAAAAACGTTTGGCAAACCACCTGCATGTGTCCAACCTTGTCAACAATGAAAAACAGAAGTTTTTTTTTTTATTTTAAAAAAAGAAATACATGGGAGAATGAATTTATAAATGCAACTTTCTACTTGAAATAATGATTTTTATCCATTAGGAAAAATCTGATCTGATTTGAAGCATTTGTGGATGCAAGAAATGGCCAGAAGCCACCACCTGTCGTAAATAACAATTCAGGTGGAAATAAACCCAATTATACTATCTTGGAAACTTGCAATTTCAGTAACTTAATAAGATAGATTTGAAGTAGTAAAGTGCTGGACTGAGAACCAATTTACCATTTAGTTTGATTGGCTGCAGATATATGTATGACACGACCACTCCATTCAAAATCCTTCCATTCATCCACAACACTATCATAATGGAAAAGCATTACAACAAAGCCACTTGACAGAAACTGCAATTTGTGAAAGAAAAGGCAGTTAACCACTTGCATGAATTAAATAGCTTTTAAAAGAAGAGGACAACAATTTAAATCCTAACCTTCCGAACCATCTTATCTACCAAGTTCTTTTGCTTTATTCCAACAACCACAGAGAATAAGTTTGAAGAGTTTCCAGTCTTCTGTAGCAAAATATCAAAATCAGTAGTTACATTGAGCTCAAAAAGTAAAAGCCATGAAACAAATGTGTCCAAACATCTAGAGTAACTAACTGATCAGGAAACAACTAAGTGATAATATCAGGGTTAGACTGACTAGAACATAACTATTGAGAAGTGACTCAATCTCATTGTGATGACAACATATGCTTAATTATATGCCACTTATTCTGCGAGAGAACAAAATAATGACACTTGTAGAAAAGAAAGTCACGAATTCTTTTCAACTCTAATTTATACTGCTAAACTATCTCTAACTGACCCAGAATAAACTGACAGAATATCAAAATGTCAACTGTTTTTGAAAGATTGACCCAGTATACACTGACAGAATATCAAAATGTCAATTGTTTTTGAGTCTTTCAAATCAACTCGATCTTATTGAAGTATTAGACCAGAGAACTCTCGAGCAACTGCATTGCTTACCCTGAAAATGAAAGTACACGCAATCATACACATGGAACTTCTTTCCAGCTCCAATATTCAAACCAAAAGCAAAAAAAAAGGGGGGGGGGGGAAGGTTCTTGCCAAGGTTCATGAAAGATATGGCTGAATTGAATGAATGAAACAAGCATGGATTTAGACAGGATTAACGATCAAAAACTCAAAACACTAAAAAGGGGAAAAAATAGTTGTTCCAGGCTTCATGAAGGACACCACCTAATTGACAGAGGGAAAGGAGAGTGGTTCTAGATGGAATTAATATTTAATATTCAGAAACTAAAAACATAGACATAAGAAAATTAAGCAATATTTACCACTGCTTGAATACTTTATAAGTAAACTTTATACACCAATACCTTTGGGAAGCCCCATAATGGCCGCATTTCCAAGTTGGAAGTTTTGGAGACAATACCATTAGGTAATGATTCACTTCCAGGAGGCCTGCATTGACTCTAAAATACAGACAACAGATCAGTACCAGATTCAAGGTTAACCCTTCATTGGAAGGAACAGTTCTGCAAAATAAAATTGAGATCCATCGAGGTTTAAGATTATTTTGCAATTATTTATCAAGTTTTAGCCATGTGTCAACTCTTTCCACATATTTATGGTAGGACCAAGTTGTTACATGGTTGCAAGAGACGCATTTGTCATCAACATTTGTAAACATGAATTGGTGGAAATGGACAAAAAGTTATTGCAGTAATTCCATAAAATTCAACAAGCTATAAAATAAGAAATATGACCAAAAGAAAAGAAATCATAAAAGAGCTTGTAGAGAAAACAAACCGTGCATCTGTTATATTCCATCCCTCCTGAACTCTCTTTCCACAGTCCCCATCCAAATAATTTCTGCGCAGAAGGGCCAAATATTATTCCGTAGGCACAGACTCTGAGATTAAATGTGGTGTGCCATACGAAGGGGGAAAAGGAACACTAACTCCATAAAAATGACTTAAATGTCCAAGTTTATTTAGGTCATAAAAAGTGAAATTGCATTATTGTCCTAGAAAAATATGAAGAAGGAATGAAAACAGTCAGGAAGTTATTACTTTAAGCAAAAATACAACCACCATATCAAAATAATATGACCATGAATCTTCCACACAGAACATCAAAAAGAAATATGAAAACACGCTCTACGTAAGGGATGCAAGGAAGTTCATTTACCTGCTTACGATCTTGTGCAACGAATGCACTTGCAGTGAAGAAAATTAAAGTCAACAAAGAAGCTGTTGTTAAGAGGCTGCAGAGACATGACCTCCTACTATTTGGTTCTCCTAGTATAGCCACCTGCAAATAAAAGACATTACGAATGACAAACGCCCATAGTTACGATTGTGGTATGGGTGCGTGCGTCTTCCTCTTCAATATGTATATGAACAACAAATTGATATGATCAAGAAAGTATAGACCCGGAAAACACGAAAGTTTATACAAGTAGGGCCACCTGTGCTATATGTTACCATACATTGGACAATTTAGAATCGATTAAGAAAGTTGAGATAGGTGGCAAAATATGACGACATAAAAAAATGCAATCTTGTACAGAAGCAAGTAACTGCACAATGCAAGCATGTTTTGCCCATTTCATGGAATAATTCACTTGAAGAACAGGGAAAAGGGCCAAGAACTTGGTGTTTTCAGGAAATAAAAACTAGAACTTTAGGGAGAAAAGGTTCAGAAGTTTGATTTGGCAATAGAATCTAAAAACTATACCCAATAAGGAATCAACAAAACGAAGTCAATTCAATCACTTGTTCAAACTTGAAACACGAACGAAAGGACAATTTCATGATTTCTTCCTCAATATTACCATAATCATCATTAAAAATGAAATCATTCAGGCATCCAATAACATCCATAACAACCCATCAAAGTTCAGAAATTGAGTAAACAAAGGCAAATCTATTTACAAATTGGCGTTGGGATGAATAGAGAAGAGGGTTACAAAATTGGATAGCTTCTGCCTCATCTCCCATGAAACTGAGACAGCCTTGGCCTCGGCTGCTGCAGCCTCCTCTCCACCGAACCGATTCCGGCGACCAATCAAACAAGCAGGTTGATCCCGCCCACTTCATAGAACCACCAATCCAATTGTTAACACTTACATAAAGAACAAAAACAATAAAAAATACCAATTACCCACCTTCTTGAAATTAACAAATATTCCTGTTTCTTGCAGACATAATATTTCAGAAAGAAAACAGAGAGAGAGAGAGAGAGAGAGAGAGAGAGAGAGAGAGATTTAACAAGTGATCGTTTGATGGGGAGAGGGCCCCCGCGGAACACGGCTAATGATGGAAGTTATGGCGGAGAAATGCGTTTCTAGGCTCCACTACCACCTTCCTAGTTCTTACAATCAACAAATGAATAATATGGTTGATTTAAAAACGAACAAGTGAATAATATTTCACCAATTCCATTTTCATTAGGTTGGTGGGATCTCATTGTCACCAACTCACCTTTCTCATCATAATCTTTACAAAAGTTTGCTTTTTTAACTGGAAATGATATTTGGTCACATGTGGAAAGATTTGGGTTTAAAAGAATTAATATTAATCTCTCGATTTTAGTCTATACTTTCTAATTTATATATAGTTTATTTATTTGGTCGTAAGGTCAGAAATTAGAAAAATATATTTTCTTATAAATAGAAACACTTTCTTCTAAGTTGTTTAATGATACTTTGTTAAAATTAGAATAGAAAAGTATTTTTAATCTCGTTCACTCCAAAATATTTGATTCAAAGATCCAATTTAAAATATTATTATATTATTTTTCTTATTTTAAGATTAAGAATTAAAGGTGAATATCCTATCAACTTAGTAATCGAATAGACTGGATAGTTGCTTAAATAAAAAAAATTCAAAAATAACCATTTTATTTTGTTGAACATTTATAATTTTATCCAATATGTGATTTTCTACTTCTTAATTTGATAAAAAAAAATGATATTATTGTCCCTAGTGGTTCTTGACAATTCTCAAAGATATTGCTATCACGTTTGCATTGATCCTAAGATTAAAATCAAGGACTGTCAAAGTGAAGCATCAGTAATAGGGCATAATTTTAAAAATAATATTATTTTTAATATTTTAATCAATTCTATTATTTTAATTTTTTCAATAAAGAGACTGAATCAAAACAAAATAATCGAAAAACTCAAATTTGAAAACAAACCTAACCAATCTACAAATTGAATCCATAGAAGATCAATTTCAATCAATTCAATTCAAGTATTTCCCTTTAATCCAAATTTTACTGACTCTTAAGCACTGCCACTTGCTTGCCAGTTTGAAGGTCATGTTCAACTAATTATTTTATATATACTTTTACCTACCTTTTTTTTTTAGTAATTGGACATTGGATCCTTATGATTTTTCTATGAAAGCAAATATATTTTAAAAAGTAAATCATAGTAACCCTAAAGTACAATAAAAAAAATTACAGAAATGTTTGTGAAAATAAGTGTAAGTGTAGTTGATGGAATTTATATTTTTTATTATTTCATGATTTTTTTGACACATAAAAGATTATTATAAATATTTATATTAAAAAGTGTAAAAAAGTTTAACCCGTAATTTAATACTTATCACGAAGTGTCGATCTCTATTTAAATCACGAGATCCTTTTCTTAATGATTTTTAGTCTTCCATTAATGATTATTTTTAATAATATCATTACTTTTTTAAAGTAAATCACTGTCATGACGTGAAACTTATAAAATAATTAATATATTTAATTTCTTTTTGTATTTTAATTATCATTTTGTTAAGTAAAAAAGATAAGACTAATTGTGAAATATATTTAGCTCAAGGTATCGAGACTTAGAAGATAACTTACGAATTTTATGTTTCTTGACTTCATTGATCATGGAAAGACTATTTAAGGGATCCATCAAACCCTAATTAAACTTAAAATGATAATATTGTTAATTTATTTATCCTTAAATTTAATTAATAATAACAAAAAAATACAAAAACACAATTTAAAAAAATATTTACTTTCAAATAAATTGAATCCCTAAACCTAAATTTTAAAGGTCTATTATCTTTACTGTTTTCAATCCGTTTTAAGTTTTTAATTTTTTAAAATATTAAAAACGCGTTCTCTTTTTAATTTTTAAAAATAAAAAAAAATTATAAAGAAAATTCAAAACAAGATTTTATTATTTTGAGTATTTTTAGTAAAAACACACTAAAAACGCCAAAACACAGAAAACCCACGAAACACCCTTCCCAACCCCTCACGGGCCTCACCCCCCAATCTCAGCCCCCCATCGCTAGATCACTCATCTCTCTCTCTCATTTCTTTTCTCTTCCATTCCTTCTCCAACCTCAACCATCGATTACACCCGCCATCTCTGTCACCGCTATGAGTGACTGTCGACTATGCCCACTACTGCCATAGCCATCACTGCCATTGATTACGCCAACCCTCGCCCCTGTTGTTCAATTTTGCTAGTCTTTTTCCTCTATCATCTATTCGCTTCTCTCTCATTTTCCTTTTCTTGTTTGTTTTTAGGTATGTTGGTCGATGGGCCCTTAGGTTTCTGGTGGTTGCCTCTGATGGCCAAAAACCACCGGCCACAGTGGCCGGCGTCAACTGGCAATGTCGTTTTGTATTTGTCTACGAAAATTAAATATTAGATCTACGTAAATTCAACTGTTAAATCTAGCTCATTTTTGTGTATGTTAACTCCCTTGACTTGGAGATTCTAATGGTAGCTTTTGATCGTTTGGATCTTTGGCTGACGATGGTTGTCAGTGCCCGAAAAAATGGAGGGTGATGAAGAAAAGAAAAAAAAAAGAAAAAAAAAAGAAAAAAAAGAAAAAAAGGAAGAAAAGAAAAAAACATAAAAGAAGAGAAAAAAGAATTAAAAAATTTATTATTAAATTTTGAAAATAAAATTATATATTTATTTAAAATTTTAAAAATGTAATATATCTATATTATAATTAAAAATATAAGATAACATATGTTATATTATTAAGTATATAATTTAACAGAAATTATTGTTAAAATGTATGTTAGTAATTTATTAATAAAATTTATTATTTTATTTTAATAGTAAAATTTTATTAAAAAGAATTAATTTTATTATTTAATAATTAAATTTATTGAATAAAATATTATAATAACAAAAAAAAAAATAGTTTTTCAAAATTTTAAAACAAACGTATTTTCTAATTTTCTGTTTTCAAAAATAATTTTTCAGAATAACAAAAAGAACATTTTTTTATAAATTTTAAAATAGACACTAAAAATATAAAATTAAAAATAAATTCAAAACTTAAAATTTAAAAGTAAAACACAAAGAGAATATCACCTAAACCTTTACTTAAATCAACAAATTATCTTGTAGTCTAATTAACCATTGTTTAACATGAGTAATTGCTAAAAAAATATTTTTTAAAATATCATTTTTTGAAAATAATTTCAAAATACCACCTTTCTAGAACTTCTGGAATTTGAGTCTTAAATACCGTTGACCAGTCAACGACTTTTGTGTAATTGCCAATATAAGTGTCGACGAAGTGGTAGTTTGGCAAAATAATTTAAAAAAGAATAATTTTTTTTCAATTACTCTAGGAACATAATAAATAAATAAATAATTGTATTTCTTATATAAAACAAATTTTATTAATATTCATACATTAGAAACATAGAAAAATCTAAACCATTTATGTTAATGACACAAATATCTCATCTCTTTTTAAAATTTTATATAAAATAATAGGGATTTATTAATCATCATAGAGAAGAAAATCGCCCATATAGCAAAAACAGTAGTTATATATATATATATATTAATTTGATATTTTTTTACAAAAAAATTATGAAAACAAATTTCGTTGACAATGTTAGCAGAATGTTATATTGCTTATGTTGACTAATACAACATTTATTCAATGTAGACAAGATGAGAGGTGGGATGTGGGCCCCCTCTCTTGTATGTTTATGTTGAGTAAATTTAATATTAATAAAAAGTTAGATCTATTCAATGTTATTTGAGCTTGATTTCTGTCTTTTAAGTATATCTTTATTTGTATTTTATATTATTATATAAAAATTCATAATTATTACCAAACTTAAGTTAAAAAAAAAGAAATGCGTAAATGGTAGGTCCATTTCAATTACTTACGTACAAAATATAAACTCAAAGATTAAATACATAGTATAAGGGTTAAAAGTCATACAACGAGACTTGAGAGACATTTTTAGCAAACTCTTATTAGGAAAGACCAAGACTCTCTTTTGAGGTATTTTTGTGATATAAATTATTTCTAAAATTCTCTTTAAAAATTACGTAATAGACAACGTAAAGTAATTATAATCCCCAAATATAGAGATAATTAAAACAATACCATACTCTTAATAATAAGTTATTATTAAATTTGGGAATATATCCCCAATCCCTCGCCCTTTAATCCCTTCTGCTCGCCGTCTCTCTCTGTTATATCTCGTAAAAGAGTAATTAAACAAATGGAAAAGACCACCAGCAGCCGCCCGCGACCACGAGGCATGTTGGTTGGTTTGGCCGCTGCAATAGTGTTATCCTATGAGGTTTCGTGTTAATCAATGATGTTAGACAATACATATACAAAAAACTTTGGACTTGTGTGGGTGTCTCCATCCGGGGGTAGCATCAGCCTAGACTATATGCTTAGTTTGCCTCTCTGTCAATCTCTTTCAAAATAAATAATGGTCAAAATATTTATAAAAAAAAAAATTAGATAAAGAATACATAGGTTGCTTCTTCGACTTTTCCTCTTCAACTCATGACTAAAGTTGATTGAAAATAGAATATAGGTGTCCCAAAATATTTTATTTATATTTTTATAAAAAATAATATTATTTCTTAAAATGATCGTTTTTGCATAATCTTCGATATTCATATCCTCGATTACGTTAGATAAATCACAAATTAAATTTTTAGACCCTTACGTGGATTAAACTCATAACCTATTGAATTGACACTGACATATTATTCATCCGACTGCTTCATCTATACCCTAAGAACAATAATATTGCTCCTTAGTCCAATAAATATAATATATGTATATATTGTTTTGATATTATTTTCATAAAAGGCTTGGGAAGAGTTAGGAAATAGTTTTTCATTTGCTATATATTATTGAGAATATTGTTCTTATCTACATCCCACACCACTATTTGGTTATCATCTTCAAGCTCACAACTCTCTCTCTCTCTCTCTCTCTTTCTCTCTGTGATGATGGAGATTGCATTCAAGGCAACCATGGGCATGGCTTGTGCCTTAGCAGCGGCGGCGTTGGCGGCGTGGTGGACGTGGGCAGTGGTTAATTGGGTGTGGGTGAAGCCGAGGAAGGTGGAGAGGTGGCTGAGGCAACAGGGTCTCGCCGGAACCTCCTACAGGCTCTTGTATGGAGACATGAAAGAGAGCTCCCATCTGCTCAAGCAAGCTCTCTCCACTCCCATTCCTCTTTCCAATGATATTGTGCCACGCGTCATGCCCTTCCTCCATCGCTCCCTCCTCCATCATGGTACCTAGCTATTAATTTTCGGGTCACTTTAATTTTTACAAATAATTAATACTACGTCGGTGGAGACTAATTAAGATTAATAATATAAAAGATAAAATAAATTCTTTATCTGACTGTTGAATTAATGTCTTGGGACAGGAAAGAAATCATTCAGCTGGGAAGGGCCATTAGCCCGAGTGAACATAATGGAGCCTCAGCTGATAAAGGAGATATTGTCCAAAAATTTCCACTTCCAGAAGCCCCAGACCAATCCGCTGGTGAAGTTGTTAGCCACCGGCCTAGCTGTCTACGACGGCCACAAATGGGCCAAGCACAGAAAGATTATCAACCCAGCCTTCCATCTGGAAAAATTGAAGGTCAACAACTTCAACTTACATGTGTTTCACAGATACGTACTATTTTAGCGGGCCACATGTTTTGATCGAATCTGGAGTCGAGACAAAACCCGAACCTAACTAGGCTGAGTTGGTTTGGATCTAGCTACTTAGTGGTTGAGTTAGCTTTAATTTGTTTCAAATTTTCAAACCCAATCGTGTTGTTTGAATTAAAATGATGTGTGTTTTGGCGGCGTTTTAATTTGCAGCACATGTTGCCGGCGTTCCAGGCGAGCTGTAGCGAGATGATTAGCAGATGGGAGAACGTAATAGCCGGCGCCGGAGAAGGGGCAGCAAGTGAAGTGGACGTGTGGCCGGAACTTGAAGCTTTGTCCGGTGACGTCATATCAAGGACGGCGTTCGGCAGCAACTACGAGGAAGGAAGAAGGATATTCCAACTCCTGAAAGAGCAGGGCGAACATACCATTCAGGCCGTCAATTCCGTTTACATCCCAGGCTGGAGGTACTGTACAATCAACTTGTATATCCATCTATGGTCTTCTGTCACATATAAGATGTGGTGGTGTTGTTGAGAAGCTTTCATGGGTCAGACCTCAAAGGGACTCATGGTGCTATATATATTACTGACAACCTATTGGGGGTTACTTATAGTGGATTAATTGATGACATCCCTAAAGTTATTTATGATGGCTTTGAGTAACATGGTGTAAAATCAAATGGCCTCATGAGGCAAGCCTTGTGGCTGGCTGGGACTTGGGTTTGGTGAAACTCATTCTAAATGAGTGTCCATTTAAGACTAGTTTAATGACTTGTTAATATATATTCATAGGTTGTAAAAGAAATCCGACAATGATAGTCCTATAATATATGTGATTGATGTATCAGTTTGTTTCTTAAATTTGTTCACTATTTACTAAAAAAATCATTTATGTAGACTTTTAAAAAAAAGAGTTATATATAATCAAATCATTTTTTTTATAAATATGCTAGAATAATGTGTTATATCCAATACGTAGTGGTGCTGAGGGAGCCCTTCACTCCTTCCTTTGTAAGTGTCACAGTGCAAAAAGAGGTAGGGGAGAAATTTCACCCCCATAACACTCGATATTAGATAGAATAGTACAATCCTAAATATATATTATCTGTATCTACATATGTGTGCATGTGGTTAGACATTATTATTTTCTTATGCATGCTTAGTAAAAATCAGAAAATCATGGGCTTGGTTAAATGTGCAGGTATTTGCCAACCAAACGGAACCAGAGGATGAAGCAAATTGACAAAGAAATTAGGGGTCTCCTGAGAGGCATAATAGACAAAAGAATGAAGGGTGGTGAAGCCAGCAAAAATGACTTACTGGGCATATTATTGGACTCAAATTTCAGAGAAGTTCAGCAGCATGAGCATGGAGAAGGGCATAGCAACATCAAGAAGGTTGGAATGAGCATTGATGAGGTGATCGAAGAGTGCAAGCTGTTCTACTTGGCTGGCCAGGAGACCACCTCAGTCTGGCTTGTATGGACACTGGTTCTCTTGAGTTGGCATCAAGATTGGCAACACCTTGCTAGACAAGAGGTTTTGCAGGTGTTTGGGAATGAAACTCCAAGCTTAGATGGCTTAAATCATCTCAAAATTGTAAGTATATTTTCGAAGATATATTATCAGATTACTGAGGTTTAATTTGAAGATCAATGCTCCTACTTATGAGCGACAGTTTCTTTAGCTTTTCGTACTCCCACTTAAAAAACATGCATGGGAGGTCGAATGGTGATTTTTTTTTTTTTTCGTGTTGTCGTTGCACCGACAATCAACAACGGGTCAAAGTGGGAGGCCAAATGGTCAATTCTTTTGACCATTTTCGATCCTGTATTAGCATTCTCTTTGGTTACACAGTTAGATTTGATTTTTCTAAAAGATCTAATCCTATCTGGCATGAGATTTTAGGAGTTATATATTCAACGATACGCAATTAATGTGCATTTTTTTCTTCCTAAGGTGACCTCCATTCTGTACGAGGTTCTGCGGTTATACCCACCAGCCGTTCAGTTAACTCGAACTGTGCACGAAGAGACGCAATTGGGAGGAATTCGCCTACCTGCTGGCGTTGTCCTTGTGTTGCCGGAAATTGTACTTCATCGCGACCAAGAAATATGGGGGAAGGATGCCGAGGAGTTCAGGCCAGAGAGGTTCTATGAAGGAGTATCAAACGCGACGAAGAACCAAGTTTCATATTTCCCATTTGGTTGGGGGCCTCGGGTGTGTATCGGACAAAACTTTGCCACGTTGGAAGCCAAGATGTGCTTGGCAATGATATTGCAACGATTCTCTTTCAAGATTTCGCCATCCTATGCTCATGCTCCAATTGCTATCGTTACTCTTCAACCCCAATTTGGAGCTCAACTTATCCTCCACAAACTTTAATATTGCACACGTTGTATCCTTTGTATTAGTAAACTATATATAAAAGAAGGGCGGTGATATATAGGGGTGCCACTGGAGTACCCTATACTGCATGGTGGGCTCCTGCCATGCACTGTAGGGTCAGCCGACGGAGTTGCCTGACTCCATGGCCATCCCTATCTATACACATAAAAAAAATAAAGGAAAGGAACAGAATTAAATTATTTTAATTCTCCTATGCTGTTTTCATTCTCTCCTAATTAATAGTATGTTTAATGCTTGTTTGTTTGGTTTGAGGTTTGTTCATTTTGTAGTCACAATTTGTGAGATTAATCTCACATTGACAGTATACTTGGGTGTATTTAATTAGTTAGTTTTTAATGAACCTATAATCATTTTTAATAAGTAGTTTTAAGTAAGGACTTACAATATTACAAGTGGTATTAGGACTAACTCATTAAAATTACTATCGTTTTGGTGTGGGCCGAAAAAATATTCTAAGACTAACTAGGGTCAGATCGAGATATGGAATTTTTAATCTATTGAGGATGCTAGGCACTAAGAGGAAGGGAATTTGTCACGATCTAATCTCATGCTGATAGTATTATAGAGAGATCTTTGATATATTTCCCAATCCCAACCCATAAGTCACCTTCCATTAGCATTTTTAATTCAGAATACGTGATGTTGCAAGTAGTATTAGATCTAGTTAAGCCAAGACAACTATTGTCTGTAGTAGACTAGCCTCATTTTTTGAGCGTGCTATAATTTAGGATAATTTTAGGATAATAAATTTTTTTCTATTTAAAATTACAACTAAATCATATCATTGCTCCTATTCATCTCAAAATTTTCATATATTTATCTTGAAAGAGAATCAACATAAACATTAAATACGAAAGTTAGAATCAAACCTAACATCTTAATATTAATCATAATTAATTCTTATATCCTCATTTCCATAAATAAGATTCTACATCATTATTACTTAAATACATAGCCTACATAACATACATTCAATTCATCGTGTACTTTGTTAAGTGTCATTTCATGCCTCATTCATCCTCGTTTCTGCTACAATCTCCATTTGAAACTTTTGAATATTTCAGAAACAAAGCCCAAGTTAGATGATGAATAATCTAAGTAAGGGAACAATAAACATATTTCGTGTATGGATACAAAATGTCATTTTTCATATCATTTCGGTTTGAGTCGACTATACCTTATTGCTACTCCCCATTTTCACAACCTCTTTACCAGGTCGAGGTATATGGTTGCACCTTTGGTAGAGTAGCGGTCCCGGCCCATACTCTCAAACCCTTAGGCGAATGCATGATCAATAATATTATTGTATACATATACATATTTCATCATCAGTACATGTAAATATAATTTACATAAACATATTCACATCAAGATATGATAATATGATAAAATTATTTACTTAAAATCAGATTTTATGTAAAACCACTTACACATCAAGTATTTTCATAAAACTAAATCTAGTTGAGAAGTACCACTTACCTTGTAAAAAGACAATTTTGCCCCTAGCATAATTTTGCCTCAAAATTCGCGTTGAACTTCCAATCGTAGTCAATTATGAACATTGATGTACATTGGGCATTATAATTACTTTAAAAAATCAGATTTCTAATTTTCCTAATTTCTCTCATTTCCTCCTATTATTTCCTCAAGATTATGAAATAAATATTTTCTCATAAAATTTTCTCAATTTCTTTTCTCAATAATTCCTAAAACAATATTCCTAACTCCCAAAAATTTCCTCATAATTTTTAGAATTCATGTTTTATTTATTTCTCATTTTCTCTTTAATTTTCAAGCATTTATTGCCTCAAAAATCTATAATAAATACCAATCATGCATTTCTCTTCCAATTTCATCATCAAAAATTCTAAAATATCATTATCATATTTCTAAAATTTTTGAAGAAATTTTTGAAAATAACTCACCTTCCTGCGGAGCGATTCGGTATTCTTCTATACTGCGACGAAGTCTCGATATGCGTATCCAACAAGACTTTCTATCACAAATTTTCACACGAACTACTAAACCCAGCCTATAAGATTTTTTTAGAAATTTTTAGTATTTTTCTCTATATTTTTTTTCCTATTTTCTTTCTTTCTCTTTTTCAAATCTCTCTCTCACTCTCAAATCTTTATTTCTTACAACCTTTCTATTTCTAATTTAAGTTATTCAAACTTTCAAGTTTTCTCTATTTATAGAAGATTGAATTAAGTTTAGTATAATTGTAATGATTCACTATTTTGTCATCTTTCTTAATTATGTTATACTAAATCTCACCTATAATCTTTAATTATTTGTCTACACCCTATTTTATCTCCCACATTTTTCAATTATTTTACCCATTATCTTTGATTATTTGTTCACACCCTATTTTGTCTCCCACATTTCTCAATTATTTCACCCATTATCTTTAATTATTTTGTCACATTTCTTAATTATTTTTTACTAAATTTCATCTATTATCTTTAATTATTTATCTACACGTTACTTTGTCTCCCACATTTTTCAATTATTTCATCCACCATCTTTAATTATTTTTTACTAAATCTTCTTTTAAATAGATTATTCTTTCATTTAGTTAATTAATTTTAAGCCCACTTTCTAAGCTCATTTACTTAGTCTTTCCTTCCACTTACTCTGAGCCAATTTACTTACCTTTTCATTTTTCAACTTAGTCCACTAACTCTAAGTCCATTTACTTAACATTTCATTTTTCAACTTAACCCACTAATTCTAAACCTATTTACTTAGTCTTTCATTTTTCAACTTAATCTACTAGTTTTCTCAATTATAATCTCTAATGGATATAAGAAAATATAAAAAAAATTAATTATTATTATTCTTAAAATACTAAGATATTACAAGGAAAGTGTTTTGACGCCAACTAAGATTTTAGTTTGAACTATGAGATTTTTTAACCTAACAAAGTCACTAAATATTAAAAAAAGAGGAGTTTATCACGAACTAATCTTACATTGATAATGACAATATTGATGGCAAAATATCACACTTATAAAATCAAATAATCATGTTGCTTGCAACTTTTTCATCCATCACATTGCACTAATCACATGTTGCAAATGCATATGCTGAATTGAGATGGGAGATGGAAAATCAAAATAAGATAATGCTTAAGATTAAGAATTGGAAAGTAAGGTTAATATAAGAAACTAATAGGAAAGATCAATTTATAAACTCTAAAATTGCATAATAACAACACCAACACAGGAAGGGATATACCATACCAGCATGCCAACGATCACCCTGCAAGAAGAAGATCCAAGTTAATTATTAGTGGCATCTATATATACAGGATAAATTTTGATTAAATAAATTCTTAAACCAGTCTCATCATGCCAAAGATCATTGTGATATATGAGTGGGAATCAAGTTTGTTAAAATCAAGATTTTAAATGGGATGGTAAGGGTGTTTATAAAATCAGATCATAAAATTATAAGATTTTATGAAAAATTAAGAATACTCTTTAATTTTGATGTGACACTAACTAAAATTATTAGAATACCCCTACGCGCAAATAGTTTAACCTGCTACGTGGACCACTTAAGAGACCGACACGTGGCAAGTTAACAATCCAGAGTGGAGCCCAAAAAATCCGGGCCGAACCGCAAGACCCGTTCCAACTTGACCGGGATCCTCGCGAGTCGTGCCCGCTCATCTCGAGTATCCCAAAACGGGTCTGCCTATAAAAGACAAGGATTCTCGCCAGGTATCCCTAGGCTCTACAACTCTCACATTTATTTCTAACTTGCATTTACTCTACTAATTTGAACATCAGAGTCCACTCTAGGGGATCCTAGCCCCGGCCCTCCATTGTCCTGCAGGTTCTATACCCGAGGTCCGACATCGCTATATTCGAGGTACTATACCCGAGGTCCAATTGCAGAGGTGGCATGTGGTGGTCGGTCCCAAAAACCATCATCAAATTTATATAAATATGTGTTTATAATAAAATATTTCTTATTATAAATGAAATAGATGTACCTATTTCAAAATTGATTCATCTATTAATTTTAAAAATACTAAATAATATGAAATTTCTACATATTAAATTCATCATTCATCCATCTATAATCAAAATTTCAAATAACAAACATTACCACCATCATCAACAAACATTGCTAAAAATAACTAAGAAAACTAAGTCATAAAAACAACAAATATTGTTAAACTTCTACATTATGTTATTACACTAATTAAGTTACCAATACCAAAGAGGTATATTCGTAATTTTTCAAACTTACATTTAAAAGTATGAATAATAATTAAAGTATAATAAATATATTTTAAGGGGATTGGTAATTCGTCTACCCTGGTAAGCGAACCTCGAGTCCATTTCGCTATCTCTCTCATTGTCGTGTTCTGGGTATCAAACCAACATGGTCAATTTGTCCCCAAGCACCCGGGTCTACCCCGACAGGCAGACCTTGGGTTTATCCTACTATCTCTCTCATTACCGTGCTTCGGGTATCAGACCGATGAGGTCCTTCTTCCCCCAAGCACCTGGGTCTACCCCAACGAGCAAACCTTGGGTCTATCCCGTTATCTTTTTTTATTGTAGTGCTTCAGGTATTAGACTGACGCGATCAGTCAGCCCTCAAGTGCCCGGGTCTACCCTGACAGCAGACCTCGGGTCCATCCTTCTATCTTTCTCATTGTTGTGCTTTGGGTATCAGACCGACGCGATCAATTCACACACAAGTGCCTGGGTCTACCCCGGCGAGCAAACCTCAGGTCCATCCTGCTATATCTCTCATTACTGTGCTCCGGGTATCAGACTGATGCGATCAATCCGCCCCCAAGCACCCGGGTCTACCCTAACGAGTGGACCTCGGGTCCATCTCGCTATCTCTCTCATTGTCGTGCTCCAAGTATCATATTGACGTGGTCAGTTCGCCCCCAAGCTTCAAAGTCTACCCCGACGGGCGGACCTTAGGTCCATCTCGCTATCTCTCTCATTACCGTGCTTCGGGTATCAGATCGACGCGGTCAATCTGCCCCCAAGGGCCCAGCAACCCCGGTGGGCGAACCTCAGTCTGATTCAAATCATGTCTTGTATCAAACAGACATGGATAGACCTTGAGTCATCTCAGTCTAGTCCAAACCATGCCTAGTATCAAACAGGCATGGTTGAACTTCGAGTCACCTCCGTCTCGTCCAAACCATGCCTTGTATCAAATAGGAATGGCCAAACCTCGAGTCATCTCAGTCTCATTGAAGCCATGCCTTGTATCAAATAGGCATGACAGGACCTAGAGTCCATCTCGATCTTTCTTTCTTGACATGCCCTTCTGGGCCTTATTTTCGTTATATATATACAAGGACAAACTCGATAGCAAAAACAAAGGCACTTACTCGATTTTGAGTCTATATTTTTAAACATGTAACAGGACAAAAAGGCCACCTCTATCGTCAAATCTGAGCTGAGTTCAAGCATATCGAAAAGTCCATGCTATTCGGACCACAACCCCACCCTGGTCATACATCTCAGTCGTGCTCGAATATCATCTCAGTCATACATCTCGGCTACGCTCGAACACTGTCTCAACCACACCCCGACATCATCTCGACTTTGTATCTTAACTAAGTAACAGCATCACCCAACTTCCCTTCTTCTAGCTCGAATGCTTGCCTTTTGAACATCCAACTTAGGGGACTGTGGACTGTACCGACACTATAAGAAAAATGTATTTTAGCGACGAAATTTAGTGATGAAATTATTCCGTCGTTAATTTTTTTATATATTTTTTAGATTTAGCGACGGAAACACCGTCACTAAATTTAGCGACGAAAATTTCGTAGCTAAAAAATTAAATAAAAGAACTAAAATTTAGCGACAAGCTCAACCCGTCGCTAAAATAAATAAATAAATAAATAAAATAATTCACATTTAGTGACGGGCTCAACCCTGTTGCTAAAAAATAAAAAAAATTAAATAAAATTTAGTAACGGGGTTAATCTTGTCGCTAAAAAATAAAAAAATTTAGCAACGAGCAGAAACCCGTCGCAAACAAATAAAAAAAATTAATTAAAATTTAGAGATAGGGAAAATTCCGTCACTAAAAAATAAAAGAAATAAATAAAAATAATAAAATTTAGCGACGGGAAGAATCCCGTCGCTAAAAAATAAAAAACAAATAAATTAATTAAAATTAAGTGACAGGGAAAATTTCGTCCCTAAAAAAAATAATAAAATTTAGCGACGGAACCAACCTGTCACTAAAAAAAAAAAAAATATTAAAAAAATTAAAATTTAATGACAGGGCCAATCCTGTCACTAAAATAAATAAATAAATTAAAATTTAGCAACAGGAAGAACCCCGTCGCTAAAAACTAAAAATAAATAAATTAAAATTTAGCAATGAGTTCAACCCTGTTGCTACAAAATAAAACATAAAAAAATAAAATTAAATAAAAAAATTAAATTTAGTAACGGATGCTCCTGTCACTAAAAAATAAAAATAAATAAATAAAAAAAGTCAAAATATAGTGACGGGGTCACCCATTGCTAAACAAATAAAAAAAATTAAGTAAAAATTAAAAGTTTTACATTTAAACAAATCATAATAATTTTTACTAACATTAATATTAGTAAAAATTAAATTAATAATTTTAAAAATATTATAAATTAAAATTAAAATAAAAACATAATTTTTCACTACTAATATAATAATTAATAAAGTTTTATTTAAATTAATTATGAAATAAAATTAAAATTAATATAAATCCCTTTACTAACATTAATATTAAAATTAATATTATTAAATAAGTTTAAGAAATTTTAGTGTATAAACATAATTCTAAAATATTTGAAAGAGAATACTATAAATATATTTTATGTATAACAATAAACAAGAAGGCTTCTAGATCAGCTGGCTCGCAGCGAAACTTGGTCATGAGAGGTTGGGGGTTCGAATCCAGTAGAAAGCTTGAGAATAATAGCTGGGGGAGTAATATCCAATGTTGCCACGTGGCGAGCAGAGGCGCAACCACATGGTGCACAGAAAGGAAGTCGGAGCCTAGCGCGCATTGAATTTTAAATTTTGGGATTGAATTTAGCGACGTGGTGAGCCTGTGGCTAAAAAATAAAAAAAAATTAAAATTTAGCTACGGGCTCACCCTGTCGCTAAAAAATAAAAAAAATGAAATAAAAAAATTAAAATTTAGCAACAGGCTCAGATCTGTCGCTAAAAAATAAAAAAAATTAAAATTTAGCGACGGGCTCAACCCCGTCTCTAAAAAATAAAAATAAAATAAAAAAAATAATTCAAATTTATCGATAAATCAACCCCGTTACTAAATCCGTCGCTAATCAACAATGGGTACAACTCCCATCGCTGATTCCATCACTAAAAATACCCGTCGCTAAATTTCAGCGACGCCATTTTTAGCGACAGAAATGTACCCGTCACTAAATCCGTTGCTAAATTATTTAACGACAAAATTTTTCATTGCTAAAATGCTGATTTTTTGTAATGCGACCAAATCATGCCTAGCCCAGTTTAAAAGGCCCAAAGACCGCTCGACTTATGATCTAATCTCTGCCCAACTTCAGCCTTCAACAACCATCATCACCACTGCGTACTGGCACCCTCACACCCACTATGAATCTCATCCGCATTTATTGCAGGTTCCATCCGCATTTATTGTCAGTCCATTGGTACCACGCATTAGTCAGGGGATCTCGTCGGGATCAGATATCACAGTCCCATGACCCTCCGGCACTCGAGGCAAGCATATGTGTAGGAAGGAAGAGTTACTAATTAATATTATATGCTAACAATATTAGTTAAAATAATTAGAGTACTATAAAAATATTATTTAATACTTTTTAAATTATATTTTGACATTAAAATATAGTAATATCTATTGTTTCTTTGATGCAACATGGTTTTGTGTCGGAAAAGTAGGGACGGATCCCGGATTTTAGAGTGGGGTGGGGTGGACTGCATTGGGTTGGAGGTAGGCTAAACTGAATTTGGGCTGAGTTTTTAACTTAAAATTTTAATTCTTTTTAATACGTCCGTATAGAAAAGGTAGGGGTGTGCAATCGGTTTTAACTGAATCGAACCGCCCAAAAATTGTGAACCGAACCGAACCGAACCAACTACAATAACCGAACCGGACCGACCGACCAACCCCAACAAACCGATCTAACCGAAACCGATCTAACCGAACCCTAAACCATGCTAACCGAACCGAAATCGAAAACCGATCTAGAAACAAACTAAGAGACCGGCTTTGCTGTTGCTGCCGGCCGGCGATTCCGATGATCGGAACCTATTATCGGATTCCCCCAACCACGGTGACCCACATACCCAAAAACTAAAAGCATCTAACGGTTGGATTTTAGTAGATTTAGGTTTCAAAATTTCAATATAAAAGAGAAATAGAGTGCAAACTTACCGAAAACCATCGACGCAATCTTTGTTTTCGTCTCCGGCCTTCGTCTTCTTCTTCGGCATCGACGACGGATGGTGGAAGGAGAGAGAACAGATGAAGAGCAGGAGCTTCCGTCAAAAAGCCTTCGGCCGAGACGCGAAGAGTCTTCGTCTTCCCCATCGCCTTCGAAGAGCCTTCGTCTTCCCCTTCGCCTTCGTCTTCGCCATCCAGATCTGTGAACTCGAAATCGAAGAACAGAGAAGAAGACGAAGGCCGAGACGCGAGAAAGAGATAAAGAGAGAGAAGAACGAAGAACAGACTCTGAGAAATGAAATGTTGCGCCCGCGTGTGTGACTCGTGAGGGGGGAATTCGGTTCGCGTGAGGGAGGGGTGTGGCCGGTTCGGTTCAAGTGAGTGGCTATGTTTTACAAGTTCGGTTCGGTTCAGTTTGGTTTTTTTGGTATTTTTATCAAAATAACCGAATCGAACCGAATAACCGATTTTTAAACAAAAATATAATCGAACCGAACCATTAATTTTGAAGAACCGAACCGAATCGACCAAACTTTTCGATTCGATTCGGTTAGTTCGGTTTAACCGAACTTTTGCACACCCCTAGGAAAAGGTAACAACTTTGTTTGAAATTAAACAAAATTTGCCGGTGTTGGCCTTTGGGAGGTAGCAACACAAGAGAAAAGCATTGTGGCCCATGGAGACACCCAACGATTTACTTGGACTGTTGTATTTTCCTGTAATCGGCCACACCACCACAAAGCTAAAAGCAGTACCAATCCAAGAAATAGAAATGAACCACACAACACACACACACACAACACAGGAGATATACGTGTTCGGATTCGAATGAATCCTACTCACGGCAGAGGCTCCGCCTCTAGTCAATCCACTAGAAATATATATGCATATTTACATAGGATTACAACGAGAGAAATAAGATGACATAAACAAGAACTTCCTCTCGATCTCACGGTCACTCAAGAACAATACATCAATCAGAATACAACGCTCACAATACATCAAACAAATCTCACCCATTCAACCTTACCGAATGACGTCTCAGATCTGATTTGATTACCGCGATCTTCTTCACCGATCGACCGCCTTCATGCGTTCTGTTCTTCTCCCCACATCGAGTTCTTCTTTGTTCTTGGTAGATTTCTCTCTCTCTCTCTCTCTGTTGCGCGATTAGGGTTTTGGAGTGCGTTGATGTGCAAGAGGAAAAACCAACCCCTTTCTACAGACTTCCCCCAATCTCATTCATATATATATGCGGGCCAAGGGACAAGGCTGGGATTAATGGGTTTCACAATAAGCTTGGGCTTGGGCTTGTTGGGCTGCAGACACCAACGGCCCAACCTAGCTTAATTATACATAACCCAAATAACTAATCCACATACAAATGAAATTAAGGCCAAATGTAATGCAAATAAAATGGAAATCAAATGCAAACATTTATCAATATATTTTGAATCACAAATTCTAACAAATTCCACCTTGATTCAAGAATGGATTGATAGTGGACTTGACCAGAGACCCCTACAACTCTCCCAACTACAACGGGAGCACATTGAGCAACGATACAGCTTGCTCAAACTATGACACGAGACCAACTCGACTAATACATGCCTCACTAAGAGCAATAGAAACCTCTATCAAGACTTCTATAAGCAAGACATCAGGGCTAACACTCAGCCTTACATTAGACACAGAAATTTCTTAAGGTTCCACCTTAAGACTGACAAATTTTCACCTCAAACTAAACACTATCAGTTTGATCAGGTTTGTCTAACTCTACAAGACTAGGCACATATCAACTTCTAGACCTAACATTAGCTCTTCAAACTCAATTCTCTTTCTTATTCAATATTCAAAGACTTTCCACTTCTTAGACTTCTCAAAAAACATTTTTACACCTAAGAAAGAATTCCCAAAATCTTTACAGAATATTTATCAATAAAAGAAAGAAAAATTATTAGGCCCTTGACAGAAAACAGGGACTTGGGAAAAAACCCCACAACAAGAGAAAGCAACATGCCAACAATGGGATTTACCCATACCTCAGGCATCCACAAGGCATCTATTTGGATTTACACAACCCACAGGATTCACAAAAAACACTAGATTATCAACCTATCCGAATCCAATCATACCTTAACATGCTTAACTCTAAGAGCCCTATTATGACCAATGTGCCCTAGCCTTTACATGCCTAGATCCAAAAATGGACAGCACTACCAATAAACAGAGATATAAACAATACTCTAATTTATTCCATACCTGCAATGATGTGATCTCCACATTTACCTGATGTAAAACATTGACTGCCAAATTGAGGATTATCAAGGAATAAGCCATCTCATCCACGTCCAACCTTTCTTGGGCGGTCATGGAGAGTTGCTTATCCTTTTCCTCTTTGTTTACCTGCCTGCCTTTACTTCTTTCTGATCTGTCACATGCTGAAGTTTCCATGGCCATCGAACTATTCAAGTTCCACCTTAATTGATACCATCTCCAGTTTGGTTCTGTAATATCTTGCAAAGGAAAAACAAAGAACCAACAGCAAAACAAATGCAACACAACGTAGCAGAAAAATAGGAAACGGGCCAAGGGAAATACATGCCAATAGAAAGTAACACATAACACGTACAGCAACAGAAATGTACTTGAGAACAGTGAGATGATTAGATTGCAATGCTTCCAATATACATCAAGCAATTACACACAATCAACCTCACAAACTTTCCCAAAAACAAGTGATTTATACTTACAACAGGGAGTAATTCATGCTTCAATCCCTAATTAAGCTTGCAATAAATCACATAGAAACATGAGGCAGAAACAGAAAACAGATCGAAGTGAGGAAAAATTGATGGATTAATCACTGTTCTTTACACTTTCACAACCCTTGCAAAAATCAACAGGAAATACCAAATAGCAAGGAATCACAGCCTAAGCTAATAACTCAAACAAAAACCAAACAAGAACAGCAACACAGGGGCTTAGCATATATCACACAGCTACAGGAACAATAACTAAACACCCCAACGATGAACAGAACCAACAGAGCTTAAACGAAAATTTTAAGGCATACAATCGGACTAACAAAATTGAAAGACAGATTTCATTCATTTGATCTTTCTCATTTGGTGTTCATGCTTCTTTATTCTTGATTGCTAGATGCCCTCAGGTCGAAAACACGACACAAAATAAAATCATGTGGCAAAAATCAACCCAAGAAAAAACAAAACCAAAACGATTCAAGAGTCATAGCTTCAACCAATCGATTGACAGCATACCACGATCCAATCAGAATATCATTGAATCAGTAAAGAGAATCGAACGAAAATTAAAAGAAAAACAGAATGCTCGTTGTAACCCTAACTGGAGTTTCAACATAAATTTCAAGAACATGAAAAAGAACCAGGGCAAGAAGGATATGGACGCGATTACCAGATCGGAATCGATACCAGCGAATTGAAAACGCCATTCGCTGAACATCACGACCTTCGGATCTATCGAACACCTCCGTTCTTCCTTCGAGTTAGGGCTTCAATCGCATTCTCTGTTCTTAGTCTTCGATGGCTCTTTACCGTACTCACTCTTTGATCGCCTTCGGATCTATCTTGGATCTGGACGCCGAAACCAGCTTCGTGATTCTCGGATCTTGATCTCATTTGAGTGGCTCTGATACCACTTGTTGTATTTTCCTGTAATCGGCCACACCACCACAAAGCCAAAAGCAGTACCAATCCAAGAAATAGAAATGAACCACACAACACACACACACACAACACAGGAGATATACGTGTTCGGATTCGAATGAATCCTACTCATGGCAGAGGCTCCGCCTCTAGTCAATCCACTAGAAATATATATGCATATTTACATAGGATTACAACGAGAGAAATAAGATGACATAAACAAGAACTTCCTCTCGATCTCACGGTCACTCAAGAACAATACATCAATCAGAATACAACGCTCACAATACATCAAACAAATCTCACCCATTCAACCTTACCGAATGACGTCTCAGATCTGATTTGATTACCGCGATCTTCTTCACCGATCGACCGCCTTCATGCGTTCTGTTCTTCTCCCCACATCGAGTTCTTCTTTGTTCTTGGTAGATTTCTCTCTCTCTCTCTCTCTGTTGCGCGATTAGGGTTTTGGAGTGCGTTGATGTGCAAGAGGAAAAACCAACCCCTTTCTACAGACTTCCCCCAATCTCATTCATATATATATGCGGGCCAAGGGACAAGGCTGGGATTAATGGGTTTCACAATAAGCTTGGGCTTGGGCTTGTTGGGCTGCAGACACCAACGGCCCAACCTAGCTTAATTATACATAACCCAAATAACTAATCCACATACAAATGAAATTAAGGCCAAATGTAATGCAAATAAAATGGAAATCAAATGCAAACATTTATCAATATATTTTGAATCACAAATTCTAACATGGACTAATTAAAAACACATGATTGTATAATGAACATTTATAAAAACACTTAGGATGCATTTGATAGGTATGAAAAATGAGGGTAAAATTCATTTTCTATCTAAATTTCAGAAAATTCTATCAAACAGATTTTTAATTCCATAGAATTTGAATTTCATTTTAGTTCAGAAAATAAAGATTTTCCTTGAAATCAAGGAAATAGAATTCCTAAGAGTTGGGTGAAAATTAGAATTCCATAAAATTGAAATTCCATTCTTATTTTCCATCACTATCAAATGTAGCCTTAAAAATTGGCAATCTAATCTCACACTCAGAAAAGTGTCTCCGACCCGTTTAGTCTAAGGTTTATCAACTGTTTTGAATATTTATTTGATTAGCTAATAAATTATTCAGGTTCAGATATGGTTGAAGAGAATATAAGGTGTAAAGTCATTAAGGGTCGGCCACTTAGTGACAAAAAGAGTGATCCAAACTTTTCAATGCGGTCTTGTTGACAAAATAAACCCCATTGTTTGAATATTTTTAGGTTTTTTTTAATGAAATTTAGGTATTTTTTGAATATTTTTTGATCTTTTTCTTAATGAAAATTTTAGGTCTTTTATAAAATTTAAGTTATTTTTTTTTATCAACTTTGATCTTTTTTTCGATCAAATATCAATTTTTTTAATTATTGATGAATTAATTATCATATTCAATCACAGTATGAATTTAAAATAATAATTTTTATTAATTAATATATTAAATTTTAATATTTTATATATTAAAAATTAAATATTATATTTTTTAATTATTGATCAGCGATCTCTTGTATGAAGCCTAAATAAAATTGAGATTTATGTGCTATAATATATTTAGAATAAAATAATGATATGACATTAACGTGATATCACAATTACGTAGGATATTTTGTTAATTTAGGTGACAACTTTGCTTACGTAACAAAGTTCAAAGCTTTTAGCCTGGTGGGCTGCTTCGCTCCTAAATAAAATTGAGATTTATGTGCTATAATAATATATTTAGAATAAAATAATGATATGACATTAACGTGATATCACAATTACGTAGGATATTTTGTTAATTTAGGTGACAACTTTGCTTACGTAACAAAGGTCAAAGCTTTTAGCCTGGTGGGCTGCTTCGCTCCTAAATAAAATTGAGATTTATGTGCTATAATAATATATTTAGAATAAAATAATGATATGACATTAACGTGATATCACAATTACGTAGGATATTTTGTTAATTTAGGTGACAACTTTGCTTACGTAACAAAGTTCAAAGCTTTTAGCCTGGTGGGCTGCTTCGCTTTGGCATGACAACCTATGACTAACAAAATAAAGCTGTGTTTTGGTGAATGGAGCGGTCACTTGTTAATCTTTTAGGTTACGTTTTTTTTTGTTGTTATTTTTAAATTATTTTTAATTTTTTAAAATAATAAAAACGGGTTCTCTTTACTATTTTAAAAAATAAAAAAAATTGAAAAGAAAACTCAAAACAACAAAAAATTATTTTGAGTGTTTTCATCCAAAACAAACTCAAAATTCAAAACACATTTATTTATTTATATTTTATTATTATAATAAAAAAAAATATTACAAAATTCATTAACTTCAAAATGCATATATTTTTTAATAATATATTAACATTGAATATTTCTAATTTATTGAATAATCAAATTTATTGAATAAAATATCATTAAAAAATTATTTTCAAAATTTCAAAAAGAACACGTTTTCTATTTTTCTGTTTTGAGAAATAGTTTTTCAAAATGATAAAGAGAACGCGTTTTCAATTTTCTAAAAATAGACTATCAAAACAGAAAACTGAAAATGAATTCAAAACTCAAAATTGAAAATTGAAAAGTAAAGAGAACGCAACCTTAACTTTTGGATAATCTCAAAAGTCATTTTTTCATTATTATTATTATTATTATTATTATTATTATTATTATTATTATTATTATTATTATTAATTTGAAAAAAGCCTTACAAATTGAAAACTCCTGATTTGTAGGGTGTGCAGCGATTCGGTTAGACCGAACTAATCGAATAGAACCGACCGAACTTATCGGATCGGTTTGATTAGTTTAGAATCGATTATCAATTCAGTTAAGGTGGGTCAAAGTTTGGTATAAATAAAATCAGTTCGGTTTTACTTATTCGGTTTACTCGGTTACTTGAACCGACCGTTAATAAAAACGACGTCGTTTTTTATGTGATATAAAAAATAAAACGACGTCGAGAAGACTATTGCATGGAGAACAGGGGCCATGCACGCATCCATTTGGAACATTCCAAATTCTTATCCATTATACGAGAGAGAGAGAGGGGGAAACCGAAACCATAATAGTGCCCAAGCGTCATTGTCATTGCCAACCGTCGTCGTCGATTCCTTCCGTCGCAGCATCGTCTTTTCTTTTGTCGTCAGATGTTGACAAAGGTGAGATGAGTTCTTGTTCGTCAGTGACTTTGTATATTTGATTCTTTGAGCGTTTGAGAGCCCTAATCCAGTTTTAAAATAAATTGTTATTATAAACAATTATATAAAAAATTTATTATTTCAAAATAAATTATTTTATAATTTTTTTATTTACTTGGCCGATTCAATTCAAACCAAATTGAAAAATCCTCAAATTGCAAACCGCACGTTTGAGAATTTCTCAAATCGTGCCAAACTGTCCCCCTAAAAAAATCGCACGATGCGATGCGGTTCAATTTGGTCGATTTTCGCAGTTTGTCAGTTTTTTTGAACACCCCTACATGCCAGCCAACACTAGAAAAAATAAGATTCTTAGTGAAAACCAGGGTCATCACTAAAAGTTCAAAAAGTCGTCACTAAAAGTATTAGTGACGGCCAGACAAATCGTCACAAGTTGACACTAATTAGTGACGATAAAGTTGGTCGTCACTAAAGTTAACCCATTAGTGACAACCATATGTGACTGTTACTAAAGAAGATCTTTTTTGTGGCGTTTTCAATTGTCACTAAAATATCCATATTAGTGACGATTAAAAGTGGTCGTCACTAAAAATGTCGTTTTTAGTTACAAACACAATATGGTTGTCACTATTATTTTAAATTATCAGTGACAATACAATATAATCCTCAGTAAATTGTTGTCACTAAAACTTTTATTTTAGTGACGACCAGTCTTGGCCATCACTAAAGTTTTTTTTTTAGTGACGGGAATGACTATCATAAATGAAATTATTTGTGATAACATGATCCACCTGTCATTAAAAGTTTTGCCACAACATTTTCATTTCTTTTGAACAGTTTTTTCTTCAATTTTCTTCATTTTTTAGTGTAGAATAACCATTTATAAATAATAAACCTTTGTTCATTCATGCCATCATTTATGAATAACAAACGTGGGGTCATTTAGACCATACATAAAAATAACCAATCATTGCAAATATATATATATATATATATAACAATATTATCATCGGCATAAAACCCACAACATTTGAAATTTAGCCTAACTCATTTATTATATTATTTTCCTTCATTTTATTCTACATATGTAAATCATTGGGTTAACTAGTCTGTGGTTAATGTATTATCCATTTTGGTTTGAATCTGAGTTTGTGACGAGCTTCTACTGGTATATACCCATGGTTCTCTTGGTGCCTGCTTTTGGAGTCATTTTCTTAGTTTTGTTGATATATAAACAATTTATGCTATTTTTGCCTTGATTGTCTAGTTTGACTATTAACAACCAGTCAACCACCAGTTGTTCTATAGGACCCGAGATTGTCTAGTTTGACTATTAACAACCAGTCAACCACCAGTTGTTCTACAGGACCTGAGAGGTTGATCGATTAGTTGACAAAATTTAATTAAAATGACAAAAATATTTCACTCATTTGCAAAATTGTTTACCTTTCCTTTCTATGGCTGTCTATTTTTTCTTCTCTCCCTCATTCCTATGGTTGTCTTCAGCAACCCCCTTCGCCTAGTTGTATCGCCCGTGAAAAAGGAAGATGCAATGACGGTCGACACGAGGCAAGGTGAAAGGAATTGCTAGACACGGTCATGAAAGAGGGAGAGAAATAAGAGAAGAAAGAAGGGGCGACTATGGAAGGAAAAGAGAAGTAATTTTGCAAATGAGTGAAGGGCATTTTTGTCATTTTAATTACATTTTCCCAGCCAATTAGTAAACCTCTCAGGCAAAGTAGCATTCTCGATCAACCACTGCCATTAATGCCAATATATATATATATATATATATCAAAAATCAAACACATCCTTCGATTTGGAGCACTTTGACGTCTAGAACCCACTTAAGAAAAATCTTAACAAGACTTTTTGAGCGGGTCGGCACAATCTCAAATGAAATAAAATGTAAGGTATGGCCCATTCTCTCTTTCCTTCCTGGAAATGAGGCAAGGCCAGCATAGCCAAAACTCCAAATTGGCCGCTGACAAAAAGCCATCTCTATGTAAACGATGCTGATCAATACCATACGCTTCTTGTCCAAAAACAAGACACATACATAGACGCCAACAGCCCACCTTGGCTTTATCTTGGGTTTAGAATTGATAGAGGTAACATTTGTTACAACGAATATGATAAAATTATATTAAAATAAAATTTAAATAATTTTTAGATTAAGATATAAAATAATTAAGATAAGGTAGGAAAGTATTTTAATATTTTTATCCAACTATTTGTTAAACATTTTTTCAAGAGATGAATTTATTGCGTTTATAAATTTAGTGGGATTGGTAATTCGTCTTTTATACTGGTTTAATTTTCATAATAACAATAAAGGGGCGTGCTTTGGTTCAACTGCGTAAAGTTGGTCCAATATTGCAGGAAGGAACCACCGGAAGCAATGCGGATCGAATCACATTTTTTCTTTTGTTATTTATTCTTCAGATAAACTATGAAGTACGTAGCATTTAAAAAGAAAGAAAGAAAGAAAAAAAAAAACACATATGCATGCATGCATGGGTGTGTAAGCTGGGAAGTAATTAAAGAGGAGCTCCCCTTGTTCTTCGTTTTCTCTTTTCTATAAATTAATATATATATTAATAACTATAACATAATATAATAATAATATCAAGGTAGACAGTGTGTGAATTAAAAAAAAATAAAAAAACCCATTATATATATAAAATTAAAATATGGCTGGACAGGCCATTCAAAATTGTGGCTACCACTAGTAGCGACTAGAATTTAAAGAGAAAACGCGTAACGTATTTGATGTAACCATTTAAGTCCACCCACCTCAAGAATCAATCAAAACTAATTTCTTAATCATTCCTTACTTATCGAAATTTTAACTAATTTCTCCTCTCGAAGTGTGCGTTTATCCTTGATATATATATATATATATATATAGGATCAAATCAAATGATGAGATCATAAACAAAGCAATATATATATATTAATTTATATATATATTTATGTTATTTTGTTCAACAATCACCATCTATTATGTATAATGTATAATATTTACTGAAAAAAAATGTTATATCTGGTTTCAAAAAGCCATTTTGATTGTAAACTTTTTATTTTATTTATTTATTTATTTATTTATTTTTGGCGGGGGGGGGGGGGTGGTTTAGAAACAGACCACAAGTGTGAACGCAACGAGTAATTCCGAAAATTAAGAAACAAAAAGAGATGTCTCTGTTGACTGTTGATACAGATATAGGATGAGTGGAGGATGACGAGATGACATGTAAATGATGGGAAATTCTGGATTCGGTTGAAGATGGATGCTTTCTTTTTGCGCCGGGGGGGGCGGGTGGTTTAGAAACAGACCACAAGTGTGAACGCAACGAGTAATTCCTAAAATTAAGTGTGCCTTCCCATGAGACAAGCTTGATATTACCCCCCCACTCTCTCTCCATACACACACGCACACACAAACATTGAATTGTATGACTATCAAAAAATTAACTTGGTATATCAAAAAAATGGGTATAACTTCAAATAAGGGATTTTCTAATTGAGAACATAGTTAAGTTTAAAATTGAATATAAGGCAAAGACTGATTTTTTTTTTTGTAATTTACCCAAGAGAAGAGAGGGAACCAAAAAGTTATAAAACTAATCTTGCGGACACTAAAGGACAACATTGGAGGGGTGTGAGTGACCCAGAAATGGGTCAGGTCAAAAAGCATGCACGAGCACGCATGGAGTCAATGCGGAAATGAAACGTGACTTAGTTTCAAAATTCCTACAGTTTTAAGTGATGAAATGGCAAGCCGCAAATAAACTATAGATGGGCAAAGAAAAAGAAAAAGGAAAACAAGGAACGGACTTGCAGAAAGCTCACCCACCACAAATCTCTCTCTCTCTCTCTCTCTCTCTCTCTCTGAGGCGCAGCATTAAGGTGCCAAGCCCTTCTCTTTCTCTGCAGGTCTTGTCTTCCAAATAGCTACTCAAAACCAACAAACCATATATTGCTAGCCTATATATTTCTCCATTGATATACATTAAGAAGAAAGAGAAGGAGAATTAAGAACAAGAAGAAGAATGATGATAGGGTGGGAAGACGTTTACAAGGTGGTGGCGGCGATGGTTCCCCTCTACGTGGCCCTGGTTCTAGGGTACGGCTCCGTGAGGTGGTGGGGGATCTTTGCCGCCGAGCAGTACGATGCCGTCGACCTCCTGGTCCGCTACTTCACGCTGCCGCTATTCACCTTCGAGTTCACCACCCACATCGATCCCTTCCAGATGAACTACTCCTTCATCGCCGGCGACGCCATCTCCAAAGTCATCATCGTGGGGGTGATCGCCTTATGGGCCAAGTGCAGCAGCAAGGGCAGCTACTGCTGGTCCATCACGAGCTTCTCTCTCTGCACCTTGACCAACTCTTTGGTCGTCGGGGTCCCCGTCATGAAGGCCATGTATGGCCAACTCGGCGTCGATCTTGTCGTCCAGTCGACGGTGGTTCAGGCCATCGTCTGGCTGACGATTCTGCGGTTTGCTCTGGAGTTCCGGCAAAAAGAAAAGGATTTGGAAGGAGACGGCAACGGTGTGGTCAGAGCCAGGCCGTCGTTCTGGTCGCTGATGAAGGTTGTCGGGCGGAATCTCGCCATGAATCCCAACTCCTACGCTTGCATTGTGGGAATCACTTGGGCATTCTTATCAAACAGGTACACACACACACACACACACACACACACATATATATATAAATACATACACATACCAACCATATATAACTTTCAATCCCTAAACTTGCTCGGTAATAAGAGATTACATACAGTGGCGGATCCAGGGAGGAGCTGGCACGGGCTTCAGCCAGTGCCAGCCTCAACCAAAACATTTATATAAATAAATAAATAAATAAATAAATATATATATACCCCCACAGACCCTTAAATTGAAGCTCCAGCCCTCCCCTTGCTTGGATCCCCCCTGGATCCGCCCCTGATTATATATATACAAGTTCATGTTTTTCATTAGTTATTTCTGTGTAATTATATCTAAAATTTTTACACGCAAATCGTTTAGTAATAATTTGATCATCTTTATAAGCCTAATATTAATTATCGGTATTGTTGTGATAACGTACTTGTAGGTGGAATTTTCAAATGCCCAGTATCATGGAGGGATCCATACTTATCATGTCGAAGGCCGGGACAGGAACTGCTATGTTTAGCATGGGTAAGTACGTAGATTCATCTCTTTAAAGTTTAAATTTTAAAAATCTAGCTAAAAATATATATATAAATTAACTTGGTAGGGTTAATTTGGTTTGGCAGGATTATTCATGGCGTCGCAGGAGAAAGTGATTGCCTGTGGAGCAAGTCTGACTGTGATTGGAATGGTATTGAGGTTTATTGCAGGGCCAGTAGCCATGGCCATTGGTGCCATCGCTGTGGGCTTGAATGGCGATGTCCTGCGTGTTGTTATCATTCAGGTAAACTTCGCATTAATCCATAGAAAGTTTTAATTTCTATGGATTTGTTAATTTGTACTTACCCTCCCTTCTCAATTGGGTTTTCTCAAGGATAGGGAAACATTCACACATGTATATATGTAAAACATTTTTTTTTACTTTTTTATTTTCTTTCACAAATCTTGTTCCTAACCTTGCCTTAATTAATATGCCAAAGTATCACAAGGTCATAGAATTGGTAATTTAATTTCTCAAATAGATGGGTAATTTTGAATTTTAAAACATATTTGTTTATAAATGTAGAATGCCAAACATTTTCTCTATATTTGTTATATGTCCATAAAACATACCATATTTATTGTTAAATTTTGATTACGATACTTAAAAACAATTGAAGAAAAATTGACTCTAGTCAACTAATTCTCTTTTAATATTTTTCTGGTCTAATCTCAACTAATTCTTAAGATATATAATTGTTTCATTTTCTCTTTTTCAGGCTGTGCTGCCACAATCCATCACTTCCTTTATTTTAGCGAAAGAATATGATTTACATGCTGATGTACTAAGTACTGCATATGTTATCTAAACTAGCACTAATTAATATTATCAAAATTTAATTTCTCATTGAAACCCTCAAAAAATTTAGACAAAAGAAAAGGGTATCCCATATATATACTATTAATTAACTTGGGTCGTCTTTAATTTTGCAGGGTGATCTTTGGGCCAATGGTTTCCCTCCCAATGTTAGTTGGTTATTATGCACTTTTAGAGTGTTTACGTTGATTTTCATCATGAGATTTTAGTGAAAGCGGATCCCAGGAGCAATGGTTATAGGTTTTGTAATGTATCTCAATTAAAGCTTAAAGAAGAGAAAGATCCAATCAAACCAAGTTGTTTCTTAGTGTTCTTAATATATAACATCTATTACTTATTCCATATTAACTTCATTCCATTTCTTAACCCTAAGCACGCCCATATATTATACGTATGCATGCATGTATGTATATGTATATAAAGGATTTTTGAATTATTTTTAAAAATGCTATATATTTCGACACTTAATTGTAACAGTTTTAGTTATACTTATTGATTATTGTATTGTATATTTATATTTATGTGACACAAAATACAAAACATCATTATATAAATATAATTATATAATGAAAAAGAAAAAAAAATGAAACGAATGAAGAACATTTTCTTAAATAGGAGAGTATTAATTGAAATCTTCTTTTAAACTCAATCCAGGCCTAATGTTGACACCAACCATTAGAAGAAGATTAATTGGGGCTAAGCAGTCCTCATCAGGCTATTTGGACATTTGAAAATGCCATCTACACATTATCATAATAAAACTACTAGTTAATATTAGGCTTACAAAGATGATGGATATATTACTAAACTATTTGTGTATATGTATATATACATATATATTGTCATACTCGTGTATTATTGTGTTGTCTATTTATATTTATGTGACATAAAATATAAAACATTATTACATAAATATCATTACAAATATATCTTATAATTGAATTGAATTGTCGAAATAACATTTTAAAAATATTTGAACTCCTCGAAAAGGGCTTTTAACTAGTTTAAAACAATCCCCATCTCAAATTGCTGATCCCAACTCATTAAGGATATCATTTTGATTCCCCATCTCAAATTGCCATTATTAATGCCAACACATAGCAGCATCAGTTCTTGCAACTTGTGATTAGTGCAAATGAAAAGGTTGGAAGCTGCAGCATAATTATTCATTTGATTCCTAAGTTTGATGGGTTTGCCCATGAATATATATTGCCATTCACTTCCTTAATTAGTGTTGACTACAAACAGTTGATAATGACTGAATTGATTTAATTAAGAAAAATTAAAGAAAGATGATAATGAATTGATAAATCTATGCTATTAAATAAATAAATAAGTGAATAAAAAAAAATTAACTTAGCAAAACGACAAGAAACAAAATAGATTCACATTTCTTTATTTTAACAGAAAAAATTCTACTATCAATAATAATCAAAGTTGCAACTAAGGATTTCGAAACATATAAAAAAATTATTTTCATGTTTAGTTCAATTTACAAAAATAAGGATCTAATTGGGTGTTTTAGCACATTAGCTAATGCATTTGACTTGTGATGGAGAAGAATATCCAAAATTATTTGCAAAAATTGAGAATTCAAGATACGTTTTATTAAGAACAAATATTTTATTCAACGACGAGAAAAAAATAATGGTCTATCCCTACTAAAAATTACAATATCAAATGATAACAAGCAAAAAGCTTATAATTATGCCATTGCCTTGATTAGCATTGGAGAGAAGAAAGGAATGTGCATTTTAAAGGGCCTCTTTACATAGCATGCAAAATTATTCTATGGTCACATACATGCTAACAAAAGTTTAAAGAAAATATTGATATATAAATTATTTTGTTCAACAACTATCGATGATCATTGGGATAATAATTAGATGTCCGTGCATTGAGAATAAATTATTACTTTAATGCCTATTTTATAGAATTAACATCCACTTATTTAATATTAGATGGAACTTAAGTTGAATAATTTTATTATTACTCATCACACATATTTTAAATAATGTTTATATCACTCCATTTGATATTTTCTTTTGTGGAAATTACAGAAATTAGCAACCCTTCAAATACAAAATTTCTTTTTAGCCACTTTTTTGAAAAAAAACCTTTTTAACATTTTAAACAAACTAATTGCATCATATACCCACTTGACCATATTTGACCATAATTTTATTTAAAAAATAAAAAAGTTAAATACTAAAATATCCTCACACATTTTAAACTCACAAAACTTTACAAATACTAAAATACCCTTAACCCAATCCTCACAACCACAACCAGTTCAACTCACATCTCTCTCACTATAACCGCCTAGCCCCCATCGTGACAGCTGTCATTACTGCTGCCGTTACCAACGACGTCGATTTCATCATCGCTGAACAAGGTATATTTTTTTCTGTGATTTTGGTGTACATTTGTTGACGCTGGTGTTGGTGGACGTGGTTGCCAGTTCCCTTGTGTTGCCTGTAACGAAGACTAGTCATCGAGCTTCGTCGCGAACGAAGCCCCACCGTCGGGTTTTGTCGGGGCGTCTCGCTTGACATAGGTGACAAAGCCCGACATCGAGCTTGGTTGTTTGCAACGAAGCCCACCGTCGGTCTTCGTTGGGGCATCATTCTCGATGTCGGGCTTCCTTGCCCACTGTCTTCTGTGAGGAAGACGGTGGCTTCGGCCCGAAGCCCTATCGGGTTGGGCTTTGGCTCGATAGGGCTTCGGTTTTGAAAACCTATCATGTAACGCTCCATTTTTCGAGCGCGTTATAAATTCGGACAATTCTAAGATAATAAATTTTTTCTTCAAAACCTAATGTTAAACCATATCATATCTCATATCTATTCCGAAATTTTCATACATTTTCTCGAAAGAGAATCTTTATACACATCAAATTGCGGAAGCTAGAATCGAACTTGATATTTTAACATAAATCGAAATTCAATTCTTACATCATCGCTCCTCAACATAACTTAATACATAGCATAAGTTCTCAACTAACATTAACCAAAAATAGGATTTTACATCATCATTAACCAAATGGTTAAATATCATCATTTCTCAAAATGTTCAGAATTCAAAGTAGCAGAACTTAAATACAGGGGCTACATTACATATAGAGATGGCAAACGGGCCCGCGGGCCGGGCCAAATTGGCCCGCTTAAAAACGGGCTAGCAAATTGCTGGCCCTAGCCCGGCCCTACACGGGCCAAATAGGCCCGCCCAGGCGAAGGCAGCGGGTGAGGGCGACGGCGACGGCGAGACAGAGGGCGAGCGAGGGCGAGAGTGAGGGGCGCGGACGAGGGCGAGGGTGAGGGGTGCGGGCGAGGGCGACGGCGAGAGAGAGGGGCGCGGGCGAGGGCGATGGTAAGGGCGAGCGAGGGCGAAGGTGAGGGCGAGAGCGAGAGGCGAGGGCGAGGGCGAGGGCGACAGAGAGACAGAGGGTGAGCGAGGGGCAAATGTGAGGGCGACGGCGAGACAGAAGGCGGGCGAGGGCGAGGTGAGGGCGAGGGCGAGAAGAGGGTGAGGGTGAGGGCGAGGGCGAGGGCGAGGGCGAGAGGTGAGGTGGGGGGGTTGGCTGATTGGCGGGCCAAGCGGGCTAGCTCGGCCCAGCCTGGCCCGCCACCATTTGGCCCGCCGGGCCAAGCGGGCTGGGCCAAATTGGCCCGACCTTAAACGGGCCAGCAATATGCTGGCCCTAGCCCGGTGTTGAGCCGGGCCCCAACAGGCCAGCCCGTCGGGCTGGGCCCATTTTGCCATCTCTAATTACATACATTCAACTCACCATTCAATTCATCATTCACTTTGCTAAGTTTCATTTCATGCCTAATTCATCTTCGTTTCTACTACTTTCTCCATCTGGAACGTTTGAATATTCCAGAAGTAAAACCCAAGTTAGATGATGAATCATCTAAGTAAAGGCACAAAATGTTTTATCATGCATGTATGCAATGTCTTACTTCTTTGTAAGGGTTAATTGCACCCTACATGCTACTCACCAATTTTACAACCATCTCTTTTGAAGCCGGGGTGTATGGGGGCACCATTGATAAAGCAGCGGTGCCAGTTCGTACTCCCAACGGATTCAATGCGCGTGATCAATGATATCAACGTGTACATGTGCATTTCATAGTCATGTCATGTATGCAGTCTACGTGATAGATATATATTAAGGTATGTTAATATGATGAAAACATTCTTGAGGACGGATTTTAAACATAATCACTTACGTAGTACCAAGTACCTACTTAAGGGTATATTATTTATAACCGTACAAAACTTGTAGAAGTACACTTACCTTCTTAAACTTATTAGGCTACCTCGATATTTGCGCATTGCCTCGAAATTCATGCATCACCTCGATTTGCGTGTTAACCGCAGAATTTGCACAAGTCACTTCAAATTAAAGTCTCAAAACATCCTAATCACCATATTTGATTAAATAAGTGTTAAAACTTATTTTTCCATAATTTCTTGCATTTTTTTTATTTTTCTCTAAATTTCTTCCTATTTTTCCTCAATAAATCCAAACTTAATATCTCTCAAATATTTTCTCAAATATTTCACAATAACAATTCGTAAAATAATATTCTTGAATTTCTAAAATTTTCTAAAAAAAATTGCTCACCTTGATTTAGCCCCTCAAGCTTCCTCGGTATACGTGTCACATCCTTGAAATGCGTGTCTGAACCATTTTTCTTCCTAAAATCTCTGAGATATTACAGAAACATAATTTCCTATTTTTTGAGATTTTTCTAACATTTTCTCTATTTTTTCCATTTCTTTTCTTTTTTTTCTTTTCATTTTCCTTTTCCTTTTCCCTCCTCCTCCTTCTTCTTCTTCCTTCTTGCGCATACAGCCCCTGCCATGGCGCACAACGTGCACCAGCAGCCGCCGCCCGTGAGCCCTATCGAGCCCAAGCTCTCTTTCCTTCAATCTCTCTCTACCTCTCATTGTCTCAACTCTCTGTGATGCCTCTCCTTCTTATCTCCTCTTCCTTTTATAGCCATTTTCACCGTCTTTTGCCCATCTCACTTTGCGTGTAAATTTCTCCATATCTTACAGGAAACGACCATAAATTTGCAGGCCATGGGCAGTTGTAATACCTCGGGAGCCCAGAGAAGTTAGTATATATCGAGGATAGTGTAAGAAAGGAAACAACACCAGCTGGATACCTTTTGCGCTGAATGTAGGCAAGGAACTCCGGGGTTAGGCGTGCTTGAGCTAGGAGCAGTTCAAGGATGGATGACCCCCTGAGAAGTTCGCGTAGGCCCATCAGGGTAAGTTGTTCCGGTCCTTTCTATCGCTCAATGCGGGATGTTACAGGTGGTATCAGAGCCGACCCTTGGAGAAGGCAGTCCAATGAGGGCGGGGAGTGGCACTGGGACTCGAGGGCCTGTTCAAGGAGCGGCTTCTGACAGGCTTCTAGGATGGCAGCCCCCAAGGGGAGAAGGTCTGGAACCAGTTGTAAGGTCGCGTGACGAGGACGTCATATGCTCAAGGGAGGGAGAATGTAATACCCCGAGAGCCCAGAGAAGTTAGTATATATCGAGAATAGTATAAGAAATGAAACAAAACCAGCTGAATACCTTTTGGGCTGAATGTAGATAAAGAACTCCGGGGTTAAGCGTGCTTGAGCTGGGTGCAGTTCAAGGATGGGTGACCCCCTGGGAAGTTTGCGTAGGCCTATCAAGGTAAGTTGTTCCGGTCCTTCCTATCGCTCGATTGGGATGTTACAGCAGCCATCACTCACGCACTCACTCCACACAACCTATGTATATATATATAATTATACATTACACTATTAAATTACACGTTTAAACTAAATAAAATTATACATAAACCCCAATTTCCTTCTTAATTTCACTTGAGCAATTTCTTTATTGCAACTATACCCTTAAACATCAAATTAATTTGCATCTCAATACCGAAAACGCAAAATTAATTACTCAAGATTTACTCGATAAGGGTGATTTTGCCTAGTGTCCTAACCGGGCTATTGTTTCATCTAAAACTACTGAAGGTTTGCTCATTACAAAAAAAAACAGAGCCCCCTCATGCTTCTGTTGACTTTTCGAAAATCTTCTACAATGATTTGATTTTGCAACCTAAATGACAGTTACATTTTAGCTGTACCAAAAACTGTCTCAGTTCTAATTTCTTTCAATACCATAAATTTTATCTCGGAACGCTCATCGGGACCATATCTTTTTCTTTAAACAATTTCACCCCGATGCATTCTCTGCAGTCGATTCGGTACTTATTACTGCTATCAAACCAATTTTTCGATATTCTAAACTTGCTTAAATTAAGTGAAAACCTCATACAAACATGGGGTATTACATATCAGGCCACATTTAACCTGATAAGTCTCGTAATAAGGCCTGACAGGGCTCGATTTCAAGCCCTATCAGGCCCTATGGTCCAATTAGGCTCGATAGGGCTCGGCTTCGAGCCCTATCGGGCCAATTGATCCAATTAAGCCCTATAGGGCCAAATATGGCCCGATTCTTATTAGGCTTCATTGCTCGATCAAGTTCAATAGGAAAAGTCCTATCGGGCTTTGTAACGCCCCGTTTTCCAAGTACGTTATAGCTTAGGACAATTCTGGGATAATAATTTTTTTTTAAAAAAAAAAACTATTGCTAAACCATATCATTGCTCTTATCTATCCCAAAATTTTCATGCATTTATCTCGAAAGGGAATCAACATAAATATTAAATGCGGAAGCTAGAATTGAAACCTCAACATATCTCAAACGCTAATAATATTACATGGTTGTCTCAATATAATTACTAATACAAGATTATTCGCCATCATAACATAAGTCTTCTAAACATAACTTGCAACATGATATAAGTTTTTCAACATGACTTTAAACATGACATAAGTTTTTTAACATGACTTTAAACAAAACGTAAGTTTTTCAACATGACTTGAAAATATGTCATAATATAACTAGTACATAATAGGATCCTCATACGAAAACTAAATACAGAAAACATTTTATTTGCACTCGTAGTGTCCTGGATAGATTACTCTTCATTATACTTTTGTGCCTTCACTGCAAACTCGATCTGGAACGTTTGAATGTTCCATGGGTAAGTCTCATATTAGATGATGAATTATTTAAGTAAAGGAACAATGAACATATTTCGCTTATGAATGCAAAATGCAAAATGTCATTTTCCATTTACTTTTGGTTTGAACCGACCGTACCTTGTTGCTATTCCCCATTTCACAGCCTCCTTACTAGGCCGAGATGTATGGGTGCACCCTTAAAAGAGCAGCGGTCTCAGCTCGTACTCTCAAACCCTTATATGAATGTATGATCAACAATATCATCATATTCATATGCATATCTCATCATCAATACATGTAAATGGAATCTATATGAACATATTCATATCAAGACATGACAATATGATAAAACAATTTACATAAAATTGGGTTTTGGAAAAAACACTTACAAACCAAGCCTTTTCATAAAACTAAATATAGTTGGGAAGTACCACTTACCTTTTCAAGCTTATCGGGCTACCTCGATACTCACGCGCTTGCCTTGAAATATGTGCAGTACCTCGATTTGCGTGCCAACCTCAATATTTGCAGAAATCACTTCAACTTAAACCTTAAAGCGACCTAATCATCATATTTATTTAAATTATAATCATCATATTTATTCAAATAAGTATTAAAACCTATTTTTTTTGTAATTTCTTGTATTTTTTTCTATTTTCTTCCTTTTTCCTTTCTAAAAATTCAAATAAATACCTTCGGGTCTATTTTTTCAAATCTAATTTTACAATAATTCATAATATCCTATAAACTTCAAAGGAAAATAACTGAACTTACCTGGATGCTATTTTTTCATGGAAAACGAGGTTGGTTTGTGTAAAAACCGAGACATTGGGTAAGCAAACCTCAAAACTTTTTGCACAAACCCCCGTAAAATAATTTTCTTGATCTTTTTTACAATTTTTGCAGAATTTTCAGACGACCCACACGCCCGCACGCACCTAGGGTGACTGGTGGCGCGTGAGGGCCAATGCGTGGCCGGCATGGGTTGGTCATCTTCTCCGACAACGGCCATGCCGACGATGCTGGTTTCTTCCACCCCTCGAAAGCCCTTATTTAGTCGATCAATATGGTGCTTCTTGTGCCTCGAAAAGAGCTTGGGAAAGGCTCTGATTTGCCGACCAAAGGCTCGACCCGACCATCCGCCTCCCAACTCCAGTGAAGCCCGGAACACCATCAAAACCTCGCCAAAATGCTTCTAACTTTCTAGAAACCATCCTTAGGCTATGGGCAACAAAAACCCCTTATGCTTCTAACTTTGCCCTCGATTTGAAGTTCCATTTCTTGAAATTTTTTACCTTCATAGACGCCTATTTATAGGCATATTCGATATTTCAAATGCCTGATATTAGCCAACCCATGAGCCTTAGAGCATATACCTGTCCTAGATTTACCTTCAAGTGGCCTCAACCGACCAAAAATCCCATTTGCAGGCATGTGATAAACCAGCCAGTTTTCTGGTCAAATTTTCTTTAAATTCCAGCCATCTAAGTGGATGTTGTTAGCCAAGATTTGATCCAAATGTGTCCCAGACCATTGCTCGTGGGTTCCCCGTGGCCAATTTGGCCAATGGAATGGCTGGTCAGCCATTGTTGCTTTGGAAGTTTCTTGAAATTACATTTTGACGTCTCAAACTTTGCCTTTCTCACTTCACATAGCCTCTTAACTTTCCATAATCGCTTTCAAGACCCTCAACTCTTAAAACATTTGACCCCTGAAGATTCTAAAAAAATGTCGTTTAGATCTCTCTCTAATAATTTCAAAAAACTGCACTTAGATCCGAATTTTTGTTTTGACCTTAAACCTTTTCGTTTCTTCCTGAAACTATTGAAGGGTTGTTCCTTATGAAAATCGAAGCCCTCTCAAGATTTCGTTGACTTCCCGAAAATTCCCTATAACAATTCGATTTTTGCAGCCTAAATGGCAGCTACATTTTAGTTGTACCGAAAATCGATTTGAATCTAATTTCTTCCGATACCATAAATCATGTCTCGAAATGGTCAACAAAATCGTATTATTTTCCTTAGATATCTCGGATCCAATGCATTTCCTGTAGTCGATTTGGTACTTATATTTGCTATCAAGTCAATTTTTCGGTATTCTATACTTACTTAAATTACGTGGTAATCTTATGAAAATATGAGTTCTTACAAACTTCGTCGAGCAATGAAGCCCGATGCCCTATTGGGCTTCGTTGCAGTCTCATCAGGCTTAGTTGAGTCACAAAGCCTGATGGAGACAAAGCCCGATGGGAATCCCCATCGGGCTTTGTGACCCAACTAAGCCTGATAACGGTATGCCAATTCTGAAAATTTCGATGACGACGTGCCTTTTCTGAATTTTTTTTTTTTCACATTGATCTGGAATGAATATCTGCCAAAAATGTTTTATTCACAACCACAACCATTCTACACAACTTTAATATGCAATGTCAACACAAAAATTCTTTTAAGAAATAAAATAAATATAAATCAAAATCAATACCTTGAATGCTTGTTGGAGAGGAAAACTTCTCGTGAATGTGGCTTCAATGAGGTCGCTGAAATGATTGATGAAGAAGTTAAATGACCCAACAAGTAAAAGATTAAATATAAGAAGAATGGTTAAGTTTGATGGTTTCGACAATGGAGAGATGAAGAAAGTCAACAAAATGGAAAGAAGAAAGTAAGAGTGTGAATATTAGAAGAGAAGAGAGAGAGGAAAGGTAAGTGAAAGAGACAAGGGTATTTTGATAAATGAGATTAAGGGTAATATGGTCTTTCCATTTTAAAATCTCATTAAGGGTATTTTATGTATTCTACATAAAAGTGGCTATATAGTGCAATTAGTTTGTTCGATTGTACAAATTTTTTTTTTTTCTATAAAGTGGTTAAAAACAAATCTGTTATATTCATTTAGGTTAATTATGCATTCGTCTCTCTTTTTTTTTAATATAAAGGACAACAGTTTACTGTGTCCTTCTTTTTTCCTTTAAGGATGAATTCAATTAAATATTCTATTCACTTTTTTTAACTCATATTAATTTTGATATCACCTATATAATGTATTCTAAAAAAATTTTAATTTAATTCAATATGTTTACTTATATATAAAAAAATTTAAGAAAATATCACTGAATTAAATAGCATTTTGAACGAAATATATTTTTTCTTTTCATGATTATATTATCTACAAAATTTATGTTTATGCACTTGACTTGACAGGTGTTAATTAATTAACAATTAATGTCATCATTAATCTTTTCTTTTTAATATATATTGAGACAAATCTATTATTGCTCATTAATTACACAGTGATAATATTCTTTAGGCGCATATAATAACTCAGGAATTATGCATAATAACTAATAAGCACACAAGAATTAATCTGTGCATAATTTTGCCCACGAAGGCTTGACCCCAGCGATGATGTCCCATCTCTTCCCATGTGTCTTGTCCATCTTAATTTGATTGAAGCATTATTATCTTGTGCGACCCAATTTGTTATGATATATATTATTAAAGTAGTTATATATAGAATATTATAGATAGCTACGTCAGTTGATTCGCATTAGAATCAAATTTCTTATTTAATACACTCAACTCAACTGTTACATGTTTAATCGGTTTTGTGCTGCTGCTTTAATTTAGGATGCGACGTTGACATGAAATTTAGTTATAGGACTTGGTAGGAGAAATCATAATTAATTATAATTATTTTATCATATCCATCTTATCATTCTTACCAACTATATCAATAAGAATCAAATCTAGAGGTGTCAAAAAGTCCGGGCTTTGGCTCGGCCCGTTACTGTTCAAATAGGTTGGGCCAAAGAAATTAGACCCGTGGCCCATTAGGCCCAACCCGTTGAACCCTTATGGGCCAGTCAATTAGGCCCTTACTCATTTTTTTTTTAATTATGTTATTCTTTAGTAATTATTGATATTAGATACTAAAAAATTTACATTTTGCAATATATATAAATAATAACCATCAATTTATTTAAAATTTTTAAGTTAAATTTTTATATATTTAAATTATAAATAAACATTCTTCTTTTTACATGTACATTATTTTTCATATCAATTCACAAAAAAATTTATAAGACATATAGAATTTTGAAATATAAAATGATGAAATAATATTTAAAACTTAAGAATTAAGATAGAAAATATTTAAAAAAAAATTGATTTTTATATATATATTATTTTGATATTTATATATATATATATATTATATGTATTATTTTTAAAAAAAATTATTTAAAAAAAAAAGGTCGGGCCCACCAAGCCCAGCCAGCTAGGCCCTGTAGGCTAAGGGCCCGGCCCGGCCCCCTTGGGCTGGGCCTATCCATGGTAAAAAAACCCGACCTGTTTAAAAAGTTTGTGGGCTGACTCAGCCCGACCCTTTTAACACCTCTAATAGCAGCTGCATTGTCAGCAGTACTAGCCATGAGCTGCAATTGCTGCTTGGCTTTCTCATCATTCTGCTCTATACTCCATTTCTGTGTTCTTCCATAATTTCTCTTCTCCTGCACTTGCAATAAACCAGAATTTGGAGTGTGCCTAATGGGGTGCCAATCAAATTAGGAAAACGCAACACCGCCTCCCCCCCCCCCCCCCCCAAAAAAAAAGAAAAAAAAGGAAAAAAAAAAATCTAACCAATGAACAACATTTTCTTAATTAGGAGAGTACTATTAACTGAAATTTTCCTCTTATCTCAATCAAGGTGTAATATTCACACAAACCATGAGAAGAAGATCGTTGTATCATCAGTGCATGGGCCATCCATAGCGAACTTGCAAGGAATGAGAAAAATGACAGATAGAATGGCATAAATTCGACGCTCTTTGTGTGTATTACTTGTTTCTGCAGTATGAATAATATACTAATTAATGCCAACAATATAGCGATAACATGTTGATATTTTCAGACTTTTTTGATAGTGCACAAAAGTTAAAATGGCTTGAAAGCAGAACAGAAGTGGTTAAAAGACACACAACAGAGAAATGTAATATTTTTGAGTATTGCGCAGGTCAAAATAGTGAATGTTTTGATTCGAAATAATTAAGAACAAACCCACAATTTGTCTATTGTGGGGAAGAGCAACTCACCACACAACCACCAGAGGAGGACCGTACATTGCTGCAGAGGCTATGATTAATGAGTCCTTCTTCAGAGCCAGAAAGAATTGCCAGACGGGTTTACAGAAGCAAAATCTCGCGATATTTGCCTAGCATAAAAATCTCATGTGAAATTGTTCTTTTATCAACTCGGTTGATTCAGTTGCCTCTCCAAGTTCGTCGGATACATGATTATTCAAAAGCAAATTACCTCATTCTCTGAAGCTTCCACCTCAGTGTGGCGCCAAGCAACATCTCCGGCATACCGTTCAAACACACAGAGAACGTCTGGGATTTGGACTGGGTTCCCATCTTGGTCGGCGTAGTAAGCATCCATGAACACAGCGTTTGCAGGGCAATCAACAGTTCTTTGGAGTGAAACAGCTGACAAGATGAAACCGAATTCGCCGGCGTCGAAGAAGGTCCGGTAGTACCACTCGTTTGTAGGATCCATGCAAGGCACAAAGAGCTCGGAAAGATGCCCTTTGTATGGGACTCTCCGGCTCAGGCCTCTGTTGATGTCAAAAATTGAAGCCAGAGAGATGTCGATGCCCGCCCGAACGTCATGCCGGAGGTGGAAACTCCAGTCTGCCCAGCTGTGTTGTAAGGCAAATGAGCCAATTAATTATTCTTTCAAATTCTTATTCATAATGAACTTGCAGGAGTTAATGCCCATTTTGTAATAAATTTATGGGCTCTTTTCATCCAAAATTAAGATCAGATTAATTATTACAGATCTCATTTTAATTTTAATAATTTTTATTGGTTGTTGTTAAATAAAGACATTTGTTTATAATAAAAAATTCAATAAAAAGTGGAACTGGAAGAGCATAGAGGAAGGGAGCCACCCGGCGGTTTCAGGCAGGAACTGGAAAAGCGAGGAAGGGGCTTCAAGGTTTCATTGGTTATTTTGGAATATTCTGACAATATGAGGGATAGTTTTGTCAAATTATGGTCTTCTGTAAAACTATCTGGCAAGTCTTTCTGGCTCTGCAGACTTTTCCATGATTAATACTCCTGAATCCTGATGACCATCTTGCGATGCTGGTGATCGTGAAATACAAAAGCCGACACCAGAAGCGGCGCAAAAAATTAGGATCACGGGTATTGTTTTTATAGGGACCTGCTTCTGCACCATTAATACGAACCTATATATATATATATTAAGATATATAAATGATCAGTAATGAAGAACTAATACACATGCGTAATTGTACCATTGACATGCATGCATGTTTATGAATTCTTGCGTGAAACGCAGAGGTAGAACTAAAAAATCACTTGCAGATCAAATATAAACAGAAGCATATATAATAAATGAATGATAAGAGAGAGTAATTTATAGTTTGCCTTTCCTTTAGCTGGAGCAAACCAGAAATAGATGAGAATTAAGGAGAGCTCAAGGACAACGCCTAAGCCCTTATTAGTGGTGACAGGCTAACCATATATACCAAGTGTAAAGGGAACAGTTGAGCAGTGCAATGATGTATGGAAAACACGAGAACTTCTCGGTGCTTTTCTTTTTTATGACCCTTGAGAAAGTTAATCTGGGAAGAACATATATATAATTAAATTACAAGAATATTAGTGTTGAATTCAGATGGCCTGAACCACCGCCAGGTTCTCCCAACTGGCCACACATGGCCTGAGAAGGGGAACCCGGACGAGCAAAGAATCAGTCAAGATGCAGAACCAGCTTCAGGTGCCACCGTTGCGGCGGCACTCGGCTCAGACGGCGATGATTGCTTTGGAGATGGGTTCGGCGGCAATAAAGAGATAGTTAATGGAGAAGGGGTCGGCGTTGGCTACGAACTCGAATTAATCAAGGTGAAGAGAGGGAGAGTGAAATAGCAAATGAGGCGGTTGATGGCGTCTCGCACTGGTCGGCGGTGAAGAGTGGCCACCACATGACGGACGTAGAGAGGAACTATGGCCGCCGCCGCCACCTTGTAGACATCTTTCCACCACCCTATCATTCTTCAATTTGTTTTCTTTACCTCCATCAGTTATATATAGATTATGTACATTTATTAATGCATGCAACGCCGCAAATGTCTCTCACAATATATTTGTGATTTATTTTATATTGTAACATCCAATGCACAAAATCTGTCTCACAATATATATATATATATATATATATATTTGTGAGGGATATATTTGGTTTTTTTAGAAAAATAATTCTCATTTAGAGTTAGTGGGGACATTCACATCTCCTCAATGACTTGGCAAATTCTTTAATTAATTTGGGAGATTTTGAATGATCTGGGCATATATATATGTGTGTGTTTTAAGTGTATAGGGCTCACTCATGCGCATTCAATATATCTAAGGTATAACTAATGAAAGTGTAGAGGGCAGAGAGGGAGAGAAGGGAACACTGGGTAAAATTTAGAATTAATTAGAGCAATTATAGTTTTAATTAGATTTGTAATAAATACATATTATTTTAAAAACAAAATATATTTATATCTACTTAATAAACTCATTGCATTCGTTAATTAAGATTGATAAATTAATGTATATTTTTCTTGGACAGGTTTAATGTTATGCCACAACATGTTGGCTCTCAGCAGTCAGCTCCCAGCTCTCTTACTCCACTGCTAAGTTTGATTGCTAGTTTTGTTTAAAAATAAAATTTTAAATAAAAATTTATTTAAGAATAAAATATTTTTAATAAAAAATTTATTGGATAATAACTGACAACAATAATTTAGTTTTTATATTTTTATAAAAATTAAATTAAGATTAGATTTAATATGGTAATAAATTTAAGTATGTTATAAATATTGAAGGGTACAAGTTCAAATATTATTAGTAGAATTTATTTTTTTATTTGAAAAAAATATATGCAGAATATTTTTTAAGCTCATTTTATTAATAGGATTTCATAATAGAAGAACACCTAATTTATTTATTTAATAGCATAGGTTTATCAATTCATTATCATCTTTCTTTAATTTTCCTTAATTAATTAAATCTATTCAGTCATTATTATTTATTGTCAACAATATCTATCTAATTAAATGGCAATATATTCATGGGAAAACCCATCGAACTTAGGAATCAAAATAATAATTATGCTGCTTCCAACCTTTTCATTTGCACTAATCACAAGTTGCAAGAACCGATGCTGCCATGTGTTGGCATTAATAATGGCAATTTGAGATGGGGAATCAAAATGATGTTAATGAGTTGGGATCAGCACTTTGAGATGGGGATTGTTTTCAACTAGCTAGTTAAAAGCCCTTTTCGAGAAGTTCAAATATTTTTAAAATGTTATTTTGACAATTCAATTCAATTATAAGATATATTTGTAATGATATTTATGTAATAATGTTTTATATTTTATGTCACATAAATATAAATATACAACACAATAATACACGAGTATCACTATATATACATGTACATATACAAAAATAGTTTAGTAATATATCAATCATCTTTGTAAGCCTAATATTAATTAATGGTTTTATTATGATAATGTGTAGATGTCATTTTCAAATGTCCAATAGCCTGATGAGAACTGCTTAGCCCCCAATCTTCTTCTCATGGTTGGTGTCAACATCAGGCCTTGATTGAGTTTAAAAGAAGATTTCAATTAATACTCTCCTATTTAAGAAAATGTTCTTCATTGGTTTCATTTTTTTTTCTTTTTTCATTATATAATTATATTTATATAATGATGTTTTGTATTTTGTATCACATAAATACAACAATACAATAGTTAATAAGTGTCACTAAAAATGTTACAATTAACTGCCGAAATAGCATTTCTAAAAATAATTCAAAAGTCCTTTACACACATATACATACATGCATACATATAATATATGGGCGTGCTTAGGGTTAAGAAATGGAATGAAGGTTAATATGGAATAAGTAATAGATGTTATATATTAAGAACACTAAGAAACAACTTGGTTTGATTGGATCCTTCTCTTGTTTAAACTTTAATTGAGATACATAAGAAAACCTATAACCATTGCTCTTGGGATCTGGTTTCACTAAAATCTCTTGATGAAGATCAATGTAAATACTCTAAAACTACATAATAACCAACTAACATTGGGAGGGAAACCATCAACCCAAAAGATCACCCTGCAAAATTAAATATGACCCAAGTGAATTAGTAGTATACATGGGATGCCCTTCTCTTTTTTCTAAATTTTTTTACGATTTCAATAAGAAATTAAATTTTGATAATATTAATTAGTGCTAGTTTAGATAACAAATGCAATACTTAGGATATCAGTATGTAAACTATGTTCTTTTGCAAAAATGAAGGAAGTGATAAATTGTGGCAGCGCAGCTTGAAAAAAAGAAAATAAAACAATTATATATCTTAAGAATTAGTTGAGCTTGGACCAGAAAAAGATTAAAAAAGAATTAGTTGACTAGAGTCAATGTTTCTTTAATTGTTTTTAAGCAATGTAATCAAAATTTAACAATAAGTATGGTAAGTTTTATGGATAACAAATATAGAGAAAATGTTCGACATATTACATTGATAAATAAATATATTTTAAAATTCAAACTTACCCATCTATTTGAGAAATTAAATTACCAATTTTATAACCTTGTGATGCTTTGGCATACTAATTAAGGCAAGGTTAGGAACAAGATTTGTGGAAGAAAATAAAAAAGTAAAAATAAATTGTTTTACATATATACATGTGTGAAAATGTTTCCCTATCCTTGAGAAAACCCAATTGAGAAGGGAGGGTAAGTACATATTAACAAATCCATAGAAATTAAAACTTTCTATGATTTGGTAGCTTGTTTTCTTTTCTTAGATCCTGACTAGGAAACCACATAGTTCACTTAATTAATAAAAGTTTAATTAATAATATATAGATTTTAGAAAGGACAATAATGGGAGTGACATGGCAACTTAGAAATAGTTTATCTCACATATCAACTGATAGCAATTGTAATGAAACACAAACACTTTGTTTATTGTCACTTTTCACTTGTCAATTTCGATTCGGACTCCTATATATTTTCAACCACAAAACATGCCAATGACAAAGCATTGTGTGAGAATTGGTCATGCATAAAGGCTTTAACAAATGCCTTTTGCCAGTGTAACTTTTCGTTTCATTTTAAATACTGTAATTTGTCAACTCATTATGTTAATGTGCGTGAGGATTGATCATAAAGTCTATAAGAAGTGCCTTGTTTAACTTCTCTTTACATCTTAATTATTTTAAGTTTTTAACTCATTATGCTGTATATATTGGCGTATGACTTAGCAAAAGCAACTTGTTGGCACATATTATAATTTTTCTTCCAATTTGTGCTAAGTAAATTTAAACATAAAAATTTTGAAGTTTAATTAAACCCCAGTAATGGCAAAAGAAAAATTAAAAAAATTGTATGATATTTGTGAGTATAGATATTTTAAACAATGTATAAGGTATTTTATATAAAAAAAAATTGTATTATGTATATAATATATGCTTTCTATTGCATAAGCTACCGATACCCATTTCATTGTTATAGAAGTTGACATTGCCACGTTTTGTTTGGTACAGATGGGTGTGATAAATGCGAAGTTTACCTGAATGATAGCACCACGCAGGACATCGCCATGCAAGCCCACAGCGATGGCATCAATGGCCATGGCTACTGGCCCTGCAATAAACCTCAATACCATTCCAATCACAGTCAGACTTGCTCCACAGGCAATCACTTTCTCCTGCAACGCCATGAATAATCCTGCCAAACCAAATTAACCCTAGCAAGTTAATTTATATATATTTTTAGCTAGATTTTTAAATTTTAAACTTTAATTAAAGAGATGAATCTAGTTACCCATGCTAAACATAGCAGTTCCTATCCCTGCTTTCGACATGATAAGTATGGATCCCTCTATGATACTGGGCTTTTGGGTGCTAGGTGGGCGTACATGTCCATTGTTGTCTGTGACTTGCATTGGCAAGAGACGGATTTTTCAGAAAGTTGACACATTAATGCTGCGTTTCAGAGAGAGAGAGAGAGATTTGTGGGGGTTGGGGGGTTTGAAGAGAAGGCGGTGGTGGGTTTTTATAGGGTTTTTCCGGTGGACGGCCTATAAAAATTCACTACTATTTTTATTCCTTCTTTGTAAGAAAGCATGTGTCTTTTTCCCGACCGGCCACAACAGTAGTTTGCTTCAAAGATAGATAAGATATATAGACTTTGAGAGTGGTAAACTTGCTGAACTAAGATTCCATAATTCAATTTTATAAGGGCGTGATATATGTATCACTTGAAATTAACCAGATTTGCATGTAAATGAAGCTACCACACACAACAAAAACATATACGATAATATATATTACTTAAAAAGGTTAATTTCTAATAAATGCACACACACACGTGTGTCATAATCCAACAACTGTGTATGTAAAGCATTGTTTTGTATTATTAATTAATTAGTATTTACAAAACAAACTCTTAACTTTATTGCATTAATTCTCACATTATTAGTTAATCCTGGGAGAAACTTACTAAATCATTTTTAACATAATATAAACATATCTAAGACTTATATTCTTTTTTTCTTTTTTGAGAAATAGTCAATATATTTCGTAAGGATAGAGAGGAGGAGTTGACAAATTTAAAATAAAAAAAAAAAAGTCAACTATGATACCTACTAACCTAATAAAAACAAGTCAACAACGACTTTATTTTGGACTTTCAACTTTTGGCAATACTTGTGTGTCCTTTTAGAAAGTGTGTTAAATATTCGTTGCGTAATTTTGCAGCATGAGCCACTACAACATTTCATTGGCTGGACCAAGATTTTAATACTACTCTTAATTATGAGTAACCCACTGGCCTTTGATATTATTAGTGTGTTAATTAAGTACCTTGTTTTTTTTTTTTTATGTAAATAAGAATTTTATAAAACTAACCAAAGTAATCTACCGTTCTTAGGTAGGGCATATCATGAGCTTCACAACAAAAGACTAAAAACTTCAAGACCGTAAAGAACAAATGAATATATAGTTCTCCTAACAATAAAAAAGAACAAAATGTATAAATATCAAGAAAAGATTTCCATTAGTGTCACATTAAAGAAAGCACATTCCCTAAGTATTATATCTTAGAGTGCTAAATTATACTCATGATTCAACTCCATCGTAAAACATGAAAAGTGACTTAAAATAGATAAGTAGAAAATACCTTGATGAGAAATCTTCAAAAAAGTCACTCTTGCACAATCTAACTAGGAGAAACTTCCTTAAGGATTTTTCAGGCTTTTTACATGAGAATTCGCAATTGTGCTACTAATACTGGCTACTCGCCAAAAAAATCATTGAGAATGTACAAATATATTCATAATTTAATTAGGCAACTGTTTTACATGAGAATTCAAATTTGTGCTGACAACCCCCAAAGCAATGGAGTAATAACCTAGGTTATATGGAAATGGAAACGAGAAACGTTTCTAATATGAAACGGAAAAGAAGAAATGACATTTTTTTAAAAAAATAAGAAATGAAAACGCAAGGTAAAACATAAATTAAAAAATATAAGATTTTTTGTAAATATAATTTTTGATATAAAAAATTATAAAAAATAATTCAAATATAATACATTTGCCTAAAAAAAAAAATTCATAGAGTTCACTGAAGCCCTACTTCCACATCAAGAGGGAAACCCTAAAAGAAGCATATGAGAGAGTCAAAGAAGCCAAGATCAATCTAAAAGGCTTGATCATAAGCAACCCTCTAACCCACTATGCACCATCCTCGACAAGCAAACCCTTAAAAGCCTCGTTGCCTTCATCCTCGACAAGAACATTCACCTCGTCTCCAACTAAATCTACTCTGCCACCATTTTTTGGTCACCAAACTTCATGAGCCTCTTTGAAATCGTCCAAGAAATGGTCGCCGTCGACGCCAGCCTCATCCTCATTGTTTACAGCCTTTTCAAAGACCTGGGCCTCCCCAGATTCAAGGTCAACATTGTCTATTCTTACAACAACACGGTGGTGAAATGCGACTAGAAAATGCTGAGCTTTGTTCTAACATAATCAGTTGCCAGAGATGCATTTCTAACAATTTATTTAGAGTTAATGGGGACATTCACATCTCCTCAATGAGTTGGCAAATTGTTTAATTAATTAGGGAGATTTTGAATGATCTGGGCATATGTTTAAGTGTATAGGGCTCACTCATGCACATTCTATGTATCTAAGTATACGCTATAATTGCCTTAAAGTATAAATCGAGTGGTCAGATGAGTAATATACGAGTTACATCTTCACCCTGCATAAAGCTCAAACACTTAACCTGCAATTTATCTCCTTTAACGCAATCGAGAGTACAAGTACTAGAAGTCACGTAAGAACAATCATCCCAACTATTCGCTATAACTAATTAAAGTGCATTTAGTAAAGGGCGGAGAGGGAGAGAAGGGAACACTTGGTAAAATTTAGAATTAATTAGAGGAATTATATATAGTTTTAATTAGATTTGAGAAAAACTAAGCCAAGTGACTAAATTAATATGTTAAGTTTGATTTTTTCTCTTACTCCAGTTTAATACTTGTTTTAATTTTTTGGAACTAATTAATATTAATTTGAGTCTGAATTAGACCTTAAATATAACAAATTTCCCACTAACCCAATGACCTAAATATATAAAAACATTAATAATATAATGCACTTTGATACACTCGTACTACTACTACTACTACTACCTCCTATTGTTAATTGAATGTTGGCAAAGTTGTTATCTGTTAAACAATTTTGGTTTCAATTAATTTGTTTTAAAATTTAAGTTGAATTGAGAACCAATATTGCAACTTTAATCGAGTTACATTGGTTAGGTTTTTGTTTATAATCAATTCGACTCTAGCTAGGTCCAAAATTTCAAAATCAATCGCTTTTAATTAATTAGTTTGATTTTGAATTTACATATATAAAACTTGTGCCATGGACTAGAGTCTGGACTAAAAATCTTTCACCTTATGTGATTAAAGTCTTTTCCACTCCTCCAGAAAATAGTTATTTCGTTTATGGGTGTTGTAGTATAGATGTATTTTATTTTTATATAAAGTATATTTATTACATAATATTTTAAATTTTTAAAGACTTTGATTGATTAATAATAAATATATATCATATTTTAAAATATTTTTTCAACTAATAAAAAAATTAATATTAAAATAAAATATAATAAATACATATTATTTAAAAACAAAATATATTTATATCTCCTTAATGAATGCATTGCATTCGTTAATTTAGATTGCCAATCAATTAATGTATATTTTTCTTGGATAGGTTTAATGTTATGCCACAACATGTTAGCTCTCAGCAGTCAGTTCCTAGCTCTCTAACTCCAATACTAAGGTTGATTGCTAGTTTTGTTTAAAAATAAAATTTTAAATATAAATTTTATTTGATATATAATAACGGACAATTATAATTTAGTTTTTACAAAAAAATTAAATTAAGATTAGATTTAATATGGTAATAAATTTAAGTATGTTATAAGTTTTTTTTTTTCTATAAGTAAGAATTTATTAAACAAAAACCAACATTGAAGCGATTATAAACAAAGGCCAAGGCATATCCCGAACCATAAAAAATTCAAGAAAAAAATAGTAACAATCACCCTCTAGATAAAAAATGAAAAAAAACAAAATTAGTCATGTTAACTGTTCACTTTAGGTCGTCTTAATTTGCAAAATCACGCCCTTCGTCATGTCTGACAGATCTCAAGAGACTAGACTTTTATTTCCTAATGAGCTGCTACCTTCATGCTTCTGGAGGATGATGGATGTGATCCTGTAATTTTATGTTTGGTACCAATGCCTCATTTGCTAATGTTATTATGGGCTCGTGTTCTGTTGAGTCTTGTCTCTATTGGTGATCATCTCAGCAGATTAGTTTTGTTTATTTTGGATGCTTTCAGCTTTTATTTTTTAATCTTTGTATATAACTTATATTGAAGGTTATGAGTTCAAATATTATTAATAGAATTTAATTTTTTTATTTGAAAAAAAATATATGCAGAATATTTTTTAAGCTCATTTTATTAATAGGATTTCATAATAGAAGAACACCTTATTTATTTATTTATTTAATAGCATAGGTTTATCAATTCATTATCATCTTTCTTTAATTTTTCTTAATTAAATATATCAGTCATTATCATTTATAGTCAACAATATCTAATTAAATGGCAATATATTCATGGGAAAACCCATCGAACTTAGGAATCAAAATAATAATTATTCTGCTTCCAACCTTTTCATTTGCACTAATCACAAGTTGCAAGAACCGATGCTGCTATGTGTTGGCATTAATGGCAATTTGAGATGGGGAATCAAAATGATATCCTTAATGAGTTGGGATCAGCAATTTGAGATGGGGATTGTTTTCAACTAGTTAAAAGCCCTTTTCGAGAAGTTCAAATATTTTTAAAATGTTATTTGGACACCCAGTTATAAGATATATTTGTAATGATATTTATGTAATAATGTTTTATATCTCGTGTCACATAAATATAAATATACAACACAATAATACACGAGTATCACTATATATACATATACATATATATATATACACATAAATAGTTTAGTAATATATCAATCATCTTTGTAAGCCTAATGTCAATTAATGGTTTTATTATGATAATGTGCAGAGGGCATTTTCAAATGTCCAATACCCTGATGAGGACTGCTTAGCCCCAATCTTCTTCTCATGGTTGGTGTCAACATTAGGCCTTGATTGAGTTTAAAAGAAGATTTCAATTAATACTCTCCTATTTAAGAAAATGTTCTTCATTGGTTTCATTTTTTTCTTTTTTCATTATATAATTATATTTATATAATGATGTTAATATCTTGTGTCACATAAATATAAATATACAACACAATAATACATAAGTGTCATTAAAAATGTCACAATTAACTGTCGAAATAGCATTTTTAAAAATAGTTCAAAAGTCCTTTATATACATATACATACATACATGCATACATATAATGTATGGGCGTGTTTAGGGTTAAGAAATGAAATGAAGGTTAATATAGAATAAGTAATAGATGTTATGTATTAAGAACACAAAAAAAGAACTTGGTTTGATTAGATCCAATCCTTCTTTAAGCTTTAATTGAGATACATAACAAAATCTATAACCACAACTCTTGGCTTCCACTAAAATCTCTTGATGAAGATCAATGTAAATACTCTAAAACTACATAATAAGCAACTAACACTGGGAGGGAAACCATCAACCCAAAGATCACCCTGCAAAATTAAATATGACCCAAGTTAATTAGTAGTATATATGGGATACCCTTATCTTTTTTTCTAAATTTTTTGAGGGTTTCAATGAGAAATTAAATTTTGATAATATTAATTAGTGCTTGTTTAGATAACATACGCAGTACTCAGGACATCAGCATGCAAACCATATTCTTTCGCGAAAATGAAGGAAGTGATGGATTGTGGCAGCGCAGCCTGAAAAAAGGAAAATGAAACAATTATATATCTTAAGAATTAGTTGAGATTGAACCAAAAAAAGATTAAAAGAGAATTAGTTGACTAGAGGCAATGTTTCTTCAATTGTTTTTAAGTATTATTATCAAAACTTAACAATAACAAATATATTGAGGAAATGTTCGATATACTACTTCTATAAACAAATATGTTTAAAAATTCAAACTTTCCTATCTATTTGAGAAATTAAATTACCAATTTTATGACCTTGCGATGCTTTGGCATATTAATTAAGGCAAGGTTAGGAACAAGATTTGTGAAAGAAAATAAAAAGGTAAAAAAAAAATTGTTTTACATATATACGTGTGAAAATGTTTCCCTATCTTTGAGAAAACCCAATTGAGAAGGGAGGGTATAAGTACATATTAACAAATCCGTAGAAATTAAAACTTTCTATGAATGTCTTAGTTTGTTAACTTGTTTTCTTTTTCTTAGATCCTGACTAGGAAACCACATAGATCACTTAATTAATAATGTATAGATTTTAGAAAAGGCAATAATGTGAGTGACATGGCAACTTAGAAATAGTTTATCTCACATATCAACCGATAGCAATTGTAATGAAACACAAACACTTTGTTTAATGTCACTTTTCACTTGCCAATTTCGATTCGCACTGCTATTTTCAACCACACAATGTGCCAATGACAAAGCATTGTGTGAGAATTGGTCATGAAGGCTTTAACAAATGCCTTTGCCAGTGTAACTTTTCGTTTCATTTTAAATACTGCAATTTGTCAACTCATTAATTATGTTAATGTGTAAGGATTGATCATAAAGTCTATAAGAAGTGCCTTGTTTAACTTCTCTTTACATCTTAATTATTTTAATTTTTTAACTCATTGTGCTATATATATTGGAGTATGACTTAGCAAAAGCAACTCGTTGGCACATATTATAATTTTTCTTCCAAGTTTGTGCTAAGTAAATTTAAACATAAAAATTTGAAGTTTAATTAAACCCCAGTAATGGCAAAAGAAAAATTAAAAAATTGTATGATATTTGTGAGTATCGATATTTTATTCAATATAAAAGGTATTTTATCTAAAAAAAAAATTGTATTATATATACAATATATGCTTTCTATTGCTTAAGCTACCGATACCCATTTCATTGTTATAGAAGTTGACATTGCCACGTTTTGTTTGGTACAGATGGGTGTGATCAATGCGAAGTTTACCTGAATGATAGCAACACGCAGGACATCGCCATGCAAGCCCACAGCGATGGCACCAATGGCCATGGCTGCTGGCCCTGCAATAAACCTCAATACCATTCCAATCACAGTCAGACTTGCTCCACAGGCAATCACTTTCTCCTGCGACGCCATGAATAATCCTGCCAAACCAAATTAACCCTACCAAGTTAATTTATATATATTTAATATTTAGATTTTAAAGTTTAAACTTTAATGATATGAATCTACTTACCCATGCCAAACATAGCAGTTCCTATCCCGGCTTTCGACATGATAAGTATGGATCCCTCTATGATACTGGGCATTTGAAAATGCCACCTACACGTACGTTATCACAACGATACCAATAATTAATATTAGGCTTACAAAGATGATCGAAATATTACTGAACGGTTTGCGTGTAAAAATTTGAGATATAATTACACAGAAATAACTAATGAAAAACTTGAACTTTTATATATTTAATCTCTTATTTCCGAGCAAGATTAGGGATTGAAAGTTATGGTTGGTATGCGTATGTATTTGTGTGTGTGTGTGTGTGTGTGTGTGTGTGTACCTGTTTGATAAGAAGGCCCAAGTGATTCCCACAATGCAAGCGTAGGAGTTGGGATTCATGGCGAGCTTCAGCCCCACAACCTTCATCAGCGACCAGAACGACGGCCTGGCTCCGACCACACCGTTGCCGTCTCCTTCCAAATCCTTGTCTTCCCCGACGAACCCAGTCGAGCTTCGCCGGAACTCCAGAACAAACAGCAGAATCGTCAGCCAGACGATGGCCTGAACCACCGACGACTGGACGACAAGATCGACGCCGAATTGGCCATACATGGCCTTCATGAGGGGGACCCCGACGACCAAAGAGTTGGTCATGGTGCAGAGAGAGAAGCTCGTGATGGACCAGCAGTAGCTGCCCTTGCTGCTGCACTTGGCCCATAAGGCGATCACCCCCATGATGATGACTTTGGAGATGGCGTCGCCGGCGATGAAGGGGTAGTTCATCTGGAAGGGGTCGATGTGGGCGGTGAACTCGAAGGTGAATAGCGGCAGCGTGAAGTAGCAGACCAGGCGGTTGACGGCTTCGCACTGCTCGGCGGTGAAGATCCGCCACCACCTCACGGAGCCATACCCTAGAACCAGGGCCACGTAGAGGGGAACCATCGCCGCCACCACCTTGTAAACGTCTTCCCACCCTATCATCATTCTTCTTCTTGTTCTTAATGCTTCTTCTCTTTCTTCTTATAAGTATATATATCAATGGAGAAATATATATAAGCTAGCTATATATATATGGTTTGTTGGTTTTGAGTAGTGTTGTTTAGACACTATTTGGAAGACAAGACATGAAGAGAAAGAGAAGGGCTTGGCTATTTATACGCATGCCAGTGTCACCACATTTGTACTTTTGATGTTAGGTCTTTAATTACGCTTAGTTTATGATAATAATTATTAATTTTCATGCAAACTGATATGGACCCTCCCTTGTAACATTGTTTGTAACTCGAACGGGGATACTCAACTCTTAATTTGGTCGATAGAGAGATAGAGAGAGAGAGAGGGGTTAGATGTTTTGATACTCCTCACATACATATATATATATATAAATATATATGGTGTCTTTTGCTATATATTGACTAGGGTGGTCTCTGTTCCTAATTTTTTCAGGCGGACGGATGCTATTTTCTTAACATTAACATGTGATTGTGATTTAATTTGATTTTAACATTATTATTGTTGTTTTAAGACTTAAGAGTTAGAGAGGAAGGTTGCATATGATGCATGGGATGGTGGATTATGTGTACGATTCCATGCCGTGTATTCTCTCTAATATAATGTAAATTTAATGTTGACGTGAGGGTGGTTGTTGGTGCAAGAAAGGTCACCATTGCTTTCCAACAGCAACAACAGTGCTTTTATGTTGTGGTCAGCGTTATACATATATATAGAATAAGGAATAATAAGGTCCAGTGTTTATTCCACCCAACTAGCCAATAGGGTTTCTCATTTTTCTCTTATTATTGTCGATTATTATTATTCTCAACCCAACATCGGGCCCCATGCACCCAACTCAAGGGTGGCTACCGACAAAACACATCAAACTTTTTTAATGAAAATTTATTGAGTAACTTTTCACACTAACAATTTATTTTTTTAGGTAAATAAGTTCTAAATAAAATAAGATCTAGTGTAACGGAAAAGTTATTTAAAAAATTAATTATTATTATTATTATTATTAAGAGGTTATGAAATTTAATCTTATTAATAGTATAGATATGTTTATGTATCTCAATTTTTTTTTATTTTTAATAAAAAATCACGTGTAATAACTAACATATATAGCAACTCCTTAGGCAATAGGGAGCATGGTGGTAGGCTTCATGTTCTGCATCAAAATCAAATGCTACTTTCACTAATGAGTTTCGTGTTTAAATACGATTCCCTTAATTTAGAAAAGCGAAAAATATTTTCTTATTAACTAAGTTACTACTTTAATGGTATATATATATACATATATGCAATATTTCAACTTAAAAGAGATGATAAAATGAAAATTAATTTTAACCCATATAGAAAGGATTAGAACATAATTTGTTGAATTTGATTTTGTTCCATGCCAAGCCGTCCAAGAGTGATCGTAGTGCAATGTACGTAAGAACAAACTGATTTAGGTAGGAGAGTGTGATTTAACTAATTACAAATCTCACATCTCCATAAAATATATATTAAGCTTTGTGGCTCAAATAATGTCAAGCATTAGGTCCTTAATTAGCATAATTGCCCACTTTTGTACTCCCCAAAAATGGTATTAATTAGCTTCTTGTCTCCACATATACCCTGTGTTTTTTTATTAATCAAACGAAATATGTAATTGAGATGTATTAAATATATATTTTTGAATTAACATATATTTATTAAATACATATTAATTATCATTAGAGTTAACTTTATAATAAGTAATAACGTTGATGAGTCTGATGTCTCAAGTTTGAGTCTCATAAAATTTTAATTGCTCTCGCATGTTTACTAGACAGCTAGATAAACTGTATGTGAGTGAGTGGTACATGTAACACATCATTAATATATTTTTGTGGTTGAAGTGAGTGTTACAAGATAGAAGTAGCAATAATGTATAATATTCCAATATGGTTTTCATCAAGATATCAAACTGGCACATTTCTTTATGCTGTTTCTGTGGCTTGCAGTGTCTTGTTCTTTTGCTTGCTTGATATTATAGCACTTGCATGGACAGAATATCATCTTCTTCTTCAACTTACAAATGCTTGCATTAATTCTAATTGGACGTCCCAGCTATATATATATATATATATATATATATATATATACTGGACACACACACACATATATAATATATATGTTTATCAAATCATATATATGGACACATATGGTACTTGATAGTCATTAACAATATTGCAACTCTTCTAATAGATAGAAATAACACTATTTCTAAAAATAGTGCTTTTGAAATGCTTAATTAACTAAATTGGACCCTATTCTTAATTCTCTTGTTAGTTAATTATTAATAATATATAAACTATATATATAGATGGATACAGACAAATCTGGGAGCTTTCTAGCTGGAAACTGATGCAATCTTTAATGAATGAATGAAACATGGCACTTGACAAGATAGGCTTATTGACAAGCAAAAAAAAAAAGACATGTCAAGCTTACCACAGAGACCAGCATATGGAACTAATTCCATTCTCCAATAATTAGGCATATATATCTTCATATGCCCTAAATGCTGTCCCATTCATACTTAACATAACTTTCCAGTACAATTTTTAGATTATAAGAATTCTATCATTTTTTTATTTTCCAAGGTTTGCTTTGGGTTGTAGATTTGGAATCTTTTTATATTTTCAATATAGATATTTATGATTATTTTTTATGTATAAAAACAACTTCAGCCACTTTAATTTCTCTTCTAATGCCATTCTAAATTAATTAATTGAAGGTAAATGTCCATCATTTGTCAATTAAACAATTATAAATGCATCTTATTTTCATATAAAGTATATTTATTGTATCTTGTATTTTAATTTTTTAATAATAAATATATCGTGTTTTGAACTATTTAATCAATTAATAAAATTATTTAAAAATTAAAAACAAGTTGCAAAAAATATAATTCGTCTAAAAACAACATATATCTATTATTACATAACCATTGCACTTAGAATTTAGAACAATGATTAACATTACTTATTAATTAAATATATTATAGGAAACAGTTAGGGAGAAGTAAATTTTGGTTAGGGAGTCGGTTCACATAATCTGATGGTAGTTGTTGTTTACGCTGTGGTGGGGTGCTTTGGTTGGTCCATTCTTGGCTTGTTATTCCATATATGGGTCTTCTCGATGTTGATTTGTCCCAGCTTGTTTCTGTTGCCAAGAACAAGGGATTGTTTCTGTTCCCATCACTCGTCCGGACATAACTGACTCTGATCATTCGCACAGCCATGAATTTGACTATATTATGTTATAAGTTAGTTGGGAGTGGTCAATCAATAATTGAATTAGAGAACATATTTTATGAATGATAATTCTAATGAAATTAATTCTCCAAATGCATTCATATCTATCCCCTGTTCATGATCAAATTGAATTTTAAGCAAATTAAGGGCTCAATCTCCATTAAATTTGAATTTAGAAGGAAGAATTAGTTACAAAATTGGAGTTCTGTATCATTCACTCTACACCTTCACAATACTTCCATATTCCATACCTAATTTAAGCACACAGCATGGATGCATTACAGATACATGATGGACATAGACACATAACTATATATGCATATATAACTCATCAATTCTAGATTTCATGATTTTTTTTCATACATTATACATATACACGATCAAAAAGCCTGAATATCCATACATTATAATCTGCACTCTCACGCACATTATCAACCCTTTGGAGGGTAATTGTTGGATTGGGTTCTCTCTTCAATGGAAAACAAGAAACCCTGTTTTTTTATAAATTCATTCATTCATTCATTCAATGTACAACTTCACAATACTATAATTGCCATACTCCATACCTAATTAATGAACCCCACATTTTGGTCACATTTTACTTGATCACACACTACACGGCTGCATTATAAGGCAGTAGTTTGTGATGTTCAACCACAAACTACTCCCAGATCCCTACATATTTGCAAGTGAGAAATAATGTGACTATAATTATGATGCTTGTGCCAAGCCAACATCTGCCAGGTCTATACAAAATCAAGATATCCAAGTACATTGAATTTATACATTTTGATTTCATAAATAACCAACCACAGCATAAAATAGAAGTCCACACAAGCCCAAGACAACCAAACCTCTCTTCCAATCCAACTGCACTCAACACAAACACGGGCCTAATCTCAACAGACGTGAATATTTTTTGTGACGTGAATTTGACCCCCAAAATAGAAAATTGTTACAATTACCATGAGCAAATGATGAGGGAACAGGGAAGAAGACGAGATCCTTAAGCCATTGTTTCCAGAGTACTTGGCGGCACTAGTGGTTTAGTCACAGCAACCAAAATGTCCCGATAACCTACCACACCAACCAATGCATCTTCGTTTTCAGCCTCAGTCACCCATAAGTGGGTTGCTCGGTGAGACAGCATCTGAGCCATAACTGCAGCCAATGAACTTGTAACCTTACATGTCAAGGGCGCACTTCTACCCCTATACATGCTCCTACCAGCAACAAAACTAGGGTTTGGCCTGCTTACAAACCCGATGCTCCTGCTGCTGAATCTTTTGGGCCTCATTGAGCGACCATTACTAGCTAAATGGTTATCTCCGACTGCTTGATTAGCCATAATATCAGGTAATGAGCTTGATGAGTCATTCTCCTCAACCCCCATCACAAACTGTCCTCCTGAGAGATTAGCCAAGGCCCATGCTGCAGCTAAGTAGTCACATTTCCATAGTTTACAAGCTGAAATCTCTCCAATGATCTTACATTGACCATCTGGGGTGCCCTCCACGACTGCAATTGCACTGGGATCCTGAGGAATCTTTTGGATGGCATCAAGGGCTGGATGGGATGCTTCAGTGGAAAAGAAATTTTGATTGATGGCTCCAAGGGAATATATAGATGAGAGAGGGAGAGGAGCTAATGCACCCAAGCAGCCAATGAGGAAACGGATGACATCTTCTCTTGATAGACAACAGAACTTGCCATGGATGGCCGCTGTGGAAGATGTGGAAGGACGGTTGATGCTTGTAGCAGATATGTTCCCATGGCTGCTAGATGTTTCAAGGTTCCTGAGCCACTTGCCATTATAGAGAATTGAAAATCGCTTGCTCATTCCTTTCCATACTCCACTTTTCCGAACAAGGAGACGCCTTACACCCTGCTTCATCATCTCCAGTGCATCTATCAATCTTGCAGAAAAAGGAAAAGGCCACAATTGCTTCAGACAGGAGAAAGATACACAAATGCAAACCCCTACAGCTTCGCATTTCTTTCATCTAAGAACACAGGACAAAAAAAAACACACCCACGCCCGCACACGCCTGCAAACACACACAAGCACCTGCTCGCGCCCGCAAACACACACACACACTTTCAGTACTAGAACAGAAGATGATAATTATAAAGGTAAAGTTGGCCTCCAGAATTAACAGGTGAATGAAATCTACTTGTCAATGTTTGAAGCAGATAAATTATAAAAGAGAAATAATTGTTAAATGAAATTATTTGGCCAAGCAAAAAAAAAAAAAAGAAACTATTTGATATACTATCATCTGGCTTTCTTTCAGAAAGAAACATTATGATCTATATGGATCTTGGTTTTTAGAGGAAAAGGAAAAAAGAAATAACAAAAACAGAGAAAACAAAACAAAACAAAACAAAATCAAAATTTGTCATCTTTCATTTAATGTTATTTTATTTATTTAAGTACTTAGTTTTATGGATTAGAAAACAAGAAGAAAAAACCAGATATTTTTCAAAAGAGTTATTTTTTATTTCTAGCATATAAAGAATTAATATATAAGTAATTTTATTTCCCTCCCCTTTGACTTTTCTTTTCCCTTCTCATTTACATTACGTTCAAACTCAAATCCACCAAGGAAGAAATTAAATAGATCAGCTCGGTCTCAATGTTCCAGAAAACAAAGGCCCAAACCTATCACCCCCCTCCAGGAAAAAAAGAAATACATATATTTATATAGAATCATCTTTATAAACAAAATGAGAGCACATAATCACCAGGAAACCACTGAAAACCTTTCAAAAAACAAAAAGCCAGACACAAATATACCCATCATTATGCAAATCTTCTAAAACAAAAGATAAAAAGACGGGACAGCAGGGGTTACACCACTACATGGCATAGCCCTCTGAGATTGAAAAACTTCACCGTAGAACCATACACCAAGGTGCGACAGCATAAATTTCCCCTCCCTCATTTGGTACATGGCATAGCCCTTTGAGTTTTTTGGGGTCTTCCTCTCCCTCTTTTGCTACAATTTCCTCTACTTCACTCAATCATCCTACAAGTGCTTCTATCAGTCTTCTTCTTACATGTCCAAACCATTTTAGTCTTAACTCCCACATCTTATCTTCAATATGTAACACCCTAACCTTATTGCATATCATTTCATTTTTATTTTGTCTTTTGTTTTATGGCCCCACATTCACCATAACATTCTCATCTTAGATACACATTTTACACATGCTAGTCACTTACTTGCCTGACATTTTGGGCATACAACAAAGATCATTTATAGTTGTCTGATAAGTGTTTGATTGGCATTACTGTGAAATTTCTGCTATTGCGATAATTACTCAATTGTAAAATACTTCTTCAAAATCACTTTCAAGAAAAGCAATTTAATGTTGGACCAAATCATCTGAAAAATGTTGTGTTATTATATGTGTTTGCTAATGATTGAAACAAAAAATATTGTTAACAACAAAATTACCAGAAAAGGTATTGACGAAAGTGTTTATATGGTTATTACCATTTAAAGATAAAAATGTTTTTAATATTTAACAAAATTTTATGATTAAATATTACTTTTGATTAACAAATGAGCTAAACTAGATAATCACATTTAAGCAACAGCAGAATTTTACAAAAATGATACCTATTTTTTATTTGTCACTAATAATTAAAAAATCATAGCAAAAACATTCAAGTTGCAATATATATTGATGATATTTCAAGGAAATTATATCAAACTCTTGAGGATTATGATAAAATCATGAAAAATTGGACAAATCCAAATTGTGAGTTTTTAAGGATATGTACATCTAAGAGTTTTAATGAAAATTCAGTTGGCAATTGAAGCCTCTCTTTCTTCTTTATAGAAAATTTAAAATATTAAAAAATACAAAAAAGTTCAATAGAGTCAGTGAGAGGAGCACAATATGTGATTTATGTTGGTTAAATGGATTGTGAGGATATAGATTTTGTGTTGACTGGTTTGTGAAAAGATGGAACAAGAATTAAATATAATTGAAAAAAGTGTAACGTTTGTAATTTTAGTGTTGATTACAGGTAATTTTACCCCAGGGAAAAAAAAAATTGCTTCTGATTTTGCTTCAATGCAGAAACTCCTAATTGCCACTATTTCATCGCAAAACAACAACAACAACATATCCAGCCGTTATCCCACTATGTGGGGTTGGCTACATGAATTCTAGACTTCTATGTGGGTTACATCCCAACAGATAGTTTGTCTAGAATTCATATTTGAATCCGACTAGATTTTACGCTGGCTGTCGGCTACCTAACGCAACCCTCCTCCTTTATCCGGGCTTGGGACCGGCAGTGGATGATATCCCCTGGCGGAGTAATGATGAAATGAAGTTTGAACACCATCTTCACATGGAGAAATTTCATGAGATGGTGGTGAATGAAGATAATTGATATAGTTGTGCTCCATAACTTAGTTGACATGGTGAAACCAATATAGTTGTGCCACTATTTCATCGCAGCAGGAAAATATTTTTTTTGTCAATAAAAGTGCTTTTTAATTTTGGCCAAACACCCAAAAAAAACCCACAAAAGTGCTTTTATTAAAAAGAGCACCTTTTGACTTCCTATTGCACAGCCAAACAAGCTATAAGCATCATCCCTGGCTACCTCATTCAAACTCTAGCATAACACCTCAAAAAGATAGTCATACATCACCAAAATCATTCAACTCCGCCTATAATTCCCAGTAATCATACTTGCATTACATGATTGCGCAAATCAAAATACCTATCCTTAACCCCATTCCCCACCCCAACACAGTTATATATAAAAATATAAAGACACCAATGCTGAATGTCCCTATTGTTGCTCCTTAAGATACTAAGGACCAAAATACCACCTTTCTATGTTGAATCTTCAAGTTCATCCTAAAACTCAATGAGGATAAAGACCATTGGAATCCCCAACCTTTAACAACCACCAACATATTGGTTTTGCATAACTTTTAAAACAATTTACTAAGATTATCAAGAATCTTCTTCTTTATTACTATAGACATATGTGAGCCAGTTTATTTGACAATAAGAATTTTTTTATTATCCACATACTATGAAAAACAACATCCAATCTCCAAGATGATATCAAGGCCCATACATTATATTTTAGGAGAATTTCAAAGAAATGAGGAGTCTTGGTGCACACCAACTTGGAGTATATCAAACAGAACCAAACATAAAAACACATTATTATTGATTCCATTTTGTTGTTGTCCTTAAATCTGCTAATAGCATCAAAAGTATTGAACAACCGTGTCATGTTGACCTCCCAATAAGAGAAATTTAAGTGCAATTAATATACTAGTAACCTGGATAGTCACTATTTAGAATTAGGATGATAAAAAAAAGCATATGGTCCCAATAGATATCCCTTGGTGTGATCCAGTGGTTCATCACTAGAATCTAGGCCCAGTGATGTTTATAGAGTACTTGCTACGTAATATTTACCTATTTGTATAAAACCATTTACTTTCAAAAGACAGTTTTGAAAAAAAAAAAAAAAAAATCAATAGCCATTTAGATTGGAGAATTAAAGATATAATTTACATTAATACGTAAAGACTAAAGGGAGAACACCAATCTAATATTTCCTCAAATATAAATTTATTATTTGTACATCTCAAAAATGCCACAAAAAAATTAATTTACTCCAATTTCAAAACCTTTTTATTTTTACTAAATTCAAGGATGATAAGGAAAAGCTAGAACTTCTGCGCAACCACCCACAAGTACTTCAGTTAGAATTTGTGGGCCATCTTCTCCATTTTCCTTTTAATGTTTATCTCTCCCCTCTCCCCCTTTAAAATATGATCTAAAGGTCATGCAAGAAGATATTGACCATGACCCCCTCCTAGTTCCAGAGGTTTGTCATCTTATTAAATGTTCACATTTTAGTGCAGGCACACGCAAACAAATATCAAGAGGTTTAGTATGCCGATTAAATATTTATATTAGACAATAACTAAAATTATTATAACAAAGAGTCTTTCGGCCTTGATGGTTTCTAGGGTAAACATAATTGAATTCACAATTTTCCCCTGCACTTCTTTTATCATCGTAGCCATTCCACGAAAAGGGAGAGGGGATGCCTTGTCGGGTGCCTTTGATGTAATTAACTCAAATGACCGACTTCCATCCCCGATAATTAACTCAAGTGAAAATCACCGTTCTTTTTTCTCAGCTGGGTGGAATCAATTAATAGGCAGCAATGAGCAACATGGTTAGACGAATCCACATAGCATTCAAATATAGTAACATTTAAGCTAGGGTGGAAGTAAGAAAGCAAAAAAGTATACCTTGTGGCAGGATCGACCTCCCTGAGGAGAGAACCATTGGGAGCAACCACCTGGGAAACGGGGGTCTTCAAGGCCTCCTGCAAACAATCATCTCTGGCCAAGAAGGCAACGATATCGAGGGAATTGAGAATACCCACAAACCTCTGTTGCCGCATCTCAGCACTCTCAATCGCACTCTTGTTGTGCGGGGATCTCTTCCTCCAGACAGGTATTCCCCCTTCCATCGAGTCTCCGATCGCTCGAATTGCAGCCTCCACCGTCTCAGTCTCCGCGAATTCAACCAGCTCCGGCTTCCCCACCGTCAGATCCCCCACCACATGGTGCAAAAACACTGTTGCCATGTTATCTTCAGCGAAAAAGACAAAACAACCCCGTTACGATAAACCGAGGAAACAAGAAGTTTCTGGGTGATTGCTATAATAGGGAGTGAAGGAAGATGAGGAGGAGATGAAAACGCGTAATGGGCAGTCTGTGAAGAAGGGTATTCAGGAACTCAGAAATGGGTCTCGCGAAGGGAGAGTGGGAGAGACAATTGGCCATAACAGAGTGGAAGAAGCTGAAGGCCCATGAAAGGAAGGGTTGATTCTGGTATTGGGATCTCAATCGCTTCGGAGTCCGTTTCTGAATCAAAAGAACGTTCCGGACAGCCGACGGGCCCTCTATGTAGAAAGAAAGTAATGCACTGTTCACACGCAGAGAGAGAGAGAGAGAGAGAGAGAGAAAGGGGCGATCAACAACCGACCAATTATTAGCGTTCGTTGTTGGCCAGGCAGGGACTGGTCACCAGACGGATGTTTATCCCAAAATCAAAGATAAAGATAGAAAATGAATCCAATTATAAATTATTTATCATTTTTGGGCCAAGCCCAAATTAAATCTGCCTCGTTTATCAATTTTTTAAGCAAAAAAAGTTGGACAGGATGCAAGAAATTGATATAATAAAAACAAAAATAAGATCCAAAAATGATGACAGGCTATTCAGATTTCATACATTATTGCACAACAAAAAGATACAACCAAACCAAGTAATATTTATTAAAATTTAGATAACATAAAATTTATCTAATACAAACAAATTAAAAGAGAAGGGGATATGGACCCCGGGGCTGGAACTCACCCCCCTCTAACCCGTGGACAACAAATCATCCATCAAATAATTATATATCATATAGTTTGATGGATTAATTAAATCATGTTATTTTACTACAACTAAATAAACAAAGATGAATATTTTTATATAACTCGATTTTGATTGAGTTCTAAATTAGAATTGATCTGATTTTACTGTTATTTCATTTGGATTATGTATATTTAGTGATGAATAAAAAAATAAAAATAAATCATCATAATGTGGTGTAAATTAAGCAATGCATCTTCCTTCACATATATCAAATACATAAAAAAAAAAAAAAATTCGCCCCTACAAGCATAGTCTAGCAGTTGAAGACGAGCACGAGTTGCTCTCAAAGAGATCTTAGATTGTAAACTACTATATAACTAGTTGAAGGATCCATGTTCGAACCTTAGTCCTGAGTTCCGTGATTTAACCCTTCTGTAGAAATTTTGGAACTGTGCAAGAACTCCCGGATAAGGGACTTCACCTTTTACTCCCAAATACATAAAAAAAATTATTTTACAAAAGGTCAAAAAATGTCACATATGTATATTATCATCCCTAAAAGAGATTTTTACAATTTAAACCTATTCAATATGCTTTCTATAATTCTTATTTAATAAGCTAATAAAAAATTATCACTTCACCAACCAACATATTTAAGATTGAATATATATTTTTCGAGGGACAAATTTGAAAGAAAAAAAGACTTAAAAGAGTTGAGAGTAACTAAAAAATGTATCATAATATTCATTATTATCCATAATAACCACTAAGAGCCTTCTGATATTTTTTCTGACGGTTGCTATAAACAATGAAGTTTATTGGTAAGTCTTAATTTTTTTATTCGTTAGGGGTTAACAAGCAAATAAGAAAACTAATTATAGTTTCATTAGGGGTAGAAACCTAGAGATCTCAGTTTTGCACATGCGCCATATGTATTAAAATTATGCTATCTAATCCAGTTATTTGTACACAGCAAATCTCATTCAATCTAACTATTCAATACAATTTCAAATCAAATAACAAGGTCGTTTATGTTAGGATTGGGCGTCTCACAAAACATGGGGCATAGATTTTAACAATTAAGGAGCACAATGGGATCAATATGGCAAACGTGTTTCATCTCTTTCTTCTTCCTCTACCATAAAAGAACACAAAAGTGTCAGAAAATTCAACTCAACTTTACATCAGCAACTAAAAAAAGAAATGGTTGTCTTTCCATTCTAGTCACTGCAAGCCTAGTTAAGGCTCCTTTTGCATGAGAATCAATGGTAAACATCTGCACAGATCCATATTGTTTTTGAAAAGTTTGCTTTCATGTGGTTTTCAAAGCCTACAATTAGTACAAGAGCCAAATCACTTTTTCTGATTACTTCTTAGACTCAATATTTTAAAGCTTTTGGAAACCTACAATTGGTCAATTTTAGGCAAAGCTATATCTCCTATTTGGCTGTCTCCTTGATTCCCTTCTTATATCTCTTGTGTTTGTAGACTTAACTAATCACAGAATTATTATCCTTAAAGCACATAATGTTTTGTGCTAGTGGAACTATTCAAAGTTTCCTATGAAACTCCAAATCCAAACTATTCCAAAATAGCTAGCCTGCCAGGTAATTGGCCTCTATGAGGGAGATAGCAACACAACTCTTTCATGCACCTGTAATAACAATGGTTCTTACACCCAGACTAAAAGACAATAGCTCAATGCTGATTTCCTAGGGACTTGAGGCCTCCACTATTGAAGTATAGGGACCCTCCTCATTGCTTCCCTTTGTGAGGTGTTTAGGACACTCCTTGAATAAAACAATCATATAGACCTTCTCATTGTGAGTTTCCCACTACGAAACCAAGAAGCAAATATTTTGTTTGTGGTCAATATAATTAAAATTGTCACCTCACTAACGTATAGATGTATTCAAGGTTGAATACATTTTTCCCTCTTGAAGTCCCGATTCATCTAGCATATTGAATGAACTTCACCATGGCTATTGGTGAGAATGCTTCCTCATAAGGGATTCCTATGTGAATCCTTTATAGAAACCTTGCTTTGAAAGTCTCAATTCTACAGTCTGAACCTTTTTTTTCTTCTTGTAGATCAACTTACAACTAGTGGATTAAGATTAGCTAGAGGGGTCCACACAATATATCAAACCCATTCAACATGCTAGCCCAAACTGGTCTGGGACTGTAGTACAACCAAGGTCAACCTGGGTTTAGGTCCCACTGCACGGGCTAGTTCTGCAGCCAGATTTCACATTAGTCATCCTTACCAGATAGGCAAACACTAGAGTTTACTGCAATATCCTATTGTATTAAATAAAGTAAAAGGAACGAATACCTGTATCCTGCAGAAGTTCTTCATACTTACAACTTGAACCTGCATTAAAACAATATTACAAATTTGGTAAGGTTTTCAATTTAGACATGCAACAAATGTTTTGAGCACGCGTTTCTTACTTTCAATCACACTTAATCTCAATACCCAACGGTCTCCACTTTAATCCTAGGATTTGGACCAATAGATGGTCAGTTGTCTCAATCCTAGCAACAAAATCAGGAGCATCCTGCAATGACTTATAACTTGTAGTTCACATCCCAGACTAGTAGTCTCCTCAAGAGCATTTCATTGCTTAAGATGGTGAAACCAAGGAACATCCATGGCAACTATTTCCCTGTTTAAAGATAAGAAGTATATTTGATGAAGCTACGACAATCTGCACGCACATAGAGATTCTTCATGATCTGAATAGTTCCATAACTAAATTAAGGAGACCATAAGCAATTGTGAGTTTGCCACTAATGAAACCAAGAAGCAAATCTTTTGTTCAACTTCAGCATCTTGCATTACACATAAGTTGTACACCGAATTTCCTTTAGCTTTCTAATTAGCTTGTCCAAGTAATAGATTTTGGCTTTGTGGGGAAGACCTAAGTCGCATCGCAGAAGTTCGGACATTATTCATCAACTAAATCCAAGATTGACCAGGCTGCTTCCTAACTCCCCTTTCTTTCATCAAATCCCTCAAATTTGCTACCTCCTCCCATCTATCATGGGATGCGCAGATGTTTGATAATAAAACATAAGGACCAGGTTCAACTGATTCAAGGTCCAGAAGTTTTTCTGAAACCCACCTTGCCATCTCAATGTTTTTGTGAACTTCGCAAGAAGAAAGAAATGCTTTCCATACTGCACTCTGATGAGAGATACCATTCTCATAAATAAAATCCTTTATCATGTTCAAGCGACCTGATCGACCAAAAAGATATACCATGCATGTGAAGTGCTCAACTGAAGGCGTGATACTGTAAACTTCTTTCATTAACGTAAAATACTTGCAGCCTTCTCTAAACAAACCTGCATGACCGCATGCTGTTAAAACCCCCACAAAAGTCACTTCATTTGGTTTGATCCCCTCATTCAGCATTAACTCAAAAAGCCAAATAGCCTCCTTCCCTTGCCCATGTGAAGCACAGCTAGATATCATTGCAGTCCATAGCACAACGTTCCCAACATTAGCAAGTGTGAAAATTGACCAAGCATCATCTAGCCTTCCACATTTTGCATACATGTCAATCATGGTTGAGCACAAGAAAACATCTATCCCATGCCCAACCTTAAGAACAAAGGCATGGATCAATTGACCAAGCTCCAAAAGCCCAGCATCGCCACATGCAGAAATAATGCTGGTGAGGGTGAACTTGTCAAGTTCAATGTTTCTACAAACCATAGTATGAAAAATTTTGAAAGCATCATCTAACCTACCATTTTGGATATACCCAGCAACCATTGAACTCCATGCAACAGATGCAGCAATCGATTCATCACAAGAAACATCAGAAATTTGTTTTCTCGTTGAATCTTGACCCAAATTTTGGAAAACTGCTGATGCCTTCACCATCTGTCCACATTTACGATACATATCAATCAAAGAATTCCTTACAAAATTATCATTATAAGTTTCAATCCTAAGCACCCTGCCATGGATTTGTCTCCCCAGTTCCAGAATAGACAAAGAAGCTGCCAAGACCAAAGCTATGGAGAAGGTAACTTTGTTGAATATTGTTACGGTTTCAACCATCTCATAGAGAAGATTTAATGCAAGTCTCTCAAAACCATTACGAATGTGGCCATCTATAATTACATTCCAGGTAGCAACATCTTTGGAAGGCAACCTTATGAAAAAATCCATAGACTTCTCCATGTCTCCGATCTGTGAATACGCAGCAATCATTATATTCCATGACACAGTGTCTTTTTCAGCCATTGATTCAAATAGTCGTTCTGCATAATCAAAAACAGCGCATTTCCCATAAAGATCGAGAAGAGAATTTTTTAGCGCAATATCTGAATCAATCCCATAACGCAGTATCCGCCCGTGAATTGCTTTGCCCAATCGAAGTTCAATAAAACTAGAGCAGCACTTCAAAATGCTCGAAAATGTAAATTTGTTAGGGAAAACGCCGTCTTCGTGCATCTTACGAAAGAGATCAAATGCCAATCTGGGGACACCGCTATGAGCAAAACCTGAAATCATAACGGTCCAAGTTTGGACATCCCTGTGAGGAATTTCATCAAACAGTCTTCGTGCATGGCCGAAATTGCCAGACTTCACATAAAGATTCAAAATATAGTTTACTTGCTGCAAGTATTGAAAGGAACCGTTCTTGATAACTTTGGCGTGAATAATCTCGGCGGGGAATACATTCATCGGAGCCGCCAAGGCATTCGACAACCTGGGTCTTGGCCTATCAATGTGCAAGGGTGATGATGAAAAGGAATGAATCGGCCAATGCGACTGGAAGAAGGTCGGTGGATTAATGGCGTTTCGGGTGAAAGAAACTGGAGGGAGAAAGTGAGAACAACGAAGAACTATATGATTGCGAAAGCAGCTCCCGCCCGCATGGCTCCATCTCATGGTCACCGCCGCCAACTGCTATGGCTACTACAACTTTGGCACCATTGCCTTCTCCTTCAATAGTTGCTGTAATACATAATATTGACGCCTTCGCTCATAGGCTTTTTTTTTCCTCTCTCTGTGTCAAGGGTGCACAGGCTTTTGTTTCGAAACTTATTTGGGTGCTTGCTTCTGTTCATTTATCTAGTTAAAGTGAATGAACAATGATATTAGATTGACAACCAAGTGACCTAAGAGCTCGAGACAAGGGTATTATGATCCTTTTTACATGGTCGAAATGAGGCAAATTCAGCCCCTACAAATCCCCTTTCTCTGCTCGGCTTAAACCTTTTCTAAACAAGAGGATTGGTTCCTCTTTTCCTTCCCTCCCATCCATGTCTTCCCTGAATCCAAACATAGTAAAGTTCCACCCCACTTTGCTGAAGAGCGTTTCTTCTTGTTGTCACACAATTAATCATTTTAATTTTATTTATCGCATCTTATCTTCTTAGCGCTATTTCTTTATTGCCAAAAATGAAGAAGGTTCTAGCTTTTCAACTAGAGCAGCATGAATAGATCATAGTGAATAATTCTGACCGATTATGCAGTCAAGAGTATAATCCCTAGTTGAAATCAAACCATCCCACTAATTGAGAAAACTTCAAATCTTTTAAAGAAGCAAGGTGATGGCGGTAAAATATATGCACGCCAAGCTGTATAAAATTACAGTAATATAAACTGCTGTACAGTTGCTAAATTCTTGACGCTTAAGTTACAGCAACATTTGCTATTTTTCTTTTTTGTATTCAAAGAAAGTATATCTTCATATATCGCTGTTCAAACAAGAAGATGGTTGTTTCAGTACAGAATATGCTAATAAAAACACATACAAAGCCAGTTTGGCATTTGGAATCACAAGCAATTATACAATCAAATGGCATCTGTTGACATTAACCTGTGCATCAAGATCGACTACCCAATGCAACAATCAAATGGCCAATTGCTGCTGTAACAAGTCCCAGCAATTACCTGCAACGCAACTGCAAAATTTAGAAAGCCATCACAATTTGTGAAACTGTATTCTTATCCCACGGTAGGAGAAAGTTTGGCATGTCGCTTTTGTATTCGTACTTCTATCAAGACATCATGATATAATCTCCTATGTTAATTGGAGGGACCAAAATCAAATGAAAGAATCCATCTTCAAAAATTACATTCATTCTCAGATTTTTTTTTTTTTTTAATCTCCAATATACAGATAATTTCTACCACTTCCAAACTTTAAGAATCATGCAAGGCAACCATAAATCATGGTTCATTTTTTTTTTTTTCCCAGCAACATGAATTTCAGTAACTAAGTCATATTTTTTAAGTTTTTCCATAGTATATATCTTCTAGAAAGTTTTCTAAGTTCTTCAAATTTTTACCAATACTCTTCTGTATAATGCTTCAATCATGAACTGTGTTGACGTTAAATAATTTTCACAGGCATTAACTCACCTGCACTACACATGGTAACGGCTCATATCATTTCAAACATTCCTCGTTTAATTCCTTTCAATTGCTGCCACTTGGCATCTTCTCCCACTGGTGTATTCCTTATTCTATCTTCTCTTGTACACCAGTCATTGATCCTAAGTTTTAAATTGAATTTGGCTATAAAGGAGAATGGCAGCCCAAAGCATATTATGAGTCAAAGTTCAATGAACATTTGACTCTAAACGAAATTTCATGATGATAATTGATTACCATGACTTAATTCAAGTAATTGAGGCACATGGGCTTCAAAACATTAGTATAATTATAGACATGACGGTAATGAAATGTTTCCAGCAAAACCTGAGGACGGGTATACCCCAGAAGTATACCCCAGAAGTTCACGTAGTGGTCTGCTCCCAGCCAGATGATGTTACAGCAAGTTCAAATGCAATTTAATTCAAGACCTGAAGAATCCCAACACAAATACATAAAAGAAAACAATTTAAATCTCCAAAAAGATGCCTGACTAACAGAACATAAAAAATTCAATACCCAAATCACAGAAGTAGATTGGGCGAGGGGTAGGAGGAACACGCATGCACCCGTGCACTCACACACAGAAAGAGAGAGCACAAAACTTCCTCTGGGGGTCCAGCTTGTAATCTTACACTATATGCATCATACATCACCTGCTATAACATATTAAAACTCCATTGTGGCAGTAGCAAAAGTCATCATGAACAACAACAGTAATCAAAGAAGCATTTTCCTTTTACTCAACATTGTGGAAGTAACTTACAGAAATATGATAATGAAGACGAAGACAATCAACAAACATGCAAATGAAAAGAAAAGAGACTGATCACATTTTCCCGGAAATAGCAAGCATCAGTATCCAGAGCATTGAGAGGAGTTTCCCAAGATGAATACAAGAAGCTGTATGGTCGATCCGCTTATAGGGTACAAAAGCAACCTTAAGTCATAATCTTTTGAATGCAAACAAGGCATTGAGACTTCCATATAATGAATGCGAGGCAAATTTTGAAAAAAATAAAAATATCTCATTTAAATTTAAGTATGACTCAGTTCTCATTGCATCAGAATATAATTAACAATTCTGGTCAAGATCCACTTGGGTTGCTACCCCATATTATGTGTGACCTATATCACATTATGCCAACAAATACTCATGCTCTAACTCACAACACGGTAAGATCACGTAGAATACATGTATTATCTATAAAAACTTAAAGTGCAATAATACTGCAACTAGTTTATGGGTTTTAAATGTACAGAGAACTGTATCATTACTTTGTCGAACAAGTATGTCTGAGGATCACACAACACATTCTAAGATTAATGCAATTGCAAACACTGGTCCTTCAAAACCATACTGGAGACCGATGGCTGCTGCAAGAGCAGTCGCAGTTGCAGAATGTGAAGGTGGCATTCCACTTAGTAAAGGCAGCAGGAATAGCGTTAGCATTAGAAGCAAAATAGCTAAGATCTATTACTACCAAGTCAGACAAGGCGACAAAGCGCTAGCAGTTTACCTTTTGGATCTATTTGAAAAAGAAATGTTCCCTACGCTTATCATGGCATCAAACTAAAAAAATAAAAAAGAAAAGAAAAGAAATGAATAGTGTTTCAGCTAGTTGCGGTGAAAAGAGGACTATGCCAAACAGCTACAAAGGAATAACGCCCCTTCCACCTCGGGAGCTGTGGTTTAGTTCCATCCAGAAGAGCATTCCCTAACTCATGACAAACAACAAAAACTCATTATTTTCTTTTGATTGTGTAGTCATTAATTACCCACATTATTTTATACAGAAATTTTGCAAATAATTTATGTCCAGCTTGTGGTTCTATTTTTTTATTGTCATTTCTCCTTTTCCCCGTTCTACTAGCTAGGAACAAAATCTTTTAGAAAGTGGATATACAAAAATGTGTAATTCAATACCACAATTGAGACTTCACTTGACCCAAAGATAGATCCAAACAACAAAACCTTTTCCTTCTTAATTCCAATGGATGTGACAAGGGTGTACAATGCATGATTGAAAAGAGATACCTTGCAAAGCACCCTCCTTTTACCCATTTCGTGAATAAAAGCAGATTGAAATAAAAATAAGAAAAAAAAGAAGATGAGCCAAAGGAAGAAGAGGGTTCGAGGACATAGAACTTGGTTATTTCACTTTACATTCACTTCACTAAGCTGATGATATGTTATGCTCCAATAGCTACTTCTCTACTCCCCACTTCCTCTTCTTCTATCTCCTTAACTGCTGTTATAAGAGCCTTTGTGATCCCATTGAGATGCAATCCATTTTCTTTCATCTCCTCCAGCAGCTTTTCTGCTGTTCCCCAATCTAAAGCCTTCAGGCAAAGAGATTGGATCATCTTATTGTACTCATCGGCATTGGGCTGAACCCCATATTTTTTCATTTCTCGCAGTAACTTAATGGCCTGGTCAAATTGTTCTAGCTTGCAAAACCCACGAATGAGAGAATGATAAGTCACAGGACTCAACTTTGAGTGCTGTTTTTTTGCTTCAGCCAAAACTTTACAAGCATCCCCCATCTCCCCACCCTTAACATAACCGCTTATAATAACACTGTAAGTGTACACATCAGGTTTCAGACCCCTGCCTTCCATCAAATTCATTATTTTCTTTGCCTCTTCCACATCTCCAACCTTGGATAGACTGTTGATAATAGAGTTGAAAACTGCATTTCCAGGAGGTGGCCCAGCATCAATCATCTTAAACAGCAACCTTTTCGCTCCTTCAACATCTTTGATTCTACATAATCCATGAATGACGTATGAAAATGGCTTGATTGCATATTTTCTATCCTCACTCGAGAAGTCTTCTAGCATCTCTAGAGCTGAGTGAATAGTCTCATTCCCCCGACATAATGAGCTGATCAAAACGTTGACAGAAGCTTTAGATGGGCATAGATCCTTTTCTTTGGCAAATAAGTAGATCAAATGAGCATCTTTGCCCTTACCACCTTTGCATAGATAAGATATAATCTTCCCAACTTTGTCACTGTCAGGCAACTGTCCAGCATTGAGCATTTTCTCAGAAACAGAACAAGCCCATTCATATATTCCACGCCTGGAAAGGGCTTCTATTGTGAAATAATATGTTTCAGCGTTGGGGACACAGCCAAACTCCTCAAACTTGTTAAATACTTCAAATGCAGCCTTTCCTTTAGCCAATTTTGAGAATAGAGATATCAACTCATTTAGAATTTCCGTGGTCAAAACACCTTTTTCCATCTCCCCAATCTCCTTGATCAAATCCCATAAAGCATAGGCACATTTGCTCGTAAGACCAACAGAAATTGCCTGAACAAGAACTTCCAAGCTCCATGTAGTTGCAGAGAATTCTGTCTTCTTTAAAGCCCATTTGAAAAACGAAATCAAATTGTCACCGGGAATGAGAGGGGTTTCAAGCACCCTCACCACAAACTCTACATGTAAACTCAAGTCCATTTCATCAAGGCTCGACTCCAAAGACCAATCATCAACATTACCACTTCTGCTCTGAAGCAGAGACAACAAGCTCTCTAACTGCTCAACATCAATCTCACGTACCTCAATTTCTTTTTCCTGATCATCTTCTCCAGCAAAACTGTCATCATCAGCCCCAGCGGAGGTAAAACCCTCCGTCGCTAGGCTAGTTTCATCGAAATCCAACGACAAATAAGATCCATTATCCGATTCAGATTTAACAGGAATCGGGTTTCCGTCCTCGACGACATCATCATCAGCGGAAGCAGCAGCCAGGCCTTGATTGGTTCCGGAATCCGTCGAGTCAAATTGCGACTCAACAAAACCACCAGCATCACGCGAATCGTGCGAGAAAAATTTAGGGCTTTGGAGAAAGAGGACGACTCTCTTTTCCTTGGGAGAAACAAGGAATTTAGATAAATTTGAAAACTGGAGGGTTCGACAGCGCTGTACCTGAGCCAGATCCAGATTCATAGGAGGATGAGAGTTCTGGATCGGCTGCAATTTCGATGCTGCCGAGCCAATTCCCAAGCGAGCTCTTCTCCCAATCCATCTCCACATCTTCGCCTTCCCTCTCACACTCTTGAGGACGATAGAATGAGCAGAGTGAAAAACCCTACCCCAGCTACGATGGTTGTCTTGCTAGGGTTTTGCAGATCGGGCCTTTTCAGTCACCAAGAATTAACGGGCTACGTTTCTGGTGCGGAGGCCCACCCATCATACAACTCGGGTAAGTCTGGATAGACAGAACACAAATACCATGTTGTAACCCAAGTTAATAAAAAATATTTTTTAATACAATATTAATGTATTTTATTAAAAAATAAAAATTAATTATACTAAATAAAATTTAAATTTATTATATCTAAATAATAACTTATTTCTCAAACAATTTAATCACTACATTAAAACTCATTTTAATAAAAATTTTATTTTAAAATTAAAAATAAATATAACTTTTATAAAATAGTAATGCCAACAATTATCCAGTAATTAAGCATTAACAATAAGCAAAACTTATATATTTTTAGATAAAGTACATTTACAATATTTTATTGTTAATATTAAAATAATTCTATTAATTAATTAAATAATTTAAAATACGGTATATTTATTATAAATTAATAAAAATATTTAAATATTAAAAACAAAATATAATAAATAAACTTTATTTTAAAATAAAATATATTATTAATATTTAATTATTATTCTTAAAATAATAATTAACATTACTCTTAACTAAAATACATGTCTATCCGCCGTTAATCGACCGTTAACTCTTTCATTGGTCTCATTTGCTCAATTCAATTATTATTTACATGTAAGTAACGGTCGCTTTGCCCGCACTCACTGGGAAAGATTATCGCTGTGCGGGACAAAACCATCAATGGAACGCCAGGAAAGGGAAACGTAGGACCAAGCAATCTCCACGTCCCATTCACTCACCGTCATTGCCAGTGCCACTGATTTTACTTCGATTCGAATTCCACAACCACTCCCGTCTTCTCGTGTGGTTGGTTGGTTCATGGTTTTCATCGGATGATTCATGGCGCTGCCGACAAGATCTTCACCCAAGATATGGTCCCACGGGTATGAACGGCCAAAAGAGTACTCCCCAATCAATCGGAAGATGACTTGATTGAGCTACAGAACAAGAATCAATCAAGGTCACAAGAGGAGAAGAAGGACAAGGAAAAACCATTACCGCATTCTCGCTTGGGAGATCCGTGATCTAGTCCTGTTTGGTGAAGGAAATTGGGGAAGAAGAAGGAGAAGGAAGAGTATGGCGAAGAGTGTAGAGAGGAAGAGGCAGATGGAAGAAGAATGGAGTTCGATCCTGTCCGAACAACAACCGTCGTTCTCTCGGAAGGCGCATTTCCCTCCGGACTTCATCTTCGGCTCCGCCACTTCTGCTTACCAGGTCGATCGCCTCTTTCATTCGCTTTTCTTCTTCCTGTTTCCTACATTCTTTACAATTATGCAGTTTGGTCGGGGCTCATGTTCATCCATTGTTATGGAATCGGCGGTTCCGCAAAATCCTTCTTCTTCTTGCTTTTTCCTCTCGGTATTTGCTTCTTTTCTGGTTTTGCAGTTTTTTTGATCAGTAACCCAGTTCCTTTGACTCAGACAGATCAACCTCTAGCAGATAACTGGCAGATCATCTTGGTATCATAATTGATGCTTCGAGAAACTTTCTTTACTCGCTACAGATTGTAGTCAAACAATTGTTTTGAATTTGCTGAACATATATAGATATATATATAACGGCTGTTTGGTTGTGGAAAATGTTTTCTAGTTTTTTATCCCCAATTTTCTATAAAATCTCTAGTTTTCATTTTTCATAGAAAATTTGAAAAATGCGGTTAACTACTAGAAATAGAGAAATCTAACTTCCAATCTAAAAAACTGGACCATGTCTTAAAAAGAAAGAGCAAGAGGTTTTCCTTTTGTATATCTTGTGTTAGAGAAGGAGATGATTTAGGGAAAATTTTGTTTGCAGTTTTCCAAATCTCTGAATTAGCAAGGAAAGTTTGGAAAACTCATTTTAGACATTTTCCAAATCGAGTTCAATTTTGGAGAACTGTGTTTTTGTAATCTCTGCTATCTCTTTTGAAAAAATTTTGTATTTGAACAAGTTTCCTAATTTTTCAATTTTATGTGGAGTAATTTTCTGGAAAACTGGGTCTGTTTCCACAACTAAATAGCCCCATAATTATACAAAACAAGTACCTATGTAGACTTAGTCCAGTTGCTTAAGGTTATAGAAACAAATTATGATAGACTACACCATCAAAACAATGGGTGTATTGGGGAGAATGCCCCACCATAAGCTCAAATTTTCCCTGTTTTCAGAAGTAAATTTCTTGGTGGGGTTTGGCCAAGATAAGAACATTCAGCCCAAATGAGCTCTTCCCCTGGGTTCACTGTCTGATATGACATATGGGTCTCATGGAAGAGTTTAAATGTCCACCAGACTAACTTAATTTGCACTATGGGTGCCACCATGTGAGCTGGTTTCAAATGTCAAATTTGATGCTCTTTATGGTGAATTGGTAGATAGGTTAATGCTAGAGCACAAACTACTTACTCTTTGCAGTTTTATATGCCTGTAAGGCCCTACCAAGACCTCCACCAAGATTTACTCTGTTGTGTTCCATCCCATGTTTATTGAGTGGTGGATAGTACGAATCCCTCTCTTACAATATGATTCTTGGTCCATCACTGCATCAGTGATTATTGATTGGTGGTGGATAATGTGACTCCTTCATGTTGTTGAATTTCAACACTAAATCTTTGAGAGAATGAACTTATCCCCAAAAGGAAAAAAGAACTAATTTTTGAGATAAATGTTGTTTTATGCATACTTCTTAGTTAGATAACCTGAAAGAGCCCAGAGTTCTCGTGACACTGAGGTGTTTGAACTTTTATCTTTCTTTGCTTATTTGAAGGTTGAAGGGGCTTGGAATGAGGGTGGTAGGGGTCCTAGCATTTGGGATTCTTTTTCACATATGGAAGGTATTTGGCAAACTTATGAGTTATAATTTCCTCTACTACAATGATATGTGAGTATGCCATTCATTAATGTGACATAATTTCATTTTTACTGAAAGACTTATGGGCCTTATTTTTATTACTAAAATAGGAAAAATTTGTGATGGTAGTAACGGGGACATTGCTGTGGACCAATATCATCGCTACAAGGTCAGTTTTCAAACTATTTGGTATAGGTTACAAATTTCTTATTTCTTCTTCCCTCTTTACATGGCACTTTCATAAATGTAGTTTGTTTTCTTTAGTTTGGACTTTTGTAAGTCTCGGCGACAAATTGCATTTATAAATAACTGTTTGATGAAATTCATGAATATTTTTAACTAAACATTTCTTGTTATTAAGCGGTTGACTAACATAAGCATTTTTCCTTCAAAACTTTTCATGGAACACATTTTTTCTTTTCTTAATTTTTCTAATGGATCATAAACTGGAAATTTAACCTGTGAGCTCCAGTTTGTAGACGAATGTTGCTAGGCATTGTTCTATTTAACTCTTCAATTTAGTAAGGAAATTTTCTGAAAGTGGTTATCTTCATGAATGCTTACAGGCATGAACTGTGTTTTGATCTTCTTAGCTTTCCCAAATTTCATTTTATTAATCAATATTTCTGAATACAGGAAGATATTGACCTTATTACTATGCTGGGATTTGATGCTTATCGTTTTTCCATATCATGGTCTCGCATATTTCCCGGTACCATACTCTTCCTAGGTTTCTCTGTTTTATTGCAATGTTACTTATAAGATTCTTAATATTTATATTTCCATTGTATAATAAGGAGGTAGATACTCTTTGCAAGAGATGAGCAAGAGGTGAACTCTTTTGCTTTTTCCTGCTTCTTTGGTATCAACTGTGAGTTGTTCTGTCTTTGGGTACTTTTGGGGGCCTTGTTGAATCTTTTTTGTTTACTACCCTCTTTTGTCATGGGAATTTTTGCCTTCCTCCTCATCTATGGTGGTTATTTTTGTAAATTTATCTAGTTTGTTACTGTGAGGAGAATGGATGGAAAGTGATAAGTATTAGGCAAAAGCAGTAGAGGGAGATTAAGAAAAACTGGATGGGAGACTCTTAGTTATGATAGGAGTTATAAGGACTTATAGAAGATATAGCGGATAGATAGAAATGATTGAATTCATGTCGCTGACCCACCTAGTGGGGTTAAGGATTGACACATTGTTGTTTTATGTGTCATCATCATTATCAACTGCACCTTATATATGTATTATGTGTATACCTTTATATTTCATTAAAGAATTGATTGAAACTAGTGATAAGCTGCATCTCTGTTCTCTGTGGTACAGATGGTTTGGGTACGAAAATCAATGAGGAAGGAATTGCTTACTACAACAATGTCATTAATGCTCTTCTTTTAAAGGGTACAAATTCATTTGTTCCTTTTCTTCTGCTTGCAAAAATAAGCAATAACTAGCAACTTTCTTCTTGCAGGCATTCAACCTTTTGTAACTTTATACCACTGGGATCTTCCATTAGATCTTTATGAGTCAATGGGAGGGTGGTTGAATAAGGAAGTAGTGTAAGTACCAATCTTGTTTTTCGTTGAGTATTTTTCTCTCTTCCCAAACATCACTGTGGTAACTAACTGCCTATACCTATTATTTTCTCCATTTAGATTGTAGTATTACACATAGTGAGATAAAAAAGTGGACACTACAAAGGATGTCACTATTTTGATTTATACTAATATAAAGTACATATAGTTTGTGGATATACCCCAAACTTGACAATAAAGACACTATTAACATATCCTTGAGATGAAGCATATATTTCTGATGTTTCTAATTTGTTAGGAGTTAATCTCACTCTAACTCCCTTGAAAGCATTGGCAAATTTTTAATTTGATATTTTGACGTCATGCAAGTGGCCTTCAGTATTTTTTGTAAAATCTTTTCTTGAATGAAGTGCAATCAAAGCTCAATGCAATTAGTCATCCTATGAAATATTGGACTTGAAGCAATTCTGTCTGATACATATGTTAAATTGTCCATATTCATTGTAACGTGTTGGGCCTTATTTTAATGTTGTTACGGAGAAGAAAATTAACCATGTTTGGACTAAAGGCCTCACATATTGGAAATGTTATGGCTTTTTTTATAATTTATTACTAAAGTTCATTTATTTTTTCAATTTCATTTGCTTGGAACCATGTATGCATATGTACAAATTAATGTAATTATGGTCGATTTAACTATGTTTTCCTAACCCCATTTAACTAATTGATTTGATATTAACATAATGGCAAGTTGAATCTCCTTCTTAATTATTTACTTGGTAACTTTAAGATTTATACATTCCAAAAAATATACAAGTATTGGATTATCGAGTTTGTAATAATGTTTCAAAACAATTTAGGCCATTTTCAAATTTTGAGTTAACTGCAATAGCATATTGGAACAAATGTTGACCCTTGATTTCAGGAAGACAGATTTCAACAAATGGGAACATGTCATGCTTCCCGACCATCATATTAAACATTCCACAAAAGAAAAAAAAAAAAAAACCTTCTCAAGTGACTGAAGCGTTGAACCTTTCTGCAATGTTCTTAAACTTGGACCTAATATATATATATTTGCTTACTTTTCCTATAGATATGAATAATACTCCTTTATTTGATTTTAAGGATTTGTTTCCGTAGATAGGCACTTCAAGTCCCTTAGTTTGTTAGCAGATTTGTCTGCAATTGCTGTTTTATCAACTTTTGCTTCAGTACATGTTAATAATCTCTTACCAGTTTCTCCATTACACTAAGATCAGGTTAAAGATGTTATTGAGACAAAGGATCTTCTGATGGGAATTATCACATCTATTTTGTAAAATGTGCACTGTCTAGAGATATAAGATGCTTTGTGGATCATGAGTTTTATAATATGCTTTTCTTTCAGATGAAATATATGGCCTATCTGTGTTGATGGTTCACTGCTATACTTGCTTGATGAATTCGTGAAGTGATTATCTCACTGGTTTTATCTGGTGATTTGTCTTGTAACCAGTCTTGCAACTGGCTGAAGATAGCCCCTAAATTGGTTAGGGCCTACTTAAGCCACTAGTCTAAGTAACATTTTGCATGAGAATCCTCGTATATGTATTTTTTCGTTTTCTTTTTTCTCTATCATGGTTATTTATATTTCTTCCAGTATATTAATAATGACTCTGGCTTCTAATTGTTGCAAACATACAGAAAATACTTCGCAATCTATGCAGAAACTTGCTTTGCCAGTTTTGGTGATAGGGTGAAAAATTGGATTACAATCAATGAACCTCTTCAAACAGCAGTCAATGGACATGTTAGTGGGATATTTGCCCCTGGAAGAAGTGAGCATGCATCCACAGAGCCATATTTGGTTGCACATCACCAGCTTTTGGCCCATGCAGAAGCTGTTTCCATCTATAGAAACAAATACCAGGTATATTGTTTGATATCTTAGTTTACTAATCAGAACCTGCAGCTGCACAACATGTATTTTTAATTCTCATTCATTTTATCCTTTTTTCCTGGGTTGTGTCACAATCTTCTCTAAGCCAAGATGAATTTTCATGTTTAAAGACTAACAGCATTACCTACATCTGATCTACCATTTGGTAGGTTTTGTACACAACAGCTCAAAAAGTAAAATTTCATTTCTTTCCATCTGAATAGCTTAAACATTTCCATTTATTTGGGAAACAAGAATTGAATGTTTCCCCTCCAAGGAAAAATAGTTCTCAGGGCTCATTTGACTTGCTGTAATTTCTTGTTTTAAGTTTTTTTTTTTCTTAATTTTTTATGAAAAAAATAGAAGGCATTATTTGATAATTGAGAAATTCCCTCATTTCTACCGTTGAAGGTATTCCTTCTATTTACAACTGGTCTCAAGCCCTAATAAAGGTGGGCATTAGGTTGCCAGCCACTCACTTTGAGTATTGTTGGATCTTGTAACATGAATTCTGGACAGGAGTAAATTGTTGGGGCATGACCCTCTTAGTAACATGCTGTATTGCTTTAATAGAGTGAAAAATGAGCTGGGGTTACTGCATAATTGTCACCAAGATGTAGTTTTAAATTTATAACAGTTCTTACATTGTCATGGATGGATGCAGTCAAGAAGTTAGTTCATGGTTAGAGACTAAGGATTGGATTATGGAACATTGAAACCCTAACAAGAAAATCTATAGTAGTGGTGGATATGATAATCTGGGGAAGAACTAAATTTGCCTTAAAGAGATGAGATGGGTTGGCAAGAATGCCGAGAAGCCTAAATTGTTGACTGAACTAGATATGAACTTTGGTACTTAAGGAAGGATCATACAAGGAATGAATAAGGATTATTATGGATAAGAATTTAAAGGATGAGATAGTGGATGTGAAGAGGATGTGGATGGAAGATGGGATTATCACAACTAAAGATGTTTTAGGAAAAAAGAGATTTTAACTATTGTTACTAAATATGCATCACAAAGTTGGGTTAGGAGAAGAAATAAAATCAAAATTTAGAAGGATTTTGAGGGGCTGTTAACAAGGAACATCTAGAGGAAAGAAGATTATTATATGAGGTGACTTAAAATAGTCATGTTGGCAACAAAGTGAATGGGTTTAGATATAGAGGTCATGACTTGAAGAAAGAAGGAATGAGGGTAAAGCTTTGAATTTTTCCATGGCATACAATCTCATTATGGCTAATACCATGCTCAAGAAGCAAGAGGAACACTTGGTCGCATCTAAAGAGGCTTATCAACTGTACAAATAGACTACTTTTTTATGAGGCTAGAGAATAGCTTATTTTATTATGACTACAAAGTTATACTTTGAGAGTGTCAAGCAGCTCAACATGAGCTAATAGTCCTTGTTGTCCATATAAAAAAATGAGATTGGACTGCAGACGCCTAATAATCAAGCAATGAGATTAAAAGGTGAAAAATAAGTTATTTTCAATGAAAAAAGTGTATGGCAAAAGATTGAACTACGTTAGAAGAAGCTAACCAAATGGAATTGAGATAGCTACTACTATTCGGGACACAACAAAAATGATTCTAGGGAAGTAAAGGGGAAATTTCTGAACTAAAAAGAGTCTTGGTGGTGGAAAGAAGAGCTACAAGAAAAAATCAAAGCCAAGAAAGCTTTCTACAGGACTTAAAACGTGCATATTGTAATGAAGAAGCCTGAAGAGGTGCATTTTTTCAAAAAAACAAAAAAAAGGTAGGTAGTGAAGCAAATTCAATAGCTTATGCAAACTTGTACTACAGACTTGACACAAAAGATGCGGCAAAGCAAGAGAAAGAAAAGCGAGGGATTTGAGAACTATGTAGTGTAACCGAGACTCGAATCTTCTAAAGTTCCTAAACAAATAAAATCAACATAGATAGAGCTATGAAGTTCTAAGCTAATTATAACTCTTTATCTTCATTGGTAGATTGTTACTCTTACATTCATTTTTTGGCCTGACTCAGGCAATCCTCCTCTTCTCTCAAGTCAGTTGGGGATTAATATGCTGATGAACAAACTGTGTACCAAATTCATCTTTCTGTCACTATTCCATCGTGGGTTATTTTTTCTATGCATATAAGTGCTGTTTTAACTGGTTTATACTGTTACTAACCTTTTTTTTTGGTTAGGTTACTGTAATTATCATTTATTGATGATTATCAAAGCTGGATTTCATTTATTTGAGTTGGTAACAAATTTGTTCCCTTTCTTGCTGACTTTTGTGGTGTTAATGCACCATAGGAGAAGCAAGGAGGTCAAATTGGCTTGGTGGTGGATTGTGAATGGGCTGAAGCTTTGTCGGATAAACTTGAAGATAAAAAAGCTGCAGCAAGGCGTATTGATTTTCAACTTGGATGGTATTTCTTCCTAAGTTTGCTAAGTTATTTTTAGGGTCTTGAAATTTTCATGCATGTAGGTTCTTAATTTCTTTTATAGTGACTCTGCATATCTTAGTCTATCAACTGCAAGTTGCTGGGGTTAAATCTAGTGAAGTATTTCGTGATGCTTTTGCTATCTACTTGTGCTAACTGAAGGCTTATTCTTTTGTATTGGTTTTTTTCTATAAAACAACAAACTTTTGAACCTTCTTTCATTGTGTTTTAACTTTTCTATATTATGTAATTTTCACCCCCTTGATTTTCCCATCTGTTACAGTGCATGATTTTTTACCTGAGAAGGAAAGTCAAGCTGGGTTTTTACATGTGTGTGGGATCTCAAAATTTTTAAATATGGAGAGGTCTTCTCTCTCTCAGAGGCTGAAGTGCACATGGTCAAGAAGCAATCTCAGTTCTCTACTATGGGAGCAGTAGATAAGAGGCCACCTTTTCAATAGTCTTTAAATGCCAGTGTACTACAATAAAGAAATTTCTTTTATGTTTGTTCATCACCCTATTTAGTAGTCAAGTTTCCGGAGAAGTAAGAATGAATTGGTTTAGATATGTAGAGTGTGCACCAACGGTCCAACAGCTGTCCACTTCCAACCACTGTAGGCCAGCTTTCACAATTTGGGCTGATTTTACTGGGAACGCATAAGATCTGTATCTTATGGTCTACAGTTTCAGTGCAATACCACAAATATAGACCAATATTGATAGCTTAAAAGAAGTTACAAATGAATTAATATAGTGTACAGTTTAGATCAACATAGCATGCAGTTTAATGCCTTCTATTGTTTGATTCCTGCATACTTCACATGAACTCCTGGTTTGTTCTGTCCTATATCAGCGGTTACAACGGCAATTCAGAAGGTTCTTGAATAATTAGGATAAAGACAGAGTACACAGGCTATTATTGACTTTAGCTGAAAAGAATTTAGAATGAAATAGAATCAATTAATGAATTAATTTCAATTCATTGCATCACCATTCATAGAGAACTTTCTTGAAGTACCCAAACATGCTATATTATAGCAACTCACTAATTACAACGTGTGCTGTAGGTACTTGGATCCTATATTTTTTGGCAACTATCCTGAAACCATGCGTGCCATAGTTGGACAGCACCTTCCAAAGTTCTCTCAGAAAGATAAAGAGTTACTTAGGAACTCGTTGGACTTTGTCGGTTTGAACCATTATACGTCGAGGTTTATTGCCCATTCAACAAGCCAGGAAGAAAATGATTTTTATAGGGCACAAGAGTTGGATAGAATTGGTAATTATTTGACCTTGATAAGTTGTTATTTTTTTCCATGTTTTAGTCCTAAGATTTTTCTCATTTCTCTCTTTTATGTCAGCTGAATGGGAAACAGGGGAGTTGATTGGTGAAAAGGTGTACATCATCTCTCTCTCTCTCTCTCTCTCTCTCTCTCTCACACACACACACACACAGACACAGAGTGTGCGCACATGTATGCAATATGGTGTTTGCATATCCACTTTTATAATCTCTCTTATCTGAAAAGTTATTCAACTGGCAGGCAGCATCACCATGGCTTTATGTTGTTCCTTGGGGTATCAGGAAAGTGCTCAATCACGTAGCACAGAGATACAATAATCCCCCAATTTATGTTACTGAGAGTGGTAATCCTTTGCAACTACCTTGAATGCACTAGTTGATGACACGAATGCTTCTAATAATAACTTGTTAGATCTGGTTTAGAGATTTAGTCATAGCTGATATATACATTCTTGTTGCCTGAGCATTGGTCTGAGGAATAATGCGTTTGTCAAACTGTTTAGGTGAACCTTAGAACAAGGTTCTTTTTACACTTGTAACCTAAATTGCCAGATCCAACTTAACCCTGCTTTAATATTTAATTCTCCAGGTTTGCTGCATTTTCCAGTCAACCATAAGAAAGCTTTTTCCTCAGTTAAGAAGCAATAACAATTATATCCCTTAATCACGTTAGGTGGGATTGGCTGCATAAATTCTAATTCACCAATTATCTCTATTCATGACCAATTTTCTGTAAAGCCATTATATCCCCTCTTGAAATTGCCCTTCAAGTTAGGAGGAAATCTTCTTCTTGGGAACACTCTTGAAGCTATATGTCATTGCACATGAAGCTACATTTGTGAAAGTGAAAAAAAAAAAAAGAAAAAATACGTGGTTTAGGATTGCTGCCTTCCCTGTACTACATTTGGAAGTATTATTTCGAAAAGTAATTTCATGATCTGTTCTTATGTTCAGAAAATAATTTCATCAGTTAATTAATCCATAAGATGGTAAATGGTTAAAATTTTGTTTTAGTTGCATCATATTAGGCTCTGTTTCAGCTCCAAATCTTGTTGCTGATTGTATCCAGGTATGGATGATGAAGATAATGACATTTGCGGTCTCCATGAGATGTTGGATGATAAATTGAGAATCCGTTACTACAAGGAGTACCTTGCAGCTGTTGCCCAAGCAATTAAGTGCGTTATAGTTACTATTTGTATTTCTTCAGCCGCTATTTTCTGGTCATTCTATTTTGATCCTCCTGTTACTGCCATCCTTGACAATACATTTGAATCTTGTTACGCAAAGTCCTAAACTCAGAATGGTACTATTTTTTTTTACTAGTAACGAGGTGGATCAACAGAGCACTTCATGGTGGATTAATAGAGCACATCTTGATATTTGGGGTTTTGTTGCTGACTGGTCTGACATTGTAATCAGATGACCTGAAATCTCATTATTTTCTTCTGATTATTTGTGAAGTGGGACAGTCTCATCGTGCTTTATTTTAAATTGTATTTAGCATTCAAAAATATGTTCTTGCTGAATCTAGAAAAACAAGCATTATCTTAGATTCAACTCCTCCTCCCCCCCCCCCCCCAAACCTCCTTTTTTTCTCTGGAAAGCCACTCCTGTCTGACGATAACATCATGTTAGCATGATTGCTATTTTCGTTAGCATGCTGCCACGATCTTTTTCCATCTTTGTCTTCTTTTTCTCTTTTCCTTTTTTTTTTTTCTTTTTCCCTCATGTGGTGTGGGTGCTTTTGTCAGTATGGATCATCAAGAGGAGGTTCAACAATGTTGGCAGTCATTGCATTTTTTATTATTTGAACTTTGTATAGATCAATCATGGGACCAATAGGGAGGCTTTGCCTTGCTGCATTTCTGTGTATAGATAGGCTCATGAATACAGTTGTCAAAGGTGCACCTAGGCACAAGGCTCAGCTGAGGGTGCCTCGCTCTATGAGGCATGCGCCCCTAGGTGCTAAGGTGTGCCTTAGCCATAGGTTCGAGGCGCATGCCTTTTGCTCCTGTGTAATTTCTTTTTAGATTTTCAATGGACTTTAATCTAACCGGTAATTACTAGAAAAAATTAGAAGGCATTTGAAAAAACAACAAAACACCTCGTTATTTAGTTGTTTATTTGTGATTTTATAAGTTTATATTTACCTCTTTATTGGTATATATTGAAAATAATGCTGTGTAATTTTTTTTATATGGATTTTTTAAACATGTGCCCCACATTCAAAAGGGCACGCCTATGGCTCGAGCCTTTGACAACGATGCTCATGAATGTGGCAACAAAGCATACAATTCTGCTGTAATCCATTGCAATATTTTCTAATTGCATGTGCACTTGAGCATGTTGGGGGTGGCTATTCGTCAATACCTCTTGGTTGACATGGTTGTCTGTCATGTATATTTTAATGAATTGTGACAGGTTAATTTTAAATGAACAAAGTAGATAAATAATGCTTGTTGCCTCTGTGAACAGGGATGGAACAAATGTGAGGGGTTATTTTGCCTGGTCATTGCTGGACAACTTCGAGTGGAACGCTGGTTATAGCAAGCGATTTGGCTTGATTTACGTGGACTACAAGAATGGTCTGACTCGGCACCTAAAATCTTCTGCTTATTGGTTCATGCGATTCTTGAAAGGCATTTAGGGGAAAAATGGCAAAGAAGAGTAGATGCCAGCAACCAGCCTCATCAATCCTAGCCTTGCATCCAGCAAGCTTTCATGCCCTATGCTCATCAATAACATGTTAATTTTCAATATTACCATTATTATAGTATAAGCCTTATGTGATATGCATTTCCCCGTCATGATAAGATGATATAGAGTTCTAGAAGTTTGAATCGTGTCAATGTAGTATTTTGAACCACCACTAGAGGAGAAGATGAAAAGCCATTTCTCAGAGGACTGGTGCATGTCTGAACCCTCTCCTGCTGGTTATCATCTTCAGTCTACTTAATACCTGCTTACTGGCATATAATCTTCATCTCAAGCTATGAAAAAATCCATGAAGTTTCTGCAATGTCAGTGAGTTCATCATTCCAACTCTTGGAATCCTTAACTTTGCTTTCTTTCAAGCATTATCTTATTCTCTAAATACAGAGAGAGAAAGGAAATGGACCTTTAGGTTGGTGTTGTGATTCCATTGTTTTTGGGCATAATGCCAACATATTTCCTTGATGTCTATTTGTGGAATGTGCTATTATAGTGTTCCTGCTATTCGACTGCCTCAGACTCATAGAAGCCTTCCATTCCATGCCCTAAGAGAATTTCCATTTCCTTTTCCAGTAAATTAAATTTAAGATAAATATATCCATGTAACCAGTAATTCATCATCTTCTTTTTGAGTTGCTCCTTTAGCGCCACAGAATCAGCATGCGCACAGTTTGCACTCGTATATGCATATTATATATATATTGGCTAAAGGCATATGCATCCCCCTCACTTTTCACCATTTAAACATTTTGTTCCTTGAACTTAAACAAGGACTTATTAGCCCCCTCAACTTCCAATTTTGAACTTGGTAGACATTTGGGTCAGCGCATGTGTTGCACACGCAATTGAGGTGCGTGTAGCACCATCATCTTCTTCTTCCTTCTTTGTCGCCAGCAACCTCCCGCTCGCTGCCTCTCTCTCGCTTTCACTCTCTCTCTCTGTCGATGGTCATTAGCGATGTTGGAGGCGTTGACCAGGGTCGGGGGGCCGTCAATAACGGTTGGGCGTGGGACGAGCAGATCTAGGCCAACATCGTGGGAGTCGAGCGATCGCTCGCTCGCTTGCTCGCCTTCCTCATGTGGGTGGTCGGCGATGGCGTCGGGGGAGGGGGGCAGATGATGGCTTCAATTGGGCTAGGCGAACAATGGCGTTATGGCGTAGGAGGTTGGTCCAACAGCTAGGAGGTGGGCGGGCAGCAACACGAGCGGTCGTCTTCCTCCCTTGTCGTTTCAGGCTACTATCCACCGTCTGCCCTTCTCTCTTGCAAATCGAGACACATGGCACTCTTTCATTGGCTTGGTCAATGTGGGCCCACATCAGACCACACATGTAACTCACACGTAATGCTTACTACACTAAGGTATGTAGTTATTACAAAAATTAGTAGTTGAGGTATACTATAAGTTCAAAATTGGAAGTTAAAGGGGTTAATAGGTCCTTGTTTAAGTTAAGGGAGCAAAATGGTTAAATGATGAAAGGTAGCTGAATATGCTTTTAGCCTATATATATTACAATACCTTTGGACATGGCATCGTAGCCGATCGATGGAGAGAAAACTAGAAGGGATCGACATTGGTCGTGAACTCGAAGGTGGAGAGAGGCAATTCGAATTAATAGCAAAGCAGTCGATCTGTTCACCTTGGAGTTCAATCCAACGTTGATCTGCGACTCAAAACAATACTCGGAAACCGTATTGCAGATATTTTTCCCACAAAACAGAGATTATAGCAGCAGGATTTATTTCAGGTATAATTAATATAAATATCCTTAAGTTGTGAGATTTTGATTGTGACGAGCCTCGATTATATCTTTCATTTAGAAGGCTAATTTAATGCACCACGGGCCAAAAATGCATGAAAATACTAGCCATTCATCTTAAAATGGAAGATTCATTTCTTTATATTTTCTCAATTTCTTTGTGGTTCCTGTCGGGTAAATCACACTAAAGGTCACAAAACTTTTGCCTCTTTTTCAATTTGATCACTAAACTTCAATTCCTTGCAAAGTGATCACAAAACTTTAAAATATTTTGTAATATGGTCACTAAATTAATTTTTGAATAATTTTTTGTCAAAATTGCTAACGTGGCAATGGCCACATCATCGCCACGTCAGCGTCACATCATCGCTACGTCATCAATTTTGGCTAAAAACCATAAAAAAATCACTTTAGTAACCACATTGCAAAACATTTTAAAATTTTGTGATCACTTTGCAAGGAATTAAAGTTTAGTGACCAAACTGAAAAAGACACTAAAGTTTTGTGACCTTTGGTGTAATTTACCCGATTCCTGTCTTTTTAAGTTTTTTTCTTTTTCCATTTACTCTCAAACCCAAAATTCAAATATATCATAAAGTTAATTTCTAATTCATAGTGAAGTCATAAGTGAATATTATCAAATATGTCATGACTCAATCCGAATATTACTTGCTCTTGTAAAAAAAATACAAGTCCCTTTACATTTTTGAGGAAAAACTCTAGTATTACAAAATAATTTTGTTTAGATAAGAACCGGATCTGGCAATAAAGCTATCGCTGTTTGGGAGATACTAATACCATTTGATACTAATACAAAAGTAATACATAACAAATCTAAGTTACGAATAGTAAACTATTAACACACTGATTCATTTGATTTTTCCTCTTTGTTGCATTATTATATAGATTTTCACAGCAACAACAACTGCAGCTAAATATTATGCCGCGGAAAAGAATTATGCCTTGCTTGTTACATGAAATCAATACCTTCAAAGACATTCAGGTAGATAGCTATGCTTGTGCGCCAATTAGGTAAATCGAGATTGTCGTTAAAACATACAACTGAGTTCACCAAAAAAAAAAATTGGGGTTCAAGGAGGATAAAAACACATCATGTATTTCCACTATATTTTGCCTGCTTCAGTTGTATCAGGATCTTCAGCACGACTGCCTAATTTGACAATGTCTTCAACAAGGATCTTTCCTTCTGTTGTAGAATTAAGAACAGTAGATTAGTAGAGATTTAAGTGTAACCAACAATCAAACAGGTTAGGGTAATGGTAAAGCAATGATGTTAGCTCCAGTCCAGTGCCAGAAATTTTATAAATAGATGCTTTTACTTCCAATTTTACTTGAATAATATCTGCAAACCAAAGAAACTGCAGTAGGTTCAATCTTCGGGGTCTGTATCAGGTTTCATAAATATCTACTTAATATAGTCTCTCCTCCATGTGTTCATGTGCAACATAAGTTCAGAACTTGAAATAAAATTACTGAAGAATGAAGCACCGGAACCAGAAGGAACAAGACTCCTTTTTGCTCACCTCTATCTTTGGATAAGCTGCTGATAAGCTCTTGAATACCCTCCTTGCCTATGGTGTCCTTCAGGTACATAGCAGCAGATGCAACCTCTTCTTGAGTTACTTTTCCATCATAATCCCTACATATGGATGATATTAAGTATTTTGCCAGACCCTTTTCCTATAAAAGGATCATTAATAGCTTACTAGAGGAATAATACTAGTAGTCAACAGTTCCATGTCAAATGCACTCAAGCTTTCTTGTAATTATAAACTTTTATTTATCAATTATAAATAAAATATCAAGACAGGATAATGAATATAGATATGCCAAATTACAGGCGAAGATTCCATTTATTATGCCATCAAATTGATCAATTATTTAGCCTATGGAAACACCCAATAGATTGACATTGGTGAGTGTAAGAAACTGACATTTATAATTACACAAAGTTTTACCTCCCTGGAATAAAAATATCAATACAAAAGATAAATAAGAGAATGTTAAATTGGAACCCTAAGTCCTTCAGAGAAACAACATATAATTTAAATATGTAACAGGAACAATCTGAGCAGTGTAACCTTACCAATTATGAAATGGAACAATTTCAAAATTAATATTTAAGCAGCTATAAACCAGTTCAAGTTTCTGTATGGGACAGCATTTAACTGCTGGCTTGCTCGAGTTTTGCATTGAGAAATCTGTCCAGAAGATTAAGAGAACAGCAGATCCCTTAGGTGAATGAAAGTGGCTGGAAATTCTAAGTTAGGGAGAGGCTAACTTAGGTGTTTTATTATAAGGGTTAGTTTAGTCTTTGTGTAGGCTAAAATTAAAATACCTTGTAATTACCGCCTTCTATCTTCTATAAATAGAAGGCTTTGGCATGGCAGTCAGACAAAACAAACTATCATTCTTTTGTCTCTGAATGCGAGTGATATTGCTGTAAAGAGAGGAAAGGCTTTTGTGCAAGGGAGAGTTCTTTGTAATCTCTATGAGTGGGCAGTGTATTCGTGTGATAGAGGATAGGGATCTTATAACTGTTTTCACCGGATTTCTAGTGGATTGCTCTCGGACTTGTGGCTGGATGTAGGATTGCATATTGCAATCTGAACCAGGATACATCATGTGCCTCTTGTGTTGGTTTGGTTGTATCTTTTCATTCTTTTCTTTTGTTAAATTATGTTCTTGTATTTACAGTTTGTATATTTATGCATTGGTTGATTTCCGGGCGAGGAGTGTTGAGAGAATTGGCAAAATAGAGTATTGATTGAGTATCTAAAGAGCTCCTAATTTTAACAGATTGGTATCAGAGCCAAGAACTCTTTCAAGAACTACCAAGAACCCTAGAAATCTATAGTTTTAATCCCTGTCATGGCTTCCGCACCCTCTTCCGCTAGATATGACGTGGAGAAATTTGATGGGTCAAATGATTTCAGTTTACGGAAAATTAAGATGAGGGCGCTGTTGGGAAATTTGGGATTAGAAAAAGCCTTAGAGGCAGAAAAGAAATTGGCCGAGAATGCCACTGAAGAACATAAAAAAGATTTCAGTGAGCCTAGGACAAAAATCAACAAGAGAGCCTAATAATTCTAAGTTTAGGAGATAAAGTTCTTAGGGAAGTTTCAAGGATGGAAACAGCTGAGGTTCTATGGTCTAAATTAGAGAGTCCTTACATGACAAAAACCTTGTCAAATAAGCTGTACTTAAAAGCAAATTTTTTTACATTTAAAATGCAAGAAGGGAAGAAACTGTAAAATCACATAGATGAGTTTTATAAATTATGTCTTGATTTAGAAAACATAGAAATTAACTATGATGAGAGAGATAAAGCCCTTGTATTATTGCATTCTTTGCCAAGAACATATGAAACCTTTGTTGATATATTAAACATGGTAGGGAAAAATTATCCCTAGAAGATGTTTTTGGGGCACTAAACTCTAAGGAGTTGCAGCAGAAATTAGAAGGAAAAGGGTCAGCCGGGAACGTCCTAACTGCTAGAAGTAGGACTGAAAAGAGAGAGTTTAAATCTAGGGGATAATCTAGGTCCAAGTCTAAGAATGGTAAGAAACAGATTAAATGTTATCACTGCCATGAAGAGGGTCATATTAAGAAATTCTGCCCTAAGAGAAAGAAAGAATTTAAAGAAAAATCAAATTCTGAAATTTCATCCTCCCTATGTGAGTATGATTATGATAGTGCAGATGCATTGGTTGCATCTTGCCTAGAAGATAAGGATTTGAGGCTTTTAGACTCAAGTTGTTCTTTTCACATGACATCTCATATAGAATGGTTTTTAAACTATAAAGATACAGGTGGTGGAAAGGTGATGTTAGGGGACAACCATGAGTGTACTATAAAAGAGATAGGAGACATAAAATTAAGGATGCATGATGGATTGGTAAAAACTTTAAAATCTGTTAGGTATGTTCTAGATTTAAAAAGGAACTTAATATCCCTAGGAGAATTGGATAAGAGCAGCCATTCCTATAAAGGGCATGGTAGAGTATTAAGGGTATCAAAGGGAGCCCTTATATGCATGAAAGCTGCCCTTCACAATGGGATATATGTGCTGCAAGCAACCACTTTAAGTGGTGAGGCAGCTATAGGTGAAAATAAAACCTATGACCAAACAAAGTTGTGGCACTATAGGATGGCTCACATAAGTGGGCAAGGCCTTAAAGAACTATCCAAACAAGGTATCCTAGGGGCTGGAAATGTAACAGATTTGGACCAATCTGAGACATGTATTTTTGGTAAGTCCTCTAAGGTAAAATTCCCTGAGAAAGCAGACCACATATCTAAAGCCCCTCTAGAATATATTCATTCAGATTTGTGAGGGCCTAGTCAATCTTTAACACATGGTGGGGCAAGGTATTTTTTGTCAATCATAGATGACTTCTCTAAAGTTGTGTTTCCATATTGTACTTGTTGGTTTCACCATGTCAACTAAGTGATTGAACACAACTATATCAATTATCTCCATTCACCACCATCTCATGAAACTTCTTCATATGAAGATGGTGTTGAAACTTCATTTCATTATTACTCCGCCAGGGGATGTTATCCACTGCCAGTCTCAAGCCCGGATAAAGGAGGAGGGTTGCGTTAGGTAGCCAACAGCCAGCGTAAAACCTAGTCGGATCCAAATATGAATTCTAAACAAACTATTTGTTGGGGCATAACTCACATAGAAGTCTAGAATTCACGTAGTCGACCCCACATAGTGGGATAAAGGCTGAATATGTTGTTGTTTTTGTTGTAGATGATTTCTCTAGGATGGTTTGGGTATATGTAATAAAATCAAAAGATGGAACTTTTGAAACATTTAAAACCTGTAAAATCTTAATAGAGAATCAAAAAGGTATGAAAATCAAGATCATTAGGACAAATAATGAACTTGAGTTTTGTAACAAAGAATTTGCCCAAATGTGTAAAAAAAATGGCATCCTTAGGCATTTAACAGTCCCAGGAAACCCTAAGCAAAATGGCCTAGCTCAGAGAATGAATAAGACCATTTTAGAAAAGGTGAGATGCATGTTAATGCATGTTAGGTTATCCAAATCATTTTGGGAAGAAGCTATTACAACAACTGCTTATGTAATTAATAGGTCACCTTCGATTGTAATAGGGATTAAAACACCCTATGAAGTATCAAATGGCCATAAGCCAAGCTTAGAGCATGTAAGGGTATTTGGTTGCATTGCTTATACACATGTTAAGCAATGGAAATTGGAGCCTAGAGCTAAAAGGTGTCTATTTATAGGTTACCTAACTGGGGTTAAGGGATATAAGTTAGGGGCCCTAGAAGAAGGATTGCCAAGGACTTTGGTGAGGAGGGATGTGACTTTCAGTGGGGATTCTTTCTTAAAAGATGATAAGATAGATTTTCAAAATGATAGGAAAGGAAAAGGCAAGGCTGTTGAGATGGAACAACAAATCCAGGATGCTACCATGGATAATCCCATGGATGTGGCAGCAGATCAGCACACAGGCAGTGCTGATTTTCCTATGCCTATGGACCAGCAAGGTGTTGATCCTGATTCCCCTACCTTAGATAGCTTTCAGTTCTGAGAGGTTCCAGCCTTCAGGTAGTGCTAGACCTTCAAGTTCGGACAGTTCCCTTAGTGTAGGAAGGTACAATGTGGCTAGGGATAGGCAAAGGAGGGAGGTTAGACCTCCTATAAGGTATGGGTATTCTGATTTAGTCTCCTATGCACTGTTAAGTGCAGATGAAACAGCTGGAGATGAACCTCTTTCATATGAAGAGGCTATGAGATCAAAGGATTCCAAATTATGGTTGGATGCCATGAAATCAGAAATGAAATCTCTAAACAAGAATAAGACTTGGGTTTTGGTTGATAGACTCTTAGGTAAAAGGGTGGTAGGTTGTAAGTGGCTCTTTAAAATTAAAGAGGGGGCAGGTAAGGAGCAAAAGCATAGGTATAGAGCCAGGTTGGTAGCAAGGGGATTCACTCAAGTTGCTGGCGTGGATTTTAATGAGGTTTTCTCACTGGTAGTGAGACATACCTCAATTAGAATCTTGCTTTCTATGACTGCCCATTTGGACTTAAGCCTAGAGCAAATGGACGTGACCACTGCATTCCTTCATGGTGAGTTAGAAGAGAATATTTTAATGGATCAGCCTAAGGGATTTGAGGTTAGGGGTAAGAAGGAGCAAGTATGCTTGCTTAAGAAGTCTTTATATGGACTTAAAGCAATCCCTTAGACAGTGGTATAGAAAATTTGATACATTCATGATCAACCAAGACTTCAAGCGAAGTGCCTTTGATTGTTTGTGTCTATGTTAAGCATATTTCATCTAAAATCTCTATCTATCTCCTTCTTTATGTGAATGACATGCTGATTGCTAGTCAATTAGATGAGAAAATTCATAGGTTAAAGTTGAAATTAAAATCAGCTTTTGAGATAAAGGAGCTAGGGGAAGTTAGGAAGATTTTAGGGATTGAAATAGTAAGGAATAGACAAGAGAGGTTAATCCAACTATCCCAAAAGGCATACCTAGAGAAATTGATTAAGAGATTTCAAATGCTTGATGCAAAGGAAGTAAATGTTCCCTTTGCACAACATTTTAAGCTATCCCACAACCAATCACTTAGTGATGAAGAGAACATAAGAGAAATGAACAAGATACCCTACTCTAGTGCTGTAGGTAGCTTCATGTATTGTATGGTGTGTACTATACCGAATTTAGCACATGTTATGAGTGTTGCTAGCAGGTTTATGGCTAATTCAGATAAGGAGCATTGGGTTGTTGTTAAGTGGACATTTAGGTACCTTAGGGTGGAGCTAGTGTAAAAGATGAGCCTAATATACTAGGATTCACTGATGTTGACTATGCAGCAGATTTGGACAGAAGGAGGTCATCTATCGGGTATGTATTTAAGCTATGGAATGCTACCATAAGCTGGAAAACAAATTTGCAATCAGTAGTGACTCTCTCTACCGCTGAGACTGAGTATATAGCGGTTACAGAAGCTATGAAGGAGAGCTTATGGTTGAGAGGTTTAGTAAGTGAACTCCTAGAGAGAAAGGTTAGGGCAATCTTAAAGTGTGATAGCTAAAGTGCTATACACTTGGCTAAAAATCAAACACACCATGAGAGAACTAAGCATATTGATGTTAAGTATCACTTTATCAGAGAAATACTTGGAAGAAAGTAAATAGATTTGATAAAGGTAGCAGGAGAAGAAAATGTTGCGGATATGTTCACTAAAGCAATACCTATGTCTAAGTTACACCATTGTTTGAGGCTCCTACATATTTGTATTTGTGAATGATAAGTTTGTTTTGTAGGTCCAAGAGGAGAGCAATTGGTGGAGCCGGATTCTAGAAGATACTCATGCAAAATGGTGGAGATTTGTTGGGTTTTGCATTGAGAAATCTGTCTAGAAGATTAAGAGAACAGCAGATCCCTTAGGTGAATGAAAGCGGCTGGAAATTCTAAGTTAGGGAGAGGCTAACTTAGGTGTTTTATTATAAGGGTTAGTTTAGTCTTTGTGTAGGCTAAAATTAAAATACCTTGTAATTACCGCCTTCTATCCTCTATAAATAGTAGGCTTTGGCGAGGCAGCCAGACAGAACAAACTATCATTCTTTTGTCTCTAAATGTGAGTGATATTGCTGTAAAGAGAAGAAAGGCTTTTGTGTAAGGGAGAGTTCTTTGTAATCTCTATGAGTGTGTAGTGTACTCGTGTGATAGAGGATAGGGATCTTGTAACTGTTTTCACCGAATTTCTAGTGGATTGCTCTCGGACTTGTGGCTGGATGTAGGATTGCATATTGCAATCTGAACCAAGATACATCGCGCACCTCTTGTGTTGATTTGGTTGTATCTTTTCATTCTTTTCTTTTGTTAAATTTTTTTGTTGTATTTACGGTTTGTATATTTCTGCATTGGTTGATTTCTGGGTGAGGAGTGTTGAGAGAATTGGCAAAATAAAGTATTGATTGAGTATCTAAAGAGCTCCTAATCTTAACAGCAAGATATCATCAGGAATAAAGGAAGTCTCTTGCACCAAATGTACCAAGGTGTAATACTATGGAGTTCCTAAATCTGGTGATCAAAAAGGGCACTCTTCCATCTATTCACTGCTACAAAGCTTGTAGTTCACACATATGAAAGGGAGTTTATGTCATGGCTGCTCCCGATGTAGCATTCCAACTCCTCACATATAGTACTATAAGCAGAGTGGCTTCACAAGGAAATTTTAGAAACCAGAATATCAAGGATGTCTACAAATATGACATGTATGCCTGCATTATATGTGTAGTGAAATTTATTGTCTGATTACATAAGGTTCACAAATAATCAGGCATACATGTCATATATGTGCGGTGTCAGGTTAGAAACTCTTCAAGGTGAAGAAAAGCTCATTCCTTCAAATAAGTTGGAACTCGTTTGTTCCTTTCTTAGCTTAAATTTATTGTTTCACTCTTTTGAGCCATCAGGGGATATTTAGCATACCTGTCAAGCAACCGCCAACGATCACCAATCTTGGCGTCCACATCATCAATTTCTTTTTCAAGCTTCTGGAGCATTGCATCAACCTGAAATTCATATTGCCAGAGTAACTGACTGAAAACTGTAGAAGTAATTGCATGCATTGCAATACAGAAACAGAACCTATACAGAAATTAGTAGAATATGAAGATAAACGCTGAAGGTCATTGCAATAAGTATAAAACAGCAGCACTTCTTACCCTGTCAATGAGTGCTGAAGAAACTTTGTCACCAATAGCCTTCTCCACGGTATGGTCGCTCTCCTGCCTGGCAGCTCTGTATGCCTTCTTGGCTTCTGCTGCATTTTCAGTCCCCTCTTTCTCTACCAAGCTATTATACAGCTCTATCTACAAACAGCATCGTTGGCACATACAAATTACAGTAGATGAAGAGGCAAATACAAAAAATATGCACCAGGAGTGAATAGGAGGGGGAGCAAAACAACAGCAACAACAACAACATATCCAGCCGTTATCCCACTATGTGGGGAGCAAAGGAAACAAAATATGATGGCTAAAGAATGAATTTAAAATAGTCAAACAATAGAATTATCAACAGCAATCAAGAGTGAAAGACCTGATTGACAATTAAAACACAAGCTCAAATAAAACAAGAGTCAGTAAGTACCTCTTTATTAACAAGCCTCAAAAATTCTTCACGCTCCATACTCACAGACTGAAAGAATTACAAAATAAAATTAAGAGTCTCAGTAGCTGACATTACCTCATATACATACCAATTATAGTCCATGACAGAAAAACAAAAGTTATGTCCAATTCTTACAGATGCTGATGCTAATACAGCCAATGCACGACTTAGCTCACAAAGCTGCTCCCTTTTGTCTAGAGTTTTGGATTGTGCCCACTCATGTGCGTCCTTTGCTGTCTCAGTAATCATCTCTTCCAAGGCAATGTCCTTTTGTCTACCAGCAGTTTCTGTCATCCTGGCCTGCTCTTCTTCCTCTTTCTCTTCCTCCTCCTGTAATTAACAATTTGAACCACAAAATAAGAGGGCAGGCAACAACACCAGAAACAGGTGCCCTTGCACAGATGGGACAATTACAGTGCTCAAGCACATTATCTTCATCCATTTACAGTTTTAAAAAAAAAAAAAACTGACATAAAAAGCAAAGCCAATATAGTATCCTATCTCATTATCAATATGTGTGTGTGTGCGCAGGTGCATATATATATATATATATATATATATAGTATCCAATTAGACGGATAAGATGAAAGTCACATATAAAATAAGAAGCTGCTCTCACTATGCAAGTGTCATCTGGTTTAGACAGCATGGACATGAACTACTGAATTTGTATATACAGGAGGATGTATATACACACACTTGTATGTACCAATTCTATTGAAATAGGAAGCAATGTAATGACTAAATGGAAGAGATTGGGAAAAAAAAAAAAGACTGTAAAATTTGACAGTAGAAAATTTCTCAAAAACGTGTTCTGAGATCCCAATAACATCAAATTTAACCTTCTGATATGAGCATGTGATGATCAATCCATGATGGAATTCCTTTTTCCTTTGTTTTTAGAAGTTCAAAAAAGTAAATAAAGCAACAAGAACCTCAGAAAAATGAAAGTGTCAAGTCAACCTTGATTAGTTCTTCTTGCATTTCTAGGAACTCCAATTTCCTCCGCCTTTCTGAGACGGAGTCTTCAGATGGCAAAGCTGTCACCCCTACAGTGTCCACCACTTCATCTGGAAGGGAGGACAATGTAGCTTGAACAGCTTCTTCTGGCTTGACTTTACCTGCTACAGTGAAAGCTCTGCAAAGAAAAACATATCCACAGAAAAAGAAAGAAGTTATATGCCATTCAGAATCTCTATGAATATATTACCAATTGAACCATTAAATTACCTAGAAAGAATCAACAGAGAAGATGGCACTGAATGGTTGAGAGACAGGTCTAGCCAATCCCGCAACTGCAAGGAAGAATGGGGACTTAAATTTCTGAAGAAATAAACATTACCTTTTTTATCTTACTAATAATTACACGCCAAAAATCTTTGCAGCATTACCAGGAAAGAGGCATGGAAGATAGAGGTGCTAACCAGAATGATATCATAAAATTAACTAGTAACTAGTTACATAAGAACCAACTGCCCATTAATCTTCAAAACCCACAGCCGTACACAAGCTCACACCCAGAATACCCAGATACAGATCAAACATGCTAACTGAGCCAATTCTTTTAGCATGCATTTTCAGAACCTGGTATTGCAGTACTCTCAAAGGTCCCAGGCTAAAGCATGAGAAACCAGTATCCACATTGCTTGCCTCTACCAAAATGCTTCAAACTAATGATCTTTCACTGAAGTTGCCTCCAAACGTTGGGAAATTGATCGTATCATGCTGAAGATTTTGTTAAACAAACAACTGGTGAAACAAAAGCTCACAGCAGTTTCTCTTTTCATTATACAGTTCCTATATATATCCCATCTCATTATCATTTTACAGTTCCTCTTTTCATACATTATTTTTTCCTTCTATATGGCAGTCCTCTTTTTGCCTCTAACTAAATGACCATAGTAAAATAAGACAAAATTGTGTTAGAAACTCATGGCACAGTTTTCTTGTAAGACGAAAGAAATCAACTAAGAAGAAAATGGCATAGAAGAGCGTTAAATCTCTGTAGCGTCTTTTTTCCCTATTGTTTCACTTCATAATTTATTAAACCTCACCGTCTTTGATATTTTGACAATTTGGTCCAACAAGACAAAGGCACCCTAATAAGATAGATTTAACTTTGAAACTGAAATACTCTGGACCATAAATCAAGCAGTAAGCTTTTTCTGAATTATGCAACAAATCTTCTTAAGATTGTATCTTGAACTGTGGACACCTTAACAATTTTACAGCATATTCTGCTTCCATTCAAATTAGATTTTTGAAGTTGAATTTATTTCCATGATCTTCTCCTTTGATATTAAGCCATAAAGCCCATCTATGCTAAAGTTGTTAGATATGACAATTGTCAAAGATGGCCCCAGCTTCAACATAAAGGTTGAACCAGCCAAACGGACTTCACTTTGGAATTTTACTTATTGTGTTCATTTTACTTGAAACACATACTTGATTAACTCGGAATACATTAAAATGTTATATTTTACAATTTAGTTTTCATTAGCAAATTAACTTCCTAAGTCATGCCTATGGTGAAAAGATCTTTCACAAAATCTTTTTTCGAATTGCTAATTTATCACGAACTTATTACTTAGGTATTTTGCTAACATTACATTAAACAACAATATACAAAGCCTTTATCCCACTACGTGGGGTCGGCTACATGAGTTCTAGCTCTTTAGTCATTTTGATAAATATCACATGTATAAGAAATTTATTTTTCTTGTTATTTTCTAGAGATGACTTACCCAATAGGCTTACACATAACATCTAGAAGAAAAGATTGGTGATCACGTTAGTAAGGAAATACCACCTCTTCAACATAAATATGATAGTAGTAACTCTGAGAACACAGTAGATTAAATGCTTAAGCCTCAATCAATACAAGTTTCTATTTCTATCTTTATCAATTTAAAAGGATGACCCAGATCACATATGTTTTCTTAATTGCTCGTCCCTGACAATCCTTTCTCAAGTCAAAATCTTTTCACTCTGTCTACAGGTTTTCTGTGATAAGAATATGGTTTTTAGATATTGAAATGGGCAACAGTTAATTATTATACAAATGCAGCAATAGTTGAAAATTCAGACACCAATTAGATAGCTAAACTAACCAAACCTTAAGTAACATTATAACATTATAGAACCGGGAGAAACTCTGAAAAGCAAAAAGAGAAACGTGAGGATAATTTTGTATATGACCTGAGTAGACCGTTGATAATAGTGGAGATATTGCAAAATTGAATAGCTTAAAAGTCCACAAAACTAGACAATTGTTTTATAATCAACCATCAGCCAAAGTTTGTCAGTTGTCACTCTTTCTCACCTCTATAAATTGTTGCATGTGTTTGGCTCAGTATACAATGAAGCATGGTCACACATGAAGGGGCAGTTTAAGAGAAACCGACAAATTGTCACGATCCTAAGGGCAGTTAGGGAATAAGCTACATTGTATGTTAGTTAGGAGCTATAAGGCGGGAAGTTAGCTATAACCAACTATGGTTATTCGGTTAGGATTGGTTGTATAAATACTGCCCATGTAAAGAAATAAAGCATGAATGATGAAGTATTCCAGTAATCTCTCACCTATGTTCTCTCTCTTTCTCTCTCTTTGCTGTTAATTTCCAACCGAGTCAGGCCCAATCCTCGGGTCCTGACATAGTGGTATCAGAGCCGGTCGAACCAACTAAGGGGCGGAGTCCTGCGACGGACGAAGGCGGACGGAGCGGAAGGAATGGCCGAAGGAACACGAACGCGACAGATGGAAGCGCGGATGGAGGCGATGGAATTTGAGGTGCACCAGACTCAAGAAGCGATGACGCAGACGCGAGAGGAACTGGTCGCAATGAAGGACGAGATGAAAGGGGATGCGGAAAGAACCCGGGAAGCCTTAGAACAATACGGACAAAGACTGAACAGCGTCTTGGGGATATTATCATCCTTGCCGCAATTCCAATTGTCACCAGAATTTCCTCCTAGGGGAAATTCGGAACCCTTACTGTCAAATCAGGGTCATATACCTAATCGAGACCAGCCAAGGGCGGAGGAATCGAGGTCGAATCAAGAAAACCAGGTGCGAAACCCTCTATATAATTCTCATAGCCATACCCCTAGCCCACGATTAGAAATTCCTATGTTCGAAGGAACTAAGCCGAGGTGGTGGGTGAGGCGTTGTGAAAGATTCTTCCAGTTATATAAGGTACCCGAAGAGCAGAAGGTTACAATGGCTGCAGCCTACCTAAACGATACGGCTGACTGTTGGTACCAAGGGTGGGCTCAAGATCCAGACCAGGGAAGGAATTGGGGTGTTTTTGTGGAAAAGCTATGTGCCAGATTTGGGGAAAAAAGTATTGGAGATGTAATCGAAGAGTTCAGTAAACTAAAGCAAGAAGGGTCAGTGGTGGAATATCAAACAAGGTTTGAGGAATTGAGAGCCATTGTGTGCTTGGCTCAACCTGGTTTAACGGAGCAATATCTAGTCTCGACCTTCATTAGTGGGTTGAGGGATGAGCTTCGGTCAATGGTAAAGATGTTGATGCCAGCGACTGTAAGTCAAGCAGCAGAAAAAGCAAGGCTCCAAGAGTTAACATTGGAAGCAATTTTCAAGAAACACAGGGTACCCCTGAGAGCAGGGTTTGGAAATGGCCAATCGAGTGGGGGTAATTTCAAGACTATGACTCCATTGGTGACTCAAGGAACACCTAAAGGGGTTTACAATCCTCAAGGACCCAAGAATGCAGTTATGGAACAGAGGCGACAGCTAGGACTTTGCTTCAAGTGTGGGGACAAGTATAGCTTTGGACACCAATGCAGGAAACAGATAATGCAAATGGAAGGGGATCAAGAAGAAGAAGAAGCAGTGGTAGAGGAAGAAGAAGGGAATCAAGAAGAATTACAAGAGGAGGAAGGGGGCGAGATTTCGTTTCATGCCTTAAAAGGCAGCCCCATGGGACAAATTATTAAGGTAAAAGGCCATGTGGGGAAAACAAGGCTAATGATATTGATTGACAGTGGGAGTACCCACAGTTTTATCAGCGAAACGACAGCCAAAAGTTTGAAATGGGCCTTAACAGCAACTACTCCCTTATCCGTAACAGTGGCTAATGGTAGTAAGATGCTCAGTCACTATAAATGCAGAGGGTTCAAATGGGTGATGCAGGATCAAGAATTTGTTGCTGACCTTAGAGTTTTGGAGCTGGGAGGTTGCGATGTAGTCCTGGGTGTTGACTGGATGAAGACGGTTAGTCCCTTAACTTTTGATTTCAATAAGTTAGAGGTGACCGTGGTAGTGGAAGGGAGGAGGCTTACTTTGCTGGGCAACCTGGAGCAAGGGGAATGCAGGATGATTAAGGGCAGCAAGCTGCACAAGATGATGGTCACGAAAGGAGGACAGATAGCGCAGTTGTATTCTATACAAGCAATGACAATGCAGGAGGATAGCAAATTCCAGAATAGCCAACAGCTAGCTGATCAGTCCATTGAAGCCCAAATCGCTAGGAAGGTACATAATTCGGATACTTTGCGCTTACTTTTGATGGATTTTAAGGACTTATTTGATGAACCCCACTCCCTGCCACCCCAACGTTCTTTGGACCATTCCATTCCTTTGAAACCACATTCAGACCCTATTAACATTAGACCTTACAGATACTCTCCCATCCAAAAGTCTGAAATAGAAAAACAAGTCAATTCTATGTTGAAAACCTCTATAATTCGTCCCAGCCAAAGCTCATATGCTTCTCCTGTACTTCTTGTAAAAAAAAAGGATGGTACATGGAGATTTTGCATTGATTATAGACAACTCAACTTTCACACTGTCAAAAATAAATTCCCTATACCCTTAATCGAAGATTTACTAGATGAACTCCATGGATCCAAGATTTTTTCCAAATTGGATCTCAGATCTGGTTATCATCAGATCCGTATGGCACCTAATGACATCCACAAAACCGCTTTTCGGACACACCAAGGGCTGTACGAATTTACTGTCATGCCCTTTGGATTAACCAATGCGCCCGCAACTTTTCAAGCCTTAATGAACCAAATCTTCCAACCTTACTTGAGGAAGTTCATCCTTGTTTTTTTTGATGATATCCTCATCTATAGCCCTGATTTAAAACAACATGTTACCCACCTTCACCTTACTTTTGAAGTCCTTAGGATTCATCACTTGTATGTCAAGCTATCTAAATGTGCCTTTGCTGAAACTGAAGTGGAATATTTGGGACATATTGTGTCGGAAGAAGGGGTGAGGACAGATCCGGCTAAAGTGGCTGCCATGGTAGAGTGGCCAAGACCAGTGGCTGTAAAAGAATTGAGGGGATTTTTGGGGTTGACGGGGTATTACAGAAAGTTTATTCGGAATTATGGGACAATAAGCAAAAGCCTAACTGAACTACTTAAGAAGGATGCCTTCCAATGGAATCCTAAAGCTGAAGCTGCCTTCATTCAGCTTAAAAAGGCTATGACTGAAGCACCGGTGTTAGCATTACCGGACTTTACAAAAGGTTTTGTAGTGGAGACGGATGCTTGTGACAAAGGAATAGGAGCTGTGCTGATGCAAGGAGAACGACCAGTGGCATTCATTAGCCAGGCTTTAGCTCCAAAACACCTGGGATTGAGTGTCTATGATAAAGAATTACTAGCAGTATTGGCAGCAGTAGAGAGATGGCAACATTACTTGGAAGGGTCTCCGTTTGTGATAAAAACAGACCACCAAAGCCTTAAATTTTTGTCACAACAGAGATTGCACACACAATTACAACGGAAAGGCATCTCCAAACTGATGGGGTTAGATTTCACAATCCAATATCGGAAGGGGAGAGAAAACGTGGTAGCCGATGCATTGTCTAGGAGGGATGAGACAGGCACTTGTCATGCAATATCAACTGTTCTACCTATGTGGATTCAAGAATTGGCACGGAGTTATGATACCACAGAATGGATTAAGGAGAGGATAGCCCAATTAGCAGTGCAACCAGCAGGACAGCAAGGAAATCCTAAGGGATATACTTTAACTCAAGGGGTGCTTCGTTACAAAGGCAGATTGGTAGTTGGAGAAGACCAAACTCTTAAAGAACAGATTATAAAGGCCTTACATGACTCACCAATAGGGGGACATTCGGGTATAAGGGTCACCTACCAAAAGGTTAAGCAGCTCTTCTTTTGGCCGAGATTAAAAAGGGACGTGGTACAATTGGTGCTAGCATGTGAGATCTGCCAGCAGTGTAAACATGAACAAGTCCCATACCCGGGATTGTTGCAGCCTTTAGCAATTCCGGAGCAAGCCTGGGAGGGAATATCAATGGATTTCGTGGAAGGCCTACCTAGGTCAGAAGGGAAGGATGTAATATTAGTCATAGTAGATCGGCTGACCAAATTCAGCCACTTTATCAGCTTAACTCACCCATTTACAGCAACAGAAGTGTCTCGAGTCTTCCTAGATTCGGTGGTCAAGATCCATGGGGTGCCTAAATCCATAGTATCGGACAGAGATACCATTTTTACTAGTCGTTTCTGGCAGGAATTATTCAAGAAACTAGGGGTCGGGTTGCATATGTCAACTGCATACCACCCCCAAACGGACGGACAAACAGAGCGGGTAAATCAGTGTGTTGAAGCCTACTTGCGCTGCATGTGTTTCACCAAACCCAGGAGCTGGAACAAGTGGTTAGGCCTAGCTCAATGGTGGTACAACTCGAGTTATCATAGTACCATTAAAAGGAGCCCTTTTGAGGCCATGTTTGGGTATAAACCAACCCTCCTACCCGCAATTTCAGGCCCTAATCCGACTATGGCAGCAGTGGGCGAGTATTTCTCACAAAGGCAGTCATTGATAACGATTTTAAGGAATGAGTTAACCACTGCCCAAAACCGGATGAAGCAGATGGCAGATAAAAAGAGGACGGAAAGATCATTTGAAGTGGGGGAGCAGGTTTATTTGAAGGTCAGATGCTTCCTCCAACAGCCTTACACCACAATTCCAGTATCCAAGCTGAGTCCTAAGTATTTTGGACCATTTCCTATCGTGGCCAAAGTGGGAGCAGTAGCTTACAGATTGCAGCTGCCAGAAAGGGTGCAAGTTCACCCTGTTTTTCATGTGTCATTGCTCAAGCCAGTTAAAGGATCCATAACTAATGTCAGCACAGAATTACCTCCCATAGCCGAGCAGCTGGAAGAGGAGGTAGAGCCCCGCGCCATTGTAGAGAGGAGGATCATATATAAGGGCAGTTTACCTATTACCCAAGTGCTGGTTCAGTGGACCAATCGGCCACCAGAGCATACTACTTGGGAAAATTTACTAGAGCTGTTGCAGCAGTTTCCCAAAGCTACCGGTCTCTTATAATTCTTGAGGACAAGAATTAATTGAAGGGAAGGGCAGTTGTCACGATCCTAAGGGCAGTTAGGGAATAAGCTACATTGTATGTTAGTTAGGAGCTATAAGGCGGGAAGTTAGCTATAACCAACTATGGTTATTCGGTTAGGATTGGTTGTATAAATACTGCCCATGTAAAGAAATAAAGCATGAATGATGAAGTATTCCAGTAATCTCTCACCTATGTTCTCTCTCTTTCTCTCTCTTTGCTGTTAATTTCCAACCGAGTCAGGCCCAATCCTCGGGTCCTGACACAAATCAAAATTCATATCAAGTGAACGACGATCTGTCAAAACCTCTTTTGCTGATGTTATGAAGTTGAACTTAGGACCACTCATGTTCTTTAATGATAATTGTTATCTTCAAGTTTAGCATAAGCACTAAATTAAAAGCTCCTTGTGTTCCTTTGTTACACCAATTTGGCCAATAATAAATTTTAAGGACTTGCATATGCTTGATTGTGAGCTACTAGTTGTGTATTTTGTTTTCTTTCTATGTCCTTCCCCCCCCCCCCCCCGCGCGCGTGCGCGCTTCCTTTGAGTTGTTATAGTATTCAACTACTACCCCCTTGGGCCATTAGCAATTTAGGTGGCCCTAGTAGAAAGGAAGGCCAGTCACTTAATGATGTCATGAGTCTAAGAATGACCACAAGAAGAGCTCCTAGGGGAGGCGGCATTGACGTAGGACAGGAAAGCAGATATTAGGAACAAATATTTGTTTATTTTAGTTCTTTTCTTTATTTCCTATGTTTCTTTTATTTCTTAATTTAGTTTGTTTCCTTTATTTATTAGGTTCCATTAAAACCCTAATTAGAGTGGGATTAAGGAATCCTAATTAGGACGGAATATAGCTATTAGTTGACTAAAAATAGTCATTAAGAAAGTAATTGACAGTAGCTTTTGATTATTGGTATTGATTATTGAGTTTCTGAATTTATTCTTGTGTTCTTGCTTTCAGGTTCTGCATCAGACATCAATTGCATTAAAACCTTGAATGTGATCACCTTCTTATGAAAAGATGACACTTTTAACAGTTATGTCCAGCAAAAGTAATTCACAAAGGGACAACAATATATAATGTATGTTATGGACTTTTTGACCCCTGCAGAGTGGGGAGCCTCGTGTCTTGGGATGCACAGCAGATTTTAGAATCATTCACTCTTTGAATGCCAAATGTGGAAACAGTTTATTAGTTCAGCATGTTTCATATTGGTTCAGTGGATTTCAGTGTGCCTTATGTTTCAATGGAATATTGGAATCAATTCTTTCCATCAATGTAACACACTGATTTCTATGGAACAGGAAAGATTTTGGCTATTTTGGTGAAAAAAGAAATGAAAAGATCAAGCAAAAGAAAGAAAACTATTGTGCAAACCCCTCATTTGCCTTTTCTGAACAGAAGGTAATGTAAATGCAGCTTAAGCCCCTACGGTCACCTGAGAAAATTTAAATGAAGCATCATATTATGTATGCTTTTTTACAGAAAAAAAATTGGATTAAGTATGACTAATCTACAGAAGAATCGTTTTTCCTTGCACCTTGGATGGCATCTCCTAGTTCAATACATCTTGCACGCACCTTTTCTTGATGCAACCAACTCATGATGTTGCCAATCTAGCACACAAAGGAACTAGTCTTTATGCAAAGCACTTTTTCACATAAAGTTGATTTTTCCTTGTTATCTGAAATTGGCCATAGTCTGCCAAGAAGGCAACAAAGTGCCTAAATTTTCTACCATAATCTTCTATTAAGTTATATATTAGTTTTAACACTAGAACTAGAAGTCTCCTGATCAACATAGGACCTATCATCAGGAAAATAAGTAAATTAATTCAGAACAATAGTATGTGCCTTTGTCTCACTCGTATTCTGGAAAGCCCCTGATTTACTTACTCTTTTTCCATTGCAAGTGACATCTGAGAAGCAAAAAGTGTGTGTGTGTGTGTGTGTGGTTGTTCTTTTGACATCTGCATAAATTAACATTCAATGTCTGCAAGATTGAGCAAAACCTGCTGCCGCATTTCTTCAACTGAACGCAACCCAAGTAAACCCCGCTCTCTACATGCTTGTCGGAGCTCCTGTTCAGAAAGGGATTCCATTCCCTCTGCTTGGATCATCTTGTCATCATCCTTGATCCTGCCAAAATTATGTCATTTAGAATCATGCATGATGAAACTTAGAAGTCCTAATGTTTTGCTGTAGTACATTTTTCTCAACTATTTTTGACTTTTGTCCAACAATATGAATACTTTTCATCAAGAAAGAATAACTGTGGCTTTGATGTAAACCATTGATTTGATGATGCAACATTTTTCACCATTAACGATCACCAACAACATTGATGAACAATATCTATAAGCACGTGCATAGATACACAAGAAGTACAAGAGCCAACATGCCACAAGGAGAATAACTACAATTATTCAAGCACAAAAATGGGAAATCTTAAAAAGTTCTGGTAAATAGTTTAATGTTGATGTGCTTCCGTGAATAACTACAATTATTTTGATATGAGATATCAATCAAAAAAACTATTTATGCATATGCTATCTAGTTATAAGCTACTCACAAAACAGGGAGCCTTGTGCGCTGCATTCGTCTTTTTTCTTACATGCTACCTAGTTACGATGAGGAAGATATAATGGGCACTTTGTAACATTTGCAAAATGCAGAATCTCATTCATTGCTCTGGCACGTCTCCTTTATTTGGATAGAGAGAATGTGGGCATCTAGGCCAATGCTTATCTTTTTCTATTTCCTTTTTCCCCTAATTGAAGAGCCAGAAGATAACCTGAACATCATTTATATAAGCATGCACCAAATACACAGCAAAGTGTACTCATTTCTCAGCACTCATTTGACTATAGAAGTTTATCATAGGTTGAAGATACAGTAATAAGCATATAAATGAAGAGATGCATAATGCCACGGACAAGCTTACTGTTGTAGTTTCTTTCGAAGCATGTATCGCAAATATGCATCTGTACCAAAAGGGTTGATACCCATATATTTGCACATATTCACTAACCGAGGCCTGCAACAAGAACAGGAACTTCTGTGAGCATGATTTGAAACAAACACAGAAGATTCATCCAAAATGAGAGTTTAGCAGTGTCACCAACCTGCTGATATTATCAAGTGTGAGCTCATCATTAAACAACTTGGCAAAGCCCAAAATTTCCTCATTGGAAACAAGAGCACCCTTTCTAACCTGTTCAAATGTTTATAAAAGTTGTAAAACAGAGAATCTGTCCCATAAAAAGAAGAAATAGAATAAGAAGATGATGATGGAGGAGTCTGTGACTCTATCCTTTTGTATGGAGGGGGAAAAAAAAGACAATTAAGAGACCAAGCAAAAGTATAAACTTGTTAAGAAAAACAAATTACTACCTTGTTCATAAATTCATCAAGATCTTTGGCTGTTTTCTTAATTTCTCCACTTCGTGAGTTTTGAACTTCCTTTGCCATTTCTTTTACTGTGTCCTGAAGAAACTTTGCATATTCTATCCTTGCATTTAACTTCCGTTTAAGAGCTTCCTACAAGTTAAGCAACAGAGTTCAGAAAATCAAAAGGCCGTTTAAACACGGGGCTTGTTTGACATAAATGATCTTTATCCAAATCATCTGTCACATAAGAAGCATTAACATGCCACAATATCCAAATGTCACTAATTAGTTAGCCTCAAGTACATTACCACTCACTAATTTGGCCAGCTTCTTCTCATGCCAAGAAACAACATATCAACATCTGTACCAGATGTGGTAAGCTAACAACATAGGGCATTTTCAATTGCAGCTTCAGTTTCATGGAAAAAAGCTTCAGATTTGTGCACACAACCTTGCTTTTTGGCAAAAAAGCTGTTTTCACAACTAGAACCCATGACCTTCCAATCACAAAGGAGAAACCTTACCATTGCTACCAAGGCTTATCTCATCTTAAAGGATCAATTATTAAAATTCTTGAAGTCAACAAGTTATCTTCATATGTTGCTTAACTATGCATGGCACCAATGGTTTGTGCATTTTTTCCTCCTTTTGTCACATCGTGATCTATTTGGAAGATAATAGTTTTTTTTTTTTGGATCAACAAGATTATAGGCATATAATAATTACTTATCTATGATATGTATATAAATTTATGAAGAACAAGCACTTAACCATTCCCCAATAGGTGGTGGTGAAATCCTAGATCACAACAAACAAACAACCAGGCAGCAGGATTGTGTTATGTCAAGATTCAATATGGCATCAAATCAAGTGCAATCTTGTATCAAAAGGCACAACCAATAATATGGCAGAATCACTCTATTTTATAAGGATGCAAAAGATTTCTGAAACCTTGGTATTTGAGTTGGTTTTTGTCACAAGAAGGGCTCTTACCATAGCTCATTTAAATTTTTGTTACTTTTACTGCTGTAATTCCTAATGTAGAAGTTAGTTTAATTACTTTCACTGCTGTAATTCCTAGTGCAGAGGTAGTTATGGCCATGTGCAAGGAAGTTAGGGGAATATCAAGTTTGTTAGGCTGTAGGGCCCACCCTGGCAGGAGAATCTCTCCTCCCAAACACTGGTGTATATTCTCCTATTCAGGGAATGAATCCAACTAACGAAAATATCAGAATTCTGCAATACCTCTCTTCTCTTCTCTCTGTTCTTCCTCATTCTTCTCTCTTTTTCTCTCTGTTTCGGTGTTTGGTCCTTCTAATTCAGATCGGATTAGAAGGGAAGGCATTGTCAGGCTCAGGCCATGACAGTTTAGGACTAAGTTCAAGACTTGATCAAAAACTCGAGGCAGTGTTCCACTTTTATGCTCAATGAATTAGAGGTACTCCATGAGTTACAATGATCACAAGCCTCTATCCCACTAAGGGGGTCAGCTACATAAATTCCGGACTTTGGGTATAAGGCCATTATATCTGTTGTTTTCTATATTAAAATATTTTTAAAAAATTCCAAATTGATTTTAAAAGCAATTCTATCACCACCCAATACCACATCAATAGTTCAACAAGGACTTGAGTATATTACTTGGTACCATGAAGGTCTTGTGTATATTACTTGGTCCCATGAACCTATAAGTCATCTTCAGCTAGCACTTTTAGCCCTTTGGGGGAGAATTTGTGGTGTTACAAGTGGTATCAAAGCCAAGGACCACTACTTTGTCGCTGTAGACTAGGAAAGTGTTTTGAGATTGACTTGGATTAGAGAGTGATGTAGGATTTCTGACCCAGTGAGGATGGAAGGAATTAGAATAGGGAAGTTAGTCACAGTCTAATCACACGTCAATAGTCTATTAGGAAAGTCTTACGTATATTACGAATTTGTAAGTCTATTACCTTTAACTAGCACATGTGGTGTTACAAATTTGCCAAACGCATTCACCCTAGTTGATCTACTTTCCAAAAACAGGAACAAACATTTTTTGAAATTGAAACCAGACAAGCCCCTATTCTCCTGAACCTGTCATCCTGATGTACTACAAAGATATGTAAACACAAACAGGATATTGTTAACTCTATTAAGACCAAACAACTAAACCTAACTTAGTCAGACTGTCAAAACTTAATCCCAACAAGTCTTCAAAAGTTCACAAAATTATCTCACAGAAGCACTCTTAGGACGGTTCTTCAGAGCAAAAGACCAAGGAAAGAGACTAACACTGAACTCAGAAAAAAATTTAAGATCAGAGCAGTTTTAGTATTATGATCTATAAGCAATACCTGCTCCTTCATCTTGTCCTGGAAGGTTGATGGCAGCATGTTGGGAAACAATTTCAGGAATACCGGCAGCAAGAACTCCATGAAAGGAACTATAATGAAAACAGCAAAAGGAACTAGCCTGAAAATATCAGCTGTTGTGCGTGTGAGTTGTTGTCTCTCCCTCCTAGAAAGACTCTTCCCACTACCAAGTTTTAACAGCAATCTCGAGCTTATCCTAATATCAGCCCAAAGGAGCTTTGTGCCCAACCAATAATGTTGCATTGTGGATTTAAACTCATCCTTCCAGTGGCGAAACTTGTTTGCCCAATCCTCCCTGCAAGAAGGAAGGTGACAACAGCATAAGTGAGAGCAGCCAATTTAGTTCAAACATTGAAAACAACCAAAAACATTTTGACCTGCTCATAGAAACAACAACTCTCAAAGCAGGACCTATCCCTAGGAGCATGGCCCACACTCTCTCTATAATTGATTTAGTGTCCTTCTGGGACTCTTGCAACTGCTTTGCTTTTGCTTTTGCTTTCACCGAGCTCAACCCTTCAACTGCTTGGTCACACTCCTCTGGTGAAGGTTCCTTTTTTTGTTTAACAGGCCCTTCTTCATTTCTGTCATTTTTGCTACCCAATTCATGTTGGCCTGCCGCAGCTGTAGAATAATACAGTATGCAGTCTGGTGTCCATCTAATTCCCAGAGAAGGACTAAAAATTGTTCTCCCAGTCCTACATCCCGAAGTTGTTTCACAAGAATAATACCCGAGTAATCCTCTTGGTGAAAAAATCAATAAATTCCCTTTGCTTGAGTGCATTTCTTCTTCTTTTCCATGATCTCTATCTGCAGATGGGTAACTAGAAATCCCTCTCGAAACCCCAGAATTGGGAAGTTTATTAGATGACTGCCCATGCTCAACCCCTGAAAAACCTCGAATCAAAGAAGTTGGCCGATTCAGGGAGTGGAATAGATATTTCCTCCTTCGCAATATTGCTCGTGCAGACATTATGAAACACCTGTCTCAATTTGCATGCAGCTGCGTCAACATATCCTGGGCCCACAGACAGCGCAGTCAGTCTATGCAGCATGGCAAATTCTCATTTCAAGCACCACTGCTATTAAGTGACAAAATTACTCAAAAATTTTCATCAATTTGAAAATAAAAGCTCACTTAACATGCCAAAATCATATCCAAACACCTCAATGCCATATCCAGATAATTAGTTAACCAGTAAGTCAGAAATAGGTAAAAATAATATAAAAGTTAATCCAAAAGCATAAATTATATTTACACGCATTCTCATGATTATTATGCCGAGATTCATGTATTATGAGTGTTTATAAACTATACGCTCATGCAACTTGATTTGCTTCTTATTTCTATAAGTTCTGATCCATGCACTTCAAAACTTCCCAGAAACAACCCAGAAAGGGTGATGCAACTACAAGCCAGGAGGACAACAATATTGGTAATCTCCTAAAACCAGTCCTGTTTCTTCAATTGTAAAGTTTAACCTACCGGTTAACCAAGGACTCTACACTGGTAAACAGTTTCAGAAAACTCTGGTACAAAAAATGAAAGTGATGCAGCATTATCTACCTATTTTCCTGTTGCGTTTCACGACTTTGAATTGCAATCACATATTAAACCTTAATCACGACAGATTCAGAATTGAAACCGGAATCGGAATTGGAATCGGAATCAGAATCGGAATATTTACGTAAATGTACGAATCGCCAAATCAGGCCTTCAAAACGACAAGGCATTTCCAGAACAATCCACGAACCATGACTAATTGACTGCCAGTCGTATTATCTCCGAAACCAAAAACCCAAGCTCTCTCACATGGGGCCACAGCGGTAAGATTCTTTTACTTTCGTGTAGCTCCTATCCACCATGTCACAACCATTGACCGACAACAATGAAACAACAACAACAAAACCCTAAAATCGAGAAGAGCGAAAGCTGTTGGAGCTAAAGAATTAGCTGGAGAAACTGACCTCGGACGATCAATCGAGACGCGAAACGCAAACCAAGAGATGAAGTCTCAATCTGGAAACGAATTTTTATGGTTTACGTGGAGTATTATAATTTGTAGAAGTTGATGATGGGATTATATGTATGTATAGGCGGGCGCAGGGGGATTCTGGAAAGAACGGAAAAAATGGCAGAACGAGACGAGACCCGGCAAGCGGCAGCTAGCTTCTGTTTTGGTTTCGTTTTCCACTCCCCCAAACTTATGGTCCAAGATCAGAACCCAAACACACAAACTATATAAATGGTAGATAGTACTGTATCTTTCGTTCCTTTGAATCTAAAATCAACTTACATGACGTCCATCTCCAACCTTTACTTGTCCGATCCATGGATTGTTATTGTACTTTGAACAATGCTATTCATCATTGATGGAATAATTAATACAGGGTCTTGACATTATATATTTATTTAAAAAATATAAAAAAAAAAAATCTGATAAACATCATTTCATCTTTCTCAATTAAACACTTCATATGAGTTATCACATTATTGCTGATCATCTCTACTTACTCTTATACTTTTGCTATAACCAATATTTGGAGAGATTGAGCCAATAATATATTTTTTAAATTTTTATTTAAAAAATAAACAATTCTATGACTAGGATCCTTTCATTAAATCTAAATCAAATTTCATGAAATCTACCTCTAATATTTATTTATGGAATCAAGTCAATTGCCCCTTGAGAATTGTTACCATAATTGTGATATAACCAAGTACATATTCAGCTAATAATTTGTTTTCTTAATTTTCATTCAATTTTTTTTTTTTTGGTTATTTTTAACTTTTTTCACTTATCTTAGAACAAAAAAAGTTTGTTCTAAAAACATAAAACTAATTTATAAAAGTGACAATTCATGAAAAAAAATGGTGTATGTTGTTAGAACAACAGTGTAAAACAAAAGTATTACACAATTTAACGAGGCTCACACATCCAGTGCAACAACATGTATAAAGCCCTTAATAGTCAAAACAATTGCAATATATATATATATATACATATATAGCAGCAGCAGCAGAAACAATTAGCAGAAATTCAAACCCAGATATCAGAGAGACGCTGGAAGAACTGAAACAGCAAAGGCCGAGGCACACCTGTAGCGTTGTCCTGAAGACAGTGACGCCCTGCTCTAGTCACTGGCAAGCTCCGACAATTGTCGAAGCAGGATTCAACGCTCAACTCTAGGGAACGGCGACCACGCTCGACCAAATCTAGCAAAACTCTTAGGGCACTTGCTCTCTGTTGGCTGACACATGAGAAGGAATGATGAAAATCTGTGCCTCACAGCGAAACTCGACCACGCCTTATATAGCCGAGTCGAGGAGGCCGAACAGACGCTTCCATCAAAGCGGCATTGAACGTCGGAGTAAATGCCGACGCTTGGAGAAGACAAAGCAGTCCGAAATAATTTCACGGAATTAAATGGAGACGTTTCGGGAAGCCACTAGAAGGGGAGAAATAAAAATAAAAACAAAAGAAAATATTTAATTTGTTATTTCCTTTATACAAAAATATATCTATATGACCTGACCCGTTCATTCGACCGGCGACACGCATGTGGGCCAAGGAGTTCGTCCGTTCACAAAATTTGGGTGCCCCTTAAGGTTCAAACTCAAGTATGAGGGAGAAGTATAAATACTCAATTTCACCTCTTTACACAATTAATGTGGGACAACCACCCACACAGACACACTTACCCTCACACTAAGAAATACAACATATGTCATGTTAGTTTCATTTTGTCTGATTTTTTACTTTTATTTTGCTCCATAACTTTTAGAATATATATTTTCACAAATAATAAAAATAGCATGTAAATAAAGTATACGTATAAGTAAAATGATATTATATGAGCTTACAAAATTTGTTACCAAATTTAAGACTTTTTTAATAGTCTTTCAATACATCAAAAATAAATTTTATCAACATTCATCTCACTCGCTCAATACAATAATAATAATAATGGATTGAAAATAGGGAGCTCCCTCCACCCTTCCTTTTGCCTTGTTTCCTTGCCATGGAGGAGCTCGTTGATTGTAATTTCTTTCTTTCTAAAATTTATTTGGTAATTGTGATAAGATCGAAATAAAATTAAGGGATACGTTGGAGATGAGTATGGATAGATTGGCATGGATTCCACATGTGAAATGGATGAAAAAACAAATGAAGATGACAATGCCAATTTAGCGTCATGCTAGTTTGTTGCGCCCCCATCATTTTCCCTTTCATCTCCATTTGTACTCTTTCTAATCTCTATCTTTCTATGCATCTATATATATATATATATAATCTTTACTTGCCTTGTTAGAATTATTAATTGGGGGTATACCTTCAAATGCGATGCAACATAATTGATAAGAGGGAATGGTGAAGGATGGAATAGAGATGGCAAACGAGGCCAGGCCCCAACGGGCTATGTTGATAAGAGGGAATGGTGAAGGATGGAATAGAGATGGCAAACTGGGCCCGGCCCGACGGGCCGGCCCGTTGGGGCCTGGCCTGGCACCGGGCTCGGGCCAGCATTTTGCTGGCCCGTTTCAGGCCGGGCTGGCCCGCTTGGCCCGCGGCCCTCTCTCAAAACCCCTCCCCCCAGCCTCGCCTCTTGCCCAGTCGCCCTAGCCCTAAACACCCCTCCCCCCAGCCTTGCCTCTCGCCCAGTCGCCTCGCCCTCGCCCTCCTCTCGCCCTCGCCTCGCCCTCGCCCCTCGCCCGCGGCCCTAGCCCTCGCATCGCCCTCGGCGGCAGCCCTCGCCCTCGCCCTCGCCCGCCTGCGGCCCTAGCCCTCGCCTCGCCCTCGGCCGCGCCTCGCCCTCGGCCCTCGCCCGCGCCGCCCGCGGCCCTAGCCCTCGCCTCGCACTCGTCCGCCCTCGGCCCTCGCCCGCGCCTCCCGCGGCCCTAGCCCTCGCCTCGCCCTCGCCCGCGCCGCCCGCCGCCCTAGCCATCGCCTCACACTCGCTCGCCCTCGGCCCTCACCCGCGCCTCCCGCGGCCCTAGCCCTCACCCTCGCCCGCTCTCGCCCTCGCCTCGCCCTCGGCCCTCGCCCGCACCGCCCTAGCCCTAGCCCTCACCTCGCACTCGCCCGCCCTCGGCCCTCGCCCGCGTCGCCCGCGGCCCTAGCCCTCGCCTCGCCCTCGGTCGCGGCCCTCGGTCGCCCTCCCCCTCCCTCGCCTCACCCTCGGCCGCGCCTCGCCCGCCCTCGGCCGCGCCTCGCCCTCGCCCGCCCTTGTTCAGCACTGGTAAGTTGGTTATTAATTATTTATTAATTTTGGGTTAAGTTATTAATTTTGGATTCCAATGGTTGCAAGCTACAGGTAAGTTAGTTATTAATTTTGGGTTAAAGCCTAAGTTAATTATTCATTATTCATTTTGTGTTAATTATTTAAAATGAATTGTTTTAATTATTTACAGTGTGGATTCTTCTATTAGAAACTTATAATGGATGGTGGTGATGATCAGATGATTTCGAGAGGAATCCCTAGTAATATTAATGAGGAATCCATATCACAATCACAATCAAAAAAGCCTAAGATTTTGACCTCTGATGTGTGGAATTATTTTGTGAAAATTGGTGTTGGTAGTGATGGCAAACCAAGGTGTAAATGCAAGGGGTGTGGTAAAGAATATTCATGTCCATCTAAATCAGGAACCTCTCATTTAAGTCGTCATATTCCTAAATGTATAATGATTTCTAAGTATAATGATGCGGGAGATATGCTTATTGATCATGAAGGGAAGTTGGAGAGAAAAAAATTTGACCCTAAAGTAAATTGTGAACTTATTGCTCAGATGATTATTTCACATGGTGCTCCCTTTAATATGGTTGAGTGGAAGGGGTTTAGAAATTATCAAAAGTTTCTGAATGAACATTGTAAATTCATTTGTAGAAATACTGCTAAAGCGGATGTCTTGAAAACATATGAAATAGAGAAATAGAAGTTAAAACAACAATTGGCCCAAATTCCTGGTAGAGTTTGTTTGACTTTCTGATGTTTGGACTGCATGCACTAATCATGGATTTATTTCTCTTACTGTTCATTATGTTGATGGCAATTGGAAGTTGAATAGTAAGATATTGTCATTTGCTCATATGAAGCCACCACATAGTGGACATGAATTATCATTGAAGGTGTTGGAATTTTTAAAGGATTGGGGATTGGAGAAAAAAAAAATTTCCCTCACTTTGGACAATGCCACTTCAAATGACAACATGCAAAATATATTGAAAGAACATTTAAATTTGTCGAATACTTTGTTGCTTAATAGAGAGTTCTTTCACATTAGATGTTGTGCTCATATACTGAACCTTATTGTTCAAGATGGTTTGAAGGTGACTAGTGAGGCATTGCATAAAATAAGACAAAGTGTTCATTATGTGAGGGGTTCAGAAGCTAGAATGAGACAATTTTATCAATGTATTGAGCAAGTTGGTGGAATTGATACAGGAATTGGGTTGAGACCGGATGTTGTCACTAGATGGAACTCCACCTACATAATGCTTGAGAGTGCACTGAAGTATCGTCGTGCATTTCATAGTTTAAGCTTATATGATAAAAATTATAGGTGGTGCCCATCAAGTGATGAGTGGACAAGAGGGGAGATAATTTGTGAATTCTTGAAACCATTTTATACTATCACTAATTTGAGTTCTGGATCCTCTTACCCTACATGTAATTTGTATTTTGGGGAAATTTGGAGGATAGAGTGTCTCTTGACATCCAACTTGGAAAATGATGATGAGTTGATTGCAAGTATGAGTGCAAGAATGAAAGAAAAATTTGATAAGTATTGGAGTGATTATAGAGTGGTTCTTGCATTTGGGGCGATTCTTAATCCAACCAAGAAGTTTAACTTTTTGAGGTACACTTATTCAAAGCTCAATCCTTATAACTATGAAGAGAAGTTGGAAAGGGTGAAGACGGCTTTGTATAGGCTTTATGGTGAATATGTTAACAGTGGTTTATCAAGTTCAACTTCAATGCCTTGCTCAAATGTTAGTGGATCACAAATTTCCATTGGAGGTGAACAAGCAAAGAAGTCAAAAAACATATATGATGTAAGTTTATATTTTTTTTAAATAACTTGTTCATATATAATTGATATAAATATTTGGTTAACTATTTTTTTGATTATTTGATAGGATTTTGAAGCATTTGATTGTCAAGTTTCTAACGATGCCGAAAAATCCCAACTTGATCTTTATTTGGAAGAGCCAAGAATTCCAATATCGGGAGCATTTGATGTCTTGGCATATTGGAGAGAGCGAGCTAATAGAGGGAAAATTATTGCAAAGATGGCTTGTGATATATTGAGTATTCCGATAACAACCGTAGCATCGGAGTCCGCTTTTAGCATTGGATCTCGTATTTTGAACAAGTATAGAAGTAGTTTGCATGATGAAACAGTTCAAGCTCTCTTGTGCACACGGAGTTGGTTGCATGGTTTTGGAGGTAATCTTTTTTAAACTTTCTAATATCTAAGATTTAACATAACATTAAACATTTCTCTTATATGATAAATAATTAATATATGTAATTTTTTATTATAGATGATGAGGAGGAGGAGTCAAGCATTGATGATATAAGACTTTCTAAACAAGACTCAAATGTTGTTGTTGATGAAGATGATGAAGATTAGAGACATAATTTTTAATTGTTTTTTTTCTTCTTATTTGTAATTTGACCTCTAGAGATGACTCTTTGATCAGGTTGTTTTTCTTCATTTGGAATTTATATGCTCATGTAGTAGTAATTTTAATTACTTCTCTAATTAGATAATTGAATGTTTTTGAGAATGGAAGGTGTAAGGGAATTGGCCTGCAACTAAAGAAGAAATTAGGTAAATGGAAGTGGCAAAAAATGGTATAAAAAAAAAAAAAATTCGGGCGGGCCCGTTTGGCCCGTGGCGGGCCGGGCTAGGGCCAGCAATGTGCTGGCCCGTTTCAGGCCGGGCCAATTTAGCCTGGCCTGTTTGCCACCTCTAGGATGGAAAGAGATGATAGTGAGGTGAAGAAGAAGTGGCAAACATGGTTGGTGTTAACAAGCGACGGTAAGTGCAAGGACATAAGTTAAGCGGTCAAATAAGTATATGTCGATGTCAATTTGATAAGTTGCAAGTTCGATCCTCACCCTATATAAAAGTCAAAAACCCAACATGGGATTTATCTCCCTTTATGTAATTGATAACATGAGTACTGGGGGGCCGCACAATGATGATCATCCCAAGGCACCCCTTATCTTTTTAATTTCGAGTTGAGAAAATGAAACGACAATCAAGTTGTAGAGAAGGGCAATGTGGTGTCATAATCTCTAATCTCTCACCAGCTCATATCATCGCATTGGGTGAGGGGTATTTTGGTCATTTATACGTATGTGTAGCCTAAAGTGTAACCCTCGATGTACAAATAGTATTTTTTTAAAAAGTGATAGTCATGTATATTTCATAATTTTCACTTTAATTAGTTTGTCAAGTCAACAGTTAATATGTAAAATATTATGATAATTAGTAGTTATGTTGCACGGAAACGAGAAACGTTTCTGATACGAAACGGAAATGTTGAAATTGACATTCTATAAAAAAATAAGCATAAATAGAGTCTGAAATGGGAATGAGAAACGTTTCAAAAACAGAGAAACGACTCATCCAATAAGTTTTCGTGCAACATAAATTAGTAGTATGCAATTTGGTAGTCATGCATATTTCCTAATTTTCACTTTGATGTGGCAGTCATGCACATTGCCAAGTCAACGTTATTTTTTAGTTTAGTTTAATTTATAGGTGTATAAATGGTCGATTCAATTATCAAACTAATCAAAATTTAATAAATGAAAAAATCGAACTACTATACAAACCAAACTGAATCCATCGAATATAACAAAAAATAAAACTAATCAAAAACCAAAAAAGCTGAACAAAAATTATAAAAACCAAGTTGATTGAAACTCCAAAAAACTCAAAAATAACTAAACAAATTGAACTAATTTTTGACCTTACTATTGCCTTCGGCCACTTAGCTGGCCAATGATTCCAATGATCGAAACAAGTCATCGGATTTCCCCAATGTGATGGTTCATGTATCAAAAAATGAATTTGATCAAACAATATATTTTTTATAGATTTAAAATTAATTTTATTATCAAAACTCATTTATGAAAAAACGTTGTCGGCCACTGTCCACGACAGATTTTGACAATCGAAATTAACTATCAAATTAGTATCAACTTAACAATCCACATACTTGAAAATCAAAAGGATCGAACGATCGAATTTCGATAGATATAGATTTTAATGTAAAATACTCAACCATAAAAAGATCGCCAAAAATCTTATCGAATGGGCTAAAGCCCATATGCAATAAATCACTAAAGGAAACAAAGGTAGCATTTGAGGCGATGGTGACTGTCAATGTGGCATTGATAGGAAACACAGTGGTGTGAATTGTGCGATGGACTCAATGGCATGTAGTGGAAGGAACTAGTTGGAATGAGAGATTGAGGTATATTGGTAGCGATGGTCGATGGAAACAAGGCTGGCCGTTGTTGGTGTCGGAAGGAGTGATGGGATCGATCAGAGACAAAGACAAGAAATGAAAGGAAAGAGGAAGGTAGAAGGAGCAAAACATCAATTCAATCCTACCATTCATTAGTTATTCTTCTTTTTATACTTGGAGACAACATTTTATAACTTCGACCAGTTTAGTTATTTCGATTATTTCTAATCATAAAATTAAATTGAAATCGAAAAGCCTAAATAAATAAATAAAAAAATCAAAACAAACTGAATTTTCACAAAAACTTAATCAAATCAATAATTTCAATCAATTCAGTTTAATTATTTTGATTAAATCAAAATTTTGCTTCCCCTTAATTTGGTTCAATTTATATCTTAACATAACCTAATTTGATTTGAAGGTTTACAAACTGTTTACATTTGAATTTGCATTGAATTATTATTATACAAACCCCTCAAAACCGGAACCCATCTTTACATATGTATATATATCACTTTAGAAACTAGATGACTATTAAGAGCATAACCATCTGTTGCCTAGAAAAATACCCAAAAGAGGGACGAATTGGGTTTTTTAAATAAATTAATAATTTTAACTCATTTGAAAACTCTTAAATTTGTAATCTTAATATGTGATGATTACAGTAAGATTAATAATAATAAAATCACACAACCACAAGGAACAAGAAAAATTTATAGAGGTTCGACTCTAAAGAGCCTAATTATTTTTCTTAATACTTAGAGGTTCAACTAGGGAGAATTAATACTAGCTTTTAATTAGAGGTAAAACCAACACTAATTTTTAATTAGAGCTAAAATCAACATACAATCCCTTATCCAACCAAAAATCACTAGTACACTACTAGCAAATACATTCCTCTTACACAAAAAGTGAGTAAAAATAACAAACTTACAACTAGAGATAATTACAAACAAGTCACAAACGATTGAGAATTTTACTAGGCAACACACTTCCAATACTTCGAACCTTCTCATTCTTGTTTGAATGTTCTATCAAGTTTTTTTTTTCTTTGAACCTCCATACTTACCCTATATATATACTTATTTCAAATACATTAGCCATTAAACAAAAGGTTAATATGAAATTTGAAATTGAAAAAATCTTTAGACTTTCTCAAACAATAAGAAAACATGTCTCGCCTTTAATTCAAAATAAATTTACTTTTTACATGAGAAATCAAGATTTGAAAATTCAAATATAAGTTTTTAAGACATAAATGATAAAACAAGAAAACATGTCTAAAAACAATTATCCTTTAATTCAAAATAAATTTATTTTTTGCATAAATAAAAGAAAACATGTCTAAAAACAATTATCTTTTAATTCAATATTTGAAAATTCAAATATAAGTTTTTAAGACATAAATGATAAAACAAAAAAATATGTCTAAAAGTAATTATCCTTTAATTCAAAATAAATTTATTTTTTGCATAAATAAAAGAAAACATGTCTAAAAAAAATTATCTTTTAATTCAATATTTGAAAATTCAAATATAAGTTTTTGAGATATAAATTATTAAAATAAGAAAACACGTCTAAAAACAATTATTCTTTAATTCAAAATAAATTTAGTTTTGCATTAGTAAGAAAAAACATGTCTCAAAATAATTCTCCTTTAATTCAAAATTAATTTATTTTATGCAAAAGTAAGAAATGCATTTATCAAGATATAAAAATTTAAACATAAACTTTTGAGACATAAATGATAAAAATAAGGAAACATTTCTAAAGACAATCCACCTTTAATTCAAAATAAATTTACTCTTTGTACTCACTTTTAATTCAAAATAAATTTATATTTTACATGAATAAAAGATATATTTCTATCATAAAATTATTTTTGTTATCATTAAAATTATATTTACTTACTCTTGAGTTTAACACCATCTAAAGACAATCATAAAGGCTTGTTGTCCGACGCGTTGCAATTCACATTTTCACATGACATATGCATCATCCTGTTTTATTACATAAAATAATTTATAAAAAAAAATTTAGATCTTAAAATTTTAGATAAATAAATAATAAATTTTACTTACACCTTTTATTTTTATAGCATTAACTATATTTTTGTTGATTTTTGTGATTTATTTTTAATAGTTATGATTAGTGTAATTTGAAAGAGTCTCATTTGTCAAGTAATAACTATTCGCCATCGCGAGAGAGTAAAAATAAAAGATAAAATAATAAGGAGGATTTGGAACAAGAAAACAAATAAAACCAAAAGAGACGAAACCGGGAGGTTTTTTGGAAGAAGAGTGCACGGCTCTATCCTCACCGGCTGTCACCGGAACATATGGTTAAATGGGTAGGATTCGCGACACGTGGCCAGGTGTCTTAAATCGACAACAAGCAGAAGATACAAGGGAGACGAGTACGTTTGCGGTTCGGCGGTGTTACTGTCACCGGAGAGGGAATTTCTTTTTGTGGTGCTACCCGGCCCCGTCACAGAACATATAGCAGCCACAGTACTGGCGTCTGGCACTGCTTCATTCAGTCGTTATCTCTCTCTCTGTCTCTCTCTGTGTTTCTGTGACTCTTCCTTTGTGTTTTCTATGACTGTTTCAGTAATAAAATAGTTGTGAGGTGAGAGAAGCATCGAAAGCGGCGGAGATGGCGGCGGCTGTGTCGGCCTATACAGCGGCGGCGGCGGCGGTGAGGAAGAATGTAACCGCAGCAAGCAGAGGAGGCGGCGGGATCGGAGGCTGGGGCGTGGAACTAGGAGGTGGCGGAGCTGTGGTAGTGGTAAAGAGGGGGAATCGGAAGACAAAGCCTCTAAATAGTCTGCCGGTGTTCTCTCTGGCCTCAGCTTCTTCGAAGCCGCCGGCTCCAGCTGCTACATTGTCCTCCCAATCCACTGAACCGGCAGCTGCTCCTCCGGCCACTCTCTCTAAGTACTTTCTTCCTCTCTGTCTGTTTGTGTATCTATCTATCCATCTATCTATCTAATTAGTTCAATGTATTTTCTTTTGATCTATTTATTTACTCTTTGTGTCTGGCTCTACGCCCTCCTTCCTTTCTCCTGGGAATGGTATGACTTTTCCTTAATCCAGCTTAAATGATTCTGAGCAGAATGAATGAATCAGGAAGTGACACAGGTCACATAGGGAAAAAAGAAAAAAAATACTCTCTTACTTGGCCGCCTTTCATAGTCCATACACACACACCATATGATTAAATTGTAAGACATTTATTTATTCATTCGGACAAGGATGATTTCATTAAGAAGGGATCAAGGCCAACAACTACCCCCTATATCCCTGTCACCAGGAGAGCTCTACAGAACCTAAGAACTGATTTGGAATATGTCTGGAATCAGGAATTTATGATTTATGGAAGAAGGAAGAGAAAGATAGAAGTATAATTACGGTAATTTCGGGTAAGGGGATGGGAGCGGTGCTCTCTGAGAATATTGCTGGTTGAACTAGCAGCTTTTAAAAATTTATAATCACTCGTTCAATCAGCGTTTTGATCAAATAACTGCTAGTTTAACCACTGGTTATTCTTGGGCAGAAAACTACCGCGCTGGAACTTTTCCGGCATGGTATGGTGATGTGAAACCAAGAGCATAGTTTGGGAATTATTTTGTGTAGTTTTTTAGGAATTTTTAAAATGGTATGTTTTTTTTAAAAAAAGAAAAACCATTATTGTAGGTTAAGGGGATGGGATGGGTGCCTCGGAAAGGGGGGCCTTTTTGGTTCACATCCCAAATTTGTGAAACCTAAATTAGATTTGAGTTGGGACATCAATGGAACCTCATTTTCATTTCTACCAAGCGAAAAAGATACAAATCCTCTTCCAGGGAATCTTACTAATGCAGGGGCAAGGAGAGTTTTTCTTTATTCTAGAAGCCTCATTAAATGTTACATTGGAGTCATTTAACTTAGTTGGCATTTAGAGTCTTTCTTACTAAGTCACGTCTTATAAATTGTTTATATGGGTCTTGCTTAGTAAGTTGTGTCTAGTAACTTGTGTTTATTTAATTATCTAGAAGTCATAACTAGTGTAGAAGTAACTGGAGTAAGTGGAGACTAAGTGTCATCTTTGTAAGTTCTTATATAGTTGTTATTTAGTGTTGAATATTAAAAAATTATCTTTAGCAAGTTTTATTGCTGCATATCCATCTAAATGCAATATATAGTTGCTAAGTTTGTAACACTGTCATTTATTGGATAGTATTATTGAAGTTGATGCTATATGGGCTTTGTCTTTGATGGTCCTCCCCTGTTTCGTTCACCAAGAGTTTTCCCCCTGTTACCAATAAACTCATTTTCTTCCTACATGCTGGAGAATGTATATAATGTTGGTGGGCAGCTTCCCTTGCTTATGAAGGGTGGTGCCTTGAATTATCCCTTGCTTACGGTTATGTATTAGCATAAACATGGTAAAAAAAAGTTGTCAACCCTAGATTTATCCAACTTCAAGTGCCTACATTTCTTGAAGAGCTTTAGTAGAACTGTTGGACTGCAGGTCATCTAAATTTCTAATTTGTCAAAATTGTTCAAAACAAGTCTTCAGTTTTCTCACGGTTTGTATTTTCTTAGTGTCTTCTAATTCAATTCTAATGTTGCATTATTTTATTTCAGGGTTAAACGCCACACAATTTCAGTATTTGTTGGGGATGAAAGTGGGATAATAAATAGAATTGCAGGGGTTTGATACCTGTTGAGGTGATAGTTTGATACCTTTACCTGGCTTCAGTTTCTGTTTGTAAATATTGTGCACACATGTACAGATGTTAGTGACACAATGACTGAAAGTGGACCAATCATTGGAGAATCAATGAAATCCCACACATCGTGTGAAGTGGACTAATAGTTAATCAATGCTCATCTTAATTACTTCCAAACTATTGTTCAGGTTCACTCTCTTCATACATGGTAAGCCAAGCATTCTGAAATTATCTTTCTTATCAAAAAGCATAAAATTCAGATGCTGACTTTGTAACAACTGAAAATGAAACACAAGAAATGACTATCAATTTGGTGACTGTCCTGGAAATTGCCACACCAGTTAATCATAATATGTTTCCTGCTACTTGTTTGCCTTTCTACATAATCAATTTGGTATTGCAGAAACTGTTCGTAAACGCCAGATATTATTGTGCACATGTTTTTCAGCTTTGTTTATTTATTTAAGTGAACTAGCAGAAAGAGATTGAAAAAATATATGATGCATTGTCCATTGAGAGCCTTTTCGAATTATTATTTTGAGTTTTATTTTTATATAAAATTTATTTTTTTAATTCTCTAGCAGGGAAATAAAAGGCTTGAGTTATAGTGTATTTATTTTTGAACTACTACGTCAATTAGAATAAGGATTATTCTACTTTGCCCGAATTAGTTGATGTATAGGATGACTAAAGACATTAAATATCAAAAATATCATCTTGAAATTGCCGCCTCGCCACGAATACACTGTGCGCGTGTTTAAATAAAATCCGCCTGAACTGAATGAGCGGACTTCAACTGTGGGCGTGCCATAATCCTTATTGTGTTGAAGTCCGCCCAGCGGATTTCATCTCAGATGAAATCTGCCCACACAGTGTGGGCGGACTTCAACAGTGTTGAAGTCAACCTCTTCCGCAATTTTTTGGTAAACTCGCTTGTCAACCTCTTCCAGGAACTGTAGCACGACTCAATAAGGATTATGGCTATAAAGTATAGGCAAAGAGGGAGAGCTTGACAGGAAAAAAAGGAAAACAAAAACAAAGAAGAAGATAGTGAGACTAGACTTTTAATTGTTGGGGAAAGTATCATAGGTCAACTAAAATATTCGAATAAGGGACAAAGTATTTTTATCTTGGAGATACTTATTCATATATCTATAAAATTATTTAATTTAATTTGATACTCAATAGTTCTGAAAACTGCTGATCGAGTAAAGGTAAGTTCATTTCTTGTGTTTCACTTGTTTGACTCAGGTGACGGGGGACCCCGGGAAGATGGCTGCTGTTCTGAAAAATCTAAGAAAGTTTGGAATTAAGGAACTTGCAAGGACTGGAAAGGTTGGTATCATCACTTATGTATTTTAAATTATCATGTGTATGTATTTTAAATTGTCATGTATATGCTTGTACGCATTATGATCCATTTCAAAAATAAAATTGTATTTATTCTGTACTAAGGAGAAGAATCAGGTAAGGCTAGACAAGGTGGTCGGGATAAAATCACATGTACTTTATAGTTTATATCATGCACCCATATTGATTACATTTCAAAAGTAATATTCCGATACTAAGAAGGAGAACCAGGTAAGGCTAGACATGGAGGTCTGGATAAAATGACATATGCTTTTTTTTTTTTGGTTCCCTTTTTACTTGTTCTCCTATTAATTCACAAACAGCTAGGAAAGTAGCTGTGTTGGTCCATGATGATGGCCATTCATATAATGGATTCTTGGTATTCCATTGCAATAAATCATGGCTTGGTTTTGTTGTCCAGTCAGTATATGCTAAGATCTTGACATATGAACTCCTACAGATTGCTTTGAAGCGCGAAAAAATGGGAGAGACTGCTCCTTTTTGGAGGTTTTCTGCCACTTCTTATCCAGATCTTAAAGAGACAGTTCCTTCTGATGCTCTTTTAGGAAATCTTACCAGGCCTCTTAATGGCAACTGCAGTACTTCCTCTAGTGTAAGTACTTTGCTGCTCCAACTAGTAGATCGTGGATGCTATTTTTCTTCTCTTCATGCATGGTTCCTCTTATTGATAAGTTACCATGTGGGGGGAAAATATTTAAGGGAATATCTTTTGCTGATGTCAGATGCACTTCCTAATCCAGTTGATGAAAATTGACTATCATGTTGCAGTTGAAAAATCTCTCAATCAATTCTCTTTGTTATCTTGCTATCTTTTTGGATAGGGAATAGGGTTTTGTGCTATTAATTGCAGATGGATACTTTTGAGTTTAACCAAAATAATAGGTAGTAAAATATTAATTCAAGCAAGAACCCTATATAACTAGCGCAAACATGTGAATTATTTAAATATCAGGTTCTTGTTAAGGTGTGAACTGAGAACCTTAGCCGACTTTAATATTGTTGAATCAGAGAACTTGAGAGAGAAATCCTAGTTGGAGGAAATAAATTCCTCACTCAAATAATAGATTATATACCTATATATACTAATATTATATGGGCCATGACATAAAGATAAATCTCACTCTCTTTGAAGTTGGAACATATATATCATATGTACCAAACTTGTTACAAATACAATTTATCCGAGGGCACGTCGGGGCGTTGCTTTAGAAGATGACCACGAGGGAGGAGGTGATGATGGCAGATTGACGATGTAGCGATGACGCGAGATCTGTGCGATACACAAGATCCGAAGAAGAGACCATGAGATCTGAGAGTCGTGCTGGAAGGAGAAACAAGCGTGAGATCTGAGATCGTGTTGACAATGGTGATGCTCTAACGTTGAAGATAGGTCGCCGATCGACTAAGGAGATGATGCTGAAAGAGAAGAGGCGGCCTGGCGATGGAAATAACGGGCCGATAGTGGCGTCAGAGGGACAGATTGACAGTAAAGGGATCACGAGCAGATGACGAGATCTGAAACCAAATCTAAGATACAATCGTTGGAGCAAGATCTGGGCCGGCCAGGAAAAAGATGCTCGGATCTAAGGGATTGATGGCTGGATCTGAAGGATTGACAGCCAGATCTGAGAAATGATGGCCGGATCTAAGAAATGATGATCTGAGGTTCGACAGCTAGATCTGACCAGATCTAAGGGATTGATGGCCGAATCTAACGGAATGACAGCCGGATTTGACAAATGATGGCCGCATCTAAGGTCCACGAGCTAGATCTGACTGGATCTGATAAATGATGGCCGGATTTGAAGACTGACGCCGGATTTGAGAAATGATGGAGAGGCAGATTCGACGAGATAGGGAAACAAAGAGGCAGATTTGGCGAAAGCCAGACGGCCGCGGGAGACCGGCAGACGGCCGCGAGAGACCGTCCGACAACTTCAGGCGATGGCGGCCAATGAAGGCAGATCGACGGCGGAAACGGTTGCGACGGTTCAAATCTGAAACGGCAAATCGACGACAGAAAAAGAAGGAAGCTGAAAATAGCAACAGAAGCGACGCCGGAAATGAGATAGGCCAAAAGAGTGGTCCGGGCGACTCCACCAGCAGCAGCGGCGACGCGAGCAGATCTGAGCCGCAACCACAGTGGCGACGGCGAGATTTGGGTGATGCGCGAGATCCGGCTGCGAAGAGGCTGCAAGATCTGTGTGATGCAGCAGCGAGAGAAGTCTGGCGCTGGTGGCATCGATTAGTAGATCTGACGGCAGAGGCAGCTGTGGTGGAAGAGACACTAGCGCCGGATCTGGGCGAGTGGCAGGTGTGGCGGAGGCGGCGTTGAGGCAATGAGGAGGTCGTGACTGCAACTAGGGTTTGGCTTTAATATCATGTTGGATCAGAGAACTTGAGAGAGAAACCCTAGTTGGAGGATATAAATTCATCACTCAAACAATAGATTGTACACCTATATATACTAATACTAAATGGGTCATGACATAAAGATAAATCTCACAAATATCATGTGAAATTATTGACTACCAACTAGTTCGAAAGCTTAAGCTGTTATAGATATAACTCATCTTTTATATTTTTATTTTTACTCTTAATACTTATTATAGAGACAGAGGAATTCTCTAGTAGTTGTTAATAATGTAATAGATTTGTCAACTCAAAGATAAGAATCGTCTCTCATTTTGATATCAACCCTCTTTATTTATGTTTGGTATGAAGATTAATAGGGCAACATTGCCGCAGCTGGATACATTTGTTTGTCATCTCTTATTCTAACTTCTAAGTTGTGAATAACTCATTCATGCTCTTGTGATTGTGGCTGTTTCTTGTGATTTAAATGCAGGGCGATGTTTATCCTGTGGAGCCCACAGATCAAGTCTCAGTTAATCATGTTCTTGATGCTCACTGGGGGGTTCTCTATGATGATGATGTAAGAATCTATTTGCTAATCCAGATCATCTTACTGTTATGCTTCTTTCCAATTTTGTCAAGTATCTATTTGCTAATCCCAATCATTTTACTGTTATGTTTCTTTCCAATTTTGTCGCTTAATAGTTAAACCTTACTGAAAGTCTATTCAATTCTTCAACACGGAGAAACAAAAATCTTTATGGCATTTGATTTGAAAATGACCGTTTTAAGTGACATCTTCTTTTGGTTGATTATATTCTGTGTACCAATTCTGTTTAGTGGTGCTCATGTGATTGGTCTCTGAGAATTCTCATAACCCTCTGTTAGTTTTAATTCTAGAAGAATTTGAGGTGGTTATCATCAAATTTTGAATCCTAACTTGGTTAATATACATACTTGAACATTAAATTAGTTTCCAGTTAGTGGCTTCAATATTTACTTCCATTACTTTCATTGGTTTAGATTGTTGATGGAATCATTATGTTCTTAAGTTTGGATGTCTCAGAAAGTGCCATTCTGATTTATTCATTTGAATGTTTCAGTCAAGTGGTCTTCAGTCACACACTTTATCCATGCTTATCAATAATTCTCCTGGAGTTCTCAACATGATTACTGGGGTTATATCTCGGAGAGGTTATAACATTCAGGTCTATCTGGTTGATGGTGTGTTCTTTTAAAATTTCTTGCTGAATTCTGTCACTTTCTAATATAATTGCTGTCTTACACTTATTGGCTCAGAGCTTAGCTGGAGGTCCTGCTGAAAAGGAGGGGCTTTCACGTATTATGACTGTTGTCCCTGGAACAGATGAATCTATTTCAAAGTTGGTCCAGCAGTTTCACAAATTAGTGGATGTTCATGAGGTGAGGAATGTTTCATTTACAGTTTAGGGACAACTTTCCTCAGAACTAGTACTTGGTATTTTAGTGCTTGATGGATTTGATGCTACTACTGTCTGTTGAATGGTCGAATAATTTCAATTGTGGTTTTAGCCCCTTTTCAGTTTACAATCCTTTTCATTTGCATGCAACAAATATGTTTTTCACAAAGGAAAATAATAGAATCCCCCCCCATATACAAACTATTTTGCATCTAGCATGTGGAAAAAATCTCTTTGCAAAGCAAGCATATGGCTGCATACAAAAATTACCCTTGCTCAACTCTTATGAAGCGGGGAGCCTTGTGGACTAGGGAGGCCCTCTTTTGCTTTGCTTCTAGGAGTTCCACAATTTGTTATTATCTAATAAGTGGGCATCACCACAACCCATAGTTCCATGGACCTGTACAAAAATATATATTGGCATGCAATTGGATTTTGCTCTTTTGGGTAATTTCCTTTGTGCTTATGATACTTTATGCTTATGAATGTGTAACTTGACAGAAAGTTGATGGTGTTTTCAGGTTCGGGATATCACCCATTTGCCATTTGCAGAGCGTGAGTTGGTGTTAATTAAGGTTGCTGCAAATGCTGCTGCTAGGAGGGATGTTCTTGATATTGCTAGTATTTTCAGGGGAAAAGCTGTTGATGTGTCTGACCATACAATAACTTTAGAGGTGAAACTTCAGTAAACTTTGAATGATCTGTTAAAGCTGAAGTAACCATGTGCCATTCCCTCTTTAGTTTCTTAATATTTATTTCTATAGTTCACTTTCTCAAGTTTAAATCGAAGACTTAGATCTAAGGGCCCTTTTAGTACCCTTTTCGTTTTTAGTTTTCTGTTTTTGTTTTCATTATTTTGAAAATAAAAACAGAAAATATTGTTTGATTGCCTGTTTATGTTTTAAAAAAATTTGAAATTTTTGAGAAAAATGAAAACAAGAAGAGCTGCTCTCACATTTTGTATTTCATTTTCATGGTCTCCTCGAGCAATCTTAGTTGCCAAGGATCATTGGGTTCATTGGGGGTTTGGTGTCTAAGGTTACTGGTTAGAAGGAGGGTAGGGGAGGGAAAAGGAAAATGTATGAAAAAAATCAATGAGTAAACTAAAAATAAGCAGAAGATATCAAATAACATGTTAAAGTTTTTATCTTTTCAAATGAAAACAAAAATTGAACACAAACAAGTGAACAAAAATTAAAAGCTGAAAGGTCTATCAAAGTCCCTAGGATGTTGAATTCACCAGTTAAGGAAGCACAAACTTTGATTGTTCTTATGATCATATCTTGTTCTTCCTTCTCTCCTGTCTGTCTTTCTCATGGTAAGTTAGGTAATCATTATCAGAACTAGCTGGACAGGTCAGTCCAACTGGTTTGACCCAGATCTGACAGCTAAAATAACAATAATAATGATGAGTGAATTTTGAGCCTTGAATGTGGACATTTTGTTTAGCTAACACTGCAACTCAAGTCTTTTGATGTAAAACTATTTCCACATTTTTTATATAATGAACCACCATACATTTTACACACTAAATAACTTTACCAATTATGAAATTGAAGTAGTTGTCCATAAATGCGAATTGACACTTTAAAGTTGGTGTCCAGACTCCAGTTCTGCTGTGAAAATTAGGAATATGATTATGAGTGTGATCTAACTTCACCTATTGTTTTCATTCAATCATCATATGATAAATCCGTATGTAAATCAAGATTTCATAAAAACTGAAATTTTCCAATAAAACTAATTAATCTACTGCATTTTTTAATTGGTAGAAGTAGAAAGTGTGGAGTATGTTTAGAGCTAGTTTGAGGGCCATTCATACTATTATGCCTGTCTTAGCTTCTTTCTTTGCAAAACTTTTTCAGCATGTCCTCTTTCTTCCTTTCTTATGTTTCTGATTTTTTCTATTTTGATAACAATTTTTGTTATTTTAATTGTTTCAGCTCACAGGGGATTTCAACAAGGTGCTTGCTTTGCAGAAATTATTGGAGCCCTATGGCATTTGTGAGGTTTGTGCCCTAATATCTCTTTTCCCAAATTGCATCCAGATCTTAGGACACACCCACACATTTTGTCATCTTTTTACTTGTATTGAGTTTAGAAATGTCATGTAAATATTATTGTGGGGTTTGTTATTTGGACAGCCAATATAACTTGCATTTTTCACGTATCACATTTAATAAAAATGAAATATTACAAGAGCATATCAAGCCTTAACCCTACTAGGTGGAGCCAACAAGTCCAAAAATAAAAATACTACAAAAAATAAAAAGAATAAATAAATCATTTGGTGTGTCCGACACAGATCCAAGCATATCCAATGCATATTGGTATAAGCAAAAAAAGAAAAAGAAAAAAAGAAAAGAGAGATTATCGTAACTTCAATAATATGATGAGGTCAGGTTAGGTTCTTAACTTCTTTACATCCTTTGCTGATCTACTTTTTCCAATAGCCATTAACCTCGATCCTAGTGTGTGGTTTGCTTGCTTAGAGATTTTACCAGCAAGTCTAGTAAGAACCATGAATGACCTTTTGTGTGCCAATCTCACTCTTCAATGTTTCTATTTTTGGCCTGCTTATGTCGATCATATTCACATCTAATGGTGACGTTTGTCCTGGGTGATCTTGGTACTCGGATTATCTAGCCCTAGCATTATTATAGGTAACTTGATGAGCGGAAATGCTATTTTGACACAATGTATTCTATTTGTATAGCATCAATACAATATAAAACATCAATACAGTGTTATTAAAGTGTCACAAGTGAGTATGCAAATAGCACTTTCAATTAGTTAAAGGTGCCCACCTATTTATCTTTAGATGACAATGCCACAGCTTTAGGAGGAACTTTTGTTGTTTTGACTGATGACAGCTGCTATATATATATGTATATCATTTTGTAGAATGTGTTGCTTACTTGGTTCATGACCCATTTGAAGGTGGCAAGAACTGGTAGAGTTGCACTGGTGCGAGAGTCTGGTGTAGATTCTACATACCTCAGGGGTTTCTCTCTTCCTTTATAATTGTTGCCTAGAAACTTGAAGAAAATGTTCCCTTGGATTAATGTGCTATCTTTAGCATCATGTGGCCGGACGTCTTCATTTTCTCTTTGATCTTCAGATGAGTTTAGTTAGTGCTTGATCAAAGGCAAGCCGGACTCTATTCCGCAGGAAGCCGCTAAAATTATTTACTCCTTATGTAGACGAGTTACCCTCATCAGTTTACTTTTGTTTCTTTTCAGTTTTGTTTTTTTATGTTATTTTTGTTCTTCTCTCTTTCTCCTTTCTACTGCCAACAAGAGTTGGCTTGGGTCGAATTTGGTTCTGGATTTGTGTTTGTCCGGTAATTTTTGTTCAGTTGTAGAAACAACTTTTTCATACGAGAGAGAGAGAGGACTTGCATAATAATCTTCCCCAATCTTCACAAAGCAAGGCGCTTTGTGCACTGGGATATTGGATACTTGCATAAATACCCTTTATATATTCACCCATTTGAAAACTATACGAATCATATCATTGAGATATGGAACCCATCCGAATAAGAGAAGCAAAATCAATCCTGAACCCAGCAACTGAAAAGTTAGTTGACAGAATATCATCTAATATCTATATGCGGGGAAAATATCACAAATTGACGTGCAAAATTATATGATTGAGAGAACAATTTGAAATATGAATGGAACCCCATTAATCAATGTAATGCAACGCCAATTACACACTATTCTTCAGTACTTTCTGCTTTATAACAGCCTACGCTGACAATTTTACCATGAAAAAGGAAATGAAAAAAAAATAAAATAAAAAGAAAGAAAGACAGCTTATATAACTGCAAAAAATGGGGGAAGATTTTAATAAGTGTCCTGTTGTTTATCTTCAGTTTTGCATATACAGAACAAGGATATTTAAGAATTTAAATGCTTCAAACCCAACGAACCCTTGGCTGGTATTAGCTTCTGCCCTCAAAACTTGAGGTTATTTACGAGGTCTGTAATGGAACCAATCCAGAAACCATCTTATACGTGCCAGACACTCTGCTTTATGTACACATGCCTGCTGTTGACAATTAGTAGTCTTGAAACACAACCTTTGCACACATCAAAAACCGAGCAGAGCCTCAAACGATTGGCGCTAGACGCTAGCAGGAACTGCAGCTCCACCAAATCAGACAACGATCAAGTAGCACAAAATTTGCATTCAGGCTCTGCGTATTTACATTGAGAAGATAGCGTGGTTGCCCGAGAGGCCCTTTCAAGCTTGGCCAACCATGCCCAACGCTAGTATTCATCGGCAAGTGCTCTGGCAGTATATTTAGAGTCTCAAGGAGTCCTGAAAAGTTTTTAGGTGGCCAACTACTTCATCTGAGCTGCTGAGACGCTGAAAATCAGACCGACGAAGAAGATTTGCTTGGATACGGCCAGAGTTATCCTTATTATCTGCATGCATGGCCTTACCTGAGGAGCAGTGACGCACATGAATACGATGGCTTCTAGTCTCGGTTGTGCAGCTGCCATGCACTTTGACCACTAGTATAACTTCCTTGTCTCTGGCATCTTCACACCAGGAGTTATAAGCAATACCATCAATAAACTCCTCCTGCGTGTGGAATTCATTGTGATGAACTAAAATCTCCGCAATATGATCTGGTTTGATTATGCCAGCTGATGGAATGACCTGTTTAGAAGCAAAAACTAATTGATAAGACAATTTTCACTTACTATATAGTGCACTGCCAATTCCTCTAGTTTTAGTTCACAATATAATAATTGCACGATATTTTGATATGCTGTCGTAGAGGCAATAAAATGTTTAGGAGCAAGTTGATTTCAATCAAAAATAAAAAAATAAAATAAAATACATAAGATAGCATTGATGTCGAAATCGAATAGCTCTTTGCAAAGCAAGTGTAAGATTGCATATAAAAATGACCCATTGTAAGCTCGAGTCTTTTAGTTCAATTATAAGAATAATTATACAAGTCCTTTAGTTATAGAACAATTAAAATACATACAAAAATAGGAATCATTTTGCAATTTTCACAGCCCAATGTAAGCTCAAGCTGTGCTTGCGAGATCAATGAGAAAGAACCATTTAAGAATTTGAAGACATAAGATTTATTTAATTTGCCTTTGATGATATGCATAAATATTTAAACTACAATCCAAAATCAATATTGTGTGGGCACTCATTGGCGTCCTCTTATTTTCCTTTCCAATTATGCACCCCTTTTTTATTTTTCTTTGCACCAAAGAAAGCAACCACATCCGTCCTAATTGTTCAAGAAAGTTAATGTAGTGGGTTGTGTCCAGGTAGCAGTAGCACATACATATTTTAAAGTATGTACAAGGATCCAACAAAATAAGATTTTACTAATTATACAGCTATAGTAGCCGGTATAAGAAATATTTTAAGTGTCCTAATATTTGGGAGATCCTTGGTGCACACATGTTTAATTTTATTTTCTATTCCAATATTTAGAAAAAGGTTTACAATGTTAGCTGTGGAAGAAGGTTCACAAAATGCTAGGTTGAAAGAGTAGCAGGGTGAGAAAAGCTCCAATTATATTATTTATGAAAATAAGGTATCTACTTATAATTATGAAGAAGGAAAACAATTGGTGTTCAATTTCCCTTCTACTTGAGATCTCTCTTTTGCATTCCATTTTCTCAAACTTCTAATACAACAATATACCATGCCTTAATCCCACTAGAAGAGGTTGGTCTCTCAAACTTCTAATATATATTAAGATTGTGCTCTATTTCCAAATAAAAAAGAAAATAAATTTCCCTACATTCATCATATTATTGGGACAACCTTTTTGTTTTGGAATGCTTCGTAGTGTTTTGGTCAGTTTTGTTTCGCCATGTTTTGGTGGAAACATAAGAAGTTCTAGTTTTCTAGTTTAGTTCTCTGTCAGTTTCTCTAGAAATAGAAATGTTTCAGCAATGAAAATCAAACTAAATTTTATTCCGTGACTATAAAAGGGTCAGATTTTAGTAATCAAAATCTACAGCTTTCTGACTTAAAAGCCTTCATGCCATAATGAAAGAGCCCAAAATAACATTAAAAAAGCTGAAAGTTTACCTCAAGCCATCGAGGAAAGCCAAAAGAACCTCTTGGATGATGATTGGATGCTTGTCCCTCCTCCTTAGTGGCGGACTCACCTTCACAAATTATTTCGAAAAGAGCCTTGTCTTTCTGACATTTATTGGTAATCCGCAAGATGGATGAGTCTTTGTTCTGAAGAATCATGTTGTTTGTGCTGACAATAGTTTCTGGAACTTTATGCAGTTCTTCAAGTACACCCCTGGTGTTCTCATTAGATACAATAATTTCTCCAAACTCTTGTCTCCTTATAGACTCATCTACTCGAGCAATCTCAACATTAAACATGCAACGGACAGGTTTGTGATCACTGTCTGTCACGTCCATGCAAGCCTCATATCTAGTAAAAGGGCATGTCAATCATTATAAGGGAGGAAAAAATAAATAGAAGTAAAGACACACCAGACAGCAGGAAAATCAAGACTAATGGATATTACTTGCTACAATCTTCGGGCAGTGCTGTGTTTAACAGACCACCATTAAGTCATCTTCACCACCACCCCTCTGGAACAAAGAACAAACAAAAGGTGTGCCAAAGCCCCAATCACATTTTAGACTCATCAGATTTTAGAAACCATCTGGCCATCAGTCACCTTCTCCAGAAAAAGGGAAAAAACAGAATATTTTTTCAATATGCAGCATGATCCAGTTAAGGAAACCTGAGGTGGATGAGACGCAGAGGAGAATGTGACCCTATCCCCTTGACATTTCAACCAGTAAATATTTTTTATTGTAATTATTGAAGGTAGCATAATGCAGATCTGTTCAAGCGCATATGCTACTGATACATATGCTTGTTTTCATTCTTATATGCATAAACCACTCTGCTAAGAAAACGTACTGTGTAATTGAAGAGACGACAGGACAATCTAAACTGCATGAAGATACTGAAGCTGAGCGGCTATCACGGTATAAAATTCTGTCACACCATGCAGGAACACGTTTCTTTTCACCAGAATCATACCCTAATTAAAAAGACAATACACAAGATAATAGGCTCAGTAGAAGTTTTCCAAAATATCACCAGCAAGAGAATACATAAATGTAAGAATATTTTCATCTAGGCATAAATTACTTTAATAGATCTCGAAAATACAGAATAAGAAACAGCCATGCAATCAAATTCAGAAAAGAAAAATGAAAAAAATAAAATAAAAACTCTGATAAACCAAACTGATATTGGCACAATCTATATAGCGTAAGTTACCTGCTAGACCAGCTTGGTGCTTTTCAAATTTGTAAGTTGGAGGAAATGAAATAATTGCTTCACGCATTCCTTGGAAGACATTCCCAGCTTTCATTTCTGCACGAAGTTGATCTCTTTCTCTAAGCCAATCAAAGGATCTTTGTGAAACAAAATCCCTTGCTTCATCATATGATACACCATCAAGCCGATAATTTAAGTCACCAAGAAATACAACCATGTCTGCCTCAGATAGCTCAGGCATCCCTTCCACAGAGTTAACATCCATGGCCTGCAAAAACAACAAAGCTTCAAGTTATAGACAAAAATGAGACGTTCATAAAGATAATTTAAGAACCATTGATCTGTGGTTCCAATCAAACTACAAACATACATTTGTACCACGAAGCATTTGAATGGAGGATGACACGCTAGCTGCAATAAGAAGGACCAATGGCAAGCGAGAATGATAAAAATGCCAACATAAATACACTGAGCAGGCAAGCAAGCAAGATGAGAAGAGGTATGGCAGCATACCAGCCACAGCGTTGACAAGGTTAGATGGCCTACTAAAGATCATTGTGCGATATACATGATCAAAGTCAGCATTGCGGCGATTAACTGCTTCCAAATGTGCGGCAAAGTGACAGTTCACAAAGCACATTATCCGACCATAGACTCTCATTCTCAAACCAACTGCTCCCTGGTAGGATTAGAAGTAGCAGATTTAATAATACAAATATCAAAAGTAAGAACTATTAACCCTCTTGAACTGGTTCATGAGGAAGAAAAAGAAAATGCAAAACAAAAATGTGCCAAAATGCCTCCACATGATTGTGCACATGCATGTAATACAAGGCAAACCATCTATGAGGTAATAAGGTGTCAAATTCATAGGAGTTATTGCTGTTGCAGCATAAGAAGCATGCATTTAGGAAGGTGCACTATAATGGTCCCATCCTTAGGCCAGCATTTATGTATCCATATTGTACACTTGCCAAGCATATCCTACAATTTTGTAATTTTTTACAGCCAGACATTTAGGATATTTCAAGGGCACATATTTCTGCAGTAAGAACCTATGTGCCCATCACTTAAATAAATTGAACATATTACCAACTTTGAGAAAATAAGTAAAAAATTAATTATACAACATGAAAGAAGGGATTTTATATATCTAAAAGTCCTTCCATACTAGATTTTTAAGTTCAAGAATTATGGAAACCTTTAAAGTTGTTTATGGTTTGAGCTTTTCAGAATTAGATATTAGACATTTCTATTCAAACTCCTTCCCTGATATGTACAATGTGAAAAATAATATCTACTATTTTAACATGAGAGATAATTGATGCATTTTTAAAGTAGAAAAAAATAGATTTCAACATCAATCTTTTGGATAGAGATAATCTATTTATGAGTAACACCAACCATTGCCCTTTGTTTTAAGCCCAAAAACACTTATATTGGTTGGCGCTTTGTAACATTTTATCAACCAATGAAATTGTTTTGGGACTGAAAACAAGGTGCATTTACTGCACCCTAACCATTGCCCTCTATTTATTTATATATTGATGTAGAATTGCCATCTCATGTCCCACTTCATTGAAGGTTGATGCTTAAAATTATTTTTGTGGAGACCTCTGTGAAATTTGGATCAGAAATTTCAAAAGAAAAATATAACAGAAAGATCAGCAGCCAACAGTTGATTGTTGAAGTACTCCGCTGCTTCATTTAACAAATCCTCAATTTTTCATATAATTTCCAAGGTATTACAACAATGCTTCATATTACAACCAAAGTTCTTTGATTTGCATCTTCTCTGGGGACACATGATCATTAGTTTTGTTCATTGGTGATGTTCTCTGTGGCTTTACCTAAAACATCATTCATGAAGCATAATGAATGTTTGTCATGCTAGTGTTGCAGTATAGCCCGTATAGGCAACCCCTCAAAACACTAAAATAACAAGAGTGTACTATTTAGATGACAAATAAGGCGTGGGTGAAGTGGATAAGACTGTAAAAATATTGAGGTAACATGAACTTCCTGTATGCAAACCAACAGAGAGAACAAACACGGGCATACCTTATTACCAATTGCACGCCCTAAACCACAAGGCACTGCTGCAACATCAACATCCCCAACATGAGCTCTAATATTGTTTCTAACCCTGAAACACAGTTGTTTTAAGAATCAAAACTACTCTCAACATAATGAATACCCTTTTGAGATAGATTAAAGATGTGAAAATGAAGAGAACGGTAAACTATAAACTTAAGTAATATAGGTAGCTCATCCAGTGGAATCAGATTTTTTTTTTTTTTTCATTACTGAATATTCTAAAAATTGCATCAAAGGAAATTCATCTAATCTAATGCACAAAGTTACTATGACACATTCTCATAATAAATTGAATAAAATGTCCAAGATAAGTTATCTAATAATTTACATCACTGACATTTTACATTTTAGTACATCCCTTGAGAAATCTCTAACCCGATTATTTTGTTTACACCTCTGTAAACAATTGGATTCCTTAATGTTTTGAGAAAAATAATATTTTAAATTACTTATATTAAGTTACCAATTTTTATTATCCTATATTTTGTACTCTAAGAATATTCAACATAATAATTCTGAATAATATGTATATTTGTAGTTACCTACCTCCACTACCAAAATTTGTGGTTAGAAAAAAGTTACTTTCTTAGAAATTGGGCAAGTTTTAGGATCATATATATGATATATGATTTATCTGAACAGAATAGCCACTAAATTTTATACAAATACAATTATCATTTATATATATGGCATTATGTCACAAATAAGATGACTTGACTTTGCCCCCCCCCCCTCCCCCTTCAAAATTCATGGTTCCATCACCGCCAAAGATCCTCATAGAATTACTCACCAGACAGCAATAAGCAAGCCTGCCAGCTGCCTGGATCCAACACGTGCAAAAGTCAATCCCTCATCCAAAGTTTTCCCTATCATATCCAACCACCACTGTCCAGCAGAGCTCCCCTCAAGACCAACCTGGATGGTTAAAATAAGTAAATTACCAGTAGAAAAATGATGAGTTAAGAAGTCAGCACAATAAAAAATATATAGTCAATAGGAATAGGTTGGCAAATTCATGTGATAAACAAGTTTATTTTTTGTCAATTTTGTGCAAGGCTATTTTTGTAATTTACTTTGGTTTTTGGCCAAGAACAGTATAGGTGAATATACAAGGTCAGGACAGCCTTTTGTTGGATTTGCATGAGTATAGGCAAAACATAGCACAAGCATTGCCATAGTTGAGATTTCCAAAAGCCATGTACCCAAGGTGAAGCAAGACATTGCAGGAACCTAGTCCAACAGCCACCATAGAATAAGCATATCTTTTGCTGATTGATGACACTTTTGCTAAATCAAAATGCAGATGACTTATGCACCTAGGAATGTGGTTATTAAATATTTAGAAGTGTATGTTTTGATAAGGTCACAATGTATCAGGTGGGATTCTAAGAGTCATCTACTGAAAAGTCATGTCTACTAGTTTTTAAGCCACAATTAGTGGGGTGAAAAGAGAGAGGTAGAAGCAGGAAAATTGTTCTTGTTACAAAGTTTCCCCTCCAAAATTCAACAGCTTTATTGCCAACAAAACCAGGTAAGCAAGCACCAAAGCTTTACCATAGGCAAAGGATGGCCACAATTTGGTAGAGACGTAGAAAAGGAAGCATATACGTATCCTGCCTAATTGTTTTGGAAAGCCAATGAGGTGCTTGCCCACATTAATATTCTCTATATGATTGGCATGTAATCACCATACTCAGAACCCCATTCCTTCCATTACTTGGAAAGCTTCTGGTTTCAGTGCTGAGTATTTAAACGCACTTCTGCCAAAGTGATCTTCCTGTGACAGTGTGACTCCATTCCTCAATTCATTCTTGGGCTTGTTTGCCTCAGGGACTCAAGATTCTTGGCCTTTTGTTACCTCAAACCATAACAGAATATTGGGAACAAGACTTAGTAAGTAGTAGCTAAGCAATAATAAGGTCAATTTGTTGAGTGGTTTCCCATCAAACCTAGACCAGGTTTAAATCTCTCCAGTGGACCAAGGTGAACAAATCCAGAAGTGTGCGTGAAAAGATGAAAAGATAGTCCAAGGAAACCCAAATCATTAGTGCATGTCAAGCCCTCAGATTGTGGGCTCGACAATTGAAGGAATTCGAGCAGAATTCCAAGAAGAGGAGATGAATTTAGGAAGAAACAGATAGAATGAGGAAGGAGGGAGAAAGAAAGAGCAATAGAGAACGAGAGAAAGTTAAGAGAGAGAGATTGAAAGTGTAGAACTTGTTATTAGTCTCGATGCCCTTCCCTCTCACTGCTGCAGGTCTCTTATAGAGCCTATAGCAGCACTCCTAACAGTATAACAGCAAGCTAACAACAAACTAATTAACGCAACAGCAAAGAGTAGGCGGTTAACTTATCCCCTAACTACTTAACCCCCCAGCTAATTAACCACTAACGGTTAATACCAATAGTTCTACCGATACATTTACTAATTTATCCCTAGGGCTGTGACAATCCCCTCCCCTTCAAACAATTCTTGACCCCAAGAATTCAGAACAGTCGTGCCTTCTTCGTCACCCAATTCCCACCGGTGCTTCTTCTTCAATTTCATCCTCTACTCCTTCCATGTACAGTAACTGCTTTTGGCATCGATGGTCGGGGCTGAATTTGTCTCCACACCTATAACATAATCCTAATTTCCTTCGCTGCTCCATAGCAGTTGATTTGGTTGTATCATGGCTTGGGTAAACTTTAGAGTTCACATTTATTTGGTTCCCTTCCAAAGGTTGATAGAACATAGGCTGAGTTACTATTGCGATTGTGTTCTTACCAAAGTTTGCTTCCAATGCAAGCTCCTGTAACTTGGTCGTCTCAGTAACCTGCTTCACCGTCACTAGCTGTATCATCTTGACCATCGGCCTTAGCTCCTCCTTAAGACCGCTCATGAAGCTAGACACAAAATAATGCCCCGTTAGTGTTGGCTGTGAATTCCACATCAAGTATCTTAACTCCTCAAATCGCCTTTGATAGTCAACTACTAATCCTTCTTGTCTCAACTTATTAAATTCTTCAATCACATCCGTCATGAAATTTTCCCCAAGACGTTTACACAGGTCTTCAGCGAACTCAACCCAACTAACCTCAACTTCCCTCGTCTGAAGCCAGTCTTGATACCATGAATCAACCGTGTCATTAAGATAGGTTGATGGAAAATTGATTTTCTACCCTTCTACTACATTGTAAAACTGGAAAAATCTCTCACATTTACGAATCCACCACCTCGGTTTCACTTTGTCGAAAACCAGTATTTCTAGTCTTGGTGCTGGAGTGTGAGTCGAGGATTGAGAATTGCTTTTTACCTAAACAGCTGGGCTCAAATTCAGACGCTCCTTAGCTCGCTGCCCTTCTGAAACCCTAGTGGAATTACCATCGTCGGGTAGAATTGGATCATGAATAGATCTTGGTGGAGATCCCGATCCGGAAGCTTGAGGGAGAATTTCATCCGTCACTTGGCAAGACTGGATCGGTAATGGTTCTTGGTGGGAAATTCGTTGGCAAATGAATTTGAGGCAATATCGTCGACAACATGTTGAACATGCTGTCTATTCTCTGCCCAAATTGATCCATCGTCTCCCGGTGCTTCCCCAATTCCCTCTACATACCCTCTTGAGATGCAGCGAGATCCCCCCCGCACGCTTTCCCTTAAGGCCGAAATGTCCTCCCTGTGGTGGTTCAAGGCCTCTTGAGTCCATATCATCCCAGTTTCCAATGCTTCCATCCTTGACTCAAGTTTTTCATTCTTACGCCTTTTGCCATCTTATTTCTTTCAAGAATCCTTTTCAAATCTTCTTAAAAGGACCAATAGTAACTTTCTAATCTTCTTACAAGGATTGATGGTGAACTACAATCTCCTACGCCCACCTATATCTTGAATCTCACCATGCAATAACCCAAGAACAGAGGTTCGATAACCACCCAACTCAACTGATATTGCTTCTTGAACCTGCTCTTGCTTTTACCTTCAAGATTTGAACCCAATTTCAGCGTCATGAATCCTAATCCAGTTACAATCACCCAGGGTCTACCTGCACTGCCTTGGCTTGAGTTCAGTTCACGCCTGTGGAAATTCTTTTCCAATCGAGATCCCTTGGGTCTGCTCACACCGCTTCGGAATGGATCCCCTCCACGCCTGTCTCTTCCAACCAGCTTTGTGTTCAATTTTGACCCAAGCTCGTCGGAATTTACTTGGGTGTTAAATGCAATTGACACCCATGAACACTCAATTGACCCATCGGCCACCGTTTATTCCTTCACGTCAAGCATTTCTCTGGTACGCTCCAATTAACCGAACCGATTGACCCACCTACCACCGTTTATTCCTTCGTCGTCGGTTTCCTACTCCAATCTCGCACCTCTGGTCTAACCATGCCTACAGTGTCGTCTCGCCTAACGAACCCACTTCATCAGCTACTAAGAACGCCAGCTCTAATACCACTTGTCAAGCCCTCAGATTGTGGGCTGGACAATTGAAGGAATTCGAGCAGAATTCCAAGAAGAAGAGATGAATTTAGGAAGAAACATATAGAATGAGGAAGGAGGGAGAAAGAGAGAACGATAGAGAATGAGAGAAAGTTAAGAGAGAGATATTGAAGGTGTAAAACTTGTTATTAGTCTCGATGCCCTTCCCTCTCACTGTCGCAAGTCTCTTATATAGCCTATAGCAGCCCTTCTAACAGTATAACAGCAAACTAACACACACAACAGCAAAGAGTAGGCTGTTGTACAGTTAGCTAATCTCCTAACTACTTAACCCCCCCAGCTAATTAACCACTAACGGTTAATACAAGTAGTTCTACCAATATATTTACTGGTTTACCCCTGGGGCTGTAACAGTGCACATGAAAGTAGTAACGTAACACAATTAGGGTTGGACCCAAGCCTTGTGTGAACACATTGTTCATGATACTGGATATTTCTACTAAACTAAGGTCCAATGACTTTTTATTTCTTTTCAGATTTTCAATGTAAAATTTTCAAGCCTTGTGTTCTTTTGATGCCTCAATTTTTTATTTCTTTTGTGAGTTTCTATCTTGCAACCCTGGAATCCAATCTCCATGGATTTTGATTTGTAACAAGGAAATCCAACTCATTTGTGTTTAAAATTACTGTTGCTCATGCAACTCTCAGCCCTACATGAATTTTGGTTTTCCGATCATTCCTATCTATGGCCATTATAATGCATATTATGCCTATGAGTTTCCCACAAAATTTTTCTGTCTTCCCCTACCTCTTTTTCTTTTACTAAAAACTTATTTCATTTCATCCACTCTATTCAAACAAGCATCTATCAGTTTAGTTCTCACATAACCAAACCATCTTATTGTGTTTTTCATCTTATCTTCAAATAGGAGTTACTCAGACCTTATGACGTGTAACCTCATTTCTAATTCCATCCTTCCTGAAAATGGAAAAACCTAAGACAGATAAATTGACCAATTCATTTAACTTTATGTCTTCTAAGAGTTGACTGGATATCCCTCCTCAACATAATGATGTAGAAGATATGAGTCTAGCACCTGTGCTAGACGGATAGAGGATAAACGCATCTGCTGACATTTTCTAACTCCCTTTCAAATTGAAAACAGGTTGTTTGAAAGAAATTTTCTCTGTCTTCCAAAAAAGTTATTAACACAAGGTCTTTGTGCAGTTAATATGTCAAAAGAACAAAAAAAATATACAGGCACAAAACTTGGAAATCTCTTACAGTTTCTTTTGCGGCAGACATTGCTAGGAAACCTGCACCCATTTCAACTTCCTGCAAGCCAACTACTATTATCCCCACATCTGCAGCCGCAGAACCTAACCATGTTATGATTGAGTCATGAGTGGCTCTTCCTTGTCCAACGTTCCATGTACCAGCTAAGATTTTCAAATTCTGTATCCTAGTATATAGAAATTCTTTTGTGGCTAATTCTGAGCGTAATATGCCATCAAGAGGTCCAGGAGAAGTGATACTCCATGCCCTTATACCACCATGGTTAGCCAATGTGAAAATATAACCAGCACCAACTGCCATATCTATAACAGGACCGTCGTGAGCCACCCATCCTCCAAGAAACTTGCCATTGAGATCCAATACCTGGACAGTGCCACTCACATAACCTACCCATATTCGAGTCCCAAATGTACACAAGCATTGAACAGCAAGATTATGATGCTGAAATTCTTGCAAACGATTTCCATTTCCATCCCACTGCATAAGAAGCCCATTTAGACTGCCAGTCCAAATCATTCCATCAATCGTTGCGATTAATGCTTCAGTTCTCCGATTATCATCTCCAAAAGCTCCCTTGACTGCAACGCGGCGAACAGCATCAGCAGCTCCCATTATAACATTACATGAACGCTGAAAGAAACTAATGCTAGTTTGTGGTCGTTCCTTCCTCACAACAGATGCAAACTTCAGTTTCACCTCATCTTCCATCATGGGATCTTGTACTATTGATAAGTTCTCAACCTGACCATCTAAGTTGAACACTTTCAGTAACTCCCTAGTACGAGAATCCCTGCAGGGATAAAATACTTAACAATTCAAATATGAATATGAAAATATTAACAAGAAAGTATTGAGGAAGCCAAAGCCAATACAGATTTTTCATCTAGTGTCATCACTAAATCCTTAAGACAATAAATCCAGGTTAGGTTTTTGTGACTCAGTCACAATAGCTGTTAGAGCTCGTGAAAAATTCTGCTAGGATGAAAAAGATCATATGGATATAGTATCATGTGTAGGTCTCCGCAGAAAACTTAAAAAGGAAATATGGGAGTTTTCTTTTTCTTTTAATAAATCTAAGGAAACATAATTCATGATAAACTAAATACTTAATTCAACACTTTTTAAAATTAATCTTCAGAACTGAATGATCCAGAGTAATAACTTACCACAAAGCAAATGAAAGATACCCAACACTCCACACTCTAGCACCTGAACGATCAGATGACATATGTCGAACATCTGAAGTAAAAATATTGGAGATACCATTCATTGTAGTGACTTGGCTCCTGAGGTCAATATATGACCTTTCGACCATTAGTGCAGCCATGTGTCTTTCTTCCAGTGTTAGAGAACGAGATTTTTCAATGGATTCCCATGGCCAAATCTTGATTACTCCTCCCTCAGAGCCCGACCATAAATCTCCTGAATCAAAGTAAAGGTCAAAAACAGAGAAAAAAAAAAAAAAATTTGTATGTAGTTAGTGATCACTTGTGTTCCACTAAGTCAATTAAGCACCCCACCAACCACCAATTTTGGAAACAAAAAGATCAGTGCTCATGGACCAAAAACATAGAAAATAAAATTAGGTTTATGACTTATTCAAGTAACCAGGAAATCTAGGAAAGAGACATCCAAATTTATGTTGCTTCTGTTTTAAGGCAAATAAATCCTGTAGAAAGAAATTTGCAACATCCATGATCCCCTTTATTTTAAACATTATGCCATCCTTGCAGTTTGAATGCTTTTGTTCTTCAATGTGCCAGGTTAGATCTTTGTTCATGGGACTATATCAGGGCTGTTTAACAAAGCCTCCGCATTCACCTCAAATCTCCATCACTGCTTGATAAAGCTCACATTGTGGATCTATTCCTCTCCTTAAAGGGGAAACAGGGACCAGTTCAGTCGTTCCTAGGACAAAAATTACCTGAGTAGTGCCTAAGTAACTCTTAAGGAAGCAGGTTTTCTCAAGCAAGGTTCTTCATCTTTACTCATAACCACCATCTATTTAGCCAAACTAGCCTGAAATTGACTTTCCATTACGTTTCCTCGTTGGTCAAGTGGCAACCTTAGCATTAGGAAGCTTTGGTGTGTGTATGTGTGTGAGCGTGCGGCGGGTTAGGAATGTTACCATAAGAAGTTATAACAAGTGAAAGCACAGGAGTGGGATGAGCCTGCCAGGAAAGAGTCTCCCTGAAAGCACTGCGTGCCGGATCCATTTTTCCCGCCGTCATCATCTTCCAGGACCTTATTCTACCGTCCCTGTGCCCACTCCACACCACTCTATTCGCTGCATCCCCAACAAGGCAGAGAGTAGGCGAAGTGTGCGCCGATTCATAAAAGGGAGCGCTCTCCTCCTCCTCCGCCTCTTCATCTCCACACCTCGTTGCTCCAAGTGGATCAATTTGGGGGGCATACAATTCCGACAAATTCCAAAACCTAACTCCGCGCTCTGACCCCGCCCACAATTGAGACGACGAATCCACTGGTACAACCAGAAGTCTCCTAAGGAAACGCCCAATTTGAGTCTCCCTGAGCGGGTGCGGCCGCAGTTCGAGGCTCGGAGGCCGGCCAGGGTCCACGGCCGCTCGGCGCGGAACCCTGAAGATTCCATTTCCCCCGCCCCTCCCCACGAACTCCGGCAACGACCTGTTCTCCGCCGCCTTACTCTCCCCAACACCACCTCTATCACTACTCCCATTACTATTATAGTAATTCTCGGGGGACGACAGCTTGCGATCCAAGAACTGAATCATGTAATCAAGGCGCTTGCCAGCGCTCTGGACAACGACACTCCCGTAACTGTCTGTTCCACCGCCGCTGCTTCCAGTACCGGGAGAATTATCGTCATCGTCGTCGTCGTCGGAAGAGGAAGGCGAGCCGTAGAAGCGATCAAACACCTTGATCGGAGGGGTGTGGCTAGTGTGAGGATGATGGCGGCCATCGTACGAAGCCGAAGCCGAAGCCGGAGCGGTGCCGACCGTAAACCCTGGCAGAATAAGGTCGTCGTCGTCGTCGTCGATCCGGCCACCGTCCATTCTCCTTGCTTGTTAGCTTCGCCTCGACCACAGAATCTAGCCTGGAGAATACAAACAACCGAGAAAATCTATAGCGAAAGAGCGCCGAATTCAGAGTCAAGAGGTTTTGGAATTCGGACAACCCAGAGAGAGAGAGAGAGAGAGAGACAAGGGATCGCCGGAAGAGGCGTGCGAGTGGTTGTTTATTGTTGCGAATGAGTGAGACTTTGCACGACGTGGCGGTCGTGCCAGTCAAAGACCACTGCACCGCTTTCATATTCAAGTTTGTAGCCCGATCCGTTTTATGCTGATCTTTGTCCGGTTAGAGCAAAGATTGTATTTATTATTGAAACTAATGAGTTAATATGTAAATATAATGATAAAAAATTGTTCTCACTTTTTATGTGATTTGGGGTCTTTACCTATGCTTTATTTTTTGTTATAGAAGCCTTTGTGATTTTTCTTCATTGCCAAGTTACATTCTGTTATGAATTAAATTAAAATTATCTTCAATTAAAATTAAAAAAAGATTAGGTTGGATACGTCTTTGGAATTATTATGTTTTGGCAAGTTGAGTTTCAACACCATTAATAGAGGTGTGTGACAACTATTACAAATGTTTATTAGGTCAATCTTCCTCTTAGGGCAATCTTTCAACATCATTAATGTTTATTTCTAAATAAGTTTTAGATATTAAATTTATAAGAATTTTAAATATTAATTTTAAGTGTGTATTCTTGACTTTTGTTGAAATAATGAAATTAAAGTCATGACTTTTAATCATTAATCTAGCAAAAATAATTTTCGTTTCTATGGTCACTTGAGTCTTTTAGTTCCAATAAGATTTTGTAAGTAAGACTATATATTGACTGAAATATTTAAGAATTATAAAAATAAATTATAAGACTATTACTAATAATGTTAATGATGATGGTATTTAGGATTGATCATCACGTGCCATCTTTGCTACTGGACCTCAGGAATGGTACTTCGAACTTCACAATGTCGGACCTCGGATGTTGAACCTGCAAGACAATGGAGGGCCAGAACTTGGATCCCCCGTGGTGGACTCCACACTCAAATCAGTAAAGTAAATGCAAGTAGAAGTAAATGAGAGAGCTGTAGAGCTTGAATATACCTGACGAGAGTCCTTGTCTTTTATAGACGAACCCGTTTTGGGGTACCTGAGATGAGCGGGCACGACTCCTGAGAATCCCGGACAAGTTGGAAAGAGTCTTGCGGTTCGACCCGGATTTCCTGGGCTCCGCTCCGGAGTGTTGACTTGCCACGTGTCGGTCTCTCCGGTGATCCACGTGGCAAGTGAGACTATTAGCTCGTAGGGGTATTCTAGTAATTTTAGGTAATGCCACATCACTTGCCCCCCACTCCTTGAGCTGAGCTGAGAATCACGCTGGGTCGAGGAGTAGCTTAATTTTTGGGGTTATTTGACTGTAGATTTTTCTCAAGATGCATAAGAGTATTTCTAATGTATGAGACAACCAAATCCCAAACTCTTGAGGTTAGTCTTTCCCATACTCTTTTATTTTTCACCACTTTCACTGCTCGTTTGCTTTTTCCTTTGCGTACATATATATATATATATATATATATATATATTTTTAAAAAACTTCTTCTTCACTAGCCTGGCCAGGCAGCCTCGGCCATGGCTGAAGTCGGCCTGGCCAGGCCGCGGCTCGACCATGGCCGAGCTCTCCTGGGAGACCCTTGGGCCCTCTTTTTTTTTAATAATATATATAATATATATTTATATATATATGGGAGCCAGGAGGTCGGCCATGGCCGACCTCTTCTCCTTCTGGGCCTTTTTGCCATTTTTTTTAATAATATATATATATGGGAGTTGGGAGGTCATGGCCGACCTCCGCTCCTTTTGGCTTGTCTGTCATTTTTTTTAATAATATATATAATATATATTTATATATAATATATATATTTATATATATCTCCGCTCCCTTTGGCCTTTCTGCCCTTTTTTTTTAATATATATAATATATATATTTATATATGGGGCCGACCTCCGCTCATTTGGGCCTTTCTGCCCATTTTTATTATTATTACTATTATTATTATTATTATTATTATTATTATTATTATTATTATATTTTTTAATAATAACAACATAGGCTTTAAAATAAGGCTTAATTTGACTGACCTGTTTCTTTGGCATTTCTTTGTTGCAGGCGTAGCTCGAGATTGTCCAAGCTAAGTCGCGTCTGTTGAGTTTCCTTTGCCTTGTGTCCAGCTGTGGTTTTCCTTCTCTGACCTCTGTCTTCACGTTCTTGGTCAGGCTGAGATATCCTCTAGTGGGATTCATTGGTCTGGCTGATCAAGCTGAGATATCCTCTTGTCAAGCTAGGATCCCTTGGTCCCTTGACCCTTGGATTTCAATCACCTCACGCAAAAGAGGGTGCTAGGCTTTGAATTTTTTTTTTCCGGCTATTAGTCCACCTTCGGTTCGAGAACAACCTAGGACTCCTGACCCTTGGATTTTAGCCATTCCCTCACAAATGAGGGTGTTGAGTTTTTTCCGTGGCCATTAGTCCACCTTTGGGGACGACCTAGGTTTCGTGACTCTTGTATTTTAGCCACTCCCTCGCAGAGAAAGGTGTTGGGGTCTGAATTTTTCCTTAGCCATTAGTCCATCTTTGGCTTGTGGACGGCTTAGGGCTCGTGACCCTTGAATTTTAACCACTCCCTCGCGGAGGAGGGTGTTGGGCTAGAGTTTTTCATTGGCCATTAGTCCACCTTTGGGGACGGCCTAGGGCTCGTGACCCTTAGATAAGTTTTTTCCATGGCCATTAGTCCATCTTTGGCTTGTGGGCGGCTTAAGGCTCGTGACCCTTAGATTTTAGCCACTTCCTCGCAAAAGAGGGTGTTGAGTTTCTTCCGTGGCCATTAGTCCACCTTTGGGGACGGCCTAGGGCTCGTGACCCTTGGATTTTAGCCACTCCCTCGTGGAGGAGAGTGTTGGGCTCTGAATTTTTCCTTAGCCATTAGTCCATCTTTGGCTTGTGGACGGCTTAGGGCTCGTAACCCTTGAATTTTAGCCACTTCCTCGCGGAAGAGGGTGTTGGGCTAGAGTTTTCCATTGGCCATTAGTCCACATTTGGGGACGGCCTAGGGCTCGTGACCCTTAGATAAGTTTTTTTCATGGCCATTAGTCCACATTTGGGGACGGCTTAGGGCTCGTGACCCTTGAATTTTTCTTTGGCGAAGTGTTGGCCTTTGTGAGATTGCTATTAGATGGAGAGAATCCGAAGTCCTACCATTAGTCGTAAAAAAGAGTACAAAAAGGTTCAAGGAATTCCCTTTCTCATTGAAAAAACTTCCTTAAGTTTTGGACATTCCAGGTATGCTTCAAGGACTTGTCTTTCTATGTCTTCTAGTCGATATGCCTCCCGGACTTAAGGATTCTACCACCCAGTACGATCCATCCCAATCCGAAGTTAGTTTATTCGCATCTCGAGGATGACTCATGTCGAACCGTCACAATACAAGATCTCATGGCATGAAACTCCTAACGCGGACTCATCAGTTATAATACCTAGCAATGTACTGATTACACGCAGCTTCCCGAATTTGCAACATGTCTCGGAGCTCATCCATCCCCAGCGAGCTGTTTTCCTTCTCTCTGGGACGGTGTCCAACTTCGCTCTCGGAAGCAATCCCGAGTAGGAGATCTTCTCCTATTATTCGACTTGGACTCAACTCTACCCGAACTCACGCCTTATTGGCCAACAAAATCTCGGAGGTAATCCCAGTTGATAAGCTCCTGAATCTCTTCTTTTAACTAGATGCAGTCCTCTGTAACATGACCATGGTCGCGGTGGAATCGACAATACTTCATTTTGCTTCGAGTGTTGGGTGGAGACTTCAGCGGTGGAGGACGCCGCAAATAATCCTTATCCTCCAATACCAGTAGAATCTCTGCTCGACTGGCATTGAGGGGAGTATAACTCACCGGGCTTCCACGTGTACCCCCAAAACCTGGGCGATCTGGAGCTCGAGAGGGGTGATAGTCCGTCTTCTGCTCCACCACTGGCTTTTTCTTCTCCTTTTCTCTTTCCTTTCTTTCAGGTTGTTCCGCTCGCTTCACCTTCATCACCTCTTCAGCGTTGATGTACTTATTAGCCCGGGCCAAGGCCTCTGTGAAAGTACGAGGTGGAGTCTTGGCCAAGGACTGAACAAATGGCCCAGCCCTTAAGCCATTCTGAAGAGCCACCATTGCGATCCGCTGGTCGAACTCGTCGATACTCAATGCCTCCTTGTTGAACCTAGCCACGAAATCCCTTAGGGATTCACCCTGGTTTTGCTTGATGTTTACCAGAGCCATGAAAGACTTTCGGTGGCGCTTCAAGGGAGCGTAGTGGGCTAAGAAACAAGTCTTTAGCTCTTCCCAGCAGTTTATAGAACGATGGGGAAGACAGGAGTACCAAGTCTGGGCATGTCCTCCCAAAGTAGCCGAAAATGCCCGGCACCACATCGCGTCTGACCCCGATTGCACCAGCATGTGAGAGAAGAAAAGCTCGACGTGATCATAGGGATCTGTGCTTCCATCATAGAGCTTGATGGAGGGGATACGAAACCTTTCCGGTGGAACCTCCACCATGATGCCCTTACTCAAGGGTTGGTTAGAGCCGAGGTGGAGCAACTCTTCATTTCCCTTCTTGAGTTCCTGGACTTGCTTCTCTAGGAAACACAATCGCATCTCCTGCGAAGTCCCTCTTTCTTGCGAGGGGGTAGAAGTGGATCCTGCCGCCTCGGAATAGTGGATTTATTGGCCCGTCTGGCGGGATTGACGAGGCTCTCGAGCAGGAGGAGGTGACTGATGCTCCGCTCGCTGAGAGGGCACATGCGAACGATGTTGTTCAGCCTGGTGTAGATAACCAGTCAACAACTCAGTTCGTTGTTGGACCTGGTTTTCCAACCTAGTGAGTCAGTCTTCCGGCATTGGATTGGCTGGAGGTGGTGGATTTTTCCCTTGCTGCGGGGCCTCTAGATTGGCTCCAACCTGGCTACGAGTCACGTCTCTTCGGGGAGCCATGTAGTTAGTTATAGCAAGGAGTGAAAGTCGTTTGACACTCGTGGAAAGACCGAGGTCTGAGGTGAGGAGTTGAAGTCCGAAGCGTGAGGTAGGGAATGAAGAGGCTAGCGAGTTTGGACGTCGGCCACACGGTGGGCGCCAAATGATGATGGTATCTAGGACCGACCACCACGTGCCACCTTTGCTACTGGACCTCGGGAATGGTACCTCGGACTTGACGATGTCGGACCTCCGATGTTGAACCTGCAAGACAATGGAGGGCCGGGGCTTGGATCCCCTAGGGTGGACTCCGACACTCAAATCAGTAGAGTAAATGCAAATAGAAGTAAATGAGAGAGCTGTAGAGCTTGAATATACCTGGTGAGAGTCCTTGTTTTTTATAGGCGAACCCGTTTTGGGGTACCCGAGATGAGAGGGCACGACTCCCAAAAATCCCAGACAAGTTGGAATGAGTCTTGCGGTTCGACCCGAATTTCCCGGGCTCCACTCCGGAGTGTTGACTTGCCACGTGTCGATCTCTCCGGTGATCCACGTGGCATGTGAGACTATTAGTGCGTAGGGGTATTCTAGTAATTTTAGGTAATGCCACATCAGTTAAAAAGGTCGTTAGATACCTTAATCATTAACATTGAAATAACTTTAAGAAGATCAATCTAACCTGAGGTTTAGCCATTGTTGAGTTCCAATAATGACTTAAATCTATTTTTGTATCTTATTATGTTTGGTTTTATTTTTAAATTGAATAGAGGTTAGAATTTTTTTAACTTAATTTGATTATAATTAATATATTTCGTAAAAAATAAAATGTTTTGGCAATAAAATAAAAATGAAACTCTAACCAAAAACATATCATCATGCACAAATAACCTGAAACAAAATTGGTCTCTTAAACATAGACATACGTGTTTATATATATTGGCACAAATTTAATTAAAATATAATATTTAAGATGAGTAAAAAGCACAAGACATATGGTCTTACTTATTTTTACAAAATTGTTACACTTAATGTTTCATTACTATAAGATATTTGTAAGAGACCATGAAATATTTTTAGCTAATGTTAAACGCATAAATAATTTAAATAAATATTTATATTAATTTTATGTAATTTAAATTATAACTTAAATATGTTAGTATCAATAAATGAACATTTTGAAATGATAATTAATTTTTTGAAATTCAAATATCTCTTTATAGTAATTTTATGGGCAATAATTTTAATAAAATGAGAATAATTGATGATAAAGGCAATTGTAACATGATTTGCATATCAAAAATAATTTTTATATTTTGTTAAGCATCAAGAGCAGTATTTACTTTTAGTTTAACCATAACGATACTCAGTATAAATTTTAATATTTTTTAATTTTAGTTATAATATAAAATTGAAAATATTAATTTTCTCCGTAATTAAATTATGAATAATTAACTTTGTTAAATATCATCAAATGACTAAATTATCTTTATACATAAAACTTATTTCTCTCTCTTCCCGTATTTCCTTTCTTTATTCATTTTCTCACATAGTTGCTCATTCAACCCTCATCACTTGTCATTGTAGGTTTGTTTTTTTTTTTTTTTATCTTGTCTGTCTCTTTTTTATGTTTTGGGTTCATCGAAACTCAAAAAGATTTCAAAACACTTAAATCTCTTGTCAACAAGGTTTTAGTGTTTTTAAATTTTTTGGATTTGATGGAATGCAATATGGGATTATCTAGATATTGAACCTTTATTATTAACTAGATTTGTCGATAAAATTTTAACCCATATATCTATTTAATTTATATATTGTAAGTCATTTAGATTATACAATTAAGATTTTAAGTGTAAAAACCTCTTTTAGATTAAGGTTTTGGACCTGAAAACCCTAATCCTTAATCACAAAAATAATCTCATTGTTTCAAATTTGATATGATAATTAAGTTAATTTTTATTGAATTTCTTCATTTTTTTATCCTTAGTTTTTATCACCTAATGTAAGAGTATTAACAACCAATGAGCAGTTGTCATTGTTTTTTTTCCTTTTAATTATTTGTAAAAATTACAAAAAAAAAATTATTGTGAGAGTAAAATTACTATTTTATCATCTTATATAATATTTGACTAATGCAAGGTACCACCACTTATTTTTAAGACATGACATATATTTATTACAATTATGCCAAACTTCAGGGATAACATGTACAATTTATTCTATAATTTAATATTACTATTTTTTTTTAATTTATCACATAATAAAATAATTAAAAATGTTAAAATCTTCTTAGTTTATATCATCTTGTGACGAGAAAACTTATGTAATCATAGATCAACAAATTATACATTCAAAACATTTAAAAAATATATATTAAAAGCAAAAAAAGAACACACATAGAACAAATACAAATTAATTATGATAAATTAGAAAAATATTAATTATGATAACTAAACACAAAACTTAAATATTTCAAGTCCTTGTCTTGTTACTAAACACGGATTCCTTATAATACGATTAAGATTTAACGAATTATTAACAAATTCAAAGCAACAACATTCACAAATATAAAAAAAATCATACATTAATTATTTTAATAACAAAAATCACGCATTAGTTACACCTACAAACTCTACCCATAAACTACCAAATTACGTAAATATATCAACTCAAAAGTTTGGTTTTACCTGATATCTTTAGTGCGTGATGAATAATTTAAAAGCATATAGGAATTAAACAAATATAAAAAAAAAGTGTAAACCAATAGATTCCGTGCTTAGTTGGCAGCTCACTTTATCGATCATCAATTCGGACTAATTGACAAGGCTTGATAACATCGTGATGAAAAAGAAAGACAGATGCAATGCGTTAGTGGACGCAAGTAGATATTGGAGCAGAATCAAAGACAATCATTCGTCCGAAAAACGTGGTTGTTTCCGTCGTCTTCTTCGGACCTTCAGATTATTCTCTCTCCGACCGTCTGTAGCCGAATATCATGTAGTCATTGTGCTCACGGGCATATTTGTATGCGCATCTGTATTTACCTGTGTTATTGCTCAGGTCGCGGTTCGCAGATTCAGTGAAAGAGGCCTCCGATTGTCTTCTCATCGAGATCAAGTTAGGTAGTTTTTTGGTCACTCACTCTTTCTACTAATTGCTGCGTGTGTTCGGATATACGTTCGTTTATTGAGCGCTTCGTTCTGCATCTGGAGAGCTGTGTTTTATCTGAGAAGAGAAGGTAATGGATTCAGAGGAATGATTTGTCAGTGATTTGTTGGCTGCTTGACCAGGCATTTCTTTGTTTTCTTGTTAATTAGTGAATTATACTTGTAAAAGACAACGCGCATTTTGCTTCACCAGATTCAGCAGGATGTGCGCGCTTTCGTTTTCTTCTATCGTCAAATCTAGTAAGGTTCTCAGTAGGACTACTTGTTTGCTCCCCATTTTGCTCAACGAACGAACAAATGCGAGACTCACATTTAAATCTTGCTAGGATTCGCAATCTGTTATCTACAGGGAATTGGCTATATATATATATATTTTATGGAAGTTAATGATATATAAAGAAATGCCTCACGGGGCGAACCCTGTGCAAGGAAGAGCTAATCACGAGACCAAATGAACCGCCTAAGATATGAAATCCTGTTCTCATTTTTGTTGTTTGCTGAGAAAATGTGGGGAAAATGAACAGTCCAATATTGAGAATCCCCAGTGCTTGATAAATCTGCAGGTGTAAAAAGTCACTAAAATAGGCCGTTCTTTGGAGTATCCTCTTAAGTTATTGAAGAAAGCATAGATAATGCCCTCTGATGGAATCTTTTATGCTTAGAGTTACAGAAACCAATAAATAAATAACTTTAGATAAAATGCATCATAAATTTCTTTCGGTGTGTCTAATCCTGTGATTTTTGCTCATAGCATTTTCAAAATTTCTGCCTCCTGTTACCCTTCTCCCACTTTGCCTCTTGTGGCTAGAGTTTCGTGATGCTGAAGTTGGTGGTTCAAGGCTTTGCTCTTGCTCTTTTCCTTCATGCCCTCCTTGGGGTGGTATTTGCTGCGGACTTCAATCGGCTGAACATATGGCCAATGCCCCAGTCAGTGAGCCATGGGGATCAAATTCTTTATCTGAGTAAAACCTTTGAGCTAAGGACTGAAGGAAGCAAATATCTCGATCCTTCTGGGATATTGAAGGATGGATTCTCTCGATTACTCAATATTCTTCAAGCTGCTCATGTTATTGATGGTATCCTTTCCCATTTTCAGCAGTCTGTCCTGCTTCAGGGAATTAACGTGGTCATATATTCACCAAATGATATGGTACTTTACCTATCATGATTGCATCAATTTTCTGCTTCTTTAACTATGTTATGTATAGAAAGGTTAAGAAGTTTTGTTGCCTAATTGTATGCATTATATCTCTTGTAAATGTCTGCTAATATTATTGCAACAATCCAATTGCCGTTTTATGACCATGGTCTTCTGTTTTTTTGCATCAACAGATCAATGTGTGTCTGGAAGCTTTTATTACAATATTTTCACTGTTTTTTTTTCTTTCTCTTCATTTTGATATTTTCTACATGTGTTTGCTTCTTCTCATAATCTTCTTTCAATAGCTGATTTGTCTATGTGTATTTCTCTTTTTTATAAATAAAAATCAATCTAGAAGGTGTCACCTTAAGGGACCCCCTCCATGTACATATGTGGTAAAAGGAGGAAGAAGGATAATTGGTCCATATTGTTTATAGGGCATGGATAATGCTAATTGCATGCCATCTTGTGATGGTATAACTATTATTTGGTGCAGCTAAGTGGAGGGACATGATATTTTGGAGTAAACCTCAGGAGGGGAATGCAAATTCCAATACCTCGAGAGGGAAGTTCTTAGAAACCTCAGGGGGATGGATATAATCCTCCCCTATTTCTTTTCTTTGACCATCTTTAGCAGATGCTATCAATTGATGTTTAAGGGTTTCATAAGATTTTCAATTCCTGTTACCTTCTTTGCACATATTCATTTTGATTCTTTGGCTTAGAATGAAAAGTACAATGAGATTTAAAATTCTGAAATGCAGATTTTTATTTTCTTGTGGAGTATATGATTTTTCTTCATTCTTGCTGACCTGTATTCTTCATATGGTTGGTTCCCTCTAAAAATGCAGATTATTATTCTGTTTTTTTGCTGAAGATTATTTGGCATTTTGCAGTTACAGTATGGAATTGATGAATCCTACAAGTTATCTGTTCCTGCGAATGGAAAACCAGTTTATGCTCATCTGGAGGTGGGTGTGACTATTGCTTATGGTATTTCAAGTAACATGGGACAGATTCGTTCTACATCAATTGTATGCTCAACTATTTTGCAATTTTTCATCATCGTTTCTCCCTCTGATCTTATTATTGCTTTAGGTTCCATCTACTTGTGTTACAAGTTGACTGGAAGTGGTCTTTCTCTTCCCTAACATTTTCCCCTAAAATTTTATTTCCTGGACTTAGTTTTTGTATGCTGCAGGATGTGTTGGCAAGACATGGAATGATTGCGTTTATTAGGGATATCCTTTCAGTTAAAAGTTTTAATCTATTTGAGATGTAGTTTCCAAAACTTGATATTTAGATGGTGTATCATTGATGTGAGGGACAAAGGCGAAGAGCTTGTGTTGGAAGTCCTAGTGCAAATAGCTTTATTTTCAGTTCTGGAACAATATTAGAATAATACCAAATAAAAGAAGATAATAAGAATAATAACATAAAGATATATAGAAAAAAAAAGGTACTTTATTATGACATGACTGAAAATATCATTCCTTTAGTTATAAAGGGGAGAAATAGGTGAAATTCTCCCAAAATGTTTATGTTGATAAGATGCAACTTCAATGCTTGTTGAATTGGGTTGAAGTGGAGTTTTCTTTGGTATGGGTGAAAATGATGAAGAATGCACAAGGTGGACAAATTGGGTTTGTGGAGATATATGTTATATTTCATCTGCACGGGTTAATGTTATACTTCATCTGCATGGGAGATATTTTGGTTCCTTCTCTTGATGGATTTCAGTTGAGTCTAAGTGTAATGTCTAAAATTTTTTATTTGCTAAGGTCTTCTTGTTACCCATAGTTTCTCTGCTTCTTCTGATTTTGTTGTTTAATGAACTCCAACATTAATTCATGTTTGGAATATTTTCTTGGGTTTTTTTTACCAGTATATCTATTAATTCAAACCTTTCATAGCTATTTATGTATGAATATGGGTCCCCTCTCTCGCCCTCTCTCTCTCTCTCTCTCTCTGTTGTTGTTGTTTTTCTAAAAATTAAATCTATCCTTGTTAGGTCTAGGGGGACCTGAACGAGTAATAGCTATACATGTACACTTGACCCCCGCTGAGGGCACTAATGAATCAGGTGTCCCTCCAGCGTGTCTGCTATTGTGAGTGGGTTTGCGTCCCTGACCACATGTGAGGGGAACAAACACAAATTGAACCCACAACCTCTTGAAAGTGATGTTCTTTCAGTTACACCTATTCCACTAGGCTCCCTCACCCTTATTGGTTGGGTTTTATTTCATTACTATTGTCAACATCCTTATAGAATAAAAGGAGAGTTTGCCACATAAAAAAACTGTAAATGGTTTTAAAAACTTGCTTATTGAGCATTTGTTTACTATTCCACCGTAGGTGCACTTCTAATAGTTGCATGAGTTAGTAAATGGTATTTGACATCCTTACTGAGTATTTCTTTGAAATGACATAAAATGCCAACAATTTGTGAAATAAAGAGTTAGCTCCTGAGTTCTGTAGCTTTTCACCTACTTAAACATCTCTCATTGACTCAATTGCATGATGTCTTGTATTGCAGGCACAAACAGTTTATGGAGCTCTACATGGGCTGCAGGTATATTATTACTCATAGCACCTTGTAAGACTTGCTCATCTTGAGTTTGTTGAGGACACACTCACATTTTACAATGTATATATATTTTTGGATAAAATCTTGCAGACATTCAGCCAACTTTGCCATTTTAACTCTACCACCAGAGTGCTTGAACTTCATCAGGTCCCTTGGAATATTGTTGATCAGCCAAGGTTCTCTTATCGTGGGCTTTTAATTGGTGAGATGCTGCTCTTGTTCCTCTTGCTACACATTAGTTTACCACATAATCTATTTTCAAATATTCACTTTTTAGCTGAATCTCAATGTCATTTGTTTCTATTCATAAATTCTCTTTTGCACTGATTCACGGTATAAGGTGCGAGTTTGGACTATAATCCATTTTGCGTCTTTTCCCTCTTTTTGGTTTTTGTACTTGAGCTGCACAACCAGAACGGGAATTAATCCCCACACACTAGGCTATCCTTTCCTTGGGGGGGGGGGGGGTTGGGAAGAAATCTCAGGATAACAGGGGGTGTGAGATAGGGCTATGCAATAATGGAAGTGCCTTTTTACACTATCTGTATATTCAATAATATCAATATGATACTTATAAAAAGGAGAATTTCAGGAAGGCATGCATGCAGAAAACAATTTTCCAAAACCAGGTAGAATAGAATATACTTACCAAACCTGGGCTCTAGATGGACAAAGCTAGTGCAATTCTGGTTCTCAGAACTTGGTTTCCTGCTTGGGGCCATAAGCTCTGGGTATTTCATCAATGAAGCAACTTTCTTGCTCAGAAATATGTCTTGGATTTCAATTGTCATGACCAGGTGTGGGGGTCCTTGCCAAGCCTACTATAGATATAATTATATGATGACACCATATGAATGATTGGAAAGCCTTTACAAATACAAACCATGTTGAGACATGAATAGGGCGAATTACCTACTGTAGGTCTTATTGTTGGATAAGATCAATTAAATGAATGACTGGAATAAGCCTATAATTTATGCCTCTTGGCATCATGTGATGAATAACTAGAAGGCTGTAACAGCAGCTATAATTATGCTATGAGGTGAGTAGGGTGATAAATCTATTCTATCATGTGTTGCACAAATATGCGCGCAAAATCTCATGATTAAATATATGCATGCATATCATATAAAGGTATCAACAGAATACATCATATCTGGGTGGGTAATTCCTGCCACTGTATACCTGCGTCATCATTAGAATAAAGAAAAAAAAAAATAGTAATCATCTATAAAAATGTATGGAATCAATCTAAAAAATGTTTGGTGGTGCATGTGCTCTAGAATGTCTATCCCATGAGCATGCCTACAATATACTGGATGAACTGGCAAGATCATGATGAACACCCTGCCACTTAGCAACTACTAGTGGAAACTACTACTGGAAGGACAAGCATTCACCCACAATTATCAAAAAGGATCTATAAAAGAAAACAATGTTCATGGTGTGAGTCACATGCACAAAGTGAGCAGATAGGGTATGCCATGATGCTTGGGAGAAAACACGCAGAGAAAAGAGTTCAATGCAAGGTTTTACAAGCTTAAATGTAGATACTCTAAACATAATAATTAATGCAATACATGCATATACAAAGACAGTAGGAAAACGCAGGAGTAGACAACTCGTCCATATCATATCGGGCAGGCATAAGCCTGAGTATTAGTGCCTTTCAATTGACTAAGTGTACATTACATGCATGTTTGTTGGCTCACACACACAGGGCCCACTCCTCTCTAACTAAGATAAATGCCTTGCACCGCGACCAACAGTCCTGCTGTTATCACTAGTGCCCTCTCTAGTCCAACTCCCAAGTTAACAAATATGAGAACAGGTATCCATAGGAAGGCAACATATTAAATCATAATTGCATCGTATGCATGAATCAAGTCTCAACTTCTATCTCAATGTGACTCATCATCTCATGCTACTATCATCAAGTTACAGGCTTGTCTCCATAGAGTTGTAAGACATTTTCATGAAAGTGGATAAAAATGTGGTGGCAGTTATAGTACAGTAATAGATTAGGACATGATCATGCAATAAAAGGGTACATGCAAAAAACTCACATAACTCAAACCATCTACGCACGGTGTTGACAGGTAATGACTGACTCAGTTAGGCCACTCCATGACGAGGGGTGTCTCTGATGCACATATAACCACCTGTTAACTGTATAAGTCCATGCTCTAGCATGCATGCAATTTGATTTTAACAAACCTAAGTGTTCTAATGTAATCACTCTGGCGAAAATGTTGCATGTTGATTAAAATTGACAAAATAACATGAAAGATAAATGCACCTCGATAAATGTGCACAGTTTCTAGTATCACTCAACGCCGTTAGCATGATGATGCCATCACGCTAATGTCAGAATGCTGATGCCATCTTCTGATGCCATTGGTCAACAATGAACAATCAACATGGCATCATCTGATGATGTTACAGGTCAATGGGTCAGGGTTGACTTGAGCCAACGAGTCAACTCATAAGCTGACTTGACCCAGTGGTGAACTTGGGTCAATGGGTTGAGTCAGGCTCAAGCTTGGCCTAGAGAATTTTTTAAAGATGCAAATCTTCATCTTGCTATAGCAGGATAGAGAAATTTTCTTAAGATGCAAATATATTTGTTTTGACTTATGAATGGACATGTTGCAGATACCTCTCGACACTATCAGCCACTTCCGATGATAAAGAAAGTTATTGATTCAATGGTTTACTCCAAATTGGTATGCAATGTTTAACTTGGCATGGTATGTTCAATTTTGTTAACTGTTAATATTGAAAGCTGGAAACATGTTTTGCCACATATTGTGGAATGGTGTATATGTGTTTATTGGTGTGAGAATCTTGAGTTGTTTTAGCTAAAAGAATCTTGAGGTATTGCTTTCATTTTTTATATAAAAAAGCAGAAATTGTTGCCACATTATTTTTATGTATAGGAATGCTATATCCAATTATTAATGTAGAAATCAGACCAGAGTATAAAGACAAATATTGCTCTCTCAAGAAGTTTGGGTTTCATTGAGCTTTGCAGAATTTTCCTTTCTCCTTCTAAATACCATACTTAATGAAAGTTGTCCAGCATCCTTCATTATATTTTCTGTACATAGAGGTAAATCTAGGACTCAGAGACAATCATTTACTGACTAGGCCATCTATTTGTCTGCCCATAGTTCCTGTAACTTATTACAATCCCTCACCTCCTGATGAATTGCCCCTTAATGGGGCAATTTGATTTAGAAGCTTGGCTGCTGTGAGTCTGTGATGGTGTGACCTAAGGACCTTCCTTTTCAATTAATGGACTGAGCCATAGATGTTGGAAGAATTTCTTATAAATGTCAAACCGGTACTGTTGGCAATCTAAATTAGGTCGCAAGTCATGTGGTCATAAGCATGGTGGGGTGTTCTTGATAACTACAGTTCTGGTGGCATTGTAACCTATTAGTGCCTGCAATTACTTGCACATGACTTGATTTGACATTTTATAGTTTGATATATCGATATGCCTACCTTTATTTTCATGCAGAATGTGCTACATTGGCACATAGTAGATTCCCAATCTTTTCCTTTGGAGATACCTTCGTATCCCAAGCTATGGAATGGAGCTTATTCTATCTCAGAGAGATATACAATGGCTGATGCTGCTGAGATTGTGAGGCAAGTGATTTTTGCTTTATCTTTAATGGCTAAAAGGAGTTATAATCTCTAACTTTTGTGCTGGATTTTGAATCTAAATTTTTGCAGTTATGCTCAGAGACGAGGGATCAATGTATTGGCTGAGATTGATGTTCCTGGACATGCTCTCTCCTGGTAGTTATGATTAATGCCTATTCTCATCAATTATGATATACATTCTCCCTTTCCCAGCCAAAAGAAACACATACTGTGAACTTTTGATGTTCGTACATCATACTGTGAAATATTATCATGTAAATCTCTCTTCTTCTTTGACTCCCCTCCCCCCCCCCCCAAGGGGTTGTTGGTCAGGAACATACTTGGGTTAAATGTAGAATAGTTTATGTGGATCATAATTTTAGCTTCATTTCATTTGAAAAAATAAATACCAAGATGCCATAGTGAGAAAAAACAAAAGTTCTTATAGATTCAACTTAGCTTGACAGGTTAATGTCAACGATTATTTTGGACCAATCCTTAAGGTTTTTTGGTGACCATGTGGGATAGAGGAAAAGCTTTTCAATACCTGATACACATAGCAAAGAAATCAAGTCTGTCACTGTACTTTGCTCTTGTGAGAATGGACCAATTCTGAACTTCAGATATTATCATGTAAATATTTCTTGTTTTTCTTCTATACCTCCGGTATCATTTTTGCAAAATGAAATTGTTCTTGCTTTAGAATTTTCTTTGATAAAATCAGTAAGATAATATCTTGATGGTTTTCTTTAAATTGATTCAAGTGGCTACTAATTCTTTTTCTTTAGGGGAACTGGTTACCCAGCCCTATGGCCGTCAGAGGATTGTCAGCAGCCACTTGATGTCAGCAATGAATTTACATTCAAAGTAATAGATGGTATTCTTTCAGGTAACAGTACCAATAACTTATGAAATCATGTTACCTATTTTTCTCTAATGTCAGAATTAGTATATAATTATCTTTCTTGAAACATGCCATCTTTCAGATTTCAGTAAGATCTTCAAATTTAAATTTATTCACTTGGGAGGTGATGAAGTTGACACAAGTGAGTTCAATATTTCTGTTTGTATTATTTATGTTTTCTCATGCCATAAAATCTTTTATCAATTTCAAGCATAATTCTTAATCGGGAAAGGCTAATGCCATTAGTGTTCCTGCCAGTACGAAGTGAACCAGACTCAGAAGAAAAAAAATGCAATTGCATCAGTATTTTTCTTTCACTTTGCCAAATGGAATTTGATATTAATGATGATACTCACTAACACATAAAATTGAAATATTGATTTCAGGTTGCTGGGGTTTAACTCCTCATGTCAGGAGCTGGTAAATTACTAAAATCTTATCCTTTTCTACAATTTTAGACCAAACTTTCTTTGTGTTACCAACTACAATTTGTTGATTGGGTTTCTTGCTTCTGCCATGGAAAATTTGTTCAGCATAGGATTCCTCCGAAATTCATTGTATTTAATACATGTGATATATTAAAGACTGACTTTAATGTCTTTCATTTTTTTGACTTCACTGGCTGTGACTCACATGTAATAAAGACAACGGTCAGATTTTCTTCTTTCAGGTGCAGGAACGAGATCTTGATTCATATTTAAATTATTTAGAAAATGTTCTTAATATTCAATTTTTCCCATTTAAATATTCAATTTGGACTAGTGTAAGTTGGCATGAAAACTGAAGGGAGATAAAGGAAAAAAAAGTCAAATTTGATTCTTTATATGAAATCTCATTATTGAAATGCTGTTTCATTTGTTTTTCTTTTCTTTCGCCTTTGAATTTTTTTTTGAAAGAATCATGGATTCAACACCAACATGAGATGGATAAAAATTGTAGATTACTTTCTGCTTGTTTCATAACTACTACAATCTGTAATGGCCCTTGGTTCACCAATGCCATGCCCTAACATTCTTAGTTCCAGAGTAGCCATGTGAACTTGTCCTTGTGTCCAAAAAAGCGAAACTACTTTACTAATTAGGTTGCTCAACATAAGTTTCTTGAATGATTTCTGTGCACTAACGATCATGGATTGTAGCACTGTGTCTGGTCTTTCAGTCAGGATTGCTTGGAAAGGCCATTGTCACTCATCTATAATATTAATGCTCATGCTCTATTTTTCAGGTTGAAGAAGCACGGTTTGAATGAATCTGAAGCTTATCAATACTTTGTTCTGCGGGCTCAGAAAATAGCAATATCGCATGGATATGATATTATCAACTGGTAGTCTAATGTTTAAGATTTATAATCAAGTTTTATGCCTTATGCGCAAATTATGCTCATCAAAGGATTGCAGGGAAGAGACCTTCAACAACTTTGGGAATAAATTAAGCCGAAGGACTGTGGTGCACAACTGGTATGCCACCCTAAAAGATACTCCTGCAATGTAGTTAATGTTTAAAAAAGTAGTATAATTGTTCATCCAAATCTGAGAAGGGGATTTTGGACAGAGCATTAAGCTCTACTTTACTGATGTTATCCATAGACAAAGTATATTGGTTATGTTATCTTCTTAATTTTCGCTATCTGATTAAATCATCTTGGGTTTTAAATGCATATAGTTTTAATGTCTAATCAATTCATTATTAAAGCCCCTTGCACGGTTCCACCAGAACTAAAAATCTTGTGTACTGTTGTTTACTTTAGATTTAAGGGAAAAAACTGGATGTAAAGTAACAAATTTGCTAGTTGTAATCCCAGCCTACTTGTTAGTCCACTAAATAATACAAAGGTGAAAGAGAAGAACCCGATGTCATGCGAAGGGAAAAATAAAATGATTCCTTGATCATAGGAGATTCAGCATATATGACATGATTTTGGGGTGACTTAAGTATATATTTGTTGATTTCAAAATTTGGGTAAAAAGGACTGATTTGCTTACTCCCTCTGACAGGCTCGGGGCTGGTGTTGCCAAGCGAGTGGTTGCAGCTGGGTTGAGATGCATTGTGAGCAATCAAGATAAGTGGTATTTAGACCACTTGGACACCATGTGGCCAGAATTCTATATGAATGAACCACTCGCAAATATCACAGACCTCAAGCAACAAAAATTGGTTATTGGGGGCGAGGTATGCATGTGGGGTGAACATATTGATGGATCTGACATTGAACAAACGATATGGCCGCGTGCTGCAGCAGCTGCAGGTAATTATTACTGCAGATTTAAAATATGTTGATTGCCGATATAGTTCCACTTCCATTCTTGTGATTATGGAAACTTGGGCTATGCATGTTATTGGATTTCAGTGATTTCTAGGATCTTCCAAAAGAATGACCAGTTTGAACCATCTATTTTCCTATTGTAGTTATCAGCAATATAGTTCCATCCCTTGGAAACTTAGGTTATGCACTGCAAAAGGATGTTGCGCTTGTCACATTTCAGTATCAACTTGTGCTATCAGATCTCTAGATATGCTTTTGGAAGGTGTAGGTAGTGTTCTTCAAGCGTTCACTAAAAAAAAGAAAATAAGAGAAGGGTTTTGCTAGAAAATCTTAGTTTCCGAACAGGAAATATACTGTCCTATTAGATTCATCAGTTCTTATAGCCTAGAATAAAGTAAATCACTGCTTCTGTTTGGCGATTCAATTATATATGGTTCCCATTTTGATTTGGCCTTTCGTGTTTTTCTTTGTTTCCTTTCTTTCTTTCCCGCTCTCCTGGATGTAGAGAGGCTTTGGACACCCTACGATAAACTAGCCAAGGACCCAAGGAAGGTGACTGGAAGGTTAGCACACTTCAGGTGCTTGCTGAACCAGAGAGGAGTAGCCGCTGCCCCATTGGCTGGACCTGGTCGAGTTGCACCTAAAGAGCCAGGTTCCTGCTTTACGCAATAACCGTTGACTCAAAAAGATGCAGAAAATAATAAGCTCCTCAATCGAAAACTCAGGAAGCTCTCATGATTTTATTAGCTGTGTGACCATGTAATTTAAGCTGTACTATGTCAGCCATGTAATCTGTTCATCATGATCTCAACCTCAACCAGCAGTGGCTTTGCTTAGCTTAGCCCCCTACTTTCATGAGCTCTGAATTACTTTGGTTCAGTTCATATGATCAAGGTGTTCATGTGGAATTTTCATATTTTGCTTGCTTCACTCCAAAACAGCCAGCCCCAGCCAGTTGGTAAAGCTATGCCACGGCTACATATTAAAGTATTAAAAGCTCTATAATATTAGTTGGCTACAACGAGACCTCAAGTTCAAGCAAAAGAGGGTTGGGTTAAAACTCGGGACCCGTCAAATCAAATAAAAATAAAGTTAAATTGATAGTACTTGAAAATAAAATTGTGAATGCCATATGGTCCAATAAATCGAGAGTCGCGGCCGGCGCACATGTGAGATCTCATCTAAACATATAGATATATATATATATATATGTGTGTGTGTGTGTGTGTGTGTGCGCGCGCTCTTTATCAATGAACTTACGAGTCTTTTTACAGACAAGCAGGGGGCGAGAGGCAGAGAATTCAGGGTTTCCACGGCGGCGGTGCCGGGGGGCTCGGCGGATGCAGCGGCGGGATAGCGGAGAAGATCGTGTTCTTGTCAATGCCAAGGCCGCCGGTGGCGGTGAGCGACACCAGAGCAGCGACCAAGCCAGCATTTCCGGCAAGGGTGGGCTCGGTGTAGCTGTAATTGCTGCGGACATCTTGGAACTTGTCAAAGCGGTCGGGGCCTCCGACCATGGCTCCGGTGATGGTGTTGGGATTGGAGCTGCGGGTGTCGCGCCAACTCCACCCGCCGGTGCAAGAGTACTTTTTGCCGTCGTGGGGAATCGATGCCGCCCGATGATGCACGTGCGTCGGGAACTTGTTGCTGTTGCCCACTACGTAGCTCATGTTCATGGGGTTCTTACCAAGGATATAATCAATCTGTTTTTATTTATTTATTTAACAATATACAGAAAATTAAGAAAATTACAATTAGTTTGTACACTGCACAGAAAATGGTATTTATATAAAAAGTTTATAAAATGAAGTATAATACAATAAAGTAGTGATGTTTTTGTGTTGACTTACCAGAAAAGAAAAAAAAAGATGTTTTTGTAATTATAAATTATTTTTATGATTTCTATTTTTAATGAACGAATGTTTATAGGTCCTGTTATTTGTAGTGCAATAATTGAGTGGAAAAAAAATAGAAGTTTTTAGTTAAAATTAGTAAAAATAAATGAAGTTTATTTTCCAAGGGTATTTTATTAGAAGGCCAAAAACATGTATTTTTAAGGATTATCCATAACACGGGAGTGAATAATTAATCTCCATAGGCCAAAGGATCTTAGGACACAGATGACTGATCTAATTTTTCACCCAAAAAATCGAAAAAATTAAGGAAGGAAGAGGAAACCTGGGAGGTGGCAAAACTGTGGAGATCTTCCAATGGTATAAAAGTGGGGCCGCAGTTCCAGCCAGGAATATCAGTGGCCTTCATGTAATCAACAAAAAGAGATGCCAAGAAGGCAGCATTTGCCACATACTGTAAACCCTGTCCTCTCCCATGGTTCAACTGAATCAAGCCGCCTGCAAAAACCAATCCACCCCATTTCATTTTCAACCAATCCGATTTTACACGAACATCATATATATAATCATCTCAGATTTACGCACACCTTGAGTCCAGTTGAAGACCTGAAACCTCTGGAGATAAGAACACATGTTGAGGGCCGTGACATTGTGATAGCTCCGGAGCATGTCCTCGTAGGGGTAGCCCGGATTGAGGAATATCCTCATTCTGGTGAGCAACAGCATCGCCGCCGGCAGCTTGTTGTCCCAACTCAGAACGCTCAAATCCGGGATCGCGTAAAAAGCCTTGGATTGCTTCGGCAGGCCAGGATTCGTCGCCAGGGAAAGGTAACTCGAGTTTCCGGTGGCGTAGTACAGCCACGCCGCACCCCACATGTACTCGTCGAAGTAGCCCGTCGAGTTGTAGTAGGGCTCGATGTAGGGATTGCCTCGGGAGTAGCGCGCCCGTCGGCCGAAGTCCCTTGCGAAGACGAAGAGAGTCTCGGCGCCTTTGATGAGTTTGCCGGAGTAGGCGGCGTTGTCCGATCGGAAGACGATCGAGGCAGCCGCGAGCGCCGCCGCCATTTCTCCGGCGAGGTCCGGACCCGAAGTTGTGGTTTGCACTGGCCGGGGATAGTCCATGTCTTCCGGTCTCATCCAACAGTAGTGATCGTCCGGTGTTCTAGATCCATTTTGAGATCCCCCAACCTACAAGCATCCTTTCATTAAGAACCAACAAAAGCGAGAAGAAAGTAATCGCTAAAACGTAGTTTTGCATGTAAAATCTATAAATCCTCCTAATATAATATCAAAACTCAACCATTTTAGATAGTTGGAATACACACCATTTTATAAACTCTAATTATTAGATTACAATGCACATTTCGAATACACACTTATAATAAGTCTAAAAAGGTTTAGTGGTATGATTTATCAATAATTAGAATATTAAAGATGTTTTTAAGTAATAATTGTAGATGAATTAATTAAACTTTCTACACCTATATCCATTCTCTATTTGTAGTCAAATGAATTATTCACAATCAAGTCAAATTTTATATATGACATTTAATTTCAATCTTAGATATAAATTTAAATAGTTAATTAACGAACTTAAAACTAATGAAACTTTTGTGAGATAAACAAGAATACCTGACTATAAATTTTGTTGATTTTGGAGGCAGAGGAGTTGAAAGTGAGGAGCAAGTAATCGGTGCCCCACTTTATGAGATCTCGGACGTGGTCATATTCACCGTTGGCTTTGTACTTGTGGGGGTATTCTATAAGGCTCCAACTGAGCATTGTCATGGTGAAGGCCATCGGAAAGTGAAATTTAGTGTTGTCTCCAGCATCGTAATATCCTCCGACCAACCCTCCTTTCACGTCGGTTAAATCAGAGCCATCTGTCAAGCCAGAATTTCCTCTCCATGGAATCCCATTATTCTGCAGCAACTTTCCAGCTAATCATCCACTTTAGTTAGAAAATTTGATTTTTGTTTTAATAAAAGATTTTAAAATAAGTATTTTATTGGTTATAGATATTAATGATTAGAAGATAATGTAATTTTTAGTTCAAGGGATTAAATGGTGTTAAAGTATTTGTAAATTAAATTTTTATGTTATGAAGGGTAAAGTTACGATTTTATATTTCATTTAAACCTTATTTACTCCTATTATGGTACATTACATGCATTTCCATAACACAAGAACATCACATAAAGAAATTAATGGGTTCATTCATAATCAACCCTAGCTAATTAAATTTATCATCCTAGAGCCCCGCACAAGGTTCTTCCCGTCGCATCATAACAAGTAACCAACCTGGCAAAGTCAACTAAGACAAGGGTGGGCAGTGGAATTAGTCAGAAACTCGTGCCTTGCCCACCAGTCTAGAGATACAGCAATCAACAACTACAAAGGTTAGACCGAAACCTTATTTAGACGCAGGGTTTGTGTATTTTATTTTATATTTAGTTTTAGTATATTGTATATTTATTAAAGTAAAATTATAATTGTGTTTATAATAATGAAAAGTACAAATATTAAAATTATGGTGTATAAACTCCGCGTTCAAGTAATATTTCGTAAGGTTAAAATATTTAAAAACTAAATGCGGAAGGCATGCATGCCAAAAGATGCATTTTTGAGACAGGCTTATTTTTTTATGTATATACGAAAATGTCAACAACAAGAAGATCAAGTATATTATTTTGTATAAAAAAATATAAAACATATTTTTTTATTAATATACAGACAAAACTAAAGACAAAAATTATTTGTAAATAAGATTTACGACAGAAATAAATAGAATTATATGATAATGACATTATTATGAAAATATGAGACTTTTTTATGGGTTAATTGCAAGAGAGGTGATAGGCGCTTACATTTTTGGGCGTTGAAGAAGCGAAGGGCTTTGTGGAGGGAGAGAGAGTACGTGTCAGGCGGAGGAAGCCTGGCTTTGTGGCGGGGCAAGGACTTGGCGATGATGATTGGCAGGGCGATGGCGAAGAATGCTACTGCCGCTATCCCCACCGTCCATTTCAGAGCCTTCCGGCTGCAAATGATGCAACCCAAGTCCACATACCTGCTCTTCTTCTTCTCGTCTGAACGCCCCAACAGCCAACTCTGCTGCGTCTCGTCCAGATCGCGGTGATGATGATGATGATCATTATCATAGTAGTTGCCGCTTCTCTCGTTGTCGTCTTCTGCGGTTCCATTGATGCTCGTACTGCTTATCTCCAGCGATCCTCCCCATGGGTTCCCGCTAAACATCTTCGAAGCGCGGAATGTATAAGAACCGGAAATTATAGCTATAGATAGAGATATATCTTGCGGATGGTATGGAATATGATGATATTGAATCAAAGATCAGACGATGACTTCCATGTGCATGAACCAACCGCGACCAGTAGTCCCCTGTTCACGTACGTTATCGATTAGAATGAGAAATTAATTTCTGGTGAGTAATAAGGAAATAAATTCGACGTTTCTGAAATCAAGACTATTCCAGTCTGAGTTACATGATTGGTGGAAATGATTCTTGCAAAATTCTACATATTGCAACTGGTAGTTCAGAGAGAGAGAAGATCGTAACAGCTCGATAAATTCTATCATGATGCGATCAACTCATGAAAATCTAAAAGGTTCTCTCTCGCTCTCTCTCTATAGTTGATCACTCTGTTGTGATTGTAAAAACTAATTAACTAACAGACGAGATTTAATTACTCGGCGAGGAAAGAGATGATAAAATACAAGATCATCGCAGCTCGAGAGTCGAGAGTATCATAATATGATCTCTAGCAGCCGGCCGGTCATTTCATATTCAAAACCACAGGAGATATGTATTGCTCTGTCTTTGGAAGTGATTTCTGTTGCGATTATCAAAACTAAGAACGAACAAGATTAAACAAGACGAGGAGGAGAGAGAGATCATCAAATCAAATAGTCAATGTAAGGGAAGAAATTAATCCAAGGGCGGAGACTTACCACCGTGTACTTACATCTATTCACATATTGATTATATTACACCATCGATCGATGTAGTTAATCCGCCAGTTGGAGCAATTCACATAAATTCCTCTGTTGATTCACGCACGCAGCACTATGCATATCATGAATTAATCTTGATCTCTTTCTCTTTCTCAGCCTCGATCTGCAGGTTCGCGTCTCCTTCTCGTTTTCCACCTCCTCCATCAAGGTCATATATAAACCGATCGATCTAGAGAGAGAGAGAAGGAGGTTGACTCGATGAAAGAGACTCGCGGAATTGATGTTTTTTTATTATATATTGTCTTTGACTTCCTGTTGCCATGTCTGTGGCGTCAGTCGTGGTTTGGGAGAAAAACTGGGCTGGAATCCCCCACGCGGAGCCACCTCCCCGCGGGAAGACGAAGCTACCTAGTGAGCAACTATCTGAACACTCCCATTAAAAATTTAAAATCCACGCAGGAAGACGAGAAACTATCTGGTGCGGAGCTATCTCAACACTCCCATCAATGATCGATCGTGTTCAAATTATTTTGTGAATTCATATGGGCGGGCGGTACGACCTCCAGTTGTTAAATATGGTTCGGAAAAATATTTGGGAGAGTTCAAATGACAATTGAAGTCTTGGCTTGGTTTGGAAAAATTGTCCAAACTACTTTTCAAATGAGTAATATTATTTATTTAAATTAAAAAAAATAAATCTCTATTTTATCTGATATCTTTTTATTGAACAATAAAAACGTGCAAAAAAATATGAACACCTGCACTTTTTCATTGCCCATTGAAAATATGTCACCTAGACTGGATCTAGATAAATAGAATTATTTTTTTAAAATTTAAAAATTTTAGGTTTAATTTTTTCTATATACAACAATATTTTAAAATTGTAAAATGATTAAGTAGCAATAAATGCAAGTTATTTTTAGACCATGTGCATTTATTTCATTCTTATTTTTAATATCTAAAGAATTTTATTGATTGGCGATAAATATATTATATTTTAAACTATTTAATTATTAATAAAATTATTTAAATATTAAAAACACGATATAATAAATAAATTTTATCTATAAACACAATATATTGGTGTTTAACTATTATAATTTATTGTTGACTTAACTAAATTTGTATTCATTAAGTGTGCTGTAATAATTTTATTCATAATAATAATGAAAAGTGAATGATTAAAATCCATCTAAGAGTAAATAAAAATCATTAATTGGTGTGATTTTCCTTAAATACCATTTAAGGATAAGTTTGGTATTTTGATTTTTATTTAATTTGTAATTATTTAAAATTAATTAAGAGGTTATGTTTATTTTCTATTTTATTAAAAATGATGTAAAGGGAGAGTTTTCCATGAGTTACTTTTGATCAAACACATATAATAGTAATAAAAGTATATCCTATATTAGATCATGAGAGCAAACTGCTCTTTTATAAAAATGATTATTATAAAAATATTTAAACATCAACACAAATAACAGATCAAATTAATTTAATAGACACTAAATAAGTACTCAAAGAGTATATTATTACTTAAATATTAAAAATAAATAAAATAAACGTAATAAAATATATTCTACTAATTTTTTTTATATTTGATCAGAACTTGACATTATTCTTGATAGTTATAAATTTTGTACAAAAATCATTTTTTTTTTAGAATTGCCAATGGAGTGAAAAACAAACATAATGAAAATAAATTAAATAATAATTAAGACAAATTAAATCATTTAAGACACCATTAAAAAATGACCTTTAATAAGCTGTCCGGACGAGCACGAATCGGGCGAGCGCTTTTCCGAAAAAATCGAAACCCGCATCGCCGCTACGGCGCGCTCTCCTTCTTCTCCAAAGCAACGATGTTGGTATCGAAGCTCCGCGCCCTTCGCCGGCTTTCTTCTTCTTTGCATTCTTCTCATTCTTGTTTCTTTTCCGCCTCCTCCTGCGCTCCACCACCGCTGTGCCGCCGGGGACTGTTTGAGGATTTTGGTTGTGGCCGCCGCAGTGCCCTTTCTCCGTCGGACTCATACAGAAAGAGTTTCCGATCTCTCTGGCCGTCCAAGTCGGTTTGTTATGTTCTTCGGGCTAGGAATGTTTCGACTTCTGCTACTGTTGCCGAGGAGTCGTCCGGCCGGCTGCCTCCTATTGAATATGACTGCGCCGCCTCTGTAAACGCGTATTTGGCGGTAGAGCTAGCGCTCAACTCTGTCGTGAAGATCTTCACTGTCTCCAGTAGCCCTAATTACTTCCTTCCTTGGCAGAACAAGTCTCAGCGAGAAACCCTGGGTTCTGGTTGTTTTTTCTTTCAAAACTTCTGTTTATACATACATACATACATACATATATATATATATATTGAACTTGCTTTCAGTTGCTTGCTTCAATTTTTGTCCTCATTTAAGAACCATAATAACAATCATTTGAGAATATCTTTTAAGTAGTGAGAATAACAAGCACACCCCAAATATTTGATTTGCGGCTGTAAATTATGTAGGCGTTGGCTGAATGGAACCGTTCCTCCATCTTTACTCATTTATTGCTCCGTGAACTTGATAAAATTTTACAGTTTCTGTCTAAATTGCATCTTCGTCGCATCTAATATTACCTTTGGCTTCATGATATCCTTGCATTTTAGTTTCCCTTTTCTTACTTTTCGTTATTTCTTGAGTACATAATAGCTTTGTTTTGGCAATAATGATAACATCAAGAAGAATATTAAGATTTTATGAGGTCACCCCCTCTATGGACTTGATCCAGCTGTGCATTCAAGTAGAAACATTTGAATATCAAATACAGGTGTAAAATAAACCCTAATGCCGCTCTCCTGACGTGGGGAATAATACGGGGCATCTCTCTGATGATATTTTCAGAATGAAGCCTGTTCCTTGAATCAAATACAGGTGCATCGGTTTGCTTCTGCATACAAAATTATTTTCTACCAACAAACTGCTATACTTGTGTGTGCCATTTTGCAGGTGCTCCAGCTACATATTTTATTGTCATCAGGTCTGTAGTTCCCTTGGCCTAGTGGTTTGGGAGTGGAGATGGCCCTGGCATCTAATCTTTAGACTTTACACAACCTTGCTTCCCACAGGCAGGGAGGTTAGGACATGTGTATACTGTATGGTGGGGACTATACCATGTTAACCTTATCAATGTGTGTCTTTCATGGTAATTATATTTCAATTATGAGCTATTCATCCTTGACATTTGTGAACAATTCACAATTCCAGGGATAATGTACTTTAGCAAAATCATTTGATCAAGTCGTGAAAGGGTCTGCTGATGCTATTTCTTTGACCAATCAAACATGGAACAACAACTACCATCCCAAGCCTAGCATGTACTTTTTTTGCTTGGGTGGGTTTAACCTGTACTTTTGTTTCTCCTTTTGTTTTTGTTGAACATCATCCCATTTCACTCTTTTTTTTTTGCTGGGGGAATATGCATGGATTTTTGGTAAAGTCCAAAGGAAGATTTTTTCATTTTACTCTGTCCAAAAATTGGGATAGAGAAAAATACCACTTAAAATGAGTTTTTGTGCCAGGAGGTGAATGAAATTTGAAGTTTCTTAGCTTGGTAATTTAGTAGTCTTAACCTGTGATGATCACTCTCTGCCTTTTTTGCAAATTAAGATGATAAATATATAACACGAAAAAAAAAGAAAAAAGAAACTGAGAAAGATAAAAACAGATAAAGCTAAATGAGAACTGAACATGTTTTTGATTTTGTTTTTATTGCTTTGTGTAAGAATGCTAATGAACTTCTATTGGTTGATTTTGTTTGTGAATTATTTTAAAGTACAGATCTGTATCATTCTGTTTTGATTCATATTTAATTTGAGATTCTACATGACAATCATGTAGGTTTTATTATCCCTGGTAAGAGGATCTTGACAAATGCTCACGTGGTTGCTGATTATACATTTGTAATGGTAAGAAAGCATGGGTCACCTACTAAGTATAGGGCAGAAGTTCAAGCTGTTGGACATGAATGCGATTTAGCTATTTTGGAAGTTAAAAATGAAGAGTTCTGGGAGGGTATGAACTTTTTGGAGCTCGGTGACATTCCTTTCCTACAAGAAGCTGTTGCTGTAGTTGGTTATCCTCAAGGTAATAGCATAAAAGATGCACATGGTTTTCTGTAGACTAGCAAATCAGCTTTAGTACTATATGTAATTGTAGTTCTGCTGCATTTCTATAGGAAATAATTAGAACAAAGGGTAAAATGTATGGAGAACAGAGAGAATTGTGATTTAGTGCTAATATTCACTTGTTATAATTTATGTTGTGCTGGCACCTCCATCACCAATTTCAATTATAATTCTATTAGTTTTTAAAGATAAATTAAAGCATGTGTAGATATTGTGGGGGTGTTTAGAGTGGTGGAACATGAAAATTTGGAGGGAAATTAAAAGGATGGAGAAGTTCAACTTAACATACATTAGTAATTTGGCCACAATTGTTTAATTTTATACCCAAGGACAATTATTCAGCGTGCTAAACCTTAGTCCCTCTAGGTGATGTCGGATACAAGGACTTCAATCATTAAGTTTCTAATTATCACTATCTATGATTATATTTTCTGTATGGCCATTATGTCTTATGTCATACTAAAGAGTCTTTGGCCAATAATTTTTTGGTCATCCTCTACTTTCATTGTCTCCCTTTTGCACAATTGTATTTATTTTTCTCCTTTGCCAAACCTTCCTGTTGATGTGAGCTCTAGTTGTTCCACCACATTCTACTCTGGTTTCTTGAGAGCCTTCATGTCTACTTTTATTAAACTTACATTCTATATATTTGGTTTTTAACTTGCTTAACTTGAAACTTCTGGATTTTAAGGTGTCCCTCCTAGTTTCCATCGTTGGCCTAGTAGCTTTTTTGCAGTACCTGATTGAATTAATCTTTTCCTCAATTGGAAAGTAGACAGGAAGGGCTAAATTTGTGTTGACGATGATTCTTCAAATCCATCATTTCAAGGGTAAAAAATGGAGTTGAAGTTGCTATTACATTGTTGACTAGTTTAAAGGGAAGTTGGTGCGTTCAAATGATAGGGAGCTGAAGCGAGCTGGTTTTCTAGTTTTCTCAAGGCATTTGAACCCTCTTGTGCTCCATTGGACTGGAAAATGTTGTTTGTGAAAGCCTGTCGTGTTTATACTTATTTGACAAATAAATACAAGGCTACATCACTGTATGTGCACCTGGAGTGGAGGCACATTGAGTGAGATTATAGAGAGCTTCACGTTTTAGCTCTTTGAGATTTTATTCTACTTTGAGAGTTTTGAAGAGCTTCAAGTTATTTAGTTCTATCAAGAGCCTGTAGGTCATATGGCACATATGTGTCCAATTTTGCTATGCAATTAGGTCTTTTTTTTTTTTGTTGCTAAACCAAAAAGAAAAGATTTATTATATTTGTTTCCCTACCAATCTGTGGAGCTGTTATTATACATAATAAGCAACAGTGGCTTTTTGTGTCATTTCTCCTCCAAATGCCTTGCTAAAGATTTTGCTATATCTATGCATGCCAAATTTCTTTGATATATGCAGGAAGATGGGATCTTGAATTTTTGTATATTTCTTTTGCCTTCATTCTTTGTTTTTTGTTTCTTGTTGCAGCTTTGAGGGCAAGCCTTGGTAGCAATAGTAAGGTTGCTCATTTGTGATAGTAAGGTTTGAGTTGTGGAAACCTCTTTATGGTAAAGGAAGGGGAAGGCCCCGTTTAGAGTGGGGAACATTATACACTGGGGATACCTTTGTTTTTTTTGTTTATTGAGGCTTTGTGTATATATGTTCGTATCAATAGTTGTTTTTCTTGGTAAAATCAGTAATTGCCTGCAAATTCCATTAAAAACATTAGCCATGCATATGCAGGAGGGGACAACATTTCTATTACTAAAGGAGTTGTATCCCGAGTTGAGCCTACACAATACATACATGGTGCAACCCAGTTGATGGCCATACAGATTGATGCTGCTATAAATCCAGGAAATAGTGGAGGCCCAGCAATCATGGGCGACAAAGTTGTTGGAGTAGCCTTTCAAAATCTTTCAGGTGCAGAGAATATTGGGTAAGTTATGATTTGGTCCCTGTCTGCAATGTATGTGTGTGTTTTCACTTTGGATGAAGAGCATTCATCTCCAAGTTCACCTTTTATCCCCAAGTGACTTAACTTTATCTGACCATGTTTGATTATTTGATTTTGCTCTTGTGCTGATTTCTCTGATGCATCTCTGTTTGCAGATATTACAATATTGTTTCTACTGTGAAAACATAGTTAATAAAGTTCCCCAATGTTCTATTATGTTTGCTAATTGCTTTCATGTTTGTTGATTTACTAGACCAAGCCAGTATGGGAGCTTGAACAATCATATGGGTTTCTCTACTTTTATGATCCTTTTAATTTATGAATCTTGTTCATAATTATTGTATCCTAACAAAGTTTAAGCTTTGAATGATCTGTTACATAGGATTTGGAATGGTTTTATAATACAGAAAGCTAACCAATTTCCTAGTCATACGGATTGGATAAAACCACATCCTAAAGACTAGGTACAAGTCCTACCTATTCAAACTATTTCAAAATATAAATTGCATGGATAAATACAAGATGTTATCCTATGGATAAATACATGCCATTATCCTAACACCCCCCCGCAAACTCTACTGGGTGGGACACACAGTAAGTTTGGACTGTAGCAACTTAAAACAACCAAAACTGAGAGCCTTGGTAAAAATGTCAGCCACCTGATTAGTCGAAGAGACATACCGAACCACAAGGTCATTACGATGAACCTTTTCACGGACAAAGATAGTCCACCTGGATGTGCTTGGAGCGCTGATGAAATACTGGATTCTGGGTCATATAGCCAGCACTAATGTTATCACAGAGTAACACTGGGGCATAAGAGAGAGTGATACCAAGTTCTTGAAGCATTTGTTGGATCCAGAAAGCTCGATCGTGGCAAACGCAAGACCACGATACTTGGCCTTAGTACTAGATCGGGCAACGACAGACTGTTTCCGGGATGACCAACTAATAAGATTACCACCATAGAAGACGACATATCCATGAGTGGAACGATGATCATTAGGATTACCAGCCCAATCAGCGTCAGAAAAGACGGTAAGGGCCGAGTGAGAGGCATGACGAAGTGGTAGGCTGTGAGACATAGTACCACGAAGATAGCGACAAATCCTCTTCACTGCTTTCCAATGATGAAGCATGGGGTGATGCATGAACTGACACCCTATTCACTGCAAAAGATATATCCGGCTGAGTGATAGTAGCATACTGAAGTGCACCAACAGCACTGTGAAATAACGTTGGGTCAGACATGGATTCACCGTGGGCCAGAAGTTGAGATGTTGTCTCAGCAGGAGAAGGAATAGGTTTGGCATGATGCATCTTGTATTTTTCTAGAAGATCCTGGATGTATTTGCGCTGACAGATGTGTAGCCTAGAGGAAGTGCGAGTGATTTCAAGCCCTAAGAAATAACAGGAAAAGCCGAGATTCTTGATTGAGAAGAGCCTATCAAGGGTGTGGACAAAGTCATCAATAAAGGCAGGGTCATTCCCAGTCACAATGATGTCCTCGACATACACAAGGGTGTATGTGAATGAATCACCGTGGATTTGGACAAATAAGGACGAATCAGTATGACAAGATAAGAAGTCGAGCTGAAGAAAAGTATCTTTGAGTTTGTCAAACCAAGCTCGGGGGGCCTGCTTGAGGCCATAGAGGGCCTTGTGGAGCTGACATACATAATCAGGATGAGAGGAGTCTACATACCCAGGGGGTTGCTTCATAAACACTGTCTCTTTAAGCTCGCCATTTAGGAAGGCGTTATTGACATCCAGCTGTCGCAGAGTCCAACCATGAGTAATTGTCAGAGAGAATAAAAGGCGAACGGTAGTGGGTTTAACAACCAGACTGAAAGGTTTGGAAGACATCAACCCCGAGCTGTTGGCTGAAGCCTTGGGCAACCAGGCGAGTCTTATACCGTGCCACCGAGCCATCTGCATGATACTTAACACGAAACAACCACTTGTTACCAACTATGTTAGTGTGCGGAGGTTTAAGAACAAGTCTCTAGGTTTGATTGCGTTGAAGGGTTGAGTATTCATCATGCATTGCAGCATGCCACAAGGGATCCTTAAGAGCCTAGGAAATGGTTCGAGGAACAGGTGGGGAGACGGTGGTGGTAGCATGGAGTACCCGAGGCCTAAGATGTCCTGTTTGAGCACGAGTAAGCATGGGATGGACTGAGTGCGAAGCTGCCCGTAAGTGAGACAAAGTTGGAGTGGTAGGAGGCAGAGAGTGCTGACTGCACATATTCAACCATAGATTTGGAACCCTTTGTAATGGTTTGAAGCTGCATACGTATTTGCATCACACGTTCACAGAGTTTGGGATTTAAATATTCTTTCAAGGGTAAGCCATGCATCCCTAGAAGTTTTGGCATTGGTAATCACCTAGTAGCCGATCACTGATCGTGGAGCGGAGCCAAAGTAGGACCAACTTGTCTTTTCGAGGGCACAACGCGATGGAAGTCGGTGTTGCGGAGGTGTCGGACACAGAGCTAGCAGAAGCTGATTGTGTAGCAGGTGGGTCATTGAGTATGAAAGCCTCTAATTCAAATGCCTCCAATGCAGCCTTCACTATCGCACTTCACGCATAAAAGTTATCATGGTCTAATTTAATTGAGACCGAGGGGAATGACAGTCCCATGTTTGGAACAGGTGATGCAGCAGCAAGGGTTGCTGTATTAGCTGGGTTTGAAGCCATGAAATTGACGGCAGATTCTCTGAGAGGTCTGGCTATTTCTGAGGGAAGGTGTTGAGGATTTTGGATCGGAACAGGATAACCGATTAGGCTGTTAAAGCTCTGATACCATAACAAAGTTTAAGCTTTGAATGATCTGTTACATAGGATTTGGAATGGTTTTATAATACAGAAAGCTAACCAATTTCCTAGTCATACGGATTGGATAAAACCACATCCTAAAGACTAGGTATAAGTCCTACCTATTCAAACTATTTCAAAATATAAATTACATGGATAAATACAAGATGTTATCCTATGGATAAATACAGGCCATTATCCTAACATATCCTTAATCTGCATTGTGTGAGCGCACCTCTAATAAGTTCTTTGACTCTTCATATTGTTATTTTGTTCTATATGTAGAGCAACAAACTTCAAAACTTCTTGCCTTTGTGTAGAGTTAATTAATGGAGTTTAACATGAGATTTTTTTTTCCTTTCTTTTTTTTTTTTGGGGGGGGGGGTTGGGGGGGTGTGTGGGAGGGGGGAGGTGAATTGGGTCTATCAAGATTTCAACAAATGTATATAAACTAAGTTGAAGGATAGAAAATGCATAAATAGAGGGAAAAAACACTGGGATTTAACAACCTATCCCTCCTCCAACTGCTATTAGAGATTTCAATTCGCTACCTTGAAACCACAAGATAAAATCACTAGTTGATCTGGTGTTAGCTCACCTGCAAGAGTTTTTCTACACCAAAAACACTCCAATAACAAACCCAAGTTTTTCCTAAAAACTGTTAAAACCCCCCTGCTACTTGATACGGTACTAGCTCACCTATGAGAATTCCTCCATGGAACTCATACACTCACTTGGATTAAAGAATACAGATGAAAGGATCTCTAAAATTGATAAAAGCAACAAAACCCACTTAATACAAAGATATACCACATGTGAATAAAACAGTAAAAATGAAGAACTTGAATGTTCAAAACTCTCTTATATTTTGCTTAATTTCTTTTGTTAATCTTCAGGTAAGAATGGTCTTTTTATAGAAAAAATCCATTGGAGACACTTGTAGTTGTTGCCTGACATTTCTATAAGAAGTCAACAATTTTTGGCTTCTCATATGAAATTAAAAATTGTTATGTTAGAGCCTGGCAGTGAACTAACAGTTGAGGTATGCTGTCCACTTAGACAGTTGACTGTTTTGGTTGACCTTGACTGCAATGATACACAAATAGAGAGTACAAAATAGAAGTTTGACTGTGACTATTAGGTTGATTGTGCAAAACAGTGATCATTTTACCTCAATTGTTGCTTTCCCTAGTTGGCTGTGAAAACCAATGAACATCTTACCTTGGATGTTGCCTTCCACAATTTATTGTAGGGGTTGACTGAAGGCTCTAGAACTTCTTCAACTTGTTTGTCTATGTGCAAATTTACAAACTCTTTGCAGTTTAGCTTCTTTCCATTTTCAAGATGAGAAGTCACAAATTCATTAAAAATTGTTTTAAGAAAAATTCATACTAAATAATTAAAAACCAAGGTACTGGTTAGGAACGAAATCATTTTCTTGTACCTCCAATTGTGTCTTAGACTAGAAAAAAAATGCCAGGATAAATTTTCGAAATACCTCCCATGTAGTATCAAAATCAAACTAGCCTCAGCATGTAGAATGTATATATCATCATGATATTCATAATCTTGCCAACATGAGTTGTTGGTAATTACTAATTTTAGAGGCAGTCTCTTAAAGAATTAGGAGGCAGGATTTGGGGTAAAATCCGCATGGTTTGTGCTTTGTGCTTTTTATGCATTTGAAGGGCGGACTTCAGCAATCAGAAGGTGGTGGGCTGGTTGGAAAAAAGGGCTTGCTGCCTTGTCATTTGGAGGCAGGATATTAGTTTAATTCTCACCTGCTGCAAGAATTGCTTGGCTTAGTCCTAACTTTTTCTTGAGCCTAGTTTAAGAGTTGCCTTTCTATCATGGCCCATGGCGATATTGAATTGACTCTGTCTCCAAGGCAATGCAATCTTTCAGAAAATCAGATAATTGAAGTGCCCAAGTGTGTTATAATGAGTTCTATAATATAAAGAATTACATGCTGAAAGAAACTTGAATTTCTTCCACTGTTATTATTCCTGCCACTGCCAGAACATTATTTTCCCCCTGCCTATAAAGGAAAGTCTTCTTGTGGTTTTATGTAAGTGCAATAATTATGAATGAAAATTTTGCTTAACTGCAAAAGCTAACACACGATCCTTTAGTGTACTTAGCCTCCCTGTGCAAATTAAGTTGGATTGCAAACCAAATGTGAATCTTGGCAGTGTTACACGGAGTCTTATTTTATCTTGTGTACACATGTTCAGTTGATATGACAAAGGTAAGGGTGTGAGGCAGTGTCTGACACGTACGAGAGCAAGAAGCTTCAGTCTTCTAATTCTTAATGATATTTAAATAAAATGCTCAAATTTGATAGTTATAAAAATTTGCTAGGCTTTCACAATCACATAGTGAGAAAACTGTCTTCTAAAATAAAAATTTAGTGTTCCTTGATAAGAAACAATTTTATGTTGCAATATTGGATACTAGCTCTTAAGTTGAGTGTAATGATTTTGGAGAATTGATAACTAATCATAATTGTTTTTGTAATTTCTATTTAGAAAATTTGCTAATCTTATATGGAAATCTATGTGTGTGTGTGTGTGTGTAATTTGGAGTATTTTGCTTCTGTAGCTCCAACCATGTGATAATGCTTTCCAGATCTCCTTGATGAGTTTGATTTTTCTTTGCAGTTATATAATTCCTGTCCCTGTTATTAAACACTTTATAGATGGTGTGGAAGAAAGTGGAGATTATGTTGGTTTTTGCTCTCTAGGGTTGTCCTGCCAACCTATGGAAAATGTTCAACTACGAGACCGATTCCGAATGCACTGTGATATGACTGGTGTATTAGTGAGCAAAATTAACCCACTTTCCGATGCATACAGAGTTTTCAGAAAAGGGGACGTCCTCCTTGCCTTTGATGGTGTTCCCATAGCAAATGATGGAACTGGTACACATAACTAAATCATTGTTCCTGTATTTTACAATGTGCAATTTGTTTTCTTCTAGTTCTTAGCCATTTTACTTTCCCATAATCTCTCTCTCTCTTTCTAGTAGTATCGTATATTAGAAAGGAAAATCATTCTAGTTATGAGTTTAGCATAATGATAGGATTGCTTGAAAAGAATATTATTTCTCAACTTTTCTACAGTGTGTTGGCACTTCCAGCACCTTTTGTAAGAATCTTCCAAGAGCACTCCATGAAGGGGATCATCCGTGAGATAGCACAAACTGTTAAAATGGGTGAAAGAAATGCTTTCAATTCTAAACCGTTGATTTTAAAAATTTTATTGAACAGGTGTTTCTGGTTCCTTATTTCTGGGGGTTATAGTCTGAATGTGTACAATTATTTTTGCTCTGCAGTTCCTTTCAGAAACAGAGAGCGGATAACTTTTGATCATCTAGTCTCTATGAAAAAACCCAATGAAATGGCTAAAATTAGAGTATTAAGGAATGGTGAAGAGCATGAGTTGAGTATAGTTCTTCATCCAGTAAGTCATTATTTCCCCCTCTCTTTCAATCCTCTTTTCCGTTCTTCCTTGAAGTATTTCAATTAATTTGTTGTAGTTTATATTTACCATGCCATGCATCTATCTAACTGGAAAGAAAGCATTTTACAACATGTATTTACAATAAAATATGAAAATAGAACTAATTGAAGAAGGATGAATGAGGTAGTTGTTGATAAATTTTTTTTTTTTTGGCTGTTTTTTTTTTTCTTTTTTGCTAGATTGTTTACTGAGTTTTTAGTTGTGGAAAAATGTCTTTGCATTTACTCATGTTGCCATGCATGTTGATATATGGCTCTTTTAGTTAAAGAATTTCTTTGTCTTAGAGTGGGTAACATGGTTGGTGTCATGTCAATGAAATAGGGATCAGGAATGGGAGTTGACTTACAAGATCAGCTGTCCTTCTGGGAATGCACTAGTTTTTATGATTAGATTATGCCATAGCTAGGTTGACCAAATTGATCAAAGTCTAACTTGAGCACATGCCAACAGCTTCTTAGCACCTAGCTACTGTGTATAAGAAGTCAACAGGTGACATGTAAGACTGCAAAGTTGTTAAGCACTGTATGGTATCCTTGACTGGAATGCGAGTAAACTTAGCTACAGGTTAAGTTATATTCCTTTTGCTGCTTTTAGAAAAATTATAATTAGCTTATTAAAAAGAGTGAACTTGAACTTCCTATATTGGCAATTGATGAATGGTCTGAAAGATACCCAAGATCCTCAAGTTATGCTGTGAAACATTGTAAGGTAAGACAGTTGGCCACTAACTGTTGGTATAAATCATAAAATGCTGCCCATTGTCTTGGATGAATATGTTATGAAATAAATTCATTTTAATCTTATTGTTTACATTGTTCATCTTGTTAAACTTATGTAACCTATGCAATTTTTGCAATCTAAACATTTAATCTGCCAACCCTTTTCATTTATGCAAAGTAGATAATCAAGATGGGTATATACTGAATGCATATTGTTTAATGAATGCTTACCTTTTCTCAACTTAAATAGGATTTTCTGGTTTTTCTTGTTTTTAACATGAAGTTGGTAATGTTGCAGTTGCAGCCGCTAGTGCCAGTTCATCAGTTCGATAAACTCCCATCCTATTTCATCTTTGCCGGTCTGGTCTTTGTTCCATTGACCCAGCCCTTCCTTCATGAGTATGGAGAAGACTGGTATAATAATTCTCCCCGTCGATTGTGTGAAAGAGCACTGAGAGAACTTCCTAAGAAGGCTGGTGAACAACTTGTCATTCTTTCTCAGGTGTCTCTTTATATTCTTGCTTAAGCAATGCTGATACATATTTCCAGTAGTTGTAATAACTCACAGATATGCAATGAAAACTTGATACAGTAGCCCTAGGAATGCAAGAATACAAATTCTGGAATAAAACAATTTGTATATTATGCCTAATCCTTAAGTACCCTCCTGAGGTATTAACATTTTGGGGCCACCTGTAAAATCTGGATTTTATCTGGAAACAAATCTGGCCTGTTGGATGGGGTCTATGGATTACTGGACTGGGTCTGGATGTGTCATTCCTGTGTTGAGCAGATTGGATCCATCCTGGATCATATCTGTTGACCGGACTACCAGAGATGCAACACGGTAACAAATGTGCAAGAATATCTGTAGTGTATTTCTGCTGTGTCTTCTTAAGGAGATTCCAAAACAATTGAAATAACGGTCACAATATTCAAAAACATGCTTATTTTAACCAAATTTAATCTAAAATATTTTGCTAGTCTTATTGTTTTAACTTGTCCAACCCCACCTAGTGGGATTAATACATGTATTTGTTGTATTGTTATGATTGAACCTTTTTCATAACTCTCAATTATCTTGGATCTCCTTTTGACCTAGAAATTATAGGTTGCTGCCTTGACATCAAATTGAAGAAAAAGCTTGTCATATCAATATAACTCTAATGACTAAAGGATACAGCCAGCAGCCTTGCCTTGTTGTTACCATCCGTCCTTTATGGTCTTTTTTTATATGCTTGATTGTGCCCTGCAAGCTTGTGGAATCTCCTGATAAGGACAATTGTCAATGACTTTTGCTGTCTCTAGATAGTTGTGTTGTATTGACTTAGAAAAGCATTTTGGGTTTTGATTGTTGTTTGCTCCAGACAACTAGAGAAAAGCTAGAAATTGATTTAGGCGGTTTTGAGTTTCAGATCCTGATTGATGACATCAATGCTGGGTACGAGCGTCTTGCTGAATTACAGGTATCATGTCCTTTTCTCTCTGAATTAAGCCGTGTATCTGATGTTACTTTCCTTTTGATGGGTCTGCCAGGTCATCACTTTTGTCAACTGCATAGGTACATGGTATGTTAACAAGTGGTACAAATAGGAGTCGGGGTCTGCATACATTTATATCCCATTGTAACCAAGTTATTTATATCATATTTTCCTCTTATACTTCAATGATCAAGATTGAATAGGTTGGGAGTAAGCTTTTCCAATCAGAAAATCAGATGTGCCTGCAATACCTAATGGCCAAGTCTACGTTGAAATAGTTGAAAATCTTGTAATTTGTGGTTGAAAGGTCACATGTTCAAATTATAGAAACATCTTCTTTGCAAAAACAAGGGAGGGTAAGGCTACAACTTGCTAAGAAGACTCTTGCAAAAGCATAGTCTTCTGCCATGGGGAAGCCCTTTACAATAATCAAGTTGAAATTCAACAAATTCATTCCTTTTCTCTTGCCTTTTCTCATCCTGGTTCCATTGCTCATGGGAACAACAATACCACGTGCAGGTAAAGAAAGTAAATGGGGTGGAAATCAACAATTTGAAACATTTGTGCTGCCTTGTGGAAGACTGTAAAGAAGAATATGTGCAGTTTGATTTGGACGATGAGAGAGTGATTGTGTTGAACTATCAGTCAGCAAAAATTGCCACTTCTCGGATATTGCAGCGCCATAGAATACCTTCTGCCATGTCTACAGACCTTGTCAAAGAAGCCAAGGATTCATCAATGTAATCAATCTCCATAATTTGATTCAGAAACTCCCTTCTCTGTTATTTCCAATCATCATTTATTGATTTGGCCAAAAGGCCTTGCATTGTTATTTACATCTAGCAGCCTTGTATTGTTGTTACCATCCTACCTCCACGGTCCTGTTTTTGTGCTTGATCGTGCCCTGCAAGCTTGTAGAATCTCTTGATAAGCACGATGGTTAATAACTTATGCTGTCTCTAGATGGTTGTGTTGTATTGATTTAGAAAAACATTTTGGGTTTCAATTGTTGTTTGCTCCGGACAACTACAGAAAAGCTAGAAACTGATTGAGTTGATGTTGAGTTTCAGGCCTTGATGGATAACATCAAATGCTGGGTACGAGCGTCTTGCTCAATTACAGGTATCATTTCATTTTCTCTCTGATTTAAACCATGTATCTGATGCTACTTTCCTTTTGATGGTCTGCCAGTTCATCGCTTTTGCCAACTGCATAGGTTCATGGTATATTAACCAGGGTCCAAATACGTCGTGTCTCATCAAGACCAAGCCATTGATATCTCATTTTCCTCTTCTACTTCAATGATCAAGATTAAACAGGTTGGGAGTAAGCACTTCCCAACCAGAAAACCAGTTGAGCCTGTAAAATCTAATGGCCAAATTGGCCTTAAAATAGTTTTTTTCTTTGTAATTTGTGGTTGAAGGGTCTCATGTTTGAATCGAATCATGAAAACAACCTCTTTGTCAAATAAAAGTAAGCCTGCGACTTGACCCTTGCAAAAGTGGGGAGTCTTCTGCCGTGGGGTTACAATAATCAAGTTGAAACTCAACAAGTTCATTCTTTTTTCTCGTTCTTTTCTGGGGTCCATTGCAAATCTGAACAACAATACTGGATGCAGGTAAAGACATTGAAAAATGGGGTTGAAATCAACAATTTGAAACGTTTATGTTGCCTTGTGGAAGACTGTAGAGAAAGAAGATTAGGAGTTGGATTCGGAGGATGAGATAAGAGAGTGATTGTGTTGAACTCTCTCACTTTGCAAAAATCGCCACTTCTCAAGTATTGTAGCGTCACAGGATGAATACCTTCTGCCATGCCAACCAACAGACCTTGCCAAAAAAGCGAAGTATTCAGCAGTTGAGGAGTCAAATCTCCATTTAATTCAAAAGCTCCAGTCTCTGTTTTTTTTTAATATTTTTTTATTGATTTAGGACAACGATTCGGAATCTTCAGTATCATCCATCTCTACCCCTCACGTTTTTGTCGTCATTTGCAAGTAAAAAGAAAATAGAAGGAAAATTTTTGATATCATGGAATCATTTTAATGTGATATTACAAGTCAATTATGTGTCTTATGTATATAGATATGAATCATTGCAATGTTATATTCAAATTCTATATATATGGTAATGTGTAATTGAGTTGTGATATCATGTTAATATAAAGGCATGGAATCTTAACTACTTTTAATATTTTTTAAAATGGTATTTTAAGAAATAATTAGAAATGCTATGATGCATGTAATAATTATTAATATGGACATGCATGTTAAGAGATTATTTTAATTTTTTTTATAAAAAATTTAACTAATGAAATTTTTACGAAATAAAACTTAATTCTAATTTTATTCACGAGACAAAGTGAGTTATTTAGGTTATTAAGAATAATTTTGATTAATTCTTTTTAACATAATTTTTAAATCTTAATTATGTGTATTGGACATTAATGTAAAATAATTGAATTTTTAATAATTTATAGTAAAATTTGACATCGCTAAACTCTAATTGTTTTGTGTGGTTGGCTCTTAAGGTAACAGCAATCAGAAAATTAGATTACAGTTGTCAATCATTCTCTAGTTCATGGATGATTCATTGAAATCTTTTGCCTATATTTTTACATCAATCTAGGTTTTTATGTCTAGCTTTTTCGATTTTTAATTAAATACACAACTAGTTTTCATAATTTTCACATTCGATTTTGCAGTCATATATAAAGATTTGATTTCACTATAAATGGCGGTAGACTTTTTTTGTTTGAAGCTGGAAGCAAAGGAAATATCGATTTTGACACTTAAATCACCGTCAAATTTAGCGGCTGTAATTATGAAAAGATTTAGATATATCCAATTATGCGTAGGGTCAAATCAAATCATGGACACAAGCGAAGAACATTTCCTAAATACAAGTTATGAAATTATCATATCAATGTCGACATATATATCAATTATTTTTTTGAACAAGTTTGTCTTCTTAGCAATGTTGGTCTTGAATTTTTTAGGGCCAGGACAAAAGTAAAAATTAGACTCCATATATATATATATATATATTTAAATTTAGTGATGAATTTAGTTTGTTTTTCAATCAAGATCTAATCTATCCAAATTAACTAAAAATTTAACATTTAAGTCAAATAAATTGGCTCAATTCAAATTTTAATATATTAAAATTTAAAAGTGCTTTGGGCTTTCAATGAACTTAAACTTCAATATATTAAAGTTCAATATATTATTCAGGATGGTCCAAAGCATTATGTGGACTTGAAGTCCGCTAAAGACGAGAGGACTTGAAGTCCGCTGACCTTCAGTGGACTTGAAGTTCGCCCAACATTGCTAGGAGTTCAGCATTTTTTTTTAAATATTAAATTAATTAATAATTATAATAATATAATATAATATTTACTAAAAATATTTTGGACCTCCTGAATAATGGGCGAGGGCGATCGCACTGACCGCCCCAGTTTAGGGCCGAGCCTGCTTCTTAGCCAAGGGCTTTCGGTGATCATATGAGTATTAAAAACCTAACTTCGTTGCTCTTGCAAGAGTTATTGGAGCAACACACGTCTTTTTCTGCAAACACACTTTATTATACATTCAAGTAGTTTATACCTAATCTCATTCATGTCATGATGGTTTTCTCATGTATTTTATGGGGTTGGGGTTGCATGTCTGTTTCTCAATTAACAGTTACTGTTAATTGAATGTTTAATTTTGAAGGAAGAGTTGCTCATCTAAATATGTTTTTTTAATGTAAGGGTTCAAACTGGTTTCAGTAGCAGTAACGAGAAAATATCCATACGTTTTCTTCCAAAATTGGCGGTTGAGTGAACTTTTTTTTATTGTGTTGAAGGTTTTCTATGTTGCGTTGGTTTTGTTTAATGCAATATTATATATCATGCACTTCCATGATTTGTATGCACAAACATTATAGCACAACCATTATGCCTTTGGAAGCCGGGATGTTTCACAAAAAGAAATTAGGATGTGTTTAATAGTATTTAATTAGAAAGGAAAACATTTTCTAACTTGTATGGAAAACAAAAACCATCTCTCCTCTAAATGAAATTTTTCATGAAAAATAGACAAAAATATGATTTAATGATTGTACCATAGAATTCAATTCTATTAAAAAGTCTATCGCCATCTACGATGAAATCAAATCTTTATATATGAATGCAAAATCAGATGTGAAAATTATGGAAACCAATTGTGCATTTAATCAGAAATCCAAAAAACCAGACATAAAAACCTAGATTGATGTGAAAAATATAAGCAAAAGATTCTGATGAATCATCCATGAACTAAAGAACGGTCGACGACTGTAATCTAATTTTCTGATTACCGTTTTCTTAGGAGCCAACCACACAAAGCAATTAGGGTTTAGCGATATCAAATTTTAGTGTAAATTATTAAAAATTCAATTATTTTACATTAATGTCCAATATATATAACTCAGATTTAGAAGTTATGTTAAAAAGAATTAATCAAAATTATTCGTAATAACCTAAATAACTCACTTCGTCTCATGAATAAAATGAGAATGAAGCGTTATTTCGTAAAAATTTCTTTTTATTAGTTAAATTTTTTATAAAAAAAATTAAAATAATTTCTTCACATGTCCATATTAATAATTATTACATGCATCATAGCATATCTAATTATTTCTTAAAATATCATTTTAAAAAATATTAAAAGTAGTTAAGATACCATGCCATTATGTTAATATGATATCACAACTCAATTACGCATTACCATATATATAGAATTTGAATATAATATTGCAATGATTCATATCTATATAGATAACAACACATAATTGACTTCTAATATCACATTAAAATAAATCCATGATATCAAGAATTTTCTTTCTATTTTCTTTTTACTTGCAAACTGCGACAGAAACGTGAAGAGTAGAGATGAATGATACTAAAGATTTTATTGTCCTAAATCAATAAAGGTGTGTTTGATTGCATTACCTAAAATTTAATTTTAGGTAATATTGCTTAGAAAATAAAAACTACCCTACCCCATTAGAAAATGAATTCCATGGAAATAAGTTTTAAATGCTTGTACCATACATATTTTTCTATAGAAAAGTTAAGAGTGTTTGATTGTTTTTCATAGAAAATTTGTAATCATTATACATTTTTTATGAAAAATATATGCAATCAAACACACTCTAAAAGATTATTGAAAGTTAACAGAGATTGGAGTTTTTGAATTATATGGTGGACAAGCTAATGAGGACGACTCGCTTCCGCCTGGTTTTCCGGCGGGCCTCCAGGCGGAGTTGGTCAGTTTCGTTGATTTTGCCGTAAACTTTGACAGAAGCCATGCTTGTGAGCTCGACTTCTATTGGCTATGGTGATCGGAATTAAAGTTGCTAACTTGACTGAAGAAGATGATCGGTGGACGTTTGAAGGTTCGATGAGATTAATCCATGGTTATATATATAGTAAGAATACGTGCGAGGAACTATATATGCAAGGCCATTAATTATATACAGAAGCATAACAACCAACAAGAGAAGAGTAGTGCTTCTCATGTTGTTGGCTTGAGGAGTACGACTGCTCTTCATGAACAACAGTGATCTGCATCGATTTTGGCATTTTTTGTTTTTGGTAATTCCTAGTTTAGGCATCTAAATTTTGCATTGTATATAAGCTTTTGGAAATTTAGGCTGTGGTCTTTTTATTATTTTTAAGTTATTTTTAGTTTTTAATTTTCTAAAATAATGAAAACGCGTCTTCTTTACTATTTTTAAAAATAAAAAAATATAAAAAAAATTTAAAACAATAAAAATTATTTTAAATGTTTTCGTTCAAAACAAACTCTAAACTCAAAATATATTTATTTATTTATTTATTCATATTTTATTATTGTAATAGAAAAAAATGTTACAAAATTCTTTAATTTTAAAATGTATATATTTTTTTAATAATATATTAATATTAAATATTTTTAATTTACTGAATAATCAAATTTATTGAACAAAATATCATTAAAATTTTATTTTTAAAATTTCTAAGAAAACACGTTTTCTAATTTTCTGTTTTGAGAAATAGTTTTTTAAAATTACAAAGATAATGTATTTTTAATTTTTTAAAAATAGACTATCAAAATAAAAAATTAAAAATAAATTCAAAACATAAAATTAAAAATTAAAAAATAAGAAAACGTTGCCTTAGATTTTGTCTTATTTGGAAAACTTCACTAATTAGATGTAAGGTGTTATTTTTTATTAAGAAACAGTAAACTGAATTGTTATTGAAGTTCAGGGACACAAACGGCCATTAGGCATAAAGGCATAACTTAGAGGGCATCTTTATGCCTTATGCCTAAATAAACATATTGCTTGATATATATATATATATATAGCTATTTTTTCTAATTGAACATTTTTTTATTATTTTTTTAAAAAAAGATTATTCTCTTTACCAAATATATGCATATCCATTCACAATGTTATAATATGAATAAGAGATCTTTTTGGATCAATCCTTTGCCTCTCATTTTTCATAAATTAGAAAGATCATTTTTAAGTTTGAATTTGTTCATTTGGAATCTAAACTCTTTTGCTTCATTTTTTTTATTTAATTATTTTTTAATACTTTTTCCTCTCTTTTTTTATATCATTCCTTAACTCTTAAGTCCCATAAGTTTCATCCATAGGTTTTGACTCATTTTAACATATATATATATATATATATATAGCTATTTTCCTCTCCTTCTCTTCGCTAATAGAGCTACTAGCGACAACTCTTCAGTTTTTTTTTTTCTTCTTCTTGGTATACGAAAAATATATTAAATTCTAACCACCAATGGACATGAGAATATTATACCCGTTATCTCATACTTAACCTAACTTAAGGTATTGGTTGCCACTTCTGCAATGGTTCCCTAGGTTTTATTTACTCATTGGCATCTTGGCAAATGGCAACTTGCAAGAGAGCCACTGGGTTTGGAAAGGCATAGAAGGGAAAGAAAATGTGGAAAAATTATTTTCTATTTTAAATTTTAATTTTCAAATTAAGAAACTAAAGCACAAAATGGAAACAAAAGGGTACCAAATGTTATGCAGACTCCAAATTTAAAAAGTTCCGTTCTTTTTTTTTAATTTTTGGTATGATTATTTTAGTTTCAAAAATTCAAATCGACGTTAACTCCTTTTTCTTCTTTTTCTTTTATATTTTTTATTCTCCATTTTGATGGGTAATATGACAGCTTGACTTTATCTTTCTATAAATAACATTTATTGTAATCCCTCAAAAGATAGCATTCTATAATCAATAATCTTATAGAATGTAAGTCCATCAATGATTTTGACCCAAATAATAGTTCACTTAAGTGTATGAGGTTCTTCGCATTCATTGAGACCAATATAATCAAAAAATAATTAACTTCAAGATATACAATTAAGTTTACCTTCACAAGATATACAATTAACTTAAATCACCTTCAAATTTAGCAGTCCCAATTATGGAAAGATTTGAATATATTCGATTGTGCATAGGTTCAAATCAAATCATAGATATGAACGAAGAATGTTTCCTAAATACAGGTAGAAAATTACCATATCATTGTCAACATATATATCAATTGCCTTATGTAACTGAAGGCGTTGATGAGGCCAATTTGCCACTCCCTTTAAACTTAAACATGGTATACATTTTTGGTGGTAACTTGTATCCTATAGAGCACTTTTGAAGGATTTCCTATTTTTAGAGGCCATTGTAATGGTTAGGTTTTAAAATAGCATATCCGTTGGCTAGCAACTTGTAAACATGCTGTTGAATAACACAATACTTTTTTCCAAGTTCGAGAGAAAGCCTCAACTTCATTGGTTGCATGTAGTTTTTACTTGATCAGGTTGCAAATTTTAAAATTGGATTTACTGTTTTGTAGTTTTTGGTGCTTTTTTTTATATGGTTTATTTGTGTATTATTTACTGCAACTTTTGTAGTACTTGATGGATTTTCCTACTTGCCTTTGTGTCTTGTTTTTCATCAGATTTGTAGTGCAAGAGGCAATGAGTAGCACTTCAAATGCCGTAACACCCTCAACCAAGGAGACTTCGTATTCAAGTTGTAACAATCAGCCACTGCATTGCCGCAAGCATCCTAGGCGGGATAACGGTGTCTCTGCTTCAAGATTCAAAGGTGTTGTTTGTCAACAAAATGGGCACTGGGGCGCGCAGATCTATGCCAACCGCCATCGCATTTGGCTTGGGACATTTAAATCAGAAAGAGAAGCAGCAATGGCATATGACAGTGCAGCAACCAAACTTCGAATTGGGGACTCCCATAGAAACTTTTCATGGACAAATGTGACATTCCAAGAGCCATACTTCCAGAGCCACTTCAGTACAGAAGCAGTGCTAAACATGATCAAGGATGGATCCTACCCATCGAGGTTTGCTGATTTTCTGAGGATGCAATTCCAGAGGGCAGGAAACGATGCCAGTCTAAACTTGATGCCTAAGCATGGTAATGGAGGGCTTATGTGTACACAACTTTTCCGAAAGGAGCTCACACCGAGTGATGTGGGCAAGCTTAACCGGCTTGTGATTCCAAAAAAATATGCTTTGAGGTATTTCCCTGATATATCGAAAGACGCAAAAGAAAATCTGGCTGATTTTGCAGTTGAGGATGTGCAGCTAGTTTTCTATGACAGGTTGATGAGGTCATGGAAATTTCGATACTGCTACTGGAAGAGCAGCCAGAGTTTTGTCTTCACTAGAGGTTGGAATCGATTTGTGAAGGAAAATGGGCTAAAGGAAAAAGATATCATTAGGTTTTCTGTATGTAAATGTAGGGAGGGGCCAAACCAGATGCAGACCTACCTTATGATTGACGTGGTCTATAATGATCGGGTGGATAGCAATGCGAGTGTGATCGAGGACTTGAACGAAGACACTGGCATGCAGGGGCAATTGCAACAGTTGGAGGAACAAAATAATGATGCTGAACATGAACAGGATTACGAGGAAGAGATGACAAGATTTCATCTTGGACAGAATGTTGGGTGTGTGGATGGTGAGAAGCAGCAAGAGATGGCAGTTGAATCAACTGGAGGGGAAAAGGGTCTTAGGATTTTTGGAGTGCAAATACTCTGAACAGGATCAAGTCTTTTGCCTTCTCAACTGAGGTTTACTGCCATCATTGTCAGTCTTTCTTTTAGAGTTTCCATATTCACCAAGGATATTTTTGAGCTTCACATATTAGGTAATCGTCTAATTAACATTCTTACTTAACCATCTTAGATTACTTCCATTAGTTTTATCTAGGAATTGAGGATGGTGCTTTGTTAGTTAGTTTTGCATTGTTGAGCAAGTCCTACTCAACTTTCTAGTCAATTTCTTGTGATTTTTATTATTTGTAACCATTATTAATTTTTATTGGAATAACTTCATGGTTATCAAACAAGTCAAACAGTTATTTTATCTAAAATTGCAACCACAGCTTAGGCATATTTGTTTGATTTGGTTGAATGTTATTTTTTTGGGGAGTAAAAAGGGAAAAAAAATCCCTGGAGTGCCGGAATCTATTGAAACTCTTCATTTTTATTGATATTTTAAATATGTGTTTACACGGACACTTCAATAAATAAAGTCTTAAATTATGACTTCTTTATTAACATTATAAGCCCTTATCCTTGTAAACTTATAATTTATATAATTAAATATCATCTAATAATGAAAAACAGAGAAAACTACTCATATAAGATTCATGTATGTCATCTGAACTAGGTGGTTTAATGTCAGTTTATGAAATAAGATTTGCTTGTTTGTTTAAATTTTATTTATTTTAACCATTAGTTGTTGTTGCAATGACCAATGATTCATTTAGCTAAGAAGTTCAAAACCAAGGAACAATAAAGACCGATTTCAATGTCTTCCGATTCGGTCAGTTTTCTAATGGCTCAGATGTAGGACCCAAATAAGCAAACTTTGATATTCAACAAATACATTCCTTCCTATAGTCTCTTGATTCAAATTTGACAATTTTCTTGCCAGCCAAATAATAATTTTGCCAGAGGCAAACCCAGTTATAATAATAGTAGCATCCAACGGCCTTTAATCATAATCTTTTTGGGTTTATCCTAAACCAGTGAAGCCCTCTACCTTTCCAAATGTTCAGAAAAGTGTTTTCTTGTATTAATGAAAAACAAACAGTTTATTGTTGAGCAAAAAGATAAACATAATTGCTTCTAAATTTTAGGTCTCACACTAACTTTACTCAGCAGGTAACATCTCAAGGTAGTGTTTGTTAACTAAGACATAGATAAAAAAAAGTGGGATCTAAAAAGAATTTCAAACAAAAGTATTTTTCATTATATTTGTTAAATTTATTTAAAAATAAGTTATGTGACTTCTTATTTTAGACTTTCCGAATAAATTTATTTTTTCTTCCGTATGAACAAGTTATCTTAGACTTTATAGATAAATTATCTTGATACAATACTCATTTTAACAAACACTACCCAAATAAACAGTGAAAGAATTCTCCATGGACATTTTCTTCTTTCTGATACCACAGAAACACTAAAATACTATTGGGCAGAAATTATTTTCCAAACAACTACTCTCTAAGCCAACTCAGCTCGCACATTAGTATTTCTTGCAAAGGGGACAGGTTCTTGCAACAAAGAACCGCTGATTCAATAAACGGTTTTAGGAGGCGCTGATGGAGTGTTCCAATGGAGAGCCACTGATTTCTCTCAGGGGCAGTTCAGTTGTAGTGAGGGAGAGGATAATTGCAACAATTTTTTGGTGGGGGAAAACAACATCACTTTTCAAGAGAATTTCAATCAGGGCGAGAGGAATAACAATTTCAATTTTGGGGTTGGGGTTGCATGTCTGTTTCCCTGAAAATATATCCAGTTACGGTTAATTGAATGTTTGATTTTGAAGGAAAAGTTGCTTATTAGTTCATCTAAATATGTTTTTTTTTTTTTTTTATGTAAGGGATCTGGTTTCAGTAACAGTAATAGGAAAAATATCCATACTTTTTCTTCCAAAATTGGCAGTTGAGTGAACTTTTTTTATTGTGTGTGGATGGTGAGAAGCAGCAAGAGATGGCAGTTGAATCAACTGGAGGGGAAAAGGGTCTTAAGATTTTTGGAGTGCAAATGCTCTGAACAGGATCAAGTCTTTTGCCTTCTCAACTAAGGTTTACTGCCACGATTGTCAGTCTTTCTTTTAGAGTGTGTTTGATTGCATTACCTAGAATTAAATTCTAAGTAATATTGACTAAAAAACAAAATCCATCCCACCCCCTTAGAAAATGAATTCCATGAAAAAAAGCTTTAAATGCTTGTACCTTACATATTTTTCCATAAAAAAGTTAAGAGTGTTTGATTACTTTCCATAAAAAATGTATAATGATTACATATTTTCTATGAAAAATGTGTGCAATCAAACACTCTTAGAGTTTTCGCATTCACCAAGAATATTTTGAGCTTCACATATTAGGTAATCGCCTAACTAACATTCTTACTTAACCATCTTAGATTACTTCCATTAGTTTTATCTAGGAATTGAGGATGGTGCTTTGTTAGTTTGTTTTGCATTCTGGAGCAAGTACGTCATCTGAACTAGGAATTGAGGAATTAAACATCATTTAACCATAGAAAACAGAGAAAGCTACTCATAGGGCTCATGTACGTCATCTGAACTAGGTGGTTTAAAATAGGCCATGGAAAGCACAACAAAGGCCCTCAGCAAAACTGTTCACCAACATGATATTTCTCCCTTCTCTCTTCTTATTTTCTCTCCGTTATTACTTTGAAGATTTTTTCTTCTCAGCCTTAATTTTCTTATCCTTGAGTGGGAAAGCCTCACGTCCACGACATCAGCCATCCATCACCTCAATAGCATCAAACATAACAAATACAAAGTAAAAGGGTAAAGAGACTGGTAGTTGTAAAATCTGGTTATTTAAAAGGATTCATGTTTCAAGCAAAAGCACACTCATGTCTCAGAAAGAGTATGGAATTCTTTGCTAATAATAGTGCATAGGCATAGTATATGGAATATTTTGTGGGCCCGTCTCTTAGCAACCCAACCCATTATGTAATGTGACAACAGCTTCACCCAATTTTATTCCTCTTCCTCAGCCTCCTCCAGCCACGTCACGAAGGCCTCCAGAGATTTCACAAAGGTTTGCCTGCAATATTTACCAAAAGCCCAGAAGTTAGTGCAGGAGCCACGTGACTAATCGATTAGCAACAGTAAGTTTGCTCCTTTGTGACCGCGCAAGGTCAGGGCCCGAGCTTGAGTTGTAGAAACCTCCTTGGCAAAGTACGGCGAAGTTTACATACGAAAACAAAACCATCCCCTGACACTGGTCAAGGACTAATAGGGGCTATGGAAACTCAAGTTTGGCTGTGGGTGTATTAATTCTCCAAATCAACTGAAAAGATGATAAAATGCATACCTGCCCTTAGGGTTTGTTCCCTTACGGAACCAGTGAAGAATTGTATCCTCTGCAAGCACATCCTGGTCATACAGGGATCTCACGATCTCGGGGAACAACTTCATCAGTTTTGCATCCTCGTAGCATTGAACCTGGACTTTGTAGATGAGTTCCAGTTCAAGCTTCCCACTGGTGCAGAAGGTATTCAGTAAATTTGCCCAAGTTTTTACCTGGACATGAAGTTAACATATCATCAATAGTCTCAAGGCAAGCAACCACTCCAACTGATGAGCAGGCATAAAGCACTAGGTCAAATGGAAGCAGCTTTAGAGGCATTTGTATGTTTTATGGTGTCATAGCAAATTTTATGTGAACCTACAATTTATACCTGGCGCAGTGCAGCATTAGCATTCTGTTGTTGGTTCTTTCCAGACCATTGAACTGCATCCATTATTACATCCCATAAAATCCGCACGATCTCAACATCTGGTAATTTAGCATCTTTAACATGCTGCTTCACACTTTCTATGACTTCAGATATATCAGTTTCCTCGGATATCTGGGTTGTTAAAGCAGACTTCATTTCTTTCAATTTCACCTCAAATATTTTCTTCTCATTGTATTCAACCAAGGGTAACAGCCCTGCCTTGCTGCGGACAAAACAGTTAATATTTGCATCTTACTCAAGCAACAAATCGCAGTAGTTTAGAGCATTAATCAGAGTTGAGTGGTGAAATAATTACCACAAACTAGTTTAACACAAGGATAAATTCCCAATATCACTCACGTTTATGGAGGAACCAGAATTCCACAGCCATACTCTCACTAACATAATCTCAAATATGCTAAATGCAGCTAACAGAATTAATGTCAAAAGGGACCTGACAATGTATAACTTCAATCATATTGAAAAACACAGCTATGTAAAACCATGTTTGGCAGTGTTTTGAAAACCATTTCCATTAAAATATGTAGTCCCAGAACCCCACCCACCACCACAAAGAGAAAAAGCAAAACAAAGGAGAGGATATCATGACAGGACTGAAGATTTATTCAGATTGCTGTATTCTTGGTGAATTCTTTTGAAATAGTTGTGCAAATGATCACTTTTCAAGAAAACAATAAAATGTCGGTTGTTGCACCCTTATTTTTTGTTTTCATCTCTGAGATGCTAAATAACAGATTATGCGTGAAAACTTTCACAGCTTGCTCACCCCCAAAAAAAACGCACACACACAAATCAGAACAAGGACACTTAGAGAACTATGTTCCAAAAGTATGCCAAAGAGGCTCTTCCATCTTTGGCAACCTAATTCTTATTCTTTCACTTAATTCTACATGAACCATCATCTTGCAATACAAAAATCTAGAAAAGGTTAATACCCCAAACAACCAGTTAATCCATACAGCAAAAGAATTAAACAAAACAAGAGGAAGAGAAGAAACAATTCTCTAAAACATATAATTCTTTCACAGGAACAGATTCCGAAGACATGCACCAAATCAGAAATAATTCAACATCTCAAAAATAGTGTTGAGAATCAAAAGGATCACAATGAAGAGCAGATGGTCCATTTACTTTTTAATGCATGAGAATGCTTTAGAACCTTCTATGATACTTGTCTCTATAACACAAAGAATACTTACGTGAAATGCTCCGAAAATGCTTCAGCAGACCGCTTAGCAGATGGGAAGAAGTCAAGAAGATTGTCTTCCATTTTACCCCTCTTCAAAATTGAAATTAAATCATCAAGGCTATTATCAATCAGATATTCCTTGAAAAAGTCTGTTATAAATGAAAGAACTAGCCCTTTGGCCACAAGATTGTCCTTGAGCAGCGGCTGCAACACAGTCTCTGGGGGAAGTCCTGACAACTTCTGTGAAAATGCAAGTGCTGTGAAAATTGCCAGCTTCTTGCTTTCATTTTCCTCAAAAAGCTCCAATGACTGCAGGAACCTTCGCATGACATTTTCAAGATTCTTTATGAGAAAAGGCCTTCGTCGCAAAATCTTCTGTATATAGATTACAGATGGCAAAATGGCTTCACGTGTTGGCTCACAGTCTATTATAGAGTATGGATGGCGGTCCCCCTCATCAGGCTTAGTTGTGCCAGGTTGTGTACGACCACCAGTGAAGATAACCTGTGTGGAATAATATACATCTAATGATCTCCCAAAACAAATGAAGGAAATGCAACTAATTACAATCAAGAAAACGAATAAGCATTCCAACTTAGGATACCATCTTGTTTATGGGTTACATAGGTTTCCATTTATCATGTGATCAACTTAAATGTTACAGATCTCAAAACACAAATTAACAGTGCCATGTTCCTTAACCGTTAGTTGTTATTGCAATGACCAATGATAACCTTTAATAGAGAAGCTAACCAGATAAAGATTTAATGATTCATGTAGCTGGACCAACTACCAAGTAATCATTACTAGTTTCTCTTGAATTTCAGTTGTATTTAGTCATTAAAGAAAGATAACCTGTTTGGATGCACCTCACTACATTCAAAATGCAATTTATATCTGACATAATTTTTATATCTTCTCCATAGAATGATCATAATAAATTCATATCAAGCATCACCACCCCTACTACTTATTGGTGTTATTCATTTCATTAACCAACTACATCTCAGATAAGAACCTTTTTATTAATAGATAGTACTCACATGAAAACCATTTAAATTTTGAATAATCCTAAAAATTTCACATTTCATGTTTTTTTTTTTTTTTTTTGGCTTGGCAAATGCATTAAAAAACTAAGCATGTCAACAACAAAATTTACTAATACAAACTTAAGATAGAAGAACAGGAACTGGTAAAATTTAGAGGTAAAACCAATGATACAGTAGCATACTAGCAAAGGAAAAAAAACCAATAATTTAGTGAAGCATTACATGCCATTCCTAGAACAACTTATTAAGGACAAAGGTAGTAACTCGAAATGTTAGAATGATATTCTTCTAGTGTAAATTTGCACCTTTAGTTATAAATAGACTGGCATAACAGCAGAACAAATAGCAAATATATCAGTATAAATAGAAGGGTAATTCAAAGCCTTTGACTAATCAAATAAAAGGAAGTAAAATATGCTAGTCCAAAGAGTTCATAAATTATCAACTATAATGTCAACTTTATTAAGACCAAAAAAAATTACTTGGACATGTAATTTGGTTAAAATAATGTAAATGGATTAAATTAATTTAAGTCCTTTAGAAGTATATAAAAGTTAAAGGCCATGCAAACAAATCAATATTGCATAAAAATGAAAAAAAAAAGGGGGCCATGCTGGAAACAAGACAATATGAAAGTGTATGAAGTATAACACATCATAAATCCATATTTATTAGTCCATTCTAGTATCTTAAACAATCTTTTAATTATAAATTGAAATGGACTACATCAAGGATCTGAGCTAAAGCTCTTAACCTTTGCTTAAGTGAAGGATGAATTCCCCAAATGCATTCAAGAAGTGGTGCCTTGATGTATGTAATTTGCAAATAATATATTTCCTTGGTGGATTAAACAAAACAAGGCATAAATCTTAAGCTCAAGGGAATGAAAAAACACCTTAAAATCCAAAAAATTCAAGTTAGGTAAATCAAAACCCAAAAATCTGTAATATAAGTTTAGTAAAAATAGAACTGTGGATGCCATAACAGCAAAACTTAAAGATCACGTCATTCCAAGAAAATATCAGTTCAAATATTTCAGATCAATTATCCAAAAAACAGGGATTATTGAAGATGTTACCCATAAAAAGAGATAGGATGGTTAAAATAGAGAAGTGATTCCCACATTTTACAACTCCCTTTAAAGTTAAAAGGAAAAATTTTATTAAATGAGTATAATATCAGCTCTGTTGTATGGCATAGAATGTTGGACAGTGAAGAACTAAATGTCCAGCCATAGCTAATAACAAATGTCAACTGAAAATAAGAAGCACAAGATACAACTAAGTTGGTGTGGTCATTGGAGAAGGAGACCAATAGATACTTTCTTACAAAGAGAGTGGCAGGAATGTAAGAAATTAGTAGCAAAAGAGGTCAAGAATGACTAAAGAAATTTGATAAAAAATTAAAAAAAAAAAAATCCTACAAAGGATTTGATTTATAATGGTCTTCCAAAAAATATTGTCATCGATAGAGATGAGCGATGAGCTACAATCCATAGAGCCAACCACATCCAATGTGATTAAGACTTGGTATATTGCTGTTTGTGTGCATAACAACTGTTGGTATTAATATAACTATGAAAAAAAACTAGTTTAATTTACATACTAAGACAAGTTACAGTAGGTACAAACTACAATGACATTGCATTGCACGTAGTAAGGTAAGTCATAGCTTCATCTCTAATTAACATGAAAATAGTGGTTGGCATGCGTGCAACTCTGTTTATATTATACAATATTGGCCAAAACTATTTGTCAGAACCGTTGCTTTTAATGCATTGGTAAATTGTTACTTGCATGATCTATCATTTTTTTTTTTTGGGTCTGATAGTCTCATTTAATTAAAGAAATAGTTTTAAGGTCCTGTTTCATAAATTTAGCACATGTTCAGACCACGAACATTCAAACTCATCTTTATTTAAGCCGTTCTAGTATCTGCAGAGTTCCCTACAAATGTTAACAAACTCTACACAAAAAGAAAGGAGAAAAGAATCAAAGAAAGTAACACAGAAAGAACAAAAGAAACACAAAAGGAGTCTAGAACTAGTGAAGAAATGTTAAAGTGAATATCAAACTCCACTAAGCTAAATGTAGGCAACTTCATCTTAACGGAAGAACTTTTAAATATTCAGTTCTAAGCATTCTGTAACTTGAAAGGTGTCAACAGTAATAATTCAGTATAAGAACATTTTGACTAATTAAAAAAAAAAAAAAAGATTGTGTTGTGTGCTGAGAATACATCAGAAAACCTTAAGTAAATGAAACTAAATGCTTGCCTCAAAGAAGGTGTCACCGTATCTTGAGAAGTTAAGGTCTGAAGATTCAATGTTCTTAGCAACAAGTTCCTGCGTGAGAGAGTACTTTTTAGAGGTAGATCATAAGGAACAAATCGTACAAGCAAAGTAAAATCCATACGCACATAGAAGAAGGCACTAAAACAAAGTGAAATAATATTTTGGATCATATGAACTCAAAATTACCAGATCACCAGCATTATCCAAATATATCTGGACCACTGCATCCGAGAAGGTTGCAGGGTCCAGTGGAGCTGCAATATTCCGTTTGCGGGTCTTAATCCGCGTACCACTGTCAAAACAAAAATTCGCTTGTAAAAACCACAAAATTTAAATTTAGACAGAAGTTGTGAATCAGAATGCATAAGACCACGCTTCCCATGATCTTCAATGTTGTGTCTAAGTTTATTACTAAGCTTTTATTGGCCATTCACTTTTTTCAATAAGTTTATTACTAAGCTTTTATTGGCTGTTGATGTTTTGCATTAAGAAAACATTCCAGAAGGTTAAGAAGAACAGGAGATGTCTCAAGTGTTTGAAGCGGCTGGTTTTATTCTAAGTTAGAAGAGTCTAGCTTAGGTGTTTTATTATAAGGGGTATTCCGGTCTTTAGGTAGGCTAAATAAAAACCTTGTAATTACCGCCCATAATGTCTATAAATAGGAGACATAGGGCAGGGCAATCGCAGATGATCATTCATTCTCTATGATCGAATGCAGTGTGTGTGAGGGGAAAGGCTTGTGTCCAAGAAAGTCTTTGTAATCTCCAAGAAGATTGTACTCGGGTGAAATAGAGATGGAAGAGTGAGATATTGATCATTCCAAGAGTCTTTGAATACGAGTGAAACTGTTGTAAAGAAGAGAGGAAATACTTTGTGTAAAGAAGAGTGTTTGTAATCTCTTGAGTGCAGTGAATTCGTGAGTCAGAGAGGAAGAAGAGAGGGACTTCTTGTAAATGTTCTACACTCGGTTTCTAGTGGAATTGCCCTTGTTCTTGGTGGCTGTATGTAGGGCCATTTCTGTGGCCTGAACCAGGATAATTCTTGTGCTTCTTGTGATTGTGGTTTTGATTGTTTCATTTCTGTTTTCATTCCTTTAATTCTGTCTTTCATTACAGTTGCATATTTTCTGTTGTTTGAGATTGATTTCTGGTGAGGAGTGTGAGTGAATTGGCAACAAGAATCATTGATTGAGTTATCTAAGAGCTCCTAAACTTAAAGTTTGGTATCAGAGCCAATAACACTTTCAAGAACTGCCAAGAACCCTAGAAATCACTAGTCATAAACACTGCCATGGCTTCTGCGCCCTCTTCCACTAGAAATGACACAGAGAAATTTGATAGTTCTAATGATTTTGGTCTATGGAAAATTAAGATGAGGGAACCGTTGGGAAACTTGGGGTTAGAAGAAGCCTTAGAGGCAGAAAAGAAATTGCCTGAGAGTGCCACTGAAGAGCAGAAAAAAAGATCTTAGTAAGCATAGGAAAGAAATCAACAAAAGGGCCTATAATACTCTAATTCTAAGTTTAGAAGATAAAGTTCTTAGAGAAGTTTCAAGTATGGAAACGGCTGAGGCTTTATGGTCTAAATTAGAGTCTCTACATGACAAAAACTCTTGTCAAATAGGCTGTATTTAAAGGCAAAATTTTGTACATTTAAAATGCAAGGAGGACAGAAACTAAAAAGCAGTGTTCTAAAATGCGCTAGGCGCTAGTTGGGGGCCAGACTGGGGCCTAGCACCTAGGGCGCCTAGGCGGACTGCTTTTTTTTTTTTTTAAGTTTTTAATGTAATTTCATGTTATTTTCAGATAAATCAAAGTTAAAAAGACAAATGAAACTTATATATATAAACATTATATTTAGATATATATATATATATAAACAGAAACTTATATGCATATACATGTATATAAACTGGGGTGATGGCTAGAGCAGAGGAAGAACAACAGAGACGATTGGCGGCGGCAGCCAAGGGGCCAAGGGAAATCGGGGCCAAGAGAGACGATTGGATCGAAGGCCAAGGGAAATCGGGAAATCAGGGGCCAAGAGAGACAACTGGCGGCGACGAGAGAGAGTTAAGGGGCAATTGGCAGCGGCGACGAGAGAGAGAAATCAGCCTAGGCGTCGCCGCCGACCGGTTAATCAAATCAGCGCCTAGAGAGGCCGATTAGCCTATATTCGCGGTGGCGCCTAGGCCAATTTTTAGAACACTGCTACAAAGTCACAGAGATGAGTTTAATAAACTATGTCTTGACTTAGAAAACACAGATATTAACTATGATGAGGAAGACAAAGCCCTTGTATTATTGCATTCTTTGCCTAGGTCATATGAAACCTTTGTTGATATATTAAAGCATGGTAGGGAAAAATTATCCCTAGAAGATGTTTTCGGGGCATTGAACTCTAAGGGGTTACAGCAGAAATTAGAAGGGAAAAGTTCAGCCGGGGATGTCCTAACTGTTAGGAGTAGGGCTGAAAGGAGAGACCTTAGGCCTAAGGGGAAGTCTAGGTCCAAGACTAGGAATGGTAGGAATCAAATCAAGTGTTTTCACTGCCATGAAGGCCATATCAAGAAAAACTGCCCTAATAGAAAGAGAGAACCCCAAGATAGATCTAATTCTGAAATTTCATCATCCCTTTGTGAGTATGGCTATGATAGTGCAGATGCATTGGTTGCATCGTGCCTAGAAGATAAGGATGGGTGGGTTCTAGACTCGGATTGTTCTTTTCACATGACATCCCATAGAGAATGGTTCTTAAACTATAAAGATATAGGAGGTGGAAAGGTGGTTTTAGGGGACAACCATGAGAGTAATATAAATGGGGATAGGAGACATAAAACTGAGAATGCATGATAGATTGGTAGATTTTTTTTATAAAAAAAAAAAAATCTGTTAGGTATGTTCCAGTTTTGAAAAGGAACCCTATATCCCTAGGATAGTTGATAAGAGTGTCTATTCCTATAGAGGAATGGTGGAGTTCTAAGGGTATCTAAGCGAGCTCTCATATGCATGAAAGCTGCCCTACACAATGGGTGATATATGCTGCAGGCAACCACTTTGGTGGTGAAGCACAAATAGGTGAAAATAGAACCTATGGTTAAACCACATTGTGGCATTAGAAGGATGGCTCATATTAGTGAGCAAGGACTTAAGAGTATTGTCCAATTAAGGTATCCTAGGGGCTGAAAACGTAACAGATTTGGACCAATGTGAAACATGCATGTTTGGAAAGTCTTCTAAGGTAAAATTCCCAAGAAAGCAAACCACATATCCAAAGCCCTCATAGAATATATTCATTCAGTTTTTTGGGGCTTTAGTCAATCTTTGAAACATTGGTGAGTACTGCGTAGAGATGTGACCATTAGACAGGATTCTTTCTTGAAAGATGATAAGGTAGATCTCCAAATGGATGGGAAAGAAAAAGTGAAAGCTGTTGCATTTGAACAGTCTTATAAAATCCATGAAGCTGCCATGGTGAATTCCAAGGATTTTGGCAGCTGACCAGCCTATTGGTAGTGCTGGTTGTTCTATGGATATGGACCAGCATAGTGCTGGTGGTGTTTCTCCTTCCTTAGCTTCCAGCAAAGTGGCAGCCTTGATCCCTTAAGTTCTGAAAGGTTCCAGCCTACAGATAGTGCTGGTTCTTCCAGTTCGGGTAGATCTTCTAGGGCAGATGGGTAAAATGGGCAAAGAAGGAACATGAGGCCTCCAGTGAGGTATGGATTTTTGGACTCCTATGCGTTGTCAAGTACTATAGAAGAGGCTGGTGAGAAACCTCTTTCTTATGAAGAGGAAATGCACTCAACAGACTCTAATAAATGTCTGGTTGCCATGAAATTAGAAGTGGAGTTGCCTTGGACTTTAGTGAATGAACCCTTAGGATAAAGGGGTGGTGAGCTGTGAGAGACTATTTGAGATTAAGGTAGGTGCTGAAAATGAGAAAAGCCTAGGTAAAAAGACTAGGCTAGTAGCTATTAAGCTATAACAGCACATTAAGACTTAATTCTTGTTTAAATGGCGTCACTAACAGCCTTTTTCCATGAAGATTCAAGAGGAAATGATCTTATAGAATAGCCCAAGGGATGTGAGATTAGAGAGAGAGGTAAGCAAGTATGGTTGCTTAGAAGGTCTCCCTATGAATTAAGTCAATCCCCAAGGCATTGGTATAAGAAATGTGATTCTCTTATGATAGTCCAAGGGTTTAAAAGGAGTGCTTTTGGTAGCTGTGAATTATTTCAAAGACATGCCTAATGAGATGTAAATGTATGATCTCTGGTAATCAGCCATAGAGATCCTCAAGTTAAAAGCTGAGATTTAGGTCAGCAGTTGAAGTGTAGGATCTAGGAGAAGCTGGGAAAATATTAGGCATAGAAGTAAAAGAGAAATGAACAGCTTAGGCAGCCTAGTTTATCCAAAATAGACATACCTTTGTAAGCTGGTAAAGAAGTTTAAAGTGCAGAGCAGTCCCTAATAATGAAGCAAACATAAGAGAAATGAGCAAGGCTCTTACTCAAAAGCAGTGGTAAAGCCTAAAGGCCGGAATTGACATGTTATGAGTTCTTAATTCTATTGTAACGAGTGCTGTGAGCATTCTGAGAGAAAGGCTAGAGAAAAGGTAGCTTTGTAATCTTGAGAACGAGGGTTGTGTTGTACTCGGGAATAGAACGGAGTGAACTTGTTGCTGTGAATGCTAATTGCCAGTGAATATATTTCAACAAGTGGCTAACAAATTTATGGTCAATCCGGGTAGGGTTCACTGGGATGCTGCAAAATTGGACACCTTGGTATGTAAAATTAACATTGGATATGGATTTGGTTTATGGTGGAGCAAGTCTGGAAGAAGAACCATGCATTTAGGGTCTATTGGCCGCTGATTATACAGCATAACTCCTAGGAGGAATGCTAAGGTTGAGTTGAGATGGAATAGCCAATGTGCAGTCCACTTACTAAGATTCAATCCCACCATGGAAAGAACCAATCATATTGATGTTAGTAATCAATTCATTAGGAAAATCCTTGAAGGAGGAATTAATCCTAATAAAAGATTGCAGGTATAGATAAGGCAGCTGATTTGTTTCCAAGGTTGTTCCATTGTCAGAATTTCAGCATCAAATTTAAAAATTCTTAATATTTGATTTTGTTGATTTTTTGTGGATGATCAGGTTTTTTGCAGGTCCAAGAGGAGAGCAATTGGTGGAGCCGGATTCTAGAAGTTTCTCATTCAAAATGGTGGAGATTTGTTGATTTTTTGCATTGAGAAAACAGTCCAGAAGGTTAAGAAGAACAGGAGATGTCTCGAGTGTTTGGAGCGGCTGGTTTTATTCAAGTTAGAAGAGTCTAGCTTAGGCGTTTATTATAAGGGGTATTTCAGTCTTTGTGTAGGCTAAATAAAAACCTTGTAATTACCGCCCATAATGTCTATAAATAGGAGACATAGGGCAGGGCAGTCACAGATGATCATTCATTCTCTATTATCGAGTGCAGTGTGTGTGAGAGGAAAGGCTTGTGTTCAAGAAAGTCTTTGTAATCTCCAAGAAGATTGTACTCAGATGAAATAGAGATGGAAGAGTGAGATACTGATCATTCCAAAAGTTTCTGAATACAAGTGAGACTGCTGTAAAGAAGAGAGGAAATACTGTGTGTAAAGAAGAGTGTTTGTAATCTCTTCAGTGCAGTGAATTCATGAGTCAGAGAGGAAGAAGAGAGGGACTTCTTGTAACTGTTCTACACTCGGTTTCTAGTGGAATTGCCCACGTTCTTGGTGGCTGGATGTAGGGCCATTTCCATGGCCTGAGCCAGGATGATTCTTGCGCCTCTTGAGTTCAAGTGAGGAGTGTGAGTGAATTGGCAACAAGAATCATTGATTGAGTTATCTAAGAGCTCCTAAACTTAACATTGGCCATTCACTTTTTTCATTCTATTTTATCACAAAAGCATATATATGATCTTTTTATACAACCAATCCAACTTAATCACGTTCAAGAATCTTTTCTTCTTACATAACAATTCCATTTTAAGTTTAGATTTTAAACCTGTTAGCATGTTATTACTCATTACCCAATATTTGTTCCATATAACAGAACTCTGAAAACAATCCTCTATTTCAAGCATCATATCTCAATTTTGCAGGAAACATCCTTATCACCCTATTTTTTTGAACAATTAATATGAGATATCTAAACTGATCTTTTCTTACAATAAGATCCAACATACTTCTATTTTTTACTTAATGTCTATATTTGATTTTCAATCTACCCAACTTATAACCATTGAATGCTAAGGTATTGCTCCATGCCTCAAGCTTACTCTTTTCCTTACTTCTTTTGTCTCATCCTCCAAGAAAATATCATCCCCCACGACATACACCAAGACACCTCTTTTTGAATATACTTGATGCATTCATTAATGATCAATCACTAGAGCAAAGATATAAGGACCCAATCCAAATCCTAGACTCCAAAAATCCTATAACATATTTCTATCCCATAAAACACACATATAACCACCTATATATAAACAAAAGAGACAGATTTCTTTTCTAAAACCCTCTATAAGACTTTTCTATAAGCTTTGTGATATTCAATTAACTCTATAAACACCATGTATAAATCTTTTTGGGTTTATCCCTGACATTAACCAGCAATAACAAGTCAAACCCATGTCATAATTATAGAAGTCTTGCAGTCAAAACTTTTGAAAGTGAGTTCCTAGCACCAACCACCTATAAAATTCTCTAATAACAAAAAAGGACTCGAAATGTTTCTAAAACGAACAAATACTTCATCGGATGCCATCAGGACAAGCACAAAGCGGAGACCAGTTAGAATAAATACAAGCACAAGCAAAAGTAAATAACTAATAAGAACAGAACTTACCCAAGAGTGGGTTTCTCCTTCGAGCTGCTATGATGCAAAGAAAAAGCAAACAAGAAAAGGTTAAATTACGTTGTAGAATACGCCCCCCCGGAGAGGGGGGGGCAAAAATGATAACAAAATAAATAAAAGAATATAAACATTAAACCTAACAAAACAAAGAGTCTACATATAAGTTATTAGGGATCAAAAAATCAAAAAAAAAACAAAAGAATTAAACAGTAAGAACAGGGATTCGTTTCCTAAGTGAATAGCAACAAGCCAAAGATCAACTTAAGCTTGAGATAAAAGCCTGGATTTGATTTCAAAGGCATAAAAAACACAGGGACATATAAGATTCAGTAACCCTGAAACACCAAACACTTATCACATAACCTAGATCCGTCGGGATCAAAAGATCCAGCCTTTAATTAAAGCCAAAATCTTTCTCGAGAAAAAGAAAAGAAAATCACAACAGGGATTTCCAGAGAAGAATTGACGAAGGAAAGACAGATCTAGGAAACAAAGGACTGAATCTCCGAGCGAAAGGTACAGAGAGAGATAGAGAGAGGGAGAGCGAGTACCTCATAAACCAAGTTAAGGAGAAATCAAGAAGACAGGCGAGAGGGAGAGATTTGGCGTTCGATCTACGATTCGGAGAGAAAAGAAGACCTTCGGCCGAAATGCTCCTCTCCGCAGATATTTATTCTGGAGAGAGAGAGAGAGAAAGAGCGACAGAGCGAGAGAAATACAAAAGGGAAAATATTAAAAAAAGGAAAGGAAAAGGTAGGCTATTTGGAGGACGGAATGCTTTTGGAAATTATTACACTTTAGCCCAAAAAAAACCTTTATATTTGCTAATAAAGCCCCCATCTTTTTTCCCCGAGCTGAGCGGTGGCTGGCTCCCATTATCCGCGAACCCTGGCATCAACGCTTCTCTTTTCTTTTTTTTTCAATTTAATACTAATTTTATATTTAGATATATTTGTATTTTCTATTTAACGTCGATACAAATTTGTAGTCACTATATATGTACTCAAAATGAACTTATTAAATAGATTAAAAATAATACAAACTAAATATGCAAACAAATTATGATGTAAAATCACCGATTTAATCATTATGACTTCTTATACTATTATTTGGTCACCTATTTTCTATTGAGACCCAGTTTGATAGTTACTTATTTTTCAATAAAAAATACACTTTTTTCATCTAATTTTTCATAGCCAATTTTTTTCCAGACAACTCCTTTTCTCATTTTATGGTCACATGATTGATTTTTCTTTTAAATCACATAAACGAAATTTCTTGAGTGGAGGAGTTGCAATTTTTTTGACAATTGAAACAATCAACCCATCAAGAGACTAGAGAGATAGCAAGCAAAAAACTGAAAAGAGAGCTGGTAGCTGATGAAAGCAAGCAATGATAAAGGACGAGGGGGCCAGGAGGATGATTAGGAAAGCCGCGAGAGTGAGGCCGAGGTGATGCTGGCGAGTGACAAAACTAGATAGAGACAAAAGCGATTGAACAAGGCGAATGAGTAGCGATGATCTGAGTCATCTGACAAAGACAAAAAGACCGGAATGAGTGAGAGCGAGAGATATACAAACAGGCAATTGGCAACATAGGGGTGAGTGCACGGCTAGCAATTGACACTTGAGCAAGATAGGGATTGTACCTGATTTTTGTGTTGGGAAATAAAATTGATAAATACAAAGGTATAAAAATCAAAAATGAAAAATCATGTACAAATTAATAAGTTTGAAAAATAAAAAAAAATAATTTTGTGACTTCATTTTTTTTAGAAAACGATTTAGTTAACCTAAAATATGTTATTATTTTAATTTTTATGTACAGAATTTAGTATTTTTCAATATACTTTTACCATTGAATTTAATGAAAAATAATATCTATTAAACACGAAATATTAGGAAACTAACTAAATTTTATAGAAAATATTACCAATCAAATATCAAAAGATAAAAACTAACATCATTTTTTAAATAAAAAATTATACCAATCAAATAGTTTAAACTTTCAATTTTCAAAAATTTATTTTCTCTTAAATTTATTTTTTTCACTCAAATTTCACCCATAAAATTAAACGCACCTTTTTATTTTGACAAAGACATCGTGAAAAAGGAAAACTGGCCACCCACATGGGCAGCTTAGCTAGTAGCAAATGGTGAAGTTTTGAATAAAAATCAAGGATCAAATCTCGTCAGCAGCAGTGTGGGAGCAATCTTTCAAAATAAGAGAGACTCTTTGTGCGCAGTGAGCCCTGATCTAACTCTTGTTAGGCTCTCTCTCTAAATGAAGGCTCCTTAATCGGCTGAGTCACCATGAGCTCTCTCTCTAAATGAAGGCTCCTTAATCGGCTGAGTCACCATGATTAACCCTCTCATATACTGTTGAGCCAAGTGTAAAGTTGCTTGAAGTGAGTGATTCGTCTTTTGGGACAAAAAAAAAAAAAAAATGGCTTCTTTCATTCACTTTGGGTGATATCATTAATCAATTAAAATTTGCGAGACTCAATTCTGTTAGAATATGTCTGTAAATGGATCATCATTAATAAAAATTTTAAATTATAAAAAATGAGTTGGTCAAATCAAAAGGCTGCAACCCACACATCATTTTTTTAATGGCGCATCCGAGAGATTCAGAAAGCCAGTTTGCCCTCACAGATCGGGTTTATACTCCACGCCGGTGGCCGGCAGCCACTTATCACCGCTGATAAACGGCTTCACAGTGAACTTCGAAGCTTGTTGTCGGGTAATGTTTCTCAATCCCTTCCACGAAACCCTCTTCTTCGTCCAAGAACCTGGCCCCCGGTTCTCGAACTCGGCGTAGAAGATGGTGTCCGGCGCCGAATTCCCCGTCCAAGGCAGCCATCCCGTCTGGTCGACAAAGCTTCCGATAATGGAGTGCATGATTACGGTGGTGGAGTAGTTCTTCCACGGGCGGCCGAGGAAGGTCTGGACGGCGTTGAGGTCTCCGGACGGCGAGATCGTGCAGTTCTGGATGGATATTCCCGTGTTCTGGTTCGGATCCTTCTTTCCTTGCGCCGTGATCGTGTTCATCTGGCCGCGCATGGGGGCCTTCGCCAGGATGTTGCAGTTCTGGAAAACAACGGCGGAGTTGCCGAAGATGAAGTCGACGGTGCCGGAGATGTCACATTCCCGATAGAATTGGCGGTTGGAGTGTGCGTAGAGAGTGTCCTGGAAAGCGTCGAAGCGACACCGATAGAAGACCGACTCATCCGCGGTTGAAAGGAGCGCCACCGCCTGGTGCTTAGCCGGGCCGGCGGTGTTGACGAAGGCCATGTCTTCTGCAATAAAGCCCTTGCCAAACACAGCTGTAGCACAGAATATGAAATAATTTCGTGTTAATAAATATAATTGATTGTCATTGTTGTATAATTTTTTTATATGGAATTTTCTAGGAAATGTCATGAATTTTACCCAATGTTGCAGTTTGAAACGTCGGAGTTCCATCGACGAAGTTGAGGCCGCCGGAAACTATGGTTTTATCCTTTCCATCGCCGATCATCATCACGTTCCACTGTTTCTTCTCAACTCTCACGTTCTCGTAATAAACCCCCTTCTTCACGTAGATCACAAACCTCTTCTTGCTCTTCTCCGGCACCGCCGCCAGCGCCGCCTTGATACTCTGGTACTTTCCCGACCCATCCTTGGCGACAACAACATCCACCTTCATCCTCCCGCTTCCACTCTCGATCAGTCTCCGATCTTTTCGAGATACCCACTCCGGCATCTCGGCCAAAACCATCAGCCGCCGTCTTCGTAGATTCAGGGGGCTCACAATGTTCGAGAACTGGTTGATTATGGCCAGGCTGTTGCTGGTGTACTCGGCTGAGTTCTGGAGATACTTCAACACGCTGGTTTTCAAGTTTTCGAGTGTGGAAGCGTCATCGAGCCCGTCTATGCAAGTCTGCTGGAAAGTTCCGGCGGCACTCAGCCATGTTTGCACATCGTCGAAAGCCTCCGTGAGGTCGCCGGAAGATGATAATGAGATGTTCATGTGATCCAAAGCGAGGTCCAACGCTTCACGACATGTCTCAAGTGCCGCCACTGACATCTTGTCGGCGCCGCCTATAGGCAAATAAACCATATCCATTAAAGAGAGGGAATATAAAAGTATAGTAAGAAAATGTGTATTGACTATTATGGATATGTGTAGAGATTAGGAGTATAGAGGAATTAAGTAAAATATCGAATAAAGGAACGGTTAGTTTCTTCCTCGTACAGTTGATGTGGGCATATATTTTGATGATGTGGGTATATATTTTGATTTCGATTCTACACCACCTTGGAACTTAGAAAAGAAGTGGGCAGCTGATCGCGAGAGCTCATCCATGGCGACCTGAAGGGAAAGTTTGAAGACATCACCGGGCTGAATCTGGTTGGATTTTGCCAAAGGCAGAATGCTTCGGAGACACGAGTCAGGGTACAAAGTACCGTCGCAAACCGCCTTGACGGCAGTGGAGATGGGTTGAGCGCCGCCACGGGCGCTGTCGCCACCTTTAGACTTTCGAACGGTGGTGCCGACCACGGCGCCCACTACGACGGCAATGAGGACGATGGAGGACAAGCTAATGAGGACGACTCGCTTCCTGGTTTTCCGGCGGGCCTCCAGGCGGAGTTGGTCAGTTTCGTTGATTTTGCCGTAAACTTTGACAGAAGCCATGCTTGTGAGCTCGACTTCTATTGGCTATGGTGATCGGAATTAAAGTTGCTAACTTGACTGAAGAAGATGATCGGTGGACGTTTGAAGGTTCGATGAGATTAATCCATGGTTATATATATAGTAAGAATACGTGCGAGGAACTATATATGCAAGGCCATTAATTATATACAGAAGCATAACAACCAACAAGAGAAGAGTAGTGCCTCTCATGTTGTTGGCTTGAGGAGTACGACTGCTCTTCATGAACAACAGTGATCTGCATCGATTTTGGCATTTTTTGTTTTTGGTAATTCCTATTTTAGGCATCTAAATTTTGCATTGTATATAAGCTTTTGGAAATTTTTAGATTTTGTCTTGTTCGGGAAACTTGACTAATTTAGATGTAGGGTCTTATTTTTGAACGTGGAATGAAAAAGTAATGATATAGTTTATACAAATTTTGATTAAGAAACGGTAAGCCGAATTGGTGTTCCTATCTAATAAAAAGTCTATTTTGTCCATGCATTGAAAGTTTATACAAATTCAATTTTTGCTTTTAATTGTTTTAGTTAAAATGTCACTATGGTTTATAAATAAATAAACATATTGCTTGATATATATATGTATAGCTATTTTCCTCTAAGCCTATCTCCAACGAGAGAGCCTTTTCTCCTCATCAAGCTAATTTATAGGGAGCCAAGTAGGAAAAATCAGCTCCAACGATACTCTCTATGCCTATTTTCATTCTTCAAAATTTTGATGAATTAAAGACTCACCAATGTTGGCGATGCAACCCCCCTCGACATCCTCACCCCACCGCAATCAACGTAAAGTTAGAGAGAAGACGATTCGAAAAGAACCAGGGTTGCAGATGCACAACTTTCTGTTGCAAATTCCAAATTTGAAGCGACAACGACAATGAGCAATGGCGTCTTCTTTAGCAGCAATGACAACAACTTCTTCTTCCTTCAACGTGTTTTTTATTTGTGATTTTTGTATATTTTGTATTTATTTTAGTATTAGATGATTGATATTTTATGTATTTAGTTATTGATTTATGTATTTAAATATTATTAATTTTGTATATATATTTGATTATTTTATGTATTTAATTATTGATTATGTGTATATGTGTATCTAATTTTTTTGTGATTTTGATTATTGATTTGTATATTTGATTATTTATATTGTGTATGAGTGTATTTGATTATTAATTTTTATAGTAGTGAAAATTATAAGTAAGAAAAAATAAATAAAATTAAAAATTTATTAATAAATAAATGTATTAGTGAGTGAGATAAAAAAGAGAATAGGGAGTACAGTTAGAGCATATACAATTTTCGAGACAAAATTAGAATAGAAAATGAATTATTTACAACTCTTCAATTTTTTTTCCTTCGTATATCAAAAATATATTAAATTCTAACCACCAATGGACATGAAAATATTATACTCATTATCTCATACTTAACCTAAGGTATTAATGGTTCTCTAGTTAGGTTTTATTTACTCATTGGCATCTTGGCAAATAGCAACTTGCAAGAGAGCCACTAGGTTTGGAAAGGCATAGAAGTAATTAATGGTTCTCTAGTTAGCTTTTATTTACTCATTGGCATCTTGGCAAATGACAACTTGCAAGAGAGCCACTAGGTTTGGAAAGGCACAGAAGAGAACGAAAATGAGGTACAATTATTTTCTATTTAAAATTTATTTTTCAAAATAAGGAACTAAAACATAAAATGAAAACAAAAGGGTATCAAATGGTATGCAGACTCCAAATTTAAAAAGTTCCGTTTTTTTTCAATAGTTAGCTTAAGTACATGGGTACTTGGCATTGAGACCAATACAATTGAAAAATGGGAAATTCTATTTGTAATTATACGTTTTACTCTCTGTAACCCATTTTTAATATTCTTAAAATATTTTGAGATAAAAACTCATATTTGCCTTCATTTTAACATTTGACGCTCAACCACCTATCATTATTCTTCAAGCGCGTACACTCACTTTCTCGACTATCATTGCCACAACCATTTTTTCACTCACAACTGAACATCGTGCAACTATTATTATTCAACATTGAGTAATAGCCACTATTATTCAACATCAAATATTACTTAGCCGAGTTCTCCTCGCCATAGCCATTACTATTAGTGATAGATGATTATTATCTGCAAATGTTTACGCAGAGTTTGACAAAGAAAATAACGAGTATTCCTGTTTCGGCGAAAAAAAACATAATTTATAACATCTATCACTAATTTAATCACATAATTTACATATACATACACAATAGATTAATTAAAAAATTAAAATTAATTAAAAAATACACTGTCTTGAGGGCTAGGGGATGCTCCAAACCTCGGGGTTCGAGGCTTGGGAGATGTCCCGAACTTCGAGATTCGGGCGATTTGAGGTTCCCCGAACCCCAGCGTTCTGGGTGTTTGGGGAACCCCGAACTTTAGGGTTCGATAAGTACCTCGAATCCATAGATTCGGAAAAAATCAATTCTCTTGAACCCACAAATTTGAGAAAAAAAACATTTTTTCCAAAATCATGAATTCGAGAGAATGCAATTCTCCTGAACTTATGGATTCGAGAATGCAGTTCTCCCTAATTCAATTATATAATATATTATATAATATTATACTATACCATATAATATGTATATAAAATGCAATAGCATCCATTCATGGGTTGAGAGAATGGCTACTATTATAGTATATTATATTATTATATATTATATATATAATAATTTTGTATATAAATTATTTCAAATATATATAAATTATTCTAAATTATTGTGGCTTGAATTTTTAGATTAATATTATATTTATTTTTTCTTAAATTAATGTTGCTTTAATCTTAATTTTTTTTGAGTTAATTTTAATTTTTGATACCAATAACTCAACCTAATCTGATCCAAATTCTACTGTACGAAATTAGGTAAGTTCAATTTCAATTTTGTACATTATTTGCTTTCATATTTTATATCATTGGTATAATTGCTTTCATAATTTTTGAGAAACCCCTTACTACCAAAGGGCGAGATTCAGAGAACCCCATACCCCCCGAATCTCGTTGTTTGGGAGGTTAGGGGGTTCCCTGAATCTCGCCTTTCGAGGAAGTCCTCACCCCCCGAATAGCGAGATTCAAGAGGTGAGGGGTTCCTTGAACCCTGCGGTTCGGGGAACCCTAACTCTCTGAACAACGAGATTCGGGGGTATGGGGTTCCCCGAATCTTGTTATTCGGTGAAGCCCTCACCTCTCGAACAAAGAGATTCGGGGGGTGAGGGGTTTCTCGAACTGCAGGATTCAGGAACCCTTAACCCCCCGAAGGAGGGACATTATCTAGTTCTGCGATTTTGAGGAACTTCAATGAAGAAGATGGGCAAGGCAAGCGAAGTGGGCAACAACGAGAGGTTGACGGTGGTCTGTGAGAGTGGTCTGAAGAAGAAAAAGAAGAAGAATAGCAGGGTTTGATGAGCGAAGAAGGAGAACAAGAAGAAGACCAAGATTTGATGTGAAGAACAACAGCTTGTATGCGCTTGGGGTGTGTTTTTTGAGGGATGAATGTTTAGAGGGTATATTTGGTATATAAATGGTTGGACAAAGTAATAAATGCGGCTACAAATAATAAAATTTAATATTTTACATATAATGATTACGAAGAACAAAATTTATGGTTACAAATAGAATTTTCCTTAAAAAATGGCTAAAGACACTCAGCCCCTCCAATTTTTCTACTTTAACCATTTTACTCCCTAAACTTGAGAGAGAACCTACCAGCCCTCTCAACTTTTAATTTGAGGCTATTAACCACTTCAAAATTCAAAATTACATGCAGAAATGTATGTGTGTGGCACGCACATTTATTTAGTATTAAGTTTTTATAATAATATGATATATATTAATAAATTATAAATTATTATTTTATTATTAATACAATACAAATATATTGATATCTAATAAAATTTTATATGTTAATAAATTATATACTTTTATTTTTTAAAATTTTATATTAATATAATATATATATATTAATGTCTAAATAATAATTTTTTATAACTAAATATTGATAAATTATATACAATTATTTATTACAAATTTATATTAATACAAACATAGTGAACAGTATTATTATATTTATATATACAGTGCTGCTCAGGGGCGGATGCTGCCGACGATGGAGGCGGCGGACGAAGCTGATGTCCAACGCAGGGATGAATTTGGAACAGAATATATATCTATATGTATATATATATATGAAGCTGTATGTATACATAATATATATATATATAGGAAATTGATGCATGTATATATCTGTATGTATATATATATATATCTATATGTATACAGACAGAGGACGCGGCAGCAGCAATTGGAGGTTGTGGTGGATCTTGGTGGAAGAGATGAGATTGAATCAGGGAAGAACAGAGAAGGGGTTGAATGGGAGAAGAACTGATGGAGGAAGCAAAATCAGAGAAGAAGTCAAGCCGCCGCAATTGAAGAAGCAGGGACACCAACAGCAAAGAGGGGCGGTGACCAGAGGCGAACGACTGGAAGCGCGAAGGAGCGGAGAAGGCGGCGACCGCAACGGAGACGGCGATGGCTGCAACGGCAGTGGGTCTTGGTGGAAGAGAGGGATGGAAAAAGAGACCATGGCAGCAACAAGGGAGAGAGAGAAAAAGAATGAGACCCATTTATTGCTCCCTCTCCTCAACCTAGCGTGATTTCATGCGTAGTGCCGAGGGGGCTGATAGGTCTTTAAATTCAAAGTTGAGGTGTTTATAGACGCTAACTGAAAGGTGAGGGGGCTAAGAGGTCTCCCCTCAAGTTGAGGGGCCAATTGGTCAAATGAGAAAGGTGAACGTACTGGATATGTCTTTAGCCATTGGAAAATAATTAACTTCAAGATATACAATTAAGTTAGCCTTCACAAGATATGACTACTGCCGATTCATTATGGACAAAATAAAGGCTGTCATGTTGACCCCAACGGGGTTGGATTAGGCCCAAATATAGCCCATAGATTCCACCAATCAGGGCCGGCCAAACGGCAAGGCCCAATAGGTTTGAGATGGGGAGGGGTTTTGTCCAGCTGGGGACCAAAATGTAAGCGGCCCGACCTTTTGACACCTCTACATTAATGGATAATTTACACTTCAATGAGATGGTGTTCAAACTCTATAAATGACACTACTGCAAAGTCTAGACTCCCAGTTATGGCATGGGGAGCCTTAGTTCTTATGTTAGAATTGAATCGCATAACCAGATATCAAAGAAAGATAAAGAAATTTTAACGTATTCAGTCTCAATAGGCCTCTGTTGGAATAATTCACTCGATCAATTGGTGATATAGATAAATTTTAAACTTTCATAACCGGGAAAACTCCAGATAACGTTCTTTCACACGGTCACTGGCATTAAAATGGCAGCTTTGAGTTCTGTCCCCCAGCTCCAACACTTAAATGGTAAAACAAGCCATTTACGAAGTCGAATATGGAAGCAGGAAAGCTGAATGTGACTGTAAATAATAAATTACCAGAGAAGACACACCACTTTCTAACCCCAACAACCAAATCTATAATTCAAAACCAAGAAGTTGAATTGTTGAAACATTTCAGAAAAGAATTTTCAGCAGTTGTTCTCTGTTTCATTGTAGCAAGAGATTAATAAAGATTTAGCTAAGAAGTTCAAAACCAAAGCAACGATAAAAACCGATTTCAAGATGTGGCACTTCAACTTCAAAATGTCTTCCGATTCGGTCAGTTTTCTAATAGCTCAGATGTAGGACCCAAATAAGTAAACTTTGATATTCAACAATTACATTCCTTCCTATAGTCTCTTGATTCAAATTTGACAATTTTCTTGCTAGCCAAATAATAATTTTGCAAGAGGCAAACCCAGTTATAATAACAGTAGCATCCAACGGCCTTTAATCATAATCTTTTTGGGTTTATCCTAATCCAATCCCTGGCTTCCTTTGTTGTTAGGGGGGAGAAACCAGTAAAGCCCTCTCCCTTTCCAAATGTTCAGAACAGTATTTTCTTGTATTAATGAAAAACAAACAGCTTATTGCCGAGCAAAAAGATAAACATAACAGCCTCTGAATTCCAGGTCTCACACTAACTTCACTCAGCAGATAATATCTCAAGCTAGTGTTTGTTAACTAAAATATAGACAAAAAAAAAAAATGAGATATAGAAAGCATTCCGAACAAAAGTATTTTCCATTAAGTTGATTAAATTTATCTAGAAATAAGTTATGTGACTTGTTATCTTCAACTTTTCACATAAATTTATCTCTCTCCCCTTTAGATAAGTTATTTTAGATCTTATAAATAAGTTATCTTGATACAATTTTATTTTACTCATTTTAACAAATGTTACCCAAATAAACGGTGAAAGAATTCTCCATGGACATTTTTTTCTTTCTGATACCACAAAAACTGTAAAATACTATTGGCCACAAATTATTTTCCAAACAACTACTCTCTAAGCCAACTCAGCTCGCACATCAGGATTTCTAGCAAAGGGGACAGGTTTTGCAACAAAGAACCGCTGATTCAATAAGCGGTTTTAGGAGGCGCTGATGGAGTGTTCCAATGGAAAGCCACTGATTTCTGATTTCTCTCAGGGGCAGTTCAGTTGTAGTGAGGGAGAGGATAATTGCAATAATTTTTTGGTGGGGGAAAACAACATCACTTTTCAAGAGAACTTCAATCAGGGCGAGGGGAATAACAATTTCAATTTTGTTGTTGCAGTGTGTGGATCCATCGTTGTGTTGTTCACCACCATTTGCGTCGGTGTTTTCTGACTTGAACCCAACTGAAGGTCTCAAGTCCCATACTTTCAGGAAATGTGTTTCAAGAAAAAGAGAAAGGAGATAAAATTTTGAAACTTGAAATGGGTTTCAAGTTTCAAACGTCCAATTATGTCATTCAGTAAATTCATCGAACAGGTAATGTCAAATACAGACGCCCCCATTTATCTCAAAATCATCGACAGCCACAAAAAAGCACATAAATTAAAACATTTTCATATCCCATTTCCCAAATAGAGCAAGGCAAAATCCTACAAACGAACCTGGGCACAAAGCTACTGCCAAAAAGAAAAAAGAAATTTGAAATGAAATCAAACCGCGCCTCTCAGGAACGATGATCGCCAACGGCTTCATTGGAATCGGCCGAGCTGCTCTCCATCACGACGGAATCAACCCCAGCGGGCTGTTCATCTTGCGCATTCACGAGCTTCTCCATGTCCCTCATCCTAGTCCGGGCAACATTCGTAACCAAAACTGCACGACAGAGAAGACCTTAAGCATCTGTATGTGTGTATATATAAATATATATATACATAGAGAGAGAGAGAGAGAAAGAGAGAGAAGTCTAGAGAGAGGGGATTACCAGCGGCAGTGCCGATCGTCCAGACCCATAGTATCTTGACGCCGGGACTCTTGTCCTTCCACATTCTCTCTTCGCGAACTGGAATTTCCCGGTCCCGCCGGCTGTATTCGCAGTTTTGCTCGCGAAACCCTCTCCGGCGGAGGTGCAGCCCAGCCCATGAGCTTAAGGCCCTAAGCCCCGTGGCCCGCACAGCACAGGCATCCCAAATATAATAATAATAATAATAATAGTAATAGTAATAATAATAATTTTTTAAAACGTTATATATTATAATAATTTAGTTGATGTATAAATCTAAAATTTAAATTTTTAATAAAATTTAGACATATTTTTAGTTTTTCATCAAATCTTATTAACAGAAATTAGTGTGACATACATGATAATATAAACAACAAATTTACTTGATGTAAAAATTTAATTAAATCCTATAAATTAATTAATTTTAGAGTTATATTCTTGTAGAGATATGTCGTATTACCTGACGTGAGTTGTACGAGGGGTGGGTGTGTGGGGTATCCCTCTCCTAGCCCACACTCCTCTTCTTAATTTATTTATATCGAACAAATTTTATGTTGTTTAATATGATAAAAAAATTAAAATATTTATTAAATTTTATTATAAGTCAAAGTTTAGTAATGGAATACAAATTTTAAAGTACAATTATTATATTTAAGAACTAACAAGTAAAAGGGTAAATCAGTTTGTTCTTTAAACACAGGTCAAGAGGTTAGATTACGATAAATTGGGATTCGTACTAATAAGTTGTGAATTTAATTTTTTGTACTCCGTAATGAGGTAAAATCTTTACTTGTAACTTATCTTCTTTGCTAAAATAGAAGGAACGAGCAACGGAAGATCATGCAAAAATGATAATTTAAATAATAATATAATTATTTAATAAAAAATATAAATCGCTACCCTTCATCTATCAACAATTTGAATCACAAGGGTGTGATTTAGCACACGCGTTGTTCTACTGTATTGTTTGTAATGTTGTTAATTATAATTTGTAAATTACAAATTTGTGTGTATGTTTCTAACTATTTTTGGTGTCAACATTTCGTATCAATAATAAAAAAAATATTGATTGGACTTTATTTTATTTTTTAATTAAAATATTTTGTAACTTTAAAAGGACTAAAAGAATAGGTAGTGTGGCCCGCTTTTAGGGTAAGCAAAATTTTAGTTAATTGTTGAATTGATTAAAATTAGCAATTCAATTCAGTCAGTTTAATTTTAAATTTTGATTTTTTTATTATTTTAGTTTAATTCAATCTCTTTATTACAAAAAATTGAAATAACCAAATCAACCAAATTTTATGTGCTCTAATTATTAATTAATTAATAAGTTATTCTTAATCAAGTAATATCATACTTAATCGAGTAACTAAATACTCTAACTAAGTAATAATTATTAGACAATAGCATTAGTCCTTGTACTTAATTTATTAATCAACTAAGATAAACTTGTTAGTCAAATAATATCATTTTTAGATGAGTAATAAATTTTTTTAATTATATAATATTATTTTTATTCGAATAACAAATATTTTTAATTAAATAATATTTTCATACTGAAATTTATTCGAAAGTTAATCGAGTAAAAATTATTTTTAATTGAGTAATATTAATTTTACTCAAATAATACTTGTTCTCTAAATTACTTATATTTGTTTGTATTTTTTTTATTTTTTCGATTTGAACAATTATTCAATCAGTTTGATTCGATTTTTTTAAAAAAATTGATATATTTAAATTGAATAATTCGATCAATTCAATAACCGAACAAATCGAACACTCACCCTTACTCATCTTTCTTAACTTACAGACTCACAATACTCTTTTATTAATAATTATATGAATGATATAAAAACAATAAATATAAATACAAAAATATTGTAATTAACGCGATATAGTTACAAAATTAAATACCGTCAACATAAGTTGTTTAGTTCATTGTACATTTAATTGTATAATAATATATCAATTTTTTGTAAAATTATAAACTATTTTACAGTAAAACAGTCACAGCCTGCAACTCAAAATTATTTCTCAAACTAGTCCGATGTAACAATAGATTTTGATTTTGGAAAAAGAATTGGGTTAGAGGCTGGGAGTTTTGGTTTGATTTTTTTTTTTGTTATTATATTATAAAGTCTCGAGTGAGTTTGTAAATGAAGAAATCATATACCCACAATTAAAATAAGTTTTAATTCAGCGTGTCATTGCTGACTTTGGCTGATGTGCCAAATTTGACTCGGGAGACATTTTCCCCCACTTTTAAAACACTAATCAATTAAGACAAGATCAATTTATATTTTAGTGCCAACCACCAGCCGCCAATGTTACGTGCATGCACGTACAAGAAACCGTGATATACCGATAATATATTTTTATATTTAAAATAACTTGTTTCCTAATTATTATATTCAAATGAATGATTTATTAGAAAGTAACATAGAACATAGGTACAAGAAAAAACCTACCCCCTTGCAAAGTGGGAGTCTAATTTGTTGGTAGAGACGTCTTTGTTACTTTTTTAAAATAAATTATAATCATAGTGTGAGCATATAACAGTATTATTATAAATATTATAGGTGGGATTAGGATTAAAAAAAAAAAAAAGAACTTGACCCGAACAGTAGCGCGCGGCAGGGGTCAGTGAGTGCTAATGTCAACCTAAGACATTGCTTTCTTTTGTTCCTACAAAGGAGAGCCATTCTTTTGTTCCACATTAAATGGCATGATAATGTTGGTCAGCTCAGCTGCAATAATGCGCAACTCATTGCTGACTTTTTAGCCAATGCGCCAAATTTGAATTAGGTAAGACGTGTGTTTATGTATTCGCGTTTTTAATCAAATAATCATTAAGTTATGATTATGGGTTATTTTTTCTAAAATTTGTGCTTCCTTTACTACGGAAGTGGTACAATCAGCGATGGAGGTCAGCGTCGTAACTGCTGGTCATTCATTTGTGACGAACTATTAGTGATGGAGAGTTTTAGCGACTGCTTTTGACAATCGAGTTGAAGTTGGTTATTATCATGACTATTAGCGATGGTTTGTGGCCTTTTAGTGGCGGCCTGGGCTTCACTACTAAAGACCATATCTACTTTTATTAACATAATAATAAATGTATTGCTATAACATTTTAATCAGATAATATTTATTAATTAAAGTATAGATCGAAAAAAATGAGATATGAAAAATATTACAAACAAAAGTATTTTATGTTATATTTATTAAATTTATCTATAAATAAGTTATGTAACTTCTTACTTTTGACTTTTTAGATAAATTTATCTCTCTTTCATTCGGGTAAATTATCTTGATACAATATTATAAACAAATGTATTTTTTGTTATATTTGTTAAATTTATTTATAAATAAATCATGTAACTTTTTATTTTTAACTTTTCAGATAAATTTATCTCTCCCTGATTCGAGTAAGTTATCTTAATATAATATTATCTTACTCATTTTAATAAATACTATCTTACTGTATAACTTATTTTGTTATCGGCTTACGAATGCATGCTATATTGTTCTTCTTGAATAAATTATTTTGATTATTTCACAAACTTTTATATCCGTACAATACATGTGTAAATAAAAAAATATTTTAAATAAAGATCTATATGTGATAATTGATAGTTAAAATATAATTTTTATATATTTTTTAAAATAGTTTAGATGAAAGTTAGAGTTAATAAAATAGTAAAATTAGATATTTTATACTAGTTTTGTGCATTGCACTTACTAATCACTCAATAAACAAATATCTAATATTAATATTATTTTTCTCGTGCTAGTTTGTGAGATTATTGGATAAATTATATTGTTAGCTATAGAATTTTGGATTTAGTAACATATTGATTATTGTATTTTAATTTTTATTATCACAACAACAAAACTTTAGAGATTGTTCTTTTCGTATTTCAATTTTTAATTTTAAGTATTTGTTTTGAAATTGTTAAAAATATATTTTTTTTATTTGTAGTATTTTTCGTATTTTAAAATTTTGAATGTGTTTGTAATAAAAATAACCAAAATTACTTTTTAGTATTTGAGCTTTGTTTACATATTTTTATTTTTAAAAATATAAAATAAACGCATTTTTATTATTTTAAAAAATTAAAAACTAAAAACGAGTTGAAAATAAGAAATATTACATAGCCTTAATTTTTGTTAAAATTTAGCATCTATTTTTGTTTTTCATCAAGTTATATTAACGAAAACTAACTTGATATGTATTAATATGACCACTAAAACAATTGATTATAGGATTTAAATTTTAATGTTAAGTAATTTTATGGTATATATTAATGTATAACACATTAATTTTGATTAAAAAATTGACAAAAAATTAAAAGAGATATTAAACTTTAATAAAAATCAAAATATAGTAACTAGTGTGTTATAAAGAATAAAGTTTGAAGATCAATGGGGTAATTCACCATAAAATTATTTTTAAATTAACTATTCATACCATCATTTTGTATAAAAACTCATTCTCATATAGAATATTATTAAATCTAATAATAATTTTGTAGATTAATTTGCAAGTCAATTTTGACTAAATATTTGTAAAGTGCTTTGTTATGAGAGGACAAAGGTTTTTATAATAAAAAAAGTGACAACGTCACAAACGCAAATAGACAAATAACAAAAGAAACATATCTTACAAGGAACGAAAAGAATATATTTAAAAATTATTAATTGATTTATGTATTTACAGATTTTATCTTATTTTAATTTAGACACCAATGTGGACGAAAAATAAAGGGGTAAAATGGTAATGTCTTTTAATCGACAGATTATTTTGGTAAATTTTTTCGGTGTGTAAATAACTAATTATTTAATTTTTTAATTTTTATTCGATCTTCTTCTTGTCAACTAAAAATTTTATAACTGCAAGAGAATGTTTATATTCAGCGATTAATTCACAGAATTGAAAGGATAGATGATGAAGAAATAAAGTATATTTTAAAAATTAGAAATAAAAATGTAAATATAAAATAAAGTCCACAAATATTGAGAGAAAAAAATCAAATATTTGTGATGGATTGATTGATGGGGAGGAAGAAAAAAAAAAAACATGGAAGAAATGAAAGAAATAAACGGGAGGAGCGGAGCGGGGCGGCAAGAAGAGGAAGTGAATGAATGCTACAAAAATGTCGCTGACAAATTGGGTGACAGCTAGGCTCTCCTTCTCATTCTCGTCGCCTCTTCTATCTCCCAACCACTCGGCTTCGATAAATCGTCTCTCCAATTCGCTCCCTCTCCGACTCCGAACGAGGAGGAGCTGCTCTCCTATATCTATCAGCCGCCGCCTCTACTCATCTACGGCCGCTATGGGAGACTCTCCTGCCGATGCCGGGATGGACGCTGTCCAGAGGCGTCTCATGTTCGAGGACGAGTCAGTAAAACTTCCTATTTCTTGACTGAACAGAGTGTATATTGCTTGATTTATGAGTTTTTCGGATTCTTAATCTGTCTGTTTATTTTTGATCGAGGACGAGTCAGGAAAACTTTCGTTTTTCTGACTGACTAGGGCGTAGGTTGCTTGATTTGTGATTGTTTTTCTGATTCCTAATCTGTTTGTTTATTTCTGACGCAACGATGCTGTCCGGAGGCGTCTTGTGTTTTGGGAACGCGTCAGTAAACCATTCATCTCTCCGAATCCGCGTCTTCTTGACTGAATAATATAGATTGTTTGATTTCTGAATGTTTATCGGATTCTTGATCTGTTTGTTAATTTACGACGCAAAATGGATGATGACTTAGGTAATTGACTGATTGTTTGTTTATTTATTTATTTTTTTAAATCGGCGATGAGCTGGTTTTTGCCTTTTTGGTAACTGTTTCGTCTTTACTGAGGCCAGTGTGATGGTTTGAGTCAGGGATGTTTTTGCAGAGCAAACATGAGTATGGATATGGACTGATAATTTCCGTGGCGTACCTGTCTAAAATTTGCTTGAAGTAGCACGTGTTTGCTGTGTGTACATGCACGCATTTGTGCCTTAACAAATATTTTTGCAATAGTCCAGCGGCTAAAACATGGATTTATAGGCTTCCTGTTTGATTAGCCCGAACCCCCCCCCCCCACCCCCAAAAAAATAATAATAAAAAATAAAAATAAAAATAAAGGGTTTGCAGTTGAGGTTGTGCAACCCTGATCCATGTTGATTGCTTTCAAGAATTGGAAGGAAAAGAAAAATTGTGAGAGGAGCTCAACCCAGAATAGAATCTGATGGCCTGAGGTTGTGATGCCTCCCTTTTTGAATTTGTTACTGAAGTGGGCTTAGCTTCCTCAAAATGAAAATATGAGAGAGAGAGTGTAAAAACTATTATCTTTTAAAATTTTATTTTAACATTCTCCTTTTTTCTTTTTTAAGAACAGGGCCTTATTGAAAATACTTTATTTGTCTATATGAAAACAGCTATTTTGGAAATTTTGTTGGAATAAGGATCTTTTCATAAACACACATTATCTTGTCGTTACTATATTCGGCTGGGAAGGGAAAATGTTTGTCCGTTTCTTCAACTGAAAGCCAGATGCTTTGGGCATTTATCAATCTTGGTTAGATACCAATTATAAAATTGACGTCCAACTCCTGTTCAAAGTAGTTGTGAAGGTTGAACGTTGTGCCGTATAGGTCTGGTGCCAATTCTAAAGATCTGGCTATAACTAAAATCATGACATTTAGTATGCATAACATCTGTTGGGAAACAGTTATATTTTGTATGCTTGCGATGATAATAAGATAATTGTATCAAACTACTACGGTGCTATATGTTGTTTTTAGGACTTAAATTAATGAGGTCTGCTTTTGTTATCTTTTCTTGACATATAACTGAACAACTTGGACGATTTTTCTCTATTCATTATCTACTTCCTCCACCCATCAATAAAAAAAAGAAGTATCATTTTCTGTTTAGCGAGGTTATTACATATGAAAAACTTGGCATGCAATGCAAGATCCTTTAATTTAGTTCCAGTCAAGACTCAAGACGACGACACCACCAACCTACCAAGCCTTTATCTCACTATGTGGGGCCAGCTATAATTTAGTTCCTGTCAAGCATTATTAATATAGTGTGATTGGTTTTGCTGGTGCTTACAGATTTTTGTTCAAAGTATTTCAGTTACTTACTTTATTGGTTCTAATAAAATTTCTTCAACCAAACTTCTGCAGGTGCATATTGGTGGATGAAAATGATCGTGTTGTTGGCCATGATACCAAATACAATTGTGAGTAGATTTTTTCCCACAAAGTTGGTAAATAAATGTATTGATACAGATCTCCTCCCAGCAACTAGCTGAGGTAAATGGTTTATGGTTTCTTAATATTGGCCCCCTTGTTTGGATGGAGGGAGAAGAGATGGGATGGGATTTGTTTGAGAGAGTTTCATAATGGAACGTACGGGGAGGGGAGGGTATTATCCCCCCTCATACCCCAATTTTTGTTAGACCCCAGTTTGGGGTGTGGGGAGGGGGATGGAAATATATTAATAAATATTTTTATTATATTTACTGTTTTACCCTTACTATTTTGTAAAAACTCAATATCATTCTTAATCTAAAAAAAATTCTATAATTGCTTTTTTATAGTTTAACGTGGTATATTGTGTAGATACTTATAATTAAGTATAAATCTACAACACATTTCAAGGCTCATGCACATTTAGTTTGTTCTCCTGCAATGCTAAAAGAATAAACAGATTTTGTTTGTTGTAATTTATTTTGAAAGTGAAGCATTTAATTGTCGCTTTGTTTTTATTACTTTTCCGTGCTGTCTCCTATGGAAAGATTCCAAACAAAGTAAACTTGTATTATGCTCCTTACGTTCCATGTTTCCAAACAAGGGGAGACTAACAACCTTTATGTTTCTTCCCTTACCATTTCGGTCCTTCCAGTATATATTGATTTGTCCTCTACTCCGATCCTCTCCCAGTCAAAACCTGAACTTTTGATATGTGCAAAGATGTCAATTTTATTTGTTTATTTTTATCTCTGAGATTAGAGTCTATTGTCTGCTGATGCTGCAGCAGAGCACCCCATTTTTAATGCAATAATTGTCTTTTCTTTTGTCACTTACACTGTTACTTCTACCTTCCTCCAAGAAGATTTTTCCATTAAATCTTCTCCTAGCATGCTTTTTATTTCTAGAAATTTGTCATACATCTGAATTTTAGAAATTTGGTGTGTGGTAACTCAGAACAATCATCGTTCATGTTGAGGTTTTGGAAACAATAGAGAGGATGCAGAATGAGGGTTTGTGGATGTCATGGTTGGAAAGGATGCTGGGTTGGTTATGGAGCTGAGCAAGTGAGAAGATGGGAGGTTGTGGGTTATTAGGATGATGCAGGAGCATATTCTTCATTTACTAATGTTTTTGTTTTCTTTTTTGTTTAGCGTATGCTTAGTATTTGTGTTATTAGGTTTTAGTTAGTATTTATATTGTTAGCTTGATAAGTAGTCATGTGATTAGCATGCGGACTTCTAATTTAAATGAACTGCTAAGATTAGAAGGATTTATTCCTGATCAACGACTAGGATTTATTATTACTGTAACACTAATAAAAAGTCTTTTGAGACACTTTTTAAGAAGCCATTTTATCTCTAATACAAGTTTTGAGGTTTTCTTAAACCATAATATTCCGATCATTGTTTCAGCTTTGATTTTAGACTTTCCTAGCCCTAATTGTACTCTTGTTTTGCTGATTGTTCATCTGTCGCTTCGTCAAGGGACCTCTCATTTGCTAATTATGGCCATGGCAGGGTTTGTTTGGAATTTGGAAGAGTGGGGCCATTGTGTGGGGGAGTCCCCTTCCACTATTAAGAGGAACTGAGAGTGAAGTGTCTGAATGGGTTGTGAGAAGGGTTAGTTAATGTGATGATGTGGGTGTCCATTGAAGTTTAATTGATTTATGTTGTATTCATTGGAAGCTGTTACACTAAGGCTATGAGATTGTTGTGTATCATTTTATGGAATGCGAGGGATTGGAATGATCTTTGCAAGATATTCTTTTTGCTGATTAAGTTTCTTTGGATGCTACAAGGTTTGTTGGGGTGATATCTAGAATTGATGTTTTTTTTTTATTCTTGACTCTGATATTTGATGATTCTGTGGGTTATTTTCTGATGTCAAAGCTAGAATTTACTTTTGTTTGTTATTTCCGATGGTGATATTTAATGGTTGTATGGGTTATATTATGATGTTAATATCTAGAATGATGTTTGTGTGGGTTCTATTTTGTTTCCTATCTAGAAGAATGGGGAGAATGGGTTTCTTTGGGCTTTATTTGAGCTTATGGTTCTTAGAGTAATGGGTGGGGGATGGGTTTGCAGAAGGGAACTCTTGGACTTAAATGTAGGTTTTGTTGCCCTTGGTCTTGGGGGTTGGGTTTCCTTGGTCACTTGGGTGCTTGAGGGTGAGAAGTGCAATGAGAAGTTTTTTGAGTTCTGTTGATTTTTAAGAGCTTATGGAATACCTTTAGAGGCAATTACTTCTCATAGGCCAACTCTAGGGATTCAATTCTCATTTCATGCCTATCTTAGAAAGGTACTTTATTTGTTAGGTTGATTGTGGTAGCATTATTTTGAGAAACTTGGTTGGGAGAACATTGGTTTGTGGACTTAGTCTAGGGTTAGTGGTAAGGTTATATGGTAGGGTCTCCTGGTTGCTGTCTTGCAAGATAGTTAAAATTCTTGAAGTAGGACACTAAGAAGCAGAGTAGAGAGGTTAGAGGAAGTTAGTGTCTGCATTGAGGGGTCTTGGGCGAGGTTAAGGTCTTGGATAGAAAGAAGCAGGGAGAATCTTTCTTAGGAGGAGATGACAAGAATGCATACTATAAGATGGGAAGAAAGATTATGACTTGGAGACAAAAGTCTAGTTTGCTTTGTTTTAAAGAATATGGGAATTTTAAATTGTTCTATGGGCCAGTCAATGCCGATAAGAGACAGGACATACTGGAACTCTCACGTTGGATGGTGGGGAGCTGTCTAGGGAGTGCGTTTCCAATTTTTTTAATAAAGTTCTCTGAAACTCTTTGTTAGGAGGTGGATTGGAACTTGTCCAATGATTAGGGAAGCTCAGGAGTCGAAGTTTTTTTTTTTTTTTTTTTCTGTCTTATTGGCTTGCTGGACGCATAATGATTGTTGACACTGTTTGAGAGCTTGTCTGGGGGGAGGAGGGTTTGATGGGACATTATTTTTAAATCTCAAATGCATTTGTGTGGTCATCAGATTTAGGTGCAAAGCTGTTTTGATTGTATATTACTATGATTTTTTCCGTTTCTTGCTTATTATTGTGGAAAATGTGTTTTTGGGGCAAAATGGAAGACCTTGGATTTGGGGTTCAATTTTGACTCAAGTTTTTGCTTTGATTGTTAAATTTTCATTTTGACTGTCATAATTATGTTTTTGGTTAATGGCACCCTAAGAGTTTTATCAGAGTTCTAGAATTCATACATCCTACTGCAACTAGTGGGATTTAGGCTTGATATGTTGTTAAATTATGTTTATGGAAGCTTTGAGTCTGATGGTGCAGGGAGTGGACGGACAAGGTGGGGAATTAGGAGGGGAGAGCTATTGCTATTTCTCATCTTTTTGCTTATGACACTCTTCTCTTTATTAGGCTTCTGGGAGAGAGTTGAGGCTTTTTGGTGTATTATTTTTTCAAGTTGTTTTAGTATGGGCAATTAGGAGCGGGTAGCTATTGCCACTCTACTCATCTTCTTTTTGCTTCTGACACTCTTCTCTTTGTTTAGGCTTATGTCAGTTCTTTTTCTTCACATTTTTTGGTGTATGCCTGTTTTGCAATAAACGCTTCTCTTTTTTCATCATTTTAAACAAAATTTGTAATCTTAGAGCTTGCTTATCCTAAATGACCTTGAAAATTTCCAGTTTGTTGCCTTTTCTCCTTGTGACTTGTTTTAACTAAAGGAAGCATCAGTATATATGTTGCTTATGCATGCTTTTGACGAGCTTCTTGTTGTTAGATCCTTATTAACTTTCTTTTATTGTCCATGCATTTTCTAATGAACAGGTCACTTGATGCAAAAGATTGAATCTGAGAATTTGCTCCACAGAGCTTTCAGTGTGTTCCTGTTTAACTCTAAGTATGAGCTACTCCTTCAGGTATGTGTTGAAGTTTTAATGGAATGGGAACCATCAACAATATGTACACAATTTGTGATGCTGTTTGAATCTAATTGTATATGTACAGGCACGTGTCTGTTGGGAGTGTTTGTTCCAAAATAATTTGAATGTGCATCCAAATGAGGACAATTTTAATTATGAGTGTGTGCACTTCTTATCATCTTGGGTTGGCTCTTACTTTTCACCTGTAGGTAAAGGCTAAGTCAGATTTGGAGGCATTCTGTTTAGTGGTATCATAAACTGTTTCCCCAAAAAAAAAAAAAAAAAGAGAGAGATCTCTTAGTGCCTGTTCAGTTTCTAAAAACATTTTTTTAATTTTTCAACTTCAATTTTCTATTGAATAGTTGAATCTCCAACAAGCAAATAGAAAATTCAATTTTGTAATTTTTCAACTTTATATTATGAATTGGAGAACTTCAAAAAAGATGTTTTCTAAATTTTCTAGAAATGAATTCTATTGCTTTTTGAAACATAAAATTTTGGAGCATATTTAGTTATAAAATTGGTGTTGAGAATTAGAAATGTTTCCCACAACTGAGCAGGCCCTTAACTTTTTTTTTTTTTTTCTTTCAAATACTTAATGGTGTTACTGAAAACATTCCTTATATTGCAAGTAGGTATGAGAAATCATTAAATTTTTAGCTGTAGTGGACAAGCAAGCCTTTATCTAACGTTTCTCAGCACAACTAATATGTTCTAATTATTACTTTTTGGACGTATTCAAATTCTCTCTCTCTCTCTCTCACTCACCCGCGCAAACCCCCCCCCCCCAACCCACACACACCCTCAATAGACTAATTTGCGTTGTAATTTAGATATATTTTGATGGTTCTAGAAAAATATTTAGACACATTTTATCTTTTGAAAATAGATTTTTGTACCCTATATCTCAACTCAACACTGAATTTTGTACACAACTATTAGAAATAATGAGAAACAAAATTACCAAGACTATATGATCTTTCTTTACTATATTGTTGATAGACCTTGATCTAACATTAAAATTCTCAATAATTATTGATGGTAATTCAAACATATATGATAGGTCAACTACTAGCATGCATTTCCAATGTAATGAGACATATATTCTTTGAGATGATCAAGCTACTAAATGATGCTTCTTACTTTGGGAACTCAATTCTGTTGTGTCTGATTAAATATTTGTTCTTAGATGACTATTCTGATCTTTTCAGTTATTTTATCACCTGGGTTAATGTTGGCTCCAGTGGGAATACATTGACATTTCGAACTGTCACTACCTTTGGGAAGAAAAAGAAAAAGTATTGTCATTGGCCAAAACCATCCCACAAATAATTTTATTGACATTGTTTGTCCCTCCCTTAGCATGGAATTGATTTGGAGAAAAGAAGCACAAATACAGAGAGAGCATGGATGCAACATGAGACAGCATACTTGCATTAGAACCTAGACGGGTGGAGGACAAGCAACAGATGAATTACATGTTATGCATATTATATGGAAATAGCAAACTCTTTGCAAAGAGGGGAGGGCAGCCTTGGTAGGTTAAGGTTGCTTCTTGATTGGAAGGTTATGGGTTTGAGTTGTGGAAACAGACCCTTTCCCAACCTTTGCAAGGCAGGAGCCTTGTGCAATAGGGGCACCTTTTAGGACTCTTTACTTTTGTATAGAATATATTAATGTTTTATACATTTCCAAACATTTAAGAAATCTTTGTTTTTTCAATTCTATGCATTCTACATCTTGAAAAAGAAGTGCAAATAACAAGTTTTGTGTGCTTATCTAATAAAACTATATATTCAAGCCAGTGGATTGCTATGCATCCATTTCCAGAAAATATGGTTTCTGGATCATCCAGATATAGAAAATATCTTCTACCTTTACTTTATACCCATGTTTGAGGGATAGCTCTAACTCATTATCTTTTTCTCCTCATACTGATTTTATTAGGGACATTACCTTTTTGTATTTCGCAGCAAATGAAATTACTATTTTTTCTTTTCTCATACTCATTCCATTGTGGACAATTATCTTTTGGTATTTTGCAATAAATGATATTACTATTGTTTTAGTCTTGTAATCGTTTTGAGGATATTATGTAATATATGTTGTAACCTGTGTTAATGAGCAGCAAAGGTCAGCAACAAAGGTAACGTTCCCTCTGGTGTGGACAAATACTTGCTGCAGCCATCCGCTGTACCGAGAATCTGAGCTCATTGAGGATAATTACCTTGGTCTCTTTCTCTCTCTCTCTCTCTCTCGTATTGCAATCACACTGGTTGCTGTCAGAGTATTGTTTTGCTCTTCATCTGGACACCTGATTTGACTAATGTAACTTCTAGGGGTAAGAAATGCTGCACAAAGGAAGCTTCTGGATGAACTGGGTATTCCTGCTGAAGATGTGCCTGTTGATCAGTTCTTCCCACTGGGTCGCATGCTGTACAAGGCAGCATCTGATGGGAAGTGGGGCGAGCATGAACGTAATAACTCCTTTCTTCAATTCAATCAGAAATCTTGACATATTTTATCTACCATTTTACTTTTTTTTCTTTCCTAAACTATGGACTGATCATGGTGCATCTTATCATTAGTCTTGTTAGAAACGCGTTAACTTATGGATGTTGCAATGATGCCATGCATGAAGGCTTACTAATCTGTACCTAAATTATTCCAATCGTCTTGCTAGGCTTTCTTTTCAAGATAGTTAGAGAGCTGCTATTATTGTTTAAACTGTATCTACCCGGTTTAAGTGACATGTAACATCAGCATCATCATAATTATTATTTATCTTTCGATTCATTGTTGTAATTGTGTTATTCTGCCTACAGTTGACTACCTACTCTTCATTGTTCGAGATGTTAATGTGAACCCGAACCCTGATGAAGTTGCTGACATCAAATATGTGAACCGAGAGCAGCTGAAAGAACTGCTGCAGAAAGCAGATGCTGGTGAGGGAGGCCTGAAGCTGTCCCCATGGTTCAGGCTGGTGGTTGACAATTTCTTGTTCAAGTGGTGGGATCATGTGGAGAAAGGCACCCTGGCAGAAGTCGCTGATATGAAAACCATTCACAAACTGACTTAAAAGTCAGTCTCGCCCAATATTGTGGCTGGGTCATGAATACTACTGTCTTGCTGTTTGAACAAAGCTGTTCCACCGAAATGAAAACTTGCTGTTCCCCTGCTGGTTTAGCCCAAAAAAAAAAAAAAAGAAAACTCGTAGCTGTTACTAAGTTCTGTTTTGATGCCTAAAAAATGTGGCATGGTGGTTTAGCTTCTTTTACCTGGAATTATAAGACTTGAGCTACAGTGTATTTTGACATGAGAAGCTAAACAAAAAGAAACTTTGTCAGCATATGCAGCGCTCTCTCAAGGCTTGTAATGGTAATTGAGATGCATGGTTGTTTTGTGATGGGAAGATTATGGCTTTTTAAGTTTGGAATCTCTTTAGAAAATATATGATCTTTCTCAATCTCCATAAAATGTGGAGGCCCGTGCATTTGGGGTACCTTGATGATTTTTGCATTGAAAAGTCTTGCGGATTTTATTAGAAAAATTTGTTGGATTCACAAATTTAGTGAGGTGGTAATAGATGTTATAACTTGTAATTATCTAATAACTGTTAAATTTCAAATATTAAACACTAAAAATTTACTATACGTTAATAGATTTTGCGATCCCAAATTTTTTCCCAATTTTATATCTTCTCACTTTTTACATTGATAGAGCATTGGAGTCTGGACTCGTAGGCCTGATTAATGTTTTGTTGATTTCAAGTGTTTTTAGGAATCCAATAGGATGGTTTAATGTTGAAATAGATTACAATTAATTTTTATTTTTATTTTAGAAAATGCTATTAGTATATTTTTGTGTACATCTTAAATTACATAAAAGTGTACCAATAATAAAAAAATCTCTCATGAGACGCATGGAGACGAGGGGTATTTTCAAAACCAGTGTTGATGATGATATATTAATTATTTGATTTTAAAAAAAACTAAATTAGAAAGAACATTCTTGAAAGACCAATAAATTCAACTATGTTATATGTAATGTCCTGTGTAATAACCGAGAAATTCTAAAGGACTCAAGGGTAATTTATCTTGGGGTAAAAAAATGGAATTTAAAGATAAATTGAGGGTAAAACGGTAATTTATTACCGTATGGATGACTGAATCGACTGCCGGGAGTACCCTGGAGCCGAGATGCCAAAGGAAAATGATGTGGAACTAATGAGCACCCCGAGATAGGATTTATGGTGCCGGAAGAAATCAGATCGGGAACGATTTTCGGTACAGCTAAAAAGGCAGCCACCAATTAGGCTGAAATACCGAATTATCGCATGGGACGTCCAAAAATTCAACGGAATCCTAGGGAGGCTCCGGTTTTTAGTAACGATCAACCCTTCAGTGGTTTCAGGATGAAACAATAATCCGGTGAGGACCCGAGGGCGAGATCGAGTTTATTGAGTAAACCCGAAGTTGTTAATTGTGGATTTAAAGCATCGTAATGCAATTTTAATTAGTCATCAAGGGTGCATTTGTAATTAAGAAATCCCCAAGTGCAATTAGAGAGAAGTGATGGGGTTAAATGTGTAATAAAGTGGAATTATAGGGATTTAATGAGGCATATATGTGTGTATTAAACGTGCATCTGTGTATACGCGTGAGGGGCAAGAGATGAATCCCAGATTTTTGTTTGCACGCGTGATGGAAGCAAGCTGGCATGTTGGAGCTTTGGACTGTTGAATCGAGGGAGTTGTCGAGAGTGATGGCCAAGGCTGTCGGGAGAAGGAGTGGCGCCCAAGCTTGTTCGGGTATATATATATATATAGTGAGAGAGAGAGTATGGGAGTAGGGGAAGCCATGGCCGAATCGGCCATGCTAGTGAGCTCCCGAGAGCTTGGCCAAAAACGAAGAAGAGAAAGATCGCAAGAGAGCCGAGAGTAGCATGCGAAAGAGAAAGAGAGAGAGAGATCGAGTGAGTGATAGAGAGAGTGGAAGAGCTTGAAGCTCAGCCATGGCTGCCATGGCTGTTCGTTGAAGCGACCAGGGCCGCGGCTAGCAGCTCCGTTGCTGCTCGCGAGGAAGCTGATTCGGCGAGGCTCCGACCAAGGAGTTGGCGACGAGATCAGCTATAGGCGATGCAAGGAAGGCCGGAAGAGGCCGAAGCTATCCGAAAGGAGCGGACAGCAACCATGGCCGCAAGCTGCGACCATGGCAGCTCGAACGCGGGGCTGGGCAGCGAGCGGATGATGGCCAAAACGCGCGAGGAAGCTGCAACCAGGTGCGTTGGTGATCGGTGGCGGCCGTGGGCAACCACGGGCGGGGTTGTTCGTGGGGGTTCGGCCGAGCGCGCATGGCAGCCGTGAGTTGCAGGGGCTGCCGCGATGAAGAAGAAGAAGAAGAAGAAGAAGAAGAAAAGAGAAAAGAAGAGAAGAGAAAGGAAAAGAAAGGAAAAGAAAAGAGAAGAAAAGAAAGAAAGGAGAAAAGAAGGAAGCAGAGGCTGTGCGCGGGTGCGTTGCAGAGAAGGCAAGGAAGAAGGAGATGAATAGTAGAAGGAGAAGAAAAATAGAAAAGAAAAGAAAAAAGAAAAGAAAAGGAAGAAAAATAAAAGAAAATGGGGAAAAATGTCGAAAAATCCAGAAAAAATAGGAAATGAAGATGTAATGATATTCCGGAGATTTTGGCATGAAAAATAGTTTAGGCACGCAAATCGAGACGGTGCACGAAAATCGAGGTAATGCATGAAAATTAAGATGTTGCTCAAAAATCGAGATAAATGCTCAAGAATGAGGTAATGTGAGAGAATTGAGGTGGTGTGCAAGAATCGAGGATCTGCACGACAATCGAGGTCGGTCACGCCTTTCGAGGTTAGGGCACGCATACCGAGGCAGCTTGAGAGGCTAAGCAAAGGTAAGCAAAATTTCCTAGAAAATTTCAATAAATTAGGAATATTATTTTATGAATCATGATAGAGAAATATTCGAGGATATGCTTGAGAAATTATTTAGTTTTGGATTATTGAGGAATTATTTATTAAGGATTATTATGTTTAAGGAATTATTAAGGAAAATAGGAATTAAATGGAGTTTTGAGATATTTAGTAATTAAATATCATTTTTATGATTGAGGAGATCGAGATGATGAGATTGGTGCAACTTTTGAGAGTTGACACGAAAATCGAGGAGCACACATATCGAGGCAATGCACACTTTTCGAGAGAATGCAAGTTTATGTCAAAAGGTGAGTTGTCCCATCCTATTGATGATATGATTCTTTATATGCATGTTATTTATGAAAGCAATATTCATTTGTCATATTGCATTGAAAGTCGTGATATTTGCATTGCACGATATTATTGTCATATTGATATTTGTGCATGGGAATGGGATGTCGCCCCCAGAGTATAGCCGTAATTTCCCAAGGGCGTTGAGAGAATAACGTTTGGCTTATCCTGTAGAGATTCGGGATTTGCCTAGGATTCCTAGCCGGGCTTGCGAGTCAGGGAAGTTACACTAAGGGCAAATGTTTATTCATGTTATTGCATCATGCATTATATATATGTTTTTGGACCCTCACTAGAAGTTTCATCTTCTAATGGGTTATGCCTCTGGAACATTCAACGTTCCAGTTGAGACTTGCAGTTAGGGCAAGGAGCAGGTTGAGATATGACGGCACGTGATGGCGTGGCCGATGGATTCAGCAGGAGATTTCAGTATTTTGTTTATTGATAAATGATGATGTATGTATTCGAGATTTCATATGATTTTCACTTAGGGTGTTAGATGTTATCTCGGGAGACGTGTATCCATGTATTTATGTATTGAGGATATGATGTAATATATGGTACGAATTCTTTATGTTATAATATAAGGTGAATTCAAGTATGTACCGTATCAGGTTTCGATTAACGCTTCCGAAATTGTGAATGATTTGCTGGGGGGTTCCCTTTGAAATACGGCATTTGATGTATAAGTAAAGGGATTATGTATGTATATGATGGGCTCCAGCATAGTGACACGCCCTTCGATGGGACGGGGTGTTACATCCTGATTCTTATTTTTTGTATTAATAGTATGGGTATGTAGAAGTATACACTGGGTTCTAATAGAACTGACTTGATCCTAGGTTAGAATTCTTAAAATTTCCTAACTGAAGATCAATCAGACCTGTTTGGTTTGGTTGGATCATGAATTTTTTATGTTTTAATACTATTTTTTTAAAAAATAAAGCTATATTATATGCATATATAAAATTTTAATTAATAAATAATATTATTATATTAATTACAACTGGTTTTCTATTTTGGACTGGTCCCAAACTAAAAATCAAATGAACCTTATAAGTAGACTGAGTTAAACTAAAATTTGAACCCTGCCCCCAAGCATTAGCAAGAGCAAGAGTCCTGAATGCTAAGAACACTTTTTTTAGCATATGGTATAATAGGTGATATTTGATATGCAATGTTGGGGGAGTGACTTATGTTGCGTTCTCTTTGTTATTTTTAAGTTATTTTTAGTTTTTAATTTTTTAAAATAATAAAAATATGTTTACTTTGTCATTTTCAAAAACAAGAAAAATTTTTATAAATAAAACTCAAAACAACAAAATGTTATTTTGGTTGTTTTCAACTAAAACAATCTCTAAATCTAATATATTTTTCATGTTTTGGGTCTAAAAAAGAAAAGAGGAAAAAAGAAAAGAAGGAAGAAAAAAAATTTATTCTTAAATTTTAAAAATAAAATCATATATTTATTTAAAATTTAAAAAATATAGTATATTTATATTATAATTAAAAATATAAGATAACATATAATATATTATTCAGTATATTACACATATTATGTATAATAATATTTAATATAAATGATTACTCATATGTCAACAATTTATTAATTAAATTTATTATTTTATTTTAATAATAAAATTTTATTAAAAGAGTTAATTTTATCATTTATTATTTTATTTTAAATTCATTAAATAAAATATTATAAAATAGTATATAAATGCATTTTTTAATGATGCAGCCTTATCATTTATAATCACATTATGTAATATTAGTTCAAGTCTTTAATTTTTATTTTAATGCTTCATATTTATAATCACATTATGATTCCACTTGCTATTTTTTTTCCAGTTAATTTATTTATTTATTCAAAATAAAATAATTTTAATTTTTTGAATAATTAAATTTATTTAATAAAATGTCATTAAAAATTTATTTTTAAAATTTTAAAGAGAAGTCGTTTTCTAGTTTTCTATTTTTAGAAATAGTTTTTTAAAATGACAAAGAAAGCACATTTTTAATTTTTTGAAAATAGACTAGCAAAACAAAAAATTAAAAATGAATTTAAAACTCAAAATTAAAAATTGAAAAACAGATAGAACACAACCTTAATTTCGTTATTATAATTTTTAGATGTTTAAGGATATAATTATTCTTGCTATGCTTCAAAATTGAAAAAGATATGGTTATTGATTAAAAATTATTTTGAATCAAAAAGAATTTATAATTAACCCAAAAAAAAAAAAGAACAAATGGATACAATTGTTTTTAACTTCTTTTCTTAAAAAAAACGTTTTCATCAACTCAAACAAACTAATTACATTTTATAGTTATTTTTATATAAGATACCTAAAATATCCTTCATGAGATTTTAAAATAGCAAGCTCATGTCATGTTACCCTTAGCCTCATTTATCAAAATATTTTTGTCTCTTCCAACTAGGGATGACAATTGCAACCGAAATTGTGGGGAATCGAACCGAAACCGAATTAGTCAACATGGTTAAAAACCGTTTGATTAGGTAATGGTTTGGTTATGGTTTTTACTAAAACCAAACCAATACCCAAACTGAAACCGAACTGAATGATGGGTAATCGAACCAAACCAAATCAAACCGAACCGAATATATATATTATATACAACCCAGCCCACCCAAGCCTAGCCTACCCCAGCCCAATTGCCTTGCTTGCAAACCTTTCTCCCCTTCTCTTCTCCCTCTTCTCTCGAGCTCACTCTCGCTCTTTCTCACCCTCACTGTCTCCTTTCTCTTGCTCGTCCGCGCGTGCTCCCCAGTCGCCTCGCTCTCTGCATCTCTCTTGCTCTCGCTAGGGCTCGGCCTCTCTTGCTCTTGCTCACTCTCGATCTCTCTCACCCTCGCTGCCTCTCGCTCTTTGCCTCATCTCTCTTGCTCGTTCACTAGTGCTCGCCCTCTTTCTCTTGCTCGTCCACTTGCTCAGCCAGTCAGCCTCGCCCGCCCTTGCTTGGTATGTTTATATTAGGGGTGACAATTTGTGTTGGTGGGTCGTAATCGTGTCGTGTCAAGACACACGTATAACACGTGTCAGGCTAGCCCGAACACGACCCGTTTAATAATCGTGTCAAATTCTTTAAACCCGAACACGACACGTTTATTAAACGTGTAACACGACACGACCCGTTTAACTAAACGTGTCGTGTCGTGTCGTGTCACCTGTTAACTTGTTTAACCCGTTTAATTTAAGTGGGTCGTGTTGTGTCACATGTTAAACGTGTTATTTAGTTTTAAACGTGTTATTTCGTGCATAATCATGTTAACGTATTCAGATCAACCCACTAACTCTTTTAATTAAACGTGTCATTTCGTATATAATCGTGTTAACGTGTTCGGGTCAACCCGTTAACACGTTTAATTAAATGTATCATTTCGTGTCTAAATGGGTTAGACAGGTTGACCTGCTTATGACACGAAAATAATCGTGTCATAAATGGGTTGACCCGTTTATGACCCAAACCCGATTAACCCCAATCCTAACCCACTTAACTCCATGTCGTGTCATGTCGTGTCCAAAATTGCCAGCTCTAGTTTATATTCTTTTAGTTCTTTGATTCTCTATTGACAACTAAAAAATTACTAGGAGAATCATAATCATAGAATTTCATTTCATTATTATGTAACTCTTTTTGTTCCAAATGACAAACTTTGAGTTTAATCCCCAAATTGAACAATCCCTAAATTTGCATGGAATACTCATACTGTTCTGATAATGAGACCCAAATTATTTATTACAGTGGAGCTTTGTACGAGATTATGCTAGGAATCTGGGACGATTCATTAAATTGCCAACTGCCCTTTACTCATACTTTCTCATATTACTAAAAGAGTGTGTTTCGTGCATGTGCATTTAATGAGAACCAAAAGATAAACAATTCCTTTGCAATCAGAATTTTTCTTGGGTCAAATATATTTTTATAGGCATTTTTGTAGGGCCACATTAGCAAGAAGTTGCCTAATGGAATATATGTTTAGGACACTTGCAAATTCTTAGGCACATGCAAGCATTAAGATGTGCACATAAAATGGATGTTCTAGGCCATATTTAGGTAGACTTCTTGGGCACCTTGGTCACTACCTCTGTTTCAAGTTTTTTTACTTGGTATGATTTATCTTTTTTTAGTTCTTTGATTCTCCCAATTGACAGCTAAATTTAAGTAAGTTTTTACAGAATATGGCATGCTCGCAAAGTGGCAGCACAAAGTTGGTTGTCAAATAAAGTGAAAAAAGGTGAATTTATTTCATTTCCTAGTTATTTTTTATTGTTAAGACTTTAAAATTTTTATATTAATTTACTTTTTATGTTTATATTTTTGTTACATGGATTTGGCTCATTCATTTCAGATGAAAATGCATCAATTTATGAAGAATATATTAATGTTGTTGATGAAGGTATTAACTTTTGTAGTTAATTTTTTTAGCTTAAATTATAATTTAATTATGAAAATATTAATTTATTGATTTTAACAATTGTAGGTTCGAAGATGTGATTTTCTATCCAAGAAGTTTGAAATTAATTTGTAACTTTATGCAAGAATAAGCTAATTTTATTAGAGTTTGTCTTTGTTTATTGTGGAGTCATAATTTTTTTTATAAATGCTATTTGCAAGAGTTTGTATTTTTTTGTTAATATGGATCAAACTAAAAAAATTATGGTTAAACCGAAATTGAACTAAAACCGAATGGTTGGTTATAGTTTTTAATTTTCAAAACCAATATGTTAATGGTTTGGTTTTGGTTTTAGTATTTTAAGTTTGGTTTAGTTATGGTTTTAGTAAAAACCGAAATCAAACCAGATTATTGCCAACCCTACTTCCAACATTCATTGCTCTTTACTGTCTCTATTGTCGAAACCATTTAAACTCAACTATTCTTTTTCCATTTAATCTTTTTGCTTGTTGAGTTATTCAACATTCTTCATCAATTGCAGCTAAGATCTCATTGAAGCCGCATTCACAAAGTTTCTTTAATATTGCCGTTAGCTTGTTGGGAAAACTCCATAGCAAAAATAATAATAATAATAATAATAATAATAATAATAATAATAATAAAACAAAAAAATGGTTTAATTTTAGTTTTGAATTTAGTGGCCAACTAAGCCCAATTATTATTTTTATTTTTATTTTTTTCTTTTCAATTTGTAGGTTTCATTATCACCAAAATAATATCTAGTTAAGTTATTTGGGTTAATTGAAAGTAGAATGCCAACAAAATATGTTACTTGGTGTGTGGCATGCCATTAGATGACTATCAATCAATATATAATCAAGTGTTCTAACAACTAACTATGAACATTAGACAAAAATGATGTTATGATATTTTTTTTATTTAAATAAAAGTGTAATTTTAAAACAATAATTTAATTTTGGACCTATTAGGTAACTAAGAAAACCCCATGACTAAAAAAACATAATAAAAAAATAATTTAATTTTAGTTCAGGGTTTAGGTGGCCACCAAACCCAATCAACTGGGTTTAGTTGGCAAGTAAGCCCAATTATTATTTATTTTTATTTTTTTTCAATTCATGGGTTCTATTATCACTAAAATGATTTATAATTACGTTATCCAGATTAATTGAACGTAGAATGCCAACAAAATCGGTTGCTTGGTGTGTGGGATGCCATTAGGTGATTATCAACCAATACATGATCAAGTATTCTAACTATTAACCATGAACATTGGACAAAAATAATATTATGATATTTTTTTATTCAAATAAAAGTGCAACTCTTAAACAATAATTTAATTTTGGGCTTATTAGGTAACTAGAAAAACCCCATGGCCAAAAAAAGAAAAAAAAAAGTGGCCTAATTTTAGTTTCGGGTTTAGTTGGCTACCAAACCCAGTCAACCGGGTTTAGTTGGCAACTAAGCTTGGTTATTATTATTATTTTTTTCAATTTGTGGGTTCCATTATTACTAAAATGATTTATAATTACGTTATTTGGGTTAATTGAACGAAGAATGCCAACAAAATCAGCCACTTGACGTGTGGGATGTCATTAGGTGACTATCAACCAATACATGATCAAATGTTCTAACTACTAACCATGAATATTGGACCAAAATGATATTATGATATTTTTTTTATTCAAATAAAATATAATTCTTAAATAATAATTTAATTTTAGGTCTATTAAGTAACTAGGAAAACCTCCTAGCTAAAAAAAAAAAAAAGTACTTTAATTTTAATTTAGATTTAGTGGTCAACTAAGCCTGATTATTATTATTTTCTTATTTTTTTCTTTTAATTCATGGGTTCTATTATCACTAAAATGATCTCTAGTTATATCTTCCTTTCAATCCAATGGCGACATTGCAGGCAGTCGGTGGTGGCATTGTTGCAGGCAATCGACTGTGGCAGTGGCTATGGGGGTTTGTTGAAAAATGTGTTGTTTTATTTTCAAATGGTGGAATATTTTTATTTTAATATTTTTATTTTCAGTTTTGAATTCTTAAATAAAATGTGGATTTGAAAGATTAGATGAAGTCAAAATTGGTAAAGCGACTATAACATACAATTAATTTGTTTGGAAAAAGTAAAAACGTTTTTCCTCATAAAAGAGGTTTAAAAATTTTATATTTTAGTGGTGGCTAATTTGTGCAATTTCCACCTAAAGAGCACGAAAAAATATCTACACATTAAAGGGAGTAAAAAAAAATTAAACTTATAACCTTATAATTACCATAATTAGCATACAGAGTGAGTGAGCACCTGAAATATCATTGGCAACAATTTTAATGCATTTTGATCAGAGGGAACATCCCTTGCTTCTATAAAAATAACATTTTATTCTTATTAAGCTAATTGTAATGGATTCTGATTTCGCATCCACGAAACAGCACCAGGCAAAAACTGACCATGAACCATGCATTTTTATCCCAGACAGAAACAAAAAGAAAATAAGGCAATTGTTGAAACAAAAGCTGAAACCAATGATGATAAAGAGGAGTTGAAAAACCAGACTCACTCAAAGCTGTGTTCTTTGCTTACACGTCAATCCATTGCATATCTGGTTGGGCGAAGCCCAGGCTACAACACATCTTGAGAATGTTTGGCAGGCCAAATGCCCAAATCATTGAATAATAGATGATATACAAATATGTCCAGAAATCAAGCTATCCAAGTCACACCAAGGGGGCTGACAGCCAAGTTCATGATCCGTTATATTAACTCCCTTAAATATACACGGTCACAGCTTCGAGCTTCAACTTGTCATGTTCTGCCCCCCATGCAGCACTCCATCATAAGAGGTTGAGAGGCAGGGCCAAGCCTTACTCTTTAGGTGACAAAGTAATCACCAACACAAGTAAGCATTCTGGTAGTGACACATCTGCACCTACAACGATATATATCAACACATCCGTAGGATAATGAAGACCACCCCCTATTGTACGGCTGCCTCTTGCACATTCAGCTTGCCTAGATGTTGACGTGAATAGACCTCCTAATTCATTGAATTTGTGAAGTGATTGAATTCAGGTTAGTTCCCATCAAGCAAGAAAAGACTTATGATAACACTCAGAATAGAGCTGCCATGTTATATGTAAACATAACTCTGTAGACAAATAAAAGTTGTGTAGAATGTTAAACGAGTGCAAAAATGGAGAACACCGTTACTCAATACATGATACCACAGATTTCATTATCAAGTGGTAACTTAGTGAAACGGGTGTTACTAGTAACATCAGTCCACTTCTAGGACGTCATGAGTTTGACTTTTGCATGTTCTCTTCATATGCGGTTAGGGTGGCAAAATTGTTTCTGGTAATAGGACCAGATGTCAACTATGACTCATCAAAGTCTCTTTGGGCATGGTAGGGCTAGACGTTGCTAAGCTTATGTCTTGGAAGAGGGGCAATTTAGCCACCCCCACCCCCTCCTCTTCACCACTTCCATTAAGGTTAAAAAAAAAAAGAAAAGAAAAAGACACTTTATGCTATGTACACAGGGAACATGACTATTGTAGCTCAAACACATCAATAAGGGAAAACAAAGGTTAGCAAAGAAGAAGAAAACAAGAATAATATGCAGCTACAGCACTTACTGGCAAAATAGCATGTCAAAAGAATCATAATTTTATCAACCAAATTGATAGGTCCGACATATAGTACCTGTACCAAAAAGTGGAAACAGGAAAAATCTAAATGTCTTACTTTGATTATAAAATATTCTTTTTTCTGGAAGTTAAAAATTTAGGATTTTCTCCTGTTGTACCTGTTGGACTCACAAAAGCTGGCAGGACAATTTGCGTTCATCAAAGGCAGAGACATGCCAATCTTCAGGGAAGCTGAAGCCCAAAGATGAACCTTGCCAAAGATTGTGTCAGTCTAGGCCAATCTTTCTACTGTTCCCTCCTAACACAAGTGGAAGATTTCACTGCTGTTGCCTCACTGCTAGAAACAACATTACTTCATATTACTTAATTATACAAGCCTAGGGTAACCCATCAAAAAACAATAAAAGAAGAAATTGCGTTTCTGCCCCAATTTGAAGTCCCTCCCTCCCTCTTCCTCCTTTTGGTGATAAGGAAAAGAGGGCCTAGATATCACTTGCACATTCACAAAGTGTTTATGATACAAAATAAGCAGGCGTCCACATTTGTTTGATTCTGATATATACCAATACATATTGTAAATAAATGAATATAAATAAATAAGTATATCCATGACTGATAAGTACTAATGACAGAGAGGTTAGAACAGGTGTCTTGGTATTGGTGTATATGGTGGTTAAGATCCTGGAAATTTTTCTGTGCCTAGGGGATTGTCCCATAATAAGAAGAGGTATAAGAAAATAAATTAAATTGGAGAGAAAATTTGGCAAAATTTGGTCATTTGGTAGGAATGTTCATTTAAACAACGTTTGACTAATTTTTTGGAAACACAAGCCCCTCATATCTTGAAGATGAAAAAATATCAAACCATATGAAGTTCATGAATTTGTACTAGGAACCAAATTTCAACCTTTTATTCTTAAACATTTTGATTTTTTAAAATTTTTATTGAACTCAAATGGGACATACTTACTCACATTTATATCTTATTGAATTCAAGTCTTTATGTGTTTGTCAACATTTTCATAAACCCAATTTAATCCGAGGGTCAGATTGTTGCTAAGGTGGGTCATCCAAGCAATTATGCTGACCATGGGTCCTACTAGCAAGCAGAGGATATCCATTATATTTAAGCAATTAGGTAAACTAACGACACATAATCCACAAAGTACTAACATAACTAACACATGGTAGAGAAAAAGTTACTGCTGTACTCAATGTAATGCCATGAACGTGACTGGAGTTTCTGCCCTCAGCACCTAATCTAAAAGAGGATAGCTAAACAAATCAAAAACTCCCCAGATTTGCTAGGCAGCTAAATTTTGGAGATCTCAAGATTTGGAAAGTTTTGCATACATACAAGCATTGGATGCAAGTTTTGGATTATTTTACCTTGAAATAAACACATATAAATGGCTTATTTTTTATATGAAATGCAAATATGGTGGAAATAGGAAACGTTAACTTCAACTGGTAATTCCCCTGAACACTCCACTCCCCAGGCCAAAATAAAAAACAAAACTTACATCGCTTCTCATTTAGCTATGTACCTGCTTCTAGGCAGATGGTAGCAGGTTCATTGACATTGAAATTTAGATCATCTTCTCCTTGCAGCTAATGTAGCATCACCAGCTGACAAAAACAAGAACCTGTAAGCATTGACTCTCTTGTGCTGGTGGAGGACACTGCTTTGGCCTGCATAATTAGACAACAGCAATCAGGTGGTAACATGCATGAAAAAAGAAAAAGAAAAACATATGATGTAAATAATTACCATGCCATTAAAGAAAAACAAAAATTCAAGAACTGATCCAGTTGTCCTGATGTCTTACCAAAAGATGCATGAAAATCTCAGTTTTGGCCTATAATCAGGTAGCATAAATGTGGTGCTTTAGCACCATGGACATATTATGCTACAAGTCAAAACAGACTAGGATTTTAATACATATAAAAAATTGCACTGGAGGAATAATAGTTTAAAAATATAAGACCTATAATCGTCAAGATCAAGATCAATGAAAAGATGTTTCAAAGAATTGACCAAATAGCCAGCTGAATTTGGATTTGGACAGGCCTCCTAGATCCAGTTGAAGTAACTGTAAAAAAGAACTTGTACAGGTACAAGAATAAAGCCAGCACTTTGAAGGCCTTAAGAACCTGAAAAAGATAAACTTTTTTGGGAAGAGCTAAATTTCATCAGCATTTTTTGAGAAAATAAATCAGGACTTTAAATAGTCCCAGCAATAGGCCAATCTTTTCCAAGAACAATGCATGTTTTTTGAAAAAAGCCTAGCAAAAATAATTCAAAGCAACTTTCCAAATAACTGAAAATTTAAACCACATCATTACGAAATCCCCATGTACTTGGGCCACATGAAGTGGGGAAATAAATGTGTGCATATATAAATGAATAATATAATGTTCTCTGGATGTAAACACAAACTACAGGCAACAGGCCGACAGAAATTGTGCTCTTGTCAACAGCAGGTGCAAAGTAAAAGAAATGTGATCAAGCCTCAAGGTGCTAAATTCCACATCTGTTTACCCAATCAAAAATACTTAAGGAAGCATAATAAAAGAAAAACTGTGGGTTAGTTTTTGTAATTTGTTTAAGTTTTGGGGTTATTCAAGTCAGCTTGAATAAATCTAGGATCATCTCAAGTTATTGGTTTTACTTGTATTGGACAACGGCATTAATTGGAGCCAAGCAATTTGCAAATTTTAGTTAGTTGGCCATGATGAATTGCTTGGACTAGCAAGTTTACCAATATTATCTAATAATCATTGAATAAGGATTTATAGTCCAGATTTTGGTCAATAAAGTTTATCTTGGTATTATTTCCGATTATTTGTATTGTCACTCAAAATTAGGCCCACAGCTAGCTGTGTGAAGTGCTTTTTAAAGAATAAGTATTTGGCTAAAATGATTTCAAAGATCTAATACTATAGTAAGGAATTAATATGAAAATGCTACAACAAGAAGAAGAGCGCTGGGGGTGGGTTACAACAAAATCCTTCTAGAAGGATTCTGCTGCAACAGAAATTAGTTTGCTTGTACAAGTGGTTAGGGAGGGACTCCTATTTAAGAAGGTTAACATTGAAAGAAAGAAAGGAGCAAAGAAGAAAGAGCTGAAAAATGTTGGTCAAGAATCAAGAAAGGGACTACCATTGGAAGAAGTTCTGAAACAAGAGCTGAAAAAGGAGTCTGGCGTTACCAGTGTAAGAAATTTTTTAGGTAAATCAAATAGCCCATTCCCTCGCATAGAATTGAATATTTGTGAGCATGAACACTGGTAGTACTGATTTAATGGTTGTGTGGCCTATGAAATATTTCTCTGGATTGCTTGAAGCTCTCCTAGGGTGGCTTGCTGCTTTGCGATTTCATGGAAACTCAAAAGGGGCTTGATGGACGACCCATGCAAACAAATTGAACTACATAAAAGAAATATGTCCAAATACAAGCAAAATGAACACTATTATTTTTGTGTAAGCCATTAGCAACACTAAATGATATAATCAAATGCAAAAGAATGTCCTGAATTATAAAAAAGAAAACATAATAAACAAATCAGAAAAGCATAAGATCTTGATATGAATCAAAAGCTAAATTTTGGGAGGATGCGGAAATTTTCTATAGACAACTAAAATAAGAAGAAACATAAAATAGCCACAACTAGTATTTGGGGAAAGACAAGAAACAACTCCAACATAGGGAAACTGTAAGTAGAATTTTTCTGCAATGCTTTTAATAGCACAACATAAATTCATCACAAAGGAGCAAAAAATATGGAAAGTAAGAGAAGACAAATGAATGACAAAGAAAATAGAAATGATTGATAAAGTTAACAGACACTTGCCTCATACTAGTCTCTGAAATTCATTTGCTTCATATGGAGCTCCTATTATGTTCAGCTTTTGCAATATCCAAGTGCCATTTGACAATGGTTCCATAGTACTCCATACTGAAAACAAGACATGTTATAAAACTAGAAGAAAGTCTCCTAAGTTTGTGCATCAGAGAATTGATTCCCACAGCAGTATACTCTTAGCCACCATCAACCAATCTATGGGAGCAACCAAAGAGAACCAGATAAACAATTTCTTCAAAAATGGGGAAAGTTCATCCTTGTGTCCCGTCAAACCTTTAATCCAGGTTCATACAAGAGCATCCACATAGCACTTTTGCAAGTCCTTTTTTCAAGTCCTTTCTCTTGTATCACCAAGTCCCTCAATCAACATTGCATGTGTTTGAGAAGTAAGTTTGCAGCCCTTTTTTCCCATTAAGTCCACCAGTTCAGAACATCTATCAACAAGGCCCCTCTTAAGTAAGCCATCAATCAAAAGCTTCCACACCACTTCATCATGATTGTATCCATCATTAAGCAGACTACAGAAAACATCTTTAGCCTTTTTGTTATTTCCTTCATCATATAAGCCACATACAATCAGCTTGTATGCATCTAACTTCGGTAGAAGACCATGTCCAACCATAGTACCTACCAGTCTTGATGCTTCACCATACATTCCCAAATTGCAGCAACACATAACAAGAGAATTATAAATGTCTTCACTGGGAGATAGCCCACTTTTCTTCATATGATCTACCAACTGCCAAGATTCTTCAAGACGTCCCTCTCTGCTAAGACCTCTAATGAGTGCACTGTAGGTATTAAGTTCAGGCACACTGCCATGCTCAATCATTTTCTCAAACAGTTGCACAGCAGTATCAAAGTCCATTATTTTCCATACATTATCAATGTTGATATGGCTGACATTTGGATTCAATTCTTGTCCTATTCTATTTTCATTTTCTTTCAACCACTTTTCTTTAAATATATGTTTGATCAGAACAGAATATGTATGAGAAGAAGGTTCACATCCAGCATCAACCATACATTTAAAAGTATCAAAAGCACAATGTACCAATCCTGCCTGTCCATACCCATCAATTAATACACTATAAGCAATAAAATCTGGCCTAATACCATCTTCGTTCATTTTTACAATCAAATCTTCTACTTCTTTCAACATCCCATGGTTAAAATATGTACGTAGAAATGAAGTGTAAGTACAAACATCAGGCTTATATCCAAATGAGACCATTTTGTCAAAAAGATTGTGAGCATCATCAAAGGATGATGTTTTCAGCATCTGTTCAATGAATATCGAATAAGTAATAACCTCAGGCTTCAAACCTCTATTTTCCATCCTTTCTAGTAGCTGAATGGCTTCATGCATTTTATTTCCTTTGCACAATCCATCTATCAACGCATTGAATGTGCATGAGTCTGGAAGGAGGTTTTCTTTAACCATCATTTCCAACAAACTGCATGCAGAATCAATTTTTTCAGCTTTGCAATACCCATCAATTAAAGCAGTATATATCACTTCATTCAGCTTTATGCCTTTTTCCTTGAGAGCCCCAAGGAGACGGTGAGCTTCTTCCACCCTCCCTTTATCACATAAAGTAGTTATAACAGGGATATAAATGTACAGGTCAGGCACCAGACCTTGTTCATTCATCAAATCAAGTAACCTAAACGCACTATCTAGATGACCCTCTTTACATTGTCCGTGGATTAACAGGGTATAGGTAATTAAATTAGGTGAAACCTTTCGATCAAGCATCTTGTTAAGCATTGCCATTGCATTGTGCACTTTTACTGCTTTACAGAAACCAGAAATCAACTCATTGTACGTGCGAACATTGGGACTACAATTATTTAACTCCATTATATTAACTACTTCACAGGCAGCATCAATCATTCCCACCTTACAGTAACCAGCAATTAAAGCATTGTATGTCACAACAGTAGGGACCAACCCTTTCTCTAACACTGTGTATAATATTTGCCTGGCTCTGTCAGGCTTGCTGTCTTTACACATGCTATCAATGAGTACGGTGTAAGTATAAACATCAGGCTCGCAGCCTTTCTTAGTCATCTCCTCAAAGAGATCCAAAGCTTCAGTTTTCCTATTTTGTTCACATAATCCACATATTAAAACTGTATATGTGTGGACATTTGGATAACAATCTTCCCCCATGCGAGAGAACAACTCCAGAGCTTCATCAATTCTCCCAGCCTCACAAAACCCATGAATAAGATTGTTATAAGAAACCTCATTTCTTCGACAGCCCTTTTGCAGCATAACTTTGAACACCCCAAAAGCCTTATCTACATCCTTTCTCCTACAATGACCTAATATCAGTGATGTATACGTATGTGCATCCAAACTCAACCCACCTTGAAAGATTTTACTCAAATACAACTCAGCCTGGGCGATATTCCCCAGTTTACAGTAGGCATTGATCATAATATTAAAAGTGTATATATTGGGAGTAATCTTATCATTTAACATCTCTGCATAGATCCTCTTCATTTCATCCATCATTAGAAACCTCGATAATGACATCAAAAGCATATTATAACATTTAACAGTGAGCTTAAATTTAAATTCACCATCACCGCCGTTGCTATTATTCATATTTCTCAACACATCCCAGACGAATTGGACATCAAGGGGCGATTCACACGATTTTACCATTGAAATACGGATCTTTTCAGCGACACCCAGGAACTGGCATCGGACCAGAATGCCGAGGAGAGAGGCGTAGGACTGAACAGTGGGTTTGAAGGTAGGCCTTTGGGTTAGAAAGTTGAAGAAAGCAAGGGCGGTGTGGGGGTTCAGATTTGGGTAACTGGAGAAGAGAAAAGTGACAAGAGTGGGGGATAAACAAGGGATTAACTTCTCGAAGGAAGGGTGTTTATGCCAATTGGGAAGAGATAGGAGCGGGAGGAGCTGGGTGGTGATGGTAGCGAGATCGACCGGCGGCTCTGCTGCATCCACGTGGTGTTTGTGGTCGTGAATTGAGAACACGCTCTCTTCGGTGAGTGAAGAGATCGAGGAAATGAATTTGCTGGAAAAGGAGAGATTGAACTGACCCGTTCCTAATTGTTTGGTGGCGGCAGGTCGTATCATTGCGGCGGTGCAGCAATGGGCAGCGAGCTGCAATGGACGGCGATGATGGAGGCAACACCGTGCATGAAAGTGGCAGCGCTCCCTCCGTGTTTTAGGGTTTCTGACAGTCCATAGGATTGAAAAGAGAAGACGGGCTAATGGAAATTTGCAGTGCGGGTGGCCGGGTGGGCTCTGTTTCTATTTAAGCTTCTTGGGTTTTAAGGGTTTAGCTACATATGTATGTATATAATATATATTTTCATACATCTATATATATAATAAAGAGAACTGTTTTTAAAATGTTTCAAATGTTAGACATTTCAATGATTGAGATACATTTATGTTTATGCCCACGCCGTTGGCTCTCTCTTTCTCATAGACCCACCCACCCACCCAAATCCCTAAACCCCTATCCTCGTCTCTCATCGAAGTTGTTTGTCACCTCTTGGCCACCATCGCCTGAAGCTCTATCACGACTCCTCACTACTCAAAATCGTCGTTGCGTCAAGCTCCATTGTGGCCTCAAGCTGCTCAAAGTTGTCGTTGCCTCTACGCTGCCATTGCCTCAAGTTCCATCGTTGCCTCCTCGTTGCCTCAACGCTATTGCCGTCGCCGCCTTCAGCTCCATCGTATCCTCCTCACCACCTCTATTGAATCGCCTCCGTCGCCTCAAAGGTAATTTTTTCTCTCCCAATCAGTGTTATGGAGGCGATTGCATATATACATACATATATCTATATGCATATACACACACATATATATATATATCATTTGGCCACTGGTAGTGTCTGACCCATCGCCTTCGATTGGAGGTGATGGGGGGTTCGTTCAAGGGCTTTTCAAGCCCTCGACCGGTCGTTGTCGGGGTTCTTGAAGCCCCCGACCAGTCCCCTCATTCGAAACTCACAAGCCAAAACAACGAGCCCATCTCTCTTTCCTTATATTTCTGCTTCTTGAAAATTTCTCATTCTCAGGTTCTGGTTTCGTTTCATCTAAAAAAATGAAATGGGGAAAGTTGTTGATTCAGAGCTGGGTTGGGGAAGAAGGTAAATATATGGGCCCAATTTATGGACTCGGGATGAGGTGGGGACACACCTGCAACGCCATTAAAGGCGGCAAACTTCTCTACGTATAGTGTTCAATTCAGATAAGGATCTAGCGATGTCGCTAACCAAATACACTATCGATCTATTGGATAAGTTTGCCAAAGAGAGAGGTGCTTTCACCTTTGTGTTGTTTGGAGGTTCTCTGATCAAGCTGGTCAGGTGATGAATTTAATTTTTTTTGTCTTTTTTTGGTCAAATTTTTTGTTTTTTTTCCTTGTTTGGTTCTTGAGAAAAAATAGTAATTTAGTATATATATGTATAAATTGAGGGTCTAACTTGTGACTTCATGCTACCAGTTGAAACTTGCTATGTTGACATTATTATTAGAGAAATTGAGGATAAATTGTTGCGTATAAATTGAGGGTAAATTGAGATGTGGACGGGAGGCTCACCCAAAGAGGGTGTAATCACTTAAGTATGTTTCATTTTGGCAACTTCTATTCATGTATAATATTTGTAAACATGTTGTGTGATGTAACACCCCGATTTTTCTGACCAAGCGTGTCACTATGCTGGGTCCCAAAATACACATAAATTCCTTTTTATCATGGTACATATCTTAAATCTCAAGTACCGAATTCCGAACCAAAAACCCCCCCAGCATATCATAAAAATTGTGAAAGCGATAATCGAAACTTGATATGGTACATAACTGAATTCACTTTTATTATATCATGAGAATTCGTACCATAGTACATCTTCAAATACCTCAATACATGGAGACTCATCATTAAGAGGTAGCAACTAAATACCTCATTTATACATCCAGCCATACTTACATTTAACAAAACTAAACCTCAACGGAGCATAGCTAAAACATGCTACATACGACAACAGATAACTTAATCTTCAGCTATCTTCTTTCCCTTAGAGCTGCTCGCCAAACCTGAAACGTTTGAATATTCCAGGGGTATAACCCAATTAAAAGATGAATCTTCTAGTGAGAAACTCTAAAACAGTTTATATCAATGCATGCACGAGTATAAAACATATGAGAAAACAACGAGAACTACTCCGAAGTGCCTTATGAACATGTCAGTCTCCTCCTACGAGAGCTTTCTCAATGGCGCAAGCATAACGCCTCTCGGGAGGTCCTTAACCATGTCACCTTGGCCCGACCTCATAGAACTCATTCAAACACCACATCCGTTGTCCCTTAGACTCACGATCTTCCCCACGAGAGCTTTCTCGATGGCACACGCACAGCGCTTCTCGGGGGATATCCCGACATTTGCCCTCGAACAACAACAGATAGGTACAACAGTATGGCCACACAGATTTTATAAATGCAATAGTTGAAAACCAACGGCATATATTTTCCAAGAAAACACATTTCGTATATGCAACATAATTTTACGTAAAGGAACAATATGATCTTTCATACAAAAACGTTACACAAAACACATTTCATGCAATAATAGTCTCACATAAGAGAACAAAAATAGGATTTGGGGTATAGGAGTCTCACATAAGCGAACAAAAATAGGATTTGAAGTATAAGAGTCTCACCTTGACTTAATTTCGGAATTTCTCAAAATTTGTGCAAATCCACTTTCTCACACGCCCTCAGGCATTGAGCAAGTGCTTCTTCTTCTCTAGGAACAAAAGCCTTCTATCCACTAAGCTCGAACCACTCTCGTCTAGCACAAATTTATCACAACATAGAATGAGGAAACCCTTGGCCATGAGCATCCTATTTATAGGCTTGGAAACTTGGCCACCAAGTAAGTCATAATCATTTCAAATCTTTTCTAAATCTTTCAAGATATTTCAATCATTTCAAATCTTCTAAAATATTTTCTAATAATTCCAAATCTTCTAAGATATTATCTAATAATTCCAAATCTTCTTAGATTTTCTGCAATCATTCTTATCCAAATCAAATCTTATCCAAACAAGATCTTATCAAATCTTATCCAAATCAAATCAAATCTTATCCTTAAAGTCATCATGAGACTTAATTTTTATCTCTAAAGTCATCATGAACATTTATCTTATCTCTAAAGTCATCATGAACCTTCATCTTATCTCTAACGTCATCATGAGGCTTCAACCTTATCTCTAAAATCATTTATGAGGCTTTTCTTGAATCTCCCAAATGCCCTTAGTAAAAAGGTTTCAAGAATTATACTTTGGCCCAAACTTTTCAAGTAATTACACTTAGACCCTTTTCAACTTGGCCCCTAAGCCAATTTTTAATTGTATTTTAGTCCCTGAAGAAAGGACTAATTATGCTAATGCCCCTGATTTTTGGGTAAATTACACTTTTACCCGAGCCTCAAAAATTACGATTTTGCCCCTGGCTCAAAAACTAAACTTCTCCCTCAAGACCTTTATAACCCTTTGAAATATCCTAAAACATTCTCTTGAAAATTTCGAAAAAACATAGTTTCGACCTCCCTCTGCCAATTTCGAAAAACTGCACTTAGGCCTGAATCTTTGTTTTGCCTACAAACCCTTTTGTTTCTTCTAAAAACTATTGAAGGGTTACTCTACATACCAAATATGAACTTCCTCAGAGTTCCATTGACTTCCCGGATGCCCTTATAATAATTCAGTATTTCAGCCTAAATCACAACTGTCTTTTTAGCTGTACCGAGAACCGTTCCCTATCCAATTTCTTTCGGTGCCATAAATCATATCTTGAGATGCTTGACGATGTCACATCACTTTCCTTAAGCATCTAGGCTCCAGGCCACTCCCTGCAACTGATTCAACAACTAATTTTCCTTTCAAGCCCATTTTTCGGTATTTTAAACTCACTTAAAATACGTGGCAACCTTACGAAAATATGGGGTATTACATGTGATGTGTTCCAATAGGTGTGTTTATGTTCATATATACATTTGATGTAGTGTGAGGATCAAGAGAATGGTATGTGAACATAAACATGTGATATAATTAATCTTTAAATGAAGTTTATTATGAATGATTGGACTTACATTTGTGTCTCTTCACTGGTTAAGATTAGGGATGCTCATAAATTAAGGACAACCTGAGAGCCAAATAAAATTAATGTGATTGGGTTAGTTTGGTTCAAGAGTTTTTTTCAATTTGGGTTAATTTTATTTTGCTCCTTTTTTTTTTTTTCATTTGAAGTCAATTGACATCTAGTCGAGTCCAATTAGACCACTGAGTTTGTGGGCCCAAGTAATATAAAGCCCAATTTGCCTAAAATTACCTTTCTTTTTTATTGGATCCATTGTTCAATAGCTGATTTTTTTACTAAGTCACTTTAAGGACCAAGGGTTGACTATCTGATGCTTGTCGTGATGCTTCCCTCTTAGAATTGTAATGTTGACATGTTGTACAGATTAGTACTGACTATCCACAACATGGAGTATTATGGGGAGTGCAGGTATGCTTCTATTTTTTCTTCTTTGTACAAGTTACTATATTTCTTTTCTTCTATTAATTTCTATCTTATGCAACCTATGGTTAACTATATTGTCTGTTTTACAAACTTAACAATTACAGTAATCTTTCTAAGTCTCCTCAATATTGTAGAATACATTATAGTTCCATTTATATGTTTTGAGAACTATTTTCAAAAAAAAATCTTTCAAAATAAAGTAGTTGTAGGAAACCATAAAAAAGTATTTTATGGGTTCAGTTGTTGAAATGATTCTCATATGAATATGAAAATTATATGAAATCAATGGTATTTTAGAACGATAAAAAGAAGAAGAAGAAGGAAGAAGGGGTAGAAAAAGAGAGTGATGGACTTTTTCCTGTGATTAGAGTCGTAAGTGAGACTGGGGAGAGACATAATGGGAAAAGTAATGGGGAAAAAAGAGGAAGGCAACACAGGTCCTTTCCTGGAGAAGGTATCAGTTCTTACTTTCTTTATTTACCAGTGCATATGTATACATTTGTGTATGCTTAGAGATACATATTTATGTTAGGGCCACATGCTACTTCGTACAATTTTGCATATTGTTCTTTCTTTTTCTCAAATAAACTATTTATTATTTTATTTGTGTGGCTAAAAGTTGCCAAGAATTTTTATCTTTATGTTCTTGATGAAGATTCTACATTTAATGGACTGAGTGGTTTGGTGGATTAACTACTAGGTCATTATTGAAAACCTCTTTGAAGAATAAATCAAAGGTCTTAAAGCAATGTTCACTAACATGGACACGGACAATAATGACACTATTACTTATGAGGAACTGAAGTCAGGATTGGCTCAGCTTGGGTCAAAATTGTCTGAGGCTGAGGTCAAGCAACTCATGAAAAGTGTAAGTTGCAAAATCGACTAGAACTAGATCCCTTGGCACTACAAGAAATCCAGTGTTTAGCGACGGAAAAATCCGTCGCTAAAACTATAAAATCCGTCGCTAAATTATTTAGCGACGGAAACATTTCCGTCGCTGAAATCAGCGATTCAGCGACGGAATCGCTAAGTTGAATTTCCCGCAAAAAAATGCGGGCGGCATAGGTGCACCGCGCGCGTATGCGCGGCCGCACCAGTTGCCCTGCACGCGCGCACTACCCGCCCTTTCACGTCGCGCCACGTGGCAGCGCTGGAATTAATTCCAGCGCTGTGTTTTCTTGGATTCGAACACCAGACCTCCTAGGCACAATCGGGCACGCAAACCAGCTGATCTACAAGCCTCTTCGGTTACTTATGCGCATAAAATATTTTTATAGTAAACTTTTAGTGAAAATTTTTATTCTTATCCTCATTCTCTTTGATAATTTCAGATTTTAAATTTTTATTCTTATCCTCATTCTCATTGATAATTTCAGATTTTATTAAATTTTGTAACTTAATATTCTGTCACTAATTTTAACTTTGATTTAAATTTTTATAAATTTCATATTTTAACAATAGAATAATTTGATTGTTAAAATTTATAATTTAATTTTTTATTTTAAAAATTTTAATTTTTTAATGTAATAATTTAAAAAATTTATAATTCAGTGGCTAAATTAAAAATTAACATTAAATTAAAAATTTTTAATATTTAGCGACGGAATATTCTGTCAGTAAACTATTTAAATTTTAAATTAAATTTTTTATTTTTTAGCGACGAAAATTTCCGTCGCTAAATTAAATATTAAAATTAAAATTAAAATTTTTTAATTTTTAGCGACGGTCGCTAAAATATTTAAATTTTAAATTTAATTTTTAATTTTTTAGCGACGAAATTATTCCGTCGCTAAATTAAATATTAAAATTAAAATTAGAATTTTTTAATTTTTAGCGACGGAATATTCCGTCGCTAAAATATTTAAATTTTAAATTAAATTTTTAATTTTTTAGCTACGGAAATTTTCGTCGCTAAATTAAATATTAAAATTAAAATTTTTTATTTTTAATTTTTAGCGACGGATTATTCCGTCGCTAAAATAATTAAATTTTAATTTGAATTTTTTAGCGACGGAAAATTCCATCGCTAAATTAAATATTAAAATTAAAATTTTTAATTTTTAGCGACGGATTATTCCGTCGCTAACATAATTAAATTTTAATTTTAATTTTTAATTTTTTTGCAATGGAATTTTTCGTCGTTAAATTAAATATTAAAATTAAAATTTTTAATTTTTATTTTTTAGCGACAGATTATTCCGTCGCTAAAATAATTAAATTTTAATTTAAATTTTTAATTTTTTAGTGACAGAAAATTCCGTCGCTAAATTTAAAAAATATTTAAAAAATTTAGTGACGGCCTTTCCGTCGCTATTTCCATCGCTAAATTCGAAAATATTAGCGACGGAATATTCCGTCGCAAATCCGTCGCTAAAAGTTAGCGACGGCCATTCCGTCGCGGATCCGTCGCTAATTAGTGACGGAAAAATTCTGTCACTAATTCCGTCGCTAAATAATGTTTTTCTTGTAGTGTGGTCTTATTTGTTTTTTTGCATCTTAATATCTTTTGTAAAGTGACTACATTATCATATGGCGTAGGCTGATATGGATGGAAATAGAATAATTGACTACATTGAATTTATCACTGCAGCTATGCACAGACAAACTAGAAAAAGATGACCATCTATATAAAACATTTTAGTATTTTGACATGGATGGTAGCAGGTGAGGCCATTAATCTCGCATCTCAATAATAGTAGTCATATTTTCTATTGATAGTAAACATCTGATTAGGCAAAAATAAGGAAAGTATATGTTGGTCACTTGGTAATGAGACGACCATGTTCCTTTGGTTAAAAAGGAAAGAAAAACCCTTGCCTTTCTATTTATGGTTGAATTAGTTTCAAAGTCCGTAATCACTCCAATATAGCATTCCTTTACAGAGAACAAATAACCAATACATTTTAACAACTACAAATTTTTGATAGAGTATCCATATTTTGATCATTTTTATTTCACTAAAGTCATGATATTAAAAATGATCAAATGATTTTTAGCTTAATGCATGTTTATATTTATTGTTTGATTATTTCATATTTAAGAACTATATACATTGTCTTTAGACACGTGATATAAGGCGAATTTAAGTTTTCAGTTTAGTACGTGTCCGAATTCAGTGTTTGATTATTTTGCATTCAAATTTAATATTCAATTTTTTTAGTTGTACCGAGCCTTTAGGCACGAGTTACCCCTAGTATATATATATATATATATATTTCAGATAAAAAATTGTGTATATGACTACTTTTGCGTGACTCTTGTCGTTCGTGTTTTCGATTCCAGTAAAGGTAAATCGCAAGTGTGGAGTTTTACCTCATTACGTAAGACGAGAAATGAACTTACGACTTACCAGTACGAATCCAACATATCGCTTACACAACTATTCGACCTATGTTCTGAGGCATTTGTGTATATCTATACCTGTATCCATGTCCTGTTCCTAAGGCCAATATTGTACTTGACATAATGTATGTTTAAAATAATTAATATTTATATTTATTTAACATCAAAATTTTCAACTAAAATTTAAATACATATAACAGAAGGGAAAAAAAATATATAATCCATATAATATTTTCAACTTCGTACATTCATATAACGTAAAACATTCCTTTTCATATTTTCTAGTTGGTTTTTATTTGAACACGAGTTTTGATATCTATTTTTATTAATATAGAACAAATTTTATTTTTTCACACCCAAACACGGCCTACTTTCGAATTTCACTCGCTTAAAAAGAAATAGTAATAGAATGAACAAAAACAATCTTAATCAATATATTTTTTGGACATTTGAAAAAAATATATTTTATTTAGGTTTAAATCTACAATTTTTTTAATTTCCCTTTTAGCTCATTAATAATAATTAAAACAATTATTTAAATTTCTGCATATAACATAGTATAGATGGAACCTAAATGAGAAACAATACCAAAAATTAATCATTAAATCAATAAACTATGTTATTATGTTATTTCCACTTATATCTCCTGTTCCTATGTTCAACCCATTTTAGAAAATTAAGTAATACAACAAAGAGATATTTTAAGTACAAAATTAGAAAATAAATTATTTTTTAACTGTCCATCTTTTTTTTTCCAAAAACACTTTGGCCATTCTATGAATGAGTCATTTAGGGGGCGTTTGGTACAGGAGAAATTTTAAAATTCTTGAGAATGTTGGTTGAGAATCTATATTCTCATATTTGGTATAACTTTTTTATAAAGAGAATTCTAAGAAATAGAATTTTCGAGAATGATTTTTAAGTAACTTTCTCACAAAAAAAATTTCATTGAGGGGTTGAAAATCCAAGTTTTTCATAGACTTGGAAATATTTTTAACAAAAAAGAAATTAAAACACCCCTTACACTTTTATAATTCCATACAAACATATTATATATATGTATATATATTATAATATATTTATATTATTTATTATAAAATATTATATATATATATTAAAATAGATATTCATACAAACATATATATTATCTATATATTATATATACACACACACGCATATATATATATACATAATGTATAAAAAAATGACATTTTTTTTTACTTTCTAAAGATGTCATGGGTCCTAATATTTGATATAACAGAAGGAATTTATTATTTTTAAATAAAAAATCAAATAAAGGTAATTTTAGAAAACGAACATGAATTTTCAAGAATGTTACATTTAAACCAAATATAGGAATGTAAAATTTTCAAAAAAAAATACTCAACATTCTTGAAAATATTTAAACTTAACCAAATATAAAATTACATAAATTTTAGAAATAAAAAATTTCCAAGAGCATTCCTAGAAATTATAAATTCTAAGAATTTAAAAACTTATCCCGTACCAAACGCCCCCTTAGTGATATCTCAAAAATAATTTTTAATACATAAAAATAAATTCACCATATACATAAATCTCTTATGTTTATTATGATAAATAAAGTGTTAATGATTGTTTATCAAGTGAACTTATACATTTTGGTTTAAAGTAAAACGTTAATTAACCATTAATAACAATATACTCCTTTGTTTATCTATCAAATCATAAGAGTAATGATATGACCATGCATACACACTTGCCATTAAAAATAGGTTTTAATGCAATAAGCATAAACATTACATTCGGGCATAAATGTCAATAATTTAGTGCAATTTATACCAATTAAATAGCATGCTGCATAATAAAATATAAATTATAAAGTGTTAATGCAATTTGAACGAAATCAAAAGACATTTGCATAAAAAACAAAAAATATTATGTTCTGTAGCCCATAACTTTTGGAGGTACAAGTGTGACCCTAGAAATTTAAAAAAGTTTCAAAAATTGCTCGCCACTACATGCACCCGTTCTTTTGAACAAAATCAAAAGGGTAATAATATGACGATATATGCTTAGTTGAGTACTAGTCGTAATTTATTGTTTATTATTTTTCTATTCTATTCTATTCAATATCATTACGGGAATTCTATCCGTTTTATTTGTAACGATCTTACGAGGTAAACCAAAAAACAGAAAAAATAAAGATGAGCACTATTATCTATAGCAGAATAAACTTTTGATCCGATCACAAAGCTTCGGACTCATAAGCAGTGCTATTATTAGAGCTGCCTACTCCATGTTTTAACCGTACAAAGGGAGAAACGAGAAGGCAATACCACCCAACAATTACATGGCAAAAATCCAACCCTACATTCTCATAATTCTTGGGAGGCCACATCTCCAGATCATACAACAAGATACAATCTCTCCACCAATCAAGCTTATCCAAGTCGCACCTGGAGCTGCCGGCTCAGCCGAGTTCACGGGACACGATAGGCTCCCCAAACCACACACGGGCCAAGCTTCGAGCCCCCACTTGCCGGGATGTCGTGCATCCAGTCCAACTCTCCGGCAAGCAAAGAATGCAACAGCCACACGCCGACGAAGTTGCAAGTCTTAGATATAAACATAACCCCCCCGTGGTCGACAAATAAAGGTCATGTAGAATGTTAAACCACTGGAAATGGAAACATTTGTCATTCAACATGCAATGCGCCACCAAATTTTCACTCGCAAAAACATTTTTGAGATGCTAGTGCAAGTCAGAGAGCAGTAAGTGATCGGCTCAGCACTCTGATCTCGGGATATAGTTTGCATCAGCTGTTCGTGACAGATTTACAGCTTATCTTCTATTCTCAGGGATGACAACAACAGGAATAATATGCAGTTAGAGGACATTCTGGGGAAATAGCATCTGAAAAGAACAATATACATGTCTCAACTTACCACGATTATAGGAAAATTGCTTTTCCAGCAAGTTGTAATTTGGGTCCATTGAAGGCATAGACATGCCGAAACTTATGTGGAGGCAGAGTGAAAAGACAAACCCTGGCAGGGAATGTTGGGATTGTTGCAGTCTTGGCCACTCACTGCTGTTGCCTCACTGCTAAAAATACCATTATTTTATGGTAATTAAATTAAACAAGCCTAAGCTAACACATCAAAAAGTAGGAAAATAACAACTGAGTCTTCTTTCAGCTTTTGATTATTTAGGTAAAGAAAAAGGCAAGAACTCTTTGTTTGTTCAAGGGCTTCAGAAGTAAAGGACAAGAAACTAACCTCTTGCCAGCACCCGGATTCAATGCACCATGGGCTGTAAACTTTTAGAAGGTGTTAAGTCCAAGCTCCTATTCCTGTCTCCTAAAAAGTTTCCCAAGAAATAATTTAAGAAAACTAAATACTGATGTCTGAACATGGGCAATTTAAACAGATTTAATCTAGAGACTGGGTTTCCGACTTCAGCTCATAAATCCCTTTCTCATGGCTAGAATTTATTCCTGGCTTAACAAAAAGGAAAAATGAAAAGCTAGAATTTATGTAGCCAATCCCAGTGGGATAAAGGCATGGCATATTGTTATTGTGGCTTAACAAAAAGGGGTAGTTAGGGGTGGGGACAACAGCTGGTAAGGCTTGCCAGGACGTGACCTTGGTAGCACCTAACCCTACCCAGCTCCATGGGGTGGGGCAATCGGATGAACAATAGATGTACTCAGGACCCCAACCGAGGGAACAAGTGGCCATGACGCTAGAAACTTTTTTGAAGTCATGGTGGGGTCTCTCTCTCTCTCTGGGGAAAATCAGAAGAGCGCCTGGATATTATTTGCGCACATAAAAGAAAATGTTCACTGTAAAAGTAGGCATGCAATGGAGCATTAATCATACTTTACAAAAACAGGGAAAAAATCAACAAGGTATTCACCTGCAGATGTAGGAAAAATTTGTACTAAGACTTTTGGATGGCAAAAATTAAAAGAATGTACCTGCTGGAGAGTTGAGTGTTGCTAACCGCAAGTCATCCAAATAATTATACTGACCATGATGATCCTATTAGCAAGCAGAGGATATCCATTATACTTGAGCAATTAGGGATACCGAATGACATGGACTCAAAGTACAAACTTTTAAATGCCATAAATTTTGTTATCTAGAAAATAATTTAAGAAAGTGAAAAATGATTTTAATTTTTTGTCCATGCTTCTAAAAGAATAACTAATGCATGGCAAAGAAGAGATCACTGCTATGTTCAATTTAATGCCATTAACATGAGACTGTCTTCAACACCAGATCTAAAAGATGTCAAAACACCCCAGATTTGCTAGACAGATAAATTCAGAATTTGCAATGATGGTGAGCCTTGGCACACAACGGTAAGGTTGCTAGGTTCATGTCAGGAAACAGCCTCTTTGCTAAGCAAGGTAGGGCTTATACAACTGACCTTCCCCAGACTCCAGAGCCTGCAGTGCCCAGCCTCATGCACTGGGTTCACCTTTTTTTGGGATTTGCACTAACACTAACAAAATGAATCGAATGCATACAAGCAAATGGACACAAAGTTTTGGATTATTTTACATTGAAATAAAAAAATATATTTTTTATATGAAATGAAAATATGATCGAAATAGGAAATGTTAACTTCAACTGCCAATGACTATGAATATTGAACACCTCAATTCAGCAAGCCAAAAATAAATGACAGAGTTGGATTACTTCTAATTTACGAGTGACAGAAAAGGGGAATAATGTCTAATCCATAAAAATAGTCTCATTTACCTCATTTATCATCTTTTAGGCATATAGTAGCAGGTTACTGGGTTCATTGACATTCATTTTCAATCATCTTCTTATTGTGCAAAGTCACCATCACTACCTCCCAGAAAGAGAACCCATAAGCATCGACTCTTGTGTGATGGTGGAACTCACTGCTTTATACTGCAGAAAATAAAATTACTTCAACTTCCATAATTTAGGATTGTCTTATCAACGACAACTAGTCGCAAAAAGTACACTTGCAACATTTATTCATTGAAGAAAACTGTAAATAATTTATCCAAAGAAAGAAAATTGAATATAATATTTTATTTCGGCCAAGTGTGTAAGTATCCTACAACTCCAGCATGTTGGATGAATTTAAGAGCTGAACTACATATAAAAATATTAACATGCAAACAAAAGCATGCTGTCATCAATATGATAGATACTTTGAAAAATATCAGTATGAGCATTTCTGGGCATTATTTTTGTGGAAGCCACCATAAACAGATAATAAACAATGTAATCAAATGCAAAAAGACATCCTGAACAATAAAACATAAAGGGGGAAAAAACAAATCAGATGACATAAGATTTTGATATAAATCAACAGTTAAGCTCAAAGAGGTACAGGCAACTAAAATGAGAAGGAATATAAAATAGCCACAAGGCCCACAACCAATATTTGAGAAAAGCCAAAAAACAAAGCTACACAATATAGGGCAACTGCAAGAACAATTGTTCAGCAACGTTTTTATAGCACAACATATATTCATTAAAAAGGAGGAGAAAAAAGGAAAGTAAGACAACACAAAAGAACAATGAAGAAAATAGAAAATTGTTTTGTAAATTTCACTGACACTTGCCTGACACTTGTTCTGAAATTCGTTTATTGTGTATGTGGGCTGCTGCTACGTTCAGCTTTCGGAATATCCAATTGGTATTGAAGAATGCTTCCAATATGGCAACTGCTCCATTATTGAAAACAAGACATGTTACAAAAATACAAGAAAGGCTATTGAGTTTGTGCATCAAAGAAGTGGTTCCACATCTCTACACTCTTACCCTCCACCAACCTAGGTGAGAGCAGCCAAAGAGAAATCTTAAAAGAAATTTCACGAAGATGGGAAAAGTCCATGGGTTGCACCCCATCTCTTTATTAGACATGAGTTCCTTCGAGAAAGAAACTTTGCCCCAGATCCATTCAGGAGCAACCAGATAGATTCTTGCAACATGTTAAAAGAAACCCTCAGAAATTCAATAACTTGCTTTTATGCCCCTTTTCTTCTATCACCAAGTCCCTCAATCAACATTGAATATGTCAGAGAACTAAGCTTGCATCCTTTTTTTTCCATCTCGTCCACCAGTTCAGAGCATCTATCAATAAGGCCCCTCTTAAGTAAGCCATCAATCAGGAGCTTCCAAGCCACTTCATCATGATTGTATTCCTCGTAAAGCAGAGTACAGAAAATTTCCTTAGCCTTTTTGGTATTTCCTTCATTGTATAAACCACACACAAGCACCTTGTATGTATCTAGATTTGGTAGAATATCATGTTCAACCATAGTATCTACAAGACTTGAGGCTTCCCCAAACCTTCCTAAATTGCAGCAACACTTGACAAGAGAATTATAAATGTCTTTGCCTGGAGATATCCCTCGGTTCTTCATATGATCAACCAACCTCCAAGCTTCTTCAAAGCGAGCCTCTCTGCTAAGACCCGTAATGAGTGCACTGTAAGTGTTAAGATTAGGTGCACAGCCATGCTCAATCATTTTATCAAACAGTTGCAGAGCAGTATCAAATTCCATTATTTTCCATACATCAGCAATGTTGATAGAGGTGACATCCAGATTCAATCCCTGTCCTATTCTATTTTCTTTTTCCTTCAACCACTTCTCCTTAGATAGATGCTTGACCAGAACAGAATAGGTATAGTGCGAAGGTTCACATCCAGCATCAACCATACATTTAAAAGTATCAAAAGCGCGATGCACCAATCCTGCTCGTGCATACCCATCAATTAATACAGTGTACACAATAAAATCTGGAGTAATACCCTCTTCATTCATTCTTGCCATCAAACTCTCTACTTCTTTCAACATCCCATGGTTAAAATATGCAAGTAGAAAAGAAGTGTAAGTGCAAACATCAGGCTTATATCCCAACGAGACCAGTTTGTCAAGAAGTTTGTGAGCATGATCAAGGGAAGATGCTTTCAGCATCTTTTCGATGAATATCGAATAAGTAAGAACTTCAGGCTTCACACCTCTATTCAACATGCTTTCAAGTAGCTGAAAGGCTTCATGTAATTTATCTCCTTTGCACAATCCATCTATCAACACATTGAATGTCCATGAATTTGGAAGGCAGTTTTCTTTAATCATTGTTTCAATCAAACTGCAGGCAAAATCAATTTTCTCAGCTTTGCAGTACCCATCAATTAAAGCAGTATACATCACTTCATTTGGCTTTATGCCTTTTTCCTTGAGAGAACCAAGAAGACAGTGTGCTTCTTCCACCCTCCCTTTGTAACATAAGGCAGCTATAAGAGTGCCATAAGTCCATTGGTCAGGGACCAGACCTATCTCTTTCATCAAATCAATCAACCTACAAGCACTATCTAGATGGCCCTCTTTACATTGTCCACAGATTAACAGGTTAAAGGATATTAAGTTAGGCAAAAGCTTTTGATCAAGCATCTTACTGAGCAGTGCCATTGCCTTGTGCACTTTTCCTGCCTTACAGAAACCAGAAATCAACTCATTGTATGTCCGAACATTAGGATTAAAATTATTTAGTACCATTAAATTAATCACATCAAATGCAGCATCGATCATTCCCACCTTACAGTAACCATCCATCAAAGCATTGTATGTCACAACAGTAGGGACCAACCCTTTCTCTGATATCGTGTTTAACATTTGCTTGGCTTCATCAAGCTTGCCATCTTTACACAAGTTATCAATTAGTACAGTGTAAGTATGAATATTTGGCTCACAGCCTTTCTCTGTCATCTCCTTAAATAGATTCAAAGCTTCAGTTTTCCTACCCAGTTCACAGAATGCACATATCAAAACCGTATATGTCCGGACAGTTGGATAACAATCATCATCCCCCATGCGGGAGAACAACGCCAGAGCTTCATCAATTCTCCCAGCATCACAAAATCCATGAATAAGATTGGTATAAGAAACTTCATTCCTTTGACAGCCCTTGTTTGGCATAGCCTTGAACACCCCAAAAGCACTATCTACATCCTGCCTCCTACAATGGCCTAATATCAGCGACGTGTATGTATGCACATCCGGGCTCAATCCACCTTGCAAGATTTTACTCAAGTAAAACTCAGCCTGGGGCACATTCCCCAGTTTACAGTAGGCATTGACCATAGTATTAAAAGTGTAAATATTGGGCTGAATCTTATCATTCAACATCTCTGCATAAACCCTCTTCATTTCATCGATCATGAGCAACCTCGATAACGACATCAAAAGAAAATTGTAACATCTAAGAGTAAGCTTAAATTTAAATCCACCATCACCAACATTGCTATCATTCATATTTCTCAATGCATCCAAGACGAACTGCGCATCTTCGGACGATTCGCACGATTTAACCATTGAGATACGGATCTGTTCTGCGATATTCAGGAATCGGTGGCGGATCAGAATGTTGAGGAGAGACGGATAGGATTGAACGGTGGGCTTGAAGGCAGGCCTTCGGGAAAGAAAGTTGAAGAAAGCAAGGGCAGTGTTGGGGTTGAGATTGGGGTAATTAGAGAAGACGGAGGTGACTAAGGCTGGGGAAAGAGAGGGGATTAACTTCTTGAAGGACGAATGTTTCTGCCAGTTCGGGAGCGAGAGGAGCGAGGCGACCTGGGCGATGAGATCGACCGGCGGCTCTGCGGCGTCTGGAGGCGGGCTCTGCTCGGGGAGAGAAGCGATCGAGGAAAGCGATTTGGAGGAGGAGGAGAAGAAGGAGAGGCTGAACTGACCTGTCCCTATTTGCTTCGTGATGACGGTAATGGCGGTGGAGGGCCGGGTCATTGCGGTGGAGGAGCAGCAAAGCACGGCGATGACGCAGACGACTCCATGCATGAATGTGGCAGCGGCCTGAGTTGATTTAGGGTTTAGGATCAACGAAGAAGACGAGCCAACGAAAAATTGAAGGCCGGCCCAATCTGGCTGTGATTCAAAAAACGCAAAATGCTCAAGCAGCACCATCGTCAAAGCCCATGAAATATTCGTGAATTCTAATTTTTACTAATTTATTTTAAACAATTAATTACATTACAAGTTAGAATTGAATCCTAATTTTTATGGTAGTATTAAGTAAATAGTTTGATGGTATTATTTTTTTAGTCAAAAGTTAATTTTAATTTTTCACAACCTCTTAACCAATTGACAATTGTATCCAATATCCATTAACAGAATCGAATAATTTATAATAATTTAGATGAGAAATACAAATAAATCGTTAAAAATATATTTTATCTAAATAAAAATTAAACTCTGAAACGTCTGACAATGTTTTATGTATAATCAGTAGCAAACAGTGAACATAAAAATCTAACATTGTATAGATTTAAATTGTCTTATAGACAAATAATAATGTCTGTTGTGCTTCCTTTAAATATAATTTTTTGTCGTATTTTTATGAGAAAATAATTCTTAATGTTATCTTATAAGTAAAAGTTTATTAAAAATTTAAAATAATTTTTTAAAATAAAAATATATAAATTTTCTCGTAAATGAAGGTCTCGTACAATACACAAATTAAATAATTGTGATATTTAAAAATTCTTTCAAAAATGATAAGTAATTATTCATAAAAAATTATAATTCTAATTTTTTGTAAAATATTAAAATAAATATTATCATCTTTATTTTATGCTCATCTATAAATAAGTAGACCATTTATTTTAGAAAAGATATATCTCTAATACTAATTTTAATATAGTGTTCATTATTTTTAATATTTGATTTAAATATCGGAGTATTTACATGAAGATTTTTCTACACCCTCTAATTGTTTTCTTTTTTCATACTCATGTGCATGACAATGATGTTTTCAGTTAAATAAATTGATTATTATATATCGATAATAACAATTAAAATAATAATAAAATATTTAAAAGAACTTTAAAAATATAAATCTAACGAGGAAGGATATTTATGAAATTATATTTTACCAAATATGGGTATAACTTATAATTACAGAATACGTAACTATTTTGGAAATAAGTATATTAATATATTTTAAAAAATAAAATACAAAAAAATTATCACCGACCATGCCCACACATAGATTGGGTGACTAAGAGAAAACATTCAGTTATAATTGACCAAATCGTCAACTTTTTTACCAACCGAACCGATCATAGCCCACTAATCGAATCGAACTGAATCGATAGGATACACTAACCGAAAAATCAAAACTAAAATAATCGGTATAACCGAACTTTACTAAAACTTACCGAATGGGCAAGCATGATCAGAGGGAGAGAGATGGAGCTAGGGCAGTGTCGACCTCTGCATAGGAAGGAAACGAAACGCCGAAGACAAAGACGAATGACCAGCTCTTATTCGATTTGGCCCTTTGCTTGGCCAGAGGCCCAAATGGCCCTTCATCTTCGACTGTCATGTGGCCTGAGATAGAGAGAGAGACTGTCGTGAGGCGACGAGAAGGGATCGACAGTCATGAAGTGGCGAGAGGGGGCGACGAAGGTGAGGTAGTGAGATTGAGATCAAGAGAGAAAAAAAAAGATAGGGGTATTGAGAACGAGAACCAAGAAACTGGCGAGCAAGAGGGAAGCGATGGACCATTAGTGAGGCCGGAAGGAGGGGGCGACGAACCTATTGGTGCCCCTGCGGGCTGCGCGCGAGAAAAAGAGAAAGAGAGAAAGGAGACGTCCGACGTCGTGAGGCTAAGAGATTTGGGGTGAGGGAGAGAGAAGTTTGGGGGGGTTGGGGGTGGGGGGGACTAGAAAATGTCAAGGTCACTTGGGGTGGGGGAGAGAGTAAATTGTGCGTGGCGTGAGAGAGAGAGAGAGAGAAGAAGTTTGTGGGTGGGTGGGTGGGTGGGGGAGGAGACTGTGGGCAGTAAAAGTAAAACTATGGGCAGTAAGAGAAAAATGATCGACGGTGGAGGATGAATTTTGTTATTTTGGTTAATCGAAATATTTGAATTTTTTTATAAATATAATCGAACCAATTTTTAGCTACTTAATTAATCAAACCGAATTGACCAGTTTGATCGGTTCGGTTGAACCGAAAAAATGCACACTCCTATGGATGACCGTATTTGGTAAGAGAGGGAAAGGAAAAAAATTAAAAAAAACTAATGTGGTGAAAAAACTCATGGGACTAGGTCCCAAATGAAGCTAGTTAATAAGGGTCCAAACCAAGATTAAAGTCTTAACTTGGGGGCCCAAACTAGGCCTAAACCAAGCTTATAAATACAAGCAGGGCTATTCAAAGGGAGAGGTAAGTTTTCTCTCCAACTTCTATTCCCTGAAGAGTTTTTTTATTCTTGCACTTTCCCTTCTTCTTCTGCATTTTTTTTTTCTCATTTTTACCTATACTAACTCGAGTGTTAGATGGCAATTTCAAGAATATCCTCAAATAATTCTAATCTTCATTTTGTAGATCCATCAAGAAGATTTATTTATTTTTGCCATAACACTTTTGGTGGATTCAGACATTAATTAATGACACATTTTTTATGAAGTTGGTTTAATTTTGTCAACTCGATCAAAATGAGTTTGAATTGACAATTTTAAAGTGTTGCCAAACACCTTGTTAAAAATGATAAATGGTATTATTAAAATTTGGGTAAAATACTTAGTATAATAGTAAAATAATATATAAATATATGGAGTATTTTAAGTTTTAAAAAATACTCTAATTATCCCCCTTGCAAATGCAAAATTAACCAGAGAGTTTTAGATCAACATAAAATTCCTGTCATTACTCATTAAGATAATATTTCTATCGTAATTTTTTTGGGATAAAAGTCTGTATCCTAATATTTGATTTAAAAAAGTATTTAATAAAATTTTAAAAAAAAGAACGATAATTTCTACAAGCAACGGGGAAGAAAAAGCAAGGCCAGTCATTTGCTTCAGTTACAAGCAGTGAAGATGCAAAAGGAATGGTGGCTACGTACGATCATCGTCATTACTCTCTAATCATCGGAAGATGTGATTAATTAAAGGATCGGATCGGATCGGATCGATCGATCCTGCTCGAAAAGCATGTGAAGCATGGATGCCACCTGATCCTTGTCGCCGGTGGCTCTGACGAGCAAGTCCAAGTAGTGGACGGCATCCCGAGGAAGGAGGCCTTGCACGAAGAATGGAAACAGGTGCGAGTGCGTGCCCTTCATTGCAGCGAAACACTGCTCCAGCACCTTTTTCTGCTGCTCTCTGCTCAGCTCCGCCGCCTCCATCAGCGGCAGCACCTCTCTCTCTTCCTCCACAAAGTGCTCTTTGCAGTGATCCTGTGTTGCTTTTCGGATCGATCGATCAGCTGATTGAAATGCTAAATGCTAATAGAAGAAGCATGCATACACGCATAGATATCGATGGAGAAAAATTCGAGATGAGAACTGACCTGTAGTTTCTGGAGGCGAGCGGAAAGGTTGCAGACAGCCTCTTGATAGACGGCGTCGCCGGAATTCAGCACGCCGATCGATTTGATGTCTTCTTTGATCCCGTTCATCATCGGTAGATCCCTCGCGTGTTCTTTATTCGCGGTTTTGCATAATCCTGATTTACATTACCGTAAATAACTCTCAATTTCAAAAAAATATAAACAAGAGTAATAAACTCATCTCCTAAATCCAATCCGACATAGAATTAAAGTAGAAGTTGCAAGGATCAGAACTATACATGTATGTATAAATATGTATATATTCACTGATTGAGTAGCTTTATGCTAATTGACTGTTGTGAGATTGTGAATGTAATTAAGTTAGATTCGTCTGTCTTTTTCTTAATTTCTGTGTGATTACCTGGATCGGCCTTCTCCAAGATGGGGAAGACGACTGTCTCCTCCATCTGAGCGTGCTCGAGCATAAGCTCAAGCAGCTGACCGTAGCTCCGCCCGAACTTCTTCACCTCCATCCGTGGACTCCCCATCACCGGATCGCCGCTCCGCCGCGTCCTCCCCCCGCGCGCCGCCAGATCCTGGGCCCACCGCACCAGCCTCTCCATATGCCACGTCATGCTACGGTGCTGCAGCACCGCCGCCGTCACCACCAGCGGCGTCGCCTCATCCAACCACCCGTGCGAGATCCTCATCACCGGCGGATCCGGAAACGTAGCCTCCACGTACTGCAACAGCGTCTCGCCCGTGCCGGAAACGATCTCGTTCCCGCATTGAAGAACCGGCGTCTCGGAGGGGATGAAGAGGATCGTGACCGGCTTGTAGAGAAGCACGAACCGGACATAGGACGTGGCGAAACCCGCCGGCGGTCCATACAACCGGACGACCGGCCTTGCTTTGAGGTCGTCTGACGGCGCGATATCGGAGGTGGATTTCTTGAAGATTCCGAAACAGTTGCCCATTCTTGTAGTAGCGACGATCAAGAAACAGAGAGATTCAGAAAACACGAAAATCTCCTAGTTGAAGTGATGTTTTGGCGATTAAAATCAGTGAAGGTTTGACTAAACGATGAGTTCAGTCCAAGAAATTGCGAAGAGCTAACGGACGGTAGGCTGGACCGGTGGAATCGATCCTTTACTTATAACGAGAGAAAATGCGAACAAACTGAAAAGGACTCTTAGAGAGGAGGACTGAAACCAATCTGGATTAAGAGAAATAATGGCAGCTCGGGCTGGTGAACGTGTATTCAACTTCGGCGCGCCGGCGTGAGAGCGACTGCATTGTATGGAATAATGAAAGCTTAAAGAGGAAGCGACGGAAAATAAAGAGAAAGAGAAACCCGCAATCATGTCTTCTGGCCAAGATATTGTATACTAATTTTGTACACCTTCTTTTGTACCTACGCATTTTTTAAGGATTATGCTATTTGTAGGCCTTTTATAGGTGGGTTTATAGTTAATTTGAAAAGATTATTTCATCCCTTTCTCTTTTATTATTTTACTTAATTTTCTCCTCTCTCTCTCCCCCCTCTGTCTCCTCTCCTCCCCCTTCAACACCGCCCGCCGCTACCTTGCTTGGCCGATGATCGACGCCTCACTTCTTACTTGGGCTACTACTGCCACAAGAGGCGAGGATGTAGGGATGCAGCAGATGGTGATTTGTCAGGCAAGAGGTAAGGCGACAATCTACCAAGCGAGAAGCAATGCAGCATTGGCCAAACGAGAGGCGAGGCGTCAGCGAATGTTAAGTGCGAGGTAGCGACGAGAAAAAGACTATGAGAGACAGTGCTAAAAGAAAAAGAGAAGAGAGAGGTGGAATTGTTGAAGGGGGAAGAAAAAAGAAAGAAAGAGAGGAGAGGATATCGTGAATTTACCACGATAAGTCCTCAATTTATCACGAGAACATCATTTTATAAAAAGTTTACACAAATAGCATTATCCATTTTCTAAAGACCCAAACAACTATAAATTATAGATTTATTTTCAAAGTTAGTCACTCTAAAAATAAATATTTAATATTTTAAGAGATTAACTATTTTTAATTTAGACTATATTTATTTTTTTATAAAACATTTTAAATGTCTTTTAACAATTTTTTGTTCTTATACATAATTATAAAAAAAACAAATACAGTCTGTCTGAATTAAAAATAAATATTAATATTCCATGTCCAACAAAAAAAAAAAAAATTCTCTTATAAGATAATGAGATCAGTGTCCGTTGCCATATGGAGGCTCCTCCATGGACCCGCCCAGCCACTGCCCCAGCCTGCTTAGTCGCTTTTCGGACTGGTAATTACGTTATGATTAATTAAACATATCCCCTAATAATGTCACCCCGCCAGTTTGATTGCCTAATTTTTTTCCTTAAATCTTTGATTTCCTATATTAAAATTTATTACAATGTTAAACTGTAAAAGGTAATACTAATTACTATTTTAAGAATAATGATTTAGATGTAATAAATATATTTTATTTTTAATACAAAAATAATTTTATTAATTGATACATTTATAATAAACTAATTCAGTTTATCTGGACATAAGATTGGACATACCTATTATCAAATCTTTGTTAATATTTTACATGTTTTAAGTCACACTTAAAGGTGGTTTCTTTGCTTAGTAATACAAACAATGTGGTTTGATTTAGAGGTCTCAAGTTAAATGTGATATCAAGAGTTAAGCGCTTAAGTGATGACTTGCAATATTATCCCTGGTAATGTTGTTTGGAATTTATTTGTAGTATGTTGATGCTCTTTCAATTTAAATCACACCTTTTCGTTTCTACCAAGCAAATAACAGAAAAAGTTATGTGAAAGCTAATGACTAATTGGTTGAGACTAATGTTAGTGAAAAATTATAATAAAAATATTAATGAAGATCTGATAACAGCATAATATTGCTATAAGTTTAAAGATCAAGATGGTTTTTTTTTTTTTATTTTCATTTAATTAAAAATAGGTATTGTTGTTGTCAAAATACAACAATTAAAATTTATGATGTGGGGTCCACTCGAGCTTGTTGTCGGGTGAGATTAGATTGTCGTAAAAGATGTCGTTTCAAGGGAGTTTGCCGCTAGGAATGCTCGTCGTAAAGATTCGCCACTAGCTCTTGTCACAAGCTCTCGCCGCTAGCTTTTGCCACGAGCTTTCGCCATTAGTTTTGCCATAAGATTTTGTCACAAGTTTCGCCATAAGGCTTGGCCACAAGGTTTCGCCACAAGCTTCGCCACAAAGTTTTGCCACTAGATTCGCCACTAGTTTCGCCACAAGCTTCGCCACTAGTTTCGCCACAAGGTTTCGTCACTAGTTTCACTATAAGCTTCGCCACTAGCTTCGTCACTAACTTCGCCACAAGTTTCGTCATAAGACTTTACCACTAGCCTTTGTCGCTAGGTTCGCCGCAAGACTTTGCCTTCGCCTTTGGATCCGCCGCAAGACTTTGTCTTTGTCGCTAGGTTTGCCGCAAGACTTTGCCTTCACCGCTAGGTCCGCCGCAAGACTTTGTCTTTGCCGCTAGGTTCGCCGCAAGGATTTGACCATGTTGATGCTCAAAAAATGGGTTAGAGGGCTCGCGGGAATCTCTCCCACGAAGACTCTCCGATGCCAAAGTCAGTCTTGGATCCTAATAACTATTCCCGAAAATAGTAAAAGTGTATTCAAAGTAACAAGATTTATTGAAGTTGGAGATCCCTATCAGTGTCCTGTAACTGGGTATTTATAGGGCACGATTCTCAAGAGTGGCTGGTGTCGACACGTGGCGGTTGTTGAATGTGTCAGAGCTAAGCCGAAAAAATGAGAAAGCTTGCTACGACGTAACCGCGAGCAACTGGGCCTCGCGATAGTGTGCCTTGCGGCCAATACTGCCGCAAGGCAGTAGCTTCTCCTGGCAAACAGCCGCGAGGCACGTTGCTGTGCCTTTTAGCGTGCAACCGCGAGGCACCTCGCAGCAGACAACCACGAGGCTGCTGTGCCTCGCGGCGCGCAACCGTGAGGCTGAGCAAGCCACATGCAGCCACGAGGTTGCACCTCGTGGCTGCTGCTCTGCCAGCTAGCGGCAATTGTTGTCGCCAGCTTTCTTCAATTTTTTCTTTCTTTTTGTATTTTTTTTATCCCATCTTTTTTCATGGCACCACAGGTATAAGCTGAAAAATTATTTTTGACAATACTATATATTTTTGGTGTATAAATAAAATTTTGAAAATATATTTTGTAATGAAAAAAATTCTTTAATTAAATACATTTTTTTATTTAGAAAATATGTTTTATAAAATGAAGAGAGAGAGAGAGTAGAAAATAATTTTTATTATACGACTTTAATTCAATAAATCCAAATGGTTTGATGCTCTTCTTCATTAATGCAATGTTGAAAATAATTTTAATGCAATGTTGCTTTAGTTAGAAAAAGGTTTCTTGTTTAGTAGCTTTAATTTGCTTTGAAATGTTAAAAGAAGAACAAAAAGTCCAAGAATATGATGTGTCGTGCTAAATCTAAGCTAATTCCATTGTATTTTGGACATAATAAAAACACCCACTAAAATTTTTTATTCTTCAAAAACTTTATAAAAACTTATCCCATATTCTTTTCTGGTACTTGAATATTTTAAAATATCATATAATAACTCGTTATTTCCTTCTTTTTGTTACCTATACTTTTTTATTTTATTTTCCTTTAAAAATTGCCCCACGTATTATATATTTTAAGGGAAAATTTTGAAAATAAAATAAATAAATTCCATGCCTGAGCAGGCAGGGGAGCAATTGTCACCCCCTCAGCCCAACTTTTCTTCTGTGTCATTGCAATTAAAGGAGAGTAACAACTTTTATATTACTTCACCTTTTCTTCCTCTCCAATGGGTAATATATCATTTTGCTTTCTACTGCCCTTTTGTCATAAACAAATTATTAGGGGGTTCTAGAGATGGATGGGAGCAATTTTTGATACCCAACAGTACAAGGATGACATCACTATTGACAGGGAAATTTGAGGGGCCTAAGCGCGATTTTATATAAAGACAGTAAAATCTAAATATATTATATATTTTATTATATAATATTATATATATAAATAGGGTCCTAAAATTTGCTTTCTCGACTCCTCTTTCTATTATAGTCTTGCCGTTTTCTTGAGATGGGTCTATTACAACATAATTAATGAGTTATTATGGTATGAGATGGACTCAAATTAGAAGACTATTTTATAATTGAGACGTATAAGACAAGAAATCCTATCTTCTTTCTATTATTCTATACAGTCTTCTTACCTTATTTCCATTATTTATGAGATAGACCTATCCCGTCTAGACCTAAAATCGACCCTGGGAGGGATTCTAGGTGATTGTCTTGAAAATATATCCTCGGAGTTGACCCTTGATTTCCTTTCCTCACCCACTCTATATAAACATAAAGAGGTAGGCTGGAAACTTGTTTGGAGGTTTTTAGTGTAGATTTAATTCTTGGAGAAAGCAAAATGTTTTCTTCTAGGGGAGGACCTTAAGAATGATATTAGTAGTACTAAGACCTATCTCTTTGATCATTTGAGCACATTTCTTGATTTATCTCCTCAATGTAGTTTTAAAAGCAAGGTGGCTGAGAATGTCAATAATGAGCGTAATCTAAAAGAAGAAAAAAAGAAAAAAGAGATAAAGAAAGAAGAAAAGAAGAGAAGACTTACAAAACCATCATTACCTTCAATTGTTGTCACTCTCTATTTCCTCGGGAGCAAAAGGTGTTAACCCACACCCCGAGGGCCCCCCACGAACTGTCCCACGCCACGTGAGGGGGGTAAATCAGGAACCCAGCTAGCAGGTGACGGGGAGGACCAGTGCGAGCCGCCCACAAGGACCCCTGAGGAGCAGGAAATCCCACACTGCGACTTGCCCGACTCGATCCTTGTCACTCTCTATTTCCTTGATCTCCCTTTTGTTTGCTTTTTGTTCTCTCTCAATCTTTTTCTATGTTGTAGACAAATCATAGTAGTGCATTTGGAAGAGGGAATGAAACGACAATTGATGAGAAGAGAAAAAAAAAAGAGTGAAGATGCTTATTCTTATTTGAGAGAGAAAATAGCGATAGAATGGAATAAAAATAAAGAAATACTTTCTATTTCTCCAAAAGACTTATTTTTTATTTCTCTCAGATTAAGAAAGAATAATAGATGAAAAGATTTATTTTTGTATATTGATAATATTAACTTTAGACAAGTTCAAATTTAGTATTGAACTGAGCAAATATTATCTTTCCATTAAAGGGTATTAATTGTCATTTATTATTTAATATTCTTCCATTTTATTTATTTTCGTAGCATTTCCAAACAAATAAATATTTTCACTCTACCTTTCACCTCCTACTCTTCCAAAACAAACACACACACCATATTCCATTTCCACTCATTTTCCAATCTAGTCTTCTCGAATTCATTATTTCATTTCCATTTTACTCATTCTCGATTTCATTATTTCCTCCACTGTTGACTGTTGTATACATAGAAAGAATACTAAATTACTTGCTCTTTATCTTTATCTAATTAGCTTTTAACGAAAAGAATTCTGGATTTCTACCATGACAATTTCTTTTATTGTACCAAAAAAAAAAAAACTATATTTATTAAAAAAAATGATCAAAGTCCACATTACCATGTATAGATCAATCCGTGGGTCATATTGTCGTCGCCCCCTGGTTTATGCCTTGTCTTTGTTCATTGTTTTCCGCTTTAAATTTGGTTTAGTTGTTTTTTTTTTTTTTTTTTACAGTAATCGACTTTGTTTTTCTACTTGAAAAACATCTCCGTACAACTGTCTTTTATCAATTTATGATCTGTATAATGATACGTTTCCATCAAATAAAAAGATATCTGACTTTCATCAATTGATATTCTATTGACAAACTCAACAATAAAGTCTTGTAGTGCAATCAATTTTCTTCTGAATTTAGAGATTCACTCAGGTCATATGTGTCAGGGAATCACTACTGATGAATTATTAACCTCGATTTTTTTAGGATCTTCCTCTAACTGGTAAAAATTTTCTCCATTACTAAGACATTAGCCCCATTTGATATGTCGCCGTTCCTTTTTTTTTTTTTAATTGTTACTGCAACCCCATTATCTTTCTCACTTTAATACTTCGACAAGAATGATGCAAACTATCCTAATACACAGCTTCTAAATATACCAGAAATGTAACTTTTCTACAAAAGATAACCTAATTCAAAGCACAGGACCACATATCACAGTATTACCGAACAAGCCCTAAATCAAGCAAAACCATAACTACATGCCATACTTCTCTATCTTTTTCCTCTAGGCTACACGCCATGCCTTTCTTCTCCATGAAAACCATCTTTACTCCGCTTCCATTTCATCATCTGCTTCATAGCCATCTTCCATCTTCTCCTCCTCTTCATCCTCCTCCTCCTCTCTACTCTTCTCATTCTCAGCTGGGTTGCTGGTCTCATTCGGGTTCTCAACCCTGGCTTGCAGAGGTTGAGTTTGGGAAAAGGATGCAGACAAAAATGTTGATGGCAATGCAGGAGATGGAGGTGGGGAAGGAAAGTGTTGGGTTGATGAAGAACAGGAAGAAGAAGAACCCTCTTCGAAGTGAAACTTGTCAGGAGACTCCATGAGCTTTGGAATACGGACTGGGGTTTGCTTTAGCAGATCCTTGAGGCTACAATAACTGTGGACAGCCATGGTTCGTTGATTGAAGAAGCTTAGAAGATGTGAACAATGCACATATGGGAAGAGAGAGATGTAGAAGAAGAATGAAGAGAGACTACTAGAAGTGGGGGCCATAGAGGAAGCGTTTTGACGCAAACAGACAAAGTATCTAACGTTGGTAACTCATGAACTTGGCTAAAGTTGGCATCTTTCTTGGCCTTTTCCCATTATAAGCAGAGGCTCTAATAACTTTTTGCCCTTTAAGTTTTCAATCTCCACAAGCTCTTGCCCTTTTCCCTCACCGCTTTCTTATGCTAACATCCACTTCAGAATAGATTGCAATCTCTCTCTCTCTCTCTCTCTCTCTCTCTCTCTCTCTGATGTTTAGTGATCATGAGACAAACGTGAGCTTTGTGTGTAATGATAGTCAAGTATGACCACAAAAAGACATCACTCACAAAGCTATTACTAAGTCCACTTGATGTCGCCAAATGCTACATCAAGCCCAACTCATCGACAACCAAATTCAAGATATAGTCACACGGGCAAGGTCAAACTAGCAGAACCCAACAAGTCAAGGAAGGAGTCCAACAAGCTACTCAACCTGACCGTGGTAACTGTATGGAATGTTTCTACAACACCCTAACAAATTGGGCCCCACTTGACAGCGACAACTCTAACGAATTGAGGCAAGCAAAGCACACGTGATTAGATAAAGAGTCATCGAGAATCTAAGAGACAACTGTTCCTATAAATATCCCATGAATCAAGCCTAGCAAGATGGAATCTCATCTTCTTCAACCTTCCAGATAACTTTCTCCTCCACCTCTACATACTTCACTCCTCCTTTGTACGTAATTTGCCTGCATACTTGTATCCTCCTGCCTTAGACATCGAAGGGCTCGAAAAAGCCTCAAGATAGCCCTCGCCATATTTTTAGTTGTAGGAGGTTCCATCTCAACAAAAGTAAAGGCCAACCCAGCTCGTTCAACAATCAAATCATATCTACAAACTCATGGGTGATTCCTCAACATCATCACCACTATTTAGAAATTTTTATGCAGTTGTTTAGAGGAGGAGGGAATACGGCTCTTTTTGTTGATCATTCCATATTGCTTGTAGATAAAACTAGTGCAATTATCTTGGATCAATTGCTCAAAGAGAAGAAGACTAGTAAAGATATTGCTCGTAGAATGAAACATGCTAATTAAAGCAAACAAGTGTTTTTATAATGTTATGTGATTATAAAATCTATTTAGAGTTAAAAGAAATGTTTATAACACTACACCTTTTGTATAACATGGAATGTTAGGCTACGTACTAAATAACATGTACAAAATATTAGTATAACTAAGATAAAAAATGTTATGGTTAATGTGTAGTCACAAAAAAAATTCTTAAAAATAAAAATGAGGTCATTCACAATAAGTTCGAAGTGGCACTTAACTAAAGATCACATGTATGAGACACAATTAACAAAATATGGACATGTGAAAAAAAGACAGATAGAGCACGTGATGAATATGAGTTTGAAGCAAAAGAATACTCAAAATGTGGAGCTAAGCATAAAAGAAAGGCTAGGCTGAAGAGAGCCTCTTGATATAAAGGGTTCTCCTTTTCACATAAATTTTAATATATCCCTAAATATATTATTATGGCCTCAGCCATGTTCACAACATTAAGTGGAATATAGACACTGCAAAAACCAACACATGATAAACACAAGAACATGCTGATACAGACCTGATAATTAACATATCATTATCATTATTACAAGCTTTAACCCTACTAGGTAAGGCCGGCTACAATTCAACCAAGAGGGTTATGCTAATAATGAAACGATCATGCCTGCAAATTATTTCAATAACTGCTTTACATAGACCATTTACATCTCACATTAAATGCAATTTTTGCAGATCAAACGCAAAAGGAAACATCAAATTTCTACTAAATGTTGTACCTGATTTTTCAGTTTATGCCATCAACATTTGAAACCTCTGCAAGCCATTAACCACAGTATCACAAGTAGGAAAATGACTCCTCCTCCTACCATCATCTTCATTTGGAGATTCTGCAGCCAAATCCTGCGTCTCAGTTGCCTTCCCTGCCTCTGGAAGCTATCCGCCTGAATTTAAACATGTTGAAAAAGCATCAATGAACTCTGATTATTTCACATTTCTAACACCAGACAAGGGAAGGATACATGCCTGGAACTGCAAGTTTTCAGTTTTATCAACCAGGAGTTCAATTTTCTCCCCACGATCCAGAACCTATTAAGTTACAAAAGATAATCATTAGTTGGATTACCACTTCAGTCTATGATTTAGCTATATGTTGAAAAGCTGCTAATAAAATAAACCATGTGGTACAGAAGCAAGCTACCAAAAGAAAAGCATTTGAAATATTGCCATCATAATAGACAAGTACTGTACTGTTTTTAGAGAACAACGGACAAGCAAGAAGCGGAGCAATGTCAATATATGATGGAAGGGAGAAAACCTGATTCTCTGCTCTTAGCCCTTATGCTTTCACAGCTTTAATTACTTTCCAACGCTTCAAAGATAAAGGCATGCCCTCTGTTAAGCCTTATATTTTCAATTTTTTATTCTTTCTATATTTTCCTGAATTTTGTCGTTACCAACTATTACAAAGTGCCTTCAGTTTCAGTGACATATCATTGAAATGTGATGATTTGAACAAAAGACACCTCACTCGCCCAATTCTATAGAAAATAGTACAAGCAAAACTCCACCTGTACTATGCTATCCTTAAGTTAGAAACACAGAGGGGACAAATTACAAACACACCACAAATGACAACAGCAGTGGGACCAATAAATATTCCAGCTGTGATTCTGGAAAATTCGTAGCAATTTGGTTTGAATGTATGAATTCTGATGGGGATCTAAACCGGCGATTCGTGGTTATTGACTGGTAAGTATGAGTAGCATTTCCAATCTGATTCTGAGGAATCAGGGGACAAGTTGTAATTGAGAGAGCAAACAACTCTCGGTTTGAAATTGAGAGGCGAAGCACAGTAGGCGATCATTAGTCGTAAGCCCCAAAAGCCGATTACAAGTTGCCAACTTGGAGGCGATCGGTCATCGTGAGGCTGTTCCGCTGTTAGTTGAAACGGTGTTGGGCGATCTCCAGTGAGCTAGATTAGAGCCAAGATATCGCTAGAAATTGCCTTTGCAGAAAAAGGGATTAGAATCGACCTTCTCGATTCCTCAGAAGACTGCAATAGAGCAGCAAGATTGGCTTTGATTGCAGAAGAAGTGTGTTTTCTTGATGTAATCCCGGCTGTCAGTAAGTTCTTGAAGGATTCAATCGAGCCATGGCTGGATGGAATGTTTAGCGCGAATGGTTTCGTGTAAGATCGGAAATGGGTGGCATTCTGACCAAACAAGGTTCTTTGGACTTGGGGCGATTTCAGGTTTGGAGTCTACAATAATCCAAAAATTGGCTGCAAGTGATATGATAACCCTTCCAGTGGTCATCTTTGCCACGGGGGCAAAAGTCTCAAGGTAATCTATGTCATATGACTGTCTATAGCCCTTGGCCACCAACCTTACTTTATACCTTTCTACGGTGTCATCAGCCTTGTATTTTAAATTGAATATCCACCTGCAGCCCACCGAATTGACCCCCTTGGGTCTAGACACCAATTCCTATGTTTGATTTTTATTTAGGGCTCTCATCTCCTCCAACATAGCTTCCTTCCAGTTCTGGTATTTTAAAGCCCTCCTCTACTGATTTTGGAATAACAATAGCATCCAAGGATGTTAGGAAGCTCTTATGGTTTTGGGAAAGGCGATGATAGGGCTGAGGATGCTTACCGGAGGCTCTGGTTATTGCACCAGACAACAAGAAGATGTGCAATCTGGGTATTTGCTTGATGAAGCAAGGGAGAATCGTGGAGGCCAAAGAGACCCTTCGGTGAGTGAAGCCGGCGGTGGCAGATGGCCCAAGGGGAGTGGATTCCCACCTCAAGGCCTATGAGAGGGCACAGCAAATGCTAAGGGACCTGGAGTCCGAGATCATGAATAAGGGTGGCGATCGTGTTGAACAAAGCAAGCTGTTTGATGCCTTGCTGGGCTCTTCCTCCATTTGGCAGCCGCATCTGACCACTCTAAAGGGTGAACTAATGCTTTGCCACTCTAAAAGACTGATCCATCACCAGCATGAAAGGATTCATAAAATGTAAATACACTTCAGGGTCAACCAACTTTTGTTTTGATCACAGATAAGAAATATCTCCAATCACCTTAGAAGACATACTTCTTAATAACTAATTCACAAAAAGTAAGCATCAAATGGATACCAATGGGCCCCTCCAATTGGGAAATGTCTTCAAAATGGCCAAACCAGACCAGCTTTTTTTTTTTTTTTTCGTACAGAGTAGTGGAGCTCAATTTCTCAAAATGGCCTAGATATCTTATTCTTGCATATATGGACTTAACCCATCATAGTCATGTTAAAAATAATAATTATAATACCCTCAAGTCTTTCTGTAGTCTTACACCGTCAATCTCAAGTACTACATTCAGCTTTATGTTACCATAGAAAATCTCATCCATTGACTCTCAATTTTCAACAATCCACGACTAATGTAACATTCCTACTCCTGCAATTTTCCATTCAAATAACTTTGGATTAAAGGGGTGTGAATACTAGAATACTGTGTACACATCCCCTCCATTGCTCCCATCTCAATTCTAATGCTATTCCTTCATAGAACATAACTAAAGTTGACATCTAAATTGATAAACAATGATACTGTCCAACAAACAATAGAAAAGATTAACAACTTGAAGGGTGAGTTACATGTGCAGCTATAGTAAATTCCCTTGTCACATCTCTCTTCTTCCTGTCCAGTTAGAACCTTTCATGCAGGCCATAACAAATTGAGAACAAGTTATCAACCCTGTCCCAGGGAGATAACAACACCCAAAAGCCACCCAAGCAAATGAAGTTTAGAGTTATTCATATATGTCAAAATGTTTTCCCACTGAACCTTACCATGAGGTAAAAAAAAGTCTTCCTTTTTTCATGGAAGACTTAGATGAGTCGATATAAACTATGGTTTAGGACATACTGTACAGGCACCAATATTTCCCATGATATAAGCAATTTTTTCCAGTCCCTCAATGTACCGTAACTGCACCTTCTGCTATGTTTCTGACAACTATTGCACTGGAAAAAACCACTCAACTGAACAAGCCACTATCCTAATTACTTCGGATGGACATATGAATACAACATCTCTTGTTGGTTTTGTTTCAAATCATATTCCTAAGTAAATTTAACGCACTAGCTATACCATCTCAAGCAAGCTTTCAATATTTTTTCTCCAATTGGTGACACTTCAAACTTTTCCTTATTTTTATTGGTACACATCTAATATTTACTAATGCCTTCACAATTCATTTCAGAATTTATTTATTTATGTATGTAATATTATTACTACTCGTCCCTCCCGACATGCATGTCGGGTTATGTATAATCATTTCTTAACATGTTATACTTTGCAAGGCAACGTATTAAAGTTCTCCGAGACAGGTTATCCCAAGCTTAAAGTCACTCAAAAATATGTCACTGGGCAGTTATGTCAACTATTGAAACTTGGGACTTGGAATTAACTTCGATCTGAAATGAGAGATCATTGAAAAACTTACATGTTAAGGTAAAGGAGATAACGCATACGATATAGAAGTATAAAACATACAGCAATTCACTTGGAACTTAAATAAGAGTTCATGGGAAAGTTGGTCAGCAATTGTCTCAGAGATTATGTCCTTTCATATTTGTATTAAATGCTTTCATATCTTCACATAGCTGAACTTCTGATTTTTCCTAAGTGTAGGCAAAATACTACTTTCACCCCACATTCCCACTTTCCATGAATGAATATGAGGAAGTAAATAGTTATGGTACAACATTCCAAAAGGCATAAGCATGAAAATTTCTGTTCATTCCCACAAGATTTTGTTGAATAGCTATTTTATTAGAAGACAGCCAATAAAATTGAGGGGTAAAGAAACAAAGTTCTCGTCCTAGTAAATATCCATGACCTCCCATGCAAACTCAACAATAAATTTCTCCATAATTTATCATGGACAATACTACACACAATGAGTTAACTTAACACTGTCCTTGCTTTATCATTTTTAATTGTGGGACAAAGGACAAGACAAGAAGGGGAATGTCGGTCTTCCCAGCTAGTCTGGTCGCTCAAGTAACCTTCCAGAATCAGAATGTTATGTGCATTAATGAAGCAATTTATAGTAGGCCTTCATCAGAGAACATCAAACACAAAGTAATGCGAATTGTTTTAATCTGTCCGGTACACATTTATCATTCCATGGACTAATTATCAAAGAAGTGAAAAGAATGTACCTTCTCAATATTGTCCATCATGATCCCCTTGACCTCTGTTATTTGAGCCTTAAGCTTGGACATCTTACTTATTTCATCTGGATGGTTCACACAATACTGCATATGCTCTTTAAGCCTTGGCCTAACCAAAAAGGAACAAGAAAAACAGTTTCAATGTGCATGCATCATAGTAATAGGATACTTCACTCAAATTACAATTCAGAAGTCCTGTCCACCAAACAAAAAAAAAAAAGAGAAAAAAAAAGTAAAAAGAAAAAATCTAAATCTAAAATAAAAATATATTTATATATATGTACCCAAATTCTCTGTCAAGATTGTATGCATTACTGAACCGATTTCCAAACAAGTAATCATTCTCATCATCTTCTTCATCCCCAGGGGGATGTGGACCATCATTTCTTATACTCGCACCGTAATGTTGCATAAAGTCATCCTTCACTCTCTCAAGAAACACAAAGGGCACACTCCTACCTACAGATTCATCTGCCACAACAAGAAACACTGCATTGCCAAGATAACAAACAAGTTGACATCATGTATTTCATACCAGAAAAAGAAGAAAGAAAGAGGTGTTGCTACAAAATAGAAAAAGGATAAATACCAAAACCATTGTCAATGAGAAAGTTAAAAGTGTGCCCATCACACGAGTATGTGTACTTGCTGCTATTAGACGGCAGCTTCTGTAAGCATTGAACAGCAATGGTACCGAAGTTCCCAGAATATGGTGTGTGCTCGGCTAGAACAACAGTTCCTTTTGCAACAAAGCTATAGATCAGGCCTTTTTGACTCATCTCTAAACTATGTTCTCAAAGGCCACCCAAAGACCCGCAAACCAACGTCCGGTTAGCCCCTTACGGCAACAATAACCTACCAGAAAGTAGAAATCCGTAAATATTAGACGAACGCATAATTGTAAGTTTGTATCGACGCCCGGCTGACAATACTGAATTATTCATCCAACAGTAACAGGCATGTACAAGATAAGCGGACGATACAAACAATACCAAAAGATAATCGAACGAATGGTTCGATTGCAATTAGACCTCAAATTTTCTTCCAAACTATAACAATTTAAATCAAAACAAAAGCTACATAGCATACGGGTCCTGAATTTTCACGCCTACGTCGAATTGGCGCACCAAAACCTAGCTGTTATCAGCGATAGCGCAAAGAACCAACGCGAGAGAGCGAGAGAGACGACCTGAGACGGGAATATGTGGTTTGCTTGGTGACGAAGAAGACCGAAGAGGATTTCAAATCCGTAATATGTTACGTGTTACCTTCTTCGGGAAGTTTTCGATTTGTAGCAACAAGCGCGGACCTTCGGGTTGGAAATTTAGTTGGGTTTAGGGCTTTTCTCCAACAGTTTTTGATTCCATCCCGAATAATGATTGAATTGATAGTTTTATTGTATTAAAATATATTTAATATATTCTTTTGTATTAATTTTAGTGATTACCGTAATTACTAAAATTAATATGAAGACACGTTACATATTTCATATTACACTTTATCAACTATTAATTCTACAAAAATAGTTTGAATCAACACTATTAATTTAAACTACCTCTGGCATAATTTTGCCTTTTACTATAACATGACAAAAAATAGAAAATTATCCTAATTAGTTTCGAACAAAAAAAAAAATTACACTCACAACTTTAAAGTTCTATTCAATTATATTATTTAAAATTTAATTCTAAATAATAATTATCGAGAAAACAAAAATTATCTCACCTCATTAAAAATAAATTTTATAAAAAAAATTTAAATACTTATATTATATATATTTTTTTTATAAAAAAATTAAGAATATTTAATTATTTTAATAAAATATATATATATATAATAATTACACATAATTAGACTTTTTTATAAAAAATGTATACTATCAAACATGAGACTTAATATTTCATTTTTTTGTTCAAAAATTTACAACACCCCCCCCCCCCCACACCACAAATAAGATCAAATAATCATTTAATCTCTTATCTTTTCAAATTCTCTCTTAAGAAATTTTTCTAACGTCATCTACTGCCATAACGACCAAAAATTGAGCTAATCACATATTACACGTGCTCAATAAATTTATTAAATTTATACTCAAATGGTAGTAATTCCTATTTTTCACTATTAAAACAATATTGCTAGACCAAAGTATTTTTCAACAGATTTTAAAGCGAAATGCCTTTTCTTGTTATTTAGAAATATAAATAGAAAGAGCAAGCGATGAAAGGCCATTTTCTTTTGAAAACGAAAGCAAGTGCTTGCAGAGATGAACTTTGGTCAATAAACACAGCAACTAAAGTGTAGCTAGGCTCATCAGTTTCAATGCCTGCCCTCTTCAAAGCCAACTCAAATTGAGGAATAATCAGAGAAGAAAAACAACAATTTCTTCTTAAGGGAAGAACAGAACAGAAACAAATCAATTCCTACTAACCCAACATTTTTTCCCCCTGCTAAAGATCCTCCTTATCCTAGACCGGACAAGTTCATCTGTTTCAATGGGGGTGGCTCGAAGCATCAACGGCCGTCCCGCTTGGCTCCGGCCACAGAGGGAGCAGCAGCTCTGGTGGTTTTGACATACGTTACGTACTCACTGTACTGCATAGTGTAGAGCGTACTCTGGTAACGAGTCAGTCGAATTTGCCCCCGCAGTGATTCAGTTATCTTGCCATGGTAGCCGGCCTTTCTAATGAGGGAGTCCATTGTCTCCGTTTTTGTCCAGCCTGAGACCAATATGAGCTAATCATGAGAGAGATTCCGGCAAACTGCAACGGTTTGGTGCGTAATATACATAAACTGAAACAATGAGCCCTGTTTTGTACTTGAGAGGAGGTTATGAGAAGGAAAGGACACAGAGGTGAAGCGGTTTTCCATTGTTTTGACAGTGAGGAGACCAAGACTCAGATTCCGGCAAGCTGTAATCCATACAAACTGAAGCAATGAGTCCTGTTTTGTACTTAAAGAGGACGTTATAAGAAGGAAAGGACACACAGGTGAAGCGGTTTTTCATTGTTTTGATAGTGAGGAGGCCAAGACTTAAGAGATTCAGGCAAGCGGCAACAGTTTGGTGTGTAATTTATACAAACTGAAGCAATGAGCCCTGTTTTGTTCTTAAGAGGACGTTATGAGAAGGAAAGGACACAGAGGTGAAACAAGTTTTCTTTGTTTTGACAGTGAGGAAACGAATTCAGAGATTCTGGCAAGCTGCAACAGTTTGGTGCATAATCTATACAAACTGAAGCAATGAGCCCTGTTATACTTAAGAGGACATTACGAGGAGGACAGGACACAGAGGTGAAGCGGGTTTTCATCGTTTTGACAGTGAGGAGACCAAGACTCCTTCGAGGACACCATCTCCCAAGCATCATCTCCTGTGTAGGAGACTTCTCACTTTGCAAGGGTCGAGGGAGGTCATTTTTGCACTCAATCTTACCATTGCATTGCAAGGAAGCTGTTCCCACAACCCTACTTGGGTAATCTTTCAGTCACAAAAATAATACTCAGGGTAATGCTTGAACTAAAAATATATCGAGCTTGCTTACTCGGCCAATATCATTTCATCAAGTTATGGTTGTCATAATAAGATATCAAGTTGGATAAAAGCAGAAAGCTAACCTTCATGGGCAGCCACCTCAGGCAGATATGTGGCATTTTGCCTAGTGCCAAAGTCAGGGTCAGTAAACTCAATGATCATACCATGCTTTCCAATCTACAAGAAAATAACAAAATTCATAAATAGGAAACATAAACTACAAAACTGCTTGCATAAAATACTTAAACCACTTATCCAAGATTGAACCAGAGTAAGACCAAGTATTTGAACGGCAAAAGGAAGAGCATTATCCACACAAGATCTTTAGGAAGATGAAATTGTCTTTGTAAGGGAAAATCTCATAACCAGTATCTCATTAGCCACTTACACAATGCATCCACTCATTCAGAAATATATGTATATACATATGTGTGTGACCAATCCCATATTACAACATTTAGATATGAACTTACACACGATCAGTGGCACAAGGCATCCATTCCCATATTACAACATTTAGATATGAACTTACACACGATCAGTTACACAAGGCATCCATTCATTCAGAAAAAAAAAAATATATATATATATATATATGACCAATCCCATATTACAACATTTAGTTATGAACTTACACGATCAACTATTTTAGAGTCTTATGTAAAAAATATCATATAAACTTTATGCAGTTTCAATCAATAAGTCTATCTGGTCATTTGGATTTACCGCTGGATGTCTAGAGTTAGAAATGTGTCTCAAATTAGTCTCTGCCTAGTAATTTGTTATTGTCCATACCGTAGTCAAGATGTGCATAACCTGATAACCTCACCCATCTTCAAAATTAAGCAAGCTAGAAATCACGAACCTCCCAGTCAAGGTAGTGGAGACCTGTCTCATAATTAGTCAGAATGGAGACCGTACATTCCAAATAAGGCAACTCTTTAGCCTGTATTGGGGGGAACCGACGATCCTTCAGAGCACTGTAAGAAGTTACATATTCAAACACAAGTATCAGCCAAAACTATTGGATCATACTCATGAGAGCTGGAGATTCAATTCAAAAATAGAAGAGGCATATTTGACAAAATTGACATGAATACAAGTAAATAACCAATAAAATGAAAATTTTCTGTGCTGTACTGTGTCCAGAACATGACTACAAGCTGGAGCAGCAACAATTAAGAATCTAAACACTATCATAAGCTTTACTTCTTCTACTGTTAAAATGATAAGCTAACTCATTGCTGACATTTCAAATAAACAGAGCAACCAAGGTGCTCAGTGACTTGATACAATTCCTTCTGTTCACCTACTACAAATCCTGACACAGGTACATTTTTTTATTCATGATGGATTATAACAAATGGTTACAACAGTTGTTGCCTCTGATCAATCTACAATGGAAAGAAAATTTTCATTTCAATTTCCTAATACGATGGATGCTAGGATATGAATATGTATTTGTTGCAAGCACTCCACAAAAAAGATATGTGGGTTCAAGCAAGAGTCATTAATATTGCTTCTACCCATCCAATCTGTAGAAAGAGAGGGTTGATAGAAAATTACTCATTTAAAAGAAAACACATAATTAAAAGAAAGTAAGGTTTACAAAAACATGTGCTTGTGGTGTCAAAGCCATCCCCAATTATTTTGGACTGAAAAGCTAGAATGTAGCACATATGCATAGCTTAAAGGGCCACCATAAAGCTAGAAAGTGAGATTTTAGCAAGAATTTGATAAGCCACCACAAGGTAATTTCTTTGAAATTACCTGGTTAATGCATAGTCACGAAAGCCACTGATCAAGGAATAAGCCTCCAGAGTTCCAATGCATCCACGTAGACGAGGCTCCCCGCCATTCACCACTTTCTTCCAAGTTACAAACAGTGGGCTGAAATGTAATTCAGGCAGATCAGGACATTAAACCCAAGAACTTTCTGGTTATAAATTCACATTAAGCATTGTTTGAAGCAAAAACTAATAGCAAAATAGAGTGGTTAGAAATGGCTGGAGGTTTAGAATTTATGTATCCAAACCCACCTGGTGGCATTCAAGCCTGTGATTGTTGTTGTTGTTGTAGTGTGAGTGATAATCCATTAGATGCCAAACAACTTTATAAGTTTGAAGATGTAAAAGTACACAAGGAATTCTCCATCACAGATACAAACAGTCAAAACAAAAGAGCTGAAAATTAATACTTCTTCTGGTGTAACTACACTAAATGAATTTATTAGGTAATTACTACCTAATGTTTCTGAGGAACAAGCAGAGAGGGTTTTATGAATGTTATTCAAGAATTCACATTTGGCACTTATCTCTTTGCCCTAGTAATAGAGGTGCCTTAGTTTAAAATTCAATTTTCAAAGAAAAATATGTCTGATCACAGAACTCCAGTATCCTTCTTTCAACTTCTTGCAACAAACCCATGGGACACATGTCAAACAATTGCACAAACTCTAAATTCACCAGTGCATAAAATTTACAACTGCTTGCTGTCATGAAACTCGGGTTGACCTAGGGTTTTAAGTGAGAAAGTAGAAGAAACTGAGGGAGATAGAACAGAAATGGAGGGAGAAACAGAACAGAAAGAGAGAGAGAGAGAGAGAACAGAGAGAATTGAGGATGAATAGAGGAGATCAAGAGAGAGAATTGTAGAGAGAGATGATTGAAATTCAGATTATCATTCCACTATGATATTCTCTAACTAATCTAGTCTATTTACAGGCTGTCTAGGCTTTCAGTTATTAGAACAACTAAAAGGTACAAATAGGGAAAACAATAAAGAACAACAACTAACTAATATATGTAATATACTAACTAATGTACCACTGGGGTGGTGACAATCCCCCTCCTTGGGAGGTTTCTTATCACCAAGAAACTACAAATATGGTGCCACTGTTTCTTCATCTAATTCCCATTTTCACTCTCTGGTTTGTCCTTTGCCTTTTCTTGTTCTTTTCTCTTTTCTTTGGCCTCTTTTTCTTTCTCCTTCTTGGCTTTATTTTATGGATGAAAGAGAAAACAACATCTCTTTGTTCGGCAAGTATTTCAAGCTCTCTTGAAGTACCTACTTTACTTACCTCTGCTAAAACCAGGACCAAATCCTCTACATGAACGGCTGCCAAGAAATCTACAATATCCCGCTGATGTAGCAATTAAGAAGCATAGATTCGCTTCAAGTACTCGGACAAAGCTCCAACAATATCATCTCCAATGATTTGTGCCTATAAGGTCAACAAAGTCTTTTGTCAGCCGTTGACACTTTCTAACTTCTTCTCCTCCATCTCTCTGGCTCTATTCTGTAGATCCTCAGATAGTAGCTTTGCATTGTCATTAGGTATTGGAAGGAGCACCTATTTCTTCAAGGAAAACAAACTTAAAATCTTCAAAATCCAAAGTCAATGTGATCGTATCTTTTCCCAAATTCACATCATCTTTTTATCTCCTTATCTTCAACAGACATGTCCTCAATTGTTGTCACATTGATTTTCCTGGAAACTGCCATTCCTTACTTGGCATCCGGTATTACCTGTCCAATTCAGCTGATTCATTAGCTTTTTGCACACTGAAGGTATTAGGTAGGATTCCAGCTTCTGCTGGAATCGGTTCTGCAGTGGATCTTGAAAGAAGTTCCACTGGTAGGCTGATCTGAAATTTTTTTGACATCAGAATTAGTAAGTCATGCAGCTTGTGGTTGAGGCTGAGGTTAGCGAGTGTTTGGCCTATTTTATTGCATTCTTCTTGAATTCCTTTTCTTGTTGCGGTGCATGCTTCCTTGATTCCTTTTACTGTTGCAGCATTTTCTGCTCGATAGGAACTCACCTCCACCTGAATCTGTCCTAGGCCTATTTCCAGATTGTCCAGCCTAGTTTCCAATTGTTTCATCTGATTTTCTCCTTCCATCTCTGCTGCTTGCTTCATTCAGACAGTTGCGTAAGATCAGAGTTGGCCTCCTGAATTAATTGTCTCAGTATCAGCTAGCTCACCAGAAATCACTTGGCTCTGCTTCAATTAACAGCTGAGAAACAGCCTATAAATATCACCTGGATCTGCTTCAGAAGTTGCTTCTAGGAGGCGCCTATATCTGAATTACAACTACAAGGCACCTGAATGTTAGCTGATAATTGCTTTGCTCTGCTTTGCCTTGAAATCTGAACCTTGATCAGCTGCTAGGAACTGACGGAATCACAGCCAAGAATATTGGCTCTGATACCAAATGTAATGAACCTAGGGTTGACTAGGGTTTTAAGTGAGAAATTAGAAGAAACTGGGGGAGAGAGAACAGAATTAGAGGGAGAAACAGAACAGAAAGAAAGAACAGAGAGAGAATTGAGGAAGAACAGAGGAGATTGAAAGAGAGAATTGTAGAGAGAGATGAAAGAAATTCAGATTATCATTCCACAATGACATTATCTAACTAATTTAGCCTATTTATACGCTGTTTAGGCTTTCAATTATAAGAACAACTGAAAGGTACAGACAGGGAAAACAGCAAAGTACAATAACTAACTAATACATATAAATACTCTGACTAATGTGCCGTTGGGGTCATGACACTTACTGTCATAATTTGCTCTCCACTGTCAAACTAATTTATCTTGATTTCATACTTGTGAAAACCTCTATGATGGCAGGAAAACAAAAATATAACATTTGTAGATATATAACGAACAAAGAAAGAACAACTTTCCATCAATATGTAGGAAATATCCCTCAGAACAACACAGGCAAGCATGAGAACTCACCTCTTAACACTGTTCTGCAAAATATACAATTCAGATTTTCTGATAAAACAACAAACCAAGCCTTTATCCCACTACCCACAGCTGAAAAGATGAATTCTAGCTCTCAGGTCATTTCTAACCATAAAGTTATCTTTTGCAAGGCTCTTAAAAATTATAACCCTAATTGTACTTAAAATGTCTCTTACCAAGTTTTTTTTTTTAGTCTTTCTTTGCTAAATACTTGTTATCTTCTTTTAACATTTTTCAAGAAAACACTAAGATAGTATTTGTTAAAATGAGTAAAATAAAACTTATCAATATAGTCTATCTATAAAGTTGAAGGTGGATGCTAGAGATAAATTTATCTTGAAAATTTAAAATAAAAATTACGTAACTTATTTTTAAAAAAATTTAATAAATATAATAAAAATTACTTTTATTTAAAATATTTTTCATATTCCACACTTTTGTTTTGTTCAATTTATATCTTGGTTTAGAAACGCTGGCTAAACAAATATACACAGAGAAAGGGCAAGGAGGCGTACTGTTGACCCAAATCGGGGAAAGCAGGAGGCGGCGGCGGTTCGCCGTTGTAGTGAGCGATTATGGTGTCGAAGCAATACACCGCCATTTCCTGGTTTGCCGACAACATTTCTGTCCTGGAAAACGGGGTTTCTCAAAATCAACCCAATCAATCTCTCTATCAATGTGTAAAGCAACAAGGATTGATCGACGAAATAAGCTAATTCTCGGTACACTAACAAATTGGAAAGAAATTACTTCGGCATAAATACAGGCAGCAACTTTATGTGGTCCCTCTCGCTGTTGCTTTTGAATGTGAGTTAATGGTTATGGAAGAGGGTTCAAATTTCGAAGAGTCTCTCGGCCCAAAACGAATCGCCGGGACCTGCGAATACCGGACCGCTAGTCCTCCCGGCGGGGTTCCTTGTAACGTCCGGTAAACTCGAGAACGGACTCCACTTTCGAGTGAATATCTATCTAATACGATCTTATCGTCAAGTTTAGATTTGCGTCAACAAATAAAAAACTCGTGGGTTTAGGTTCGGATTGGGGGTCGAGTTTAGGTTCGCCAGAAGGAATCAGCTACACCTAATAGATTGAGGTTGTAATATTTATCCTTAATTTTTATATTTATTTTTATTAGTTTTTTTGTATTGTTATTTAATTTCTAATTACTTTTGGTATTTAATATAATGATGATGTAAGTAATTTTTGTCACGTCATTTTTCAGTTCATTAGTATTAATTTATAACATTATATTTTAATGAAAATATCTAAGCAGAGGAATATGATTTATATCTTAAACTAAATAACAATAGAATATTATCGTTTGAAAATAAAAATTTGATATAGGTTACAAATTAAGTAAAATTCAAAATGTTTAATTAACCCTTAAAATTTTGCTCTAATAATAAATAATATGAAGGCATACTCAATCATCTTTCTTGTTTTCTTAACTCTTCGTGAATTTTTTATGAACATTTTATCTTAATTCATCATTTTCTTTGCAACGGTATAACGTATTACCATTAATTAAGGGAAAGTAATTTACTTGAACTAACCAAATAAAATCGATCAAACTTGTCAATTCGGTTCGATTTTTGTCTTGCATTAGTTTGGTTCAATTAATTTATCTCAAAAGTTTACTTTTTTAATTTTTTATTTAATTTTTTAGTTGAAATAATCGAATTAATCGAACCAACCGAACTTTAAAACGATATTGTTTTGATATTTATAAAATAATGTTATTTTTTTTCAGTTTTGTGTGTTTTGTATTAGTTACTTCAATTTTTTTATTTATTTTATATTTCTTCGATTTAATCGATTTATATCTCAATTCATCGTTTTCTTTGCAACAATATAACCTATTGCCATTAATTAAGGGAAAGTAGCTTACCCGAACTAACCAAATTAAATCGATCGAACTTGTAAGTTTGGTTCAATTTTTTTCTTGCATCAGTTCAATTTGATTAATTTTTCTCAAAAGTTTAGTTTTTAATTTTTGGTTTTATTTTTTAGTTAGAATAATCGAACTAATTGAACCGACCAAATTTTAAAACGATACTGTTTTGATATTTATGAAACGACGTTATTTTCTTTAGTTTTGTGTGTTTTGTATTAGTTACTTCAATTTTCATTATTGTTTTTTTATGTTTTTTCGATTTAATCGATTCAGTTCAATTTATATGGTTGAGGTCAATTATTTTAATTATTAATTAATTTAGTTTTTCAGGTTAATCAGTCGGTTCAGTTCGATTTTGCTCCCTGATTCAATTTAATTAGTTAGTGAATTTCGATCAATTTAATAACCGAATTAATTATTTACACACCCCTACAATAACCTCAATGAAAGTATTTATACCCAATATATGTTAATTTAATTTAATTTAATATTTTTATGTATATCCTTTTAATTTTTCTTTGTTTATTGTATTGAAAATATAAAAGGTAAAGGCATAAATATACTCTTGTACTTTAGCAAAAAAAGTCACATGATATTCAAAACTTTCAAAACATCCTATTAAACCCTCTACTTTAAAATAGTAAAACTATTAAACACATTTTAATTTGTATTAAATTAAATTCACTTTTATACTTATCAAAAACATCCCGTGACACCCGAACTTATTTAAAAAGTGTTTAATAATTTTACTTGTTAAAATTTTTTAAAAAAAATTCAACATGTCTAGGTTTTTTTATAAAATACAGAAATATATTTAATTGAATACAAATTTTTAAAAAATTAATAGTTTTACTTTTTTGAAGTAGATGTGTCTAATTGAATGTTTTGAAAGTTTTAGAGTGTTACAAGACTTTTTTTTGCTAAAGTATAAAAATGCATTTATGCCTTCACCCAAATATAAATTATAATGTCAAACCTGCCTTGATGAAATCACATTTTAATTGAATTGAGTTAATTTTATTTTGTCTTATAATGGGGGGGTCAATTCTAATTTAAAATTATAAATTTAATCATAACTGAATTAAGTTTAAATTTATATAAAGCTGGAATCAAGATAACCCAAAACCCTGTATTATGGAGGTTAAATTCATCAATAAAATTGCAATATTAAACTCTCTTATTTTACGTAAAAGATTATTTTACCCTTTAGTTGGAAATACATTCAGCTGGCATTATATAGAAGATATCATGATAGAAAGATGAAATGGTCCATTTATTTCTTTATGAATTATGAGGGGGGTAGTTTTAACCTTAAAATTTCACTCTCTTTATATAAGTAACTGGAGCCAAATTTGATCCAAATATCATACTGTCTCTTTCGTGGGTTATCTAGATTTAGTTTATCTGACTAATTCAAATCAAATTTTACAGATCAAAGACTTTCAATAGAGAAAATAAGCAGACTATCCTTGGTGATCACAAAATTACAAATTTAATTTACATTGTAGAATCAAAAACTTTATAAAAGTACAAACACGAGAAAGATGATGAAGCTGGCAGGAACAGTAGATCAACACTGTTCTCCACAATTAGAGCCAAGCAAACCAATATCCAATGAGAAAGTTGCACTCTAAAAATTGGTAAACCATCACAATCAAAAACAACCTTAAATAAGCAAAACCACAAGGGGCTAGGGATGTCGATTCTGTGCTAGAGAACAAACCTCAAGCTGAAGTCCTCTAGTGAACTGCCTAACCTTACTCTTACTCTCTGTCTCTGTGACTTAGTTCAAGGAATGGCTTATGATGCTCTTAAAAAGATCGCTCACGATGGGCGAGTATATAACTTGGCAAGTCATCCTTGTGTGAGGTCGGAATGAGCAAGCATTCCAAGCGAACCCCAGTGTCCATCGTGTTTGCTAAAGAACAGAAACCTTAAAACAAACTAATCGAGAAGAAGCAATTTTGGGCAGGAACAGCAGTAAACGTTTCCATTTACTATTACATTCTACACAAACCGTACCAAACCATTTTCACATATGCCGGACCCCAACCAACCATGCCCTCATATACCAAACCATTTTCCTTTTCTATTTGTCAAGAAATAACTCAAAAATCACAACCTATCCCCTGGTATTCACTTGCTAATTTCCTACTTAACTATGCCCTAACAAAGAATATAACTTTACAGTCAGATTACTTGTCCACTTGAATAGTAGTTTATATACACTGCCCTGTAGCTTTCTGTGTCGATTGGCTTTACATCGGATAGTTGAAGCTCTGGTACCCCATCGAGACTCCTTGGTTTGGGAATTGAGCTGGCGGAGGAACATGTTGGGTATCAGCTGTGGTGGTGATGTCGTGGATGCTTGACCTCTTCCGGTCCTTCTTCACTGAGTTCTGGCGAAGATAGTACTTCTGAGCGTGGCTAGCCACTTGTGTAGGCGTCCTGGTTACCACCACATTTCTTGAAATACTCCTCCAGTCACCTTTACCATAAGTCCTCAGACCTATCAGAAACAACCTGTAATAAGTAGCAAATGAAGTCAATTTTTGAAAACCATATCTTGAAGTCGAAGTATTGGATTACTAGTCCTAGCAACCTAGTACACCTTTACTTTCTTGTGGATGAGAAAGTCCAATATTTTCAAAATCTAATTTTACCTCATGTAAAGCCTACCAAAAAGACATGACAGAGAATATAATAATCTTATAAATGATGTGGACATGAATAGAGACGCATGAAGGTCTAAAATTCATATAGCCGACCCCATCAAGCGAAATTTAAGCTTGAGATTGTTGAGATTGTTGTTGTATAAACTATAAAGCCTACCAAAAGCACTGCCCTGGGTTTTAGGATCACATGGTTGGGAGCATATGATTTGACCTTGTGCAATGAGCACAAAAGTTCCGTTTCCAAAGTGATTCAATGCTAAAAAGGTACCCTTTTTCTTACTCCAGTTAAACGAAATTTTCTGGGGAAACTGCTGAATTCTGCAACATTCTTTCTCTTAAGAAAAATATACGCTGTAACGGCGTTCTTTTACTTTAGAAACAAGCGTTGTAATCTTCACTTTCACGGTTCTCCTCATTAGTCATATACAGATTCCAAGCCTTTCAATCAATCGCAATAATAAATCTATGATCCTATTATTTCTGATACTGACCAAACTTCTTATTTTGTTTTTTCTTTATAAATAAGTCAGTTCCTCTGTTTTCTCAACAACCAAACAGAGTACCCACCAAGAAAACAACCTTAAAATTTTTCTTAAATACAACGCCAAACAGCAAATGGTGTCATTCAACTCTACATATAATTCAATTGGGAAGCTCCAATACATAACCACATGCTCTGTTTGGTCCTCTAGAAAACACTGAAATAATTCCGAAGAACATAAAATGAATAGGTGCAGCCAAGCAAATAAGCAAAAGAACCCAGAAAATGAACAGTGAAAAAACAAACAAATATTCACATCATCCAGAAAAGACACATGATTTATGGGATTCCTAATGAACCAGAAGGGAAACTAGAGAACAACCAATCCTTGAAGAAATTCTCTGTTTGGTATCCGAGAAAAATGGAAACAAACCTGTGCTCTTCTTCCGTCCAAGGAGTACCTTTCTTCCTCTCGACGTCGCCGTGCTTGGGCCTGCCGGCCGCCGACCCAAACGAGATCTGACTCGGCCTGGACTCGGTCTCCCACCCGGCTGAGTCATTGGAGTAACACGGCAACTCGACCCGGCCGGAATCGATCTCGACCACGTCGTGAACCAGCGCCTCGTAGTGCGCCCTCACCTCCTCTTGTGACTTCCCCGGCAGCCGATCCGCGATCCTCTCCCACCGGTCGGCCGTCTCCTCCGGGAACACCACCAGCGCATGCTCGAACACCTTATCCTCGAACCTCGTCCACGCCGGCGGCGGCATCGCAGCCGCCGCCGCCGACGACGAAGAATCGCCGCCCATCATCGGCCAGCCATCATCATTTCTACGATCGCCGAACATAGTTGAATTCAATGACTTTGTAAGAAAGTATTCCCGGTCTCCACTCCCGTTCCCTGGATTTTCTCTCTCTGTGAAAATGGAGGGGTTTGGCGAGAGATTTTAGGGGTTTTGGATTAGAAAGAGAGAGAGTAACGATCCAATCGTATTTATACGGAAAGAGGTGGATTTTGGTGGATTCATAGGCTCAGTTTGTTTTTTTCCATTATTCAAAAAGTATTTTTGCTGTTGCGTTGCCGATGTTCCCATTTGCTTTATTCGAGAGTTCAATCTCAACACGTTTTCACTTCCAGTGGGTGAAAAATTTTCCCATTCAACTTTTCCCATCCGCTACTTTCTCGAGAAAATACACGCAATTACAGTCACTCACATGCGTGACTGAATGAACTTCTTCTATATATACATTGGGATTAATTTTCAAACCCTACCCTATTTCTCTGATTTTGTTTTTCTCGGTTCAGTTCGAACCAATTTGCTTGGAAACGTGTAAACGAAGCGCAATATTTAATTTTGCCAAAAGTTTGCCATTGACGACTTGGATTCCTATCTGTTTGGCAAAAGGGAAAATTGGAACAATGTGTGAGTTAAGGTTCGTTCTAATAAAAAAAAAAAAAAATAGATCTGGATTTGAATAGTATGGTTCGCATTCGCCCCTAACTAATCAGATCATTCAAATCTTAATTTTCTTCCTCAGACCATCTCTAATAAAGAGTGACATCTAAGATATTATTTCTATAACTGTCAAAATAGCACGTAAGATTAAAAATCAATCACTCCAATAAAGTAGTATATGGGGTTATAAAATGTCAACAACTCTTTTGAAATGTTATTTTTATAACTATTGAAAAGAGAAAATGAAAGAGATGCAAATTTCAATAGTCATTTTCAATTGTTTTATTCTAACTTTTATTATAAAATATTAATTATTTAAATTTAAAATTTGATAAAAAAATATTAAAATATTAAATAATATCCCTATTTTAGTACTTATCATTAGAGTAGATTTATTTTTTAGAAATGCTATAACACTATTTAAAGTTATAAATAAATAATTTAGTACTTTAAAACGACACTTTTCTTTGGAGATGCTCTTAGGGTCTATTGCTATATTTTATTATGAGTTTTACTTATTTATTTGACTCATCAATTTAATTTATTAAAAATAATTAAATATTCATATTCAATTACAAGACGTGTACTCTCGAAATTGAAATTTTTTAAATATGTACAAAATATACTTAGTTAGACAAAAATAGAAAAAAATTAATAAATTCGATAATTTGTCTTCTTCTTTTTTTTTTTCTTGCTATTTATAATGTCAAAAAGTTGGTGTCGGCAACCGCCTGCCGAAACGGCGCCGTATGGGATGGCGTCGATGTCGGCATAACAAACAGGCAGCCCCGAACTAACTCCAATCTCGTTTCTCCGGAAAGTGCTTCGGGCACCTCGGAACTTTCGCGGCTTAAAGTTTTTTTAACTCACGTGGCAAATAATTCTACGGACACGTGTACTTAGCCCACAAGGATTTGGATAAGATGGTTTTGCCAGCTCGCTTGTTCGCTTGAATTTGGCAACAGAAAGGAAATTTGGTACATGACCTTTTCAAGGCTTTGACCGTTTGGACCCACGTAGTTTGGCGTTTTTGGTGAGAAATGACATTTCGTTACAAAATTAAAATTTGTAATTTTATTTTTACACCTCTGACCCCTTTATTTATTTGTAATTTTATTTTTAATTGAAAGTCTCTATTAATGTCATTTTTAAGTCATAAAAACTAAATTTGTATGTAAAAAAAAAGGAAATGACTACAATGTTTTAATTAATTTTAAATAATCACACATAATTCTATTATAACAAATTAATTAAAAATAAAATTACTAAACTTACCTTTAAATAGAAATGAATGGCATCAATTAATGATTTAAGAGAAAAAAAAATGAAAAAATGTAACTAATAATAAGTGTAATTAAGAAAAATCTGAATTTATCCAACACAAAGTGTGAAAACCAATCAATTCATTAGTTAGTCAAATCTAATTACTCTTTAGTCGCATAAATAAATTAGTCTTTAATTTAATTTTGAATTATGGAATCAAATTAAAATTAGAAGCACAAATATGGTGTTTGAAAATTTAATAAAAAAATGTATTAATTGAAAAAAATCAGACAAAAATTTGAAGAATTATATGTTTGATAATTTAAATAAAAATCGAATTTGCTTTATTTAAATAAAAATAAGTAAAAAAATTAAATATAGATACAAGTTCTGTTTAAAAATTTATCAAAATAAATATATAAATAATATTAATTGTGCCCATTTACATTTGGTAAAATCGGAAGATTTTTTTATGAGAATTAATTATCGTTAGTAGTGCTGCCTGTTGATTCTATTAGTTGAATTTAAACATAATGTGTGGAGTGGAATGAAAAGATGCATATTACTAGTTTTATTTTATTTATTTGGAGGCTTAATACATGAAAAATCTCTCAATAATTAAAAAATATGATATTTAATTTTTAAAATACAAAATATCAACATTCAATATTTAAATTCTTGAAAGATATTATTTTAAATATTTGTCGTGACGTAACATTAACATGTACATGAAGCACTTATTTTTATGAGCAAACATCGTGTCATTTAATTGTTAAAGAATTTTTATATGCATAAAGTCTTGTTTTTGTTTACATTATTATATAAGAGAAAGTAAAAATTTGATTTATCTAAACTAATTGAATTGTACCAATTGAACTTGTCATTTTGATTCAATTTTTTTCTTACATTAGTTCGGTTCAATTAATTTTTTTTAAAATTTTGTTGGTTGAAATAACTAAGATAATTGAATTTTAAAACGATATCATTTTAATAACGATGTTATTTTGATGTTTATAAAACGACGTTATTTTTTTCAATTTTGTGTGTTTTTTATTTATTATTTTATTTATTTTTTATTTTTTTGTATTTTTTCAACTTATCACTTCATTTAATTTATATAATTTGAGTTTAATTTTTTTAATTATCAATTAATTCTATTTTTTAAGTTAATCAATCAATTCAATTAAAAAATACCCTTATCAAGTGAGTTTTGAATCCCATTCTTATTAAAATATGAAAGAATCCCCCAGGACACAGCTCAGTTGGTAAGGAGCGGGTAGAGTTGCTCCCGAGTGGCAAGGATCGAGTCGAGCAAGCCGCAGTGTGGGATTTCCTGCTCCTCAGGGGTCCTTGTGGGCGGCTCGCACTGGTCCTCCCGTCACTTGCCAGTTGGATTCCTGATTTACCCCCCTCACGTGACGTGGGACAATTCGTGGGGGGCCCTCGAGGTGTGGGTTAACACCTTTTTTTGCTCCGAGCACACGTTTTTCACAAACACAATAGAAATTAATTCCAAGTGGCCTCAGGATATTCCACTGCTTTAACTTTCCAGCACGTGTTTTTTTACGTCCTGGAAAATAATACTGTAACCAGTGGCAGAGTGGACAGTTCATGTCACCCGCAATGTTCTCAAGCGTCATCTAACATCATTGTTATGATAGAAAATTTCAAGTATATTTAATCATAAGTAAAAACTATTTGTAGCTACAGTAAATTTTTTTAAAAATTGTGTATAAAACTACTAAAATTTTATAAATTTTGTTTATTTAAATTACAAACTTATTTTTGTGTATACATATATGTTATTTTTTCTTTATGATTTAGGAAAAAGGGTCAAATTGGTCAATTTTAGTTAATTTACGGTTGATTTTTTTTTTTAGTCAAATTCACCCTTAACCTTTTCCAAATGACTCATCTTAACCCTAAAATGCTAGTTTATTTTTTTATTTTTATCTAGATTCACCCCTAAAGTAAAATCATTTGAAAAGTTTTAAGGGTCAAATAGGCCACTTTCCCTATGATTTATGTATTTTTCAAATCATGAAATAAAAAAACCAAAAAAAAAAACTAGCCTATTGAGTGTAACCAAGTTCAAGCTCACATAGTGCAAGCCAACGCAACCTTTTTGACATCTCTAGTTTTATATGATTTCTAGATTTATCAATTTTATTTAAGAAGTATCTCTATTATTTAACTAATAAACAATGAAACTTACCAATCTTGTTAGAATTGAATACTATATGACATATCTACAGACATGTAAAGTAAATGTTTATATAATAAAAAAAAGGATCCACAAAGTAACATTATATGCACGATGAAACCGTGGATTTCAAACTGAGGAATAGATGAAGCTTACCCAGGTTTCAGTCGGCTAAAGAGCAATTTTCTCCCAAACAAGATTCATATATAACCCTTCAACTCTGAGAAAAACCAAAACAGGCACGGTGACATGTGAAACAAAATTACGAAACAGATAAGATTCAGACAGATAAAGCCAACTTAAACAACAAAATGTTGCCCCTATGAAATTGTCAAAGCAAGCAAATAAAGCCAATGATTGCCCCTATGAAATTGTCAAAGCAAGCAAATAAAGCCAATGATTGCCCCTATGAAATCCAGCCTCCAAAAACATTTATTTCATCAGCAAAGTTTCACCAACAAAATCACAATATCCCACAACCCAGTTTGGTTGCCAAACCATGGCTTTCAGAAGGCAGCATAGTTTTCAATATCAAATGCAAACCAAAACCAAAACCCAACGGTTATTGTTTGCGCATTCTGAAAAGAGAAACAAGGGGGAGATGAACTTCTCTGCCATAATAGTACGACAGGGCTGAAAACCATCGGAAACTGTTCATGAAAGCTGGAAAAAGGGGGCGGGACAGAAGCACTATTTCGGTGTCTCCCAGGAAAGAAGGGTGTTGGTGTGAAGATAAACGGCGAAACAGTCGGAGGAGCCCAGATTCATAAATCTTGTCTCACCGCTCTTCACATCACAGAAGAAATAAAAATGGCTGTCCATTGTCAAGCCCTCAAAAACAAGTACTTCCTCGTTATTAAGCCAGATCACAGGGAAATACACAAATGGGCAAGGAAAAGGCTCTCTATCAATATCCATATGAACCTGATAGACACGAGCCCATTCTCCCCGGCGCCAGTCTTTCAACACGCATATCTCAAACTTCATATCCGCCGAAGTGGTTGAAAAGCTAGCAAGATAATCTCCCATTCTCAGGTAAGCATGTGGTTCTCGAGATGTTTTTGGAAAGGGGACCTTGTGAGTTGTTTCATCATTCATCTCCATCCCCAGAAAATAAGTGATTCCATCCACTTGAAAATCAAAGCCAGTCCAATAAATCATCTGTCCAACAGGAACTGGAAATTTGTCCATGTCTACATCTTTACTATTAAATGTCTGCTGACAATTGAACATTCTCCATGCATTATCAGTACCAACTGTAAACACGAGCCAATGACATTTCCTTGAACAGAAACACGCATGCACCACTTTGTATACCCCAGTAGAAGGAACACGAACAATAAGGTTACTACAGTGCAGAGGAAACATGGGCACCTCAAGAGAAGGGAGCATTGCCACCTCCTTGGTAACAGGATTTGCAACATATAAGGTTGAAAAGTTGACAAGGTCAATAAGTAGAGCTACACCATCGCAACTGCCTACTACTCTTAGTTGATGGTCATGCCTTATCTCAGTCAATTGGATCAGGCCATCTCTTAACTCAAGGAAATTAGAGCGCCCAACAGAAGAGATGCTCTCAAGCAAAAGGCCTGATTTTGCTTGCCGAAAATGTTCTTCAACGAAATGGGGATTACGAATTATATAAGCCCAACGCTTGCACACGAACCTGACAGATTTATGAAGCATTTCAGCAGGAATCCTTGAGAGGATGTTACCGATCAGCTCTTCAGGAAGATGCTGAATGATGTCATTCTGCTCTTTAGTTTTCTTGTCCACCGGCATCTCTGATTTTCAAAAAGAAAATTGTCATTATTGGGATTAGTAATAGGAAACCCATGAGGACATATTGCAGAAAGCAACATAACTAAACAACAACAACAACAAAAACAACATATCCAGCCTTTATCCCACTATGTGGGGTCGGCATAACTAAATACAGGTAAATTAGCAACGACATATTACTAAAAAGTTTCAAATTGTATGTGCTCAAGATGAAACAGGGAAAGTCAATGAAGATGGCTCAGTTATGCGCATTAGGGCACCAGTAAAATGGGCTAAACAAACAAAGTTGAACAGGCTAAATGGACAATAGAAGGCCAAAGGAGAAAATCATGTTTCTAATGTACTAATAAAATGCCACAATTACCTTTCACATTATCCAATATATCACATGCCCAGCATCGGAAAAGGATAAAAAACAAAAAAGAAAATAGGATATGGCGACATGTGTAAGGGTAACTAGTGAAATTCAACCAAACGCCACTCCACACAATTGAGTTTTAGGCTTCTTCAGGCAAGTATGGTCAGTGAAGGTGAAATAAGTACAAATTAAAACAAAAGGCACCAATCCAAATGATTTAGGACAGTGAAAAAATAAATAAACTTGAAAACCACTGGTTAATTTTCAGCAATGCATATAGACTACAAAGGAAAGACAAATTTGACATCAGAAGGACATTGAAAGGATCTGATCTTGGAGATTTGTAGATGTGTTGAATATGTATAAGGAAGGATACAAACACAAATATGTTGAATGCAGTCTCAGAGTGTCATGTATGCAGAGAGTATAGCATCATCTTTTGCAAGCTTTCTTCCACTAACACTTCACAAAAAATTCAAAAATGAGCAATTTTGAAGATTGTAAACAAAAGAAAAGACCACAACTTTAACCCTTAGTGGCATGGATATCAAGATGGCATTAGGACAATAAATAATCTTTCAGAAAACTACCTTTATTTCTTTAAGAATTGTTCAAGCACAAGGCCACACATGAACACAAATACTTAACCATTGAGATGGTGAGACATTTAGACAGACATGGAGAGAAAGAAGGGCTATGGAGAATCAAAGCCTTGAGAAAGATAACCTGTGGCTTTTATTGGAGTCAGAAAGCTCCTACTTATAAACTTGTTAAGCTTTGGACAATAAACAACAGCTCATCCAAGTGCAGTTTGTTGTGTGTTTAAATAGAGAGACAAAAGGACATCACCAGGTCCGGGTAAATCCCACCACTTCTAGTGCACAAAAATCCTCAGAAGCTACAATGTAGTGCTGCAAGCACTAAAATACTAATTCTTTTACATCAACAATCTTGCTTCCTACCTACAAAAGACTCTAACAAGAAAAACTAGAATGGTATTAATTCAGGACAACCTTGCCTGTGTTGGAATAAATAGAGTTTTGCATTAATGAATAGATTCAAACAGACTTTGAATCAACAACAGTTTTAACCACTGTAAATTGGAAGACATCCTACAAATTAATAAGAAAAGACTGAAGGAAACATAACCACAATGACAATGAAATGAATTGGAAGAGTATTGGCAGATCCTTGTTTAATGCAATGGGTAAAATACACCATGCACCCATGAGGTTTGGTATAAATATAGGGAATATTCTTTATGTTTTAGAAATTACACTGATTACCTCTACTGTTCAAAAGTTGTATCAGATTACCTCCTGCCATTATATTTGCTTTACACATGGTACCTTTGATGTTTTATATACTTACACAGATTTCTAATGTCTGTTTAATGGGGGGAAGTCAATGTAATTTCTAAAATGTGAGAGGCACAAGCTATAATGGATGTAATTTATTCTAATGGAATGCATATGACAAACATTTTAGCCAACCTAGGTATAAGGCTTGTAGCTGCCGCGCTTGTAGTCTACTTAGGTTTATGCCAAGATGACCAAGGAAAAAATTGCAAGGTTCTTGGTCAGCCTTACTACACCGCCCTCCACGGGTTGTGTAACTAGCCATGAACTCTAAGCCAAGACTCAAAGTTCACGAAACTTAAAATCCTTCCATATTTACATAACTAAAAATTAAATATCCCAAAAATTGGGTCCAATGATAATCTCCCAATCTGGGTCCACTTCTAGCCCCTTAATCTTGCTCACCTAAAAAATATGTTAGGAAGATTGGTGAGCTTAAAGTCTAGTGAAGGTCACCTCACATAATATATCAATACGAAAATAAAGAATTTCATATGTATATAATAAAGCAAATTTCAATTCAAAGATTTGCCAGTATTCACCACGCAACAAGTATCATCAATACAGTCAAATCACATTTTCCACAATGTACAAAACATCAGTTAACCAAGGGAACCACAATAATATTCCACAATCAATTCAACCTCATTAGATATCTCAATGCAGTAAAGCCCTAGATCCAATCAATGTACAAGAGGACCCCGTAACTTCTAGAGACCCCCAAGTATCCGATGGAGTGCAATTGAAATATATCAAACCATCTCCTCCAGTTGAGAAACTAAAATGGCACCATCAATAATGACCAACCAGAGTAACCCTTGGACTTCTCCCAATGGTTTCACAACAGTTTAAAACATGCTAACACCATCAATAATATTTTCAAAATGATTTGATAAATCACCGTTCCCAATTTATTTTCAAATTAACAGTTCTTGTATATCAAGTAACATAATTGAAAACATATATCATGATAAAACAACTTTTCAATAAAGCACAAGAATAATTTTTAAAACATACTAGCGCAAGAATAACATTATCCAGCAACATTGTTTCTCATTAATTCTCATATCTCAAAGTTTAATGATTTAATCCTCCCCTAAGCTTGTATTTATAAGCCCCTTAGGTCTTATCCAAATCCCTTTTGGTTTTGGATTCAGTTTTTTCTTTTATTTTCAATTCCATAATAACTAAACCTAATCCTAATCCTTCTCAAATTCTCTTCCAGTGCTAATGTCTATATTATTACAATTTTTCTTTATTTATCCCAGACTAAATCAAGTTTAATACAAAATTCCAGCCCCATTTAAATCCCTCCACAACTATGATAATCCCTCTTTATTTCAATCTCCATTTAGAATTTGAACTCAATTCCAATCTACAGTGGCTTTAGAAATCCTATTTCCTCTTGGATTTTGCTTTCCCTCTTATTTGTCTCTTTATAAATATTCGGGTGTTACATTTACAATGGATTTCAATAGCAACCATACCCATGGCATGCCTTGAATTACAAAGCACATGAGCATAAATTCCAGTAGCCCCATTATATTAACTGTGTACCAAAACCGTGCAGCTGTTCCCATGGCGAGCTGATACATTCCAAGAGGTCCCAGTCCAGCAGATGCCATACTTTTGGCATAGTATTGCTTATACCCATGGTAGAAAGGCAGTAGCAAACACATCTTTACCATAGGGAAAAGCGTGGCCATAGTCACCAGTGAACTGGACAGAAAATGAATGGAATCTTTATGGGAATTCATGCCTAGTTATTTATGGAATAAAAAATGATGGATTCCTTGTTAATTACCATCCAAATCTGAAACAAAAAGGCAATGTAATTAAGAAATCTTCCCCACTTCAGAATTCTCTCTACGTGCATTGTTGTTGAAAGAGGCTTCGAGGAATTCATGAACATGCAGATTGCAGAATTTTTCTCATCCCATGTTCTTATACCTTCGTGCTTGTTTGAGGTTCATAGTATTAATGGATTGAAGGATTCATGGATTTTAACACCCAACATAGAACATAACATTGGATAAGACTTAACAAGAGGCCAAGGAACAACAGCCAATTGACCTAGGAGGGGAAAACCACACCAGGAACCAAAAGAAGAGTCCTGTTAAATCCAGATGGGTGACTGAAGAGGAAGTTCTGAAAAGAATAAAACCAGAGGGCACCACCTGTTAAAGTAGTAGAAGTAAACCTCTAGTGTAGGATGAAAATCTTGTAAACATTTTGTTTCATGAATAGTGTGGATTTCAACCAAACCATAATTTTTAGCATATTCAATTTTTACTAAGTTGTGGATGATTATTCATCAAAGCTTGTGAATCCAATCTCCTTAGATTGAGGTTCATCAAGTCAGGGGAATCCAAACATTTTCCGGTACAATGAATTTCAATTAATACCTGCATAGACTAGCAAAAGCTTCACAGTTATCAATCTGTGTATCTATACACATTCATAACTGCATTTATAACACGATTAAGTACATAAAACAGGAAGGCCCTTGGTCATGTTGTATGGAAGAGATAGAAATGAAAGAAGATGAAGAACTACTGTTACATACAGTCATTCTATTCCATCCAGGCACACTAAGGCGCACAAGGATGTTGGAGCCTGAGGTCCAAGGCACACTAAGGCACACAAGGATGTTGGAACCTGAGGTGCAAGGCATAAGGTGAGGTGCACACCTGGTGGAACTAGGCGCATACTAACTAAAAAAAAAAAAGAAAAATATATGTTCTAGTTGAAGAATAAGGTATAAAATAGGTCCTAACTCATAATTTATTCACAAGCATGCTATCAAGAAAATTAAAAAATTCAACATATACTAAGAAAAATATTAAAAGAAGTTGAAAATATTAAAACAAGTTACATGTCTGTAAATTTCAGCAAAGCACATCCCATTATATTTCAGCAAAGCACATCCCATTATAGGTTATTTAGTATTTAGTTATAATTGGAATTAGAATATGAAAAGTTTCTTTTTCCTATCAGTATTAGATTCTATTAAAAATCACAACAATAAACAAAATACCAATTCTAATAAGTAAATACCAATTCCAATTAGTATTTAGTTATAATTGGAATTGGAATCTGAAAAGTTTTCTTTTCCTATTAGGATTGGATTTTATTAAAAATCACAGTAACAAACAAAATACCAATTCCAATAAGTAAATACCAATTACCAATTTCAATTAGTATTTAATTATAACTGGAATTGGAATATGAAAATTTTCCTTTTCCAATTAGGATTGGATTCTATTAAAAATCACAGCAATAAACAAAATACCAATTCCTATAAGTAAATACCAGTTCCAATTAGAATTTAGTTATTGTTGGAATTGGAATATGAAAAGTTTCCTTTTTCTATTAGGATTGGATTCTATTAAAAATCACAACAATAAATAAAATACCAATTCCAATTAGTATTTAGTTATAATTGGAATTGGAATCTGGAAGTTCCCTTTTCCTACTAGGATTCCATTAAAAATTACAATAATAAACACTTAAAGCAGTAAAAATACTCTTCAAAAAAAAAAAAAAAAAGCCAGGTGCGCCTAGGCTTGCCTGCGCCCGCCTGGGACCATTCCAATAGCCAAAGGGGCACCTTGTGCTTAGGTGCGCACCTAGCCGCACCTTTAATACCACTCAGAGACATCATATATCATAGATCTTACCTCTGGTAAAGCTAAGAATTTGTTTATGCTTATCAATGGATAGAAAACAATTAATTTATAAATCTCAGAAAAATATAGCAACCTAACCAAATAAATAAATATGTAACATAAACTGAGTAGAAAAGAATAAAACAAAATGACATTCATTCTCATCACTTGGAAGGGATCATCAACATGGAGCAGGAGGTTGAAGAGGCCGTTGTCCATGAAACTGGAGAGAGACGAAGTAAAAAACCAGTATAGCAAAAAACACTAATTCGCTACCCTTTAATTGTCACGCGTGTTCTCTAACCCAAATCGATCAGGAGTTTTTGGTACTTATTCTCTTTAAGTTCCCTTATAAAGGGAAAAACCATAATACAGTAATCAGAAATTTACAGAGTAAATGGAGAGAATTCAAAGGAATAGCCATCATACTCCAAGAAGTAATTGTAAAAATAAAATGTACTAAAAGTATCTTACAGTTTAATAATGTAATTGAAACAAGAGTATCCATATTGTACCATATTTTAATACATGGGGCGTACAAATGTAACAAAGGGAAAAAAATCTTAGAATCTTGCATCAACAATAATAACAAAAAAGAAAAGAAAAAAGAGGAAGTTGAGATGGATTGACAAAATACAAGTGTCAACAAAAAAGATCTGAAAGAATATCCAAGGTTTGTAGGAAGCAAGCACGCACCAATATAGTTGGACAAAGATGTTAGGAAAATGTAAAATGCTCAAAAGAGGTTGGTCATCAACAAATAATGGAGGGCAGGGCAGAAAGCTCCTCCCTAGTAGTGATTGTGCTCTAAATATTTGTGGCTAAAGGATTCGTATGCTATGGAAATTTAGATTTCACATGCATGTAAGAAAAGAGTATGGATATGAGCATATAATAATCCAAAAAGAACACAATCATCAGCCTTATGAAATTACAGAAATCATAACAGTAACTTCAACTGGTTACAGGTATGTGCATAAGCAATGGTCAAGAATTTGGAGAAAACTAAAAGAGCAGCCTTAGTTGAAGAGTGTTTATCGGGGGCTGGAGCTCCCTTACAGCCTCTATGCAAAGTACGGGTAAGATTTTGTAGAAAAAAAGAACCTCATAGAGAGAGGAACCCCATGCATTGGGACTCCCTTTTTTAATTATTAAAAATTTTTAGCAATACCCAAAAAGACATTCATAAAATAATAAAGATTCATCTATCCTACACATTCCTGATATTGGGGGCACCGAGGGGGTGACACTAGGGAAATGGTTAGCACCCCAAAGCAGCAACTCATAGGGAGAAAAAGAGTGTGTGTGTGTGTGTGTGTGTGAGAGAGAGAGAGAGAGAGAGAGAGAGAGAGAGAGATTCTATCATCTATGTTAAATTGTGAACCACTATCTCATCTAACAACTTAAGCTCATAAATAGAGGTTAATTTTATTTTTTATATTATTATTTTTTAGTTTCAACATCTCACCTCACATGTGGCCAGACTTGCCTATGTAACTGGTCCGAACATGTGCAAACTATTTAAATATTGGGTTAGTGGTGAGGTTTGAACTCAAGATCTTTGATTGCTCTAATATCTTGTTAAATTGTTAACTACTCACATCTCATCTGAAAGTTTAAATTGGTAGATAGAGGGTTAACTTTATCTTTTTAGATTATCATTTTTTTATTCTCAACAGTCTACAAATTAGATGTAATAAGTAAATTAGAGATTTTTGGTGCTTACCTGAGTCTGATCGGAAGAATGATAAAGCAGATTGATAAAGTCCGTTGACTCTTTCCCATAGGAGTTTGAAACAGATGATGATTCTCACTGCAACCTCCTGAGTCAATAAAACAAACACATCAGCCCTAGGAAGTATACTTACTACATTGAAACAAAGTATGAATGTGCCTTGCAAAGAAAATAATGGATCAAGTGCAGCTTAAAAGATGACAGCCTATGTTATCAAGTTGAACGAGCCAACCTAAATTTACCAAGTCAAGGAAAAGAAAAGATTTTGTGCCAATCTGGTTAGGCAGGAGCTTTGGACAATATTTTCACATAGAAGTTATAAGAGAAATAGTAAGTTTTCACAGTTAATCTATGAAAGTCCTCTTTAATTCTCTTATTTCTGAAGCATCTCACAGTATCATCCCATCTTTCAACATATATCCTGAACATTGGCCCACACACGGGAAGCTAAAAGGAATGCATCTTTGCCTTCCAATGAACATATAATTTCATGGGCAAAATTCAAATGGAGGATTCTAATTACAATATATAAACACTCCTCAATTTAACGGTTTATCATTTCGACAGAGGCTGCAGTGGTATAGCAGAGATACTGGAGATGACGACAAAATGGCAGTAGTGGTTAGGGAAGTTATGCAGCCTCCATTGTTTTAATGTACTTTTTGGAGGAGCAATATGAAGTTATATGGTGTTGACATTGATGCTGGTCATAGAGTCAGAAGGAATAGCAGCACTGCCAACATGGTGAGGGTGCTGCATAAAGTAAGCATTGCACTTATGAGTTGGGGGTATATGTAACATTATCACCATGTGGCAAACTCCTTGACTGCCACAATATAGCATCTGAGGGACCATGAGCCAGCTTCATCACATGATGCATGGATCACCTAGACTTAGTTAAAGTTAGCATGCACAACCTACCATGAAGCCCATACGTGATTGAAGCACATTATGACCACTCTTTGGGAGAACAAGGAAGTTTCCGCCCGAATGCAATCTCTCTTTCTGAGTGCGCCATCTCCATCTTGTGCACAATGCTTCATAGGTTCCCTGAACAGATTATCCTTGAGTAGAAATTCTCCAAGCCACTTGGTGTCCTTATATTTTAATCTGAAGATACCTCCACAGAACCTAGTTTGGAGACAGGACCCAAAAAGCTCAACATGGAACACTTGGACTTGTAAATTGTTGGCTGGAAACAAGGACGTCATAATGTGGTCACCTCCCTTTACTCCACAGAGGTTCGTGCCTTGAACAGAGAATTACAATTTATACAAATAGAAGAACACAAATCTACTACCTTCTATGCTCCTTGTAATCTATAACAACCATATCACATAATGCATATAGTCACTGCCCAACCACTATTGAGGAGTCAGGTTCAATATCATATCATGCTCTGTAGTGACAGGAACAAAAAACCACCTATCCTTGATTCATTCCCCTAGACTCATATAGGGTTCATGGGTAAGCTCGTCATCCAAAGTCCCAGACAACCTATAAAAAGAGAATTTTCCCTTTTTCTAAATCTTGTATCTCCCTTTCCGTAAAGGCTTTCCTGTTCCAGTCATTCCAAACACCTCATTACATATTGAAGTGAACTGTTCTCCAGAATTCATCCTAAGGATTAAACTGCTATAACCCTGGAAGAAAAATAACACCCTCAAGTTTGCAAAATCTTAAGAACTGACTGGGATAATCAACTGAACCCCAAATAGAACCTTTTTTTTCTCTTTTTTTTTTTTTTTTTTTTTTTGGGGGGGGGGGGGGGGGCTTCCTTTGTGCATGCGGCAGAAATAGGATACAAATGCTAAATTTCAATTGTAAAGTTCTCATAATAAAAGCTCCTGGTATGAGGTAATACTGGATGCTGAATATACCTCCGGTGGAAACGGATAGTCCCATAGAAGGCCATAGATCTCTAGCAATCAAGAACGCCAAGTGAGGAACAGGCAGGCCATGGATGGTCCAGCAAAGGCATTTGACAACATCCATCACCTTGAGTATGGTCAGGGTCATGGAACCAAAAGGGCCATAGAGGATGTTCCTCAAGGAACATGGATTAAAGTACTAAAAGGTTGCCGATGCAGGTCTATGCCCCCAAAGTCCCATACCAATTTATTAACTGAAGCTCTAGAATTCATGAAGCCAACCCCAGCTAGTGGAATTAAAGCTTGTGATTATTGTTGTTGATCTCTTACAACCTGTATCATCTAATATATCCAGCTATTTCTTTCCTCCTCCTTGGTTACCTTCTAAAAGAAATACAATAGAAACTGTTAAGTTACTACAAGAAGTCCCAAGGTCAGATAGTAGAAAATGGGCCTAACAATGTATCTCTAGCTTTCCAGCACTCCCCCACACCTATGCAGGTTGGAGAGCAACTACAGGCCTACACATGACCAAAATACACATTAGAAAATCATATTTTCTCAGCTTGGGCTATGAGTTTCTCAGTCTAATTATGAGGGACAAAGCTTAGGCACACCCAATTCTAGTAGATAAATAGCCTCTGCAACCTACACCTTAGAAAATTGCAAAAAAAAATTAAAAAAAAATAAAATAAACAAAGAAGACAAATGTGGTTGGACTCAGGAGAATGTTGTATATGTTCTTTTGCTCAAAACGAGCAAAAACGGATCAAGGCTTTAAGTGACAGCTCTTCCAATTATGGCATAGCCTAAGAAGTCCAACTTCCAAAGGAAATGCCCTATATATTCTTATGCCCAAAAGGAGAAAATAAGTAGCCATAGTTTTTTGAGAACAATGTGCAACGTTTGCTAATTCTTCATACAATGGAAACTGTAAGTGTTTCCAACTAACAACTGAAGTAATAACATTAAATGCATAATGAGAAGAACTTGTAAGAGGAGCATTTTTTATGAAAACAAGATTAACACAAAGCATGGAAAGCAAAACAAACTTTTAAATTTGATCTATAGCACTCTGGTGGACATTGCTGCTTATTATAATATTAATTGGGATCTTATTTTATGTTTCTACAGGTTACTTGAATATAGTATGGTTAAATCTCATAATTCAGTAGGTTTTAGGAGTCAAGGCTAATCCAATTATTTTTAGACTCGTCAAAACTGGGGCATAATCTTCACCTAAGATCATTACACAGGCTGAGCTGCAGATTTGTGTCCTTTATGATTATGTGTAGAATGTTCTTAGTGCTAGGAGTCTATATTCCTTGCAGGACCACAAAAAGCCTAGCAATCTTTTAATACCTATGTAAAATGCGGGGAAATTTATGGATTTGAGATTTTGACTAAAGCTTTTTGCAATGCATTTGAGTACAATCCTAATTTATTCCTAAGTGTAGGTGAGATCCTAGAGTTCCCCTGATTTCTAGTCGTCTTTTTTCTGCTTTTCTTCTTGAAAACTATTCTTACACCATTACATGGCACCTAACAGTAGGTCTTCCAAACCCAAACTAGTTGACTCCTAATGAACCCAATCCCTTCCCCTTGACTTTGACCTTTAATCCCACAAAAAAGCCCTAAAAATTTACCAGCTTTAGAAAATTTTAGCCACTAAAAATTTCAGTAAATCTTCCTTTGAAATGGTCTCAAACCATTAACATGGAGAAACAATTGATGCTTATATCTTCCAAATAAAGCTTGCTTTAAAAGATATTCTCGCCACAAATCCACCAAAAAACAAGTCCTAGTCATCTGCATCTTCACTACTTCAACCTTCCCTAAATGAAAGACTTGGAACCACAAGAAATACTGTGCCAAATTTCTGAAAATATTCTCACTGGGAAGCTAGGGCCACAAATGAACTGAGCAGCCAAAGCTTCATTTCTGTACTGCTCAGTCAGAACTAGGTCGTGCAATCATATTTAAAGTCGAAATATTATCTAATGTAGCCAAGAAAACCTTTTTTAGGCTGCTGCAAAGATGTAAATCATGGGGTCAGTCCATACATATCAATATATACATGTAAGCATTCTTCATGGAAAATCTCTGCTTAAAAGCTGTTGACAGCCAAAAAATAAGATATCATCACTGCTTGATTACGATAGTGCAATGGGGAAACCATAAGAACAAAAACCATGTAGCATTGGGTTAAATAACAAGAAGTTAGGGCTTCAAGCTTTACCTTCCATGTGCGCCTAAAGATATCAACCAATAATCTCATCATGAAATGGAAAGCAAAATCAAAGATCAGAAAGAATCTGGAGAAATTTTTCAGCCTATTATCGATCTATCAAGAGATACAAAATGAAAGGGGAAAGCTGCATTGAAACTGAAAGGGGAAATATATGGGAACGAAGATTCGAGAGGGGTGGTGAAAAGCCTCTTAAAGAAAGTAACAGCAGCTAACATGTCTAGATACATTATGAGGAACTGACTAGGTACTAATTTGTATTAGGTGTCTATATAATATTTCTTTATTTCACAACCCTTCAAAACTGAAAATTTTTATTTATTGAACCCTATATGTTGAATTGTTAATTACCATTTCATCTAAAAGCTTAAACTATTAGATAAACTATTAACTTTATCTTTTATATTACTATTTTTACTCTCAACATGCCCCCTCATGTATAGCTAAGCTTCACTATATAATTGGTCTAAACACATGCAACTATTCAAATATTGGATTAGCCTAAGATTTGAACTCATGATCTTTGCCTACTCTAATACCATATTGAATTGTTAATCACTATGTCATCTAAAAAAGTTTAAGCTTTTTTTTTTTTGGTTGAAACATCTAAAAACTTAAGTTGTTAGATAGAGGGCTAACTTTATCTTTTAAATTATTATTTTTACTCTCAATACTATAGAGCTTAACCATTTGCATTTACACACATATATAGCTCATCCAAAGTCCTCTATGACCCGTCATCTCTGTAGTATTTATTGCTCATGTTCACAAGTCTAGACAAGATAGGTGTCCTTGGGGTTTGGATCATAATGAAGCAAGCTGAAAAACTATTATGCAAGCAAACTGCTTCCTCCAAGGATAGATTCTTGAATAGGGTTGCAAGAAATACCGAGCTCAGGTTGTTTGAAAGTGAAAGTCTGATTCCTTTGCGAGACCTAAACAATCAAATTGAGTTTGTAGCATCAATCTTTACTATTTATTAGATGAGATAACTATAGTCAGACATATGATTTTTTTTTATATATATATATACCATGAAAAGCTACCATATTGATGAGTACACTGAATTTACTAAAAAAAACATTTCATATTTAATTAGATTTATTTTACCAAATAATTCAAATTTAATTTTAATTTAACTGCAAATCTGTATCTCCAGCAGTCAATTGGTAAATTTATTACAGTGCAATTCATTTTTTTTTTTTTATAGCTTATCACAACTAAACTTTTATACCAAGGTGAACATAACCAAATCCAAGGCCTAAACAGAAAATTATTGTTTCATGCAGATTGAAGGCATATTAGCATTCTTGGAATTTTAGTTCCAAGTAAGATATAAGACGGAAACTAATAACAAGACAGACATTATATCCTTGAAGATGAATCTAAGTGCATTGATTTAATTTCTTAATGCTAGTTATGATAATTGCTTAGAATCTCAACAACCAACCAGCCAAGATGACTCCTTCCATATGCAGACCCTTGAAAATGAAGATTAAGTTGGAGGCCACTAAAGCAACTATATTTTCTTTGGACATAGACCTTGTCACCTTCCTTGTCAAGGGCAAGTTTTTAAGAATCTTTAATGTTGGCAAATTCATAAACAAAAATAATATTGGAAATTTTAAGGGTAAATTATCAAAAGAATACCTAACTTTTTACCCTTCTTTCAATTTTGGACTGAACTTTTATAATATAATAGCATCCAGCTTTAATTTTATTTCAATTTTAGACTGTCATTTTTCTTCCATTAATAAAAACTATTAAACGCTTACATGGCATGCGAAGTTAGATTAGCTGACTACCACCTTAGATTAAAAATGTTGACATGGCTAAATAGATACTAAATATATAAATATATTTTCAACAAAAAATATAAACTAAATATATATCTAAACTATATATAAAAATTAATAAAATACATAGGTGGCAACGCCTCATCAGCAGCAACCCCCATCGCCAATGGGGCGGCAGCTGACCAAGCACAGTCAATGTATTGTTTACATTATTAATTTAAGGTGCAAAAGCTTATCTAACTTTGCATGCCATGTCAACATTTAATAGTTTTTATTAACAAACAAAAAAGGACAGTTCAAAATTAAAATTAGATGCTATTATTGATAAAATTAAAAGTTTGGTAAAAAATTAAAACAAAATTAAAGTTGAATACTATTGATAAAATTAATAGTTCAGTCCAAAATTGAAAAAAGGGTAGAAGTTGGGTATTTCTTTAGTATTTTCCCAAGTTCTTAAGGGTAAATTACCACAAAAAACTGAACTTTTAGCGAGTTTTCAATTTTAGACTGGCATTTTAATTTTTAAATAGTCATGTCCAACCCTTGAAACGTTTCAGTTTTGTAATACCATTATCTACTGTTTATTTCTGACATTAAAAAGATGATGCATAAGCCTCGATGGCATGCAATATTGCCATGTAGACTTCTAATGTTGCCAATTACCCAAACTAGGCATTAGGGCATCTGGTCAACCCATATCAACCAAGTTTACGGCTGTGAAATCAATGCCTAATGGTTCCATTCCAAAATGCCTTTGGTTTGATTTACATGGGCGTATCAGTTTCAGCAATATTATGTCTGGTAATATATGTTCAACCTTCCAACAAGGGCTTTTCTCTATTGTGGTCAAGTGTGCTGCCCCTTACCCAACACCACCCCCTCCAAATGAGGGTCTGGAATCAAATAGTGGAGGAAGGAGAAAAGGCAATAAGGTAAAGATAACCCTGGGGTCTATGCTAAGCAGGTTAGCAACATTGGTTTTGTTGGTACTCACAATCTGGGTGCAGAAGTATACACATAGGAGGAACATGCAACATATGGAGAAGGCTGCAGAGGTAGAGGAAACACTATATGTGACCTCACTTGGAGATGTTAAAGCCCCAGTAATGGTGATGCAAACACAACCATAGATTGAGGGTTATTATGTGCCTTAGCTCCTGCCAATCTTTGCAGAAGTGGCCTTCTTCAGTTCATATCCATTTTTGCAAATGTGCCAGAATTGCTTATGAATTACAGCCTCCTCTCCGTAATACATTTGGCAACGTTAGGAGTCCACATGGAAATATTACATGCCACGTAAGCATACAGATCATCTTTTTAATGGCACAAGTAGACAGTAGATAACAGTAGTACAAAATTTAAATGTCACAAAAATTAGACGTGGCTATTGAAAAAATTAAAAATTCAATATAAAATTGAAAAATTGCTAATTTTAACCCATAAAACTTGTAAAAAACTAAGAAATACGTTGATGCTTCAGATTACAAGATGCAACTTGGAAGATTGAAGAACAAGCCGGAAGTTGGCTGAATGTGCCGCACCTTCAAAACCATCGTGAGCATTCAAACAGTGGCGTCTGAATCCTCCCTCTGGAGTTTGAACATCAATATTCAAACAACCTTCTCGTGGCATTTAAATGGTCTTGACACCACAAGAATATAAAGTTGGCTTCTACAAGATATTTGAATGCTCAGAACCATGTTTGAACACTAGTTCAGAGAATCGACTTAAAACTTGCTTACTCAACTTTGACAACTTGTTTTCAATGATCCTGTTTCCAGACTGTCTATACAACCTGGCTTTCAAGGCTACTAGGTTCATGCAATACAACAACACAACAATCACAAGCCTCAATCCCATTAGGTGGATTTGGCTACACAAATTCTAGATGCTCAGCCATCTCTATCCATGGTCATATGGCCAATATCCAACTACGTTTATAGAATATTGAGGGAGGAAAAAAATTTCATACTTGTGAGATTGATCTAAGTGTTCTTCATATTGCAAAAGCTGTAAACATCTTTGATCTGCTTTCATCTGGCTACATCTAGTAAGGAAGTGAGATTGTTCAACAAGTATGGACAACAACGAATCATGGGTTCAAAAAAGCAACAAGGTTTCTACCTTAGGTTGTGGGTTATGGCAATTGGCTTATGTTGTAAGTTGGTAATTCTAGTAACCATATTTTTAGTAGTGCTTATTTGATCCGATGGGCGGGTCATCTATGGATTTTCTCCTAATAACCAAGTTTTACCATAAATCTTTGATATTCTAGACAAAAACATGAACCTTTGACTGTTATTCTTTTGGTTGATAGCATGCATGTTAGGTTAATCATTTATAATTGCATAATCAAGCATTAGTTGGCAGTCACAACTAGATTCAATTTAATCATCATTAAAACCATACAATGGTTTAACTTCACCTTTCTTTTTCTATTTACATTCAATCCAAGCCCAAATAAAGGAGAGTTGTGTTAGGTAGCAGATAGCCAGCAGAAAACTCACTTGATCAAACAACACTAATTCTAGAGAAATGAGCAAATCATTGGGGTGTAACCCTCTTAGCAGCACACTGCATTGCTCGAGAGGATTAAAAAATGAACTAGAACTGCTGCATCAGCATCTGGGTGTAATCTACAAGGGTCCTCTCATTTTCATGGACAAATGGGAGTAAAGAAGTGAGTCACGGAACATAGGTTAAGAATTGGATCATGGAGAATAAGGACATTGACAGGAACATTTTTGGAGGTAGTGGACCTAATTATTATGAGAAAAATTAATATTATCTGCCTCTAGGAGATGAGATTGGTTGGAGAGAAAGCTAAAATGTTGACAGAATCTGGATATAAACTACTTAGAGAAGGATATCAGGCAAGGAATGGAGTGGAGATTCTTATGGATAAGACTTTAAAGGATAGGGTAGTGAATGTGAAGAGAACAGAAAATAGGATTGTAAAAGCTAAAACTGTTTTATGAGAAGAGACCGTGAATATTGTTAGCACCAGAAGTTGGGATAAAAGAGAAGATAAAACAACAACAACAACAACATATCCAGCCTTTATCCCACTATGTGGGGTCGGCTACATGAATTCTAGACTTCCATGTATTTCTGTCTTTTGTCATATCATCATTGAGGTCCATGCACTTCATATCAAATTTTAATGTCTCCCTCAAAGTCTTCTTAGGTCTGCCTCTACCTCTTTTTTTGATTAATTGTTCCATTTCATCAACTCTCCTCACAAGAACGTCTCTTGGTTTCCTTCTCACATGACCAAACCATCTTAGTTAAAGACAGACAAATTTCGAAAGATTAGGGGGTTTGGTACAAGAAATATTTTGAGAGAAAATCATTATAGGAGGTGACTTGAATAGTCATGTGGGTGGAGAAGGGAATGAATATACCTTTGTACATGGAGTTCATGGATTTTGAAGCAAAAAATTACAAGGGTAAAGTTATTTTGGATTTTGCCATGGTGTATGAGGTCATCCTAGCTGACACTAAGCTTAAGAAATAGGACAAACTCATATATGAGAGTGGATTATCCATTGCCCAAAAAGACTACTTTATTATGAGACAAGATGACTGCTTATGTTGTAAGAAATGTAGAGTTATATGCTTAACCACTTAACATAGACTTATGGTCATTGTCCATAAAAAAAAAATGGAGAAACAAATAATAAAATAGAGCCTAACAATCAGATGATGGGATTTAAAGTGAAAAAAAAAAAAAAACTATTTTTAAGGAAAAAGTGTGTGGCATAAGAGATTAGACTATAGATCAAAACTAAGAGAGCTTGCTACAAGACTTTATATGAATGTAGTAATCAAGAAAATCCAAAGAAGCATATTTTGGCCAAAAAGCCTCATAACCACTTATTTGAAATGACTAACTACCTAAAATGCCTAAGCCTCCTAATTCTACTTTATTGAAAGATAAGGATACAACAAATCCTAAAGGATTGAGAAGATGTTCCGTGGAAGAAGAAGAAGAGGATAACTCTTCCGAGTTATCCTCATGCTTATATATTCTTATGGATTAGTTAGAATTATTTTTTATCTTGTGCTAAAGTTTAGGAGTTTATCTAGTAGCTAAAGTTTAGGAGATAAGTTTGATAAGTTGTATCAAACTAGGACTCATTGTATATTTATTTCCAAATCTACTATCGGAATAGTCAAGAACGATAGCTTCAATCAATCTATCGAATTTCTTCATGGTATCAGAGACCAGGTTCGGGTTTCTGTGATCACCAAATATTTAGAGTTCTAATTGTAAAAGAACTCTCTCAATTTGTGCCATGGCTGATGATCAAACAGCCAGTACAGGAACGTCTATTCCTCCTCAAACAACAAGCAGTCCAGTCCCTGCAACTGCATCACATTCTTCCGCAGCCTTCGATGGATCTTCCCTCCAGATTACTTTACACAAGCTGAATGGAACCAACTTCCGAGAGTGGTCCCAATCAGTTATGCTTGTGATAAAAGGAAAAGGGAAGGTAGGCTATCTAACCGGAGAAATCATAAAGCCAAGCCAAGATTCAACAGCCTATGGAGTATGGGAAGCTGAGAATGCCATTGTCATGGCATGGCTAGTAAACTCAATGGAGCCAAAGGTAGGAAGAACTTACCTTTTTTACAAGACCGCAAGTGAAATCTGGAATGCAGTCCGAGAGATCTATTCAGATCTTGAAAATACCGCACAAATCTTCCAAGTTCGATCCACCATTCGATTAACAAAGCAAGGTAACAATACTGTAACTGAATATTACAATACCTTGACTGAGTTATGGCAAAAGGTTGATCTCTTTCATGAGATCACATGGGAATGCTCGGCAGATGGAAGGAAGTATAACAAGATGGTGGAGAAAGAAAGGATATTTGACGTCTTACATGATCTAAATTCAGATTTAGATGAGGTAAGAGGCAGATTGCTTGGAACTAAGCCCTTTCCCTCTATGAGAGAAGTCTTTGCCGAAGTAAGAAGGGAGGAAAGTAGGAAGAAAGTGATGCTGCCCAGTGGTTCAACAAATGAAGGAATGTTACAGAATTCAGCCTTAAATATATCACGTGGCCGGCCATCTATTACAACTAAGGGAGAGATACAGCGAGATAAACAATGGTGTGACCATTGTAACAAGCCCTATCACACTAGGGACACATGCTGGAAACTACATGGGAAACCGGCTAATTGGAAACCAAGAAGTTAGCGAAAAGGTGTGCAGACTGCCTATGTGATGGAATCAGAAAAAGGGAATTTAGCTCCAGCACCAATCTCTTTCACACTAGATCAACTAGAAGCCCTTCAACAGTTGTTGAATCAGCAACTGCTGAATCAAACCAAGATGCAGAAACAAACAGAAAATATAGACAACAACAACAACCAGGTGGTATCCTTAGCTAAACAAGGTAAGATCAGTCATTCTTTGTTCTCAAAAAGGATGACCACGGGTATTTGGATTATAGATACCGGTGCATCAGATCACATGACAGGTGATCTTGAAATCCTATCCAACTTTAAATCATGTGATCAGAATATTACTGTATTTATGGCTGATGGAACTAATACTTTAGTCCAAGGAAGGGGAACAACTTATGCAGTAGGGCTAAGATTAGAGTCAGTTCTTTATGTGCCAAATTTCATATGTAACTTGCTGTTAGTAAGCAAGATTACTCAAGATAAAGATTGTTCAGTAATATTCTCTTCTTCTCATTGTGTATTTCAGGACAAATCTTTGGGGAGGACGATTGGCAAAGCTGAAGAGAAGGGAGGTTTATATCAACTGGTCAGTCTTGATCATCAGAAGGAGTGTAGGTCATTTGTTCAATCCTCTTTAGCTGCAGTTTCAGATTTCGATTTAATATTATGGCATCAAAGATTAGGACACCCTAGCTTCGAGTATCTTAGAGTCTTGTACCCTTCAATTTCTATCAATAAAATCTAGAATTTTTATTGTGAACATTGCATTGTTGCAAAACAAACTATGAGCACTCATCCAAAACATTCCTACAAACCGTCTCAGCCATTTCATTTAATACATAGCGATATTTGGGGACCAGCTAGACTTTCAAACCTAACAAACACTCGATGGTTCATCACCTTCATTGATGATCACACACAAGTTTGTTGGGTTTTCCTCATGAAAGATAAATCCGAAACCTACATGGTTTTCAAACGGTTTCATCTCATGGTTAAGAATATTTTCCAAACTTCCATTCATATTTTAAGAAGTGACAATGGTAGAGAATACTTCTCAAATGACTTTAACCATTACCTAAATGAGCATGGTATTGTTCACCAAAGCTCTTGCCCATACAACCCTCAACAAAACGGGGTAGCCGAGAGGAAGAACCGGCACTTACATGAAACGGCTCGGGCCCTTATGTTCACCCAATCAGTTCCACATTCTTATTGGGGAGAGGCAGTTCTTACAGCATCCTATCTCATAAATCGTCTTCCTTCAAAGACCTTGAACTATAAGACTCCTTTAAATGTCTTCCTTGAAGCCTTCCCCCATTATTCCAGGGCCCTAAACACTCTTGTTCCTAAGGTATTTGGATGTACTTCCTTCGTACATCAAAACCAGTTAAATCCATCCAAGCTTGACCTGAAAGCACTTAAATGTGTATTTGTTGGATATTCCCCTACCCAACAAGGCTATAAGTGCTATAACCCAACAACCCGCAAGTTCATTATTTCTTGTGATGTTACCTTCCTTGAGAAACAACCATTCTTCCATAACACAACTCAAAATGAAAATCCAGTTTAGAATTGGAGTACAGTCATTTCTGTACCCCTCAATCCCTTTCCTAGTCATTCCTCTACTGAAACACATCAAAGGGAGGAGGAAGAGGAGACTGAAATCCAACAGGATGATCAAGACCTGACCAAACCTCTAAAGGTCTACTCCAGAAGACCTAAAGCTATTACTCTTCAGCCAACCAATCTGTCTGATCTGGAGGTAAGTCCACGTCCAAGCAAGACAGTTGATACTGATATCAATATACAACAACAACTTGCTGATGACTTAAATGTCCCAATTGCATTAAGAAAAGGAAGAAGGATGTGCACCAAGTATCCTATTAACGACTTCATCAGGTACTCAAAGTTATCTCCCTCATTTAAAGTGTTTACTATCAGTTTAGACAGTGTAGCTGTCCCTAGAAATGTTTATCAAGCATTGCAGGATGAAAACTGGAAGAAAGCTATTATGGAAGAAATGACAGCCTTGGAGAAAAATGGTACATGGGAAATTATGAATCTTTCGGAAGGAAAGAAGGCAGTTGGCAGCAAGTGGGTTTTCACTCTAAAGTATAAATCAGATGGCAGTTTGGAAAGGCATAAAGCAAGGCTGGTAGTTCAGGGATTTACTCAAACTCAAGGCTTGGATTATGAAGAAACGTTTGCTCCCGTAGCCAAACTCAATTCAATTCGGATTCTATTATCCTTAGCCGTAAATCTGGACTAGAAATTACACCAATTGGACATAAAAAACGCCTTCCTCAACGGAGATCTAGAGGAGGAGATCTATATGAAGATACCACCGGGGTTTGAGAAAGACAATACAAGAGATAAGGTATGCAAATTGAAAAAATCTCTATATGGCTTAAAGCAATCACCAAGAGCATGGTTTAAAAGATTTAGTGATACTCTATACAAGTTGGGATATAAGCAAGGACAAGCGGATCATACTCTCTTCACAAAGATCAAGGAGGATGGTAGGAGAACAATTCTAATAGTCTATGTGGATGATATCATTATCACGGGGGATGATAACCAAGAAATTGAGAAGCTAAAAGAGCAGCTAAGGCAGGACTTTGAAGTAAAAGAGTTGGGGGAACTGCGATATTTCCTTGGTTTGGAAGTTGCAAGAAGTAAGAATGGTATCTTTGTATCCCAAAGAAAATACACTATTGATTTGCTAAAAGAGACCGGCAAATTAGGGTGTAAACCAGCAAGCACACCACTAGAACCTAACTAGAAGAACAAAGAAGAAAAGGAAGAGCATCTAGTAGACAAAGGAATGTACCAACGATTGGTAGGCAAACTCATTTATTTGTCTCACATCAGACCGGATATTACCTATGTTGTGGGTATTGTTAGCCAATTCATGCATTCACCCACTAGGAGACACTTGGAAGCAGCCTATCACATTCTCAAATATCTTAAAGGAACTCCGGGAAAAGGTCTACTATTCACAAAAAGCCAAGACAAAAGTATAATAGGCTATGCAGATTCTGATTGGGCAGGAGCTGTGGAAGATGGCAAATCTACATCAGGCTATTGTACCAAATTATGGGGTAACTTGGTAACTTGGCGAAGCAAGAAACAACAAGTGGTAGCTCGCAGTAGCGCTGAAGCAGAGTATCGCTCAATTGCTCAAGCTATTTGTGAAATGATATGGGTGGAAAGAATGTTGAATGATTTGTCTATTCCAATATTATCTCCTAAGTTTCTTTATAGTGATAGCAAATCAGCTATCAATATTGTCAACAATCCGATGCAGCACGACCGGATGAAGCACGTCTGAATAGATCGCCATTTTGTCAAACAGGAACTTGAGGAAGGCAATATCAAGTTGACTTATGTACCAACAAAAGAACAACATGCAGACATTCTGACCAAAGCAATGGGAAAACAAGGTTTTGAGTATATCAGAAGCAAGCTGGGATTATTTGATATATATTCCTCAGCTTGAAGGGGGCTATTGAAAGATAAGGATACAACAAATCCTAAAGGATTGAGAAGATGTTCCGTGGAAGAAGAAGAAGAGGATAACTCTTCCGAGTTATCCTCATGCTTATATATTCTTATGGATTAGTTAGAATTATTTTTTATCTTGTGCTAAAGTTTAGGAGTTTATCTAGTAGCTAAAGTTTAGGAGATAAGTTTGATAAGTTGTATCAAACTAGGACTCATTGTATATTTATTTCCAAATCTACTATTGGAATAGTCAAGAACGATAGCTTCAATCAATCTATCAGATTTCTTCATTCTTCAACCTCAACTCCTGTAAGAAAGCTGTCATAACTACCAAGTGATATTTAATTCAATCCTGAATCTCCCTATCAGAATTCCCTTCAAGCTTTTTCAGCAGCTAGGCACAAACATGTAGATGGTGATAAGATAAATGGGTCCAATAAACCCCATTTATAAGTAAAACAATTATAAAAATGAGGCAAAATACTTGAAAATCTATTAAAACTGGTACTTAGATGGGTTAATTGGAGGCCTAGTTACATCCCTAGACATGACATACGTGGAAAGTCTCAAAAGAGTGCTTTTTGCCCCTCTGACAAGCCAGCCCATCACATGCAGCATCATCATTTAAGAAGCAACCCCATAGGTAACAAGTAATTGGTTGATATCTTAAGATTAATCACCTCCTCTATATGGATGATCTCACACTTATCCACCTCAAAAGTGCAACAAAAATACTTTAAAATCCTCAATTTCTGCGCCAATGTCACACACTTACACACAGAATCATGTCATCATAAAGCAAGTGCAACAATGAAATAATAAACCTTCCCTGTTCCCTATGTCAAAACTTTGTGACCAACTTCCTTTAACAATCTTTTGCAATGTAATGTTGAATGCTTCTTGAGATTTCAAAAAAAAAAAGAAAAGAAAGTCATAAAACACCATTGACCAAAAATAGAAGGCTCAATGGAAAAAATACACAATGATTCCAGCACCATTTCACACCAAACCCATCTTATCTATCAACTGAATAAGAAAGCTCTACTAGACATATTCATGGGCATTCTACTCATCAAGTTTGCAATACAAGATGGGCTGATGGGTATTACTCTTGATATGGAAATCAATGCATTCATCAACCACCAAGAGGGACACTGCTATACATGGTGGGGCCCCGCTCCCTCTATTGTCATTGAACATGATACTGCAATAAGTGAACATGTTGTACTTCTCTCATTCGACAGTTAAGTTTCTGTCTCTGAATAAAATTGCTTATCTCTTGCCTGGTCTACCTCAAAACTCCAACTCTAGATAACATGTTCTAACATTACTCTATGAACAATGCAAATTTGCAAGATTAAATTCAAACAATTGAGTGTTCAGCATGAGCATTTTCTATATTGCTCAAAAAGCATCTAGGTTGGTTATGCAAATCAAAAGGGACCATTAGATTAAATAGGATGTTGCTAGGAGGAAGATGCAACATATATTATTTGAGAAACCTGTCATGTACCTAAGGTTTAGCTTATGATTGGATTGACAATTGGAAGGATCTGATGGAATAGACTCAAGAACAGAACATTGGAGAGGGAAAATGGACAGAAATGGGGGGAGGATGTAGAGAGAAATGAGGGAGAGCAGTAGAGAGAAACAAGAGGGAGAATGGAGAGAATTTTAGAAAGAGAATCAGATTTTCATTTAATCAATTCCAGCATACCCTTCTCTACCTACTACAGCCTATTTATAGGCTATACAACTGAAAGAAACATCTAGAATAACAGCCCCATGTGCTGTAACAGAATAATAGAAATAACTCCTAACAAACTAAGGTAATTAATTACATTATTGGCCTTCTAATTACCCTTGGATCGTGACAATCCCCTCTCCTTGAAAGGTTTCTTGTCCCCAAGAAACTTATTACGTTGAGCCGTTCTTATTCATCCAATCCCAGCTTTCTCTATCAGTTTAATGCTTCTTTCCTTCTTTATCCTTCTAGGCTTTTTCCTCTTTTCTTTTCTCTCAACAGTAACAACATTATCACTTGCTGCAACACCATCTTCAACCATCCCCCTCTTCCTTATTGCCATTAAAAATGGTTTCATATGAGTTAGTCAGTCCTACCACTCTATTCTTTTCAATCATGAGAAGAATTTCAAACCTCTCTGCAGGCAAAAATCTATGCGTTACCTCCAACTCTTCTAGCTGCAATGTTACTGTTGTCTTATCTTGTGTGCTCGATGCCATCACTTGCTCCTTCTCCTCAAGTACTTGGGGAAGAGGCTTTTCTGGCTCCTTCTTCTGTTACTTCCAGAGATCAATAGCATCAAGTGTCTTTGTTGGCATTATTTGTGAAGCTCCAATCCAGTTCCTAATTGGGCCAAGGGGTGGATGGCCTTTTGGCAACCGCCCATAGGCCTTCGGGAATCCATGGGCTAGAGGACCAAAACGGCAACCCTCCTTGCCGTTTCATGTTGCTGGCGCTCTGTTGTCCTTTTGTCTTTGACCGATCTCATCCTAGCCGTTGAATCACCTATTTATCTCTGCTGGCTCCTCGAGATTCGAACGACGCAGCCTCCTATGCCTTATTAGATTGAGTTTTGTTTCACTCTCGATATTTTGCTATAATTAGCTTTGTATAGTGATTGTTCGTTTTCTCTCTTGTGTCTAGGGTTCTTTACCTCTAATCTTTGTCTGTGATTACGGGGGTTTGTTGTTAGAGGGTATTTTTGTTTTTGTACAGAGTATCGAGACTGTGATGTACTTGTGGAGGTTGTAACCATTCCCGATTAGTGCAGTGAACTTTCCTATTTAGAGCTCAACGTGGATGTAGCCCTCATTAACAGGTGAACCACAGTAAAATTGCTTGTGTTCTTTACTTTGATCTGCTTTGCTTTTTGTGTATGTTTTTGGGTTGTTTTCTGTCAAATGATTTGTGTATGAAATCGGTCTGTTTATTTTCGAAGGGTTGAGCTTCGTCTCTTCCCAACAGTCTCAGCACTAGTAAGAGTGCTTGAGAGACTGCCAACTGATTGAGTGTCATTCTCCAATTCCTATTCCTCACTCTCTTCTTCCACCTCCTTTTCTTCCTCATCTCCTGCTTCCTTAATGTAACAGCCCACTTCTTCAGGGCGTGTTATGCCTTAGGAAATTTAGTCTATTCTTTTTTTTTTTTTTTTATCATTACATTATCCCGAAATTCCCTAAGACCTTATCTAGTGTGAGATATCTACACTAGAAAATAAATACAAAGCGGAAGCTGAATCGAACCTGCTCATGGTAACGCATATAATAATAACTGGACATGACATTCATTATAAAGTTAATTCATAAGCGTCTGACAATAAATACAATGTACATAATTCTTAAACTATTCATATTACAATATGGTACATTTACTCGCTTCTTGACGTCTCGCGTCACTACACATCACCCATCTCGGAATCATCTCTGCAAGTCCCGACTGGAACGTTGAATGTTCCAGAGGCAAACCCAAGTTAGATGATGAATCATCTAAGTAAGGGTACATAATGCTATGTCATGAGTGTATACAATGTCTTTCATCGTAGATGTCAACTGCACCCCCTCATGCTACCTACCATTTTAGCGGCCACCTCTTTCGAAGCCAGGGTGTATGGGTGCACCCTTGGTAAGGCAGCGGTGCCAGTTCGTACTCCCTACGGTCTCATATGCGTGTGATCAATGATATCAACGTGTATTCATGCATTTCATAGTCATGTATGCGTTCTACGTGATAGATTCATATCAGGGCATGTCAATATGATGAAAACGTTTTCGAGGAAGTATCACTTACCTTCTCAAGCTTATCGACCTACCTCGATATCTGCGCCTCGCCTTGATTTGCACACCTCGCCTCGATTTGCGTGCCAACCTCAAAATTGCACGAGTCTCTTCAAATTCAACCTTAAAGCATCCTAATCACCATAATTATTTAAATAAACATTAGAACCTATTTTTTCATAATTTCTGGCATTTTCTATAATTTTCTCTCTATTTCTTCCTATTTTTCTCAATAATTTCAATTTAAATATTTCTAAAAATATTTTCTCAAATATTCCACTACGACAATTCATAAAATAATATTCTGGAATTTCTGAAATTTTCTAGGAAATTTACTCACCTTAACTTAGCATCCCCGACTTTCTCGATATGCATGCCAGATTCTCGAAACGCGTGCTCGAACCATTTTTCTTGCCAAAATTTCCAAAAAATTACTAAATTCTCAAATCCTATTTTTCAGAATTTTTCTAGCATTTTTTCTCCATTTTTTCTATTTTCTTCCTTTTCTTTTTTTTCTTTTTCTTTTCCTTTTCTCTTTTTTTTTCCTCCACCTTCCCTGTTCACCTTCTTCCCCGCGCCTCCCCTGCTACCTGCGAGCCCACCTTCTTTCCATTTCTTCCATTTCTTCTTCTTCTTCTTCTCCTTTTCTTCTTTCCTTCTTGCGCGAATAGCCTCTGCCGCCGCTGCCCGCGGCCACCAGCTGCACCTCCCGCCGTTGTCGCTGCCCACCACCGGCCGCCTCGGCCTCCCCGGACCCCAGCGCAGCGCACGAAACACCGCGAGCCGCTGCCTGCAGCCACCGCTGGCTGCTGTGGGTTGCAGCTCGCTGTAGCTGGTCGCGGCCATGGCCGCACCAGCTGCCTCCAGCCGCCTCCTTCGACGGCCGCTTCCGCCTCCCCTAGCTGCTGCACCACGCCTCACCACCCTCCGTCGCGGCTGCTGCCGCCCTCGCTACCACTTGCTGCGCGTCGGCCATGGCTGCCATGGTCGAGCTTGCTGGAAGCTTGGATGCGGCTATGGCAGCCGCCTGCTGCTCTCCGACCAGCCTCTCTCCCTCTCGCGATCTCTCTCTTTCGGGCTCTCTCTTCCTCTCTCACAAACTCTCGGCCAAATGCTCATTGCTGCGGCTGCCTCTCACTTCCTTCCATCTGATCTCTTTCTCCCTTGATGCCTCTCGCACGGCCAACGTATCCCAATTTATAGAACTCTCTTGCCTTGGCCGCTACTCCACATTAATTGCTTCATTACTCACTCCATACCTCTAACAAATTCTTTCCTCACTTCACGTTGCCACAATCTTTCATTTTGCAGCCCAAATTTGGGCCATTTAAAGCTTCATAAAAGCTTCGCGAAGCCATTACATTTCACAGCACGCACAGCACGTTTATATATATATATAATTCTATATTATATTGTAAAATTATATATTTAAATTCTAAAAATTCATTTTCATTTCACTTAAATAATTATCTAATTGCAACTAAGCCCTTAAATATCGAATTTATTCGCATTACAATACTCTAAACGTAAAATTAATAATCCAATTCTTAGTTGAAAATGAAGATTTTGCCCCAGTGTCCTTACCGGGCTGTCGTTTCATCCCGAAACTACTGAAAGGTTGCTCATTACGCAAAACCGGAGCCCCCTAGGGTTCCGTTAATTTTTCGGGAGTTTTCTACGACGATTCGATTTTACAACCTAAATGACAGCTATATTTTAGCTATACCGAAAACTGTTCCTGATTCAATTTCTTTCGATACCATAAATTTTATCTCGAAACGCTCGTCAAGACCATATAATTTTCTTTAGACAATTTCACTCCGAGGTATTCCCTGTAGTTGATTCGGTACCTGAAATTGCTATAAAATCCATTTTTCGGTGTTCTAAACTCATCGGAATTACGTGGCAACTTTATACGAACATGAGGTATTACACTTAAAGTTGGACTGATCTTGTTGCAGAATCCCAAAAACATCACCATCGAGAACTTCTTTTCCAAAGGAATCGGTGTGTTCCTTTAATTCTCCTTTTGCCTTTACTACCCTATCAATCTGTTCATTACAGATTCTCTTTGGATAATGCCATTCACCTTTAATATCATTTCTGATGTTGCACTTCTCCTCCGACTGCTCCATTTTTATGAATTCCTCTTTGTTAAAACTCCCACAATAATCATCGAAGAATTCATCCAAAAAGTTGCAATGATACTTCTTAGTTAGTATCATTGCAAACTCTTACAGTTACTCATGTAACATATGGCCAAAATCCTTGCTCATATCATGTATCACACTTCTTGTTTCCTTGTCAACTTGGCTGGACTCATTATCCAACTTTCCCCATGCCTGATTTTTCTGACTAAACTACTCATGATTCCTTTTGTTTCCAACTGAAAATGCATTCTTCTTCTACTGCCATTGAGGCTCCAACTATCTCATGTGCGCACTGCTTCTCAAGGCTTCATGAGTAGGCCATCCCACTGAAAATGCAGCATCCTTCAACTGCAATTGAGACCCCATTTGTTTCATGTGTGCCCTACTCCCCATGGTCGACATCTCACGAACATGACACTTGGAAGACCAAGGGATAGGGGTTCTATACATACTGCTCTTCACTGATTCGCTGCTATTAGTCTTTGGACTTCTAATTACTGAAATTGATTGCCCTAGCCTTCAACTCGGATCTGTCGAAATTGTCGGAGTTCATTGGAATTTGCTTCGCACTTCCAATTCGCAAGATTACCAGATTTCACAATCAAGTCACCTCCTGTTACGCCTGCAAAAATTCGAACACTAACTGTTGGCTTCACCACTGGAATTAGCTGGGCTCGAATTTGCTTTGCCTTCCATGTTCGACCTCAGCAATTAGCCCAAGCTCAATCTTCGTGCATCGGAATCAAATTTCTACTTTGTCCTCAATTGCACATGCTGATCGACTCTGATGCAGTTAACACAATTTGCCAGATACAAGCCGGAATTCATCTGACCCTTCTTCGCACGTCAAATTCGAGCAAGACTTACTAATATTCCTTGTCGTTCGTCAACATCTTGCCTCGCCCATTCCAAATCTATTGTTGGATCACCTTCGTAAATCACTGTTGGAGATATCAACCACCTTCTAGGTTACCAAAGTCGTCAGATCTAATCGCTGACCTATCGAGCAGCAACACCAACAACGCACCAGTCGGAAGCTTCCATATCTGTCTACATCGCCAACTTCAGTGGATCTCCTGCACCAGTCGATCACTCCAGTCGCGACCCTCCTAGCTGTCTGCATCACCACCTTCGACGAACTCCGATACCAATTACGAATGCTCCTCAGTTTGCATCACCTCTGGTGTTCGCGTCACCAACTTAAGCGGATCTCCCGTACCAGTCGTTTGCTCTAGTTGCGAATCCTCCTGGCTTGCTCATCTTTGATTCCAAACAAGATTACTGGAGTCTTAGCCGCAAACCAATCGCTTACTTCTCCTTCAGATTCGAGCTAGCACTCCCTTCCTCGTGCATTGGAATCAATTCCGAGATTCAATGGTCATGGATCATAGGCTCAGTTTAGCCTCCAAACAATTGGTTCCAAATCTGCCTAAGCTGCTACCGACGCCTCCAAGAAAATCAAACAACTCTTCCAAATCACAAGTCGTGATCACCTGTAGCTCAGCTTACCCAATCGTTTCCTGTAACTTGACTGACTCCGACAACTAATGTTCTAAAAAGAGCTAGGCACTAGTCGGGTGCCAAGCTGAGGCCTAGCGCCTAGGCCGGGCCTAGGCGGCGCCTAAGATAACTGTTATTTTTTCTTATTTTTTAAACTTTGTGATATAATTTGATATTATTTTCAACTAAATCAAAGTTAAAAAGCATTAATAATGTATCATAAACCAATAATATATAGAATTAAGCATGAGAAATAAATTATTGTAATTAATAAACAACATTTTAATTAGTCATACAATCAATACTATAAGCAAGCAGCTAAGTGCATTTCTTGGAAATATTATAGAATATATATAATTAATAATAAAACTAAATATAAATCTATAATTATATAAAAATAGAAAAGAAAAATAAAATAAAATAAAAAACAAAAACCAGAAACCAAAACGCAGCAAATGCCCCAATAACCACACACACACACACACACAGGGGTTACGACAGAGATGGAGCTTGTTGTAGCGGAGATGGAGCTCGAGGGCGAGGACCGGGCCAGCGGCGACGACGCTGAGGCAATGAGGACGAGGAGGATGCAACGGATAAGAGGCGGTCACGATGAAGCTTGGCGGCAAGGATGGAGCTGGACGCAGCGACGACGGTGAGCTACTGGCAGGCCGATGAAGCTTGGCAGCGTTGAGGCGGCGACAGCGTTCAGGTGAGAAGAGAGAGAGGGGGAGACGCTGAAAGGTTCGATTTAATGATTTAGCAAAAAAAAATCCTAAAAATGGCTGAGCCAACAAATTGGGCGCCAAGGCGCGCAGGTCGACTAGGCGCCACCTGGGCTGTCTAGGCACCCAAGTTGGCCGATTACTCGGGCCGGCGCCTAGGAGGCCCGACTAGGGCAATTTCAGGGTGGCCAACGACCGCCTAACGCCTAGGCCGATTTTTAGAACACTACCGACAATTGTCCTCCAAAGTAGCCTCAATCAGTTCCGAGGAACGCCTTGCTTGGTGACGATCTATCCTTGGATCCTTAGGAATCGGATCGAAATTGGTGGTCGATCGGTTCTGTTCAAGTTCCTCGATAATTCATCCATATCACTATATCTGCCTCAATTCCGTCGAGAATCGATTGAAATCACAGCCGAGGAACGATGCTCTGATACCATTTGTCATGTACCTAGGGTTTAGCCTAGGATTTGATTGACAATCGGAAGGATTTGATGGAATAGACTCAAGAACAAAACATTGGAGAGGGAAAATGGACAGAAATGGGGGGAGGATGTAGAGAGAAATGAGGGAGAGCAGTAAAGAGAGACAAGAGGGAGAATTGAGAGAATTGTAGAGAGAGAATCAGATTTTCGTTTAATCAATTCTAGCATACCCTTCTCTACATACTATAGCCTATTTATAGGCTATACAACTGAAAAAAACATCTAAAATAACAGCCCCATGTGCTGTAACAGAATAATAGAAATAACTCCTAACAAACTAAGGTAAATAATTACAATATTGGCCTTCTAATTATCCTTGGGTCGTGACAAAACCTGAAAAGGGTCTTCCAATTTCAAGATCAATAAGTTCTTTTCTTCTTATTTTAAAATGTTTCTTCTGATTGGCAACCACCATTATATGCCCGAAAACCAACTCCAGTGACTTGGAGGCCACTAAATGAAATATAAAGCAACCCTTGTCCATGGATGATCAAAAATCTTAGTAAAGTTGCTATTCAGGCATGCAAAGGCACCCTTGATAAAATGCGTTACCATTTGGTATAATTCCTTACATAATAATATCTAGACAGCTTATAGAGAGAAATACGAAGTGAGGGATAGAGTATGTCCTCGTTTGATTATGGTCTATATTTTTTTGTTTCACGGTTCTCAAAACAAAAACTCCCAAAATGTTGAAAAACTTTTTTATGGTGTCATGTAATTTTCAATTTTGTCTTTGAGTTTACCAGTTCTGAAAACGGAACAAGGTTTTCAAAAGCATAACCAAATGATCCTACTATTCCGAAACCCAATTCCACCACCCACATATAATAACCACGTAGTTGGACGCTTAAACAAACAAATAGATGATCGCTGACACTCAAATGCAAATAAAAAGAGAAACAAAAGAGAGAGAGAGGGTTCAAAATCCAGAAAAAAAGAACCCTAGTTTTGATTGTGATCAAATTACTGCATATGCGCAAATGAACGAAAAAAACACACACACATACGAACATGTAGACACACAGTGTACAAATATGGGCATAAGTTAAATAATCAAACCAAAATAAAGAAACGAAACGGTCAGATGAAAGAGTGTACAGGTGACAGTGGTGTCGCCGGCAGTCCAATTGACCAGAAAAGTTTGGAAGGCTCTCCATGGAGAAGCGTCAAAAGTGCAAATCAGGAGACGCCGGAGCAAATTGACGGCATTTTTCGGTCCGCCGGAAAACAACTCTGATAGGAACCTGGATAGAATTCCAATAACAATCCAATATCAATAGTTTCCGAATCCTTTCAGTCGAAAAACATGAATTAAACAGGGCATTCGAGAGGCCCTAACTCTCCTAATTCTCAATCAAAAACTAGCTACCCCATTCTCCATCTTCCTTTCCTACTTATACCTCTCCCCGACCGGCCGACCCCTTCTAACAGAATTCCCCATTCACACTGCTAATTATTCCTTCAGCAGTGTGAAGTACAACTTTAACCCTCCCTTCCCCATGCGCACATGCTGGTTGTTACACCTGCATGTGCGGGTCCCCCTAATTCCTAACTTCATGCCTTCGGTTGCTTGTTACGTCTATGATAGGTTTGTTACACCGGCGGCCGATCATTACTCCCCTCTCGGACTTTCACCTTGTCCTCAAGGTGAAAAGCTGGAAATTGTTGTTGAATCATGTTGTAGGGCTCCCAAGTTGCCTCCAACGGTGGTAATCCCTTCCACTGGATCAGGATATCCAGCCCGCGTAAGTTAGAACCCTTCCCAGGCCGAACTCCCAGCACCGCTTCTGGTTCAACCTTCATTTCTAAGTCAGCTTGCAGCTCGAGGGGAATCTGCTCCATTGTGCCGGTCCTGCCCTTAGCTTCTTTCAACTGAGACACATGAAAAACCAGATGAACCTGGCAGTGGACTGGTAGTTTGAGTTTATAAGCCATTGACCCCACTTTCTGCTCAATTTCAAATGGCCCATAGTACCTCGGAGCCAGCTTCTCATTAGGTCGGCCAGCTAGGGACTTCCTTCTATACGGCCTGAGTTTCAAGTAGACAAAGTCACCAACTATAAACTGCACATCCCTTCTCCTCTGATCAGCCCCCTTCTTCATAATCACCTGAGCTCATACCAGCTGGTTCTTGAGCTCGTCCAATGCTAAATCTCTCTCCAGCAATTGTTGTTCTACTGCAGAGACCGGGGTTGAGCCCTTGTCAAATCTGATGAAGGTTGGCGGCTCCCTCTCATAAACAGCTTGGAAGGGAGTAATCCTTGAAGCAGTGTGGTATGAGGTGTTATACCACAATTCTGCCCATGGCAGCCACACATACCACCCTAAAGGCCTTGCTGATGCAAAACAGCGCAAATATGTCTCTAGGGTCCGGTTGAGGACTTCCGTTTGCCCATCCGTTTGTGGGTGGTAGGCCGTACTACGTTGAAGCTTAGTGCCTTGAAGTCGAAACAACTCCTCTCAAAAACGGCTCATAAAAACCTTGTCTCGATCCGAAACAATAGTCCTAGGCATACCATGCAGCCGCACTACCTCTTTTATGAAAATTCCAGCTATTGCTCTAGCTGTAAATGGGTGTTTGAGACCAATAAAATGGCCATATTTGCTGAGTCGATCTACAACCACCAGTATAGCATTCATATGACCCGATTTCGGTAACCCCTCAATAAAATCCATGGTTATATCCTCCCAAATCTGGCAAGGAACCGGAAGAGGCTGTAGAAGACCCCCTGGAGATAAAGACTCATATTTACTTTGCTGGCAAATGACACACCGTTCCACATATTGGCATATGTCCCGCTTCATGCCAGCCCAAAAAACACTCGCCGCAATTGGTTTATAAGTCTTTAGGAACCCGAAATGACCCCCTACACTGCCATCATGACCCTCTTGGAGCACCAAGGGAATTAAGGAAGACCTCTTAGGCAGGAACAACCGCCCTTTGTAGAGGAGCTGGTCACCTACCAGCTGAAAATCTGAGCTGTAAGCTGGATCCGCCCTTAATTTCTGTATGATACCCTGTAAATAAGCATCTTTCGCCACCTCTTGGACCAGCTGATCGAGTTGCACCACCCTTGGCACCGTTAGAGCGAATAAAGCTGCTGGGTGGCTGATTCTCGAAAGGCTATCTGCAGCCTTGTTCTCCAACCCCGGCCGATAGTCTATCTCAAAATGAAAGCCCATTAGTTTCAGCATCCACCTTTGATAATCCGAGCTCACCATTCGCTACTCAAACAAAAACTTCAAGCTTTTTTGGTCCGTTCTTACTATGAACTTCCTTCTCCAAAGATAATGTCTCCATTTCTGGACTGCAAACACCATAGCCATCAACTCCCTTTTGTAAACCGATTTTTTCCTCACTGATGGTTTAAGAGCATGGCTATAATATGCAATCGGTCTATGATTCTGCATCAACACTACCCCTACTCCATGCCCTGAAGCATCGGACTCAATTATGAAGGGCTGATCGAAGTCCGGCAGTGCGAGAACTGGCAGCGACACCATTGCTGTTTTGAGCTGCTGGAATGCTCGTTCAGCCTCTCCATCCCAACGAAAATTGTTCTTCTTTAGTTTCTCGGTGAGGGCCATGCCATCTTACCATAATCCTTCACGAACCTCCTATAGTACCCCGTAAGACCAAGGAATCCCCGCAACTCCTTCAAGGAACTTGGCGCTGGCCAGTCCATCATGGCTTGCACCTCGCAACGATCAGCTGACACACCTTGTTAGGAGATGATATGGCCCAGGTATTCAACCTCCAACTGTCCAAAGGAACACTTCTTTTTGTTGGCAAATAGCTGATTTGCAGCTAGCACCTTCAACACACAACGTAAGTGCTGCAAATGTTGGTCAAAATTTTGGCTATAAATTAAAATATCATAAAAAAAAACCAACACAAACCGACGCAAATACTCCCTGAATACATCATTCATCAAGGATTGGAAAGTGGCCGGGGCATTTGTCAATCCGAAAGGCATGATGAGGAATTCATAATGGCCCTCATGTGTTTGAAAGGCGGTCTTTGGTTCGTCTCCAGCCTTGACTCGAATCTGGTGGTAACCAGATTTGAGATCCAATTTCGAAAAAACCTTCGCGCCATGTAGTTCATCCAGCAATTCATCAATGACTGGAATAGGAAACTTGTCGGGGACTGTCACCTTGTTGAGAGCCCGATAATCTACACAAAACCGCCATCCCCCATCCTTCTTCTTAACGAGCAACACCGGTCTAGAAAAAGGGCTAACACTCGGTTTGATAATACCAGCCGCCAACATCTCACGTACCATCTTTTCGATCTCATTCTTTTGAAGATACGGCTAGCGGTAAGGCCGAACACTAACCGGGGGGGTGTCAGGTAGGAGATTGATGGCATGATCTCTGTTTCTAGTGGGTGGCAGTCCCACCGGGCTGGAAAAAACTCCTTCAAACTCAGCCAATAATTCCTCCAAACTTCCGCGCAGTCCCACTTGCAGCTCATTGCATTCAGCAGCCACCTCTCCAATTTCCAACAGCACTCCCTCCCCGCTCTCCTTCAACGCCTTCATCATAGCTTTTAGGGAGACTAATGTCTTACTTAAGCTAGGATCACCCTGCAATGTCACTGCCATCCCCCCTACTGAAAACCTCATGGTCAGATTCCTCCAATCCACACTCATCTTACCCATCGAAGCCAGCCATTTCATGCCAAGAATGACATCCGAACTTCCTAACTCAAGGGGAAGGAATTCTTCCACTATTTGCAAGTTATCTAAAGACAGTTTGACCCCCTTGCAAACTCCTGCACCTTGTACCGCCATTCCAGTTCCCATTATCACCCCATATCCCGCCGTTTCCGTCCTCGGCAAATTCAAGCGTTGCACAAACTCAGAGGAGATGAAGTTGTGGGTTGCTCCCCCATCCACCAGAACTACCACTGGCTGCCGTTCTATGAGCCCCCTTAACTTCATCGTTTGAGGGGTAGTTAATCCCACCACTGAATTCATAGATAATTCAATCACCTCTCTTCCATATTCCACCCTTTCGTCACCTCCCTGCTCCTCTTCTTCTTCTGCCGCAGCCTCGCCTATTTCTTCATCATAGAGCATCAGCACTTGGAGCTCTTTGTTCTTGCACCTATGGCCAATCGAGTACTTCTCATCGCAGCGGAAGCAAAGGCCCTTCTCCTGCCTTGCCTTCCACTCAGCCTCACTGAGCTTCTTGAAAGGAAAATTGCCACCATTACCAACGGAATGAATCCGAAGGCCTGGCTGATTCACGAACCTTTGGGAGGAACCCACACCTTTCGCGGGTACCGGTGACATCCGACCCGCGATCGCGATTGTTGTGGAATAACCGCTCCTGGTTGGCCTAGCTGCCCGATGGTAATGTTGAAGAGCTGCGTTCTTGTCCTCAATGTTTTGGGCCACCACCATAATTCGATCGAGACCCGACGGTTGTAACACCCTGATCTCAGCTCTTATCTCTGAGTTGAGGCCGTTGAGGAATTGGCCCTCCAAAAACGCCTCCGGCACATCAAGCCCTGCCGCAGCCATGGTCTCAAACTTCAAACGATACTCCTTCACTGATCCCTCCTGCCGAAGAGCCAAGAAACGCTCCTCTAACGACCCCTCCTGAGTGGGGCGAAACCAGCTTAGAATTCCTTGCTTCAGGCACTCCCAACTCCGAATTCCTCTTCGCCTGGTCTCCCACTGAAACCAAGACAGCGCTGCTGCTTCGAAACACAGGGTTGCGGATTCTACCTTCTCTTCATCCGTGAGTTGGTTGACAGCAAAATACCTCTCGACTCGAAAGATCCACTCATCTGGATTTTCTCCTTCGAAGAGAGGCATCTCTAATCATCTTCCACGTAAGTCCGCCCGGTACTCGCCCCCACTACCCCCTCCCGGGTTGCAACCCCCCATCACTCCAGGGGTTACTTCGGAATCCAAGGTGAATTCCGAAGGCCCCTCTCGCTCTCTACACTTGTTCTTCCTTTCCCGCTCCAACTCATCCCACCTCGTTCGCATGAAAGCGAACTGTTCAAGAAGCATCGCTACATTACGCTCCACCGACTAGACATTCCCTCTAATGTCGTCGACCCCCCTTTTGACGCCTTCCACCGTCGACTCCAACTCGCCAACTCGCTCTGTCAAGTTCACCATCAGGTTCGACTTGTCTCTGATACCAAATTGATAGGAACCTGGATAGAATTCCAATATCAATAGTTTCCGAATCCTTTCAGTCGAAAAATAGGAATTAAACAGGGCATTCGAGAGGCCCTAACTCTCCTAATTCTCAATCAAAAACTAGCTACCCCATTCTCCATAATCCTTTCCTACTCATACCTTTCCCCGACCCCTTCTAACAGAATTCCCCATTCACACTGCTGATTATTCCTTCAGTAGTGTGAATTACAACTTTACCCCTCCCTTCCCCATGCGCACATGCTAGTTGTTACACCTGCATGTGCATGTCCCCCTAATTCCCAGCTTCATGCCTTCGGTTGCTTGTTACGTCTATGATAGGTTTGTTGCACTGGCGGCCTATCAAACTCCAAAGGTTTTAACAGCGAGTTTGGAATTGGGGATAAGATTGAAATGGACGTTGGAATTAATTTTATTTTATTTGTTTCTTTCATTCTACCTATCTCCGCCATGGCTGTTGATTTTTTTTCAAATTCTGAATTTTTAAAAAATGAAGCTATTGTACAGCACTCGTAGTATTAAGAATACTCTTACCCCCCGGGGCATAGCTGAGTGGCAAAGGGGTAGGTTGAAAGCTTGTCTGGAGGCTCCCAGCATGGGTTTGATTCCTGAGGGAAGCAAAATACTTCCTTCTGGGGGAGGACCTTGAGAGTGGTATTAGTGGTGTCAAGGCCTACTACCCCGGTCACTCAGGTACATCCCGCGATTTACCTCTTCACTCTTCAGTGTAACTCTAGGGGTAGGGTGGCTGAAGACGCCAGTAATGGGGCGTAATCCAAAAAAAAGAATACTCTAGTCTCGCCTCCCGGGGCATAGCCGAGTGGCAAAGGGACAGGCTGAAAGCTTGTTTGGAGGCTCTCAGTGTGGGTTTGATTCCTGGGAGAAGCAGAATGCTTCATTCTGGGGGAGGACCTTGGGAGTGGTATTAGTGGTGCCAAGGCCTACCACTTTGGTCACTCGGGCGCCAAGGCCTACCACTTTGGTCACTCGGGCACATCTCGCAATTTACCTCCTCAGTGTAGCTCTAGGAGTAGGGTAGCTGAGGATGTCAGTAATGAGGCATAATCCAAAAAATAATAATAATAATAATACTCTAGTCTCTTAGGACCAAAAGGTGAAATTCCTCACCTTAAGGGCCCCCCTGCAACTCAACCCCAAGATTTCTGCAGGAGAGGTAAATTACGGAACCCAGTAACGAGAATCGAACATGGGACCTATTACCGACTATATAGTAGCTAAAGTCTCAGGCTCTTGGGACCAACTCGTGCACGGTCTCAACCGCTGGGCTATGTTCGTGGAGGCAATAATACTCTACTCTCTATACAATAGCGATGGCGAAGATAGGTAGAACGAAAGAAATTCAGAATATTCACCTTGTGAGTTCATTTTTGAAATTTACATTGTGAGTTCGATGGCGGAGATACCCCTTGTACAATAGCTTCATTTTTAAAAAATTTAGAATTTGAAAAAAAATCAACAACAATGGAGGAGATAGGTAGAACGAAAGAAATAAATAAAATAAAATTAATTCCAACGTCCATTTCAATCTTATCCCCAATTCCAAACTCGTGTTAAAACCTTCGGAGTTGTTTTCCGACGGACCGAAAAATGTCGTCAATTTGCTCCGGCGTCTCCAGATTTGCACTTCTAACGCTTCCCCGTGGAGAGCCTTCCAAGATGACTTTTCCAGTCAATCGGACCGTCAACGACACCACTATCACCTGTACACTCTTTCATCTAACCGTTTCGTTTCTTTATTTTGGTTTGATTATTTGACTTATGCTCATATTTGTACGCTGCATGTCTATACGTTCATATGCATGTGTGTTTTTTTTCCATTCATTTGCGCATATGCAGTAATTTGGTCACGATCAGAACTAGGGTTCTTCTTTTCTGGTTTTTGAACCCCTCTCTCTCTCTCTTTTGTTTCCTTTTTTATTTGCGTTTGAGTGTCAACGATCATCTATTTGTTTGTTTAAGCGTCCAACTACGTGATTATTATGTGGGTGGTGGAATTGGGTTTCGGAATAGTAGGATCATTTGGTTATGCTTTTGAAAACCTTGTCCCGGTTTCAGAACTGGTAAACTCAAAGACACAAAATTGAAAATTACATGACACCATAAAAAAAGTGTTTCAACATTTTGGGAGTTTTTGTCCTGAGAACTGTGAAACAAAGAAATATAGACCATAATCAAACAAGGACATACTCTATCCCTCTCTTCGTTTTTCTCTCTATAAGCTTGTCTAGATATTATTATGTAAGGAATTATACCAAATGGTAACGCATTTTATCAAGGGTGCCTTTGCATGCCTGAATAGCAACTTTACTCAGACTTTTGATCATCCATGGACAGCGGTTGCTTTATATTTCATTTAGTGGCCTCCAAGTCATTGGAGTTGGTTTCCAGGCATATAATGGTGGTCGCCAATCAGGAGAAACATTTTAAAATAAGAAGAAAAGAACTTATTGATCTTGAAATTAGAATACCCTTTTCAGGTTTTGTCACGACCCAAGGGTAATTAGAAGACCAATAATGTAATTAGTTATCTTAGTTTGTTAGGAGTTATTTCTATTATTCTATTGCAGCACATGAGGCTTTTATTTCTATTATTGTTTCAGAATATTCACCTTGTGAGTTTATTTTTGTGAGTTTGATCATCACCTTGTACAAGGGGCTAAAAATCCAACCTATAATTTACCTCCTCTAACGTAATCGAGATCATGAGCATCGGAGCCGCGTAAGAACAGTCATTCTAAGAATATTCTAATCTATTAAAAATACGCAAGTGGTAAAACTCTCAAAAAAAAATTTAGAGTGACGAGAGATCAACTTTTAGTGAAGGCAAAAAAAAATTATTTGGTGGGACTAACCACGTGTCTAGTTAAAAGTATATAAGGTTACGACCGCTTATGATTTACTCGAATACCAAACTAAGGGAAACCCAATCTCCTCTAAGATTAAATGAGTGAAACCCAGACACTTGATCCATAAAAAAATAATAATAATACTCTAATCTGTACTACAGATGTGTGCGGTTGCCAATGAGCCCAATCTTTCATATTTGTTAAAAACATTTCAAGCAAACACCATAAGGTTTTTTAAATTTATCACCTGGACCAACCTACCATGACCAGCTCATCCCAAAGCCCTTAATTACTGCTGTCACGATTCATAAACAAAAATTAATAATCATGACTCAGTGATGGTTTGGCTACCCATTTATTGGAAAAATAAAATACGCACCTACCCAACTGCAGTCAGCAGCTCACCTGTGCTTGTGCTCCCCAACTCGACTGGGAGGGGACACATGGATGCTGCTTTGTTTTAGCTTAATAATAATCCAAATTATAACCTTGTTACTAACCGTTGGATGCATCGTTGATCGATGATTAATGAATGGTAAAGGTATACCCAGCCCTCTCACCTTTCACCATTCAACCATTTTGCCGCTTAACTTAAACAATGGGCCTATTTGTTGCAGCTTAAAAGTTACAACTTTTAACTTCTAGCTTCAAAAAAGTTGGGATGTAGTGTTTGTTTCAACTTATAGAATTCTAACTTATACCTTCTACAAACTTTTAGAAAATGTAGAAATTGACTTTTTCAAAGCAGGGGTACCCCAGCTTTTACAACTTCTGCTTAAATAATTACATTATTATAACAATTTTGCCCTTATTTTTAACAAAGAATTACCCTCTTGTCTACGCAATTATAGGTTTTTCTTCTCCACCGCCATCTCCATTTTCAGATCTCTTCCTCTTTCTCGCCATCTTCCTCTCTCTCTCTATACTCTAATTAATTTTTTTATAACACTTGAAACTTATACGTATACACTAATTAATTTTTAAATTATCATTCTATAACTACTAAGGATATTATGGACAATTATACAAAAATAAGTTATTTTATAGTTTATGGTATCAAACACCACAACTATTTAAGTACAACTTCTAAAAAGCTGCAGTAAACAGATTCACAACTTATTCTAAATTTTAAAAGTTATAATCTAAGAAGTTAGAAATTATAATTTCTTTAATTAAACTGCAACAAACGTGGCCAATGACCTATTAGCCCCTCAACTTTCAATTTTAAACTTATTATGCACTTCAACTATTAATTTTTGTAATAACTACATACCTTACTTCAGCAAGCACTGGGCGTTTTGTTACACGCGTGGTCTGACGTAGCCCCCACATTGGCCAAGCCAATGAGAGCGTGCCACGTGTATGCCAGAGAGGAAGAGGGCCGCCTGAAACGACCGAGGAAGACGACCGCCGGTGACGAAGGAGGAAGACGACCGCCCGCGCCGCTGCCCGCCCATCTCCTAGCTGCTGGACCGACCTACGCCGCCGCGCCGCTGCTCGCCCAGCCCAATCGAAGCCATCACCGCCCCCCCCCAACCCCAATCGACGCCATCGCGACCCAGTTCTGCCCACCGGCCCCCTCGACTCCAACCGCCCCTGCCATCGCCGGCCCCCTTGGCTCCAATCGAGGCCATCGCCAGCCCCCCCGACCCCAGATCTGCCAGCCCACGCTATTGCCGGCCTCCCAAGCCGCAGACCCCAGATCTGCAACCACCGACAGAGAGAGAGCGGGAGGTCGCCCGCAACAAGGAAGGCCGGGAAGGAGGAAGAAGAAAGAAGGAAGAGGAAGATAGCGGTGCTGCGAGGCAGAGAGCGAGGTCGCCCGCGACAAGGAAGACCGGGAAGGAGGAAGAAGAAGATCGCGGTGCTGCACGCACCTCAATTGAGTGTGTAATACACGCGCTGACTTAGGTGTGTAATAAGTTCAAAATTAAAAGTTAAGGAGATTAATAGATTTTTATTTAAGTAAAAGGGGTAAAATAATTAAATGATAAAAGATGGGGGAGTTGGGTATGCCTTTCACCTAAATGAATCCATTAAAATACATGATTTGATTAGGTTGTTCAAATCTGCGGTCAAACTGCCTTTTAAGCAAAAATCTATATGATTACAGCTAATTGTCGCTTAAATTATGAAGAAACGAGTCAAGTGAGAGACAGAGACAGAGCAAACCTGGAATTAAGCAAGGTTAGGTTTGATTCTCTAAAATATGATTATATTATACTCCGTACTTATCTCGATTTGTGTTATACTCTTATAGATAATTTTCTATTTGAAACACTTGTGATGCAATGGCCAATTAAATATTGGAGTTGTAATTTAGTGGTTAAAGTGTTGCCTTTGTGAATTTGAGATTTTGTGAGTCTTAATTATTCTTTCACTAAATTTTGATTAATATTATTTTACTTAATGAAATAAAATATATTGTTCCAAATATTTAAATTAAACAATTTAAAATTTTTAAATATTTAACTTATCGATCACCATAATAACATATCGAATATTTATTAATATGAATTCTAATTCATTCATTATTTTTTTTATAATCATATTTCTATAAACATTTTATATCCAACTTTTATTAATCTTTTTATTATATGATCAAATCAAATTATATTAACAATGTGTTATTTATTATATTTAGTATAACTCATTTATAATATTTTTATATGATTATATATTCATCTTAACATCATGGTCTTTATTACACTCATACTTTTCATACTTTTGTTCTTTGTCTTTTTAAATATCTATTAGATCATGAAGGGTGAAGATGCTTCGTGACACACTTAAATAATTTTATTTTATTTTTTGTTAAATTTTACTAATAAAAACTTATAGATATACAATAATATTAACCCTAAAATTACTTAATGTTTGCCTTTTTGCTTACTTCAATAATTTCTTACTCTTCTACCATAATGTTTCTTCATATGCTTGTAATTTTGTAGTGTGTGAGTTTGTTTTCTTAATAAGTACTCCGATTAGGCTATCCCCCAAGTCATACATTTCCTTTTGCTATCCTTGTGTGCATATGGGTACATTCTATAATTTTGTGATGGTTTGACAGTGTGAGGCTATTTTTGTTAGTTGAAGGTTTGGAATGGTTCCCATAAAATTGCTCTTTTTTTGTGTGTGTGCGCTTTTTTAAGGTATTTATATTGTAGTATTATCACCCTCATTATTTCATAGTTTGTTATGTTTTTTGGCTCGTGTAATTTTTATGTTTGTGGGGGTATGCCTTTATTTATTCTTGTAAAAGCTTTACATTATTTTTTTCTTATTTGATATATTTTTATTTACAGAAATAAAATTACTTAATGTTAAAATTTGAATTCCACAATGAAGTTATTTTAATATATATTATATCAGTTATTGTTAATAAAATTTAATAAAAAATAACAAAATTGAATTTTAGCAAATATCAAATTTTAGTGACTTTAATAGTAAAAACTAAAATATCAAAAAATAATTTGTTATAAAATATAAAATTTAGAAATTAATAATATAATTTATCCAAATAATTTGATTTATGGCAAAGTCGCATTGATTGAATGATTTCTCCTCGATACGAATATGATGAGACAGAGAGAGAGTGTCAAACAGAGCAACAACAGAAGTGAAAGTTCCAGCAAAGGAGGAAGAAGAACTGAAGAATAGGGGAGCAGACAGCCAGCCGGCCGGCCGACGTTGGAGGGGGAGGAGCTCTCATTTTCGCGACGATTCAGTGGCCCCCACCAGATCATGTAGACTAGACTGAGATTGGATTGGGTTGGATATGATGGAGAGGCCTAGTGATCAGACTCTGGCTGTGCGGCTGTGCCCATCCTACAAGCTCGCTCTGCTGGCTGCTGCTCCGCAGCCCCCACCCTACGCCACCACTTGCCTCGCCGCAGCCTCCTTGTCAGTGGCTTGATTTGCAGACAAGCTGTCTGTGCCTATCCAAGTAAAAAGTGAAACCAGATAGCGTAGCAGCTAGCGATAAGATGATATGGCCAGGCGGCCTTGCCCCCCACTTTTCTGTCCAATGGATAATCATCCTTTTTCTAGAAAATCTAAAATCAGCTAAATAAATTGTTTAATCACAAAATGCAGAATTGGATTTTCAATATTTCCTTTTTTATTAATGTTGAGATTTGAAAAAATAAATTATAACGAAAATTAAAATTTAATAATTGTAATAATAAAAACTAAATACAAGAACTAATTTATTATGGAATATTAAGTTTATAAATAATATTATGTCAAACTCTCAATGGTAGGTTAACGATTGGAATGAAGTTTATACGTTTACTTAAATGGAAGTTATTTCTTCATGAAACGTGAATCATTAAACGTGAATTCGAAAAAAATTAATGGGACAAAACACCAAACTCCTTGGCGAAAGTAATATTACGTCGACCATATTTATTATGTTTTGTGTAAAAGGGAAAGGAAATGAAGAGGGAGAGAGCGCTGGTGGTGGACAGCATCGAAGTTGATGCCAGGGTGGGGGTCGGGGGAGAGCAGTCGCGCGCATTTATGGGCTTCTCTTCTCTTCTCCCGCTGCACCCGCCCCCACCATTTTTGCATCTCTCCTCCTTATCCCCCAACTGTATTTACTACTCACATTTTCCCCCACCTACAGATTATATTATTATAAAAACCCCGGAATTATCTATTTCTTTCCCACGTGTCAACGCGGGCCAGCTTCCGTTGCGCCCTCGCCGCCACCGCTCAACGGTTTACTCCCCTTCTGCCGTTACGTTACGGCTCGAAATATATTTTTTTTTACTCTTTTGGCCCCACCACTCACTGGATAAAAATTAGATAAAACAAAGGTACAACTACAAGCCATAACCTCGGTTTCTGTTTAGAGCTCCGTCAAAGCAAGAAATTTCCATACCATTGATGAAACAAAATGTCACGTGCACGACTGCTTTCACAACCGTCTAAGCCGCTGACATGCTTTCCTTATTTTTATTCTTTCAATAGAGGCTTCATTATTATTATATAAATAAAATGTTACTTTGAACTAGCTAGAAAGCATACCCTCCGTGGGAAGAATAAAAAGGAAGGCACGTTTGGTCAATGTGGGTTATTTGCGGAAAAGCTTTGCATGGAGAAATCAAAAGAAAATAACACGTAAAATTAAAAAAATATTTATTTATTTTTTTAAATATCAAAATAAATTTGAAGATTGATAAGTATAATTTATAATAAAAAGAAGACATGTTATTATCCAAAAAAAGAAAAACGGGGGAAGAAAACTAGTTTTCTCCTGCATGATTATTACCGTCCGTCAAGCGTCAGTGTGTCATTTCACACTTTTGGTATCGTTCGGGTCGCTTTTGCAAATGCTAAAATACAATACAATACAAATAACGTCGTCTCATTCCCGTCCTCTCATCTTCATCTTCTCCAATAAAACATATATATATTATATATATATGTATATTTACCGATCACACCAGAAGAAGACTCAGAACCCATAAGAAGAAGAAAAGGAAGAGAATCCAGTGAGGAGTGATGGACGGCCATGGCTCCTCTTTCTCCAGCTTCAAATCCTACCGCCACGCCCTCTCCCAAACGCCCGCCCGCTTCGCTCGCCGTGCCGCTTCCGTCTCCACCTCCTTTGAGGAGATGAGCCGGCTCCGGGCCCGCTCCGGCACCGACATGCGCCGGAATCTCCGCTGGTTCGACCTCGTCGGATTCGGCCTCGGAGGGATGGTCGGCGCCGGCGTCTTCGTCACCACGGGCCGCGCCAGCCGCCTCTTGGCCGGCCCCGCAATCGTCCTGTCCTACGCCATTGCCGGCCTCTGCGGCCTCCTCTCTGCCTTCTGTTACACTGAGTTCGCCGTCGACATGCCCGTCGCCGGAGGCGCCTTTAGCTACATCCGAGTCACCTTCGGTCAGCCCTTTTCCTCCTCTCTCCCTCTGTCTCTATCCATATCCGTCTCCGTTTCTTTAACGTTAATGCCGTTTTCTCAGGAGAATTTGCGGCGTTTCTCACCGGCGCGAACCTAATAATCGACTACGTCCTGTCGAACGCCGCCGTGGCCCGGAGCTTTACGTCGTACCTGAGCACCGCCGTTGGCCTATCGACGGCGGCGAAATGGCGGCTCACGGTCGCCGCTCTCCCCAAGGGCTTCAACGAGATCGATTTTGTCGCCGTCGCCGTTGTACTCTTCATCACTGTCACTATCTGTTACAGGTACATAAACATTGCCGAGAAAATCTTAAGCAAATTCCTATTTCAATTCATCAATCCATAACTAACCAATTCCCCAATTTCGCCGTCAATTTCCCATCGAATTGCAGCACAAGAGAGAGCTCAGTGCTGAACATGACGTTGACGGCGCTCCACATTCTGTTCATAGTGTTCGTGATCGTCGTCGGCTTCTACAGAGGCAACTGGAAGAACTTCACGCAGCCGGCGGAGCCGGCTCACCCCGGCGGCTTCTTTCCCTTCGGAGCTACTGGCGTGTTCAACGGCGCCGCCATGGTCTACCTCAGCTACATCGGGTACGACGCCGTTTCTACCTTGGCCGAAGAAGTCCGTAACCCGGTCAAGGATATCCCCATTGGTGTTTCGGGTTCCGTTATCCTCGTCACCATTCTTTATTGCTTGATGGCCGCCTCCATGTCCATGCTTCTACCTTATGATATGGTAGTATATAAATTAATAATTATCAATTAACTTTATTTTATAAAAATAATACCAGATTAATACGATGACGTGATAATAATAAATGACTTGCGATTGCGCAGATCGATGTGGAGTCGCCGTACGCGGCGGCGTTCAAGGCGGGGTCGGAGGGGTGGAGATGGGCGTCGAACGTGATCGGGGTGGGGGCCAGCTTCGGGATTCTGACGTCGATGCTGGTGTCGATGATGGGTCAGGCGCGGTACATGTGCGTGATCGGACGGTCTGGGGTGGTCCCATCGTGGTTCGCTAGGGTCCACCACAGGACATCCACGCCGCTCAATGCTTCAGCTTTTCTCGGTACGCTCTCGTTTTCGCTTCTGTTTATCTTCGTCTCCGTTTCTTTGTGGACTCTTGTCGACGCTTGGCCGTTGAGCTGTGGGCCCGTCCTAACAATTTCCGTTAGAGATGGGAAGTTTTAGCTTGCGTGCGTCCCCGTGCTTTTACCATGGTCTTGCCACTCTAATTTCAGTACCCATAGTTTGTTGGTTAACGTAATTTTTTTTTTCTCCGAACTTATTAGGACCGTTAATTCTTTCTTTTTCCGAACTTAGACCGTTAAAATCTAAATAAAGGAAATTGGTAGATGCATTAAGAATTAAAAGTTGGGATCATTAGTAGTACCCTTTTCCAGGGCATTTTTAATTTGTAGATTTCATAATAGAAGAGTAGTGTTTTGGATAATCTGTTGGGGGGGGGGGGGGGCGGGGGTTACCCTTTCTGTTAGAATGACTAATCATATTTGAGAAACAACTTTCTGGCTTTCTGGGAGCCCCAGATAAGATAGAGTACTGAGAAGTGAATGCATCATTAGCTATGCACTGCACCAGATTCCACATGAATCGTGCATTCTAGAAAGAAATCAGCCATTGGTGATCATGGTCTCATCTCGTGTTTTGGGAACTTGAGACCCTGTTTGCTGATTTTTTTAATTTTATTGGGCTGTTTTACAAGATGGTTTATTGTATTAGCTAGTTGGCAGAGTGATGGAGATCAATTGGGCTTTGTGAATTCTGAAAGACCCAATTGGAAAAGTTTCTTCTTCTTTCTGGAATATCCATTTTGGGCGGTCACTTTAGTTGAAGTCATCCACTGAAAGTGACCAAAAGAGCCACTAGAAGATGTTCCCCTCCCAATCCTTTCAAAGGGTAGGGCTAGACACTTGCAGGTTTTAGTGGATAGGATTCCTCCCATAATGTAAAGGCTTTTGAATTCTTCTCTCTTTGTTCTGATCCTCAATTTGGTTCGTGGCTGCTTGACTTTCATCAATATCCTCTCAGCTATGACAAAAAGAAGATAGTTGGCTTCTTACTTTCCTAACAGTACTTGCATCACCGCAGATATGCTTTAATTCTACCTACTGTAGATTTGCTTATGAAGAAACTGTTTTCCTTTTCAGGAGTATGCACGGCTGCTATTGCGCTTTTCACCGATCTAGACGTCCTCCTCAACCTTGTATCAATTGGTACCCTTTTCGTCTTCTACATGGTGGCAAATGCAGTAATCTACCGGCGCTATGTCTCGGTGGGGACTACAAATCCATGGCCAACGTTGTCCTTCTTAATCTGCTTCTCCCTCGCATCCGTCATATTCACCCTGGTTTGGCACTTCATTCCATCAGGCAAGCCCAAGGGGTTCATGCTCGGGACCTGCACAATGATCGCGATCGCAGTCATTCAACTGTTCCATTGCGTAGTCCCACAGACTCGAAAACCAGAGTTCTGGGGGGTCCCCTTAATGCCCTGGGTACCGTCTATTTCAATCTTCCTCAACATCTTCTTATTGGGTTCTCTTGATGGGCCATCTTACGTGAGGTTCGGATTCTTTTCGGTCGTGGCGGTGCTTATATATGTGCTATACAGTGTTCATGCTAGCTTTGATGCTGACGGGGATGGTAGTCTTAGTCAAAAGAATGGTGAAATCATGAAGGAATCAAATGAAAGTGAGGACCACACTATCAACAAAGTGTAAAGATCTCTCTCACTCACTACCTTCTTTTCCCTTATATGACTTCTCGTGATAGAAGAAGAAAAGAAGGTGAAAAGTTAAGAAGAAACAATAGCCTGCAATTTTGCAGTGTTAGCAGCAAGTTGTATAGATGCTTGATATCTAAGTCTGGGTTTAGATCCCCCTTGTAAATTAGCCCTTATAATATATATATATATATATATATATATAAATCGGAGTCCAGTGTTTGACCTATTATGACAGTTCAATTGAAGCAAAGCATGGCAGAAAAGTTGAAAGCAGCCTATCATGAAGATTTGGATTAAGTGTTTGATCCCTCAGAATATTTTCATTATAAATTTTGTATTATAAATGGTTTATAAATTTACACTAAGTTGATATATTATATGATATTGGTGAGGTATAACGAAATTTGTTAAGAGTCAAAAGGAAATTTTGTTTTAACTTAATTTGATATTGTTTGATTTATGAAAATACATAAAATTAAAGAGAAATAACATCAAAAGAACACAAAGAGCTCTTTGTCCACATATATCACATTCGATATTAAGAATTGTGGGTATGCTTCCTATATTTATTGTTAGGAATTAGACTTTTTTTTTTTTGGACATAACCCTTTCAATTTTTAATTGACCCATACCTATTCGGCATGTATGGTTTTATTACATACACCCAAGAGATAATGACTATATATTCCTCCTCATATAAAAAAGATTTATTTATAAAAAAAAAAAAGTAGCTTCGTAGGGTTTGTTATTTTTTACTTTAATTTGAAGTACTCAACATATTAAAAAAATAAAAATACAATCTATCCAACAATTTTAAATAAGATAAGAGTGTATATATATAAAGAAGTTATCAATAATTGTAAATAAAACGTGACTATAAATTAAGATATCAAATACACATATATGCCCTTCTCAAAAGGGATCCATCTAGAGAAAGAGAACGAAAATATTTAATATTCAATTATTTTTAAAAATATTTCAATTATCCTTTCAAATCCTAAATTCATCAACTATCATAAATGCACTTCACGATCAACATATGTGACAGTCTATAATTGGATGGACAACGATACACTACACTGTAAAGTATTAAAATTATATTGAATATTTTTGAAAGAGAGAGCATATGGGGAGGAAAGAGGAGGAATGGGGGGTTTAGCCAAAGGGTGGTTCCATTGGGAGCCCTTTTCCAAAATCCAAATCCTATCCTAAGTGCATCCAACTTTTTGTCCTTTGCCGAAAGTCAATTGGTCTATTTGAATCCTAATTAGTGGCCTTGGTAGGGGCCCTAAGTGGGCACAAAATCATGCTTAAAGCAGGTCCTCTCTTTTCCTCCATAAACTCGCTCTTCTTCACCACCTCTTTCCAATCCATTAATAATCCTTCTTTTAGTCAAAATCATTCATAATCTGTCTTAAGAAATTGGGAAGGGTAGTCCTGCTAATCACATCTCTTCAACTATGAGAGTATCTATCACAGAATCTTTTAGAAAAGATTTAATTGACAGAAGGCCATTGTAATTTTCAATGCCACATGCTTTATTTAATCCACTTGATGATGGTATTCGGGACCGACCACCACGTGCCACCTCTGCGATTGGACCTCGGGAATGGAACCTCAGACTTGGGGATGTCGGACCTCGGGTGTAGGACCTGCAAGACAATGGAGGGCCGGGGCTAGGATCCCCCGGGGTGGATTCCGACGCTCAAGTCAGTAGAGTAAATGCAGGTAGAAGTAAATGAAAGAGCTGTAGAGCTTAGGTATACCTGGCGAGAGTCCTTGTCTTTTATAGGCGAACCCGTTTTGGGATACCCGAGATAAGTGGGCACGACTTCCGAGAATCTCGGTCAAGATGGAACGGGTCTTCCGGTTCGGCCCGAATTTCTCGGACTCCGTTTTGGAGTGTTGACTAGCCACGTGTCGGTTTCTCAGGTGATCCACGTAGCAGGTGAGACTATCAGCGCGTAGGGGTATTTTAGTAATTTAAGTTGGTGCCACATCACTTGCCCCCCACTCCTTGAGCTGAGCTGAGAATCACACTAGGTCGAGGAGTAGCTTAATTTCTGGGTTTATTCAACTGTAGATTTTTCCGAAATGCATAGAAGTATTTTCAAGTATGAGACCGTTAAACTCCCCACTTTTTGAGATTAATTTTTCCCTTCTTTTCTTTTTTCTTTTCTTATTTGTTATTTATTTATATTTTTTTTCCTCTTTGCTTTTATTTTATTTTATTTTTTTTATTTATATTATTTCTGCTTTGCTTTTTTTGTCTTTTAATTAACTATTTTTTTTTTTTTAAAAAAAGTTATCTTCTTCCTCGGCCAGGCGGAGGCGCCTGGCCGAGGTCCCACTGGCCAGGCCGCCTCGGCCAGGCCGCCTCGGCCATGGCCGAGGGCGGCCTGGCCTGGCCGTGGCCGAGCCATAGCTCGGCCACGCTCGGCCATGGCCGAGCGCGGCCTGGCCTGGCTGTGGCCGAGCCACAGCTCGGCCACACTCGGCCATGGCTGAGCACTTGTCTCGGCCCTGGCCGACATGGCCGAGCGAGAGCTCGGCCATGCTTGGCCTCGGCCTCGCCAGGATCTGGCGAGGCCGAGGTCGGCCAGGGCCGAGAGGTTCGGCCCTGGCCGACCTCTCTCTGCTTCCCTTCTTTCTACTTTTTTTTTCTTTTTATAACATATGTAATATATATATTTATATAATATATATATATATACATTTGGAGATGGGAGGTCGGCCAGGCCGACCTCCGCTCCTTTGGGGCTTTCTGCCCAATTTTTTTTTTATAACATAAATAATATATATATGTATATATATAATATATATATACACATTTGTTAATATATATATATATATATAACAACATAGGCATTAAAATAAGGCTTAATTTGACTGACCCGTTTATTTGGATTTTCTTTATTGCAGGCGTAGCTCAAGATTGTCCAAGCTAAGTCACATCTGTTGAGTTTCTTTTGACTTGTGTCCAGCTGTGGTTTTCCTTCCCTAACCTCTGTCTTCTCTTTCTTGGTCAGGCTGGGATATCCTCTAGTGGGATTCCTTGGTCTGGCTAATCAAGCTGAGATATCCTCTTGTCAAGCTGAGTTTCCTTGACCCTTAGATTTCAGTCACTCCCACGCAAAAAAGGGTGTTAGCCAGAGTTTTTCCGTGGCCCTTAGTCCTCCTTTGAGGACGGCCTAGGGCTCGTGACCCTTGGATTTTAGCCACTCCCACGCGAAAGAGGGTGTTAGGCTAGAGTTCTTCTGTGGCCCTTAGTCCTCTTTTGAGGACGACCTAGGGCTCGTGACCCTTGGATTTTAGCCACTCCCACGCGAAGGAGGGTGTTAGCTAGAGTTTTTTTCGTGGCCCTTAGTCCTCTTTTGAGGACGGCCTAGGGCTCGTGACCCTTGGATTTTAGCCACTCCCACGCGAAGAAGGGTGTTAGGCTAGAGTTCTTCCGTGGCCCTTAGTCCTCCTTTGAGGACGGCCTAGGGCTCGTGACCCTTGGATTTTAGCCACTCCCACGCGAATGAGGGTGTTAGCTATAGTTTTTTTCGTGGCCCTTAGTCCTCTTTTGAGGACGGCCTAGGGCTCGTGACCCTTGGATTTTAGCCACTCCCACGCGAAGAAGGGTGTTAGGCTAGAGTTCTTCCGTGGCCCTTAGTCCTCCTTTGAGGACGGCCTAGGGCTCGTAACCCTTGGATTTTAGCCACTCCCACGCGAAAGAGGGTGTTAGGCTAGAGTTCTTCCGTGGCCCTTAGTCCTCTTTTGAGGACGGCCTAGGGCTCGTGACCCTTGGATTTTAGCCACTCCCACGCGAAGGAGGGTGTTAGCTAGAGTTTTTTCCGTGGCCCTTAGTCCTCTTTTGAGGACGGCCTAGGGCTCGTGACCCTTGGATTTTAGCCACTCCCACGCGAAGAAGGGTGTTAGGCTAGAGTTCTTCCGTGACCCTTAGTCCTCTTTTGAGGACGGCCTAGGGCTCGTGACCCTTTGATTTTTCTCTGGCGAAGTGTTGGCCTCTGTGAGATTGCTGTTAGATGGAGAGAATCCGAAGTCTTGCCATTAGTCGTAAAAAAAAGTACATAGAGGTTCGAGGAATTCCCTTCCTCATTGAAGAAACTTCCTTAAGTTTTGGACATTCCAAGTATGCTTCAAGGACTTGCCTTCCATGTCTTTTAGTCGATATGCCTCTCGGACTTAAGGATTCTAACACCGTAGCAATGCACTGATTACACGTAGCTTTGCGAATTTGCAACAGGTCCCAGAGCTCATCCATCCCCAGCGGGCTGTTTTCCTTCTCTCCGGGACGGTGTCCAACTTCGCTCTCGGAAGCGATCCCGTGTAGGAGACCTTCTCCTATCCTCCGACTTGGACTCAACTCTACCCGAACTCATGCCTTCTTGGCCAACGAAATCTCGGAGGTAACCCCGGTTGATAAGCTCTTGAATCTCTTCTTTTAACTGGATGCAGTCCTCTGTAACATGACCATGGTCGCGGTGAAATCGGCAATACTTCCTTTTGCTTCGAGTGTTGGGTGGAGACCTCAGCGGTGGAGGACGCCGCAAATAATCCTTATCCTCTAATGCCAGTAGAATCTCGGCTCGACTGGCATTGAGGGGAGTATAACTCATCGGGCTTCCACGTGCACCCCCAAAACCCAGGTGATCTGGAGCTCGGGAGAGGCGATAGTCCGTCTTCTGCTCTGCGACTGGTGTTTTCTTCTCCCTTTCTCTTTCCTTCCTGTCTGGTTGTTCCGCCCGCTTCACCTTCATCACCTCTTCGGCGTTGATGTACTTGTTAGCCCGGGCTAAGGCCTCTGTGAAAGTACGAGGTGGAGTCTTGGCCAAGGACTGAGCAAATGGCCTAGCTCTCAAGCCATTTTGAAGAGCCACCATCGCGATCCGCTGGTCGAACTCATCGATACTCAATGCCTCCTCGTTGAACCTTGCCACAAAATCCCTTAGGGATTCACCCTGGTTTTGCTTGATGCTTACCAGAGCCATGGAAGACTTTCGGTGGCGCTTCAAGGGAGCGTAGTGGGCTAAGAAACAGGTCTTCATCTCTTCCCAACAGTTGATGGAACGATGGGAAAGACAGGAGTACCAGGTCCGGGCATGTCCTTCCAAAGTAGCTGAAAATGCCCGGCACCACATTGCGTCCGACCCCGATTGCACCAGCATGTGAGAAGAGAAAAGCTCGACGTGGTCATAGGGATCTGTGCTTCCATCATAGAGCTTGATGGAGGGGATACGAAACCTTTCTGGTGGAACCTCTGCCATGATGCCCCTACTCAAGGGTTGGTTAGAGCCGAGATGGAGCAGCTCTTCCTTTCCCTTCCTGAGTTCTTGGACTTGCTTCTCTAGGAAACGCAATCGTCTCTCCTGCGAAGTCCTTCTTTCTTGTGAGGGAGCAGAAGTGGATCCTGCCGCCTCAGAGGAGTGGATTTCCTGGCCTGTCAGGCGAGATTGACGAGGCTCCCGAGCTGGAGGAGGAGACTGATGCTCCGCCCGCTAAGAGGGCACATGAGAACGATGCTGCTCAGTCTGGTGTAGATAACCAGTCAACAACTCAGTTAGCTGTTGGACCTGGTTTTCCAACTTGGTGAGTCGGTCCTCCGGCATGGGATTGGCTGGAGGTGGTGGATTCTCTCCTTGTTGCGGGGCTTCTAGATTGGCTCCGACCTGGCTGCGAGTCACGTCTCTTCGGGGAGCCATGTAGTCAGTTACGACAAGGAGCGAAAGTCGTTTGACACTCGTGGAAAGACCGAGGTCCGAAGTGGGGAGTTGAAGTCCGAAGTGCGAGGTAGGGAATGAAGAGGCTAGCGAGTCTGGACGTCGGCCCCACGGTGGGCGCCAAATGATGATGGTATTCGGGACCGACCACCACGTGCCACCTCTGCGATTGGACCTCGGGAATGGAACCTCAGACTTGGGGATGTCGGACCTCGGGTGTAGGACCTGCAAGACAATGGAGGGCCGGGGCTAGGATCCCCCGGGGTGGATTCCGACGCTCAAGTCAGTAGAGTAAATGCAGGTAGAAGTAAATGAAAGAGCTGTAGAGCTTAGGTATACCTGGCGAGAGTCCTTGTCTTTTATAGGCGAACCCGTTTTGGGATACCCGAGATAAGTGGGCACGACTTCCGAGAATCTCGGTCAAGATGGAACGGGTCTTCCGGTTCGGCCCGGATTTCTCGGACTCCGTTTTGGAGTGTTGACTAGCCACGTGTCGGTTTCTCAGGTGATCCACGTAGCAGGTGAGACTATCAGCGCGTAGGGGTATTTTAGTAATTTAAGTTGGTGCCACATCACCACTAAAATGATAGTGATGCAAAATGTAATTTATCTTTAAAAAAAAACTTAATAATATTATGAAAATATATTATATGATGATGATGATGAATAAAACTAAGATAGCACTGAAATTATTAATTAAATAGGGCTCACAAAAAAACAAGCGATCAAAGTAGGCCACAATGCCACAATGCCTTTTCATTTTCTCGGCCAAAAGTGTAATTTTCCTTCACTTTCTGTTATTGTCACTATTTGGCAGAAGGGCCTAATCAAAATTGCGGATCAAGAGTAGCATGTCCAAACATGTCTTCCATATGTGGCCTTTAACAAAGGGACTCACCTACCACTGTGTTCCACCAAAACTTGCAAAATCCAATCTATTTTTGTTTGGTTGCCGAGAAAGTATGGTAGAAAACAGATGGGAAAATAATTTTTTTTTTACAAACTTTCGACCAGATTTGAAGTTAGTGGATACTGATGAGAGAAAAGACAAATCTGAACTAATGTGACCCAAAAAGTGCATGAGATCAAAAGATGAAGAGTTTACTTGAAGTTGAAAAAGAGCATTTGTTAGTATACAATTATTTACGCACACGGAACTGCACTTAATGGGAGTGGGAGTGCCCTTAAGTTTAAGTTTAGGTAAGGTCAAAAAATCAACCCAAATCGAGGAGACCCAGTTGTTTTGATTAATTTAATTGACATCCATACCCTTCTACGAACCAAATTCTTGTGGGTTTGTTCTCCCATAAATAAATTCCCATAATTTTTTGTCCTATCTCATGCCATTACCATAATTAAAGATCTCCCACATTTCTTCTTCTTCTTTTGTTTCTAGGAAAGGGTTTATTTTGGCTTAACTATCTGTTAATTTTCTAAAAATTGAATTGAATTGCTATTCTTAAGTTTTTAAATTGAGTTGCCTAATTTTGTTATATGTGTTTTTTTGTTGACATGTAGAAGGTAACTTTATGCTCCACCATACAAGTATTAGAACGGGAATTCAGTCCAATCATACTTCATTTTAATTGGGTTATGATTTTGTGATTAATTTAGATTATGATTAAAAATTATAAACCCAATTATAATTTAGTTGAATTTAGGTTTATCTAAAACTCGAACTAACTTAATCCATAAACACTCAAAAGGGTTATTTAAAAATTATTAATTCTATGTATAAAAGCCATTTCATCTTTAAATCATAAAAGAAAATTAATTTTCAATTTATATTTGAATTTTTGAAACAAATTAATTTCTTAAAAAATGAATTTTATTTTTAATAAATACAATATATAATTAAATTTTTAAATATTATATCTGTGCATCTAATTTAAAAAAATTAAAATTTTATTTTTTATGGGATAGTGGATTCATATTTTCACTTTTTTTTTTCTCTATTTTTTCCTTTCAAATCAATTGACTTTATTTTGAAGTGTAAAATTGGTATTTTTAATTTCATTTTTGTTGTAATAAATGATTTTTATGTAATTGTTTAAATTTAATTGGAGTATTATAGTATTTGTTTTAGCATGTATTGACGTTCAATTTCAACCGATCGTGATTCGTTTTGGGCCACGGTGAATGAGTCTGAAATGGTAAGAAGAATAAAACAAAGATCCCAGATATGAGTAAGCACAAGCAATTTCCACGTAGTTCGACCAGAACGATACCTACTCCACGACCGCACTCTGATTATTCTTTCAGAATGACAGTGTCTGACTATTCTCCTTATACCTCTCATGATATCTCTGATTCCTATTTATAATGAGGGGCCCTTACAATTTGGATAACATATAGAAACATAAAGATGATATAACAGGGGATAGACAGACCTTATCATCTGTACAAAAACTGGAAATGAGATCCTCATTACGAGGGGCATGGGCTGTTGCAGATAAAGCGAATGGATCATACCTCTGACTTCTCAGCAGCTTTGTCATTTACGTGAGGTAGAGGTTTTTAGGCCAACAATCTGGATGGTCCAGTGAACTGAGGGTTTTACTGAAAATTCATTAATCGATTGTCGAGAGCTCGCTAGGGGCTTCATCGGAAGTTCACAAGGAGCTTGTTTTATGAGCTTCGAATTTCAATGGTGTATGCTCTTTCTTCGACGAGGTCATCTGGACCTTCTAAACTCCGAGCGATTGGGCCAGCCCATTAGACTGAGTCTGGTCCATAAGGAGTGATGCAGAAAATGCGTATAATAGCATGTAACTCAAATTTTTAGGCCAACAATTTGATGTTAAATGGGTCGGTTAAAAACAAAACTACAAGGGATTTAAGTATCCCAAATTTTAAAATCTAAATGCATTTTAATTCTAATAAAATTATTAGATGCGTATAACTTTTAAACAAACCTGGTTCAATTAAATTTCATCTAAAATTTCTACAAGAAGATTAAATATAAGATGGAATATATCTTAAAGCTTACTAAGGTTACTATAAGTCACTATTTGATTCTTAATAAATTGTTTATGATCTCTACAATATCGAACCAGAAAGAGAAGAGAGTCATGCAAAGTGTTCCTAAGACGAGCAGTTATCAGCATGGGTTGTGTTGGGCCGAGGACCCCGAGCCTCTTGGGCCATGGCTATGACCCTGAGGCCCTTGACCCAGCTTAAGCCCTTCAAAGCCCACAATACCCAAAGCGTGGACTGGGCCGGCCCATGATGAGATTCCATTCATTGAGCCCTAAATACAGGAAACCCTAATAGACCCAACCCAAACCCTCTCCTATATTTTTCTGCACTGCGCCCTTCGCTTCTAAGCTGCCGCAGTGTCTTCTCAATTTGGAGTTCTTCCTTTCTCATCGCCTCGAAGTAAGTTTCTCTCTCCTTCTCTCGATTGTTTCTTAGGAAAATCGAAAGAAAAACAGAGGAACGGAAAGTTTGTTTAAGGCTTAATTACGTTTTTCTCGCTTCTTATTCGTGGCCGTTAGTAGTTTAATCTCGTTTCATGTGATGCAATCGCCACTAAATGGTTCGTTCTTTTTTAGATTTCATTATCTTGTTAGATTTTCCGTTCAATTTGTTTAGATCCGTTCATCGCACACTACATGATTCAAGCATACACCTTGCGATGCATGACGTATGTGTTTTATATACAGTTAAAGAAGTTCGATTGCCATTTATATTTTGATCGTAGAATGTTCTGCTTTATTGGTGAGAAAGCATTGGTAAAGTTATATGATTCCGGCTGCTATTAATGGATCTGCATATGTATATGAATTAGTGTATGCTGGGCTTAACTTTTTCTATACGAACCGGCGTGGAATCTTTGTTTGTTGGTAGATGAGGCACAGATACTAACCAACAAAAAACAAGTAGGTAACATGTGTTTATGCTCGGTTTGATGGGTGCTATTTTCTTTTCTTAAGTTGTACGTGACAATGCTCAACGTTGAAATTGGGTCTGGATTTGATTTTTTGAACAATGCAATGGTGCTTGCTAGATATGTATTGTGAACTTCCAGTTAGATGATCACAAGGAAAAATTTGCTGATGGGTTTTAGACAGCTATTGGCCATGGTTTCAGTGCACGGTTAAAAATAGTTACTTCAAATCCAGTGAAAGAAGGATAATGGCTGTAAATAATTGTATCATGACATTCTGAGTTTGAATACTACTCGTGTTTAAGCAACATTTCTGGTAGAACCCACCCAGCCCAATTGTATGAAGAACCACGTGTTTGAAAAATTGAAGCCTCTCTATGAACATGATGTTTGGAATTTAATTTCCGTTGCTTAATCTACATCTTCCCAGACATCAATGGATTTTTATCTTTTTTAACTGGTTGCCAACACCTTTTTTCACCTTACTGCAGAGCGTCTTATTAGGAGCTTGCAAATATGGGTCGTGTGCGCACGAAGACTGTGAAAAAGTCCTCCCGACAGGTGATCGAGAGGTATTACTCCAAGATGACCTTGGATTTCCACACAAACAAGAAGATTTTGGAGGAGGTTGCTATAATCCCCTCCAAGCGTCTCCGAAACAAGATTGCTGGCTTCTCCACGCATCTCATGAAAAGAATCCAGAAAGGTTCTGTTCGTGGAATCTCGTTGAAACTGCAAGAAGAGGAGCGCGAGCGGCGCATGGACTTCGTGCCTGATGAGTCTGCCATCAAAACTGATGTTATTGAGGTTGACAAGGAGACCATTGACATGCTTTCTGCCCTTGGCATGGGCGACCTCCCTGGGGTTGTCAAATCAACCGTTGAACCACAATCTTTACCTCCTGTTGCTTCCTTTGGTCGCGGTGGACCGAGGAGGTACTAGGTTTTCAGCACTTGATAGCTATTTCAAATGCAGGGTTTGTAGTTAGGCGACTTTGACTTTATATTTTGTGGCCAGGACGGACCTTCTTGTTTTGTTATTGATTTTGAGTTTTAGTGTCTGGTGATGGGATAAAAGAGTGGCAAGTGGTTTGATAGAAAAGGAATTTCCGGTTATGAGAAGTGATTTGGTTTTTCCCATACGATCTTCAAGTCTTTTTTTTGGGCTTTAATGTCATGAATTAGAAGATGTTGCTAGACTAAAATACAGGAAGTTCTGGAAAAATAATGCTTTAAAGCTTCTATATTGCATGATACCCACCATAACAGGACACCGACTGATGATGCCTTATTGTTGTAGCACCATAGCATTTTTGGTTGATTCTCAAATCATCATCCGGTTTGTTCACTTTCCCTTCCTCTTCTGATTTTGCAAATAAAGTAGTTGAAATTCATAGCACCCATTTAAAGGGTGTGAATCCAGTTCGGCCGGAGCCCTACCTACACTTTGATATGATGATCTTGTTGTATGGTATTACTTACTACATTTGTTCAATTTATTGATTCATGCATAATTGATTACAAAATCAGAACCCATTTATGATTTTATGACAACTCAAAAGCACATTTTTATCTAATTTGTCTTGTAACACTAAATCTTCTTGTGTTTTTTTTTCTCGTAATATAAGTGTTAGCAAGTAAACTAAAATTTATATTGTTGAAAACTTTAATACACTTAAGAAAACACCTTGTTTTTTTTATTAGTTAGTTTAATGTTTTTGTTTAGAAAATAAATTAAAAAAATATATTTTTGACTTGAAAAATATTTGAATTTAAGTTCAAACTTCAAACTAAATTAAATGGAAAGAATTCGATTGAAGATGCAGACATAACTTTAACTTTAGAAATATTAGGGGTATGTTCAGTAGAATTTTTTTTTTTTTTTAAAAATTAATTTTTATTAAAATTAAGAAAAAAAACTAATTTTTTAATTTTAAATTAGATTTTACCGGATGCATTTATTAGCAAATTTTTTAAATTTTATATTATAATATAAAAAAATATTTTTAATATTTATTAACAAAATTATTTTATATATTTAATGCCAGTTAAAATTAATTAAACTAAGTTGAATTTCGACCCGCATGGTGCCACCACTATATAATTATATAAATACAGAGATTTTGGAGTCAAAATTCGGTTCACTCTGAACTATTAAGCTGATAATGGATTTCTTCTCTCTCCCCTCAGCACCTTTTTCCCGCCTCCACCCTCGCCGGAAAACACCATGCCGCCGCCGCCACCTCCGCCTCCACACGCGCTCTCTCCCTCTCCCTCAAACCCCAATCCTCCGAATCCGACAACCTCTCCACCTTTTCCTCCTTCCTTTCCAGCAACATCCGAGGCCCCAACTCCAGCCGGAAGTCCGTCAAATCATTCCCATCCAAATCCCCTCCGGCGAAACCTAAGTTCTACATAAACCCCCTCAAAACCCTCGTAAATTCACCAAATAACCCCAGCGCCAATTCCAGTTCCCCCAGTCTCACCACCAAGCTCCAGTTAACCAGCAAACTCTCTGCCACCACCGGCACCGTCTCCGCCGTCATTCCCTTACCGGGAGTTGCATTCCGGCAGAAGGGGAAAATCTTTGTGTGGAATCTTCTGTTATGGATTAAGAAGCATGAACTGGCCGAGTTCTTTCGCCAGTTCGGGCCAGTAAAGAATGTTATACTGATGAAGGGCCACAATGAGACTGAGAGGAACAAGGGGTTTGGGTTTGTGATATACGATGGCGGTACTGCGGAGAAGGCGGCAATGAAGGCGGTGGAGTTTCATGGGAGGGTGTTGACAGCGAAGTTGGATGATGGGAGGCGGATGAAGGAGAGGTCGGAGGAGAGGCAGAGGTGGCGTGGAGGGGGCAGAGAACGTAGAGTACAAGTCAAAGAGGCACGAAGAGAGGGGGCGATCACGGAGGGAGTTTCGCAAGGTTTTGGAGACTCTGCCAAAGAATTGGCAGGCTGTTGTGCGAGCTTTTCAGAGGGTTGACAAGGTGTTGCATCTTGACATTTTCTGATTCCTGTTTATAGGATTATTTTGAATTCTAATTCAGGGTCTGGTTATGGTTTTTGGCAGAGTTTAAGGTCCATAACAACTCAATAGTCAATTCCGAAACTGATGCATTTGTTGTTTTTTTGATTAGTTTGTAGTTTCAACACACACCAAATTGTAAGCATTCAAATTAACTCCACAGCCAGTTTTGGGAAGCTGTTAAAGCCATGGGCGGCCATGAAAGTAAGGGATTTCAGTGGCAGGAATTCTTCTCATTCTTATTGTATATTGACATATTTCTGTTGAATTAACCGACATCTTTTTTAGGGTGGCTCTTTTATTTTCATTTTGTCCTGGTTGATTGATTGATTAATTTCCTCTTTCTTTTTTTATGTAATCCAGATGCTGTTCCAAAGAAACTTGTCGAGCTGATGAATGTGTGTGGATTAACTAGGGAACATGTAGCTAGTAGCTTGCAAGTTTGTTATATTTGGTTGTGCATATTTCATCTTACATGAAAGTAAGTTATTGATTTGCGGCATTTGCCATATCTTTTATGTATATTAATGCACATTGTCTGTGTTGAAATGCCTTTAAGTTTGGAATAAGAAGCAATAAACAAAACCTTGCCAAAAGCATTCCTATTTTAACTGTTCAATTTATGCAAACAAATTTAGTACGTATTAAATTTTTTGAATGCTGCTATTCGTTTGTTTTGTTGTTCTTTTTCTTTTTTTCAAGTTTTGGATGTTATACTTGTTGCACATATATATGTTTTTGGATATTGTATTTGTTGCACATGGTATGATGAATACTGATCTTTTTACATTATATGAAAATTTTGATATTTTCTTAGATGAGTTTGCTTGTGAAATGTTGGATGGGCGATAAGTGGTGGTTGAAATGCTTGTTTGTTAGGCTGATCATGCTAGTTGGATGTTTCTTTGTGCATAGATGGTAGGGAATGGTTGACCATTAAAGCGCATAGTTGATACTTGTTTGTAACAGGTTAACAAAATTGGGAATAACCAAAAGCAGGCAAGGTATTGTGTCTTTCATTTGTAGCAGGTTAACAAAATTGGGAATAACCAAAAGCAGGCAAGGTATTGTGTCTTTCATTTGTAGCAGGTTAACAAAATTTGGAATAACCAAAAGCAGGCAGGGTATTGTGTCTTTCAGTTGTTTTTCCCCAGTTTTTATCATCTTATTTTGCACTTTTATGCGTTATGACTGAACAAAATTACCGGCATTTTATCACGTTCATGGTATTTATAAACGCAATAACGTACTGAAACTGGTGTTGAAAAGCTATTAACAGGGGTTATAACAGTCAGTAATTATGAAAATTAAAGTTCATAATTTAAATTTTCCATAAAGTCAATAGATCAAATAGATTGCTTTGATATTGGTTTTGAATTGTGAAAATTTAAAGTATCTTGTACGGCACCTGTGTGCAAATAGTCAAAACCATAGAGGATCTTGGTGGAATTTAAAGTAAAATCATAGGGACCTCATAAGGGCTTAATGAAATGGGGGTTTGTGCAAGAAAAGAAAATCACAAGGCGAACCTTCAAATGCATTTTTAAACCATAGGGGGTTTGGTGTCACCTTACCCTAATCTTTTTACATATGCATGTAATAACATGATTAAGCAATTACAATAAGTAATGGGTAGCTGCGAAAGACACTCATTTCACTCTCTCTCTCTCTTCTCTGCTCTCTAGCGTTATTATTCCAACATGTCTACATTGGTATAAAAAATTAATGCCATTATTTAACTGAAAATTGTGAACTTTTTTTGTATCACATATAGTTTCATTTTTTTTCCATTGATCATTTAGTTTCATATTTAATCATGTGGAATTCAAATAAAATAAATTTGAAAATTAAATTAAATTGATTTGAGTAAATGCAAAATAATCAACTTTATTTTTTACAGCTTCAACAAAAAGAGAATGCCAAATTGGAAATCTACATTTATTGAATAGTATTGATGTGCATACGTGAAGAAAAAAATTTCAGAATGACTAGAAAACCCTTGATCCTGCTTCTTTACAGCTCTCTTGGACTTTGTTTTTCTCCTTACAATCAGTTAGCAATACAAACAAACTTGTAACTCTATGATTAATTATCGAAAATCTTGGCTCAATCATATGAATTATTTCTTACTCTTCAAGGTGTGTACTAGCTCAAAATTAGGAGTAAGAATTATGTATCCTCAAGTAAGCATAGCTGTATGTAAAACACATGGATGTTTTAATCATGAACACAACTTACATGTTTACAGAAATCTTTATGGACAAATTATTGATTCTTTCTTGATGTTTTATCTTGCTGATGATGCAATTAATATGAATTCGCAGAAGTATTGGAATAACCTAAGACCAATTTCTGAATCAAGTACTCAAAAGCCTATCAATGAAAGGAGCAAGATCGAAAAGACTTATCGATCAACATCTGCACGTATTTGATAGGGCTTAATTTTATACGTATTTTTATCTAGTTTTAGTTTTAACTTTGTGCTATTTTTAATATTATAATTTAATTTATAATATCTTCTTTAAATCCCAAGTCTTTGAATTTGTTTCCTTTGCTTGTTTCCTACAAAAAGAAATTCTAATTATGTAAAATCCATATAAACTCACACCTTAAGTAAGAAAAATAACATAAAGTTAAGATTGGAATTAAATAAAAATATGCATAAAATTAAACCCTATCAGTACGCAGCCTATCCCTTTGTATGAGAGACTCCAACTGCAATCACAAAATCTGGAAGAAGACAACATGAATCCATCACTTGAACACACATATAGTGAGGGCTATATTCCAGCTGAAGCTCCCAGACTTGGTGATGATTCATCTTCTTTGATCTAGAAAGTTTCACTCAGCAACTCATCATGCAATTTAGGTGATCTCAAGAAACAAAAACCTGGAAGTGCAAATAACATGCCCTATAGTTCAAGAATTGAACTAAAAAATCATCAAAACAATTTGTTGTTGGCCGCAAATACTTCTGCCAACCTTTTTAGTAGTACAAATTTTACCCAAATGTGTCAACAAAAAGAGCACATTTCTACTGCATCTGGTGTTCTTGACTCTAGCAACAATAATTATATTGGGCTCGTGGTTAGACATCAACTTATTTCGATTTTAACAGTGGTCTAATGAACGAAATGCAATATGAAAGTATCAATCCTGTGCCAACTTTGAGTGGCAATCTAGTGATGATCATTTGGGCCAAGAAGTGTCTTCTTCTATTGGGTTTCAGATTACAACTAATATCTCACCATCCTTGACTTCCATTCAACAAGACAATGTTTCAGTGCCACCTCTTTCTAATGTTTCTGATCTTGATGGGATAACTTTTGACCAACGGCATGGTGAGGATATGTTTACTTAGTTTTTTGGACGATATTGGCACAGAAGTAAATCCATTTCAGGTATGGAAAAAATGGTTCTGCATTCTATTACTAGTTCAGTAGATTGTTAACATACTTAAAGTTCTAGTACTCTTTCCTTCATAAATGACAAAATGGAACTTTTTTCTTCTACATTCCCCCCCTTCTTATGTGTACTCGCAAGACATTGAAGAAGCTGTGAATTTAAACTATGTGGGAATAACCTAGAAGTGAACCATCAGTCCCTTCAGTAGGCTTTTGTACATTTTTAATTATTATTTTTATATATTATCAAGTGGCTAATACATTTCGTTATTCCACAATACTCCAATACCTAAATCTTTTTATAATGTTTCAGCAACCTGCAGGTGGTGAAGGTCACAGTTTGTCAGATGAATATTTTCTCCCATCTAATCAAAAACATCCTCAAATAAATTAATCTGGTGACTGCATAAATATTTTAATCCTTTCTTTTAATAAATGTAACATATATATATGGGTTTCTTCCAATTAGTTTTTGCAAGTGTGTTTTGCAATAAAACAATAACCATATTTGCCGAGTGCATTTATTGTTCTATAAAAGCGCTTTCCCACCCTTTCCGTCTTTGCTTTAGCTTGTGCTTTCTCAATATTTCACTTACCCCTATGCTTGTGTTTGATCTAACATTGAAGGTTTTGCCGAGTTATCTAATAATTTCCCAAAAAATGGCAATGTTGTCACATAAGCAGCACGGAAGAAGCACATACACAACATAAAGAAATTTAACAAAAGAAAGAAAATCTCTAATGCATATATATTATTGACTTGTTAAGTGTGCATGTATTGTAGGAATTTTAACAAATTGTTAGTGCATATTAGATTATCTAGATGATTTCTGAGATATTGTTACATAAGAAGCACGGACGAAGCACAACTCAATAATATATGTATTGTAAAGATTTAATTTTTTCTTTCTTTTTTTTCTATTATATTTGATTGATTATTTTTATATGTCAAGTATTTGTCTAACCTCTTATTTGGAGGGGGTGATTTGTGATAAGTTAGTCTGAAAAAAAAAATAAAAAGTTTCTTAGATAACCTTTGATAGTAATGTTTTAATTTTAATTTTTTAAGATATAATTTTAAATAAAAGATTTGGTGCGACAATAAAGTTATATAAGAAATTAATTATTATTTAGAAGTTATGAATTTAAATTTTATTAACCTAATTAATTTTTATATTTTAAATAACATACATAAAAGACTTTTTGAAATACATTATTAATAGATCCTCATAACATCGAATTTTAGTTTTATTTATACAGTATATAGATGATTGATTGGTTGATATTGTTATGCTTCTAAAGTTTAACTATTTTTTAATAAAATGTTTTGGAAAATAAATGTTTGACCAAATACAATTTTGCTCTAAAAATAAATATTGCTTAAAAATAAGAAATTTTTACCTTATGGTCTAACGTGGTCATTCGACAAATATACTATTTACACTAGTTATCTGGTCTTGATATTTAGGGACATTAATTGTTAAATTTTTTATTTTAGATTACACGCTATCACTTATGTCTCCGTTGCTCAGTCTCACGATTTTAGGAAGAGAGGTAAATCAGGGGATTCAACATGTAGGTTTCGACTCTTAGCACAACCACAAGCGTGAGGGTGACAAATATTTTTCATTTTCAAATTTACTCCTTACTTAGTGAACTATCTCTTAGCTAGAGGTTGAACATGGGATCCGAAGGCATAAAGAGCAACCCCCTCCCAACGAATTATTCCTATGTCAATTGATGTATCCCTTGATGGCAATTGTTAATCTTTTATTGATTTATATGATGTGGGTGATTGTATGAATTGTTGTGTGCTCTCAAAATTTACTTTAAATATAAAAAAATAATCCCGGGAGTTTATGACTTTTTTTTATACAAAATAGCTTATAATAGCATTGAGGTTTATTATTTACTTTCAAGTATTAATAATTACAATATTATATTCAATTATTAAATATTATTTTTCAATAACATATATAACACGATACAACAAAATCAAATATCTTAAAAAATAATTGTTCAAATTATTTTGAATTTTTTATCGTTTTACTCCAAACTAAAACCCATAAATTAAAGCTAAAGCTAACCCTACCTCGAATCGAAATGTCATCATTATTTTTGGCCAAATTAGTAATTTAGTGATAAGAGAGGATGGGCACATTGGGCATATAAAATCTTTATAAATAGACTCTCTAACTTCTCCCTAACTGAGTTATTAGGGTTTCTTGCATTCCAAATCCAAGGTATGAACGCACCTCTTACATCATTTTCATTTCATATGATCTGAAGAGTTTTGACTTATTTATTCCACAGTATCTCAATATCCATTTGATTGTTGAGAAAACACAACTTAAACACTGGGAATGAAATCTGTTGAAACTTGTGTTTTTTTCTAATATGATGTTTCATTTCTAATAGTTATAGATCTTGTTGTTAGCAATAGAGTTGTATTTACAGATTTTATTACATGCACTTGTTTAACGTATTTTTTCCATTTTCTCGACTAATAATTTTTGTGATTCTTAGGTTTTTGAGGATTTCATCATTCAAAAATATTGAATTTTGTATACAATTGAATCGATCTATGATTCTATTAGTTGTTTTGTTAAATCGAGCCTAGTTTGTGTTTCACATTTAATCATCTTACTAGTTTTGAGAATCAAATATTATAAACTGATAAAGTAATTAAAATTTTGCTTTATTTTATGAGAAAACAGTTGAATTAGTTTGGAATTTCCTCAAAATAATCCTAAGAAATGATACATGGACATGCCGTTTGTACTGGTTGAGGTTTCTTGAATATGTGAAGCTGTTGAATTGAATGTACTCTCTTGCATCTGATAAGCACCGAGCAGACATAGGGCACATAAATGAAGCAGATGCATGAGCCTCCCTTGTCAAAGAAGTGTCTAGTTGTAGAAAAATTAAATGATATTTAGAGAAGTGTCTAAATAATAGGTATCTAACAAAAGTGACAATAATGATGTACCAAGTTTTAGAGCCCAACTTCTGGGCCTTATTATTGAGAAGGCCCACCCAACCAAAGGGACCAAGCCCATGTGGCAAAAAAGAGCCACTACTAGGGCTCCCACTCCCTCCTCTCCCTCTTCTTGTTATTTTCTGTCGCAATATATATCTCTCTCTCTCCCACTCGCCGATTCTGCTATCTCTCTCTCCCTCTTTCGTTCTCTCTCAAGAACGACTCTGTAAATCGCTGATCTTGTAAAATCCAACCATCCGATCTTGGATCTGACCGTATTTTCACCTTGAAAGCGTGCCCGATCTACAAGGAGGTAAGTCTTTTTAGTTTTATCAGAGATTATTTTCAGCACAGATCCATGATATATACGTATATACGCGCTATTTTGGTTTGGCCGAAATCTTATGCTTAGATCTAGGGAGATTCTGCCGTTGGATCTTGCTGGTTTTTGGGTATGTTGGTCGATGGGGATAAGGGTGTTGGGTGGTTGCCTCTGATCGCCGGAACCACCGGCCACTGTGGCTGGTGGCGACTGCCAGTGCGTTTTTCAGTTCTGGCCCGAAAATAAAAAATCAGATCTACGAAAATCTAGCCGTTAAATCTGGCCCATTTTTGTGTATGTTAACCCCCTTGGCTTGGCGTTTCAAACGGTAGGCTCTGATCGTGGGAAAGTCTGGCCGGCGGCCGCTGGCGGCGGCGGTTGTGGCCGATTTAGGTTGTTTTTGGGGTTGGCCAAGTTGGCAGGGCCCAGATGATTCATGGGCCAGTCCAATGTGTTTGGGGCTGGGTCGGGGTCTGGCCAGTTGTGGCGGGCCTGAGGTCGGTCCAAAACCCAATCTGTTGACCCGTCTGACCGTAACCGTTGACTTTTCTGTTAGTTAGGACAGATATTTTAGATATTGTGTTTATTTAATTCTCATGTAATTTAATAATTTTGTTAGGTGACTCAGACGCTACCTGGCCAAAAGGCAATTGGGGGATCTCCAAACCTAATATAACACTGTGAGTGGGTAAATTGTATTATAGTGGCAATTGTTGCATTCATATTCCTAATCATCGTGATATTCTTTATATACCATCACATTGATGTTTCTTTAATTTCATTGGGAAAATAGAGTTCATGTTGACTGATCTGCGCATATTGACACTTATAGCTGATTGCATTTCCTTTAATTTGCATTTGCAAAAAATATGATTTATTGATCTATGTATGTTGATACTTATATTTGATTTACTACATGTGGCACTTGTTGATACTAAATGATAGCATAAAATGTGTATTAAAGGGAGTAACTAGTTAGAACCCTATATTGCGAACTACAATAAAAGTTAGCCATTGGTGCACCACGTATGCATTAGGGTGTGAGATAGTCACCCTTGTTGGTGTGAGAGGTTCCGCTATTATGTTCAGATTTGTACGTGTCACTGGTAGATTTACCCCTTAATATTTTTAGATTTGTAAGTTGGCATCGACCTTGATGGTTAGGATCGTGGTAAGCGATTCTACTGCATATACAATATACCCTACACATGCTCCGGGCTACAGCATAAACACCTCACTTCACTGGATTTGTTCATAGGGAGGTTTAAGTTACTTCTTTTGTGAATTAGTAAATTTTAGATATTGTAAGCATATGATGAATTTTGGGCCGGTGGGCACCTCAATTTCAGAATAAAGGTGTTAAAAATTGGGAGCACTGGCAGTCCAAGAAAACACCCTATAAACCAACTATATGTTCACTCTTGAACACTCTCACAGCCCTCTCAATTTGGACAAACATCACAACAGAAATTAAAAGAAATCAAACAGAACAGAATTAAACAAACAAGAAACTCAAACCATGAACATGAGATGGCAGATTTATCCTGATTCAAGCCAATTGAATTGGCTCTACATCCAGCCTCTTAAACCTCCCGAGAGCAGCCTTCTTTATTCAGAGAATGATCAGAACAACCCTCACGATTACAAGCCTTCAAGATTACATAGAGTATTCTACACACACAGCCTTTTCTCTCCTTACTTTCTCGTGAGAATGATAATACATTGCCTAACCCTAGACTCCTGTCCTATTTATAGAAAATAGGGCTTTAACTTCTAGGAACTTATAACCAGTATAGACATTTTCAGTTTTAACCCCCCCTCCTCAATTATAAATACAAGTAGGGTCCTGCCTTTCTATATCCTCTAATTTCGATGCATCCTAACTGTAAATATTCTGGATTTCTCTGAACAGACTTCTAACAAAAGGTAATGGCAACTTTCGTAATTTATTTGGGATGTTTAAATGTTGGATTATGTATATTGTAAGGCTTATTAGTCTCTATTGGAGTCTACGACTTCTTAGGGGATGGTGCCGGTCATGGCCTCTAGAATTGGGGCGTGACACAAGGTGAGGTTGGTTAGACAAGGTCTATCTCGTCAATTGTCTATGACCATATTTTTCTACAAAAATGAGGTAAATTATATAGATATTAGCTCGTCTAGTATTTTTGTTTATAACCATGCCTATAAGGTCCTTATATCTCAAGTGATGCCTAGGAGTTTTCTACCAAGTTTTATTTGGTCTTCCTTGATTTTTTTTTCCTATTAACTTCTCATAATCTATACAATCTACTCACAGATGCATCTATTGGTCGTCTTCTCACATAAATGAATTATCTTAAGCATGCCTTACACATAGGGATGGCAATGGGTCAATAAATGGGTCCCATTTACCTATTTAAAATTAAAATGATTATGAAAAAGTCATATTTCGTGTCATAAGAGATTCAATAAATTCACAATTTGAAGGATATAGACATAAGATATATTTTGAACATTTACTAAATGGATATGCAAATGGGTTAAATGGGTGACCCGTTGCCATCTCTACTTGTTCATTTTGTCTTCAATAGATGCTACTTCAATCTTAATACATCATCAACCTCAATTGCACCTCATCCTAACTTTGTTATGGTTAGTGACATGACATTTATAAGATCAGTTGACTTCTAAAATTCATATTAACAACACAAATCTATACAAAAGAACATGGCGAAATTTTATGCCCGATACCCTTCCTGATGCAACCCTCTAGCGAGGGAATGATGAGATAAAGTTTCAAAACCATCTTCATGCAGAAAAGTTTCATGAGATAGTGATGAAGAAAGATAATTGATATGGTCAAGTTAATTCATTTTAATTTTGTCTTTTCTTGTGCGGCCACACGGCCATCATATCTTCATCTCAATTAGGTTTGTATTTTGTACATATTGATACTTTATTGTTTAAAGTTATGTGTTAGACAACAGAGTTGGTCTTTTAGTTTCATGAGGTGGTTGTGAATGACTTGTTCTTCAAGCCTCACCATAGCATCTGCATATTTACTTTTACTATACATAAATTCTATGTGTCCAAGAGTGTTTCACCAGTGTCTTTTAAGGTTTTTTACATCATAATATTGCATTAGTCATGATGGCTGAGAGTTTTAGTAAAGAACTATTTTTACCATGTAGGCAAAATGAGGCCCATTTTCTGTGGAAATTTTGACTACGATGCACGGCAGTCCGATCTGGAGCGACTGTTCAGAAAATATGGGAAGGTTGATAGAGTGGATATGAAGTCTGGTAAATTTGACTGTTCCTTTTGTTCTTAGCTTACATATATGTTAGGCTTGTGATTTTATTGTTGACTTCTTAATTGTTAGCTTCGTCAGTTTTTATATACGTATCATTTCTGTGTTGTGGTGGTGGTATGGGTAATTAGCTATTTGACTGTGGAAGTATCAAGCTTTCTACTTGGATTCTCAACTAGGACAGTGGCAAAGATATCTGTCTAAAGCTTTCCATTAAATTAGATTGGGAATTGCAATCATTGAATCCACACCATGATTGAGAACTATGATAGTGTTGAAGAATGAGAATAAATTTTAGAGCTAATGCGCTACCATATGCATGTATCGGTAAGACACGTCCGTCCACATCTTACAAACACTAGCAGTTGCCATATCCATTCAAGTAGTTGTGCCAAGAAGGATCTGTTTGCGATCCAGAAAGTATGGAAGCTGAGGCACTCTGATCAAGTACAGCTGAACTTAATTGCAGTCAGTAGCTGTTAATTTAATTGGTGGTTGCTGATGTTTACATGATGTACTTTAATATATGTACCACAGGCGTCAATAGGGTAAGCATTTCAAAGCCTCGTGCAAGGTTATACCTTTTAATTGCTCAAACATTTATTTTTCTCTTTGAGGTCATATTAATGAGATAAAATTACTTCAATCTGTATCTATATAAAAAATGGTGGTAAAATTAAGCTCATCATACAAATATCATCCTGCCATGCAACGATGGTGCCATGGACTCTACAACAACAATATCGTTCAGCCAAGGGAAAGTCCTCCGAAAAGTCCCTTCATATTGTGGCTATGGTGGCATATCATTCAGACTGTGAGATCAGAATTGCAATCCTTTGTTGAGTACTCGTGGGGTCCCAGGATTCAGCTTGAGGAGAAAAGGAAAGTTTGATTTATGAAGTGTAACCCCCATACTCAACTAATTCTTTGGCGCAGGATGACCTTGGAAGGTTCATACATTTCCTGGCTGATGGATCAACTCTTCCACATTCCATTTCCTGGCTGTGATGAGCTTCCTCTTCTTGTATCCAAGAAGAGCCACTCTGATTCACTATGGCATGACCATCCCACATTTCCCTCAGACACCATTGCATTTCATTCCTCATCAAATATGCCCAGCCTTCATTTTCAGGCAAACTATGCCGACCTCGAAGCAGAGGCAGCAGATTACATGGAGAAGGCAATCTTTTCATTATCCCACCATGAGACATCCACCTTTGGATTCTAGTTCCTTGACACCACTTAATTCATCTCCCAAGGTCTGTTACTGAATTTACTGGTCAAATAGTTTATAGATTTCACATGGGGTGAACGTTATTTTGGGTAGAGTTCTAGGCGGTTTGCATTTGATGAAAATGCCTTACCATGTAAGAGAATCCTTGCAAGGGGGATCCTTTACTTATATGTTTGCCTCCATTTATAAAAGTAAAATCTTTTATCTGCAATAACTTTGCTTAATTGGTATATAGGGTTTGCTTTTATTTACATGGATGATGAAAGAGATGCTGAGGATGCAATTCGAGCACTTGACCATATTGAATTTGGCAGGAAGGGACGTCGTCTTCGTGTTGAGTGGACAAAGGTAATGCAACTCTGTTAATTATACTGGTAATAGTTGCACGTTTTGCAAGTTCTCTGACTTATGCATTCTATGTGAATTGATGATCCATTGATGTATTTCAGCAAGAACGTGGTGGTGGTGGTGGAAGGAGGCCTGGAAGTTCTCGAAGATCTTCAACAAATGCAAGACCCTCGAAGACACTGTTTGTTATTAATTTTGACCCATATCTTACTAGGACAAGGGACTTGGAAAGGCATTTTGATCCATACGGGAAGATATTGAACGTAAGGATCAGAAGGAACTTTGCATTTATCCAATATGAATCCCAAGAGGATGCTTCCAGGGCATTGGATTCTACAAATATGAGGTATTCTTATTTGAAATTTTTTCAGAGACATCTGTGTGTTTATTGTCCCAATTGTGTCAACTCCTTGTATTTAATCTTTGTAACCTTGGGAATAGTTTAACTTTGGCAGTGACTTGTTTTTGGTAGATCGTTTGTCTGTTTGATAGCGTTTGTTTGTCTAGCTTCTAAATGAACTTTCATATTGTGATTGGGACTTGTATTTGTTCTGATTTGCAGCAAGCTGATGGATAGGGTTATTTCCGTGGAGTATGCAATCAAAGATGATGATGACAGGAGAAATGGCTATAGCCCTGATAGAAGTCGTGATAGGTCTCCTGGAAGGAGAGGCCATGACAGGGGGCGATCTCTGAGCCCATATAGGAGGGAAAGGTCTAGTCCTGATTATGGCCGTGGCCGTAGCCCAAGTCCCTATCGGAGAGAGAGGGGGAGCCCTGATTATGGTCGTGGCTCCAGCCCGGGTCCGTACTGGAAGGAAAGGACAAATTCTGATCATGGTCATGGCTCCAGCCCAGGTCCCCACAGGAAGGAAAGGACTAATTCTGATTATGGCCGAGGTCATAGCCGCAGCCCACGGAGAGAGAGGCCTGTTCCTGATCATGGCTCTGATCCCAGCCCAAAAGAGAGGGTTAGTCCTGATTATGGTCGTGGTAGCCCAAGTCCCCGCAGAGAGAGAGGTAGTCCTGATGACTATCATCGTGGTGACCCAAGCCCTCAAAGAGAGAGGGCCAGTCTCGATGACTATCGTCGAGGCAGCCCAAGTCCTCAAAGAGAGAGGATCAGCCCCGACGACTATCGTCGAGACAGTCCCAGCCCCCAGAGGGAGAGGAATGGTTCTGATGACTATCCCCATGGCCCCAGCCCTGATTCTAAGCTTGAGCCAAGGGACAGTCCAAATGATAGAGCAGTGAGCCCCATGAATGAAAGATACCGGAGGTTTGTATTGTTCTGCCATGATTTGTTCGTTGCATACATGTTTGCTGTGACATTCGAGGATGTGATTGATTTCATTAATTTCTTCTTTTCTTATTTGATGCAGTCGCACGCCCCCAGCAAGGGAAAGATCTCAATCTTGAGTTGCTTGAATTGAAGTTGTAGGAACTATTTAGCTTGCTGTGTCTCGTTGCCTAATTCCTACAACCAGTTCAGATGAGACGCAAGCTTCTGAAACTCTGAGATAGTGCAGGTTATTTGGTTCTAGTTTGTTCGTCGTTGTATTTCAACTTCTGTTCTGAATCTTCATGCATTTATTAATATGGTTTGAACTAGGAAAGACATCATAGACAAATGTGTGTTCGACTTTAATTCAAGTAAATGTGATCGTTTTAGGGATCTATATTTGAATTTGGGTTGTACTGGCGGTCCGTGGGGAATTTTCTTGTTATTGCAAAAGCTTTAGCCTGTAGGTTGGTTGTAAAAAAGATGGGGATGGGCGGTTTTATGGAAGTTGATGACCCAAACGCAGTTCTTCATAGGGGGCCTCTTAACGCAATATTTTTGCCTTAATGCAAGGGTTATTTGGTGGTGTTAATCTCTTTTTTGCTTTTAAATCGCAATTGGTTTGTTTATGTGGTGTTAAAAGAGTTTGCTTGCAAGTCCCTTCTGGAATCCTATAATCCTTATCCAATCCGGACTGGGAATCTCAATCCTTTTACAATCTGGAAAACATCTAATTTCACGCGGACAAGAACTACTACTCTATATATAATAATCTGTTATAGTCATAAAATGTTGTGTAACATTAGATTAAGGGTGTTCTTAATATCATCATGATGGCCGGTAGAGGAGGTTGCTGTTACTCAGGCAGTGGTGGCACTAGACCAAGGGCAAGGGCTCCCATTTATTATAGTGTGGCTGTGTCTTCTACGCCGTCGTGTTCTTTTGATTCTGTTGAACCGAATTGGGAGTCCGATTCTTACGGCGATTATTTTGGTGTGGAAAACGTTTTCATAAATAACAAAAATTTTCCAGACTACAGCCGGGAGGCTGTGGAGTCCAAGCGGGGCCGACAGGGCATATTCACGCAGTGTTTTCAGTTCTTGAAGCTCATATTTTGCTCTAATCTTAGTGGGGACCACATCTAATCTCATCGTCTTTTTCTGCTTTGTGTTTCCAAACAGATGGGAAACATCTCTTGTAATTTCGTATTTTCTTTATTTTTTTAAAAAAAAGAAAGTGGCTAGATTAGGGTAGTTTAGCAACAATGTTCAGTGTTGTTTGATTATGCTGCAATTATATGTTAATTTTATTTGGGATTTAGGCTTTATTAGAAACTTGTGATAAGTAAATAAAGATGGCCCTAACTATTCAAACAACCAAATCTTCTGAACGTACTTGCCCTGTCCTGTGTACAATAAAACACACACACACACAAGAGCTTAAAAAATTTAACTCCACGAACTTTGGGATCATATTCCTTAGCCTACTAGGAAGCATGGTGGTAGTAGCGAATTTGGAGCCAAAACAAACTCAAGGGTGATGGTGCTTCCCTGCATCTCCTTTTTAAGTTGGGGCAGTTAGTGGCAACCTGATCATTTCATGAAGGGTACATCACTGACAGATATGAGCAACTCTACACAAAGAGGAAGAAATAAAAATAAAAAGACTCGAAAGTACTTTTATGTAATTTTTTATATTTTGAAGTTAAATATTTTTTGGTATGAGAGTTTTTTTTTTTTAAAAAAAAAGAAAAGGTGTGTGATATTTCAAATTTTGATATAATTTTTTATTAAAAGATATTCTTAAAAAATGTTGATTAATTACTTACTCTAATATTAATAAGCACAACATTATATTTAATTACTAAATATTACTTTTGTCAATGACGTTATATTGACAATATAATAAAAACAATACAATAATATCAGATACAGCTATGCGGTGTGTATGGTGAAGTAGTAAAGTTGGAATGTGTGGGGGCTAAGACTCATAATTATATTTTATTTATCTTGAAGGTGCAAAGAAGGCATCCAAGGAGTGATTCCATAATAAAACTATTAAATTATTGTAATGTAAAAAGTGTTACTCTATTCACTTGGAAAAGACTAAATCCTCTGTTTTAGATATTTATCCAACAAATAAACAACAACAATAATTATTATTATTATTATTATTATTATTATTATTATTATGATTAACTTACTTTTAAAAAAATAATAAAGAAAAAGCTTGTCTCAAACAAGCAACCACAAGAGGGACTTTTTTTTTGTTTTTAAACTTTTTTAAAGTAGATTATTTAGATATTTAAAAGCTCTTTCTTATGTCAATTATAGATTTTAATTTTAATGTCACTCTCATTTGCACAGTCAAAATCTACTTTTGAAAGTTTGAAAATTGGCATGCTTCTTTTAAAACAAAACGTTAGAGAAGAAAAGTGACAGTAAAAGACCAAGACAATTTGTTTTTGAAAAAAAATAAAAAAATAGATTTTCATGTGTCAACACAACTTTAAAAGTATGAAAAATATTACAAATAATTTTAATAATACTGTACTTTTCTCTTACTATTCGTTATTACTTATTAAAATTTTATTTTTTTTACATGTGACTTCTCCTTATTTTTTTTGGTCATTTCTTTCTCTCTCTTTATCATTTTGGGATCAAGAGTTCAACTTCAAAGATTTTCTTAGATTCTATTATTTGTCGATAAGACTCTTTTTCTTTTTCTTTCTCTTTTACTTTAACCGTCTCTTTTTCCCATTTTTTGTGGATAGTATACTATAATTTACTTTAATTTTAACTATAATTCTCTTTTTTTCTGTCTTAAGACTTAATATTGAAGTCACCTAATTTGGGACAATATGGTGCCCCTAAGCGACAATTTGGATACTTGACAATAAGTTTTTGTATTTTATTTGTGAACAATAATAACATGTGAAGTGTATGACTATCAAGCTGTCAAGTGTGACCAACATTATGGTTTTTTCTTTCATACCCTCTTTTCTTTTATTTTTTTTATTTTTCTGTGTGTGTGTGTGTGAAAACAAAGACAAGAAAACAAAAGGTGGTATGATTAAGACAATTTAGTCAAAGACAATTTCAAACTTCTAATCAATGAATTATAAGATTAATCAAAGGTGGTATGAAAGAAGTTTTTTTGCAAATTGTCCGAAAAATTTGGGCGTGACTCTGAATACATGATAAATTTTTATATTTAAAGTGTTATATATCTTTGTCAAAATTATTAAAAGGATAATGACAAAACACTTCTAAGATTAATCAAAGTCCCAATTTTTTTTTGTTAATAATATTGATAATTTTTTTGTTTTGTTTTGTAATTTACCCAAGAGAAGGGAGGGAACCAGAGAGCTATAAAACTAATCTCTTGGTCACTAAAGGACAAGATTGGAGGGGTGTGAGTGACCCAGAAATGGGTCAGGTCAAAAAGCACGAGCATGCATGAAGGAGTAATTGTCAAGATGAAACTCTCAACCACTGCCTAGTTAGCCAATGTAGGCTAAAGAGGGGGAAATGAAATGTGACTTAGTTTCAAAATTGCTACAGTTTTAAGTGATGAAATGGGAAGCCAAATAAACTATGGGCAAAGAAAAAGAAAAAGGGAAACAAGGAACAGGTTTAGCAGAAAGCTATGGGCATGTAAGACTTCACTTTCTGCACGTTCCTGTGGCGGCTTCCACTGAACAGTTGCGGATACCGCATGCCTGTTATGTTTAAGAACAATTGTCTGTCTGCTAGCTCTGCGAAGCATGATCTCCTCTTGGCTTGGCTGATCGTGGACTTTTCCATACATGTATGTACTGTCAAGCATTAATTAACTCTTGTTAAATGCATCAACACTACATATGTACATCTGATCTGATGAAATGTGATGCTTTTGACGCATGATGGTAACATATTTACTTTTTTTTTTTTTTTCATTATGTCAACTCGTTAAAAAGTAGAAATATAATTACCATCATGTGTTGTAATGGTAAAAACAGTCCGAAATGTTATTATTGGACCTGGACTATATTGCTTCCATTTGGGGTTAACATTTTCATTCAGAAGATGATTGTGATGGAGCTTTCTGTGAAAAGTTCTGCGCAGGAATAGGGTTTTGCTTTAGAGATAAACCTCTCACCCGCGGCCGGAAGCCGAAAGCCGCTCTGCTTTTTAGAGATTGAGGGCAGGACATGCTTCCGTTTGGGGGGTATGAAACAATCTGCTCTGGACAGTAGACGCGTAACCATGCATGTGCCACGTACGTGTTCAGACCGGATGCCCGTATTGGTAAGATTTCCCGATTAGGAAGGACGGAAGGAAGGATTGAATCCACGGGGCCCGGAGGCCGGTCAAAACAGTGCAGAGATTTGGGAAGTGAACAGAACAGCTTGGAGTTGGGAGGATAAATGAGAGCGGCCATTAATGGTTTCACTAATGTATGTGGTTGAATCTTTCCAAAATCCACGAGGGAAATACCAAAGAGCCCAGCTAATGACGGCTTCTTTGGGACGTAACGGACAAAAAGCATGGCTGGCAAACGCAAAACCTTAAATCTTAATTCCCCACTAATAATTTTCATGGACTGGATCGTTTAAGAATTGGAATGAATTGGGCCCTGGGCCATCCCAATCGAAACCGTCCATAATTGTTTTTATCTTGGCTTTGTCCTGAGCGATGTGTGTGTGTATTTATATACTCGTGCATTTGACTGGCATTTTATTAGAAATTAACCTTTATAACTAATATATGTTATCGTATATGTTTTTGCTGTGTGTGGTAGCTTCATTTACATGCAAATCTGGTTAATTTCAAGTGATATATCACGCCCTTATAAAATTGAATTATGGAATCTTAGTTCAGCAAGTTTACCACTCTCGATCAGTCCATGTATCTTATCTATCTTTGAAGAACACTACTGTTGTGGCCGGTCCGGAAAAAGACACATGCTTTCTTACAAAGAAGGAATAAAAATAGTAGTGAATTTTTATAGGCCGTCCAGCGGAAAAACCCTATAAAAACCCACCACCACCTGCTCTCCAAAACCCCCCACCCCCCACAAATCTCTCTCTCTCTTTCTCTGTGAGACGTAGCATTAATGTGTCAACTTTCTGAAAAATCTGTCTCTTGCCAATGCAATTCACAGACAACAATGGACATGCACGCCCACCTAATACCCAAAAGCCCAACAAAGAATAATCAGCCCCACAATAGCCATGTTTCTCTGGCCATTTTGGAGGCCAAGTCCATAGCCAAAATAGCCTTCCCCATGATCCTAACAGGCCTCTTGCTCTACTCTCGCTCCATCATCTCCATGCTCTTCCTCGGCAGCCTCGGCGACCTGGCCCTAGCCGGCGGCTCACTCGCCGTCGGCTTCGCCAACATCACCGGCTACTCCATCCTCTCCGGCCTCGCCATGGGAATGGAGCCCATTTGTGGCCAAGCTTTCGGCGCCAAGAAGAACACTCTTCTCGGCATTTCATTGCAAAGAACCGTCCTTTTGCTGCTCTTCACTTCCTTCCCAATAGCCCTTCTCTGGCTCAACGTGAAGAGAATTCTCCTGCTTTGCGGCCAAGATGAAGCCATGGCCACCGAAGCTCAATCCTACCTTTTGTATTCTCTTCCCGACCTCTTGGCCCAATCTCTTCTCCACCCATTAAGAATCTATCTCAGAACCCAATCCATAACTCTGCCCCTAACAATCTGTGCTTCTCTAACAACTCTTCTACACATACCCATAAACTATTTTCTTGTTTCCAAGCTTGGTCTAGGCGTCAAAGGCGTGTCCCTCAGTGCGGTTTTGTTCAACTTCATTTTAGTGGGTTTGTTGATCATCTATATACTAATATCTGGAATCCACGAAAAGACCTGGCCGGGGCTATCCATGGAAAGCCTAAGAGGCTGGAAATCGCTCCTCAATCTGGCGGTTCCCAGCTGCGTTTCCGTCTGCCTCGAGTGGTGGTGGTACGAGATCATGATCTTGCTTTGCGGGCTGCTGATCAGTCCCAGAGCGACCGTTGCTTCGATGGGGATTCTGATCCAAACCACGGCGTTGATTTACATATTCCCGTCTTCTCTGAGCTTCAGCGTGTCGACCCGGGTCGGGAACGAGCTGGGCGCGGGTCAGCCCGCGAAAGCGAAGCTGGCGACCATTGTAGGGCTCTGTTGCGGCTTCATGCTAGGAGGGTCGGCCCTGGTTTTTGCGGTGATGGTGAGAAACACTTGGGCGAGGATGTTCACGCATGACAAAGAAATCATGGCTTTGACGTCGCTGGTTTTGCCGATTATAGGGCTTTGCGAGCTGGGCAACTGCCCGCAGACGACGGGGTGCGGAGTGTTGAGAGGGACGGCGAGGCCGAAAGTCGGAGCGAACATAAATCTGGGATGCTTTTACTTGGTGGGAATGCCGGTAGCGGTGGGGCTGGGGTTCTTCGCGGGGTTTGATTTCCGGGGACTCTGGATGGGGCTGCTGGCGGCGCAGGGGTCGTGCGCGGTGGCGATGATGGTGGTTTTGGGGCGGACCGACTGGGAATTTGAGGCGGAGAGGGCCAAGGCACTGACCGGAGCTGTAGTGGTTGATGATGAAAGACAGGAAGAAGTTGAAAAGCCAGCCAAAGCTGAGCCCAAGGAAGATTCTTCTTGCCCATTCTTTGGTGGCGACCAATTGGTTTAGGATTGAATTCATAGCTTAAACAAAGTTAAGAGCAGAACGAAACCTGAACAGAGATGACGATGTCAGTAAGAACAGAAAGTTGGACAATTTCCGTACGGATACGGGGAGGATTAATTCTTGTATTTCTATTTTATTTATTAATTTCTTTTATGTTTTTTGTCCCCTCAACCTCTAGCTAGTTGTAAAGCAGAGAGAGAGAAAGAGAGAGAGAAAGAGGGCTATCCACGTATGTTTTTTTGGTTGGTGAAGGCCATCTCCCTCCGGGGGGAAATTTTTGCTACTTGCCAAGTGAAATGGAGTACCTTTTTCTATAAACGATGATTGATGGCTAAGAAGAAAAAGAAGAAGGAAGAAAATGGCTTGCAGGGAGGCAGGCAGGGTTCGTTTGCTAATTGATGCGAGTTTCAAATATTTGGCCGACCACTATCTTGTATTATTATTCTTCTTTCATATATAATTAAAATTAAATATCTATATCTATAAATTGTGGGCCGTCAAAGCTCAAATGCCAACCACCAATCCATTTCTCCGGCCCTTTGTTTTTCCCATGTTGTCATCCCCACATTAACTAATTCAATTAAAGATTGATCGTTTCATGTCCCCCAAAAGGTAGAATTTCTGAAAATATAAAAAATACATAAGTAAATAAGAACTTAATTCAACTTCCAACTAAATCAAAATTATGAATATATAATTATTATAATATTTTGAGAATTCAGAAAAGTTAATATATATCGATAATAGTATAAGAAAGAAAACAATACGAGTTGGATACTTTTTGGGCTGAATGTAGACAAGAAACTCCGGGGTTAAGCATACTTGAGTTGGAGTAGTTTAGGGATGGGTGGCCCCCTGAAAAGTTCGTGTAGGCCCATTAGGGTAAGTTGTTTCGGTCCTTACTATCGCTCGATGCAGGATGTTACAAGTGGTATCAGAGCCAACCCTCGGTGAAGGCGGTCCGATGAGGGTGGGAAGTGGCGCCGGGGCTCGAGGACTTGTTCAATGAGCGGCTTCTGACAGGCTGGCTTCTAGGATGGCAGTCCCCAAAGGGGAGAAAGTCTGGGACCAGTTGTAAGGTTGCATGACGAGGACGTCATGTGCTCAAGAGGGGAGAATGTAATATCCCGAGAGCTCAGAGAAGTTAGTATATATCAAGTATAGTGTAAGAAATGAAAAAACACTAACTGGATACCTTTTGGACTGAATGTAGGCAAGGAACTCCGCAGTTAAGCGTGCTTGAGCTGGAGCAAGTCAAGGATGGGTGACCCCCTAGTAAATTCGTATAGGCCCATCAGGATAAGTTGTTCTGATCCTTCCTATCGCTCGATGTGGGATGTTACACTTATATACTCCCAACGTTTTTTTTGACGAGTAATTAAGAGTTGGTTGTATAATTGTGAATTCTTGTATAAAAAGTCTAACAAATTCTTAAGGAAGTTCTTCTTACTTAGACCCTATAAGTGATTTTTTTAAAGATCCCTTGTCGGTGTATTTTCTACTCCTCTATTTTAAGCCACCTTTCATGTTTAAGTGAGAATTTGAATCATGAGCATGCTTTGACATTCTAAGTTATAATACTTAGAAAATGTACTTTTTTTGGATGGTCTTAGAATATATACATTTTGTTCTTTCTTATTGTTAGAAAACTATATATTTTTTTATTATTTTTTTTAGTATTTTGTTGTGAATTTCATGATATGACCTACCTTAAATATATAGATTATTTTGATTAATTTTATGAAATTCTTATTTACATAAAAAAATTACTTAATTAACACACTAATAATATTGTCGACGTTCAGAATTGGTCGACTATGTTTCTTTGGCCCGCCTGGTGCGATGGATCCGAAGAACGTATCTGTAATATCTGATCTTTGATTTTCTGGGCCTCTTCTCCGTCCCTGCAAGGTACTCCGAAGCTTAAGTTAATAAGCGAGTTTGTGGGGAGTTCAGAGAGAAAGAATGTGTAATTGGAAAAAGTCACCTCTCTTCTTACCGGAGCTGGCCTATATATCGTGGGATGTTCCTCCTCAGGCGTAGCATGTCTGTCCTAGGAGATGGGACGAAATTCCTAATGTCGGCGAAGGATGTCCATACTGTAAGAAGGTGCTGATGGAACCTTCATTAATGTGGATGAGACCAGTCATTAATGACGAGAGAACCCGTCATTTAATGAAGATGGGATTGGAGGTGGGCACGCGGAAATCCAGGCTCTACGGTAATGATGTCGTTACGAATGGACCAAGATGGGATCAACATGGGCTAGCCAGGCGGGCCGGGAATGATGGGCCTGGGCGGCCCTCGGCCTGTTGCCTCGTCAGCTCGTCAGGACTTTGGCCTTTTATCTCGCGAGCTGTTTAGCTGAGCCAGTAATCAGCGAGGTCGCTGGGAGCTCGCCCAGATGACATTGTTCCAAGCTGAGCTTCGGCCATGCGCGAGCTCGCTTTGATAGGTCTCAGCTTGAGGCCCGTCAGCTCCTTTGACAGTTGTACCGGCCCAATAAGTTGGGCCCAGCCCTCATAGAGTAGGACGGAAAATACCCATAACATCAAGCCCTCCCAGCTCGTAGTGCGACATTCGAACTGGGAGCTGATATGTTCCGGCTATCCCTGTAACCAAAGTGCCTTTTCAACTTTCCGCCCAATCGCGTCATATCACACTGTTTTATGCAGCACGTCTTGTCTGCGGCGCATTTAATGCGCACGTTTCCCATAACCGTTCAATCATCTTGTCCGTAGGACCCACACCTTTGCGCATCGCCGTTGGGTCTGGGGAAGCTCGTCGGTTTTTCCATCCAACGGTGGTGTACCCTTAACTATAAAAAGGGGGGATGGAAGCTTACCCTCCTTTCCTTCTACTACATCATTTCGAAAACTCCTTGGGCTACTAAAACCACTTTCCCTCCGACCCCAAAGTTCCATCGTTGCAGATCTTGCGATTCCCTCGTCTTCATTTTTCGACGGTTTTTTGCATTCAAACCCAGCAACTATTCATCGAAAAACTGTAAGTTTCTTGGACCCCTTTGGTATATCTTGTTTTCGACCTTGCCTCCGCTTCTTCTTCTTTTTTTTTTTTTATTCGGCCTCTATATTGCGCCGTTCGGCGATGGTGGTCGGTTCCACAGGAATGGTTCCTGGGAATCTCAGGGGGTCCTGTTAAACTCAGGAACCTCGGCTCCGGTCTTCCCCTTTTCTTCCTATCTCCTCCTTTTGTTTCATTTTAGGTCATGCCCTGTTGCGAAGCGCGAGGCCTGATATTTAGAGAGTTTCTTAAGTGCTTCTGACTCGCCACTCTGATTTGACCTTCTTTTCCCCCTTATTTTTAGATGTCTACATCAGGTCGGAAGCGCCGCAACATCGGGGTGGAAGACAACGACACTTCCAGCTCGTCGAGCGCCGGAGGGAAGGTGCTGCCGTGAGCTTCAAGAAGTGTGGTTTCGTCTGACTCTGAGGTCGCTGAGAGGATTCCTCAACGCACCGCCTCAACAGTGGCTGCGCGAGCTTCCGAGGAGCGTGCGGCTCGCGAGGTTTTCAAATGTTATCCTTCGAAGATGACGTTTGCTGAGCTGAAGTCGTGCGCCTCAGAGTACAGGTTCCCCTGCGGTGCTCGCGTGATGGTGCCTTCACCTGGCGATCACGCTGCTTTCCCTCCAGCGGGATACGTGGTCGTTAGCCCGCAGCACTTAGAATTTGGCCTTAGGTTCCCACTCCATTCCTACCTTGTCACCATTCTAAATGATCTAAAACTTGCCCCCTTTCAGCTAACCCCAAATTCCTACGCCCAAATAACCTCTTTGGCTTTACTCTTTAGGAAAAACGAACTCCCTTTCCCTACTCCCAAAATTCTTAGGTACCTTTATTCTTTCAAGGGTACCAAGGACGGGCTGTATTACATGGCAGCTCGTTCGTCCGACCATAAGAGACTTTTGCCACAAGGGAAGGCAAAAGGTAGATCCAACGTGGGGGACTATAAGTCCCATTGGTTCTACATCTCTTGTTGCTCCCTTCACGATCTAAACAACTTCAGCTTTGTCCTTGTGCCGAGTGAGTGGTCTTTCAACTCGTCCCCATGACTGTGAACTGTTTGTATACTCTGCACTTACGAATTTTCGTCCGTCTTGATTTTGCAGGTGTTGCTAGTGGGAAACCCGAGCTGACCACTTTCGAGGCGGCAGGACTGAAAAGCGCTTCCGAGGCAAAGACTGACGAAGACGATTGTGAGTTTACAGACTGCTTGCTCAGGGATTATCAGCTCGCTCCTCCCCTGGATTTTAAAGAAATTAGGAAAGAAGACATCGGGATCCAGGGTCAGAGGGAAATAAGGTCGGCCCTGGACATTGCCGGCTTCGGGGTGGATCTGGTGGGAGAGAGTCGGGTTCGCGAAGAAGTCACTGTTGCAGCCCCGCCACCATTATCGGGAGCGATGAAACTTCAACTCTAGCGCCCTGGGGCTCCCGCGATCACGAGTATGCCCGAGGCTGTTCGCGCGATCTCCTCTCCGGCAAAGGCTCGAGCTGGGGGCGCCCCTGATGATGCGGAAGGCGCGAGCCGCGGCCCCGCGAACTTGCCAGGCCCAGATCCCGTATTGATAACGGCGGACTCCTCGGAACCGGCTCCTGCTGGTGCCTCCTCGCGACCTGGGGCTGATCCGGCGACGGCGACTCGCGGTAAGCAAGTGATCCGCGAGGAGATTTCGGGTGGAAAGAGGAAGACTCCGCCGGTCCCGCAGATTGCCCAGCAATCTCGGGCTGATAAAAGGAAGAAAACAGACGCCGCTGCTACGCCGAGCGCCTCCATGGTCACGGCTGGCAGGACGTACTTTACCCCCCTCCTGGACAATTAACAACGTCCTTGGCAATTACGCCAGGAATTTGGACAGGAGGGAGGTGTCCGACGACGTACTCGACGATTACGTCGCACGCCACTGCCTCTTGGTAAGGGTCCTGCTTTCTTCTTTGCGTTTCGTCGTCGTCACTGTTTTTTTTTTTTTTTTGTTTCAAATCTCCGAGCTTTGCAGGCTTCTCTGGGCGTCTTTAAGCAGAAAGAGGAGAGAGCTCGCTTCTCTAGGGAGAGAGAGAAGCTTGAGATCACTGTGGAGGCGTTGAAGAAGGAGAAGAAGAAACTGGAAGAAAATCTTACTTTTGTGACCAACGAGTCCAAAAAATACCGGAATAAAGTGGAGGGCCTGGAGGATTTGGCACGAGATGCCGAGAGGGCGAAGAAGGAGGCCGAAGATGAGTTAGACCGCGAGAAAAGGATGCATCAATCGACCTTCTCTCAGGTGACCTCGAAATTGAATAAGGCCGAAGCGGAGCTGGTCATAATACGGGGTGACTTGGACGGGGCTCTTCGACGGGCCGAAGCGACGGAGGAAGAAATCAAAAAACTGAAGGTCGACGTCGAAGTCCGGGTTTCCAAGGAGCGTGAGGAGGTCGAGTCCGACATCTGTAGCGCGTTCCTTTTTACTTTATGGAAGGCGTACCCGAATCTCGACGTCTCTTGCTTCGGCGAGGAGGTGATAACAGCGGTGAAGAGATATGCCGCCGAAGCCGAAGCCTCCCAGACTAGAGCCCCTGAGCCTGGACCTTCGCAGGTTGTGGTCGACCTATCTGCGGAAGATGCCGCTGATCCAAGTCACCAGGACGTTGCGGCCCCGAACTCGGACCCTCTAGGCCCTTAGATTTTAGTTTCTCTTTTCCTTCAACTTTGTACTCGGATCCCTTCAATAATAAAGTTTCCTTATTGCTTGAAGTCCTCGTCTTTCTGTATTTTTGTGGATTGAGAATCGAACATAAGGATGCTATCCAATCCGATCAATATGATAACTCCCCAAACGGGATGCTCTCTTTCACTCCATGCCACTGGGGGTCAAGATGAATGATTTTAAGTTTGTCAACCACGATCTCGGGTAAGCCACAAACCATAGCATAAAAGCTAAGTTGAATGGGCCCCAGATCGCAAACCTTTTTAATAAAAATAAATGACTGCTCAGGTAAGCCACAAACCATAGCATATAAGCTAAGTTGAATGGGCCCCAGCTCGCAAGCCTTTTTAATAAAAACAAATGACTGCTCAGGTAAGCCGCAAACCATAGCATAAAAGCTAAGTTGAATGGGCCCCAGCTCGCAAGCCTTTTTAATAAAAACAAATGACTGCTCAGGTAAGCCGCAAACCATAGCATAAAAGCTAAGTTGAATGGGCCCCAGCTCGCAAGCCTTTTTAATAAAAACAAATGACTGCTCAGGTAAGCCGCAAACCATAGCATAAAAGCTAAGTTGAATGGGCCCCAGCTCGCAAGCCTTTTTTTTTGTTTGTTTATTTTGCAGTCGCGAAATATAATTCAAGTATGAAAGGTTCATTGTTCATATACGAAACGAAACATTCATATAAAGTGGCACTTAAAAGTGAAGCATTCATTCAGTAAGTAAAAAATACAAGAGAGAGAAGTGCGTTCTTATCGGAAATATTGTCTCAAATGCTCTGCATTCCACGCTCGCGGAAGGGTTGCTCTGTCCTGATCTGTGAGATGATATGCTCCATTGCCAAGGCTTTCCCTTATCATGTATGGACCCTCCCAATTCGGGCCTAAGGTCCCTTCACTACTCTTGCGAGCTCCGGGAAGGACGAGGCGCAGCACAAGATCTCCTTCACTGAACTGTCGGACTCGGACCCGCCGATTGTAGTATCTTGCGACGCGTTGTTGGTAGGTCGCGATCCTTAACCGAGCTGCCTCTCTTGCTTCTTCGATTAGGTCGAGATGTGAAGCGAGTAGCTGATCGTTGTTCTCTTGATCGAAAGTGGCCCTCCGCTGACTTATTACTTCGTTTTTCACGGGGATTATTGCCTCAGATCCATAGACCATGGAGAAAGGGGTCTCTCCTGTGGTCGAACGGGCAGTAGTTCGGTAGGCCCAGAGAACTGTCTGTAGTTCGTCTGCCCAGGCTCTTTTTCTGGCCTCCAATCTGGTTTTCAATATTTGCTTGATTATCTTGTTGACGGCTTCAACCTGGCCGTTAGCTTGTGGATGATCTACAGCCGTGAAGCTTTTCTTGATCCCCAACGATTCGCAAAATTGGACAAATTGCTCGCTGGTAAATTGAGTTCCATTATCGGTGATGATCTGCTGAGGGACTCCAAACCTACAAATGATGTGGTTCCATACGAAGCCTTCTGCCTTTGCCGCGGATATTTGTGCGAGCTCCTTTGCTTCTACCCATTTGGTGAAGTAATCCACGGCTACAATAGCGTACTTGCAGCCGCCGCGAGCTGTTGGGAGTGGCCCGATCAGGTCGATCCCCCACATGGCGAATGGCCAAGGATTACTCATTTGTTGTAAGTAGGCGGGGGGAACCCGTGGTACCTTGGAAAATTTTTGGCACGCATCACATTTTCTTACCAGGTCTGTAGCATCTTGCTTCATGGTGGGCCAGTAAAACCCCTGGCAAAATGCCTTCTGAGCTAAGGATACCCCCCAGCGTGATTGCCACAGTGTCCCGCATGGATTTCAGTGAGGACCACTTGGCAATCAGGCTTATCAATACATCTGAGTAACGGGGCCGAAAACCCTCGTTTGTACAGCACATCATCAACAATGCAGTATCGGGCCGCGCGAGCTCAAGTGCGTCTTGCCTCTAGTTTATCAGTTAGTAGCCTTTCGTCTTGTAAGTAATCCACGATCGGCTGCATCCATGAGTCTGGTCTTAGCTCTATCCGCAAAGTTTCATTTTTATCCTCCGTGCTCGGTGCTGCCAGAAACTCTATGGGGATTGCCTCCAACGAATTTGCATCACCAACTGATGCCAGACGAGCGAGCGCATCAGCATGTGAGTTTTGGTCCCGCGGGATTTGATTCACGTCGTGTTCCTCGAATGAGTGAAGGAGTCCTCGGACTTTGAGGAGGTATGCCGACATCTTTTGACCCTTCGTCTGATATTCTCCTCGTACCTGGCGAACCACGAGCTGAGAGTCACTAAAAATTTTTAGTTGATTTGCCTTGACCTCTTTTGCTAAGCGTAGGCCATCCAGAAGTGCCTCATATTCTGCTTCGTTGTTGGTGGCCTTGAAGCCGAACTTTAGTGCATAGGGTATCTTGTGTCCTTCCGGGCTTATCAGGAGGGTGCCGGCCCCAGATCCGTGCTCGTTGGAAGAACCGTCGACAAATAGCTCCCAGACGGGGGAGGATAAGGGAGGGGGTTCTTCGATTGGTCTTGTGAATTCTGCAACAAAGTCAGCCAGCGCCGGCCCTTTTATGGCCGTTCTAGGCTTATATTCAATGCTGAATTGGGCGAGCTCAATAGCCCACTTGAGCAAGCGGCCGGATGAGTTGGGTTTCTGAAGGATTTGTTTCAATGGGTGTTTGGTTAACACGCCGATTGGATGGGCTTGGAAATAAGGGCGTAGCTTTCTGGACGCAACAACAAGAGAGAGAGCGAGCTTTTCCATGGGAGAGTACCTTGTTTCGGCGTCGAGGAGCCTGTGACTGACGTAATAGACTGGGTATTGCACCCGGTCTTCTTCTCGCATGAGTGCGGCGCTGACGGCGTATTCAGATACCCCCAGATAGAGGATCAGTTCCTCTCCATCCTTTGGTCTAGACATTAGGGGAGTCCGCCCCAAGTATTCTTTTAGCTGCTGGAAAGCGTTTTCACACTCCTCTGTCCATTCGAAGCTTCTCGCTCGTTTCAAGATGTTAAAGAATGGGATGGACTTGTCGGATGACTTGGAGACAAATCGGCTAAGGGCTGCGATTTGTCCATTAAGTCTCTGGACTTCCTTAGTCTTGGTTGGTGCCCGCATGTCCAGCAAAGCTCAGATTTTCTCGGGGTTGGCCTCAATTCCTCTCTCGTTGACTATGAATCCCAGGAATTTCCCGGAGGCCACGCCGAACGAGCATTTGAGCGGATTCAGCTTCATCCGGTACTTCTTCAAAATTTGGAATGCTTCCGTGAGGTCGCTGACATGGTCATTGGCCCGTCTGGACTTTACCAGCATGTCATCTACATATACTTCCATGATTTTCCCAATCAGGTCTCCGAACATCACGTTGACGAGCCGTTGGTATGTAGCTCCCGCGTTTTTTAATCCGAAGGGCATCATCTTGTAGTAGTATAGCCCCCGATTCGTTATAAAAGAGGTGTGTTCTTCTTCATCAGGGTTCATAGGGATCTGGTTATACCCGGAATAAACGTCCATGAAACTTAGGAGCTGGTGGCCAGCGGTGGCATCAACGAGCTGATCAATTCTTGGAAGAGGAAAACTATCTTTTGGGCAAGCTTTGTTTAGATCTGTAAAATCGATACAAGTTCTCCACTTCCCACTCTTTTTCTTTACAAGGACCGGGTTTGACACCCAGGTCGGATATTGGGCCTCCCTGATGAGCCCGCTGGCCATGAGCTTATCCACCTCTTCTTTCAACGCTGTGTATCGTTCGGCCGTCATTGACCTCCTCTTCTGTCGCACCGGTTTGTAGTTGGGGTTGACATTGAGTTGGTGCTGCATTATCTTCGGGTTTATTCCTTCCATGTCCTCATGATTCCATGCGAACATGTCCAAGTTTGCCTTGAGGAATTCGGCCAGCTGGGCCTTTATGCTAGGGGGAAGGCCCTTGCCGATTTGGAGGAATCTTTTGATGCCATGACAACTGATTTCTACCTCTTCTACTTCGTCGGCCGGGCTAGCGATGCGGTCGCAGTCCACATCGCACGGGTCCAGATCGTGGTCGGTTTCTCGGCCACTAGGGGTTGAAACTTCACCTCTGGTGATTACATTTATCCCCTTCGCTTTGGACCCTATCTTTAACGCTTCTTCGTAGCAGCGCCTTGCTGATTGCTGCTCGTCCTTTATGCATCCGGCGCCCTTTGGTGTAGGGAATTTAACCGTCGGCTCTTGGTTGAGATAATGAGATCCAAGTCGTTCATGGCAGGCCTTCCCATGACGACATTGTACGCGGATGGGCCATCGACGATGAGCAAATCTGCCATCACAGTGGTCTGGAGGTCTGACTCTCCCACCGTTAACGGGAGCCTTATGCGTCCTTTGGGTGTTACAGCATCACCAGTGAACCCGTACAATGGTTTCGGAGAAGATATCAGTTGGTCGATCTTTAGCCCCATCTGGTCGAAGCATGACATGAACATGACGTTCACCGAGCTACCGGTATCTAACATGATTCTCCGCACTTCCATGTTTCCGATGCGAGCTCGGACTACGAGGGCATCGTTGTGCGGGCAGTGCACCTCTTTGGAATCGTCCTCGGTGAAGGAAATGTCGGCCAAAGCGATCCTGGCCTTTTTGGAAGGTCCCGCTTGGCTGCTGTTCCTTACGAGCAGAAGGTGTCCGGCCTCTCGTACGTACCGTTCATGCGACCTGTTGGAGGTCCCCGCGATATGTGGTCCTCCGTGAATGGTGAAGATAGTCCTTACTGTGGGTGCTTGGTCTGGCTCGGGAGCCCGGTGTGGGCTCTGTTGGGCTGGCTGCTTGGATTGCTGCTCTCTGGGATGCACCACATACTCACGTAGCTGGCCTCTTCTGATCAACTCTTCAATCGCGTCTTTAAGCGCCCAGCATTCGGATGTTGTGTGTCCCACCTCATTGTGATAGGTGCAGACTTGCTCTTCGTTCTGTATTTATCGGGAGTCCTCAGAGGATTAGGCTTCTCGAAGTCCTCTCTGTCACACTCTATGGCGAAGATCCTATCACGGGAGTCCGATAAGACGCTGTAATTTTCGTAACGACCTTGACGGACTGGTCGCTCGACTCCCTGGGCGAACTTTGCCTTTTTTGCAACCTGGTCATCGAAAGCCCGCGCTTACCCCTCTTTGCGAGTCTTCTCTTCACTCCTTTTCTTGTTCTGATTGGAGAGGCCCTCTCCTTTTTTCTGGTCGCTGGGCTTCTTTAAACCGAATGCCTCTTCCCAGCGCACCTCCTTTGCAGCTCGTTCGAAAAACTCGCCAAGGTCTCTCACTGGGGACTTGTAGATGCTCTCGTAGAGCTTCCCATCTTTGCGGAGCCCGGCGGAGATCGCGGTCAATATCCCTTCGTCGGATGGGTTCTCTACATTGTTTACCTCGCGCCTGAACCTCTCTATGTAATCTTTCAGAGATTCGTTGGATCGTTGGATGACGGTAGCGAGGTGGCACGTTGGGGCGAGCTGCCTTCGGAGTGACCTATATTGATCCGCAAATTTGCTCTGACATTCTTCCCAACTGTTAATGCTGCGGGGGTGAAGCCTTCGTAGTCATGCTCGGGGTATGTCTCCCAGTGTCGCGGGGAAAACTCGGCATTTGACGAATGGATTGGACGTTTGCAGGTCCATCTGGACGTTGAAGGAGTCCAGATGGTCGTATGGGTCACTGTCCCCGTTATACTGAGGAATGCTGGGGACCTTAAACCTGCGAGGTAGGGGCTCCATCTCGATTTCTCGGGAGAACGGGGTTCTTTCCTCGCAGCTTCCCATCTGATTATGCGCCCCATGCCTAGCCTCCAGTTGCTGAATTCTCAGAAGTAATTCCCCCACCATAGGGTCTTGATTTGCCGACCACCTGGTAGTAAGTTGCTCTTCTTGTGCGGTGTCCCGTTCCGAGTGATTGTGACCTCGCGGGGTGGGCCGTACCCCGCGTTCATGATCAGGGGTACGGTGGTGGTTGGCATAGCTGCTGCTAATCTTTTCCAAGGGGTTGCCCTGCCGTTGGTTTCCGGGCTGGCGATTCTCTCCACGGGTTCGTTCATGGCCATCCCGAACTGGGCTTACTCCGGTCTTCTGCTGAGTGACGCGCGTCCTTGGTCCTTTATGATGGTGACGCCGCTTTTCTTCTTCCCAAGAGCGCTGGTTGGAGGAGCGAACTGAACCAGCTCTTCAGGGGTGCCTTCCGGCGTCGTTTTCCTCTTCTGGGGGGGTGTTTCTTCTAAAGGCCGAGAAACGGCTGCTTGCCTTTGCGCTGTCTGAACTTGTACTTGCGCGAGAGTTTTGACTGCATCTGCGAGTTGCATAACAGTATTCTCCAAAGTTTCTTGACGCTGCTGCCAGATCCGTGTTATTTCTGCATCGGTGGCAGGAGCCATAGGCGGGTAGGAGCATTCTCCGGGGACATTATAAGTAGGTTCGATCGGAGGAGGCCTGGAAGTGGACGCCGTGGTATCCCCGATTCGTGGGATTCCTGGTAAGCGACCGAGATGGTCGACTGGTCGGTTAGTAGTTGCTCCGGAACCTCTCGTGTTTCTGGTTTTCGGCATTGATGTGTTGACCAAAGCGGGCCCCTTCCTCTAGCGCCAAAATGTCGACGTTCAGAATTGGTCGACTATGTTTCTTTGGCCCGCCTGGTGCGATGGATCCGAAGAACGTATCTGTAATATCTGATCTTTGATTTTCTGGGCCTCTTCTCCGTCCCTACAAGGTACTCCGAAGCTTAAGTTAATAAGCGAGTTTGTGGGGAGTTCAAAGAGAAAGAATGTGTAATTGGAAAAAGTCACCTCTCTTCTTACTGGAGCTGGCCTATATATCGTGGGATGTTCCTCCTCAGGCGTAGCATGTCTGTCCTAGGAGATGGGACGGAATTCCTAATGTCGGCGAAGGATGTCCATACTGTAAGAAGGTGCTGATGGAACCTTCATTAATGTGGATGAGACCAGTCATTAATGGCGAGAGAACCCGTCATTTAATGAAGATGGGATTGGAGGCGGGCGCGCGAAAATCCAGGCTCGCAGAAATCCAGGCTCTGCGGTAATGATGTCGTTACGAATGGACCAAGATGGGATCAACATGGGCTAGCCATGCGGGCCGGGAATGATGGGCCTGGGCTGCATGGCCTGGGCAGCCCTCGGCCTGTTGCCTCGTCAGCTCGTCAGGACTTTGACCTTTTATCTCGCGAGCTGTTTAGCTGAGCCAGTAATCAGCGAGGTCGCTGGGAGCTCGCCCAGATGACATTGTTCCAAGCTGAGCTTCGGCCATGCGCGAGCTCGCTTTGATAGGTCTCAGCTTGAGGCCCGTCAGCTCCTTTGACAGTTGTACCGGCCCAATTAGTTGGGCCCAGCCCTCATAGAATAGGACAGAAAATACCCATAACAAATATCAAAGGTCAATGGGGTTACTCATAATTAAGAGTAGTATTAAACTCTTGGTCCAACCAATGAAATGTTGTAGTGGCTCATGCTGCAAAATTATGCAACAAATATTTAACACACTTTCTAAAAGGACACACAAGTATTGCCAAAAGTTGAGAGTCCAAAATAAAAATTATAGTTGACTTATTAGGTTACTAGGTATCAAAGTTGACTTTTTTAATTTGTCAACCCCTTTTCTCTATCTTACAAAGTATATTGACTATTTCTGAAAAAAAAAATATAATTCTTATATAGATATGTTTATGTTATGTTAAAAATGATTTAGTAAGTTTCTCCCACGATTAACTAATAATGAGAGAATTAATTAATGCAATAAAGTTAATTAAGTTGGGTATTTACATTGAAATCCACCACCAAAGTACACAGATTGTGCGATATTGGTAGAGTTTGTTTTGTAAGTACTAATTAATTAATAATACAAACAATGCTTTACGCACCCAGTTGTTAGATTAATTATGGCACACTGTTTCAATGTATTTTTGTGTAATTTAACTTTAAATGGGTAATGTGTCGGCTGGTTTGTGTACAAAATTAATAAATATTTTTAAGGAAAATTTAGATATGCAATGCATTTTACTTTACGGGGATTTGGCTGTTCGAAGCATCTTAATTAAACAACTATTTTGGCTGTAAAGTATTCATTTTAAATCTGAATTATAATCTTCTTAAAATTGGGCTGGGCTGAAAGTAAACCCCAATTTAGGCTTTTTTAAGCAAATCAAACGAGCACTTACTATAAGTGGCTTTAAATTGGTTGACTTTTATTATAATCTCTTGATTTTTTTTTTTAACTTCATTAAGAGGCTGAGGCTGGAAGCCATATAGATATATATATTATAAACTCTTCATTTTATTTACAACATTATAAACTAACTATTGAAGCTGTCTAATTATATATTCTCTGTTTGTTGGCAATGTCCCATCTCCCAAAATCATCAAAAAGCTAGCCCTAGCCCTAGATTAATTACTTTCAGCATAGCTTTTAAAATTGGGTTTGACTTCTAACATTTTGCCTAGCTAAAATATTGCTTTGACTTTGGAAAGCATGGCATCAGAACAATAATCAGAATAAAGGGGCTCCAAATTATGTCTCCCAGCATCTAAAAAGGAGCATTCATTTTGCTTTTTGGTGGTTAGTTCTCTTGTGTTTCGTTTGGTGACTAAAGTGGCTGTTTCAGACACACACAACCTTAATTGGCCAACCTGCTGGTCAGACTCAGAAAGGTTAATTTTCATTTTAGGCTCTAATCTCAGGCTGCCATTTGAATAATTGGAAGACGAAAGACAAAACACATATATGCAATGCGAAACGATAATGACAGTAACACTAACGCGTTAATATTGTCATTATCATCGACCTTTCTATGAGATCTTAGTTAATCATCATCTGCTACGGGGAAAGCCAAGTATTACCAAATCAAGTATATATATAGTCTCTCCCAAACAATTGATTGCAAACCTGTCGATAGATAGATCAAGACCTAATCTGATTTTAATAATTGATTTTGCTCGAAGATGACACAAACGGCCGGCTGCCCCCTAATAACCAATTGCTCTCTCTCTCTCTCTCTCTCTCTCTCTTAAAACATTAAAAAAAGCATAGTCTATTAGTGATCAGATTAAACAAGTCAAGTTTAAAATAATCATATTGTGAAGTGGGATTGTATATTCCCACTTTTATAGGATTAAACATTTTGGTCGTAGGGATCGATATTTTTTTTCCTTAACTATATATACAAACAATTCTCTCTCTTTTAATTTTTTTTTATTTTTAAAATTTTGATATATTACTTAGATATATATTTGTAACTAAAAAGTGTTAATTTTATGTAATAATGTAAAAATATTTTTTCATAACAAAAACATATCTTTTTTTATAATTATAATCTATTTGGATAAAGGGACAAATTAATTTTTTGATAATTAATTTACAGTAATATCTTATTCACAATTTAACTACCAAATACAAGATTGGTATAACTCTTAAGTTATATATTTTTTACCAAATGTGCACTAATATTATTTAATTTGAACAACAAACAAGTATAAGTATTAAAAATAATCATTTAGCTACAAAATATATGAGACCAAGCATATCAAACGCATTGGTGAGATAGTCACATCCTCTTTTATTTTTCTTGATAAGTATATGCTAACAACATTAATTACAATTTTTAATTCACCATCTTCCAAAGGCCATATGTGTAATCATAAATTGAAATTCTGAAAAAAGTTATTTTATATTAAAATTATTATATTAATTGTATAAAATAATATAAGAATTATTCGACGTAAATAATTTAAGAAAAGAGGGTAGATCTGATGGGGATGATGAGACCCACACCACCCCCTACTAACTTGTGTCAGATGATATTTTAGACAATATAAATGTTATTCAATACGAATAACATATTAACCCATTATTTTATATAATTTTAAGAGTTGTCAATAATTAAAAATAAAAGAATTTACACTCTATGCACAAGAGACTAATACTGCTCATGTATCGATAAAAATGCTTTTAACTCCAAATCACATGGAGATAATCTTATTCCTCTTTTTGGGCTCACAAAGCCTTTTATCAGAGATAGTAATATAGTTTTCGAAAATAGAGATAGATACCAACGTGAGGAAATGAAGATTTTGCCATTGCATCAGCTCCTTATTTTTGAATAAAAATGTCATTATTTTTGTTTTAAGAAGATTGAGCGAAAAGAATATTATACACTTTGGCTCAATGGTATAATAGGGAGCCCATGTTCAAATCTTGTAAGTTGTGGAATTTTCTCTAACTTATTATTAATTTAATTGAATTTACATTTGATGTAAATTATTTGGGGGTACTTTGCCCAATAGAAAACTAATTCTTTATCCTATTCATTTAAGTTATGAGTTCAAGTTGTGGTATGGATTTTGGGTCAAAATGCGATTTCAATTGATTGAAATAAGAAACTCATTAAAATAGTTGAGATGCATTTTTAAAACTTTTAGAACATACAAATTATATTATTTTTGAGATTAATCTCTCATCGTTTGTGTTCTTGATTTCAATAGAAAAGATAAATTATAAACTGACTTTTAAACGTTACTTAGGTTGAGTATCAAACTCGTGACCTACTGATATTAATCCCAACATATCACTTGCTCACCACTTAATTTATACTCCGAAGACACAAATTACACCATTCTTGTGATGATTTTAGTGTACTTCGTACGCTAAATTAAATAGCATTTTATAATAAAATCTTGCTGTCATGTTGCTAAACTATTTTTTATAAATCAAGACTTGGCACTTAATATTGTACATAGAGGCACGACCCATTGTGAGTTATGACCATAAATTAAAAGAATAAAGATTGCGGTTAGAGTGTAAATATATAAAATGTCATTATTATATATTAAAAGCATATATTGTGTAAAAAATATATATATTTTATCAAGTTATCGCCAAAGGTAACTTTTTTTTCTCCTAAAAGACAAGCAAGATAACAAGCAACCAAAATGGCTCAAAGAAGGGAAGGTAAGGGAAGATGCTCCCAACGCATTAGATGGCAAAGTAAATGGATCAAAGCTAATGGTGAATATATGTCACAAGAGCTTCAAAGGGATGATAATATTGAAGAAAAGCATATACAAAAATGGACAAAGTTACAATTTTGTTGTAGAAATTAAGTTGTCACCAGCATGTGCTAAGATGCGGCTTCCCGAAGTCGTCAACGAGCAATTAGGCAAAGATTATACTAAAAATTAAATGATAGCAATGGGAGATGAAGGGCAAGGCAAATTGCGATTCTTAATTATACTTAATAACGAACATCAACATCAACTTAATTAGTTTCGTTTCCTGATAATTATAATTATATGTACGTTCTTGCCCTTTGCCTCCTATGAGTAGTGCAGCAGATGTCATTCTTTTCTTTTATTATGAAGAGTTGGAGTTCAATTTCCACTACAAGTTCTATGCAAGTAGGAGGAGGCTTTGACCTACACACCACACCAAATGGGTCGGTTCTATCGCATTATTCAGATGGAAAATGATTTTTTTATGAAAGTTTTATACAATAAAACAAACGGCCATAGCATGCTGATTGATATTCTGAAAATATATATTATCTTTATATACAAGTAAGATTATATTATTTAAAGTTTAGTTGAAGAAGTAACCTTCGCTCGTTAAATTGAATTTAAAATTTCAAATCCAGTAACAGTACTATTATCTACGCCTATTACCGTCTTTAAGTTTCAAAAGTAAAATTCCTCATTTTTAAGGGTTTTTGCAACTCAATAAGATTTTTGTACGAAAAATTAATCACAAAATTCAAGACCGATAATTGAACACAGGACCACCACTAGTTATATAGTATCTAGAGTTTAGGAATTTCTTAGATTCCAATTCGTACCCGTCTTCAACCGTTGAGTTATCCTTGTGGGTTACTGTACAGCAGACTTTAATCGTGCAGAAGGGAAGCTTAAAATTTCAAATTCAGTAACACTATTAGCTACGCCTATTACTGTACCACTAGCTACGCCTATTACTGTACGACCGACTTTAATCAAGCAGAAAGGAAGACAGAGCCACGGGGAAGGAAGGAAGGGGGAAGGAAGGTCGGTCTGGGGATTCTTTCAAAGTGCCCCTACACTTGGTAGAGATAGACCTAACAAGTAAACGTCATCTCAATTCTCAACTTGATGGATGCATGGATGGAGAAACATAGCTAAATACGATGCATCATATTCAAGATTGAGATATGACTCAACTTTTTGATCATTGAAGCTTGTCATGAATAACTTTTTAGGTACACCACCTAAATTCATCATTATCATACTATAAAAAATTCATCATAAATAAGTTCTTCATGGAATTTTCAAAATCCAAATCTTCTCTACTATGGTAAAATTCTGCTGAATATTTACAAAATAAGACACTCACTGTCACCCGTGATCATGCATGGTTTTGTACTTATAAAAAGTTAATTACATAGAATTATTTTGTTTATATAATAATATGGTAGTTACTAGATTGTATCAGCCAAATCAGGCCTGGCCCAATTCATAAGGCCCAAAGACTACTTGATCCACAGTTTGATCTCAGCCCAACTTCAGCCTGTAACAACCATCATCACCACTGCGTATTGGCACCCCTGTGCTCACTATGGATCCTATCCGCATTTATTGTTGGTCCCGTCAGCACCACGCCTCTTTAGGGAGCCTCACCGACGCTAGATATCACAGTCTCATCACCTTGTGGCACCCAAGGCAAGCATACATACATGGGGACTTCCCCATTCTCTCATCTATATAAACCAACCTGATCACAAGGCAATGTATGTTCTTTTCTAATCTACTGATACTATGTCACTTTAATCTCTTACTTATTTGAGTGTCAAAGTGCTTGTAGGTGCCAACCACCCCCCGCCGTGTCGATTATCAAAGTCCATTCTTTGCCCCTACAAGCTCACATTCGACCATCTCTTTGGGCTGGAAGGAACATTTGGTGCCCACCCTGAGGCCTGATAAAACTTACCTACCCTTTAAACCTCACCAAAACATGCCATATCAATCTCAACTATCTTTCCATGGCCAAAACCAGAAGTGTCCATAACCAAGAAAACCCAAACACTAACCGCCTTCCAGAAAACCCAATGACTATGGAGGTTCTCCTCCAGACCATCCAACAACTTTAAAACCAAGTTGCTGAGTTAATCCAAAACCAACAGTGTGACTAATGCAATGAACAGATTGATAATGATGCAAAGGGTAGCCACCACCAACATCACCAGGCTACCCATACCTCTGTTTCCTTCATTTTCTACATCTTTGCATTCTCAGAGTTCATTATGGTTGTACCTTTCCCAGATAATTTTTGCCTCCCTAATACCATGGACCCATATGATGGCATTACCAACTCTCAGGAGCACCTCACCATGTTCAATGTTGCGATGTTTTTAAGTGGGAGTACAAATCCGATCATGTGTCGAGCATTTCCCAGCATACTTAAGAAATCAACCATGCTGTGGTTCTCTTCCTTGGAGCCAAACTCTATTCATGACTTTTCTGAGCTCGTCACTCATTTCCTCACCCACTTCTCCACCAGCCGAGCTCATCAGAAAACCTCGACCAGCTTAATTAACTTCAAGCAAGGAAAAGGCAAGCCTCTTCGGGTGTTCATGAATCGATTCAACCAAGAGGTGATTCAATTCAAAAACCTCAATTCGGCAGTCTATCTACATGCTATTATGGCCGGGGTTAAACTGGGGTTCTTCGCCGACTCACTAACTTAGAAGCCTTCTACTAGCCTAAACGAGCTCAAGAGGCAGGCAACAGGCAACAGGTTACATCACCTTAGAGAAGGTCTCGGTCCCCGGGAACAACTACCCTATTAGAGAATGAAGGAATAGTAAAGCGATAGCTTGAAGTCGGAGAAGGGAAGATGGGTGCTAACTGGGAAGGCCCCTACTGTGTCACTTGCAACCTCGATAATGGAGCCTATCACCTGGTCGAGCTTACAAGCTAACCTTTTCCAAGGTCATGGAATGCAACCAACCTACGAAAATATTATAGCTAAGTGATTGTTTAAAGTATTTTTGTTGTATTAGTCAATTGATTAATTCTGTTAAGTAAATTAATCAATTCCATTAATTTATTATTCATTATGTTCTCACACAGGCCTAAGCCCAAATTTCATCTTATGCCCTTCCAGCGTTTGGTATTCTCATATCAGGCCCTTGCTTATGTGTTATGTGTGTTGGAAACCTTGATCGTGTGGCCTTTGATTCCGTTCGATTTCGATCCGTAGAGATACAAGCGTGATCTCCTTCAAGTCAATCCACACGATCGATCTTTCCATAATGTCCTTGGTCGTGCTAGAAACCCTAGACGTATTGAGAGAAAACTAAAATTTTTCCACACGTTTTCAGCTTCTTAAGCGGCATATAAATAGAGTTCAAGAACCCTAATCATGCCATAGAAAACCCTAAACATTTTAGGCCCCACCTTTAATCATATTGAGCCAGCTCTCTTCTTTTTTTTATTATGGAAAGAACTCGATCTAAGTGTGTGACCCCTTAGGTCCACCATTAGACTAGATGTAGGGGTCAATCCTATTGGGCTATATTATGAGCCAACTTATTGGATTAATTAAACACATCTCATAGATTTAATTAATAGTTTTAGAATTAATCAAATTAATTCTAAAACCCTATATATCATGGTTAATGTCTAGCAACATGTCATGAATACTTAGCCAATGATGAAATAAACACAGACCTTTTCAATTGCAATTATCGTGCAGTAAAATCTTTTCATCGATTTATGTCCCGATTGAATTTAGGGTATGGTTTTATAACGAAAGCCTAATCATTCAATAACTATGTATCTATTCTAGATTTATGACTTGATAGGTGAAATCGAAACATTTTTTGATTTCTACCTCACCTTAGCCAAAGATTTCCATAGTCATAAAATCATCAGAATACATAGGATATCATCTCATCTTGAGCAGTCTTTAGCCCAGTTCAAAAGGCCCAAAGACCGCTCGACCTACGGTCTAATCTTAGTCCAACTTCAGCGTGCAACAATCATCATCACCACTGCGTACTGGCACCCATGCACCCATTATGGATCCCATCCGCATTTATTGTTGGCCTTGTCAGCACCACGCCTTCGTCAGGAAGTCTCATCAGCGCCCGTTATCACAGTCCCATCACTATGCGACACATGAGGCAAGCATACATGTAGGAACAAACAGTTACTAATTAATATTATATGCTAACAATATTAGTTAAAATAATTAGAGTACTATAAAAATATTATTTAATATTTTTTTAATTATATTTTGACATTAAAATATAATAATATCTATTGTTTCTTTGATGCGACATGGTTTTGTGTCGGAAAAGGTAGCAACTTTGTTTGAAATTTAAACAAATTTTGCAGGTGCTGGCCTTTGGGAGGTAGCAACGCAAGAGATGAGCGTTGTGGCCCATGGAGACACCCAAGGATTTACTTGGACTAATTAAAAACACATGGTTGCATAATGAACATTTATAAAAACACTTAAAAATTGACAATCTAATCTCACACTCAGAAAAGTGACTGCGACCCGTTTAGTCTAAGGTTTATCAACTGCTTTGAATATTTATTTGATTAGCTAATAAATTATTCAAGTTCAGATATGGTTGAAGAGAATATAAGGTGTAAAGTCATAAGGGTCGGCCATTTAGTGACAAAAAGAGTGATGCAATTTTTTTTTTTTTTCTGTAACTGAGAATTTCATTCAAAACAACCAAAAGTATTTACAGATTTAAATTAGGGCATTTTTCAAGTGTCAAGCAAAGATTACACTACAAAATCTAAATAAGTAATAAAATATGTAAATATATAAATGAATAAACCTCCTGACATCAAAAGAAATATACAATTATCAAAAAATAATTTCATCAACGTCACCTTCTAAACATATGTAGAAGAACAACTCCCCTAAAAATCATGTTAGCTTTGGTCATCTAAAGTTAATAATTGTACTGTCAATTCTAAACTATTCATCAAAATAATCACTTAAATTGTATAAGCATATAACATACTTATTACACGAACTAGCATTTAACAATTTTTATTTAAGTTTTGTTTGGGATTTAGTGATAACATAATTGAAGTTCATAAAATTTAAATTTGAGATTTTAGACTCATTAGTTAATATTGTGACTTAACGATAGTTTACAATTTTGATGGTGAATTTAATTATATCTTATTATATATATATATATATATGATAATAAATGATAATAGATGGTCCTTACTGAATTTAAATGAAAAATAAAATGGTTTAATACATATGGTGACCCCTTCAATAATTAAAAAATATAACGTTTGATCTATGATGTGCAAAACATCGAGATTCAATATCTTAATTATTAAAATTATTATTTTAAATTCTGACTGTGACTGAGAATAAACAAAACAGTTATTTATACTATATATGATGTCACGTCAGTGAAACATATCAAATTAAACTTATGATATTTGATCCCTAATATAAAAAAGGGACCAAATTTAATAATAAAAATTACATAAATTTCATAAAAAAAAGATTTAAAAATTTCATGAAAAAACCAAAACTACTAAGAAAGACCTAAATTTCATAAAAAAAACTTGAAAATATTCAAAAAAAGACTTAAAATTTTCATAAAAAAACATAAAATATTAAAAAAAAACCTAAATTTCATAATCAGATCTAAAATTTTCATAAAAGGCCTAAAATACTAAAAAAAGACATAAATTTCATAAAAAGACCAAAAAATTTTATTAAAAAAATCTAACAATATTAAAAAAAATTTAAATTTCATAAAAATATGTAACACCCGGGAAAATTTTTGAGGATAAAATGATATTTGGTAAAGGGCAAAATTGGAATTTTGAGAAAAACGAGACTTTAGGGTACACTAACCTAGTTTTAGACGACCGAAATAGCCAACGGGAGTACCTCGGACCCTAGATTGCCCAAGAAAATGGTATAGTATCGACAAGCAATTAAAATTAAGATTTTTAGTGGTGAAATAAAGAAGATCGGGAACAGTTTTCGGTACAGCAAAATACAGCTGCCCATTTAGGTCGTATTACCGAATCGCTGTAAACGACGTCCAAAATGTCAACGGAGAGTGTCATGGAATAGTGTTCGATGTGTAGAACAACCCTTAAGTGGTTTCGGGTTCAATCGAGTGGATTTGAGGTCAAATAAATCAGTCGGGCCAAAGTGTAATTTTCTAAAAAATGCCCGAGGGAGGTCTAAACAACAATTTTTTGAAAGTTTCAAGGGTGAAATGAGAATTATTAACCTTAAGCGCCTTAGTGAAAGTGTTAGAAGGATTAGGGGCTTGAGAAAAAGGGGCCAAAGTGCAAAGAAGAAAATTCAGGGGCCTAACTGCAATTTTTGGAAAAGCTGGCCGCGCATGGCAGACCTGGCGCATGATTTGGCCGGAAAATCCGGCCATTTGGCCGTCAAGTCTTGTCAAGGGATGGTCGAGGACTGTCCTGGTGGCGTGAGGGGAAAGAAATGGCCGAGAATGAGCCACGTGGGGGCGTTTTTGGGCTATAAATAGCCGAGGGTTTGGCCGAACTTAGAAGCACAAATCGAGCTTGATTTTGAATGAATCTTGGAGCTTTGATAGAGGGCTTTTGATCTCTCGGAGCCAAGGATCATTTTGGCACCGGTTTCAAGCATTTTGGTGTAGGTTTGATGGTGATTCGAAGAAGGCCGAAAGAGCCCTAGGCGGACCGCGACCGAGACCTGCAACTGGAGTTTTAATCGACCTTTTGGATTCCTTTCGGCCTGAAATCGGTGGGGTTGTGATCGATTTGGCAAGGGCTTTCGAACGGCACCCGATTTGCCATCATCGGAGCAGTCGCCGGCGTCCAGCTTAAGGAGGAAGACGACTGGCGCGTGTCTGGCACGCGCCAGTTCAAACGAGGCCACCCACGCGCCGCGCGTGAGGGCGCGTGAGTCATCAGGTATTTTTGAAATTTTTTTATTATTTTTGGAAAATTATTCTATTAATTATGGTGCAAGAAAATTTAGAAAACTGTTGGAGAAAATGGTCATTTTGCAATCTTCAAAGTGAAAAAAGCTTATGAAAAATAGGAAAAGGAATTAGAAAATCCTTAGAAATTTTTGGGAGATAGGAATTTATTATTTATGAATTATTATGAAGAGAAATCAAGGAAAAATGTTGAGTAGGCATTTACTAGAATTTTTTTGAGGAGAAATATATAGGAAATAGGCAGAAATTATGGAAAAATTGGGAAAATAAATATTGATGTGATTTTGAACAAATGTGATGATTAGAGGCTCGAGGTTGAAGTACAAGAGCGTCAGGTGCGAGAAACGAGGTCAGGCACGTAAATCGAGGCAGGCGCGCAAATCGAGGTTGATCACGCTTGACGATTGGAATTCGTCTAAAGGTGAGTAGTTCTCTTCTAAAAACCTGATTTACTGTGAGTGTTCTCCCCAAACTCGGTTTTGACTTGTGAGTTGTTCTTCCCGAAAAGATTTCAAGTGACATGTAAATGGTTTTCATGCTTGGTTTTGTGATGAATTGCCCAAATGATTGTTTACATGTGCATTAAACGTTGATTTAAGTTTTGATGATGCATGTTATGAGTTTAAGTGATGCATGTTATGATTTTTCGACCATTGGCTGGTTTTGTATCGTATGTGGGTTGTTGACCTGTGACGTGGCCCAGAGTGGCAGCACTCGGGAATGCGTACCTAGGATTAATGTTTGGTGATCACTTGGGACGGGGCTGAGACGGACTTCACCCTACGGGACCCAAGTGGCGGGGCTGCGAGTGGACACCATCCCGGTTGATGGCTCAAGTGGCGGGGCTGCGAGTGGACACCACCCCAGGATCCTTTGAGCGGTAGCATTAATGCCTAGGTGACGTCGATTCCAAGGATAGTGCTGTTGTGACACTCTTGGGGCTAGGGTTGTGTTTTGGACCGCTTTAAGTGGGAGCGTAAAGCCTGACAATGACGAGGGGGTGATTCCTGGGTTCATGTGTCGAGGTTGTCCCTCTTAAGCAGAATCGGGTTGCCAATAGGTCGATTTGGTTGTATCGCCTTTAGAGAGATTGCGTTTTCCCCGGTTAGGGTTAAATGCTGTGTGGGATTCTCTTTAAGCTGGTGCATGTTGAGATTTATCGATTTTGTGTACATGATTCTGCATACATTCATGAAAACGTTTTTGAACTCTCACTTAGATGATTCAGCATCTAATTTGGACTACGTCCCTGGAATATTCAAACATTCCAGGTGGAAGCAGTGACGTCAAGGGAAGAGTGTCGTCGGGATGTAGCAGTTGGTTTTATCTGTGTTATCAATGTTCAGAGATTATGTAATGTATTTTCATGTGAAACATTGATCTAGTTGTTGTAAAAGAATTTGTCAATTATATGTATATATTTGAGATTACGATCTTGCTTCCGCTGATGTGATTGATGATACCTGTCTTAGTTTATTTATTGAATGTTGTTATACTAAGAAGGTACGATCGAGGTTGTCGGGAAACGATGAAAATATGGCCATCGAGGTAATTACATGGTGTTTAATTTAAAATTTCTCACAGTCTCGAATTAACGCACGCTTGGGAAAAGTGGGGCGTTACAAAATATCTGGTAGAAACTGTGATAACAAGAATTTAAATGAAAAATAACAAAAAATTCATTAAATTCATAAATATTGTTCATAAACTTTCAATTGAGGTCTTAAACAAGAAGTGACAAAATAAATCCCATTAGTTTCAGTTTGAATATTTTTAGGTTTTTTTTAATGAAAATTTTAGGTTTTTTTTTTAATGAAATTTAGGTTTTTTTGATTTTTTTATGAAAATTTTAAGTCTTTTTATAAAATTTAAGTCTTTTTTTTTTTTATCAACTTTGGTTTTTTTTTTCACATTAGAGATCAAAAGTAAATTTTGTTAATTATTGACTCAATTGTCATATTTAATCAAGGTATAGATTTAAAACAATAATTTTTAATAATTAACATATTGAATCTTGACATTTTATATGTCAAAAATTAAATATTATATTTTTTAATTATTAAAAGTCTAAATAAAATTGAGATTTATGTGCTATAATAATATATTTAGAATAAAATAATGATATGACATTAACATGATATCACAATTACGTAGGATATTTTTTTAATTTAGGTGACAACTTTGCTTACGTAACAAAGTTCAAAGCTTTTAGGCTGGTGGGCTGCTTTGCTTTGGCATGACAACCTATAACTAACAAAATAAAGCTGTGTTTTGGTGAATGGAGCGGCCACAACTTGTCAATCTTTTAGCTTTTGGATAATGTCAAAAGTCATTTTTCCATTATTATTATTATTATTATGCTCGTGATCATATATTATTCTTATTATTAATTTGAAAAAAGCCTTACAAATTGAAAACTCCTCCCTGATGTGACCGAATCTACGAAAATCATGCAAATATATATATACAAAAACATAAAGCTAGTGATGGTGGCGTGATGAGCTTTTAATTTGATTAAACTTGTTCAATCACGTGGACGGACACCCCTTGATTACATTACTAATCAATAATCAATTACCGACATACATGACTGATCTCATGCCCTTTTTAATATTAATAATAGCCTAATATATATCAAAATCAATGATAAAATATTAGTTAAGGACGACTATTTTACATAATATAAAGTGTGTGATATATATCGTGAGATTAAACAACAGAAATCCTATAAAGGAGGACATCTTAAGTATGTGATATATATATAATTATATATAAGGTATATTTAACATAAAAGGGATATTTTATTATTATTATTATTATATAAAATAAATTTATATATATAATATATTATTTGTATCGAACAATATATATTATACCTTTTGTATTTTATAGGGTATCGATGTTTTTAGATATCATAGAATTTTTCAAAATTACACTTAAAAGTATGAGAAATAATTAAAGTATAATAAATATATTTTATTTTTAATTATAATATAATTGTTGCACCTTATTTTTTAATTTTAATTGAAACGCTTTTATTGATTGATAATAAACATGTACTAAGCAAGTAAGAGTTTTTAAAATTTAAAAATAAAAATATAATATTAAATAGCCATTCATCGAAGCTAAAATATATTTATTATATTTTAATTATTAATTAAAATAAATTTAAAAACTAACATTTGCACATTTCAAAGCCGTTAAAGTCAATGGAATGATGGGTGGGATACCTGGGTTTGGGTCTGCGTCTGGGTCTAGGTCTAGGGGCGAATCCAAGCAAGCAAAGCAGCACCCCACTGCCCACCTTGGCTTTATCTTGCGTTTAGAATTCATACAGCTAAAATTATTAAAATGAATAAAATAAAATTATATTAAAATAAAATTTAAATATTTTTTAGATTAAGATATGAAATAATTAAGATAAATTAATTTTTTTTATTAAATTATTTATTAATTTTTTTTAAATACACTGAAAAATATATGTATTATTTTTTCTTATCAATAATGTATAATATATACTTATCTTGAAGAAAGAGAGATAAGCATATCTATAAAATGATAAATAAAAAGTTATATATATCTATTTTTAAAATTTAATAGATAAATTTAATAAATATATTAAAAATTATAAAAATTTAAAATATTTTTCATATATTAACTTTTTCAATCTATATCTTAGTAAATAAACATTATCACAATAGATAAAGAGATTAATGGGATGAATTTATTGGGTTTATAAATTTAGTGGGATTGATAATTCGTCTTTTATACTTAATTGTTTAATTTTCAGAATAACAATAAAGGGGCGTGCTTTGGTTGAACTGCGTAAAGTTGGTCCAATATTGCAGGAAGGAACCACCGAAAGCAAAGCGGATCGATTCACATTTTTTCTTTTTTTCTTTTGTTATTTATTATTCTTCAGATAAACTATGAAATACGTAACATTTAAAAAGAAAGAAAGAAAAAAAAAAAACACATATGCATGCATGCAGGGGTGTGTAAGCTGGGAAGTAAAGAGGAGCTACCCTTGTTCTTCGTTTTCTCTTTTCTATATAAATTAATATATATATATATATATTAATAACTATAACATAATATAATAATATCAAGGTAGAGAGTGTGTGAATTAAAAAACAAAATAAAAAAACCCATTATATATATATATATAAAATTAAAATGTGGCTGGTCAGGCCATTCAAAATTGTGGCCACCACTAGTAGCGACTAGAATTTAAAGAGAAAACATAACGTATTTGATGTAACCATTTAAGTGCAATCCATCTCAAGAATCAATCAAAACTAAGTTCTTATTCCTTATTGAAATTTTAACTAATTTCTCCTATCGAAATGTGCTTTTATCCCTCATATATATAGGATTAAATCAAATGATGAGATCATAAATAAAGTAATATATATATATATTAATTTATATATTTATGTTATTTTGTTCAACAATCACCATCTATTATGTATTATGTATAATATTTACTAAAAAATATTATATCTGTTTTCAAAAAGCCATTTTGATTATAAACTTTTTATTCTTTTCTTTTTCTTTCTTTTTTTTTTTTGGGGGGGGGGGGGTTGTTTAGAAACAGACCAAAACCACAAGTGTGAACGCACGGATCATTTAAGTAATTCCTAGCTAAAATTAAGAAACAAAAAGGAGATGTCTCTGTTGACTGTTGATATAGATATAGCTAGAATGAGTGGAGGATGACTGATGAGATGGTATATGTAAATGATGGGGAATTTTGGATTGGGTTGAAGATGGATGCTTTCTTTTTGGGGGGGTGTCGGGGATGACGACCGGTATTTGGCTTTTGCTTTCCGACTGCAAGTTCATTCACTAATAAAAGCAAGCAAGCCATCGTTTGAATTCAGAAAAGACGGCCCATGCTGTGCTCTTCATATCTCCGCCCCAAACATCATCTATCTATGATTTGATTACGATTAGATCCGAGCAAATCAAATCAATTGAAAGGAGAGAGAGAGAGAAGAAATAATAATTCATATAAAGTCAAGGAAAGGAAATAGATAGATATTGGTAGTGCGGGGATAAAGGCATCAAGCAAGATAAGTGTGCCCTCTCATGAGACAAGCTTGATATTACCCTTCCCTTGCACGCCTTGCCCCTCTCTCTCTCTCTCTCTCTCTCTTTACACACACGCACACGCACAAACATACTTACATGCATATATAATTAACCACCCAATTGATCTGGCACTTTGGTTACTATCAAGAGGGTAGCTAGGTGCTTTATTTATTAACTATCCCAGATGGAGAGTACTGTCTATATTTATATATTTACTTCCATCATGAGATTTTAATCCACTTGTTAGGTCTTCATGAACTTCTCATAGCAACCATGCATGCATGCACTCTATAGCCCATTAACCATCATAAATGGTGGGATACAACTTTTTTTAATATATAGTAAAAATGGTTAATACGACATGAGAAGTCCTTCCCAATATCTGCCTATATATATATATATCAAATCTCTCTCTGTGCACTTGCTACTTTAATTACCCCTAAAATTAACAACGACCCACCCTTCGTCTTCGTGAGACGACTTCACCTGAACGCCAGCCATAATATCTGTAACTGGCGGATGGACACTGTAACCAAAGCATCCTCAGACTACATATATAGAGAGATGTGGGGGGGGGGGGGGGGGGGGGGGTCAGATATCCCCTAGGAATTAAAGCTTTGGGTGGCTTGTGGTGAGAGAGAATGACAGAAACAGCAGCGTTGGGGAGCGGCCTTCTCTTCTCGTGATCCCCAGGCTTCAACGACCTAATGAATTATGAATTCAGATATATATGTTACTTCACCACTCAAAATATATATTTTGTATATTTATATTTATATAATTATATAAAATATAAAATACCATTACTATTAAGTGTTAAAATTAAATATTCAAGTAACATTATGAGTTAAGAAAAATGTTATAATACTTGAAAAGATATTAATTAATATTTTGCATAATGTGAAGGCATTTTATAAAATATAAAAAGTGTGTTAAATAATAAAAATAATAATGTGTAACAAGAAAAGATAATGTATTAGTAACTAAAGATCACCGAAATTTCGGATTTGGTAATACTAATTCCCTTAAGTTAACTCTTAACTTTGACCGAGTCCTCCTGCTCCTACTGATGAACAACAACCAGTTCCACTTTGAAGCTTGTGCCGGCTGCCCCAACTCCAACTCCAGATACAGATACAAGTGGGTTCTATATTTATTTTATGATTCATTTATTTGCCTGTTCACTTCAACTCTGCTGTTGTCAGTGTGCATCAAAATGGCACTGTTAGTTGGGCGTCTCATTCAGCGTCAGCGACGTACCTGCAGATTGAGTTACTTATTTGGGTTAAAATGGGTAAAAAAATGAGAGTGCAAATTTGGCATGGAGGAGAAAACCTCGCTGGGCCGAGAGCTCATGGGGCCCAGAAATGGTTGAAGCCTACCCTGGGCCTAGGCGTTGAGGAGCCCAAATAAGTTAGGCTCCAAAATGTGGTTCAAAGGCCTATCTAGATGACTTGGGCCACTTGGGATAAAAATACCATTAAGAGGTTAAGAGCCCCAACAGGCCCAGAGGTCTCAAGCCCCTTGGGTCGACAATAACACTAATCACTGTAAAGTGGTTCAATAAACAATTTTATCTCCAAGTGTCCCACTTTTGGTTAGAAATGATAAAAAAAAATTAAATTTAATGGAGATATAACACAACACTTTTTCATTTTCCATTTTTCAAATTAGCAAATTGCATGTTTGCGTAAATGATAGAAAGTAAGATAATATTTTATATATCTTTTATTAAAAAAGCATTAATTATCATTTATTATTTAATATATTTTCGTATCATCCATTTTATTGAACCTCTAAATAAAAAGATATATTTCCAATTAGTTTATACTCTTTCACTCTTTACCTTCTCAAATTGGGAAAGAAATATTTTATATTTCATTCCATGAATAACTCGGGCTTTATGATAGTATGTATCATTTTGAGTTTATTGCCAAATTTTTTATATTTTTAAAAATAAGTACCATAATTCAGAATACTTGGCCTATTTAATTTAATCTAATTTAATTAATTTTACTAGTTTTCTAATATCAAGTGATTTAATAACACTACAATACAAAGTTAAAATAGAAATATGGATAGAATGAATGAATTTATTTATAAGCATAATAACAAATAGATGTAACGGCAATGGATTTCAGGGACTTTGTTTGCCACTAAACCAATGAATTGCATGATTAATAACTAACTGAAGAGAAAGAAAAGGAAGGAACTGATGCAGCTTCATAAATCCGAAATTCAAAAGGCGTTTACGATATAATTAAACAGGAAAATCCGAAATCCTCTCCCATTCCACGCCACGCCGTTTTAGAGCCAACGAGCAGATCCGCAGTAGGATCTAAACGCTTCAACAACTCACCATTCGCGGCCGGAGCTTCTCACCATCATTTCTCTTTCTGATTTTCTCGCGTCAATCTGTGTGTGTTATGGTGTATGTAAGTTTTATCTCTGATCGCTTGATTGATTTGTTTCTGGTTGTTTTTGGCCTGGATTTTTTGTATTCTCTGATCGTCTGCATAATTAATATTGTTGCAAAGAGCAATTGGGTTGATTTCCGCACGTGGTCATCCGGAAGGAAAGTGGCAGTCGAGAATCAGAATTGAGCAGCAAGAAATTCTGTCTCTATGTTGCAATCTACTTGTCTTTCTGTTTCATTTCTTCCTAACATTTTGTTACTAGAATCACGTCTTCACTCTGCTTGTTCGATCCCAAATCAAGTGTCATAATCATTAGGAGCAAGAAAATTTTAGGGTTTAAAGAATGTTGTTGAGATGCTTGATGAAACCTATGATTTGCATGTGAAAAGTAGAGAACTATAAATAATATATATATATATATATGAATGGTTTCATTTATGTATTCTTATAAGTTGAACACAACAGTCAAAGAAAGTTACAAGGGAATTTGTAAACATTCATTTCACCAGTTCCAGATTCTCTGAGCGAGTAGAGTTGGCACAGTTTGAAATCAGAACACTTTGCGGGCTCTTTGATAAATGCTTTAAAATTATCTGTGTTTCACTTACAAAAGTGTGCGAGTTAAATTCTAGCAATAGAATGTCTCTATTAAGGTGAGATTTTTTGTGATTTTTTTGCGTTATCTGTTCACTTTTTAGCTAGCTTGTTAACATCAATTGCTCTGTTTATCTTGCATCAAAGACAGTGTGGACATCTTTTATTATTTCCCCATTATAATTTCATCATTGCCTTTGTTCTTCCATCTGATAGGGAATAAAGTTTCATCAAAGGTATCGTTGATCCATGATTTCGAGAAGAATTTATTGTAAAAAAATTAAAAACATGTGCTTTTGGTGCATCCACTGTGTCATGTCTTGCTCCGGATTTTAAGTATCCCCACATACTGTTATTTTTTCAACTTTATTCGTAGTTTCTATTGGATAGTTAAAGTTTCGACCCGTTTCTGAACTCTGGCCTCTGGGCCTTGAGCAATAAAGTGCATTGAGTCTCGAAAATGCTTCACTAGCTATGTCTTGTATCTACTAGTTCTTCAGATCTCAATCAGAAAAGGAAGTAGAAACCTGCTCCCTAATCCAACCTTTTTCGATTTATGGGCCTTGTTTGATTGGGTTTCAAAATTTATCTTCGTTTCCACTAATTAACAAAAGAACAGTGACTTATTAGCCGACTTAGTGCATCGATTAGGTTGGAGGAGTGGGTGAAAACTCATTCACCCACTCTCTCTTATTACCCAATTGGCATTGGATTGACCAATAAATCTTATTCTCTGAAAATGGAAACAATTGAAACATCAAAAAATGGAGTTTACAATTCAGATTAGTGGATCAAATAACCCTCTGGATCATTCTGAGCTTCATCTAGAATGCTTCATCTAACTTGAAGAAGAATGAATCACAAAAGGAGTTCTTTACTTGCATTCCTTCCTTATCCTTGCCGCTTGAAGTAGCTTTCATTACATGACTTGGTTGGAAGGGAAAGAAGATGCAGAGTTTCAGGGTTTTTGCAATGTGGAGTGCTAGGTAAGATACCAGATCCAAAAACACATTTCTTTTTAAATGTTTAAACTAATCCACATTGATCATTTCCTGCAGGACACTTGTAATCAAACTTGTCTTACTTATCATTTGGGTGGGGTTAGTTATTTGAGTACTGCAATCTCACATTCCCTGTTGTCATTTTGTATCCTCTACAAGAAGTAAGGCACAAAAGATTAATCATTAAGTATTAACCATTACTGTTCTATCAGAGAGGGAGGAAAAAGAAAAAGAGAGAGGGAAAAAAAAAAGAAAGAAAAGGAAAGCCCAAAAGTAGGATTGACTGGCCTTGCCCACACAAGCTCAGAGCCAGGAGATAAGAGAGCGACCAATATGGTGCAATTGAAATTTGTCCAATAGTAGTTGTGGTTGTCCTGCACTTAACATCCTAATATCTAAAAAGATAACAACTCTACACAGAGATATATCACCATCAACTGCCAGAACATAGTTGGCAATGACTTAGGAAGATGACACAAAATGAAAAGAACAAACTAATATTAATCCCTATTATAGTAAATATCCCCATTTATTTCTGAACTGAATAACAGATGGAAGGGGCTGCTAACAAAAACTAAATACAGAAAAGAATGGAGAATAGATGGGAAACCAAATTGAGACAAATACAAAAACACTCAATCCACACACTAGAACAGATAGCTTTTGTTCACTAACTCGCTCAAAGCAAATCCCAATTGAATTTGGGATGATGTGCTGAATTGGTTGTTGCAGTTGCAGATGTGGAAGCCGGTGCCGAATCGAATGTCTCCCATTGTGTGGTTATAACAACTGCTCCAGAAGTTGAATGCCTTGATGGCTGATGAGGCTGCGCTTGGGGCTGTTGGGTTGGTGACTGTATTTGCTCATATACTCTCTGCTGTTGCTGCTGTTGAAATGGGGGAATTTGGCTTCCACCGGTTGCAGGCATCGAGCTTTTGATCTTCAACATCATATCCAAAGTTTCGACATATTTCTGAACTCTTCTCACCTGGAAGATAGACGCCAAATTTGGAAATTAACCTTTCATCTACCCTATTGCTTAAATCAAAGAGAACAAATACCCAGATCTGAATATGAACTTGCCTGCATTTTCCTCTGCAATTTCACATCCCCATCGGCTATAATCCCATCCAATTTAAGCAGCTGATTCATCAACAATTCAGTCAGGTTCAGCATATCCTTCTCTGCGACTTTCCCACCTCTAGAGGCCACCGATTCAAGAGCCGACACCTACCCGAGAATCCAATCAAAAATCAATTTCCACACAACCGACAAATTCATCAACAAATCCAGGAGTAAAAGCCATACCTGCCCGGCAAGCCTGTCCACCTCCAAGCTGATCTCGGAGATGGATTTGGATGCCTTCTCCATCTTCATATTCTTCCTCATCTCAATATAACGCTTCTCTTGGCTAATCGGATCCTCAACGAGGACAAGCTTTGACCGGTCCTTGACGCCGGCGACGTCAAGGAAGGCGTTGGAATCCCTCTCTTTGTCCTTGAAGAGCAGCTTCTGGTCCTGGTGGTGCAGCCCCGTCGGTGCCGCCAGCATCTTCTTCAATTCCCCTGCAAACCCAAATCAAACACAATAATCAAAACCTTTCCCATAAATCCCAAATCCCGTTCTCTCACCAATTCACTCACCGAAGGTGGCCTGGGAGCAGATATTCACTTCGTGGTAGATGGACCCGTACTTGACCCGGACTCGGATGGTGGGAGAAGGCACGCGGATTTGATCTGAATCCGTGCGCTTCTGAACCAGCATTCCGCCAGGACGGAGCTCCCACTCACTGTCGCCTCCGCCGCCGCCTCTACCACCGCCGCCGCCTGAGCTGCCATTGTAAGCAGTGGACAGCCCGGGGGTTTTAGTCTTCATTCGCATCATCTTTTGCTTGGGAAGCGAGAAAATGTTGAAAGCTTTCTAAGAATCCAAATAAAACTTGTTGGGGTTGTTAGCAGAGTTAGATCATCAAGCCTTTGACTTTATAGCATTCTGATGACGAACCGAACATACCCATCTCCAAACAAATTCCCTTGCAAACTCACCTGAGCATTACACGAGTCCAATCCGAGCAGCCACGCGTGTAAACGACAAGGGAAAGCGTGTAGTCTATGGAGAGAGAGAGCCGCCACTCTTCTTTTTAACCTCTCCTCTATTTGCTTTCCCCGCAAGCCGTGTCAATCTCAAATCGGCGAGAAAACCGGTCGCCGGAATGCCGCAGCCGCCGGTTTACCTGAAACCGGAGGGCCGTTTTTTCTTCGCCAGATGTCAGATCTCTCTCAAACAAAATGTAGCCCGGGAAACGTTAACCCGACGGTTCATCCTATGATACCCATCGGAGAAATCAAATGGAAAAATAATTTCAAAGTGTTGGCCTGTTTTTCTCTCTCTGTCTCTTTCTGGTTGTCCCTGTGGAGGAACGACTCGGAGGGGGGGGGGGGGTAGAGAGAGAGAGAGGGAGGGAGGAGAACCTAAAGCCAACAGAACAATGAGGAGAGAACGCTACATCTTCCCATAATTATATAATACATGAATTTTATAATGCAAATCATATTGTGTATGGTCTGTGATGCATATTATTATTCACTTGGTTTCTCTTTGAGGGAAAAAGTAAAACAAGAGGACACTTAGGAAAGCCGCCACGGCTTGTTCTCCGAAGGTTAAAGGAATAGCTTCAAAAAGTAAAACTACTCTTGAGTTGAGGGCAGAGCTACTTCCTGGCACGTGTGTCTTACTTTTGTAAAGATCAAATCTACCCAATTTAAATACGAAATAACACCACCCTCGCCTTCGCGTGAAGTATTTTTTTTTTTCTTTCTTTCTTCATAAAAAGGGTAAGAATAGGATTGTTAAAAGAATCCTTGTACTTAGACTGCTTCTTTCTAACTCCCAGTCTGCTCTATTAAGTTAAATATGATATAGTTAGTAATTTTATTTAGAATTTATAGGGCTAGTTATTGTCTCAAGATTCTAAGATATTCTCGTTAAATTTTTGTGACAACGTAATTAGTCTATTTACTTTTTAAACTCAAAAAATTTATAGTAAAAGAGAGTTTTAAGAAAAACAATTAGAATTTATGAAAAAATGGAAACCTAAACTTTTAAACTCACCAACATTTCAATCTAGCTCTACAGCATCATGTGATAATAACAACTTTTATTGTAATTCATCATAAACTCGAATAAAATAGAAACAATATGTTGGATTTTTAACACAGTAAAAATTATTGAATAATTTTATTATCATGTGCATACCATAAAAATGGGAAATTTAATAGAATTTCCCCCCCCCCCTTTTTTTTACATTACTGTACTTAGTGGTTTAATTTTAGCATTTTAGATCTTTATGATCTATTTTTGTAAACAACTATGTCATTGAAATCAAGAGTTCCTTATCGTTTTTATATAGTTTTATTTTTATTATTATTTCAAACACCTAGAATGTGCTTTTCACTTTTCATAATTTAATTAACAAACAAAAATCATATGAACTAAAAATATCGAAAAGTAAATGACAAAGTGATTAGGAAGTCAATAAAAATGATATCGAAATTATAAAGAGAGATGAGGTGGAATTTACTTAATAAAAATATAAAATAAACATGGTATTAGGATGGTTTTCTTAATTTACTAGAAACATATTTATATGGTACAGAATATTTATTGATTGTTAATTTTAAATATTCACGGCCCATGGCCGTATGGTAGACAAGCGAGTGGTGGAGTCTCTTTGTCAGAATTTATTGGTCCGCGGGGTGTTGTTGGTTCAGGGGCGTTATAGTACTTTCGGTGGTCAATCATTTGCGTAGTTTATCATTATTATTATTATTATTATTATTATTATTACGGAGGAGCGGGAAGGTGGAGACGGAGGGGGGTATCATACGAGCGTGCGTGTCAATGTTATTGGGAGGAGAGCGTAGTGTAGTCTTCTTCTCTCCCCGACTCCGACACAGCAGCGGGTGGCGGCGACCGCCAGTAGCCAATGGCAAATAGGGACACCGGGAACTTGCCATGACTTTTAACGCTTTCTGAGGTTTGGGTGAAAGGAAAGGGGAAAACTGTTGGGTCAGGGGCGGTACTTCAGTCTGACGCCGGCTGGAGTGGATATTTTCCTTGCCCACCCCACCCACTGTATCTACCCTAGGTGAGCTTGTGAGTTTTTCTTCCCCAGATTCAGACCTTGTGTCAATTTCATTTATAATGTGTAAAATTTTATATTAATAATATTTATTATACAACATATCTTAACATAAATTTTAGAAACAAACACTCAACTCACTTGTATACAGAAAACAAAGTTGATCGAATGGAAATTAAAAAACAAAAGGCAACTTTAAGAAATCACACTTTATATCAGTTGAGTGGGCTTGCCTCAGTTTAAAAGAATAGAATTAGAATTGAAACTAATTTGTTTGATTTAACTATCAAATTAATTTATGCGCATGCACCTCTATTATGTTCTACCCTCACTTTTTTTAAGTTTCAAAAGATGAAATTTCTAGTCTTAAAAGTTTTTGTAGCTTAGCACCAAAATTTTTACAAAGAAAATTAATCACGAAACCCAAAATCAAGAATTCATACATGAGACCTCATTAGTTATATAATAGTTACAGTCTAAAAGTTTTTTAGATATCAACTCGTACTTGCCCTCAACCACTAGATTATGTCTGTAAAAACTACTCTCACCTTACTTGATTACTAGAAAGGTGACATGCCTCCATGACATGCATGCAAATAATTAAACTATTTTCTCGTTTGGTCATCATCTAAAAGAAATTCAAGAAGAAAAATTTAAAATTTAGATTCATTTTTGTTTTGTCTTTTTTATGTGGCAGAATATATATATATTTTAAAGATATATATATATATATTAATTTTGAATCAATAAATTCTAACAAAACTTCACCCTGACAGTAACATGAAAAGTTGAGTTTTGGTTTTATATATATTAGAATAGATTATTACTTACAGTTGATAGTTAATATTAAAAATATTAAATTTTATATATGTTCTTTTGATTTCTTTCTTTTTTTTTTTACCACACACACTCGATCCAGAAGTAGATTAACAGGGATAGAAGGTGTGAAAGCGTGAGAGGTGTCCATAACAATGATGTGTTGTATCTCCGAAAGCCGCTTTTGTGTGACAAAATTCATAGCTAGCTAGCAATTTCCTAGACAAATTAAACAACTCTTGTCCCTTCCTTTGCCAAGACAAGATAGATGGCCATGCAACCCATGGAGGATATTGAAGTGACTCTGACCATATGGTCCTCGATGTTCTTTTTACTTTATTAATTTTACTCGGCTATCCAACTTGTACTTAAATCCAAACTGCCCATAGCTTATAGCTATCTTCCCATCAATGCAACTTTAGGAGCCAAATCCCGTCATCATTTGTTTACTTAAAGGCAAGAAATCTACCTATTTTGGTGTCATGAATATTTTATATATATATATATGGTACAACCCCATAAAACCAAACCCAAGAATAACATAAAGGCAATACAAAACTAGCATAGCAATTAGCAAACCCAACTTTCACCTCTATCATACAGAATATATGTTGAGGCTCATTAATTATTGTTAATTACAATAATATAATATACATATATATTTTTTTTGGAAGCTATAATGTTGAGTGGTTAATTAATTAGTAGAAGGGTCATAATATTGTCACAATCATATCTAATTCCAACTCGTTGCTTAGTCATGCTTAAGGAGTTCCAATAAATCATTTTGTTTGCTCATTAATATCTCTCCCTAATCATCTCTTAGTTGAGCTTTCCTTTCAAAATACCCACGATTAGTTCATTGTTATACAACAACTAATATAAAAATCCAACACTACTTTTAGTTCTTTCTGCTTCGGTAGTTAGTTTTGTCAATACTAACTTTGTGTTGAAAACACATAAAGTATTAATTAATTAAAATAGCATCACAATAATTAATGCCTCTTTAACTATTTCTCCTTTTAATGCTTTTTCAATATTCCATATTATTTTGCTTATATATATATATTTTTAGGAGATGATATTCGATTTAATGGCGATGCAGGAAAAGTTGGTACCCGTACGGTATGCTATTTATGGGTTGGGTTTCTTTCTCCTGTTCTCTCTGTCTACCAACACGGAGGACACAATCGTCCTTTCACACCAGGAAAGAAAGCAAAAGGGCAACCAAAAAAAAAAAAAAAAAGAAGAAGACGAAGAAGCAGCAGCCCAATAAAGCAAAATATTCCGGGATTTATCACGTACTTACGTCACACTCTAGAATGTACACGTGGCGCCAATCGGCTCCACCCGAAAAACATTACCTTGCATCGAAATCGAGCCCCGCCGGCCCCTCTCTCTCTCTCTCTCTCTATCTTTGTTTTCTTGTCTTCCACTTTCTCTCTCCTCGACGTACGGGCTAAGCCACCGACACTTTTAACCCGCACGATTAACGCAGGATCTTGATCGCCCGCCACGTGGCGGATTCTGGGCCGTTTGGCGGCGAGGGTGGGATTGCTGTGTGCAGGCGAACCGCGATAGGGACGGTACGACCTACTTTCTAATCATGTGAATAAAATACGCTTTAGCTACATACAAACAAATGGCCTGGCTTGCCCATTTGGTATTATTTATCGATCATTATACAATCAATTAGTTCGGAATCGGACCCCTTTTTATTTTGTTTATTTAAATAAACATATTAGCTTTCAAATTATTGGGCTTTGGGCAATTCGGGTCTTCACCTCTTATTGCGTATCTGATTAGGGACAGGGTACCGACACTGCCCAGTTCAAATACCCTTCCAGTTTGGATGAAGTAAGATGTTGATGTCAATATATTTGGATTCGGGTTCTCTTTATCAATTTTAGTAAACTGCTCCTTGGGTTGAATTTACAGATTCGATAGTTTAACTCACACCTAATGAAAATTTTCAACTATTAATATAGAAATCGTCTTCATAAATTTATTTATGTTGGGCTAAATTATATGATTAGTGAAATAGAGTGTGTGCGTATATCTAATTTCATTTAGTGAGATTAATTAAAAAAGCTTGATGAATTGTTTGTTTTAATTAATTTTGTAAAATGGTCACGGCTAGGGTCAAGACAGACCAGCTAAGACATTGTATTTGAGCTAATTAAGATCTTTCAAATTATGCCACATTTGTTTATTCTAGATACTATTTCAAAGAGAATAAGAAAAATTGCTAAAGAAATGGGGTCGAGAAGATGAATCGGGACGAAGTTGTTAAATTAGATTAGTGTCAACAGTAATTGTCGGTGCCTAAACTGGTTCCACTGCTTAAAATATTATGATGCTTGGAATAGGAAGTTTAATTTTTTTAATTTTTTTATTTTGCATATGTTTGTTTGTTGGTTGGTTTCGTTTTTATTTGATGTATTCTATAGCCATACATCTAATTGGAATATTTGATTTTTTTTAATACTTAATTAATAAACATGGAAATACAAAACTTATTGGTCTAAACTTGTGTACATTACGAATAAAGATTTGATTCCAGAACTTGATTAAAATGAAAGTTTAAACTCATCTTACCTTAATTATTTTTAAAACAAATACAACCCAATTGAATATTGACTTGTAAGAGAGAATAGGATTAAGGTAAACACATCCCACAGTCGAAGTTGAGATTAAAAATACTGGAGAATAATTGGGGCTGACTTGTGACTTCCATGGGCACACAAGCCAATGCGTTCCTAAACCTATTTTCTACTCTCTCTATATATATATATATATATAATGACTTGGATGTTGTTTATGAACCTACTAGGGAAGGCAAAGGAGCTGCTTTGGTGCTATACGCCCTACATATCTTACCACATTCAGCGTAGACACCTTCATCAATTGATTGAATATGAATTGATTTGGATTAAAAGAAGTCTGGAAAGTTATAGGGTTTGTCACTCACTTGGACATTCTCCTGAGGTACTGTGTTAGATATTTGCCTTAACAAAGCAAACAAAGCCGCCACTGTTGCAGAGAGAATATGGCAAACTCATCATGAAATTCTAGCTTCTAACATATTTCTATGCAAGAGACAATAATTAATAAGTTCCGGGTTTTGTATGAAGGTGATGGAATTTGAGATTGCCATGTTATCTGGTTAAGTTTTGTTACCATACGACAATTAATACTCTATTTAATAATTAATTCATAGAAAAATAAAAAAATAAAAATTGGATTCGATCATTTGGGTAGAGTGGGTTTTGCCCCTCCACTAATTAGTTCACCGGTGGAGAGTCGCTTCGCAAAGCTAATTTTACTGAACTCGAAAGCTGGAAACGCAACAACCTAGTTTGACAATGAAAATTCAACAGCAAACTGGTTTGTGGATTTCTTATACCATTGTAGAGTTAGATGGTATGGATCTTTCCATTGTAGAGTTTAAGTATTACCTACCCATATGGATGGATCCCTGGTCAAAATCATGTGTTGTGGAGGAAGAAACAACTGACCTATTTGGCTACTTGTATGAAAGTGAAGGGGAGAAAGAAGAAAGCTCAACTGTTTTTACAACCCTTTCTTAAACCCTACGACGACTCAAGTTTAATTAATTAATATTGGCTCAAAATTGTTGGCTTAATTTGTATAGTTTGAGTGCATATGTGTATATGATTCCAGGAAGAAAAATACCATGTGCCATGGTCCATGGATGAGAATTTGAATCATCCTTGCTGCTGAGTTTTTATTTTAATTCTGTGATGGAGGCCCATTGGAGGGTCATAATTATTTTGTTTAACACGGAAGAGGACACATGAATACGTGCCACGGCAACTCCCTCTTGATGGCAAGGGATGCACAATGGCACAAAAGCGAACCACGTTACCATAACTTGGATGTTTTGATGAAAGTTGAGATGAACTTGTCAAAAAGGGGTTGGAATGGATTGTCTTTGTTGTATCCGTCAGTGGACAAACCCTTGCCAATGGCCTGCCGTGCCTGTCATGGTTGGAGGACCAACTTTGGTAGCTGTCTCTTTGTTCGTGTATTAGCTGTATATTGCATTAGCCAATTATAACCAAGGCTGATAATATTGTCCATTGTTATCAAAACGGGATCAAATTGGGAGTCGACATGTGGTATGTATGACGTCTAATCCAATTTTAATAACTGTGTATTTGATGATGATTGCAAATGAGTAGAGACTTTTGTTAATAGCGCCATGCTATGCAAATAAAAATTTTCAAATCTGATCGAAGAATCAAATTGGGATAAATGAGCATGGGGAATTGGTAGTTGATACTGATTAGGTTATGAAGTACCAAGATTGCTCTAGAGATGTATTTAGAAATGCAAAGACTTGACTGTGCCCAGTCAACAATAATAACCCTCCGTTAGTCATTAGCTAATGTGGCAGAGAGTTTTAATATATTGTTACTAAATAGCAAGTCAAATCCCATCATTGAGCCACCCCATATGCTGATCTGTCTCACATGATTTGTTTTTTGTTTTTACTTGGGTCTTGGGGCCTCTCTCTAATTGAGAGAGTCCACAACCCCCCCCCCCCCCCCCCAACCACATAATGACTTTTATTCTATATTGACGTTGATCATTCAGAAAGCTGGAAAATGGATCCAGATTGGCAAGGTGAGGGGTCCATACTTAAAAACAATTAACCTCAGGTCCACTGTGGTAAAATGATCAATTCGTGAGGAGGAATTTTCACCTAATTTCCAAAATGCCAATAATGGAAGCTTCAGAAAATTCAATTAAGAATGTTTAATATTCCCTTGATAGACAGGCATCTTATTTTCCCATGTTCTTAAAATTGAAAACAGATGCAGAAATATTGTTGGACCAGATGTTGCCCAACCTTGCTGCTTCTGGTGTCCCCCACTTGGCATTGGCTTCAGTGAAAAAGTCGAGAATGAAGCATCAGTGTCACTCTCTTGAATCCATCCAAATGAGGTCAGAATGAACAGAAACCTTATCTTGAAAGCCAGAAGAGCAATGGTGAGAATACCAACTTTATCCACAATGGTGCTTAAACCCCATTTGATCTTAGAAGCAGGAAGAGAGCTTTGAGCAGCCATGGCAACCTTGTCCAGCCAGTTTCATCATATCACAAACCGTAGAAGTTATCACAATGTCAGCGGCCGACCAGCTATCGCTTGCTCGATGTCGCCTTCTCAAAACAACATTAAGGTGCAATTTCTATGTCCGGTGTCTGTCTTATCTACTTTCAGAATTGTGCCATTGATGTAGAGGAACTAAGATATGTTTTTCGTGGGGAAGAGGTAGTGGTAAATGGAGCAGCCAAGGAAATCGGAAGGGCAGCAGTGGTTGCAGTGACAAGAGCAAGAGGAATGGAGCTGGCTGGTGCAGTGGATTCTTACTTCGTGGGAGAAGATATAGGAAAGGTTTCAGCTTCTTTTTCACTCCCATTTCCTCTCCTTTTTAATACTAACATTTGTGTCCTACCTATCCTGCCATTACATGAAGCTCTCGATTTTCTACTCCTTCTAATCTAGTGTGCCTCTAATTAAAAGGTGTGTGATTTGCAAGAGGCCCTTGAAATACCCATAATGAATGATCTCACAATGGTACTAGGTTCTATATCTCAGGTAAAGAACTGCCATAACAAAGTAGAAATCAGTTCAATTTTCTTTTCCTTTTTCTTTTTTCTGTTTTTATTCGACGAATTTGTGGCAGTCAAAAGAAACAGCAGTTGTGGTGGACTTCACTGACCCCTCCACAGTCTATGACAATGTAAAACAGGTTAGTTTCTCTTGATTGACATTTACCATTTCCAGCAACAAAGCTCCAAATTTTGAGATAGTAATTATAGTTGATTTCTTTTTTCATTGTTATCATCTATAACAGGCAACAGCATTTGGCATGAGAAGTATAGTTTATGTGCCTCGAATTAAATTAGATACAGTAGCTGCATTATCTGCATTCTGTGAGAAGGCCAGTATGGTGAGCACAGGTTGAGACTCATTTTTGTCATCCCCGCCCCTCCCCTTCTGTTCCCTTTTCCATCTTTGGTTGTGTTTTCTCTTTGCACCAAACTTAAGCCTTATGAGCTTATTAATTGCACTGTCATGTTGGGTAATTAATTTCAGGGCTGCCTTATCGCACCGACTCTGTCTATAGGGTCCATACTCCTCCAGCAAGCAGCAATTCAAGCTTCTTTTCACTTCAACAATGTGGAGATTGTTGAATCAAGAGCTAATTCAGTGGTAAGACAACTCTGCACATTTAAATCGAAATCAAGAGTTGATGTGAACTTAGAAGAAGGTTTATGAATATGAAACACAAGCCACATCCAAGCCAAAAGAAACTAATTGAAGATAAGAATCGGCAAGGGTTTCAACCATTTTGGCTGGGTGAGTGAGACTTGTACCTTTGTTGTTGTTGGGTCAAACTAACAAATAAAAAAGCATTCTTTTCTCCTACCCCATTGGTCCACATCGAAGGACGACGGAGCTAAAATCTGGAAACTTGTGGGTCTAAAACATTGAATTGCCGACACAGATAGTTTGTGCATTTGTTTGGTCATGGGCCCATATCAGAGCTGGATCCATTTTGGGAGGTTTGTTCGATAGAGTTTGATATAAATTTAGCATAACAAACAGAGCTCAAGCGTATAATAATCCCACCTAGCTATTTCGCCTAATCTTTCTTCCCCTTCTTTATTTCTTGACGTTACTGCAACCGACATGCCTTCAGTGGTCCTCTTGAGCCTGTTGACTGGTGTTTACAGCTTCCCCGTTGATCCTTGGCATTTGGACAACAATGCAAACTTTCTCTAATAAATTTCAAAATACAACTCGAGGTTTCATTTGTAAGTTCTCTCCTTGTTACCTCCTCCAGTTTAAATTTGATAAACATAATCTCTCAACCGTGACCCAATCCCATTAAAATTGTCTGTTATAAATATGCCTCTTAGTATAATATAACTTGATTATTGGGGTTATGCATTAAGAGTGTTTACCATGACTCCATAACCAAAATCATCTAAGTGTGCCAGTAAAAAAAAAAAAGAAAAAGAGAGAGAGATGTAATCAACTGAGTATGATTGACACTAGAGATGTGAAAATTGTGAGGGTTTCCCATTTTATTTGTGCAAATGTTGTATGATGAGAGCATTTGTAATTTTCACCCTGTAAAAACTATATCAAGATTTTGAGATTATTATGAGATTTTGAGCGTAAGTTTATTGAAACTAAACAGTGCTAAATTTTGTATACTTATTTTTCTTGATTTTTTATCCTAATAATTAACGAGAGAATTACTAAACACTTACTTGTTCAAGTCTTACTCTCAATAGCTTAACTTTCAGGCTTTTGAGATGAGCTCTTCCAATAAATGTTCGTGCATTATAATTATAATAAAAATATTTGTATGCGGCCATCCTCCATTAGCTAGAAAAGCAACTTCAGTGATCTACTACTACAGCTAACGCAATAATTTAGGCAATCTAAATAGATTCAATACTTGGCATGCAAAAGTTAAATGGCAGGATGACACTGTATTGTTGTTGTGGGCAGGATTTTCCATCACAGGATGCAATACAGATAGCCAACAACCTCTCTAATCTCGGCCAGATCTACAACAGAGAAGATCGTTCAACAGATGTGCTGGTAAGAAAGAACAATCGGAAAAGTGCATTACAATGGTGCTACATACAATGCAAATAAGAAAATTATTAAAAAATGTACAGATGTGCAAAGATTCAGCTCTGTTGCCGAGTAATGTTTAGTACAAAAGAATCTGTTTCTGTAAAGGAAATACGCAATTTTTAGCCATTCTTTTCATTTAGATCTGCAACATGGTTGTATCAACTTTTTGTCTTGCAAGGCAAGAGGTCAAGTTCTGGGAGAAGATGGAGTCCGCGTGCATAGCTTGGTTCTTCCAGGGCTTCCATCGAGCACAACAGTTTACTTTTCTGGTCCAGGAGAGGTGAGTTTTAATGAGAGAATTCTTCCTTTGGAGAAAGCTTCCACATAGGGTGACACCCTCTGTAACATAATAATCTCATTTGATTACTGCTGGAAGCAGGTTTACACCATCAAACATGATATCACAGATGTCCAATGTCTCATGCCAGGGCTAATTCTGGCTATCAGAAAAGTTGTGCGCCTTAAGGTAGCTCAATCTTTGATGACTTGTTTCTTCTAATTACTTGAAGCAATTTTCAGCACTCAGAGTCATGATTCTCTTTCTTCCCTCTTCTATCTGCAGAATCTGGTTTACGGCTTGGAGAAGTTTTTGTAGAAATCCGACGTCTCCTCAACCTCCTCAAAGTAGAACAAAACATGCTATTTTGCTTCAGTGGACTGCCCACGAGATCACATTAGCCTGCAGAGAAATATGCGAAGACGGTGGCCAATTGGGAAACCCAGACTGGAGAAGCACTTTTCAGAGAGTTTCTATTCAGATATGTAACGAAATAATGAATCATTCTAAACTATATTTAATTCTAAAAAGTTCTACACTTTTGGTAATGTGCAATTGCATCTTGATGAGAGCTGAGATGAAACTAGAAACATCATCAAGAAAACTGGAATATCTCTTGCAATCCCGTGCTTATCTACCTATCTCACTACGCTTAATCTTCTTTAGGCAACTAAACTTAGCCTTGCTAGTGCAACGTTGAGAAAGTTATTACTTTCATATGCCTGTCTGAAACTAATAAGCTTCCCATAAAATTTTGTCAAGCCAAACCATTTATTTACATTTACCTAATTAAAATACCGAGTTCGAATTCAGTGCATTGGCCAGCTCAATGTAGAAGCTTTAGCAAATTTGAACTTAAAAGGCTCTCCTAGAAATTAATTTAGTGTCCTTTCTTAGCTATCTGAACATGCTAAAATTATTTGAGACAACCACTTCAAGTGTTCTTAGTTTTGACTTCCACCTTTCCTTGGTATTCTGAGGTTTGCTTCCAAGTGATGGCTCAATTTAGGCAACAAAGCGAGGCTCAGAGAAAAGAATCATATGAAAATGAAATCTTTGATTTCATCTTATTCTGGAGGAAATAATAGTTATAGCCGTGAAAATAGAATCACAGGAATATGGAAACTTCTACGTTATCTCAGTTTTAAAGTTGGCAACTTACCAATATAAACACTTCAAGATTGCCACGTAAGTAGGCCAACACAAACTTTTTAGCCTTACAAAGTGGGAAGCCAAAATTGGATCCTTCATAGATCACATTTTAAAGTCGAATTCCTCCAGAGCTAGATCCTTGTGTTAATAGCAACTATAATAATGCCAAATATTTGAAGTTGAAGGCATTTGTTTCCAAAAAGTAATTTGATCTATTTATGTTATACATTTGTACAATTTGGCAGTTTCACCACTCCCAGATACGGGAATATTCTATTATTATTTCCTGACATTAGGAAAGGGGTTCTGATTCAAGAAAAGACATCTAGACAATGAATGTTGACACGATTTCCAATGTCGTGGATTTTTCTAGAAGTCTTCCTTAAAATCAGTTGCAGTAATTATCAAAGACAAGGATCTTAAGTAAGTCACTGAAAGATGACTATGCTTTCATGAGATATGACACTGGTTGGAGAAGCCTTCCATGTGATGAGCACAACATAACAATCTCAGAATTAATAAGAAAAAGCAAGATAACCTCAGAAGATCTACAATAAGAGTTCTGGTTAATCTGATTTCATTGATCTTTAAAAAAAAAATTCTTTTGAGTAGTGCTAGTCCTCTCTGTAGAAAGCTCTCAGGAGTTACAGAGCTACTTTCTGATAATTAGCCCCTTAAAAAGCCCATTAAGGTAAGTGATGTCCCATAAAAGAAATTCTATCTTAAATTGGCTGTTCATGAGAGTTTTGCAGTGGCAAAGAGGTGACGTGGAGCCATAATTCTAAAGCAAAAACCAGTGCTGAAAGTATCATGAAATCTGTTAGCAAGCTATTCCTGATGTCCTGAAGGAACAAAAAATGGCATAGTTCAAAGGAGGACAAGATGGAGACTTTGAACAAGGAAGGAAAAACTTGAAAACAAGCCTCATAGGAATGAGAAAAGCAGGCAAAGAATGGTTTGCATGCCACGTCAAATATAATGTGAAAATACTGTGGAAGTGAAATTTAAGTGGAGGAGTCAGTCTAGAATTTGAGGATGCACAAATGCTTGCATTGAGCTGGGTGCCTGTACACTCAAAGGTTTCCCCAAGTAGAGATTGTATCTAACTCTTAGAGAGGGAGAAAGGCCAGGGAAGCTTGAACCAAGCTTTCCATTAGTGGTGAAATTGATTACTGACTTAATCCAGTACTACAGAACTAAACACATTAACCAAAATAATAATTACCAACCAGGCCCATGACTTTCCAGTGCCTTCTGTTACTTTTCCTTCTGCCTTCCACCAGAAATAAGATACTCAGGTAAGAGCAATTGATCATACAACTAGCATTGCATTTTATTAAACATAATATTGTTATTAAACATGGTATTTCAACTTAGTTTGAATCTTCAATAAACTAGAGGCTGTCACCAACAAAGGGTGGAAAATATATAACTCTATTGCCTCTGTTTTATCCATGGGGGAAAAAGAGACTTTATCAGTTGATAAAATGTGCATGCACAATAAAATATATTACTGTCAAACCTGAACTAAAGCGGTCACCTTTTTCCACTGCAAACTATTGATGATCTAGTGCAATATGGATCATCATAGATACATTACAGGTCAGCGGAAATGCTTTTACCTTTAAATTTGTTTGCAACTGCCCCTATCCAAGCTCTGTCTTTATTGCTATATGCATAACTGATGCTAGAAGCCAATAGGATGAATCCATCAGTCCTGTCCACCTGACCAGCACTGCCTTTTGAAGCTAGCCATACTGGCTGTACTAGTACAGAACGAGTTCCTTCAGGGAGCATCTCCCATAATTCAGAGTCTGAAACATCAAGAATCATTCAAATAATATTCAATTAATCAGCAGAATTTGCAAGAAAGAATGGTAAATTTGTAGTTGTAGAAACACGTATAAATACAGAATCATGTTTGACCACTCATACAAGTTGAATGTAAGATTTTCATTGTTTAATGCTTCTACTACGAGATGTCCTTAAATGTAAGCCCTTGGAGAAATTTGTTATCCTAGCTGAATGGGATTTGGAAGCAGTTCTGCACCCTGGTCGTCGACATTGGATCCTATGTAGGATCAGCGAGGGATCTTCCAGATTAGATCAAGGATAGTAAGATCCTCCCAGAAAGGGAGCTCAAGTCTAGAAATTTTATAGACACCGTATATGCATTCAAGTATAAAAATAATAAGGCTAAATTCAGAAAACAACAAAAAAGAAGTAAAATGTCATGAAAAATAGGTAAAGACACTAACATGTTTTAAAGAAACAAGTATTTTGATGTTGCAACAGCAGTCAGAAGAAGAATGCTGGCGCAATAGCCATGATAAAGGAGAACAAATGCTACTGTTACATGACAGAAAAAAAATGCTATGCTGTTGCTGCAAAACAAGAAAATATGAAGTTGCTGCCGCAACAGCTGCAAGAAAGAAGAAGAAATGCTAGGCAGCAGCAACTGCAAGACAGAACAAAAAAAAGAAGAAGAAATGCTAGGCAGCAGCAACTGCAAGAAAGAAGAAATGCTAAGTTGATCCTGCAGAAGCAAAGAAGAAGAAAAGACGTTACTCCTGCAGCAACTGCAATAAAGAACAAATGGAAGGGAAAATAATATGTTGAAGCTACAGCATAAAAAAAGAAGAATTTCGCTATATTGATGCTGCAGCAGCAAAGGAGAAGAAGAAAATAACATGCATGCATGTGCCATGTGGTTTGGTGTTGGTTAGGAGGCAGTCTGACAAATCTTCAGTTTTTCCCCAGAATGACCAAAGTTGAATGATCTCATATAGAATAGGACACTTCTTTTCTAATTGACATGTAACTTAAAAAGAAATGAGTTCCAATTTCTAAAGCATATTTAATCTAACAAAAAGTCATATCTAGAAATTGATAACATACTTGATAACATACCTTAAAGAATACAAACCCATGTCCAAAAAGTTTGATATTAAAAAGATAATTCTACTTCCTGAATGGTAAGAAAACATACAGCAAAATAGTTTTCCCACTTTGAACATTTAATTCTTTCTCTGTACATAACTTTTAAGGGTCCTGATGCAAAAATTCAACATTCAAGTCTGAAATGTAGTGCGTAAATTAACAGAAAAATTGAATCAAGTCTGAGAACTTTATAGATCTTTTACAGTAAGTCAAGAGAAGGAAACAACCACACACCAATTGGAAGGGAAAAAAGGGGGAATGAACTGCCTCAAACAATTAGGGTGATGAATAATTCTAAGGTCACGCAATCAATATTACTCTTTCCAATGACCTTAATGCTAGATGCCCATATAATGTTATCATAACTGTACGGCTAGGATTGGCAGTTTTCTACTTAGCCCTAACCAGTTTACAGTAAGAAATCCTACAACACGTGCTTTGTGTGCAACTATGTGTTGAAAATAGATAAACCAACTTGTATTGAGAAAGTTCATAAATCAATGTTTTATTTTTCTCCTACCTGCACCTCGAGGAAAATAAAGAGTGTCCTCTAAATCAGAGAGGCCGATCTGTTGAATTTGTTCCTGAAACCAATCAAGTGCATCAACTTTTGATACATCTCCTGGCAGGTTCCAATAGCCACGAACGCACATTGCATCTTTAACTGATATAAGCTATAATATTAAAAAAGTTAACAACATCAAAAAAGTTTTAAAATCTTGACAAAGAAAGCAAGACACTAAAAATCTCAAAGGAAGCAAAGGACATCAGTTCCAACTAACAACAGTTAATTGTGATACATACCACAGATATGGTATTGGTATTACGCAATAGAACATACGTTCCCCAAGCCAAATCCTCCTTGACATTATCAGCAATTGCTTGCGACATGACAAAAATTTGCTTAGTGCTTTCAGGGACAGCAACTTGATCTACAGGACTTGCACCCTGCATTTTCCCAAAGAATTGGATTCACGAAAATATTGAGCAAGCACTTAAATATTAATTCTTCAAATCTTCAGTAGCAAATAATCAAAGTTCAGCATTTTAAATTCCCCCATTAAATGTAAATTTCAATCTGGCTTATCACTGCAGGGGTAGCTTTTCTCCTTCATTTTCAAGTTTTCAGCAGTTGGTTTTTGTACAGTAAGTTACATGCTATTTTCAAGTTCTAAATAAATGTCTGAATGCCCTGTGCAATTTAAAAAAGCAGGCTAAGAACATTGCAAGCAAAACAAGCCGGATTTGCTTTAGAGCAAGTTAAACAAACAATTGCGAGACAACAAAAAAGAACTCTTTGAATTCACATAACATCTTATCTGTATGGGATGCATCCATGAAGCTCCTCCGTATTGCAAAAATTGACTATCAATCATGGTCATCCACTGAAGGTCGAATATTAAAGGAACCATGGAATTATGGAAACCTAGCATCTTCTATTATTTTCCTATTTTCTCTTATTTTGTTATGTCGTTATCCATTATAGAGCCTTGGTCTGCCATGATTGTACAAGTAGATGACAGAATAGCAAAAGGTTGATACATGTATAAAAAATTAGAAAATTTTCCTCATCAATGTTTCTTGGAAGAAAATTTAAAAAACAAAAGAACTCAAATTCCTGTAGTTTTGGTTTACCTTTCATAAAAAAGAAACAGATCATCTTTTCTTTTCATCCAAATGATATCTTAATGGTTTATGTCTCACGAAAACCCAAAATTATTTTGAGTTACAGTACATGCATGTGGTCCTACAAAGTTTCAGCACTATGAAGGATAACTAATAAGAGCAAAACAAAATAATGAAATAAAGAAAATGTAAGTACAAAATAAGCGGAGGTAAAGCAAATCAGACAGTTGTAGAACAGAGAATGAAGTGAAAAACTATGCAGCCATTGGGAAGGGAGGGAAATGGAAGCACATTGCGTCACATTAACAGTAATGCACCTAGAATACTTCCAGAGAGTACATCTGAATGGAAAACTGGAGAATACTATTTAATATGACAATAGCTAGGTCATTGCTGGCATTAAAATTTTAAGAAACCACTGGACGCTCCACACACTACTTTGGCAGGAAATCTTACTTTTGAGGACCAAGGAATCAAGGCTCTAGGAAGTTAGGAGATTAATAGGATAATTCTTCCTATTGGATAATGGCCGAGGCACTGAAGTCAACAAGAAATGGAAGCATCACCTCCCACCTGGACTCTACCCACTAGACATCAAGCACGACAAGACCCTCCTTCAGCACGCTCTTCTTCCCTTGACACATGCGTCATAGTCATCTCACCCAGTGCCCTCTTAACTTCTAACAAAACCTCTCGGGTAGCTCAAGTGGTTGATCACATGGGATCTGGGTGTTGAATATGTCAAGGTTGTGTGATCAAATCCTGGACAATGTGGTAGGTATCAGTTTATTACACGAGAGGCCACGGGCATAGGTCTTTGACCTAGTCTTACCAGACCCGGCTTAATTGTCCAGTTTGGGTTGGTACCCGTAGATTATAGGAGAAAATGTGACAATCTTTGTCGAAAACTTATGTACAAGAGCTTCCGTCGATTCGTACGTTATCAAAATAAAAACTTCTAACAAACCCTTCAAGGTTTAAAAAGCTTTCCTATTTCCACGTAAGTTTTTCCCAATCCCAGCTTTTCCCTATCTCAGTAAGTCTGTCTCAATTCCAGCAGTAATCATTAAAGTAATGTTTAGTTCACTCCCCTCCAAAACCCTCCTTCAACTCTCATAAAGTGAAGAGCCTTGTATCTAGGGGACACCCTTTATTTACAAAAAATGTATATGGATAATTAGTTACCAAAATATATAGTTATAGATAGAAATGACCACCAAACTAGAATCCATCACTGTAGGAATAAGGCTTGGTGCCCTAATGTTCTTGTCTCCACATAAAATTTATATGCATAACTAAATTCATTTCTTCTCAACTTTCGTTTTGTTTTACAAACTACAGTTCCAAACCAGAATAGAAGTACCAAGAAGGGGAAAGAAACAAACAAGCAAGCAAGCAAGCAAATTAGAAAACCAGACAAACAACGAATAACAGCAGCTTCTCAGTAGTAGACAAAAGGGCCAGAGATTTTACCTTGAGAAATTTTCCAAGGTACGGAAGTATTATAGAGAAGGCAGCCAAAGAAAGACCCAGAGCCTCTGACCTCTAGACAAGAAGAGAAGAAAAATTACAGGAAGGAAGCAAAGAAATTCAAAGGACTCGTTTCTTGAGACGATTTCGCTTACAAGCTGTGCCGGTGTGATAGTGGTCGAGTCCGAGCCCAGGAAATGGTTCACCAGCAGAAGCGAACCAAAAGCGTACCCAATCCATCTCGGCAAGTACGACTCGTCCACTCCAGGTATTCCTATATTACACCGCATTACGCTAGATAACGTACAGAAAGAGAGAGAGAGACTAGGGTTTACCGAAAGTGAAACGAAGAACGGAGAAATTGAGTTGCTGTTGATTTCTGGCAGTTGCCCTCTCGGAATTGTCAAGGCGAGTACAGAGGATTGTTGGTGGTTTTCTTTTCCTGGTGTATGTGTTGGAGATTCTGAGATAGAAATCAAACGTATTGGCGCGAACTCCCAGCGGAATTAACGGGTTCGAGCAGAGGCAACTGCTCATTTTCCCTTCCAGCTGTTTGGGAGACCGGAAAAAGAAAATCCTCGGCCCCTCCGACGATGACAACACAAAGAAGACCAAATCAGAGCTGCACCATTGAGGTTTAGGGCCTGCGTTGTAATTGTCTTGTATTATTTAATAATTATTATGGTATTATTTTTATTAAATAAATACGTAATTAATATTTTATTTGGGAATTTAAAAAAGAATTATTTAAATCAAATAATAAATACTAAGTCTCGTCACAAATTTAAATTATAAATAAGGTCGTTTAAATAATATATATTATATAAAATAGAAGAACTCAATGATTGACCATGTGGCTCCATCAACTAACTTTATCAGACAATACATCCAATTAATGGCATCAACCAATAAGAAAAACCCAATAAAGATATGTTTAATTCATTCATTCATATTCATGATAATATAATCAATTATTATTTATATATATTAAAATTATTGTATTAAAGTGACTCATCAATCAAAAGGGCAGATCCAGGCTATCCAATTTATTAATTTTTTTAAAATTATTATGACTAGCCATCAATTGGTTCTAAAGAAATCACTATTGAAAACGATGAAAGTTAGTTATTCTTGGAATTGGTGGGAGGGAGGGAGAGCCTACTTCCAACTGTTGAGACCATAGTTTCGGGGTCTAAAGCTGATAAAGCTGCGTTGAATGATTAATTGTTCCTTCTTTTGGTTATAACTTAGAACCTTATCTTTGAACACAATATTCTAATTTGTACCAACAAAGCTTGTTCATTAAGAGGATGCTTAGTTAATACAATTGAATAATATTCTAAATGTGAAGTCGCTAGCAACCATCATTCATCGCCAAATTGCAATTATTAAAGTAGCAACAACTAATTTAGGATGGTTTAATTTTATGTTTCTATTTTACTTTTTTTTTTCCTCTTAGGTGGTGGTGGTGTTCCTGCAATTGTACTATTTATGACTGTTATTAGCTTAATTAATAAGATAATTAGAATAAAACATAATTTCATAACGAGCAATTATATTAAATAAAGTCAAAATCTAACGAAAGAAGTGATCGCAATGAGTACAAAAAAATTTAAATATTTTCTAATTATATTTTTTGGGGGTGTTGAATTTAAGTTTTGCATATTTTATATATTTTTTTGTTTAAATTTCTTATATTTTTCATAATTATCAAATAGATTTAAGGGAAAAACAAGGGACACTTAAACTTAATAAAATATCGCTTAATTTCTCAAATAACATATAAATACTATTAAATTATGTGATGTTAAACGACTTATCACGTCTCTCATTTTAAGATATAAATTCTCATATGATGCCTAAAGTTATTGTTTTGATGATTAGTTATTGCACAATATATAAATTTTAAAACAACATAAATATGTAAATGTTGACCTAACTAAATTATAATGTGAGAGAAGTTCCAATTCATTCAATAATTGAATAATCAAACATATTTGTACATAAAGCCCTAACCTAGCATTATGACTTAAGAATATTGAGGAACATATTAATCATATCAAATTAAAAAATTAAACAAGTAAAGTATGCCCATCCCTACTTTAAACTCATAAATACAAAATAAGTTGAACTATAATGGAATATAGTAATTAGATCTTCAATTGTTAGTGAGCATTTAGTATTCATTTATTTTTTTTAACTTTTACTTACTCACATCTAATTTAACCATTAAGTGGATTATTTGAATGTTTTTAAAACAAATTGAACTAACACAATCATTTATTTTTATCTCGAGTTGAATTATGTTGACGATGTTATAATATTAGTTTCAAATGACATATAATACTTAGATAATGGTTTTTAGACCTAAGCATAATATTCCCACTCTCCTTATGAAAGTCATGTTTGTGTCATATGAACATATCGTTAACTAATTTTTGAAATGTAATCAATTGGATTATCAATTTTTATTTTTTATTTTATTTTAGTCTTTACACTTTTTGTGAAAGTCAATTCACTTCACTATAGTATAATTGTTTAAAAAAAACACGATTTTGTTTGTCAATCTTGTTTTCGATTATCAGAGATAAACATCTGTTTGTACTCTTAAGTTCCACACATGATAATATGACCAAATCTTACATCAAAATTGTATTATTTGAGCAACAGTGACGACCAATTGTTAAGAGTCACGTTCATTTATTTTAAAGTAATGCGCACTCTAGGTATCAATAGCTGGTACATGTCAATAACAAAAGATAATTAGATGAATAGATAAAACTTTTATATTTTTATATAATTAAAAGAGTGAATAAAAATATTTAAAATAAGAAAAAATAGTAACATCTATAAGGTATATATATTATTTATTTTGTGTTATAATTGATTGTAAGAAATAAAAATTGATATTAGACACTTTTAATGTCACTTTATATTTAAAATCTGACCTAAATAAAAAAAATGTACACAAATGATACTTGTACTCATCATACTTTCGAGTTCTTGATAAAATTATTAATTTTCTCACGTATCAAAATTTAACGTCTTATTTATTATCTCATCAAATATTTTTCAACATTTTTAATAGTAATTCACCTTTTCCTATCACTTTTAGTTTTATTTTTCACAAAATTTTGATATATATACTTGTTAAAGTTAACATTAATGAGTTATTTTATTTCAGGTAGAAATTCTTAATGAATAATCAAATGCATTATTATTTATTTTTAAATAATATTTAATTTACAAAAATATTATTTATACGTAGAGTTCATACGTGTAATTATACTTGTACGTACAAATACTCTGTATTATATTATTATTAATTTCAATAGATGTATAAACTTTATTAATTTCAGTGTAGTTGAGTGTATAACTCTAAAATATCATTGTAAAAAGCAGCCAACCGAATGGTGACACGTAGCCATCAAAGCGCCCGACCCGACCTCGCGTCGCTACCGCGCGATCTCGCACCGACTGCTGATCACTATCATCACCGTGACACGTGTCCCGTGGGCCACCGGCAATAGGCTGTCTCCTAGGGTTACCCACCGGTGCAGCCGGTAAATCTCATCTGCAATTCCCGCTAGCTATATAATGTCGACCCCAATTCTTTCTCTCTTTCTCTCTCTCCGATTCAGTTCCGAAGAACGCGTCATCAAAATCTTGTCCAGCTCCTTCTTCCGAGGTTCGTAGTCGCACTATTACTTCTTTCATCTTTTCTTCTTCTTCTTCTTCCTCCTTTAATTTAATTTTTCGAATGTATATATGGCTACTCCATATACATACATATACATCAGCAGAATTACTACGACCCCGGAAAGCCCCGACCTCTTTTTATGCAATTTTCCGTGTGAATTTATCGTTTCATAATCGATCTTTGAATTTAAGCTGCTTAGCTCTTAAATTGACGACAAGCTGGTGCTTTTCTGTTGTAGATTTTCGCGATTACGTATCTGATTTGCACAGTTTCCGGTTTGATAGCTTTGCCGCTTTTCAAGTAATTCTAATATAGTTCGGGTTTTGGACTTTGTTTGATTAATGGAGTGTTGTAGTTTTCATTGAATTCAATTCGAAGCTTGATAGTTTCTGAATGTGGAGAAATTCTTACTTTTAGTCAATGTTGGTCTTCTTGTTCTTTGCTAGCTAATCTGAAATTAGGGTTTTGTAAAAATATAATTGGGGATTCGTTGTTTTTGATAACTGTAGGCTATTTTTGGTTGTTTTGTTTGTTTTTATATGGGATCTTTGCTTCGTGTGAGTTGGGTTCTGATGTGGAGGGTTACTTATATTGAGCTTTTAGCTGATAAGCCTTCTGTTTCCTATGTTTTCCAGTTATTTTTAGATCCCTGCAAAATTTCAACAGATGCAGCAATGAAAACACTGAAAATGATTAGGTCACCGAAGAACTTATGAAATTTATTTTTTTATGTTGTGTTGATCAGATATTAGTTACCTGAAGGGTAAGTTTTGACTCTGTATATAGTCAAAAGAGGAGATTAATAATATTGTGTTGTGTTATTGGGACTTTGAAGCAGTAGTTCTCGGGGGTTCTACTACGAGGTTATATTGCTCTGTCCTTTGAGGAATCTTATCCCATTATTTCTATAATAGAGCTGTAAGGGCTAGCTCTGGAGAGCTATTTAGATTCTGGTCACCAGGCGACGGTGCCATCCATGGCACCTTCTCGTGTGGCTGGAGGGCTAGCACATTCTTCATCTAGTTCCGGCATCTTTTTCCAGGGAGATGGGCAGTCTTCTGCGGGGAATTCTCACCTGACTTCATCTTTTGGAAACTCATCAAATTCGATTCCAGGAGCTGGACGTTCGAATCTGGGTCCTGTTTCTGCAGATGCAAGTAACACAATCTTAAACAGTGTGCCAAGTTCAGGGCCAAGTGTTGGTGCAAGTTCATTGGTTACAGATGCCAACTCGGGGCTTTCAGGAGGGCCTCATCTTCAGAGAAGTGCAAGTATCAATACAGATTCATACATGCGTCTACCCGCTTCACCTATGTCATTCTCATCCAATAATATAAGCATTTCGGGCTCATCAGTTATGGATGGATCTTCTGTAGTGCAGCAGAACACCAATCAAGACCCGAACTCCCACCAGGGTCCACCGGGCCAGCAGCAACCAGGGGCTTCTAGTGCAACATCCTTGCCCACGTCAAGAATGGGCCAAGTTTCACTTCCCACTGGCTCACGGGTCCCTGGCTCGTTCATTCAGGATCCAAACAATATGCCCCAGTTGCAGAAGAAACCCCGAGTGGATGTCAAGCAAGAGGATATTGTGCAACAGCAGCAAGTTCTGCAACAGCTACTGCAGAGGCAGGACTCCATGCAATTACAAACCCACAGTCCTCAGTTGCAAGCTTTGATTCAGCAGCAGAGACTGCATCAACAGCAACAACAATTTCTGCAGTCTATCCCACCAGCGCACCGAACCTACTTACTGCAACAGCAGAAGCAGCAGCAGCAGCAACAACAACAGCAACAGCAGATGCAGTTGAGACAGCAGCTTCAACAACAGGGCATGCAGTCTTCCATAAAACGTCCATATGATAATGGCGTATGTTCCCGGCGGCTAATGCAATATCTATACCATCAGCGGCAACGCCCCGCTGTAAGTGGATCTATATATATTACATCAAGTAACATTTACCTTTTCATATATTGCCCATTTCTGACTGGAGCTTTACAGAATTCTATTTCTTTTTATTTTCATTTTTTCCAGCTCCAATATACTCCAGCCCTGTCATTTATATTCATGACTTCAATTTTTTCCTCTTGATGCACTAGATTTGGAGCTTTGAGATTGATCTGATCTTTTATAATATTGTTTATTCTAACAGGACAATTCTATTGCGTATTGGAGGAAGTTTGTTGCAGAGTATTACTCCCCACGCGGGAAGAAAAGATGGTGTTTGTCATTATATGATAATGTCGGACATCACTCTCTTGGTGTTTTTCCTCAGGCAACTGTGGTCAGTTTCTTTGTTGTCAACTTATGATTTTTAAAATTATCCTCTCAACTGATTAGACTAAATTTCTGCACATTTGCTTGCTAGTTTACATGATTTTTACTTGAGCATTGATCAAATTCCCCGTTTCATATTTCCCATTTGTGTCAAGTGTCCAGTCTCATGTTTTTGACATAGTTTTTGTGCCTCTTGATTTTCACTAGAAATCTGAAACCCATATATGCGCATCCATCACGAATTTGTAATAGAAATATGCATCACAATTTTGTTAGCTTATTCACATGTGCGTGCACGCAATGAACAAAGCCAATCGATGATTGCCCTAAAATTGGATTGTTTTTGGTAACTATTAATTAAGACACATTCAGAAATATATTATTTCCCATAAGCAAAAAATTCTCAGTTGTTTTTCTTTCTTTTCAGGATGCCTGGCACTGTGAAATATGTGGTTCAAAATCTGGAAGAGGTTTTGGTAAGTAAATCAAGACTTTTTTCATTGGATGGTGTGCCTTTAATGATATCTAATACTTTTTGCAACTCTATACCCTCGTATGTTAATTGTGGCCACGGATATTGGTTAGCTGTCATTTTTTTGGTAAGATTTGATATAGTTTAATCTCAAAACAGTTGTTCAGATGCTTGTGCTGAATGTTTTCATCTTTCAAGTTAAACAAGTTGCATTATTTTAATAATTCCTAAATTCATAATGACAATAATGATTATGTACTTTGAAAAAATGGACTAACTTGGATAGTTTTATTTTTGGTTTTGGGTTAATCCATTGTTGTTGATGGTTATTATTCTCCTACATGTCTTTGTGGAGGTATGGCAGTGGCAAAAAATTTGTGCCAATTAAAAACGTTAAGAAATGAATTAGATTCACAAAGAGGATATATCAGGATTAATTTGTATCAATCTTTGGCAGTTCTTACCTGCACACTTGGCTGCACAGAAGTTTGTATTTAGTAAGGGTTGCAGCCCCTAACCTCCATGATGTAGTTGCAAAGTTACCCAGCATCCATATGACTACTTCAAATCTGAGTTTCATATTCATATATGATATTTCTATGAGTTTTGTGTGATTGCACATGAACCATGTAAATCTGTTTTTAATATTAATAAAAAGAAGATGCTTTAGGGTTTTTATTGATTAAAAAGAGGTGTTCAAAGCTTTGATTTGATATAATCTTTTAAGTAGTAGATTGATTTGTGATTGATCACCAAGACCTTTATGAATATGTTCATGGAGCTGCCCTACTCATTTCTCTCTCTCTATCTGGATGTTGGCAGAGGCAACTTTTGAAGTACTCCCTAGGCTTAATGAAATTAAATTTGGGAGTGGTGTTATTGATGAACTTCTATTCCTGGACTTGCCACATGAATCTAGATTTCCTAGTGGAATAATGGTGCTAGAATATGGGAAAGCAGTTCAAGAGAGCGTCTATGAGCAACTTCGTGTTGTTCGTGAAGGTCAGCTTCGTATTATTTTCACCCCTGATCTAAAGGTAATAAGGCATGGTTTGAAGGTTAGATGTTGATAGTTTCCTTCTTGTGTCCATAACCTACTATCACTTACATATATGCTTCCCTCTTTCAGATACTGTCTTGGGAATTTTGTGCACGCCGCCATGAAGAGCTACTTCTTCGTAGGTTGGTTGCACCACAGGTAAATTTCCATGTTCTAACCTTAACAAAAAAAAAAAAAAATTCCATGTTCTAACCTCTAGCCTGAACTTACTCTCATTTAAGTTTCAAGAATACATTAATGTATGAAATGTTTGGCATGTCCTTTACATTCAAGTTTTCATAACTTGTAGCTTCATTTTGTTGTTTTTTCCCTTGTTTATTGTGTTTGTGCCTCTGTATGCAAGCCATAGATTATTGAATGAAAATGGCAAGAGCTATATTGTGGAGGTGACTAATGTAGGGATCCTTATGCAGACTGCTTGCATATCTTCCTTTCTGGGGTCAACAATGGCCAAAAAATAGAAGGAATGTCAGTTCCGCAATTTTAATGAAAAATCAGCTCTCTTAGTGGCCAAACAGAAACCCTACCAATTGTAGTGTACCATGGGTGGTTGTGCAATACACAACTATATATTCTCCCCTCAAAAGCTTAGAGAATATCTCTACTCAAAAGTTTCAGCAAATATATTCTAGAGAATCAATAAACACAAATATGTTCCTCTGCAACTTCAATTTGATTTTCTTGTTATTTTCAATAAGTGGTGAAGGATCTTGTAAACAAACTATAATTGAAATCTAATGTGCTTTGATTAGTAATTCCTTGTAAGTACTTGCCTGGGCTGATTGAAGCCAATCCTTAATTGTGAGCCACTAGGAGAGGTTTGATTGATCAATGAATAAAAACATGCATCATCATTTTTCATTTTGTGCTGGATATTGGCAATTTTTAATAGTCCAATAATTTCAAGATTTATATTCAATTGTTCCAGTTGAGAACTTCCAACTAAATGAAATAACGTGGACAATGTGTCAGAGGTCCTAGTCGGATAAAGGAGGAGGGTTGCGTTAGGTAGCCGACAGCCAGCGTAAAACATAGTCGGATCCAAATATGAATTCTAGACAAACTATTTGTTGGGATGTAACCCACATAGAAGTCTAGAATTCATGTAGCCAACCCCACATAGTGGGATAACGGCTAGATATGTTGTTGTTGTTAATGTGTCAGAGGTCCCAATGTCATCCCAGCTCTGTGTTGAATTTTGATTGAGTTGTTTTACGACTAAAGTATGAGCTTTACAGGTTTCAACACCATCCCCTGAAACATACATATTTTGCAGGTGAATCACTTGCTACAGATTGCACAAAAATGCCAAAGCACAATTTCTGAGAGTGGATCTGATGGAGTTTCTCAGCAGGATTTGCAGTCTAACAGCAATATGTGAGTTGATTTGCGGGATGCCTTCTAGTTAATGCATCTATTATCTTCTTGTGATCTACCCCTCTACCATTAGTTGTTCCAAGTTCTAGAACATTTATCTGATTGCTTGAGAATTGTCTCACATGATAATTTTGCTATGCTTCCTGTGCCAGGGTTGTGACAGCAGGGCGACAGTTGGCTAGGACATTGGAGTTGCATTCACTAAATGATTTGGGATTTTCCAAAAGATATGTGCGCTGCTTGCAGGTAAGCAGCTTTCTATTTCTCAAGGCATTTTCTGTTGAGGAGTATGATTCTCTTCCAGTTTGTTTTTGAGTTTTTATGTTTTACCACATTCGTGTGTAACAGATATCTGAGGTGGTCAATAGTATGAAAGACTTAATGGATTTCTGCAAGGAACAAAAAGTTGGGCCAACTGGTAACTACTTTTTGCTGGTAGCTTGTGTTCTGTCACTTAAATAATTCCAAGTATTGCAGGAACATTGAAGGATTATGTATTTTACATAATATAAATGTTAGGGATAATCACAAAATATACCTGAGGTTTGCCATAATATGCACTTCTCGTTAAACTAGTTCTGAACCTTATAGTTTTATACTTGGCACCATTACCTTATAGTTTACTTGGAACCATTTTTAACCTAACAGAAACATATCTAAGGTCAAAATCTTTATAAAGAAAAAATTCGTAAAAATAATCAGTACACTTTTCAAGGACTGATAAAAATGTTTGTGAAATTGCAAAACAACAACAACAACAACATATCCAGCCGTTATCCCACTATGTGGGGTTGGCTACATGAATTCTAGACTTCTATGTGGGTTACATCCCAATAGATAGTTTGTCTAGAATTCATATTTGGATCCGACTAGGTTTTACGCTGGCTGTCGGCTACCTAACGCAACCCTCCTCCTTTATCCGGGCTTGGGACCGGCAGTGGATAATATCCCCTGGCGGAGTAATGATCAAATGAAGTTTGAACACCATCTTCACATGGAGAAATTTCATGAGATGGTGGTGAATGAAGATAATTGATATAGTTGTGTTCCATAACTTAGTTGACATGGTGAAACCAACAAGTACAATATGGAAAGTGTATCAACAGTTTGTGAAATTGCAAGTTAAAAAAAAATCATTTGAGGGGTTTTATCAACAGTTTTTGATACCTAAAATCTTTTAAATAATTTTTTTTTGTTCTTACAATTTTATCAACACTTCTATTAATATTTGGAAAGTGTATTGACTATTTTTGCTGAATTTTTCTTTATGAAGATTTAGACCCTAGTTATGTTTTTTTAGGTTAAGAAAAATATGTTTCTGTAAGGTTAACATGAAGTTTAATGAAAAGTGTACATTATGGAAAAAGTTGGTATGTTTTTGTAATTATCCCTAAACATTACATATTTAGGGTGGTTGCACAAAAGCGTTCCTATCTAAAGGGTGTCGCCAATATGTGAGGCTTCCTGCATTGTGAAGGATGGGTGATGGTTCTATTTGAACACTGCTTTCCCTCTACTTTTTTCTTTTGGCAAAGAGGCTATTTCAACAACTAAAACCTATGACTTCTCAATCACAATGGAGAAAGTTTACAATTGCTACCAAGGCTTGCCCCATAAAAGCATTCATATATTTTTTTTAGAAAATTCTATTAACAAACAAGTTGAAAAATTTGGGCTTTAGGAGAGGAACAGGATGGAATTACTATGGATAAAATTTTAAAGGATGAGTTAGTAGATGAAAAGAGGTTAGGAGATAAGATTGTAGCAGTTAAAGTTATTCCAATTGATACTGTCAATGTATGCGCTCCACATGTTGGATTGGGAGGGAGATAAATGAAAAATTTTAGGAGAGTTTAGAGATGTTGTATAGAATCCTTAAGAGGGAAGAAGATTATTATAAGAGGTGACTTGATTGGCCATGTAGATAAGAAGCAAATGAGTATAAAGATGTACGTGGGATCATGATTTTGGAGAATAAAATGATGAGTGGAATTTTATGTTAGATTTTGTCGTGGCATATGATTTTATTATAGCTAATACTATTTTCAAGAATCAAGATGAACATTTGATTTATAAAAGTGTGTTATCGACTATCCAAATATACTTATTTTTCTTATGAGGAAAAATGATTGCTTATGTTGTGAGGATCTTAAAGTTATAGTGAGAGAGTGCGTAATCACTCAACATAGACTTATTGTTCTCAATTTCTATACAAAAAAATGTAGAACAAAGGATGATAAGAAGTGAAATGTGATAATCAAATGGTGGAACATAAAAGGCAAAAAGCAAGTTATTTATTTATTTTTTAAAAAAAAAGTATGATAGAAGATATTCAATTGTGAAAGGTGAGACAAATCCAATGTGGAATAAGATGGCTACTAGAGTTCAAGACACAACATCTCATAAGAGAAGAAAAAGGCTCTAAACTATAAGGAGTCATGGTGGTAGAGTGAGGAGGTATGAAAAAAATCAATACCAGGAAAACTTGCTACAGGACTTGGCATACATTCCTTAGTGAGAATTCTGAAGAGATGTTTTAGCTAAAAAGGAGGCCAAGAAGGCTGTTGGTGAAGCAAGGTCAAAAGCTTACAAAAAATTCTATAGTTGATTTGACACAAAAGATGGAGAAAAAATATATCTATATATATATAAATTAGTTAAAGCAAATGAAAGAACTATAGATTTGAAGCAAGTAAATTGTATAAAAGATGAAAACCAGAAAGTATTGGTAAATAGGTATCAAAAGGAGGTAAAAAGTATTGGCAAAAACGATGAATGGTAAAAACAACTGAACTGAATAATATCTTAATAGAATTAAGCACGGGAGATAAAGGTATTTTATGGTTAACAAAATTATTAGTGTGATTCTTGAATCAAAGAGGATAACTAACGAATGAAAAATGAGATATAAAATACTGTGAAAATTGTAGTGGGATCAAAGTAATGAGCTATACTATGATTGGAAATGCTATTTGGACACTCAAGTTTGACACTTTTGTTGACCCTTCATATTAATGTCTTGTACATTTGCATTGAAGTAACACAGTACAAGACATCAATGCTGAGTGTCACAATAAGTGTCAAACTTGAGTGTTCAAATAGCATTTCTTTACCATGTGTTGGAATAAAGGAAATAGAAGACTTACTCAGCGAATTGGCTCATCATTGAATGCAGAAGATTATGTTTTCTAATGTAAATATAGAATGTACAGTTAGTTGTTTTCCTGTATCAATTAGCTGCCTAATTAGTTAGTTACCTAGTTTCCTAATTGTTTATGTTTCCTTAATAGTGTCATGACCCTAGGGTTTAGCTAGGGTCTAGGAAGGAATTGGAAGGAATTCGGGGATGAAACAAAGAAGAATTGGAGGGGGAGATAGAGCAGAATTAGGGAGAAATAAGGGAGAGAGAGGAAGAACCGAGAGAAAATTAAGAGAGAATAGAATTCAATTTCATTTATCATCAAGATGCCTCCCCACCTACTACAAGTGGCCTTTTATAGGCATCAGCTAGCATCTAACTAACAATATATTCTAGAATAACAGAATAACAACACCCATGTGCTGTAACCGGATTACACAATACCCCCTAACTGTAATTGTAACTCAATTACAACTTTACCCCTATAATACCCAAGGGTCGTGACAAATAGTTAGTTTCCTTAGGGGGTGTTTGTTAATCAAGATAAGAGAGAGAAAATGTCAGATATAGAAAGCATTCCGGATATTTGTTCTTTCCAACGTGTTTTTTAAGCTTATCTGACCACTTCTGGAAAAGCCCTCACGTGACCTCTTATCTCCCCTTCCAAGATAAATTTATCCAACCTCCCCCCTCAGATAAATTTATCTGGCTTTTTCAAGATAAGGCTCAATTACTTATATGCCCCTTATAGGATAGTTAATGCCATTTAATACATTTTAAAGATTTAAATTTATTAAAAAAACTTATTTATTTAAGTCTTATAATTAATATTATTTAATACATTTTTAAATTGTTATATGTTTTGACAATTTTTAAATTTTAAATGACATTATTCATTTCATTGATTTTTAAAATTTAAATTTCTCTCTATATATATTTTATTAACTAATATAATTCCTTTCACCAATTTTTAAATTATTTTATTTAATTTTATATTTTATTACCTATTATGAAAATATGTTTTGGCCATTTTTAATTATCTAGGTGGAATTATTGTAATTCTAACAATAATTATTTCTATTTTTCAACTCTTTTTAAATTTATTTTTGAACATGAATTTAGAAAATAAAATATTAATTTTAATTTTATTTTTTTTGAGAATTCATATTAATCATAAAATACTATTTTAATCATAAATTTGGTAATACGGATATTTTGGTAAAAAAACTCTTATCTTGGTACTTATCATATGCATCAACAAACACATAAAAAGAAAAAATATAATTATTAGTGGATTCTAAAAAATTTAACGAACACTCTGATAGAAATCTTGGAATGTTTTCTAGCCTTATTTTAATCATTCCATATCTTGATCCGGAATGCATTCCGAACTTATCTTGATACCTCTTATCTTGCTCATGTTAACAAACCTTAGAAGATAGATTGATTGTTTCCTTAGAAGATAGATTGCTAGTTTCTTTAGAAGATAGATTGCTAGTTTCTTTATGAAGGTGTCAAGACTCACCTTAAATATGACTATAAATCTGTGCTGTGCATATACAAGAGCTCTGAAAATTCCTCCACTATGAAACTCTGGGGGAGCATTTTGGGCGAAGGTTGAGAAAAAAAAAAAGGTGTGGAAATCAATTTAATTTCATGCACTGGGCAATGTAGAGCCAAGAGAGAATAAGAACAAATTCAAAGAACAATCAATCAGAAATTCAAATCAATATCATGTGAATATCAAGGCTGAAAAAACTACTCCCCAAAAGGGTTTATGTTGTCTATAAATCCTATCCCAACTAAGATTCTAAGCAAGGCAAACAAAACACAATCAAAGATTAACAAGGTAAGAAATAAAAGATTAACTAGAAAAGAAATAAACAAAATATGCTTTCAATATTTGTGCCTAGAATAATATCTCCCAAAATTTTTATTTCCATGCCCACTATCATCAGGTCAACAATGGAAGCTAATGAAAAGGTGTTCATAGATTTAGAAATAGCCTGTAAAAGAGTTTCCGTAGATTGCTTATACATGTGTTATTAAAGATATGTATCGTAGAGCGGAACATGCATTAGAGTATATGGAGAAGACATTGAGGCTTTTCCGATTACAATTGGAATACATCTAGGATTTGCTCTAAGCTCGTATCTCTTTGTATCTCTTTGCCACAGTGAGGGATGAATTCATCAAATTCATTCAAGCAGCCTTGGGGTATGCTATTTTTAGACAATATTGGCTTGATAGATGAGACAAAAGAACATGTGAGTATTAAGCTCTAGATATAGAGGTGCACTTTATAATCCAAAGGCTTTAACTTGAGTTGATGGAAAACTGCATACATAGAATGCAAGTTTAGTAAAAGTACAAGTGTGAATAATGTTATGGTGAGACTTGAACTTCAAGTGATTTCAAAAAAAGATTAATATAGATTTCTTGGATCAATCGTCCAAAAAGTTGATAAGACTATTGATAATATTACTGAAAGTATTAGAAGTGTGTTTGGGGGAGGGGGACGGAATGAGGTATACGTTGTTGGGGAGGAATAAATGGAATAGAAATGGATGGAAGTTGGAAAGGGTTTCCATCCATTCTCCTCAAAATCTACATTTTCCTGTCTCCCCCAATTTGGTGGAGAATGGAAGGAGTGCAAATGGGGGGGAAATTTTGATATTGTATGAACAAAAGTAGCCTCAATATTTATGTATCCATCTTTTCATTTATTCATTATGAGGCTATAATAATCATTTGTTGTTTAATAATTTTCCATTCCATCTATTTTTGTAACTCTTCCAAGCAAGAAGAAAGTACATTCCATCCCCTCTCTCGCAAATGAGAAAAAATCTTTCCTTCCATACTATTCCATTACATTCCATTTCTAAGTCTCTCCCAAAAATAAACTAAGCCAGAATGAGTAAAATGGAGAAATGTGTTTGACGTGTTATGCATGGAAAAATCCCATTAAAGAAAAATTTATTAAATGGTACAAGGCCAATTTTGTTGTGTCTTGCAGAACATTGGATAATAAAACACTAACATGACAAAATATAAGCGTAATGAGGATGATATTACGATAGATTTGCGACCATGAAAGAAAAAATAGAATTAAGGTTAATACATTATAAGATTAGAGTGACTATTACTAAAAATAAGATGCGTGAAACAATAAGTGGTTTGGCCATGTGATAGGTGTGCTTGCGAGTGGAGTGGATGAAATGGAAGAAGCTTTTAACAAAAGAGGAAGAAACCAAAAAAAAAAAAAAAAAACCCTTTTGTGTGACTACTATGCATGGTATGCATTACAATGATCTTACAGAAAATGTAGGCATAGATACACATGTTGGTGAGTAAGAATTCATGTAGCTAACTGTATGTAGTGAAATTAAGACTAAATGTTGTTGTGAGCTCCAGAAATAAATTTTTGTTTTTTTTTGTTTTTTTTGGGGGGGGGTGGGGGTTTACAGAAAATGTAGGCATAGATACACATGTTTGGTGAGTAAGAATCCATGTAGCTAACTGTATGTAGTGAAATTAAGACTAAATGTTATTATTGTTGTGAGCTCCAGAAATAAAAGTTTTGGAGGTTGGGGGGGGGGGTAACAGATCTGAATTTATTTTGTTTGTATATTGTACTGATTTTTCATTACATTGTTTAAACCTTCTAATTTGATTTTAATTTGTTTTAGACGTGCTCTCTTGTTATAGAGAAGAGGGTTTTTGTGCATTTGAAAAGTTTTTGGTCATGACAGAAGTAAAAATAACGTAAAAATGAGTGGTCAACGTACCGCTGTTTTCCATGAGTGGTCTTAGTTTAATTCAGTTTCTTTCCTTTAACCGTTAAGAAATATTGGAAATGCCCATGTAATGCTCACGTGGCTGTCCTAATGTCTGTTTCCCTTTTTTATTCTTGAAAAATGTAATATTTACTTCACGTGGCTGTCCTAACCGTTAATAATATTGAAAAATGTAATATGTAATGATACATAAAAAGAAATAAATAGAACAGCTAAATTATTATTTGGCAATATTGTCAATTGATTGTTAGAAAAAACTAGTAATTTCTTATGGTGAACTAATTAAATAAATGGGTAGATTTAGTAGTATTAATAAATAAAAAAGTATTAACTGTTCAAAGATAGTTAATAATTAATAAACTAATTAGCAATAATTGTATATGTTGAACTTCTTAATTTTTGTTAAAACATTAAGGGGTTGTTGGATTTTACTTACAATTTTAGGTTTTTGTTTCTATCTTCAAATTTTTTGAAAATAAGAAAAAGCTCGCCTGTATTTTGTTTGGAAAAAAAATTAGAACACACTTTCAATTTTTGTTTCATCTCAGTTTCTTAAACAAACGAAGGCTGTTTCTCATATTCTGCTTAAGCTTCTTAGCTGCTGCTGCTGCTGCTTTTTGTTCAAGTCGTGAGAATCGTCCTTTTGTTTTGGTTACTGCCGATAATTCCAGTGGGCATCTGGTTCTTTATCCTCATTGTATTCTAACTTCATATTCACTGCTGGCCAAACCTACATCTCGGTTTTGGTCAACTGCGACCCCAGATATGGGTTTGGGAATTGAGATCTAGGGTTGTTGATTTGGGTTCACAGGCTTGGGAACCTAGATCTGGAGTTGTTGATTTGAGTGCATGGGTTTGGGAACCTAGATTTGGGTTTGGTGAACCTCATTAGCAAACCCTCTATTTTACGTAGCGTATCAAAACTTCCCTTATCCCTGATGTATATAGATGATAGGGTGAATACGGTCTGGAATTAGATATCTATGTTGCCTTCCTATTCCTATCATTCAAATTTTGCATAAGGCCTGGGTTACTGTGGACATCCACACTACCATCAACGTTGTGTATACTTTTTACTGGATCTGATACAGATATTCATTTGCAGAGGGCCTGAAAAATTATCCTCGGCATTCTACTGCTGCCAAGCTGCAGACGCCAAAGATGCATGATATGGAGCAGCTGGCAACTATTCAGGGTCTGCCAACTGATCGTAACACACTCAGTAAATTAATGGCATTGCATCCTGGACTTAGCGGCCAGATGAGTAATAATCACCACATGGTTGGCAGAGGGGCTTTAAGTGGTTCAGCGCAAGTTGCTTTGGCACTGACCAACTACCAGAATCTACTGATGAGACAGAACTCGATGAATTCAAACTCAAATTCACTTCAACAGGAAGCATCATCTTCCTTTAACAATGCTAACCAGAGTCCATCTTCATCATTTCAAGGGCGTGTTCTAGCACCGGGGACCATGCCACCTGTTGGTGGTATTACAAATGCCCAACTATCACAGCAGCAACAGCCACACCAACGGTCCCTGAATGGCAATGTCATGCAACAACAAACTTATCCGCAGATGCCTCACAGCAACCAGGCTGTACAACAGCATGTGATGCAGCAAATGCTGCAGGATATGAACAGTAGCAATGGTGGGGGGATGCAGCAGCAGCAATCCCTCGCAGGGCAGAATGCAAACGCAAACGCAAATGCGGTAGTGTTTGGAAGTAATTCCTCAGCAGCCACTGCAGGCTCTGTGAATGCGGGAGGAAGTACCACCGGCCCTACACCAAGTAGAAGCAGTAGTTTTAAAGCGGCAGCTTCCAACAGTGTCTCCTCTGCGGCTGGTGGCAACACTGGGTTCAACCAGAAAGGACAAGATATGCCTCCTACTCTTAATTTGACAGAGGAACTGGTTCCGGATATAGCCAGGGAGTTCGCGGAGAATGGGTTTTTTGATGGTGACCTTGATGATAATATGGGCTTTGGCTGGAAGGCTTGACTGATGATGCATCATCCATCATCTCCTACTGCCACTATACTTGCTAATATTACGTTTGTACAGGAGGTTTGTATTAGCAATTTTCATTTTTTTTAAAAAAATTAATCTCCTTCTGTGCTTTCTTAATTATGGAGCTTGTTGTGAACGTCTAGAATTAGTACTCCCCTCAAGTAGGCGGCGTCACATATAGTCTGTCTCTTCTGTCTTGTTTTACGCCCTCTGGATTTTCGGCTGCCAAAGCATTGCAACTGTAATTTAACGGACACGAAACTCATAGATTGCTAGTGTCTTTCATCAACTGGAGTGCGTGCTGCTGCATTTACACACACACACACACATGTATCCCATGCTCTGGAGTCGCTGTTTTTGTTTTTGTCACGTGATAAATAGTTCCTCAGGCTTTGCCCAACAGCTTGAACATGCGAGACACTGCAACACCCCAAGAGACGTGATCGACCAAGAAACTTTGCATCAAATAGGTTGTGAAAGAAAAGTAAACAAATATGTTTTGATCTAATTAGTGGTGGTGGTATTGAATCCTAGGCATCAATTTGCATGTGCAAGCCATGCTGCTAGGCTTATAGGAACTTTTGTCACCACCTGCTCTGCTCACACTTTAGCAAAACCGTACCATTAAACACCACAATCAAGGCAGGACTTAATAGTCCCACAAAAATATTTTTTGGGAGAACTTCACACTGAATATGAGATTGCCAATATTTATAATAGCAAACTTCCTTTGGCAGTAACCATATATGTCTCAAAGGCAGAATTATTACTTCTTAATTCTCAATTACCATCCTTGCCTTAAACATAATGTGATTCAGAAATTTCCAGTTAAAAAAGAATCAATTTAGTATTTTTGTCCTTTAATTTTTCTTTAAAAATACTGCCACTGACGAACGCTATTCTCCGCCCGTAAAAACTAGGCCAGATTAATGATTGTATCCTCTATACCCCCCTTTGGGCTTTGGCCTCTGCTGGAAAAAATACTAGGGTGTATACCAGTGCACATTGACTTTAAGTGGATCACTATAAGCTAGTAACTACTATAAGGGTTAAGGATACAGCCTTGAATGGATCCCAGATGGTCCAAGTTGGGAGTGGCAAGAGACACCGATGCCCATGTTCATGAGAACCCTTCAGGAAAAACAATAAATGTGATAATTTGATGGGTTAGGCTGGCATACAGATGGTACCGCGAGTGAAAGGAGGAACATGTGCATGTTGTATCAAATTTTAAGGACAAAATTCTTTTAAGGAAACCCGTGCTAAATTACTCCAATTTAGGCCTTAGTTAATGAAAATTAATGATGATGTGGCAATAACTTTAAGAGGGATATTAGTTATAATGGTCCAAGAGATGGTGGGGGAAATGTAAGGCCATTGTAAGAGGCAAATTGGTATATTTGTACCTATTCTATGTGTGGGGTGGATGTGCGTGCAGTTGTGTACGATTGCCTCATTGGAAATGTCGTCCACAAACCATATGGAGAAGGGAAGGGAACATATGGAATGTGATTGGTAGCCTGATAATTACGGAAACCTCCTGCTAGCGCTGAAGCCTATATAAAGCTAGCTCTACATGGGCAGTGCAGGGGAATTTTCCGAACCGGGTACGCTGTGAGCTGGGGTGCCTTGTGTACATGTGAGAGGGGCATGGGATGCAGTGAGCCGTCTACATAGTGCTAGTGTGTGTCGCCTTGCCTGTCTGCAAGTAGGGGAAGAGTCTTATTGAGTAGGGTGGTGAAGAGCCTGAAAGGGGATTCCAGCATTTCTCTCTATAAGATCATTCATCCTTTCCATAAATGTGCATAGAATGAGCATAACAATGATTTACATGGGTTGTGAATGCATGATTGTGAGATGCATCATGTGTTAATATGTTGCCGAGTATATGTGGCCGTGGGCATGCATATTGGGTTAGCTATAGGTACATGCTTCTGTCGGGTTGGACTAGAGGTGAAACACTGAATTTATCAAGCATGGTGCTGTGCACTTATGGAGTAGTGCTCCATAGCATATAATCAGAGAGTCGTTCAAAGTACCTCAGAGCAACATTAATAGGAAGACAGACTGAAAGTAACCTACCATACATAATATAATGACCCATCCATTTCTTGTCTCTGGACCCTCCCCAGGAGCTCTACTTGCAGGATACCACCAATGCAATGGGCAGGTTCTGGAAACTTGAACTTCTGCAGACGATTCTCCTAATAAACAAGAAGAGCTATTTAATCTTGTTTATTTTGAGATAATACAGTCAATTTTGCTGTAAATGCAGAAAAAGAGAATTAAATGGGAATGCAATTTGCTCATAGCGGACAATATTGGACCCGTCGATAGATTTAAGGGCTGCTCCATCTCTAGAGCTTCCAGGGTGAATGCAGAAAATCAATTTATATGTATGTGTGCGTACATATCCCAAGAAAATAAATCTTATATTTGATAGCAGGAAAAGAAAACAGGATGGAGGATAAGATAAAAGGGAAGATAAAACTGACCGACTTCTCCTCTTCCAGTTTGGTTGAGCAGAAAGAGTTCCTTCACTTTTATCATTTCGAGTATCAACAGCATGGGTTTTGATTGAAGGGCATTAACATAAAGATAATGAAATTCATCCCCTCTTTTGTCTGCCTTGCACTCATTTGGGCTGATGGACTCTGGTGATGCTCTTCCCGTGCTGATTTATTACTCTCCACCTTTTCTAGCATTTTCTTAGCTTCCTATAAAAAAAAAAAAAAAAATGAACCTAGTGCACGAGTTACAGGACGTAAATTGTCGATGATCAACGGCATACCATACCTGGTTCAGAAAGAAATGTTCATAATCAATAGAAAGAACATATTACAATTCCAAAAGCATAACAATACAACATTATTAAGTTAATCTTCGAAAACATAATCACAAAACGCAAAAGCCCCACAAGGAATAATAAAAACCCTTTCTTTCATCACATATTATCGCATTCATGTATAAATAGAGTTATATCCGCAACAAATGAAACTAAACTAATTGGATTATCCTACGAATTACTCGGGGAAAAAGAGAAAGAGAGGCGGGTTTATGAGCAATGGGTGTAAATAATTTATATTTTCACGGAAAACGAAAAAAATCAGGAGGAAAATCAAATCCCAGATTTCAAGAATGAAAGGAGAAGGGGTGGTACCTTGCCAGAAATAGATGGATCTAACTGAAAATCCATTAAGAAAGATGAAAAAACCGAAAGCAACAGAGAGTTCTCGAACCGCACCGACCGCCAAAGAGCCACAGCCATAGCCTACAGCCACAGTTTGTTAGGATGGTTTGGAGATGATAACCATGAGACGAGAAAATTCGGGACTCAGAAAGGGCAAAACTAAAAATTTGGCATTATGTGATCAGCAAATCCGTAAAGTTATCTTGATCTTGGAATGAACTTCCTTGTCTCCAACACTTACTCCCTCCCTTAATTTTAATTTTATTAGAAGAAATAAATCGCGAGATGTACTCTAGAGAGTTACTCTCTTTCTCTTTCTTTCTTTGCCAAACTTTTATTGTAGGCTTTCATGAGAGAGAGAGAGAGAGATAAGAGTCATAGAGGATGGAAATAATGAAAGGAAAAAAAAATGGAAATGGAAGAAGATGAATGAATAATAAAAATAAGTAACAAATGATAATTAATATTTAACATATTTTATATGTAAAAAAACGTAACTTTTACTCAAAATAGACAAAATTAGAGAGGGCTTGGACTCCACCCTCTCTCCCTGTGTTCCCTCGTCGAGCAAACTCCACACAGATAGAAGAATATTTTTGTTTAATAAAATTATAAAATTAATGACAACAAAATCAAACAAAAATAACATTCTCTATTCATTTCATTCTTCTTTTTAATATCTTTTATTTTGATAACACAAAAAAAAAATAAATAAAAGCTTTGGACAAGAGTGAATGAATACACCCAATTATTATTGTATTAGTGTCTGCCAAGAGAACTGTCTCCCTTTCGTTTATATACTCGTCCCCTCTCCAAAGTCCAAAGGCCGAGTCACTGTCAAATGTTTCCATCCCTTCTTTATATGGTTTTGGGTTTTTAAATATTTTCTTCATATTATTGTTTCTAAGATCAAGAATCTTTGAAAACTTTCAAAGGTCTATTATATAAATATATAATTTCCCACTCCCAGGGAATTTCCCCCCTCCCAAGTTTTCACTGGGTTGCGTCCTTCCAACCTTTGGGTATAATCATCTGCTCAATCACATCATATTATTGACAAATTCAATAGCTTGTTTTGACATGACAACTACAATTACCATGTAAATTATAAATTATTAAAAAGTTAAAAGAAAAGTCAAGATGAGTTTTATTTACAAAAAGAAAATATTATTGCCACAAGACATACACACACATATATATACATATACATATACATATCATTTTGCACAGAACTTCATATCAAAATAATTTCCCAAGTGCCAAGGCTAACTACTAACTACAGATTTTAAAAACTGGCTAATTAACAACTCTTGATCGATCATATTCATCACCACTTCACTTCACTGGGGCAATATCAGCACAGAGTCTAAGCACAGCCCCCCCTTAGTATGGGTGCAATCAATCTGCATCATCGAGAATTTGATCGTCGCCGCCGAGTTCGAGCTCGAGCTCGAGCTCGTGACGGAAAAATCGCCGACGTGGTAGAGCAGCCACTCCCCCTGTTGGATGAGATAGCACTGGGACATGGTGTGGTGGCCTTGGGAAGTTGATAACTGGAACCGGACTGGTTTGATGTCCCAGCCATGGACCTGGTCAACGTTGCAGACCCGGCGGCCGAGCCATTTTCCTGTGGTTCTTCCGATCTGGAGGCGGAAGAACAGGCTGTATGTTCCGGATGGAAAGTAGTCCAAATCTAAGCTACCATCAACTTCTAGCCACCATATCTGCTGGAGATATGCAATTGTGTGGAATCTGCATTTCGAACAAAGGCAAATCTCACGTAAGTTTGATGGGTTTTCTTGTTTTAAATGTAATCCAAATGATTCTAATTCACATCAAGTGAAGCGATCACAGCCCCCTTTTTTAGTGGTTTTTGTTCACAATAGCCAGCATTCTCTGCGGGTTTGGAAAAACATTGCTTGCCATCTTCTCTTCAAGTTTTTGCGTCAATTCATCAAACTATATGACCAATTCAACATCTAGTCGTCATCACAAATTTTAATTCCATTAAATGAGATAATTGACTCTAAATAAAAATTAGAGGAAAATTTGACATTGGGACCATACTGAATTTTAATTAGTAAGACTAATAATAATCAACTAAAATTTAAAAATTGTTACATATCACATCAATCATATATAAACCCATCAATATTATATATTAAAGGACAAGAGATTTCTCATTTTGTAAATAGCATTTCCTATCATTTTTGAAGAATGCTACAACTTGTATTAAGATGAAACAATAAGAGCTTGCAATATAAAATAGGTGTTGGAGAGGGAAAAAGGGCTGTAGAGTTTATATATATATACATTTCACCACATGCAGAAGACATTGACCATGGAGATGGAAGATAGAAGACGCCAAGATAAGTTAAAATACTCAAGAAATTGAATAATACAAGCCAAAAAAAATATCTGGCAAGTTGAAATAGTCTGAATCCAAGTTGCCTCCTTTACTCTATCATGACAATTGTTGCCTTCAGAACTGGGAACATCATCTAGAAGAGTAGTGAAACCAGACGGCATACAAGCACGGGAGCAAGCGGACATAAATTTCTTTGGACACATGTTAGCGTGTACGTAGATCACTCTGCTAATTAATGCTGATCTTACCATAGGAAATATATATATTCTGGGATTTTTTTTTTTTTTGGTAACTCATTCCAATTTTAAGCTTTGTTCGGGATGTAAATTATTATTATTATTGTTTTGGTGTGGAGGGTAGAGAATAGAGAGTAAGGAACAAATGTTTCAAGTTTGAGAGAGCAATGAAAATGGATGGAATGAAATGTAAAATAGGAAGAGCAGATAAAGTAAAAGTGATGAAAATGAATCTCAAGGCCAATGGAAAGTAAATGGAATGAAAAATGTTGATGGAAATTAATATTAATCATTACATTACGTGACCATAATATTCTTTCAATAAAAAAATAGTGTAATTAGTCAACTCAAGAGCAAGTTTAAATTTTTAAAAAATTATTAAAGTTAATATTCTATTCTTAAAACACAAAAATTAGTTTGCTTTCTTCCATTTCTATTCATTCTTCTCAAATTGCAATAAGACCAAAAATAAATAAATAAATAAAATAGGCCATTAATTGAATGGAAATGGAGAAAACAAGGCCCATCCACTTCATTACTACTACCCGTCCTAAGGCCTTACCTTTCCATTCCACTCAGTCTCCCTTTTCCCAAACAGTGTTAGGATTGCCACGACCAACTCAACCAAAGACTAATAAATGATAATAACTAATTATTTCTTAAAATTAAAATATTTCAGGATACGAACAACTTTAGATCTTGGACACAGACATGAGCTGGCCAACTACCCATCACTAATTCCGGATTCAATGGAGAAGGGAAAAGTACCCGCAAAAGGCATCCCTACAACTTTGTTCTTGGAGTCATTTGCCCCATTAATACGATCTCTGGTATCATCATCCAAACAAATTGCCTTAAATTTTGAAAAGTAATTGGTTTCCCTTCTCATCTCATGGAAGTGATGAGTTCAGATTCAAGTCCCCTCCACCAACAGCAAAAAGAAGATAATAAAAACAAAAAGGAAGGTAAGTGATTCAATGATATATATATATATATATCTAACCTGGATTCATAAGTTGGAATGTGATTCCAGTATCTCCGATCATCGATGCCCGTTATTTTAAGTGCCTTCCAAGAAATAGAAACACAAATTCTTCCACTTGTTTTATCCATCCACAGTTCCTGCATGCCAACAATTGATCCATGTATATATCCACATCCTAACCCATGAACAACTATCAACACAGATAGAGGCCAAGGCCAAGCCATGGAGAAATTAATTAAGAAGAGAGACAGAATCTCTCACCTTGGTTCCCCCATCAAAGCGATTGGGACGGCATAATCTGGCATAGATGTCTTTCTTAGGCAACTGGTCAGGACTTCCGTCCAACAGCATCTGGGCAAGACTCCGGTAGTTTTCCGGCAACTTGGATTCCCAGACAAAATCGGCCGACGAGGCTAGACGAAACGCCCGGTTCACCAGGGCCATTTTGCAAATCTGGGGAGGGTCCAGATGAGCCAGAACCAGAGCCACGCAGCTCTCCGGCATCTCCCCCAGACCCTGCTTCAAGGGAGTCTGATCGCCGCCACTACCCTCTGCAACAAACCCAGAAAATCCAGCCCCCATTTACATACAACAAATCTAGAAGACCTAACAAATTCAAACCAAGAAGCCCCTTAGAAGATGGGATCACGGAGAAGTGACGAGTAAAGCAAAGCTTGAAGGCGATGCGGCCAAAGGCAAAGGGACCGTATAAGCCATGGCCGAGACGTATAAAAGGGCCTTCAAATTGTAAAAGTTGAAACAGTACTCATCACGTGTTCGGTAATAATAGAATTAGAATATAACTTCCACATCATATTATTAATCAACATTAAAATTAAAACTGTAATAATTAAAGTATGTATTAACTTTCTCGTGGCAATTGAACAGTATTTTATATAATCTATTAAAATTTGCTGTACCTTTTGGATCCCCCACGTCAGATAGGTGCCGATTAGACAACAATATATCACGTTGAAACATTTCAATAATCTATCTAAATTTACCTGGCTAGCTAATTACTGATCAAATTATACAAAATTAATTACATGATCCTTTTGAAGTAAAGAGAAGCTTAATTATCTAGCTAGCTTGGTGTGAGTGACGAGCGGAATGATCTCATTGGCTCGAACTCGATCATTGAAGATTCCATTTGAGGATTAAGGAATTAATTAATTAATTAAGAGCATGGACAAATCAGGCTTTTAAGCAAAATCCATTGCGTACAGTCCACAAGGCTCTTGGTTAGGCAATGACGCAGCGACATGCACGGGCCACGTATTATCTGAACAATTACAACCTCATATGTAACGTAGTTTCAATATCTTTGAATCGTTTATTGTTTCAGAAAAGGTAAAGATAACCTGAAACGTTTTTAAGACACTTTCTATAATTTGCGAAACGTTTTGAGGTTTTTTTTCTCCCAAATTAGAGAAATTTATCCAAAATGGGTTTTCTACGAGCTGTCGGAGAAGTTTCAGGGCGTCGTTAAAAGTGAGGTTGAACTTCTTGAGAAGATCAACATTGTTGAAGACGTGGCACAAGCAGTTGGAATCGGCAAGAGCATCTACTTGAGCGATGCGCAACAGGTGGTTGGCGGCAGTGACAACAATGAGAGATGGGTGTAAATAGGGTTGGCAAGGCAACAACTTCTGGATGCACGACATCAAGTCGTCAGTGAGGCTCTACTCGGCCAGATTCAAGAGGCTTCGGCAGAACCCCATCGAAACCCATGAAGAGGTCAACGAAAACAATGACAGAAACGACTTCGAATCCATTTCTTCAGTGTCGTTCTTCTCTTTCTATGAGACAAAAAGTAAACAAGAAATTGAGATAAGAAGCAATATATATATATATATATATATTATATCAAGATCGAGAGAGAGATCAGAGAAACACGTACGGAAGAAAGGGTTTTTGTTGTTCTTGTTCGAGAGCAGGAAGATTAGAACATCAGTGAGAAAAATAGTGGTTATATTAAAAATTAAATTTATAATTTTTTTTATTTTATATTTTATCTTGCCTTTCTAGTTTTTACTTTTTTAAAAAAATATAATTTTTTTGTTTCCATTTCATATAAAAAACGTTTTCTTTTTTCATTTTCGTGAAACCTCTAGATTATAACATATAATATTAAGTTTGATAGTAATTAATCAAATAAAAATTAAAGAAATGAAAAAATTGAATTCAGAAAAAATCAAAAATGAAACTGTACTAGGGGGGATCGGTGGGTCAGTTCTCAGTTGTCGGATCCGGATTTCATGAACCAGTTTTGATTGCAATGGGAAAACAAAGTCAAAGGCTTTGTACTGGAATTAGGTGGCGAATCAGTGGGCTGTAAATGTAATCCATCCGGGGTGGGGGTGGGGTTAGTTCTTAATGTGATGCTGATATTTCGATATATTAAAACCACTTTGGCACCTGCAACTGGAAGATCTATGGTTTGTTGGTGATGCTTTGCGGTAGTGTGTTTGGGAGATTACGTGTTTGATTTTTATTATTATTAATATTAATATTTAATAGCTGGTTATTTGTTATGTTTTAATGAAATTTAAGAGTGAAAAAGACTTATATTATAATATTAACATAACTTTGTTGAAAACATGAGTTCCACTACAGAGTCAGAGAGGGTCACAGATATATTTACAGAAAGAGAATAAAAAGACAAAATTACCCCTACTCACTTTACAAATTTACAAAGTGGGTTATTGCCCCCACCCCTACTTCTCTCCTTTTTCCTCCCATAGTCTATGAAGCACGGAAACGGCTCGGAGGCGCTGTTTCGGTGTTTCTGAACCGTTTCCCGTTTTGGAAACGGAAAAAAATGGCCCGAAACGTTTTTCGGGCCGTTTGTGTAATTTTTCAAAATATTAGGGCCGTTTCAGAATTATAAATTCTTGGCTGGAAACGAGTTTCCGCCTGGAAACGCGTTTCTAGCGCACGCCATCTGCTCAGTAAGATGGCTTAGCAGTGCTTACCCTAAAAAATTCTGCTTTGCCTCTTTCCTTCTCTTCTTTTTCTTCTTCTTCCAGTTCAATCTTATCTGCTTCATCACGCTTCTTCTTCTTCCAGTTCAATCTCTGCTGCTGTCATCTGCTTCGTCGTCGCTTCTTCTTCTTCTTCTAGTTCAATCTCCGTCGCTGCCATCTGCTTTGTCACCGTCTGCTTCATTCCCTTGGTTTCGATCGCTCACGCCCACTCTGCTTCCAATTTTTGTATGTATTTCTTCGCTGTGTTTTTGTATGTATTTTTTGATCTTCGTCGCTGCCATTCTTTGGTTGCTGTGATGTTTTTGTATATATTCATTTCCTGTGTTTTTGTATATAATTTTTGATCTCTGTCATCGCCATTCTTTGGCTGTTGTGATGTTTTTAATTTTGTATGTATTCATTCCCTGTGTTTTTGTATGTATTTTTTGATCACCGTCCCTGTCATTCTTTGGCTATTGTGATGTTTTTGTGGCTGTGATGTTTTCCTTATATATTTAATTGTGGGTGTTGTGATGTTTTTGTTGATATAATTAATTATGAATTTTATTTATATTTATTTAAATATATTATAAAATTTATGTTTATTTTTTATATTTGAATATTTTTTTATATTAAAAATTATATTTATAAAAAAAAACTCCTATATTTTTTAAATTTACAGTTTACCCCGCGTTTCCGTTTCTTACTTTTTTGGAAAAATGCCGTTTTCGCGTTTCCGTTTCCTATCGGAAACGTCTCTCGTTTCCGTTTCCGTGCAACCTAGCCCATAGTTGCTATCCAAACCTTGTTGCCGCCCTCGTCTTGCCTCGGCGTTGCGCCTTCGTCGCCTTGATGCCATCGTCGCCTCACTGATCGTCTCTAAATCTTTAGCGACGTTCGACGAGGCGGCGATGGCAGCAAGGCGACAGAGGCACAACAATAAGGGCAGCGAGATGAGGGTGGCGATGAGGCTAGGACAGCAGCCATGGGAGGGGAGAGGAGAAAGCAGAGCGGGGGCAAAATAGTCTTTTGTCCCCTTTCAGTAAAGTGGTTGATAAGTCCATCAGACTCTTTAAACTTTTCTTGAAAACACATTCTTTCTTTCTACACACTCACTCTTTCAATGCCACCTTAATTAGTTAATAACTTTTCAATGTATGAGTATTAATACCATTCTTTTTTTATTCAGTTCAGCGTGAAAAGTGAAATGGGATTTAAAAGGTGTTTCGCTTACCAATTTGTTCAATTATAAGCTCTAGATAGTTTATTTTTGTACACATTTTACAATATTTAAACACTATCAATCTTATAGTTATAAGTTATTTTATCAACGTTTGAGATAACCTCTGCCCCTTCTTCCCTCTTCCAATTTTTCCAAATAAGTTATTAAGAGCTTTTTGCGTTAACTAAGCAAATTATTGATTTATTATCAAACCAAATAGATATTTTCAATCTCAACCCTTCTTCATTCATTTATATTCTCTTTCTTTGTCGTTATTGCTACCAAACTCATCTCCGATTGTCACCTCTAGCCAGACTCATCTCTATCGACGTCGTCGCCCCGTCATCCTCATCCATCGTCTAGTGTCGTCCCCCATCTGCCTCTATCGTCATCGCCTCCATCTTCTCCTTCATCGTTTGTCATCCAACGTCATCTGTCGCCCCAACCCATATCTATTTGCAACATATTTATTTTTATTTTTTTATTAAATTCTAATAGTTTATCAATTCTTTCAAATCAAATATATAACTAAATAATTGATAACTTAAAAATATGTTTAGTCAAATATGTTAATAATTCAAACGTTATTCAATTTTTAAATTTTACATAACTTAAAAGTTAGTGCTTTTAAAAAGGGTAAGCCAAACAGCCCTACCAATTGATTACAAGTTTGAACTGGGCTCATTGCTTCAGACTTTAAACACATCATTCGGAGTAAAGAAATTGTAATCCCAAAAAGAAATTAAGAGAGCAATCAAACATACATATTTGTTTTTTTTTTAATTAAAATAGCATGTCAATTATCAGTGTGTTGTTCACGTTGACTATCGGGGAATAATAATAATTTTTTTGAAGCGAAAATGAATTCGTTAATTTTTGATTAATTTATTTTAATGAATGTGATTCACTAGCTATTTAAGTATCATTATGTCATAAATAAAAGTTCAATAAAAGATCAAAAAAGTCCAAAAACTTAAAATAATTTTTCAGGCTGAAAGGTGTAAATTTTTTCATAATTAAGAGGTCCTGCAAAATACGCAAATTAAATAACTCTCACATTAAAAAATTTCTTCAAATATTTTAATAAAAGAATAAATCATTATCCATAAAGAATTTTACTTCTAAAAGGATTTTAAAATATTAGAATAAACATTATCTATAAAAATCATAATTCTAATGGGTTTTAAAATTTAAGAATCATAATTTTAATGGGTTTCAAAATGTTAAGATAGAATTTATTTATAAGAATCCTAATATCAGATTACTTAATATTACTCTATATATCTCTCTGTAAATAAGTAGACATTCATTTAAAAAAAAATATGCATTTGATACTGGTCAATACAGTTTTTATAATTTTCAATGTCTAACTTAACTATTAGAGTGTTTACTCTGAAAATTTCTTGCGCCCTCTGACTATTCCTTTTTTGTAGGCTTAGGCGGCTTAATAACGACATTTTTAATTAAATAAATTTATTATTATATCTCAATAACAACAGATATATTAAAAATTTATCCAATAATTAATTACTTAATATATTGAAGTGTACAAGTCTTTTAAGCTTATAAAATTTTAACTTCAATTAGCAAACAAATATATTATAATAGTAACAATTTAAATAAATTCTTATATATACTAAAATAAAATTTTAAAAGAGACGACTTCAAATATTTAACAGGTTAATTACACTAATAATTACTTAATTTTGTATTTTGTTATTATTTGATCACTAAATTTTGAAATGTTACCTGTTAGTCACTAGTATTTTAAAATTGTTACTAGTTAGTCACTGAACTTTAAAATGTTATCTATTAGTCATTAATATTTTAAAATTATTTTTCATCCGTCAATTGTAAACTTAAAATTCAGTGACTAATGAATGATGAATAAAAAATAATTTTAAAATATTAATAACTAATAGATAATATTTTTGAGTGGGGTGCATGAGATTGAGTTTGAAAAAAAAAAACTGTAGCCAATTGGATTGCAGGGGAAGGGGGTGGTTGAAATCATGACTTTTATGTCATTTAATTGATCCTTCAGGTCCAAACGTGATAGTCATGCACAAAAAAAAACTAATCATTTTGTCCCAAGTGCGACTTAGGCAGGCAGCCCACTTTAAATTTACTTTAATGAAATTACAAAAGTAATTATAAAAATAGTCTAAATCACAAAACAATCTTAGTAGAATTAATCCAATCTAAATACAAAATTCATAATATTCTTCCACTCAAACAATACTACCAACAAAAATACTTTCGTAGAAGTAGAGATGTGCAAAATTTCAATTAGATTGAAGTTATCAAATTGAATAGATTAGAATTGTAAGTTCAGTTTTTTTTTTAATTCAATTCGGTTCAATTTTTTTTTTATGTAAAAAATTTGATTTTTTTTTAATTTCAGTTTGGTTATTGGGTTAGAAGTAATTGAACTAACTGAACCAACTAATCTTTAAAATAACGTTGTTTTACATTTTATAATACGATGTCGTTTTGGCCACCACACCCCATAAGCACTTAAGTGAAGTTTGAAGAAGAAAAAAAAAGAAAAAGAAAAAAGAAAGAAGAGAAGTTTAGAAAAGAAGAAGAATTGAAGAACTAACCAAGCCCTAAGCCAACCTTAACCTTTCGCCTTCAACTTCGACAGATGGCTGCGTTCCTTTGTCGTTAACTTTTAAGAAATGACCACTGTGACATTGTCATCCCCATCTCTCACGTCGCGTAGGGTCGACTTAAGGCATAGGCCTGAGAGGCCTATGCCTAAGGCCCCCAAAAATTTTTTGGCCAGTTTTCAGGTTTAGGTGGTTGCGGGCAACCGACCACCTAGGAAGAGGCAGCCACAGAGATTGAAGGAGACGACGGCGATCACTAGTCGATTCACCGTTTGTGTAGATGTAGACGAGGACTGAAGAGAGAAAGAGAAAAGGGGTCACCTCTCCTGCCTCTTGGTCGTGCCGCTGCTCGTTGTCGACCATTGGATAGCCATGTCATCTCATTCCCTTTTGTTGTTGGCTAAGGGTCTGCCGCACCTAAATTAGTTTTTTCTTAGGGTGCCTTATACCTTTGAGCTAGCCCTGACGTCGCCCTTGCCATTCGACCATTGGCTAATCAAACGTCACTTATTTTGCTTTCCTCTTCGCCGACGACCATCACCTGCTCCGCCTTTTCTTTCTCTGACAACTGTCACCTATATTGCCTTTCCTTTCGCCAACTACCATCGCCTATTTCGCCTTCTTCTTCTTTGACCAGCGACCAACAAACATAGAGGTGAGTTTCAGTCCATTTGATTTTTTGATTTTCTTGGGTGTTTTTCAATTTTATCGATTTTTTGATTTTGAAGTTTGTTTGCTTTTTTGATTTTGTCAGTTCTTTCAGTTTTACCAATGTCTTCAATCTTTCAATTAGTTTAGTTTCTTTAAGTTTTTTTAATTTTTTGATTTGTTCGGTCAATTTAATTTGATTTTTTTTTGTATATTCAATCTGTTCGGTTAGTGAATTTTAATTGATTCATTAACCGAACCAACCGTTTGCATAACTCTTAAGTATAATTTACCGAAACAAATCAAGTACTAGTGTTGGTGGATGCATATAATAACATGATTTAAAAAAAATGTGATGGTTACTAGAAATAATAATTAAAAATTAATTGAATTCACGCGCTATTCAAAAAAAGAAAACGTAAGGAATGTATTTTTTTTTAAATGCCCACCCGCCCTTTAACCCAAAGCTTTGGAGGATGTCATTGGAATTAAATTAATTGTTATGATAGTCCTTTTTTTAATTCTTGTTTCTTGTTTTTCTTCCCTCAACTTAATTTGCTTACTCTCATTCATTTATTTATTAAACACTAAAATTGGCAAAGGCTGGTGATGTAAAATTGGAATATATCTTAGAATAATAATGTTTGAGCAACTCCAATTTATTAATATTTTGAGTTTAGGGGTAACTAACTCTGTTTTGGGAGAAATATTTATCTATTAGTCAAATGATTAATAAATTAAATACTTAGTTATTGTAATAATGTATTTAAAGTATCAAATATTTATATTTGCAACTGTTATGTTATTCACTATCGGGCAATATAACAATTACCCGATTGAGAGAGAGGGAGTGAGCCTCATGCATGTGAGGCCCACGTCACATACATGGGACCCATCTTCTTTCTTTGTCAAGCAATTGCTTTGTTGCTCGATAATGGCAACATAGCAGTGCCCTATCTATATTAATCCGAAATAAATGTCCTGTAATGTGAAGGAAAAAGTGATGATCTTTAAAAAGTAAAATTATTACAAAATACGAATTCATATAAGAAGACCAGCCAGGTTAAAATATGAATAAAAAAAATTTTAATAGTCGATTCCGATGGTCAAAATCTGTAGTGTACAATGGCTGACATTGTCCTTCTCAAAAGGCTAAAAGGTTATCAGTGATTCTAAAAAGGCTAAAAGGTTGTGTGATCAGTTGTTTGAAGTAATGAGGTGTGTGTTGGAGTGTTCTGTATGTTCTCCATGGAAACTACATATTGAGTACATTTATCTCATTCATGTGCAAATATAGATTAGACATTTATATTGATTTTTTTGTCATCTTGTTTTTTTCTTAGACCAATCATATCCTAACAAATAATTAATAGCCACTTTCACGTAAAAGTAGGGTCATGGTGCGCCATATCAACATAAACGTGAGATTTATAAAAAAATGATTATTTTTTAAAAGTCTATTCTGGATGTGTATAAGCTCTGAGCACATACAGATTTATTCAAAAGATAAATCAAGGGAGATGCCACTCTCTCTAAAATTATTCGGATAAAAATTAAACACCTGAGTTAACAAAAAAATAAAAAAATAATCGATACTGTTGTGTTCGTGGTTGCTGCAGGGAATTGACGCAGAGGAGGCGGCGAAGGCTGAAGCTGCAGAGAAGCAAATGGAGCGGAAGCCCAGCAGAGAGAACCAGCCGTTTGTCAGTCCAAAGCCACCACAAGGCGTCGCCGTTGTCTGAGATTGAGGTGGCGGACACCAGGAAGCCCATCACGAAAGCCACGGATGGGACGGCGGATTCCAACATAGGCTATTTTGGCGGCGGCGGCGACGTTGTTCTATGGAGGGAGGAGCAACAGGACTTGGCAGAGGACTCGCTTCGGAGGGCTGTGGAGATGTGGAGACAGGCAGCGATGAGGGGCGATCCCGACTCTCCCCACGGCAGGGTTCTCCGGGAGCTTCGCGGTGAGAATTGGTGACCGACGTTTTGCTGTAGTTTGTAATCGGAAATTTCTGAAGTTTCATGGAACATTAGACAAAAATGCGGTTGTGAAATTTGTATAATAAAAATGTCAAAGTCTTCTCCAGTTTGATTTCTCTATCCTAGTTTTAATTGATAGCAATGATAAAGATGATTATATTTCGATGGTTTTTTGTTATTATTATATATTAAAAGAGACAGCATTATAACCACTAATTACTTTTATATAGCGGTTGGACAATTTCTCTCATCAAAATAATCATTTTTCACTGCCCCTAATTGATCAGGCACTTAGAAAGAAGTAAATTTTACATAATTTTCTTCTATTTTCGTTTGGATTTGTGTAGATGAATGGCTGAACCAACGAACTTTGTATTCCGTTGGAGAATTAAGGGGTTTGAATTAAAACAGTAATGGAGAAAATTCTGACTCTTCATTCATTTCAAATGATGAAGAAGAAAGGAAAAGCAAATACCAATCACCAAACTCCTGCTCTCATTTTTATAAAATTATTACTAATGGGCTTGGGCTCGTAACTAGGGCTGTAGAGTGGATTATCTCCAACCTGGCCCTAGGCCTTTCTAGCCTTGTCTTTGGGCCCGGCACTCACTTACTTCATGATCGGGTCACACTTGGGCTGTTTTTCTGCTTCCCTTTTATTAATTTTTTATCACGAGCAGAAGTTTTATTTGGTGTTTAGAAAACGATAATTTTTAAGGTTGTAACTCAAAACAACACAAAAAATATGACATAAGACAAAGAGTACTATTATTTATCTAGATTAGAGATTCATTTCTAATTTAAGTGATATCTTTTCATTAGGCAATGAAAATAAATAGAATAAATATTGATACTTATATCTTTTCATTGCTTAAAAAGTGGAAATGGCAAAAAGTAACCACTATTCAAATATAAAATTCGTTTCTAACCCTTTTTTTTTTAAAAAAAAATATTTTTGTACTTTCAAACAAACTAATTACATGATATAGCCACTTTACTAGATTTGACCATTATTTTATTTAAAAAATCAGAAAAAAATAAAATTAACCACAACAATAGTCAAATACTAAAATACCCTCACCCCCTCATTACCCATTTCACCCACCCATTTCATCTCTCTCACTACAACAAATGCTATGACAACCACTTGCTTCCGCCGTGAAAGCCATTTGACCGCTGCCATGACCACCACTGTTACCACCGACGTTGATCTTATTTTCGCTGAACAAGGTTAGAGTTTTTTGCATGATTTTAATGAACAAAAAGTTATTGAAAATGGTTGTCGACGAAGCTTCGTCGTCGGCGACAATGGAGACTGACCGGGCTTTGTCGTGAACGAAGCCCCATTGTCGGGCTTCGTTCCCGATGAAGCCCGCTAGGGGAAGAAGCCTGAATGGACTTCGTCTCTGGAATGAAGCCCCATCGGCTTTGTGGCAAGAGGCTTCATTGCAGAATGGGCTTCGTCTACAACGAAGCCCTCCGATGCAGGCTTCGTCTCTGCATCGAAAGCAGACAAAGCCTAATCGGGCTTCGTTGCAGGAAGCCCCATCAGGCTTTGTTGTAGAAGAAACCCGATTGGGCCGCTACCAAGCCCCGACGCCTAATTGGGCTCCCCCGATCGTTGGGCTGTGACGCAGCCCAATTATCGCAGCCCAACGAATCCCGATCAGGTTCAGGTTGTGATGATTGGGCTGAACAATTGGCCTTTTTCTGCTTTTACTTGTGCTTTTACATGGTTATTGGCTAAGACAATTGTTGTTTTTGTATTTTTTTTCTTACAGATGGCTGAACAACAAACTATAAAATTTATTTATGTTCATGCTCACCGGATATTACCACCAGGAATGCGAGTTACTACTCATTGTGGGATCAAACACTTTGAGGCTATGCGTTGTGCTCTAGATTGATACAAATTATTGGATAGATTCTTACAAGGCCCATTAGGACATTTCTTGAAGATGCCTCTGTCTCTCCATTTGATTGCACCACAATTAATATATCATGTTCTACTTAGAGAGGTGACATTTTCGGGTGCCCGCCATGATGAGATGTGGTTTGAGATTGGTGGCATACCATACAGGTATGGGAGGCAGGAGTTCATACTTATTAGTGGACTCCGATTTGGGGCTATTGATAGGGAAAGTTTTGAAGCGAAACCTATTGAGCAGAAGAGTTTACGTGCTCGACTATTTCCACAACATAAGAAAGGGGTGACTGGAGACAACATTGATTATTTATTAGTACCAAAGAAGACATGGTTTTAGAGGATGCCCTGAAACTGATTTACATTGCTGCAGTCGACATGTTTTTGTTGGGTCAGGATGAGCGCGGGTATGTGGATGATTTCTTGTGAACTATGATCGATGATTTACACGCATTTGAGATGTTCCCTTAGGGTACTTATGTCTACAGTAAGAGTCAACATTACATCCGATTGGCCACGAAAGAAAGAAAACTGACTGGTAAATGTGAGAAGAAAATCAACCTTTATGGTTTTGTATGGGCGTTTCAAGTACAATCAGGTTTATATTACTCTCTCCTTATTGTATATGATTTGTCTATAGTAACTAAATGTTTGTTTTGTTTTTTAATTTTTATTTTCATTTTTTTTTCGCTCTCTACAATGGTGGTTGATCGAAACGTTCCCATGGATTTAGAATAAATGAGCCGTCAGACTGTTCGACGCAGACATTCCAAGATGCCAAAAATGGCTATCCAAAAAAAGGCCACAGATAAAAAATTACGACGACTGTCTTAGGAAGGAAGTAAGTGTGGAACCTACCTCTAGATTTTGTTTATTTTTAAATCATATCTATCTAAATAATACAATTTTATAGGCATGAGGATCGAGTCCGACGCTTGATGTAATGCCCAATATTTAATATTAAGAGTACTTTCAGAAATTAGGAGGTCAAAATGGTATTTATTATAGTTTTGGACCTACATGTAATATTCAAAAACGTGTACAAAAGGTGAGGGACTATGTAAAAGCAATTCAATAAAGGTAAAACTATCAAAATAAGCGATATTTGACAGAACCAAGAGATTCGCGAAGATTTGAAGTAAAAAACACGCGATTAGGGGCATCCGGGCAAAAATGTAGATTTTGTAAACTGCCCGAGGAAGGTCGAATTGACAAGTTTTTCAAAAATTTCTAAGGGAAATGAAAAATATGGAACTTGTGAGACGTCAAGGAAGTAAATAAAAGTCTAGGGGCGCCATGGATAGAGAGAAAATGCAATTAGAAAATACATGGGGGCTAAAGTGCAAAATTCGAAAGTTCCAAGTGGGAAACCGACCAGCCACACTGTGGCCACCATTAGCCACCTCTGGAGGCGTCGGGAAGGTCGCCCAGAGACTTTAGGGTAGTCTCCAGGCAATGATGAAGCCGTTGGAGGTTGTTATTGGCCGGAAATGGCTTTAACGTGATCGAAAATAGATTTTCGATTTGGCCGAATCTTTCGAGGGTTCTAGCTCGTGATTTGGGGTTGTTCGATTGGTTTAGAGGATAGATTTGGGCTTAAGGGATAAGAATGAGAAAGATATGGTGGGGAATCGAGTCGAGAACGGGTATAAATAGCTAACCGAGGTCGAGGGTTTTTAAAAAAAGTCAGAGAGAAATTGGCCTTGTTTTTGCTTGAATTGAGCTACGGGGATAAGGGGATTTTGTTCCTTGGGTTGTGAGGACTGTTACTGGAGCATTTGGGGTCGATTGGTGTAGAAAAATAGGGGTTTTAGAGCTTTGGTTGGAAAATCTGGCTCGTCGACACCGCGACTTGCAACTGGGTTTTAAACCCTTTTTTGACAACTATTTTGGCCATTTGAAGGCACCATTGTGGTCGGCTCATCAAGCCCTTCAATCCCCTATAGTTGTTTGGAGAATCGGAGCTCGCTGGAGTCGGAGAAGAAGGCCGGAGAAGATGACTGCACCGGTTACGCGTGGGCTTCACTCGCCGAATCCTTAGGTGGCGCGTGAGGGCGCATAAGGTAGGTTTTGCTTCTGAAATTAATTTTATAATTTTGGTAAATTTATTTTAGTAATTTTCATGGAAAAATATTTGGAGAAATTTGATGTTAGGTATTTTTAATAAATTTCAGAAGGTAAAGAAGGTTTAAAAATAAAAAAAATAGAGAAATTTGAGGAAAAAATAGAAATATTGATTCTTAAGGTCTTAATGGTGAATTAGGAGTTGATTGGGTTGTTGGAAGAAGGATTACACGAGTTTCGAGGTATGGCACGTTTTTCGAGGTAAAAATTAAACTTTTTCGAATTGAGGTGAGTGGTTTGATTTTAGTCTTACTTTTGCTTGGAGATACCTTGGTGTGCGTTTAGTGAGCTCAGGTAAGCAATTTAACCCTCCCGAGCTTAGGTTATATGTGATCGAACCAATTCAAGAGAGCGGTTATACCTTCCAGAACTTGGGTTATTTTGCAAAAATATTTTACTTATGTACTTGTGGTATCATTTGCATATTGAACATGTGGTATATTGTATCAACGATTTTTAACTTATAAAAAGAGTTGGTGCATGGCGTGTGATTTTCATATCATCGGGGTGTTGATTTTCGTGTCGTTGGGTCCGTGTGGGACGAGATGAGGTCTTCTTGAGAATGGGACAAGGTTAATCTTGGTGAACGAGTGACACGGTAGGGCACTTGAGGGATTAAGTATGTCGCGGTAAGGTCAATCCCAACAGTGTGTGGAATGGATTTTCCATAGGAGGTTGAATATGTCAGGGAGATTTCTCAAACTAGACATGTTGCATGTTGTCGTTTGTCTATATATGTCATGCTTATACGTCTTTCATGCATTATGTAAACTGTTTCATGCCATCACTTAGATGTTTTATCATCTAACCTGGGTTATGCCCCTGAAACATTCAACGTTCCAGCCAGGAATTACTGCGAGGTCGAGAACATGGTCGGTGGGGCCAACGATGTTTAGTTTGATAGTCATTGTACCATTGTGGAGGTGTTAGTATTTATTTTGGTATATGTATGAACGGTTGTATGATAAAGCTATTGTCATTTGATAGTTTGTAATACGTATTTCGGTGTGGAAACACCTTGTAAGGAACTCGTGTTAGGTCATGACATTTTGATATTATTTAATCTGCTGCATTATATTATGTCTCGTTTAGTCTTAAGTATATGGATCTTGTTAGTTAAACGAGTAAAATTGGAGTTCTCAGGATTTTTACTTGCATGTGAAGATTGCTCTTGAAATCACGGCGGGTGCCGGCCATTGTATGCGACGGACGTTTCATCTGCATGTGAAGATTGTACTCATAGCACTGCGTGTGATAGACTTGGAAAAAAAATATCCAGGGGATTCCTTTATAGTGACGTGCTCGTGTAAGGTGGCGTGTTACACTTGAGCCCACCGATGATGAGCGGCAAACGAATTTTTAGAGTCTTTTAACCCTCAACACTCGGTTGGGGTCGACGTCTATAATTTGGGGGTTAAAGGGGTGAAGAGGAGGAAGATGATGGCGGGGATGAGGACGAGACGAGTAGGATACATTTAGATGATGAGAGAAAGGAGGAGAAGGATAAGGAGGAGCCAACATTCCCTGATAGTTCGTACCACAAACAATACAAGGTAGGGGTATGATTTTTATTATAATGATGGTTTTAATTTATATTTTTTATAGGAGGGAAACGAGAAGAATGGGGAGAAGAAGGATAAAAAGGAGGTAAGATTCCCTGATAGTTTGCACCACGGACAATACGAGGCAGGGGTATGATTTTTATTATAATAATGGTTTTAATTTATATTTTTTGTAATTGTTTATATATTTTTTATAGGAGGAAAAAGAGGAGAATGGGGAGGAGAAGGATAAGGAGGAGGCAAGATTTCCTGATAGTTCGCATCACGGACAATACGAGGTAGGGGTATAATTTTTATTATGATAATGGTTTTAATTTATATTTTTTGTAATTATTTATATATTTTTTGTTTGTCTTTTGTAGATCACCGTGATGTTGAAACAAACTCTAGATGTGTTGCGTAGAATGGATAAGGAAATGAGTTAGGTGAGGACACAGTTGTTGAGACTAGAGAAGGCGCAGGAATTACTAGAGAGGGGGCAAGCAGCACTAGAGAAGGGGTGTGCAACACTTTGTGATCATCTATGCATCCCGCATATTTCCCCAGATCACAGCGATCATACTCATGAGTAGTCCCGGGGTGGTGATCAAGTAGATCCTGATCATCACGATGAGAAGCAGGCATCTATATCTAGAGTAAGTTCCAAATTTATTTTTATACGTTTTACTTCATTCTAAAATACCATTTTGTAACAGTTAGGTTTTGTTCAGTCACAAGAGGATGAAGTGGTTGGGGTCGACAAGTGACCTGTGCGAGATAGGTTGCCATCGCAGTTTCGTCAGCCACCCTTCACCGATCCAATAAAATATAAAAGGAGAAAGAATGATACTGCTTTGGAGGGGTTGGACATGGACTCGACGCTGCCTGTACTAGACCCAATGCCGCCGGACATGGAGATAGTGCCCCCTGAGGGCTATATTGAGTTTATAGGCTCCAACGAAAATATTAAGTAAGTAACAATATTTACATTTTTTCTATTTACATTAACAATACATTCTTACTCTTATTTTTCTTGGTTGTTGTAGTCTTCACTCCGGTTTCATTCTCAACCTAACACTGGATGACCTCCGAAACATAGAGAATGAGGTTAACTGGTTAGAGGGTTACCATATCGATAGTTACATGTGTTGCCTGAGACGTATACAGTCTCAGCGTCAATATGATACAAACTACGCTACCATGTCAATCTCGCTTTTTGTGAGTTTGCATTACTTTTTTTTTTTTGCATGTTAATTTAGTCTATGAGCAATATTTTTATTTTATTTTTCAGGCATTTATAGTAAGATTTTGAGAACAAGAGTATGGGGGCAACATGAGGGTTTTTACGCCTTCTATTGCGTCTGTCCTGGAAGAGTAGACTGGTTTCGTCGACAGGCGCACTGACGGGTGTCTTCCTTGGTAGACGGTTGATTATGTAAGTTTTAATTCATTCAATTTAATGATTTATTTATTTATTTCTGTACGACTAACATATTAAAATAAAATACAGGTGTTGCTCCTGTGTAATGTAGTGAATTCTCATTGGTTTCTCTTAAAGATTTGCTTGAAAGATAAGAGAGTTGTCATATATGAGTGCAATGCCATGAATGAAGACAATCGTAGGAGCAAGGCCGAATCTATACAACTACTTGTGAGCTTGTTACCCATTCTACTAAAGAGAAGTGCATATTATGAACATGTAACCATAACTACGACGATAGACAGAGGTTGGGAAGTGGAGAATACTGATCCTCAGAAGTTGCCTCAACAACCGGATGGGTAAATAAATTTAAATTATATTACAGAGCCAATTTTCATGAAAATATGGTTATGCTGTCAATGCGTGTTATGTTTAATACAGGGCTAGTTGCGGGTGTTACATTATCAAATACGTCGAGGACATATTGAGGCATAATGAGGATCATTGGCAGATGCACCAGACTATGGATGTACGTACCCTCCGGAGACAGATTGGAATATTTTTGTATAGACAGAGCACGGTAGTATACTTGTAGATCAATAGATTAGAAGATTCTTTGTTTTGTGTTTTTATTTTCATCTAGTTCAAATGTTGTATATTTTTGTATAGACATAACAAATAGCAAATTGTGTATTGTTCATTTGATGAAATGTGGTTTACCGTGTTGTTGAGGGTAAGAGATAATTGTTGTGGTGGTAGTATGTTGTTGGAAAGAGAGACTAAGTCTCTAATGTTGTGATGATAAATATTGTCATGGTAGTATGTTGTTGGACATAGAGACTGAGTCTCTAATGCAGGTTCAATATCCAAGAAACATGGGAGACTTTGTCAAAATTTTTAAATTACATTTGTGGGGTAATTTGAAGATCATTACATCATGTTGGTCTAATGTTAATAGTTAGAACAATTCATCATGTATTTGTTGTGCATTCTACCTTCAACTAACCCGAACAACATAACAAGAGATCATTTTAGTGTTAGTGGAATCCACAGATTGAGAGGAAAAAAATGAAAAACTTGGAAAAGACAAATGGATTTTTTGAAATTGTCCACTAGTAGTCGCAAATGGTTCTATTGATAGTGGATGGACATCATCTCACAAAGTGAAAAATAATGATATTGTTGTGATATATACATTCAATTAACACAAGAAACATAAAAGAACATCATTTTAGTGCTAATTGAACACACTAATTTGAAGAAAAATCAAGAAAATTAAAAAATTTCATTTTTCGCCTTTGTGGGCCACAAAGTCCGATGATCGGGTTTTGTGGCCCATAAAGCCCGATTTTTTTTTCTTTTTTGTAATTGAATTTTTGAAGTTTCCTACTAATAGTCTCAAATAATAATGATTGTTAAGAAATTATACTTTCATTTTTGAGCAAGTTTATTATCTCATATTATTATGATGATATTTGCTTTGTCCAATATTATTAGTTAGAACAATTGATCATGTGTTGGTTGTGTTGATGGTGGATGGACATCTTCACACAAAGTGAAAAATAATGACGTTGTTGTGATATATACATTCAATTAACCCAATAAATATAAAAAAACATCATTTTAGTGCTAATGGAACACACTAATTTGAAGAAAAATCAAGAAAAATTAAAAAATTTCATTTTTGGGCTTTATGGGCCACAAAACCCGATGACCGGGTTTTGTGGCCCACAAAGCCCGATTTTTTTTTTCTTTTTTGCAATTGAATTTTTTGAAATTTCTCACTAGTATTCTTAAATAATATTGATTGTTAAGAAATTACACTTTCATTTTTGAGTAAGTTTATTATCTCATAACATTATGATATTTACTTGTCCTACCTAAAACAATTGACCATGTGTTGGTTGTGTTGATGGTGGGATGGATATCCTCACACAAAGTGAAAAATAATGACGTTGTTGTAATATATACATTCAATTAACCCAAGAAATATAAAAAGACATCATTTTAGTGCTAATGAAATATACTAATTTGAAGAAAAATAAAAAAAAATAAAAAATTTCATTTTCAGACTTTGTGGGACACAAAGCCCGATAACCGAGTTTTGTGGCCTACAAAGCTCAATTTTTTTTTCTTTTTTGCAATTGAATTTTTTGAAGTTTCTCACTAGTGGTCTCAAATAATATTGATTGTTAAGAAATTACACTTTCATTTTTGAACAAGTTTCTTATCTCATAACATTATGATATTTACTTTGTCCTACCTAGAACAATTGATCATGTGTTGTTTATGTTGATGATGAGATGGACATTCTCACACAAAGTAAAAAATAATGACGTTGTTGTGATATATACATTCAATTAACCCAATAAATATAAAAAAACATCATTTTAGTGCTAATAGAACACACTAATTTGAAGAAAAATCAAGAAAAATTAAAAAATTTCATTTTTGGGCTTTATGGGCCACAAAACCCGATGGCCGGGTTTTGTGGCCCACAAAGCCCGATTTTTTTTTTCTTTTTTGCAATTGAATTTTTTGAAGTTTCTCACTAGTGGTCTCAAATAATATTGATTGTTAAGAAATTACACTTTCATTTTTGAGCAAGTTTATTATCTCATAACATTATGATATTTACTTTGTCCTACCTAGAACAATTGATCATGTGTTGGTTATGTTGATGATGAGATGGACATTTTCACACAAAGTAAAAAATAATGACGTTGTTGTGATATATACATTCAATTAACCCAAGAAATATAAAAAAACATCATTTTAATACTAATGGAACACACTAATTTGAAGACAAATCAAGAAAAATTAAAAAATTTCATTTTCGGGCGTTGAATTTTTTGAAGTTTCCCACTAGTAGTCTCAAATAATAATGATTGTTAATAAATTACACTTTTATTTTTGAGCAAGTTTATTATCTCATAGCATTATGATCTTTGCTTTGTCCAATATTATTAACTAGAACAATTGATCATGTGTTGGTTGTATTGATGGTGGATGAACATCCTTACACAAAGTGAAAAATAATGACATTATTGTGATATACACATTCAATTAACTCAAAAAATATAAAAAGACATTATTTTAGTGCTAATGGAACACACTAATTTGAAGAAAAATTAAAAAAATTTATTTTTGGATGGCCGGGTTTTGTGGGCCACAAAGCCCGATGGATGGGTTTTGTGGCCCATAAAGCCCGATTGCCTAGTTTTGTGGCCCATAAAGCCCGATTTTTTTTTCTTTTTGTATGAATTTTTTAAAGTTTCCCACTAGTAGTCTGAAATAATAATAATTGTTAAGAAATTACACTTTTATTTTTGAGCAACTTTATTATCTCATAGCATTATAATATTTTCTTTGTCCAATATTATTAGTTAGAACAATTGATCATGTGTTGGTTGTGTTGATGGTGGATGGACATTATCACACAAAGTGAAAAATAATGACGTTGTTGTGATATATTCATTCAATTAACCCAAAAAGCATAAAAAGATATCATTTTAGTATTAATAGAGCATACTAATTTGAAGAAAAATCAAGAAAAATTAAAAATTTTATTTTCGGACTTTGTGGGCCACAAAGCCCGATGGACAGGTTTTGTGGGCGAAAAAGCCCGATGACCGGGTTTTGTGGGCCACAAAACCTTTTTTTTTTTTACAATTGAATTTTTTGAAGTTTCCCACTACTAGTCTCAAATAATAATAATTGTTAAGAAATTAAACTCTAATTTTTTAGTATTATCGTTGCATCATCTTGATCCAATGTTGTTAGTAATTCATATTTCAAAAAAATTTAGCAAAGTCTTCCTTGTTTTTGGACCATTGAAATTATATTATATACTCAGTTCTTAGCTCAACAACATATTACAACACAAGCTGTTAATTATTAATTATGAGTTTAGGTGAAGGAAACTGAAAGATTACAAATATAAATAAATCTCAATTCAAAGATTAATGTAAAAAATAATATTCATTTTTGAACTCCCAAAAAAAGATATTTGATTGATGCTGTCATCCTTTTTGTACCATGCTAGTGATTTTTGAGCATTGTTGAAACACAAAGGATATATGGTCAGTAAAAATTCCATTAACACTTTGCGAGTAAAAAAACATGTTATTTTTTTTGCACAAACAATCTAACAACTATTGATAACATGTGTGATAACATTATATCATACCTGAATGAGTTCATGTCTATTGATTGTTTTCATCATTGCTAATATTATCATCACCTAGAATTAACAACTGTACAGGGCACCGACAACTAGTGTGTCCAGTCTCTTTGCAAATGCTGCATTTTTGGCTTGCCATTGTAGAGGCCCTAGCAGCGTCCTTGGATTTCGGAGTGGCAGCTGTGTTCGACTCTCCAATGGAGGAAGTCCATTGATTAGGGTAACCAAGATTGTTGTGTCCTAGTTCATAGCATTTTTCACATTTTTTTCTTCGACGAGCTTCTCTCATAGAATGAATTCGACCATTTCTCAGTCTACTCGGTTGTCTTCTTTGTATGGGTGGGAGTATAATCATCTGTCTGACGTACGCTGGAAGAATCTAAGGGGACTTGTTAGGGAGAAGATTTATGGGAGGTGCATATGCACATCTGACTCAATCTACGGTGTAATATGAATGGCAAAGCATATGGTAGTGCATCCTCATGAAACTGTTGTATACGCCAAAGAAACATATAGTGTTAACATATCACACTAAATTACGAACATAATACGCAAATAAAAGTCAAACCATGATACTTGCTAGCAGCAATTGCATGAAAACATGGCATTTGATCAATGTCCCATTTGCGACAACTGCATGTACTCGCAACAATGTCAACTATCCCATCACCTTCCTTTGTATGTTGCACGAGGTATTTATTCCCTTGTATTACAAGAACTACACGACATCCTCAGTCTAATATTTTGGCATGCGCCAAGTTGACATGTGCCACTACAGTGGAGGTCACAATGGTTTCGAGTCTAACAGCTGCAACACGCCTATCACTAAACCATTTCTAAAGTATATGTCTCAGAAATTCATGTGCACTTGTTATAGAAAATCAACGTGCTTTTATTATGAATTTATTGAGAGACTTAGTAATGTTAGTGGTTATCATGAAATATCTTCTTCTTGGACAATGCACGTGACCACTTTTTCGGTCTTGCTTCCATCAATGTTAGATGAGTCTGAGGATACATCAACTGTATTTCTTCCAAGTATGTATTACACTCTATTGTGGTATAATTGTATGCTGCAAGGTAGAATGCAGTCATCATATCTTTTCGCTGTCTACAACGTTTTTTCAAGTTTTGCTTAAGGTGGAAGAAACAAAAGACATGTGGGATAGAAGGGAAGACATGGCTCATCGCATTCGCAATGCTTTGGTGACGATCGAAAACGATGACTAAATTTTCTCACACTCCAATAGTTTCTCTCAATTTCATCAAAAACCATATCCATGATCTGTCAGACTCACCATCTCCAAATCCAAAAGCTATGGGATAAATCATTTCCTCCCCATCTTTGTAAGTGGCAGCAATGAATATCACCATTTTGTGTTCACTTTTCAAATGTGTGGTATCAACAGCAACAACCGGTCTTATATAAGAACGGAAACAATTAAGGCAAGCTCCGAGTGAAAAAATTAAATATAAAAAAACGATTATTTTCGTCTATCTCTATTGTCGTGATACTATCAGGATTTGTTTCTTTTAACATGTGAAAATATGATGGTAGCTGCTGATATGATTCATTCGCATTACCATAAGTAAGTCTCTTTGCATGTTGTAAAGACCTCCAAGCTTTAGTATACATAATCTGCACACCATGTTGCTCTAGTAACTCCCCCATTAGCATACTAGGTATATATTCACTACTCGCCACTCTTTCTGATAACAAACTTCTGATGACAATAGCATTCACACTTTGAAAATGTGAGTTGTAGACGTCTGGAGTATACGTGTGACTCAACATAAATTTCATCACATGCCAAAACGAACAACCAGCTCTGCATCTTGCACGAAGTATAAATTTGCAGTTCACATCCTTGCAACCAGCCTCAAATTGAATTATGCACGAACGTCTGACTCGATAGTCCATCTTTACATCAACACAATATTGTCCAAATGTCAAAATTAGTTCATGTTTACTTTTAAAGAGTGCACCCATGTGTAAAAGATCACCCTGGTATGGAATCAACACTTCGGGTCTTATTTTCTCAATTGCATAATTTTCTACACTAGGAAGGATCCAGTTTCTTTGTAAATGGTTGTCTTCAAATTGTGAACCTGAAAATCTTATTTCTAGGCACTCTGGACTAATTTCTCTTTCATCACCACCATTATCACTATTATCACTATCGCTATCGTCACTATTATCATCAGTGTCATTATCACAATCATCATCCGTGTGTGAAGCGTCATCTGACAAACCAACCATACCATATGTACCAAAATCATCATTTTGCTGTGGACTAGATGCAGATGTAAATGGAATGGCAACACTTGAATCTTGATTACCACCATTACGTAGGTTACAAACTCCAATATCCTTACAAATCATATCAACATATATCATTTTATATTTTCTGTCATTGCACATAATAAATCTAATACCATAGTCGTCCTTGATTGGGAACTTGGTAGCTGAAAGTTCACTTGAGTATTCTGTTACAAAATGAATACTGATGTTATACTTTGTTTTATCAATTCTCGTCACCGTGTACACAATCTCAACCAATTAAGTAAAAGTCGTATTCTTGTAGATTTCTGCACAGATCCTATTACCCCCAATGTACTTATTATCATTTCATTCTTTGTTTCACACAATGACCAACTGCACTAAATCCATTGCTGCAAGATTGAACGAAAGAAAAAATTAGTCTCACCTTTACCATGGATGCAATGGACCCACACAAAGCCAAATCAGGTTCAATTCCTCATTAAACCAAATCATAACTATAAGTAAGTAAGTTTATTTTCTTTTTGAGATTTGTATTTTATTTTCTTTTTCTAAAGAGATGATTTGTACAATTTAACATGATTTTTAACTTATAAACCAACAATAATCTTCTGTAGCTAAATATGTAGTTTATGAAAAATATTTAAAAATTTTATGAAAAATATTAGAGGATTTTAACATAACACATTTAAGCACAAACGGTTAAGAAGTCAAATTTTGTTAAATAATATGATAAAATTGAATATATTATATTAAATTATATTATTTTACTCATATATAACATCAAATTATTTAACAAAATACTCATATTATTTTAAAATTAATATATATAAAAATCATATTGGGTTTGTGAGTAACAAAAATCATAATTGGGCTCAGTGGGGGAACAAAGCCCGATCGGACTTTGTTCCCCCACTAAGCCTGATCAACCTTAATCGCCCACAAAACCCGTTTACAATGTGTAGTTTCGAATTTTTTTTTTCACTCAAATTAGTGCAGATTTGGAATGATATCTATCAAAATATGTTATGCTCATAATTACAATCAATCTACCTAACCTTAATAAGCAATGTGAGTACAAAAATTATTTTAAAAAAATAAAATAAATACAAATCGAATAGATATCTTGAGATTGGGTGAAATTGTTTGTTGGAGAGAAAGAAACTTGTTGAATGAGACTTCAGTGAGGTCGCTGTAATTAATGAAAAAGATTGAATAACCCAACAAGCAAAAAGATTGAATGTATGAAGAATGACTGAGTTTGACAATAAAGAGAAAGAGAGTAACGTGAATGTGAGAACATGAGAGAGAAGAAATGTTATATGAAAGAGATAAGAGTATTTTGGTAAATGAGGCTAATCATTCTACCCAACCTTAATAAGGTTCTATTTTAAAATCTCATTAAGGATATTTTTGGTATCTTACATAAAAGTTACTATAAAGTGTAATTAATTTATTTGAATAGTCAAAAATATTTTTTTTCTATGAAAAGTATAAAAAAGATTTTATATATTTAACTTTAATCAATTATAAATTCAGCCGGTGTCACTTAGACTAAATTTTTAAATTAGATAAATAATATTATTTTAAAATAAAACACTCACTTGGGTGCGTGCAACTCTAAGCGTGAAGAAACTAGAAATAAAAAAGAATTATTTGCATGTTGAAGAGAATAATATTTGAATAATATTGTTTATTTAAATTTAAAGATATTTTTTATTAAATAATAAAAATATATAAATATTAGTATTTATCGTGCACTTTCTCACGCCTAGGGTGGAGATTATCTCAAGTCATAATATTTTGTCTGTAGCCGAAGGGCAATCTCAATGGCAACGACAAGCCAGCGGCACGCGACGTGATGCCTACTGGAGTGGGCTCCAGTTGCTGCAAGGGAAGGGACGGGACTGGTTCTGCCTTTGTCCTCTGCCTCGTCACTCCACACGATTTATTGCAAAGCTTTCCAAACAGGAACGAGAGCTCTGTGGAAGATATGAAATTGGGAAAACTCTTTCATTTCCTGATGATTTGTTGGTGAAATACTCTATTCTTTCTCTGGTAGCTGAAGCCATGCCGGCCGATCTCTTGTTTTTGCTCATCTTGCTTGCTTTACCACTAGTCGTCTTCTTCATAAAGCGCCAATCTAGCAGAGCCGTCCGGCCTCTTCCGCCAGGCCCTCATCCATGGCCGATCATAGGGAACCTTCCCCACATGGGAGCCAAGCCCCATGTGGCCTTGGCCCAGTTCGCCCAGCAGCACGGCCCACTCATCTCACTCCGGCTGGGTACCCGGCTGCTGGTCGTGGCATCGTCTCCGGCGGCTGCCGCCGAAATCCTCAGGACCCATGACCGAGTCCTCTCCGGTCGCCTAATCCCTCACGCGATGTACGCCAACAACCCTAGCCGGAACCACGTGTCACTCGGGTGGGCGCTCGAGTGTACCGACCAGTGGAAGTTCATCCGGACCCTCTGCCGGACAGAGCTTTTCAGCCCAAAAGCCATCGAGAAACAATCCTCCATAAGAGAGAAGATGGTCAAGGAATTGGTGGGCTTTTTGAGCTCGAAGCAAGGAGAGAATGTGACGATCAGAGGGCTTGTTTTAGCAACGGTGTTTAACGTGTTTGGGAGCGTCAGTTTCTCCAAGGATGAGATTCTGAGTTTTGAGGAAGCGGCAAGGGGTGGGGGAAAGGACGGGCTGGTGAGACGGTTTGTGGGCTTGTTGAGCAAACCGAACGTGTCGGATCTGTACCCGTTTCTGGGCGGGCTGGACCTTCAGGGCTTGACTAGAAAGATCGATGAGGTGGCTGGGCAGGTCTTTGGTATATGGGAAGGGATACTTAGAGAGAGAAGAGATGGTGGTGGTGGTGGTGCTTCAAGGACGCCTGCAGATTTTCTCGATGTTTTGCTCCAAAACCAATTTACAGATGATCAGATCAACTACTTGCTCTTGGTTCTCTCTTTCTCTCTCTCACTCTCTCTCTCTTCAATCATTTATTCCTAACTGTGGTACAACAATTGCTTATGTAATTTTTTTCCCTTTTCGTTTGCCCTTACATAAATTTTTTGAGATAAAAGACTTTATCTTTTACATTTTTTATTACAAGCCTCGAAGAATTCCGTTAAATATTGCTGACTTGTTACGCCTAATAACCAAATTAGTTTTTTAACAGCTTAGTGTCTTTTCTTAATTTTTGTTTAATTAATCATACTCTTTCACCGTTTTATAGCGTGGCTTGTTTACTTAATTCTTTTGTGACTTTTCATAATTTTAAATATTTTATTCTTAACTATAAATAGACACACTAAAGTGCTCTTCATTACTTATTTGACATTTTATTACCTGAAAATAGCCATTCTTCTCTTGTTCATTTCCATCCTGGCATTGATATATTATCTCTAGGAAAATCAATAATTATTTAATTCTATGAACATTAATTATGCATTTGAAGTTATCATTTCCACGTACGAAATTATGTAAATAGTAATGCTCTAAGATGGGATTGATGTTATTCGTTCTTAATTCCTTGCATATCGTAGGCACGTGTTGTCTTTTAATTCCCGGTCATTTTGGGTCTAATTAATGATAAAAATGTACTTCAATTTGCTACAGGAACTGCTAATGGCAGGATCTGATGCAAATACCTCAACGGTGGAATGGGGTATGGCAGAACTAATTAGGAATGAAGAAGCCATGTGCAAGCTCCGTGACGAACTTGATCGCCAAATCCCAACTGGTGAAACTATAAGAGAATCTCACCTCCACAACCTCTCTTACCTCCAAGCATGTGTCAAAGAGACCTTGAGATTACACCCTCCAGCGCCACTTCTCCTTCCCCATCGTGCCACCCAAAACTGTGAGGTGATGGGCTACACCATCCCCAAGGGCACCCAAGTTCATGTCAACGTATGGGCCATTGGAAGAGACCCCAGCATTTGGGAGGATCCTCTAGTGTTCAAGCCCGAGAGATTTCTGGATGACAATCATTCTAGTTTGGATTTCAAAGGGAACCACTTCGAATTGTTGCCTTTTGGTAGTGGAAGAAGGATTTGTCCCGGGTTGCCTATGGGTGTTAGGCACGTCCACCTAACTTTGGCTAGCTTGGCGTACCATTTTGAGTGGTCTCTCCCTCACAAGAAGTCTCCTCTGGATCTGGACATGAGTGAGAAATTTGGGATAACTTTGGAGAGAGAGCAACCTCTCATGCTCATTCCGAAACGAAGAAGGTAATCAATCAATCATACCTTTATCATCAATTAGACATGCAATGGTGGTGGTGAAATAAATTCAACAATTTGGCTAGCTACGGGATTTAGTACGATATTGTTGAATGCCTCTGGATTCTTCTTTTCCTATTTAAGATTACTCTCGATCTCTGGCAGTTTATGTTGGTAATATATATGAATTGTATCGGCCAAAAATAATCCATCCAAATCAATTGTGCACCTCCTCATCTCGATCATATTCTTCTGTATGGTTCTAACTTCAAATTCTATCTTTTGTAGAACCATACCTCAATTTAATTTATGTGACTGTAGCATTCACCTCATCTTTCAATCATGTTACGTGCGGTGTGGTTGCACCACCTCCTCTTGTTAATTTGTTGATGGACCTCTGCACGGGTAACCTGTTTGGTTTGGCTACTTATAGGGATTTGTTTGGGCATTTTAAAATTTTAACTTTAGTTATCGGAACAGTAAGATACAAAAATGTTTGATAAAATCAGGGGAGGTGAGTATAATTTCTAAGATGTAGAGAAATATACATCTTCCACTATTAAATTTAACTTTTTTAGGGATACCAGATGTAATTTAAAATTGTTGGGACACAAAAGAAGATATTTTAAATCAACACATAATAATAGAAGAAAAACTTGAAATGTTATTAATCATCCATTGTTCTAATTAAGTGGAGAACAGTACTGCCTCTGCTATATTTAGCCTATAAAAGTCAGAAGAACAAAGTTGGATTTAATTGGGACCGAACATCTGAAAATCAAAATATACCAAAAAAGATGTGACTTCAATTTGAAGGCCTAACTGATTAAATAATTTGTCTCAAATGGGTCTTCTCTTTACCGAACTGAGCTGATGTTTGTGTCTCAATTTCAACCTCGATTTTCTTCCTCTCATTAATCGCCACTGCTTCAAGGACTCGTTCTTCATGCTACCTCCACTTCATAAAATTTTGATTTACGTTGCATTAGTTGCTGTCTTTTGTTTTTTTGGGATAACCATTACATTAATTACAGTAGGAAAAATTTTGCAAGTATTTTCCCTCTCTTTGTTAGTCAAGAAGATATTTAAACAACCAAGTCATACAACGAAGAAAATGTTTTAAGTGGAAATCAACAATATTAGGTTTACAATAAAACATCTCCTATAATTCTAAAGCTTCTCACACGTCTGAATTAAACATTAAGAAGATAATATTTAGTATCATCACCAACGTAACGTGAAATATTGCAGAAGAGAACAATTGAAATGAGAAATTTGACAATCCAAACAAGTACATATATATATACATCAGTTTCCATTACCTCGAACAATATACTAAACATTAATTTTCACCAATTATGCGTTTCCACGTTCATTAATCATCACCATCTTCGTTTTGGAATTAGCATGAGAGGCTGCTCTCTCTCCAAATTGACCCATATTTCTGAGTCATGTCGTGCTGTTGAGCAGCCATGTCGCGAGGGAGAGACCACTCAAAATGGTAGACTAAGAGGCTGTTTAGCTTAGAGTTTTTTTGAATAGCTTTTTAAGTGATTTAGTTTTTGACTTAAAAGTTAGATAGAGTTTAAGTTGATAATATGTTTGGATAGATGTACTTTTAAGCTGTCAATTATTAGTTATATGTTTGGTTTGTAAAAGCTGATAAGTTATCAGAATTTGACAAAAAGACTAAAATAGACATGATACTGAATAATATAATTAAAAAGCATAAAAATACTATTTTTGATCAAATAAATTATAAATTAATTTCTAATTAATAGAATACTTACAATTACAAGTTAATAAATTATATATAATTATCAAAAAATATTAATATAATACTTTAGGTTTATAAATTTAGGTTTATTGCATAAAAATATTAAATATATATTTAATATTATAAAAAAATAATTTTTTTTACATTTTATCAATACAATATTAATAAAATACTTACAATTAAAAGTTGATAAATTATACATAATTATTAAAAATTAATATTAATAAAATACTTACAATTACAAGTTGATAAATTATACATAATTATTAAAAATTCATATTAATAAAATACTTACAATTACAAGTTGATAAATTATACATAATTATTACAAATTAATATTAATAAAATACCTACAATTACAAGTTGATAAATTATACATAATTATTAAAAATTCATATTAATAAAATACTTACAATTACAAGTTGATAAATTATACATAATTATTAAAAATTCATATTAATACAATACTTTGTATTTATAAATTTAGGTTTAGTGCATAATAATATTAACTATATATGTTGATACATTATAAAATAATATTTATTTTTACATTTTATCAATACATTTAAAGCATTAATATTTAAATAAATTATTTATAAAATGTGGGATTTGTCTCATTCATAAATTTGATATATATTACAAAATTATAAAATTAGATAGGACTATTTATAAAAATATTAAATAAACTTAATAATTACAAAATCTAAATGTATATAAGACACAATATTTGAAATGAAATTCAATTTTTCCATACAAATACAAAAAGGATTAGTAGAACAAACTTAAAAAATTACATACAATTATTTTGATTGTTCAATATCTAAGGCTATAGCATCTCGTAATGCCATCCAATAATTATCACTACGATCCACTTCCTCGTTAAATTGACTATCAGATGAGGAGACAAATTGTGCACTAGGAATATAATTTTCATTTTTTGCTGTTATAAATGTATTATCTTGTACTCCCTTCTTCCTAATATAGTTATGGATAGCCATTGTACCTAGAACTATGTCTCGTTGGGTATCAAAACTGTACGTAGGCATATATCATAAAATCCTAAATCTAGACTTTCACACTCCAAAAGTGCGCTCAACAACCATTCTGCAAGAATAATGTAAGTAATTAAATGACTCTTTATGTCCTCTTGGTGCAAGTAAACACGATGTTCTTGCACGTCGAAAATCTTCAACGTGGTATTTTACATTCTCACCCTTGTATGGCCCTATGTTTCCAGTCATATGAGCGTACCCTGCATCAACTAAATAATATTTTCCTCCCATTTGGTGGGGAAACTTCAAGCTTGACCTACGAATTGCCTCACCGAATATCCTGGCATCATGAGCTGATCCCTCCCGCCCGGCCCATGCGAATGTAAAACACATATTGAAGTCCACAATTGCAAGGATATTTTGGGTCGAATATCCTTTGTGTCCTATATAGGGTATCTCTTGACCTTGTGGCAGCCTAGCCTTTACGTGAGTACCATCAATAGCTCCAATATAATCCTGTAATATAATGTCATATATTTGAATTTTAAATCACAATTAACTTAAGAATAATCACACATTATTATAAGGTGTTAATAGATACCTTAAAGAATGGTAAATACTTAGGATTAGTTGGCTTGTGGTATCCTACTCCAACATTGTAGTCAGTATGTGGTTTAATAATATCAGCAACCAACCTATTAACAGCAACCAAAACCCTATGAAATTGTCGACTAATTATCTCACCATAATGATTGAACATTTCTTGTATCAGTTGATTCCCAACCCCATGCGCACATATCATCAAAAATATTCCTACTGATTCAGGCACAAACATCCCTCGTGTGGAAGTGAAACCATATTTGTCAGTTAAATCATGACAGAAATCCAAGAAAATTGATTTCGTCATGCGAAAATCTTGATAACATCGAGTTTCGTTACCACGTAATATTTCTTGAATAAGCATATGACCTGTCCGTTGAGATGTATGGCATGGTTCCTTTAGCATATACTTGGCGTAATAAGTTAGAATAACCCCTACAGCTTGCCTGAATAAGAACATTGATTGGGCGTCTGCTTCTGTATTATCTTGCTCATCATTTATTTTATCATATGCATTATCCGAATGATTCATTACTCTATAAGTAAAGCATTAAACATTAGATGTATCAAAACTACAAATGTTAACTACTCAACACAATTTCACAAACATGAACTCATGCCTACATGCAAATATTACCAATTCAATTAAGTAAGGCAACAACATTCCAACTATATTAAACAAAATAATTATAAACTTAAAACAATTGCGTTCAAACATAAAATAATTCTAAACTTGGAACAAGAGTCTTAAACATAACTCAAATTAGTAGCATTCAAACATAACCCAAACTAGTTCACACATATTAAAAAAACATCTTCATAATGGAGGTCGATGTTCCTCATCCCTCTGATAGAGATAGTCCAACCAAGACATTCTGGCCTCATCATCTGGTTAATTAATGAAGACAGTTCGATTTGCTGGCTTGGTAAAAAGAGTGCAAGCAAAATTTCACAGCCTACTCCCAACCAGGATGTGGAGACTCTTCAATATAGTCATGCATTTTGGAATACTCTCTGCATCTGGTCCTGCAACTGAGTGTGATGTATTTGTGCTCTTTGAATATAATTGCATCAATTCTTCAATATTTGTTCTCAACATAGCGGCACTGGACATATTTTCCTTCCTAACCCTTTTAGCACTCGGTGTTATCTCTCGTTGCCAGCTTGGTTCTGGAAACAAATCGTCACAAGTTCTGGCATCATTGGGAGTATTCTCCCTAGCGAATGGCTCTCCATAATCTTGTATTTCTTGAGTGTTGTCAATTGCATCATCCTCTTTATCAGTACTCGAAAGTTGGGTTGGAACTTCGTATTGACATGGAGCTCGTGCTCTTTCCCCAGTTGCTGCAATATTAGAGAACAAGCCATCATAGTGAAACCATATGATGGACATGTCTGTATTCTTGAATTTTCGAAAATTTTCATTTTCCTGTAAACCAACAAATGCAAACTAATTGTCATTTATTGTATGAATTAGCATATAAGATATAAAAAAAAATCATCAAATGGATGACAAATGAAAATACCTTTATTTTCTGTTCCCACCAATCGTGATTTGCTGCAATAGTCTTATTCCTTTCATCCCACCCCAAACCTGACTCTCCTCGCATCATTTGCTTAAAAAGTGTCCATTTTTTCTTCATAGAATCCCAATGGTTTTTTAATTGTTTATTGTCATAACATTTTCTTGTTACTTTATTAAAACTCTTTACCAAATTTTTCCATCCATATTTATTTATAAATGATCCTGGCCTATTTCCCTTCTGAATCTCTTTTTCTACCAGCTCTATAAATTGTAGATGTGCCTAGTCATCCCACTTAGCAGAATATCGCCCCTTATTGGAAACATTGTTCATCCTTTTTTTTCCTTTATCCATCTATATCATAATCAATATACAATGTGGGAGACATAAAAAAATCGAAGGTATTAGTAAACATATGCATAAACTAGAACATAGGCATAAACTTGAATATAGTAGACCTAAATCCCTAACCAACATGGGAGACTGCAGATAATATTACAGAAATATAAACATATAACAAAATTTATTTACAAGAAGTATATTAATCACAACACAACACATTACAAATAATATTACAGAAATATAAACATATAACAAAAATTATTTACAACAAGTAAATTAGCCGACTGCAAGTTGCAATTCTTATCTATCTCTAATGAAAAATAGGACACATTATGGAAATTAAATTCAACAACCGTGGACCTGAACTTGACTGGATGATTGCCTCAGTGAGGACAGACTTCATTGTCTAGTTATTTATATCATACAAAAGCAAAAAGAATAAGAAGTCAACTAATCATTTTCTATGTACATCAAACCACCAATGAATTTTCCCATCAAAGTCAAAACAGAAATAGTTGAATTAATCAAGACTCACAAACAGCTCAAGCTGTCACATGCAAAACAGGGAATATAGAGAATTGCACTAGATAAGATATAACTTATCCACTTGATAGGAAATGGAATGCAACTCATTCTCTCCTACCATTCTTGACAACTGAACTTGGCAGAAGTTATAACCGGAATGACATAAGGAAGATAAAATGACAAATAACTGCCTACACTCTTACATTTCTTGAAATATGTAAGTTATAACCATAATGCAATTGCTTACATTATGAGAGAGATTAATAACACAATTTATAGGGTTTTGGACTGTGAGATGGGAAGAGACTATAATACAAACAATGAAGACCCAGATGTCTGAAAAAGAAATAAGAAAATACCAAAAAAAAAATAATAATAACCGAAAGTCATTATTGATGATAACAACAGTTTTCACAGCATAGGCCCACATGAGAAAAGAAAGGGAAAAGGGCCATATTTGGTGAATAAATACAAGGGTCCCAAATAATTAAACTTGATTTAATTTTATACAATAGTAGCTTGTACATTCTTTGTTCTCTTCTGTGATTAATTAGAAAGTAAAAAAACAGCACCAACTCAGCCAACAATGAAAATGGAGAATAAGAAGAAAGAAAGCAATAACATGCCACCATCAGCAGAAGACGCCTCATTAACCAACAACATAGTTAAAAAAATCAAATAAGTTATGATTTGTAATTTTTTTCCAAAATTAGAGAGACAATTACCATATATGATCAATTATTCTTCTTTGGCCCAAAACTAATTTGCACTCACAGTAAGAAAAGCCCTCATCTCAAGAAAGAAAATGCAAGGTTTCTGATCTTTTTTTAAGCCACCAGCCACGCATGAAATGCAGAAGACGACCTGTTGAATTGTTCTTGTTTTTCTACATTCGAGTGAAAACCCATCTCAGATTTTATTCCCCAGCCATTTATTAATCACAACACAACACATTGCAAATAATATTACAGAAATATAAACATATAACAAAAATTATTTACAACAAGTAAATTATCACAACATAACAAAACAAGCAAGCTACGTAGATATGCAAACAAGAAGATGCAAACAATGGGAGAAGGAGATATACCAATGAAGGGGATGGATCTAGAAGAAGAGATGGCAGGAGAAGATGCAAACAATGGGAGAAGGGAGAAAGGGATGGATAACAGAGACGGACGGCTAACGACGGCCCGACTGGAAGTAGAGGCAGTAATGGCGCGACAACGAGGAGATTGCCTAGCGTCTTGCAGCGGCAGATCTGGAGAAGAAGGAGGCGAAAATGGTAGATCTGGAGAAGAATGAAGCGACAAGTTCTTGCTCGACCCAAAATCAAAGGTCGCTTGTTGCGACAAATCTAGAAGAAGGATCGGTGATGGCATGACCTGGATCTAGAACGACACTGCTTACGGCGGCTCAGCTGGAGTACATGACGACGTCGATGGCAGTATGGAGGAGGGGCGACGGCTGCGGTGGTAGTTATGGTAGAACAGAGCTTGGGAGAAGATGATGGAAGAAAGAGATTTGTGGGAGAAGATGCAACGGTTATGAAGGTTACGCCTGTAATATGAAAAATATATGAGGACATATTAGTATTTTACTTGGTCAACTTAGGAGCGTTTTTCAGCAAAGCTGGGGGGGGTACTAGCTTTTGAAAAAAGCTAGTTTAAGAGCTTTTACGCGGGGCAGCAAATACGCTATAAATTTTGGCCAAACACATAATCTTCAAAAACTATATAGCTTATCAGCTTTCAAATAGCTTATACGCGGTCAAACCGCTAAGCCAAACAGCCTCTAAGTTGGCCAAAGTCTGGTGAATTATTTGCCTGGCATCTAGAGGCAGGCCAGAACAAATCCTTCTTCCACCACCGAAAGGCAACAACTCGAAGTCATTCCCTTTGAAATCCAAAGCGGATCAGTTGGTACTCAGAAACCACTCTGCCTTGAACAAGAGAGGATCCTCCCAAAATCAAGAAAGAGCTCTCAATCAAAAAGTGGGGTTAGAGAGAGAATGTCTCGCTGGGAGGGGGGCGATTTCCGTTTTCCTTCTTTCGACTGCCTCACTTTGTGATTATTTTGTTCTTTTTCTTCAAGCATTGTTCAGTGTTTCTTAGTTCAGGGATTCATTGTTCACTGATTGGCTTCTGTGGGTTGGATGCAGATTGGCCGATAGAATTTTCAACGAGTCAGCGTCGGATTCATTGAAGTAGATTTCAAAATTTTTCAAATTTTTGAAGTTCCCGCCTTCCACTTTTTGAATTTTCAGCGTTTATCTGGGTACAGAACCCATGAAGTTTGCTAGCGAATCTTCTCAGTGGTGGTCCCCGACCTCCATTCTTGGGGGTTCCTTGCTGTAACAGCGTCCTTAGCTCTTGGGGGCCCCAGGCCATGTTAGACCAATGGGGATCTTTCGGCGTTTAGGTGGCCGGTATTTATTTCGGTCATCCTCCATGGCCAGTAAAGATATTCCACTCACGAGTTTGACAGACCCAGCTGTCGGAACAAGAATTAATGGTGATGCTTTGTCATCAAGTATTTCAGCAAAGCCAGATGGTGACGAACTCGAATCATCCTCCGAGTCGTGCACCCTGGGGGATGAAGACACTGTTTCGGTCAACCAGGTGGAAGGGCCTAGTGAGGATAGTTCGTCTATTCCTTCTGAACCCAAAGTTTCAAGCCTATGGGTGGGTCTATTTAAGAACTCCAAGAAGCAACAAGTTCATGGTTTTGCTTTGCCAAAGTTTGAGAATAGTGGCAAGATGCTTGTAATAGATCCGCTGGAGGTAGATAATGTTGAGAGAGCCCTGGGACATTGTTTGGTAGGCTACTTTGTTGGGAAATTCCCAGGAAAACAAGCTCTGCTAAAGCTCTGCAGCTCATGGAAGATCCCATATCAATATTTTCCTCATTCAAGTGGATCACTTATTTTCAAATTCGGGGATGCTGAGTCAAGGGACCTGGTGCTTAGGGGAGGGTCGTACTTTGCGTTTGGGCATCCCTTGTTTCTAAAGGTCATGCCCAAATGCTTTGAATTTGATGAGACGCTGGATGTCCATTTGCCTCTATGGGTCGGATTTCCAGGCCTTCTTATTGATTTCTGGAACCCAACTTTGCTTGGTAGGATTGCATCCAGATTGGGTGTGCCTATTGCGAGCGATAGGAACACAGCAACTAAAGAGAGGCTCTCTTTTGCTCAGGCTCTTGTGGAGGTTGATGTCTCTAAGAATCTGGTTCGTGAGGTCATTTTCATGATGCCATGTGGTAAGCTTCGCCACCAGCATGTCGTCTAAGAGTATGAGCTGCAATTTTGTTCTTTTTATATGGCTTTTGGCCATTCCCGTCAAGGTTGCAAGGCTAATAAGCAAAAATCGATTCCGACTGCGGGGCCTGTTCAGATCCCTAAGCTAGTTCCTGTGGTGGGCAATGAGATCCCAGATCTTGTGTAGCAAGAGGATCCTCAATTGAAGGAGTAGAAGCAAGCTTGCGTCGAGGTCAGTGTTGATGCCTTAGTGCTCTCGTCGAATAAGGGTCAGCCTGATTCTAAGAAGAAGAAATCTGCCAAATCTAAGGCCTCCAAGTAGAAGAATAAGAGCAAACCTTCTGCAAAGGGGAAGGAAAAATCTGATCCTTCCCAAAGTCGGTCCGAAGTCAAGGCCTCGGTTGAGGTTGACGTGGTTCATAAGGATAGGTCCCAACAGGAGGAGATTATGGCTTCCTTTTCTGCTGATGTTCCTCAATCAGCTCCTCAGGTGGATCAAGCCACCAAGCTTCCTCCTTCTCAGATGGAGCACATTGAGGATAGTGACCCTGGGGGCCCATTCACTACAGTGACCCACAAGAAGAGAAGTAGCAAGCTAAGGTTGGTTCAAGAGGATTATCCCGCTGAGTCAGCCACGACAGAAGAGTAGAGTTCCTTGCCCGTAGATGGTAAAGTGCCAGTGGGTCTTTCTGCAAAGGTTAAGGCTCCCAGCCTGAAGAAAATTGCTAAGAAGGGTCCAGCCCTTCGTAAGTCTTCATGATCTGTGCCAGCTGGAACATAAGAGGTTTTAATATGCCTTTTAAGCATATCAGGGTCAGGGATCTCATGAAACGTAATAAAATTGTTGTTATGGGTATTTTAGAGTGTAAGCTGAATTCTGAGAAGCTTCAAAGGATCATGGCAACCAAGTTTCAAGGGTTGTGTGAGTTGAATAATTTCCACACCCATCAAGCCGGTCGCATTCTGATTCTGTGGGACTCTTTGAAAGTGGCTCTTGAGCCAATTGAGATTTCTCCTGAAGTTATCCATTGCAAAGCTGTCTATAAGGTTTCCTTTATTTCCTTCTCTATTAGCTTTGTGTATGCTATGTATTCTATTGTTGGCAGGCGGCCTTTATGGAGCAATCTTATGGACTTTGGGGCTTTTTATTCCTCACCTTGGTTGGTTTTAGGCGACTTTAACTACGTTTTAAGGATCGGGGATAGATGTAATGGTTCAGAGATTTCCCCCTATGAAGTTAAGGACTTTGAAGAATGCTGTGTTTCTTCAGGGCTTTCGGACTTGTAGTCTTTGGGTTGTTGCTTTACTTGGTCAAACAACTCGATGTGGAGTAAGCTTGATAGAGCCATGGTTAATAATTGCTGGATTATTGTGGGTCTTCACGGCTGTGCAAATTTTCTGCCTTTGGTATTCCTATCTGATTATTCCCCTTGCCTGGTCTCACTTTTCCAGCCTTCTAGACCTTCCAACAGGCCTTTTTGGTTCTTCAATATGTGGTCAGACCACAACGATTTCCATGCTCTGGTCAGCCATCATTGGTCACAGCAATTTTTTGGGTCCAAGTAGTTCGTTCTCTATAAGAAGCTCCGTAGCCTTAAAGAGCCTTTAAAGCAGCTCAACTCTGTTCATTTCAGCCACATTTCTGTTAGAGCTGATAAGGTTTCTTGTGACCTCAAAGTTGCCTAGCTTGACTTGCATAATGATCCTGCCAACCTTGAGCTCCAAAGTAAGGTGGCGGAGTTGGGGAAATCTGCTAGTTTCCTTAAAGATGCTGAGAGACAATTCCTTGGGCAGCTTGCTAAATACAAGTACATCAAGAACAGCGACAAATGCTCCAAATTTTTTCACGCCCTTGTCAAGAAGAATGCCATGAGAAATTTTATCGCTTCAATGACCAGGGAGGATGGGTCAATCTGCTTTTCCCAATAGCAGGTGGCTAATGAGTTCCTGAGTTTTCACAAAAATTTGCTCGATGTTTCTAGCAGTTGTCAGCCGGTTGATTGTAGTGTTTTTGATTCGTGTCCAAGAGTTTCCTTCGAGCAGGTTGCTGCCCTCGCCAGGCCCATCTCTATTGTTGAAATTAAGGAGGCTCTGTTTGGCATTGGAGATGATAAATCTCCTGGGGCAGATGGGTTTTCTTCTTGTTTCTTCAAGAAAGCATAGCCCACGGTTGGTGATAATTTCTCTGAGGCAGTCTTGGAATTTTTCAGCGCCAGCTCCCTTCTCAAGCAGATCAATCATACTACTATCGTTCTCATTCCAAAGTTTGCCCATTCTCTTTCAGTGGGAGATTTCAGACCTATATCATGCTGTAATGTCACCTACAAAGTCATCTCCAAGATCTTAGCTGCGAGATTGGCCCCTGTTATGAATTCCATCATTGATCGTGCTCAAGCAGCTTTTATTGAGGGGAGGAGCTTGGTTGAGAACATCCATCTTGCCCAAGAGCTTCTCAGAAAGTATAATAGAAAGCAGATCTCTCCGCATTGCATGATCAAAGTTGACCTTTGTAAAGCTTTTGATTTCGTCAATTGGGTCTTCATCGAGGCTACTCTGATTGGATTGGGTTTTCCCCATCAGTTTGTTGTGTGGATCATGCAGTGTGTCACAACCTCTTCCTTTTCTCTTGTTATTAATGACAGCTTACGGAGTTTTTTTAAAGGGAGAAAAGGGCTTCGTCAAGGTGACCCATTGTCCCATCTCTTATTTGTGTGCTGCCTTGAGTATCTATCCAGGGCTATCGAAGCTGCAACCAGCAATTCTGAATTTAATTTCCATCCCAAGTGTGGAGATCAGAGGATTACGCATCTGGCTTTTGCGGATGACCTGCTGCTCATGGCGAGGGGGGACCCCATATCTATTAAAATCCTCATGGACTGCCTCAAGGGATTTGAGGCTGTTTCAGGCCTCTCAGCAAATGCCCTTAAATCTAGCCTTTATATTGCCGGCATAGTGGGTCCTGATCTTGAAGATATCCGAAACCTTACTGGCTTTCCCAATGGGTCCATGCCTTTTAGATATCTTGGTATTCCTTTTGCTGCTGAAAAGCTTAAAGTATCCCATTATGCCCCGTTTGTGGACAAAGTGGCTGCCTACATCAATGCATGGTCCTCCACTTCTCTTTCTTATGCAGGCAGGGCTGAATTAATTCGCGCAGTGCTTCAAGGTGTAGAGTGTTTTTGGCTCTCCATCCTGCCTATTCCTTCAGCGATTATTGTCCACATTGTTCGTTTATGCTGCGTGTTCCTCTGGAACTCCAAGCACCCTCTTGCTCCTTTGAAAGACATTTGTTTGCCTAAGGCGGAAGGGGGCCTCGAATTCAAGGACATCAAGGTTTGGAACCTTGCTCTTCTAGCTAGAACTCTGTGGGACATCCATCAAAAGAAGGATTCTCTACGGGTCTAGTGGGTCTCCCATGAATATCTTAAGGGGCAGTCCGTTTGGGCTTGGTCTGGCAGAAGGGATCACTCCCCTATTCTTAAGAAACTTCACTGGATCAGGGACAAAATTCTGCTGGAAGCTGGGTCAAATGATGCTGCCATATCTCGGTTATCTTGCTGGGTCAGCAACGGTCGCTTTTCCATCTCATCTGCCTATAATTTCTTCCACGACAAAGGCCCTTTGAGGGTCTGGGCATCTAATGTATGGCACCCGAGTATGGTTCCTAAGCATGCTTTCGCCCTTTGGTTTGCTACCAAATCAAGGCTGCTTATGAGAGACAGGTTGCTCTATCTTGATATTGACAGAAACTGCGTTCTCTGTGGGGCTGATATGGAGACCAACAACCACCTTTTCTTCCAATGCCCTTTCAGCTCATCTGTTTGGGGCAGTATCTGTGAATGGCTTGGCCTATCGAGGCTCATGAGCACTATTCCCAGTGCTTCAAAATGGTTAAAGAAAGAAGCTTGAGGATCATCGTGGCAAGCCAAGGTCAAGAGGATTGCTCTTGCCTGCACTATTTACTATCTTTGGAACACCAGGAATAAGAAGATTTTTGAAGACCATATACCTTGTATTGACTTTGTCATTCGTAGGATCAAAACACAAGTATACAGAGTCACTTTTTCTTTGTATCCTCATGTTTTGATTCAGTTTGAGGCCCTCTCTGTGGGTCATTGATTGTATTCCTGGGTATGCCCAGTGTACTTGTACAGTTCTTTTTTATCTTTATACATTTACCTTTTGATAAAAAAAAAAAAAGAAGAGAGAATCCTCCCAAATGTTGGGGTCTCTTCCAACGACCCAAACGTTGACAAGAACTTGGCTGTCCTTGGGGATCACGTAGCCCATCACCTCGCAGTTTTGTGTGGCACGGCAAGAGAGAAGACGTGGTGCTGGAGGGTGCAATCTTAGGGTATCTTTGACGCATGCTTGGAGGTAAGAGAGGTTGTGGAGATGAGACACTCTTAGGGCGTCACCAGACACCAGCTGGGATTCGACAATCAAGTTCTTCCTAGAGTCTTGTGCACGGATGGCTTCTCCATTCCTAATTAGTTCTGCCATGGCCTATTCTACCGTTGAGGTGCTAGAATCAGATCCTACCGTTAACAATTCCTCCAGCAAATTGAATTACATCTTTTTATCATTAACTGGACCCGGCTGTAACAAGCAATTAATGGGAAAACAAGAACAAAAGGATACCATTTTTTTTCTTGTGAATAATATGTATTAACAGATCGCTTTTAAGTGATATAAAACTTAAAAGTTTGGTAGCGTTTAAATTGATAATGTATTTGAATAAATATGCTTTTAAGTTATTAGTTTAATTTAAAAGAGTTAATAAATTATCAAAATTTGACAAAAAAATGAAAATAGACATCTTATTAAATAATGTAAATAAAATTTATAAAAATATTATTTTTAATAAAAATATTAAATATATTAATTTAATATACATTAAATATATGTATGTTATATATATATAATGAACGAATGAGGTGGTGGGAGTGACGGACGACGACGATGGCGATTGCAATAGCGATAGTGACGAAGATGGGTATGGGTGGAGATGGGTTTGGTGGTGACAAAAAAGGTAAATGAATGAAGAATGATTTGAAAATATATATTTTATTTGAGGATAAATTAGTAATTTTATTGAGCAACACAAAAATCTCTTAAGAGCTTATCTGGAAAAGCTTGGCGGCGGTGACTGGGGCGGAAGGGGAGGGATGGGAAGCTTTTTTCAAATGCTACTAATTTAGTTTATAAATTTGGTAGCGTTTAAGGTTTTAAACATTACTAAACACATAAAAAATAAGTTATATAATTTATAAATTAATTCAATAACTTATAAGCTATCAAATTAGTAAGCCAAACACTCTCTTAGAATCGAGATGCCTAGTGTCGACCCAAGTTGTCCTTTCTACAATGTTTTTCTGGCATCCTCACCATCCTTCTAGGGATTGATGTCTTGCATATCCAATGAGTTTCTGGCAAAAGTAATGCTATTCGGCCCATCACAATGCCATTTGAAGTGTCACCTAAGAGAAAATTACAAATTTAACCACTGAGTAATGTTATTCGGCCCATCACAATGCCATCCAAAGTGCCACCCAAGAGAAAACTACAAATTTAGCCACTATTATAATTACAGATATACCCTCAATATATATAAATCCCCAACTCATCTTTCTCTCTCCCACTTTCTCTCGTGTTTCATTTTTGTTCATATTTCTTTCTCCATTCTCTCTCTCTCTCTCTCTCTCTCATTCTCTTTCTCCCGCCCGTGCAACCGAGCTTCCCCTATTGCAGCAACTCCGACCCTCTCCCTTTCTCTTTCCCATAGCGCGTATATATTGGTCTGGATCAAGAAAGAGGTAAATCTCCTAAATGTATTTGGGTTTGGTAGAATCTTTAAGTTTAGATCTACGGAGTTTTCACCATTGGATCTTGTTGGTTTTTGGGTATGTTGGTTGATGGGGATAGGGGTGTCGGGTGGTTGTCTCTGATCACTGGAAAACATCGGCCATGGTGGCTGGTGGCAACTGGCAGTGCGTATATACGTACTATGGGTTTGGCTGAAAATTTAAGTTTAGATCTACGGAGATTCGGCCGTTGGATCTTGTTGGTTTTTGGGTATGTTGGTCGATGGGAATAGGGGTATCGGGTGGTTGCCACTGATCGCCGGAAACCACCGGCTATAGTGGCCGGTGGTGGCTGACAATGCTTTTGTAAGTTTGACTAAAAATTAAAATTAGATCTATTAAAATCTAACCGTTAAATCTGTCCCATTTTTACGTATGTTAACTCTCTTAACTTTGTGTTTCTAATGATAGGCTTTGATCGTTGGAACCTTCGACCGGTGGTGGTCGTCGGCAGCATTGGTGGTGGTGGTTGTGACTTCCGTCCGAATATACATATATTTATATATTTTCTTTTGTAATGATTTTAATTTATATTGTAAATGTTGATATTTAATTATGAATTTGTGTTGAAGATGTTGGAGTTAATATTGAAAATTGAAAATGAATTAGTTGAAATTTAAATGTTAATAAATTAAATTAGTTTGTATTTATTTTGTGAATCTTTGAGTTAAAATTATTAAGTTTATTTAAGAATTGAATGGTAAGTAGTTGTTAATTTTATTTAAATTTAGGTATTTAATAATGTATATATATTTTAAATTTATATTAAATAAACTTTTAATAATAATCATGTGATACATAAAGATTGAGTTGTATTTTTAAATTTTTTTTTTAATTAAATAGAGAAACACGAGAAATATCAAAGGCTTGTCCAAAAATTTGTCCATCTAAGTTTGGCTCGACTTTAATTTATCAAATTATGCATTTCTCTTGACTAAAATTTTTATTTTTTTAAAAATTTTATTTAGTATGAAGATTCATAAATTATATATACATATACATAGTTAGAATATTACTAAATTATAAAAAATGAAAAAGAAAAAATACTTTTTAAATAAATAACAGACCTGCCAATTCATTCTCCACTTTGATGGTAGAGTAATAGGTTAGTTTACTCCTTAAAAATACATTTTGTGTTTTGGTAAATAAAAAATAATAATTAAAAACATCTTTCTTTGGTTTAAAGTAAGTGAATTAAGAAATTACTTTAAAAAAAAAAAATGAGTCCACACCCTGATGAGTGAATGTGAATACGGATGAGGCGTGGCTCTTTACTTTTACAAGCAAAAAATCAATTTTATTTAATAAAATATACGATATATTTTAAATATTAATTTACTATTTAATTATTACATCACCTACACAAAAATCGTTTTCACCGTTATATAAGCAACTTTCACATTAATATAAATTTATTTTAAAATTCAAATTAATTTAATTTAAATTTCAACCAATACAATTTAATTTTTATCTTCATAGTATTCAAAAATAACAAATTCAATACAAATTCAATATTAACTTCAACTTCATCAATACAAATTTATAATTAAATATTATATTAAATATCAACATTTACAATAAAAATTAAAATAATTACAAAAGAGAAAAAAAAATATATAAATATATGTGTGTATATACAAACACGAAGTCATAACTGCCGCCACCAATGCTGCCGACGACCACTGCCAGTCGAAGTTTCCAACGATCAGAACCTATCATTAGAAACACCAAGTTAAGAGAGTTAACATACAAAAAAATGGGACAGATTTAACGGTTAGATTTTAGTAGATCTGATTTTTAATTTTCGGTCAAACTTTAAAAAGCATTGCCAGCCACCACCAGCCACCGTAGCCGGTGGTTTTCGGTGATAAGAGATAACCACCTGACACCCCTATCTCCATTGACCAACATACCCAAAAACCAACAAGATCCAACGGCGAAAATTCTGTAGATCTAAACTTAAAGATTCAGCCAAACCCAATAACGCGTATATATCTTTGCTGATAAAACTAAAGACTTACCACCTTGTAGATCGGGGCTGGAACGAGCTCAAGGGACGCCAAATATGCTGTTGCACAGGGCTGGGGAGAGAGAGATGGTCGGAACGAGCCCAAGGGACGCCGGAGGCTCAGTCGGACTTACAGGATAAAAAGAAAGAGAGATGGCCTGAACGAGGGAGGAACAAGCCTACTAGAAGGGGAGCATGAGAGAGAAAGAGAGAGAGAGAGAGAGAGAAGGCTAAAATGAGAGGAATGAAGGTCACGTAGAGAGAATCTGAGAAAGAGAAAGGGAGAGAAAGGTGTGATAAATAGAGAGAAAGAAATTTGAAAATTGAAAAGTCGCTATCCTATCTTAATTGAAAATATTGCGATATTTTGCATTAAAATATCGCGATTACTCTTGGGTGGCACTTCGGATGGCATTGTGATGGGCCGAATAGCATTACTCTTCTGGCAAACTACATCGAATTTGTCTTCTAACATCATCGACCGGTTGCGGCCTCTTTGTGGGAAAGTCCACCGGATTCAATTATCATTCCAACCATTCCTACTAGATTCGACTGATTTCTAGCGACATTGATCAGCTCGAACCTTTGTGACGAACTCCTCGAACCAATTCCACATGACAGGACCATGTATAGACACAACATTTATTATGGTTTTACATTAAAAATAAATCATAATCAAATCATCAATCACACATATGAACACACAAATTTAACATAAAAACCCTAAAACGAGAAAAATCACTGGTGTGAAGAACAAAATATCACTATGATAATATTGGTACAATAATAGTGTTATAACTTCAATAATTCTAGAATATTAGGTACCTATTTATATATAGATATATCACTTATTTATAGATGTATATCAAAAAGAATTTAAACAAATGCAAATTCTAATCAAAAGATGAGCTAAGAAAATAAGTCTTCAATTGGAGATAGAACTCAATCATAGTCAAATTTGAATTCTAGCTCACAATTATAATAAATTCCACCTTGATACGAAATTCAAATATAGAATTATTCATAGTCCTTTATTCTAATAAAATCTCAGAGAATTAATCTCGCTAACGAATATCAATCAAATCCACATAATACTTATTGTAGTGGATATTTTCAACCATACTCAAAGTATAGGCAATGAGATTAGTCTCAATATATCTTTACAGACCTTAATGGCTCCACATTTACCAATGTAAATCCACCTTAATAACTTCACATTCATCTAAATTCAACTATGCCAAAATTATACGCTTCTTAACTTGTCATAATGAAAATCTAATATTCCGATCCAACAATAGAATATCATACTTCAAGATCACCATTACGAAGATCAAATAATTTCAAACAATCGATAAATAAAATCCCAATAGAAAACAAACCAGGATAGCCGATTTGTGCAACAAATCTAGGCAAATTCGGGCTAAACAAATCTGGCGGGTTGAATTTGGTCTTGATGGGTCAGGGTTGGATTTGTCTGGATCTGGGTCTTAACTGGTCGGGCCGGATCTGGACTAGACCTGCCAAATTTGGGCTAGATCTGGGTAAGCTCTAAAGATCGGTTACTAGGGGAAGTAAGTCGTCAATGATGGAGGTTGCAATGTAGGAGGGAGACAAAGAAGATGAAATGAGCAAGTCGACGGTGGTTAGGCGAGAAGGTAGTGGTGGTCAATGGCGATTGTAAAGCAAATGACGACATTTGGCGAAGACAGAGACCGATGATGAGGGAAGCCCAAGAGATGGTCTCATGGCTACTCCAAAGCTCGAAAATAATTGTGATTGGCAGTAACGACGACTAGGGTAGCTTAAAACCCTAGCTGAAAAATATGATGAAGATTTGCAGATCCAATGATTGAGATCTGCCAAATGATAATGGTTTAATTCAACTACTCTGATACCAATTTGTTATGATTTTGAATTGAAAACAAATCACAATCAAACAATTAGTCATACAAATGAATATAAAAATTTAACATGAAAAACCAAATCGGGAAAAACCATTGGTAGAAAAAATAAAATATCACTATGATAATATTGATACAATAACAGTGATATAATTGCAATAATTTTAGGGTATTAGGTATCTATTTGTAGATGTATCACTTATTTGTAAATGTATATAAAAAAGGATTTAAATTAATCCATATTATAATTAAAAAATGATCTAAAAAAATAAATCTTCAATTAGAGAAAAATTCTAATAACAATTAAATTTGAATTTCGAGTCACAATTATAACAATATTTTTATTTGATTCCAATTGTTAATGATTAAGGCTATTTTCAACCCATTTTCTTATTTCAATATTTATTATATTATAAACAATTCACTTCCTATTTTTATTTTATCTAAAAAATTATGTATCTTCCAACCATACTCTATAATCTCTTATTTATTCACTTTCTATTTCATTTATTTATTAATAAACTTTATCTGCTCATCCTCTTGCTCGAAGAAGGCGCCGAAGAATTCCCCAAAATCACAAAAGAAGACGTTGTCATTCTACTCGTCGCCGCCACTGCTGCTGTTGCTTGTTGCTGCTGTCACTTCCGTTGGTCGCCCCAACCAACGGATCTGGTGGTTAAAGTTGTGTTCTGTTGTGTCTAGAACTTCCGCCGATGAGTGATTTCGTCGTTCCCACCAGCATCGACCCTTTTCCAATGTTGATGGTCGCTGTAGTAGGGAGAGATAACGGACGGATTTGGGTCATTAGTCTTGGCGATGGTTTTGAGCTTTGCTAGCAATGATGAGTAGCCTTGGAAGGCCGAATTTGAGTTTGGATCGCTGCAAATGGCTTGGGACCAGAGATGGTGAACCCGTTGGAGATGGCCAAATGTACTTCCAAGAATCCTTTACCATGCCCTAAAGATCTGGTCCATGACCTTTTCAGCCTCTCCCGTTAGGCCTTGAAGGTCCAACAGGCTAAGAAACGGGTACAGATCCGACACGGTCAGCTTGGTCCACAAGTCCACCACCTTCTCCCTCAGCTCATGCTAGCTTCAGCCCTCCCCAGATTTGCCTCTGGATTTACCCGAATCTGGCCCATAAGGGGGAGGGGGGGCTGGCACAACTTGCGGATCGGAGGCCAGCCCTCCCCTAGATCTGCCCCTGATCACTCCTAATCCCTGCCTCACTAACCTTATGAAATCCTTCGATAGCAACAAAGTCGCCAGCGAATTGTAGGCACTGGCAAACACAACTTGTGGATCTGATAAGGGCCATGGATAAGGGCCTGGAGGCAGACGCAGGACTTTGGCTGATCTGACATTTATGGCCATGAAGACGAGGATTGGTAATATAACGGAGATGAACAGAAACAAGGGATTGCTTACTTCTGTACTCAAGATTGCGTCCATGGCTGCCGGAGAGTAGAATCACTGAACTGGAATGCGAATCAATTGGAATTAACCCATTTGTTATACACAACAAAGATTGGATATTTTTTTTAACCCTTTTTTTTGGGGATATTTTTTTAAATTGATTTTTGAATCTGGGTGTGGTGGAGAAGGGATGAGGAAGGACAAGAGAAAGCTTTGTTAAGTAATTAACTGCCAACTAACTAGCATTTGGAGCAATTAATGATATCATGTTTAATTAGAAATATGCGCTGATTTATTTGATAATTATGCACTTAAGTCACTGTGAAGTTGATGTTAAGGGAATTAGTCCATGATTAGTTGGCTCATAATCTTGAAGATTGTTCAAGTAGCCGGTAAGAGGGCTAGGAACGAAAATAGATGCATTCTAAAATGGATGAAAGATTGTTTATCCTGAATTAAGAAGGGAAAGTATACTACATAAAGAAAATGGATGAAAGTATTATTTGAGTACTTTTATATTCAAATAACATTACTTACATAAACACATTTGTCAATATTTCTTAATTTCTAGTCATCTTATTATAAAAAATAGTTTTCCCAATGACTTAGTCAAATACATACAATAATACAAAATATTTTGGGATGATTTGCCCAAGTGATATACTACTTGAAAGTAATTTTTATTTTAAAATATTTTTTTACAAAATTAATTTTCACCATAATAAAAATTTCACACAAATGTGAATTATATATGCACTAAATAATTTCTTTTATTTTATGTCTAGTTGGTCATCTCGGTTAGGCCTGCATTAGTTAATTGTGGATCCTAACCCAAATTAGAAAAGGCAGACCTAAGGTTGTCATCGATGAAACAAACTAAAATATCGAGTCTACCGATCCTAAAAACTTCTTAAGGATATTAAATGTTTTAACTTCTACTCTCACAGAGAGCTAATATAGTTTTTTTAATTATGTGTCCTTAACTAGTAAATATTTTATTATTGGTGAAGTATTAACTTTGGTTTTAGATTTTATTTTTCTATTATAAAAAGGTGGGAAGCTGATTCAATATCACTTCCTAAATAGGTTTCTAATATTGCAACAAAGAAACAGGTACAAAATGCATTACATGTATGCTGATGTATTTTATTCAAAGAAAACGTCACTTATTTAATCCTAAGATGATTAACTTACTTTGCGGATGGAGTTATCGTCTTCGCTTTGGGATGACAACTAGAGGTTGCTCCTTCTCCAACAAAACCCCAAATTTCTCATTCATGTTTAGTTGCTGAGGAAGTGTGTTGTCTGGGAGAGACCACTCAAATTGGTAAACCAAGTTGGCCAAAGTCAAGTGAATTTGTCTGATAGCCATGAGCAGCCCAGCACAGATCCTTCTTCCACCACCAAAAGGCAAGAACTCGAAGTCATTTCCTCTAAAATCCAAACTAGAATCGAGGAACCTCTTGGGCTTGAACACTAATGGGTTCTCCCAAATGGTGTGGTCTCTCCCAATGGCCCATACGTTCACAAAAACTTGGGCGTTCCTTGGGATGGTGAAGCCCATCACTTGGCAGCTCTGGGCTGCAATGCGGGGGAGGAGGAGTGGCGCCGCAGGGTGTAATCTCAGGGTTTCTTTCACACATGCATGGAGGTAAGAGAGGTTGTGGAGGTGAGACTCTCTTATGGCATCGCCAGTTGGGATTTGTTGATCAAGTTCTTCACGAAGTTTCTGCATGGCTTCTGGGTTTCTCATCAATTCCGCCAGGGCCCATTCGATTGTTGAGGTAGTAGTATCTGTTCCAGCCACGAACAGTTCCTGGATTGAATTAAAAGGGCATGCATCTTTGTTAGCAAATAGCAAATTCCAGTCGATAATAACATGGGGAAAACAATTACTGAAACGTAAGAATACTATAAGGGGGGTGGCTCAAGGTGAGGTTCGCCAGGTGTTCGTTGAGAAGCCCATTTCTCGTGAGTCATTGATGGGTATTGCTGAGGGAGCGACCTTGTCTGGTTCGGTTCAGCTTAGGGCTTCTGAGGTGGAAGTAGCCAATTGTTTTTGTTCCCTCTCTGTGTGGCTGATATGGACATTCCCTCTGTTGAGGATGAGAGTTTGCCGGTAGGAATGGAGGGTAGGGAAGGGATTGATATGGTTGTGGAGGACAAGGGGAAGAGGATTCGTGTTGAGGATGGGGATACTTCATCTGGCCAGTCTGGCAGTTCCAGCCTTGGTATGTTCCTGTGGAGTCTAAGTCGCAGCAAAAGTGCAAAAGGAAGAAGCAGAATGCGTTAGCAAGATCAAAAGCCAAGCAGTTTCCTGAGAAGGGTGGTCCAATTCGCACGGATCCTGCTTGATGTCTTGATTTATTTGCTTTGTGTATTTTGTTTGGGTGTGCCTTATTTATTGAGGCTTAGTTTTATTATGTCCTTCAGGGTATGTCTTTGCATTTGTTTGTAGTTTTGCGTCTTTTTCTGTTAATATATTTTATTTAAAAAAAATAAAAACTTAACCAACCAAAAAAATATTACTGAAAGAGAATTGGCTGAACAAAAACCAAACCCTTGAGAGTGACTCAAACGTCCAGACACGTCACGGTCATAGAAAAAATTTGGGGATTTTTTAGCGCAGAGAGAGAGAGTACCATGAACAAGTAATTGATCTGAGGATCTGTAAATCCTTTAGCCAGCAATGCATCCAAGAAATCTGTAGCAGGCATCTTTGAATCACCGCCTCTTCTTCTCTCTCTAAGTATCTCTTCCCAGGCTCCAAAAATTTGCGCCGTAGCCTCTTCAAACTTCTTTGTCAAACCCTGAAGGTCGAGCCCTCCCAGAAATGGATAAAAATCCGACAAGTTCGGCCTAGACAACACCTCCACCAGCCGCTTCATATGGCCATTAATGTCAGCGCCGCCCCTTCCCGCTCCTTCCAACCTGTTAGAATAAATAGGGGATTCACAAAACACATATGAAAAAGACTAAAATACCATCTTGGCTAAATTAAGATGAGCTTATAATATCATAATATTTAACGCAACCTAATAAATTCCTTCGAAAAAAATACAGTCCCCAAGAAGTTCAAGACACCGACGAACACAAGCTCTGCAATTCTCACGGCCTCTCCTTCCTTGGAGCTCAAAAACCCGACCAATTCGTCGACCTTCTTCTCCCTTATACCAGCCTGGCCGTCGACGACTTTCGCGCTGAAAATCTCCGTCCGGCAGACAGTCCGGAGCAACTTCCAGTGATCGTTGCACTCGAACGTAAAGCCGAACGACATGTGGTTCTTGTCCGGGTTCTTGGCGTATGACGCGTGAGGGACGTGGCGCCCGGAGAGGAATCGATCGTGGGTTTTGAGAATTTCGGCTGCGGCCGCCGGAGACGAGGCTACGACGACCAGCTGAGTGCCTAGCCGGAGCGAGATGAGCGGGCCGTGGCGTTCGGCTAATTTGGCGAAGACGACGTGAGGCTTGGTTCCGATGTGGGGGAGGTTTCCTACGATGGGCCATGGACGAGGGCCTGGAGGAAGAGGCGGGGCTTTGGGTGATGATGATCTGTGTTTGATGAGGAAGGTGAAGAAGAGGACTGGTAGAATGGGTAAGATGAGGAAGATGATGAGATGGGTTGCTTCTGCAGCGGCCATGGCTGAACACAAACAAGTGAATCAATTCAATAAGATGAGGATTGAAGCTTGCAGTCTCTCTTTGAAGCAATGAAATATACGCTGATGAAGCGACGCCGGCTCCGGGCTGCTGCTGCTGCTGCTAAAGTTCGCGTGGCCTGATTTGCAGATAAGATAAACATCTTTTCACGCAATTGACTTTTTGTAAATATATTTAAAAAATTTTAAATATATTGGGATATATCAAATTTAATTTAGATATATATATATAGGTGCTAATTTTTGTATATTAAACCTATTTTATATTTATATAAAACTATACATAATTTTATTTTAAGTTTGTATTTGTTGTTCAACTTTATGTTTATTTTTTAAAATATGTATATTTTAGTTTATAGTTATTATAATTTTTGTAATTAACAATTATATTTCTAGACCTAAAATATTCAGAAATGAGAGAGCGGGAGAGAGACTGGAGGTCAAGGCGGCGGCCCCTATTTGTCAACACATACGACAAAGTCAAAGGAGGGAAATTAAATGTCGACGCCTTAGTCCGACTGCAAAATAAGCCGATTGGTAGCTTTACAAACATGTGAGCATTGTTGGTTGACAAGATAGCTGTTCCGTGACTGTCTCAAAGACGGAAGGAATTTCATTTCTGCTATAATATTAGAAATGAAAATAATTTATATTTATATATTTTTAAATAAATGAAGAAATTTATATTTATGATTGATTAAATAATTCTTTTTTATATTAAAAATTATATTTATAAAATGACATTTATATTATTTTTATTTACATGTTTATCTAGTGTTTTCGTTTCTTATATTTTTAAAAAATATTATTTTTTATTTTTATTTTATATCATATATATTTCTCCTTTTCGTGCAAATTAAGGTAGTGACACCATATAATCACATGTCATGATTGCAAAAAATAATAGTAAACATCATGATTGTCACATAAAATATTTAATTAAATGATAAGTAATATAATTGACAATATGCACTAAAATTGTCGTCCACAAAACTCAAATATCTATCCTACCCAGTTGCACTAAAGACATCTTAAGAATATTAAATATTTTAACTTCTATTCTCACAGAGTTAGTATATATTTTTTTAATTATTTATCCTTATCTAGCTAGTAAATATTTTATTATTGGTGAAGTATTAACTGTACAAAAAGGTGGGAAGCTGATTCAATATCACTTCCTAAATAGGTTTCTAATATTGCAACAAAGAAACAGGTACAAAATGCATTACATGTATGCTTTTGTATTTTGTTCAAAGAAAACGTCACTTATTTAATTTTAAGATGATTAACTTAACGTGAAATGATTGTTCTGCACGATTTTTGATATTCGTGTTATTAATTATGTTAGGAAAAATAAATCGTAAATTGAGTCTTTTAACTTTTAAATTAGAACGAGAATCGAATTTATAAGTTACTGAATTTACATGGACATATTAGTCATCCAAATACTCAATTTATGTCTTGAACGCCCGAGTAATTTAACTTTGTGGATGGAGTTATTGTCTTCGCTTTGTTGTGACAACTAAGGTTGCTCCTCCTTCCACAAAACACCAAATTTCTCATTCATGTCTAGTTGCCGAGGAAGTGTGTTGTCTGGGACAGAGCACTCAAATTGGTAAACCAAGTTAGCCAAAGTCAAGTGAATTTGTCTGATAGCCATGAGCAGTCCAGCACAGATCCTTCTTCGACCACCAGAAGGCAAGAACTCGAAGTCATTTCCTCTAAAATCCAAACTAGAATCGAGGAGGAACCTCTCGGGCTTGAACACTAATGGGTTATCTTCTCCCAAATGGCGTGGTCTCTCCCAATGGCCCATACGTTCACAAAAACTTGGGCGTTCCTTGGGATGGTGAAGCCCATCACTTGGCAGCTCTTAGCGGCACAGCGGGGAAGAAGAAGTGGCGCCGCAGGGTGTAATCTCAGGGTTTCTTTCACACATGCATGGAGGTAAGAGAGGCTGTGGAGGTGAGACTCTCTTATGGGATCGCCAATTGGGATTTGTTGATCAAGTTCTTCACGAAGTTTCTGCATGGCTTCTGGGTTTCTCATCAATTCCGCCATGGCCCATTCAATTGTTGAGGTGCTAGTATCCGTTCCAGCCACAAACAGCTCCTGAATTGAATAAAAAGTTGTTGGTTATTCTATGCCTAAATCATAAATACGACTAAGATAAATATCCGACTAATCGCAGAAATTTTGAATCTTTTAAACTTATCGTACCACCAATATTTTTGAACTTTTAAATTAGGTGCATAGTTTCAAAACAAAAATCACGCTTAAATCACAATCTAAATATCCGTTCTTCTTTAATAATACTCAAAATATACGATACTTAATAATTTTTTGTATGTCTCAAATATCATATATAAATTTTTATTTATAAGATAAAAAACCTTAATTAATAAGATTTAAAAAATAAATATTAACTATGTTGATCACTTTTAAGTATTGATTCACGATTATCAATTATTAATATATTTATCCACAAAAAGAATTTTCATCTTTGTTAGCAAATAGGAAGTTCCCCTCGACATGGGAAGAATAAACACGTAACCAACCAAAAAAATATTACAAAAAGTCAAACCCTTGAGAGTGACTCAAAACGTATAGACACGTCAGAAATCTGCAGCAGGCATCGTTGAATCACCGCCTCTTCTTCTTTCTCTAGGTATTTCTTCCCAGGCTCCACAAATTTGCGTCGTAGCCTATTCACCCTTCTTTCTCAAACCCTGAAGGTCTTGCCCTCCCAGAAATGGATAAAAATCCGACACGTTCGGCCTAGACAACACCTCCACCAGCCGCTTCATATGGCCATTCATTTCAGCGCCGCCCCTTCCGGCTCCTTCCAACCTGTTAGAAGAAATAACGGATTCACAAAACACATATGAAAAAGACTCTAATACCATCTTGTCTAAATTAAGATAAGCTTATAATATCTTAATATTTAACAGAACCTAATAAATTCCTTCGAAAAAAATATAGTCACCAAGAAGTTCAAGGCACCGACGAACACAAGCTCTGCAATTCTCACGGCCTCTCCTTCCTTGGAGCTCAAAAACCCAACCAATTCGTCCGCCTTCTTCTCCCTTATACCAGCCTGGCAGGCGACGGCTTTCGCGCTGAAAATATCCGTCCGGCAGACGGTCCGGAGCAACTTCCGGTGATCATTGCACTCGAACGTAAAGCCGAACGAGAAGCTGTTCTTGCCCGGGTTCTTGGCATATGACAATATTTAAATCTAAAATATTTAATTAGATGATAAGTAATATAATTGACAATATAGGCACAATTCATGAGTGATAAATCTAGACTAATTTAAACTGACATTTGATTAGGTTAGTGGTTGAAAGTGGTTGGCTAATGACTATGACCCAAAATTATAAATTAAAATAAACTATACAACCGTACGCACGTATCAATACTCTCAAATATTTAATTTTTTAAAAATGGGTGATAATAGGAAGGGAGCAAAAGATTTAGTTTGTTGACATGATGGTCGGTTTTATAATTATGTAGTATTTTGGGCCTTATTAAAATAATTGGAGGCTAATGTTAATATAATGGGGATTGGCCGAGCACTTCTCTTATTTGATATGATTTAGAAATTGTTCTATTTCTTATGTGGATTTGATTTTACTTAATATAGTATATTATGTATAGGAATTGAAGAAAAATATCATTAATTTTCACAATATTCGAACAAACAAATAGCCATCGGGTAATCTTTGGAGAGGAAGTGACCCCACTTCAGAATAATGGACTCTGCTACTTTGTTCAAGAGATGGACAAAAGGGTTATTGAAGGGGAATAAAAAGATTAAAATGTTTTCGTTTATTTTATAAATTTATAAAGTGTGTCATTATTCGCTGCTCTCCTTTTCTTTTCTATGATCGCCGATGTAATCGCAACCTCGCTGTTACCTTCACCTCATCAAGGCAAAGTGATGACAAGAGGCAACGAGGCGAAGGCAGCAACTCGACGACTGTTGGATCGACGACCATGGAAAGGGAGATGAGAAAGTAGTGAGTAGTGGCCTATTTTGTAAATTTACAAAGTAAGTGAGGGTATTTTCATATTTTTATCCTTCTTCAATAACTTTCTCTATCAATTTTTCGGACAAAATAGATTAACCCCAGAATAATAGACGAGTATGAAAAGGACAATAGAGAGGTTAATTTTATTGACGCCAACCCCATCTATTTCATATGTGGTGTGGGCTTCCCGGCTCCCTTCGGATCAAGGCCGCTCCATCGGATCCGGAATCCCATCCATGAAACAATCCAATCGGCCGGCCTCACACAATTTGTTTACGTCTGCATAATACACCATGAATTTCTGTGGATTTACATTCCCTGCCGTTGCTGCAAACATTTGCTACTGAAAAAATATTATTGCAATTACAATATACTAAATTTCGTAGTTAGAATAAAATGTGCTGTGGCATTACAGGCTTACAGCTCAATTAATTAATAAAATTATGGTATAATTTATTAGTTAATTGGACCTTCATGGAAGATGGATCAAAGTCAACACTGTCATTGCACATTGCAGCATTAATTGTATAATTTATTGGACATCGAGAGGTACGTTATAGGAAATTCAATTTTTGGGTCTGGTCACGTAAACAAACGCGACCCTAGGCTTAGGTATTCCATCCCAATAAAAAATGTGGGGATGTGAACGTTTTGAGGTGCACACAGCCAGGCAGGCACAGCGGATGGTGGATCACTTTGGCTCGCGTGCATGCCGACATGGAACCCATTAAATATAAATATTTCCTCATCAACTATTAATTTTATAAGAAAAATATAATTAAAATGGATCTAAACTGATTTTTTCTAGTCTGGACTTTGTGGGCATAATATAGGAATTCAGTCAGTCCATTGGCTCACCAGGATAAGTTCAAAGGGATTAATCTATACTAACCTTTTTCAATTATTATGTTTAATAAGTTTTTAATAATAATAGTGTATCATGATTGATGATTATTGAATGTTGAATTTGGTATATCTGATATAACTTGATGACAAGCGGAGGCGAATCGACAAGACGAAGAGAGAAGAAGTGAGATTTTTATAAATCCTCTCCAGTCTCCATCGTCTAGTACTGATTCTATGTAATTTCCTACCCTCTAACTAGTCGTCTCCTCCCTCATGTCCAGTTAGTCCTACTTGTCTCCCACCCCTCACTCACTTTCCACCTCCCCCATTTCCATTTTCATATACTATAAACTAAGGATAGTAATATTATTGTTATATGGTATAATACACACTCCTCTGCTACATGCAATCCAGAGGCTAGCTCCTCAACTACAGAGAGAGAGAGAGAGAGAGAGAGAGAGGGGAAGAGAGAAAGTGAGTGCTCGCAGCCATGGCGGGTTCAAACCCACCCCTGTATTACACTCCCATTTCCAAACCCACTCCGCCCAACTCCATCTTCAAAAGAACCAATTTCGTTTCTCTCTTCTTCATCGTTTCCCTCTGCTCTCTATCCTACTCCCTCGGAATCTGGCGCAATGGCGGCGGCGCCACCCCCTCCTCCTCCGCCGCCATTTCCACTCTCGGAATCACAATCCCCTGCATCCCCTCTCCCAACTCGACCGGGGGCCTGGACTTCACCTCCCACCACTCCTCCTCCGACGTCGGGGCGGACGCGGCTCCCGACGGCGCCAAGACATATCCTCCGTGCCACGCCAAGTACACCGAGTACACGCCTTGCGAGGACGCGAAGAGGTCGCTCAAGTTCGAGAGGGAGAGGCTGATTTATAGAGAGAGGCACTGTCCGGCGAGAGGCGAGGAGCCGAAGTGCCGCGTGCCGGCGCCTTACGGCTACAAGAACCCCTTCAAGTGGCCGCTGAGCAGGGATCTGGTGTGGTACGCCAACGTGCCTCACAAGGAATTAACGGTCGAGAAAGCGGTTCAGAACTGGATCAGATTTGAAGGTGACCGGTTCAGATTCCCCGGCGGCGGGACCATGTTCCCCAACGGTGCCGATTCCTACATTGACGACATCGGCAAGTTGATCAATCTCAAAGATGGATCTATCCGAACCGCTATTGATACCGGCTGTGGGGTAAGCCCTTTTCAAACTCTCAATTCCCCTGTTTAACCCAATGATTAAGAAAACCCATGAAAAAGAGAAAATTGGGTATTTCACGATTACAAATTAAAATTTTTATTTTTCATTAAATTCAGTGTTTAAACGATTTCAATTTTATGACGGTGATTGGGATATAAGCCATGGTTGGACCAGCAGAGCTAGCTAGCTCGTTGATGTTGTGTGTTGAAGCTTTGGAAAATATGGAATTCTTAATATTTTTGGTATGAAAAGTAGAGTTGTCAAAGGCAAGCCCTTTGCGACATGGACGAATTACAGAACAAAAAGAATGGATGATTGTGGAGGTTGCTAGATTTGTACTACTTTAGTCACGTGTAGGATTGCATGCATGTAAGCAAAAGATGGCCCTGACTCTGACCCAAGAGGCAGAGCATGATCCCGAGACGGCAACCCCACTAAAAGCAAGTCAATCTTGTCCTCCGCCAAAGTTCGGGAAGTAGTATATGATACCCCTGTTATCATGTTAACCCGAAATTATAACTCATATTATGTCATATATTGAGATCATAAATCCATGAAATCGTGTTTACGTGTATAATATTATTAGTAATTGTCTCTGTAGGTTGCGAGCTGGGGAGCCTATCTTCTGTCGAGAAACATCCTTGCGATGTCGTTCGCGCCGAGGGACACTCACGAAGCGCAGGTGCAATTCGCTCTCGAGAGGGGCGTGCCGGCTCTGATCGGTGTCATGGCGTCCAAGCGGCTTCCTTACCCTTCCCGAGCTTTCGACATGGCTCACTGCTCTCGCTGCCTCATTCCGTGGAGCCAATACGGTGGGATTTATTTGATGGAGGTTGATCGGGTTCTGAGGCCCGGCGGCTACTGGATCCTCTCCGGCCCGCCGATCCACTGGAGAAAGTACTGGAGAGGCTGGGAGAGAACCAAGGAGGATTTGAATGGCGAACAGACCGCCATTGAAGACGTTGCCACCGGCCTCTGTTGGAAGAAGCTCGTGGAGAGGGGCGACATTGCTGTCTGGCAAAAACCCACCAACCATTTGCAGTGCCAAGCCCACCGGAAAATCGCCCGTAGCCCCCCATTCTGCCCCGCCCGCGACCCGGATAACGCCTGGTTTGTGTTTTTCCTCACACTCTATAAGAAACACAGGATTGAAAACAATGAATATTATGTTACTTCGGGTACGACAGTGAAAGTTACAATAGATACAGAAATGGCTATAATCAAAATTAAACTCAAAAATCAATCTTAATCCATCTCAGGTACACAAATATGGAGACTTGTCTGACGCCTTTGCCGGAGGTTTCCAGCAACCAGGAAGTCGCCGGTGGGGAATTGGCAAAATGGCCGGAGAGGTTGAACGCCATTCCCCCAAGAATAAGCAGGGGAACCATGAAAGGAGTTACAGCGGAGGTTTTCCGGCGAGACAACGAGCTCTGGAAAAGCAGAGTCTCGTACTACAAAACGGTGAACAACCAACTTGGGCAAGCTGGAAGATACAGGAACCTTCTGGACATGAACGCTTATTTGGGCGGATTCGCCGCCGCGTTGGTGGAAGACCCTGTTTGGGTGATGAACGTGGTTCCCGTCGAGGCGGAGATCAACACACTCGGAGTTGTTTACGAGCGTGGATTGATCGGAACTTACCAGAACTGGTGATTGAACCGACACCCAATTCAACTACTTTTCAGTGATTTGAATACGATTCTGGGTTGGTGATAAAGCAGGTTTGGTTTAATTTGCAGGTGCGAAGCGATGTCTACGTATCCAAGAACTTACGATTTCATTCATGCCGATTCAGTCTTCACTCTGTACAAGGACAGGTAATTAACGCTAGTTAAATAATTATAAAGAAATTAATCCCGTAAAAGCTAGAGGTTCTGATATATTTGGGGGTACAGATGCAAGATGGAAGACATTCTTCTGGAAATGGACAGAGTTCTGAGGCCAGAAGGAAGCGTGATCTTCAGAGATGATGTGGACATTTTGGTGAAAGTGAAGAAGATTGCAGAGGGGATGAAGTGGGAGAGCCAGATAGTTGATCATGAAGACGGGCCGCTGAAGAGGGAGAAGCTTCTGTTTGCGGTGAAGCTGTATTGGACGGCTCCGGCTTATCAAGCAGCAGCAGGATCCCAGGATTCTTAAGAGCATAATCATCATCATCTCCTTTTTTTTTTTTTTTTTTTTTCTTTTTAAAATTTTCGTCTTTGTGTTATCTATGCTCTTTGAATTCTGCACACCGCTGATTCTTTGTGATTCTAGTAGTGATCTAAATGCAGATCCATTCATCAATACAAGATCCGGTCCTTTTGTGATTTTGAATCCAAAATAAATTATAATCAAATCATCAATTACACAAATAAATACATAATTTAACGTAAATAATTTAAATAAAAAAATTAAAAGTAAAAATAAAAATATCACTATGATATTAGTACAACAAAAATGATATTGCTAAACTGACATTGAACAACTATTTATATACTTAAAACTCATTTATAAATATATACAATAAATTATATTTTAATCAAAATATGAACTAATAAGATAAGTCTTTAATTGAGATAGATTTCAATCATAATCGAATTTGATATTCTAATCATAATCAAATTCAAATTTCTAATCATAATCAAATTAGAAATTATAATTTCATATAAATTTGAATTTTGGTTCACATTTATCATAATCTCCACCGTAATATAAAATTTAAATATGGAATTATCATAATCTTCTCACAAATACCAACTAAATTCACACAACGTAAAATATCAACAAAATCCACACAAGTGGGAATACCAATCAAATTCACACAACGATAAATATTAATTAAATTCACACAACGCTCACTGTAGTAGATATTTTCAACAACACTCAAAGTATAGGCAACAAGATCAAACTCAGCATACTTTTGAGAAGGTTTGACATTTCTTCTAAGTCTATCTTTAGCAATATAATATTCTGATGGACCGACACTTTCTTTCAAACTTGACTTAGGACTTGACTTAATTTGAGACTATGACTTATTAATTTCAACCTCCACTTGAATGTTAGAACTCTGTTGACTTGTAAGGCTAGATTTTTTTGCAGATGAATCACGAAACATAACAATTTTATCAAAAATAATATTTTTACTAATGACAACTTTAGATATTTTTAGATCCAATGACTTAATAACCCTTCGAAACATAACAATTTTATCAAAAATAATATTTCTACTAATGACAACTTTAGATGTTTCTAGATCCAATGACTTATAACCCTTAACACTAAATTTATAACCAAGAAAAAGACATCATTTAGACATTGGTTCTAATTTTCTATCATCAATGTAAACAAATACATGATATTTAAAAATCTTTAAATCAGAATAATTTGTAGGAGTAGCAGATCATACATCTTCTAGAGTTTTTTTTTTTTATCAATGGCAAAGGAAGAAGACTGACTAACTAGAAAACATGTCATGTTTGCAGTCTTAGCAAAAAAATGACTTAGATAAACTAAAATTAGACATCATACAACATACATTTTCCATCAAGATTTTATTCATCTGATCAACTACACCATTTTGCTGTAACGTGCCTGAAACTATTAAATGCATTAGAATTCATTATTTCTTGTAAAAAATATTAAATTCATTTAAACAAAATTCTAAACCATTATCAGTGCAGAGACGCTTAATTTGTCTTTTGCTTTGTTTCTCAATCAGTCTTCCACTATTTGAAAGTAACAAAAAATCAGTCTTCTATCTCAAAAAGAATACTTAGACTTTTCTTGAAAAATTATCGATGAAACTTAACATATATTTGGCACCACCTTTAGAGGATATTCTGGTAGAATCCTAGAGATCATAATGGATATGGTCTAGTATCTCTTTCATATTGTGAATGATTTTATTAAATCTGACTCATTTTTGTTTACCAAACACACAATACTCACATAACTCTAGTTTTTAATACTTTGCTATTCAAGAAGTCATTTTTTACTCAATTCAACCATATTATTCCACTCATATGTCCAAGACGCATATATCACAATTGAGTGATATCGATATCTAACAAAGAAAAAATAGAAATAACAGCATCACTTGTAATAGTAGAACTCTATAAAATATATAATCTACCATACTGTTTTTTATTTTTCATCACAGCAAAACACTTTTACTGACCTTAATAACTCCACATTCACCAATGAATTTGTACTCATTTAAATTAAGAGTATTCAATAAAATAAGATTTATTTTAAGATTGAGAACATATATGATATCAGTTAAAGTTATAATAATGTCGTCAAACATTTTAACAATTTTACAAGAAAAATTATTTCTCATGAACACATCACCAATAGTCAAAGTTGTATATGTCGAAAACTAATTCCTATTAAGAGACGTATGAACGTACATATTATATCAAGGATCCGATTTTCACAAGACTTGGTAATCTCATTAGTTATCACCATAAGTTTTCCATCACTACTATTATCTTCAACAATATTGGTTTTACTTGAAGTCTCTGAATGTTTTCCTTTCTGATCAGATTCTTATCTTTTAAGTATGTTATATAATTTATAACACTTCTTTTTAATGTGTCTATTTTTCTTATAATAATTATAGATTTTATCTTTGTTATTAGACTTTGATCTATTTTTCCCTTTGCCACCAGAATTTCTATCATATATTCTCCCTCTAATCAACAAACTGTCACCCTAATTTTCAAAATTTTGTAATAATTGGTTATCAATTTTTTTTCAATAACAAAGCATCATAAGGGTGAAAGTGTTACGATACTCACGACTATAAAGTATGATGTCTCTAAAAGTTGAATACGAGATCAATAGAAAATATAACAAAATTAAACTCAAATGTTTATCATTATATTTAATCTCCATACTTTCTAAATCAAAAATAATTTTCTTAAAATCTGATAAATGGCTTACAATAGACGTATATTTTTCCATTCGATGAGAATATAACCTTTGTTTGAATTTCAATTTACTGGTCAAACTTTTAGTCATGCACAATTGTTTCAATTTTAACAATAGAGCAGTAGCAATTTTTTTTTTCAAAATATTATGTAAAATTTGATTCAATAAATGCATATGTATTTAAGATAAGGCGTTATGATCTTTACGTTGTTTTTTTTTTTAGTACTCCATGATTGTGGCGTTTTATCAAAATCCAAAAGTTTATCATCTAAATCCATTTGTGTCAAAATTTCACACATTTTAACTTATCATAGTGAAAATCTAATATTTCAATTCAATAATAGAAATCTCGGGTACGACCATGTCGGTTAACTTCAAAATTTTATACACATCAAATGTGCCCAGCGAAATTAATTACACTTGCCATACACATAAGTTGAGTATTTAAGTAATACGTATATCATCATATGAATATAAATACACACATACTTGCAGCCCGATGAAGGTTGGTACAGAAACTATTTCTGAACTGAGATCGTTCCACCTTACGTTGTGGTGGTACTAGTCGATCCATAACTAATACATTGTTTGGTATCATTTCGGTTTCTAAATTTTTGCATGACCCTTATGCATATTAATTTCAAAGTGGCAAATTAATAGATGAAACAGAAGAAAAAGATGCAAAGAAACAAAAGATGTGTAAGCAGTAAAAGTCTCTACTTCTCCAATTTATTTTTTCCAAATTCAGCCACTGCCTTAACCCCCAGCCCCTCCCAATTTTGTGCCACGTGGCATCCAATTGATGCAATAGCTGGGTGACCAAAAGTCGACTCTTACCTTAGTAAAACTTGACTTTTACTACCCCTTAAAGTCAACTTCTACCACAGGAAAGTCGACTCTCCAGGCCAGCAAGGCAACGTTTGACTCGCCAATCCCTAATATGCTTTGGGCATAAAATGCCAATATAAGATGCGAGACTATAAGGTGTGTGACTTTCTAGATTCACTACCCATTAGAAATCATATAGCACCGAAACTTTTTTTGGTACCGGTCAACCCTTGAGCCATCATTGAAATCTCTCCATATCCTGATGATAATCCAAGAGTTCTTAAATAGCGCCTAGTTGCAGTTTAGAACAATATAGGTGGTAGTAAAGTCTTACTTCAACTGAACTTATTATGGCTAACAATTACTATGTGTTATAATCCTTCTATCACTTAACATTCCGACTGAGTTAGAGCCATAGAGTGATAAACTTACAAGCTTAGTAACTATGTGTCTGACCTCGTCAATGTGACTAGATGACACCTAAAAAAACTTCTTTTTTGATATTCAATCTGCTCTGACTAATGACTGTCTTGTAACACTAGCAGTAGATCACACAGGACGTTCACTCCATTAACTACTGACGAGGGTGATGGATCTTATCCTCAACACCTGTCTCCATATACCAACAATATGGAACCACATAAATGAACCTCTCCACCTCTTAATTAGATGGTCTGGCTTATTAGCAAATCTCGCACACCAATATACAAAACAATCGTGTTGGTTCAAGTCTGAGGATCAACATATTATCATAACCTAGAGACAAAACTATTATCTACCATGCCATGTGGTCTGTCATTGATGTCACATTTGGCTGGTTGTTCCCGAACAATCACCCATAAGTCTACTAGCGACATCTTATGTCACGTGATGTATGACACACCACTATTCAATCAGTATCTCATACTGAACGAGGTAGTAACCCATGTGTTAGTTCATACTTGACTAATCAGAGTTCCCATCCAAAGAATCTAAGGACTATGAATAATTTAAGAAATTGTGTTACCAAAAAATCTTATCATACAATCTCAACTCCTTGAGAATAAGATTCTCAAACAGAAAATCTATGAACTCATTCATGTGTTAAACTGGAGAGCTCATTAATAAAGAAACTTGTCTTTTATTAAATATTTACAAAGATACAATAAATATAACCAGTTACATTCCCGTTAAATATCATCCAACTCTAGCATTAGGGCACACAACACTATAATAAGAATATCATGTTTTAAAGTAGCTATTACGAAAGATCAAATAACCCCAAATATACCAAACGATTGATAAGTAAAAAAAACCTAATAGAAAGTAAACCTAGGTAAAATAGATCTGGATTTGTTAGATTTGGGGGATGGTAAATCTGGAGTGGGCTAATAAGTCTTGGCAAATCTAGATCGGATTTAGGCCAAGATCGAGTAAGGATAACTGGTCAATAATGGTAAAAGTTAACAACCTTGAAAGGATGCGAAAGTCGACGGTGACAAGGGAAGAGGTCTACTAGGCGATCAACGAAGAGGGCGAGGTGGCTGGAGAAGATGACAGCAAGTGCGAAAGCCAATGATTGGTCTGCAACGAAGTAAAGAGAAAGCCAACGCGAGCAAGAATGATGGCGGACTGACGGTCAGTCATAAAAGATGATTGGACGTTAGGAGAAATCGAAGGCGTTACATCGATAGTGAGATGATGAAGGATGTCAAAAGGCTAGCGATGGTGGGAAAGACTAGAGCTTATGCTAACGATCACAAAAATTGAAAAAAACAAAAACAAAAGGCTAATGGTTGCTTTGACAAAGCATAGACGAAGGCAAGAGAGTCTCTGACGATCGTTAGCGACGAGAAGGCTAATGGCGATTGACGGTAGAGGCAACAACTGTTAGAAACATTAGCACAAAAAGATAATGAAGAGATCGCAAATCTAACGGCTGAAATATGTCAACAGTTGATGGTTTGATCCAATGACTTTGATATCATTTTGTTATGATTTTGGATTTAAGACAAACTACAATTAAACTATCAATCACATAAACGAACATATAATTTAACGTGAAAAATTTAAATTGAGAAAAATTATAGGTATAAAGAACAAAAATATCACTATGATGATATTAGTACAATAAAAGTGATATTGCTACACTATTCCATAACATTAGGTACCTATTTATTGACCTAAAACTCATTTGTAGATATACACAAGAAATTATATCTTGAGCAAAAAATGAGGCAAAAAAATAAATCTTTAATTGAAAGAAATCTCAATCACAATTAAATTTAATATCCTAATCATAATCAAATTAGGAGTTCCAATGTGAGATGAATTTAAATTTTGGATCACATTTATAACAAATCTTCTTTTATTTTGAGTTCTTTTTTGGGAATTATTATTAATTAATGATTTATTTTCAAAAATAAATAAATAAATGAAGAGTGGTTAGGGGAAGGTGGACAAAATAATTTGTCCATTTGTTTTGTTTTAACCGCTTCTGCGGGCTCGAGGTGTATATATATTACATATATGTATTCATGCCTAAAATTTTAGGGGAATTGCCTACTTTTGGATCAAATGTGAAGCATATTTAATGTCTTTTTTTATATTTTATTTAAAAGGTATGTATTCATGCTTATAATTTTTTTTAAAAAAAGAAGATATATATTTATATGTAGGAATAAAAATTTTATAAGGATGATGTTCTTGTAATAAAACTATCAACAAATCAGTATTATTATCTTGATAATATATATTTGTATATAAAAATTATAACAATTAATACTTATATTTTCCATATTTTATTTCAAATAAAAGATCATTATCATTAGGTGGGATATGATAATATAACTGTTTAAATTTTAATTTTTTAGATAAAATGAGTTTTAACATAGTGATAAAATTATTTGAAAAGCTAATTATGTTTTAGAGGTTATGAATTTAAATTTTAGTAAAGTAATTAATTTTTTTTTCTAAAATAAGATATAAAGAAAAGAATATTTTAAAAAAACCACTTGCTTGCCGCAATGTCGATTGTATAATAGCATGGAGATATGTATGAAGCTTATGTAGCGAACACGAATATAGGATGAGCTCCAAACTTGCACTAGTTGATTCATGCAATACCTCAGCTCTAAGCTTCCACCCACAGCTATAAATAGAGGGAAAAAACGCATTCAAACGGCACCGATCGATTCATCCATCAGTTCTCACAACTGTGCTTTTTTAAAGAACAACAAATTAACTCGATCGATCCTAGCTAAGCTATGGCATCCACCAAGCCTCTCCGTTCCCTCATCAGCTCCCGAGCCGCAATGTTCTTGTTTGTGGTGGCTGTGGCGGTGCTGGCGGTGCCAACCCAAGTAGCGGAGGCGCAGGCCGGCTGCACGTCCCGGCTGGGCAGCCTCAACGTGTGTGCGCCGTTCGTGTTGCCAGGTGCCTCCAGCCCTAGCGCCGAGTGCTGCACCGCCCTCCAGGGCATCGACCATGAATGTCTCTGCAACACTCTCCGCATATCCGCCCGCCTCCCCTCTAGCTGCAACCTCCCTCCTCTCGCTTGCGGTACACTTCTATATACGACCGGCCCTCCCTTTTAATTAACTCTCACAAAACAAAACTACTAATTAAATAGAGTCTCTTTCTGGTGCATCGGGATGCATTAATAGCTGCTTTAACTTTGTGTATATATATATTGATGAGTTTGTTCTAATATGCCTGGTGGGTTAATTTGTGTGTTCGTTGTGCAGGCAATTAACTAATTAAGGTGGGGATGGGAAGACGGATGGCAAAATAATAATATTAATGCATGCTTTTGACGTATTCTGCGGTCTGCAACTGGGCAATACATATATGCCGCATAAATATATATTATGTAGTTGAAATCAAGAGCTTGGTATCCATGGAATTAATAAAAGAAATTATTAACCATATATATATATATGTTTGATTTTCTTCTGGATGGAGATCGAAAGCAAATGATAATGAGCCTGCTTGTTTATCTTTCTTTTTCTTCCGCAAATAACAGCTCAATTCTTTGTGGTTGGTACGTACGTAAAACTCAAAAATTAATTCAATTAACAAGAGAGGATTTTGTTAAGAAGATCGAGCCTACAAAATATACAGAGAAAAAACACTTAGACCCGTATATAATAGTAGCAACAACTGTCAAGCTCAAGCATTAAGAAGAAAAACTAAAATATAGATATATAATTTGATGTTTATTGGATACGTCACTTGTTTCCTTTTAAGTAACCCAAGACCTATGACTTTTTTAGGTCATTTCCTTACCGTTCATTGCATTGGACTCCTCATTCCTTACCCTACACTTCATGTGTTTCTTCGTAAATCAAATGTTCGATAGATCTAGTTTTCATTTTTCAACTGATAACCAAAATTGAACAAAAAAGATGAACTGAAAACAAATGCATATAAAACTCAAAGAGTGAGCATTATTATTGATTTTAGCTACAATATTTTTCATATAAAAATTATATATATATAGCTACCTGACCATGTGGTAAAATTAAGATTTGATATTTTGTTTTTCTATATATAAAAAAATGTTACACAAAAATATTTTCATCTTATTTTCGTTTAGCTTGCATTTAAAAAATAGAAAAAAAAACAAAATTTATCTTTAAATCCACATTTTTATATATTCAAAATTAACTTAAACATTTAGATAACATATACTTTAATGGAGCTGAAGGAACAAAAAAAAAAGAAAAAAAGGAATTCATAAAGCTAACTCTTGATCTTAATCTTGTTGATTTTGCACTTCTATACTAATTAAATTTGAGTAATTCTAATTTATTTTTAAACCCATAACATAAGTAATTATCATTTATTTTTAAGTTGGTCGATTTTATATATGCTTAATCTGCTACTTAGATTGCACAAAAATAAAAATAAGAATAAAAAACTAGTACAAAACAAAATAAAAATGAAAAAAACAGCATTTTCAAAAAAATAAGAAATAGAAATGTGGGAAACATATAAATAAAAAAAATATAAATTTCTTTTATAAATATAATTTTTAATATAAAAATTATAAAAAATAATTATTTAATTTAAAAATAAACATAAATTTTGAGTTAGAGATAAAAAAAATTCCTTCTCTATTCATTTTCATTTTAATATTTTTATACAACATTTAACGATAATACTTATTGTACATGAAATTTGCACAATTCATTAATTATTGATATTTTTTTGTAAAGTTATTAATTAAAAAATGTATTAAATTTTCTACAAGAAGTGTTAAAAGTGTTTATAATACTTAAAAATTAATTAATAATTTTTCTAAGAAATGTTTATGATTTTTTAAACATAGAAATCCGAATACAAATACAAATAGCATTATGGAATATTTCAATTGCGATGTATATATTGGAAGAAAATCAATTAACTATCTTCAACTTCATTAAATTACACTGAGATCCCGTATATTTGCTGCAGAATTGCACGGGAGTCCTTCGCAGCTGGACTAGAACAACAACGATTCTTCCCAAACAAATACACCGAAGCTGGAATTCGAACCTTGCCGACGAGCCCAAACCCCGCTCTCTCTCTTATGGGATGTTGCTCTAAGAGTACGAGGAACACTCAATTGGAACTGAAGCTGAAACCCTACTTCTCAGTTTCCGTTTTCGGTGTTAGGGTATTTTTTCAGGATCTCTTACTCTCCTCTTCGCTGATTGCTTAGTTTGCTTGAATTAGGGTTCTTTAATATGTAGTGCAGTGGTTTGATAATTGAGCGTAATGTAAATTTCTGAACTGGAAATTTTGTGCATTTATGGAATCCAAATAGCGCTCCTCTGTGTTGCGTTGTGTAATGAGTTGGGTTCTGCAAATAAAAAAGAGATTTTTTGCTCTAATCTGAACTGGGTATCCGAAAGTGTATGGATTTGAATGATTACATCCTAGATAAACTCCTTGTCTTGGAAACTGGTTGGAGTTTCTGGGCTGCATGAGTATGACAGAAAATGAGGAAATGATTAAACAGTAAGCACAGGTTTGTACACCTTGAGCGTGCGCATTCAAAGTCTGAACTTACACCCCATTTGTTTCAATGGAAAACTAAATCAAGTAATCACTTCGATTGTGATGTCAGTAGCTATGTTAAATTGCACTGTCTAATAAAATACATAAAAGAGAACAGAACATGAAAAAAGATTGTCGTTTTTTATTATATCAAGATTTAAAGTTTAATGTAAACTTTGGAGATAGAGAGAGTAACTCTGTGTAGATATGAGCAGGCTGCAAATGAGCTAACAAGTGGACTGTTCAAACCTGGATGGAAAGTTTAATGAACTAAAAAGTGTATTTAACCTTGGGTTCTTTTTCTTTCAGACTGATCTGAAAGGGGCTTTAATTGAGCGATCAACCTCAAGTAACTGGTTATATATGTGTGTGCGTGTGTGGATCCTTACAGTGCATATGTGCTTCTTGGTCCAAGCTTTTTCTTTCTTTTATTTATTTTTTTTGTTAGCTTTTAGTGAACCAAACACAAGCCATGTTTGACTATCTTGGTTCTTTTTAAGCCTTACACATAAATTTGCTTTTTCTTGTTGGAGCAAATTCTCTTTCAGGTATTCTGTTTACTGCTATTTTTTTAACTGTATAACAACAACAACATATCCAGCCTTTATCCCACTATGTGGGGTCGGCTACATGAATTCTAGACTTCCATGTATTCCTATCTTTTGTCATATCTTCATTTAGATCCATATACTTCATATCGAACTTTAATCTCTCCCAAAGTCTTCTTGGGTCTACCTCTACCTCTTTTTGTGACTAATTATTCCATTTCATCAACTCTCCTCACAGGAGCGTCTCTTAGTCTCCTTCTCACATGACCAAACCATCTTAGTCTAGTCTCTCTCATCTTCTCCTCGATTGGCACTACTCCTACCTTATTACGAATAACTTCATTTCTAATTTTATCCTTTCTTGTATGTCCGCACATCCATCTTAACATCCTCATCTCCGCTACACTCGTCTTTTGCTCATGCTGGTATTTGACTGAATCACTGATCCCAAATATCGAAAATGGTCTTTTCTTTGTAAGATTTGGTCTTCTAATTTTATTATAACATCATCCACTCTTGCATTTTTACTAAATTTGCATTCCATATATTCTGTTTTCTTTCTACTTAATTTAAATCCCTTAGATTCTAAATTGTTTCTCCACAACTCAAGCTTAGTGTTCACTCCTCCTTTTGTTTCATCCACCAACACTATGTCGTCTGTAAATAGCATACACCATGGCACATCTGTCTGAATATCTTTAGTGAGTTCATCCATTACTAGGGCAAATAAGTATGGACTTAGTGCAGAACCTTGATGCAATCCTATTGTAGTTGTAAATGGTTCAGTATCCCCTCCGCATGTTCTGACTCTTGTCTCTACACCATGATACATGTCCTTAAGGGCTTGTATATAGGCTATTTTGACTCATTTTTTCTCTAAAACCCTCCATAATACTTCTCTAGGAACCCTATCATAGGCCTTTTTTAGATCTATAAACACCATATGTAGGTCCTTCTGATGATCCCGATACCTTTCCATTAGACACCTCAGTAAATATATAGCTTCCATTGTTGATCTGCCAGGCATGAAACCAAACTGATTTTCTGACACATTTGTTTTTTTTCTAAGCCTCTGCTCTATTACTCTCTCCCAGAGTTTCATGGTATGACTCATTAACTTAATTCCTCTATAATTTTTACAGTTTTGAACATCTCCTTTGTTCTTGCATATAGGAACCAAAGTACTCTTCCTCCACTCATCTGACATCTTTTTTGATTTAAAGATCGCGTTAAATAGTTGCGTTAGCCAGGAGATGCCCTTTTCTCCCATGCATTTCCATGCTTCTATTGGTATATTATCTGGTTCCACTGCCTTATGATTTTTCATCTTTTTTAAAGCTTGCCTTATTTCATTTGAACTTATGCGTCGATAGAATGTGTAGCTCACATTCCCTTCGGAGTTACCAAGATGTCCCAACCTAACTCTTGTGTCACCACCATCATTGAATAATTTTGTGAAATACTCATTTCATCTCTCCTTAATCGCTCCCTCATTTACTAAAACATTTTGATTGTCATCTTTTATGCATTTCACTTGATTTAAATCCCGTGTTTTTCTTTCTCTTTCTTTAGCTAATTTATATATATCCCTTTCTCCATCTTTTGTATCAAGTCGTTTATATAGATTCTCATATGCTTTTGACCTTACTTCACTAACAGCTCTTTTTGTTGCTTTTTTTGCTTCTTTATAATTTTTTTGATTTTCTTCATTGTTGCATTGATATACTGCCTTATAGCAAGTTTTCTTATTTTTAATTTTCAATTGTACATCTTCATTCCACCACCAAGACTCCTTAAGGTTAGGGGCTCTACCATTTGTCTCTCCAAGGACTACCTTTGCCGTGCTTCTCAGAGCATTAGCCATTTCTTTCCACATTTGGTTTGTCTGTCTTTCTCCATTCCATTCCCTTCTACCCCTTAATTTTTCTTTGAAGATTAGTTGTTTCTCCCCTTTTAAATTCCACCACCTGATTCTTGCATTTTGTTTTATGTGATTTTTTCTCTTCCAGTTTCTTACTTGGACGTCAAGTACTAGAAGTCTATGTTGAGTAGTCAAACACTCTCCCGGTATTACCTTACAATCCCTACAACATAACCGATCCTCTTGTCTCATGAGAAAGTAATCTATTTGGGTGCTTGAGGTGATATTTTTATATGTGATTAAGTGTTCGTCCCGTTTTTTGAACCTCGTATTGGTTATAATGAGCCCATATGCCATAGCAAAATCTAGGATAGATTTACCCTCATTATTAATTTTCCCGAATCCATACCCTCCATGTACCTCTCTATATCCGTTTCCGTCTCTACCCACGTGCCCATTTAAGTCACCTCCTATAATCACTTTCTCTCCTCTTGGTATCATTTGTATGAGTCCTCTAGGTCCTCCCAGAATTTTTCTTTTATCTCATCACCTAACCCCGCTTGTGGTGTATATGTACTAAAGATATTTATAGTCATTCTTCCTAGACTAATCTTCACCATAATAATCCTATCCCCTATTCTCTTTACATCCACTACCTCATCTATTAAGCTTTTATCCATAATAATCCCCACTCCATTTTTCGCTCGATCAGTTCCTGTGTACCATATTTTATATCCAGCTTCTGATAAAGTTTTTGCTTTTTTCCCTACCCATCTCGTCTCTTGAAGGCACATAATATTAATTTTTCTCCTAATCATCACATCCACCACTTCCATAGCTTTGCCTGTTAAAGTTCCTATGTTCCATGACCCAGTCCTTAATCTATGATTTTGTTTTTGTCCTTGACTTTGGATTTGATTTTGTTTTTGGCCTTGACTTTGAATTTGATTTTGTTTTTGATTTTGATTTTGGTTCTGATTTTGATTTTGGTTTTGACTTTGATTTTGATTTTGATTTTGGACTAATTTCTTTACCCACATTCGTCCAAGCAAATGCGGGAACCCTTGCTCATTTATCACTACATCCGGGCGCCGATGTAGCGGCCCTAGCTCACTTGTCACTACACGGGGGCAATGTAGCGCGTCGCTATGAAGGGTTACGCCCACGCCCAAACGATTTTGAATAATTTGTCTAGAGTTCATGTTTTGGATCCGACTAAGTTTTACGTTGGCTGTCGGCTACCTAACACAACCCTCCTCCTTTATCCGAGCTTGAGACCGGCAGTGGATAACATCCCCAGGCAGAGTTTATTTTTTTTTAACTGTATGAAACAAATAATTCAGTACCCTTCACCAACCCTCACAAAGCAAGGAGGCTTGTGTATCAGTCACACTCCTTTTATCCTTATTCTTGTTTGGCTATTTGTAGTTTAGGACTATAACCGATAAAATGCATGCTTAAACTTCCATATGGCAAGAATGTGGTGATTTCATTTCCTATCTTTCTATTCTTATTGTAATATTTTTCTCATTTCTCCCTCTAATATTGAAGGACAATGAATAGGCATGGTGATCTACTTTGCCGTCACAAGTATGACATGGATACAGGACTTCAATCATCAAATAAGTTGGATTTGAACATTGAGCAGGAGTGTCGCAGCCCTAAACTTAGCAATGTTAGCTCAGTGCAGTCCAATCTTTCATCAAAAGATGATGTCAATTCAGAAGGGGTACTAAAAATTGGCATGGAGTTTGAATCAGATGAGCATGCATACAGATTTTATAGTAAGTATGCTGAATTGGTAGGTTTTAGCGTTAGGAAGGACTGGGTGAATAGGAGTAAAATACATGGTATGGTGGTATCTAGAAAGTTCACCTGTTCCAAGGAAGGTTTCCGACGGAAGGATAAACGAGATGTTAATGTGAAGAAACACCGGAAGGAAACAAGAACTGGTTGCTTGGCACACATGATAATTACTCGTCAGGTTGATGGAAAATATCAAGTCACAAACTTTGTTGCAAGGCACAATCATGAGAATGTCAACCCAATTAATGCATTGAAATTACAGGAATTACCATCACCAGGTATGATGGATGTTATTGGAGTAAGTGAAGCTGACTCAGCAGATATTGTTGAAAAACAATCAAAATTAGATTTACAATTGTTGGGTAGGCAATTTGGTGCTAGAGAAAACCTTGATTACCGATCAATATATTGTGACAGTTATCTAAAATCTGGACGGGGAAGACATATGAAGGAGGGGGAAGCAGCACAGTTGATGTATTATTTTCAAAGGCAACACTTTGAAAATCCTTCGTTCTTCTATGCCCTACAGCTTGATGTTGATGATAAGTTAAGCAACATATTTTGGGCCGACGATAATATGGTCCTGGACTATGATCATTTTGGTGATGTGGTTTGTTTTGATACAGCACACAGAACAAATGAAGAATTAAGACCATTTGTTCAGTTCTTCGGACTGAATCATCATAGACAAGTTGTGATCTTTGGTGCTGCACTTATGTGTGATGGAACCATTGACTCTCTCAAGTGGCTTTTCCAAACATTTATTGAGGCAATGTCTGGGAAGAAACCAAAAGTCATTTTCACAGATCAAGATGTGGCAATAATTGAAGCAATTAATTCAGTATTACCAGAAACAAACCACCGCATTTGTGTGTGGCAGATGTACCAGAATGCTCTTAAACAACTCAGCCATGTTGCAGAGGATGCGGATTCTTTTGCTGAAGACTTGAGAAGTTGCATCTTTGATCATGAGAATGAGGATGATTTCATTCATGCCTGGGATGCTATGATAGACAAATTTAATCTTCAGAAGAATGAGTGGTTTCATTCAATGTTTGTTGAAAAAGAAAAATGGGCTGTAGTATATGGAGGAAATAGATTTTTTATTGACACGACAAGAACACATCAAGGAGAGAATTTGTCAAATGAATTGAAAAATTACCTAAATTCTGACTTAGAAATGCTTCAGTTCTTCAAGCATTTTGAAAAGGTGGTAAATGAGCAACGCTATAAAGAACTGGAAGCTAATTATGATATGGGCAGATGTAAACCAAGATTGTTGGCTAATGTAGTTTTCTTAAAGCATGCCGGTGATCTGTATACACCAAATGCATTTGAAATATTCCAACGAGAATATGAAAGGTGTTTAAATGTTGTTGCTAACCTGTGCAGTGAGAATGGTTCAGTGCTCGAGTACAGAACTCAAACATTTGGGCAGCCAAGAGAGTTCTTAGTAAGATTTAACTCTTCTAGTGCCACGGTCACTTGCAGCTGCATGCAGTTCAAGGTTCTTGGAATTCTCTGTTTTCATGCCCTAAAAGTTCTTGATCGTGAGAACATAAAGGTGGTCCCTGCTCGTTATATTTTGAAGAGATGGACAAAAGAAGCAAGGTTTGAAAGTTTGAGAGGGAGTCATGGAATCTCCACTGAAGAAAACCCCAAGTTAGTTACAGCTAGCCGTTACAGACAATTATGCCAAAGCATACTTAAAATATCTGCCAGGGCTGCTGAATCTGGTCAAGCATTTGACTATGCTGCAAGACAACTTGATGAAGTGATGCAAGGGGTGGAAAAGATCTTGACATTGAAACCTTTGGAGGAAACTCAGGCTATCACCTCAAGTAGCACTGGGGCATGTGCTTCTGAAAGTGAAGAGGCAGAGATTTTTCTGGATAGAAATGAAATTGAGGGGCAGAGTAACAACGGCACATTTGGGGGAATAAATGAATTGGAGATTGCCGCCACCAACAATGGGAAAATTGATAATCCCATGGAAAAGATCTCCAAGACCAAAAAATCTCAGATTTTACACCTACTCTATTCGGATGCTGTCACTTCCACTTCACCCCCGCCAGAATATGTTTCATCTGCATCCTCATCCCTGAATCCTGTGAAACAGGTAAACATCTAATGGAGTTGTCACATGCATAATTTATGTTCTGTGCTAGCTTGTCACATATTAAAGCATAATTTTCACTTGTTTAAAAACAGGGTTTCTACAATTTTGAAGCAAATCAGGTAGTACAATGCCTCCACCAGCCATTTAATATGGCCGTGGACCAAGAACCAAATCCTGAGATATATCAACCTCAAAGCATCTTCTCTAACCAACATGATTCTCCTAACCAAACTCAGTTGCATCAGGTGAATATATTGACATTTCATGATTGATATTCAGAAGCCGTCGTGCGTAATGATTTAAGCAGTTCTTTTGTGTAGGAATCTTTAATTCATAGTCCATTCCAGGAAGCCTTATCGCACAGAAATCAATTGAGGCAGGTAATAATCTATTACTTAAAATACTTCCAATAAATTTTGCCACTACAATTGCTTCAGGACAAAAACAATGCCTTGCATAACGATAAGGTTGCCTTTTGATTTTGGACTTGTAGGCAATGGATCTTGATGTGCAACATCCACATTCAACATCATTCCATTATGATCACAGATACAGATCATCGAATGCCCAATAACTCAGCACCAAATAGAGATGGAAACAATGACTCATCTTTCCTCATTTAACAATGTAGATTTTGTACAGTATATATCTCCTGATGCATTTTTATTTCAATCATAGTGGGTAACAAAAACCATCAGTTTACTGTGCCTTTGTGTGGGTGTGCGTCACATGAAGCAATGTTGAATAAAAGTAAAAGGTAACTAGCGCACTTCAATTTTTCCACACCTTGTCCTCCTCTTATGTTTTCTATTGACTTTAGGTAATAACAGGGAAATACTCAAGAAATTGTAATCAAAATTGGAATATATAAAAAGTATTACCTTCTAGAGAGAACATAAATTATGTTCTCTTTAGAGTAAGCAAAATGAAGGTGGTCTTGTTTGATATTCTGATTAGAGTAGGCAGAAACTCCGTAGAATTAGGCACAAAATAATTTAATCTAGTACTTGTACTCTTGCCATATAAAATTCACCATGACCCTTCTTCCAAAAGTTTGTGAGGAAAATGATGTCTGCAGAAATTGTTATCTGAAGACTCAAAACTAAACTGGTTTCGATGCATGCTCATACCCTTGCTGCATGGTGCTATTAGCTATCTAAATGATTTGACTTAAATTTATTACATCTATTGGCTTCAAGAGGACTCCTGAATTTTGTTCCCAAATCTTCCTTCTCTGAAGTTCACAGGAGGGAGTGCATATAAACATTTTCAGGTATGGATCAATGTCCAAACTGGTTAGGTTGTAAAATCACTTACTATTATTTCTTCTGATTATGGTCTCAGCCATTTTGTTTTCTTCTAGTCACTTTTAAGGTTGGTATGCAGGCAGCTTCCATGCTATTTTTCAGCAGACAGCCATCAACACCAAAGGCAACTATTTTCATTGAATGTGTGTGGCCCAAATATTGATTTGAAATCCACATCCACCTGATATGATAGTTCTCCTTCCAAGCTATCACCGCAGGCAGGCAATATAGGTTTGAGATTTTCTGCAAGAATACATACAGAAGATTCCGTACAAATTTTTGTGTCAAGCATGTCGAAGTATACTTCCAGCAACTGTGACTGTCTCTCTATCCCCCCCCGGGGGGGCAGTTTTGTATGTCCTCGTTGATGGTAGTTGTGTTCATGCCAGGCATTGGATCTCATGGAGCTGACTTCCTGTGAGTTGGTAAATATACTGGAAGGTTACTTCTAGAACATAAATGTTCTGGTTATAATCAGCTATGGATATCCTACTATATTCTTGTTGTATATCTCAGGCTTGTTCTAATATATATATTTTTTTTGTTTCCAATAATAAAATTGGATGAAGAAAATTGTTTGGTGGCATCATATCACGTGCAGGTTTAAACTTTCCTTGCTGTTTTAATGGCATTATTTATTCTAGTACTGCTAATGCGATTTAATGGCATCCGATCAGTTATTTGTAATTGTAAGTATATTAACTAATTTGAGATCGATGTATTCAATTTCTTTTGTTCACAAGACATACTGCAATCATGTATATTGATTGCTATAGATAAGTAGATTTTAAGCTAAGTTGTTCTGCAATTCTCAAGATTAGGGGGACAAGTAAATGATGGATAATGAGTGAAGTTACCCCTATTGCTACTGGATAACTGCCTAATTAGGATTGCTTGATTATGCTTGTATAGGAAAGACAACAAATAGTAATAATAGGATCGAGGAATGCCTACCACATTTTGCAATACCCTGTACAAGAATTAACACGATTTTAGAATATAAATTTATAGAATGGAGACGGGCAAAGCCCAGATCAAAGAGAAGAGAAAGAAAGCAAAGCCAGCCACTGCCACTATGGTCGAGTGTCAACAAATGAATTGCCACCTTCTGTTTCGCTTGTCAAAGCTCATTTAGTTGTCTACTCAGTTCTCAATTTTCCTTCACTCCACTCCCTAAAGGATGAAAGAGAAAATGAGACCCCCACGATTAGCTACTAACATATTTAAAAAATAATAATAATGATCATAATAAAATTACAAAATAGGCTCAAAACTCGGCTTGGCAGGACCTTTTTGACAATTGTAGTCCAAATTTCTTATAATAAATTTAATTTTGTATATTTCATTTAATTGAATACGAAATATGAAAACTTAAATTTGTTTTTTAGTTGAATTTGTTTGTAATTAAGCTAAGAAAGAAGCAAAAGCAAACTGAAGAATATGACGGCCTGTGAACTTGCCTTTAATACGGCTATGGCCTACGGCCAGGTCTCGAGCCCCACCTCCAACCACTGCCATTCTCCTCTTCAGTCCCCCTCCCCAGCCCCATTCTTCTTTATAGTCTCCCCCATCCCCATTTGATTTCAATCTCTCTCTCTCTCTCTCTCTCTCTCTCTCTCTCGTGCTAATGCTGGAACAGAGCCGACACTGCTCCCCAAATCCTCCGGCGGTTCACAGGCGATGAGACATGGGTAAGGCGTCGAGATGGCTGCGGGGGCTTTTCACCCCCAGAAAGTCCTCGGATTCGTCGGAGAAGAAGAAGGAGGCTTATACCAGATCCTTCAGTGGCGACGACCAGCTGAGTGGTGGTGGCAGCAAAGGCTCCTTCACTGCCGAAGCGTCCTCGTCCGGCGCCTATGAGGAAGTGATCGACGCCAACAAACACGCGATTGCGGTGGCTGCGGCGACGGCGGCCGTGGCCGAGGCGGCTCTAGCCGCCGCGCAGGCTGCCGCCGAGGTTGTAAGGCTGACGAGTGCTGGCGGGAGCCGGCCCCCCTCCGGACACGCCGGAATGAGTTTCCGGCGGCGGGAATTGGCGGCTGTCAAGATCCAATCGGCTTTCCGAGCTTATCTGGTTAGTAAATTTTAGGCCCATTTCTTTATTCCCTAAATTTTAACCCCTTTGTTTCTTGGGAATTAAATTACACGCTTCTGTTTACAAAATGCGCTTCTAATTGTTCCTCTATGAATTATGAGAAATGATTCAGAACAGTAAGCAAATAAAATTGAAATTAATTTGGAAAAATGTCTTTTTTTTTTTTGGTTTCAAAATGACTGATTATTCTTCCTATACGCACGCATAACATGGTCATATGGGAGCTACAAGCTTTATTTGACCAAACAAGGCCTTATCTTCTTCCCGTGTGTTGTACAGACTGTCTAAATAAGCCAGGAACAGCAAAGATATGGACCCTCTTTGTGTTTTTTTTTTTTTTCTGTTAGGTAAAAGGAGGACCCTCTTTGTTTTTATTCAACTCAACTTCAACTGTGTCAATGGAAGGCCAATTTTGTCATTTAGAAAAATTTTGAATCGGGTCCAGTTGATGTTCATGCCCGTCTTTGGGAAAGGGACTTGGTTCCAGGCACTTTCAATCAGCCTCGTGCCAGTCACTTTCTGTGGTTCAGCTGGTTAGCTACTAGCGGTAATGTAGTCAACTATGGTCATCTTGGCAACATTGACTTTTTTGCCCTTCAAGTTTGGGGTTTCTGATTGAAAACTATACCAACTTTAAAAAGAAAAACTACACTAGAGAGAGGGAGAGAGGAATGGTAATTTATTGACTAATAATCATGGTATGTTGGGGTGTTAATATACACCCAAATCAATCATGATTGCTTGTCTGTCTACTTTATTGCAAGAGATTTCTTATAAATTTTAAGGTCACATTTGAATTGTGTTGGTTCTATGTGAAGTGATAAGTAAAAGGCAAATAAAAATTAATGGTAGGAATTAGATGTACAAGAGGTAAGCATTCCTTATTTTATAAATTTTTAAGTTCAAGTAATGATGTTTTCTACCCGCCATTACCTTTTCAAAATCCCGTACCAACCTGTGTATTCTTTTGACTTCTGCTCCCCCGAGATCAGATTATAAAGTCTCTGAATCAGTGTACTAGAGGGGTCCGTAGTTTTGACTGCGATGCATACATGCAATGGTGCAGTTGTTTGTAAAGTAAACAAGCCGGATGGCCCACTTGTCCAATGACAATGAAGCCCCCTAGTAGCTAATTCTTTCTCAATTATGTTTTCGAAGAGGAACTTAGATATGCAAAAGGAATGTACGAAACTAGAGAAAAGGCAGAAACTGAAGAAAAGAAGAGGACTCATCTAGAATTCATGATCAAAGAATTAATGATTTTTACCTGGTTGTCAGCTATCTAACATTCACACTTTGACATAGACTTACAGTAAATATAAAAAAATTATGGCGCATTGATTGAAGAAGTTATATTAATCATTGTTGAAGTGATTATATGGTCTGTAAACTGATAAAAATTTCTCTGGCAAGTGTCTTTCAGGTCTCATATTGTTGAGTCCTTGAAAAGAGAAATTGGTTAAACATGGAATAACCCCATTTTTCTTTCAATCAAATGCAGTCTCAATTTTAATTACTGTGAAGGGAACATCAGAATAAAGTGAGTCTAGCATATGGAGTTAAGGGGGAAGAAAGAAAGATAAAGAGATATGAGAAAGGAAATGGAGACCTTTTTTAATTGAGATGTAAATGGTTGTATTACTGTACAACACAGACAAAATATTGCCGGTGGACCAATAGCACGCTTTATATTTAACTTCCTGCAAACTTGTTCCTTATTTAGGACAATATGGAGTGAAAGGTTTTCTGGTTATGTAATACATTGGGTATGTTTTGAAGGCGAGGAGAGCATTGAGGGCGCTAAAGGGGTTGGTGAGGCTTCAGGCATTGGTCAGAGGACACATCGTAAGAAAACAAAGTGCAGATATGCTTCGACGCATGCAGGCACTGGCACGAATACAGGCCCGAGCATGTGCAAATCGAGCTCATGCTCCAGAATCCTCATATTCTACCACCAAGTCTTCCCAGTCATATAATTCAGTAAGTATACTTTTTTAGTTCTGGTTATTATCATTTTTGTTTTCACGGAGATATGTGTGTGTTTTTAATTTGAACTATGAGTGTGAGGATGTCCGGTGTTTCCTGAATGAGTGTGAGGATGTCAATGCCATTTTCCTAATAAATTTCAGTAATCTGCGAGTTTCATGTTACAAACATGATGACACTACTGGCCTGCATAGTTCCACCATGATACGCAACTGCGGTCTGCTACATGCAAAGTTTAAAAAATGGACAAAGATTAAGGGAAATGGTAAATACATTATATTCTTTGAACTGTATTAGGAGAAATACACAATATTCTTTGAACTGTACATTATTATACAGGATCCAATAAATACCAGTGTATTGAACAACTTAAGTAAAGTTTCCAACTTCAGACTGGGATCTCTGAGGGAAAAATATAAATTAAATATCTTTTATATATAGAGATAGTTTTTCACTTTCTCCTATTCTTTATAATGGCAGGGCCAAGGGACTCTCAAAAATTGTGACAGTCAATTTCCTGTGTACAGTACCAAATCTGATCGGCCCTTGGCCCCAATGGTATAGACTTGATTTTCACAGTTAGATTTTATGATCATTAATGGTTCTTTACGTCGAACTTCTTTTAAGGACTAAAAGATAAAGTAAATCCAAACTTCTGAAATTCTAAATCCAAATGCAACTTTTTGGACAATTTGGTTGTCAGGGAGGATTTGGCAAATGCCTATTTGGCTGGTTCTTTACATCGAACTTGTTTTAAGGACTAGAAGATAAAGTAAACAAATAAATCTCTCAAAACCAAAGGAGACAGGCATTTTTTTTTTTTTAATGGTATGCTGTACCAGGAGATAAAATCAGCAGTTAATTTTAAGGTTAAGGTAAATACGTACAAACTTTAGAACATGGCATTGACGAATTCAAGTGGAAAGGAAATCATTAAATTTGCTTCCAGGAACATATCTTGATGATGTCAAAAATTAGTTAATATCTAATTCATTCTTTTTCTTTTTCTCTCTCCATAAATGCAGAGGCCTCAATCAAAGATGAAGATCAATGGCAATATTGATCTACAAAGGTCTCATTTGGGATCAAATTGGTTAGACCGCTGGATGGAAGAATGTTCGTGGAACAGCCAGGCTGGAGCCGGAGCCTCGCCATCAACTGGACGTGCTGATGAAGAGAGGAGTGACAAGATCCTTGAAGTGGACACTTGGAAGCCTCACCTGACCTCTAAAGGACGTGAAGAAATCTTTAGGACGTCGAAGCATGTTACAGCATGCGATTACAATCAGGGCGTTACAATATTTGACACTCTGTCAAGACAGTCGACCAATTCTCAAAAGCAAAATCCAAGTATACCTTCTGCTGAAGCTCTGTCGTTAAGATCCTTAAAATTCCCTATGAAAGTAGATCAGGCGGCTGTATGGACTAGGGAGAACAGCCCACAAATGTATTCTGCATCATCTAGACCTGGAAGTAGTTGCAGAAGAGGACCCTTCTCACCCGCAAGGAGCGAGTTTTCAAGAAGCTTCTTTAGTGACTACCTAGGGCACCCGAACTACATGTCTAACACGGAATCATTTCGGGCGAAGGTCAGGTCCCAGAGCGCACCCCGACAGAGAATGCAAGTTGAAAAACTTGGTCCAACCAAGAGCTTTGTTCGCGGGTACTGGGACGCAGACACTGTTTCTGAAATGGGGTCTGCTTCGCACGCCAACTACAGGACCAAAGCTTACCCGGGCTCTGGTCGCATGGATAGACCTGGGACGCCGTTTAAAGGGAAAGGGAACGGCATAGCCAGCTACAATTCTGGTTATGGTGGTAGGTTCTGAGTCATGCTCTTCCATGAATTGTTGTTGGTCGATCCTCTAGCTTGTCAAAACATTGCGATCGGAACAACCATTTGCCTATAATTGTTTGCTTGTAGAAATGTCGACGAATGTGGTAAGATAACAGAGAGGACAAGAACTGTGTGTTGTCCAGCAGTTGTTTTGATTATAGCCATTTAACTGTGCCTGTATGATCTCTTTTGACAGAGACGAAGGTTAAAGCTTCTTCTAACTTTCAATGTATTTTTTGCTTGTTGAAACATAAAACAGTTCCATCGATTGCCATGATCAGTTGATCTATTTTTCTTTTTTGTCTAACAAAGAAAGATAAGAAACATTAACCTTATGTGTGGATGTGCCATTGGATTCATGATCAGTATCAGAATGGAAACAAACTATTTACTGTTTGTTTCAGCTGGGAAAATTCAATCCAACGAGGCCGCCTTCACGGGGAGGGACTTTTTCATTAGCTTCACTTTAATTTGTTGGCCTTTATGTCCTCTCAAATCTCAATGCTTTGTCTGTAATGGGTATTATGGTGACAAGACCATTGAATTACAGTAAAACCACTGTGAACCCACTTCCCTTTTTCTCTCTTTTGCTCAAAATTTCACTCTTACCCACTCTTATTGCGAACCGTGAACCTTGCACTTTGCAAGTTGAATTGCCTAAAAAGACGAGCAAAATCATAAATTTTATATAAAAATTATGCACATAGTTGCAACAAAAACAGTATCCCTAATATTCTAGATTGTTAATATGTGAAAGTTAGAACAAGGCTATATTTATTTATGAAATTTAATAAGAAAATATTGCTGGTACAGTATTCCATTTGATTTTTATTTTTTTTATAGTAAAAATTTGTCTAAACATCATGTTATATATTGAGCGTTGGAAAAATATAATGGGTTGGTCAGATAATTTCTGAAAGAGAAAAGCAAACAAAACTACTGCAAAGAAGCAGAGAGCTTTTGTGAGCGAATGTATGTGTGTGTGTATTATGTGATCCTGCACCGCAAGGTAAAGCCATATGAAAAACTCTGCAGTAGATCATAGAGAGCAACATCTCGAAAATTTGTAAAATAAAAGTTCATCAAGGGAGAACCAAGATGGGCCAAAGGATAGGCCCAAATACGCCTAGTGGGCTTGACCAACACATCATCATTATTATTATTATTATTATTATTATTATTATTATTATTATTATTATTATTATTATTATTAAAATTTGGTAATAATTTTAAAAGTTATTATTAAAATCCAGGAACTCGGTAAAAAAAAAAAAAGGGATAAAGAAGTTCTAATTAAGATAAGCAAAATGAGTGTAGAAACTTACATTACATTACCAACATATATCGACCAAAAAAGAAAAAAAATTATTAACTGTAAAATGTGGTACTAAATGTATAACTATGAACCTAAACGATCTTACTCATGTGATAGCGGGCGCAGTAAGAAAGAGAAGATGTCTTCATATTTCAATAAAATAGAATACATGACTTAATTCATTATCATTTTCAACAATTTTATTTCCTACTTATCTTTCTATTCTCTATTGAAATAAATAAACATAAAATCAATAACCAGATTAAACGACTAACTAACGGCCGGCTGGTTGGTACATCTGAATTGTATGAGTAAGCAGAGCGAGCAATCAAGCATTATATCTGGCGAATAAGAAAGTTGCCAAAGTGATCTCCTCTCTCAATTGCTCAATTCTATTCTTCTACTTACTTCTGTTATACTCTCTTGATCTAATCTCTTCGGAGCCGATCACTGGCTCTCAGCGATTTCATTCGTATCAGCTTCGTACAACTAACTTCAGGACCAAAGCATCGCCATTATTTGTTGTTGCTTGGTGATGGTAGCCACCAAGTAACAATAAAAGAATGTCTTGGTGCACAAGATATTGAGCATTGGAAGAACATAACGAGTTGATAGGTAATTCTAGAAAGGAAAAACACACAGAACAAATGCAGACAAGAGAAGCAGAGAGCATTTGTTTCCGGAACAGAAGAAGCTTGGTAATTTAAGCCCTGCAACTGTTATTATGATTCTTGTGGGTGAATGTGTGCATGTAGATGCATATGTCTTTGTTGAGATTTAAAATAATAATATAAAATATAAAAGTCACCCCTCTCTCCAGTCTCCACAACCTTGAGCTAGCTTTAGATGTCGTCTATAATTTAACATGATACTGTAACATCCAAAATCTCATCACAAGCCCATTAATAAATATTACTTCAGATTTAAATAATTATATAAAAATAATATTACTCATTTATACACAAACGTAAACTTTTAGACGAGATCCTAGTTAAGTAGAGACAAACCTCTTATTCACGCTTCTTATCTCTTGCACGTAAAGGTCCTTCATGATCTCTTAAAGTTCCATCATCATGTGATACTGCACACCATAAGGCAAAGCTCGTATGAGAAACTCTGCGGTAGATCATACAGGGCAATATCTTCAAAATTTGTAAAAAGAGATCCCAAGTTTAAGGGAGACGAAAATCTGTGGAAACCATGTTGGGCCAAAGGGATCAGGCCCAAATCGGCCCAGTAATACATAAATTACTATTACCAGACTCAGTATTTGCAGAACACACACATTAATACTAGTAGGGAGATTAAGTTACTAGTTGCAGTCAGTGTTGGGCTCAATGGTGAAGCCTAGAGAGACGCCGCAGAAGCCGGGCAAGGTGGCAATGGAAGTGGCATTGGGGTTGTATATAGTGATGAGGCCCATCACGCACCGGCACAGCGAACGGCGGTCCTCGACTGAGTGAGCCAGGCTATTGAGGGTCACCATTGCATCGCAGCACGGCGAGCCGGGCATTGGGTCCCGCGAGCCATAGGCGACGAAGGTGGAGCACGCCGATATCAGCGCCATCACGGTGGTGCATTCCACCGCCGTTACCGACGCCGGCATCCACATCAACCGTAACAGTACAGCTGCCAACAACACCACTCCTCTAGTCTCCATTGCGATCAAGATTTCCCGGTGTGGATTAGCTATTATATATATATATATATATAGAGAGAGAGAGAGAGAGAGAGAGAGAGAGAGCGAGGGAGGGAGTTGAAGTGAAGGTGAGTTGGTGTGGAATGAGGAACGTGCGTTACTCATGAACGTTGCATGTTTGCATCCATGCAGCTGTAGTTTGGTAAAAATATCTCTAAGAGAGAGGAATAAATATCAGGTGTCGTGGTGTAGTTGGTTATCACGTCAGTCTAACACACTGAAGGTCTCCGGTTCAAGTCCGGGCGACGCCACTTTGACATTTTGTTCGTCTGTTTTTCAGCGTGATGTTGTTACATCGGACCTCTATTCCCCGATTGATTGATAATTCAACGCGTATTCAGCAACTTTTTTAATGCCCAAATTGAAAATAATTTGCGGTGAAAGCACTCGTGATAAGGTGTTAATAAAAAAAAAATTATCACATGCAGGCTTGTATTTGTTCCCATCTTCTTAGAATTAACCATTATATTCACAGCTTAAAGAATTAACCAAAAAAGGTAACAAATTCACTGGAAATGGCCGACTGACAGACGAGACACTCGATAGGTCACTTCAGTTTTCCTGCATGGCTGCATCTTTGATGGTTTAGACATAATTTTCCTTGTCTCTCTCACTGACCTACCCTGCAAGGTTCTGTTTAACCTTATACACCAGATTTTCTGGAATTATTTTAATCAAATTGACTCCAAAATTTTCCATTGCAGAACTCTGCATGATTCCTCAATTTCTATCTACAGCTTGATCCATGGAAAACAAAAACCATCACATACTCCTGATTCCTGAATATGGAATAAGCGTAGGCTCATTACATTCTCTGTTTGCATGAACAAGATCATCCCCGTTCCATACAAGTGCAAACTCTATCTTTGAATAAAAATTCAAAACTATAATCGTCATGTGTCGAAAATAACCTCACAAGCAAATTGGGAAGAAAAACTTGTGGTTGAATATGAACAAGCGGGGGAGAAGCTGACGCCTGAAGCTCTTCTTAACTTCAATCGCACCTCCATCTGTCGGTTGGGACGCAGCTCAGGTAGTGACACCAGTGGCAATGTTCATTCGCGTTAACTCCTCTCAACAGCATCACCAGTCCTACAGTGAATCTGCATTTTTGCGGGGACAAGAAAAGGTAAGAAGCCGTTTTCCTGTCCTATCAGCTCTGAACTATACAGATTCATCTAAGGCAATGCAGGTCAGAGATTTTTTCTCCAGTCTTACGATTCAACCCACAAACTGATCTTTGCCGCTAATAGAGGTAATAACAAAAACCCACATCGCAGAAAGTGATGGCATTAATCATCTGGGTATCTATTCATAATGCGGCAAAGCATTAATTAGGTATGATATTAACATATAGATAAAAATGACTGAAGAGGTAGAATTAAATGTTGCCTTTTCCCACACAACGGGATAAAAGATATGTTGTGGTTGTTGCTGCTGCTGCTGCTGTACAAACTTGATGTAATCTCACATTAATTCGACAAGGTTGTGCATTTTATTGTTTCTTACCCAGCAATGAGAACAATCAGAGAAATCAGCCACAGCACGTACTGGTACGCCTTGTATTTGGATTTGACACGAACATCAGCTGGGAGATTCGGACGCTCTATCCATCCAAATTGAGGGCGGGGCAACAAAATAAAGCCGGCCAGGCACCCCGTCAAAAATCCACCAATATGGGCAAAATTATCAACATGTGGCAGAATTCCAATAGCTAGATTAATAATCACAATGACCAGGAGCGTTAAGAGCGCTGCAGCCTGGAAGGAGCATGGGAAGAAGTTACCATGCTGTGAGAAACTGTCCTACTTAAGTGCAATGATTAAGCTACGTGTTATCTCATAATAACAATGCTTGGCAGTCAGTTTATGAATTGTGTAGGCGGAATACGTGTAGAAACCGTAAAGGAATAATAGACCACGACTAAAATTTAAAGCAAGAAACACCCAAATTCTGCACCATGGTTTAGCACCATATACCTTGTTGGTATAGATGGTCCAGTTGGTAATGAGCTCTGAGAACATTGCTCCAAGAAGCCCAAAAAGAGCACCAGAAGCACCAACAGAAATGCTGTTTCTAATGAATAGAGAAGAAAGTACACTGCCACCAAAGCCTGATAACAGATAGATGATTCCAACACGAACTGCAAATTTTAAGCCAAAGAATAAAAGGTCAGCTGACAAACTAATGCTACTTTTCCACAATCAAACATTACGTGCAGATAAAAGGGTATATGAAGCAAATAAAAGAGATCAAATGGGCCCTGTTACAACAAAGCTACACCTAATTGTGTCTAGTACAGACTACAGAGTGAGACATGGATTGCCAACACATACAAGATACCCAGTATGTACAATAAAAAAGAAAGATGAGAACACAAGTATTCATCTAAAGGAAACAATGGTAGACATATTCAATTAAAACACAAACACTTGTTTTATGTTTTCTCAATAACAAAGCCCATAACAATAACATTTTCGTGCTCATACATTCAGCAATAATATTTCACTCAACTTGTCACAAGACATGGTTCAAAAGTAACTTCAATAACAGCAAACATACCAAACCCAAATTGTTGTTCGAGGCGAATGCCAATAAAGACCAGGCTCAACATGTTTGAAAGCAGATGAATAATACCAGCATGCAACCACATACAAGTAATAAGCCTCCATTGTTGGTGCTCATGCACTACTCTGCTCCACTCAAGAGCTCCTAACTTCTCCAACCTTCAAAAAAAGAAAAGCTGAACTTTAGTACATGCATTTTTAATCTCTTGATTATTATTATTACAAACAACAATATTATAAACATTGAAAACCATTTTCCATTTTTCACCCAAACATAGAGCTTACTATATCAGAAATCAAGGTTACCAAAATTCCGTCTTTTAAACCATTGCATAGAATCATCTTCCTTAGGACTAAATTTACATATAAAAGCAAATGCAGGAAATGAAGGCAAAGCCTGGAGTCCAATATATCTATAAAATAACTGTGACACAAGCAAAATCAATTATAACCATGAAAAGATAGCTTATCTTAAGCTTAAAAACCAGCACATAATTTGATTGTACTATACATAATTTATGTTGCATCAAACTTGCCCACCTTTTTTGTAGCATGAAGTACCAAGGCCAAACAGTAATGATAGATACAAGGAGCTAAAAATTACAAAAAAATTGTTTCATATTTCTTCTTTCCTCGAGCACTAAACCTGATCCCAAATGGCTTTAGTTTCCCATTGTAGACATCAAACACCAAATGGTTTTTTCTCTTTTTTTCAAATTTTTTTTGTGCAAATTCTTTGGGTACAGCCGTCAGTTCTTGTTTGAGGTCATAATTAAGTAGTCAAGAAAATTAGCAATAACTTAAAGAGCCAGAAGGATTAACCAACTTTCTGCGACATGCAAGAATTCATAATATACAGGTTCCCAACCACAAGACAAACAGACAAGCTGGTCATAGACAATGTGCTAGCGGCATAAGAACCACAAAACCCAAGTGAGAAAAGGGCATAACCAAATAATGAATTTGTTTGGAATCATAAGAAAATAACAGCAAAAAAATGGGACAATATCCCAGCACACCTCCCACCAAGAAACGTCTACTCCAACTACACAAAGGCAATTAGCATCACACTCCACACACATACCCAAACAACCGCAAGATGAAACCAGATGAACTAACAATCAATACTTCCTTTGAAGAATTAACCCAGAAGTGAAGAAAGTAACTTCTCCAGTATCAACTTCCAGCCTAGTACATCTAAACAATATATCAAATCGTAATCCCACTATGTGGGCCTTTATAACTTGCATCATACCTAATCTCCTATCAAGCTTTTCTTGTTCCAGAAAGAAGTGACAGCCAGAGAAGTCACAAGTTCATATCACATACTCATTCCAGATTGTAACTCAGAAATTTTCAGAATCAAATAAGGAGAAACTAAAATAATGGGGAGATTAACATCACAGAATTATTGAATTTTCGACTAAATTTGATCCAAATAATCAACTGATCAAACACCTGGACAACCGCATACCTAATTTTGAAACCACGACAATCCCAACTCAAACATTATAGGAATTACCGAATAAGTAAGAAAAAATTGTAGATACTGAACTACCAAGAAAGCAAAAGAACTAACAAGACCCAGTTTTTGCTTCACCCAAAATTTCCAGTTCGATACTCCTAACACACAACAGAAGCATAACAAAAACCAAAAAAAAAACAATAAGAGAGAAAGTTGATTACGTGGAAGAAGAGGGACCGAGGAGAGGATTTTCGCCGAGGGGCTGGAACGAGAAGCGGCCGAGAAACCTTGCGACGCACTTGTCGTGGAAGCGATAGTTGTGCTTGGGGCAATTGTTGATGTACATAGAGACTAGAAACACAGTAACGTTGGCCACAACAAACACAGGAATCAACCACGACGTCCAGTAGGCGTCGGTTTCCTCAATTACATACGCAGAGGAGTAGCTAGTTTCGCCTCGGTTCTTCGCTGCCCTGCTCTCCAAATCTTCCCGGGCCATGCTTTCTCGCTAAACAAACGCGTGAAATTGGGGTTCAGAAGGGTAGATTAGAGGGAGAAACCGAACGTATCGAGAGAGAGAGAGAGAGAGCGAGCGAGTGGAGTTGGTGCAGTGGAATGGACGGGCGCCATGATCAAGTGGGGAAACAAGCAGGACTTACGCTCAGGTAGTCTAGTGTCTGATCTCCAGGTCAATGGATGTGGGTTTGTTTGCTGATGTGGCAATGGTTTATTAGAAGATGTTGGATGATGTGGTGGGACCTTCGATAGCGGATCTGAGCTTATCCGCGTATGGTTCGTCCCAGGACGCGGATACAGTACGGAGAACCGACAACACATCCCTTGATTTTATTTTACATGTAAATGCGAAACGACGGCTCCATCATAACCGGCCCAGCATTAATAATTCATAATTCAAAATATTGTCGTTTTCCAACAATTTGAAAATAAAAACTAAATTGGATATTTGATAAAAAAAAAAATTATAATAAAACACACCCATAAGCTTCCTCGCAAAACTACAAGTTTTATGTGTTAAGAATAAGCTAAAAATACTATAATTAAAAAAATTTGTCTGTTTGGACGACCCAGACATTGGGAGCATACAAAATTCAAATGACAAAAAAAATATAATAAAAGATAAATAAAAATTTCTATTAACAACTACACCTTTTATTCTTTATAATCATCTTTTAATATGCCTGAAATACTTTTATTTAAAAATTTATTTTTACCCTCTCTGTTGCAATTACTTTCTTCTTCAATAAATTATTGGTCAGCTGTCATATGATGATGCATTCGAACACATACACGAACTTACATATAGATACAGTCACTTAAATACACATATATACACATCCAAACACATATATATATACACATATATCATACATGACAATTCATTTACACCAGAAACAATACACCCAAGCACAAATATATAAATACAGTCACATAAACACATATATAAACATCCAAACACACACATATATATATACACAAACGCAGACACACACACAAATATAGATATAGATATATATATAGCTATAGTAGTCCTGCACATCGACGGCGACTGCACTCCATGGCCACCCCAAACCCCAAGAGTCCCCGAACCCTGGGATTCGAGGCAATTAGGCCTCCTCAAACCCTACGGTTCGGGGGCGCCCTCAAGCGGTTGGGTTACGTGTGTGCGTCTGTAAATATATATATATATATATATGTGTGTGTGTGTGTGTTTGAATGTGTGTCTATATATATATGGCTGTGTGAAGATGAGTTTTGAGTTGTCAACTTTTAATTTCAAATATGAGGCTTTACATTTAGCATAAGAAGATTCTGTATTTCTTTTTAAAATTTTGTGTTTTATGGATGATTCCGTGAAGATAGATGTGGCTGTGTGGAAGAGGATATTTTTAGTAAATATTGGTTGTAAAGAGTTATTAAACTACTTGTAAAAAGTAAAAAAAAAAAAAATTAATGGCTACGGAGAGCAAAAAAGTGACTACAAATAGAATTTCTCAAGATAAATATCGATGTACGTAAACATTGAGATGGTATTGTTTCAGAGTTTTCACAGCATTTTTTACTTTGAAACTAGAAGAAACACGAAAAAAATGTTTATGAGTCATTTTTGTAATTTTAAAAATATTTCGATGCTATTTCACAATTTTGAAATGCATTTTCCATTCCAATGAATATAGAGAGAGGTATAGAAGAAATTTCATTTCTATTATTCCATCTTTAACTAAAACTTTTCATCCTAACTTGTTCTTAAGTTCCTTCTCCCACTGCCATCATCTTTCCGTCTTCTCAATTTTGTTGTAGTTGTGTCATTTCATCTGTCATCGTTGTCTTTTCATCTTTTTAATCTTTCTTGTTATGGTTTGCCATTTTATTTGTCGTCGTTATCTTTCCATCTTCTCGATCTCGTTGTGATTTTGTTGTTTTGATAATTTTTTATTGTCAATTGCAACTCAAATCTTTTTGACTAATGATTGTCTATCTTTTTATCTATATGTATATGTGTGTGTATATGTATATATTCTGATTCTTACCTCTTTTTCAAGTAAATTATAAATGTATTATGTATGTATATATATTCTATGAATGTATGTATAGATAGTGGTAATTATGTAGATATATGTAGAGAAAAGAAGGATGATAAAATAAAGGAATTTTTATAAATTATATTATATTTGATTATTTTTTTCTTTGGATTTATTATTTATTTTAGTTATTATTTGTTTGTTTTATTTCATAAAACTTGTGTTTATATTTATTTAAATATATAATGAAATTTATATTTATATTTAGTTAAAAATTATATTTACATAGAGATCTCTATTTTTTTATTTATGTTTTTTTATTTCTTAACTTTTGAAAAAATATCATTTTTCAGCTTTCGATTCATGTCAATTTTCTATTTTTATTTCCGTGAACTTTGTAAAGAATCTAAACCAAATTAATTTCAACATGTAAATTAAACAAAGAGAAGAATAAGAGGAAGAACAAAACTATTATTGAACCACAAAATTAGGGTTGAAAAAATAGAACACAAAGAGAGAATATATATAATAATAAGCAAAAAACTAAATTACCCCTATTAGAAAATAGTAATTACGCTAACAGAATCTAGTTATCCATTGCTTGGTTTTATGAATTTTCCATTGAACAGAAGTGAGAAATTTTGAGTAATGTAAACGAGATGGATTATTGATGGTGCCTTATAATTAAAATTTTTGGGTTGGATGAAAAGCGCAATTAATGATTAAGTGAAATCCAATTTTTTTTCCATCTTTGATTCCCAAACATTCTTCTTTTTCAGAAGGTCCATCACAAAACATTCCTATTTTAAATAGCAAGAAAAAGTATTAGCAAAAATTTAAAATAAATAAATCAACATTAATTTTTGGAAAATAGATATTTTGTCCACTACTCACCATTTTGACCCATGAAAGAAGTTCTAAGGCACAGGTAAAGTGATTAGGTCAAAATAGGTTATTGGTTCGATTTATTACACAAGTAAAACATTCACTTACAATTTATCTTTTTGTCAAAATTGAAAGAACGAGCGGCGAAATCCGCACAAAAGCAGTCATCTAAAATAAGGCTGAACATCAATAATTCTAAATCGACACACAACAACATAACCAAGGAACTAATGAATTTGTCATTTTGTACAAAACAAATCTCTAAGTCTAAAAGGTGCATTTGCAATAACAAAAGCAAATCACCAACGCTAAAGCTCAAGACTCAAGATCAATGCTACTTTTATCGGCCATTTATTTGTTAAAAACGAACTGTAAGTCAAATATCAATGGAGGAAAACGTATTCGCATATAATAAAATCCAAAACAAGCAAAACCCCACCAAGTGTTACTAAAACCGAACACTAATATCAATGCTTACAAAATTGCCAATAACTTCTCTCAGGACGTTTGTTAAAATGAGCAAGATAGAATGGTATCAAGATAAGATTGAGATATTTTTCGGATCAAGATATAAAATAATCAAGATAAGGTCAGGAATTATTCTAAAATTTCTATCAGATTGTTTGTTTAATTTTTTAGAATTCACTGGTACCTGTATTTTTTCTTTTCATATGTTTGTTAATACATATGATAAACACCAAGATAAGAGTTTTTTTAATCAAAATATCCCTATTATCAAATTTATGATTAAAATAATATTTTATGATTAATATGAATTGTCAAAAAAATTAAGACTAAAATTAAAAATAATATTTTATTTTCTAAATTCATGTTAAAAATAAATTTAAAAAGAGTTAAAAAGTATAAATAATAATTGTTAGAATTACAATAATTCTAGCAAAATAATTAAAAATGACCAAAACATATTTTTATAATAGATAATAAAATGTAAAATTAAATAAAATAATTTAAAAATTGATGAAAGGAATTATATTAGTTAATAAAATATATAGAGAGAGAGAAATTTAAATTTTAAAAATCAATAAAATGAATAATGTCATTTAAATTTTAAAAATTGTCAAAACATATAATAATTTAAAAATATATTAAATAATATTAATTATAAGAGTTAAATAAATAATTTTTTTAATAAATTTAAATATTTAAAATGCATTAAATGCCATTAACTATCTTATAAGGGACAGATAAGTAATTGAACCTTATCTTGAAAGAGGCAGATAAATTTATTCGATGAAGGAAGTCGAATAAATTTATCTTGAAAAAAGAAGATAAGAGGTCATGTGAGGCCTTTTTTAGAAATGGTCAGATAAGTTTAATAAATATGTTAAAAAGATCAAATATCTGAAATGCTTCCCATATCTGATATTTTTTCCTTCTTATCTTGATTAACAAACACCCCCACAACACCTGCTGAGAGAATTGAATTTCACCACTTTCCGCCCCCACCTCCCAGTTTGGGGCCCTTCGGCGCAGAACCCTTTGGAATGTTACCTCTGCCTTGTACCTTCTGCGTCTTGCCCGACACCTCTGCTTTCTTCGCCATCCTTTCATCCTTGGTTTTCTTAATCCTTTCCTTAATTTCGCTGAAATCCCACAGAATAAAGTAATTAGCCACCGCTAGTAGTTGCATGAACAAAATGGCAGATCTCCAAGATGGAGAAAGTTATACCGTAGAGCTGCCTCCCTGGCAGCATCACGAACTTCAGGTTTCTCAGTTCTTCTCTTTTGAATAACCTCCAAAGTTGCCCCGACAATAGACCTCGAATAAGGCTTCTTAGTAGTGCGACGCCTTTTCTTAACAGCTTCTTGAGCAATGTCCTGCAGGTGTTTGGATGAGACGGGGACAAAAACATGGACCAAAATAGTCAGTACAAAACACATAAGATGATAACGCAGAAGTCAAATAGAAGAGTTAAGTTCCAATACAAATATTAGAGGAGGATGGCAATCTTTCTTCTCTTTTTATAATTTACCTACCTTTTTATGCTGCTTCCTGTACATTGCTGTCCAGGTGAGTTTTGAGGGCTTGAGCCGGTTGTGGAAGTACCTCTTGCATTTGGAATTAGCAAAGAGGAAGACCTTCATTGATGAATGAGGAATAATCAATCAAATAAACAAAAGGTCCAAAAATTTCCTAACAGGTCAGATAACAGCACAGGAGTACAATACATTGTCCCTAAAGACTAAAGAAATGGCCTGGCCTCTTCAGAATTCAGATGGAAATAGCTTGGCATAATTAGTCTTACCTGAGAGTCGGACCGAACAAATCTGATACCCTTTCCAGGGTATATCTTGGCCCCACTGAAGCGGCAAAATTCAGTCCTGAAATTACCATATTTTGAGTACCAAATACAAGACTTCAAGAAAAATATAGCCTTTCAAGTGTATCAGGGCACAAAATATGTTAATTAGCATGACATGACTTCCTGAATTCATACATAAAGCAATAATATCTAGCAAAGCATAAGAAAATATCAGAAATTTATTGTTGTAGTGACTGAGACAGAATAAAACTATCCAACGGTAATGTTATCCTAGTTAGCTAGTCACATTTACAATACTTGCATACTTAAAAAAACTAAATTGACAAGTTAGTAAAATAATTTGCTCTAATTAATCAAGTTCATAATTCATGAATGTATGCTAATTTATGAATGTTGCTTTAATGCTTTATTCAGGTTCGATTAATCTTAATTTAAATCATTTCCATCATAATTAACAAACTATTTACTGACCATCAAGATTATGCATCTGAAGAGATGTACCATGGTGACTACTGACTTTCATTATTGAATTGCCAGTGATAATCCATGTACACAACTTCAACTAAACATGCTCTGTAAGTTTCAATAGAATGAAGAGATTTTCTAGTATGCCACCACACAACACAATAAAAGATTACCGAAGACCAAATATGGGAACAATTATGAGATGCATCCTACTACAGAGCCTATGGCAACACTTCCAAACTGGTAAGCATGAGCATTTAAATGCTTAAAAACTAATTCAATCCTTCTTGTTATATAAACTACCATGAATGCTTAAAGGCAGGATGGAATATGATTGGATTGAAAGTTTAACCATAACCCACAAAGTACGGACCATAGCTGACCGGAATTAAAAATTCTTCAGAAAGATAACATTTTTCTCATCAATTCTTAGAAATCCTTCCAGCATTTTATAATCATCATACTTCTCGTATCACATTTCAAAAGTTATTTTTTTCGTCGGTATAATTTACATTTCAAATGTTAACCAACTCCTTTAGGGGCCAAGAAGAAAAATGTGGTCGCCATTTTTCTGACATGCGTAACCTATTCTACTCTAGGGAAAAACATTCAGATGAATACGGAAGGGAACAAACAGAGATATAACCAAAACCAAGTAAAATCCAACTAAATGTGTCATATGTAGTCAATCTATGAATCCGACAGATTCTTGTTCATTCATATTGTTGGTTCCTACAAAGGTAGACACCATAGCCACCTCATGAAAAAATTGATCCCCCCAAATCAAAGGAATCATCTAACAATTCTCAGAAACAACAAAACAATCACAATCAAACCAGAAAATTTAAGAAAGGAGTGAATGCAAGGTACAAAAAGGAAAGATGAACCTACTTGAGAACCATGGCTTGGCAGTCTTCTACTCCCCCGCAGCCAAAACCCGAATCCGGAAGCCGTCGGAATTTTATATGTAACAACGTTGAGTATATGACAATATGTTAATGTTAGGCACAAAAGTTCTGAAAATGCTATTTAGCGCCACCAGGGGTGTGCATTATTTCGGTTTGACCGAACCAACTGAACCAAATCGAATCGACCGAACTGGCCGATTCGGTTCAGTTATTTAGGTTGGAAGTGATCAGTTCGGTTTAAAGGGATAGAGGTTGAGCGATTTGATTTTCTCGGCCATTTACCCAAAGAAACTGAACCGACCGATATATTAAACGACGTCGTTTTGTATATCTAGAAACGACGCCATTTTGCGTTAATCCCCCACCCAACCTTAGACCCTTAGTCAGTTTGTCCGCGCGCCATACCTCAATTTCCCAATTTCAAAGAGCGAAACCCTAACCCTAACCCAAAACCCCATTTCAAACCTCGTTCGTCGTCGACGCGTTGTCGTTGCCGTAGTCCGTCGCCCTCGGTAGTTGATTCCTTCGTCGCCTCTGTTGTCCCGGCTTGTTCGTCACCTCACGTTTGTGTTAGATATCGACCTACTCACACAGCCACAGGTGAGTCTTTGATCGGCCATCACCTCTCTCTCTCTCTCTCTCTGGTATTTAGCTTTGTTTTTGGTTATGCTCAGACCCGACGTTGAGTCGCCGACCGGCTGCTGTCTATCCATTGTCTCATCCATCCGCATCCACCACACCACACCTATGTATTTTTTCTTTTTCTTTTTTTTTTTCGTTTGTTTTGAATCTTTTGATATAGCTATATATGCTACTCAACTTTGTCTTTGTGTAATGTACACTGCTTGTCCCAATCCATTTTGGGTTTTTTTTTGTTTTAATTAAATGATTTCTTCTTGGTATGATGGTATCAATCCATTTTTTTTCTATTGCTGGCTACTTATGGTTTGTTTCAAGACCCCAAAATAGAGGATTCGGACATGGCCCATTGAGAGTTTTTTTTTTAATTTTGTATTTTACAGTAATTGTTTTATACTTTTTTATTCACTTGGGGTCCTAATCCTATTTAGACAAAATGGAAGATCTAATTATGCAATATTTTGTGCCATGAGACCTCTCCAACCAATGGTAGAAAAACCTATAAATTAATTAATTAATAGTTATATCACCCCTTTTGTGGACAAAAAATAAAATTAGTTAATAGAAAAATTTTAAATTTTTATTGTCATGATTCATAATACATGCCATGTCTATTCTATTTCTCATTTTAATAGTTTTCTTTTGAAAATAGTCAAATGAATCTTTAAGGCTTGAGTTGTTCAATGTCATACTTAAAAAATGAATGAGAAATAATATATATATTTTCACTCATAAAATACAAACATATATTTTTCAAAATCATGTACAAAACCAAAACATATCTTCTCATAGGTTTCTATGGATACTAGTGGTGGTATTATTTAAACCCCACTAAGGTTATCCTTCCAAGACTATTCAAATAATAGTAATGACAACATTACTATTATTTGAAAGACTAATTTTGATAATATTATTTATTGTAATGTAACAGGGAGTATTAGTGTTATTACACTGGTACTTCATTCGAAATGGCAGTCTCAACGTCCTCTTCTTGCAATGTACGTAAAGTCATACTAATATTGCTATATGATTTTTTAGTAATTGATTCATGTTTTCATGTGTTGGGTTTCCTAATTTATGTACATACATGCCATTTCTAACTATAGTCTTTAGTATTTAAAAATATTTAAAATAAATTAAAATTACTTTTTAGTCTTTAAATACATTTAAATTAAATTTACAATTGTCGATTATATTAAATTATTAATAATCTAATTTTAGATGGAACGAGAAGAAGACATGACTCACACCACAAATATCCCTAGTGTGGATAGTTCAAGACTTGCACCAATAGCACCAACTCAAAATAGCCAACTAGAAAATGATAGAGGTGTAACATCACTTGGGAAGGCAAAGAGAAAACCAATAAAAGCTAGGTCAGAGGTTTGAGATCATTTTACCAAGTTTACAAATTCAGATAGTGAGATTAAAGGGAGATGCAACTATTGTTCTAAGGAGTTCCACTGCGATCCCAAAAAAAATGGGACTATAGTTTTAAGGAATCATGTGGGAAATTGTAAGAAACACCTTCATGTTGTAGAATCTCGTTAAATGGAATTATAATTTCAATCAACTGCAACAAGGGGTGAGAGAGAGGGTGGTGATAATGTTGCTAAAGTGGTTAATTGAAAATTTGATCAAGTACTCGCAAGAAAGGCTTTAGGTTGTATGCTGGTGGTAGATGAGCTACTTTTCAAGTTTGTTGAGCGTGAGGGGTTTAGACACTTTGTGAATATTATTTGTCCAAAATTTTAGTTTCCTTCACGTTGGACTATGGCGTGTGATTGTTTTGAAATATTCAATGAAGAGAGGTTGAACATAATGAATGAGTTAAAAAAATTTTGTCAAAGAGTTTGCTTAACCACTGACACTTGGACTTCAATTCAAAGGACTTCAATTCAAAGGATGAATTATATGTGCTTAACAGCGCACTATAATGACAATACTTGGAATTTGAAGAAAAAAACCTTAAACTTTTGTCCAATTTCTAGTCATAAAGGTAATGTTATTGCTATGGCAATTGAGAAATATCTCATGGGATGGGAACTTGATAGAGTTTTTACTTTGACCATGGATAATGGTAGTTCAAATGATGTTGTTATGGCTAATTTCAAGAAAAAAAATGGCAAAATGGGATACTAGCATTATGAATGAGCAATATTTGCATATGAGGTGTGTGGCTCACATTATAAATCTGTTTGTACAAAATGGGTTGAAAGACTTAAATGAATCGGTAACAAGAGTTAAGGATGCAGTTAGATATGTTAGACAATCCCCTGTAAGATTGAGAAAATTCAAAGAATGTGCTGAAATTGAAAAAATTGAATGTAAGGGCTTGTTATCGCTGAATGCTACAACTAGATGGAACTCCACCAACTTGATGTTAGAGACCGCTCAAAAGTTTGAGAGAGCTTTTGAGAGATTTGATAAAGAAGATCCTTATTTTAAACTTGATCTTTGTACAAGTAATTGGAATACTGATTTGAACAAAGTTATTACTATAGATGGGAGACCAAAGGCAGAGGATTAGAATAAGGTTAGACTTTTTGTCAGAGTGTTGAAACATTTTTATGAGTTAACTTTGCGAGTATCTGGTTCATCATATATCACCTCCAACACATTTTTTCATGAGCTTGGTAAGATGCATTGTCTCTTACAGGGGTGGTTGGAGAGTGATGATTTTGAAATGGTGGAAATGACGATAAAAATGAAAGAAAAGTTTGATAAAGATTGGGGGAATCCGCATAAAACAAATCACTTAATTTATATTGTTGTTGTGCTTGATCCGAGGTACAAGTTAGAATATATGGAATATGTACTAAAAGAGATGTATCAGGGTGAGAGAAGAGTTGGTGTAGTTTTATTATTAAAAAATTCTCTACATGCTTTATATGAAGAATATAAGAAAAAGTTGGGACCTCAAGATGATGCTAGAGAGTCATCTGAAGTGTCTACTCCAATTGTTGTGGTGGATGATGAGGACGACTTTGAAAACCCATTTTTTTCTCGCTTCAAAAAATATAAGTGTGGCGGTGATAGTTGACCTACAGTTGTGTGTTCGGAATTAGATAAGTATTTTAGTGAAGTGTGTGAGCTTCCAACTAAAGAATTTGACATTTTGAAATGGTGGAACGCAAATTGTCATAGGTTTCCTATTATGTCTTCGATGGCTCGAGATATATTAGTAATTTCAGTTTCTACTGTTGCGTTTGAGTCTGCATTCAGCACTAGAGGGCGAGTACTTGATCCATTTAGGAGATCTCTATCTCCTAAAGTGGTTGAAAACTTGATTTGTACGCAAGATTGGCTTTGGTCATCTACCACCCCAATAAGTGTTGAAGAAGATTTGGAGCATGCTCAACAACTTGAAGAAAGTAAAACTTGTTAAATTTTCTCTGTTTTACTCTCTTTTAAATTTACTCAAGAGTTAGTTCAATACATGGTACTTTGATATTAACTAATTCATTTTACATATTGTTTTTAGAATTGTCAAAGGTTATCATAAGCAACAGCTCAACGTCCAATATGGAATGCTGATTTGAATCAAGTGATTTTGAATATCTCGTGCATTTGTAAGTATATATGTTTTATACTTTCTAATTGTATATATTTTATATTTGCTTTGAACAAAATTTTTTCATGGACTAACAACATATATTGGCTCCACTTCTTTTGTAGGTTAGATGTAGGGAGAGGAAGATGAGTATTACACACATAGATAGAGGTCAAAATCTGTACTCAAAAGTAAGTACATATTTTTTTTATCAACTTCACTACTTATAATCAATTTTGGAAGGGGCATGTCAAAATGTTTTTAGAGTTGTAGTTGAGTGTGATTTTGTTATATAAATGCCCTTCGTTTCTAGCAAATTTATGTTGAGGACAACACAAAAATGAAGATTTATTTGCTTAGATGTTTATATAAACAGATTTTATGTTTATATGTTAATGTTCTTTCTTTTTGTTTAGATTTGTGTTGGTTTAACTTTTGGTCTTTCACATTGCATGTTTATATGTTTATATCATGTTCCATGGCTTAGTTAGTTTAGGTTGACAGTGACCACTGGCTCCACTTCTTTTGTAGGTTAGATGCAGGGAGAGGGAGGTGAGTATTACACCCATGGATAGAGGTCAAAATCTGTACTCAAAAGTAAGTACATATTTTTTTTATCAAATTCACTACTTGTAATCAATTTTGGAAGGGGCATATCAAAATGCTTGTAGAGTTGTAGTTGAGTGTGATTTTGTTATATAAATGCCCTTAGTTTCCAGCAAATTTATGTTGAGGACAACACAAAAATGAAGATTTGTTTGTTTAGATGTTTATATAAATGGATTTTATGTTTATATGTTAATGTTCTTTCTTTTTGTTTAGATTTGTGTTGGTTTAACTTTTGGTCTTTCACGTTGCATGTTTATATGTTTATATCATGTTACATGGCTTAGTTAGTTTAGGTTGACAGTTAGTTTAGGTTGACAGTGACCAACACACTTGTGTTAAGGTCTTATGTTGATGCATGGCTTAACTTAGACTTATGTTGTTGATGGCTTAATTTAGTTTCCACGTTTCAGTTTCCAAGTTGCATTGCATGCCTTAATTTAGACTTATGTTGATATCATGTTGTTGGCTAGCATATCCCCTGCATGGCTTAATTTAGGTTCTAGGTTCCAGTTTCCAGTTTCCATGTTACATCATGTGGATGTGTATAATGCGAGTTTCAATTCTTTGTGGAAAACTTTTGGCTGCAAACTTTAGTTTTGTTTGTAGGAATTTGTTCACCAATTTTGGTTTTGTTTGTAGGATTTCGGTTATGTCGGTTTTGGGTATAATTGGTTCAATTTTTTTCAATTATTTTGTGTATAATCGGTTTGATTTTTCGGTTTGGTTAATTGAAATTCAGTGTTGGTTTGTTCGGGTTCGGTCAAATCGGTTAGTATAATATTTTAGTTCGGTTTGATTCAGTTTTCCACTTTAAAACGGTTCGGTTCGGTTCGTTAAAAAATAGCCAGTTCGATTCGGTTAAACCGAGTGCTCACCCCTACCACCACCACCACCACCCCCCCTCCCTCCCTCCCACCCACCCCATGTAACTTAGTGCGACCTATTGGCCTGGTCTAGGAGGGTCGTGTTAGGACGACCCGAAAGCGTCTTGATTGGGCCAAATAGGCCCCGTTGCAAGGCCTTTCTTTCTTATTTTTAAGGGCTAATAACAGTAAAAATCTAAATGTTTTTGTATTTTTATAATTTAGTTTAAACGTTTTAATTTTATCAATTATATTCTAATTAAATTAATTGAGTGTAATTTTATTCAAGACTTAGATCTAATTGAAGGGGCGTGTGCTTTTGCTCAAGTGATTTTAAAATATTTGAGTAGGCTCCACATGTACATATGTAAAAAAAATAAAAATAAAATAATATGTTAAATATATATATATATATAGAGAGAGAGAGAGAGAATGACAGGGGATGGACAGCAACAGCAAGAGCATTGGGTTAGAAGTAGTGATGGAGGCTAATCTAAAAAAAGGAAAATGAAGCCCAACAATGGTGGTCTTTGCCTTGCCTTGTGATAGTCAGACTTTCTTGTTTTTGCTCACAGCCACCTCATAAAAAGCAACTAAGGCCCTGTGCTCTTGCTGGTCGCTTGCCCTAGTTGTCGATCGCTTAAGCTGATTCCATTGATCAACGATTAGCCATTAAGCTCTTATATTCTAGATCGGCCTCAATTGCAGCCTCCAACCCAAAGCCGTCACCATCACCATTTTCTTTTGTCACTGTCCAATCTCCAGTTCTCTTATTTTTCTTTCTGTGTGTATATATATATATAATATTATTTTATTTTTATTTTTTTATATATGTACACCTAGGATCTATTCAAAATATTTTTAAATATTAGATGACGCGCTACGTCAGCAAAGGCACACATCTCTCCAATCGAGTTCAGATTTTGGATAAAATTATATCCAATCAATCAAATCGAGATATAATTATTAAAAATTGAAACGTTTGAATTAGATTAAAAAAACGCAAAAAAATTAAAATTTTTGCTGCTATTAGCCCCTCTTTTAAATAAATTGACTCAACAAGAGTAAATTTAGTATTTTATTATCCACATGCCCCTAAGCAAAATTATCACTATTTTACTAAATAAATTGCTTTTTTTTATAAATTACTAAATAATATGTTAAGATATTACTTTTTAAAATATTAAATAAAAAAAAGATAAAACTAAACTTGAGTTTCAACTTTAGCCCGAATTTCAAATTTTAACCTTTGACAATTATTGCACTTTCAAACTTCCGTCGTTGCTTTTAAAATATAAAAAAAATAAATAAATAAATAAACAAAAGCAATGCTCAACTAATAATACTTGTCATCAAAAATTGTTTAAAATCATGATATGTTGGGTGCATTTTTTTTACTTTTTAATTTTTAATTTTGATTTTTAAATTCAATTTTAATTTTTTATTTTGATAGTCTATTTTTAAAAAATTAAAGATATATTCTCTTTGTCATTTTAAAAAATTATTTTTCAAAACAAAAAATTAAAAAACACGTTCTCTTTAAAATTTTGAAAATAATTTTTTAATAATATTTTATACAAAAAAATTTGATTATTCAGTAAATTAGAAATATTTAATATTAATATATTATTAAAAATATATATATTTTAAAGTTAATGAATTTTGTAATATTTTTCTTATTACAACAGTAAAATATGAATAAATATATAAATAAATATGTTTTGAGTCTAGAATTTATTTTAGATAAAAACACTCAAAACAACATTTTATTGTTTTGAGTTTTTTTTATAATTTTTTTTAAAAAATATATTTTTAAAAATAGTAAAAAAAAATCACTTTCATTATTTTAAAAAATTAAAAATTAAAAATAACTTAAGCAATTAAGGGGAATTAAATATCACCCAAAGTTTGCAAGGAAGATAAGATTGAATGGCTCGCCAAAAACAGTAAAATAAGATTGTCACGTACGTGGTAATAATTGCTATACAAGCACAAGCTCGCTTTGTTCAGTAAGTAAATGTGAAGTACGTTCAGCAAGTGATACAGATGTCATGTACTTGACAAGTTATTCTTAAATATAGTATTTTAATTAGCATGAGTCATTGTTCTCAATTATTATTAATCTAACATTCAACAAATCTTAATTTAATAGAATAATAATCCTTCATTATCCTTCTAATAAGTTCTCTGTAACGTAATATTTATACAAAATTTGCTACCTTATTAAGAAATATAATTTCCCACCACATTTTTAACTACGCCATCATTATTTACTCCTTGACTTTTATGATATATATATACATATTCCATGGCATATATCTGGTTATTGACTCATCATGTGGATTTTATGAGTATATCTAATATGTACTTAAAATAATGATATCTTGTGTCACATTAGTGCACGGTGCATGTTACAATAATGCCCACAATTGGAAAATATCCATTTAGTTTAAAACACAATATATTGCATTTAATGAGAATATTTTGCCCAAGGCATTCCATGTTTTTAAATGGTTAATTAAGCATGAAATAATATACTAGCCAGGGACTACTACAGCAGAGGTATCCATCATCAGCATGCCCAATCATCTCTCTCTTGAAAACAATACAAATATCAAAAATAATATTCATGAGTTCCTAGTTTAGTTTGGTTTTGTAAGCTGGATAATGAGACTGATTAATGGAGTTTTTATTGTTTAAATTAAAACCATCTACAATTTTCTTTTTACAGGAAAAAATTCATAAAAGTTATTCTTAAATGAAAACTATTAGTCATGCCCATTAATACTCGTTTTAATTGTTGATTGAAAATAATATATCTATATATATATATCATGCAATTTATGTAAAAAAAATAATTGTTTTTTTTAATGATATACAAAAGATAACTGTTATTATAGTTTAAAAATCACTAAAACGATTTACCGTTTAAAGCCAAATGGCCATTGATAATTTAAACACAAATGCGAGCGACAACCATTTTATGCATTAACTTAGTTTTGTGTTTTAATGTATAAATTGTAAAGTTTCTTCAATGATTTCACGTGTAATATATAGCAATGATGCTAGGTTATCCGTAATAGCAAAAAGAGGCCTTTGAATGTAGTGCCATCGATTTTTCTTATTTTAACTTATGATTTTGAATTAACCTCTTCTTATAGTATTTTTTTTAAATAAAAAAAAAATTATCATTATAGAGTTATTGTCACAATAAAAATTATTGTGATAGATCTTATTTCTAATCAAAACCATATAATAAAATCACCTTTCCTATTCTTTCTCTACACTAATGATTCATTTATTCAATACTACTAACTATTATAGCAAGATGTCGTTCCTTTCCGACTATTAATAACTTTGGTGGTTGAATGTCTTATAAATTTAATTATAACTTGTCGCAAACGAAACATAAACATTATAAGTATATATTAGCCATACACTCTTATGCGTTGTTTATTGGGTATGTATAATAAATACGGTATGATATTTACTTTAATGCTAATAATTTTTCTCAAAGTTCACCGAATAGATGAAACTACAATAAATGAATGAAGCTATGATTTGTTGTATAATGCATCCAAACTTTGGTTGTTGAATCTCATATAAATTAAATTGTAGTTGTTGCAAGTGAAACATAAACACTTTAAGAATATGTTGACCATACACTCTTGTGTGTTGTCTATTGCGTATGTATAATAAATCCAATATGATATTTACTTTAATGCTAATAATTTTTCTCGAAGTTCACCAAATAAATGAAACTACAAAGAATGAATGAAGCTATGATTTGTTGTATAATGCATCCAAATTTTAGTTGTTGAATCTTATATAAATTAAATTATAGTTGTTGGAAGCGAAATGCAAACACTTTAAGCATATATTGACCATGCACTTGTGTCGTTCAATGTTATTTGTATAAGGAATATGGTGTGATGATTTACTTTAATGCCAATGATTTTTCTTCAAGTTCACCGGATAAATGAAGCTATGATTTGTTGTGAAGTGCATCTTAAATTTGTTTGTTGAATTTTATATAAATTAAATTGTAATGGTCATAAGAGAAAGATAGACACTTTAAGTATACGTTAATTATATATTATCATATTATTTAATATCATTTGTATAATAAAGATGGTACGATAATTTATTTTAATGTTAATAATTTTTCTCCAAGTTAACCGGATAAACAAAACTAAAGTGAATGAATGAAGTTATCATTTGTACATCCAAAGTTTTAGTTTTTTTGCTTTTAAAATCTATGTATAGATAAATTTTTTAAAAAATTGATGAATTTCATTTGGATTAATGTATATCAATGATGACGTGTCAAGAGAACACTCAGCACGAGGTCAATAGAGTGTCTCACACGTGCGAGAGCGCACGAGTCAGGGGAAAAAACGTGGGCGGACTTTTCGAACACCGAATTTTAGGGCTCTCTCCTCTCTCTCTCTCCCCCTCCTATATATATTAACACTCCATCTGTTTCTCTCTCTCGCTCTTGCTCTCTCTCTCTCTCTCCCTCCATTTCGCAGAATCGCTCACTCTCTCTCCCTTTCTCTTTCCTCTTCTCATTTTCGAAATCGATTTTACAGTCTTGAGATTTGAGGAATAAGATGCACGGCAGCCATTGAGGCAGTTCGGTGATTCTCAAGAAGCGCACAGCTCATTTTTCTGGGTGATTTGAAAGGGTTCGAATAACAATCAAATCAAAACCCAGCGCGCGATATCGGAGTCTGCTGTGAGTCGGCTTTAAATTTGCAAAGCAACATTTTTTTATTCATAAAACCAGATATCACAGGTCCTGTGTATATTTTTCTGCAGATCCCAACACTACTGGAAACGAGACAAGAGATAGAGAGCGGAGGCAAAGAAAGGTCCACAAATCTTTCTCTCACTTTTGCTGTCAAAATTAAAAAGGTTAACTTTGTTCTGGGATAGGGTCGATTGTGTCACAGAGAGAGAAAGAGAGATAGAGTCAACTGGATCTTTTTCTCTGATTTGGGAGTGTACGTCGTTATTGTACTTCGTTAGATATCTTGAAAAGCTACCATGGGTTTGTTTTCTATATATGCGATACTTACGCATTCCCACTATCGGTGATTAAAAAATACAAAAATATGATTTTCTAATATTTTAATAATAATAATAATAATAAAATAGTAGACAATTATATCTTATTATTATTATTATTACTTTCGGAGGAGAAATGAGAGAAACTGGAGATGGAGGGAGAGTTATCAAGCAGCAATAAGGGTTTTGGTCGTCTTGTACCATCCTCCTGGTCGTTCTTAAATTTTGTGGCTTCTGGTTGGTAAGTTGGGAGATCAGCCTATTTTACACCTTTTTACCAGTTGGGGCAATGCTGTAAGGGCTTGAATTGTTCGCTGCTTTGGTCTATTAATCTGTAAAGCTCTGGGGATGTCAAATAAGGGGAGATGAATGGGAGAGAAAAACCCAAATCGCCAATTTTGAAAGCCTTTAGAAATTCCTAAGGAGAGGGGAAAAAGTCAAGAAGAGGTGTTTGTGCTCCTTGTTGATAAATGAATCTGGGGGTTGGGGGTTTCATTGGCGGCGCTGCTGGTTGTGGGAAGGCAAGACTGGTGGTTGATGGTGCCTACGCCGCCTTGTCAACTGCCGCAATGGCTCGGGCACCACTGCTCACTCCACCGGTTGCCGGCCAGCCTGTTTTCAATTCCCACCTTTCCCTGTTGCTCTTGTAGGCCTCATCCCTCTAATTACAAACACGCATTGATACAAATGAATAATTTTGTTTGTGTTCTCTTGTCTTAATTTGTTGTTTGTGGTTGGCATTGTTTTGAGCAGAAACCCATGATAGAAGGGCGTAATGAGATGGTTCAACCGGGGGGAATTGACCCTAGTATGATGGCATTAGTGATCAGAGAAGACGGGCAGGAGATTAGGCCTGGCCGTGAAAACGGGGAAGGAGCATCAGGTGACAATCAGGATGCAACCGGCACAAATCAGCGAAGGAGGATGAAGAAATACCAGCGGCACACTCCATATCAAATTCAGGAACTTGAAGCGTAAATTTTCGAGATTTTTGCATACTGTTATTACTTTATCTTCATTGGTGAATTATGTTGAAAGATTTTCTAATGCAGTTATTTCCTCTTCATTTCGATAGTTACTTCAAGGATGATCATCATCCGGACGAAAAACAAAGATTGGAACTTGGTAGTAGGCTGGGGTTGGAGAGCAATCAGGTTAAATTTTGGTTCCAGAATCGACGATCCCAAGTGAAGGTATTTTTGTTTTGGCATACTTGTTTCCCGTTATTTTGAATGTTAAATATTCTTTCTGGTTTTGGAACTGAAGTTAGCCAATTTAATCAATCAGACGCAAGCAGGACGTCAGGAGAACAATTATCTTAAACGACAAAATGAGGCACTCCACATGGAGAATCTTAGACTCAATGATGCCCTGAGGAACCCAATCTGCGTCATTTGTGGTTGCCCAACACCTCTAGACGACGTACCTATTGAGGAACTCCGTCTCAGGTCTGAGAATGCTAGATTAAAGGATGAACTGACTCAGTTACATCTCCAAGCAAACAAATTCTTGGGGAACCCAACATCGTCATCACTGGGTCCTTTCCCTCTTCCATTGCCAAACTCTAGCTTGGAGCTTGCTGTAGGAAGAACTGGATTTGATGTTTTAAGTTCACCAAACACCACATTTTCTTTGGGACTTGATTCTGGAAGTGGGAACTTGAATGCTTTTCCTGCAATGCCCGTTGTGTCAACAACACGAATGGTAGGTATGGCAGGCATTGATATACCTGATGAGAAATCGATCCTTTCCGAGCTTGCATTGAATGCAATGGATGAACTAGACAAGTTGGTTCAGATTGATGATCCTCTCTGGTTCAGCGCAGATGGACAGAAGGAAGTGTTGAACCAACAGGAGTACAGGAGGATCTGTCCTCCTTGTTTTGGAACGAAACTCAGTGGGTTTGTAACTGAGGCTACGAGGGCGACTGGTACTGTGATCATTAATAGCTCAGCTCTTGTCAATACATTGATGGATGTGGTATGCAACTTAATCCTTCCATATCTTATCCTCCTTTTCCTTTCTATCTTCCTCTATTTTAAGAAACATTTTTTATTTACTAATTTGTCTTTGGCGATTAATTCTTGTTAAACTGTACTGCTAGTGAGGTGGAAAAAACAGATTTTTACTATCTAAAATGCCATGATTTTTGTAGAACCAATGGGTCGATATGTTCCCGTGCATGATTGGAAAGGCATCTACTCTTGACATGATTTTCAGTGGCGCAGCTGCATCAAGAAATTGTGATATCCAATTGGTATTTTTATTTTCTCAACTTTCTTTTTCTGTCTTCTTTTCCTTGATACAAATCTTAAAATATGCACACTGCAGATGGAAGCAGAGTTTCAAGCTCTTTCACCCTTGGTCCCTGTTCGCCATATCAGGTTTCTTCGGTTCTGCAAGAAGCATGCAGAGGGGGTGTGGGCTGTCGTCGATGTATCTGTTGACAGTATCCAAGAAGTTCGAGATGGGAACCCGTTTATGCCTTGCAGGAGGCTTCCTTCTGGTTGCTTTGTGCAGGATATGTCAAATGGCTTTTCCAAGGTAACGCTAACATAATATGTTGTCCGGTTTCTAACCTTTACATGCAATCTTTTACTACTTTCCTTAATTTTGGTGAGGTTATCTGTTTTGGATATTTCCCATTTGAGTCTACAATAAAGTGGTTCTTGTGACTCAATTTTGATGTTGCTTATTCAATGCACCAAGGTGAAGTCATGGATTATTGGACTTTGCAACCTCCTTGACTTATGCTTTCTAGACTTGAATTTGTTTATGATGTCAAATTCCAATATATTGGAGAGGGTTTCTCTCGACACACACTTTTCAAAAGCAAGTATCTGAAGTTTGAACCTTGTGTGGATATTATTGATAGGGATGTGCATGTAGAATTGATTTATTATAGCATGCTAATTTCAAAGATAGGGTTTGTTAAGGTAATTACTGATTCTAGGATGAGCAAACTGAGGATATTCATGTCATCAATGTTTTGAGAATTGGACCAGATTGGCTAGTCAGACTGGTTGAACTGGGAACAGGCAAGAAAACTGGTCCGGTTCATGCCAAAAAACTGCTTGTCAAAAAATCGGCCTGTTTTTTTACAAGAATTGTGGTTTAGACCAGTGAACCGCCTGAACCGGTCAAGATTTTTTTTTAATTTTTACTTTTTCCTTTTATTTTTATTTTATGTTTAAATATTAGAAAATATAATAGGAATTTGAGATATCTGAAAGGAATTGATGTACCTACTATTTGAATACCATCTATCATTTTGTTAATATATAAATAATTTTTGGTTATAATTTTTTATTTGTAATCTACACATATATTTGATCATGACTTATATTTTACTTTCATCATAAATTTGTGTTGGTATTATTGTATAATTTTTTTAATAGTGGGATAATTAATGTTACTTATTACACTTTTAAATCTATTAAGCCTTATGTGATAAATTTTTTTTTTTTAAATTTTTACATCTTAATTTTAATCAATATATTTATTTTATTTTATAAAAATACATCCCAGCTCAATAATCCAACCAATGAACCATGAACCTCTCCCCTTTACATGTTGATAATCCAGTCCCTTTTTCTGAATATTGCACATCATAATGATATTCAACTCTTTAATTGCATTTTTCTTTTTGGGTTAATTTTTTTCAAAGGTGAAAGTTCTAGGTTTTTCATCGATTGTTGTAAAGAAAAAGTTTCTAATGCTGCTGTTCTACTTTGCCCAGCTGTTACCTTGATATTATAGTCATATTTTTCTAATACATTGTGTTCTTTTAACCTCTGTGCTCATTTTTTCAATAAAAGAAGGCCATGAGAATTGCCATTCTTCAGTTTCCTCAATGCATCTAGTTTCTTGTTGGATGGGAAGCGTGTATGGTTCCTATTTTCTTCTAGGTACCATCACCTTTTTTAATGGTTGACTTCACAGTTTGTATTTCCATGTGCTTCTATTGTGCAATATTTTCGAGCAGCCCTGATTTTGTGGATTCCTTTGTTTTTCAGTATCTTGTTTTCATTTACGTTGTTAGATCTCTCTCTCAATAAAATATGCTTGCAGTTTGCATTAAACAGAAATTGTGCAAATGAGCTGTTTGAAAATTCTTGGAAGTGGATTTTGCCTATAAACCAGTAGTGAAGAAGCTCCCTTTACCTTAATCTAAGACCGTCTAATTGATTTTTTTTCCACCTGGACACAAACTCTGTGTGTCTCATGTTTTCTTTTCTTGCAAGTAATTGATAAAGGATTGTTGTTGCATTATAGATTGCAATTAATAGAAGTGGCATTCAAACATACAGTAATTCTCAAGTGCATTGCAGGTTACGTGGGTTGAACACACAGAATATGATGAGAACGTTGTTCATCAACTCTACCGTCCATTGCTAAGCTCCGGGCAGGGCTTTGGTGCACAAAGATGGCTTGCCATGCTGCAGAGGCAATCCCAGCGGTTGGCAAACCTCATGTCCCCCACCATCTCTACTGAGGACCACCAAGGTTAACCTTAAGTCTTCTCTCTTTAGATTTTGTATTATTTTCTGAGATGATAAATCTAGTTGAGTTCTAATACAGTTCCATGTCAAGCAGGAGTTACTCCAGCTGGTAGGAGAAGCGTGGTTAAGTTGGCCCAACGAATGACCCGCAGTTTCTGTTCTGGGGTTTGTGCGACTGTGCACTTGTGGCAGCTGGTCGAAGGTGGAAATGTTGGCGAAGACACGAGGATCCTGATAAGGACTAGCATGGATAACCCTGGCAAGCCATCTGGGCTTGTGTTGAGCGCCACGACCTCTGTTTGGATGCCATTACCCCACCAGCATATCTTTAATTACTTGAGAGATGAACAAATGAGGGGCAACTGGGATGAGTTATCTAATGGCAGGCTGGCACAACAGACGGTCTTCAATGCTGAGGGCCAGGATCATGGCAACTGTGTCTCTCTTCTTCGTGCTACTGTGAGTAATCGTCATTTACTCTGAACCTACCAATTTCTTATTTACTTTTCCCTTCTTCTTGCGAATTCTTTCTTTTGCGTGGCTTTGCTGACTGCTAATATGAACCAGCACGAGAACGCCACGCTGATGTTGCAAGAGACACAAACAGATGCATCGGGCTCCATTGTGGTGTATGCAGCAGTTGATGTAGCTGCAATGCAGCTGGTTATGAGCGGAGGGGATTCTTCTTCTGTAGCTCTCCTTCCATCAGGATTTGCAGTAGTCCCCTACTACAAGCACGGGAACAGCACGGACAAATTAGTCCCAGTTGAAGGTGGGTCACTGCTGACTGTAGGGTTCCAGATACTGGTTGATAAACACCCTCCTACAGCCAAGATCTCAATGGAGTCTGTTGACAGCGTGAAGGGCCTTCTCTTGCGCACAGTACAGAGGATCAAAGCCGCTCTTCACTGCTATTAGCATTGCAGTGGTGAATGGTAATGATACTAATTTTTTGTTTTTTTGAAAAGCATATTGGACGGTATACATGTATAGGAGAAGACTGGACAATGGGGCATAGAGCTTGACATCAAACTTAATATAACATTAGATGAATTGTGGGGGTTGAGTCAAGAAGGAACCTGGTGACTGGTGAGCCCTTGCCGGGAGCTAGAAAGTTCAGTTCGGCTAGTGTTTTTTGGGCTTGAACCGGCAAAGGGTGATGGCTTAGTTTTGACTCAGTCGACCCATGAGAATTGAGAAGAGAATAAAGCTCTCAGAGAGCAATTTTGTTTCTTTTTTGGTTTGCTGGTGGTTTCTGGTTGCTTGATGTTGAATGATATATGCGTAGGTCTGTCTTCTTTCTTGACTCGCTTACAGCTTACAGGCAAAAACTATAGGTTTGATCATTCTGGCTTAATTTGAAGATACATAGTTTTGCTTGGTTTTAAGTGAGATATATGTCAGTATGCCATGTTTGCTTCATTGTGCTCAAAACTGTTGTTATGTTTGAAATGCCAAGACAACATAAACTTGCACAGTGGCTATAAGATATAACAGAAATCCAAAAGTCACAGAACTATATTTGATCTGTATGATACTGTCCATAACTTTTGCTTTTTAATAATGAATTATATATACTAGGCAGCTGACCGTGCTATACACGGGCAGTTTACGTGCAATATATACATGTTTGTGTAAATAACAAAGTAAACAAAATTTAAATGGAAAAATCAATTTCAAGAGGGGCTGCGATATTTGTGCAAATAATAAATAATTTTTTTAATGAAAAATCAATTTCAAAGGGTGCAATATGTGTGCAATACACGTGCATATTACATGTAAGAAAAAAGAAATTAAAAAATTCAAAGATGTATACTGTTTAGTGATTGTAATTTAGTTTTTTTTAAATAAATTTTAATTGATGATTGTGCAAGTGAATTGTTATTTATATTCTAAAATATAAATGTTATGTTTTTTAAAAAAATTAAATTTATTCTAATATCCAATAAATAATTGTTAAGGATATAAATATATTCCTAAAACTACTTCTAAGAAGACTCTATTATAGGGATGTCAAAAAAATCTGAAAATCAATGAATCGGACCAAACTAAATCGAATCTTGCCTTTTGAATTGGTTTTATAGTTCAATAGTTAGGTTTTGGTTCTAAAAAATTAAAAACCGATTCATTTGGTTTGGTTACTGATTTTTCTTTTCAAATCGTGGTTCGAACCGAATTGGAATCGATATTATACTTGTATATATATTATAATTTTTTTGATATATATATACATATGCATAAATATATTATTACTTATAATTTTAATCTACTAGTTTTTGTTTATTTCTTTTTATTGTTGGTTATTGTTATTCATGAACTCTTTTATTTTTAGAGTTTTATGCACTATTGTTATACTAAATGATCAATGTAATCTTATTTGATTAGGTAGTCTATGAATTATTTTGTTTTACTTTTACTTCAAGATTTGAAGTATTAATGAAATTATGAGTTTATTTTAATTAACAAATTTATTTGTAATTTCATATTTTACGAAAATATTTAGAAGCTAAATGTTAATTGGATAGAATCGAAACCGGTCCGATGCGACGGATTGGTCATGGTTTGGTTTTATATATGTAATGGTTTGATTACACTTCTTATTTTTTTAGAATCGTTAAAAATAGTTCGATTACTGAATTCTTTTAGAACCAGACCAATTCGAATTGTTGACACCCCTACTCTATTATAGTGTGTCATATGTCTTGTTAGATTCTCAATTAACGATCAAAAAGATTTATGACTAAATCTCCACGGAATCTCAAAAATCTCAATCAAGAATATTGTCTAGCTATAAATCTAACTTAGTAAGATCTTTATGGATCAACATATTTAACCTTTAGAGATTTAATATTATTTGTTTTTTTTTGTTTTTGAATACTAACTTGATAATTGGATATTATACTGATAGAAAAAACATGCATTTATAAAAAAGTTCAATGTTATAAAATCTAGCAACATTTTTAGGTATCGTGGGAAGGTTAAATATTTCAATGCCTAAAAAATAGGTATATATTTAAATAATAGAATAAATAACACATAAAGTTGCTAGATTTTATAATATTGAACTTTTTACATAGAATGTTTTTATAAAAATAAGATAAAAAGATATTTTAATAATTTGTTTACAAAATTATTTTTACATTTATAAAAATATTTTACATATAAACTACGAAATAATTTTTTCATGCACTTAGAGTGTAGATTTTTATTTTTATTCTTTTAGTGAAAATTTTAAATTATAAAGCAAGCACCCAGAAGTATATGAAAAATGGTTTCTTGATTGAAATGTTTTTTTTTTTTTTCTTGGGCTGGAGAATTGAAATCTTTATATTTTGTAGAATAATACCTAACAGTTAAAATTAATTTATTAATTTTGTTTATGTTCTTTTAGTTTCGACAGAATTATTGAAAGTAATATGATTAAACTATTCATTTAAAACTCAATTTTTTAATTTTTAATATTTTGTTCCAACCAAATAATTAGAATCTAAAATTATGATTTCATATTAGGAGTGAGGACGGGAACGAACTAGGAAGCGCCTGGACTGACTGAACCCGGGCCGGCCTGATCACAAGCTTTATTAAATCGCACTTTCCACCTACAACTAAATAAAATTTCGATACCCACCACAACATTTCAAGAATTTACGCTAATTCCACATTCCCTTTCCCTTCTTTACGAAATCACCTATTCTCTCCAAAACCCTAAACCCTAAACCCTTCAGGGAAACATGCCCATCTCCGTTGTACACTCCTCAAAGCCGTCTAAAATGAAGGGCATAATCTTCAAAATCGGCTCACTGATTCAGGAAACGCTTCAAACCAAACCCACCAATCCGTTCTCCCCAACCAGATCCATGTCCCAATCAACCTCCATCCCCAAGAAGCAGCAGAGAGTCCGAGATCACGGCTACGACAACTACATGGAAGTCGAGAAGAAAATGCGAAAGGTTCTCAAATTTCAAGACCTAATTCTCGCCCAACCCAGTTCCATCATCTCCATCTCTCGACTCGACCCCCTTTCTCGCCGTCTAGGCTTCAAGCAATTCGAAGCCGGCCATTTCATCCTCAAATTCCCTCACGTTTTCGAGATTTTCGAGCACCCAGTTCAGAGAATTCTTTATTGCAGGCTCACCCGGAAAGCCCAGCGCCAGATTGAGCAGGAGAAGGAATCCCTTCTCGCGCAAGTCCCTGATGCTGTGATCCGGCTTCGGAAACTGCTAATGTTGTCGAATACCGGCAGTCTTCGACTAGAACACGTTCGGATTGCCAGAAAGGATTTTGGGCTTCCGGATGATTTTGAGTTCTCGGTAATTCCTAAATACCCGCAATATTTCCGATTGTTTGATGGTAAGGAAACTGGGAATAAGTACATTGAGGTTGTGGAGAGAGACCCAAAACTGGCTGCTTGTGCTATAGAGAGACTTAGGGAGAAAGAGTATAGAGAGAAGGGAATTAATGATGAAGATATTAGGTTTTCATTTATTGTGAATTTCCCACCCGGGTTTAAGATTGGGAAGTATTATAAGATTGCTGTGTGGAAATGGCAGCGGCTGCCATACTGGTCGCCTTATGATGATATTTCGGGTTATGATATGAGATCGTTTGAGGCGCAGAAGCGTTTGGAGAAAAGGGCAGTTGCGACGATTCATGAATTGTTGTCATTGACTGTGGAAAAGAAGATTACTTTGGAGAGGATTGCGCATTTCCGGTGCGCAATGCATTTGCCAAAGAAGCTTAAGGATTTCCTTCTTCAACATCAGGGGATATTTTATATATCAACCAGGGGTAATCAGGGGAAGCTTCACACAGTTTTTCTTAGGGAGGCTTATAAAAAGGGGGAGTTGATAGAACCAAATGATTTGTATTTGGCAAGGAGAAAGCTAGCTGAGTTAATTTTGTTGAGTCCTAGAAAGGTTCGTTTGGATAGGGAACTGGTTAGTTATAGAAGGGGTGGAGAAGATGATGAAATGAGGAGCATAAAAAGAGATAATGCTAGACATTGTAGGGAGGAGGAAGATGATGTGCAGTCACATTTAGATTGTGAAGCTGACTCTGATTATACGGATGAGGACAATGATAATGAGGGAGATATGGGGGTAGGTGCTACTCACTTATTGAGTGACTGAGGAGAGATTTCTCCTCGGGTCATTATGAGATTTTTTTTAGTTCTAGTTATTTTTTTTTTATCCTTTTGCTTCAAAGTGTAAATGTCTTTCAATTCCTAGCAAACATGGAAAATACATTGGCTGGGTGAATGTTGCTCACTTCAGCATCTAACTATTGAGGTTTATTAGTGGATTCTGACTGGTTGATGATTTAAGGCTGGCATGTACATATGAGTGCCATCTCTGTAAAGAATTTATTACCAGTCTATCATAAGTGGAGAAGCAATCTGGTGTTGTGTTTGGATACTTATGAGATATTATTAAAGGAGAAGCTTTGATACCTTGAGTTGATCTAGTTTCGCTATTGATGACCTTAAGTTGCATCCAGTGGAGTAGCAAAAATTTCTTCCATCCATCATTCCGGAGCAAGAATGACAGTAACTTCTGCTGATACAAGAAAGTTGGGAGTTTTTGCATGAATTGCTGAAACGTGAAGAATTCTTTGCTTCAGGGGGTGCTTCCTGTATATTTATGTAAGTTAACTCATGCCATTTAGTTCAGCATATAATCAATAAAATGAAGCAGTATATTCTGCCTTCAGTTTTTCATTTTGCATGCAATTAATCAAGAGTGGTTAATGAAAAACTAATATAGAGTTATTTTTTTTTAACCACAGATTTAATTCAATTAAGTTGGTTTGATTTTAGACCAGCTGAGCCATTTTATCAATCTTAAATATCTTGTTTATGTCAGTGGCTGGCTATATGAAATCTTGGAACAAACTGATTTAGGTACTAATTATTTTAGTAGTAGATTTTGAGGTGTCTGGCCAGACGCACTGAATTACACTAGTCAAAAAAGTATTACTGCTTTATGTTGTTATCTTTGATTGTGAAACCCTGCTTAAATTGGGCTTCTTTAGGTTAGGGTGTCTACCCTCCTGTATCCCTCCCTCCCAAACAAAAGACAGGGTGATATTGGCCATTCTCTCTCCTCGGTCATGGTCCATTTCAAAAAGGTCAGTAATGAGCTGATTTGTCTATATGTAAGTGACTACTAGGTTAAGTAACAGCTAGGTTGGGGAAATTGCTGTGCTTCTGAATGGTAATCCCCTATTATAGTTCATTTTAGAAGTTTTTGTTTACTTCAACTGCCCTTCACATTTTAATCTTGGAGAACTTGTAAATGATTTCATCCCACTTGAGGAACTTGTTACTTTTAAAAAACAGAACTTAGGATTTTAAACTTCTTTCTTTTTTTTTTTTCCTTTTTGGTAAGATGATGTTTCATGTAAATTATCTAAATTACAACTGAAGTATCTTCACTAATCTGTTGAGATTTGATTCACAGGTGTTCTATGACAAGTATGTGGCTGTCTACTCAAAGGGTTTTAAACTTGAACCAATTATGTACACAAAAGTTGTTGATTCATACCTACATTTTCAGGGTTATCACTTTCAGGGTTTTGAATTTGGACATTGAAACCGAGACTTCTTGTATAAATACAGGGTCACATGCATATAGGGCAGGTTATATTGTATTAACATATCAGGCTGTTCAGGGTCATGGTGAAGCTCCTCTTCGGTTATTAACTCTTCAGTACTGATTTCCTATTCAGGGCAGGCAGTAGTTGACGTTGAACTGCTTGCAACACAAATTAGTGCTTGGGTGCAAAAAGGCCAGTTGGAGAATAATTGAGGTACACAATATGTTGTGTAAACATGACTCCTTTTTGGGGAATGTGGATTAGAACCTTCATCAATCTGCTCAGATGATGGTGAGATCTGTGCCATATACTTGGAGAGTGCATGTACAATAGCTGCTGAAGGTCAGTTTTTTTTTTTCGCCTGCATGTGAACTTCCTATTGTTTTTAAGCTGTGTCAAGGGAACTCATATCTGGCTGCATGATGTAATTTGTGCATATCAACTTTTTCTGTAATGTAACTCAAACTTACAGATAATTGATGCATTATATTGCTAATAACATGTTTTGTATGTCATTTGCTCACTATTCTTGTGCCCTTCAGCAGCAGATGTTTAATGGAAACTGTATTGGTTGTTTTTTTCTTTGTATCTTTTGTCATTTAGAATTAGGAAATTTTAGGATGGGCAAGCAATCACACAGCCTGATGAGCAGGGTTGTCCATAAGAACAGGACCTTGTTTTGGTCACAGGGTGGATGGAAGGGTTGGCTTTGGCACGCTGATGTGAAACACATTTCTGATGTTTTGTAGCTAGTTGGAGGTCTCTAGCTTGTTGGAGATGTTTATGTTTGTTTCAAGATTTCTCGTATATCTGATTCTAAAATGTTAGCTCCTTTGTGAGTAGAAGATTATGGGGTTGAGTTGTGAAAACAGTCTCTTTACAAAAAAGTGAGGGAAATGCTGCATATTGATAGGCCCCCAGTTTTCTTGACTTACCAAAGAAGGTCCAAGGGGCAGGGGGCAGGGGCACGGGGGTAAATTGGATGGTGGCATAACAACTAGTCATGTGCGTAAGGGTAGGGAAGGAAAATTGCTTACACAACCCAGCAAGCGTGTGTAACATAATTCGGTTGGGAAGGAGCAAGGGAAGAATATGTTTGGGGGGAGGGGGGAGGGATAAATATCATTCTTGTATTGAGTTTTGGGAGAGTTAAGGACCTCTCGAACGCCCAGTTCTTCTTATAATCGGACTGTTGAATTCAGTTTCAGTGAATCGTTTTTGGGTTCGCATTATTTTGGTATTAGAGCGTCACCGATCCTAATGGTGAACCTGACCGACCGAGTGGGTGAATTGGAAGGGAGGATGGAAGGTATGCAACGGAGTGTTGAATCGGTGGAGATGGATGTCACGAACCTGTTGGAGCAGTTCGCATGGATGAGAACGAAGTGGGAAGAGCAGGAACGGGAGCGGAAAAGCAAGGAAAAGATGGGAGGCCAACCGACGGAATTCTTTCAAGATTCTGAGGAGACCCTGGATGTGGGGATGCGGTGCGCCGAGACAGGAGGTGACGATGGGAGTTGGTGGCCGGAAATTAGAGGGCGACATTTGGAGATGCCTCTCTTCGAAGGCAACGATCTGGACAACTGGATATTCAGAGTTGAACGATATTTTGCGGTGACGGGGATGATTGATGAGGAGAAGGTCGATGCAGCGGCTTTGTGTTTGGAGGGAGTTGCTTTGTCGTGGTTCCAATGGGAGGAAAAACGACGAAGGGTGAGAGGCTGGGAGGACTTCAAGCTTCTGTTGAGAAGTCGCTTCCGACCCACCCAAGAAGGCTCTGTTGAGGAAAGGTTTATAGCCCTCCGGCAGAAGGGAACTGTCATGGAGTGCCGCCAATGCTTCGAGACACTGGCATCCCCCCTTGAAAACTTGCCGGAAGCCATGCTGGAAGGGCATTTCATAAATGGGTTAAAACCTGAAATCAAGTGGACTTAGCCCAACGGATAGAGGAGCAGAATCAAGTGATTTGGGGAGGGGCGGTTGGAGCAGGTTCAAACAAGGGATTGACCGGGCCAAACCCAATCTCAATTTTCCAGTGAGGGGGAATTTTGCCACCCTCACAACAGCCCCCAAAACTGACAATGGTCCATCCTCTTAACCCATATTGGCCACAAATCTATGGGCAAGAGGGTAATCCGCCCTTCAAGCGGCTTAGTGAGGCAGAGTGGAAGGTAAAAAGAGATAAGGGCCTATGTTTTCGTTGTGATGAGAAGTATTTTATAGGCCACAAGTGCAAAAACAAAGAGCTGCAAGTAATGATGAAGAGGTAGAAAAGGTGGAAGGGGAAGAAAGGTTAGAAGAGTTAGTAAGAGAGCTGGGGCAGGATAGGGAGGTAATTGAGCTCTCCATGAATTCTGTGGTTGGTTTGACTACACCACAAACTATGAAGCTCAAAGGGGACATCGAGGGGCAGCTGGTGGTGGTGCTCATAGATGGTGGGGCAACTCATAACTTCATAGCAACCGAGTTGGTGTGACATTTGGAGTTACCAAGGGAGGAGACAGCTAGTTATGGGGTAATTATGGGGACTGGAATAGGAGTGGAAGAGGCTGGAATTTGCATGGGAGTGAAACTTAATCTCCAAAATCTGCAAATCATAGAGGATTTTTTACCTCTGGACTTGGGAAGTTCGGATGTGATTTTAGGGATAAATGGCTAGCGGCTGTTGGAAAAATGAATGTGGATTGAAAGGCTCTCACAATGAAATTTCAGGTAGGAGGCATAACAGTAACCTTACAAGAGGACCCTAGCTTGAGTAAGACCTTGGTATCCTTGAAGGCGATGGTGAAGGCTTTTAGGGAAAATGGGGAAGAAATGCTATTAGAGTTGGGAACCATGGCAGTAGAGATTAAAGAAGCTCAAAAGGCAGTTCTAGAGGTGCTGGGGGAGGTTGTTAGCTGAGTTTGAGAGGGTTTTTTTGACACCGGAGGGGCTGCCACCTTGTAGGAGGAAGGATCACATCATCAAACTGGTTCTAGGAACCACACTAGTGAATGTAAGGCCCTATCGATACTCCTATTTGCAAAAAAATGAAATTGAGAAACTGGTGGGAGAGATGCTGGTAGTTGGAATTATATAGCCTAGTTTCAGCCCATTTTCGAGTCCGGTTTTGTTTGTCAAAAAGAAGGATGGAGGGTGGCGATTTTGTGTGGACTATAGGGCCTTGAACAAGGTCACTAAACTTAAGAAATTTCCTATACCTATGATAGAGGAGTTACTTGATGAGTTGCATGGTGCTAGGGTCTTCTCCAAGCTCGATTTAAAATTTAGTTACCATCAAATTAGAGTTAAGTCGGAAAATGTTCTCAAGACAGTTTTTCGGACTCATAAAGAGCATTACGAGTTCCTAGTAATGCCATTCGGGCTGACGAACGCGCCACCCACCTTCCAATCTTTGATGAATGATGTTTTTAGATATTAGTTATGACGTTTTGTATTGGTGTTCTTTGATGACATATTCGTGTATGGCAGGGATTTCGAACAACACGCACATCATCTACGTTGTGTCTTAAAGGTACTAACGGACAATTAGCTCTTTGCCAACATGAAGAAATGCATTTTTGGACAGTTGGAAATTGAATATTTAGGCCACATGATATCTCATCTCGGGGTTTCAGCTGATCAAAGTAAGATACAAGCCATGCTAGAGTGGCCTACTCCCACATCGGTTAAGGAATTGAGGGGGTTCCTTGGCCTTATGGGGTATTATAGACGATTTGTGCGGGATTATGGCAGGTTAGCAAGGTCGCTAACGGAGAGGTTGAGGAAGAATAACTTATTTTGGGACGAGGCAGCCGAGCAGGCCTTCCAACAACTTAAGGCTAAAATGGTATTCTTACCTGTTTTAGCCTTACCGAACTTTGGGAAGCCCTTTGTTATTGAGGCTGATGCATCAAGACAAGGTATGGGGGCTGTATTAATGCAAGAGCAAATGTCTATTGCTTATTTCAGTCATGCTTTCAATCAATTGGGGAGAAAAAAAATCTGTTTATGAGCGGGAATTAATGGCCATAGTGTTTGCTGTCCAAAAAATGGAGACATTACTTGTTAAGGCGGAAGTTTGTGGTGCGAACAAATCAGAGGAGTCTCAAATACTTAATGGAACAACGAGTAGTCAGTTCGGAATACTTGAGATGGATGGTGAAATTGCTAGGGTTTCAATTTGAGATACAATACTGGCTTGGCTTGGAAAACAAAGCTGCTGATAGGCTGTCTAGGATCTACCACCCAACACAAATAATGGCCTTAACAATGCCTAAAGTGGTCCAAATGGATAAGTTAGCCAATGAATTGAAGGCTGATGCAAGACTGCAAAAACTTATTTGGGAGCTTCAAGTTGATTCTAATTCACACCCTAACTTCCAGCTAGTGGACAGTTTTCTCCTTTACAAGGGCAGGTTGTACTTACCCAAGGGCTCCACTGTCATTCCATTGTTACTTCATGAGGGACATGATGGACACTCTGGATTCTTAAAAACCTATAAGAAGGTAGCAACAAATGTTTGTTGGTAGGGGATGAAGAAGGAAATACACAAGTACGTAAGTGATTGCTCAGTTTGCCAACAAAATAAGTATATGGCTTTAGCCCCAAGGGGACTCTTGCAGCCTCTCCCGATCCTAACCCAAATTTGGGACGACATTGCTATGGACTTCATTGAAGGGTTGTCGAAATCGGGCAAGATGAATTCCATTTTGGTGGTGGTGGACGGACTTAGTAAGTACGGACATTTCATTGGGCTTAAACACTCGTTTACGGTTGGGGAGGTGGCTGAAATTTTTATTAAAGAAGTGGTGAGATTCATGGAATTCCAAGGTCCATTGTATCGAATAGAGACAATTTTCATGAGCAAATTTTGGGAGGAGATGTTTCGACTACAAGGTACCAAACTCAACAGAAACACAACCTATCATCCTCAAACAGATGGGCAAATTGAGGTACTTAACCGAACTTTAGAAACCTACCTTCGCTGTTTTGCTTCCTCAAAACCAAAAGCTTGGTGTACATATGACTACCTTGGGCTGAATTATGGTATAACACCTCCTACCACACTGCTGCCAAGGTGACTCCATTTCAAGCAGTGTATGAGAGAGAACCACCACCTTTATTGAGGTTTGAGAAGGGAACCACCCCTGTTTCAATGGTAGAACAACAGCTGGTTGAGAGAGACTTAATTTTTGATGAATTGAAGACCCAACTGATGAAAGCACAAGCTGTGATGAAGAAAAGGGTAGATCTGAAAAGAAGGGAGGTGAAGTACAAGGAGGGGGACTGGGTTTATTTGAAGTTAAGGCCCTATTGACAAAAATCGTTGGCTTCTCGTGCAAACGAAAAGTTGGCTGCCCGCTATTATGGTCCATTTCAAATTGAGATGGAAGTAGGTCCAGTAGCTTATAAGCTGATACCTCCATCTCATTGTCCAATTCATCTGGTATTTCACGTATCACAGCTACGGAAGGCAAGAGAGGCATTAGAAGCTAATGTGGAGCTTCCTCAACAGCTTACTAAAGACCTTGAGATGCTGGTGGAACCAGAGGTAGTGTTGGGAGTGCGACTAAGGTCCGGAAAGAACTTACAAGAGTTCGAAGTGCTCATACAATAGAAGGGGCTACCCCCATTGGAAGCTACTTGGGAACCTTACCACTTAATCCAGCAGCAGTTCCCTTTTTTCCAGCTTGAGGACAAGGTGAAAGTTGGTGCGGAGGGGGGGAGGAGGGAGTAATGATAGGCCCCCGGTTTACTTGACTTACCAAAGAAGGTCCAACAGGCAGGGGCAAGGGGGTAAATTGGATGGCTGGCATAATAGCCAGCCATGTGCGTAAGGGTAGGGAAGGGAAATTGCTGGGTTATCAAGCGCGTGTAACAAAATTCGGTTGGGAAGGAGTGGGGGAAGAATATGTAAGGGGGGGAGGGGAGGAAAGAAGGATATATATCATTCTTGTATTGAGTTTTGAGAGAGTTAAGAGTCTCTCGAACGCTCAATTCTTCTTGTAATCGAACTGTTGAATTCAGTTTCAGTGAATCGTTTTTGAATTCCCATCGCATACAAATTTGAACTCCCTCCAACCCATACAAATTGGGATGCTATCAATATTCTGGGGACATGCTACAAGTCTAGAGGGTGCTTTCTCTCCTAAAATGATGTCTGATGTCATAATTAGATAGAAGATCTAACACACACTGTATTTAGGCTATCAATCAACTTAAAAAAGCTTCTCTCATTATAATCTCCTTGAATTATTGTCAGTCATTTTGTTCTCCTCACTTGGACACATAATTTCTTTGACGATTGCCATACCCAGTTTCTTCTTCTATTTTATTTTTTTTCCTTCTCAAAGTATTTCCATCGTTGTGTATCTTTTCCTCTTGTTCTTCGTACATCGATTCTAAACCAAGCCACGCCTTGCTAATGATTATTGCTCTTGTCATGTACTACTATCATCATTTATTTTTGAGTACCTTGAACATATCATGGAGAATCCACTTGCAAGTGATTTCTTGTTCTGCCATATGTTTGTCTGCAATCTTATTTAAGCTGTTCTCATGTTCTCTTTTTTTGGCATTTTGTCCACATATCATCATGTTAGAAGAAGAGCAATGAGAGTTCTATGAGGAGAGTGAATGGAATGCAAGATGGAGGAAAATTAACAAAAACTTGGTGGAGACTCTTACTGTACGGTGAGAGGAAGAATCAGGAAAAACAAATGCAAAAAATTGAGCAAAATAGCACAAGATCAAATCTGGAATGAAAATCTTAAAATCAGGGTTTAAGAAAACATGAACAGTTGGATTAGAGTAAAATAATTGCCTACAAAACATGTCTTAGAAGGTTATTCATATTAGAGTTATAGTGATAATTAAATCCTAGTCCGTGATCACAAAGGAATCCATCTATTTTAAAAGTGACATACTATTCACATGACTAATTAAAACTAACATACTAATTTTTTTTTCCAAAATCTAAGTACTTAAATGCTAACCATAACTAAATAAATAAAAATAAAATAAAAACACCAATAAACAAAGAATCTACTCCTGCATCACTTAGATATACTATGAATAATGATGATCTTATAAAATATAAGATTATAAATAAAAATGACTGACAAACAAGAATTATTTAACCGACCCAAGCAATGGGCCAAGACTTGATCACCATAACTAACATAATCACCAACTGGTATGCTATATTTTTGCTTCATTACACTATTATTTTCTATCCGCATGTCTTGGGAACTTCACGTTTTCTTCTTCTTCTTCTTCTTCTTCTTCTCCTTTTTCATTTAATACTTTATTTCAAATATTTCGTTGGACGTTGTCCTTTTCAATCTCCCCTTGATGTTGATAGACGTGAAATAATATAAAATGGTCTCCTCTTTCCCAGATACTTAACTTTTGAAATTCGGTCTCTTTTGATTCTCCTCCATTTTTTTTTTTATTGTAATTTACATTTGCTTTAAAGCTGTTTATACCCCATTCCTTCTTCAACCACAAGACTTGTCCGGTATTATGGTCTGTTGATCATCATCCATTGCCAGGCCCAGCATCTCCAGCTATGTCTGTTACTGCAAATAACAGAGCGGAGACTCAATAAATTGAAGCATCAAACTTCAAAACTCTTCCGCTGTCAGGTGTCTACCGCCGATTTTAGTTGCTTTTGCCCCCTTTTACCTTCATGTTACCCTTGTCTTCTTTCCATGGCCCCCAACTTGTTTTCTCCTCAATGCTGCAAAGGATTTGGCATCCGGATCGGGTGTCTTCTAGTTCTCCCGTGCTTATACTTTAATATTTTGCTCCATACAGTACCACTTTCTTGAATTTGAATTTTTTAGTGCAAAGGAAAGATGGTTAGACATTAGGATCTAGAGCATAAAGTATCATGTTCGCAAGTTTCCTTCATTTTGTTGTTAGGGAGATTAATTCTTACCTTCGTTTTGTTGATGCATATTGCTTTTGTTTCAGTTGCAGCATCTGTTGTAGCCGATTATGCATTTCCTTTAATTTGTTAAATCTGGGACTAATTTGATACTCTGTTGCTATGCACTTCAAAACTCCCCTCTCCCTCCCCTCCCCTCCCCATGAGGCCATGGCATGATATGAGACTAAAACTCCATCTAGCTGGTTTCTTATGCTTGGAGTATGGTGTGTTTGTGCATCTTTCATTGATGTTTATTTTCTTGTAAATAGATGTTTATATTAGTCGATTTTCATATGGGAAACTTCCAATAGAGATCTTCTAAGAACAGTTTTATCCTTAAACTTCTAAAAAGACAGAATTACCAACGAAAACAAATCGGTAAACAGAATAATTAAAAGTAGATTGATGAAAAAAAATATTAAGAAATAAAAATAAATGGTGTACAATAAAATTAATAATAAAATAAATACTTAAACAAGATAATTAAAATTAAATTCCATCACTAGTTAACAAATCAATTTAAATCTTTATAAACTTTAAATGAAGACACTAACTCACAATTGTTTTGTGCTTTTTTTTAAAAAAAAAAAATTAAAGTCATGTGGAATATCCAAGTATATGTTCAATTTAGTGACTAATTTGAAATTTTGTTGATTAAGCAAGCCAGGATGAATTAGGAAATGAATTATATATGTGTGTGTGTGTGTGTGGGCCGTGATACTTAAATGAGGTGCATCCCTACCGATAAAGATCCTTAAAATTGACCCTACGAAAAGTGTGGTATGCCACCTGCAAATCCTAGAATTCACTCCTCGGTAAATAGTACATAACATACGGGTAAAAGACTATTATGCACTTTGTATATACTTTCTGGTTCAAAAATTAGAGTCAACCAAACCCTAAAAAATTATGGTGACCCCTTCCGGAGGGTAAAATTAATAAGTCTAATCTTGTGTGTAAGTATGCCACTTAATTAAAGTGATACAGTAATCGTTACTTTTCGTAGTTATTATATATGAATTACTCTAATCTTGTGTACTTTTTTTCTCTTCAATATAAAATTTATAGTTCACTAATTATCACAAGTACTGTGAAAGAAAATATCCTTAAAAGAAGTGAAAGAACGCCAAATCCAATCACATCATAGTGATACGGTACATAGTATCACACCACAGAGACTGCCACAATCTTTGAACAGTCAGATATTTTATATGTACTCCCTTTCAGATGAAGATTTCTACTCTCCATGCATGGGAGATGCATGCATCTGCATGAAAACGAAATCGATCGATCCCAGCTGCTTGCTTCGTCTGAAGTTTCTTTCTTTTCTCATCGTCTTCTCGCAGCGGTTTCTCTCTGCGCATTGAAATAAACAGCAGCAACAGGCAGGCCGAGGCCATTGTCTTCAGAGAATTTCCTGGTGTTGAAATGGTCTCTTGAAGCCGGCGGCTCCTTCACCGTTTGTCTCGCTCTCTGCTTGAACAGGATGAACACGTATCGGTGGATTCCGATCAACGGCTTTGGCGTCTCGTAGCTCACTATCTCTCTTCCTGTAATTAATTACCCATTTGAATACGTATACATGCATGTATGTATGTAGTTATTGTTTGAAGCTCAGAATTACTATGAATTAACAAACAAACTCACCGAAGGAAGCATCAGTGGTACCAGGAATGTCTGTGACCATCCTGAAACATACAAAGAGTTTTTTTGGGTACATTAATTTAGGGTTCCAAAGATATTACAATGTGTATATATATATATGTATATATGCAGTCTTTGTATATATGCATTTTTCGTTTAAAAAGTGTTACATAATGGCACTAAAATTTTGCAATTGTGCTTTCAACGGGTTTTTCTATTTTCCCATATTCTATACAACATTAACGGAAAATAGAAGTGTATAAATAACATCTGTTTTCCATGTACATAAAAATTTAGATAATGCTATATATAAAAATAGCAAAAATTTAATTTGTACCAAATTAACTTGCAGAAACTATGTAAAAATGTTTCTGTGGGTACGACATAGTTAAGTTGGTTGACGAAACAAACCAGTGGAGATGCTCCCTGAGGTAGGGATCACTAGGGCTTGGAGCATCTGGGTCCGTCATGATTTTCAAACCAAAAACACACCAATATTATTAATTACACACACACATATATATATAGGCAGTTGAGAGGGAGAGAATGTTGAGTTAAATTATGAGTACCAGTGTATAAGCAGTCCTCAAGTCTTCACTCCCAACCTCTACTCGTGGCTTAGCCGCGATGAGAGAAGGCATGAGCTCATGACCATTGGAGACCTGCTTGTTGGAACTGTAACTGACCTTCATTCTCACACTTGGAGTGAAACTATCAATTACTTCTCCTACGACTCTCCCCACAGCAAGGGGTTCAATGCTGAGCCTTGCCATCACCAGAGAGAGAGAGAGAGAGAGAGAGAGAGAGAGAGAGAGAGAGAGAGAGAGAGAGGGTTTGGAAATGAATGCAATGAGGTGTTGCAGAATGCTTGCTAAGGCGGGGTTTTATAGAGAAGAAATTAGGAAGGGGCGGGCGTTAAGGGCTTGGCTTAAATAATTAGAAGCATAAAAGGAGGAGGAGATTGGGCAGGGGCTTGGTCATGGCATGAAATGACAAATGATTTTCCAAACATGGAAACAACATGTTTGAAAAGCATTCAAGCTTATGCCGTTTTCTTCAAATTCAAAAGGGAAACTATTACTACTGTTTTAATTTGTACATACTAATTAATTCATTATTATTATTATGCCAATGCCAATATATATGTCTTTCGCCTATTGGCTGCATGCATGAGAATGAAGAATCCAACTTTCTACAGTTTAATTTAATATAATATCTTTGTGTGTGGAAATGGGAATTAATTCAGCTTTTAAGGTGCTCTTCTCTTGCATGCAGCACTCTAATAAATACAGCTGCTTTTCGACTTTGAAATGCAAAAAATATCTTATCCAGACGAACCCCAACTTAAATAATTGTATGTATTTAATGAATTAATATGTATGCTTCGAATTATAAACCAAATCATTACACAAAATCCACTTATTCTATCAAAATAACCGCCCGTCAAATGATTTCCCTTTCAAAGTGATTCAACAACATTTTCTGTGCTTAAAATGATTCACGTTTCGTTCAATAAATTTGGCTTTTTTTTTATTTAGATATATTATTATATAAGTAAATATTATATCTTGATATATATTAAACTTCTCCTGTTTTGCTGGCCATGTAAATCTATCTGCCTTCTTATCAAATGGCCTTTGTCATTTCTTTGCCCTTGACTACTGTGCTGCAACTCACGTCATTTCATCACCACTAACCAGGCCATTCATGCCACACTTTGGTATTCCCTTAGTTTCTATCCACTACATAATTAGTTTAAATGTGGTATAGTAATTAAAGGTGGAGAGTGCGAAATGTATATTCTTTAAGTAATGTTGTATCGCTCTTGAATTAATGAAAAATAATTAATACTTAAGCTTTCTTCTGCTTAAGTATATATATATATATTAATATATATATATATATGTGCTTTAGTGCTTATTAAGGCTATTAGTCATGAGTGGTGATATTAACACCTCAAAAAGTATTTGATATAACAAAAGTACTCAAATTCAAGACGAGTGAGGGTACAGTGATTGAAGATGAGTCTTTAGATTTGGATATTTTTATCTTTTCAAAAACCTTATTGTGTTTAGCAGTAATTTGACGTACGTAAAACATCATCATCCTATAAGAACAACTAAAGTTAACCAAAGTAATTATGTATTAGTAGGATCACCTCCGCTGGGAGCCAATTAAAACTTAGACAAGTTAGGAGAGATAGTGAGCATAAAAGAGAAAAATGAAAGCTCACAAAATTAAGTAAGCTTACAAGTTACATCCATCTTCCGAGACAATCTGTAGTGGCCAACAATTAAAGTCAAGTAGCCTCTATAATTATATATATATATATATATATGTTCTTATATTAGGTGGGGGTCCTCTTTCTTCTCTATATATATCTCCAAATTATACACATAAAGCACAACTTTTGAGAGAGAGACAATAACCCAAACAACATGAGTGGACGCAGCCATTTGTTCGATGGTCAGAACGAATGATCCGCAACGCCAACCTCTCCTCAGAAGACACGTCGATCGTTGAGTTTGAAAAAGTAACAGGTACATACACACACACGCACATATATATTTGACTGGAAGCTTTTTCAATATTCGGGGATTAAGATTGTGGATGCTCCAATACGTGGTGATCAATGATCGATCATCGGCATAATTTAAGGGGGAGGGCTGCTTTTGCCTTTTGACGACACAGAGATTCGGAAGTCGACATCTTTTCAGTCAACTTAGCCATGTGTCTTCCTCCTGGGTGTATAAAGTACATTAAGCCACCAGTGTTTGTGTTTGTAGCGTTTCAGTTCTACAGTCATATACTTTTACTAGTCTCTGCAAAGTCATTTCTCTTCAATCCTTCTTGCTGATGTTGTGGCCTAAGATTTGTTTCGCTGAATTGAGGCTGTAGTTTCACACTATAGGGTGACTCTTTATTTTAACATCGGAATTGAGGCAACTGCAATTTGTATGGGATGAGTATATAACTAATTATATATCATTAGGGCCATAATCTAATTGTGGCATTACAGTTAGGCATGAATATTTATCTTTGAATTTGAGTTTCCATCACTGCCCCCAGGCTTGATTGGTTATTCACTCAAAGATTATTTTTGAGTTATCTTACTGTTAAAATGTAATAAGAGTATTCTTAATCTCTCTAATGACACATATCAATGCCAACAGCAGAAAGCTTATTAATTGACTTTACTGATTCTAACCTTGTAAGACAAAAGGGACTTTTGGCTGCTCTTTTTGTGTGTGTATACATCAGTAATACTCATAAAATTACAAGTATTTTTTGAATAATTAACAATATTTTTTATGAAATTACCAGCTACTTTTTTAAAATTATAAATACTAAAATTTAAAAGTGTTTCTGGATTTTGAAAATTATAAATGTTTTTAAATAGTAAAAAGTATTTATTTCTTAAAAACTATAAACACTTTTTATGCTTAGATTGTTTGTAATTTTTGAAAAATAGTTGATAATTTCTAAAGTGTTGTTGTCAATTAGATTGCATGGAAAAGAAAATAGGAAAATGATATTTTTCTAAAAAAGTAAAAAATGAAAACGTGAGGTAAAGTATAAAATTAAAGAATCAAATTTTTAATCTATAAAATTATAAAAAATAGTTTAAATATAAATAATAAACATAAGTTCCATAATACATTCAAACAAACATAAAAACCATTTGCAACAATTTTCATAAGAAAAAAAAAAGGAATAATATTCAATGGGAAAAATTATTATCCTCTCAATCACCACCAAATATTCAAACTCTAGATCTTTACACTACAAAAAAAATTGATATTTTGTGGTGAATTTTAAAATCGTTGCAAGATATGGTATTTTGCGGCACTTTATAAACTGTTGCAAAACTTAAAAATTTTAAATTTTAAAATTAAATTTTGTAATAATTTTTCAAAAATTATCGTTAAATTTAGAAAATAATTTAATAATTAAAAAATAAAATAAAATTAACATTTGTAGCAATTTTGAAGAACCGTTGTAAAATTTATTAAAAAAATTAAATTTTACGATAATTTTCAAAAAAATACAACAAAATTTATTAAAATAATTTAATAATTAAAAAATAAAAATTAAATTTACGGTGACTTTTGAAAAATCATCACAAAATTTTAAAAATAATTTAATAATTAAAAAATAAAATAAAATTAACAATGATTTTGAACGTCACTAAATTTATTAAAAAATTATATTTTGTTAATTTAATAATTAAAAAATAAAATTAAATTAATATTTGCGACAATTTTAAAGACTCATCGCAAAAATTTTAAAAATAAACTAATATTTATATTAAAAATATATAAATTTTTGATAATTTATAAAAAGAAATTTTAAAAAAATACGTTAACTCTTATTTTTATTTTTTAATCAATTAATTAATTTAATTTAATTCAATTAATTTATTTTTAATTTTTTCCATTATTCTTTTAAAAATACATTTTTAATTTAATCAATTAATTTACTTTTAATTTATATTAAAAAATATAAAATATAATTATAAAAAATAGTAGTATATAATTAATATGCACGAGTATATAACAAGAAAGCTTCTTAAATTTGCTGGTTTCACGCGCACACATACGTACAAGAGGTCTTGGAATCGAAATTGGGAAAGGGAGAAGCAGTGCCACGTGACACGTAGGGTGACCAGGCCAACATGTGCGATCAAAAATAGCTTTTTTAGCCACAGTTTTGAAACCGTCGCTAAATGTTACAAATTGACGTTAAAATTTGATTTTTTTTGTAGTGTTAGATAATAACTAATTTTGATATATATATATATATATGTGATGTATAAATGAATCAAACACATGGCTCATAGACAGTTTCATATCATAGCAGTACATTGTCAATAAAATCATGAATAGCAAAGCAATTCATACCTAGAAACACACTAACTCAAACACACAGCTTAGAGAGAAAGAAACACTAATAGCCAGCAAATGTCAAATGAAGAGAGAAAGAGAAATTGAGAAGAGGGTTACCTAGAGAAGGAACAACTGGTGGTGAGAGAAGAGGGAATGACTTGCGGTGACTCAATCTTTGGGATTCACGACCAATAGAAGGACGATCTTTAGGCAATGAAATGGAACCGAAAGCAAGAGAACGTCGATGGGAACCGAAAGCAAGGGAACAACGACGAAGGAGCACCAAAACAATAAGAGGGGATTTCAAGATTCAAAGCGTTGAAAGAAAAAGAAGAAAGTAGACTGAAAAGAGGGAAAAATAAGGTTGGTTGTAACGCTCCGCTTTTTCGGGCGCGTTATAAATTCGGACAATTCTAGGACAATAAATTTTTTCTTTCAAACTAATTTTAAACCACATCATTCCTCGAATCCGTCACAGAATTCTCATTCATTTATCTCGAAAGAGAATTATTATACACATCAAATGTGAAAGTAAGGATCGAACTTGATATCTTACATTGATCATAAATCAATTCTTACATTTTCATTCCTTAACATAACTTAATACAAAACATAAGTTCTCAACTAATATTAATCCTAAATAAGGTTACACATCCTCATGCTTTCAAAATATCCAGAATTCAAAGTAACAGAACTTAAATACATAGGGTACATTATATACATTTCATTTATCATGCACTCTGTTAAGTGTCATTTCATGTCTCATTTATCCTTGTATCTGCAACAATCTCCATCTGAAACGTTTGAATATTCTAGGGGCAAAGCGCAAGTTAGATGATGAATCATCTAAGTAAGGGTACAAAAAAAATTTTCGTACATAAATTGTAATATCCCGAAATTTAAAAATAAATAATAATTATTTAAATCGGTATTTGAGAACATTATTGATTATTTCAGAATTTAAGAGGAAGTATTTATTTATGTGGGTTTGAGGAAAATAAGGAATTAAAGGTAATTAATTAAATTATTTCGAAATAGTTAATAATTATTAATTATTGCATTTGTGGTGATTATTGAATATTTGTGGGTTAAAAGGAAATATTAATTTATTTGAGTTTTGGGGATTTAAGAAAAATGTTTATTTATATAATTTTGAGGAAATAAGAAATTTAGATATTTAATTAAATTAATTGAGAGTATTATGAAAATAGTAGAATAAATTAATTTATTGAATTTCTGAAAATTTGGGTATAAGTGGGATTCTCAGAAGTTTCAGGGTGTTTGTGTAATTAAATGTCGGGTGCAAGTGAGGTTTTCAGAAGTTCAGGGGTGTTGGTACAAAATTCGAAAAGTGACTGAAAGTCATTTTCAGAAAAATGGCTAGCCTAGCGGTTGCGTGCGCGAGGGAGGTGTTGGAGGACGTCGGTTCGAGGCTTGGGGGGAGTAGGCGTGCGGCTGGGGAGAAATGCTGATTTTTATCAGCAGCCTAGCCCCAAAACGACGTTGTTTTGGGGCAAGGCGGTGGCAGCTTGCGCGGCTGCTGGTTGGCCATTTTTAAGCCCAAATTGGGTGTCTCTGAAGCAGCAAAAACAGAGGAAAAATTGGAGAAGAAGCAGCGCGCGCACAGTGAATAAAATGGAGAAAATTTGAGAGAAATTGAGATTAAATCAATGTTTAATTGTGTTTTAATTAACCAGGTAAGTAAAGAATGATGTATTAAACATTCTGTATGATTAGAATTTTATTTTAGGTCATATTTTGTTAATTTTGGAAGTTATTCTATTTTACAGCATATATTAATTTGGTGGTGTTTAAGCGTGAAAACGTTGTAATCAGCTTAAACGAGGCAAACTCCCTCTACCCTTGCGATCTCTTTCCATTTTGTGAACCCCACGCCTTCCCTTAAGTCGTTTCGGTGTCACGTATTAATTATTATATAAATTGAGGATGTTATTGTTATGATTTAATTTAAAATAAATAAAAGACTTATTGGGATTTTATTTACAGTGTGCCTACGTGGGATTTTAAACGGCTAAATTATTTATATTACACGGTTAAATTTAATTAATGTGAGCCACAATTTTATTAATTACTATTAAACGTTTTACTTTGCAGCGGGAGTGCAGGAGAAGTAAGAAATGGTCGTATAAAGGTAAACTCCTAACCTTCTCATCATGATCTTTAATTCTCGTAAAAGACCCCATGATTTCTCGTATTTTATCCCCTCCCTTACTCTAATTCGGCGTCTAGCATTTTTTATTAAGTTATTATTCATTTGTTTTAACTTAAATTAAATCTGGGACTTCTAAAGTTTTATTGATTGTGTGCCTACGGGGGTTTGTATCATCCCCATTCCTTTCGAAATGATGCCGAACCCAGTTTGGGCACTAGATTCCTAGACGTGCGGGTTTATTTATGATTTTTTCGAGTTTATTTATGATTCGGTTAAAGCTATTAAGCAGTGGGACAGGGGTTAGCTGTTTGGTGATGTTGGGGTAGACTATTGTATGGCCCTGAAGTGGACCGTCAGGTGGACACTCCTAGTCACTGGTCGTTGATCAGTACCAGACACTGCTGACTAGCTCTGCTGGTATATGATTTACTGTATGATTAGATACATTGTATTACTGCTCATAATTTGATATGCACATGGGTACGGGATGCATGTTGAGATATTCATTTACTGAGTGTGCTTGGACACGGACATTCTAGCATGGTTAGATTGCATTTGGCACGGGCATATGCCTTGCCCATACCTCTTGGCATGAGAAACACTTTTCTTGTAGCTATGGAATTGCAGATGCACGGCTTCAATCTTGCAGGGCATGGGCTCGAGACTGCAGGGCGTGGGATTTACAGAGGCATGGCCTTACGCATGCGCATACCTATATATATATAATTATATATTACACTAATTTATTACACATTTAACTAAAGAAAATTACACATAAACTCCAATTTTCTTCTTAATTTCACTTGATTAATTTCTTTATTGCAAGTATGCCCTTAAACATCAAATTAATTGATATTACGATATCGAAAATTTAAAATTAATAACTTAAATTTTACTCGATATAGACGATTTCACCCTAGTGTCCTCACCGGGCTATTGTTTCATCCCAAAACCATTGAAGGGTTGATCCTTACTCAAAACCAGAGCCCCCCTAGAATTTCGTTGATTTTTGAGGAGTCCCCACGACAATTCGATTTTGTAGCCTAAATGACAGTTACATTTTAGTTGTACCAAAAATTATTCCTGATCCAGTTTCTTTCAACACCATAAATCCTATCTCGGAATGGTCATCGAGATCATATTATTTTCCTTAGACAATTTCATTCCGAGGCATTCTCTGCAGTCGATTTGGTACTTATAACTACTATCAAACCAATTTTTTGGTATTCTAAAGTTGCCTAAATTACGTGGCAATGTTACGAAAATATGGGTTCTTACATTCTTTCCTCCTTACAAAAATTTTATCTTCAAAATTTGCCACATGTCCTAAATCTCAAAATTTCATTCTCGAAATTAACATTCAACTAATCAAATAACTAGGGAAGATTCTACCTCATTACCTTATCTCAAATAATCCTGTTAAAGTTTTTTACAACGATCTTATCTCTAGGACAATTATACTGTCTATAATCATCTCTTAATCACCAGACTTCTAACACATGTATTTTATTTGAAACTTAAGAATATCGTCATACATTTAAATTAGAACCCTTAGGCTGGCCATGCTTACTAATCCTTAGACAAGTACACATGCCTTTCAAATTTCTCTTTGAAAACTCACAACCACATAACCCTGTCCTTGGGCCACGAGTCTCAACTCGAGCTCCTACCCAAGTCAGTACACATATCGTCGTAATGAGCCCATAACTCTCATATCCACGTTATCAATTTTTAATTTGTTTTTCACTAAGTCATCCAATCGATATCCTTAATCACGACACTTCTCAAATTCTGATTTCCTATGACGTCATTCATCTTGAACTAATCAATCATGTTTTGATAATCTTTCAATCTTAACACAAAAGTCTCTGATCTCGATACATCTTGACTTTTATCAAATTTATCCTCAAAGAAATATTTTTATGTCATCAACTATTTCATGTACCCTTGGATCCAAAAACATCACAATTATACGTCATCACATATTCTCGAAACTAGTTATGCCTTACTTTAGGTCATCTCAAACTTAGTCATTGCTTAATCTTTACCTGTGCTAATATATTCGAGATTTCTGTTGTTTCCTTATTCTTGTAGGTATTCATCACCCGATATAATCTCAAGTTTCTGTCAATTGACCACAATCATATTCTAATCTTGTCATGTAATTATTTCCTTAAGAAATCTTTATTTATAGATTCTATTTGTCTCCAAAACTTTCTTTCGTAACTTAACCTGTAATATCAACCGAAATCTAATGTTGTCTTCCAAGTCTAGAAATACTAATATCCTTGCATCGCTTGCTCCTTTGTTACTTGGTTGCCAAACTAATATCTATTCATCCATATATATACCCATAACTTAAATAACTCCTTGCACTTTTCGAAGTGGTCTTAAAATATAATTTTATACCATCAAATTAATCATTTGATCCTCAAATTTGCTTGAACTCATTCTCGAGTAATAACGTTTTATGTTAACTAATTTTAATCATGCTCGATCCTTAAGGCATCATCTTATGCCAATTGACTATAATCATACTTTACCATAAAGAAATCATCTGATCGATGGCTCTTTTAACTTCCAATCAATCGTAACACAAGTTCACTTGCCAACTCGGAATCTCTAGACTTGTTCCCTGACTCTAATGTCTAATAGTCTTGACAATAGTGCTATCAACTTTATTCGTACTATTCTAGCCTCTTAATCCACACATAGCTCAGCATCCAATAATCTCAAGCCATTATTGGCAAATTTAGACTCATCATTTAAGAAATAATCCCAATAAATCTTCCGAGAATATATCCTGATATTTCTCATTTTTTCTTATGGGTTTTCACTGACCGCAAGTGCCTATACCACATATCCACATGCTCCTTGGAACCATAACTTATCGACATCATCTTAATGATTGTCCAGCTACACATCTTCCAATTTGCCTACCAGGCTACCTAGACTAACCGTCTAGCCGTACGAGAGTTTCATTCTCCAAAATCGAAATCTCGAATTTCTAATCGATTTAGACCTGTAGATTTTCCTACTGCAACCCGTTATTCTGGTATATTTGCCATTACTTGATTCTCTTAATCACGCCAAAGATTTGCACAATCTTCAAGATGACAATCTATAACTATACTGTCAGCTAAAGTAGATAGGTATTTACGTTACCCATGGTACTCCAATTTTTGCTAGATTTCTCTCTGAAAACTCTAAAGTTTCATCACGATTCCTTAGATCCTTAATCAATTCTTTCAAGAAATTCTTCAAGAATCTCAAATCGATTTATCTCCAAAAAGCTCGAATCATATCACAATATCTGGTTCCAATCATCTTTCGAGAACTCTATTTCCTTGCAACTATTGCTCTTAATCCACCATTCATCATGGTGCTTCCGAGTTCTTCTCGTCGGGTTAACCACCAACAACTTTACCTGATTCTGCAGGTATATTTGGTATACTAAACCGTAGTTACAACCTCTGTTGATTAGGTCTCCTTATCATTCCTTTAAGGTTGATACAACCTATTAAGCAAATCTTTCATTTTTCGGTACCCAAACTCTACTTTGAACCAAAGCTACCATCTCATGATCCCATTGCCCTACTAAATACCACAATATTCTATTCCTCGAGCTTCGCACTGTTCGCCGCGTCACCCACTCCCAAGATGACCGCGAACCCTGATACAAGTCTTTAAATAGGACACTTAATCCATTTCATTTCGGGTTGATTCTTCGGGCTCGATGAATCACAGTTAGTGATTCATTGGGACTTAGACCCACACAAGGTACAGACCCTATTGGCTATCCCAGATCTTCAACATCTGATCATCTCCCAAGCAGTCTGCTATGATGCTCCAATCGACGGGCTTCCCGTACCTTATCGCAAGCCATCCATCAATCATTTGCACGTGGGTCCTTAGATTACGATATGTCACTGCGAACACCGAACCAGTAGTGTAGTCACGCTGCTAGTGTTCTTATCTCGTCCCTGCGAGTCACATCGGTTGCACCACCGTCGCCTCATCAATTACCGCACTAACATGCCATCACTTAGCCATTTTTGGCCTCTCACTTGACCTAATCTGTTGAATCCTTGATCTTTACATCTCATTTCCAAGACACTAAATGATTCTCGAAAATACTTATCATTTGATCTTAACTCATCAGTTAAGCCATGTCACATCAGACTAATCATCTATGATTCGATCATCCTCGATAACCACAATTATTTTATCTTTCATTGTAAAAATTTCAACTAATAACCTCAAATCAACAATCTCTTAATCTCTCGAATCCATAATCATGGTTACTGAGTCAACCTTACATTCGAATCATATCATCGGAATCAAACTTCAATAGCTAGATCATTCTATTAGTACTAGCTTCCATTAGGTTTCCACTATTCACTGAGAATAGTAACCGTATACTGGAATAGTATATGTTCGTGAATAGTACACCAGGTAAGTTCCCAGAAAAGAGAGGTGAGTCACAAATAGACACATTTAAATACCAAGTCTTTCCTTACTCAAAATTTTTCTAGACATACACTTCCACTACACAACACTTAAATCCAATAACCTCTAAGCCTTCAACCGACAATCCCCAAATCTCCAAATAAGAAATTCATATTACGAACCATTAATCTCTTCCCTCTTAAACATAACTTGGGGTTCCAACTAATTGGTTCCATCAATACCAAATCATCTTAAGTCTCCAAGCTGTTATTCCCTGATCTCCAAATAGGGTTTAACTTTGATATTAACTTCATCAGAATCACTTAAGACTTCCAATAAACTTAAGCTCTGATACCAACTGTAACGCCTATTTTTCTCGGGCGCATAATAAATTCAGACAATTCTAGGACAATAAATTTTTTTCTTTTAAACTAATGCTAAACCATATCATTCCTCGAATCCGTCCTAGAATTCCCATTCATTTATCTCGAAAGAGAATTATTATACACATCAAATGCAGAAGCAAGAATCGAACCTGATATTTTACATTGATCATAAATCAATTCTTACATCTTCATTCCTTAACATAACTTAATACAAAACATAAGTTCTCAAATAATATTAACCCTAAATAAAGTTATACATCTTCATGCTTTCAAAACATCTAGAATTCAAAGTAGTAAAACTTAAATACATGGGGTACATTACATACATTTCATTTATCATGCACTCTGCTAAGTGTCTTTTCATGCCTCATTCATCCTCGTATCTGCTATAATTTCGATCTGGAACGTTTGAATATTCCAGGGGCAAAACCTAAGTTAGATGATGAATCATTTAAGTAAGGGTATAGAAAACATATTCTGTGCATGAATGCAATGTCTTACTCATCGTAGGTGTCAACTGTACCCCTCATGCTACCTACCATTTTTACAGTCACCTCTTTTGAATCCGAGGTGCATGGGGACACCCTTGGTAAGGTAGCGATACTAGTTCGTACTCCTTACGACCACGATGCATGTGTTCAATGATATCAACGTGTGCATATACATTTCATAGTATGTCATGTATGCAGTTTACGTGATGGATACATATCGGAATATGTCAATATGATGAAAGCATTCCTGAGGATCGGGTTGTTTTTAAACATAAATCACTTAGAAACCAAACATTTTTTAATAAAACTAAATTTAATTGGGAAGTACCACTTACCTTCTCAAACTTATCAAGCTACCTCGATATTCGTATATTGACTTTTGCATCGCCTCAATTTGTGTGCCAACCTCAAAATTTGCACAAATCACTTCAACTTAAGTCTTAAAATATCCTAATCACCATAATTATTTAAATAAGCATTAAAACATATTTTTCATAATTTCTTGCATTTTCTTTATTTTTCTTCTCTATTTCTTCCATTTTTTCTCAACAAATCCAAACTAAATATTTCTTAGATATTTTCTCAAATATTTCACTACGAAAATTCATAAAATAATATTTTTGAATTTCTAGAATTTTCTAAGAAAATTTATTTACCTTAACTTAGCATCTCTGGTTCCTTAATATGCGTGTCATATCTTCGAAACGCGTGCCCAAACCATTTTTTCTTGTCAAAATCTCTGAAAAATTACTAAATCCCCAAATCCTATTTTTCAGGATTTTTCTAGCATTTTTCCTATTTTTTTTCTATTTTTCTTCTATTTTTTTTTTCTTTTTTCCCTCCTTCTTCCTCCTCATTCTTCTTCCCACCCCTACAACTGCCATACGCCATTCTTCATTTTTCTTTTTCTTCTTTTCTTTCTTTCTTTCTTTCTTCTTCTTCTTCTTCTTCTTCTTCTTCTTCTTCTTCTTCTTCTTCTTCTTCTTCTTCTCTCCCTTGCCTCCAGCGCGAACAGCCATTGCTGTCACCTCTAGCTAGCCTCCGTCGACAGCTTCGGCGGCCTGCTGTGCCTTCTTCGGCCATCCTTAACCTCCCGCGAACCACCGCCATCACGGCTTGCTCCCCCATTGCTATTGCCCGCGACAATGGTCGTACGAGCTTGCTGGAAGCTTGCGGCCATGGCTTCCGCAAGCTGCTGCAGCTTACTTCGGCTGCTTTCGAGCGCCTCTTCGTGCCACCAGGTTCAGCTCCTGGCTTTTTCCTTGACCTTCAGCCATTCGGCCATTGCTCTCAGCCTTTCTTCTCTTTCTCTCGCGAACTCTCTATCTCTCTCTCTCTCTGCTTCCATTTCTTCTCCAACTTTATCCCTATTTATAGGCATCCCGCCCTTCTCCTCACTGCCTTGCCCATACCTCTTGGTGTGAGAAACACTTTTCTTGCAGCCATGGAATTGCAGACGCGCGGCTTCAATCTTGTAGGGCATGGGCTTGAGGCTGCAAGGCGTGGGATTTACAAAGGCATGGCCTCACGCATGCGCATACCTATATATATATAATTATATATTACACTAATTTATTACACATTTAACTAAAGAAAATTACACATAAATCTAAATTTTCTTCTTAATTTCACTTGACCAATTTCTTTATTGCAACTATGCCTTTAAACATCAAATTAATTGATATTCTGATACTGAAAATTCAAAATTAATAACTTAAATTTTACTCGATATAGACGATTTTGCCCTAGTGTCCTCACCAGACTATTGTTTTATCCCAAAACCACTGAAAGGTTGATCCTTACGTAAAACTAAAGCCTCTTAGGGTTCCGTTGATTATTCAAGAGTCCCCTATAACAATTCGATTTTGCAGCCTAAATGACAGCTGCATTTTAGTTTTACCAAAAATCGTTTACAATCTAGTTTCTTTCAAAACCATAAATCCTATCTCGGAACGCTCATCGAGACCATATTATTTTTCTTAGACAATTTCACTTCGAGGCACTCTATGACATCCCGCATCGAGCGATAGAAATGATTAGAAGAACTTACCCTGATGGGCCTACCCGAACTTCCCAGGGGGTCACCCATCTTTGAACTACTCTCAGCTCAACCATGCTTAACCTCAGAGTTCCTTGCCTACATTCAGGCCAAAAAGTATCCAGTTGGTGTTGTTTCATTCCTTACACTATCCTCGATATATACTAACTTTTCTGGGCTCTCGGGGTATTACATTCTCCCCCCTTGAATACATGACGTCTTCGTCATGCGATCTTACAACCGGTTCCAGATCTCTCCCCGATGCATGGTCAATGTGGGATTTGCCTAAGGTGCCTACACACACACCCCTCAGGGACTTAGTATTCTCGCTGTGGTTTACCCCACCACCGCGCTCAAAGGCTCGGGAGTCGGCTCTGATACCACCTGTAACATCCCGCATCGAGTGATAGGAAGGACCAGAACAACTTACCTTGATGGCCTTACGCGAACTTCCCAAGGGGTCACCCATCCTTGAATTGCTCCCAGCTCAAGCACGCTTAACCTCGAAGTTCTTTGCCTACATTCAGCCCAAAAGGTATCCAGCTGATGTTGTTTCCTTTCTTACACTATCCTCTATATATACTAACTTCTTTGGGCTCTTGGGGTATTACACACTCCTTGTAGTCGATTCGGTACTTATAACTACTGTCAAACCAATTTTTCGGTATTCTAAACTTGCCTAAATTACGTGGCAATGTTACGAAAATATGGGTTCTTACATTGGTTGTCGAAACTCGTGCGCAAGCTAAGCTATAATAGCCGAAAATGCGTTTTCAACAAATTTATACAATTTGCAAAATGGCCCAAAACTTTTTGCTTATTACATAAATTGCTCGAAAAATATTTCGTATCATTTTTCTCATTTTTGAAACGGAAAATGGTTCGAAACGCTAAAACAAAGTCCTCGAGTCATTTTTGTGCTTCACAAGTTGTCAAGATTCAACAATGATTTTGTCACCTAAGCCTACAATAAAGAAAACAGTCAAATGGCATGGGCAGATCCTCACGCAAACACTCTGATACTTAAGTTTGACATTGAAGATGATGAAAACTATATTAAAACTTATATTAGAGATGTACATTTTCTAGAATAAGTGTCTGCTTATTTATAGAAGGGCATAAAATAATCCTAAATCCTCTTTGATTGGGATTTTCTTAATTAATATTTATCTAAGATTCTTATATTTTATCAGAATTAGAATACTTTATGGATAATATTTATCTTAACATTATATAATTCATTAGGATTAAAATTTGTATGAATAATATTTATCCTGATATTCAAAGATCTTGTTAAAATTAAAATTCTTTATGGATAATTTTCATCTTTTTTGCTTGACTCTCAAAGAGATTTATGGATGAGGAAGTTATCAAGTTTGCATGTTGCGTGCGACCTTGTGTACGAGAAAATTTACACATTTTTAACTCAAAAAGTTATTTTAGCTTTTGAAATTTTTTGATTTTTTAATGAGTTTTTACTTATAATACAAGAAATATTGTTAGTTTCTTAAAAAATTATTTATAATTTTGTGTCAAAATACTGTGTATAAATAGCATTAATGTGTGTGTGTATATATATATATATATATATAGATCTCTTTCTGTGTAAGGAAAAGAAAATAAAAAATATTTAATTTTAGATGTATATGAAAGTGAATATCTGTAAGTAATTTTATGCATAATTTTGACAAAGGCCAGTATACAAGAGTGAGTAGTGTTCTTCGGATGGCTTGCTAACGAGAATAATATAATGGAAAGAGAACTTGCTTTGCACTCGGCTACACCGAGTTTTGGCGAGTTTCCCCTTTACCATAATATGTATTAGATACGAATCTTTTGTCATAACTTTTAGATTTTCTTTAATTTTTGGTAAGTAACGTTACATAGAATAATAAATCTAAATATATTATAAAATAAGTAAATAACTGTACCCGCAAAACATGAATATTTTTAAAGAAAATTCTATCTGTAGTCCGTGTTTTTCTCTTCACAATCCACACACATATGCAACCGTCATGGTCGATCCTCACAAACTCTTTCTTTCTCTATGCGAAGGCATATACACACGAAAAGTATGCCCGTGGCCATGGTAGCCACAACCGTGACAGCAATTGGAGAACCCAGGCTTCCTCGACTGGCCCGAGCCAGGGAACCTAGCTTTCCCTTACTACTGGTAGTCAGGGGAAGAGGATTTTTATTTTTTTATTTTAATTAAATTTTTTATTTTAATAAAATAAAATAAAAAATTAAAAAATAATACAAATAAATAAATTTTAAATATCTACCTTTTAAGTAATTATAATTTAACTAATTTTAAATTTTAAATCATTGTAATTAGGTGTTAAATTTTTAATACTTAAAAAATTTAAAATTAATTAATTTATCTTATTGAATTACTCAAAAATGCACATATTTAAAAATCCTATCATCATTTAAAATAATTTTTTTAAATATATATATCTTTACTTAATTCATTAAGATAAATTTAAAAATCCTATCATCATTTAAAATAATTTTTTTTTAAAATATATGTATCTTTACCTGATTTGATAAATAATTAATTTTAAAAAAATCAATAAGATAAATTAATTAATTTTAATTTTTTTTAAGTATAAAAAATTCAATACTTAATTAGGATGATTTAAAATTTAAAATTAGTTAATTTATAATTACTTAAAATATAGATATTTAGAATTTATTTATTTGTATTATTTTTTATTTTATTTTATTATAATAAAAGAAAATAAAAAATAATAAAAAAAAATAAAAAAATAAAACCCACATTTCCCGATTGCTAACAATCAGGGAAACCAGCTTTCCCTGACTGCTCAGTCGGGGAAAGCTGGTTCCATGGCCATAGCCATGCGTGTGTATGTATATATGTGTGTGTGAATGTGTGTATATATATATATATGTGTGTGTGTGTAAGTTGGCCATGATCGACTCTTTCTCTCTCTCTACAACGGTCGCTAGGTGGGTCGGCTTCCATGGCCACAGCTGCCATGATCGCGGCCATGGAATCGTGTGTGCGTATTATATATGTGTGTGTGGGGGGAGAGAGAAGGTCGATCATGACAGTCGACCCATTCTCTCTCTCTCTCTCTACTACGACTCGTGATCATTGCACAAAGAGAGAAAGAGAGAGCGAGAATGTGTGTGTGGGGGGAGGGGGCAGGCTAATGGTGGTGGGTCGACAGTTATGACGATCAACTGTGTGTGTATATATATACATATGTGTTTGTGCGTGTATGTGGTGCGAGAGAAAAAGAGAGGTGAGATGACGATCGGGGGTAGTCGGAAGAGATAGTGAGCTGTGAGGTTAAAATAAGAATTTTAAAATTAGTGTGAAATTTTATGAGTTACGGGCTGTAAAGAGCAAAAGCACGGGCTCAATAGAATTTCTCTAATTATGATAATAGAATTCTTTTCTCAGATACCATTATAATTACGCTGTCATCCCAAAATATATATATATATATATACTAATACTACGCTTGGAACTATAATTTGTGGAAGAAAAATAAAGAAAAAAAGTATGATTCTCATAAATGATATATCATTGTCCTCTCCAATCCATTCTACTAAAACAAAATATTCCTCTTCTTAGAGGGTAGTCTAAATTACATTAGTAGAGACATCAATTCATTCCCTCGTCATGTCGGCCCGGTAGCACAATTGTTGGCTTATTGGGCTGCCAGGGGCTGAGAGTCTCAGACCAAGTGGAAGAAAAACAAAAGCCTAGAGAAAACAGAACAAATTCTAGAAAGAAAATGTGCCCGTAATTTGACCCAAAAAAACAGTATTAGAACATATTAAGATAGAACGCATCATTTATCGTGGCGTCTCATCATATCATACACCACGGAGATAATTCAAAGGACTCGCAACTTCTTATGACCGGACCAACGACAATAATGCTTTTTTTTTTTTAAATATATTTTTCCCTGTGACTAAAAGGAAAAGGATAAAAAGTGCAAGAAACTTCCTGAAACTGGTTCCAACTACGAAAAGGTTCCAGAGGCACGTGACACATTCGGCACGTGCCGCTCCTCTTGCGGCCGCATCCTACACCTGCCTGCCTGCCTGCCTGCCTGATCAACGAAGTATCTACTCTAGATTTCCCCCCATCGCGGCCACTCAATTACATACTCTCTGATTCGTCCGGTGGCACTGTCTCAGCCATGACGTCGCTTGATCAGCACCGCCGTCCCTATGATCCAACGGTTCCGATTTTACCTCCGCCCCACCTAGTTGCAGCTGCAGCTCTTCTTCCTGCTCCACCGCCTCACCGTCGCCTACCCTACACCGTTTCGCGCCTATCGGAATACCGAAAAGTCTTGCACTCGTGTCGTCCTCCAGTTTCGCCTGATCTTTAACGCCGGGTCTTTCACTGGATTGAATCGACGGTAACAAATCGAGCGGCCTCAACGATGGAAGAGCGATCTGCGGCCGGTGATTGGCGTAGCTTGACATCAGAGTATAGATGCTGTTGCACAAACTCTTCATCTGACTCAACTCTCGGTTGAGTTGAATGTTCTCTTTCCTTAGCCTCTCGTTCTCGTCCATAAGCTCGACGGTACTACCAGAAGTCTGTCGGCACAGCATCGGCGGCGATGAGTTCGGCGAAATGACTTGTTCCTCGCCAGAATTTGATGGCGACCCCGTCCCTTGCAGCGGTGCAGCCGCCGCCGCCGCCGCCATCAAGGCGATTGGCGCCGCTGCAGCAGGCGGTGTAACTTTTCGTCGCTGTATGTCGCAGAGAAGTCTCTTTTCACCTCTGCGGAAGCATTCGTTCGAAAATTCCCAGCGATCAGGTACAATTTTCCTAAACCCCTAGGAATCCAGAACAAGACAAGAGCAAAATTTCAGAAATGATATGAAATTTCAGAGCAAGAAGATTTCAATCAGATCATGATAATCAGAATGAGGCTCACATAGGTGTTGAGTTGACGGACGAAACTGGAGAAATTGTTGTGTTTGAAATACTTGGGAAGCAGATCCCTGGCGAACTCGGCGGGATTCCAGACGATGAAGGTAGATCCGTCTTCGTTCCACGAGATCACGTCGTCGATGCTGCGGTCATCGACAAGCTGGTAGGTTTTGGTAAGAAACGGCGTCGGAAGAGACCTCGGCGCATCGCCCAACGCCGTTGATTCTCCGGCGTTCTGCTCCCCCGGAGGTGGAGCCATCTCCGTCACCTAACCGGCACCAAAATTCCATCAAATCAATCCAAAAACAAGAAAAATATCTAACCTTTAAACAAAAATTAATTGACATCACCAAAACCAAAAGAGCACGAATCGAAACAAAGTCAAACCTAATCCGACCAATTTGCAGCTGAAAGGCGATCGCAGGAGAGCAGATCTGGTAGGAAAAGGGATGGGTGGAGGGAGGTGGGGAGGGAGAGAGAGAGAGAAGCGTCGTACGACGAAGAGTGCGTGCGTTTTCAGGCAATTCTAGAAGGTTCCTGTTGGGTGGTAGACATGTAGGGGAGGGAGGGATGGGGGAATTTCAAAGAAAGGAAAGCAGAACGGAAAGGAAGGAAAGAACGAGAAACTACGTTACATCTTTTCGAGAAGTTTCCTGCGAGGGCTGAGTCATACGTGTCACTTTGATCAAATTGATCCATTCCAGGTCATTTATTTTTGTCACGACTAAATCTGGCAATCGAAACTGTCATCATAACAATTGTGAAATAAGACAGGATCATCTAATTTGTGTTTTCGGGGCCTTCCCCTTCGGGAGTTTTCAATTGCAAAATGACCCTTTTATGTTTGATAATTACACATTCTTGACTCTTCCCACCGAAATCGTCTAATATGGCAGGAATTCAACATCGTCACAATCTTTACTTGTTCTAATATTTTTTTCCACACCTTGGCTTAGTTAGTCTAACACTTGATTTGTGAGTCATTTTCTTATTATATTTCAAGTGTGCGTCTATATATATTAGAGGGATGGTCGTGTGCCAGTGTTGTATAATTATGTGCAAAAAAATGTGCATAATTTTAAATGAAAATTTATTTTTAAAAAGATAATTGCAATTTAATTTTCAATTTTTTAACAAATGGGTTTTACTTGAAGATGGTTCTAACTAATTAAGCACATTCAGGGCAGCATAATTTTTTTATTATTGCTTTAAATAAGTTATTACTTTATTTTGTTGAGTAGTTATTTTAAAACGAGGCTTGCCCAAAATCCTGCCTCTCTTGCTGTTGGGTGCAGCGATAAAATTATATTTATTTGTTGCAATTTGAAAGTCATAAATTTAAACATAAAATAATAACTAAATTTTTTTATTTTCTTTAGGCAAGATATGTAAAGACATCTTGGAAAATAGAAAACTGTTATTTCTTTGTTGCTGTCTTGATATACTGTATGTTTAGGGTTAATGGCTCAAGAACAAAAAAGATTAGACAGAAAAACTTGGAACAAATTAAGACAACAACACACACACAATTAACATAGAGTTTAACGTGTTCGGATTCAAATAAAATCCTACTCACCACAAAGGTTATATACCTAGTCAATCTACTATGAAATTTAGAAAGAAAAGTTTATAGAAACATTCCAAGAATCCTCACCAATTACATCGAGTACACAACTCTTGTCGAGTCAAAAACCAGCACTCAACTTACCTCTTTCTTGCTCTTAATTTTAGTGATTCACACTTAGCAATAGTAGGTCACGAACTCTGGTTGCAGCGTTTATCTTTTTTCTTCTCTTACTGTGTGTTATATCTCCGCATGTCATGCCTTCATATATATATAAGGAAATAGGCGATGGAAGAAAGGAATTAAAATTAGTTAGGCAATAAGAACTGGCCAGTTGGAACTGCAGTCTCCAACAACAATAAGACCTTTTATAACTAATTTTGAGTCACCTAAACTAACAAAATTCCGCATTGACTCAAAATTTGACAGTGGATATGACTTAAGGGTCCTACATTACACCATTGCCAAATTGGTCAGACATTAAGGGTTTTTAAAGCCAGCTCAAGCTTAGCAGCTGGAATTGGCTTAGTGAGTATATCTGTAAGGTTGATCTCAATTGGGATTTTCTCAACTTTAACCTGTTGTTTTGCTAAAATATTTCTCACAAAATGAAGTCTTATACCTATATGTTTAGTCCTCTCATGAAATGTATTATTCTTAGAGAGGTGTATAGTACTTTGTGAGTCACAAAATACTTTAGGAGTTTGCTTAGCTAACCCTAACTCTTATGCAATCTCCTGCAGCCAAATGGCTTCCTTAATGGCCTCTGTTATGGCCTCATACTCAGCCTTTGTTGTGGAAATGGCAACAATATGTTGGAGGTAAGACTTCCAGCTTATCAAGTTTTCACCTAACTTAAAGGCATAACTTGATAAGGATCTTATTTTTATCAAGATCAGTTGTATAATCCGAGTCACAAAGCCCTTCTATGCAGCAACTTCCTTCACTATTTGACCTAAAGACTAGCCCCTTGTTAACTGAACCTTTTAGATACCTTAGGAGCCATTTAACACCATTCCAATGCTCCTTAGAAGGCTTACTCATGAATCTGCTAACCAAGCTAACTCTATATGCTATGTCTAGACATGTGCCAATCATAACATAAGGCTGTCTACTGCATTAGAACATGACACTTGGCTGTCTATTGCATTAGAACATGACACTTTCCTCATAAATTCTTCCTTAGACTTAGGTAACTCTCATTTTATAGCATTTAACCTAAAATGAGAAGGGATTGGAGTTGTTACCTATTTACAATTGTTCATTTCAAACAATTCCGCAACTCTATTTAGGTAATTGGATTGACACAAGGTTAATATTCCCTTCTTTCTGTCTCTTGAAATGTCTATCCTAAGGATTCTCTTAACTGCCCTTAAGTTTTTCATATAAAATTCTAATTTAAGGGCCAAGGTCAACTTACTTATTTCTTCTTTGTCTTTACATGCAATAAACATATCATCCACATAGATTAGAAAGTATATATATTGGTTGCTTCTTAGTTGTTTAAAATACACACAATGATCAAAATTACACATCTTAAATTTTTTTTTAAGCATAAACTCATCAAACCTTTTGTATCATTGTCTTGGGGATTAGTTGAGGCAATATAATGACTTCTGTAACAGGCAAACCATATGTTCTTTACCTTTTTTCCAAAAAACCTATAGGTTGCTCCATATAGATTTTTTCTTTAAGATTGCTATGAAGAAATGCAGTCTTGATAACTAACTATTCCAACTCTAAATCATTTAGAGCTGTAATAGCTAAGACTAATCTAATTGAGATATGTTTTACCATGTGAGATAACACCTGATAGTAATCAATTCCCTCAATTTGGAAGTAATCCTTGGCAATTACCCTTGCTTTGAATCTAGATGGTTCTACCCCTAGTATGGCTGGTTTTCTTAAATAAATCCATTTGCAACCTATTATTTTTTGATCACTAAGCCTTTTTACTAAGATCCAAAAGTCTTGTTCTTATGAAGAGAATCCATCTCTTCCTGTATTGCCTTAAACCAATGAGCCTTATCTTTGTTGTTACAAGTATTAGTATAGCTGGTAGGCTTATCTAATTCAATAGAATCAATGTTCAAGGAATATGCTATAATATCAGCATGAACATACTTAGTTGGTGGCGTTATTTGCCTCTTAATCCTATCTCGAGACAGCATATAATCCTTTATGTAGCATCGTACTTTCTTGGACGTGTTATAACTTAGGATAATTCTGAGATAATAATTTTTTTCCTTAAAAACTATTGTTAAACAACATCATTTCTCATATCCATCCTAAAATTTTCATATATCTATCTCGAAAGAGAATTAGCATAAACATCAAATGCAGAAGCTAGAATTGAACCTAACATCTTAACATTAATAAAAAATTAATTCTTACATCCTCATTAACAATAACTAAGGTTATAAATCATCATTTCTCAAAACGTTCAGAATTCAAAATAACATAACTTAAATACATGGGCTGCATAACATGCATTCAACTCATCATGCACTTTGCTAAGTGTCATTTCATGCCTCATTTATCCTCATTTCTACTACAATATCCATTTGGAACGTTTGAATATTTCAGGGGCAAAACCCAAGTTAGATGATGAAACATTTAAGTAAGGGAACAAAACATTTAATGTTCATGTATGTATGCAATGCACAAAACATCATAACTCTCTGTTTGGGTTGACTGTACCTTAAGATTACTCGTAATTTTTATAGTCTCCCTGCCAGACCAAGGTATATCGGTGCACCCTTAGCAAGGTAACGACACCAGTACCTAATTCCAAACCCATGCAACATATGACTATAAATCTCATCATACTTATATACATATTTCATTATCAACACATGTAAATGTAATATACATGACATACTCACATCAAGACATGACAATATGATAAAATCATTTACATAAAATCAGGTTTTTTGTTGGGTGGAACCACTTATCATCTCAAACTTATTGAGCTACCTCAATATTCGTGGTTTATCTCGAAATTTGTGCATCATCTTGATTTTCGTGCCAACCTCAAAATTTGCACATGTCGTTTCACTTCAAGCCTCAAGGCACCCTAATCATCATTTTATTCCAACAAACATCATAATTTAAAGTTTCCCATAATTTTCTCATAATTTCTTTATTTTCTCTTTATTAATATTCTAAAATAAATATCTTATACCCAATCTTGGGCTCCAAGGAAATCCTAAACACCACATTAAATCGATTAATACCAACACTAATTTTTCATATTTTTACCCACATTTTTCTTTAATTTCTCCTTATTTTTCACAAAAAAAATCTAAAATAAATATTTACATCATCATTTTTCAAAATCTTTTTATATAAAATTTCTAAAATATTTTTCTATAAATTTAAAAAAAAATCTAAAAATTCTAACTTGGCACGTGCCCCCACGCGTTGGCGCGTGAGCTATAAGGTTGGTTGGCGCGTGACTGCTACGCGTCGATCGTCTTTCTCATTTGTCCGGTCGCTGGCGATCACCCAAACCCGAATGTTTTTGCACCAAATGATAGCCCACACCTAATCGATCCTAATGGAACCCTTCTTGGCCTGAAACAACAATCGAAAACACCCCAAAATGCCAAAACTCAGACCGGCCACAGTCACCACCTCGTATCTCCGGCCACCCTCGAATACCCCTTAAAACACTTCGAAACTTTCTCAAATTTTCCAGAAACAACCCTCACACCTTGGAGACCAAAAGCCCATTACTTAAGACTCTTGATTTTCTACCAAACGAGAGAAATTTGAATCTAAATTTTTTATGAAATGAGCCGCCACCAAAACCCTTATTTATACCCGATTTTGAAGCTTAAATCACACCAAAACTAGTCAAATCTAAGCTATTAGTGTTCGGTGAGACCTTACCGTGTCTCAATTCGCGATAAAATTTCACGAAACCCCAACCCCAAAACCCAGATGCTTTCAGCTATAACCACAATTATTTGTCAAATCGTTGTCGTGCTAGGTCATTCGCAACCCCATTCCTTGCCCAAACAATTCCTTATGCCATGGGGCCCATGTTAGCATCCTCAGATGGCCAAAATGGCGCCGGCTAGCGACTAGCCAATGATAGCAGTGATGGCCTTCGACCATGGCTGCTTCATCTTCTCCATTTTTTTGTTTTTTACACTTTGACCCTTCTTATTTTTTAAGTTTCTTTCAGGCCTTTCCTTGAAGCCCGTTGAGTTCCCAAAATTTCCTTGACAATCCTTAGGACTTCCTCTTTCATGCCATGCTCTCCGAATTTCGTTTCGCCAATTTTTGGCCCAAATTCAAAAATTATACTTAGGCTCAAAACTTATACGAATTTTCATTGGACAACGGATTCCTTTGTTTTACCCCAAACCTTCTCTCGGGTCATTTTTTTGCAAAACCTATATGTTTTCGAGGCCCTGCTAACCTTTCCGGGACCTCCTCACTACGATTCGGTATTTTAAGTTGCTCCAAAACTGTACCAAAAATAGTTCTTGATTTGATTTCTCTCAGCACTAAAAATCTTATTTTAACATGTTTGCTATGGATATCTCTTTCCTTTAAAATATGAATGTCTTGGGTTACTCCATTCTATCGATTCGGTTATTCAGCTTGAATCGAAATTGTATTTTAGATGTACCGAAAATCATCTGAATTTTGATTTTTTTTAATACCATAAATCCTATTTTGGAACATTTATCGAGATCATATTATTTTTCTTAGACATTTACACTCCGGGGCATTCCTTGCAATCGATTTGGAGCTTATAACTGCTATCAAGCCAATTATTCAATATTCTAAACTTGTTTAAATTACGTGGCAACCTTACAAAATATGGGTTCTTACACCTTAGGTCTTGTTCCTCAATAGTCATTTGAATATCAGACGGGTTTTCAGGGTTATTATCATTAGGAGGAATTACTTATTCTAGCATCTTGAGATGAAGAGCTGGAGGGATTAGGGTTGTTATGATAATTTTGACAGTTTGAATTTCCACCTAGAAGGTAGGTAGTTTTATTTATTTCCATATCAAACTGAAAATTATGAGTTTGTTGTTGGTGGTTTGATTTTAATTGATGAGACTTAAAGAATTCGAATCCATTAAAAATATCTCTACTTATGGCTACTTTTTTATCTTTAATAAGCCAAAGCTTATAACCTTTGACTTTTTTAGGGTATGCTAGAAATACAGTCTTTTTAGCTTTAGGATCGAGTTTCCCTTCCTTTTTATTGGCATACCATATGCAACCAAAAGTTCTTAAATGGTCTATCTTGGGCAGTCTTTCTGTCCATAGGCTTTTTGGTGTTTTAAATTTAATGGATGAGGTAAAGGTTCTGTTTATGAGATAGCAAGCTGCTACCACAATCTCAGCCTAAAATCTTTTAGATAGATTTGATTCATTCAACATACATTTAACTTTATATAGAATAGTCATATTCATTATCTCAGCAATGCCATTTTGCTAAGGAGTCTTACTGCATGTTCTATCCCTAAAAATAGCTATTTGGTTACACAAGCTTGTAAATTCATGATTGTAAAACTCTAAGCCATTATCAGTTATTAGATTTTTAACTTTCTCCCTTGTTTGATATTTTACTAAGATTTTCCATTCTTTAAACTTCTCAAAAGTTTCACTTTTGTGTTTTAAAAAATACGTCCAAACCTTCCTAGAGAAATCATCAACAAAAGATATAAAATATTATGCATTAGCTAGTGAGAAAGGAGCATGTGGTGAACCCCATAGGTCAAAATAAATATATTCTAAAATATCACTAGTGCTATAGACTAAGAAGGTAAATTATAATCTATGTGACTTGCCTATAACACAGGTTTCACAAAGATCTAAATTGCTTAATCTTTTGGGGTCTAAAATACCTTGTTTTCCAAGATCTAATAGACCTTTTATTCCTATATGTCCTAACCTTTTATGCCATAATATAGTCTCATCCTTTGAGGAGGATGAGACAACAACATCCCCTGATATTGCTTCCACTTACAGGATATACAAACCCTGCGTTAAGACTACCAAGGATCATTTCATTATCTTTAAAATCCCATTTCAAATTTATAGGATCCTCTATTCAGGTCTAGCATACCTAAGGAGATTAAATTTCTTCTTAAATCAAGCACAAATCTTGCATTATTTAGGGTTCTATAGAAACCATCTCACATTTTAAAATTGATAGATCCTAAACTAATTATGCTACAAGTTTGATCATTACCCATTAGAACCTAGCCTCTTTCAATTTCCTTAAAGTCTAGAAGCCAATCTCTTATAGGAGTTATACGAAAGGTGCAACCAAAGTCTAAAATCCACTCATCTCTAGAACTTTGTCTTTGTTCTGAGATGATCAACTTTTCCCCACTCTCATAACCGTTTGATATATTTGCAACATCTAGTTTATCCATCCTATTTTCATATTCTTTTTTCTTTGGAGGACAATTCTTCTTGAGGTGGCCTTTTTCTTGCAAAGCCAGCAAGTCAGTGTTCTAGAACTTTCCCTAATTCTAAATTGAGATCTAGTGATGCTCCTATCTCTAAATTGTAGTCTACAGTCAGGTTTCCCTTTAACATGAAGGCCTTTACCAAAATTTGATTTATTATCTCTCTTGACTTCAAGGTCCCTAGATCTTAAGGCCACTAAGACATTCTCTAAAGAAAGAGAATCCCTACCATATTTAATTGTAGTATTCATGTCTTTATATGAATCTGGCAAGGAGTTTAATAGAAAAATTGCTTGATTTTCGTCAGATATTTTCTCATCTATATTGGCTAACCCTATAGTGATGACTTTAAAATTATCTAAGTTTTCTTCTAGGGTCTTTGAAGGATCCATCCTGAAGCCAAAAAGTTGTTCATTTAGATATATTTTATTCGAGAGATATTTAGTCATATATAGGAGTTCTAATTTAGTCTATACCTTGGCAACGATTTCTTTTTCATTTACCTGCCTAATGACATTATCGGACAGATTGAGGATCAACAGGCTAAAGGCCAATTCCTTCATGTCAAGTTTTTTGGAGGGGTCAAGGACACGGGCAGATCTTTGTCCTCTCCCAAGGCCTTTGCACATCGATGTTGCACGAGAATGGCCTTCATTTTCTTGCACCACATGTTGAAGTCCCCTCTGCCATCGAACTTCTCCAATTCCATCTTCATTAATCCCATCTTCTTATTTTTCTTGAATCTTTTTTGATCATCTCTGTCTCTGATTTGATGTAAGGCTCTAATACCACTTGTTATTTCTTTGTTGTTGTCTTGATATATTGTATGCTTAGGGCTAGTGGCTCAAGAACAGAAAGGATAAGACAAAAAAACATGAACAAAATAGGACAACAACACACACACAATCAACATAGAGTTTAATGTGTTCGGATTCAAATAGAATCCTACTCATGGCAAGGGTTATATACCCCTAGTCAATCCACTATGAAATTTAGAAAGAAAGTTTACAGAAACACTCCAAGAATCCTCACCAATTACATTGAGTGCACAGCTTTTACTGAGTCAAAAACCAACACTCAACTTACCTCTTTCTTGCTCTCAATTTTAGTGATTCACACTTAGCAATAGTAGGTCACGAACTCTAGTTGCAGTGTTTCTCTATTTTCTTCTCTTGCTGTGTGTTATATCTCCGCATGTTCTGCCTTTATATATATAGAAGGAATGGGTGATGGAAGAAAGAAATTAAAGTTAGTTAGGATATTTGGAAAAACAGTTAGGCAATAAGAACCGATCAGTTGGATCTGCAGTCTCCAACGGCCATAAGACCTTTTATAACTAATTTTAAGTCACCTAAACTAACAAAAACATAACTAGATTTTAAAAACCAAAGCTGATGGAATTGCTTATATGTTATGGCTACAATATTTTCATGGTATAAAAATTATTTTCTAATAAAATAAATTCCTGTAATGCCATTAATACTGTGACAGTCACATTGTCAACATTTAAGGTTAAATTTGCTAAGCGCACAGCTCTTGTTTAGATGAATGGTCATCTTGAATAATAATGGTAATTTATGCAGGCATTAATAATTCTTCATTTCATAATAACAATTTGACAAAATTATTATCGCATCTGACAACATAATGTTTGTCTGACGCGAATAAAATCAAAAGAAGGGCATGAACACTACCCCCTATATATTCACGTCAGACAAACTAGACGTAGATAAAAGAACATTTCTAAATAATTCATAATCATGGTAACATATTATTCTCGATGTATTATTATAATCCATATATCATAAAATTCACAATTCTCATGGGTATAATATGCAATTTATTTCAATTTAAAATAGTTATTTAATTACATTAATATCTTACCTTTTTATTGCATGTCTCGTCTCCTTTAATTTCATATCAAAAGGATAATAATTTATATTCTAGAAAGAGGGATTGAGATTGTTGTGGGAGGGATAAAATTATAATTTCAATCTCTCGAACAATTTGATTGATTATGGAATAATTTGATAATTAAATTAAAATGGGCTGTTTTATATCAAAATTAAATTGTATTGTTTAAATTAATTAATTAAATTATGTGGTTCTGTTAGGTGTTAGTGTTGTTTCTCTAATTACGACCCAGGAACGGCACGGGTGGTTGAACTGTTGGCATCGGGAGCCTTATCTGACCCGCTCTCTAATTTGGGATGAAAAATTAATTTTTTTTTATTTAATGCAAACTTTTACAATTATAAATTATTAATTATATTCTTTTTGATAAACAAAATTATATCGCTTGAGATCTAACTAGTGTGGGGAACAAAAATGATTTAAATTCATTAATTATACACCATTAGGGGATAATTTCAATAATAAAATTCACGTAATTAATTAATTCTGAAAAAAAAGAAGAAAAGAAGGAGAATGTTGTTGTTTGTGGATGGTCCTATCTAATCCAAAACACCCAGGTTGGAACTGTAGATTCAGTTGTGATGGAAGGCAAAGGCAGGCTCCGGCGTGGTCCCGGGCGTTTGGGATGGATCCAAACAAGAGAATTAGAACAGTTCATGGCAAATGTAATGTTGGGGCGAGAGAGATTTGTGATGGGTGTGGCGTTATCCAGCGGAGGATAATGAGAAAATGAACGACATTCAAGGATCATCCCCACCTCCCCCCCACCCCCAGATTGAAAATAACTCTCTTGTTTGATTTTATTAGTGGAGAGTCATTTTCCAAATGCCTATTCGTGTTATTCAAAGCCCAAAGGCCCTCTCTTTCTCTCCTTTTTCTTTGCTCCTTTTTTCCTGGAAAGTGAAGTGAAAGAAAACGCACCTTTTATGGCTCTTAATCATGCATTATGATGAGTAACCGAAACTAGTTCTGTTCTTGTTGAACTTTTGTACATAGAATGGTGGAGAAAGGTATGATTTAACATTTTTAAAAATGCATAAAGCTAGTCAGCATATATAGCCGTCGTTTTGCAATTTGTTGTTATAGTTGTGTTCTACAGTACTAGCTATCTTATAATTAAATTAATATATTGCAAGCTATGGTTGGGTTTTAGAAGAAGTTGGTAATAGCATAAACAAATATTTGTACAGTTAATATACATATACGTATAGAACCTAAAATCTGTATTAGTATTAGATGGGTTGGTTTTATATAGGATCTCACAATAATGACTCATCTTTGAATTATTAATAATAGGATAAGTTTGTAGTCGCATTAGCATTAATTATACCCAACAAAAAAAATCTCAACAAGTGACTCAAAGATCTTATTCATAGGAATCAAAGGAATGTTGGGGAAGTCATGGATGATGAATTATTAGTCTAAATATTTTTCATCTCAAAATTTTGGTCCAAAATTAAAAACATGCATCAAGAGATATTGACCCAATTTAAATGGGGGTGTCTCATCATATTCACTCATTTCTTCACTGCCATTGAGTGCTTGGAAAAAGGAGTGACCTGGATTTTGTTTTTAATTTTACAAACCCTTGTCAGAGGTAGAGATGGTGAATGAAAAAAATAAAAGAAAATTAAATAAAATTATACTTACTTATAAGTTATTATACGTTTTTTTTTTGGCAATAAATTTATAAAAATACATAATATATATATATTCAAAAAACTTGGCTATTTTTATTATCAAAAATAGAAAAAGAAAAGGAGATCGAGGAGAATAGTGATTTGTGTGGTAAGAGAGTTCTAGATGATGCGTTGTGGGCCTTGTGCTTGTGCCTGTGGCCACACGTTACGGTCAGACAGAAGACCTGCAGGCCTCAATTATCCTCTCTTATTAATTATTAAAAGAAGAATATAGCACTGATGAAATAAAAAGAAGGGTGGGTATTTAAATGGTAGAGATCAATTCTTTTTATTTTATTTTAAATATTAAATTATTATATTTTTTAACATTTGAAAATAAAAATTTAAAAGCCTTGACCAATGAATGCACAATTTTTGGATTGATTTCCAATTTTCAATCCACCCAATCTAATGGAATCCGATTCTCAAAAATGGTCAGAGTTTAATTAAAATAAAGACGTTTGATAGTACACTCCTCTGGAGATGGATGGAACCTTCTTGTATTCTTACCTGTTGAGTTGAGCAAGTCAAGAACAAGATCTGCTTTGTAAAGAAAGATATTTTGTTCTCCGAGTTCGAGTATGCCGCCTCTCACCTTCAATCCTTCTTGAAGAGTCAGTCAGTCAGTCCTATATATCCTGACTTGTAATTAAAATGAACAAGTTTAATACGTTGTTGTTACGCATAATTGTTTTAATATTTTATTATATATATACGTATAAAGAAAAAATAAATAAATAAATAAAAGTGGGATGAGGCATCGCAATCTCATAATGAAGATGGCAGAGATTTTTAATTCTCGTGAGTTGGGGAACTAAAAGGATTCTGCGTTCTCTCTCTCTCTCTCTCTCTCTCTCTCTCTGGGTTTGCTTTCTCCTGACTCCAATCTATCTGCCCTTTTCCTTTGCAAAAAAAATATCTTCTGACCCAATGCCCAATATTTATAAATCCTCAGATATTTTGTTTGAGAAGACTGGCCCTCTCTTCTTCACTCTACTCGCCAAATCGCCACTCTCCGCCACGTATCCATCCCCCCTTCTAACTTGTTCCACCGAATTCGTGTTTTACGCGCAGCCCCCACCTCCACCCCCTCGCTGACTGCCTGCTTTTCGTTTCTTTCCTTTTAAAATTCAATTCCAGTTAATACCATTTTTTGATGACTAAAAGGGGTGACATGTCTCACACGTTAAGCTAAATAAATCAAATTTTATTTAATGGTGGGATTGATAGTTGTATTTTTTTTATTTTTTATTTTTTAAAAATATGACTTTATCACACCAAATTGTTAGTTAGAACTTAAGAAGAAGAATATGATGTAGTTTTCCTGGAAAACTGAAATAAAAGTCTCTTAATTATTTATTTGCTTGAAAAATGTCAGTAGACAGACTACTTTAAACAAAAAATCACATTTTTCGTTCAAATTAATAATAATAACTAAGGAGAATAAGATTACAAAAATCAAATTTGAAATTATAAATAATTAAAAAGTGATTCAAGCAGTGAGGACGGACGACTCATCCTTCCTTATAATAATAAATGTAAAATCCCGGATTTCAAGCTTCTTACTTAGTATCTCGTGGCGATTGGCGTGCCCGTTCTTTGTAATTTACTAAAGAGAAAGTGATGGGTCCAATCCCAAAGTCCTGACAAAAACGGACCCACTATGAGTTTCAAACAGAAACAGGCGTCACAAAAGGGCAGCGAGTAGGCGCTAGCTTTCCTTACTCTCTTCGCTTCCGATATTTATTCACTTCCCCAATGCTTGCTGGCAACCGCAAAACCCAAACCCTGGTCTCATGGGATGATGCTGCTGCTGCTTTTATAATACCTCAATTAACCACCAAATTCCCGGCTCCTGATTCTTCTTCTTCTTCTTCTTCTTCTTCTGTCAATAGCACCGGCCGCCGGACCCAAAAATGGACACCGAGAAAGCGCGTAATCCCGGCCGTGGTAGATGGACGAACGAGAGGCACATGCACTACTTGAGCTCTATGGAAGCTTCCTTCGTCCAGACCATGTTCGAAACCACTGATCGTCTTCTCCGGCTCGACCGTCACGTGCCGGACAGTTCTGAGTCGACTCTGGACTTGATGAAGGATAGAGGAACGCCCCGATATTTTCCCTCTGCAGGTAATATATATCATGATCAGTTGTTTTTGTTGATGGGTCAGTACTTCTACGGTACGGCTTCTGCTTAGCCTTCATTTTTTATGACCGGAACCGGAGAGGCATCGGGGAGTGGTGGTCCGCCGGTCTGGTTCAGGTCGGCTTGTCTCCGGCCACATAATTGCTAAGCTGTGTTCAGGCCGGAGTTTGTCCACCCATTGTTCTGGTTCTGGGCGGCTACGCGTTGCATAGATTTCAAGCCCCACGGAAAAAGTATTTTGTGCCACGGTCAACAATGATCTAAAGTGCTCATATATTATCATAAATTTAAATATGATTGGTTTAAAACAAGTTAATGTAACAATTACAGACATCATATAATAATGAGCCAATCTTTTTCTTGTGAAGGGGTAAATTCAGAAGTGAAGAATATTCGTGTGTATGTCTTCAACTCTTTCCCCACTCATAAATTTAGGCCTTAAAAAAGAGTAACTTCATGCCTTAAAAAAGGATTCTTTGCACATGCAGCAAATTATTGCTCTCATTACATTTTGTTGTCATTTAAAAAACTGATAATACGAGCACCACGAAACATAAATGCAGTTGTTCAAGATAGTCGAACGCACAAATGATTCAATACAAAGATCACCGCCGGCCTACCACCTGGGGAGGCAAAAAGCCATCTTTTTTACTTGTTTGGATCGATGTAAAACATGGAAGCTTTTTTTGTTTTTTGACCCATTGCCTAAACAGCACCTAAAGAATCAGGAAAATGTCGAATATACCTCGAAGATATTTGTAGCTAGCTAGCACAATAATTTCACCTTCCAGTTCTTCTTTGTCAATTTTCTCTTTTCTTAACTTCTTCTTTATTTTGTTTACTGTAACAGATATTAGAGGGGAACGAAAAAGGACTGACAAGAAAACGAGAAGACCTTCCTCTCGGTCGTCCTCTTCATCACAAGATCAGGTCTGCTACTGTTGATCCATCTATGCGAAACCCATTCTATTAACTTATAGAAGTGATGTGTATCCGCGAGCGCGCGCACTTGGATCTTTGGTATTTATGGTTTTGGTATATAGATATGTGCAGCTCGGATCCGAACAAGTAATATTACAAAACCCTTTTTGTGTGCTGACGCAGGTGGTTCCGCAGCTTTTAATCGGACAATGTGACAAGGATGCGAGAGTTCGGCCTAATGTTCCGGCAGGCACCATGGATGCACCAGTGTGAATTGAATGTATTTTCATTTCGAGAAAGAAGCATCTGTTGATCACTTGTGATTGTCGCGATATTGCAGTTAAGGTTTAGGTCATTTGTGACTATATATTCATATGATTGCATTTTCGTTTCTAGCTTGGGGTGTCTTCTGTGTGTTAATGACTTAATTAGTTCATTAATTTCTTTTAAGTTAAAATTATCAGTAGTTGTGTTGAGACAAATATATGCTTTTGCTAATTAGAGTAGAGGAAATAATTAGCAGCGATCGAATTAGGAGCTGGGTTAATCATCACAGACCTGAGACACTCTCTCCCTTGAAACCTTGCATTTTGGAGTTTGAATATGAATTTTGTAGCTGCTGACAATTAATTAAAGGGGATGATACCAAAAATTACTAATAATAAATGCAGTTTGAATTAGATCGATTGTGAAGTGATTGATGCTGGAGATTTTTGTGTTGAAAAATTTGGAATATTTGTATATTTACATGTTTAAATTGATAAACTGGTGAATGAAAAAATTAATTAAAAACTAATTTAAGAAATGTATACTATAATATATAATTTATATTATTATAAAAATAGAAAAAAATATAAAAAAATATGTTATGTATTGAATTATGAGAGTGTATTATAGGTGCGGGAGATAAGATGGTTGATTGAAATTAATAACGTAAGAGGTGACTCATTGAAATTAATAATGAAAGAGATATTATGTGGTTATTATTTAATTAATTAATATAATATTTTATATTATATTATATATATAAAAATATAATTTTATATTATATTATTACATTATTAAAGGGAGGCAATCGTTTTTTTTTTCCTTTCTTCTTTATAAATAAAGAGTTATTTTTTAAAAAAAATGATAAAATTCTTAGAAGAATTATTTTATAAATTTTTTAGACTTTTTTAATTTTAAAAGTGTTTAATTAGTGTTTTAATTTGTTATTACTCTATGAAGTAAATCGTTATACTTGAAAAATATATGTCAATTAGCCTCTAAGTGAGGTGACGAATTTATTTTAAAGGATTTGTATGTCACACGAGTCTCAATTTTATCATCTCTCTACATTAGTTTGTACTTTTAATTTATTTCTTGTGCATTATTATATTATTTTAATATTTCTATATTATTGATTTAAATGTAATATTATAATAATTATATTTTCAAACAATAATTATAATATTATAAATATAATGATTGTTTGACTAATAATATAATTATTTTATTATGGTTGATTAAAAATCTTAAAACAAGCGTCTAAGCAATAACATAAAAAATTTAATAATGCAATGATAACCAATAGATTTAAAATCATTGATAACAACTCTGCATATATACTCATTGTGTCTTTACGTAGATGATATACTCATTGTTGATAGTAATGATAAGATGGTCAAATCTAGTAAGAATATGTTAAATTCAAAGTTTGACATGAACAATATGGACTTGTAGATGTGATTTTAGGGGTTAAAATAACAAAAATATCATATGATTTCATTCTAAGTCAGTCACATTACATAAACAAAATTCTAAAAAAGTTCAACAAGAATGATTCTAGTGTGGGTAGAATACCATTAGACATTAGTCTTTAATTATCTAAAAATAGAGGTAAGAGTATTTCTCAAGTAGAGTACTCTAGAGTAATTGAAATTCTAATGCATTTAATGAGTTGTATTAGACTAGATATTGTTTGCGCAATTAGTAGACTGAGTCGATATACGAGTAGTCCTAATGTTGACCATTAGAAAGTAATAATAAGAATACTTAGGTACTTACAGTATACTCATAATTATGAGTTACACTACACCAGATACCCAACTGTTCTAGAAGTATATAGTGATGCAAATTGGATATTTGATATAAAAGATATGAAATCTACAAGTAGATATGTATTCACATTTACAAGTGTAGCCGTGACCTGAAAATCCTTTAAATAGACTATTATAGTCAGATCCACTATAGAATTTGAGTATATTATCTTAAACAAATATGGCGAAAAGGTAGAATGGCTATGCCATTTCTTAGAGAATATTCAAATATGGCAGAAATCTGTTCTTCTAATATGTATACATTGTGATAATCAATCTGTAATTGGAATGGCATAGAGTAATATATATAATTGTAAGTCTAGACATATACGTTATAGATATAATATATTAGACAACTATTCCCAACTAGAATTATCTTTATTAACCATGTGAAGTCAAAAAATAATATTACAGATCCATTAACCAAATAGTTGAATAAAGAGTTAGTTGAAAAATCATCAAAGAGAATGAGACTAAACCCCTTGAAAGAATCGGTTAATACGATAAAAACCCAACCTAGTTGACTAGAAATCCCAAAATCTAGATTCAAAAGGACAACCTAATTGTAAAAATGTTATTAGGTCACAGTGGGGTTTTTATCCTCTAGTCCATTCCTATAACAAAACAATAATACCCATAGGAAAAAAGATAGTGATGTTTGCTTTAATGATTTTTAAACTCAGAAGTTCTGAGTGGAATAAACAAGTTTTGTTGAATTAAGAAATCAGTTATGTGAGAGAGAAATGAAGTTGCTTCAAAGGAGAATTGTATAAGGTTCAATTGTAATACCCTATATTCGTATGAGGCTGCCACGTAATTTCGATAGGTTTAGAATACCAAAAAATTAATTTTATAGCAATTTCAGGTACCAAATCAATTGCAGGGAATGCCTCGAAGTGAAATTGTCTAAGAAAAATAATATAGTCTCGATATGCGTTCTGAGTTAAGATTTATGATATCAAAAAAATCGAATTGAGAACAGTTTTCGGTACAGTTAAAATACAACTGTCATTTAGGCTGTAAAACTGAATTGTTGTAGGAGACTCCCGAAAAATTAACGGACCCCTAAGGGGGCTTCGGTTTTGCGTAGTGAGCAACTATTCAGTAGTTTCAGGGTAAAACGATAGCCAGTAAGGACACTGGGGCAAAATCGTTATTATCGAGTAACTTTGAAGTTATTAATTTTGCGTTTTCAGTATTGTAATAGAAATTAATTTGAGGATTAAGAGCATTGTTGCAATAAAGAAATTGCTTGAGTGAAATTAAGAAGAAAATTAAAGATTATATGTAATTTTCTTTAGTTTAAATATGTAATTTATTAGTGTAATACATAATTATACATATATATATATATATATGCATGTGCGCGTGGCCAGCTTCTGAGAAGCTTTAATGGCCGAGATTTGTTGCAATGGGAGAGATATTGGGAGCATAAATTGAGGAAAAAATCTCTAAGAGACATGGTGTAGGTAGTACAGGATGATTTGATTAAATATAACAAGCAAAATATATAAATATATATACACATCCGTGCGCATGTGTGCGTGAAAGAGAGCTTCTGTGAAGCTTCATTTTGCTTCAACTTGAATTATTCAAATGATGAAGTGATGGACCTTCTGCAGGATTTTCATGGCCGAGCGAGATTTGCACAAATTGAAAGAGAATGGCAGCGTGATTTAAGGGGATATGGCAGCCGAATTTGAGAGATTTTCTTATTAATGTAATGTATAATATATATATATATATGTGTGTGTGTGTGTGTGTGCGCGCGCGCACTTGCTCGTTGGAGAGCAAGCATAGCTGCCTATAAATAGGCAGGGGTTTGGGCGATGGAGAAGCACCAAGAGGAGAGTCGAGAATGAGAGTTGTGAGAGAGAGGGAGGCCGATCGGCTGCCCCAAAGCAGCAAGCGGCCATAGCCGCAAGCTTCAAGTGGAGCAGGGGTTGCCATGGCAGCTTGAGTGTAAGGCGGAGCTACGAGCTAGGGCTAGATGCGCATGGAGGCGTGCTAGTAGAGGCTCGGATGTGGTGGGAGGAAGCTGGTGCGGCCATGACAGCCATGGCCGCAAGGGGTTGGGCCAAACCAGCAACTAGCCGCCGCGGCGACCAGCGGTTGACGTGTGCAGCGCCGAGGTTCGACGAGTCCAAGGAGGCCAGCAAGGGCGATCGCGGCGGCTGGCGGGCGCTGGAAGGAAGGCCAGTGGAGCTCAGCCATGCTCGCGCATGGCAGCGCACGCAGCAGGGGGGCAAGGGAGGAAGAAGAAGGAGGAGGGAGGAAGAAGAAAAGGAAAAGAAAATAGAAAAAAAAAGAGAAAAATTCTGAAAAATAAAAAATTATGTTTCGATGATATTTCAGAGATTTTGGGTGAGAAAGTAGTTCGGGCACGCATTTCGAGGAGATGACACGCATACCGGGGAAGTCAGAGATGCTAAGTTAAGGTAAGTAAAATTTCTCAAAAAATTTCAGAAATTCAAGAATATTATTTTATAAATTTTCGTAGGGAAATATTTGAGAAAATATTTTATAAATATTTAGTTTGGATTTATTGAGGAAAATTAGGAAGAAATAAAAAGAAAATTAAAGAAAATGTCAGAAATTATGGAAAAATATGCTTTAATGTTTATTTAAATAATTATGGTGATTAGGATACTTTGAGACTGAAGTTGAAGAGACTCGTGCAAATTTTGAGGTTGGCACGCAAATCAAGGCAAGGCACGGATATCAAGGTAGCCCGATAAGCTTGAGAAGGTAAGTGGTACTTTCTCGAAAATGTTTTCATCATATTGACATGCCCTGATATGTATCCATCACGTAGAATGTATACATGACTATGAAATGCATGAATACACGTTGATATCATCGATCACGCGCATTTGTGGCCGTACGGAGTACGAACTAGCATTGCTACTTTACCAAGGGTGCACCCATACACCTCGCCCTCGAAAGAGGTGGCGGCTAAAATGGTAGGTAGCATGAGGGGTGCAGTTGACACCTACGAGGAAAGACATTGCATACACACATGACATAATATTATGTACTCTTATTTAGATGTTTCGTCATCTAATTTGGGCTTTGCCCCTGAAATATTCAAACGTTCTAAATGGAAATTGTAGCAGATTCAAGGATAAATGAGGCATGACATGACACTTAGCAGAGTGTATGAAGAGTAAAATGTATGTTATCGAGCCCACATATTTATGTTCTGTTACTTTGAATTCTGAACGTTTTGAGGATTGTTGAGGATATAAGAATTTAATTATGATTAATGTTAAGACATCAGGTTTCGATCTTTGCTTTCGCAGTTGATGTGTATAGTAATTATCTTTTGAGATAAATGAATGGGAATTGTGGGATGGATTCGAGGTATGATGTGGTTTAGCTTTAGTGTTTGAAAGAAAAAAATTTATTGTCCCAGAATTGTCCCAATTTGTAATGCGCCTGGAAAGACGGGGCGTTACATCAATTATTTAAAAATCACTTTTAGAACCAAACTGATGTTCATATCCAGAACAAACATAATTATGAGAACTGAACAATGGTAAGGAGATTGCTATGTGATATATGTTATATTTACATAGATAATATTACAATTCAATGACATGTTTACTAGAAAGTTAGTAAAGTAAATATATTTTCACAAGGAAAAGTTCAAGAGGTAACACCTATCCATCCTTTGCAGGTTTCACCTGATGAATACTATCACAAATCAAAATATTTTTTTCATCAATTTTCATTCTTGTGGAGGATTGTCGAAAAATTTGAAATATTTATATATTCATATGTCTAAATTGATAAATACTGTGAATGAAAAATTGATTGAAAAATGGTTTGAGATATGTGTAATATAATATATAATTTATATTATTATAAAAATAAAAAAAAAGAACAAAGAAACAAAAGATATACTATCCATTGAATTATAAGGATTTACTGTGCAAGATCACTGATTAAAATTAATAATGCAGAGATACTATACAATTACTATTTAAGTAATATAATATAAGATATTATATTATATATAAAAAGATATAATTTTATATAATATTATTAAATTATTAAAGGGAAGCAGCCGCCTCCCCCTTTTTCTTTTTTTCTTTATCTTTCTTATTTTCTTCTTTCGTTCTTCTTATTTCTTCTCTATAAATAGATGGTACTTCCTTTGAAAAAGAATGATAGAATTCTCATAAGAATTATTTTATAAAATTTTTAGACTTTTTCAGTTTTAATAATATTCAACTAGTGTTTTAGTTCGTTGTTAAATTTTAAAGTTTGTATTAACTTCTCAATTAGTAAATCGTTATACCCTAAGAAACAAACACTAATTAGTCTCTAGCGTTTTTGATGAGACGGTGGATCTATTTTAAGGAAAGTTTATGTTGCACACGTCTGGATTTTATCATCCCTCCATATATTGTTTTGCTTTTAATTTTTTTTTATGCAGTATTGTATTATTTTAATATTTTTATATTATTAGTTTAAATATAATATTATACTAATTATATTTTTGAATAATAATTATAATATTATAAATATAATTATTATTTAACTAATAATATAATTATTTTATTGTGATTAACTAACAGTTAACTCCTTGATAATTAAGTTAAGAGTGAACGTACAATGATGGCTAATTGGGCGAGAGTATACGTGTCTTGTGGATTAATTCACTGTATTGCCTTTAATAATGAATTCACTGTATTGAAGTGATGAGGGTTTATGTGGCTTCGTGCTTCTATAATAGAAGTCTGAATGAAGTGATGATAATTTTTGTCCGATTTAATAGGTATTTGATAAATTTAATTTGATCAAAAAAAATTTGTTTTTATGTAATATATATAATATATATATATATTAAATTCTGATTAAAAATTTCAGATAAAATAGAGTTAGATACTCATGGCGCAGATTTTCCAAACAAGTACAATTGAGGTGACTTTCCTTCCATTCGATGTTTCTCTTTCTCTTATTTTTATTTTTATTTTTAAGTACCCTTCCAATATCAGTAGGTAAGAAGTATACAGTTAATTTTGGGTCATATCCAAAGGGTTGCTGTCCCAATTCCTAATCGGCCAACATGTCCAATCAATGCGTAACAACGTTTAATGATAATTAGGCAGTGCGTGACAATTTTAATTCATGTGAACATATAAGATTTTTTCCCCCTCTCTCTCTCTCTCTCTCTCTCTCTCAAAAGAACCTTTTCTGGAATTAATGGGTAACATTCCCATGTTATTTTGTCTCATCATATTAATTAATTAATTAATTAATCAGGAGAACAGTGAGTTGGATATTTATTTATTATGATTTGCGATGTTGTATGTATAGGAGGTGGGAGATGCCAAAAAATCTTCAAGCCTTTTTCTTCTTAATTTCTTACACAATTATTAGATCAAATGATTGTGTTAAACAAGACCTCTTTTATGGATTTGTGTAGAAATGACACGATCCATCACCTGAGTGTCTGAATGCGATTGCCAATTGGATCCATCCAGCCCGACATTAATGGACGTTACATGAAATCGCTCTAACCCCTTGGAACGATGCCACATTCCTTCACTGTTTCGGATTAATTTATATTATTATTATTATGCATTATATTATGTTTCTGATACATTTGTATTGAATATTTTCTGATTTCAATGACGACGGGTTAGACTCTAAATCCAATGTGATAAGTTACTAGCTCTAGGTTGAGCCGGTTCTGAATTTTCTAAGTTTTAGGATAAATTTTCTTAAGTGTGCCTCTTTATATAAATTAAATAAAAAAATAAAAAATATTTATTAATTAATTTTATTTAAATTATAAGAATTTATAAAGGATAATACTTTAGATTCTCATTAAAACCTTATTTGAAAAAAATTTAATGGGACAAAATCCCAAACGAAAGAAAAAGAGTACCCTGTATTGTAAATATTGTATTAAAAAACGAAAAATACATATTTGAGTCTATATGCTTCCTCCCGAATCTTTGTAAGCATTTTTTAATTTGATCAATCTTTCTTTCATCCTCCATAATTAATCGAAACAAAAACAATCATCACATGTACCTATAAAATAAAAATAATAATGAAATCTTTTTTTGATGGGGTAGAGGTGGCTATTTCTTTTGTTAATTTTTTTTTAATTTTTTATACACAAATATACATAAGCTTAAAATTTTTTTTGAGTCCCTTTCAATTGCGGGCCCCGGGCCGACTCTGGCTGTAGAGTTGCACTTGGATTCTAAGTTGAATAAATTTTAATTTAAAATATAATATAAAAATATAAAATTATTATATTATTTATGCCGAGTGACATAATATTTATCTATACAGATAAAATCAGAGAACTTCCTGCATACGCATGGGGTTTGCAGGAGAACATTTCTCTATAAAAATAACTGTTAGTATTCGATTAGCTAGTGTACAAACAAACAAACATGTATCTATATATTTAAAATTATCTCAACTCTCTTAGATTTTTTCTTGCTAGCTCTTAATTTGAGGTCAATCACTCCGAAAGAGTTTTAAGACATAAGGGCATAAAGACATCCAAGGAGGACTCTAATAGTCCTTCTCTAATTGTAATTATTGTTGAGATTTATTTGTAATTTACATGATCGGCTAGCTATTATTAGGGTTAATGTCAAATAATAATCATTTACTAATTTCATTTGGGTTTTCATGGTTTTTGTGTTTAAAGTTAATCCGTTATTGATTTTCCTATAGTATTTTTTTTTTGGTAAGACTATTTTTGTTATATGATTAAATAGAGCCTTAATTAGCCGATTAAACATCAATATGTAGTATATGGAAATAACTAAAATGAGGATACAGCATTAGATGGGTGACAATGTAAAAATGATAAAATAAGAAATAATGTTGTATGTAATAAAGTTAAAGGCGGTGGTTAGTGAGTATAAGATTAATATATTAAGATGTTTGACCTATTTTACTTTCTCTATGACTGGATTTGATCAAATTATAAAATTATAAGTTTGAGTGCACTACAGTTGTATGGTTTAGAGAGAGAATTATTGCCGCTACAGGAATAACCCATTGGTTGAGGACGAGCACGAGTTGCTCTCAAAGAAATCTTGGATTGTAAACTACTGTATAGTCAGTTGAAGGCCTCGTATTCAAATTTTAGCGCTAAATTTCGTAATTTAACCCCTTTTTAAAAATCTTGAAACTGAACTGTGGGACCCTCGTGGTGAGAGACTTCATCTTTATCTCTCAAAGAAAGAGAATTTATTTATTCGCAAATTCATTATTCATATGGCGCTTTTAAATCTATAGACGACAAGAGTGGGAATTTAAGATCTATTCTTAATTCTTAATGTCATTGTCTTTGTCACTAAACTAAGACTTTATTAACTTTAATTATTATTAATTAAATAAAAAAAAATTCCTTGGCCTTGCTTTACTTCTAAATGGTTTTTTTTACATATATATATTAACCACTTGTTTGTGTGATGGGATGGGGATAAGAAATATGAGTTATTTATAGATAAAATAAAAAATACCCATAGATAATATATATATTTATATTTGGGTTAGAGTCAATGCGAGATGTAGCCTACAATCCAAATTAGGTTGAATGCAGAGGCCAAGTTGAGCCCAAGTTCAAAGCTAGATCTAAGTCTAACCCATTGAAAGAGGGCTCAACTCAACTCAATCTGATAAATAATATATTATGTCCAAGTTTAGGTTGAATGCAATGCACTCTAAACTTCAACCTCTCTCTTTTCCATCTTTTTCTTTTTCTTCTTCTTTTTCCTCCACAATTTTTATGGTATCTTTCCACATTATTTATAAATTATAGTAGTTCTAATCTCCATTTTACAAATAAGATTAGTAAATCTAATCATTTCATAGAAATCAATTTTTTTTCTTTGATAATTTTTTAGAATAATTATTTAATAATAATAATAATCTTTAAAGAAAAAAAGCTGGTGATAATCATGGGCCACGTTTTGGGGTCTCCTTGTTAGAAACAGGTTAGAGACTTGGGCTTACGGGCCTGTTCGTTTTGAAAGCTTAATGTACAAGGCGAGCAAGAAGCATGCACAAGCTCTTAAAATTTTTATTTTTATTTTTTTAAAATATAAAAATATATGTGGACACATTGCAAGATTGCAAAATTAAATATGTAAAACCCCTTATGATCCATTGATATTAATAATTAGTAATAATAGTCCCCGTAAATCATATTTCTGATATAAAATAATTTTATTCAATCATTTCAGTCCCTTAGTTTTTTTTTTTTTTTAGGTCTTACAATAATTTCATATTAAAATAAAAAGTATCTAACAATTGTTATTAATGGTGAGAATATAAAAAATTATAAATTTTGAATGTTTCATCGTGACACGACTATTATGTAGGACATAAAAAAAAATACATTTTAAACATTTATTCTAATATGTTATCTATTTAGAGATTTGTTAGAACATATTTTATTCTTTCTATAACTATTCTAAGACGGCTTTAACTTACCTAAGACTCATAGTGCAGCAAATTCGAAGTGATGAGTGCCATACTTGACCTCAAACTTGAGTTCTTAAACTTGGCTCCGAACCCAAAACCAAACTTGGTTGGGGAAAGAAAATTAACCCCAATCCCATTCCCATGAAATTCAAGGATTTCCACAAGAAACTATTCCCTAAATCAACTATTCAAACCATAAAAATAGAGGCCCTAATACCCCGTTTTCTTGAATGTGTTATAATTTAGAATAATTTTGAGACACATTTTTTTTTCTTTTTAAACTAATCATAAATCACATCATTTCTCGTATTATTCCCAGAACTTCAAATTATTTTTCTCGAAAGAGAATTATTATACACATCAAATGCGAAAGTAAGGATCGAATTTGATATCTTAACATAAATCGAAATTTAATTCTTACATCATCGTTTCTCAACATAATTTAATACAAAACATAAATTCTCAACTAACATTAACCCTAAATAGGGTTATACATTATCATTTTTTCAAAACGTTCAGAATTCAAAGTAGTAAAACTTAAATACATGGGTTACATTACATACATTCCATTTATCATGCACCAAACTAAGTGTCATTTCATGCTCCATTCATCCTCATTTCTGCTACAATCTCCATCTGAAACATTTGAATATTCTAGGGGTATAATCCAAGTTAGATGATGAATCATCTAACTAAGGGAACAATAAACATATTTCGTGCATGAATGCAAAATACAAAATGTCATTTCTATATCATTTTGGTTTGAGTCGACCACACCCAACTGCTGCTCCCCATTTTTACAGCCTCCTTACCAGGTTAAGGTGTATAGGTACACCCTTGGCAAAGCAGCGGTGCCAATCCATATCTCAAATCGAACATGCAATGCATGATCAATAATAACATCGTGTGCATAAATACATTTCATCATTAATACATGTAAATGCAATCTACATAGTATATTCATATCAATGTATGGCAACATGATAAAATCATTTACTTAAAATTGGGTTTTAGGTTGAACCACTTATAAACCAAACATTTTCCATAAAACTAAATCCACTTGGGAAGTACCACTTATCTTCTCAAGCTTATCGGGCTATCTCGATATTTGTGTCTTGTCTCGAAATACATGTATCACCTTGATTTGCGTGCCAACCTCAAAATTCGCACAAGACACTTCAACTTTAATCCTCAAAGCATCCTAATAACCATATTTATTTAAATAAGTATTAAAACCTATTTGTTCATAATTTCTTACAATTTTTTTATTTTTCTCTCTATTTCTACCTATTTTTCCTCATCCAAACTACATATTTTTCAAATATTTCACTATGAAAATTCATAAAATAATATTCTTCAATTTTTTAGAAAATTTTTCTTATTTTAACTTAGCCTCTCTGGCTTCCTTGGTATGCATGTTATATCCTCAAAACGCGTGCCCGAACCATTTTCTGGCTCAAAATCTCCGGAATATTAATAAATATCAAATTTCTATTTTCAAAATTTTTTCTGAGAATTTTCTCCATTTTTTTATCTATTTTTCTTCCATTTCTTTTTCTTTATTTACTTTTCTTTTGTTTTTCTTTTCTTCTATTTATCTTCTTCCTCCTACCTCCCTCCCCTGCAACCTTCGCGTGCACCAGCTCCATGCACGCATCGGTCGCCGCCGTCGCGAGCCGCTACCTCAGCTAACCCTTCCATCATCGGTCGCCTCCTACTGCCCCGCGTCTATCGCTGACGCTCGCACGAGCTACCCAGCTACTGGCTACCACTGCAGCCCTTACTTTGCGGCCATGGCCGCTCTAGTTTGCTGGAAGCTTGCGACCATGGCTACCGCAAACTGATGCCCCCACTTCAGTTGCCTATGGCAACCCATATCGCTTTTCTCTCACTTGCACAATCTATCCCTTTCTCTCCTCGTGCTTAGCCATGTTGGGCCGAGCTTGCTGCCTTTTCCTCTTTCTCTCTACCATTTTCTTCTTCCTTTCCCATTTGCTTTCAAATCTCCATCTATTTATAGGCTCTCGGCCCTCTCCTCACTACCTTGCCCATACCTCTTAACGTGAAACACACTCCAATTGCAGCCGTTACATTTGCAGAGCATAGGGTTGCAGGGGATGGCTTGGAGTTTGCAGAGGCATGGCCTTGTATATGCGTACATATATATATATATATATAACTATATATTACACTTTAAATTAAGAAAAATTACATATTAAACCTTATTGTAAAATTACATATTTTACGATACTGGAAATACAAAATTAATAATTTCAAAGTTACTCGATAATAACAATTTCACCCCAGCATCTTTACCGGACTATTGTTTTATCCCGAAACCATTGAAGAGTTGATCATTATGAAAAATCAGAGCCCCCTCAGGTTTCCGTTGACTTCTCGAAAGTCCTCTATGATAATTTGATTTTGCAGTCTAAATGACAGCTACATTATAGCTGTACCAAAAATCATTTTCGATCCAATTTCTTTCGATACTATAAATCTTTTCTCAGAACGCTCATCGAAATCATATCATTTTCCTTAAACAATTTCACTCTGAGGTATTCCTTACAATTGATTCGGCATTGATAACTGCTATCAAGCCAATTCTTCAATATTTTAAAATTACTTAAATTACGTGACAACCTCATGAAAATATAAATTCTTACAAAGGGACCTTCACAAAATCCAACCATTTTTTCTTCCTTTTTTTGGTTTAGATTTCTCCTACTATTTTACACTAAATGTCCAAACACATTTAAAAACACGATAATAATCGTTCACTACTTGTAATTCTAACCACGTCTTTTTACTTTTCTCAACTCGTACCATCTTTAAACACTAACTATCAATTGTCAAATTTGATCAAGAAATATCTTTTTTCTTTGCTAATTGAGGTCCAACTTTGACTATTGTTTAAAAACATCAAAAGTAAGTGGCGTGGTTTTATATATTGACCATTAATTTATCATGTTGGGTAAGTGTGAAACTAGTCAAACTTGTTTTTATTCTTCAAATATTTTATAATATCTTATTTAAAAAATAAAAATTAACTATGTTAATAAGATTTGAACTTATAATTTTTTAAAATTATATAAAATTTGTGAATAATTTTATTACTACAACAAGATTTATTTTGTTTAAAAAAAATAAAAACTAAACTATAACTATTAAGGATCACTCAATAAATATTTATTTTAATTTTTTTATTTGAATATTTATAGCACGATGACCCTCTAATATATACAAGAGGCATAATTAACAATCTTTATTGTATTTTTTATTGAGGCCAGCTTTCCTGTGGCACGCACGGGAGCGACACATGTTTTAGCCTATAGCCACCAGAAATTATAAAAGCCTTTATAATTAATGTTTCACGCGGTTGGTGGATCACCCAGTCTTGAGCATAAATAATTGGTAATGTATATGATATTACAGTCAATATTGTATTTTTAATTTCTTGACCGAATCACACTGAGGTGGCTGTATTTTATATCTGACCAGGTGGGGTGTCTGCGCAAAGCCACGATGTGTAAAATTAAAGAACTTAATAGTAAAGTAAGAGCAAATTGACGAAGTCATTTTTGTATTAAAGTAATTTGACCGACGACCAGGTTAATATAATATATACTTATCACTCACTGAAACAAAATAAATAAATAAATAAATACTTAATTTGTCACCTAAGCATTTAACAATACACTGCTGCCTACAATTTTGAAGTTGAGAGTTAATTTTGTTATTTAATTAATCAGCTCTCTACAAATTTTTTGTCGGTTCTTGCAATAAATAGTAACATAATAAAATTAAGGTCCATGCCCATATAATTAATTTTTATCTTTCTATCTATTCATTATTCATTTCATTTATTTATGTAATTAAATCCAATTTCCCATCGGTTCAACTAACCTAAGCTAATCATTTGTTTTTTTCTACCACCAGACTAAGCCCATGATACAACATAAAGAAGTCTTAATGGCACTTCTTTAGCTTTGTACACTTCACGTGGCTATGGAATCAATCATGTAGATGTAGCAAAAGCATATTTAATCATTTAACTTTCCATTAGTCGAGGTGGCCCGTGCTACACGAGTTAAACTTTTTTTAATTGTATATATTCAATTAATATTATGAATTATTATAACGAGGGTTACTGCACTAGAAAAAAAAAACTATTTAAATGGAATATTGTGGTATATATTGCTATCAAATACGCACATTGAAAAGGAATATTGGTTAAGAACATAATTCCCAATGTGCAGAATGAAAAATAGGAAATCAACTATGTATTTCATGATGAAATAAATACAAGATGCCCGAATAATAGTATGTACAATAGTTATAAAAAATATAATTTACTTATGTTTATGTGCTAAAGAATTAAAAACCTAAGCAAAGAAGTTATGCGTGACATGGGCATGCCATGTATTCGGATTCCCACTGTGACGGCCAGTATGAACCCAATGGGAAAAGGCAAAAAAAAAAAAAAAAAAAGGGAAACAAGCTAGTTTGATAAACAAAGGGACACATTCAAACATGTATAGTGGATCTTTAAATAGTCAATAAATGTGTGTTTATTAAACTATATATATAATGCTTTAATACACTATGTGGATTATAATAATATCCCACGCGACGGCCGAGTCCAACTTGCTTCATCATATGTAAAATAGAGCGTCAACCCCTCAGGCCAGTACCGCAGAGGCGTTGCATAAATAGGGGTGCGATTTTGTTCACCCCTTTAACGGGGTGAACATAACCCCCAGTCCTTTGGGGGTTACATGTAACAGAGGGTGGCTATGTAACAGAGGGTAGCCACCCTCTGTTACATTTAACCCCCAAAGGACTGGGGGTTATGTTCACCCCGTTAAAGGGGGGTGAACAAAATTGCACTCCATAAATAGAGCATCAATGGCCATTCGGCTCTCTCATCCATCATCCCTGCAAATTCCATCTTAATTTTCTTTGATTTTTTATCCAAGTTCATTGACCGAGCTAGCAGTGATGGAGCAAATAGCCGAGCGCCCCAACCGCACAGGCAGCGCCATGATCCTCCGCATTGGCACTGCCAATCCGGAGAACTATGTGTACCAGGCCGACTACCCTGATTTCTACTTCAGGGTCACCAAGAGCGAACACATGCCCGATCTCAAAGAGAAGATGAAGCGCATTTGTGAGAAGACCTGCATCAAAAAGCGTCACATGTATCTCACCGAGGAGATGCTTGAAGGGATGCCCAATCTCTGCGCCTGTTTGGCTCCGTCTATGGACACCCGTCAAGAGATATTAGTGGAGGAAATTCCAAAGCTGGCCAAAGAAGCGGCTCTCAAGGCAATCGAAGACTGGGGACAACCACTCTCTAAGATTACTCATGTGGTCTTTGGCACAACCTCCGGTCTCGATATGCCTGGTGCTGATTTGCGGCTTGTGGAGCTCCTTGGTCTCGACCATTCCGTCCAACGATACATGCTCGGCCACCAAGCTTGCGCTGGTGGTGGCTGCATTCTCCGACTAGCCAAAGATATTGCCGAGAATAACCCCGGTGCAAGAGTTCTTGCTGTATGCTCTGAACTCACAGTTTGCATTTTCAGTGGCACTTGCCATACCCATTCCGATTTGCTTGTTAGCCAAGCACTATTTGGCGACGGCTCATCAGCGCTGATAGTTGGTTCAAACCCTGATAGATCCACCGAAACTCCAATTTTTGAAGTTGTGGGAGCTTATCAACATACAATTCCAAACTCCCGGGAAGCAGTTGAAATCCAGTCCCGTGAAGCCGGGCTCATTGTTTATTTGGCCAAGACCTTGCCTGGCCACGTATCTAATAACATCGAGAAATGCTTGGTTGACGCTTTCACTCCACATGGAGTTAGCGACTGGAACTCACTCTTTTGGGTGGCCCACCCGGGTGGCAGGGCTGTTCTGGACCTAATCGAATCAAAACTCAGTTTAAAGGAGGAAAAGCTCTTGGCCAGTCGTCATGTGTTGAGTGAGTACGGAAACATGGCAAGTGCTTGCGTGTTCTTTGTTCTAGATGAGATGAGAAAGCGATCGTTGAAGGAAGGAAAATCTACCACTGGAGAAGGATGCGAATATGGTGTATTGTGCGGATTTGGACCTGGGTTGACTATTGAGACAGTTGCCTTGCGCAGCATTGCCATAGAATCCCTCAACTAAAGTGGGTTGCCGCATGTTTCTTAGTATTGATGTGATTTTAAATAATCTTCTCGAGTAAAATTGCAGTCTTTATAGGGTGTAACCCAAAGTTATCATTTATATATATTAATGTATGAAACAAGTTAATTGAAATAAATGTAAAACAGAGATATTTCAGAGCAGACCTAGATCATTAATGCCAAGTTTGCAGTGCTAAGACTAAGCTGTTGCTCCTGTCTCGGCAAAACTAATTATCGTGGTATTGTTGGGGCGCAGACACAATTCCACCATAATCTTACATGATTGTCCAAATTTTATGGGGTTTGACCCACTTTAATTACAAAATAGAAAGATATGATATTTATATCATACCTCAGGCCCTCAGCTTATCGCACAACAGCAAATCCATATAATATTTAAAATTAGATTTATATCCCCCCTCCTCTCTCTCTCTCTCTCTCTCTCTCTCTCTCTCTATATATATATATATATACTAATTATATGGTTTTAGATTTTATTTGAAACGATCTTTGGTCCTAGATTTGTGTTGGTGGCTCAATCAGGCAAAATAACAAATTCAAAGTGCAATATTCTTTTGCTGTAATTAATTGGTTGGAGAATAAAGCCGAAAAGAATTTTCAATTATGAATGATCTCTTTATATATATATGAAAAATAATTATGAATACCTTTTTACACTAAGAGATGGAAAAATATTTAAATTTATAAACTTTACACTTATTGTGAGTTATTATTAGTCAATATCTAAACCGTGTTTAAAAATAAAAAAATTATTTTTATTTAATTTTTTTAAGAGAATACTCCCTCTCTAAAAAGGAAGCAAATAGTTGCTTCAGGCAACTAAAATTAAGATCTGAGCAAATATAGAAGAAAAACTAAAAGTATTATTGTGTCATCTATCTAATTGAAAAAGAAATCTTTTTAGATTTTTTTTTAAATTTTATTTTTTATTGTTAAGTTGAGTACAATAAATAAAGTTAATGATAATCTCGTTTGTCTCATTTGAATATTTTTTCTTATGAATTACTATAGGCAAGGTTAGGGCATCGAGTAGGTGTGCCCGGAGATCCCTCCTCTCAACATGTGAGAGTTATAAATAAGGAAAATCCTATTTGTACAGACAATTGAGTTATCGAGAGGATGATAAAAAATGCTAAAATTTAAAAATATCCTGACGTAATTTGTCGCCTATGGATGAAGCCCGATTTATGAAGCCTGATTTCGGGTTTCATTTCATGATGAAGTTCGATCGAATTTCATGATTGATAAAGTCTGATAATTGATGATGAACTTTGATTTATGAAGTTTGATCGAACTTCATCATTGGATAAAGTCTAATTTGGTCATTAAATTTGTACATCTCGTTAGTATATGTAATACAGCCCTATAACTAATCTATTCACTTTGGGGATCGAAATATTCCTTTTTGAGTTTAAAAATAAAATACAATAGATGCCTCTTGCATGAAAAATATGTTGAAAATGACACGTATGCATAACTTTCATCGGAAATCCTTTTTACTTTTTTGAGTTAAATTTTGAATTTGAACCAAAATTCTTAATTTGCAGCAATTAGTAACCAAAGAATGGTTTGTTTTTTTGGTCTTCGCATGATTTGGTAATTGACGGATCAGTCTCTCTCCAGACTCCTGCTTTGCGTTATGTGTTTGTTTATGTTTGTGTTAGTGCTTTTTAGCTGGAGCTTGTATTTTTAAATCCAGTTGGCAGTTGACTTTGCTTGGTGATATTATGTTTTTAGCTGTTTGTATTGTCTGTGATTTTATCTTAACATAATAATGATGATTATGTTTTTAAAAAAAGTAATTAAATAATTTATCCAAACGTAACTTAAAGAAATACACAAGATGATAATATTCATATTATAGCCCATCATCAATTTAGCTTAGATATGTTATTTATAAACAGTTTAGACGAACTAATATTATAATTATCTTATAATTATATTTATTTATTATCCATGACTTAAGACTCTAAGGGGTAGTTTTTATTCGCTGGCTTGTACCCAAAAGGGTTGCAAATAATTGGATCACATGCATAAATCTCATCCATTGGATTGAACCCTCTACTCATCAAAAGCCACTTGATATAAAGAAAATATCTTTCTCTATTAAAAAAGTAGTAGGGATGTCATTCATGGAAAACTATAGTTACTCGGCGGGCAATGTTAAGCTTATTTCGGTGTTATACAATAAATAAAAGATTATAACTTTACCTTAATTGATCATATGTAAATACTAATGGATATAACCCCACCTAGCTAGTTGAGGGATCCGATGGGAACGCTGCGCAGAGCGATCGTCTCTATAGTCAATCCTGGTCCAAATCCACACAATACCCCATATTCGCATCCTTCTCCGGTGGTAGTTTTTTCTTCCTTAAGCGATCGCTTTCTCATCTCATCCAGAACAAAGAACACACAAGCACTTGCCATGTTTCCGTACTCGCTCAGCACATGTCGACTGGCCAAGAGCTTCTCTTTCTTCAAATTGAGTTTTGATTCAATCAGATCTAGAACTGCCCGACCACCGGGATGGGCCACCCAGAAAAGTGAATTCCAGTCATTGATCCCATTTGGAGTGAAAGCATCAACCAAACACTTTTCGATGTTGTTTGATACGTGGCCAGGCAAGGTCTTGGCTAAGTTAACAATGAGGCCGGCTTCGCGAGAGTGGATTTCAACTGCTTCCCTTGAGTTGGGAATGGTATGTTGAAATGCTCCCACAACTTCAAAAATGGGACGTTCGATTGATCTATCGGGATTAGATCCGACAATCAAAGCCGATGCCCCATCGCCAAATAGTGCTTGGCTGACAAGCAAATCAGAATGGGTATGACAAGTGCCACTAAAAATGCAAACGGTGAGCTCGGAGCAAAGAGCAAGGACCCTTGCACCGGGGTTATTCTCAGCGATGTCTTTGGCTAGGCGGAGGATGCAACCCCCACCGGCACAAGCTTGGTGGCAGAGCATGTATCGTTGCACAGAATGGTCAAGGTTAAGGAGCTCCACAAGACGCAAATCGGCACCGGGCATATCGAGACCAGAGGTGGTGCCAAACACCACATGAGTAATCTTGGAAAGCGGTTGCCCCCAATCATTGATTGCCTCGAGTGCAGCTTCTTTGGCTAGCTTTGGAATTTCCTCGACTAGGATCTCTTGACGAGTATCCATAGATGGAGCCAAACAGTCGCACAAGTTAGGCATCCCCTCAAGCATCTCTTCGGTGAGATACATGTGACGCTTTTTGATGCATGTCTTTTCACAGATGCGCTTCATCTTCTCTTTGAGATCCGGAAAGTGCTCGTTCTTAGTGACCCTAAAATAGAAGTCGGGATAGTCGGCCTGATAAACGTAGTTGGTCGGATTTGCAGTGCCAATGCCGAGGATCATGGCTCTGTGACGACTGTCGCTATGGCACTGCTGGGCTATTTGAATTTGCTCCATCGATCACAGCCTTGCTTAATTCCTGCTCTAATAGTATTGATGAATTGCAGGGATGGATGGATGGATGGGTGGATGAGAGAGTTGGGTTGCCTTGATCCTATTTATAGCTTACAACTCCTAGTCCTAGCCCAGTCGCCGGCTCGACTTGGCCGTCGAGGAAATTACATACTATACATAGAATTATTATTAGTTTAATATACACACATTTTGACTGCTTGAATCCACTGTGCATCTTTGAGTGGGCCGTGTGGCTTCTTAAATTGACCTTGTGGTTTTGAAAAAGTTCACTGCCATACTTCCGTTAAGTAATGGATAAAATATTCATATTATGCAAATTACTAATTCTAACAATATACGTATATATATATATATATTTGTGAAAGAAATTCACTTCATATCCGTACAAGAAGTCTATGCACACTTGAAAGAAAAACGCATAAATAATACTGAAATTAGAAACAACAGCTTAGCTGTTAGGTTAGGGGCCTCTGCCCTGCGGCCCTGCCCCAACCAAATTGCACCCCCAACCAAATTCCACCCCCTGCCGCACTCTCCTTTTAACAAGTCACTTCATGTTCCTTTCGACCCAAAAAGGCTTGGGCACGAGTTTGAGGCGATTATATGATAGACTTAAGGCAACTGAATGGACTCTGGTGATCTAAATGATGGGATGGCTAGCACATACAAGCACCCTAACGTTTAAGTGAGAATGAGAATTGACAATGTATTAGTAAGGTTAGAGAATAACATATCTTAACCTGTGATAAGGTTGATTTATATAGAGAAGGGAAGGGGGGAGTCTCCCTATGTGCATGCTTACCTCGGGCTTTGCATGGTGATGAGACTGAGATTTCTGACGTTGGCGAGGCTCCTTGGCGAAGGCGTTGCGCCGACGGGATCAAAAATAAATATGGATAGAACTTGCAATAATTGCGAATGGGATTCATAGCGGGCGCGGGAGTGTTGCAGGTTCCAAGGTATTGATGATCACTACAAGTAGGTAAAGGGGTCGAGATTGGGCCCGAAGGCCAGTAGAGGTCTTGGGCTTCTATCGAGTCAGGTCTGATTGGGCTAGCATAGTCCACAGTCCCCAAGGTCAGATGTTCGCAAGGGCAAACATTTGAGCTTGGAACGCCAAGATGATGGTTGAACTTTTATTGTGTGAGACCGGGACAATCGAGCTCGGGTTGAGCTTGGGACGAGACCCCTGAGGCATTGTAAAGTAGCTTGGGGTGCATTAGTCAAAGAGATGGGACTTTGTGATAAGGGCCAAGCTTGGAATGTGCAACTGAGATGATTAAGGTCAGTTATACATAACTGGGATATTCTGAGATCGGTATATATGACCAAGATGGTTGAGCTCGACATGCTTAAGGTGACAGGCATTTCTGGGTGTTATTAATTTTCTCACGTGGAGCTTAATGATTTTGGGGTGACTTTTAATGTTCTAACATAGCGTGCTTGCTTCAGAGATTCGAAGTGTTAGGCATATAGGGTAAGGCGGTGTGGCGTAGGTGGAGAGGCGTCTCTCTGCCTTCAGTGCACGACAGGTGGCATGATCTTGACGGTCACTTTGTGACGGATGGACTCCGACTGTTGGATGTGTCGCTCAATACTTATATAAGAGTCACTTCTCGCTTCACGTCCCACTTTTTGTGTTTGCTTCCATTTTCAAGTACTCTTGCATCTTTGTAAATCCCCTACATTTTCTTTGCTTCGCAGCTCCGATCAAGGTTGTTTTTTCGGCGACAGTTGAGGCTTTTTCTTCCATTCAGTTGCTTTGATTCCTCTGTTTCCCAGGTAATTTCTTAAACTTTAACCCTTTTGTTTGGCTATTTTCATCAATAGGTGTTTCAATGAGAGTTTTGGGGAGAGTGTTTTGTCGATGATGGGTTCGTCATTTGGTCTGGTGGCGGGTCTCGTTGGCTGGTTTATTAAGGTAAGTCAGGATGTGAATTCGAAATTTATGTCAGGTGTCAAAGTTTTGATTATTCTATTTTCCTTATGAGGCGTTTGGTGCGGGTGAAATTTTTAAATTCTTAGGATTCATGATTCTTGGGAATGCTCTTGGAAATCTTTGATTCTTAGGATTTATTCAATTTTATGTTTGGTTAGTTTTAAACATTCTCAGGAATGTTGAGTATTTTTTTCTGGGAATCTTATATTTTTATGTTTGGTTTAAATGCAACATTCTTGGAAATTCATGTTATCTTTCCAAAATTACCCTTATTTGATTTTTTGTTTAAAAAAAATAAATTCCTTCTACTATATAAAATATTAAGACCCATAATATCTTTAGAAAGTTAAAAAAAAATGTCATTTGTTTATACATTATGTATATATATGCGTGTTGGTATATATATAATATATATATATATACATAATATATATGTTTGTATGAATATCTATTTTAATATATATTTATATATAATATTTTATAATAAATAATATAAATATATTATAATATATATTTTTATATTTAATATATAATATATAAATATATTTAATATAAATATATTACATATTTGTATAAGGTTATAAAAGGGTAAGGGGTGTTTTAGTCTTTTTCTTTGTTAAAAACATTTACAAGTCTACGGGAAACTTGGATTCTCAACCCCTCCCATGAAAATCTTTTTATGGAAAAGTTGCTTAAAAATCATTCTCGAAAATCTTATTTCCTAGGATTCTTTTTAAAAAAAAGTTATACCAAATATGAGAATACAGATTCCTAACCTAATATTCTCAGGAATGTTAAAATTTCTCTTGTACCAAACACCCCCTTAATTCTTTCGAGGATAGTGTAGGTATTATTATATTTGTTACATTTCTCTCTCTCTCTCTCTCTATATATATATATGTGTGTGTATCCATATGGGTGTTTAAATTTTTATTTTGAATATTTTTGTACTTAGATTTGTGTGTTAACCTATTTACAATTTAAACTTTGTGAGTGCCCGAATTTACTTATAATATTTTTAACTAATAAATGACGATGATTTTGTTTTTGTTTAGACATTTTTCGGTGGAGTGCAATAAATAAAATCAATTATAATCATGTATTCTTAAATGGCTTTTGATGCCCTATTTAGCCAAACAAATTAGTAATCACAAAACCAATTTCGACCTCAATTCCAACCCCTAAAAATTACGTTAAAAAGCTACTTAGTTTTGATCACCAAATATTTAATTTAATAGGTTTTAAAGATTTAAAATAAAAACGTTTATTAATTGAGATTAAATATAAGAATATAATTGATTGTGGGTCAATGTATTCTTACTTGCCCAAGTTGTTTGATTTTAATATATTGGAAGAGTGGCATTACTAAGGTAATAATTGTTCAATATAGTATGAATTATGAATATGGTGTCCACTAGTTAATGGAAGTATGTAGGCTCTGAACATTTTCAAAGTCACAAGGTGAATTAACACATAGTTATAACATGTTCAATTTCATGACTGAATCACACTCATGAGGTCATTGCAAAGCAACGACGTAAAGTTGAAGAACTCGCGCAAGTAAGAATAAATTAATTGACGATCGAGTACTCACCCAAGAAAAGACTAAATTGACGACTATATATTTAATTGGACTTAGTTGCCCCAGGCATTGAACCTTACAGCACCCAAACTTTTGGACTTACTACTACTCACTATGTGGATTTTACATTGAATAGTCAAATAAATTAACTCGGAACTAATTTTCTATTTATTTATATCTATCGTGATTATTATATTATGTATTTAAATCCTATCTTCGCCGAATATTAAAATGATCAAATATCATCTGTTCAAATGTACTATTAGTTTAATATTTAATTACATAATTCTCATTTTAACTGACAGAAGTTAAAATGACATCATTTTATATATCTTTCTACAAATGCAACTTTTAGAGGAATCTCATTTTAAATTTGTAATCCAACAAGATTTTATTACATTTTTTTTTATTTTTGGATTCCACCGTCTTAAAATGAAGAGTATATATGGAGAATACCTCTTTGGCATTGCTCCCTGCCATCAGAGACCATTAATTTGTCTGCTAGGAAGCATTAAGCTAACTTTTCCTAGCTAGTATCCACGGGAACAATGCATCTAGCTAGGTAGTCATTCAGCATATGCACTTTGGCCTATGGCCTTATATTATAATCTTAATATTTACCCAAGTTGGTGGATGACCCACTCAAGACTTGTCTCAAAAGAATAATTAGTAATTAATTGCTCTTGCTTTTGCTACGTTCCTTCGTTAGAAAAATTGCTACGTTCAAATTCTTATTCAAACATGCATGGTGGATCTTTAAATAGTCAACAAATGTGTGTTTATTAAACTATACATATATTGCTTTAATACACCATGTGGATTATAATAATCTCCCACGAGACGGCCGAGTCCAACATGCTTCATCATATGTAAAATAGAGCGTCACCCCCTCAGGCGAGTACCCGGAGAGGTGTTGTATAAATAGAGCATCAATGGCCATTCGTCTCTCTCATCCATCATCACTGCAAATTCCATCTTAATTTTCTTTGATTTTTCATCCAAGTTCATTAACCGAGCTAGCAGTGATGGAGCAAATAGCCAAGCACCCCAACCGCACAGGCAGCGCCATGATTCTCGGCATTGGCACCGCCAATCCGGAGAACTATGTGTACCAGGCCGACTACCCTGATTTCTACTTCAGGGTCACCAAGAGCGAACACATGCCCGATCTCAAAGAGAAGATGAAGCGCATTTGTGAGAAGACCTGCATCAAAAAGCGTCACATGTATCTCACCGAGGAGATGCTTGAAGGGATGCCCAATCTATGCGCCTGTTTGGCTCCGTCTATGGACACCCGTCAAGAGATATTAGTGGAGGAAATTCCAAAGCTGGCCAAAGAAGCGGCTCTCAAGGCAATCGAAGACTGGGGACAACCACTCTCTATGATTACTCACGTGGTCTTTGGCACAACCTCTGGTCTTGATATGCCTGGTGCTGATCTGCGGCTTGTCGAGCTCCTTGGTCTCGACCATTCCGTCCAACGATACATGCTCGGCCACCAAGCTTGCGCTGGTGGTGGCTGCATTCTCCGACTAGCAAAAGATATTGCCGAGAATAACCCCGGTGCAAGAGTTCTTGCTGTATGCTCTGAACTCACAGCTTGCATTTTCAGTGGCACCTGCCATACCCATTCCGATTTGCTTGTTAGCCAAGCACTATTTGGCGACGGCTCATCAGCCTTGATCGTTGGTTCAAACCCTGATAAATCCATCGAAACTCCAATTTTTGAAGTTGTTGGGGCTTATCAACATACAATTCCAAACTCTCGGGAAGCAGTCGAAATCCACTCCCGCGAAGCCGGTCTCATTGTTTACTTGGCCAGGACCTTGCCTGGCCACGTATCCAATAACATCGAGAAATGCTTGGTTGACGCTTTCACTCCACAAGGAGTTAGCGACTGGAACTCACTCTTTTGGGTGGCCCATCCGGGTGGCAGAGCTGTTTTGGACCTAATCGAATCGAAACTCAGTTTGAAGGAGGAAAAACTCTTGGCTAGTCGTCATGTGTTGAGCGAGTACGGAAACATGGCAAGTGCTTGTGTATTTTTTGTTCTAGATGAGATGAGAAAACGATCGCTAAAGGAAGGAAAGGCTACCACTGGAGAAGGATGCGAATACGGTGTGTTGTGTGGATTTGGACCAGGATTAACTATCGAGACAGTTGCTCTGCGTAGTGTTGCCATCTAATCTAGCTTGCTTATGGAGAGACTGGTTACAGGTTTCTTATATATATAGTAAGGTAATTAATGTTATATTCTTTCAATTGCATTCTTGTATTTCTCCAATTAATTCCTCCGGTCCGTTTCACTGCTTGGATTGGGGGACCAGATTTGGATTGGGTTAGTATGTGTACAGGCTCTCTCAACCTAAAGATCTGTAGGAATATTTTTGAGAGCAACAAGAAAGGAAATAGGTTAAGTTATATTTAGGTTTTCATTATCCCTTAAAATTGAGTTGTAATGAATAGTGATATAAATATTTATATTAGTTTCTATTGCTTAATGAAAAGATGTGATGAATTTTATTTAATTTTATCAACACTTATATATATGTAAATATGAAGAAAAAAAAAATGTGAAGAAAATTTTGAGCCACTTCAACTGAGACAGTGCTAAGGTCAGGCTATACTTATATATACTTATTAATGTATATATAATAAGTATTGAAGAAAATTGTAATGAAGAAAATTTTGAGACACTTATATATACTTATTAATGTATGAAACAAGTTTATTGAAATAAATGTTAAACAGAGATACTTTCATAGCAGACCTAGATCAATGCCAAGTTTGCAGTGCTAAGATCAGTTGTTGCTGCTTTCTTGACAAAACTAGTTATCTTCACTATTGTGTTGGTTGTGGCATTATTGGGGCAGAGACACAGGTCCACCACAATCTCATGGTTGTCTAAATTTCATGGAGCCTTACCATTTTTATTAGGAAATAGAAAGATATGATATTTATATCATGCCTTAGTATATGGCGCAACCACAAATTCATATATTATTTAAAATTACATTTGTATCCCCCCCCCCTCTCTCTATATATACTAATATAGTTTTAGATTTTTATTTGAGATGATCTTTGATCCTAGATTTGTGTTGGTGTTTATGATTTAAACATTTTAGAATTTTTTAAAGTAAAGATGAAATTTCATTAACTTGATTAGAACGACACCCAACATGCCCAGCAAAAACCATATCATATATACGCGCGCGCGCGTGTGTGTGGCTCAATCATGCAAAATGACAAATCTTCAAAGTGCAATATCCTTTTACTGTTATTGGTTGGAGAATAAAGCCGAAAAGACTTTTCAATTATGAATGATCTCTTTATATATATATATATATATATAATATATAAAATAATTATAAATACATTTTTATGCTAAGAGATGGAAAAATATTTAAATTTATAAACTTTACACTTATTGTGAGATATTATTAGTCAATATCTAATCTCTTGTGTCACAAGTAAAGGTCCATTAAAAGTTCAAGAACGCAAAATGATATTTTAGGCTGAAAGGTATAAATTTTTCATATGTGAGGGTGCCACACAAATGCATAAACTAGATAACTTCGACATCTAAAAATTTTTCTAAGAAGATAATCGATTATTCATAAAGAATTCTAAATCTAAAATAATTTTGAAATATTGAGATAAACCATCATCCCTAAGAAACTTCATCCCCAAAAAATGGGAAGATAAATGTCATGTATAAAAGATAGACGTCATCTATAATGATCGTAGTCCCAGTCGGACTAGAGATATTAATGATAGGCGTTATTTACAATAATCTTATTCTTGAATTATTACAAATTATTTCATATTTATCTACAAATAAGCATCCACTCATTTATGAAAAAGTATGATATATTTGATTCTTATTTTAATATAGTCTTCATTATCTTTAGTGATTGACTTAAGTATTGGAGTATTTGAGCAGTGATCTTCCTGTGTCCTCTAATTATTTTTTTATTTTTTGTAGATTTAGGCGTCTCAACAACGAAGTTTTGATTCAAAATCATTCATTGTTGTATTCAGACAACAACACAAGCTATCTTTAAAAGTAAAAAATTATTTTTGTGTAGGTATTTTTAGAAAATGTTTCCTTTAAAAAAGAAGCAAATAGTTGTTTAAAATTTAGATCTGCGCATATGTAGCAGAAAAACTAAAAGTATTATTATGTCATTGATCTAATTGAAAAAAAAAAATCTTTCTATGAGTCTTTTATATTTTATTTTTTATTGTTAAATGGAGTGCAATGAATAAAATTAATGATAATCCCGCTTGCCTTATTTAAATCATTTTTCTTATGGATTACTTAGAACAAGTTTAGGGCATCGAGTGTATAACACCTCATTTTTTCAGGTGCGTTATAATTTGGAACAATTCTAGGATAATAATTTTTTTTTCCTTTCAAACTAATCCTAAACCACATCGTACCTCGTATCCGTCCCAAAATTTCCTATCATTTTTAAAAGAGAATCATTATATACATCAAATGCGAAAGCAAGGATCAAATCTGACATCTTAACATTGATCATAAATCCATTCTTACATCCTCATTGCTCAACATAACTTAATACAAAGTATAAGTTTTCAATTAACATTAACTATAAATAAGGATATACATCATCATTTCTTAAAACATTCAGAATTTAAAGTAGTAGAACTTAAATACATGAACTACATAACATACATACAATTTCATCATGCACTTTCACTACAAGAAATTAGGTTTCTTGAGGTAAAATATTTTGTCACAGAAACTATGAAAATTGTCACAACATACTTGTGACAAAAATATTTGTCATCATTTTAGTTACAACAACCTTGTCTTAATAAGTATATTGTGACAAAACTGAGTTTTGTCACAATATCAACAGTTTTATTGTGAGAAAAAATATTTTGTCACTTAAACCAAGTTATTATGACAAATTATTTTGTTGTAAAAGATTTTTTTTTTGTCACAATAGGTACTATTTAGTCACAATAAATTCAAATTTTAGTTAAAAATCATATGTTTTATCGTGACAAAATGTATCTTGTGACAAAAAATATTGTCACAATTTAAATAGTGAAAAAATTTATTTGACATCATTTTTAATGTGATAAAATTAATTTTGTCGATTATTTAATATTGTGACAAATTTTTTTTTGATAAAATAGAAATAGTGACAAAATAAATTTCTCAAAATTATTCAATAGTGATAAAATATTTTTGTTAATGACCCAATAGTGACAAAAATATTTGTGTCATTAATTAGTATAGTTGACAAATTTTTTTGTAAGAAAATATGAATATTGATGAAATTATTTTTCATAAAATTAAAAAATGTGATAAAAATATTTTTCTCAAAATTATGAAAGGGTGACAAATATTTTTGTCATATTCTCAATATCTCAGTAGTGACAAAAATATTTTTGTCAATAATTCACACAAGTGACGAATTTCTTTAGTAAGAAAATATTAATACCAATGAAATTATTTTGTCATAAAATTAAAAAATATTTTGTCACAATTTAAATAGTGACAAAACTTATTTGACATAATTTTTAATGTGATAAAATTAATTTTGTCAATTATCAAATATTGTGATAAATATTTTTTTGATAAAATAGAAATAGTGACAAAATAAATTTGTCAAAATTATTCAATAGTGACAAAATATTTTTGTTAATGTCTCGATAGTGAATAGTGACAAAAATATTTGTGTTAGTAATTAGTTCAAGTGACAAATTTTTTTAGTAAGAAAATATTAATATTGATGAAATTATTTTTTATAAAATCAAAAAATGTGACAAAAATATTTTTGTCATATTCTCAATGTCCCAATAATGACAAAAATATTTGTGTTGATGGAATTATTTTTAAGACATATCTTATTCATCCTTATATCAAATAAAAAATTAAAAAAAGGCTTGAAAATATTAAAGTCAACAATGTTAAATATAATAAATAAAATCAACAATATAAATAAAAAAACTTCATATATGGAAAGTCATCATTTCTCAAATAATAATAATGCTCCAAAACATCCTTAATCTTCACCAAACATACAAATTAGCACCAAACATCCTTAATCTTCATCTACTTGTTGCTCCATAATTCCTCTTGTTATTCCATAATTTCAATCTACAAAAAAAAAAAAAAAAAATTATTAAAATAAATGAAAATTAAATGAATTTGAATTGAATAAAATACTTAATTAATAATTAAATTATATATTTACCTTCATGAAAAGAAGTAGATGTATTTACTTCACCACTTCGTTCACGTCTTAATTCATCAATAAAAAATTTAAGTTACTTTTCTGTTTTCATAAAAAGGAGGGGTTGCTTTTCTGTTTTCATGAAAAGGAGGGGGTGCTTTTCTGTTTTCATTTTGGAACTTTTATGTTGCTTAACCAAAGAGGTTTGCAAATAATTTTAGGTTATTTGAAAAACAGATAAAAGCAACAAAATTAGGCTGGCCATGCCCATCTAAATAATTGTTATTGTAAGAACTATGGAATTTGTGCTATGATCCAAACGTTATGGTATAATCATGGGGATTGCAAGCCTTTGCAGCACACATGCTAATTTTGTACATAGTGAGCAAAAACATGAGGTGCAAGTTCCAGATGATAAATTTCAAACCTCTTCTGGAAGTCATTCTTTCTCAACTCGATCATCCAACATATCTTTAATATAATGATATTGTACGTGGCTTACCTTCGAGGTCTTCGACAGCTTGAGTTGTTGACTAGAATCCTGTCTTTAATTTGATGGATTCGATCGGCTAGCTCTTTCAAAATTTCCTGCAAGCTTCCTGTCCATTGCTGGCTACTAATTGCTTCTTGGCCTCTCAGGGTTGGAACTTGGAACCCCACCCACTTTTGACACTTATTCTTGAATCTCCTTGCGTAAATATTCTCTCGCACCAGAAACACTTGGATATGTTTAATTAATGAGAGGCAAAAGCTTTATTCTTTCAAAACTATTCTTCAAAACTTGGCTGTTGCTTCATTATTTACTTGGCGGGAAGTCAAAAGTCCACATACCCATGAGAATTGGGGGGTGATTTCAGATTTGACATTTAATTTTTTTTAAATATTTAGTTATTAAATAAAATATAAAATAATGTTGAAAAGAAACTGTTATTATAATTAGATAAAATGTTGATAACATTTAATTAACCTTTTTGAAAATTAATGACTATAATTACTATAATTATAAAATAATGTTGACAATTAATAACTAAAAATATAATTACTATCATCATGCCAATTGCCAATTGCCAATTGCCATTTGTCAACTGCCAAGTTTCTACCACCACCTCCTCCTAACTTTCCCTCGCGTTTATGATCTCCGAATATCAAAAGCACCCAAATTAAGTAAGACTCAATCATAGCATACATGGCATTTGAAACATAAAGACCCATATGACATTTAAAAAGGAAAAGCCTCTTTCAAGCGCTTTTCTATTTTTGGGGGCTGTGTACAATGCTAAGACAAGAAGAGGCTCCACGTTTCATAAATGCCACTTTTAACAACCAAAGAATCCGATGTCACTAGGGATTTGTCACAAAAATAATATATAATAATATTTAATTAATATATAATATATAATTAAATATATTATTTATAAAATATTTATAATTAAATATTTCTAATTAAATCTATGATGAGCTGCAAGTTGTGGTGGGTCGTGTGAAGGAAGCATGGGTGACATAATATATATTATTATAATATATACCTATATTTTTTTATAAATTTGAGACGGATTAATTTTCGTCTTAAATTTGAGACGAAAAAATTTGAGGCGGATTTTTTCCGTCCCTAAATTCGTCACTATTTTTTAAGAATTTTTTTCCGACTCAGATAGGGTCAATCATTCTTCTTGACACGATTTTCACCAAACCCTCACTCTCAAATCTTTGCAACTCCACTACTTCGCCGTTATCTTGTCTCTTCGTCGTCTCACCGATCGGATCCACATCTGTCAATCCACATCTTTGATATCTCCCTCAGTCGACTTCACGGTGAACTCCAAATCATCAGCATTCTTACTCTTATTTAGTTGTTGTTTATTTATTTCTTGTTTTCTCTCATAAATCTAATACCTCTCTCTTTAACTTAGATGTGTGTGTCTCACCAACATCATCATCACCAGCCCCAAACCCTAAATCCCAACTGCCAACTCTCTGCATCTTCTATCGCTTTGAGCCCCTGAAAAATTTATATAATAATAATACTAGAAAAACCATGCCAAGAACTGGCTCCCCATGTGGTACTTGCAAGTTTTTGAGAAGACAATGTATCCAAGGGTGCATCTTTGCCCCTTACTTCTTCTATGATCAAGGACATGATCATTTTGTCGCCATTCACAAGGTGTTTGGTGCTAGTAACGTTTCAAAGATCTTGGCCTAACTTCTAGAAGATGACCGTGCTTGGGCTGCATTTACACTCTGGTATGAAGCCCAAGCCAGGATTAACGACCCCATATATGGCTGTATTTTTCACATATTTACCCTCCAACAACAGATCATCTATCTACAATCCCAGCTTGCGTTGATGCAGGAGTCTTTTCTTGCTAGCTCATGTCCAATCACACCAGTTGTTCCAAATTGGGATATCTTAGAAACTAGTATTGGACATCTTCCATATAGTGGTCATGAATTATTTTTTGTGGATAATCCAGACCTTGTCAACGCTAGCAACAATCCCTGGCCAGATCGAGAACTTGAAGCCGTTGATGAGTTGGGAGCTGTTGTATTCGGCCGAAATTATCAATGAGCATTTGGAGAATTAAATTACTACATTGTGGATTTTCTGTGTGTATTGTATGCTTTCCTTCTTTAATGTTTTGTAACCTTGAATCATTGTTTATTATGACTTTATGTATTTCACGTTTATGATTTCTTCTAGTTCAGTTTGCAACCAAAAAAAAAAAAAAACTCCACAATGAGCACAGACATTTTCTCTGCATTGATGATCACTAGGTATGTCTAATCTCCAACTTTTATTGTGTCTCACGCCATTACAGTTTGAGGTATTCCTTATTTCTACATTTTAATGTGTTTGAGACAATCCACAATTCAAGTTGGGGGGTGAGGTTTAATTAAGAATTGATTCATGCTCAATTATGGTTTAATTCAAATTAATTCATGCTTAATTATGTAAATTGTTTATGCATATCCGGATATAAAGTTTTATGTGCTAATTTCTTGTATGGATATCCGGATGCCAAGTCCGCATATCCGAATGAAAGGGGCTTATATATATCTGGATATAAAACATCGGTGTTCAATACAGGATCAACGTTGCATCATCCGAAGGAGCAAGCTAACTCAAGAAAGTCGAGCATCAACGATTAATCGAAGCATTAGGGCTTGGGAGTATTCGGATATCACAAAGAGGTCAACTGAAACTCTCGCTTTCTTTTAAGTTCGTGGTTGGTGATTAAGAAGGGAGAATTGATTGACTAGGAGATGGAGGAGTGTTGTTGAGATATTGTGGAATGGATAGTTTCAGATGAGTTAAGGAAGAAGAAGAAGGACTGTGCACACTACCTGTTCGACGAAAAGCCGAGCCTAATTTCCAAAGATAAAAGTCCCACAAATTGTAACTTCTCGGGTATGGCACCTAGGACCAGTTTTGTGTGAAAGGGGGATAAAATTATCTGATTATGCTGAACCCCCTTATGAGTTATAGTCATTGATGACAAGCAGAGGATGGCAGACTTGGGTAGACTTCCAATATAAGGCTATAGTGCCATTAGTGAAGGAGTTTTATTCCAACATTATAGCAAGCAAAGATGACTCGGGACAAATATGTATAAAGACTCTGGTTAGGAAGATTGAGTTGCAGTTAACACCCCATGGTATTGCTGAGATGTTTGAGTTGAGTAATATCGTGGGAGCAGTCAATGTGTTCCAAGGAAACAAATCAAGTACGAATTTCGAGGACGAAATTCAATTAAGGGGAGGAGAATTGTAACATCCCGAAATTTGAGATAATTTGAAGTGATTATTGAATATTCGAGTATTTATGGAAATTATTTAATTCTTGGATTTTGGGGTGATTTATTAAGTTATGCGAAGTTTTATATCTTGACTTTTAAGGTTATTAATGAATATTCAGAAATTTCGAAGAGAATATTTATTTATTGTGTTTAAAGGAAAAATGTAACGCCCCATGAATCGTAATTTAATTTAATTATTCGTTATTGGGGTAATTTAATTTAAAAGGAATATTAATATGACTTGTTGTTATAAATAATAATAAATTATGTGGTTTTAAGAAAATAAGAAACTAGGGTAATTAATTATTTTTATTTTAGAATATTTATGGGAATAGGAAAAAAATTGAAATAAATTAAATTGTGAGATTTTTAGAAATTTCGGGTGTTAATATAAATATTAAGGGGGGCTGTGTGTGTATATTCTGAAAGTTGGGGGGGTGCTGGTGCGATTTTCGAAAAAGGGCCAAGGGGACGTTTTAAATTTAATGGGCCGCACTATATGTATGAAGGCAGTGGCTAGAACGGGTGGTTCGTGGGCGTGCAGGCGTGGGTGAGGTCGCGGGTTCAAGTGGTCGCGGGTGCGCACGCGAGGCAGGGGATTTTACTGATTTTTAATTAGTTATGGGCGTCCGAAATGACGTCGTTTCGGTTGAGGCGGTGGCCTCCCAGCGGCTGGCCTGCGACTGCCACGTGGCCCCCTCTCATCCGCTTCTTTTTGCTTCAATTTAAGGGTTGTGGACATTAATAAGGTGTAATATTAAGTTACGTTATGGGGATATAGAGCCAAATGTATTTGTCTATGAGTAAGAATATATGAGTGTGACTTCCGTTGTTAATATTAAGAAGAATGTGTAATGTTTTAATGGACTTTGGCATTTATGTCATCTTGTAATGGACTTTTGCCAAAAGGCTAGGGGCGCCTACAAGATTATTATTTTTTATGCCTAATATGATGTATTTTATGAAAAAGTAAATTTAATAAAATTATTTTTGTAACAAAACATTAAATTTCTTGTAACGTACATATTTTTGTCATTTTTTTTTTATAATACTATGTTGTGAGAAACTATTTTTGTTATAAAAATTATTACTGATTGTGACTAAAATTTTTTGTAATTACATCTTATATAATTAAATATTGTGACAAAATCTTTTGTCAGAAAATTATTTTGTTATATTATCTAATTTGAATTGGCGCAAAAAATTTGGCACCAACTTCATGTGACAAAAAATATTTTGTCATTATAAATTATCTACATACTATATTATGACAAAATATTTTGTCAAAATATAGTTTGTCACAACTTTACTCACTTTTTGAATTTGACATGAGAAAACTCTATTTTGTCACAATTTTGTTATAAAAAAATATTTTTCATGATAAAATTTAATCTATCACAATTACTTTTTGTGACAAAAAAGATACGCTGCAAGTTGAAAAAATAAATTTAATAAAATTATTTTTGTCACAAAAAAATTGAATTTCTTGTGACATACATATTTTTGTTATAAAAATTATTACTTATTATGACTAAATTTTTTTTTAATTACATCTTATATAATTAAATATTGTGACAAAATTATTTTGTCATATTATGTAAGTTGAATTGTCGCAAAAAATTTGGCACCAACTTCATGTGACAAAAATTATTTTGTCATTATAAATTATTTACATCACTATATTATGACAAAATATTTTGTCAAAATATAGTTTGTCACAACTTTACTCCGTTTTTGAATTTGGCATGAGAAAACTCCATTTTGTCACAATTTTATCATAAAAAAGATATTTTTTATGACAAAATTTAATCCATCACAGTTACTTTTCGTGACAAAAAAGATACGCTACAAGTTGAAAAAAGATAAATTTATTAAAATTATTTTTGTCACAAAAAATTTAATTTCTTGTGACGTATATATTTTTGTCATATTTTTTTTTTTTTTATAATACTATGTTGTAACAAACTATTTTTGTTATAAAAAATATTACTGATTGTGAGTAAAAAATTTTGTCATTACATCTTATATAATTAAGTATTGTGAAAAAATTATTTTGTCATATTATATAAGTTGAATTGGCGCAAAAAATTTGGCGCCAACTTCATGTGACAAAATTTTGTGACAAAAATTATTTTGTCATTATAAATTATCTACATCACCATATTATGACAAAATATTTTGTCAAAATATAGTTTATCACAACTTTACTCACTTTTTGAATTTGGCATGAGAAAACTCTATTTTGTCACAATTTTGTCACAAAAAAATTACTTTTCGTGACAAAATTTCATCCATCACAATTATTTTGTCACAATATACTAAATTTCTTGTAGTGTTATTTCATGCCTCATTTATCCTTGTATCTACTACAATCTCCATTTAGAACGTTTGAATATTTTCAGGGCCAAGCCCAAATTAGATGATGAATTATCTAAGTAAGGGTACAAAATGCTTTATTATGCATGTATGCAATGTCTTACTTCATCGTAGGGGTCAACTGCATTCTTCATGCTACTTACCTTTTTTTACGGCCATCTCTTTCAAAGACGGAGTGTATGGGGGCACCTTTGGTAAAGTAGCGGTGTCAGTTCGTACTCCCAATGGACAACATGCGCTTGATCAATGATATCAATGTGTATTTATGCATTTCATAGTCATGTCATCTATACAGTCCACGTGATGGATACATATCAAAGCATATCAATATGATGAAAGCATCCTTGAGGATCAGGGTTTGAATGTAAAGATCCGAAAAAAAAACAAAAAAAAGAAGAAAATAATAATAATTAAATTAATTAAATTAAATTAAATATATATATATAAAAGGAGGAAAATATTTAAAGAAAAAAGGGAGGCACTCGAGCAGCCCCCCCGAAATATATATGTATATCTCTCTATCTCTATTTCTTTCTCATTTTCTCTCTTATTTCCTCTCGGATTCTTGCCGATTCCTCGCGATCCGGCCGTTCGATCTTCGATCTGACTTCATTTTCACCGTTAAAATGCCCCCGATCTACAAAGAGGTAAGCATTTTGACTTGATCTTGTCGGTTTTTTCTTGTTGTTCTTGTGATATATATGTTAGGGCGCAATGTGGGTTTTTGGCCAGTTGTTTAAGATCAGATCTACACAAATCCGACCGTTGGATTTTGACGATTTTGGGATATGTCGGTCAATTTGCTTGAGGGAGTTGGGTGGCAGTCTTGGATCATCGGAAATGGCCAGCCACGGTGGCCGGCAACGTTGGTAGTGCGTTTGTCCTTTTCTGGCCGAAAGTTTGACCCTAGATATATGAAGATCTAGCCGTCTGATCCTTGTTATTTTAGGGTATGTTGGTCGCCTAGGTGCTGTGCACCTTATGGTACCCTCCGATCGTTGAAAAAAATGGCCGACTGCAGATAAACGACAATGGCCAGATTTTGCCCCTACTTTGGCCAAAAATTAATTCTTAGATCTATTAAGATTTGACCGTCCGATGGGTCTCATTTTGAGATATGTTGTTATTCATGACGAGAGCTTCGTATTGGTATCATGGTCGGTCATTTTTCGTTGGCCGACGGTGATCGCCGACGTTGACAGTTTGTTGGAAAAAAAAGAAAAGAAAAAGAAAAGGAAAGAAAAGAAAAGAATAAAAGGAAAGAAATATAAATAAATAAAATATAAAGAAAAAAAAATGAGGGCTTTTGGGGTTGGGCATGTCCGGTTATGTTCTAGCCTAGGATGGTGGGGCCCGATTGGCTTATGGGATGGCCTAATGTGTTGGGCATGACTTGACCTAGTTGTGGCAGCCCTTGGGTTAGCCCACTTAGTTTGTTCTTCCTTCTTGTTGCTTGTCCGTTCTTCCTTCTTGTTGCTTGTCCGTGGACCTAGGGTGACTTAGTTAGGTTGGCCCAACTCAGGATTTCGACGTCAGTCTAATTTGGATTTTCTTTAGGTCTTTTGAAATTGTCGATATGATTGACGAGTCATTTTGTTGATCGGAGTCCTAAGGACGAAGCCTTTACTAGTTGACTCGAAGCCGAGCAAGACTAACCCCGAGTGTGTCCTAGGTTAGTCTATGATGACGACGTGGGTTTATTCCGAATCTTGATTTCTAATGGATTCATTTATTTCTGAAGCTAGAATAATGCAATTTATTCATTTTAAACCATTTATTAAATTATTAATTAATTAATTATTAAGTTTTTAAAAATTTATCAATTGAGTTATAAATATAAATATATATGTATTTTTGAAAAAGGAGAAATTTAAATAAAAATATATTATCTATATTAAAAGAAAACTAGTTCATGGGTGAATATAGAAATATATATATTATTTTATTGCAGCCTATAAGTGGATGTGTAGTTCTATTATACACGTAGCATGCAAAGCGAGGCATGGTGACGTAGTCGATGGCTAAGCTCGACGAATTCCATGACGCCAAATTCAAATATTGCGTGGGCCAAGGTACAAATAATCGATTCAGGGTGTTAGGCAATAGTTAGGATTTTTAGTAATTTCATTGCGTTGTTACTTTTGTTACCTAAATGTGACCACCCCATTCTATTTATTGTAGGCTCGCATTCTCAGGATTTTGTTCGATCTTCTCCCCAGACTCGGACTTGAGTCATCGTTTCCCAGACGAGTAGACATGATATGTTATGTTTACCTTATATTATGCACGTATATACTGTTTCATGCATAAAGATTATAAACTTGTACTGATTTTTATATGCATAACTTGTACATGATTTTCATATGCGGATCATAGAAAAATACTTTTAAATGTTTCTAATTTGTATGAAATATTTTCATCATACTGGGAGAGACATAAGTTGAAAGATACCCTAACTGATTTCTTGTCTTTAGAATGTGAAATATTGAATGATATGGTGTATTTTAGGCACCACATGAAATAATAAATGATTATGACTTGTGCTTTAAATAAGGTATCACTTGCATTATTATTAGAGGACTATCTAGTAGATTCCCTGGTGACTTGCAGCAGGAAAAGATCATGGTACTGTGAAACTTGGCATGCCAAGGCCATGAGAGACACTGATAATATGTTTCAGCACTGCTATCACGTGGGCCATTATGATATTATAGTGATGATGGCGTATGTGCCAGTATATATACTTGAGCGCATGTGTGTATAGGCATTAGGCCAGTTTCTACTAATGTGTTCTCAGAATCAGTGCATGCATCTCATATAAAAGTATAGGGGACTTAGGTGGTTAGGGAACAACTTATGGGGTTGTCTTTAGACACTTATTTTTCCTATACTATGTTTTCCTTTGAAACATCAAATTATTTAAACTTATGGTACATATTCTCGCTATTTATACTGCTATTATGTTATTGTATTCATAATACTCATCTTAGCATTTTTATTGCATACTCTCATAGTGGGCATGACATACCTTATACTCGCGAGTCCACAAGACTCATCCATTTTTATTAAAACATTTTCAAGGAATTCTCCTTTTTGAATATTGGTCAAGCAAATCTTCTGGTATGATATTAGACCTCCTTTTGACTCCTGATGTGACATATGATGCTCCGTGGAGACATACATGTAATATTGAGTCTGATCTTTTGTCTTTTATTTTTGTGGAACATAATTGTGCTAAGGGCCCGAGATATGGGATTGAATATGTATTTATGACAGCAACGTGATGGATATTCTTATTTTTGTATAGCTGCTGTATATGGAATATTGAAATATTATTATAGAAGGTGAAATGGTATTTTACTCCATGTTCTTTATCTTGTCAGTAGTACTAATGCTTTTATTATATTGAGCTAGAGAAAGAGGTTTACTAATCCACAATGGGGCTGCTGGGCCTAAGGATTAGTGTCGGTTGTGACATTGAAATATAAATCACCTACAACCCAAGCATTTTCCATAAATCTAAATCCAGTTGGAAATTACTACTTATCTTCTCAAGCTTATCGGACTACCTCGATATTCGTGTTGTGCATCGCCTTGATTTGTTTGCCAACCTCAAAATTCGTACAAATCACTTCAACTTAACCCTCAAAACATCCTAATCACAATATTTATTTAAATAAGTATTAAAACCTATTTTTTCATAATTTTTTGTATTTTTCTTTCTATTTCTTTATATTTTTCTTCAATAAATCCAAATTAAATATTTTTCAAATATTTTCTCAAATATTTCACTATAAAAATTCATAAAATAATATTCATGAATTTTTAAAATTTTTTAAAAAATTTTACTTACCTTAACTTAGCCTCTCAGGTTTCTTCGGTATGCGTGTCATATTCTCGAAACTCGTGCCGAAGTCATTTTTCTTTCCAAAATCTCCAGAATAACCATAAATCTCCATTTCCTATTTTCTAGAATTTTTTAAGACTTTTCTATATTTTCTTTCCTTTTCTTTCTTTTTCTTTTCTTTTTTTTCTTCTACTATTCATCATCTCCCTTCTTTGTTTCAGCCCCTGCCCACGCGAACCAACTTCGCCCAGCCACCGCAATCCCAGCCTCATCGCCGCTTGCTAGTGCCCTCGCGTGCCTTCGTCGGCCACCCCTGCTCTGCCATGCACGGTCGCAGCCATCACAGTCGGCCTCGTTCTGCGCAGCCATTATTAAGCACACAGTGGCTTGACCGCTGCTTGCTTGTGCCTTCAGCCACATCCGATTGCCAATGTTGCCGCTTCAGCTCCTTGCGACCCTGCCAGCCGCCTCCATGTTGCTCCGCCAGGCCCTATCGTCGGCCACTGCTCGCTCGGCCTTGTTGGAAGCTCGCGACCATGGTTGTTGGGAGCTATTGCAACCAACTTTGGCTGACTTCGGCCACTTCCTCGACTACCTTCGGAGACCCACATCGCTCTTCTCTCACTTGCACAACCTCTCATTCTCTCTCCTCGTGCTCGACCATGCTCGACCGAGCTTGCTGCCTTCTCTTTCTTTTCTTTACCATTCTTCTTCCTTCCTCATTTTGCTTCGTCTCTCGGCGTGCTATTTATAGGGAAACACACCACGTACTCCATTGCTTTGGCCATCCCTCAACCCATTCCTTATTGTGCAAAAATTACTTCACTTGCAGCCATGGATTAGCAGAGCATGGTGTCAAGGTTGCAGGGTAGGGCCTCCACGCACGCTCACATTTATATATATATATATATATATTTATATATATATATCACATTAATATATATAAGAAATTGCACCATTAAATTCCAATTTTCATCTTATATTACTTGGGCAACTCCATAATTTCAATTATACCCTCAAACACTGAATTAAATTGTATTTTAATACCGAAAATACAAAATTAATAACCCACTCGATAAAGACGATTTTGCCCCAGTATCTTCACCGGGCTATCGTTTCATCCTAAAACCACTGAAGGGTTGCTTATTATGCAAAACCGGAGCCCCCTTAAGGTTCCGTTGATTTTTCGGAAATCCCCTACAATGATTCGATTTTGCAATATAAACGATAGCAGCATTTTAGCTGTACCGAAAATCATTCCTGATTCGATTCCTTTCGATACCATAAATCCTATTTTGGGATTCTCATCAATGCCACATCGTTTTTCTTAGACAATTTCACTACGAGACACTCCTTGCAGTCGATTCGGTACTGATAACTATTATCAAGCTAAATTTTGGTATCTTAAATTTATTGAAATTACGTGGTAGTTTCATACAAATATGAGGTATTATAGAGTGAGTGTGCCTAGCAATCCCCAATAGATGAGAATTATAATCTATTCTCCATTAGGGGGTTTAGGATTGCAAGATACAATTTATTGGAAATGACACCTATGTGCATAACTTTCATTGAAAAGCCTTAATTATTTTTTGAGTTAAATTTCAAATTTGAACCAAAATTCTTAATTTGCAGCAATTAGTAACCAAAGAATAATGATTTTCTTTTTTGGTCTTCGCATGATTTGGCAATTGGCAGATCAATCTATCTCTCCATACTCTGCAGCCTTGCATTCTGTGTTTGGTTGTTTGTGTCAGTGCTTTCTAACTGGGACTCATTTTTAAATTCAGTTCACTACAAGAGGTTCGATTTTTTCTGGTGGTGGAAAAATCATTGGAAAAAGTAAAAAAATTGTTGGTAAAATTTTTACCGACGATTGAAAATTGTCAAATAAAATTTATCGACGATTTTATAAACCGTCGGTAAAAATATTCATTACCGGCAATTTTTGTGAACTGCCGAAAATTTTCGGTGGTTTAGGAAAATCGCCGGCAAAGTAAAAGCTTTGCCGACAATATAAAAATCGCCAACAAAGTGTTTCCTTTGCCGGCGGATTTTAGAAACTGCCAGCAATACAAAGATTTTTTTAAAAACCATATACCTGTATAACATTAATCAAATGTACAATCAAAACCTGTATAACAAAAAATTACCAACAATTTTAAAAGATTCACCCACTACACAATAAGTATAACAATTGTATACAATATATCTATTTAAGTACAACACATTTGATCATTTAACAAGATCGATCTTGTCTCGTCTCATTACACAATACCATTTTTATACATAGAAATTAACCCTAAACTAAAACATGTCCAAGTGACATCAGATAACCCTTGATTACGCCACCATACTGCTCCAACCAAAATTGTATATCATATTTTTTCGATCTGCATTGAAAAATAATAGATTTATTTAAGTATGTACATTAATTATAAAATTACATAAAACATGTTCAAATTGCATAACAACTATATACAAAAACACTTACATCAGAGACCCTCCATGGTATCGTAGTTTCTATTATTAGCATCCCTCAAGACATGCATCATAGAAAATTGTCGAGGCAATGGATATAAAGGGTTCAACCCTTTCTAAATACTAATTTCAAGAAACTCATTATTTAGCTCTACTCCCCCTACAAACTTGGTCGGATCAATAGACATAATGATTGCCTCAGCAACAATGTGACGAGGTATTCGTCAATTCAACAAGTGAACAAATTCGCTAATCTGTCATATCATACAGAATAATAAGAATTATTTTTTTTCCTGTAAGTAGGAAAAGTGTTTCCACATCTACATATTGAAAAGAATAAAAAATCCTAAAGTTTATTTCAAAGAGGTAGTTCCTAAAAAAATTATGAGTTTTGTGCTATAAATGCTAAACATATGCTAAATAAATAAGAAAAATAAAAATTAAATCAAAGAATATCCTCCTGCCTCATTATGTCTCAATTGTCGAGTTAATATGGTATAAAGGTCAACTTGTTTTTCAACTCATATGCTCTCAAATTGTTGCCAACCTCATGCATCTCATGCAGTGCTGAAGACTCGATATAGGCTATGTGGTTAGTGAATTATGCTGATATATTAATGATACTTAAAATTCACATTGGACGGCTCTTACTAGAATTCTTAGATACGTAAAAGGTACTTTGAACTGTAGCCTGCATTATGAGAAGTTTCCACTTGTACTTGAAGGGTATACTTAAATACATAAATTTAAAACATTAAATTTAAATATATACTTAAATACTTAAATACATAAACTTAGTTTAGGAAAAGACATAAACTAAGTTTAAAACAAATACTTAAAAATTAAATGATTTTGAATTTTTAACCTGCATTCAAATAACATAAATTGCTAGATGTGTAAGCACTCCCGACTGAATATCCCAACTACCCGGACTACCCAAACGGGAGCGCCTACGGGAGGAGAAAGAATGAGACACAAGGCAAAAACCACCCTGACATGCATACACAAAAATAAAAACAACGGAAGCAAAGCTAAACACATGCATGCACTACGGGTACTCCGCTAGCACAGCGGTCACATGATAAATAAATAAACACAGACTCCTGTGCCAACATACACGAGACTCGAGGAAAGACCTGACACAGTACAAAATAATAGAGTAAATACTACTCAGACATCAGAGTTGATAGGGATTAACGGGATTGCCTGTACACCATACCGACTCGGCCGCTAGATGTTGACTCCCTCGCTCGGACCCACGCTGGCACTACCTGGAATGATGGAAAGCAAGGTGAGTCGAGAGACTCAACAAGCATAAAGAAAAGAAAGGTTGAAGGCTGATCATAACCAAAAAACTCTCCCCAGAATAAACCCCCAGGTACACACAAGCCATGAGACGCTACAACACAATAGTAGAGCATAATAAAAGCACATACCAATACTTGGGGCCCACACAAGACACACGGCACCCAAGTTCCATACCAACCTGTCGCTGCTCTGAAAGGCAACATAAATCTCCACAAACATGCGCGCGTGATCCCGGGTCAGTACTCCCGTCACCCATCCATGTCGGTACTCCCGACAACCGAGCCAAAGGCTCCCTCGAAACGGTACTCCCGTCCGAGAACTATATACTACCAGTAGCCATGTAATGCACATAGAAATGCAATGGCGTAGTGAGCATCAACGTGATACACTGGCGCCCATACATCCAGGTATTAGGCCATACTCTGCCCACATAGTAAACCACATGCCATGCATATGCCCGCGCTGGATGCAACCTAACCAAACTAGAATGTCCGTGTCCAAACATACTCAATAAATGAATATCCCAACATGCATCCCGTACCCATGTGCATATCAAATCATGAACAGTAATACAATGTATCTACTCATGCAGTAAATCACATACTGGCAGAGCTAGTTAGCAGTGCTGAAACAGCTTAATAAATTAATTCACATGCAGTAAGTCTCATATTTATTTTAAATTAATTCACACTAATAAAATCCTCGAAGCCAGCTTAATAAATTAAATTTAAATCAAACAACTCAAAATTCCATAATTAATAAACGGGCCGAAACAGACGAATGGAGGGTATAAAATACAAGAAATCATAGGGTTTCTCATGGGAATTAAAGAATACGTGGAAAGGGATTGGAGCTTTCCTGAAATTAGCTGCTTTCAGCCTCTCTTGTACTCCCGATGCGAATTAAATCATTTCCTAGCAAATAACACAATCGAGACTTAAATTAATTAATTTTAATCGCGTAAAATTTATAATTTAAACATATCACGCTTCTACTAATTTTTACCCACGTACTTGATCACTTTTCATGTCGAAAAATCCCAAAATTCCTTTATTTTCCCTTCTTTTCCTTTTCTTTCCTCTTCTTTCTTCTTCTTCTTTTCTTCTTCCTCCCTGCATCGCCCGCGCTTGCACTCCCTCTTCTCTTTTCTTCTTCCTTCTTTCTTCTTCTTTTCTTCTCTTCTTCTTCTTATTCTTCTTCTTCTTCTTCTTCTTCTTCTTCCTTTCTTCCTCTCCCCTGTTCTTCTCCCAGTGGCCGAACTAGCACCACCGCGGCCACCCGCGTGCCAGCTTGGTGAGCCCGCGGTCGCTACCGCCACTGCCGCTGCAACCGGCTGCCCTCACCCGCTCCTAGCCGCCCACCGCGCCTGCTGCCACTGCTGCTCGGCACGCCCATAGCTGCGGCTTCTCCAAGCCACAGTTGCTCCTCGTCGGCCATGGCAGCCGCTGCCATGGCCGATTGGCCCTCTCTCTCTCTCTCTCTCGGTTGAGCTCTCTCCCTCACCCGATCTCCTTCTCTCCATTTCCCAATCTCTGGGCCCACTGATCTCTTTCTCCTCTGATTTCATTTTGAAGAAATGGCCACTGTAGATAGCTTGGAGACCACGCACAGTTATACATATATATATATATATCACTTGTTTTAATTTAATTGAATTTGATTTAATTTATCCTTTTATTATTATTTCCTAAATTTGAGAATATTACAAGATGCATGTGCATAGAATATAAAATAAGTTTGTCTTATTAAGTAAAAAAAAAAAAAAAGTAATTTGTCTTTTTTTTAACAATGGATGTAACATGCAAGTGTAATGATTGATATTAACTGTTTGATAGCGAATTACCTCTAAATGATGGCCACATTCTGGTGTCGATAATCCAGCGCATTTAGCTTCGGGTGATGGTGTGCTTGCATGTGTGGCAGAAGCACTAGTATGTGAAGATAGTTATATTTCAAAATAGTTTAGTTAATATATATAGTAAACATGCAATTTTAAATCACGAAATGCATTAATGAAATGATATACCTATCTCGGTTGTGGTGTATTGTCTGGAGTCGGTGGTGTATGTCCCATTGCCTCAAGTATTGCACGAACTTGCATTTGAACTAGACTTTGGATTTGAGTTTGAAATTTTTCTTTTAACTCGGCAGTAATTTGCGCATGCATTTGGTCATATTTCTCTTGGGGTACCTGATATTGTTGTCTTCGTTTAACCTTAGTTGGACATGTTCCAAGTCCTCCTATCTTTACTCTGTCATGTCCATCTTTGCCTAGTATTTGTGCAAAGACATCCTCTAGCGAATCTGGGGTTTGTTTATCATCAGGTATTTGTGACAACTTTTCATCCATTTGTTCCTTAAGAAATATTTCACAAGTTAGTTACATAAGTCCATATGTAAAAGAAACAAAATATATCTACAACTTTCAAATTTTAGAAAGGCATACGATTATATATGAAGATGTAGAGTCTATTATCTCTCCGCTCTTTTTGGTATGCGTTTTTTAAAAAACTTGATTCTATCTGACTCATCTCCACATACGAAATGCCTTAATCAACGTTGATTTTGCCTGTTGGTGTTCTTAGCTATTTGTATTGTCTGTGATTTTATCTTAACATAAAAATGCTGATTATATTTATTAAAAAAAATTTGTATTTTTTAAATTTTAAATAATAAATGACAAGCTCAAATAACCTATATCCAAATGCAACTTAATGAAATACACAAGATGATGATATTCATGTTACAGCCTATCATATATTTAGCTCAAATTTGTTATTTATAAACAGTTCAACTAATGTAACATTATAATTATCTTATAGCTTTATTTATTATTCATGACTTAAAGACATATTACGTTTAGACATGTCTTAAATTGATAATTACATGCTTAATACGTGATATTTCGTTCAATTTAATTAGAAAGGATTGCAAAAGAGGTAGTTTTTATTCTCTGGCTTGAACCCAAAAGGGTCGCAAATAATTAGGTGACATGCATAAATCTCATCCATTGGATTAAATCCTCTACTGATCAAAAGTCCCATGATATAAAGAAGATATCTTTCTCTATTAAAAAACTAGTAGGCATGTCGTTCGTGGAAAGCTATAGTTACGGCGGAAAATGTTAGCCTTATTTCGGTGTTACACAATAAATAAAATATTACAATTTTACTTTTATTCATCATATATAGATACTAATGGATATAACCACAGCTAGCTAGTTGAGGGGTCCGATGGGAACGCTGCGCAGAGCGACCGTCTCTATAGTCAATCCTGGTCCAAATCCACACAATACCCCATATTCGCATCCTTCTCCAGTGGTAGCTTTTTCTTCCTTAAGCGACCGCTTTCTCATCTCATCCAGAACGAAGAACACGCAAGCACTTGCCATGTTTCCGTACTCGCTCAGCACATGTCGACTGGCCAAGAGCTTCTCTTTCTTTAAATTGAGTTTTGATTCAATCAGATCTAGAACTGCCCGACCACCGGGATGGGCCACCCAGAAAATTGAATTCCAGTCATTGATCCCATGCGGAGTGAAAGCATCAACCAAACACTTTTCGATGTTGTTTGATACGTGGCCAGGCAAGGTCTTGGCTAAGTTAACAATGAGGCCGGCATCGCCAGAGTGGATTTCAACTGCTTTCCTTGAGTTGGGAATGGTATGCTGAAATGCTCCCACAACTTCAAAAATGGGACGTTCGATTGATCTATCGGGATTAGATCCGACAATCAAGGCCGATGCCCCATCGCCAAATAGTGCTTGGCTGACAAGCAATTCAGAATGGGTACGACAAGTGCCTCTAAAGATGCAAAGGGTGAGCTCGGAGCAAACAGCAAGGACCCTTGCACCTGGGTTATTCTCAGCGATGTCTTTGGCTAGGCGAAGGATGCAACCCCCACCCGCACAAGCTTGGTGGCAGAGCATGTATCGTTGCACAGAATGGTCAAGGTTAAGGAGCTCAACAAGACGCAAATCGGCACCGGGCATATCGAGACCAGAGGTGGTGCCAAACACCACGTGAGTAATCTTGGAAAGCGGTTGCCCCCAATCATTGATTGCCTCGAGTGCAGCTTCTTTGGCCAGCTTTGGAATTTCCTCGACTAGGATCTCTTGACGAGTATCCATAGATGGAGCCAAACAGGTGCACAAGTTAGGCATCCCCTCAAGCATCTCTTCGGTGTGATAGATGTGACGCTTTTTGATGCATGTCTTTTCACAAATGCGCTTCATCTTCTCTTTGAGATCCGGCAAGTGCTCGTTCTTAGTGACCCTAAAATAGAAGTCGGGATAGTCGGCCTGATAAACGTAGTTGGTCGGATTTGCAGTGCCAATGCCGAGGATCATGGCTCTGTGACTGTCGCTATGGCACTGCTGGGCTATTTTAATTTGCTCCATCTATCACAACCTTTCTTAATTCCTGCTCTAATAGTATTGATGAATTGCAGGGATGGATGGATGAGAGAGTTGGGTTGCTTTGGTCCTATTTATAGCATACAACTCCTAGTCCTAGCCCAGTAGCCGGCTCGACTTGGCCGTCGAGGAAATTACCATGAACCACGATGCCTTCTGGACTTGACGGTCACGTTGGATAATATATTATATAATATTATAGAAATCAGCCTTTTTGGAAGAATATAATCCATCGTATTTTATTCTCTTGAGAAAGTCACAAATATATATACAATGAATCTTAAGAATTTTTTTAAGAATTCTATTAAATTTTAAAAATTAGATTCATACTTTATATATATATATATGTGTATCGATATGAGTTTAGATATTTATTTTGAATTTTTTTGTTCTTAGATTTGTGTGTTAGTCTATTTACAATTTAAATGTTGTAAGTGCTCGGACTTACTTATAATATTTTTAACTAATAAATGGAGACAGTTTTGTTTTTGTTTAGGCATTTTCAGATAAATAAAGAGGTAGAGAGTTGGTTGTAGCTACTAATTGAATTAAAATCTAATTAAATTGTACTAAAAAACTAAAAGGATTTTCTGAACTAATTGAAATAGAATTGTTTGATGAATATTTATATTTCAGCGTCTATTTTCCGGTGAAGTGCAATAAATAAAATTAATTATAATCATGCATTCTTAAATGACTTTTGATGCCCTATTTAGTCAAACAAATTAGCAATGACAAAACCAATTTCGAACTCAATTCCAACCTTTAAAAATTACGTTAAAAAGCTACTTAATTTTCAACACCAAATATTAAATTTAATAGGTTTTAAAGATTTAAAATAAAAACTTTTTTTAATTGAGATTAAATATAAGAATATAATTGATTGCGGGTCAAGGTATTCTTAGTTGCCCAAGTTGTTTAATTTTAATATATTGGAAGAGTGGCATTACTAAGGTAATAATTGTTTAATATAGTATGAATTACGAATATGGTTAATTAACACATAGTTATAACATGTTCAATTTCATGAATGAATCACACTCATGCGGTCTTTGAAAAGCAACGACGCCTGAACTTGCGCAAGTAAGAATAAATTAATTGACGATGGAGGACTCACCCAAGAAAAGACTAAATTGACGACTACATTCAATTGGCCTTAGTTGCCGCAGCCATTGAACCTTACAGCGCCCAAACCTTTTTGGACTTACTACTATTCATTATCATGCATTCAAATCCTACCTTCGCCCAATATTAAAAAGATCAAATATCATGTATTTTATATTATTTTATAATATTTTAATAATATTTTACAAAACAAAAAGACAATTTTAACCTTATAAAAAATCCAAACCTTCGCTCATATACTTCCCTCCTAAAACTATTGCTCAACACATTAAACCTGCACATTTTCAATGCAAAAAAATTCGTTATGAAAATAGCTATAATCAATGTATTATTTTTGCATTCTCCCCTAACTTATTTCATTCATTGATGCATGGATTTACCAAAAATGGGGCCCACTTGAATTGCTGGGCGGCTTATCACTGATGAAGCCTGCCCAACAGTGCAGTTGAAGCTCGCCCTACTAGTCTGGGCAGACTTCAACACAGTTGAACTTCGCCTTACCAGTCCGGGCATATTTCATCATGGATATATCTTGGTATATCTTTGTTGTTTATGAATTTAAACTAAAGTATAAAATTTATAATAAATATAAATTTTAAGTTTGGTGAACAATATAATATAAATAAAAAATTATTCAAGATTATGGAAGAAATCAAAATCCATATTTTCAAGAGAATTTTTAATAAGCATTGAAAAATTCATGCATTAGACATTAAATTTATATTTATTAAAAAATTCTATTGAAAATCAAAATTTATATTTATTAGAAAATTCATGCATTACATTTATAAATATTATCTTATCTTTCTTGTCAATATATAAAAGTAGGATAGTCTGCAAAGCTTCCTTCCCTTCAAAACTTACATTAAATTAAAGATAGTAATAATTAATAATTAAAGTAAAACTAAGCATGGTTTTTTCAATGCATAGATTTTTTAATACTAATTAAAAATTTTCTTAAATTTTTAATTAAAAAATAAAATATGAATTTGACTTATTCAACACTATGCAAGAATTAAAAATTCATATTTTCAAGATAATTTTTAATTAATATTGAAAAACCCATGCATTGAAAATTAAATTTATATTTAATAAAAATTTCTATTGGAAATCAAAATTTATATTTATTGGAAAACACATGCAATATATTTATATTTTTTTTTATCTTATCTTATTTCTTATTATTATATTAAGGTAGGATGGTCTCCAAAACAAGCATTAAATTAAAGGTAGTGATAATTAATAATTAAAATAAAACTAAGCATGGGTTTTCCAATCTTTATTATTCTTATCTTATTTTATCTTATTAATTAATATATTAAAGCATGATAGTCTAACATAATAATATATTAATATTAATATATTAAATTAAGGTAGTATGTTTCTATGTCTTTTTCTTTATCTCGAATTCATACATAATAATATATATAGTTGTAGACTAATTGATGTTAGTTCAGTTATACCGCATATAAATAAAATGTCTAACACTGAATTAATAATAGGTATAAAAGATGAAGGTGTACCATTGAACAATTCGTATATGTTTTCAGTAAGATCGTTTGATCTTCTTACTTGTTATTTGAAATTTAAAATATTATTTAACTTATAACATTATTGTCACATGCCTTTGAATTTAGGATGGAGTTCAAAAAATAAATTTTTTAAAATAACACTAATTTCATAGCTCTCATTTTAACTGACAGAAGTTGAAATGATATCATTTTAAATATTTTTATACAAATGCAACTTTTAGAGGAATCTCATTTCAAATTATTAATCCGATATGATTTCATTACAGTTTTTTGTATTTTTGGATTCCACCCCGTTAAAATGAAGAGTATAATCTTAATATATTTACCCAAGTTGGTGGATGTCCCACTCAAGACTTGTCTCAAAAGAACAATTAGTAATTGATTGCTCTTGCTTTTGCTACTATCCTTCGTTAGAAAAATTACCACGTTTTGAAAAGCGAGATTTTCAAATTCTTATTCAAACATGCATGGTGGATCTTTAATGCGTGTTTATTAAACTATACATATATTGCTTTAATACACTTTGTGGATTACAATAATCAATAAAGCTATTTAGATAGAATCTATCCGGTAAAAAGGCATTTAATGCTTATTTTATATTATTTTAATAATATTTAACAAAATAAAAAGACAATTTTAACCTTATAAAAAATCTAAACCTTCCAATTTTAAACAAAAAGACAATTTCATATTGTTTAGTCTATATTTTTATTTAGAAAATATGTATATTTAACCCAAATTATATTCAAATACATCTTCAGTAAATATATTATATATTTATACATGTGTTAGTGACCCAGAGAGAAAAGGGAGATGGAGGTGTCGACAGCAAACGGCGGATGGCGAATGAGTCGGTGGAGATGGAGGCCCAGAGAGAGAAGGAGAGGGAAACGTCGATTGCAGAGGTGAATGACGATGAAGGCGTCGACGAGAATGAGCAGAGAGAGAATGAGGTGAGAAAGGAGAAAAGAGAGAGGGGGTGAGATGGAGGCATCGACAGCAGAACAATAGAGGCAAATGATTTTTATTTGGGATCATCTTTGGTCCTAGATTTGTGTTGTTGTTTATGATTTAAACATTTTAGAATTTTTTAAAGTAAAGATGAAATTTCATTAACTTGATTAGAACAACACCCAACAGCCCAGCAAAAACCATATTATATATGTGTGTGTGTGTGTGTGTGGGGGGGGGGGGGGGGGGCGGGGGGGTTCAATCATGCAAAATAACATATCCTCAAAGTTTAATAGTCTTTTGCTGTAATTGGTTGGAGAATAAAGCCGAAAAGACTTTCAATTATGAATGATCTCTTTATATATATATATATAATATATAAAATAATTATAAATTCATTTTTACCCTAAGAGATGGAAAAATATTTAAATTTATAAACTTTACACTTATTGTGAGATATTATTAGTCAATATCTAAGCTCTTGTGTCATAAGTAAAGGTCAATTAAAAGTTCAATAGTGCAAAATGATATTTTAGGCTGAAAGGTATAAATTTTCATATGTGAAGGTCTCACACAAATGGGTAAACTAGATAATTTCGACATATAAAATTTTTTCCAAGAAGATGATCGATTATCCATAAAGAATTCTAACTCTAAAATGATTTTGGAATGTTGGGATAAACCATCATCCTTAAGAAATTTTATTCTCAAAAAATGACAAGATAAATGTCATGTATAAAAGATAGATGTGATCTATAATGATCGTAGTTCTAGTCAGACTAGAGATAATCAAGAGAGATATTATTTATAATAATCCTATTCTTGAATTACTACAAATGATTTCATATTCCTCTAGAAATAAGCATCAACTCATTTCTGGAAAAGTATGATGTATTTGATACTTATTTCAATACAGTTTTTATTATCTTTAGTGATTGATTTAAGCATTGGAGTGTTTGAGCAGAGATCTTCCTGTGCCTTCTAATTTTTTTTTTATTTTTGCAGATTAAGGCAGTTTGACGACAACATTTTGATTCAAAATAATTCATTGTTGTATTTAGACAACAACACAAGCCATCGTTAAAAGTAAAAAATTGTTTTTGTTTAGGTATTTTTAGAGAATCCTAATGTAGTATCCCAAAATTTTGGAAATGATAAAAATATATATATATATATATCAATTTCTGTATTTGAGGATTTAAGGTATTAAGATAATAATAATAATGATAATAGAGAATAATAATATATTCTCAAAAATAATAAAAGTGTAAATTAAATTAACTTAAATTAAATTTAGTTAATTATTATGTTAAATGAGTGGCTGTGCGCGTAGGCTTGGAGGCCAAGCTTTGCACAGTGCCATTCTCTGAGGATGAAAACAGAAAGAGAGAGAGAGCGCTTGTGAGGGAGTAGAGAGCTGAGAGATTGGGAGAGGGAGAAAGCTCGGCCAGGTGATGGAAGGAAGGAGAAAAGGACATCGGGAGAGAGCTGGTGGCTGAGGGCTAGCTGGAGGCAACGCGAGGCGGCGCTGGCAGCGAGCTGGTGCAGTCATGGGAGGCCATGGCCGACGTGGAAGTAGCTCGCGGGGGAGGTAGCCATCGAAGGCGACCTTGCAGCGACGTGGGGTGGCGGTTTGCGGTGGCGCGAGGTGGTAGCCAGGAGCTTCAGTGACGGCTATGGCAGTTGCGACAGTTGCAGCTCGTGTGGTGGAGGAAGCCAGCCATGGTGGCGACGTTCGACCAGCAATTGCGGAGCATCAGGGGCGGTCAATGGCGGCGGAGCTGGCCACAGCAGCGGCCGACGGGCTGGAGCCAGGCGGCGGTGACCAACTACTGGTGCTAGTGCATGCGTAGGGGAAAGCCACGAAGAAGAAGAAGAAGAAGAAGAAGAAGAAGAAGAAGAAGAAGGAGGAGGAGGAGGAGGAGGAGGAGGAAGATAAGAAAATGACTAGAAAAGAAAATAAAAAAGAAAGAAAAGAAAATAGAAGAAAAGGAAGGAAATATGGAAAAAATAAGGCGATTTTGGGATGATCTTGGCATGAAAAGTGACCAGGTACGTGGGTAAAATTTATTAGAAGTGTTCTATGTTTAAGAATTTTATTCGGCTAAATTAATTATATTACACGGTAGATTTATTTAATTAAAACTGTGATTTTATTTATTGCCAACAAACGTTTTACTTCGCAGCGGGAGTGCAAGAAAGGTAGGAAACAGTCGTGTAAAGGCAAACTCCTAACCATCTCCTCTTATTCTTTAATTCTCGTGAGAAACTCCGCGTGATTTCTCATATTTTATACCATTTTTTACTCTAATTCGGTGTCTGACATTATTTATTGATGATTATTCATTATTGTAATTTAAATTAAATCTGAGACTTCTGAAGTTTTATTTATTGTGTGCCTACAGGGGTTTGTACCACCCCCATTTCTTTCGAAATGATGCCGAACCCAGATTGGGGACTAGGTTCTTAGACATGTGGAGTTATTTTCAGTTTTCTCGGGTTTATTTATAGTTCGGATAGAGCTATCGAGCAGTAGGGCAAGGGTCAGCTATTTGGTGACGTTGGGATAGACTATTGTACGGCCCTGAAGTGGACCGTCAGGTGGACACTCTTAGTCACTGGCCGTTAGCTAGTGCCGGGCACTGTTGACTAGCTCTATCGGTATATGATTTACTACATGATTAGAGATATTGTTCTTTCGTTCATGGTTTAATTTGCACATGGGTACAGGATGCATGCTGGGATATTCATTTATTGAGTATGCTTGGACACGAACATTCTAACTTGGTTAGGTTGCATCCAGCATGAGCATATGCATCGCGTGTGGTTTACTATGTGGGCGGAGCATGGCCTGATGCTTGGATGTATGGACGCTAGTGTATCACGTTGATGCTCATTATACCATTGCATTTTTATGTGCATTGCATGGTTACTGGTAGTTATTAGTTCTCAGATGGGAGAATCGTTCTGAGAGAGCCTATGACTTGGGTGTTGGGAGTACCGACACGAACATACGGGTGACGGGAGCACTGACCGGAGATCGCGCGCGCAGTTTTGTGGAGATATTTGTTGCCTTTTAGGGCAGCAACAGGTTGGTATAGAACTTGGGTGTCGAGTGTCTTGTGTGGGCCCCAAGAACCAGTATGTGCTTTTATTATGCTATACTATTGTGTTGTAGTGTCTCATGGCTTGTGTGTACTTGGGGGTTTATTTTGAGAAAAGTTTTTTGATTATGTTCAACCTTCAACCTTTCTTTTCTTTATGGTTGCTGAGTCTCTCGACTCACTTTGCTTTCCATCATTCCAGGTAGTGGCAGCGTGGGTTAAAGGCAAGGGAGTCGGCCTCTAGCAACAATGTCGGTATGGTGTACAGGTAGTCCCGTCAGTCCCTGTCAACTCTGATGTCTAAGTAAGATCTACTCTATTATTTTCGACTGTGCCATGTCATTTTTCGTGTATGTTGATATAGGAGTCTGTATTCATTTATTTATCTTGTGTCTGTTGTGCTAGTGGGGTTATCCGTAGTGCATGCATGTGTTTAGCTTCGCTTCCGCTATTCTTAACTTTGTGTATGCATGCCAGGGTAGTTTCTATCTTATGTTTTATTATTTTTCCCTCTTGTAAGCACTCCTATTCGAGTAATTTGGATGGTTGGGATATCCGAGTGGGAGTGTTGATCCCTTTAGAAAAGAAGCAAATACATGTTTAAAATTGTGATCTGCGAATGCGTAGCAGAAAACCTAAAAGTATTATTATGTCATCGACCTAAATGAAAAATAAATCTTTTTTTGAGTCTTTTATATTTTATTTTCTATTGTTAAGTGGAGTGCGATAAATAAAGTTAATGATAATCCCGCGCGCCTTATTTGAATAGTTTTTTTTAATAGATTACTTAGAACAAGTTCAGCGGGTGGGTGTGCCCAGGGATCCTGCTCCCAATAGGTGAGACTTATAATCTATTCTCCATCGGGGGGCTTAGGATCGCAAGACACAATTTATTGGAAATGACACCTATATGCATAACTTTCATTGGAAATCCTTAATTACCTTTTTGTGTTAAATTTCAAATTTGAACCAAAATTCTTAATTTGCAGCAATTAGTAACTAAAGTATAATAATTTTCTTTTTTGGTCTTCGCATGATTTGGTAATTGGCTGAGCAATCTACCTCCCCACGCTCTCCTGCTTTGCGTTCTGTGTTTGATTGTTTGTGTTAGTGCTTTTTAACTGGGACTTGTTTTTTTAAACTCAATTGATTTTGCGTGGTGTTGTTCTTAGCTATTTGTATTGTCTGTGTTTTTATCTTAACATAATAATAGTGATTATATTTATTAAAAAAAGTAATTAAAAAATAATTTAGTCTGTTCAAATAATTTAAAAAGTTGCCGCAGCCCAAACTTTTTTGGACTTACATTCACTATAATGTATTCGAATCCAGCCTTCGCCCAATATTAAAAAGTTCAAATATCATCTGTTCAAATATTATTATCAGTCTAATATTTAAATAGATACACCTATTTTGTCAACTAATTATATTCATAAATTCTGTCATATGTTAAAAGTAGAATCAATAATAATGCAAAGGTAGCATGTCTCTATATCTTTGTCTTTATCTCGAATTCATACATATTAATATATATAGTTGCAGACTAATTAATATTAGTTCAGTTATACCGCATATAAATAAAATGTCTAACATCGAATTAATAATAGGTATAAAAGATGAAGGTGTCCATTGAACAATTCATATATTTTTTCAGTAAGATCATTTGATCTTCTTACTTGTTATTTGAAATTTAAAATATTATTTAACTTATAACATAATTGTCACAAGCCTTTGAATTTAGGATGGAGCTCAAAAATAAAAATGTTAAAATAGCTTCAATTGGACTTAGTTGTCGATGGAGGACTCACCCAAGAAAAGACAAAATTGACGACTATATTCAATTGGACTTAGTTGCCGCAGCCATCGAACCTTACAGCGCCCAAACTTTTGGTCTTACTACTATTCACTATCATGTATTCAAATGCAGCCTTCGCCCAATTTTAAAAAGATCAAATATTACTATCAGTCTAATATTTAAATAGATACACCTATTTTTTCAACTAATTATATTGATAAATTCTGCCATATGTTAAAAGTAGAATTAATAATAATGGAAAGGTAGCATGTCTCTATATCTTTGTCTTTATCTCGAATTCATACATATTAATATATATAGTTGTAGACTAATTAATGTTAGTTCAGTTATACCGCATATAAATAAAATGTCTAACACTGAATTAATAATAGATATAAAAGATGAAGGTGTACCATTGAAGAATTCATATATTTTTTCAGTAAGATCGTTTGATCTTCTTACTTGTTATTTGAAATTTAAAATATTATTTAACTTATAACATTATTGTCACATGCCTTTGAATTTAGGATGGAGTTCAAAAAATAAAAAATTTAAAATAACACTAATTACATAACTCTCATTTTAACTGACAGAAGTTGAAATGATACCATTTTAAATATTTTTATACAAATGCAACTTTTAGAGGAATCTCATTTCAAATTATTAATCCGATATGATTTCATTACATTTTTTTTTTTATTTTTGGATTCCACCCCGTTAAAATGAAGAGTATAATCTTAATATATTTACCCAAGTTGGTGGATGTCCCACTCAAGACTTGTCTCAAAAGAACAATCAGTAATTAATTGCTCTTGCTTTTGCTACTATCCTTCGTTAGAAAAATTACCACGTTTTGAAAAGCGAGATTTTCAAATTCTTATTCAAACATGCATGGTGGATCTTTAATGTATGTTTATTAAACTATACATATATTGCTTTAATACACTTTGTGAATTACAATAATCAATAAATCTATTTAGATAGAATCTATCCCGGTAGAAAAGTATTTAATGCTTATTTTATATTATTTTAATGATATTTAACAAAACAAAAAGATAATTTTAATCTTATAAAAAATCCAAACCTTCCAATTTTAAACAAAAAGACAATTTCATATTGTTTAGTCTATATTTTTATTTAGAAAATATGTATATTTAATCCAAATTATATTCAAATACATTTTCAATAAATATATTATATATTTATACATGTGTTAGAGACCTAGAGAGAAAGGGGAGATGGAGGTGTTGACAGCGAACGGCGGATGGCGAATGAGTCGGTGGAGATTGAGGCCTAGAGAGAGAATGAGAAGGAAACGTCAGTGGCAGAGGCGAACGACGATAAAGGCATCGACGAGAATGAGCAGAGAGAGAATGAGGTGAGAAAGAAGGAAAGAAAGAGGGGGGAGGGAGATGGAGTTGTCGACAATGGAACAACGGAGGCAAAATAAGTTTCTTCATATTGTTTGGTCTTGTTTTAAAATTTTATTTATTCAATAAGATGCTAAATATATATATATATATATATTAATTCATTCAGTATTTATTTATTTATAGAATAAATTGATAAGGATTACAACCTCATCAACACTATGCAAGAATTCAAAATTCATATTTTCAAGATAATTTTTAATTACTATTGAAAAACCCATGCATTGAAAATTAAATTTATATTTATTAAAAAATTTCTTTTGGAAATCAAAATTTATATTTATTCGAAAACCCATGCAATATATTTATATTTTTTTTATCTTATCTTATTTCTAGTTAATATATTAAGGTAGAATGGTCTCCAAAACAAACATTAAATTAAAGGTAGTGATAATTAATAATTAAAATAAAACTAAGCATGGGTTTTCCAATCTTTATTATTCTTATCTTATTAATTAATATATTAAAGCATGATAGTCTGTAATATAATTAATTAATAATTAAAGGTAATAATAATTAATAATTAAAGTAAAACAAAGCATACATTTTAAATTTAATTATAATTAATTAACTTTCAATAGATGACTATCGAAATCATCTATTGAAAGTTTAAGTAACAATCTCTAATTAAATTTTATTTATATAATACTTTAGTATTTGATTTGATTATAATCAATTAACTTTCATAAATAATTATTGAAATCATCTATTGTGATTATATGTAAACACTCCCGTCCAGATATTCCTACCACTCGGTCTATCTGAACGGGAGCACCTACGAAAGGAAAAAGAATGAGACACAAGACAAGAACCACCTTGGCATGCATACACAAGAATGAAAATAGCGGAAGCTAAACTATATATATGCATGCACTACGGATACCCCGCTAACACAGCGGTCACATGATAAATAAATGAACATAGACTCCTGTGTCGACATACACGAGACTCGAGAAATGACATGGCACAGTCAAAAGTAATAGAGTAAACCCTACTCAGACATCAGAGTTGACGGAGATTGACGGGACTGCCTGTATACCATACCGACTCTGCTGTTAGAAGCTGACTCTCTTGCTCGGAGCCACGCTGACACTACCTGGAATGATGGAAAGCAAAGTGAGTCAAGAGACTCAGCAAGCATAAAGAAAAGAAAGGGTAAAGGCTGAACATAACTAGAAAACTCTCCCCAAAATAAACCCCCAGGTACACACAAGGCATGAGACGCTACAACACAGCAGTATAGCATAATAAAACACATACCGGTCCTTGGGGCCCACACAAGACACACGGCACCCAAGTCTCATACCAACCTACCGCTGCCCTGAAAGGCAACAAATATCTCCACAAACCTGCGCGCGCTGTCCTGGGTCGATACTCCCGTCACCCGTCCATGTCGGTACTCCCGACACCCGAGCCATAGGCTCCCTAAGAACGGTACTCCCGTCCGAGAACTAATAACTACCAATAGCCATGCAATGCACATAGAAATGTAATGGCGTAGTGAGCATCAATGTGATACACTGGCGCCCATACATCCAAGCATCAGGCCATGCTCCGCCCACATAGTAAACCACATGCCATGCATATGCCCATGCTGGATGTAACCTAACCAAGCTAGAATGTCCGTGTCCAAGCATACTCAGTAAATGAATATCCCAACATGCATCCTGTACCCATGTGCATATCAAATGATGAACAGTAATATACTGTATTTAATCATGCAGTAAATCACATACCGACAGAGTTAGTCAGTAGTGTCCGGCACCAGTCAACGGCCAATGATTAGGAGTCTCCGCCTGACGGTCCACTTCAGGGCCGTACAATAGTCTACCCCAACGTCACCAAATAGTCGACCCCTGCCCCACTGCTCAATAGCCCTAACCGAATCATAAATAAACTCAAGAAAACCGTAAATAAACCCGCACGTCTAGGAACCTAGTCCCCAAACTAGATTCAGCATCATTCCGAAAGGAATGGGGGTGGTACAAACCCCCATAGGCACTCAACAAATAAAACTCTAGAAGTCTCGGATTTAATTTAAATTAAAACAAAGGAATAATAATTTAACAAATAAGGTTAGGTGCCGAATTAGAGTAATAGAGGTGATAAAATACAGGAAATCACGGGGTCTTTCACGAGAATTAAAGATCAGGAAGAGAGGGTTGGGAGCTTACCTTTACACGGCCGTTCCTTGCTTTTCTTGCACATCCATTGCGAAGTAAAACATTCGCTGGCAATAAATAAAATCCCAACTTTAATTAAATAAATCTATCGTGTAATATAAAACTTTTTTATTGTCTATGGTGGTGGTTGATTGAGACATTTCCTTGGGTTTAAGGAAAATGGACTCAAATAGTACCCGAAGCAGCTAAGATACCGAGACGTAGGAAGTGGCTATCTAGCAAGAGGCATAAAAACATTAATTATGATGAATGTCTTAATAAGGTATGTGTGTAACCCAACCTAGCCTATTATCGTTTATTTTTTTAATAGATAATATCTGTACACCTATTATAACATTTGTAGGCACAAGGATTAAGCCATATGCTCGAGCCCACTAAGGCAGAGAGGGACACGTCCTTTTAGAGGTCTTTTCACCCCTTGCATTGGGTTGGTGTTTATGTCTACAAAAATGGAGGTGGAAGAGGTGATGATGATGATAAAGATATTCGAGGCAGGGAGGTTGGGGAGGAGGTTGAGCTAGCCAAGGTGGGCAAGGCTGAGGATGCAGGTAAGGAAGGTGGGGAAGAGATGGAGGCAGGGAAGGTAGGCAAGGATGAGGGTGCAAAAATTGAAGGCGGGCAGGGGGTGGAGGAGGAAGATGAGGGGTTTATTCGTGGCTATAAGATGTTAAAGGCGAGACTGCCCGAGAGTACGCATAATGGACATAATGAGTTCGAGGTATGTTCGCTACATATTATTTTTTGTATGAAGAGCAACTGTTTGTTTGTAATTGTTTTTCATTTTTAGTTTTTTTCCTTTTGTAGATGACCAAAATGCTGACTCAAGCACTTTAGTTGTTGCAAAGTATGGACTATCGGTTGGGTCAATTTGAGAGGAATAAAAAAGATATGGACTGTCGGTTGAGGCAAGTACTAAGAAATCAAGAAGTTCTGTTAGGCATGGATACTCGGTTGATGCTAGTTGAGAGAAATCAAGAAAAACTATTAGCTGTGCTACACATTTCAACTATCATTGACCCCATAGATCAGCAGCTAGCTGAGGAGGACCGGACATCCCATTCTGGAGTAAGCCCTTAAATTTATCCTATGTACACTATGGACTTTCAAAACGTTTAGAGTTAAAGTAGCAGAAATTTAAATACATCACTTTCGTAATCAAATACATTTTTGCACTTGACAAGTGCCGTCACATGCATCTTTCGTATCTGCATCTGCCACAACAACATCTGGAACGTTTGAATATTCTAGGGGCAAAGCTCAAGTTAGATGATGATTATCTAAATAAGGGAACAATAAACATATCTCGTGCATGGATGCTATTATATAAAATGTTTTATTCTTTATCTTAGTTTGAGTTGACCGCACTCAATTGATGCTCCCCATTTTTACAACCTACTTACCAAGCTGAGGTGTATGAGTGCACCCTTGGTAGAGTAACGGTGACAATCCATAATCTGAAACCCTTATGCGATGCATGATCAATAGTATCATCGTGAATATATACACATTTCATCATAACATGTAAATGCAATCTATATGACATATTCACATCAATACATGACAACATGTTAAAACCATTTACATTAAATTCAAGTTTGGTAATTAAATTCAATTGAGAAGTACCCTTACCTTTAACAAAGTTTGGATTATTTTGAAAAGTGCGCACCACCTCGATTTTCATGCCAAATCTCAAAAATAGCACCAACTACCTCACCTCAAGTTCCAAAGCACCATATCCAGGATATTTATTTAAATAATCACCAAAACCTATTTTTTCATAATTTTCTTGCCTTTTTCTCTACTTTTCTCCAATTTTCTTCTCTAGCAATCCAAAATAAATATCTACATTAATAATTTTCCAAATATTTTTACACAAAATCCTAAAATAATTTTCTAAGAATTTTAATTTTTTTTTCCAGAAAATACCAAGGCTCCACAAGCTCGCACGCGATGATGTGTGAAAGGAGAGTAAGACTAGCGTCGGTACACTGAAAAGTTGGGATTTTTACACCAAAATGAACTACAAGACTAGTCGATCCAGATGGTACCTGAAGTGGCTAGAAAGGAGCATGGGAAAAAGTCCAACCGGGGGCTCGAAGGTTCGGTCAGTGCATCCACTTAGGGTTCTAGAGAGGCTTCGGATCTCACTCACACTACAAGAAAACAGTGTATTTGAGACGGATTTCTAGTTTGAGACGGATTTTGGTCCGTCAGTAAAATGCCCTTCTGTAAATTTGAGATGGATTTTTTCCGTCTCTAATTGAGACGGATTTTGAGACGGAATTTTTCCGTCTCTAATTGAGACTGATTTTTTCTGTCTCTAATTGAGACGGATTTTTTCCGTCTCTAATTGAGACGGATTTTGAGATGAATTTTTCTGAAATTTTTCCGTCTCTAATTGAGACAGATTTTGAGACGGATTTTTAGACGGAATTTTTCGTCTCTAATTAAGACGGATTTAGAGAAGGATTTTCGTCTCTAAATCCGTCTCAAACTTTTAAAAAAATAAAAAAAAATTATCGCATTATGAGACAGATTTTAGAGACAAAAAAAAATCTGTCTCTAAATCTGTCTCAAATTTAGATATAATTAAAAAAATAAAATATTTTTTTTTAAAAAATTAAAATTCAACCTGATAACAATTACAAATAACATATCATGCATACAAATGCATACAAATAACGTCTACAAATCCATAATCGTCTACAATTATATATTACATATCCATACAAATAATAGATCATGTTAATGATCCGAAGGGTTCTGGGGCGACGAAGATGAAGAACGGTGATGTAGTCTATCTTTAATAGTCAAGATTCACTGGTTGAAGAGTTCTGTTGCTGCCCGAACAACTTCTTGTATCTAATCTGATAGTGAGACGGATGACGACGACTGTGCCGGTGGCTGTGGTGTCGGTACATAGTAGGAACCGGGGATTATATATGCTTCTGACCCCATTCCATAAACACGACCATTTTTCTTGTCACCCGCAACCTCCAACCATAAGGATCTATCGTCAATAGCTGGGTGCGAGGGTTGGCCAGCATCACTATCTTTTGAATGGGCAACAACCAATGACTGTGATGATGCCTCGTGTTGTTGAGTCTGAAAATTAGCCTGCAAGCGTCATGGATAAATATATGAAATACATTATGCTATAAAAAGGCTAATTAAGCATAATAAAATAATATAAAGACACAAGTAATGTATACTTACATAAGTATCCTTGGACCTCTTATCAACGAATCCGGAATTGTCTTTCCTTCTATGTGTCACGAGGAACAACTTAGCTTGTGTAGGTGGGCGACCAAATTATCTTGACTACAAAGACAATTACTAACTTTTGTTATCTTGACTAAAAAATATATTTTGTTGTGATTTGATTCACTTACAGAAATTACTAACTTTTTATAACCCTAGCTTAAACAGATAGACAAAAACCCATTCAGGAGAGCTCCTGTTGCCCTTTTCTCTAATGCACTCAACTTTTACCACATTTGTTCATTTTTTCTGCATGCTTTGGCATGTGCACGCCTTAATTATGAGATCATAAATCAGAAAACAAGTTATATCATACACAGCCAATAGAAATACATGGTAAGGATTGATACTTATTTGAGTTCCCAGCCTTCTGCACGCCTGATTTAAACAACCTAAACCACATAAAGGACAAATATTAGTAATGAGATTAAATACACCGGAATCTTTAGAAGAAGTCTAGATGATACATACCGGTTGTTGAAAATATCCAAAGAGCCAGTGACCATTATCCGTGCATTATTCCTGTAACACCCCGTCTTGCCAGGCATGTCACTATAAGGGTATTCTCGGGATTTCTTTTTTTTTTTCTTCAAGTTCAACACGCGTGGTATAACAAGAACAATCTTCACATGCAGATACAAAACCCCGCGAACCCCAGTCTTGCCCGTTTAACTATCAAGATCAATAATCGTAAACTAAACGAGTCTTAATACAACGCAGCGGATACACTAATACCAAAACACCATAGTTCTTACATTGTATTTCCATGGCAAAATGCGTAATACAGATCAATCGATAACATTGCAAATATACAACTGTTCATTTACAACCTGTAATACATACTAAAACCTCCAAACGTTACAATGACTAACAAACTAAGCACCATTAGCCCTCAACCGGCCACATTCTTGCCTCGCAGCACAGTAGTCCCTGGCTGGAACATTAAACGTTCCAGGGGCATAGCCCAAGTTAGATGATAAAACATCTAAATGACGGTATGAAACAGTTTATATATGCATGAGAGACACACGAGCATGGCATACTCAGACTACAAAAATATGCAAGACACGTCTAACTTGAGAAATTCCCTGACACACTTAATCCCCGGGTGCCCTACCATGTCACTCGGTTACCGGTCCCGGATGCCCTACCGTGTCACCCGATCACCAGTACTGGCCCCGGATGCCCTACCGTGTCACCCGATCACCAGGACTAACTGTGTCCCATTCTCAAGAAGACTTCATCCCGTCCCATACAGAAAACAACATTGACACGAATATCAATACCCCGATGATATGAAAATCACTCGCCATGCACCGACTCTTTTGTAAGTAAAAACAGTTGATGCAATGTTTCACATGTTCAATATGCAAATGATGACATAAATATGTAAGTGAAACGCATAAGCATGGCATTATGAGTCCTAGTGAGACCGCTCACCCGAGCTCACAACAATCTTACCAATACATTCCCAAACAGGGGTAAAACTAGAGACAAACCACTCACCTCGTATAAATTCGGATTGCCTCGATCCTTATGCACGATCTCAATTTGCGTGCCAAACCCCAAATACTTGAACTTGTATGAAACCTCGAGCCATAATACTTCCTAAACACCGTATTTAATTAAGGAAGTGTTAAAATCCATTTTCCTCAATTTTTCATATTTTTCTCTATTTTTCTCATATTTTTCACCTCGATAATTTAAAATAATTATCTCCTCAAATATTTTTCTCAATTTCTTCACATGATAATTCCTAAAATAATTAAAGGAAAATACTGGAAGAAAAATACCAAAATGCCCCTATCACATGCGCCCTCACGCGCCTGGCGCGTGTCTGCGCGTGGAAGTCGGCGCGTGCAGCCACGCGCGTCGTCTTCTTCCTCAAGACCGGTCACCGGCGGTTGCTCCGATGGCTGTAAAATCGGTACCCCCTTGAAGCTCTTGAAGAATCGATCCCAATGGCACCAAAATCAGGCCGAAACAACATCGTTAAGGCCTTTAAAAATCGATTTACAGGTCCGGCTTGCGCGTCCGCCTCTAACCCTCGGCCGATTTCGAATACCCCTCAAACATGCACCAAAACGCTTCAAATCGAGCCCAAAGTGTTCCTTGATGCCTCGCGACCAAAAGCCCCTTAATCACTCGCTCAAAACCATTCAAAACTCAGTCGATTTCACGCCCAAAAACCAAAACCCTTGGCCTCCCTTTTATACCCAAAAACCGATCGATTTCCGGCCAATGAACGGCCAAGCTTGGTCCCCAAGTCTTCCCTCGGCCGTATACGACCTTCCCCAGCTCCTCCCTGGCCGTCCCATCGCCAAGATCGGCCTCCATGTGCTAGGATTTGCGGCGGCCATTTTGCTGCGCGCGTTCACACTATGCAAACTTTCCATTTTTTGCACTTTGACCCCTACTTTCTTCTAATGACATTTCAGACCTTTTCCTTGTGCCCCTAAACTATCCAAACATACCACCATGTCCCATAAGTTTAGTATATCTCATTTGATCCTCGAAACCCCTAAAAAATTATCATTTTGACCTTCCTCAGGCAAAATTAGAAAACTGCACTTAGGCTCGGCTGGTCAAATTGACCTTAAATCCATTTAATTCAACCCGAAATCGCTTAAGGGTTGTTCTACACATTAACTATAGGTCCTTGACACGCTCTGTTGACTTTTCGGATGTCTCCTACGTCGATTCGATTTTCTCAGCTCGGTCGATAGCTGTACCGAAAACTGTTCCTGATCCAATTTCTTTCATTACTAAAAATCATAGTTTAAATCGCTTGTCGATACTGTACCATTTTCCTTGGCTATCTAGGGTCCGGGCTACTCCCTCCAACTGATTCGGTTATCTAAAACTGCGTTAGTGTGTCCTATAGCCCTATTCTTTTGATAATTCCAATTATACCCTTCATTAAATCCCATTTACACTCTTAATAATTTCCCGGGTATTACATTCTCCCCCCCTTTAATAAATTTCGTCCTTGAAATTTGGTCATTGATAAGCTAATGACTTCCGATTGCAATGTCCAAATACCTTTCTTAATCCTTAACAATCATTCATAATTTATATCTTCATATGGTTTGAGTTTACCAAACTCGTTTCTTATCTTCTAGAATATCCCATTGTAGCTCCATATCAGCGGCTACTCAACTCCCAAAATGATTTATAAACCCAGTACCATTCCCAATCGTGTTCCCAAAATATATTTTATCTGGTTCCTAAATCTCCCAACCCAATGATCACACCAAGATTGAACTAACTCGGCTGCCATGATGGCACAGAAATTGATAACATTGAACTTACCCAGCGTATCTTTCTCTCAATTATCTCGATCGCATATTATCTTTAGAGATAATTTCTCAGTCTCTTACGGCTGGTCATGCAAATTATCCACTTAAGTCTCCCAAAAACACAATTTCTCTTATAATAGCTTAACATCCTGACACGTTACTATTTCTCTTTCAAGCACAATCCATCAATCACACTAGTTTATCTCAGCACAGAACTCCCATGTCGTTTCAATTTATCGTCAACCTTCCACATTTATACACGTCCTTCATTTGTGGCTCCTCAACTCGGTATCGCTAAATGTTTTATTTCATCTAAACGGTGCTTTCCATATTTCTCCACATGAGACATAATCTCTCTATTGACTTAAAAAAAATCCCATTTTTCCTCGATTCTTGAAATAGGTTTAATCTCGTCTCTCTTAAGCGATCTACTTTCCACACTACTTCATTAAATGAAAACTTTGTTGTACAACTTTTGATTCTCACCGGTCTTTAGTAACACTTAACATAACTTAAATAGCTTAACCTACTATCTTACGACCCAAATAAAATTTTCATAGTGCAACTAAAACTCACTTCTTTCTTTATAACAGCTTACCTTATGTTTCCTCAAATCATAACACGCCTCTTGGGAAGATAAACACTTTTGTTTACTCAACAACTTATATCTTACCATTTCTTTATGTTGACTTTGTCTTCATTTTGAAAAATCCACTCATGTTCTCAAGGGTACCTAGGTATACTTACTATTACTCCAATCTTTTTATGTCACCGAAGGCAAGGTTCGAAACAATTAATTTGGAGCCAATTGCTCACAATTTCTAGGATGCGTACTAATAAGCACACGAAACTAAAAGTTAAGTCAATAATTAGGGTTAAATTTCTTCCAACTGCCACATCCGGAAAACACATTTACCTCAGTAAGTTCATAACACACGTCTATATCAAAGATCGTTCTATTCCTGATTAGAACCTACCTTGGTCTATGTACACAATTACTATTTCACCACAACTCCTAAATTTCTTGAGTGTATTCATCACTTCTTAGTAACCTTACTTCACGAATTTCTGTCATGAACGTAATTATCCTAAAAGAATCCTTTACAAATCTCTGTTAACAGCTCGCCAAACATTATGTCATCACTTGAGATTACATTTTCTTCTTCCGATTCTCTTTTGGTTATTGACTATCATAACCCACATAGGAATTATCCCGCTTAGGTCACCATCCAAACCTTCAATCTTTTCACCATGATTAAGAAATCTGCCATGATGCTCTGATCCCTTGGAACTTGGACTCTAAACCATACATAACATTCTCAGTGTCGCCCAAACTTTGGCACCTGACTGTCTCCACAGTTCACTGTGTTGCTCCGACTTGTAGGTATCACACCCCAAACCGCGAGCCAACCACCAGTCCTCTGCCTTGGTCCTTAGGCTCAGATCCATTGTTACAGACCAAACACTAATGGTGTTATCGCTATGCTAGAATTCCTTGTTCCATCTCTGAGAGCTATAGTGGTTCTTATTAATACTAATCCAACTCCCTGATCTTTTGGATTCCTAATGTTCTTTTCCAGAGTAACACTCAATCGTATCAAGCATTCTTATCCTAACCATTCCTAAGACTTCGGATTTCTTTCTCACAATTTAATCTCTTTTGCTTTCCTAATTTGTTATGCATGTGACGGAACCTCGCGCTACTGTTGCTGCTTTAGCAGACATTCACAATTTATCAAACACTTCAACACCAATTGTATTTCCAGTTTATCATTTTCTAAACTTATACTAGATCGTTCAACCATATTCTCGTCACTGCCGTATGCTTAATCTATCACAAAATTGGCTTAGAAATTCCTTTTCCCTTATATGTTTATTTCACGATTGACTTTCAACTAACACTCACTATACAGGTCATTATGTCAATCATTCTTATTTCTTTGAATCTATTAGGACCAAGTTCAATTTTGTTAAGACCTAATCAAATCCCAAGATATCTTTATGAGCTTAATCTAATTTTAGCAATCCTATCTCATTGCGTGACGCCTTAAAACTCAAGCCAAGACTTTTATGACTACCCCTCGGTCCTTGACAATCATTGTTATGCTAACTATCTTCTTTTGAGTTTGAATCTTCTTAAATCGGCTATGATCATTACAAGCTTATAATATAATCGTCTCCGTAGGTTGAAGTACCATTTTATCTCCAAGTATATACAATACACGTAAATTTTCTTTTAGCAACCTCAATAGTTATACGCATAATTCCCTTACCCCAAGATTTTTCTATTCCCAAGGTTCGTTTTAAATCACAAATCTCTAATCTATCGTGGTTCCCTATATTATTTACAATCTCAAAATCATCAAGTATGGTTCAATTCTGCAAATTCTCTATAAGCCAAAAGGTTCTTTCAACTACCAAGGGAAAATTTTAATCCTTGAAACATGCGGATCTTGCGTTTGATATCCAAGTAATTTTTTGATCGCACCTTGACCCTAACTATAGCTGTTTTACCGTCGATCCCTATTTGTCTTGTAGTTACTATTCGAAATTTCACAATCCTAAATCATCAAACTTGCGCTTAAATGGAAAATTCCTATTATAACCAAGAGCATTTTATTTAAGCCAATTACTATCGAGAAAAACTTCTAAACACCTCAAACAAGAATTCGATCTTCATTTAGTTCCAATTCACTTTCCTCGTCTGATCTTAAACTAATATCCTCGATATAGTTCTTTTTTTTTTTATTATTATTATCTCCCAAACTTCCATAAGACTTAAATCTACGCCTTAACTCTCTTTGTCCTTGAATAACATATGAAACCATAAGACTCGTCCCTATGAGTCGTTTTCTTAAGATATTATTTCCTTATTTCCTCTGTCATCAATTCTGATTTTTCTATCTCTATATCTCCATCAACACTTCCGGATTTCTAAAATCCTCAAGCTCTGTTCTCTAAAGCACTTATCGAATCATCCTGAGTTTCTTATCGGGTCGTTCCTTAGGATCCTCGATCTATACCAAGTCATTCTTTCCCTTGAATCCTTATATCATTCGATTAAAACCTGTTTTACAATTAGGTTATGTCATATCATACTAACTGTCCACAACCTGCTTATTCTTAATAACCACCAAATATCCCAACATTTAGCAAAAATAGTTTTGACTAATGATCTCCAAACTATGGTTTCCAGATGTTATGAATCCTCAGTTATGATTTATTAAACCATCCTTACATCCAAACCATTTTGTTGAATGTTAACTCTCAATCCAACGTTCTATCACTTAACAAGGTCTAGTATTTTTCAATTAATATCCTCAAAGACTTTAATCGAAAATCCCCAAATCTTCAAACAAGGGTTTTGTCTTTATGATCTATCAATTTCTTTTCCCCTAAGTCTCCATTCAGGATTTTCACTAGTTAGCCCGAACTGAATCCGTTCTTCTTAAGTCCTTAATTCGGATATCCAACTTAACCTTAAGATCTTCAAGTCATTCCTTTTTCTCACACCCTCGGCAGGTTCTTCTAATAACCTCCGTCACTTCATTTATCTTTGTCAGGGCATGACATCACCATCATTTAACATGTTCCAATCAGGAGGGTATTAAGACAATTCACTAAGATTCTTCCGAAAGAGATTTTATACTATACCTCAAGTTGTACCAGAATCACCAAAGTATTTATTCTTCAAAGGTTTTGGATCATATATCTCTTTCATTTCGACGACCCTTATTGATGGCTTCCTAATCTTTAAAAGATGTGAATAGAACTTGTTCATCTCCACTTGACGCTGAAAGTATATTCAATTGAAAACCTCAAATTTCACCTTTTAGAGACTCCATACCATTTTCAATTATGTTCCGAATGTCTCTTAGAATCCATAACCCTGTTCTAAGTTCTCATTCAATAGTTCTAACCATGCTAAGTTCAGCAACCTAGCCAAATTATCCTAGGGTTTTAACCTAGGGCTCTGATACCAATTGTAACACCCCGTCTTGCCAGGCGTGTCACTATAAGGGTATTCCCGGGATTTCTTTTTTTTTTCTTCAAGTTCAACACGCGTGGTATAACAAGAACAATCTTCACATGCAGATACAAAACCCCGCGAACCCCAGTCTTGCCCGTTTAACTATCAAGATCAATAATCTTAAACTAAACGAGTCTTAATACAACGCAGCGGATACACTAATACCAAAACACCATAGTTCTTACATTGTATTTCCATGGCAAAATGCGTAATACAGATCAATCGATAACATTGCTAATATACAACTGTTCATTTACAACCTGTAATATATACTAAAACCTCCAAACGTTACAATGACTAACAAACTAAGCACCATTGGCCCTCAACCGGCCACATTCTTGCCTCGCAGCACAGTAGTCCCTGGCTGGAACATTAAACGTTCCAGGGGCATAGCCCAAGTTAGATGATAAAACATCTAAATGACGGTATGAAACAGTTTATATATGCATGAGAGACACACGAGCATGGCATACTCAGACTACAAAAATATGCAAGACACGTCTAACTTGAGAAATTCCCTGACACACTTAATCCCCGGGTGCCCTACCATGTCACTCGGTTACCGGTCCCGGATGCCCTACCGTGTCACCCGATCACTAGTACTGGCCCCGGATGCCCTACCGTGTCACCCGATCACCAGGACTAACTGTGTCCCATTCTCAAGAAGACTTCATCCCGTCCCATACAGAAAACAACATTGACACGAATATCAATACCCCGATGATATGAAAATCACTCGCCATGCACCGACTCTTTTGTAAGTAAAAACAGTTGATGCAATGTTTCACATGTTCAATATGCAAATGATGACATAAATATGTAAGTGAAACGCATAAGCATGGCATTATGAGTCCTAGTGAGACCGCTCACCCGAGCTCACAACAATCTTACCAATACATTCCCAAACAGGGGTAAAACTAGAGACAAACCACTCACCTCGTATAAATTCGGATTGCCTCGATCTTTGTGCACGATCTCAATTTGCATGCCAAACCCCAAATACTTGAACTTGTATGAAACCTCGAGCCATAATACTTCCTAAACACCGTATTTAATTAAGGAAGTGTTAAAATCTATTTTCCTCAATTTTTCATATTTTTCTCTATTTTTCTCATATTTTTCACCTCGATAATTCAAAATAATTATCTCCTCAAATATTTTTCTCAATTTATTCACATGATAATTCCTAAAATAATTAAAGGAAAATACTGGAAGAAAAATACCAAAATGCCCCTATCACACGTGCCCTCACGCGCCTGGCGCGTGTCTGGCGTGGAAGCCGGCGCGTGCAGTCACGCGCGTCGTCTTCTTCCTCAAGACCGGTCACCGGCGGTTGCTCCGATGGCTGTAAAACCGGTACCCCCTTGAAGCTCTTGAAGAATCGATCCCAATGGCACCAAAATCAGGCCGAAACAACATCGTTAAGGCCTTTAAAAATCGATTTACAGGTCCGGCTTGCGCGTCCGCCTCTAACCCTCGGCCGATTTCGAATACCCCTCAAACATGCACCAAAACGCTTCAAATCGAGCCCAAAGTGTTCCTTGATGCCTCGCGACCAAAAGCCCCTTAATCACTCGCTCAAAACCATTCAAAAACTCAGTCGATTTCACGCCCAAAAACCAAAACCCTCGGCCTCCCTTTTATACCCAAAAACCGATCGATTTCCGGCCAATCAACGGCCAAGCTTGGTCCCCAAGTCTTCCCTCGGCCGTATACGACCTTCCCCAGCTCCTCCCCGGTCGTCCCATCGCCGAGATCGGCCTCCATGTGCTAGGATTTGCGGCGGCCGTTTTGCTGCGTGCGTTCACACTATGCAAACTTTCCATTTTTTGCACTTTGACCCCTACTTTCTTCTAATGACATTTCAGACCTTTTCCTTGTGCCCCTAAACTATCCAAACATACCACCATGTCCCATAAGTTTAGTATATCTCATTTGATCCTCGAAACCCCTGAAAAATTACCATTTTGACCTCCCTCAGGCAAAATTAGAAAACTGTACTTAGGCTCGGCTGGTCAAATTGACCTTAAATCCATTTAATTCAACCTGAAATCGCTTAAGGGTTGTTCTATACATTAACTATAGGTCCTTGACACGCTCTGTTGACTTTTCGGATGTCTCCTACGTCGATTCGGTTTTCTCAGCTCGGTCGATAGCTGTACCGAAAACTGTTCCTGATCCAATTTCTTTCATTACTAAAAATCATAGTTTAAATCGCTTGTCGATACTGTACCATTTTCCTTGGCTATCTAGGGTCCGGGCTACTCCCTCCAACTGATTCGGTTATCTAAAACTGCGTTAGTGTGTCCTATAGCCCTATTCTTTTGATAATTCCAATTATACCCTTCATTAAATCCCATTTACACTCTTAATAATTTCCCGGGTATTACAATTCCTAGCCTGTGTCAATTAAAGAATGTTACCACACATGATTCAGATGTGGTAGAACTCAACCAAAAACTCAACATTTATCCACTTAAAATAGCTTGACCATAACTTGAATCATAGTCAACCTAGTTAAGTTACAAAGTGAAACAACATAAGAAATAAATCAATGTAGAACATAATTCATGCAAATGCAAACCACTCATGTGGAATTTAATTCACATGTGACCAAGTAAATAAAAAATGATCAAAAACAAAAAAATGTGAATGCATAAGAATAAGGTGTTCAGTTATCCCCCCACCAATTATTTCTTTTGCAGATTTTATAACGAGCCATTGAGTTTAAAACAAACATCAAAGAAAAACCAGAAATGAGGGGGGGATAAGCATTGCAGAGGCCACTTAAATGAACCCAGAGACAAAAGAAGATGACAAGTTGACCTGTACAACTAAAACTAGTGATATAGCAGGTCCAGTCAGGGATGGAGGATTTGACAATTTCGAATTTTGATTGGCAGAATATGCAGAAGGAGAGGCTCCAAGAACTTTCAAAACCTACAAAGGATTCAAGACACAACAAAGTTCATCTGTAAGATAACAAATTTAATGAAGTATCTAACTCAATGCATTAGATACTTCATAAAATCACAACAAAATTTGTAATATCCTAGTATTTTGAAAATAATAGTAATTAATTTTTGTATTTAAAATATTTTCTGACATCCATTAGAGATTATAAATGAGAAAACTAATAGGTTTAGAGTTAGTGGGCTAACTTGAAAAATGAAATGTTAAGTAAATGAGCTTAAAATTAGTGGGCTAAATTGAAAAAAAAAATGCTAATGGGCTTAGAGTTAATGGGCTAAGTTGAGAAATGAAAGGTTAAGTAAATGGGTTTAGAGTTAAGAAAGTGGGCTTAAATTTATGGACTAAATGAAAGAATGGTCCATTCAAAATAGGATTTAGTTGAAAAATAATTAAAGTAAAAAAAAAATAATAATCAAGGATAATGGGTGAATTAATGGAGAATGTGGGAGACAAAATATAGTGTGAATAAATAATCAAAGATAATGGGTGAATTAATGGAGAATGTGGGAGACAAAATATGGTGTGAATAAATAATCAAAGATAATGAGTGAATTAATGGAGAAATGTGGGAGACAAAATATGGTGTGGATAAATAATCAAAGATAAAGGATGAATTAATGAAAAAATGTGGGAGACAAAGTAGAGTGTGGCCAAATAATCAAAGATAATTGATGAATTAATGGAGAAATGTGGAAGATAAAGTAGTGTATGGATAAATAATTAAAGATTATGAGTGAGATTTAGTGAAAAATTAAATAAAAAAATGATAAAATAATAAAAGATAGTGGATCACTACAATTAAACTAAATTTAATTCAACCTCTATAAATAGAGAAAACTTGAAAGGTTTGAGGACTTGAATTAGAAAGAGAAAGGTTGTAAGAAAGAAAGATTTGGGAGTAAGAGAAGATTTGAGAAAGAGAAAGAAAGAATATAGAGAAAAATTTCAAATCTTATAGCTTGAGTTTAGTAGTTCGTGCAAATTTGTGGCAAGAGGCGTTGGATACGCAAATCGAGACTTCATCACAATATAGAAAAATACCAAATCACTCCATGAGAAGGTAAGTTATCTTCAAAATTTTCTTTAAAATTTTTTGGAAATGTTAGAATGATATTTTAGAATTTTTGATAGTGAAATTGAAAGAGAAAATACATGATTAGTATTTATTATGGATTTTTGAGGTAATAGGTGCTTGAAAATAAAAGAGAAAATAAGAAATAAATAGAATATGGATTTTAAAAATTATGAGAAAATTTCTAGGGCTTGAGAATATTGTTTTAGGAATTATTGTGAAGATAAATTGAGAAAATTTTATGAGAAAGTATTTAATTCATAATCTTGAGGAAATAATAGGAGAAAATTGGAGAAATTAGAAAAATTAGAAAAAAATTAGAAATCTGATTTTCTTAAGTAACTATGATGTCAGGAATACGTTAAGATTCATAATTAAGTACAATTGAAAGTTTGACGCGAATTTTGAAGCAAAATCACGCTAGGGGCAAAATTGTCTTTTACAAGGTAAGTGGTACTATTCAACTGAATTTAGTTTATGAAAATGACTTGTAAGTGGTTCCACAAAAACCTGATTTTATGTAAATATTTTCATCATGTTGTCATGTTTTGATGTGAACATGTCATGTGAATTGCATTTACATGTATTGATGACAAAGTATGCATATGAGCATGATGAGATTCACAGTCATACGTTGCATGGGTTTGGGATTAGGTACTGGCACCGTTGCTTTGCCAATGGTGCACCCATACACCCCGGTCTGGCAGGGAGATTGGAAAAATGACGGGTAATCTTAAGGTGCAGTCAACCCAAACATGAGAGTTATGATGTTATGTGCATTGCATTCATACATATGCATTATGATGTACTCTTACTTAGATGATTCATCATCTAATATGGGCCTTGCCCCTGGAACATTCAAACGTTCCAGATGAGGTTTGCAGCGAAGACATAGAAGTGGACGAAATATAAAGATGCAAGGCATTATGAAGTTATTTTCTGCATTTAGTTTCCGTATGAGGATTCTAATATGTACCAGTTATGTTATGTTCGAAGTCATGTTGAGAAACTTATGTTTTGTTTAAAGTCATATTGAAAAACTTATATCATGTTACAAGTTATGTTTGGAAGACTTTTGTTAAGATAATCTTGTATTATTAATTATGTTGAGACAATCATCTAATATTATTAGCGTTTGAGGTATGTTGAGGTTCGATTCTAGCTTCCGCATTCAATATTTATGTTGATTCTCTTTTGAGATAAATGTATGGAAATTTGGGATGGATAAGAGTAATGATATGATTACTCGTAGTTTATAGAGAAACAAATATTATCCCACAATTGTCCTAGTTTATAACGCTCGAAGAAAATAGGGCGTTACAATTGGTATCAGAGCGAACTATGAGGAAACTTACGAAAGATCATTAGGAATCTATGAACTCGAGGTTTAGAAAAACTTAGATATAGAAATCCCTATTCATAGATTCGGGGATTGATGATCAAAGTCTTAGAGGTTATGAACTTAAGTATGGTGTTGTGAAAGTGCATGTCTAGGAAAGTTCTGGCTAAGGAAAGACTTGGTATTTAAGTGTGTCCGTTTGTGACCCACCTCTCTTTCCTAGGAACTTACCTGGTGTACTATTCACGTAAAAACACTATAAGGTTACTATTTAATAGCGAAAATCTAATTGATTTTTCAAATGTCAGCATGGAAGGAAATTACCTTGAGCAATTCTGGGTGACCCACTGGATCTTTTGTTGGGTTGATAGTGAACCGGTGGTGGAAGACATCTTCGGCCGCCTAAATGTCCTCGAGGATATCTTAAGGGACATACTGCCCAGCAGCTACATACGACCAAACTTGATTCATGCCCAAATGGAATTCCTAATCAATCACTTGGAAGGTGATTAGAGAGCCTTAGCTGAAGGGATCTGTAATGAAGGCAATCATGTGTCCTTATATCTCTTCTGTCAACAACTCCATGATGACGCTGCCCTCATCTATGAGGAGGCTATAATAGAAGATGAAGACTCAGATGGGGAATGGAACGCCGATGAGGTAGCCCTAGCCAATGAGATGGGTATCGACGACTTTAGCTCTGATGATGAGGAGGAAGGGACGACTGTACTCGATGACTTTGATGGACCAGAAGTTGAGTCCGGGGACGAGGCAATGGACGATGACACTTGGATTTGGAGATCATCATTTTCATAAAAGAAGCCTCGGAACAATGTTTATTTAATAGTGTGTCGATTGTGTATTTTTGTCTTGTTACCTTAAGTAATGTCGAATGTTGGAACTTGAAGAACTAAAATTATTTTTTTAGGAAATTTCTATGGAATGAGATATTGTCTTTCTTTTCAGATGGTAAATACACAACGAGCAATAGAACCTATGCCATCAAATTACCAAAGAGGTACGGAAGGACATACCAACGGAATACCGGAGGGTAGTTCAAGTCGGGAGGAGGAAGGATCAAATGGAAATCGTTTGGATCAAATTGAGAGAATTATAGGAAACATGGCAGGAGTCATGCAAGGGATGCAGACCCAAGGTGGGCGACCATCGTGCATGTTGGACCTATACTTCCGACAAAATCCACCCGTTTTCCAAGGAAAGGTGGGAGCTGATCCCAGTGAGGGAGAGTTCTGGATCGAACAGACTGAGAAGTTGCTCGACCATCTCCACTGTGGAGAGGATGAGAAGGTGAACTGTGCAACTTTCATGCTGCAAGGCGAAGCTGAACAATGGTGGAAGGGAGTAAAGAGGGCTATGGCCGCCCCAGCATCAGCAAGGACACCCTATGTCAGGTGGGAGTGATTCAAGGAGCTATTCAATGACAAATACTTTCCACTTAACCTGAGGATGGCGAAGGAAAGGGAGTTCATGGATCTGAAACAGGTAGGGGACATGAACGTGGCTCATTATGAAGACGCCTTCACTCAACCGATCAAATATATGCTAATATATGAGACAGATGAGAGAATCAAGGCACAAAAGTTTCTGGGAGGGCTAAAGCTAAGGATTCAGAAGACCCTCGGTAATATAAGTACAGAGTCCTATACTGAGGTAGTACGACAAGCAATGGCTGCCGAGGCAAATTGGGATCGAATTGACTCTATTCAAAGAGCAAATCAGCAAGCCTCCAAGAATAAGCCAAGTACAGGGAAAATGTTAGAGCCCAAGAAACCCCAGTTCAAGCCCGGAAAACCTTGTGTGAAATGTGGAAAACTACATACTGGAAAGCCTTGCAGACAAGGAATGGGCGGCTGTTATACTTGTGGGGACGAAGGACACCTCAGCCTAGAATGCCCAAAGAAAGGACCAATCTGCTTCAACTGTCACCAACCGGGGCATTCGTCAAGGGATTGCCCAAAACCACGACCGTCAGGACGGATTCAGGTGCCAGCATTGAATTCTGGAACTCAGCAAGGGAGGGTGTTCAATTTGACACATCAAGACACGGCTAAGGACCCGGCCGTCATCCAAGGTACCATGTTTATCTCTGGTTTCCCTATGCATGTTTTGATAGATTCAGGAGCAAGTCATTCATTTATTTCACATGCATTTTTTAAAATACTAGGGGAAAAACCAGAGAATCTGAAATGCCGTATGATAGTAGCAACCCCTATGGGAAAGTCTTTAGAAACCTCGTCAGGATATAAAAATAAAAAAATTCAAATAGGAGAAGCTGAGTTCTTGGTGGATTTAATCCTTCTTGAATTTTGAGATTTTGATATAATTCTTGGAATGGATTTTCTAACCAAGTACAATGCCACCTTGGATTGTAAGGCCAAGGTAGTTAGTCTTAAGAATGAAAACATGATTATTAAATTTCGAGGATAGGGTGGAATAAACGAAAAGAAATGGGTCTCAGCCCTAAAGGCAAATAAAATGTTGCGAAAAGGAGCTTTCGGGTATCTGGCATATATTCAAGAAAATATAGAAGTCCCTGCAGAAGTAAGAGATGTGTTAATTGTCAAAGAATTTGAAGATGTGTTTCCTGAGGATTTACTAGGATTGCCCCCTCAACGAGATGTTGAGTTTTCAATAGAGATTGTGCCAGGGGCTAACCCTATCTCCATACCACCCTGTAGGATGGCTCCCGCAGAATTGAGAGAATTAAAGATTCAGCTACAAGAATTGTTGGATAAAGGATTTATTAGACCCAGTATATCACCCTGGGGGGCGCCAATCCTTTTTGTCAAAAAGAAAGATGGAAGTTTGAGGATGTGTGTGGATTATCGGCAGTTAAATAAGGCGACCATCAAGAACAAATACCCGCTTCCAAGGATTGATGAGTTATTTGACCAGTTGCAAGGTGCGAAGGTCTTTTCAAAGATAGACTTGAGATCGGGGTACTATCAATTGAGGATCAAAGCTGTTGATATACTCAAATCAGCATTTCGATCTCGATATGGCCATTACGAATTCCTAGTCATGCCATTTGGATTAACCAATGCCCCAGCAGCATTCATGGACATGATGAACCAAGTTTTTAAGCCACATCTGGACAAATTCGTAATAGTATTCATAGACGATATTTTGGTTTACTCATCTTCTGAGGAAGAACACGAGAACCACTTGAGGATTGTACTACAGACGTTGAGGGAAAACAAGTTATACGCTAAGTTTACCAAGTGTGAATTTTGGCTAAAACAGGTGGCTTTCTTGGGGCATGTCATATCAGCCGAAGGAATATCCGTTGACCCATCGAAAGTATCGGCAGTAAGAGAATGGAGCCAGCCCAGCACCGTTACTGAAATCAAGAGTTTCCTAGCGTTAGCCGGGTATTACAGAAAGTTCATAGAAGGGTTCTCAAAGATAGCCTCACCTTTTACAAAGCTAACTCAAAAATGTGTGAAGTTTGAATGGAACAAGCAATGTGAAAGGAGTTTTCAGACACTCAAAGAAAGACTCACAACCGCTCCGATTCTAGCCATGCCGAATGGGTCTGGAGGTTATAAGGTGTATACTGATGCCGCGAAGAATGGATTAGGATGCGTGCTTATGCAGTACGAAAAGGTAATCGCCTATGGGTCTCGGCAACTGAAAAGACATGAACAAAATTACCCAACCCATGATTTGGAATTAGCTGCAGTAGTGTTTGCCTTAAAAATTTGGAGGCATTACTTATACGGCGAGAAGTTTGAAATCTTCACCGATCACAAGAGTTTATAGTATGTATTCTCTCAGAAAGATCTTAACATGAGACAACGTCGATGGATGGAATTCCTAAAGGATTATGACTGTGTCATTCAGTACCATCCTAGTAAAGCTAATGTAGTGGCTGACGCCCTAAGCAGAAAGGAATTGGTATGTATGGCTGGAATGATGATGTCCGAATGGGAATTAGTTGAAGCTTTCAGTCTGATGACAGTGAGAGTTGTTCCAAAAGAAAATTCAGTCTACATAGCCAGTCTCACCGTCCAGTCAGAAATGATAGAGCAGATACGACAAGCTCTCCCTGAAGATCACAGAATAAAATTATGGGTTGATGAGCAAAGTCAAGTAAAAACCTCAAAGTTTGAATTAAGAGATGGCATACTCCGATTTCAGGGAAGGATATATGTGCCACGAATGAAGGAACTAAGAGAAGCAATTTTGAAAGAAGCCCATCGATCTAGATATTCGATCCATCCAGGAAGTACCAAGATGTACAGAGACTTAAAGATTGTGTATTAGTGGCCGGGAATGAAGAAGAGCATTGCAAGATACGTTGGGCAGTGTGATATATGTCAGAGGGTAAAAATTGAGCATCAAAGACCAGGCGGAAGTTTACAACCATTAGAGATTCCAAAATGGAAATGGGAGCACATCACCATGGATTTCGTAACAGGTTTACCGAGAAGCCCTAAGGGAAATTATGCCATATGGGTGATTGTAGACAGACTAATCAAATCTGCTCATTTTTTGGCTATGAAGGTAAGTCAACCTATAAATAAGCTGGCTCAATAATACGTCAACGAAATTGTTAGACTTCATGGCGTACTAGTAAGCATTGTTTCTGATTGTGATCTGAGGTTCACCTCAAGGTTTTGGGGTAGTCTGTAAAAGTGTTTAGGCACTCAGCTTAGGCTAAGTACGGCCTATCATCCCCAAACTGATGGTCAATCAAAAAGAACCATTCAGACCTTAGAAGATATGCTGAGAGCATGTGCTCTAGATTTTTCAGGAAGTTGGGAAGAACACCTACCATTAGTAGAGTTCGCCTATAATAATAGTCATCACAGCAGTATTGGAATGGCTCCCTATGAAGCGTTATATGGACGTAAGTGTAGATCCCCAGTATGTTGGACTGAAGTTGGTGAACGACAAATATTAGGTCCCGAGATAGTACAGATAACTACCGACAAGATAAAGACTATACAAGATAGAATAAAAAAGGCTCAAAGTCGACAAAAGTCTTATGCTGATGTCAGACGAAGAGACTTAGAATTTCAAGTCGGAGACAGTGTATTTGAAGTTATCTTCTCTAAGGAAAACAACTCGGGGCCACAAGAAAGGTAAATTAAGTCCTAGATATATTGAACCATACGACATCATAGAAAGAATCGGGTTGGTGGCTTATCGACTTGCTTTGCTAATAACCTTATCCAATCTACACGATGTGTTCCATGTGTCGCAGCTCCGAAGACATGAGCCAGATCCATCTCAAGTAATGCCATCTGAAGCGGCCGAAATACAGGAGAATCTTTCTTATCTCGAGAGACCAGTTAAAATTTTGGATCGAAGAGATCAAGTGCTAAGAAACAAGACCATACCACTGGTACAAGTGTTGTGGAGGAATCCAATAAGCGAGGAGTTAACATGGGAACGAGAAACGGAAATGAGAAGTAATTTTCCATTTTTGTTTGAAGAATCAGGAGGTAGAATGGATATAGAATGAACAAATTTCGAGGACGAAATTTTTGTAAAGAGAGGAGAATGTAATATCCTAGTATTTTGGAAATAATAGTAATTAATTTTTGTATTTAAAATATTTTTTTGACATCCATTAGAGATTATAAATGAGAAAACTAATAGGCTTAGAGTTAGTGGGCTAATTTGAAAAATGAAATGTTAAGTAAATGAGTTTAAAATTAGTGGGCTAAATTGAAAAAAAAAATGCTAATGGGCTTAGAGTTAATGGGCTAAGTTGAGAAATGAAAAGTTAAGTAAATGGGCTTAGAGTTAAGAAAGTGGGCTTAAATTTATGGACTAAATGAAAGAATTGTCCATTCAAAATAGGATTTAGTTGAAAAATAATTAAAGTAAAAAAAATAATAATCAGGGATAATGGGTGAATTAATGGAGAATGTGGGAGACAAAATATAGTGTGAATAAATAATCAAAGATAATAGGTGAATTAATGGAGAATGTGGGAGACAAAATATGGTGTGAATAAATAATCAAAGATAATGGGTGAATTAATGGAGAAATGTGGGAGACAAAATATGGTGTGGATAAATAATCAAAGATGAATTAATGGAGAAATGTGGGAGACAAAATATGGTGTGGATAAATAATCAAAGATAAATGATGAATTAATGAAGAAATGTGAGAGACAAAGCAGAGTATGGCTAAATAATCAAAGATAATGGGTGAATTAATGGAGAAATGTGGAAGATAAAGTAGTGTATGGACAATAATTAAAGATTATGAGTGAGATTTAGTGAAAAGTTAAATAAAAAAATGATAAAATAATAAAAGATAGTGGATCACTACAATTAAACTAAATTTAATTCATCCTCTATAAATAGAGAAAACTTGAAAGGTTTGAGAACTTGAATTAGAAAGAGAAAGGTTGTAAGAAAGAAGGATTTGGGAGTAAGAGAGAAATTTGAGAAAGAGAAATAAAGAATATAGAGAAAAATTTCAAATCTTATAGCTTGAGTTTAGTAGTTCGTGCAAATTTGTGGCAAGAGGCGTTGGATATGCAAATCGAGACTTCATCACAATATAGAAGAATACCGAATCACTCCACGAGAAGGTAGGTTATCTTCAAAATTTTCTTTAAAAAATTTTAAAAATGTTAGAATGATATTTTAGAATTTTTGATAGTGAAATTGAAAGAGAAAATACATGATTAGTATTTATTATGGATTTTTGAGGTAATAGGTGCTTGAAAATAAAAGAAAAAATAAGAAATAAATAGAATATGGATTTTAAAAATTATGAAAAAATTTCTAGGGCTTGAGAATATTGTTTTAGGAATTATTGTGAAGATAAATTGAGAAAATTTTATGAGAAAATATTTAATTCATAATCTTGAGGAAATAATAGGAGAAAATTGGAGAAATTAGAAAAAAATTAGAAATCTGATTTTCTTAAGTAATTATGATGTCAGGAATACGTTAAGATTCATAATTAAGTACAATTGAAAGTTTGACGCAAATTTTGAAGCAAAATCACGCTAGGGGCAAAATTGTCTGTTACAAGATAAGTGGTACTATTCAACTGAATTTAGTTTATGAAAATGACTTGTAAGTGATTCCACAAAAATCTGATTTTATGTAAATATTTTCATCATGTTGTCATGTTTTGATGTGAACATGTTATGTGAATTACATTTATATGTATTGATGACAAAGTATGCATATGAGCATGATGAGATTCACGGTCATACGTTGCATGAGTTTGGGATTAGGTACTGGCACCGTTGCTTTGCCAATGGTGCACCCATACACCCCGGTCTGGCAGGGAGATTGGAAAAATGACGGGTAATCTTAAGGTGCAGTCAACCCAAACATGAGAGTTATGATGTTATGTGCATTGCATTCATACATATGCATTATAATGTACTCTTACTTAGATGATTCATCATCTAATGTAATATCCCCAATTAATTAAAAAAAATAAATGAAATTAAATTAATTAAATTAAAATGATTAATTTGTGAGGCGGTGCACGTGTATTGGTGTGCTAAACATCAAAAAAAAATTTGATATTTTTGTCTCTCTCATTGAAGCTTCTTGAAGCTTCTGGCCGAATGGAGAAACCAGAGGAGAGAAACAGAAAGTGAGAGTTGGAGAGGGAGAGCTCGGGAGAGAGCTTAAGGCCAAGAGCTCATGCGAGAGAGAGAGATAGGGAGATCGAGATAGAGAAGAGAGAGTGATCGAGAGAGAGAGAAAACGCTCGAGAGGGAGAGAGGGGCGAGGTGCTAGGCGGCCATGGGAGCTGGCCGAGAGCTCGGCCATGGCAGCCGAGCACCCAGCTGCGGCCATGGGCGACGCAACGGAGCAGCAACGGGCCGCGGTGGCATGCTCGGCCGTGGGTAACGGCGCCAGCAGCGGGGTCTGGCAGGGGGCGGGGGCGGCGACGGCTGGTGGTGGTTGTGCAGCGGCGAATGGCCGCTGGTTCGGGCGAGGAAGAAGACGCAGGGGCGGTGCGGGGAAGAAAGGAAGAAGAGGAAAAGAAAGAAGAAAAGAGGAAGAAGAAGGAAAGGAAAGAAGAAGAAGAAGGGAGTTGCAGGCGCGGGAGATGCAGGGAGGAAGAAGAAGAAGAAGAAGAAGAAGAAGAGGAGAAGAAAATAAGAAAAGAAAGGGAAAATAGGAAAATAAGAGAAAAATAATAGAATTTTGGGATTTTTCGGCATGGGAAATGATCAGGTACGTGGGTAAAAATTAATAGAAGCCTGATATGCTTAGATTATAATTTTTATGCGATTAAAATTAATTAATTTGAGTCCCGGTTGTGTTATTTACCAGGAAATGATTTAATTTGCATCAGGAGCTCGAGTGAGGTCGGAATCAGCTGGTTTCAGGCAAGCTCTCAACCCTCTCTTCCTGATCTTTAATTCCCGCGAAAGACCCCGTGATTTCTTGTATTTTATCACTTCCCTCACTTTAATTCGGCACCTACCCTTGTTTCTTGAATTATTATTCATTTGTTTTAATTTAAATTAAATCCGAGGCTTCTATAATTTCATTTGTTGAGTGCCTACGGGGGTTTGTGCCACCCCCATTCCTTTCGGAATGATGCTGAACCCAGTCTGGGGAACTAGGTTCCTAGTTGTGCGGGTTTCATTTACGGTTTTTCTCGGATTTATTTATGATTTGGTTAGAGTTATTGAGCAGTAGGGCAGGGGTCGACTGTTTGGTGACGTTGGGGTAGCCTATTGTACAACCCTGAAGTGGACCGTCAGGTGGATACTCCTAGTCACTGACCGTTGACCGGTGCCGGGCACTGTTGACTAGCTCTGCCGGTATGTGATTTACTGCATGAGTAGATGCATTGTATTACTGTTCATGATTTGATATGTACATGGGTACGAGATGCATGTTGGGATATCCATTTATTGAGTGTGCTTGGACACGGACATTCTAGCCTGGTTAGGTTGCATCCAGCGCGAGCATATGCATGGCGTGTGGTTTACTATGTGGGCGAAGCATGGCCTGATGCCTAGATGTATGGGCGCCAGTGTATCACGTTGATGCTCACTACGCCATTGCATTTTTATGTGCATTGCATGGCTACTGATAGTTATTAGTTCTCGGACGGGAGTACCGTTCCGAGGGAGCCTGTGGCTCGGTTGTCGGGAGTACCGACGGGGACGGGCGACGGGAGTACCGGCCCGGGATCGCGCGCGCAGGTTTGTGGACTTTTTGTTGCCTTTCAGGGCAGCGGCAGGTTGGTATGGGACTTGGGTGCCGTGTGTCTTGTGTGGGCCCCAAGGACCGGTATGTGTTTTATTATGCTGTTCTGCTGTGTTGTAGCGTCTCATGGCTTGTGTGTACCTGGGGGTTTATTTTAGGGAGAGTTTTTCTGGTTATGCTCAGCCTTCAGCCTTTCTTTCCTTGATGCTTGCTGAGTCTCTCGACTCACTTTGCTTTCCATCATTCCAGGTAGTACCAGCGTGGGTCCGAGCAAGGGAGTCAACGTTTAACAGCAAGGTCGGTATGGTGTACAGGCAGTCCCATCAATCTCTGTCAACTCTGATGGTAGAGTAGGGTTTACTCTATTATTGGTACTGTGCCAGGTCACTTCTCGTGTCTCGTGTGTGTCGGCACAGGAGTTTGTATTCTTTTATTTGTTTGTGACCGCTGTGTTAGCGGGGTACCCGTAGTGCATGCATGTGTTTAGATTCGCTTCCGTTGCTCTTATTTTTGTGTATGCATGCCAGGGTGGTTTCTGTCTCGTGTTTATTCTTTTTCTCCTCCCGTAAGTGCTCCCATTCGGGTAATCCGGGTGGTTGGGGATATCCGGGTGGGGGTGCTTACAATGTTGGTATCAGAGCGTAGTTTGAGTCAATTTTGGGGGACGAGTTCCTGTACACCAAGGTTGTCGGGTAGAGTTAGGAAGGTCTAGGTGGATTGAATAGGTTCAGGCTGCGTCAAGTTATGTTTTGCTGATTTGTGTGAGAGACTCTATCTCGGTTTAAATTCGTGCAGAGGTGATAAGTGCACATTGGAATGGGACCTAGAGGACCAGATCCCTGTGTACCCCTACCCAATCTGGATGATCTTCTAGTATTGGATTGTTTATGGTGTCGATTGGAAAAGGAGTTTGTTTTTGGATAGGAAGGTAGGCAAGATGAAGAGGAGTATTTAGTGAGTTATATGTATCGGCTTAACGAGTTGTTTCAAGAGACGATCTGTAAGATCTTTTGGGGATTGTCAAAGAGACAAGTCATGTTCGCCCGTGAGAACATGAATGACGTGTGGAGGCGACTGACCGAAGCAATGATGGACGATGTGGGCCTTCGTTCCCATTATGATACTTTTGCTAGGTCAGTGAGGCAATAAGTTACCACTTGGGAGTCTTCCTAGGGACCGGTACAGAATGTGCCTAGGATTGGAGCATTATCTAGCACTCAGTTAGTCCAAGCTACCGTGAGGGAACCATCACCGTCGACCAGTTGGACCTAGCCCCAGTGTAGTTAGCAATGAGGACTTAGCTTACCTGGCATATGAAGCTACCTCGGTCGCCGGGGATGATGAAAGGAGTTCTAGTTAGTATGATTATTAGAGGGCTGTAATGTAACAGTAGGGTTGTAAATTATGAGTTTGGTTAAGGATGGAAATTATGTGAGATACATCATGTATAATGTTTAAAGGTATTATGTAATGAGATGGATTAGGTAAACTTGTGAGCTTTGGGATCCCTAGGAATCAAGTAGTCGTTGTTATTAGCAAAGAGTACCCTAGTGACCTGATGTGATGAATAGTATGGACTTGGAAAGTCACAGGTTTGGTTTGCGATGGACATTTGGGTTGCAGACCGTTTTTGCTAAGACTAAGTGGACTGGACACCTAACTTGTAGTGACCCAACAAGTCCCTAACTATTGTCTGTTAGTGATGCGGATTAGGGATAGCACATGCCTCATCTAAGGGAAACGATTAAGATAAATTTTAAAGTTGTGTTTAAGGCACACAGTGCTCAGGATAAGGGCGTGTATGGCTAGATTTTCCTCGGTTGTGAACGAGCGAGGGATACTCTGGATTTTCTTGGAGATTTACCAAGGAGGTTGCCTTAGTAAAGGATTGACCTTGCAATTGAGCCGATTAGCCTTGAGGCTTAAATACCTTCTATTCTAAGTAGATGATTTGCCAGGCTAACTTCGAGGTGTTTTCTAATGATTGCTTGTCGTACTTGTACGACCGCTTTGAGTTTGTGGCCACGTCATTTGGGGCTGATCGATGCCTTCATAGTATTTATGGATTGGTCAGGACCAGTGACAGAGATAGAGGTCTAGAGTTCCTTGGTCTCGCCAGGCGTTATCGATGCCCTATTAAGGCTTGCGTCAATTTCTTGAGAGATGAGGTCATGGTAGAACATATGTTGGAGGTCTATGATTGGATTTTGCCAGGAGCTGTACGGAAAGGTCCCACATGGTGGAAATAGGCTATAGGAGTCTGATGGTAACGATAGATCCGTAGGTACCGAGATGTGTGCCTGGTGTAAATGTATTTACGATAAGCCTGGGGTCGATCTTATCCCAAGAGAGATTCGTGATGGGAATTCACTGGAGGACTATTATGGAATTATGGACTTGGAGTTTACAACGATTATGCTGATTGGAGATTTGGCATTACTACCTGGCTAGGGTGTAGGTGTTTAGTTCTCACAGGTGGAGCGGAGTTCAGGTGATGCCGCGATCGGCGTGGCAAATGACTAAGGCTGTGAGGTTCTGTAATAAATATGATTAAGCAAATGTGGTAATAGATGTTTTGCACTGCCGTAGAACATTGGTGATAAAGTGAATTAGGAATAAGAAAAACTCCCTTAAGATTGCAGGAGATACCCAGGTGTATGGCCAGAATCAAAGTTAGTTGTATATCTAAATAACTGTTGGGTTCTATCGTAAGGATAGTGGTTGCTATGAGTACATTCGGTACTAACCGCAGACCACTTACCCTAGGGTCGGTTATTGACCGATTGATGGGATGAGACTCTTTTGGATACTGGTCAAGTGGTATATCGACGGAAGCATGAGATGGCTTGTTATGCCAGCCAGAAGAATGCTTAACCCACTTCAGTTACTTTTCGTGGTTGAGGAGACCTACGAGATGCCCTGGGGATTAGGCAGTTATCGACACGGTGAGGTACTATCAGTCAAGTAGGCTACGGAGTTAATAACACTAGTTTTGGAGCTCGTGTTCTAGCTAGCCTATTGAGTCTTTAAGAAAGCCGAGGTTAGTAATTAACGATTAAGATTAGGTACGGCCCAATTAGCTATTGGGAGTTAAGATTAATGGCAAGGACAAGATTGAGGGTTGGTGGTCACTGAATAAGTCTCAATTAGATATGCCGATTCCTAATAAGGAGGGGAGATCTAGCGACATTTATGATCTTGGGGTGTATTGAGGGGAAAGCGTGTATCCCTTGATAGTGTTGATTAAACGGCTATCCATGTTTATTGAAGGAACCTCGAGTGAAAGCGGTAAATTATAGGAAAAAGTACTACTGAGGAAATGTTGTGTATCTGGTTAAGAATCAGTTGGAAAAGTCAGACTAAAGGATATTGCTGTTGAATCCTTAATTGAGTATGTTGTCTCATTTCCATGTCCCTATGCCTCATAGGTACACGGCAGGTCTTAGTCACATTACCGAGTATTAATCTCTCGTCATGCGAGATGATGGCTTCACTTCTGTCACTATCGGTTATATTTGAAGTTAGCTGACTTTGCATTCAGCCGGGTGTTGCGAAATAGTTTATCATTGGGATTGAATATCTCTGAGGTTTGAGTTTTCCTTTAGGTTGATATATGGTTGAGATAGTACCAAACAGAAGTGCGATGAGATCGCGGGATAGCTTAGGTACATGGTGAGGTTATGATACTATAGTAGGCGAACCTTGTGGTTGTAGGTAATATGATTAATGATGTTCCCTGAGTTGATTACAGCATTAGTGGTCATAACGTGGTCCAGGTGAGGTGATGGATTGAGGAGATGTGCTAGTGTGAGAAGTCAAGTAGGATACGTGGTAGACTCGGACTTGTGGGAATTGGAAAATGATGATATGTAATGTCTTAGAGGTGTTGTTGAGTAATATCATGAGCATTGCGAGCATATCTTGAGGAGATAGATTGAACGCGAATTTCGAGGACGAAATTCTATTAAGGAGGGGAGAATTGTAATATCTCCAATTAATTAAAAAAATTAAATGAAATTAAATTAATTAAATTAAAATGATTAATTTGTGAGGCGGTGCACGTGTATTGGTGTGCTAAACATCAAAACAAAAATTGATATTTTTGTCTCTCTCATTGAAGCTTCTTGAAGCTTCTGGCCGAATGGAGAAACCAGAGGAGAGAAACAGAGAGTGAGAGTTGGAGAGGGAGAGCTCGGGAGAGAGCTTAAGGCCGAGAGCTCATGCGAGAAAGAGAGATAGGGAGATCGAGATAGAGAAGAGAGAGTGATCGAGAGAGAGAGAAAACGCTCGAGAGGGAGAGAGGGGCGAGGTGCAGGGCGGTCATGGGAGCTGGCCGAGAGCTTGGCCATGGCAGCCGAGCACCCAGCTGCGGCCATGGGAGACGCAACGGAGCAGCAACGGGCCGCGGTGGCACGCTCGGCCGTGGGTAGCGGCGCCAGCAGCGGGGTCTGGCAGGGGGCGGCGACGGCTGGTGGTGGCTGGGCAGCGGCGAATGGCCGCTGGTTCGGGCGAGGAAGAAGACGCAGGGGCGGTGCGGGGAAGAAAGGAAGAAGAGGAAAAGAAAGAAGAAAAGAGGAAGAAAAAGGAAAGGAAAGAAGAAGAAGAAGGGAGTTGCAGGCGCGGGAGATGCAGGGAAGAAGAAGAAGAAGAAGAAGAAGAAGAGAAGAAAATAAGAAAAGAAAGGGAAAATAGGAAAATAAGAGAAAAATAATAGAATTTTGAGATTTTTCGGCATGGGAAATGATCAGGTACGTGGGTAAAAATTAATAGAAGCCTGATATGCTTAGATTATAATTTTTATGCGATTAAAATTAATTAATTTGAGTCCCGGTTGTGTTATTTATCAGGAAATGATTTAATTTACATCGGGAGCTCGAGTGAGGTCGGAATCAGCTGGTTTCAGGCAAGCTCTCAACCCTCTCTTCCTGATCTTTAATTCCCGCGAAAGACCCCGTGATTTCTTGTATTTTATCACTTCTCTCACTTTAATTCGGCACCTACCCTTGTTTCTTGAATTATTATTCATTTGTTTTAATTTAAATTAAATCCGAGGCTTCTATAATTTCATTTGTTGAGTGCCTACGGGGGTTTGTGCCGCCCCCATTTCTTTCGGAATGATGCTGAACCCAGTCTGGGGAACTAGGTTCCTAGTTGTGCGGGTTTCATTTACGGTTTTTCTCGGATTTATTTATGATTTGGTTAGAGTTATTGAGCAGTGGGGCAGGGGTCGACTGTTTGGTGACGTTGGGGTAGCCTATTGTACAACCCTGAAGTGGACCGTCAGGTGGATACTCCTAGTCACTGACCGTTGACCGGTGCCGGGCACTGTTGACTAGCTCTGCCGGTATGTGATTTACTGCATGAGTAGATGCATTGTATTACTGTTCATGATTTGATATGTACATGGGTACGGGATGCATGTTGGGATATCCATTTATTGAGTGTGCTTGGACACGGACATTCTAGCCTGGTTAGGTTGCATGGCGTGTGGTTTACTATATGGGCGGAGCATGGCCTGATGCCTGGATGTATGAGCGCCAGTGTATCACGTTGATGCTCACTACGCCATTGCATTTTTATGTGCATTGCATGGCTACTGATAGTTATTAGTTCTCGGACGGGAGTACCGTTCCGAAGGAGCCTGTGGCTCGGTTGTCGGGAGTACCGACGGGGACGGGCGACGGGAGTACCGGCCCGGGATTGCGCGCGCAGGTTTGTGGACTTTTTGTTGCCTTTTAGGGCAGTGACAGGTTGGTATGGGACTTGGGTGCCGTGTGTCTTGTGTGGGCCCCAAGGACCGGTATGTGTTTTATTATGCTGTTCTGCTGTGTTGTAGCGTCTCATGGCTTGTGTGTACCTGGGGGTTTATTTTGGGGAGAGTTTTTCTGGTTATGCTTAGCCTTCGGCCTTTCTTTCCTTGATGCTTGCTGAATCTCTCGACTCACTTTGCTTTCCATCATTCCAGGTAGTACCAGCGTGGATCCGAGCAAGGGAGTCAACGTTTAACAGCAAGGTCGGTATGGTGTACAGGCAGTCCCATCAATCTCTGTCAACTCTGATGGTAGAGTAGGGTTTACTCTATTATTGGTACTGTGCCAGGTCACTTCTCGTGTCTCGTGTGTGTCGGCACAGGAGTTTGTATTCTTTTATTTGTTTGTGACCGTTGTGCTAGCGGGGTACCCGTAATGCATGCATGTGTTTAGATTCGCTTCCGTTGCTCTTATTTTTGTGTATGGATGCCAGGGTGGTTTCTGTCTCGTGTTTATTCTTTTTCTCCTCCCGTAAGTGCTCCCGTTCGGGTAATCCGGGTGGTTGGGGATATTCGGGCGGGGGTGCTTACATCTAATGTGGGCCTTGCCCCTGGAACATTCAAACGTTCCAGATGAGGTTTGCAACGAAGACATAGAAGTGGACGAAATATAAAGATGCAAGGCATTATGAAGTTATTTTCTGCATTTAATTTTCGTATGAGGATTCTAATATGAACCGGTTATGTTATGTTCGAAGTCATGTTGAGAAACTTATGTTTTGTTTAAAGTCATATTAAAAAACTTATATCATGTTACAAGTTATGTTTGGAAGACTTTTGTTAAGATAATCTTGTATTATTAATTATGTTGAGACAATCATGTAATATTATTAACGTTTGAGGTATGTTGAGGTTCGATTCTAGCTTCTGCATTCAATATTTATGTTGATTCTCTTTTGAGATAAATGTATGAAAATTTGGGATGGATAAGAGTAATGATATGATTAGTCGTAGTTTATAAAAAAACAAATATTATCTCACAATTGTCCTAGTTTATAACGCTCGAAGAAAATAGGGCATTACAAAATTCATCTCATATATCTCAACTAGTCATTATACTATAATTTCATCGAACAAAAAAGAAGCGACAGTAACATATCTTATGTAGACAATATATTCTTAGATAATGTTTAGTCTTCCAATTTCAATAACTTTATAAATAGTCCTAGTGTGTCACCCCTTCAACCAAAGCATTCTTTTTACATTTAAGAAAAAATATTTTTTTGATTATTTGACTACATAATTTGTGCGTATGTTTACTGACAAGTCAAAAACTCCATTCAAAGTTGAAAAAAACAAAAATGCTACTATACTAGTATTTGAACATTTAACAAACCCCCCCCCCCCAAAAAAAAAAAAAAATTAGAAAAGTTTCCAACGTTTGGAAATATATATAAAAAAATAAACTAATTTCTAAATGTTTGACTACAGTTACATAGTTGATTATGAGTTCCTTTTGCCTCAACCAAAAACTAAAAAAACAAAAAAGAAACCACAATTTTCATATGTAACTAAAACTCTTGATTACTCCAAACAAAGTTTTCAAATAGCTACCTAACATGATATACATACACACACACTAATTGCTGTTAAAATTATATGAAGTAACAAATCAGAATCTTTGTTCAGGACCACTCAAACAAATCCAATTAATTACTTTAATAGATTTATATATTTAAAGAAAAATAGATTGAATTGATCAGTTCACCAATTTGATGAGCTAATATTTATTTTATTTCATCACAATATTTTTCATACTATTTATTTTAATTTTAATCTATTTTATTTCATTACTAGATGTCTCCCAAACAATACACTGAGATTTACATTGATCAGTTCACCAATTTGATGAGCTAATATTTATTTTATTTCATCACAATATTTTTCATACTATTTATTTTAATTTTAATCTATTTTATTTCATTACTAGATGTCTCCCAAACAATACACTGAGATTTACAATATAAATTATTATAACTCTCTAATTAACTTACATTTGAAAATACATATTAAATTACCGAAACATCAACATCGAACAAAGATTGAGATCGATTACTAATTTATAGAAAGTTAGGTAACAAAGAATCCCTTTTCTAAAGATATAATTCAATAATTTCAAATTAATTCATAAAAACAACTTAAAAATGAGTCACTTAAACCAAATCATCTAGATGAAAGAATATTTGTACATATACATACATACATTAAATATACATAAATCTTAAACGCTGTATGTATATAAATCTTAATATACATATATCTTAAACCAAATTTATATACACACAAAAATTTAATTCCAAGAAACACACAAAATCAAAATATAAACAGTATTCCAGCAAACATTAATATACATAAATGAGCAAACATATAGTATTCTAGCAAACATTAATATACATACAGCAATCAGTATTCTAGCAAACATACATACAGCGTACATACATTTAATATACACAAATGAGCAGCAAACACACAAAATATATGTATACACACAAAAATGAGCAACGAACACCATTGTTTCTGGCGTACATACATACATACACAAAAATATATATATATGTAAACACACAAAAAATACATACACATATACTAGAAAGTGGCATTGGCAGGGGCGACCGGGGATGGTGAAGGCGGCGACGACGAGCGACAGAGGTTGAGGGAGAAGGTGAGGACGGCAACAGTGAGCGGCAAGACCGAGGGCGGCGACGGAGAGAGCTAGGGCGAGAGAGAGCTGCGAGATCGAGGGCGAGCCGCGAGGGCGAGGGCGAGCCAGTGAGCGAGGGTGAGAGTTAGGGCGAGGGCGAGGGCGATGCTGAGCCGCGAGATCGAGGGCGAGAGTTAAGGCGAAGGCGAGGGTTAGTCGCGAGGGCGAGAGCGAGGGAGAGCTGCGAGAGGCGAGGGCGAGGGCGAGCCAGTGAGCGAGGGTGAGGGCGATGGAGAGTTGGGAGAGGCGAGGCCAAGGCCGAGGGAGAGCTTAGAGAGGTGAGGGCGAGAGAGCCAGAGATGAGGGAGAACCAGAGGAAGGCCTAGACGGCTTAGGATTTTCGAGAGAGAAAGAGAGAGGGGGGAAGAGAAGGGTTTTTGGGGAGGGGGGAATATATTTAATATTTAATTTTAAAATATAAAAATAAAAATAAAATTTAAAACTAATAATTAATATTAAATATTTTTTAATATGTAATATTAAATAAAAAATATAATTTATTAAAATATAAACAATTATTATTTAATTAATAAAAATAATACAATTTAAAATTATAATAGAGGATAAAAAAAATTAAATAATGAAAAATAATATTATTGCATCAAATTAATATTTATTTAAAAATATAATTATTTTATAAATTTAATAATTCTAATAAATAAGTTTGATATATTATAAATCTAAAATTAACGTTTCATTTTTTATTTTTTGGTATTTAAACAAATATTAAATAAAAATATCAAAAAAATAATTTAATGCATATCAAATAAAAAATATAAGAAAAATAATATTAGGGATGGAAATTGTTTAATGAAGTTTAATTTATATGTATTTAATATCGATTCAAAATATATAAAAAAATATCAATTTTATATTTAAAATCTTGATTAAGTTAATTATTGATTGAATATATTCAACATAGTATGCACTTATTGAATGAATAGTTTTCAAATTAGTCAATATACTTTATAATAGTTCAATAATAAATTATTTTACTTTTCGAATTAGCTAAGAATCTAATTTTGAGTTAGTATCTAAATTACGACTTAAATTTCATAGTGTGTTGCAAGAGCTATTATTTTTATGAAAACGATCGTATTTTGAGTTTCAACACCAATCATTCTTCCACCAACATACTCACCAAAAACAAAAAGGATAAAATAACTAAACAAATCATACATAAGCCCACAAACTTCTAAAGAAAGGGCTTGCATTGTTAGTTGTCGTCGACCACCGTAGCCGGCCGTTTTTTACGATCAGAGACAAGCACTCGGCACCCTTACCCCCATCGACTAACATACCAAAAAATCAACAAAATCCAATTATCAGATCTCTGTATACCTATGTTTAAACTTCCGGCTAAACAATCAAACCCCACATATACGTATATATCTATATATATATCTATTTTTTAATATAGATATATTATTATTATTATTATTATTATTATTATTATTATTATTATTATTATTATTATTTGGATTATGATTTTCTCCCATCTCCTCCATTTTTAAATTTGTCTCAAAAAATTCCATCTCAAAAATCTGTGTCTAAACTGTTATTTTATTGTAATATCATTTCGTCACAATAAGTATGTTGTCAGAATTTTCATGCCTATTGTGACAAATTAATTTATCAGAACAAGTCTAAATTCTTGTACTAAAGGTGTTCAACATCTTACTGTGAATGGCATTGTTGAAATCTTTAGGGGTTAAATTGAATATGTCTTTAACCTATCATGCATCCTTAAATAAATAAACAGTGCTTAGATTTCTCATAAAAGAAAAATATGATAAATCGATTATAAATTGACACATGGACTATTACTTTTAATTAGCATGAAATATTAATCTTAAAGCATAATGAGTGACATGCCAATATTCATGAGATGAATATAGTAGATATGCATAAATATTAGTTGAACATCTACTGAATATGACACGAGTCACATAGGTAGCACCATTTTTTTTTTTTTTGTTGATTCCTTTAAGAAAATAATATTTATATATTTATTATTGCATGTAAATAATTTTATTATTTAATATTTTTTGGTATTGATTTAAATTTTTTTAATTATTTAATCATCTTCAGTTGTAGATTGATTAACTTTTAATTTAATTATTTTTTAATTTTTGATTCCCTCATTTTATGTCCTTAAAATTTAAAATGTAGAGTATGTTTAGTATATATTTTATTTGTAGAGATTTATAATATTAAAATGTAGTATATATATTATTAATATTACTAATTAAAATAGAGTGCGTGTTTTAAGAAATTTTATATTTACTTTACATTTTTTTATATACTTTTCATTAAATTTTTTATTTTATTATTTATATATTTAAATAAACTTTCAATAGACTTTAAATTAAATAATTATATTTAATTTTCAATTAAAGACGAATTTTGAGATGGAAATAATCCGTCTCAAAATAGAACCGGATTTAAAATCGTCTCAAATTTGAGACGGATTTTGAGATAATTTTTATCGTCTCTAATTGGAGACGGAATTATTTCTGTCTCAAATTTGAGACGGATTTTGAGACAGATTTTTTCCGTCTCAAATTACAGACGGATTTACAGGCTGAAAAAAAATTCGAATGTAATTAGAGACTAAAATAAATCCGTCTTAAATTTTTTAGACGGATTTTTTTCGTCTCTAAATCTGTCTCAAATTTAAGATAGATTTATTTCCGTCTCTAAATTCGTCTCTATTTAGAGACGGATTTTTTTCCATCTCTAAATCTGTCTCAAATTTGAGACGGAAAAAATCCGTCTCAAAATCCGTCTCAGAATTTTTCAGTCTCTAAATTCGTCTCTAATTTGAGACGAAAAAATCCGTCTCAAAAATCCGTCTCTAAACGCAAATTTTCTTGTAGTGTCATTTCTACGCCTTTGGTCACCAAATTTTTTAGAAATACTCAACTTCTCTCAATGATCAAAAGTTCTCTATCCTTAGCTCTCGATTCTTCCTAAAATGCCTTTGATTCTTGCTTCCATTCTTTGAAATTTTCGACCACTTTGGATCTCTATTTATACCCAATTTCGAACCACAAAACGACTAGTCTCACACAACCCAAGGCCACTAGAGTCCTTTTGTGCCTTAGATATGTCTAAAATGCACCGAAAGTTGCCCCAAAAGTCGATTTACAATGGGAACAATTTTGGCAATTTTTGGCCAATTTTTTATCATTTTAATCTTTTTGTCGGCCATATCTCGTTCTAGGCCAAGCTCCGAGGTCACTTGGACCTTTATCACGAGTTTCCTGTGGCCAAAAGCGGCAATGAAGTGGTGGCCAAAAGCTTGGTCAACCATGGCTGCCAAGCATTTCCAGAAATTATACTTTCACCCCCTTAAAGATTTGAAATGCATTTTGGTCCTTTCCATAAGGCCCTCACTATTTAAACTTCTCATTTAACCCCTGAAGTTTCAGAAAAAATATCATTTTGACCATTCTCAAGCATTTTTAAAAATCACACTTAGGCCCAAATCTTTATTTTTGGCCGTAAACCTTTTTGTTTTTCTTGAAACCACTGAAGGGTTGTTCTACCTAATAAATCGGGGCCTTTTAAGGGTTCTACCACTTTTTCAGAAGTCCCCTCTGTCATTTCAATTCTATCAGCCCGAACTGAAGCTGTACTGAAAATCGACTCTGATCTGATTTCTTTCGGTGCTAAAAACATATCTCGAATTTCTTATTGATGATGTGGTCTTATTTTTTATTGTTCGAGTTTCAGGATACTCCCTTCGAGTGACTCAGCTAGGTAACATTTATCAATCTGTTTTATAAGACCCTGAAATTCAATCATTCTAATGTCACAAATTACGAAAAATTTCACGCATTATTTATTTAGATATGGGGTTTTACATCCAAAATATCCAAATCATGTATATAAGCTTACTAAAGCCCTATATGGTTTAAAACAAGCTCCTAGAGCTTGGTATGAAAGGTTAAGTTTCTTACTGAAAATGGATTTCAAAGAGATAACGTTGACACAACATTTTTTATTAAGAAGAAAAGAAATGATATGTTGCTTGTCCAAATTTATGTAGATGACATTATTTTTAGATCATCAAATCTTAGGTTGTGTGAAGAGTTTGCCTCAATATATAATGCAACATGAAATTGAAATGAGCATGATGGGAGAATTAGCATACTTCCTAGGTCTTCAAAATAGGCAAACATCTCAAGGAACTTATTTAAGCCAAGCTAAGTATGTAAAAGAAATCTTAGCAAAATTTGGAATGAAAGACTGTGAACCTATATAAACCCCTATGAGTGCATCTAGTGTCATTAACGAAGACAAAAAAGGAAAATTAGTGGATCAAAAGTTATATAAAGGGATCATTGGCTCTTTGCTATACTTAATAGCCTCTAGACCCGATATTGTGTTTATTGTTGGTATATGTGCTAGATATCAAGCTGATCCAAAAGAATCTCACTTAAAAGTCATTAAAAGAATTCTAAGATACATTAAAGGTTCTAAAAATTTAGGCCTATTCTATCCAAAATAAAAAATGTTTGAACTTAGGGTCTACATCGATGCTGACTATGGTGGATGCAAAATTGATAGAAAGAGTACAAGTGGAATATGCCACTTTCTAGGGAAATCGTTAATGACTTGGGCTAGCAAGAAGCAAAATATCGTTGCCTTATCATTGACGAAGTCATGTTTGAGCATTTGATCTCCTTTTTGGATCTGTATCAGTAGCCATAGGGTATTTATTGTTATGATCTCCTTTTTCGGATTTGTAGCTTTTTGTTCCCACAGTAACAACTTGTTTGAACTTTCCTTTCATGAATGAACAAGGGAATGAATTTACACTACAAGCTACCCAATTGTATTCCTGTTTCCTTTGATGAATGAACGAGGGAAAATGTCGGAATTTAGGATGTGAATGGGAATGAATGTTTCGAAAAATATTCTAGGTTAGTCAAAACCTCATGTGGGTCTCTCCCTTCCCCCTCTTATCTTTTTTTGCTTTCTATTTCTCCTAGTGGGTTCTTTTTTACCACTTTATATTTTTGTAGAAGTTTCTTTTCTTGTAAAACTACTCATCATGATGAATATTAAATTGTGATTTACCCACAGCATAATCCTTGCAAAGCAGCTAGCCAAGAAGCCTTTCCAAATGCCATTGGAGAATTGCATGTGTTCTAGCTGAATTACTTCTTGTAGTTAGATAGGTGTAAGTATTATTATATTGTGGTTTCTTATAATTTTCATTATTTTTTCTAGTTAATGGTTGTATTTTACTTTTGTGAGTAATGTTTTGTATTTGTCTAATTGATAAACTGAGACATTGACATTTTAATGTATTACTTATAAGTATTTAAAATGAATTGGCCAAGATCCAATATTGTTACTGATTTTAGTGTTCATAGAAACCGAAGGTTGAAGTCCGCCAAACGCTATCCGGGCAGACTTCATATGGTTGAAGTCTGCCCAAAGCGTCGGGCAGACTTTATTAAAGATAAAGTCCGTCCAAGGGAGCGTTCGGGCGGACTCCATCAACGATGAAGTCCGCCTTATGAAGTTCGCCCGGATGCTCACTTGGGCAGACTTCATCGTTGATGCCATCAAGGATGAAGTCCGCCCGAACATTTTGGAATGTCACTATTGCAACTATTTCATGTTTCAAATAATGCATCGACAACGAAAACCATTATAATTTAAAGACTATCAAAACAAAAAAGAAGCCCAAGGCATAACAATTTCTAAACTTCTATATATACCAGTCATCCATCAAATCCCATTGCAACATCAATTTCAGAATAGCTTGGCATACATTCGAGCAAACTTATTTGTTTCAAGCACTTAATCATAAATAATTTGTAACATAAATCACTACATCAATGACAACTTTTCAAAATAACATTCCACTTAAAAAACCAAAAACTAATCCATACATACATCCTAAAATGAACAAATTTAAGTTGTTATATGCATAAGTGTCTTCCATAATACCAGAATCAAGAATTAAACCCGAGATAGAAGTACCAATAGATCTAACACTGGAACTTCCTTCTTTATTCTAATTTCCATCAAAGAAAGCATAGAACGCAGTTACAACTTCATTCTCAGTTTTGAATGACTTTTATAAACTTCAACTAAAACCAATCACATATGGTGCACATTCATCCCAACTAGAATATACCCCAGGTCGATTTCCTTTGAAAACAACATAGAACCTCTTTCTTTGTTCTTTCTTCCATTTGCAATTCCCAGCCATAGAATGGACAAAATCAACACCAGTGTCGTTGGAAAGTGTTTCTTCATTCAACCTTCCTTCAAAGAAAGCCTGGTACACTTCAACAACCTCTTCCCCACTTTTGCAAGACTTATATAATCTCCCCTAAAACAAAGCACATGTGGTGCACATTCTTTCCAGGTTGAATAAATTCCAGGTCTCATACCTTTAAACACAAGATAGAGTCTATGTTTCTTCTTGTTTTTTGTTTCCATAATTCTCTAAAAAAAAGAGGAAGATATGGAGATAGAGGTTGGATGAAGAAGTATGATAGAGAAGAAATATAGGTTGGACTTGGATGAAAAAGAAGCACATAATAGCTTCTTGGGGAAGACTATTGTTAATATTGATATTCTAAAAATTTATTAAATAAAGTGAGAGAGAATGAAATTTTGACTTGGACGAAGAAGAAACACATAATAGCTTCTTGGAGAAAGTCATTGTGACTCTTGGGATTCTAAGAATTCATTAAATCAGGTGAGAGACTAAAATTTAAATTTAACAAGGAAAAAGAATGAAATTTTGAGTAGAGACTGGAGAGGGTATTGTTGGTAAATAAAATATTAAATGACATAATTATCCTAACGTCAATAATTAAAATGACAAAAAATGACAATTCTTTCTGGATAGATTCTATCCAAATAGCAAAGTCCTATAATAATATCCCACGAGACGACCAAGTCCAACATGCTTCATCATATGTAAAATAGAGCATCACCCCCTCAGGTGAGTACTGGAGAGGTGTTGTATAAATAGAGCATCAATGGCCATTCGGCTCTCTTATCCATCATCGCTGCAAATTCCATCTTAATTTTCTTTGATTTTTCATCCAAGTTCATTAGCTGAGCTACCATTGATGGAGCAAATAGCCAAGCACCCCAACCACACAGGCGGCGCCATGATCCTCGGCATTGGCACCCCCAATCTGGAGAACTATGTGTACCAGGCCAACTACCCTGATTTCTACTTTAGGGTCACCAAGAGTGAACACATGCCCGATCTCAAAGAGAATATGAAGTGCATTTGTGAGAAGACCTGCATCAAAAAGCGTCACATGTATCTCACCGAGGAGATGCTTGACGGGATGCCCAATCTCTGAGCCTGTTTGGCTCTGTCTATGGACACCCGTTAAGAGATATTAGTAGAGGAAATTCCAAAGCTGGCCAAAAAAGCATCTTTCAAGGCAATCGAAGACTGGCGACAACCACTCTCTAAGATTACTCACGTGGTCTTTGGCACGACCTCTGGTCTTGATATGCCTGCTGCTGATCTGCGGCTTGTGGAGCTCCTTGGTCTCGATCATTCCGTCCAACGATACATGCTCGGCCATCAAGCTTGCACTGGTGATGGCTGCATTCTTCAACTAGAAAAAGATATTGCCAAGAATAACCCCGATGCAAGAGTTCTTGCTGTATGCTCTGAACTCATAGTTTGCATTTTCAGTGGCACCTGCCATGGCCATTCCGATTTGTTTGTTAGCCAAACACTATTTGGTGACTACTCATCAGCCTTGATCGTTGGTACGAACCCTAATAAATCCATCGAAGCTGGGCTCATTGTTTACTTGGCCAGGACCTTGCCTGGCCATGTATCCAATAACATCGAGAAATGCTTGGTTGACGCTTTCACTCCACAAGGAGTTAGTGCCTGGAACTCACTCTTTTGGGTAGTCCATCCGGGTGGCAGAGTTTTTACTTTAATACATAAATATAAATAAGAAAGTACTCTCTATTTGGATTTAATAAAAATATTTAAAAAATTAAAATTTATAACAATAAAAAAAATAGAATTTTGTTATAATACAAACTCAAGAACTTGCGATTTTACCATCCTTGAAATACATAGTTTTTGTTTCTTGAAGAATTTATTAAAAATCATTCTTACAACAGTGAATGTTAGTTATCAAAATACTGGAAGTTAGTTTTTCAAAATGAAGACATTTACAAAAATATGTTTTAGTTTGTCTTTTGTCTTAGAAAAATTTTAGATTTATTTTTACCAACAATTTCGCGTGGTGTGCTCATTCTGATTACATGGGGACTAATTATGAATTGAGCTATGAGCACAAATGCAAGTAAATGCATATTGTTACTAGTTAAATGAAATCACAACAATCATATGATGGGAAAAAAATTAATAAATTTATAATATTCTTCAGTTGGTGAATCAAGATTTAATATTAAATAGCATCTCTCAAAAATTATTCATGTGTTATAAATTATATCAAGCATTTCTGTGTCATAAATTATATCTTGAATATGGTAAATGTTATGAAGTAAGATATGTTGAATTTATCTGATGATGAAAAAATACCTAGTATAGGTAAATGATGTTGAAAGTATGAATATCGTGGAAACAAGAATTTAAATACATATGGTTGGCAAATACATATATGATGCATACATGTACATATTGCACATATATATATATATATATTTTGTGCACCTATTATTTTACGAAAATGGAGAAAGGCTACCCTAGAGTACTTGGCGCGGGACGAGGTGGTCATAGCCCGACAAGTTGGCTCGACAAGTTGGCTCCATATTTATTTGTGAGATTTTATTGAAATTATGCACCTTTGCATGCATCAATTTATAGCTTGAGAGTCAGGAAGATTAATATTGATAATGAAATGATGCACACTTACATGTGTTAAATGATAGCTTGCGAGCCTGTGAGAATTAATAATAACATTAAAAGTTTATGCACATTGGCATAGTGATACATGGTGACATGATATATTAAGTTGAATTGATAAATTCATGAATTATGAATCTTGTGTATAATTGTGGAGTCCTTGATTACTCTATTTAGTGTCATCGTGTTCTTGAATCCTATATATTGTTCATTATTGCTCGAATTTACTAAGTCTTGTAGCTCACTTGATCTTTTTTGTCATTCCAAGTAAAGGTAATACTATTATTGGGGGAGAGTCCAGTAGGACTACAGTCCAAGGATAATGGTGTATGGAGATGCATCCTAATTTGAAAGATCGTAGTTAGTGATTTGGTGATGATTATAGTGATGAAGATTTGTTATGTTATTGGTATTTGAACCTCTTACTATTTTATATGGCCATCGAGTTTAGAGTAATGAGATTTTGAAAAAGTAATTAAATTTTATTTAAATTTTCGTTGCTAAAAATGAAATGAGTTGTTATTTGAGTTCAATTTTATTCTATATCATCTTTATAATAACCTTCTATCGAGTATCATATGCTAAGCAAACATACTCGAAATCGAACCTTATAGTTGCCTTGCACAACATTGCCAAAGAAACCCTCAAGTGGGTTGCGGCATGTTGCTTGATATTGATGTGATTTTAAATAATCTTTTAGTGAAAGGTTGCAGTCCTTACAAGGTGTAATCCAATTTATATAGAAAAGTTATCATTTATATTTATTAATGTATGAAACAAGTTTATTGATATAAATGTTTAACAGAGATACCTTCATAGCAGACCTAGATCAATGCCTTAGTTTATGGCGCAACAACAAATTCATATATTATTTAAAATTACATTTGTACCCCCCCTCTCTATATATACTCATATAGTTTTAGATTTTTATTTGAGATGATCTTTGGTCCTAGATTTGTGTTGGTGTTTATGATTTAAACATTTTAGAATTTTTTAAAATAAAGATGAAATTTCATTAACTTGATTAGAACAACACCCAACATGCCCAGCAAAAACCATATTATATATATGTATGTATATATCTGTGTGTGTATGGGGGGGGGGGTCAATCATGCAAAATAACAAATCTTCAAAGTGAAATATTCTTTTGTAATTGGTGGGAGAATGAAGCCGAAAAGACTTTTAATTATGAATGATCTCTTTATATATATATAATATATATATATATAAAATAATTATAAATACATTTTTACGCTAAGAGATGGAAAAATATTTAAATTTATAAACTTTACATGTGAGATATTATTAGTCAATATGTAACCTATTGTGTCATAAATAAAGGCCCATTAAAATTCTAAGAACGGAAAGCGATATTTTAGACTGAAAGGTATAAATTTTTCATATGTGAGGGTCCCACACAAACGTGCAAACTAGATAAATTCGACATCTAAAATTTTTTTCAAGAAAATAATCGATTATCCATAAAAAATTCTAATTCTAAAATGATTTTGGAATATTGAGATAAACCATCATTCCTAAGAAATTTCATCCCAAAAAAATGGCAAGATAAATGTCATGTATAAAAGATAGACGTCATCTATAATGATCATAGTCCTAGTCAGACTAGAGATAATCAAGATAAGGATTATTTACAATAATTATATTCTCGAATTACTACAAATTATTTCATATTCCTCTACAAATAAGCATCCACTCATTTCTAAAAAAGTATGATATATTTGATACTTATTTCAATACAGTCTTTATTATCTTTAGTGATTAACTTAAGTATCAGAGTGTTTGAGCAGGAATTTTTCTATGCCCTCTAATTATTTTTTTATTTTTACAGATTTAGGCGGTTCAACGACGACGTTTTCATTCAAAATAATTTATTGTTGTATTTAGACAACAATACAAGCCATCTTTAAAAGTAAAAAAACATTTTTGTTTAGGTATTTTTAGAGAATGCTCCACCTAAAAAAGAAGCAAATAGTTGTTTAAAATTGAGATCTGCGCATATGTAGTAGAAAAACTAAAAGTATTATTATGTCATCGATCTAATTGAAAAAAAATCTTTTTATGAGTCTTTTATATTTTATTTTCTATTGTTAAGTGGAGTGCAATAAATAAAGTTAATGATAATCCGCACGCCTTATTTAAATAGTTTTTCCTATGAATTACTCAGAACAAGTTTAGGGCATAGGGTGAGTGTGCCCGGGGACCCCTGCTCCCAATAGGTGAGACTTATAATCTATTCTCCATTAGGGGCTTAGGATCGCAAGACACAATTTATTGGAAATGACACCTACATGCATAACTTTCATTGAAAATCCTTAATTATTTTTTTGAGTTAAATTTCAAATTTGAACCAAAATTCTTAATTTGAACCAAAATTCTTAATTTGCAACAATTAGTAACCAAAGAATAATGGATTTCTTTTTGGTTTTTACATGATTTGGTAATTGCCAGATCAATCTACCTCTCCACGCTCTCATGCTTTGCGTTCTGTGTTTGGTTGTTTGTGTTAGTGCTTTTTAACTGGGACTTGTATTTTTAAACTCAGTTCACTTTGCCTGGTGGTGTTCTTAGCTATTTGTATTGTCTGTGATTTTATCTTAACATAATAATGCTGATTATATTTATTAAAAAAAGTAATTAAAAAATAATTTGTATTTTTCAGATTTTAAATAATAAATGACAAGCTCAAATAACTTATCCAAATGCAAATTAATGAAATACACAAGATAATGATATTCATGTTATAGCCTATCATCAATTTAGCTCAAATTTGTTATTTATAAGCAGTTCAACTAATCTAACATTATAATTATCTTATAGTTATATTTATTATTCATGACTTAAAGACATTACGTTTAGACATGTCTTAAATTGATAGTTACGTGCTTAATACATGATATTTCGATTAATTTAATTAGAAATGATTGCAATGGCTTGTACCCAAAAGGGATGCAAATAATTGGGTCACATGCATAAATCTAATCCATTGGATTAAATCCTTACTGATCAAAAGTCCCTTGATATAAAGAAGATATCTTTCTTTATTAAAAAAGTAGTAGGCATCTCGATCATGGAAAGCTATAGTTACGCGGGCAATGTTAGCCCTATTTCGGTGATACACAATAGATAAAATATTACAATTTTACCGTTATTGATCATATATAAATACTAATGGATATAACCACACCTACCTAGTTGAGGGATCCGATGGGAACGCTGCGCAGAGCGACCGTCTCTATAGTCAATCCTGGTCCAAATCCACACAATACCCCATATTCGCATCCTTCTCCAGTGGTAGCTTTTTCCTCCTTAAGCGACCGCTTTCTCATCTCATCCAGAACGAAGAACACGCAAGCACTTCCCATGTTTCCGTACTCGCTCAGCACATGTCGACTGGCCAAGAGCTTCTCTTCCTTTAAATTGAGTTTTGATCCAATCAGATCTAGAACTGCCCGACCACCGGGATGGGCCACCCAGAAAAGTGAATTCCAGTCATTGATCCCGTGCGGAGTGAAAGCATCAACCAAACACTTTTCGATGTTGTTTGATACGTGGCCAGGCAAGGTCCTGGCTAAGTAAACAATGAGGCCGGCATCGCCAGAGTGGATTTCAACTGCTTTCCTTGAGTTGGGAATGGTATGCTGAAATGCTCCCACAACTTCAAAAATGGGACGTTCGATTGATCTATCGGGATTAGATCCGACAATCAAAGCCGATGCCCCATCGCCAAATAGTGCTTGGCTGACAAGCAATTCAGAATGGGTACGACAAGTGCCTCTAAAGATGCAAAGGGTGAGCTCGGCGCAAACAGCAAGGACCCTTGCACCGGGGTTATTCTCAGCGATGTCTTTGGCTAGGCGAAGGATGCAACCCCCACCCGCACAAGCTTGGTGGCAGAGCATGTATCGTTGCACAGAATGGTCAAGGTTAAGGAGCTCCACAAGACGCAAATCGGCACCGGGCATATCGAGACCAGAGGTGGTGCCAAACACCACGTGAGTAATATTGGAAAGCGGTTGCCCCCAATCATTGATTGCCTCGAGTGCAGCTTCTTTGGCCAGCTTTGGAATTTCCTCGACTAGGATCTCTTGACGAGTATCCATAGATGGAGCCGAACAGGTGCACAAGTTAGGCATCCCCTCAAGCATCTCTTCGGTGTGATAGATGTGACGCTTTTTGATGCATGTCTTTTCACAAATGCGCTTCATCTTCTCTTTGAGATCCGGCAAGTGCTCGTTCTTAGTGACCCTAAAATAGAAGTCGGGATAGTCGGCCTGATAAACGTAGTTGGGCGGATTTGCAGTGCCAATGCCGAGGATCATGGCTCTGTGACTGTCGCTATGGCACTGCTGGGCTATTTCAATTTGCTCCATCGATCACAGCCTTGCTTAATTCCTGCTGTAATAGTATTTGATGAATTGCAGGGATGGATGGATGAGAGAGTTGGGTTGCTTTGGTCCTATTTATAGCATACAACTCCTAGTCCAGTCGCCAGCTCGACTTGGCCGTCGAGGAAATTACCAGCCTTCTGGACTTGACGGTCACGTTGGATAATATATTATATAATATTGTAGAAATCCTACTTTTGGAAGAATAATCCACCGTATTTTATTCTCTTGCAAATGCCATAAATATATATACAATGAATCCTAACTAATTAGTGGCAATGTATTCTTAGATTTGTGTGTTAGCCCATTTACAATTTAAATGTTCTGAGTGCTCACATTTACTTATAATATTTTTAACTAATAAGTGGCGATAGTTTTGTTTTTGATTTAGTCATTTTCAGATAAATAAAGAGGTAGAGAGTTGGTTGTAGGCTACTAATTAAATTAAAATCTAATTAAATTGTACTAGAAAACTAAAAGGATTTTCTGAACTAATTGAAATAGAATTGTTTGATGAATATTTATATTTCAGTGTCCATTTTTCGGTGGAGTGCAATAAATAAAATCAATTATAATCATGCATTTTTAAATGGCTTTTGAGGCCCTATTTAGCCAAACAAATTAGCAATCACAAAACCAATTTCGAACTCAATTCCAGCCCCTAAAAATTACATTAAAAAGCTACTTAGTTTTCATCACCAAATATTAAATTTAATAGGTTTTAAAGATTTAAAATAAAAACGTTTATTAATTGAGATTAAATATAAGAATATAATTGATTAATGCGGGTCAATGTATTCGTAGTTGCCCAAGTTGTTTGATTTTAATATATTGGAAGAGTGGCATTACTAAGGTAATAATTGTTTAATATAGTATGAATTATGAATATGGTGTCCACTACTTAATGGACTTACTACTATTCACTATCATGTATTCAAATCCAACCTTCGCCCAATATTAAAAAGATCAAATATCATCTGTTCAAATATTACTATCAGTTTAATATTTAAATAGATACACTGAATCAATAATAATGCAAAGGTAGCATATCTCTGTATCTTTGTCTTTATCTCGAATTCATACATAATAATAAAATGTCTAACACTGAATTGATAATAGGTATAAAAGATGAAGGTGTACCATTGAACAATTCATGTGTTTTTTCAGTAAGATCATTTGATCTTCTTACTTGTTATTTGAAATTTAAAATATTATTTAACTTAATAACATAATTGTCACAAGCCTTTGAATTTAGGATGGAGTTCAAAAAATAATTTTTTTAAAATAATACTAATTACATATATAGCTCTCATTTTAATTGACATCGTTTTAAATGTCTTTATACAAATGCAACTTTTAGAGGAATCTCATTTCAAATTTATAATCCGACATGATTTCATTACATTTTTTTTGTATTTTTGGATTCCACCCCCTTAAAATGAAGAGTATAGATAGAGAATATCTCTTCGGCATTGATCGCTGTCATCAGAGACCATTAATTTGTATGCTAGGAAGCATTAAGCTAATATTATAATTATAATTAGTAATTATAATATTACTAGCTAGGTAGTCACGGGAAGCATGCATCTAACTAGGTGTTCATTCAGCATATGCACGTTGGCCTATGGCTTAATATTATAATCTTAATATATTTACACAATTTGGTGGATTCGAAACTTATGTCGGGTGCCAAAGTTATGATTATTCTATTTTCCATAGTTCAATATTATAATCTTAATATATTTACCCAAGTTGGTACGGATTCGGAACTTTTGTCGCGTGCCAAAGTTTAGATTATTCTATTTTTTTTAATTCTTTCGAGGACACTACAGGTATTATTATGTTTACGTTATATTTCTCTCCCTCTCTATATATATTTATATGGATTTATATATTTATTTTGAATATTTTTATTCTTAAATTTGTGTGTACAATTTAAACTTTGTGAGTACTCGGATTAACTTATAATATTTTTAACTAATAAATGACGATGATTTTGTTTTTGTTTAGGTATTTTCCGGTGGAGTGCAATAAATAAAATCAATTATAATCATGCATTCTTGAATGACTTTTGATGACCTATTTAGCCAAACAAATTAGCAATCACAAAACCAATTTCGACTTCAATTCCAACCCCTAAAAATTATGTTAAAAAGCTACTTAGTTTTGATCACCAAATATTAAATTTAATATGTTTTAAAGATTTAAAATAAAAATGTTTATTAATTGAGATTAAATATAAGAATATAATTGATTGTGGATCAATGTATTCGTACTTGTCCAAGTTGTTTAATTTTAATATATTGGAAGAGTGGCATTACTAAGGTAATAATTGTTTAATATAGTATGAATTATGAATATGGTGTCCACTATTTAATGGAAGTATGTTTGCTCTGAACATTTTCAAAATCACAATGTTATTTAACATTTAGAGTGTGTTTGATTGCACATATTTTTTATAGAAAATATGTAATTATTACACATTTTCTATAGAAAATAATCAAACACTCTTTATTTTTCTATAGAAAAATATGTATGGTACAAATATTTAAAACTTCTTTCCATGGAATTCATTTTCCAAGGAGGTGGGGTAGTTTTTATTTTCTAGGCAATGTTACCTAGAATTAAATTTTAGGTAATGTAATCAAACATACCTTTAGAGTGTGTTTAATTACATTATTTAGAATTTAATTTTACATAATATTACCTAGAAAATAAAAACCATCTCACCTCTTTAGAAAATAAATTTCATGAAAATAAACTTTAAATGCTTGTACCGTATATTTTTTTTCATAAAAAAGTTAAGAATATCTGATTATTTTTTATAAAAAATATATAATAATTATATATTTTTATGATAAATATATACAATCAAACACACTCTTAGTTGTAAGATGTTTAATTTCATTACTGAATCACACTCATGAGTTCATTGCAAAGCACCGACATAAAGTTGAAGAACTCGCGCAAGTAAGAATAAATTAATTGACGATGGAGTACTCACCCAAGGAAAGACTAAATTGACGACTATAGGACTTGATTGCCCCAGGCATTGAACCTTACAGTTCCCAAACTTTTGGACTTACTACCATTCACTATGTGGATTTTACAATGAATAGTCAAATAAATTAACTCGGAACTAATTTTCTATTTATTTATATCTGTCATGATTATTTATGTATTCAAATCCTATCTTCGCCGAGTATTAAAATGATCAAATATCATGTGTTCAAATGTTACTATTAGGGTGTGTTTGATTGCACATATATTTTACTATTAGAGTGTGTTTGATTGCACATATTTTTCATAAAAAATATGTAATTATTATATATTTTTTATGAAAAACAATCAAACACTCTTAAATTTTCTATAAAAAAATATATATGGTACAAACATTTAAAACTTATTTCCATGAAATTTATTTTCCAAGGGGGTGGGGTGGTTTTTATTTTCTAAGTAATATTACTTAGAATTAAATTCTAAGTAATACAATCAAACACACCCTTAGTTTAATATTTAATTACATAACTCTCATTTTAACTTACAGAAGATAAAATGACATCATTTTAAGTATCTTTCTACAAATGGCAACTTTTAGAGGAATCTCATTTCAAATTTGTAATCCGACAAGATTTCATTGCATTTTTTTTTGTATTTTTTGATTCCACCCTCTTAAAATGAGATTCCATTACATATTAAAATGATCAAATATATGCACTTTGGCCTATGGCCTTATATTATAATCTTAATATTTACCCAAGTTGGTGGGTCATGACTTGTCTCAAAAGAATAGTTAGTAATTAATTATATGATACTTTAGCATTTGATTTTATTATAATCAATTAACTTTTATAGATAATTATTAAAATCATTTATTATAATTATATATACCTCCCGTGGAGCGCATGGGTTACAGTTACACTACTAGAATATTTTTAATTTAAAAATAATATATTTAGTGGGACAAAGATTGAGTGTGTTGTTTTATATGTTGCTGTACAAAATATAATTTTATAATTTGATTTGGTTATAAACAAATTATTTACATTAATTTAAATAAAGAAAATAATATTTTATAATTTATTTTTGAATTATAATATTTTATAATTTAATATTTGAATTCATATATATGTAATATATATAATAATATATGCTATTTGGTCTATTTGAGGATTTAACTTACATTTATAATGAATAATTTCTTAATAATTATATAGTAATTTGTATAATGTTAACTATATAAACATTATAAAAACTTTGAAAAATAACATGATTTTGATTTAAGTGTTTCGGTTGAAAGTAACTATGATTATATTGTAAGTATTAATAAATAATTATTTTATAAATAATAAAAAAACATATATATAAGAAAAATAAAAATATAATCAATTTTCTTTAAAAAAAAATGATCAAATTGTTTACAATGGGAATCGAACCATGGGCTACAAAAGTTCGATCAAACAATCGTCACATAAAAAATATTCAAAATAGAAACCCTTCCCTTCTCCAAAACAAACCCACTTCCTCCCTCTCCTTTCTCTCTCCTTCCCTTCAATCCTTGTCGCACAAAGGAGCTAGCCCACTGTTTACTCTTATTCATCCTTGTTGCCCACTGTTTACTCTTCTTCATCCTTCTTGTTTACTATTCTTCTCTCCCCTTCCCTTCATCCTAATGTGCATGAAATATTATTTCTCTAGGAATACTATTTCTCTAGGAATACAAGACCATTTAATTAACCACTGCGTATCTTAATTAATTACAAAAAAAGTATTAAAATAATTTAGATTAGTTTATTAGTAATTAATTAATTATAATTCAAATTTTATTAGTCTTATAAGTAAAACTTAAACAGTATTCTTAAATTTTAATACATATTGATTTTTTAATACAATGAATTTATTCAAAAATAAAAATAAAAATTCTGTAATCCAATGAATAAAATAATTGGAAAACGAAATAGTTCATGCATATCAAACAGTTCGTTTGGATACTTGTTCTTGGAAATGGAACGTCTCCAACTTTTTATCCATTTTCCTATAAATAATAGTGCAATAGCAAGGCTTATTCTTACCCCTCTTCTCTCAGCAACCTATTTCTGAAACTGTGTTTTCATCCCATGGATCAACAAACACCATCGAGGAGAAAAAAGACCGATGAGTGGACAATTCTTCCATCACCGAAAAGCTTGGAGATGATGTACCTAAAACTTAGGGAACAACATCATGAACTGAATAATGAAATTAAGGAACTCATGAGAAGGATGATCGTTGAGTATGGGAAAGACAACGCAAGGGACTTTCTGCTTGAGAAGTTTCCATTGATGAAGATGTATGATATATTTATGAAAGTTCTGCAATCTATTCAAGAAGAAAATGATCGCAAAGATGATGTCATTCTGATTCCTGAAACCAGCTCTGATTTCATAAACAAGTGAATAAATTTGTATTCTTCCCCAATGATCGTTTGTTCTGCTTCCAACCTTTTGTAATTCTAATTAAAAATTTGGCCATTTTGCAATCATCTTTGTAATTGTTTTTATGGATTTGTTTTGTAGATTGTTTTTTGGCAAAGTTGTTTCTCTGTCAACTGTCATTAATTTTAATTTCAAATATGAAAAGGAGTAGTATGAAATACAATGCAATATATTCTACATTTTCTTAATATAAAAAAAATATATCAAATTTCAGGTCTACAAAGCAGGAAAAAAAAAAAAAAAAACTATGCACAATGTCATTTTCGTTCTCCATTTTTTGTCTTTGATCTCCCCCGTTGATAACATCAAAAGAAACAAGAAAACTGAAATGAAGTCTGCCCGAACTGGGTTATGGACTTCAAAAGTGTTGAATTCTAGAAGGTGCTACTAGGAAGACGAAAATGCCCTCACAAACTAAAACCATCACTCATATTCCCAAACTAAAACAGTCTCTCTCTCAAAGACTCGCTCTCGATATCCATTGAAGGACAATGACCGTTCGACCCGCTGGCCACCGTGCGACATAACCTCCGTCAACGTCTGTGACCCGCTGGCCACCGTGAAGAAAATTTTATGAAAAAAAAAAAAAAGTGAAGAAAATTTTAAGCCGCTCCAATTAAAACAGTTGCCTTGCGCAACATTGCCATAGAAACCCTCAACTAAAATGGGTTGCGGCATGTTGCTTGATATTGATGTGATTTTAAATAATCTTCTAGTGAAAGGTTACAGTCCTTAGCAGGTGTAACCAATTTATATAGAAAAGTTACCATTTATACTTATTAATGTATGAAACAAGTTTATTGAAATAAATGTTAAACAGAGATACTTTCATAGCAGACCTAGATCAATGCTAAGTTTGCATTGCTAAGATCAATTGTTGCTGCTTTCTGGACAAAACTAGTTATCTTCACTATTGTGTTGGTTGTGGCATTATTGGGGCAGAGACACAATTCCACCACAATCTCATGGTTGTCTAAATTTCATGTAGCCTTACCATTTTTATTAGGAAAGAGAAAGATATGATATTTATATCATGCCTTAATTTATTGGGCAACAAGATTTGTGTTGGTGAAATTTCATTAACTTGTTTAGAACAACACCCAACATGTCCAGAAAAACCATATTATATATATATATATATATATATATATATATCTAATTGTGTGTGTGTGTGTGTGTGGTTCAATCATGCCAAATAACAAATCTTCAAAGTGCAATATTCTTTTGCTGTAATTGGTTGGATAATAAAGCCGAAAAGACTTTTCAATTATGAATGATCTCTTTATATATATATGAAAAATAATTATAAATACATTTTTACACTAAGAGATGGAAAAATATTTAATTTTATAAACTTTACACTTATTGTGAGATATTATTAGTCAATATCGAAGCCATCTTTACAAATAAAAAATTATTTTTGTTTAAGTATTTTTAAAGAATAATATTCCTTCTAAAAAGGAAGCCAATAGTTATTTAAAATTGAAATCTGAGCATATGGAGAAGAAAAAGTAAAAGTATGATTATGTCATCGATCTAATTGAAAAAGAAAATCTTTTTATGAGTCTTTTATAATTTATTGTTATTGTTAAGTGGAGTGCAATAAATAATGTTAATGATAATCACGTGCACTTTATTTGAATAGTTTTTCTTATGGATTACTAAGAACAAATTTAGGGCATCAGGTGGGTGTGCCCAGGGATTCCGCTCCCAACATCTGAGACTTATAATCTATTCTCCATTGGGGGGCTTGGGATCACGAGACACAATTTATTAAAAATGACACCTATATGCATAACTTTCATTAGAAATCCTTAATTACTTTTTTGAATTAAATTTCAAATTTGAACCAAAATTCTTAATTTGCAGCAATTAGTAATCAAAGAATAATGGTTTTCTTCTTTGGTCTTTGCATGACACCACAAGAATTTTTTATTTTAATAGCAAAAATATTCCATCGCTAAAGTCAAAAATCCGTTGCTAAATCAATTTAGTAACAAACAGAAAGTCTTCATCGCTAAATTTTTTTGGCGACGGATCTGTTACTAATTAAACGATGAATTAGAGACAGAAATATTTTTGTCGCTAAATATAATTTTTTTAAATTTAACGACAAAAATTTATGTCGCAATTCATTCTCTAATTCAATCATCCAATATGGTGACCAAACAAATCAACAATGGATTAGCAACGAAATATTTCGTCGCTATTTTTTTAAAAATTTTATATAAAAAAAATAAGAAATTAATATAGCAACGAAATATTTCGTCACTATTTTTTAAATTTATTAAAAAAATTAATATAGCAACAGAATATTCTGTCGATAAATATAAAGATAGAACACTCCGTATCTATTTTTTTATAAAACAATAAGAATTTATTTTAGCAATAAAAATATATATATATTTTTAAAAAATATTTGTCACTAAAATATATTAAAAAATTAAAAAAAATATTTTTTTATCACTAAACATATTAAAAATTAAAAAATATTTTTGCTACATTATAAAAAAATTAAAAAATTATATTTTTATCTCAGAATGACATCACTAAAATAAATATATTTTTATTTTTTAAAGATAATTAATTATTAAATTGACCTAATTATGAAACAATACGTTTAAATTTTTAAGCACTTTATCTGTTTTCCACCAACCATTTAGGAGCTTTAAATCTATAAACATAGATACTAATTCTGCAATACAATTAATTTAAATTAATAATCATGAATAACAAAATAAAATCTAAATCACATCAAATTGGAACAAAGCTATGGAATAATATTTCTGTAATTTCAGTTTATAAAAATAAATTCCATTTGCAAATGACACTACAAGAATTTCAAACTTTAGCAACGAAAATATTCCATTTCTAAAGTCAAAAATCTATCACCAAATTAATTTAGTGACAAATTAACGATAGAACTAAAATATATTAAAAAATTTATTTTTATTTTCGTCACTAAAACATATTAAAAAATTTAAAAAATATTTTTACTATATTATAAAAAAAATTAAAAAATTAAATTTTTATCGCCGAAATGGGCTAAAATAAATATATTTTATTTTTTAAAAATATAATTAATTATTAAATTAACCTAATTATCAAACTGTAACACTTAAATTTTTAAGCACTTTATCTGTTTTCCACCAATCATTTAAGAGCTTTAAATCTATAAACATAGAAACTAATTTTGCAACACAATTAATTTAAATTAATAATCACGAATAACAAACTAAAATCTAAATCACATCAAACTGAAACTGGAACAAAGTTATAGGGTAATACTTTTGCAATTTCAATTTAAAAAAATAAATTCCATTTGCGAATGACACTACAAGAATTTCGAATTTTAGCGACAGAAATATTCCATCGCTAAAGTCAAAAATCTGTCACTAGATCAATTTAATGACAAATTAGCGACAGACTCTGTCCGTCACGAAAGTCAACGTCACTAAAATTTTTTGGTGACAAATCCATTGCTAATTTAGCGATGAATTAGCAATAGAAATATAATGTAATTTTTTAAAATTTAGTAACGAAAATATTTTCATCATTGAGACTTTATTTTTTTAAAAAATTAACAAAAATTTCTGTCGCTAAATATTTTAAAAATAAAAAAATTAAAATTAAAATAATTATTTTATTAAAAAATTAAAAAATATTTAGCCACGGAAATTTTATTAAAAAATTATTTTAACAACAAAAATTATTAAAAAATAAAAAATTAAAATATTGCGACTCATTGAATTTAACTTTACCTTCATAAAGCTACATAAAAAACAATGAAAACTCCAAGGAAAAAAAGAAAAAAGCCAACCGCTTCATACACACAGAAGACTGCACAAGCAACCGAGCCATAACTATTCATTAGTCAATCTTCCAATCAGAAATGGCATGGGAAGCACAGCCAACAGAACAATGGTGCTTTCCCATTCTTTTTCCTTCTATTTGTAACTATCGGGTTACAAAACTGATGGGAACCAGAAGTGGTGCAAAATTGACATGCATTTATTCTACTTGAAGAAAATTTTATTAGAGGGACAACATTTGTGGTAAGAAATCAAACAGCGGCCCGGCAACAATAGGAAGAGGAAGAGGAAGAGGAGAAAGTTATTTTTCATTTAGATAAAAACAGTAGGAGTGTTAATGACTGCATGTTGGATTTTCTGGTCTGCCTGCAATTATCTTCCACCATAGCATAAATTTGCTTGGGATCAAACTTCTAATGAGTTCAAGCCACAAGAATAAGCACATAGAAATAAATAAAGAAGAAGCAAAGAGATAATTTGTTCTGTTAAATTGGTGGGACATTTTTCAAATTCACATGTTCATAGGTCAGGCAATCAATAACCAGTGTGATGACACGATTCTAGGTAGATCATTTCACAATGACATCACCTGAATAAAGTAGTAGAGATCCTTAGCACATTGTTCATACTCTTTTCGACCGAAAAGACTCACAATAGCAGCTGGTGCATTATCTGCATTCAATAAAAAATAGAGTTGATTTACAAGCATAACCAGCATTTGGAATTTGAGTACAGGATAATGTTGGCATAATGCTTTTAATGAAGAGGAAAGTTGTTAAAGTTAAACAAGTAAAATTACCAATCATTAGTTCATATACAAATTTTGCACGACGCTCAGCTTCCTTTAGTTGTTGCTCTTCCCATTGGTGGACATCCTCAATTTTCTTAGGTGAAGATACAGATATGGGGCGTTGGCCATCAGTTGAACGTAGGGGTTTGTTTCCAGAGGCAGTTGGTCGTTGTCGCCTTGGATGTTTTGTTATGAATATTCCATCAGGCCAAAGTATCCAATGTGAATCAGAGAGAAAATAATAAGCACCCCACACTTCCATTATTAAGATTTCCGCAAGTACAAGTTTCCCTGAACAAAAGACACGCCATACACCCCCTCCGGAATTATAAAAGGCTGCCTAGTGAATAGTAAACTACTGACTCAAGTTTCAGGTTGTTTTACTTGCATGCCCATATGTAGCAAAACTATCAACTACTCATGGACCTCACAGTTGCTTATCTGTGAGGCAATGATAACCGACAAGAAGCCGGTTGATGTTGCTCCCTTGTGAGCCTTATCTTAATGAATCCAAAATTGAAATGGGTTCTATAAGATTTTGTGAATTTTGTTTAAAATGAGGCAAGTAAAACCAAAATTAAAATAAAATTGTGAATTATGAAATTAAAGTCAAGACCTGTTAAAATCTCAATCCTCTTTTATGCTACCAAGTATTGAGAACTCCAAACAAGGGAAAGTTCATCAAAAACATTGAGAAAAATATAAACAGGCATCTTAATTCAAGAAGGTTGTGAAGGATAACCTGCTCAATTCGCCTGATTCCTGAAGCAACCACTGTTCCCCTACGTAAAAGTTGGATTTTCTCAATCAACCAATCATCAAAGGCATCACCCATTCCCAACTGTAATACCTGTTTGGCCACGCAGAAACCCTTACGCCTGTAATGCACTGGTAAGTTAGCCAGAAGGAAATCTAGCAAACTGAAACTTTTGGACATTCTGTCAAATATAAAAATAAGGGACGATAGTTAACATAATCTAAACTTTTATATATATCATATACCTGATCCAACCCCCATCTTGCAGCTGGAAAACAACATCTACCAGATCTAGTATTGGGACACTTGGACTTGGTGGCACCCACTGCATTAAATATAGAAATATTACAAAATCCACATAGAGGTTAAACTGGAAATATGCCACACAAAAAAAAAAAAAAATGAATTAAGTACAATAGGCAAAAAGTTGGCCATGTCACTGAAGCTCTGTCTATCAAGTAAAGTAACCAACAAAATGAAAGCCAATTCCAAAAAGAAAAACTTGAGCAGGTTAGATAACAGATAGATAGTGATTACCCAAGCATTAGAGGCCAAAGCGACACGATCTCGCAGAATATATACACACACACAGAATGCATATACACACACAGAATATATATATATATATACATTTACTTTTGAGGCGGTGGAGGCGGATCTCGCAGCGGTGAAGGCGGAGGCGGAGCCCGATTGAGCTGGCGGCGAACGAAGGCGGAAGCAGAAGCAGGGGCGAAGACAGGAGTCGGAAGCAGCGGCGGCGACGACAGGAGGCGAAGGCAGCGGCGGGTGGGTCGACGGCGGGAGTAGTTCGGAGAGAGAGAGAGAGAGGAGTGGGTTAGGGTTAAAAATTTGGGGATTTGGGGAAGGAGGCGGAGGCATCTCCTGTCCACAATTTTTGTTTTTTTTTAATTTTTTTTTAAAAATTATTTACTAAATAAAAATAAAATAATTTATGAAAAACAATATTACTAATTATTTAATTAATAAAAATAAAATAATTTATTATTATGATAACTAATAAAATAATAATTTAAGATAATAATCTAAAATATGCTAATAAAATAATTTAAATTATTACATCAAATTAATATTTATTTTAAAATATAATTATATTATAAATCTAATAATTCTAATAAATAAGTTTGATATATTATAAATCTAAAATTAATTTTTCATTTTTTTATTTTTTGTTATTTAAACAAATATTAAATCAAAATATCAAAAAAATAATTTAATACATAAAAAATATAAGAAAAATAAGATTAGCTACGAAAAATGTTTAATGAAAAATAATTTGTATATATTTAATATCTATTCAAAATATATAAAAAAACATTAACTTTAGTTTTCAAATCTTGAACAAGTTGATTATTTAATGAATATATCAAACACACTGCATTTATTGAATGAATAGTTTTATCAAGAAGAACTAGAATCCGCAAGGGGATGTTTGTTATAAAAGAATGCAAATTGAGTGAGATTAAGTTAAACTAATTATATTTAGTGTGTCCTATTATTATACACTGAATTTACATTATTATTATCAAAATATAATAATAATTTCTTTTATGTGAGATAATGTCTCGATCAAGATGTAAGAGAGTGTCTCTTGGCGTTTTCGAGAGGCTTGTAAAGAGATGAACAAGTTTAGAGCGCGAATAAGATTACCTGCAAACCTTTTGAAGCATAAGTCAATCATGTGTTCAAAGTGAAATTATAGTTTCACAAAAATTGTAAACATATCTTACTTTAGTAAAAGGTTCTTCTATTTATAAAATAAAGGAGACTAATAAGGTAACCCCTATACTTCTTTCTATATAATACAATTTCTCGATATTGTTTTATTTTTTGTGCTTTTTAAAATTTAAAATAATAAAAATTTTAACAATATTATAGTTTTAAAACTTATTGTATTTATTTAAATTAAAAATTTTAAATTTTACAAATTAATTTGTTTATATTCATCTCACATTTAAATGTATATTTAATTTTAAATTTATTTTAATTTTTTATATTTATACATTAATATATTTAATTTTTTATAAAATTTAAATATTTATATATTTAAATATTCACCTCAAGTTTAAATATTTATAAATTAATTAATTAAAAATAAAACAAAAATTAAAATTAGCGATGGATTAAATATTTCGTCGCTAAATTAGCAACAGATTCTACAAATCCATCGCTAAAATTATTTATTTATTTTTTCAATTTAGCAACAGATCAAATTTTCGTCGCTAATTAGAAAATTTATTTTTAAATTTTTTTAATTTTTAACAAAATAGTGATGAAAATTTATTCTAACGCTAAATTTAAAATAAATTAATTAATTTTAATATTTATTTAAATAACACAAAAATAAAAAAAATTAATTTTAGCTACGAATTTGGAGAATCCGTCACTGATTTAATGATGGAATATGAAATCCGTCGCTAAAATTAAGGACGGAATATGTTTTCCATCGCTAAATATATTAAAAAAAATTAGTTTTTAAACTTTTAGCAATGAACAATTTTCCATTGCTAAAATTAGTGATGGATTTCATATTCTGTCGCTAATTTTTAAGAACTTTTTTGTTTTTAATTTTTTATCACTTTAGCTATGGAATATTTTTTAGTTGCTAATTTTACGAAATTTTTTTCCCTCATTCCGTCACAAGTTAGTCGTTGTTTCGTCGCTAAAATCCAAATTTCTTATAGTGGGAGTTTAATCTCAAGTAAGAACATAAGATTATAAGAATGATTATATGAACTCATCTAAATTATCCAATTTCTCTATGAATCATACTCACTCAAAAAATTAAATAAAAAACTACAGAAACTTATTAAGCTATGCATGGAAGGATATAAAATTGAACAAACAAATTAACCAAGATAAGAATAAGAAAATGTCAAATATAGGAAGCATTCTAGATGTTTGATTTTTTTAACATGTTTGTTAAGCTTATCTGATTTTTTTCGAAAAATCTCTCACGTGACCTCTTATCTTCCCCTTTCAAGATAAATTTATCTGACTCTTTCAAGATAAGATTCAATTACCTATATGCCCATTGTATGATAGTTAATGCCATTTAATGCATTTTAAATATTTAAATTTATTAAAAGAACTAATTATTTATTTAAGTTTTATAATTAATATTATTTAATAAATTTTTAAATTATTATATGTTACATGTATTTCTCGCACCATTTCTTATGGGCTAGGCCCAGTTTAGTAGTCTGGACCAATCACCTAAGGCCTAGAAGGTCCTAGTGAGCTCGCCAAGGCGAACCCATATACCGCTAAAATCCAAGCTCATACCATGGAACCAAGCGAGCTCCAAGTAAGTTCTTAGCACGGCTTCCAACGAGCTCTCAGCGAAATACCCAATGAGCTCCCAACAATGCTTTTAGCTCGCTGGCCTAAACCATCCAACTCGCTAGTCTAAATCTTTCAACCCGCGTAGACAAAAAAACTGTTGAACAGTAAGAGGCAAGGACCTACTCACTTCATCTGAAGCCATATCCCTCATAATGAGGATCTCACTCCCGATTTTATGCAGATGATAAGAATTGTTTGTCCTCTATTATACTATTTTTATATTTTTATATCTTATGCAATTGTAAAGATCCCTTATTATAAATAAGGGTAAGAAATATCATTAAAGGGGGCAATAAGAATAATCGGATACTGTCATTCTGTCGGAATAATCAGAGTACAGTCGTGGAGTAGGCATCATTCTGGTCGAATCATGTGAAAATTCTTTGTATTCTTTCTATTTTGTTCTTCCTCCTTGTATCTTAAACTTACTTATTCACTACGGGCCTAATGAATCACGGTCGGCTAAAATTAAACGTCAACATTATATGTTTTGACAATTTTTAAAATTTAAATGACATTATTCTTTTCATTGATTTTTAAAATTTAAATTTCTCTCTCTCTATATATATATTTTATTAACTAATACAATTTCTTTTATCAATTTTTAAATTATTTTATTTAATTTTATATTTTATTATCTATTATGAAAATATATTTTGGCCATTTTTAATTATTTAAGTGGAATTATTGTAATTCCAACAATAATTATTTCTACTTTTTAATTCTTTTTAAATCTATTTTTGAACATAGATTTAGAAAATAAAATATTATTTTTATTTTTTTGACATTTCATATTAATCATAAAATACTATTTTAATCATAAATTTGTTATTGATGTTAACAAACAATTTTGAATGAATTTGATAATTGGGATATTTTAAATACTTGTCTTGGTGTTTATCATATACATTAACAAATACATAAAAGAAAAAAATACAATTATCAGTGGATTTCAAAAAATTTAACAAATATTCTAATAAAAAGTTTGGAATGTTTCTCAGTTTTATGTTGATCATTCTATATCTTGATCCGAAAAACATTCTCACTTTTCTTGATACCTCTTAACTTGAAATGCTAAATCCATAGATGCATCAACTTGGAAGGTAAAATTATCATTCTTCCCTTCTACTCTTTTGATTGAGGTGTATCGTTTTTCAACTCTAAAGAAAATATGATCAATGACAATAATTTCTGCATATAAAAAGAACACCACTTTAAAAAGATCACATTGTGAATGCACTCTGTGAACCTAACTTTATCGTGGTACTCATCAGATCCGTTGGAATTAACATTTTTAAGATTCTCGGCATCTATATAAAGCCTGAGGTACCAAATCAAGCTAAATAATAAAAGAAAATACTATCTCCTTCGGATGGAGACACAATTTTACCTGCCCCAAAGAAAAAGCTTTAAAGTCCTTCATTGAAACTTAAACCAAATTAAAAAGCTGACATGTAAAAAACTAAATGCCTTTTCTAACTGATGCAATCACATTAAAACACTATACAAAACAAAACAAGCAGCCACTATAGGGTAGAGCATTCTTGAAAGACCTACAGTACATATCACATACTGGATATAAAGTTTAGGTCTCAAAAGTTTAGCCCCATTACCCATGCTCAAATGAAGCAGTCCAGCTAAACAGACAATAGAGGAAGTACTCAAAACATTTAGGGCCGGTTGAATTGTAGAAAACATTTTCTAATTTTCTAAAATCAAATTTTCATTGAATGATTGAATCTCCAATTAGAAAACAGAATACTCAATTTTCTTATGTTTAAACTTTATAATAGGAATTGGAAAAACATAAAAAATTAGAAAATGTTTTCCAAAAACTAAACAGGCCCTTAATTTTTCATTCTGTGAAGGAAAAAACTGTAAGAAACATTTTATACTTCAGTTCCTAACCCAACAAAGAAAATTCACTACAAAAGTGAAACAACTTTGTGGAGACAAAACACATTTAACTCTAACATGTGGATTGCCTATCTTTGTGTGCTAATGCAGATACTGTCTCAAAAAATATTTGGTTTTTTTTTTTTTTAATTCATTCTCTGCCATCACCGAACAAACATCACATTAGGTTACTTGTCTTTTGGCTGAACAGCACAAACGTTTTGACATTCACCAACGAACATCACAAGTATGGCCTCAAATTTTGTAAGTAGACATATTCAAAATAAACTAATGATTAAAAACCTAAACAGTATCAATATATGTTGTATCATACAATCATGCTTAGAATCAGAATCTCAAATCAAATGCATTGATGTATCATACCCGATCGTGTCCGTGCGAGACCAAGACGAGAAGACCTCCACAGCTACCAATTGAGAGGCAAGGGCGAGTCGTGAGCGAGTGACTAAGCTAGAGGCGAGGGTGAGGCAGTGAGCGAGAGACTAGAGTGAGGACGAGGTAGCGAGCTAGAGGATAGAGCGAAGATGAGGGCAAGGTTGCAAGCAAGAGGTTAGAGCGAGGGCGAGCCACGAAAGGCGAGGGAGAGGGCGAGAGAAAGAATGAGGGAGAATGGAAAGGTTTGCAAAAGGGATTGATGGGGGGGGCATTGGCCAAGGAAAGAGACGGGGAGATTCCTGCTTCTTTAATTTACTTAGTTTTTTTTTATAATATTTAATAATTAAATAAAAAATAATATTAATTGTAATAACCCATGTGTAGAAAAGGTTGACACGTAATTTCAATAAGCTTAGAACACCGAAAAGTTGGTTTTATAGCAATTTCAAGTACCGAATCGATTGGAGAGAATGCCTCAGAGTAAAATTATCTAAGGAAAATTATATGGTTTCGACGAGCGTATCGAAATAGGATTTATGGTATCGAAAGAAATCAAATTTGGAACGATTTTCGGTACAACTAAAATACAGCTGCCATTTAAGCTGTAAAACCGAATCGTCATAGGAAACTCTCGAAAAATCAACGGAACCCTAGGGGAGCCCCGGTTTTGCGTAACGAGCAACCCTTCAATGGTTTCGGAATGAAACGACAGCCCGATGAGGACACTGAGGCGAAATCATCATCATCGAGTAAATTAAAGTTATTAATTTTGCATTTTCGGTATTATAATGCAATGCAATTCAGTGTTTGAGGGCATATTTGCAATTAGGGCATTTTATAAATGAAGTAGGGATAAATCTTTAAATTAAAATATATAAATTTCTTTAATTTAAGTCTAATATATAATTATATATATGTATTATTGTGTATGCGTGGCTGGGGGCGCAAGCTTGGTGGCCAAGTTGCAGAAGAAGGATGGCAGCAAATTGAGTGTGATACGCCAAGTTTGCTGGAGCAATTAATGTGGAGTAGTGGCGCAATTAATGTGGAGTAGCGGCCAAGATTAGTAGAGTAATGCCCAAGTCGTGTGAGGCTTATAAATAGATAAAGAATTGGAGCAATGAAGGCAAAGCAAATGAGAAATGGAAGAGAGCTTCCCGCGGCCGAGAGAGAGAAGAGAGAGCGAACAGGGCCAGCCAAGATGGTGATCAGGAAGCAATCGGTGGTGTCGGAGGCAGCCGAAAGTGGATGAGAGAAGGACAAAAACAGCAAGCTCGCGGCCATAGCAGCCATGGCCGCGAGCTCACCAAGGTGGGTGCGAGGCAGGCAGCCGTCGGTGCTGCGCGAGCAGCCTTCAGCGAGGTCGAGGGCTGGTGCGAGGCAGGCTGGAGGCATCGCAGGCAGCGAGGGAGGCGGCGGCTGGTGCGTCGGCAGCGCGCGGCGGAGGCTGGTTCGCGCGGGTGCTGGTTGCAGGTGCAAGGGGAAGGAGGAAGAGAAGAGAAGAAGAAGAAGAAGAAGGAAGAAGAAAAAAGAGAAGAAAGGAAGAAAGAAGGAAGAAGAAGAAGAAGAAGAAGTTGCAAGTGGCGGGCGTGGGAGGAAGAAACAGAGGAGGAGGAAGAAGGAGGGAGAAAGAAGAAAAGAAAAAAAAAAGAAAAAGAAAAAGAAAAGAAAATAGGGAAAAATTATGAAAAAATTTTAGAAAAATCCTGAAAAATAGGAAATTATGTTTCGGTGATATTCCGGAGATTTTGGTAAGAAAAATGGCTCGGGCACGCTTTTCGAAATATCGCACGCAAATCGAGGAAATCGGAGATGCTAAGCCAAGGTGAGTAAAATTCTCTAGAAAATTTTAGAAATTCAAAAATATTATTTTATGAATTTTCATAGTGAAATATTTGAGAAAATATTTCTAGAAATATATAATTTGGAATTATTAAGGAAAAATAGGAAGAAATAGAGGGAAATTAAAGAAAATGCCAGAAATTATGGAAAAATAGGATTTAATATTTATTAAAATTACTATGGTGATTAGGATGCTTTGAGGTCAAAGTTGAGGTGTCTGGTGCGAATTTTGAGGTTGGCACGCAAATCGAGGCAAGGCACAGATTTCGAGATAGCCTGATAAGAAGGTAAGTGGTACTTCCTCGAAAATGTTTTCATCATATTGACATGCCCTGATATGTATCTATCACGTAGAATGCATACATGATTATGAAATGCATGATTACACATTGATATCATTGATCACACGCATATGAGGCCGTAGGGTGTACGAACTGGCACCGCTGCCTTACCAAGGGTGCACCCATACACCCCAGCTTCGAAAGAGGTGGCCGCTAAAATGGTAGGTAGCATGAGGGGTGCAGTTGACACCTACGAGGAAAGACATTGCATACACTCATGACATAGCATTACGTACTCTTACTTAGATGGTTCATCATTTAACTTGGGTTCGCCCCTGGAACATTCAACGTTCCAGTCGGGACTTGAAGAGATGATTTCGAGATTGATGATGTGTGGTGACGCGAGACGTCAGGAAACGAGGAAATGTGCCATGTTATGTTGTGATATGAATAGTTAAGGATTATGTACATTTGTTTTACTTTTCGAAGGTTATGTAACAACGTTTGTAATAAGTACTTGTCTAGTTATTCATGTATATATTGCCATGAGTAGGTTCGATTCAGCTTCCGCTTTGTAAATTGTATTTATCTCTAGTGTGTAAATTAAACACTAGATAGGCCTTAGGGAATTTCGGGATAATGTAATGATTAAAAAGAAAATATATAAGACTCAATTTTCCTAAGGCATAACACGCCCTGAGAAAACGGGCTGTTACATTAATAATTATTTAATTGATAAAAATAATATAATTTCAAATTATGATAGTTGACAAAATAATTTAAATTATGATAATTATTAAATAATTTAAATAATAATTTATTATAGTCATCTAAAATATGATAATAAAATAATTTAAATTATTGCATTTCAAATTAATATTTATTTAAAAATATAATTATAATAAATTAGTTTGATATATTAGATTATTTATTATTAGTTTATTATATTATTGTTCAAATGAATTGTTCATTTGAACAATTCATGTATTTTTTAGTAAGATCTGGCAATTCATGTTAGTTCAGTTCTTCTTACTTGTTATTTGAAATTTAAAATATTCTTTAACTTATAATATAATTGTCACAAGCCTTTGAATTTAGGATGGAGCTCAAAAAATAAAAATTTTAAAATAACACTAATTACATAGCTCTCATTTTAACTAAGTTGAAATGACATCATTTTAAATATCTTCATGCAAATGCAACTTTTAGAGGAATCTTATTTGAATTTTGTAATCTGACGTGATATCATTACATTTTTTTGTATTTTTGGATTCCACTCTCTTAAAATGAAGAGTATACATAGAGAATACCTCTTTGGCATTGCTCCCTGTCATCAGAGACCATTAATTTGTCAGCTAGGAAGGATTAAGCTAACTTTTCCTAGTATCCACGGGAACACACACAACAAGAATTTCGAATTTTAGCGACGGAATATTTCCGTCGTTAAACTCAAAAATCCGTCGCTAAATCAATTTAGCGACGGATTAGCGACAGATTTTTTCCGTCGTTGAAACAATTGTCGCTGTATTTTTTTGCGACGGATCCGTCGCCAATTTAGCGACGAAAAATTTTCCGTAGCTAAATGTATTTTTTTTAAAAATTTAGCGACGGAAATTTCCGTCGCTATTTTTTTTAAAAAAAATTTAAAAAAAATTAAAATTTATTTTAGCGACGGAATATTCCGTCACTATTTTTAAATTTTTTTTATAAAATATATTTTTTTATTTTTAAAATATAAAATTAAAAATTAAAAAATTTTAGCGACGGAATATAATCCGTCGCTAACGCATATTTATAAATAAAAAAATAAAAAAAATAAAGAAAAATAATAATAATAATTAAAAAATAAAAAAATATTTATACTATAATCTGACAAATATAAAATTATTAAAAAAAAGATAATTAATTAATACTTAAATATTTAAACATTAAATATAATAAAAAACAGAATAAAATTATAATACTAACAAACACTTCTAATAATTGACTGAAAATAAATAAAATAGCACAAAAAAAAAGAAAAAAAGCATACAAAATATATGAACAGCAAAAAAAACATCTAAAAAATAAAAAATAAAATAAATATCTAAAAAATAAACATATGAAAACACTAACCTATCTACAAACAAATTAAACTGAACTGTAAACAAATTTTAAAAATAAAAAATAAAATAAATATCTACAAAATAAAAAATAAAAAACTAACCTAGGCAACGGCGAGGGCGAGGGGCTGCAACGCGGGCTAGGGCGAGGGGCAGCGAGCGAGGGTGAGCCGCGAGCGAGAGACGAGGGCGATGCAGCAAGCGAGAGCGAGAGAGCGATTGCGAGATAGTGAGGGCGAGGCCGCGAGCAAGAGACGAGATCGAGTGGGGGCGAAGCAGCGACGGAGAACGAAAGCGAGAGAGCGATGGCGAGACAACTAGGGCGAGGGCGAGGCCGCGAGCGAGGGCGAAGCAGCGAGGGAGAGTGAGAGCGAGAGCGATGGCGAGACAGCAAGGGCGAGGGCGCGAACGAGAGGCGAGGTCGAGCGTGGGCGAAGCAGCGACCGAGAGTGAGAGTGAGAGCGAGACAGTGAGCGAGAGGCGAGGTCGAGCGAGGGTGAAGCAGCGAGCGAGAGGCGAGGTCGAGCGAGGGCGAAGCAGCGACCGAGAGCGAGAGCGCGAGAGAGCGAGAGCGAGATAGCGAGGGCGAGGCCGCGAGCGAGATGTGAGATTGAGCGAGAGCGGGGCCGGGAAGGCTAGGCAGCGAGCGAAAGTGGGGGGGACTTAGGGTTTTTTGGGGAGGGGAAGGGGGAGAGAGGTTTGGTTAAGAAAGAGGCGGGGAGTTTCCCGCCTCTTCAAAATTTTTTTTAATATTTATTAATTAAATAAAAATAATATAATTTATAAAAATAATAAAAATAATTATTTAATTGATAAAAATAATATAATTTAAATAAAATTTTATTATTCAATAATTTAAATAAAATATTATTGTAATTATCTAAAAATTTAATTATATTATAAATCGAATAATTATAATAAATTAATTTTATATATTGAATTATTTATTAATAGTTTGTTAACTTAAAAAATTAATTTTTTTTATAAATAAAAATTATACTAAACGAATTTCAAATTGTTGAATTTCATCTATATCTCATAAACAAAATTAAAGAGTATAAATAATAAAGCGATATATTTATTTTGTTTTTGGTCAACATTAATGTTTTATACATAACACTTAAACTTTAAAAATAAAAATTAACTATAATTTTTTATAGTATAACTATTAAAGAGGAAAACCATTCCATATCTTCGCTCAAAAATCATTTTGGATTTATCTTCATACTCTGTTATCCTAATCAACACATTTCACTTTCTTAGTTACTTGTTATGAATGACTTAATTATATATTTAATTGTGTTACAATGTTTATATATTAGATAGTGACATATGATATTATTATAAGACACAATGTCATCCATATATTATGGTTTTAAATTTTTTAGTTTAGCAAAAAATTCTCCTATTTATAAAAAAAAAAAGAAATTGACAAATAGCTCCTAAACACCTTCTTATATAATGTAATCCCTCAATATTGTTTTATTTTTATGATTTCTAAAATTTAAAATAAATTTTTTTTTAATAATATTATGATTTTTAAACTTTTTTATTTATTTTTCAAATATAGTGTTTGTTTACATTTTGAACACATTTAATAAATATTACAGTTTTGTACACAATGTCATTCATATATTATAGTTTTAAACTTTTTAGTTTTGCAAAAAATTCTCCTCTTTATAAAAAATAAGAAATTGACAAATAGCTCCTAGACACCTTTTTATATAATGTAATCCCTTAATATTGTTTTATTTTTATGATTTCTAAAATTTAAAATAAAGAAAATTTCAATAATATTATGATTTTTAAACTTTTTATTTATTTTTCAAATGTAGTTTTGTTTATATTTTGTACACATTTAATAAATATTACAAATAATTAATTATTATACATTTAATATATTTTTTATTTTATACACATGAAATATATTAATTGATAAAGTTAGAATTTAGCAATATTATGATTTTTAATATTAATATATTTATTTAAATTTTATAAATTAATTTTTTTATATTCATCTCATGTTTAAATGTATATTTAATTTTTTATAAAATTTAAATATTTATATATTTAAATATTCATCTCAAATTTAAATATTTATAAATTAATTGAATAAAAAAATTAAAAATTAAAGCGACGGATTTGGACAATCCGTCGCTAGCTTTAATTTTTTTATTTAAAAAAATTAATTTTAAATTTTTTATTATAAAATTGAGCGACGGAAATAGATTTCCGTCGCTAAATTTTAATAATAAAAAAATTTAAATTTAAATTTTATTTTAATTATTTAAATTAATATTAAATTTAATTTTTTATTTTTAAATTTTGCGACGGAATTTATTTTCCGTCGCTAAAATTAGTGACAGAAATAAATTCCGTCGCTATATAATTTTTTTTTGTTTTTTTTATTATTATTAAAATTTAGCGATGGAAAATTATTTTCGTCACTAATTTTAGCGACGGATTATTTTTTCCGTAGCTAAAAAAATAATTTTTTTATTTTTTTATTTTTTTAGCAACGGAAAAATATTCCGTCGCTAAAATCTGTAGCTAATTTAAAAAAAAAAATTAATCCATCGCAAATCCGTCGCTATTCCGTCGCAAAATAGCGACGGAAATGTCCGTCGCTAAAAATCCGTCGCTAAATCCCATTTTTCTTATAGTGACAATGCATCTAGCTAGATAGTCATACAGCATATGCACTTTCGCCTATGGCCTTATATTATAATCTTAATATTTACCCATGTTGGTGGATGACCCACTCAGGACTTTTCTCAAAAGAATAATTAGTAATTAATTGCTCTTGCTTTTGCTACGTTCCTTCGTTAGAAAAATTACAAAAGCGAGACTTTCAAATTCTTATTCAAACGTGCATGGTGGATCTTTACATAGTCAACAAAAATGTGTTTATTAAACTATATATATATATATATATATAATGCTTTTAACACTATGTGGATTATAATAATATCCCACGTGACGGCCGAATCCAACTTGCTTCACCAGGCGAGTACCGGAGAGGTTTTGTATAAATAGAGCATCAGTGGCCATTAGGCTCTCTCATCCATCATCACTGCAAATTCCATCTTAATCTTCTTTGATCATGCCACCGGAGAGGTTTTGTATAAATGGAGCTCCTTGGTCTTGACCATTCCGTCCAACGATACATGCTCGGCCACCAAGCTTGCGCTGGTGGTGGCTGCATTCTCCGACTAGCAAAAGATATTGCCGAGAATAACCCCGGTGCAAGAGTTCTTGCTGTATGCTCTGAACTCACAGTTTGCATTTTCAGTGGCACCTGCCATACCCATTCTGATTTGCTTGTTAGCCAAGCACTATTTGGCGACGGCTAATCAGCCTTGATCGTTGGTTCAAACCCTGATAAATCCATCGAAACTCCAATTTTTGAAGTTGTGGGAGCTTATCAACATACAATTCCAAACTCTCGGGAAGCAGTCGAAATCCGGGCTCATTGTTTACTTGGCCAGAACCTTGCCTGGCCACGTATCCAATAACATCGAGAAATGCTTGGTGGACGCTTTCACTCCACAAGGAGTTAGCGACTGGAACTCACTCTTTTGGGTGGCCCATCCGGGTGGCAGAGCTGTTTTGGACCTAATCGAATCGAAACTCAGTTTGAAGGAGGAAAAACTCTTGGCTAGTCGTCATGTGTTGAGCGAGTACGGAAACATGGCAAGTGCTTGCGTATTTTTTGTTCTAGATGAGATGAGAAAACGATCGCTGAAGGAAGGAAAGGCTACCACTGGAGAAGGATGCGAATACGGTGTGTTGTGTGGATTTGGACCAGGATTAACTATCGTGACAGTTGCTTTGCGTAGTGTTGCCATCTAATCTAATTTGTTTATGGAGAGGTTGGTTGCAGGTTCCTTATATATATAGTAACGTAATTAAAGTTGTATTCTTTCGATTGCATTCTTGTATTTCTCCAATTAATTCTTTCCGTTCGTTTCACTGCTTGGATTGGGGACCAGATTTGGATTGGGTTAGTATGAGTTCTCCAAATGTGCACCTCTTTTACAAATCATCGGGTCTGCATTGACCTGAATATAATCAATCATCTCCTCAGACCTTTGTCAGAAATCTTAGCGAGTGTCCATGACTATTTTACTATATAATGTGCAAGTAGTTGCTTGAGTTGGTTAGAAGTTATTATCCATCTGCCTAAATTCTCAGCTAGCCTTGTGTGCTCAATTACTCGTGTATATTTACCTGGATTATCCGCTCTAAACCTGATAGCAGTCCAACCTCCAGTAGGAACACCTACTGTATTTCTCTCAGGAGGATCGACCAAGTTGAACGTAGCTGGGTCTTTTTTGGGATCAAAGTTGCCAATCCCAAAAAATGTAATAGAGTTTGTAAATTTTAAAATATATTTATAAAATTATTATTACTTAAATACAATAATAAATTTATTCATTGAAATTGTTATTTTCAAGTCGTTTTGAACCTGTAAGAAAGAGAAATATCAAATGGTGCTGGCATGTGAACACTTCAATACGTAAATCAAACATTCAAATTTATTGAAAACTTTAATACAATATTAAAATTAATATCAAATGCGTACCTTTTTATAATGAAAACCCATCAATTTATAAAAAAATGTGAGAATTTGTGATGAACATCCCTCATATTTCAAGATCAATTAATATTAAAACTTTTGTTAATTATGTTAATCTTTTACAAATTTTTAGATGAATTTTTTAATATTAAAGTTATCAAATTCACACTTCATTTAGAACTTTCCGATAAAAGTTTATAAGTCAATTTATGAGAAAATCTAATCTCTCAAAACTAGTTACTCTCTAGGAGATCAGAAACTTCCCGAGAATTGCTAACAGTCTCCAAGAAACTAAGTCATCCGAAGTAAGTTTGCATTTTTGAAGATACTTTAGTCTCCATAAACTATTCCTGGATTATATTTGGGTTGCTTTTGGTTTTATTTTTTTATTTTTCAATTAACATTTGTCCATGATACATCAAAAATATATATACATATATCATTTGATAATTTGAACTGGCTACATGAATTATAATAAATGGGATTGGGGACTAGATTTGGATTGGGTTAGTATGTGTACAGGACACTCCCAACTAAAAGATCTGTAAAAATATTTTATAAGGCAACAAGAAAAGAAAGAGGTTAAGTTATATTTAGGTTCTTATTATCCCTTAAAATTGAGTTGTAATGAATAGTGATATAAATATTTATATTAATTTCTATTGCTTAATGAAAAGATATGATGAATTTTATTTGACATTATCAACACTTATATATATATATATATGTATATATGTAAAAAAATTATGAGCCTGAGAGAGTTGCCTTAGTTTATGGCGCAACAAAAAATCCATAAAATATTTAAAATTACATCTACATCCCTCTCTCTATATATATACTCATATAGTTTTAGATTTTTATTTGAGATGATCTTTGGTCCTAGATTTGTGTTGGTGTTTATGATTTAAACATTTTAGAATTTTTTAAAGTAAAGATGAAATTTCATTAACTTGATTAGAACAACACCCAACATGCCCAGCAAAAGCCATATTATATATATATATATATATCTGTCTGTCTGTCTGTGTGGCTCAATCATGCAAAATAAAAAATCTTCAAAGTGCAATATTCTTTTGCTGTAATTGGTTGGACAATAAAGCCGAAAAGACTTTTCAATTATGAATGATCTCTTTATATATATATATATATTAGAAAAATAATTATAAATACTTTTTTACACTAAGAGATGGAAAAATATTTAAATTTATAAACTTTACACTTATTGTGAGATATTATTAGTCAATATCCAAGCCATCTTTAAAAATAAAAAAATTATTTTTATTTAGGTATTTTTTGAAAATGCTACTTCTAAAAAAGTAGTCAATAGTTATTTTAAATTGAGATCTATGCATATGTAGAACCCTTATAATCTGTTCTCCATTGGGGGGTTTGGGATTGCAAGACACAATTTATTGGAAATGACACCCATATGCGTAACTTTTATTGGAAATCCTTAATTACTTTTTTGAGTTAAATTTCCAATTTGAACCAAAATTCTTAATTTGCAGCAATTAGTAACCAAAGAATAATGATTTTCTTTTTTGGTCTTCGCATGATTTGCCGATTTGGTAATTGGCGGATCAATCTATCTCTCCACCCTCTTTTGCTTTGCGTTATGTGTTTGGTTATTTTTTTTTAACTGATGCTTGTATTTTTAAACTCAATTGGTTTTGTCTGGTGGTATTTTTAGCTATTTGTATTGCTTGTAATTTTATCTTAATATAATAATGCTGATTATATTTATTAAAAAAGTAATTAAATAATATTTTTTATTTTTCAAATTTTAAATAATAAATGACAAGCTCAAATAATTTATCCAAATGCAACTTAAAAAAATACGCAAGATGATAATATTCATGTTATAACTTATCAACAATTTTGTAATACTCTAAGAGTTCAGAGAAGAATATTGTATATCGAGAATAAGTAAGAAATGAAATAACATCAACTTAATACCTTTTGAATTGAATGTAGGCAAAAAAATTCTTGAATTAAGCGTACTTGAGCTGGGGAAGCTCAAAGATGGGTGATCCCTAGGAAGTTCGCATAGACCTATCAAAGTAAGTTGTTCTGATTCTTCTAATCGCTCGATACGAGATGTTATAAATTTAGTTTAGATTTGCTATTTATAAACAGTTCAACTGAACTAATATTTAATTATCTTATAGTTATATTCATTATCCATGATTTAAAGACATGTTACGTTTTGAAATGTTTTAAATTGATAGTTATGTGCTCAATACATGATATTTTGATCAATTTAATTAGAAAAGCTTGCAAAAGGGGTAGTTCTTATTCGTTGGCTTGTACCAAAAAGGGATTGCAAATAATTAGATCACATGCATAAGTCTCATCCATTGGATTGAATCGATCAAAAGCAACTTGATATAAAAAAAGATATCTTTCTCTATTGAAAAAGTAGTAGGCAGGTCGTTCTTGGAAAGCCACAATTACTAGGCGGGCAATGTCAGGCCTATTTCGGTGTTACACAATGAATAAAAGATTACAACTTTACCTTAATTGATCATATATAAATACTAAGGGATATAATCACACCTAACTAATTGAGGGATCCGATGGGAACGCTACGCAGAGCGATCGTCTCTATAGTCAATCCTGGTCCAAATCCACACAATACCCCATATTTGCATCCTTCTCCAGTGGTAGCTTTTTCTTCCTTAAGTGACCGCTTTCTCATCTCATCCAGAACGAAGAACACGCAAGCACTTGCCATGTTTCCGTACTCGCTCAGCACATGTCGACTGGCCAAGAGCTTCTCTTTCTTCAAATTGAGTTTTGATTCAATCAGATCTAGAACTGCCCGACCACCGGGATGGGCCACCCAGAAAAGTGAATTCCAGTCATCGATTCCATGTGGAGTGAAAGCATCAACCAAACAGTTTTCGATGTTGTTTGATACGTGGCCAGGCAAGGTCTTGGCTAAGTTAACAATGAGGCCGGCTTCGCGAGAGTGGATTTCAACTGCTTCCCTTGAGTTGGGAATGGTATGCTGAAATGCTCCCACAACTTCAAAAATGGGGCGTTCGACTGATCTATCGGGATTAGATCCGACAATCAAAGCCGATGCCCCATCGCCAAAAAGTGCTTGGCTGACAAGCAAATCAGAATGGGTATGACAAGTGCCACTAAAGATGCAAACGGTGAGCTCGGAGCAGACAGCAAGGACCCTTGCACCGGGGTTATTCTCAGCGATGTCTTTGGCTAGGCGGAGGATGCAACCCCCACCGGCACAAGCTTGGTGGCAGAGCATGTATCGTTGCACAGAATGGTCAAGGTTAAGGAGCTCCATAAGACGCAAATCGGCACCGGGCATATCCAGACCAGAGGTGGTGCCAAACACCACGTGAGTAATCTTGGAAAGCGGTTGCCCCCAATCATTGATTGCCTCGAGTGCAGCTTCTTTGGCCAGCTTTGGAATTTCCTCGACTAGGATCTCTTGACGAGCATCCATGGATGGAGCTAAACAGGCGCACAAGTTAGGCATCCCCTCAAGCATTTCTTCGGTGAGATACATGTGACGCTTTTTGATGCATGTCTTTTCACAGATGCGCTTCATCTTCTCTTTGAGATCCGGCAAGTGCTCGTTCTTAGTGACCCTAAAATAGAAGTCGGGATAGTCGGCCTGATAAACGTAGTTGGGCGGATTTGCAGTGCCAATGCCGAGGATCATGGCTCTGTGACTGTCGCTATGGCGCTGCTGGGCTATTTCAATTTGCTCCATCGATCACAGCCTTGCTTAATTCCTGCTCTAATAGTATTGATGAATTGCAGGGATGGATGGATGGATGAGAGAGTTGGGTTGCTTTGATCCTATTTATAGCATACAACTCCTAGTCCTAGCCCAGTCGCCGGCTCGACTTGGCCGTCGAGGAAATTACCACGGACCACGATATCCATGCCTTCTGGACTTGGCCGTCACGTTGGATAATATATTTTATAATATATAATGTTATAATCCACCCCACCCACCACACACAACACATACATACTATACATAGCATTATTATTAGTTTAATATACACACATTTTGACTGCTTGAATCCACTGTGCATCTTTGAGTGGGTCGTGTGGCTTCTTAAATTGACCTTGTGGTTTTGAAAAAGTTCACTACCATACTTCCGTTAAGTAATGGATAAAATATTCATATTATGCAAATTACTTATTCTATATATATATATATATATATATATATATTTGTGGAAGAAACTGTGTGTATACTACTTCACCTTGTATCCGTACTAGAAGTCTATGCACACTTGAAAGAAAAACGCATAAATAATACTGAAATTAAAAACAACAAATTTGGTGGTGCTCTCCTGTATTTTAATTTTAAATTTATTTTTAATTTTATATTTTAAATATCTATTTTAAAATTTTTAAAAACATGTTATTTTTTTATTTTAAAAATTATTTCTTAAAATAAAAAATTAGAAAAAATATTTATTTTAAAATTTTAAAAATATATATTTTATGATATTTTATTTAATAAATTTAATTATTAAATAATAAAATTAACTCTTTTAATAAAATTTTACTATTAAAATAAATTATTAACATACATCTTAATAATAATTTATATTAAATTATACACTTAATATATATTATCCTATATTTTTTATTATATTTTGAAATTTCAGCCACATGTGAAAAGTAGACTGCTAGTCGTCACCGGCTACTTTGGTTGGTGGCTTTTAGAAATCAAAGGCAACCATCCAACACACAAGAGTCCATCAAGCAAGATACTCAAAAACCAATAAGATTCAATAGCCAACTCTACTTAAATCTAAATTTAAACGTTCGATTAAACCCAACACCCGCTTATACACACACTGTCAGTCACCACTAGCCACCGTGGTCGGTGGTTTTTATCCATCAGACACAACCACCCAACACCTAAGGGTCCATCGAACAACATGCCCAAAAACTAGAAAGAGAAGGAAAACAAAAAAAGATAAATGAGAGAATAGATGAGAGAGGAGACAAAACCAACAAGAGAACAACAAAGGGCGATCGACAACAACGCACACTGTCAGTGACGAGCGCAATCGATGAAAGTGGTGGGCACGATCGATGGCGAGCGCCATTGGCGGTCGAAGGAAGAGAATGGAGGAAAATTAATGAGATAAGAGATATGTTAGGTATGCGAGATTGGGGAGGTGTGTATTTTTTATGTTTTGGGTGTTCTTAGTGTGTTTTGGTTAAAACATCCAATTATTTTGGGTTTTTTTACTTTTTTTTAAATATATATTTTTGAACAAAATAAACACTTTTTTAGTATTTTGAAAAACTCAAAACGAATTAAAAATAACAAAAAAAAAAAAATATACAACCTAACTGTTAGGTTAGGAGCCTTAGCCCAACGGCTTTGCCCCAACCAAATTCGCCCCCCTGCTGCACCCTCCTTTTAACAAGTCGCTACGTATGGCTGTCTCAAGCACTCCCCCAATTCCATCAAGATGGAAGAATTTACTTCGTTGAATTTGTAATTTTGTATGAAAATAAATCATAAGATCCAAAAAAACATTGAGAATCTAATGTTTATTAAAAAAAAATTCTAAGTTATAAGTGTGATTAATCAATAATTGTATTAGATATATCTATTATTTTTAACACGTTGAGAATCTAATGTTTGTTCTCATCATTTATTCACAAATTAAATGAAGTTTTATTCACAATAGTTCAATGCTTGATTAATTATTCATGTAGAAGAAAACCATTATTTAAGTGATGTAACTGTTCCTATTGTACACTGGAAGAATTCATGTTTGACGTGGTCTCTCTTAAGAATAAATAATAACTTATTGCTCTTAATTTTTTTGAGATCTTGAGCAGCATCATATAATTAATTGTAAATGATATTATTTCTCTTAAAGATACATCTTCAATTTCATGATTCAATCTTATCCTCGAGTTAAAGAACTTAGACAAGTAAGAATATACTTGAAAGATTATCCCAGAGGGGTGAATTTAGTGTTTTTTAAATTTTTAGAAATAATAAAAATATTTTGAGAAAAATAATATATATAATAAAGTTATTTGAAGAGAATAATTTTCTTACATTACAAATAGATACAACAGTGGATGGAACTAGTATGGATAAGTATGCAACATACAAAATCTTTCATAAAAATGATTTGAAAAAACTTTATATATTTGATAAGTTTATATATATATGAAAATATTAATATGAAGATGTATGTACTTAGGAAGTATAAGAGATTTTTTTAAAAATAGAAATCAGTTTGAAACGTATAAAACAAGGGTGTGTTTGATTGGAAAAATATGGAAAAGAAAAATATTTTCCTATTTCATAGAAAACAATTTCCATCTCCACTAGTTACAATTTTTTATGAAAAATTAGTCAAAACACGCTTTAATGTGTTGTTCTATGAAAATTTTTCATAAAAAATATTAAACAATTAAACATGCAAACATGAAAAATTTTCTATTTATATGACATTTTTTATGAAAAACAATTCCAATTAAACACACTTTAAATGTATACTTTGAGAAATGACTACGTATTTAGATAGCTTCAAAAGGTCCTTTTATATATGCAATGAAGACTAATGTTTGAAAAGCATGTAATGCATATTATGAAAACTAAAAAATAATCCTTTCTAGAGAGAATTTCTTATAAGTGCTTAGAATAGAATAAAAGATATGTTTTATGAAAACTGAATGCAATTTGGAGAAGAATGTATACAAATAAAAAGAAGCTCTTTATGTCTAAATGAAAATTGAATTTGAAAAGATTTTAAAATAATTTCAACCAAGAAAAACATTTGAATGACAATTAATGAATAATGCTACAAGCTAGATTATGCGTAAAACATTTGCATGACAGATAAAGAAAAATGCTGTAAAAAAATGAAAAACAAGCAACATGAACACAACACATTTAGAATGGTTCGGCCAACATGTCTAGTTCACTACCTTATCTACTTACTAAGAATTTAAAACATCCATTAATGATAATAGTTTTTACAGGCTCAACTATAACCTCCACTTTTGACGAGTTAAATAGAACCCTTGCATTTACAAGCTAAATAGCAACCTTCACTTTTACAGGCTAAGTAGAAACCTACACTTTTATAGGATAAGTAAAAATCTCCACTTTTAATAAGTTAAGTAAGAACCATTAAATGAGACTTTTAATAAGAGACTCAACCACAACGAGTACTTTGCCTTTCAAGGTACATGAATAACCTTTACAAATTTACACAAAATATGTGTAAAGATTTCTCAAGAAAAAAATACAAGTTATACAAAGATATCACTCTTCTCTTGGACAAAAGAGAGTTTGAAAAAATAAATGAATAAAGCACTCAACTCTCTTATACAATCTAGTTTAGAAGATATACAATTGATCTTGGCAGATAGTAGCTTGGAAGTGAAAAATATTAAGAATGAAGAACGCTCACTTCAAGTATTGGCCCGAAAGAAGATAGCTACCTGAGTTTGGAACAACGCTAGCAGCTTTCATTAGTCAACGAACGACATCTTCGTCTTTTACTGCTCTTATCCTTTTATAATAGCTTGAGACTCTATAGATTTAGCATAGAAACCTGCATACACTCACAACTTCTTTGATTCCACTACTAACAGTCAAATTTGTTAGAATCATATGCAATTTATATAAATAAGCATTAAGCATACTTATATAAGTATATTCTAACATTCTTTTATAAGAGAACATAGGTAGACACATTGAAATCAACAAATAAAGTTTTAACGGTTAAAACTGATCCCTTTTTATTTTATGAGTAATGACTATAAAATTTAATATTAGATATCAATTACTCGACTAAGTCTTAGAGATACTCGACTAATGAAGCACATATTCGATTGGACAATTCATGTAATAATCAATTATAGATAATCCTCACTCAAGTAAGATAAAGTCATTACTCAACTTACTCACAAATCACAGAGACCTTGCATTAAACACTCGATTACTTGGCTAGGCTCACTTGATTAAAAAAAACAAATACTAAAGTACAAATAATTGATACTCAATTAAGATTATGCCTTGAGACTTAACCATATTCTATCTAATCTTTACTCAATGAGAAACACACATATAATTGATTATAAAAAAAAATTATTAGTCAGTTGAGAGAAAAATATACTTGACACTAGGAGATATTTGAACTTTTTGAAAAAAGAAAGATACTAGATTAAAAACATCCTTACCTGATTGATTTTTAAATTCAGAGAGTTTTTATAAAATACTCAAATAGGAAACCTTAATAATCAATTGAAAGAAATTTTGTTAAAGCATATAATTGATTGATTTGGAAATTATATAGAATAATATTCGATTAAAAATATGCTCAAATTTTAATTTCTATGGAGATACTTAAATACCATACTCAATTGAACTTAAGGAAAGCATAAAGTTTTCCAAAATATGCCCGAGTAAATTTTTATGAAACACATGATTGAATATACTTGAATTATTGAAAATTATATCGAACAATACTGGATTGATAAAACTATTTTTGATTGAAGATAAGTGAAAAATATTTAAAGAATGTTTGAATATTTTTCCTTCAAAGGTTAAAAATATATATATATATATACTTAGTTTAATAAAGATTTTTTTACTTATCCAATTTTCAAAAATCTTTTATAGAGAAAGGCTTTGAAATATATATATATATATATATATATGTATATGGAGACATGAAGTTCTCCAATTTAAAGAAAAATATATTTATAAATTTCATATTCATTTATCAATCAAAACTAATACTTAGCTGTTTTGAATGACATATATAAATATATGAGTATGAAATTTTTTAATAAAATATTTTAAAAATCATCTATAAATCAAGTTTACTAATAATATATTTTTAAATTACTTTTATCATAAATCAAAATATAAATTTCTCAATAATATTAATGATCAACAAGGTTTAATCTATCGTATTTAGTTCCCTAATCATTCAACGTTATAGTGTGCGGACTTCTTGACATGATTTAATTTTGTAGGTTTACTCTATACTTCTTTACTAACTAATAATTGAAAAACTCTTTATAAATAATTTTTGGGTAAAATGAATCCATACGTTTCGGATCAAAAACAAATGCATATGGACGTAAGAACCTATATTTTCGTGAGATTGTCATGTAATTTAAATAAGTTTAGAATATCAAAAAGTTAGCTTGATAACAATTATAAATACCGAATTGATTGCAGGGAATGCCTTGGAGTGAAATTGTCTAAGGAAAATGATATGGCTCGATGAGCGTTCTGAGATAAGATTTATGGTATAGAAAGAAATCGAATCAGAAATGGTTTTCAGTACAGCTAAAATGCAGTTGTCATTTAGGCTATAAAATCGAATTATCGTAAGGGACATCCGAAAAATCAACGGAAGCCTAAGGGGCTTCCGATTTTTTGTAATGAGCAACCCTTCAGTGGTTTCGAGATGAAACAACAGTCTGGTGAGGACACTAGGGCGAAATTGTCATTACCGAGTAACTTTGAAGTTATTAATTTTGCGTTTTCAGTATTGTAATGCAACTTAATTTGGTATTTAATGATGTAAGCTATTAGGGAATTGTGCAAGTGTTATTATGAGAAATTTGGGGTTTAATGTGTAATTTTTATATATATTAATATAATATATGATATATATATAGTGTATATATATAGGCGTGATTTGTGACCGCTTGGGAGGCCATGCCTCTGCAATCAGCCATGCTCCGCAAAATTTCAAAGGATTTGCATGACAAAAGGGATGGGCAATGCAGTTGGGCGGTGAAGGTTGCCTATAAATAGAGGAAAACTTGAGAGATTTGAGAAGAGCCGAGAATGGCCATGAACAACATTTGCGATGGAGGCAGTGAGATTGACAGCAAAGGCTGGTCAACCGAGGCAACAAAGCATGAGGTGGAGCTCGGAGGCGTCACTGGTGACTGTTGCAACCGTAAGCGGGCATAGCCGCAACCTCCCATGCGCAGTCATGGCAACCCACTGCAAAGCTGCTGCGCACAGGAAGGCTGCCTTGGTGATGGCGACTCGCGGAAGGGCTGTGTGTGCAGCGAGGGAAGCCGGCTGGCTAGCAGTGTAGGGGGTTGGTGGTTGTTCACGCAGGAGGCAGGGGAGAGAAGAAGAAGGAGGACGAGAAAGAAGAGAAGAAGAAGAAGGAGAAAAAAAAAAGGAAATAAAATGAAAGAAAGAAGGAAAAAGAAAAAAGAATGAAGAATAGCGTATGGCAGTTGCGGGGGCAGGGAAGAAGAAGAAAGGTGGAGAAGAAGAAGAAAAAAAGAAAAAGAAAAAAAGAAAAGAAAAAAAAAAGAAAGAAAATAGAAAAAAATATAGGAAAAATTTCAAAAGAATTTCTAAAATTTTCTAGAAAAATAGAAAAATGAGATTTATTAATATTTCAGAGATTTTAGTCGAAAAATGGTTTGGGCACGTGTTTCGAGGATATGTCACGCATACCGAGAAGCCTAAGAGGCTAAGTGAAGGATGCTTTGAGGCTTACGTTGAGTGAGTTGTGGGAATTTTGAGGTTGGCACGCAAATCGAGATGATGCACGAATTTTGATACAATACGCTAATATCGAGGAGCTCGATAAGTTTGAGAAGGTAAGTAATATTTTCCAACTGGATTTAGTTTTATGAAAAATGCTTGGTTTGTAAGTGGTTCAACCCACAACCCGATTTTGTGTAAATGATTTTATCACGTTGTCATGTCTTGATGTGAATATATCATGTAAATTGCATTTATATATATTGATGATGAAATGTGCATATGTTCACAATGATATTAATGATCATACATCGCATAAGGGTTTAGGATTATAGACTAGCACCGCTGCTCTACCAAGGGTGCACCCATATATCTTGGCTTGGTAAGGAGGCTGTAAAAATGAGGAGTAGCAGTTGAGTGCGGTCGACTCAAACCAAAATGATATGAAAATGACATTTTGCATATTGCATTCATGCATGAAATACGTTTACTATACCCTTACTTAGATGATTCACCATCAAACTTGGGCTTTACCTCTGGAATATTCAAACATTTCAGATGGAAATTGTAGCAGAAAACGATGATGAATGAGGCATGAAATGGCACTTAGCAAAGTGCATGATGAATTGAATGATGGATGGAATGTATATTATGTAGCCCATGTATTTAAGTTATACTATTTTGAAATCTGAATGTTTCGAGGAATGATGGTGTAAGATGTGATTTATGATTAATGTTGAACGATGATGTAAGAATTGATTTTATGATTAATGTTAAGATGTCAGATTCGATTCTAGTTTCGGCATTTGATATTTATGATGATTATCTTTCGAGATAGATGTATGAAAATTTTGGGATGGATATGAGGAATGATGTAGTTTAGTATTAGTTTGGAAGAAAAAAATTTATTATCCTAGAATTGTCCTAAGTTATAACACGCTTAAGAAAGTGGGGTGTTACAATGGATGCTCCCAGTGCCACATTCCTACCCCTGGTATTGGAGGAAGCTCTTATCTGTCCGACGTGTGGTCAGAGATAAGTTTGGGTGGAAGGTATGGGGAGCACAGTCGTGTTTTTCTGTGATATGATAAGTGGAATCCCTTTGAGATCCTTGTTGATCATTTCTCTTATTAGATCTCCTATCGGCTCAATATCTCGATTACGACCCGTGTTTTTGACATCATTGTAGATGGTAGGTGGGAGTAGGCGTCGGACTGGACATGTCCATCTCTAGAGCTTATCCAGTACCGGATGTCAAGGCCCTCTAGGGTTGGGAGTAGTGATGTGCTGGTTTGGGCCCTGGCTCCAGATGGTACCTTCTCTGTTATGTCCGTATTACATGGTTTCTTAGAACAACAGGACCGAGTCCTATGGCATCGGTTGGTTTAGTTTGGGTATGGAGTCCCTGTGCATTCATTTATTCTATGATTAGCAGTTAAGGAATGATTATATACTCTTGATCGCATTAACCTATTTTTTCTATTTTTCAATAGATGTTTTCTTTGCAGGACAGATTCTAAGAGATACAGCCATCTATTCTTTGAATGTTCCTATTCTAGGCAGGTGGTGTCATTTTTTAGGCATTCAAAGAAATTTGCATGGCCTTGGAGTCGATGGGATATGGGGGTCCTTTGGGCGGATGCTCGGTGGAAAGGTAAAAATCCTTGACATGTTTCTAATCGTTTGGTCTTGCAGGCGATGGTATATTTTTTATGGTGTGAGCGCAACAATCGGTGCTGGCAAAGTTCCGAGCGATCTGTGGACCAACTCGAACATTAGGTACAATGTGCCATGTGGGCACGGTTGGTCACCTTCCCATTTCCCCATACTCTATAGAGTCGTGCATTGTGATATTTTTGGCGGCTCCCTGCTGACCAGCACTCCTGGCTTAGGTAAATCATTCTACTTTATAACTTAGAGTAGGTAGAACCCATGTGTGTCTCCATAGTCAAACGGTGGATGGCCTTACTTCCAAATATGACTTGACGGTGTTGGATTGTTGGGGTGTGTCAATGAGTTCCTTGGAGTTGAGAGACTCTGGTGACCAAAACTAATGCTATCATTCGATCCTAGATTTTACTTTGTGCATGATGTCATGTAGAGTGGCTTTGCAGCCTCTTGTTTTTGCCTTCTCAGGTGGTCGTCTACTCAGTAACTTGGAGCGGACAGACTTCATGTGCGTTTCCATAATCAAACGGTACATCGGCATACTTAGTAACTTGGAACGGGCAAAACCCTTGTGTGTCTCTATAGTAAAACGATAACTTGAGTTGGGCTATGTTTTGATGGTTGTGGTCCTGAGTGTTTGTTCTAGCATGTGTCCTGGGGTTACTTGGTGACACTTATTGGTTCATTTCTTTGATGCTAGTTTGTCACTTTGTACACATTTACAGCTGGGTGGCTTTTCCATGCTTGCCTTCAGGTTCGCAACTTCTCTCTGATCTTCACGTTCATCTGGAAAACGTACATTAGAGCACCTTTGGATTTGGAGTTGATTTTATTTGGAGTTGTTCATTACTATCCCTTTTATGTAGCTCCGTTGTTGTTTCTGCTATATTTTTAGTTACAGTCTTGTTTTGATCTTGAGTGTGTACTTCACTTATATGATCATGTAAATTGGAGTATGCTTTGATTTGTGTACTGTATAGACGCTTTATTTCTATCTATATATATCTCTTTTACTTAAAAAAAAAAAAGTAATGAGTAATATTCTTACTCAACTAATTAATTAAATGAGATGCACCATAAATTTGTGGGGTCTAGCCTCAAACAATTAAATGAATACACTCAATTATGACACAATTAATTTTCTCGCTCTTGATCAACACCATGTATTCAAATGTTATCTTAGTTTTACCTAATCAATTTTTAGTATGATACTTCTTTAGCTTAAAATTGAGGTGGCCCACTTTACAAGAATTATATATATATTGATTGTAAATGAGACTACTACAAATAATTAAAAACAAAAGTAATTAACATAAAAGGATTGGTTAATGTTAATCCATACATAATAATATATATAGTTGTAGACTTATTAATGTTAGTTCAGTTGTACTGCATATAAATAAAATGTCTAAAACTGAATTGATGATAGGTATAAAAGATGCAGGTGTACCATTGAACAATTCATGTATTTTTTAGTAAGATCACTTGATCTCGTTACTTGTTATTTGAAATTTAAATTATTATTTAACTTATAACATCATTGTCACAAGCCTTTGAATTTAGGATGGAGTTCAAAAGTTAAAAATTTTAAAATAACAATAATTGCATATCTCTCATTTTAACTAAGTTGAAATGACATCATTTAAATATCTTAATACAAATGCAACTTTTAGAGGAATCATATTTGAATTTTGTAATCTAACGTGATTTCATTACATTTTTTTTTTGTATTTTTGGCCTCATAAAATGAAGAGTATATATAGAGAATATCTGTTTGGCACTGCTCCCTGTCATCAGAGACCATTAATTTGTCTGCTAGGAAGCATTAAGCTAACTTTTCCTAGTATCCACGGGAACACAATGCATCTAGCTAGGTAGTCATTCAGCATATGCACTTCGGCCTATGGCCTTATATTATAATCTTAATATTTACCAAAGTTGGTGGATGACCCACTCAAGACTTTTCTCAAAAGAATAATTAGTAATTAATTGCCCTTGCTTTTGCTAGGTTCCTTCATTAGAAAAATTACAAAAGCGAGACTTTCAAATTCTTATTCAAACGTGCATGGTGGATCTTTAAATAGTCAACAAATGTCTGTTTATTAAACTATATATATATATATATATAATGCAATTAACATTATGTGGATTATAATAATATCCCACGTGACGGCCGAGTCCAACTTGCTTCACCAGGAGAGTACGGGGGAGGTTTTGTATAAATAGAGCATCAATGGCCATTAGGCTCTCTCATCCATCATCCCTGCAAATTCCATCTTAATTTTCTTTGATTTTTCATCCAAGTTCATTAACCAAGCTAGCAGTGATGGAGCAAATAGCCCACCACCCCAACCGCACAGGCAGCGCCATGATCCTCGGCATTGGCACCGCCAATCCGGAGAACTATGTGTACCAGGCCGACTACCCTGATTTCTACTTTAGGGTCACCAAGAGCGAACACATGCCCGATCTCAAAGAGAAGATGAAGCGCATTTGTGAGAAGACCTGCATCAAAAAGCGTCACATGTATCTCACCGAGGAGATGCTTGAAGGGATGCCCAATCTATGCGCCTGTTTGGCTCCGTCTATGGACACCCGTCAAGAGATATTAGTGGAGGAAATTCCAAAGCTGGCCAAAGAAGCGGCTCTCAAGGCAATCGAAGACTGGGGACAGCCACTCTCTAACATTACTCATGTGGTCTTTGGAACAACCTCTGGTCTTGATATGCCTGGTGCTGATTTGCGCCTTGTGGAGCTCCTTGGTCTCGACCATTCCGTCCAACGATACATGCTCGGCCACCAAGCTTGCGCTGGTGGTGGCTGCATTCTCCGACTAGCAAAAGATATTGCCGAGAATAACCCCGGTGCAAGAGTTCTTGCTGTATGCTCTGAACTCACAGTTTGCATTTTCAGTGGCACCTGCCATACCCATTCCGATTTGCTTGTTAGCCAAGCACTATTTGGCGATGGGTCATCAGCCTTGATCGTTGGTTCAAACCCTGATAAATCCATCGAAACTCCAATTTTTGAAGTTGTGGGAGCTTATCAACATACAATTCCAAACTCTCGGGAAGCAGTCGAAATCCACTCCCGCGAAGCCGGGCTCATTGTTTACTTGGCCAGGACCTTGCCTGGCCACGTATCCAATAACATCGAGAAATGCTTGGTTGACGCTTTCACTCCACATGGAGTTAGCGACTGGAACTCACTCTTTTGGGTGGCCCATCCGGGTGGCAGAGCTGTTTTGGACCTAATCGAATCGAAACTCAGTTTGAAGGAGGAAAAACTGTTGGCTAGTCGTCATGTGTTGAGCGAGTACGGAAACATGGCAAGTGCTTGCGTATTTTTTGTTCTAGATGAGATGAGAAAACGATCGCTGAAGGAAGGAAAGGCTACCACTGGAGAAGGATGTGAATACGGTGTGTTGTGTGGATTTGGACCAGGATTAACTATCGAGACAGTTGCTCTGCGTAGTGTTGCCATCTAATCTAACTTGCTTATGGAGAGCCTGGTTATAAGTTCCTTATATATATAGTAAAGTAATTAAAGTTATATTCTTTCGATTGCATTCTTGTATTTCTCCAATTAATTCTTCCAGTCCATTTCACTGCTTGGATTGGGGACTAGATTTGGATTGGGTTAGTATGTGGAGGACTCTCGCAACTAAAAGATCTGTAAGAATATTTTTGAGGGCAACAAGAAAAGAAAGAGGTTAAGTTATAGTTAGGTTTTTATTATCCCTTAAAATTGAATTGTAATGAATAGTGATATAAATATTTTTATTAATTTCTATTACTTAATGAAAAGATATGGTGAGTTTTATTTGTCGACATTAATAAATTATGATGCGCAAGGCAACATGCCTTTGTTTATGGCTTAACAACAAATTCATATAATATTTAAAATTACATTTATATCCCTCTCTCTATATATATACTCATATAGTTTTAGATTTTTATTTGAGATGATCTCTGGTCCTAGCTAGATTTGTGTTGGTGTTTATGATTTAAACATTTTAGATTTTTTTAAAGTAAAGATGAAATTTCATTAACTTGATTAGAACAAAACCCAACATGGCCAGCAAAAACCATATTATATATATATATATATCTGTGTGTGTGTGTGTGTGTGTGTGTGGCTCAATCATGCAAAATAGCAAATCCTCAAAGTGCAATATTCTTTTGTTGTAATTGGTTGGAGAATAAAGCCGAAAAGACTTTTCAATTATGAATGATCGCTTTATATATATATATATATATATGAAAAATAATTATAAATACTTTTTTACACTAAAGATGTGTTTGATTGTATTACCTAGAATTAAATTCTAGGTAATATTGGCTAGAAAACAAAAACTATCTCACCCCATTGAAAAATGAATTTCATGAAAAAAAGTTTTAAATGCTTGTATCTTACATATTTTTTCATAAAAAAATTAAAAGTATTTGATTACTTTCCATAAAAAATGTGTAATGATTACACATTTTTCATAGAAAATATGTGCAATCAAACACACTCTAAGAGATGGAAAAATATTTAAATTTATAAACTTCACACTTATTGTGAGATATTATTAGTCAATATCCAAGCCATCTTTAAAAATAAAAAAATTAATTTTGTTTAGGTATTTTTAGAAAATGCTACTTCTAAAAAAGTAGTCAATAGTTATTTAAAATTGAAATCTATGCATATGTAGAAGAAAAACTAAAAGTATTTTTATGCCTTCGATCTAATTGAAAAAAAAAATTATGAGTCTCTTATATTTTATTCCTATTGTTAAGTAGAGGGCAATAAATAAAGTTAATGATAATCCGATGCCTCTTATTTGAATAGTTTATTTTATGGATTACTAAGAACAAGTTTAGGGATTATAAGTCTCCCAACATGTGAGACTTATAATCTATTCTCCATTGGGGGCCTTGGGATTGCAAGAGACAATTTATTGGAAATGACACCCATATGCATAACTTTCATTGGAAATCCTTAATTACTTTTTTGAGTTAAATTTCAAATTTGAACCAAAATTCCTAATTTGCAGCAATTAGTAACCAAAGAATAATGGTTTTCTTTTTTGGTCTTCGCATGATTTGCCGATTTGGTAATTGGCGGATCAATCTACCTCTCCACCCTCTTTTGCTTTGGGTTATGTGTTTGGTTATGTTTTTTTAGCTGAAGCTTGTATTTTTAAACTCAATTGGCTTTGTTTGGTGGTGTTCTTGGCAATTTGTATTGCCTGTAATTTTATCTTAATATAATAATGCTGATTATATTTATTAAAAAAGTAATTAAATAATAATTTTTATTTTTCAAATTATAAATAATAAATGACAAGCTCAAATAATTTATCCAAATGCAACTTAAAAAAATACACAATATGATAATATTCATGTTATAGCTTATTAACAATTTTGTAATATTCTAAGAGTCCAGAGAAGAGTAGTTTATAACTAGGATAAATAAGTAAGAAAATAACACCAGCTAAATACCTTTTACACTGAATGTAGATAAAGAACTCTCAGTTTAAGTGTGCTTGATCTGGGAGATCTCAAAGATGGGTGACCCCAAGGAACTTCGCATAGGCCCATTAGAGTAAATTGTTTCGGTCCTTCTTATCGCTCGATGCGGGATGTTACAAATTTAGTTTTGATTTGCTATTTATAAACAGTTCATCAGAACTAATATTTTAATTATCTTATAGTTATATTCATTATCCATGATTTAAAGACATGTTAGGTTTTGAAATGTCTTAAATTGATAGTTATGTGATTAATACATGATATTTTGATCAATTTAATTAGAAAAGCTTACAAAAGGGGTAATTTTTATTTGCTGGCTTGTACCAAAAAGGGATGGCAAATAATTAGATCACATGCATAAGTCACATTCATTGGATTGAATTGATCAAAAGCTACTTGATATAAAAAAGATATCTCTCTATTGAAAAAAGTATAGGCAAGTCGTTCGTGGAAAGCCACAGTTACTAGGCGGGTAATATTAGGCCTATTTCGGTGTTACACAATGAATAAAAGATTACAACTTTACCTTATAATTGATCATATATAAATACTAAGGGATATAACCACATCTAACTAATTGAGGGATCCAATGGGAACGCTACGCAGAGCGATCGTCTCTATAGTCAATCCTGGTCCAAATCCACACAATACCCCATATTTGCATCCTTCTCCAGTGGTAGCTTTTTCTTCCTTAAGTGACCGCTTTCTCATCTCATCCAGAACGAAGAACACGCAAGCACTTGCCATGTTTCCGTACTCGCTCAGCACATGTCGACTGGCCAAGAGCTTCTCTTTCTTCAAATTGAGTTTTGATTCAATCAGATCTAGAACTGCCCGACCACCGGGATGGGCCACCCAGAAAAGTGAATTCCAGTCATCGATTCCATGTGGAGTGAAAGCATCAACCAAACAGTTTTCGATGTTGTTTGATACGTGGCCAGGCAAGGTCTTGGCTAAGTTAACAATGAGGCCGGCTTCGCGAGAGTGGATTTCAACTGCTTCCCTTGAGTTGGGAATGGTATGCTGAAATGCTCCCACAACTTCAAAAATGGGGCGTTCGACTGATCTATCGGGATTAGATCCGACAATCAAAGCCGATGCCCCATCGCCAAAAAGTGCTTGGCTGACAAGCAAATCAGAATGGGTATGACAAGTGCCACTAAAGATGCAAACGGTGAGCTCGGAGCAAACAGCAAGGACCCTTGCACCGGGGTTATTCTCAGCGATGTCTTTGGCTAGGCGGAGGATGCAACCCCCACCGGCACAAGCTTGGTGGCAGAGCATGTATCGTTGCACAGAATGGTCAAGGTTAAGGAGCTCCACAGGACGCAAATCGGCACCGGGCATATCGAGACCAGAGGTGGTGCCAAACACCACGTGAGTAATCTTGGAAAGCGGTTGCCCCCAATCATTGATTGCCTCGAGTGCAGCTTCTTTGGCTAGCTTTGGAATTTCCTCGACTAGGATCTCTTGACGAGTATCCATGGATGGAGCTAAACAGGCGCACAAGTTAGGCATCCCCTCAAGCATTTCTTCGGTGAGATACATGTGACGCTTTTTGATGCATGTCTTTTCACAGATGCGCTTCATCTTCTCTTTGAGATCCGGCACGTGCTCGTTCTTGGTGACCCTAAAATAGAAGTCGGGATAGTCGGCCTGATAAACGTAGTTGGGCGGATTTGCAGTGCCAATGCCGAGGATCATGGCTCTGTGACTGTCGCTATGGCACTGCTGGGCTATTTCAATTTGCTCCATCGATCAGCCTTGCTTAATTCCTGCTCTAATAGTATTGATGAATTGCAGGGATGGATGGATGGATGAGAGAGTTGGGTTGCGTTGATCCTATTTATAGCATACAACTCCTAGTCCTAGCCCAGTCGCCGGCTCCACTTTGCCGTCGAGGAAATTACCATGAACCACGATGCCATCTCGACTTGGCCGTCGCGTTGGATAATATATTATATAATATATAATGTTATAATATTCCACCCCACCCACCGCAAACAACACATACATACTCTACTCTATATAGCATTATTATTATTAGTTTAATATACACACATTTTGACTTCTTGAATCTACTGTGCATCTTTGAGTGGGTCGTGTGGCTTCTTAAATTGACCTTGTGGTTTTGAAAAAGTTCACTGCCATATTCATATTATGCAAATTACTTATATTGTCGATATATGCATATATATTTGTGAAAGAAACTGTATATATACTACTTCACTTCATATCCGTACAAGAAGTCTATGCACACTTGAAAGAAAAACGCATAAATAATACAGAAATTAGAAACAGCTGCTTAGCTGTTTGGCTTGGGACCTTAGCCCTATGGCCCTGCCCCAACCAAATTCCACCCCCTGCCGCACCCTCCTTTCAACAAGTCGCTAGATATGGCTGTGTCTCAAGCACTCCCCCAATTCCATCAAGATGGAAGAATAAGTTATACGTGTGATTAATCAATAATTGTGTTAGACATATCTATTTTTAACACATTGAGAATCTAATGTTTGTTCTCATCATTTATTCACAAATTAAATGGAGTTTTATTTGATATAATTATTTTCCAGTCATATTTAAATTCAAAGAGTTATCCAACAGTTCAATGCTTGATTAATTGTTCATGCAGAAGAAAACCATTATTTTAATGATGCCACTGTTCCTATTATCCACTGGAAGAATGCATGTTTGACGTGGTCTCTCTCAAGAAAAAATAATAACTAATTGCTTTTAATTGTTTTGAGATCTTGAGCAGCATCTTATAATTAATTGTAAATGATATTATTTCTGTTAAGGATACACCTTCAATTTCATGATTCAATCTTATGCCAGAGTTAAAGAACTTGGCGAGTAAGAATATATTTGAAAGATTATTCAAGAGGGGTTGAATTGACTCTTTTTACAAATAATAAAATATTTTAAAAAAATAATGCAGTAAAGTTATTTGAAGTAATTTTCTTACACTACAAACAGATGAAATAATGGATGGAACAAGTATGGATAAGTATGAAACATGCAAGGTTTTTCATAGAAATGATTTGAGAAAACTTTATGCATTTGATAAGTTTATATGTATGAAAATATTAATATGAAGATGTATGTCTTTAAGAAGTATAAAAGACATTTTTGAAAAGATAGAGATCAGTTTGAAACATATGAAACAAATGTATACGATGAGAAATGACTATGCATTTAGATAGCTTCAAAAGGTCCTTTTATATATGCAATGAAGACTAATGTTTGATAAGCATGTAATGCATATTATTATGAAAACTGAAACATAATCCTTTGTAGAGAGGATTTTTATAAGTGCTTAGAATAGGATAAAAGATATGTTTTATGAAAACTGAATGCAATATAGAGAAGAATGTTTGCAAATGAAAAGAAGCTCTATATGTATAAATGAAAATTGAATTTGAAAACATTTCAAGATGATTTGAACCAAGAAAAAATTTGAATGATAGTTAACGAATAATGCTATAAGCTAAGATTATGCGTAAAATATTTGCATAACAGATAAAGAAAAATGTTGTAAAAAAATGAAAAGCAAACAGCTTGAACACAATACTTTTAGAGTGGTTCGGCAACTATGTTTAGTCCACTACCTTATTTCTTTACTAAGCATTTGAAACATCCACTAATGATAGTAATTTTTATAGGTTCAATTATAACCTCCACTTTTGACGGGTTAAGTAAGAATCCCTATTTTTACAAGTTAAGTAATAATCTCCATTTTTACAGGTTAAGTACGAATCTGCACTTTTATAAGATAAGTAAGAACATTCACTTTTAATTGGCTAAATTGAAACCACGAGCCTTTTTGGCACAACCAGTACTTTGCTTTTCAATGTGTAGGCATAACTTTTGCAAATTTATACAAAATATGTGTAAAAATTTCTCAAGAGAAAAATACAAGATATAGAAATATATCACTTTTCTCTTAGACAAAAGAGAGTTTCAAAGAATAAATGAATAAAACATTCAACTCTCTTATATAATCTGGTTTAGAAGATATACAATTGATCTCGCCAGATAGTAGCTTGGATGTGAAGCTTGAGACTCTATACATTTAGCATAGAAACCTGCACACACTCACAACTTCTTTGATTTGACCACTAATGATCAAATTCATTATAATAATATCCAATTTATATAAATATGCATTAAACATACTTACATGAGTGTCGACGTTCTAAATCGATCGACCATGATTCGTTTTGCTCGCACTGACCATGATTCGTTTTGCTCGCACTGAGAAAATAAACACAAAAGAAAGGAATAGGAAGTACGTAAGGAAGTTTTTACGTGGTTTAGCCTGAATGATGCCTAGTCCACAACTGTCCTTTGACTATTTCGACAGAGTTACAGTGTATTATTATTCATCCTCCATACAACGATTTTTTACCCCTATTTATAGCTTGGGGTGTTTATAATTTTAATAAAATCTAAAATAAAAGAATAATATTATGAAGATAATAATATCTCTTTATTGGCTCCGCATAATCAGGAACGGATTCTGCATTAGCAGGGATCTGGTTTGCCATAAATTAGGAAAGGTTTACCTTTTATCTAACCTTTATCGATAAACCTGCCAACTCTTTGTGGCACGAGTTGAGTAGCTTGACAGCGTGTCTCGCAGCTTAGGCCATTTCGTGAACTAAACCCCGGCAAAGCGACCTGCAAGCTCGTCCTGATGTCCTCAACCTAAGACTTACTAGGCTTTTGAAAGATTGGGCCATTCCACTTGATTGTTTCCAACCCATAAAAAGTGGTCTAGAAAATACCCATAACAATAAATATATTCTAATATTCTTTTATAAGAGAACACAGCTAGATTACATTGGAATAAGCAAATAAAGCTGTAACGGTCAAAATTGATCCCTTTTTACTTTCTAAGTAATGACTATAAAATTTAATATCAGATATCAGTTACTCAACTAAGTTCTAGAGATACTCGACTAATGAAGCACATACTATTAGTGTTGTGCGCCCTGTTACTAGATTTGGATAACATCGAGTAGGATCATTTTAATTCATTAATTATATTTTTGTATAAATTTATAAAATGTAAGATTTTTTCATTCATATTATCTCCAATCAATTATATGAATGAGTCACTGGATCTTCTATGTGAGAATCTTATTCTTATGGTGTTGAGATTGTGTGACAGGATTCTTTAGTAATAGAATATATTAAACTATTCATACACTATAAAAAATCAACGTTTTAGTGACGAAAATTTCGTCGCTAAAACATCAAAACTCATCGGTAAATTTTTTAGCTACGGATTTAGTGACGGGTACCTTTCTGTCACTAAAAAGGGCGTCGCTGAAATTTAGCGATGAGGGTTGTACTCGTCGCTGAGTAGCGACGAAATTGTTTCCATCGCTAATTAGTGACGGAATTAGCGACAGAAACAATTTCATTGCTAAATTCAGCTCATGCTCCACAAAATTCAACCTGCGCCAGCCCCTGCCCTTCCCTCATACGTGCCACGTGGTCGTGCCTTTGCTCGCCACATGGCAGCATTGGGATATTACTCCCAACTATTATTAGTTACTCTCTACTGGATTTGAACCCCCAACCTCTTATGACCAAGTTCCGCGTGCGAGCCATCCGATTTGGAAGCTTCCTTACTTATTGATGAGTATAAAATATATTTATAGTATTCTCTTCCAAACTTTTCAGAATTATATTTACACTCCAAAATTTCTCAAACTTATTTAATGATATTAATTTTAATATTAATGTTATTAAAATTAATTTTATTTTGTTATTAATAAAATGAATATTAATTTTAATTTTATTTCGTTATTAATTCAAATAAAAGTTTATAAATTATTATATTAACAGTGAAAAATTATGTTCTTATTTTGATTTTAATTTGTAATATGTTTCAAAAATTATTAGTTTAATTTTTACTAATATTAATGTTAGTAAAAATTATTATGATATGTTTAAATGTAATTTTTAGTTATTTTAGGGTATCATAAAAGTTATATTTATATTTTTTTAAATAATTTAAATTATCAAATTTCTTAAATAATTAATTTTTTAAAATTTAAAATTTTATTTAAATAATTTTAATTTTTTAGTTTTTATTTATTTTTTTATTTTTTAGCTACGGGTAATCCCGTCGCTAAATTTTACATTTTTTTATTTTAGAGACTGGACAGTTGTGACCCCGTCGCTAAATTTTAATTTTTTACTTTTTTTATTTTTTAGAGACAAGGTGATCCTGTCTCTAAATTTTTATATTTTTTATTTTTTTATTTTTATTTTTTAGCAACAGGGGTTTACATTTTTTTATTTAATTTTTTTTAGTTTTTAGGGATGGGTATGACCCTGTAGCTAAATTTTAATTTTTTATTTATTTATTTATTATTTTTTAGCGATAGGGTGATCCCGTCGCTAAATTTTACATTTTTTATTTTTTATTTTTTAGCAACGGGTTGACCCCCTCGTTAAGTTGTAATTTTTTATTTAATTTTTTTTTAGTTTTTGGCTACGGGGTGATCCCGTCGCTAAATTTTATATTTTTTATTTAACTTTTTTATTTTTTAGCGACGGGGTGACCCCGTCACTAAATTTGTATATTTTTTATTTTTTAGTGATGGGTTAATCCCATCTCTAAATTTTACATTTTTTATTTTTTAGCAACAAGTATGACCCTATCGCTAAATTTAAATTAATTATCTTTATTTTATTTTTTTAGTGACGAGATGCTTATATCTAATTCTGTCGCTAAATCAAAAAAATATTTAAAAATATTAGCGATGGAATTTCGTCGCTAATTAGTGACGGAATAATTTCATCTTTAAATTTCGTTACTAAAAACTAATTTTCTTGTAGTGATAGTTCTTAGATTTTTTTGGATAGGGACTCCAATTAATCGAGTATGGACTAGAACAAGGATTACTGTCTCGTTTAGTATAAGGATAATGATGGAAAGATGGTGTATCACAAGTCATATGACATGAGATATCGCTAGTAAACCTGTGGGTGGTTGCTGGGAAACGATCAGCCGAATGTAATGCCGATGACTGACCACATAGCCTGATAGATAATTGTTGTATCATCAGGTTGCGATGGTGTGTTGATTCTTAAACTTAAACCAGTACGGTTGTTTTGTGTATTGGTGTGTGAGATTTAATAATGAGTCGAACTATCCAATTGAGATGTGGGAACATTCATTTATGTGGTTCCGTATTACTGGTATATGGAGATAGGTGTTGGGAATAGGATACGTCGCCTTTGTCAGTATTTGATGGGGTGAACGTTTTATGTGATCTACTATTAATGTGACAAGACAATCTCTAGCCAGGACAAATTGAAAGTAATGAAAGATGTTTTCTAAAGTGTCATCTAGTCACATTAATAAGATTTGACACATAGTTACTAAGTTTGTGAGTTTGTCACTCCATGACTCTCTCTCAGTCGAGATGTTAGGTAATGGAAGGATTATAACACACAATAATCGTCAATTGTAATAGGTTCACTTGAAATGAGACTTCACTACCACATGTACTGTTTTGAACCGCTACTAGGCACTATTCAAGAACTCTCGGAACATCATCGAGATTTGAAAAAATTTCAATGATGGGTCAAGAGGTTGACTGATACTAGAAAGGGTTTCAGTGTTATCTAATTACTAGAGGATAGTGAATCTAGAAAGTCACACACCATATAGTGTTTCGTTTAGTATTAACATCATATGCCCAAAATGTTTCAGAAAACATTGATCAAATGTTGACCATTAACCCTCTGCCAATAGTGCATAGTTGAAGTGCATAATGCATAGTGTGAAATCAATTATTAATTGCAGAGTAAGAGGTGGTGATTGAAATTGCATAGTGCATAATGCATAGTAAAAGTGCATAGTAAAATTGTATAATATTGTCTGAATTATTAAGTGAAAAATTGAAGGGGGCTGCGCAAATTTCAAAAGGGATTTCAATTTGGGGATAGAAGAATTAAATTAATAAAAGCCAAAGGCAGGGCCTCTGCTTTCTTTCTTCCTTTCTCCTAACAAGCTGTTTTCTGTTCTTTCTTTTTCTTCTTTCTTCTTTCTCTAAAAAGTCATAGAAATTATACGTGTTCAGGGTTCAAGGAACAACCCTATGTGTGTGTGTATGGGGTTCCCCAAATCTTGTGTGTGTGTGTGTGTATATGTATGTTTTCTCTAAAAAAAAAACAACTAAGTAATAGAAAAGACAAAATCCAACAAAATGAATGAAGCTGAAGCACGTAACAAGCTATTTACTTATTTATTTAACAACTCTAATTAAATTATCTTTGCTGGTCTTTAGCATTCATTTGTTTGTATAAGCTGTTAAAGAAGCTTATAAGTTAACTTTGACCAAAAAAATAAGCTAAGCCAGATACTCTCTTATTCGATAGAGAGTAGTATCATGATACCTCATAAATACACAAGTATAAACAACATAAATAACTAAATATTAGTCAAGAATTCACCCATTCAAAGAGAAGGGGATAGAGAGAGAGAGAGCGCAAATAAATAGAAGATTTACTGACCCGTCAATAAAGAACCACAAACAATGAAAAAACATTAACCGAGAAATTGTCAGATCAAGCAAGAATGTCGTATAACGTACAAACACAAATACACGATTCAAAATAAAAAAAAATAATACATATATGAATCAACAAAGCTATGAAAATAAAATAAGCAAGTGGAAAAATACCCTCGACAACAAGCATTGGAGGAACAACAATGGTGGCTTCTTTGGCAGACAGTGTTCGACCATTGGGTTCAAGGTGCTTCATAATGCCCCGAACCCTGGGGTTTGGGGTATCATCATAGCACCCCGAACCACAGGGTTCGAGGTGCCATGAAGGGCAGTAGCGCGATCACCGCCGATCGATATGGTTGCCGCCATGGCTATGGCCGACCCTCTTCTCCGATTACTTCCCTGACAATCTCTAATTCTCTAATTATGTGTGTGTATATATATGTATATGTGAGTGTGTATACGTATATATGTGAGTGTGAGTATATGTATATATATGCATGTGTGTACCTGTGTATGCGTTCAAATGTATTGCCATTGTTCTTTTATTTCATGGCTGTATTTTTATCTATTTTTTATCTTCGTCACATCATCTCCAACTTGAATGGGCGATCGCGCATGGCGGCTCGTAGGCACTTCATTGAGGGAGAAAGTGGCTGCAATGATGAGGGAGAAAGTCGTTGCAAGGTGAAGATAAAAATGGGTTTTCAAACGAAAATATTTTAGATAAATTGAAAAGTGATTGTGGAAAACAAAATAAATGGCTGTAAATAAAATTTTCCTATTTGATGCACGCAATCAAATTATTTACACCACTTTTGGGTGCAAACCAGAATTTCTAATTTAGCCCAATATTAAAATGATCAAATATCATCTGTTCAATTATTACTATCAGTTTAATATTTAAATAGATACACACATTTTGTCAACTAATTATATTGATAAATTCTGTCAAATGTTAAAACTAGAATCAATAATAATGCAAAGGTAGCATGTCTTTATATATATCTTTGTCTCTATCTCTAATCCATACATAATAATATATATAGTTGTAGACTAATTAATGTTAGTTTAGTTATACTGCATATAAATAAAATGTCTAACACTGAATTGATGATAGGTATAAAAGATGCAGGTGTACCATTGAACAATTCATGTATTTTTTCAATAAGATCACTTGATCTTGTTACTTGTTATTTGAAATTTAAAATATTATTTAACTTATAACATAATTGTCACAAGCCTTTGAATTTAGGATGGAGCTCAAAAATAAAAATTTTAAAATAACACTAATGACATAGCTCTCATTTTAACTGACAGAAATTGAAATGACATCATTTTAAATATCTTTATACAAATGATACTTTTAGAGGAATCCCACTTGAAATTTGTAATCCGACATGATTTCATTACATTTTTTTGTATTTTTGGTTTCCACCCTCTTAAAATGAAGAGTATATATAGAGAATACCTCTTTGGCATTGCTCCCCGTCACCTGAGACCATTAAATTGTCTGCTAGCTAGGAAGCATTCTAACTTTTCCTAGTATCCACGGGAACAATGCATCTAGCTGGGTAGTCATTCAGCATAAGCATTTTGGCCTATGGCCTTATATTATAATCTTAATATTTACCCAAGTTGGTGGATGACCCACTCAAGACTTTTCTCAAAAGAATAATTAGTAATTAATTCCCCTGCTGTTGCTACGTTCCTTCATTAGAAAAATTACCACGTTTTGAAAAGCGAGACTTTCAGGGTGGATCTTTAAATAGTCAACAAATGTGTGTTTATTCAACTATACATATATTGCTTTAATACACTATGTGGATTATAATAATATCCCACGAGATGGCCGAGTCCAACATGCTTCATCATATGTAAAATAGACCGTCACCCCCTCAGGCGAGTACCCGGAGAGGTTTTGTATAAATAGAGCATCAATGGCCATTAGGCTCTCTCATCCATCATCACTGCAAATTCCATCTTAATTTTCTTTGATTTTTCATCCAAGTTCATTAACCGAGCAAGTAGTGATGGAGCAAATAGCCGACCACCCCAACCGCACAGGCAGCGCCATGATCCTCGGCATTGGCACCGCCAATCCGGAGAACTATGTGTACCAGGCCGACTACCCTGATTTCTACTTTAGGGTCACCAAGAGCGAACACATGCCCGATCTCAAAGAGAAGATGAAGCGCATTTGTGAGAAGACCTGCATCAAAAAGCGTCACATGTATCTCACAGAGGAGATGCTTGAAGGGATGCCCAATCTATGCGCCTGTTTGGCTCCGTCTATGGACACCCGTCAAGAGATATTAGTGGAGGAAATTCCAAAGCTGGCCAAAGAAGCGGCTCTCAAGGCAATCGAAGACTGGGGACAACCACTCTCTAACATTACTCATGTGGTCTTTGGCACAACCTCTGGTCTTGATATGCCTGGTGCTGATTTGCGCCTTGTGGAGCTCCTTGGTCTCGACCATTCCGTCCAACGATACATGCTCGGCCACCAAGCTTGTGCTGGTGGTGGCTGCATTCTCCGACTAGCAAAAGATATTGCCGAGAATAACCCCGGTGCAAGAGTTCTTGCTGTATGCTCTGAACTCACAGTTTGCATTTTCAGTGGCACCTGCCATACCCATTCCGATTTGCTTGTTAGCCAAGCACTATTTGGCGATGGGTCATCAGCCTTGATCGTTGGTTCAAACCCTGATAAATCCATCGAAACTCCAATTTTTGAAGTTGTGGGAGCTTATCAACATACAATTCCAAACTCTCGGGAAGCAGTCGAAATCCACTCCCGCGAAGCCGGGCTCATTGTTTACTTGGCCAGGACCTTGCCTGGCCACGTATCCAATAACATCGAGAAATGCTTGGTTGACGCTTTCACTCCACATGGAGTTAGCGACTGGAACTCACTCTTTTGGGTGGCCCATCCGGGTGGCAGAGCTGTTTTGGACCTAATCGAATCGAAACTCAGTTTGAAGGAGGAAAAACTGTTGGCTAGTCGTCATGTGTTGAGCGAGTACGGAAACATGGCAAGTGCTTGCGTATTTTTTGTTCTAGATGAGATGAGAAAACGATCGCTGAAGGAAGGAAAGGCTACCACTGGAGAAGGATGTGAATACGGTGTGTTGTGTGGATTTGGACCAGGATTAACTATCGAGACAGTTGCTCTGCGTAGTGTTGCCATCTAATCTAACTTGCTTATGAAAAGTCTGGTTACAGGTTCCTTATATATATAATAAAATAATTAAAGTTGTATTCTTTGGATTGCATTCTTGTATTCTCCAATTAATTGCTTGATTGGGGAGGAGTTTTGGGCCAAAGAGGCTTTGGGTTATTTCATTTAATGGATGGGAGGTGTGAATTGTGTTCAGAAGGGCGACTTGAGTACTCGTACACTCATCATGTATGAACAATCGTCATTTTATTTATTTTTGCATCTGTTCTGTTACATCTCTCTCTCTCTCTCTCTCTCTCTCTCTCTCTCTATATATATATATATATTTGTATATATATAAAATGTAATATATTCTGAGTACCACCCCACTCCAGATTCCAAAAGAGAACGACAACTCGGAAAATGTACTATCTCAGTCGATGATGAACAGTGGTTGCCCATCCAACTGGCGACCAGGCACTTGTTTGTGGGACAAATTGGAAAAAGTCTGGGTGACGAATGAATGAACCCATATAATTAGGTTCCAGACGTGGAGCACAATAATAAAAAAATTTAAAAAAACTGCCGATTTTGATGGGTTGGTGTGAACTATCAACCCATGTGTACTATTTGTTTATTTTAATCGCCCGTGTATGTTCCGCCGGTGGCCGGCGGTCGTTTAACGCATTGCGTTTTGAAGGCTGGCTATTCCCTGGTCTGAAGGCTGAAGCAATCTCACTACATTATTAAACGATAACCAACACAACAGTTGTCAAGTGGTTTAAACACTAATAATAATATTGGGGTAATATTATTAAAGATGAATAATGGTGATATGATAATTTATGTAGAAATATTTAATTACTATTATATATTTATTTAAAAAATATAAAAATTAAAATTTATTGACCATTCTTTTATCTTTTTTAAATAAATATTTTTACATAAATTATCACATCATTATTATTCATCTTTATTAAAAATAAGTAGCATTACACTTTGACAGTTAAAAAAATTAAAAGATTACACAAGTGTTTCATGATCTTTTTTATTTATTTATTTATTTATCAAACTTTACGATCATTAATTTTTGAGTATGCAATCTTTTATGCGTGCACCGTCCTTCAATGAGTATTATATGACTTATTTTTTATATATTTTGAGAAATACAAAAAATAAAATTAAAATTAATCGCCCATTGACCAATTATTTTTCATATTTTTTTTTACTTTCACGATAGATAGTTGTAAGAAGAAATCGTTAATCACAGCATAGAGAATTGGGCACATAAATGATCACTAAAAAAAATCACAAGATCACTAAAAGCAGGAGAAAGACAAGACTTACTGGCTGAATCCATCTTTGACCCTAAATAAGATATTAGTAGAATTAAAATAACTCAAGTTAGTGAAGTAATGACGACTAAAAAATCACAAGCTCTCTCTCTCTCTCTTTAGGATTTGGGCTTGGTGCACAATTTGGCCATCTTCTTCTTTCTCACCCATTAAATGACGTTGGATTTAATTAACAATCACTGACATATTTTACGAAAACTTTTGAAAAGTTCTACAGGCTTATCGATTCTATTATCGAAAGGGAATAAAAAGACTATTTGCCCTCACGCCTTGCTCTCTCTTTTCCTCTCTCATGGATTGCCTCGTCCCTGCTCTCTCCTCTCTCATGACCGTCGCCTCGCTACTACTCTCGCCTCGACTATCGACAAGGCGAGGCAGCGAGGTGACGATAGAGAGGCGAGGGTAGCGACAAGGTAACATCCATAGGAGGGGAGAGGAGATGAGAGAACAAGGACAGGGGCAGTGGCCCGCTTTGTAAATTTATAAAGTGGGCGGAGGCAAATTCATCATTTTGTTCCTATTCGATGAGGCATTTGGTAGAATTGTCTGACCCTGTAGAATGACTCCATATTTTATGGGTGCCCAACCCACGTGTCGCACAGCTGTCAAAGGCCTTTAATATTTTACAATGATAATGTTTAAACTCACACTTTATCATCAAAAGTAATTTATTTATAATTGACTTAAAAAAATTATTCTATTATAATATTATTAAAAGCTATAATTAATTGTAGTGTTATTAATTATATGGCGTTTTCTTATTAAAGGAGACTAAGAAGATCGTGTGTGACATGTTTAACATCTCATCTAATAAAGATGTGATTGTTATTAATAATGACTCTTAATATTATTTTATTTTATTATTAAAAAAAAATTGTTGCGTGCCAATCGCCACATATATGCTTGGTTTTACTGTAATTTAAATGTTTTTAATTTCCTTGGCAGTTCTCATGAACAATTTTAGTATAGTAATCCTCACATAATTGAACATTATAGTGGGTTATACATCATATATTTTAGTATTCATAAATATAAAACACAAAATTTCCCTTAATTTTATGAATATGATTCTAATTTGCCAATCAATCAAATATTGCATATTTATAAGACCCTCAATGTCTATGCGCGTATCCCATTTTTTGCTGCGCATGCCGCTTACTTTATCAGACTCTAAAATCGAAAAAGATTTCTTTTATATTTTGTTATCAACGTGACCATGCCATCACAATGAAAATTAATAATTTAGTGGATTCGCATGGACATGCCTTTGTCATTTCAGTCAATAACACTTCTATTATTAGTAGGTGATAAATAAATAATCTTTTAAAACATTTTATAAACTAATACAATCATTTTGAATTTAAAATTAAGATGCAATAAATATCCCTTGTTCAAAAATAATATATATTTATTGCATCTTAATTAATATCTTTAAAAAAATGGGTAATATTAACCATTTTCTTTATAAGTTTCAATAAATATATTTTGTTTTTAGATAAAATATATTATTTTTAATTTTAAAATAATTTTATTATATGATACAATATTATAAAATATGATACATTTATCATTGACTAATCAAATTATTTCAGAACTAAAAAAATACATATTATCTAAAAACAAAGTATTTTTATTAAAATTTAAAACTATTGTTTTTAGAGCAATGATTAGCATTACCCTAAAATAAATAGTAATATTATACGAAAAAAATCTAATAAATAGGCAGGGTGGCTCCTTCTCACACCTAAGACAAATAGGTGACCGCGACCGTCTGCAGCCAATGATTACTAGTTCAACGGAGGCTGAAGACATTACCTACAAAACTCTTCCTTATATGTAACTACGTACTTCCAACCTGGGGGGAGTAATTTAATTTAATTTAATTGGGATGTTATTTTATGCACATTTGAACTTTTCTTTTCATTTTTGTTTCCATAGTCAATAGTCGACTAGTACCTGAAAAAATCCGATTACCCAGCAGCTGCCAATTACAATTAACATCTGAATTCGCCAACATTTTAATACAATAATTGCAGGTTCCACTCACATAAAATAACATCTACTTTTTAATTATATCTAAGTGGTGTTCCTTCCTCCTACCATAGCTGACTGACTGAATTTACGAGTTTTGACTTTATCACACTCTTACCAATTCTCGCCAACTGCCGACTTGATCGCTCAAAGCCTCCCTTAATTAGTTTAAAATATCATATTATGTGAACCAACAACCCCATTAAGCTAAGTCCGACCAAGCACTCAATTTCTTAATATTTAAGTCAATTGTTAAAGAGGCGACTTTTCAAAGGGCTTTTTTCTTTTTATTATGAACTATGACACATTTGATTCACAAATCATAGAGATCGATTATATATGTAATCATTTAATATAATATAAAAATATTTGGAATAAAAAAAATCGTTGTATTTGTTTCTTATAAGATTTCTAAACAATTATCTATTAAATTTTAATTTATACGGAGATGTTAATATTGTCTGCGTATTGATAATTTACAATATTGACATTAATTCATACAGGAGATACTCAACATAAGCATGATTTAGGGAGATAATTTATCTTCTAATTAAGATGCTTTGGTATTTGAGTGGTGCCACTATTTCTTCTATGCACGAGAACAATGCGGGCTAAGGCTTCACATATCTAGTGCAGCCTGTGGCCATCGGAAATTATTTATTATCTTAATATGGTTTCACGTGGTTGGTGGATTACGCAGTCATGCACCCCCACTCTTGAGAATAAACTAATTTGAGTTGAGTTTTAAATTGTTTAAGGGGTCAAACATGCATACTGAAAAACAATAAATTTACTATTTGGTGATGAAAACTATGAGGTTTTAGGTAGTGGAGTTGAGTTTTAAATTGCTTTTGTGCTGTTGCTGGGTTCCTTCCTTAGAGAAAAACCAAATAATAATAATAATAATAACAGTTTGAGGATGGCAAGCACGCATTCAAAGATGTACAATGGATCTTTAAATTAATAGTCGAATTTTGTATATGTTTAAATAAATCAACATGGGATTAAAATAATATCCCACGTGACAGCCAATCCAAAATGCTTTGTATAAATAGTATCGAAAGCCATTCAACTCTCTCATCCCTCACTGCAAAATTCATCTTAATCTCCTTCCATTTTTCATCTAATTTCATTACAGAACAGCAATCAAGCTAGCTAGCAGTGATGGAGCAAATAGCCGAGCGCCATAACCGCACAGGCAGCGCCATGATCCTCGGCATTGGCACCGCCAATCCGGAGAACTATGTGTACCAGGCCGACTACCCTGATTTCTACTTCAGGGTCACCAAGGGCGAACACATGCCCGATCTCAAAGAGAAGATGAAGCGCATTTGTGAGAAGACCTGCATCAAAAAGCGTCACATGTATCTCACCGAGGAGATGCTTGAAGGGATGCCCAATCTGTGCGCTTGTTTGGCTCCGTCTATGGACACCCGTCAAGACATATTAGTGGAGGAAATCCCAAAGTTGGCCAAGGAAGCGGCGCTCAAGGCAATTGAAGATTGGGGACAGCCGCTTTCTAAGATTACTCACGTGGTGTTCGGCACAACCTCTGGTCTTGACATGCCTGGCGCTGATTTGCGACTTGTGGAGCTCCTTGGCCTCGACCATTCTGTCCAACGATACATGCTTTGCCACCAAGCTTGTGCTGGTGGTGGTTGCATTCTCCGACTAGCCAAAGATATTGCTGAGAATAACCCTGGTGCAAGAGTTCTTGCTGTATGCTCTGAACTCACAGTTTGCATTTTTAGTGGCACCTGCCATACCCATTCCGATTTGCTTGTTAGCCAAGCACTATTTGGCGATGGGTCATCAGCGTTGATCGTTGGTTCAAACCCTGACAGATCCACCGAAACTCCAATTTTTGAAGTTGTGGGAGCTTATCAACACACAATTCCAAATTCTCGAGAAGCAGTCGAAATCCACTCCCGTGAAGCCGGGCTCATTGTTTACTTGGCCAGGACCTTGCCTGGCCACGTGTCCAACAACATTGAGAAATGCTTGGTCGACGCTTTCACTCCGCACGGAGTTAGTGATTGGAACTCACTTTTTTGGGTAGCCCATCCAGGTGGCCGAGCTGTTTTGGACCTGATTGAATCAAAGCTCAACTTGAACGAGGAAAAGTTGTTAGCTAGTCGTCATGTGCTGAGTGAATATGGAAATATGGCAAGTGCTTGTGTGTTTTTCGTTCTAGATGAGATGAGAAAGCGGTCGATCAAGGAAAAAAAGACTACCACCGGTGAAGGATGCGAATATGGTGTGCTGTGTGGATTTGGACCTGGATTGACAATAGAAACAGTTGCGCTGCGCAGTATCGCCATAGAATCCCTCGACTAAAGCTGGTTTCTTGATTGTTGGACGCATGCTTATATGTTATTATTTATGTTTGGACAAGTAAAATGTAGTTGTGGTATTTTATTCATTGCGTGACACAGTAGGCAATAAGCCTAAGGTTGCTCAATAAGCACTTGTGGCTTCCATAAAGGGCATGCTTAATTAGTAATTTATTTAAAAGGGAGAGGGAACTTCGTTATGTTTATATCAAGTGGCCATGCCATGCCATGAGTCCAGAATTCTATTCAGCTTTTATGAGATTTATTATGCAAGCTAACTTGTTTAATTTGTTTGATGAAAAAGAATTAATAGAAAGCCTAACCCATCACTCCGAAAGATGAATTCTAAGCCCAAAACAAAACAAATACAAGCGACCAAAAGAAACCAAAAATTATACCCAAAGTCGCAGTCTAATTAAATACACATGAATCAAAACTAGCCACCGAAGCCCTAACCAACGCCAGTCACCTGTCACCACCTTCTCCGCCCATGCATTTCGAGCTCCGGTCAATTGCCGCGACTCTCAAAATATATGAGTTAAGGTTTCCAAAATTTGATATGCTCGTGACCCAATTTAACCGAGTAGATAGGCTGGCTGGAACTCAAATCCAACAGCCACCTCCCTTCATCCATGAGACAAATGGAATACTCCGATGCCGATATGATGTCACATAAGCTGTCCGTAAAGATTGAGATAGTATTTGATATTGTGCCATCTTTTTGTCCACCTTAAAGTGACGTTTACTTTAGCCATTCACTGACATCCGGATACATAATATTTATATATTGAAAAAAGTTTGAAAAACCATTAAATTTTCAAAATTGGTTAGTTTTTAATAATTAATATCTTTAATATTTGATATATCATGGCTGAATTTTACTAAATACTCGTTTCATTCAAGACACACTCTGCATGACAAACTTGCATGAGTGTGTTTGAATACTTGAATATATCATATAGTAGTTTTCTTAATATTTCATACACTTGTTACTTATAAGAAATTATGTATACCCTTTAATAATGTCAATCACAAAATTGTAATTTTTTTTTATACAATACAAAAAATTTATCACACATAATACTACCAAAAAAAAAGGGACTTTAAAATAGAAAACAAATATTCCGTCGTTAAAAATATAATTTTCATAATTATAGCGACAGATTATTTATATTCTCGTTAAATGTGGCGTAAAATTAGCGTTTTAACGACTATTATTTAAATTTCTCACTATTAATTAAAAATTCTATCGTTATTGAGTCTAAAAAATCAACTTGAATATTTCATGCCAAATATATATTCATAATCATAATTAGGTAAATTTCTTTTATTAAGTTTTCTTTTAACACTTCATCTTTCTTTTTCCAAATTCTTATTTTATTAATTTCCCTTTTAAATTTCTAAAACCTTTCTTCTAACACTTCTATCATTTCTCTCCTTTCCGCGCATCCAATCTCCGCCTCTTCCTGTCAAATCCAAATCCAAATCACACTACACTCTACCAAATTAATTCATCTTTTTCCGATCAATGCATATATCCGCGTGCTCGAATTTTTGCCCTTTCTTCTCGTCAATCCAATTTTGCTTCTATTGCACGAACTTATCTTCCATATAGTCGGCGATCGAATCTCCTACATGTCACTATTGCCTATGTCATTGTCGATCTTATTTTTCACTACAAAAAAATAGTGTTTAGCAACGGAATTATTCTGTCGCTAATTAGCGACAGAAAACTTGTCACTAAATTTAGCGACGGAAAACCCATCACTAAATTTAGCGACGGAATCGACAACGGAAATACCGTGGCTAAAAAGTAAAAAAAATGAAATAAAAAAAATTAAAATTTAGCGACGAGGCCAAACCCATTGCTAAAAAATAAAAAATATTAAATAAAAAAATTAGTGTTTAGCGATGGAAAAATATCGTCTCTAAAAAATAAAAAAACATAAATAAAAACATTAAAATTTAGCGACGGAGCCAAACCCATCGCTAAAAAATAAAAAATATTAAATAAAAAAATAAACGTTTAGCAACGGGGCAAATCCCGTAGCCAAAAAATAAAAAAATTTAAATAAAAACATTAAAATTTAGCGACGAGGCCAATCCCATCACCAAAAAATTAAATATATTAAATAAAAAATTAAAATTTAACGACCAAGCCAATCCTATAGATAAAAAATAAAAAAAATTAAATAAAAATTTTCAAATTTAGCGACGGGCCAATACCGTCGCTAAAAAATAAAAAATAATAAATAAAAAATTTCAAATTTAGTGACGGGGCAAATCCAGTCGCTAAAAAATAAAAAAAATTAAATAAAAAATGTAAAATTTAGCAACAGGGCAAATGTCGTCACTAAAAAATAAAAAAAATTAAATAAAAAATTTCAAATTTAGTGACGGGTCAATCCAGTCGCTAAAAAATAAAAAAATTAAATTTAGTGATGGGGTCTAGTCGGTAGCTAAAAATAAAAAAATAAATAAATAATTTCAAATTTAGCGATAGGGCCAATCTCGTAGCTAAAAAAATAAATAAAGAATTTCAAATTCAGTGATGGGGCCAATCCCGTTGCTAAAAAACTAATAAATAAATAATTCAAATTTAGCGACTAAGACATCCCGTCATTAAAAGATAAAAAAAATTAAAAAAATAATTCAAATTTAGCGATGGGGTCTTGCCCGTCTCTAAAAAGATAAAAAAATAAAAATAAATAATTCAAATTTAACGATTGGGACAATCTCGTCATTAAAAAAATAAAAAAAATATATAAATAAAATTAAAATTTAGTAATCGGGTTGAACTTGTCGCTAAAAAATAAATAAATAAATAAATAATTTCAAATTCAGTGATGGGGCCAATTCCGTCACTAATAAAATAATAAATAAATAATTCAAATTTAGCGACGGGGACATCCCGTCGTTAAAAGATAAAAAAATAAAATAAATAATTCAAATTTAGCAATGGGGTCTTGCTTGTCTCTAAAAAAATAAAAAAAATAAAAATAAATAATTCAAATTTAATGATGGGGACAATCTCGTTGCTAAAAAATAAAAAATGATATAAATAAAATTAAAATTTAACGATTGGGTTGACCATTAATTAAAATTTCTCACTATTAATTAAAAATTCCATCGTTATTGAGTCTAAAAAATCAACTTGAATATTTCACGCCAAATATATATATTCATAATCTTAATTAGGAAAATTTCTTTTATTAATTTCTCTTTTTAACAGTTCATCTTTTTTTTTTTTTCAATTTCTTATTTTATTAATTTCCCTTCTAAATTTCCAAAACCTTTCTTCTAACACTTCTATCATTCCTCTCATTCCCGCACATCCAATCTCCGCCTCTTCCCTTCAAATCCAAATCCAAATCCAAATCACACTACCTTCTACCAAATTAGTTCGCCTTCTTCCAGTCAATCCATATTCGCATGCTCAGATTTTTTCCCTTTCTTCCCGTCAATCCAATTTTACCTCTATTGCATGAACTTGTCTTTCATATAGTTGGCAATCGAAGCTCCTACATATCACTGTTGCCTGTATCATCGTCGATCTTAGTTTCATGTAAGTTTCTTTATCGCTCTTCCAAGTTTTCTTTTGGCTCATTGTTCGAATCTAAATCAATTCGGATATGGGTTTCTTTCCTTTTGTTCAATTCCTTTGAAGGTTGAAGTTGAACTCTAAGGTTTCAATATTCAGGTACTCAATTATTAGAATCGTTCATCCCTTTGTATGTGTAGCGAAACCCTAGCTAACTATTACTTTGTGGTTTATACAATTGTGGTTGATTTTGAGGGTTTATGTTTTAATTTATGCTATATGTTAGGTTGTCTTTTTGAATTTCCTTGCTTTTGCTTCCTGATTGAGACCTCATTTTGTCTTTCTTTTTTTGTATCCCTAATCTTATATATATACAGACACACTCTGTCAGGGCCGGCCCTGGGCATAGGCTGCCTAGGCAGCCGCCTGGGGCCCATGCCCATTATAATTTTCAGATTTTAAATTAGTTAACAAAATAAAATTAATTATAAATAATAAATTTAAAAATAAAAGAGATGTTAGGGGCCATGCCTATGTTAAACCATTGTAAATTTTTAATTAATCTTAATCTCTCACCTTTTTTTTATCAATAATTAATCCCATAAGTATCAATATAATTTTTATTTAATCTCAATTTTTCACCTTCCTTTATTAATAATCAATTCCATTCCTATGCTTTTGGTAGTAGTACCCATCCCCCCACAACTATTCCATGCATTTTTAATTAATCTCAATCTCCCCCTTATATGATTGTATCACAACTATTTCTATGCATTTGGCAGTGGTTGCGACTCTATCGTCTTCCTCAGTTCCACTCCTTCTCAATTTTTTATCCATTGCACAGGTGTAGGTTCTCAATCCAATTGATTTCATAATTATGCATTTTCTTTAGTAATTTCATTTTCATCCTCATCATCCCATTGTGTGATTTATTAGTTATGTTTTTTGATTTTTTTTATTAACCCTTAAATTACCAATTAATTTTGTGTATATATTTCAATATTTGTGATCTCTCTGTTATTAGTAAATCTACATTAATGGATTGACAATTATGTCTACTGAAAAATATATGTTAAAATAAATTAATTATAATAGTTTAATTGTTGATTTTTTATCTAAAAATACTAAAAAAATAAATTTAAAATGAAATATTATGAATTTTATATAATAATTTTTTTATATTAATTTTATTTTTAAATATAGCCGTAGAGGGCCCATAAAAAATTTAGCTTAGGGCCCACATAATCTCAGGGCCGGCCCTGCACTCTGTGTAAAGATAAGTCTTAAGTTGCAAGGTTAGATTATGTTAATAAAAACATGATTATAACAAAATGTATTTTTATTGGTGAAGTGTGATTCTGGGGTACGTTGTCACCGTTAATGATAGTTGGTTTGTGATTATGCAAGTTATGTTATAATTGATGCCCAATGTGTTACATTCTTCCTTGATATGCTATCGTCAATGAGACACCGAAGCATTGTTTGAGCTACTGCCGTGGCCATATCTCCACTCCTATTTTTTCGCTAAAAATGTGATGTGCTTATAGGTGGGAAGAGCAAGGGTGGACTTTTATTGGAGACCTGGATGATTCGAGACTTTGGCATGGTTTTTGAAAGGTTTATATAGGGCAAAGATAGTGCTTCATGGTGGCGAGAAAGTAGAGGAATTGTGGTGCAATTGGTATATATAGTTATAACAACGAAAATATTCATTGTTTAGATTATGCTTAATGATCAGTAAATATTGTAATATTGTAATAACGATGGGAATATCCATCATTGATATTATGTTTAGTGATCAGTAAATATTGCAATAACAATGAAAATATCCATCGTTAATATTATTTTCAACGAGCATACATATTGTTATAGTGATAGAAATAATAGACGTCGTTATTATTATTTTTAATGACAAGACTTTTGCCTCTCACTATTTATATTAACGATGGTACTTTTCTTTCGTTGTTAATACTTCTAACGACAAAAATTTTAACGACGAGCCACGATATGATTTTTTCTATCATTAAAACACTTTAACAATAGGAAATCAACTTTTAACAACTAGTTTTCTCCTCGTTAAAACGCTTTATTTTTTGTGGTGTAAAAATTATATAATATATTTTTTTATCCATACAACACACCATTATCTTGTTACTCTAGTCCTCAAGCATCCTCTTCATTGTCTTCAAGTCTAACCCCTTTCATTGTTTCCTCATGGTCTTTGAGCATTTTAGTCCCTTCGTTGTCTCTGATTCTCAAACTTAGTGCTCGACAATTGGATTTTCAGTCTCTTTGCATCTTTGATAATTGACCCCCACTCTATACTTTTGGTTCTTGTAGTCAATAGTCTCCACCCTCTTCTCTACCTCTCTTTTCTCACGCAAAGCAACCAAGCATTCCTTTTTCTCCTCGGGCCTCTCTTTTCCTCTTTGCCTTTTATTCTCTTTTTGACTTCTCTTATCTTTAAACTTCATTTTATTTGGTTAGCCTGCTAAAACTAATGTTTTCTTTGGTCGATTTAGTCTGTTCGATCAACAAAAAAACTTTAGTCAATTCGATTTGATTAGTAAATAAAGTTTAATTTATTTGATTTTTTTTAAATTCAATCAATTTGAAAATTGAATTGACGAGGTGCTCACCTTAGGGATGAGACATTAATTGAGCACGGGTATTGTGGAATTAGTTACGTCTTGTTACATAGATTGATTTTTCTATTCTTGCTTCAGGTTTTTTTGGGCTGAAGCTTTAATGGTGAAAATGGAAGAGAATTTTTAGAGATTTAGGTTGCGTTCTCTTTGTTTTTCAATTTTTAATTTTGAGTTTTGAATTCATTTTTAGTTTTCTGTTTTGGTAGTCTGTTTTTAAAAAATTAAAAACATGTTATCTTTGTCATTTTGAAAAACTATTTCTCAAAACAGAAAATTAGAAAACGCGTTCTCTTTAGAATTTTGAAAATAATTTTTTAATAATATTTTATACAAAAAATTTGATTATTCAGTAAATTGGAAATATTTAATAATAATATATCATTAAAAAAATATACATTTTTAAATTAATGAATTTTGTAATATTTTTTCCATTACAATAGTAAAATATGAATAAATACATAAATAAATGTGTTTTGAATTTAAAGTTTATTTTAGATGAAAACACTCAAAATAACTTTTTGTTGTTTTGACTTTTCTTTATAATTTTTTTTTTGTTTTCAAAAATACATTTTTAAAAATAATAAAAAGAACGTGTTTTCATTATTTTAGAAAATTAAAAATTAAAAATAACTTAAAAATAACAAAGAGAATGCAATCTTAGAAATTGGTTTGATAGCATGTACAAAAAGAATAATGAAAGAAGAGAAACAAGAGCTAGGAAGCAAAATGAAAAATAATTGTTTCTCCTTACTCTAAGCTGTTAGAGAGAAACAATTACAACTATGTAATTAACACTGAAACAAACAAAACGAGAAAAACCAATCTGCCTTATAGCGCAGACAAACTAATTAATTATTATGGGACATTAATTAATTGCACGTGTATATATGGTATGGTCGACTATACTAAAATTTCCCTCCTTTAACTGAAGTCATGTTCGTGCAAGTCTAATCGAAGTTGCAGGACTGTCTAGTCGAAGTTGTAGGACTGAAACGAAGGAACAAATCTTTTCTGTGGAACAAAGCTGGAGTGGGCTATTTATTGCAAGTCATCCATCCGATCGCAAGAGAGAGAGAAGTGAAGAACCCGCTCTCTTGACATGGATATGTATATGGGAACATGTTACTACTCCTTTGTAACAGCTGGCGCGCAGCGCACAGCCACGCGGCCAGGGCGCCAAGCGTGCGCCCCTGGCCATGCCGCGTGGGTGGCCATGCGCCACCCACCTCTTCTCCCTTGTTGTCACGTGGCAGCATGCAGAGACCCTCAGCCGCTTAATTTCTCTCCTTTTGGTCGAAATTCACCCTCTTCCTGCCTATAAATAGCAGCATCATCGCTGCTGCTAAACGTTAAAAATTTTAATGCGTCGAAATTCTGCTTGTAAGTGTACGCGAGGTATAAAAATATTTTAAATTTATTTAATAATACTATTTATGAATCAATCGCATGTTTAGTTAAATTAATTAGCGATGTGTCAGCGTTAATTAAAATTGATTGTCCGTTTAATTAAATTATTTTTATTTTATAATTGTTTAGGAATTGGGACGTGAAATCGACACGCAGTTTGAGACTAACATGTGATAAGGGTTTAATATGTTTTGTGTGTAAATTTATTATGGCATGACTTGTATTAGACTGTGGGAGAAATGTCTAGGCATGAGGTTGTAGATTTGGGCCGTGTGAGTCTCGAGATGGGGTCCTTAATGAAATCAGTGGGGCCACCAAAATCCGGAGTAGGGTGAGGTGGACAGGCCTACATGCATGATGCACTTCACATTACTCTATAATTGTCATGCATTTTAATTTGCTGCAACTCATATTACCCTTACTAAGTCCCCGGGACTCACCCCTGTATTTTTCCACTAACCCAGCAGATGGCTCAGGATCTAAAAAAGGAAAGACAGTACTGATGGATGAACCGCTAGTTGGCGGCGACCATTAACCGTGGGGGTGTGGGTTAACCCCAAATGTTAATAATGCAATATAATTACTGTGTGATAACTAGGAGTGTCAGCTATGGCTGAAAACTGAGATATGTTTAATTATGTTTGGTGATTGAAGTAATTTATTGGACTTGTTGATATAATTGTTTGAAATTTGATTTATGCTCCAAGGGCCTAATTAGAAATGAGGCTTGGGTGAGTTTTCCCTTTCCTCGTAATCAACTCCTGAGCTCCCGTCCGATCGAAGGCGGCGAAGCTTGGACCCCACCCAGGACGCCCACATTATCTGTAAGACTTATATTGGCAAGAGCATAATCGTCCTTTAGTGCAGATTAAATTGTAATATGTGTCATAGTGACACCCGTAATGGGGCCGGGGCGTCACATCCTTCGTCTGATTAATAAAGCAAGCAATGGGCCCAGTGGAAATAATATGGAAACATCATAGATTCGTCACATGTGCCCTCTAGCTCAAATATATATCTTCTTTTTTTTCATTCACCTGATCCTTTGGATACAAAAACATGTGCTTCCAGCATGCTAGCGTTATGAACTCATATCAATCATCTGATTAATTAAAAAGCTGAGGCACGTGGCATTTAATTTATAAATTGATCTAATTCTATATCAATGTGATTCAATTCGCAATTAATTAACCAGTTCAATCAATAACATGTAAAGTTAATTACAAGATCAATACTTACTTTTTATGAGCGAGAACTATATATGGCAGCAACTTGATCTGTGAAGTAGTTCAGCATATAATTTATAATTTTAAAGAACATAAAAATGTTATTAGCTTTGACTGTCCATTCTCTTTCACTGGAAACTAAGACCCCCATGCCTTTCCTGTTTTTAACTCTTTAATTTTTTAAAATATTAAAAATACATTTAATTTATTATTTTTAAAAGCACACTTTTAAAAATAAGAAAAAAATTTGTAAAGAAAACACCAAAACAAATTGAAAACATAAAACGTGAAAAACTCCACCCCCACCTCCATGAGAAGATTAAATATTTTTGTGTAGAGAAGGTGTTTCTTTCATTATAATCCTATACATGATTTATACACCAAGAGTTGCTAATCTCAAACAAGAAATTACAGTTTTAAAATCCATGATTTATGGCTAAAAATATGTCTGAAAATGAGTCCTAAAATTATGGAGTTGATCATTACCTTCAGCGATTTTCTCCGCATATGTTTACCCATCTGTTGTGCCTTTATCTTCAGTAATTTCAGTGATTGTTCTCCCATCTATTATGCAGTGAGATGTGCTTTCCTTAACTGTAATACCTTAAACCACATTAAATAAATTAAATTAATTTATTCTATATGATATTAAGTTTATGTAATTAACCTGGTTTAAATTAATTATGTTTATATGTAAATGTATAAATAGTAAGATTAATGTGATTAAATTATAATATGATTTAAGATTAGAAAAAAAAATCATTTTATGTAAATGTAAGTATATATGTAAATATATATATCGTGTATATATATGTAATAAAAAAAAAATCAGATTGCAGAGCAGTGCGCGGCCAGAGCATGGCTGCGCCTGCAAATGGTTTCTTGAGGGCAAAGGAGAGGCATTAAATGTCGAAATGACGCCGAAGTGGCCTCAGGGACGCGTGGCCAACGATGGTGAGGCAAGGTACGTCGAAAATGGGCTATAAATAGCCGCTCCAAGGCTGCCCAATCCATCCAAAAATTTTGAGACTTAGATCGGTCGATTGGCAGAGAGTTTGAGAGATTGGTAAGTGGGGTTTTGATCTTCAAGTCGTGGGCATCGTTTCTGAAAAATTTGGAGCCAACGGAGCAGTGGAGAAGAAGACCCAAGCATCGCCGGAAAATCGCGCCTTCACCGGAGCCGCACCTTCGATCGGAAAGTTAAGGTACTTTTAATGCTTTTTTCCCATTTTTGATAGCAAATTCGGATCCAGGGGGTCGAAAATAGGGGGAAAAGCTTCGTTTCGAAGCTCGGGGACTCGGCAAGTTCGCCGGCGGCGAGGAAGCCGCTGGAGAAGATGATTCAGCACGGGCGCGTGGCTGCACGCGCCCGCGAGTAGGAAGACGGCGCGTGCAGCCCACGCGCCCGTCAGTAAATAGGAAAAAAAAAAGAGTAAAATTTTGAAAAATTTGAAATATTGTTTTTGGTATATTGGTGAAGCAATTTTTTGGAAATGTCAAAACTATTAATTATTTAAATAGATTTTTCTATTATGGAAATAAATAAAAAATAGGATTTTAATTCTGAAAATTCCAAGAAAAATTTCAGAATGTTATAAGTGTTATTTAAGAAATATTAGTAAAAATAAATGGAATAAAATGAAATATTAGGTAATTAATATGTAATTTAAGTAGATTTTTCTATTATAGAAATAAAGAAAAATAGGATTTTAATTCTGAAAATTCTAATAAAATTTCAGAATGTTATAAGTGTTATTTAAGAAATATAAGTGAAAAGAAATGGAATGAAATGAAATATTAGGTAATTATTATGTAATTTAAGTAGATTTTTCTATTATAGAAATAAAGAAAAATAGGATTTTAATTCTGAAAATTCCAAGAAAATTTCAGAATATTATAAGTGTTATTTAAGAAATATTAGTGAAGATAAATTTAATAAATTGAAAGATTAGGTAATTATTATGTAATAATTACATATTTAGCTATCATGAAATAAGGGAAACTAGGAATTAAAGTTAGAAAATTACAAGAAAAATTTAAGAATACTAAGAATATTATTTAAGGAATATTGGTAAAAAGAAAGTAAATTTTTATGAAGCCTAGATAATTATTATGTAATTTTGGAAGAAATAAAGCTTAGGAATAAAAGAAAAATGGAAGAAATTATGAAAAACTAGCAAATGGTATTCTAAAAATAAATCTATATTGTAGGGGTCCTAGTGGGCAAGGAGATTAAGGGATAGCCGCTTGGCACGTAGTTCAAGACAAATTAGCTGTAAGTATGCTGCCTGAATTTAATATGTTTGTAAATGTAAATGCTTTTATCATATTGGCATGCTATGATATGAATCATCACGTAGGTTGCATCAATGACATGACTATGAAATGCATACATGCACAATGATACTGTTGATCACACGCATATGAGGCCGTAGGGAGTACGAACTGGCACCGCTGGCCTATCAAAGGTGCACCCATACACCCCGGTTTCGAAAGAAGTGACCGCTAAAATGATAGGCAGCATGAGAGGTGCAGTTGACACCTATGATGAAAGACATTACATACACTCGTGACATTATATTTAGCACTCTTACTTAGATGATTCATCATCTAACATGGGCTTGCCCCTGGAACATTCAACGTTCCAGCCGGGACTTGCAGAGATGATTAAGAGGTTGGAGTTGTGTAGAGATACAAGAGATCAAGATGTACCATGTTATAATATGACTAGCTTAAGATTTGTGTACATTGTTTTGTAATCAAATGCTTTATGTATTAACTTGTATTTAATGCCATGTACAGTTATTAAATTATGCATTTCCATTAGCAGGTTTGATTCAGCTTCCGCTTTACATTTATTTCTAGTCTAGATATCTTATTTGGCACTAGATACGGTCTTAGGGAATTTTAAAATAATATTTTAAAAAAAAGATAGACCAAATTTCCTAAGGCATAACACGCTCGAGAAGGCGGACTGTTACATTAACACCCCCCCTCAAGTTGGAGTGGGAAGGTTCATGGACACCCAACTTGGTGCGAAAAGTTGTGAAACTGATTTTAGATAAAGCCTTTGTAAATATATCTGTTGGTTGGGCTGACAAGGGTATGTAACGAGTGTGGAGATGCCCCATGGCAACTTTCTCTTGGACAAAATGGTAATCTAGCTCAATGTGTTTAGTCCGAGCATGAAACATAGGATTGATCGACAAATGGAGAGCACTAACATTGTCACAAAACAATTGAGGGGGCCGTGAAAGAGAAACGCCAATATCCCGTAATAAGAAAGTGAGCCAAGTGATTTCAGCAGTGGTGGAGGCCATAGAACGATACTCGGCTTCAGAACTCGAATGAGAGATTGTTGGTTGCTTTTTGGAGCACCAAGAGATGCAATTTGCACCAAGAAAGACACAAAAACCTGTTGTACTTCGACTAGTTGTTGGACATCCAGCCCAATCAGCGTTACTAAACCCGTAAAGGGAAGTTGAGCTGTTGGAGAGATAACGTAATCCAAAACTTTGTGTGCCTTTAAGGTACCGGAGAATTCGTTTGACAGCTTTTAAGTAAGCTAGAGTTGGATTGCTAAAGAATTGACACACTCGATTGACAGCATGAGCAATGTCTGGTCGGGTGAAAGTTAAGTACTGCAAAGCTCCGACAATACTGCGGAAAAGGAAAGGATCAATAGGAGCATTGTCCGATTGGGTGGAAGAGTCTTTTAACGCCATGGGAGTGGCAATGGGGGAGCTGTGAAACATTTGAGTGCGCTGAAGGAGGTCATGGACATATTTTTGTTGAGAAAGAAATAACCCACTAGGAAAAGATTTGATCTTTACTCCAAGGAAGTAACGTAAGGCGCCAAGGTCTTTGATAGCGAATTTGGTGCCAAGTTGATCAATAAGCTTGGTGATGAAGGCATCATTATTTCCTGCCACAAGTATATCGTCGACATAAATCAAGAGAAGTATCGTGATAGTATGTGAACGATAGACAAATAATGATGGATCAGCTGGGCTACAAACAAATCCAAGGTGAAGTAGAAATTGGGACAGGCGATCGAACCAAGCTCGTGGAGCTTGTTTTAATCTGTATAAAGATTTTTTTGAGGAGACAAACATGATCTGGTAGGGACTGATCAACAAATCCTGGCGGCTGCTCCATGTAGACAGTTTTTTGAGATGCCCATGCAGGAATGCATTTTTGACATCAAGTTGGCGGAGACACCAATTTTGAGTGAGAGAGAAGGCGATAACAAGACGGATAGTCGTCAGTTTAACCACCGGGCTAAAAGTCTCTTCGTAGTCAATTCCCAAGACTTGAGTAAAGCCTTTTGCCACTAAACGAGCTTTAAAACGTTCAACGGAGCCATTATCATTGTACTTGATCTGGAAAACCCACTTAGAGCCCACGATATTAACACCAGAGGGTCTCAGAACCAAAACCCATGTGTGATTGTCATGAAGAGCTTTAATCTCCTCATGCATAGTAGAGGTCCATCGAGAGTCTTTGAGGGCTGACTTTAATGTTTTAGGCTCAGTTAAGAGAGATTCGTCCGACGTTGTTGGGGAAATGGCAAGCGCAACATAATCCTTGAGATATGTTAGGGGATGGCGATCTCTTTTTGGCCGAGGAGATGGGAAATTGGAAGTGTTTGGAGAGGAAATTTCGCCAATATCTATAGCGAGGCCCACTTGGAATGATGAGAAAACTTCATGATCTTCGTTGAGCGTTTCATTAATTCTGTCTCCATTATCTTCAACGATGTGATGAAGACTGTCTTCATTTAGAGTCGGTGGCACATGAGTAAGGTTGTCATCATTTGCAGTCAGGGGCACATGATTCTCGATCAGTGGAAGATGGTGGACAACTTGTTGAGGATTGTTCTCTAGGATGATGGGCCTGCCAAAATTAGAGGAAGAATTTTCATTAGTTTCAAAAGTAAAAGAGAGTGGTTTGTCCTTATTTGAATCAAACAAATCCTCATTGCCATCATTAGATTGAGGTGCACTGATTGCTTCCTTTTTCTTTTCAAGCCACTCATCCAAAGATGGGAACTCAGACAACTCCATGGGATGAGGATGAGGAGTTGATTTTGCAAGCTGAAAAGGGAACAGTTCCTCATTAAAAACGACATAGCGAGAGATGTAGACCCGCTTTGTTGTGGGCTCTAAACATCGATAGCCTTTATGAATTGGACTATACCCCAAAAAGACACATGGGTATGTTTTCTTTACAAACTTTGAACCGCCATGATGTCGCAAACTTGGAAAGCATTGACACCCAAACACTCACAAGCCATTATAGTCAGGATGTCTCTTGTAGAGTTTATAATAAGGACTTTGATTTTGTAGCACGAATGACGACAAACGATTTATTAAATAGACAGCAGTAAGAAAGGCTTCAACCCAATATGATAACAACAAATTTGCATGGAAGAGCATTGTTAACCCTGTTTCGACGATATGGCGATGCTTTCGTTCGGCCACTCCATTTTGTTCTGGGGTTCCAAGACAAGACACATGTAGCTCAATCCCACTTGTAGCAATATGATCAAGAAAAGCATTTGAACTGAATTCGCCTCCTCCATCACATTGGAAAATTTTAATTTTCTGATCAAATTGATTTTCCACCAATTTCTGAAATTTAAAGAAACAATCAAAGAACTCTGATTTTCTTTTTAAAGGATATATCCATGTGTATCTTGAGAAGTCATCAACAAATATGGCATAGTAATGAAAACCTTGCTTGGATGTTAAAGGGGCTGGTCCCCAAAGATCACAATGTATCTTTTCAAGAGGAAACTGAGATATTTTATTTAACCGGTTGAAAGGCAATTTGCAACTCTTTCCTAACTGGCAACTAACACATACGGTAGGTTTTGAGAGCCAACCAGTGATGTTGATGACTTTTTTGTTCTTTAACCAAGAAAGAATCTTCGGATTTGGATGCCTGAGTCGCTGATGCCACAACACAGAGGAGGAACGACCTTTCTGTACTGCACTAAGAGCCTCTTGATTTCTGCCTTCCAACGAGTAAAGTTGCCCTTTCTTATACCCCTTCGCGATCATTCGCTGGTTTTGGTCCTTAATAACAAAACCAGATGAGTTGAATTCAAAAGTACACAGATTATCGGAAGTGAGTTTCCCAACTGATAACAAATTTTTCTTCAATTTAGGAACTACTAGCACATCTTTTAAATTTAAGGTCCCATCATTAGTGACAACACATGCATCACCAGTGTGAGAAATAGGTAAACTATTGCCATTTCCAACATAGATAACATCATTTCCATTATACGGTGTTATGGAGGACAGTTTACCTGTGTCATTTGTCATATGTGAAGTGGCTCCTGAGTCAACTATGAATGACTGATCATTGGAATCATTAAGGGTAAAGGCAGCAAGTGCTTGAGGAAGATCTTCAGATTGGTAGGAGTAATCAAAGCGATACCAACAATTAATTGCAAGGTGATTTGTCTTTCCACAAATTTGACAAATGACATTACCACTGCTAGTTGAGTTATTTGGTCGGTGTGGCTATAGTCCAGATTTTTGTTGACCAAAGCTGTTGTTTGGTTGCTTATTATTATTGGCATTCCCTTGAGTTCTTGCATCTCCACGTTGTGCATTGTAGCGGCCAGCAGGGGTGAAACCCCTCCCCCTTGAATTAAAATGTCCTCGTGCTCCACGGTTGCTCCGACCACATCCTCTTTGTCCAAAAAAGGCCTGTGTATGATCAATAGACATCTTTTCTTCTTCGTTCTTGGCTGTTAGTGTTTACTCATATCCTTGCAAGGCTAACACAAACTGTCCAAAAAAAGGGTAGAGTGGTTTAGCAAGCATTGCTAAAGAAAAATTATCATACCGTGGTCCCAATCCTTGTGAGAATTGAAAGACTTTATCGAAGTTGGAAACAGGCTTTTTGATGGCAGCAAGATTGTCACAAATAGATTTGAATTCTCGGAGATAATCTTCTAGAGATTGTGATCCCTTTTTGATCTTCATCAGCATGCTTTTTAGATGCCCTTCTTTTTCTACCGTGATGGGAAGTAATTGGTTTTGAAGAGATGTCCAAACCTCATGGGTTGTTGCCGTTTTAGCTTCAAAAATAAGACTTAATGCCTCATCCTTCATGGTCCCGAGAAGCCAAGAGGAAAGGAGGCCGTCATTGTTGAGCCAAAGGTTGTATTGCTGATTTGGACTCTTCTTTCCTGATTCATCCTCGATTTCTTCAGCTGGTTTTTCTTCACTGGTGAGATGGTGAAGAATTCCCAAGCTTCGAACCAACGGTAGGATTTGCGAACGCCATAGCAAAAAGTTTGATGTGTTTAGCTTAATTGAGATCAAGCTAGAACATTGGTGAAAAGACTGAATGTTCAATTCTGGTTCATTTTGTGAAACAGAAGAGGACGAAGACATGATTTCAGGCTTGCAAGCTTTCTGCTCTGATACCATGAGAAGATTCAATAGATTCAATATTTTTGTGTAGAGAAGGTGTTCCTTTCATTATAATCCTATACATGATTTATACATCAAGAGTTGCTAATTCTCGACAAGAAATTACAGCTTTAAAACCCATGATTTATGGCTAAAAATATGTCTGAAAATGAGTCCAAAATTATGGAGTTGATCATTATCTTCAGCGAATTCCTTCAGCGATTTTCTCTGCATATGTTTACCCATCTGTTGTGCCTTTATCTTCAGTAATTTCAGTGATTGTTCTCCCATATATTATGCAATGAAATGTGCTTTCCTTAACACTCCAAACCCAATCTCACAGAACCCATCGGCCATCGTTTCTCTCTTTCTTTCTCTCTCCCTTCTTTTCTTTCGTTTTTCTTCTCTTCTAGTTGTCGTTGACCTTGCCCACCGTCGACTCCTTTCTTTTAAAACTAAAAAAAAGGAACCTTTCGTGTGTATATATACATATATATATAGGTGTATGTGAGTGTGTGTATATATATAGGTGTGTTTGTGTGTGTGTGGGTCGGTCAGCAATGTCATATATATATATATATATATGTATGTGTTTGTGTGTGTGTATAGTGTGAGAGAGAAAGAGAAATGTGAGGAAATGGTTGGAGATTAGGGGTGATCGAATGAGAGAGTGGGTTATGGGCTATAGGGATAAAATAAGTATTTTAAAATTATTAAAAAAATTTATAAGGTGTGAACTATAAAAATTAATTTTATAAACTGCGAATACAATTCTCCAACACAAAAAGAGTGTCGTGTCAACAATTCGTGCAAATTTCAAACCATTCCCTACCAGTAAGAATTGGGTGGCTAGCCATTGATTGGCGGCCTATTCTGGCCCAAATCCAACTGCCCACTGCCCACTGCCCACTGCCCCTTGACAAAGTAGAAGGGTCATTTAAGTTATTGAATTTTAATAAGTTATTATATTTTTTGAATTAGGTTATATTAACTATTATGATAAAATTTTTATGTTTTAGTTATATAAAAACTAAAATTTATTAAAATAATCTGTGTGTTAGAGAGAGAGAGAGTATGTATGTTAATTATTTTAATAACCCATTATATGATTTTCGTGAATTTCTTTGACAACATTTAGTGAAGACGAAATAATAATATTATTATTTAATTAATAGAAAGCCAGTATTTTTAACTTATATGCAACCCACGTGTTTCAAGCACTCTGATAATTGATTTGAGACCTCTTCACATATACATGATACACCACCACCGGAGGAGGAAGCGATCCCTAGACAGCCAAGTTGGTGATGTGAGAAGACATTAATTATTTACTCGCATAAAGCAGTAGTGTTTGTCACTTCAATATATTAATCATTTCGCTTTCACACTATTTTTAAATTATTACATGATACTGTTCCCACTTGACCTCCTTCCTGGTCGCATTCCTGCAGCATTAAAGTAAGAATCAATTGAATTGGCAATATGAAGAGTGGGTGCCAATGACTAGTTCATGGGATAGGCCAGCCAAGCCACAAGGGTGAAGAGTGGGTGCCACAAGGGTTTATATATATATATATATATAATATTAACGCGACAACAACAACCAAACAGTTCTAACTAACAAGAAAGCTGCCAGCAATCTTATAATTAGTTAGTGTTTGAAGTTGAACGCATGCAAGTAGCTAGCTAGCTATGACATTATTAGCTAGAACTAGAACTTAATTAACTCGGGTAATTAGATATAATATATAATTACTCCTACCGACTGACTTAATTTAATCGGGTTATGTTTCTAAACGCGTTGAGAGGGTTTTCATCTTTTGGTCATCTCACCGCCGACTTCCCGCAATCTTGTGATTAAGAATACCTTAGTTGTCCAACAGTTACATATATAGCAACGTAGCAACTTCCAAGCATTTTCAATTACAATGGGGTAGCTTCCGGTCACATAAAATAACAATGGTTAAACGCTACTTATTATCTTTAAAAACAAGGGTTACAACATGTACTTTATTTTTAATTTTAGAATAATTTTATGAGTTCATTCAATATATATATCTAAAAAAAATAATATATATTTATTATTAATTAATAAAATTATTTATTTATTTTATAAAAAAGTACTATTAAAATTAAGTTATTTAAAATTAAAAATAATATATATTAAAATTACGTTCTCCAAAAATAAAATATTCATTCTATATCTTAGTCTCTTATTACTTAAGGAAAATCTATCCGCAGCCAGTAAATTACTCTTCACAGCCCACTCAAAGTAAAATTTTATTTTTACTCTTTACAGCCATAAGAATAACTCTTTACAGTCCATAAATTTTCAAATATGCCCTCACAGCCACACCATTTCTCACATTCCTCAAACAAACCCTAGCAATCCCAGGCCAGTGTTTTACGAAAAAGAACAAATTCAGACTACAAAATCAGATACACCTTAAATGTAATACCCCATGTTTATATGAAACTGCCACGTAATTTCGATAAGTTTAGAATACTGAAAAATTAGTTTGATAGTAGTTATACGTACCGAATCGACTGCAGAAAATGACTCGAAGTGAAATTGTCTAAAGAAAATTATATAGTCTCGATGAGCGTTCCGAGATAAGATTTATGATATCAAAAGAAATTGAATCAGAAACAGTTTTCAGTATAGCTAAAATACAACTACTAATTAGGCTATAAAACCGAATTGTTGTAGGAGACTCCCGAAAAATCAATGAAAACCTGAGGAGGTTCCGTTTTTTCATAATAAGCAACCCTTCAATGGTTTCAGGATGAAACAACAGTCCGATGAGGACACTGGGGTAAATTGTCATTTTCGACTAAGCTTTGAAGTTATTAATTTTGCATTTTCAGTATTGAAATGCAATTTAATTCAGTGTTTGAGGGTATAATTGAAATTATAGAGTTGTCCAAGTGATATTATGATAAAATTGAGGATTTAATGTGTATTTTTCTATAATTATATTAGTGTAAAATATATATGTATATATATAAATATGTATTATATATATGAATGGTTGTGCGCGCATGCGTGTGAGGCCATCTTCTTGGTCGAGAGTTGGTTGCAATTGGGAGAGAATGTCAGCGAGATTTGAGGGAATGGCAGTAGGAATTGTGGAAATTTTTTCTGATGTGCGTGGAGGGCAAGCATTCAACAGTGATATATATATATATATATATATGTATACGAGTGGATTGGTGGCCAAGGCAGGGGATCTATAAATTGGATGGTTTGGCTGATTGAGAAGCATCAAGATGAGAGTCGAGAAGGAGAGAGAGAGAAGAAGATTGCAAGAGAGGGAGGTCGGTCGGTGGCTACCCAAAGCAGCAAGCAGCCATAGCCGCAAGCTTCAAGCAGCCATAGCCGCAAGCTTCAAGCGGCCATGGCCGCGAGTTCTAGTGGAGCAAAGGAGCTACCGTGATGGCAGCTCGCGGTGGCAGGCAGTGGTGTAGCTCGGTAATGGTCCGACGCTGCTGAGGAGGGCGGCAGCAGTGGGCAGTGCGGCGGTTAGACGAAGCGGGAGAGTTACGGGGGCTGTTTGTGCAAGAAGAAGAAGAAGAAGAAAAAGATAAGAAGAAGAAAGATAGAAAGAAAGAGAAGAGAAAGTTGTAGGCGGAAGTTGCAGGTTGCGCGGAGGAAGAAGAAGGAAGGAAGGAAAAGGGAAGAAAGAAAAGAAAGAAAGAAGAAAAAGAAAAGAAAAAAAGAAAAAGAAAGAAAGAAAAAAAATAGAAAAATGATGGGAAAAATTTTAGAAAAATTCTGAAAAATAAGAAATTATATTTCGGTAATATTTCAGAGATTTTGACAAGAAAAATGGTCTGGGCACACGTTTCAAGGATAGGGCACGCATATCGAGGAAATCGAAGATGCTGAGTTAAGTTGAGTAAAATTCTCTAGAAAATTTCAAAAATTCAAGAATATTATTTTATGAATTTTCGTAGTGAAATATTCGAGAAAATATTTTAGAAATATTTAGTTTGGATTTATTGAGGAAAATTAGGAAGAAATAGAAAGAAAATTAAAGAAAATACTAGAAATTATGAAAAAATAGGTTTTAATGTTTATTTAAATAATTATGGTGATTAGGGTACTTTGAGGCTTAAGTTGAAGAGACTTATGCAAATTTTGAAGTTGGCACGTAAATCGAGGTGATACACGAATTTTGAGGTAGGACACGAATATCAAGATAGCTCGATAAGTTTGAGAAGGTAAGTGGTACTCCCCAATTTAAGTTAGTTTTATAGAAAATGTTTGGTTTATGTTCCTCGAAATTGTTTTCATCATATTAACATACTTTGATATGTATCCATCATGTAGACTGCATACATGACATGACTATGAAATGCATGTATACACGTTGATATTATTGATCACTCGCATTTGAGGTCGTAGGTAGTACGAACTGGCACCGCTGCTTTACCAAGGGTGCACCGATACACCTCGACTTCGAAAGAATGGATTACAAAAATGATAGGTAGCATGAGAGGTGCAGTTGACACCTATGATAAAAGACGTTGCATTCATGCACGAAATATATTTTTTATACCTTTACTTAGATGATTCATCATCTAACTTGGGATTTGCCCCTGGACTATTCAAACGTTCCAGGTAGAGATTGTAGCAAATACGAGGATAAATGAAGCATGAAATGACACTTAGCAGAGTGCATTAGAAATGAAATGTATGTAACGTAGCCCTTGTATTTAAATTCTGCTACTTTAGATTTTGAACGTTTTGAGGAATGTTGAAGATGTAAGAATTTATTTATGATTAATGTTAAGATATCAGGTTTCGGTCATTGCTTCCGCATTTGATATGTATAATGATTCTCTTTCGAGAAAAATGATTGAAAATTCTGGGATGGATTCGAGGAATGATGTGATTTAGTTTTAGTGTTTGAAAGAAAAAAAAATTATTATCCCGGAATTATCCCAAGTTTATAATGCGCCTGGGAAAGCGGGGCATTACATTAAATCTCTTGCATTTTATTTCTTCAATAATCGCACCAAGTTGGTGCAATAATGGCGGCATTGCCATCGACCGCGATGGTGGTGGCCGCGATACTGCCACCATCGCGGCTGACAAAGGCTGCAATGGTGGTTGCCATCGTCGCCGCTGGGGTGGGGGAAGGGTTTCGGGGGTTTCTAAAACCCCCGCACCGCGAGGTGCTGGGGTTTCTCAATTCCCCGCACCATGAGATTTGGGGGTCCAAACTCGGATTGGAGAAACCTGAATTGGGAATTTATTAATGTATTTATTTTTTTATTTTTTTTAGTTTTGTGCCTTTTAAATTTTTTTACTTTCTTTTTAAAATATCATTGATTTCATATTATTCTCACACATATATTTGTTAGTTTTCATATTAATTATATTTTTACACTTCACCTTTTTAATAAATTCAATTGTTGTTAATCTTATTATAAACAATTTTATTTGTCATCATGCATTTAGACATTTAATATAACATTCTTATATCAATTAAATTAATTTCGTAATAGATTATTATTATTTTAAAAATGACTGATATGGTACATTCATTTATAAGTATGGCACATACTCGAGGGAGAGAAGTAGAGGGAGCTCGCCTATCTTCATCTCGTCAACGTCCGACAGCTTCCACAAGAAAGAGAAGCGTAGAGGGTCATGATTGTTATTCTATAGCTAATACATTTATCTCAGAATCAGTAATGCACATTTCTGAGTAGCCAGGTACTTTGGACTCATCACTTCCTAATGCTCCAGAGCAACCATCTACTACTGCTCCAAACGATATTACAAAACCATTTTTGGAAGGCCTTGAAGATCTATCCATTTTTAAAAGTTTTAAAAATTATGTTGTTGTTAACATATGAGCTCGAGATGTAAGTTTCATCAAAAAATAGATTATGAAAATAATTTTATATTTAAATTAATTATTATAATTTTATTAATTATTTTATTATTTTTTGTAACAAGAAGAGGTGTATTGAAGTGTAATAGCCATGGACAAAGAATTCCTAATTGTTGATTGGCAAATCAACAACGTATTCATGATGTTATCGTAAGATCTCAGTTGGCACCTTTGATAGAATGCACGTATCGGTTTGCAAATCCTACAGTCATGTCATTCTTTTTAGAGAGATGGCAGCCAGAGACTAACACATTTCATCTACCATTTGGTGAGATGACAGTCATACTAGATGACGTTGCTACTATTCTGAAGATACCAGTTGCACGCTAGCAACCCTATATCAGTCCCTCATTTAACAGGTAATAAATCTCAGAACTTACTATGTCATTTACTTGGGGTCTTAGTAGTAGAAGCAGCAGGCCAAATAGCGAAGACTCGGGACCGTATGTGAAATTAGATTGGCTAAGAAGAACGTTTATGAACGTACCAGATTTAGCTCCGGATGAAGAGATCTACAATGACAGTAGGACGTATTTGTTATTTTTATTAGGTTGTACATTATTTGTGGATAAGAGTGGTACCATGATTTCAGTTTCTTATATTGGATTGTTGGAAGACTTAAGAGTATCTGGCACGAATGCATGGGGGCTGCTTGTTTGGCGTATTTATATAGGCAGTTGGGTATCGCGAGTAGAAGAGATGTCAAAGGAATCTGTGGATTTTTTATTATTCTGTGTATACATTTGACATCTTTTAATATATCTTAACAATTATTCACATTAAATGTACACAGGTTTGGATATATGAACATTTTCCATTGACTAGAAGTAAACATAACTTAGCATATATTGACAAGTTGCCTAGGGCTCATCATTGGCTTCCTGTTTGTGAGTATGATTCTTTGCAATCTTTGCAAGAGCAACTTGATGACTTAACTGAAGATCAGGTCGTTTGTGCGCACATTATATTTTGCAACTTAATATAGCTTATCATTGAAATTATGAAACATGTGCAGGTCATATGGACACCATATAAGAGGCATCGTGCACAGCACGCACTGCATGAGATTGCGTTCTTCTCCGAATGTCATAAGTGTGGAGGCATGATTGAGCCATATCATCTGGAGATTCTAAGTCACCTTGAGAAGTTCCAAGATGTCTCTTCAACTTTGCATGTGCATTCTGGAGATTCTAAGTCACCTTGAGAAGTTCCAAGATGTCTCTTCAACTTTGCATGTGCATTCTCAGCCCTGTTCGTAGAAACGTTGTCAAAATGCATTATTCTATTCGTTCATACTGCAACAAATTTTTTCTTATAATCATTCAACCATGTCTTTCTCACATAATTAAATACGCCATCATATGTAAGGTACACAAGTGTTAACTCATACAGATGACATTCATACTCATCCTCAGTCGATGCAAAAACAACCAGGTTCCAACTTAACATAAATTTCTCCCATGCCTCATTTCTATCAAATAATTTCTTACATTTAACGAGCACATTTTATGATATATGCCACCTACACAACAAGGTGCTCCTGTTTGGAAACACTTTCTGTATTATATTCATCAATCCCAATTCTCTATCGGTTACAATTACTCCTAGAAACGTATTGAATCATTGGACTCTTTAATTTCTGCATTGCTCATGTGTAATTATCCTCATATTCATGATCCATAAATGCGAAAGCAATAGAAAAGTTAGTTCAATTGACGTCACACCAACGATCTCTAGCAATGGATACTTATATCTATTACTTTTGTATGTACAATCCATTATTAACACATGGAAAAATATTTTAAATAACTCTATAACCATCGGATGAGCCCAAAATAAGTTTGTGATACAATTTGATAATCTATCACTTTTATGCCACCCCACATAATTACAATGTTTCAATTTTTTTATCAACTATTGTATTTGTGATCGACCATCTTTAGCCATGACTATATATCTTTGTTGTGCATTATATATAGTTTTGATGATACTTATATTTTTTTCATCTTCTGCCTTTAAGGTCATCAAAATATTTCTAGTATTCACAAGATTGTTAGACATTATTATCATAATTTCTTTCTCTTTCTCTTTCTCTGTAAGTCAGCTAGCATATGAATGACCTTCAAGTTGAGTTGCTGGTAAATGGTTATGCAATCCACATACAACCTTCAACATCTAGTGTTCATTTGAAAATTTAACACCAAGTAACTCAAATGGACAACCACACTTTTTAGAACCTGTCATCCTACGTTTTGTTTCTCCTACTATCTCATTTCCTTTTTTTGATGATTTATACTTTCCACTCCGTTCACAAGCAAGACAAACTCTAGGTTTTCTTCCTATACCCTTATATTCAAAACTCTTTATAACAATAACCATTATATTTTCTTTTCCAACTGTCTTAACCCATTCAATAAGTGCTCCCTATTACTAAAAATCTCATCACTAACAAAAATTTGACTAGCATCAAACGATACGACATTCTCATTCTCTAAATTCTCTAAATTTTGATAAGCGGTCGGGGTTGTTTACCTTCTACTCCAACTCACTGTAATGGATTCTGATCATTATCATTCTCAGCATTTTCTAGTTAATAGCATGGAGGAATCCAAAATTAAAAATAAAATGACTTACCATAACATTTATGTGCTACTGTCGTTCATTATAGTCCATGAGGTGCTGTTCATTATCATTGTAACATCCCATATCGAATGATAGGAAGGATCGGAATAAGTTACCCAGATGGGCCTACGCAAACTTCCCAGGGGGTCGCCCATCCCTAAGCTTCCCCAGCTCAAGCACGCTTAACCTAGGAGTTTTTTGCCTATATTCAACCCAAAAAGTAGACAACTGATGTTGTTTCCTTCCTTATTTATCCTCAATCTATACTACCATTCTTTGGACTCTTGGGGTATTATATTCTCCCCCTCTTAAGCACATGATGTCCTTGTCATGCGACCTTACAACTGGTCCCAAATCTTTTCCCCTTTTGAGGGTTGCCATCCTAGAAGCCTACTAAGAGCCGCTCCTTGTACAGGCCCTTGAGCCCCAGCGCCACTCCTCGCCCTTATCAGACCGCCTTCACCAAGAGTCGATTCTGATACCACCTGTAACAACCCGTATTGAGCGATAGAAAGGATCGGAACAACTTACCCATATGGTCCTACGCGAACTTCCCATGGGTCACCCATCCCTGAGCTTCCCTCGCTCAAACACGCTTTACCTGGGAGTTCTTTGCCTACATTCAACCTAAAAGGTATCCAGCTGGTGTTGTTTCCTTCCTTATTTATCCTCGATATATACTATCATTCTCTAGGCTCTTGGGGTATTATAGTCATCTTCTTCATAATCTTCTCCATAAAACTCTTCCCATCTTATCAATTTTTGGATATAATCATCCATTGTATATAGAGAAAAGTAAAAGAAGAGAATGAAAACTGTCGATGTTCGGAATTGGTCTACCATGATTAGTTGGCCCGCACTGGTGTATCGGATCTCAAGAAGATGAGATGGATGGTCTGGTTCAGTTTCTTGACCTGTCAGCCCATCCCTGCAATGTGCTCTGTGCTCAAGTAAGTAAATGAGTAAGTAAAAAATGCAGAGTATTAACAAGTTTACAGAGAAAAGTACATACCGTGACTCTGAAAAGAGCTGGTTGATAAATAGGAGGGGACGAGATTTTCTCCAGCCTGTATTGTACGTCCGTCAGTGATGGGACAGAATATCCAGCACCGAAACACCCATGCAGCAACAAGGTGCCGATAGGACCCTCATTAATGTGGATGAGATCTATTATTAATGAGGATGAGATCTAAGGTGAACGCGCGAAAATCCAAGTGAGACTATAATGATGCTGTTACAAGAGGCAAAGATAGGACTGACATGGGCCGATCAAATGGGCTTAGAGAATGGGGCCAGATTGGGCCTGAATTGTAACAGCCCGCCTTCTTGGGCATGTTATGCCTTAGGAAATTTGGTCTATTTTTTTTTTTTAACATTATTTAAAATTCCCTAAGACCGTATCTAGTGCCAGATGAGATATCTAGGCTAGAAATAAATGTAAAGCGGAAGCTGAATCGAACCTGCTTATGGTAATGCATAATTTAATAACTGTACATGGCATTTAATACAATTTAATACATAAAGCGTTTGATGATAGAACAATATACATAAATCTTAAACTAATCATATTATAACATAGTACATTTACTCGCATCTTGATGTCTTGTGTCACTACATATCACCAATCTCTGAATCATCCTTGCAAGTCCCGGCTGGAACGTTGAATGTTCCAGGGGCGAACCCATGTTAGATGATGAACCATCTAAGTAAGAATACCAAATGCAATGCTATGAGTGTATGCAATGTCTTTCATCGTAGGTGTCAACTACACCCCTCATGCTGCCTATCATTTTAGCGGCCACCTCTTTCGAAGTTGGGGTGTATGGGTGCACCCTTAATAGGCCAGCGGTGCCAGTTCATACTCCCTACGGACTCATATGCGTGTGATTGATCGGTGCTGTCGAACACCAATAGATTAGATGAATAATGATTCGGATTTGCAATAAGGGTGCAACCCAAAGTTGTCTCCCAACGAACTGCCAATGAACTGTCAAAACAAGATTAAATAAGAGGGGGGTTTTGATAAAAATCGAAATTAAAAACGCTCAAGAATGAAACAAAACGTAACCCGCTACAAACCCTACCTCTTACCATGGTAATTCTCGTCTCACTTATGAAAACAATCTGTTTGGTTTGATTTTCTTTTGATTTGAAAAACTCTTCTACAACCGTAAAAGATTAAACCAAATCGAGCAATCGCTCATACAAATATACCGTTCCGTTTCTTTCTAATCAAAGCCTCAATCGAGTACATCAATTAAACCCATCCAAAGATCATGCATGCATTCACACAATCGCATAAAAGAAACATACATAAACTTAGAGAAGGAAAAGAAACAGAATCATCAATAAAAACATGAAAATCGAGTTCCAAACCGGATTCAACAATATGACCGAGACTCAAACCGGGCGAGGGGTACGAGAATGTAGCGAATCACAAGCAAATTAGCCTTCCATCTTCTTGGTTGAAATCGTGATAAATCTCCCAAAATCGGCCACCCTTCATGCCTCTTAGCTAGCTCTTATTTATAGAGTTTTAGAAAAGAAAACCTAGGCTAAATGGGCTTAGGGTGGAAACCCTAGGTTACCTCAACTTCACAGCCGATTTCGAATAGGATAACGTGCGTTCTGGGCTTTGGCCCCTTCATCAAAATTGTAGATCAGGAAGATTAGATGAATTTTGGATTTTAAATCACTTTATTTGGATATTGGAAGCCCAAGTTATGGCCTTTTAAGGATTCAGCATCTGTGCAGCTTTCATAATTTAACCCTGCTTTCTAGTCCCGACTTTGAAGCGATGTTTGGAGGCCCAAACGAACTCGGATTTGGACAAACCATACCATTCCAGAAATCCCAAGAAGTTCTCTACAATATATATGAAGACATAATTCACGTTCTCGAATTGTAACTTGGCCAAAACTTGAAAGAGGCACAGAAGGTCGAATCTGTGAGCACACTTTTGCTTCTTTGTCTCCAATCTCCAATCTCCTTGTTTCCCTTCTTGCCATCAAAATTCCTCATGACCCAGGAAGCCCTAATCTGCCCAAAATAAGATAAAATAGTGTGAAGTCCAATTCTTATAAAATAAAATAAAACAAAATCAAGATGAATAAAATGACACAACTAACGTGCAAAAAGACTAAATATGAGGGCTAAATAATATGAACATATGCGCTCTATCAAATTCCCCCACACTTAGACTGTTGCACTCCTGGGCAAAACACTAAATGCTAACATTCACTCTTTCAAACAAAAAGGATGCGAAGAATGCAAAATGAGAGGCACGACAAGTTTTATAGGAATTTAACACTCAAAGATCATCTTTCTTACACTTTCCAGACAAACAAATAGCATGGCAATTTTACTTGGTAAGACGAGTCAAATAAGAAGAACCTTATAAAAACATTCTGTCAAGTTCCTCACATGCTATGCCTAACTCCACCCAATCATAATTCCACTACTAGATATGCTCATCTTCTAAATCTCCACTCTCAATGCTTTATGCATGCAAATCAAAATGACTTTTATTCATGGCTCCAACATGGTAAGGTGAAAGGGATAGGAAGATAACAATAAAAAGTAAACCTTAGGAAGAAAGAAAACATTCAAGACAACCCAATATCAATGAAGAACTATTAAGCATGCAGAAAATAGATCCTTTTTTTTTTTTTGAATGGTGGGTGCGTTTTACGCTCCATCCCAACCTTGGTGAGTGCGTTTTATGCTCCATCTCACCTTGGCTTTTGGCCTTTCTATCTATTTTCTTTTGATTCCAAAGGACTTGCTTAATATTTTTGCCATAATCAAGGGATGCAATGAATGTTCTTCAACCTAAAGAAGAGAAATAAACTTTTTTTTTTTTTGAGAAGTATGGCGAGTAAAATGAAAAAATGCCTTAATCATCTTTTCACATGCATGAGCACTGATAGCTTCAATAAAGATTCAAAACAAGCTCTAGAGTGATACTCATAATTAGTGAATGCACGCATAGCATAAGAAAGAATATGCACAACTATCCTCACAAAGACTACCTCAATCAACTCACCAAGCCAAACTCATTGCCAATTTACTTGAAAGCCCAAAAAGATAAGATCGACTTTCTAATCATGCCAAATTCTGTCAAACTCAATTTGCCTCATTTTGCCTTTTTTTTTTTTAGAGAATGAACTTTTATTCTAAAACTTCCCCCCCACACTTAGACTTTACATTGCCCTCAATGTAAACATGCAATTCCAATCAAGAATAGGACAAGTAAATGTAAAAGATTAGGGAGAGAGAAACAGCCTGGTGGTATCAAGTCGAGGGAAGGTCCAAGAGAGATAGCTCCTCCACTGTGTGTTCTATAAAGCCCTCGTAGAAATGCTTAAGCCTCTGCCCATTAATTGTGAATTTCTTCATAGTCGACTCGTCCATGATCTCAACTGCACCATAAGGAAAAACATGAGTAACCACAAAAGGACCAACCCATCTAGAACGCAACTTACCAGGTATCAGCTTTAGGCGTGAATTGTAAAGGAGGACTTTATTGCCAACGTGGAACTCCTTCTTGGCAATCAATTTGTCGTGTGCAGCTTTGGTCTTTTCCTTGTAAATCCTGGAGTTCTCATATGCCTCTAACCTCAATTCCTCAAGCTCTTGCAATTGAAGCTTCCGCTTGGAACCAGCTTCTTTCATGTCCATGTTGCATTGCTTCACCGCCCAATAGGCCTTATGCTCGATCTCTACCGGCAGATGACATGCTTTTCCAAAGACCAGTCGATATGGGGACATGCCGATCGGGGTCTTGTAGGCCGTGCGATAAGCCCAAAGTGCATCTTCCAACCTTTGGCTCCAGTCTTTCCTGTTGGGCTAGACTGTCTTCTCTAGAATTTGCTTGATCTCTCTGTTTGAAACCTCAGCCTGCCCATTGGTCTGTGGATGGTAGGGCATCGCCACCTTATGTAAAACTCCATACTTTTGGAGCATGGATTGCATCTTTCTGTTGCAGAAGTAGGATCCTTGATCACTGATGATGGCCCTGGGAATGCCAAACCTGCAGAAAATATGAGATCTAACAAAATCTGCAACCACAGAAGAATCATCAGTACGGGTGGCTTTAGCTTTCACCCATTTCGAAACATAATCCACAGCCAAAAGAATGTACACAAAACCAAAAGAAATAGGAAAAGGACCCATGAAATCAATGCCCCATACATCAAATATCTCACAGAATAATAAAGGTTTCTAAGGCATTTCATTTCTACGTGAAATTGAACCTATGTGTTGGCAATGTGTACAGTTCTTACAGAATCCATATGCATCTCTGAAAAGGGATGGCCAATATAACTCTGCGTCTAAGACCTTTCTAGCAGTGCGTTGGGGACCAAAATGACCACCACATGCAAGAGTGTGACAGAAATGTAGGACATATGCAAATTCATGATCAGGGACACACCTCCTAAGGACTTGGTCACTACACAAGCGCTGCAAATATGGATCATCCCATACATAGTACTTGGCTTCGCTTTTAAATTTATTTAATTGTGCTTTCTTAAAATGTGCAGGTAATTCAAAAGCAACTAGGAAATTTACCATGTTAGCATACCAAGGTTCAGTACCATGTAAGTGATAAAGCAACTCATCTGGAAAATTATCTCTGATAGGCGGATGATCCATGTCAGACGAGTCAGGAGAAGCAGGTATTCGGCTCAGGTGGTCGGCTACCAAGTTTTCAGCTCCACTTTTGTCTTTGATCTCAATATCAAATTCCTGTAGTAGCAACATCCACCGGATAAGCCTAGGTTTTGCATCGGGCTTCTTCAGAGGGAACTTCAGGGCTGCATGATCAGAAAACACAATAACTTTAGATCCCAATAAATATGATCAAAATTTATCTAAAGCAAAGACAATGGCTAAGAGCTCTTTTTCAGTCGTGGTGTAATTGGCTTGAGCACTGTCCAGGGTACGTGAGGGGTAGGCAATGACATGTGACTTTTTATTCACCCGCTGAGAGAGAATGGCGCCCACTACAAAGTTGGAAGCATCACACATGAGCTCGAAGGGCAACTCCTAGTTGGGTGGCTGGATGATCGGTGGAGAAGTCAATTGCCTCTTAAGTTCCTTGAAGGCTTGCTTGCATTGTTCATCAAACTTGAAATCCACATCCTTTTGAAGGAGGTGGGATAATGGAATTGCAATCTTACTGAAATCTTGGATGAATCTCCTGTAAAACCCTGCATGGCCAAGTAAAGAGCGAACTTCCCACACAAACGCGAGGTAAGGTAAAGAAGCAATGATATCCACCTTGGCACTATCGACTGCTATACCCTATTTGGAGATCACATGACCTAAGACTATGCCCTGCTCAACCATGAAGTGACATTTTTCATAATTCAAAACAAGGTTTTTCTCAACACACCTTTCCAAAACTTTACTCAAGCTAACCAAGCAGTCATCAAATGAGGTGCCATAAACAAAAAAGTCATCTATGAATACTTCCATACAATGCTCAAGAAATTCAGAAAATAAACTCATCATGCACCGCTGGAACGTACCTAGAGCATTACATAGGCCAAATGGCATCCTTCGATAGGCAAAAGTGCCAAAAGGACAAGTGAAGGTGGTTTTCTCTTGATCCTCTGGTGCTATGCATATCTGAAAATAACCAGAAAATCCATTAAGAAAACAATAATGAGATTTACCTGCTAACCTCTCCAACATTTGGTCGATGAATGGAAGGGGAAAATGATCTTTTCTGGTTGCTTGGTTGAGCTTCCTATAATCGATGCAGACCCTCTAGCTGTTCTGCACTCTCATGGGTACTAGCTCATTTCTTTCATTAGCTACCACTGTGAAACCTGTCTTCTTGGGGACAACCTGCACTGGACTCACCCACTTGCTATCAGATATAGGATAAATGATACCAGCCAAAAGTAACTTACTTACCTCTTTCTTGACCACATCTAGGATAGTGGGATTGAGTCTCCTCTATGGCTGCCTCACTGGTCGGGCTCCTTCCTCTAAATGAATCTTGTGCATGCACAAAGAAGGACTAATACCTGGTATGTCTGCTAAGGTCTAGCCTATTACTCGTTTGTTCCTCCTGAGTAGGTCCAGCAATCTTTTCTCTTGGTCAGGCTGCAAGTTATTGGCGATGATGACTGGCAGCTTCTCGCCATCCTCCAAGAAGGCATACTTAAGATGCTTGGGCAAAGACTTGCACTCAAGGGATGGTGGCTGCTGTAATGAAGGGACTAACCTGCTTGCCTTTATCTCAAGGGTACTGTCTACCTATTCAACATGGTTAACAGAAACACTATCCTCCCCAGGAGAAGTATAAGAATCAGATTGTGTATGCTCAATTTGAATATTAGAATCATGATTATCTAGAAATGCAGCAATCTCAGAACATGCATCACATGGATCACTCTCATTACTACAATCAGGACAGATGAAGGAATCTGGAAGGTCATGAATAGTGGGGAATGCATCAATTAAATCACAAGACTTAATGCATGCTTCATCAACCAACAATTGAATCAAGTTAACTTGCAAAGTGGAATGATCTTCAGGGGGAAATTTCATGGCATCAAGTATGTTAAAATGAATGGTGTTACCAGCAAATTCCATGGAAAGTGTTCCCTCATGCACATTGATGATAGTCCTTGCAGTTTTCAAAAATGGCCTACCTAATATAAGAGGTGCATGCTCATGCAAATTGTCATCTTCCATATTTAAAACATAAAAATCAGCAGGGAAGATACAATCCTTAACCTTAACCAGGACATCCTCTAAGACTCCAGAGGGGTAGGCTGTGCTTCTATTAGCTAGCTGGACAACCACTCCTGTTGGCTTCAAAGGACCACACTGCAAAGAAGCATAGATAGAGTTAGGCATAACATTAATGGATGCACCTAAATCTAGCAAAGCATTACTAAATTTCATGTCTCCTATAGTACAAGGAATGGAAAACGTCCCTGGATCTTTGCACTTCCTTGGCATGGCAGGTTGTATGAGAGCTGAAACATTCCTCCCAAGGTTGACTTGTTCGTTCCCTCTTAATCTCCTCTTGTGCGTACACAAATCTTTGAGAAATTTTGCATACTTGGGGATCTGTCTGATGGCTTCAAGGAGGGGTATATTGACTTCCACTTTCTGGAATGTCTCCAGAATCTCTTTATCTAATTCGGCCTCTGCTCTTTTCTTGTTTTGTGTTGCTCGATGTGGAAATGGCAGGGGCTGGTTGTTGGAAGACTCTCCTTGTTCTTGATAGCTGGAATTTGGCTACTTGGCTTCTTGGATTGAGGAGGGTTGTTTTTCTTTTCTACCAGTTTCTTCTTGTGCCTTCTCTGGAACATCCACTTCTTTACCACTACGCAGCATGATCGCACTCACATTCCCCTTTTGATTGGATATTGACTGTGAAGGTAGCTGACCGGATCCTTGACTCCTTAGCTCATTTATGTTAGTTGCTAACTGCCCAATCTGTGTCTCCAAATTCTGTATGGTGGTGTCAGTCTGTTGTTGGAATTTGAGAGTATTGGCAGCCAATTGCTGCACTATGTCATTCAAGCTCGGTTCTGTCTTGGGTAATGTTTATGCTTGTTGCTTCATTGGTGTGGCATTACTCTGACCCGGTGCATTGAACCTCTGTTGGAATGGTTGAGTTGAAGCACCCCCATATCTGAAGTTGGGATGGTCTCTCCAGCTCGGATTGTAGGTGGGAGCATAAGGATCATACCTATTCTGTTGTGGCTGTTGCTGAAACGGTCTTCCAGGGAAGATTCCATTACATGATTCTGTGTTATCCTGTAATTGTGAGCACTGATCAGTTATATGTGAAGATAATGAACAAATGCCACATACCTGCTGGGGCTGGTTTCGATCAAGGGCTAACTGGCGAACCATTGAAGTGAGTTCCTCCAGCCTATTTTCGATTCTCCTTTGGTCCATAGGTGCAGCAAAACCAACCTCATTGATAGTCTTCATGGGAGTGTTTAACCTGGTACCAAATTGTTGTGCATCTTGAGCCATCTTTGAAATTAAGTCCCGGGCTGCAGCTGGTGTCTTTTCCACTAAGGCTCCTCCAGATGCAGCATCCACTAAGTACCTGTTCATGGGGAGCAAACCTTCATAAAAATATTGAATGAGGAGCTGGTCACTTATCTGATGATGAGGGCAACTAGCACACAGCTTCTTGAATCTCTCCCAATACTCATGGAAGCTTTCTCCATCTATCTGTCGGATGCCACAAATGTCCTTCTGGATGGCTGCTGTTCTGGAAGCAAGGAAGAACTTCTCCAGAAATATTCTTCTCAGGCCATCCCAATTGGTAATGGCAGCAGGTGGCAAGTAATACATCCAGTCTTTGGCAGCTCCATCAAGAGAGAAAGGGAATGCCCTTAGCTTTATTTGTTCTTCATCAACCCCTTGTGGCCTCATGGTGGAGCATACAACATGAAACTCCTTCAAATGCTTGTGTGGATCTTCACCTGCAAGACCATGAAACTTAGGCAGCAAATGTATCAATCCAGATTTCAGTTCAAAGTTTACCTGCAATTGAGGATACTGAATACACAAGGGTTGATAATGCACATCAGGGGTAGACAATTCTCTAATAGTTCTGTTAGTATTATTCCCATTCTCATTGCCATTGTTTTCATTGGCGGTCATATTGATCAGTTTAGGTTGGAACTCAAACACAGTATCAGAAACAGTGGGAAAGACACTATTAGTCACCGCCCTATCTTGAGATCTAAGTTCTATTGCTTGTCGCTTAAGGGTTCTATCAATTTCTGGATCTAAATCAATTAGGTCACCCTTAGATGATCTAGTCATGCATTAAGTATCAACAAGAACAAAAACAAAACAAAACACACAAGGAAAAATCACATAAACACACCAAGAAAACACAAAATGGCCCAAAAAGTGGTCTAAACGTTGGATTTTGGCCAAAATACACCCTCCTCACTGCAACGCAGTGATTATTTCTCCCCACACCCCCATTCCTTTGGACACCAAAAATCAGGGCATTCTGAGATAGTTGTCGGTGGTGAACAGTGCTAATTATGGCAAAAAAAACAGAAAATAAGAAAACCGAGAACAGAAAAGAAGAGAAGAAAAAAGAAAATCGAAAAGGATGAACAAAGAAATAAGAGAACAGATAAACAAAAGAAGAAAACAAAAAAAGAACAGAAAAGAAATCGACAAAAGAACAGCAAACACAAAGAACAAAACGAAAAAGAATGACAGAAAACAGAAAACAAAGAAAACAGGAAAGAAGAAAACCGAAAGGAAAAAACACAAAGAAGAAACAAAGAAACAAAAGAAAAGAAAAATCAAAGAGCAAGACACGAAGAAGCAACAAAAGAAAGCAACAAAGAATGAAAGAGAATTAAAAAGAAAAAGGAAGACAAAACAAATCTTGTTATGGCATAAAAGATTGACGATTCCCCGGCAACGGCGCCAATATCTGATTAGTGCTGTCGAACACTGATAGATTAGATGAATAATGATTCGGATTTGCAATAAGGGTGCAACCCAAAGTCGTCTCCCAATGAACTGCCAATGAACTATCAAAGCAAGATTAAACGAGAAGGGGGGTTTTGATAAAAACCGAAATTAAAAATGCTCAAGAATGAAACAAAACGTAACCCGCTACAAACCCTACCTCCTTACCACGGTAATCCTCGTCTCACTTATGAAAACAATCTGTTTGGTTTGATTTTCTTTTTATTTGAAAAACTCTTCTACAACCGTAAAAGATTAAACCAAATCGAGCAATCGCTCATACAAATATACCATTCCGTTTCTTTCTAATCAAAGCCTCAATCGAGTACATCAATTAAACCCATCCAAAGATCATGCATGCATTCACACAATCGCATAAAAGAAACATACATAAACTTAGAGAAGGAAAAGAAACAGAATCATCAATAAAAACATGAAAATCGAGTTCCAAACCGGATTCAACAATATGACCGAGACTCAAACCGGGCAAGGGGTACGAGAATGTAGCGAATCACAAGCAAATTAGCCTTCCATCTTCTTGGTTGAAATCCTGAGAAATCTCCCAAAATCGGCCACCCTTCATGCCTCTTAGCTAGCTCTTATTTATAGGGTTTTGGAAAAAAAAACCTAGGCTAAATGGGCTTAGGGTGGAAACTCTAGGTTACCGCAACTTCACAGCCGATTTCGAATAGGATAAAGTGCGTTATGGGCTTCGGCCCCTTCATAAAAATTGTAGATCAGGAAGATTATATGAATTTTGACTTTTAAATCACTTGATTTGGATATCGGACGCCCAAGTTATGGCCTTTTAAGGATTCAGCATCTGTGCAGCTTTCCTAATTTAACCCTGCTTTCTGGTCCCAACTTTGAAGCGATGTTTGGAGGCCCAAACGAACTTGGATTTGGACAAACCATACCATTCCAGAAAGCCCAAGAAGTCCTCTACAATATCTCTGAATACATAATTCACGTTCTCAGATTGTAACTTGGCCAAAACTTGAAAGAGGCACAGAAGGTCGAATCTGTGAGCACACTTTTGCTTCTTTGTCTCCAATCTCCAATCTCCTTGTTTCCCTTCTTGCCATCAAAATTCCTCATGACCCAGGAAGCCCTAATCTGCCCAAAATAAGATAAAATAGTGTGAAGTCCAATTCTTATAAAATAAAATAAAACAAAATCAAGATGAATAAAATGACACAACTAACGTGCAAAAAGACTAAATATGAGGGCTAAATAATATGAACATATGCACTCTATTAGTGATCAACAATATCATTTTGCATGTATGCATTTCATAGTCATGCCATTGATACAGTCTACGTGATGATTTCATATCATAGCATGCCAATATGATAAAAGCATTTACATTTATAACTGTATTAAATTCAGGCAACATACTTACAACTAATTTGTCTCGAACTACGTGCCAAGCGGCTATCCCTTAATCTCCTTGCTCACAAGGACCCCTACAACATAAATTTATTTTTAGAATACCATTTGCTATTTTTTCATAATTTTTTCCATTTTTTCTTTTATTCCTAAGCTTTATCTCTTCAAAATTACATAATAATTATCTAGGCTTCATAAAAATTTAATCTCTTTTTATCAATATTCCTTAAATAATATTCCTAGTATTCTGGAATTTTCAGAATTAAAATTCTATTTTTTTCTTTATTTCCATACTAGAAACATCTACTTAAGGATGGGCTGCACGCACTGTCTTCAAAATTTTAATAACAACATTCAGATTTAATAAAAACTTTTCAAAATTTTACTCTCTTTTTTTTTTCTATTTCCTGACAGGCGCATGGGCTGCACGCACTGTCTTCCTACTCGCGGCGCGTGCAGCCACGCGCCCGTGCTGGACCGTCTTCTCTGGCAGCTTCCTCGCCATCGACGGACCTCCCGAGCATCCAAGCTTCCAAACGAAGCTTCTCCCCCCCTATTTTCGACCCCCTGAATCCAAATTTGCTATCAAAAACGAGAAAAAAGCATTAAAGTACCTTAATTTTCCGATCGAAGTTGCGGCTCCGGCGAAGGCGCGATTTTCCGGCGATGCTTGGGTCTTCCTTTTCACTGCTCCGTTGGCCACCAAACTTAACAAAAACGATGCCCACAACTTGAAGATCAGAACCCCACTCACCAATCTCTCAAACTCTCTCCCAATCGACCGATCTAAGCCTCGTAATTTTTGGATGGAATGGCTAGCGCGAACTTGGCTATTTATAGCCCATTTTCGACGTGCTTCGCTTTCCCATCGACGGCCACGTGTCCCAAAGGCCATACCTCGGTCATTTCAGTATTAAAAACCCTTCCTTTACCCCCAAGAAGCAATTTGCAGGCGCGACCATGCTCTGGCCGCGCACTGCTCTGCAAATCCGATTTTTGGATTTTTTTTTATATTACATATATACATACGTATATACTAATTATCATACTAATATTATTTCCTTTTTCTTATTTATATATATATTTTACATATTGTCTTAAATATACTTAAGGTAAATTTAATTAAACCACATTAATTACATAAACACAATAAATTATTTACATATAATTAAATATAACTTAATTAAATTTATTCCTAAAGCTTAGGGTATTACATGAATAATCCAGCTGGGGCGAACCTTAGTTCGTTTATAATCTATGACATATAACCCTCTCGTCGTGCGAGCTGATTTGCTAGGCCGACAAACTTGCGAGAGTGGCTGGGAGCTCGCTCGAAATGTATGAGCTCGTTTCGACAAACTCAGTTCAGGGTCTACTGGGTCTTATGTGATTGAGCCGGCCTGCTGGGTTGAACCCAGCCAATCAGGAGGAGCGGGAAACACCCACAACATTAAGCCCCTTAACTCGCAGTGCGATCTTCGGACTGGGAGTTGACACGTGCCAGCAATTCTAACAGTTGATAAACCTTTCAGCTTCCTACCCAATCGCTTCACATCATGTCGTTTCATGTAGCATGTCTTGTCTACGACGTATTTAATGCAAACGTTTCCCATAACTGCTTAATCATTATGTCCGTGTTCTGTAAAACTTTCACGTACCACCCTTGGATCTAGGGCAACTCGTCGGTTTCTTCATCCAACGGTGGAGTGCCTTAAACTATAAAAGGGAGAGGAAATTCTCTTCCCCTTCTTTACCGTGTCATTTTGAAAATATCTTTTGCTTTTGTAACCTTCTTCTTCTCCCTGACTCTGAGACTCCATTGTTGACGATTCTGAAGCTTTCTGTTCTTCGTCGTTGCTTTCTTGCCGGTTCTTTGACTCGACTCTTGCCGCAATCGATTATGAACAGTAAGTTTCTCATTGCCTTTTAGTTCATTTCGTCTCTACTCTCACCCTTTCTGTCAATTCAATCTTTGTACCTTGCCTCTTGGCGACCGCTGTGCGTTTTTTTTTTTTTTTAGGGCTAGCTTTCATTTACTTTAGGAGGTTTAATAGGCTTAGGAACTCAACCCCCTTTTCTTTCGAGCCATACCCTGTTGCGAAGCGCATAACCTGATAGGTAAGAAGCATCCCTAGGAACTTCGATTTGCGAAAGCCTATTCGTTCTCAGCAACAAGATATGTTTTTCTTTTATCATAGATGTTTACATCAAGTCAGAAGCATTGTGACCACAGGTTAGAGGATGACAACACCTTTAGCTCTTCGAAGCACAGAGAAATGATGTTGCCACGAACTATTCAAAATGTGGCTTCGTCAAATTCGAAGGTTCCTGAGAGAGTTCCTCAGTGTACCACCCCCGCAATAGCCTAGTGAGCTGCCGAGGAGCGTACAACTCGTGAGATATTCAAGCATTATCATTCGAGGCTGACAGTCGACGAGCTGACATCGTGTGCTTCAAAGTACCGCCTCCCCTGCGGCACTCGTCTGATGGTCTCTTCTTCTAGTGACCACGCAGCTTTTCCTCCTGCAGGGTTCATCGCCATCAACCCCCAACACTTAGAATTTGGTCTTAGGTTTCCACTCCAACCCTACCTCATAGACATTTTAAATGACCTTAAACTCACTCATTTCCAACTGACGCCCAACTTATATGCCCAGATAACTTCCCTTGCCCTTCTCTTAAAAAAGAACCAACTTCCTTTTCCGACCCCTAGAATACTGAGGTACCTTTACTCTTTCAATGCTACCAAGGACGGGCTATACTATATGGCAGCTCGTTCTTCAGACTGCAAAAGAGTCTTGCCTTGAGGGAAGGCCAAGGGAAAGTCCAACGTAAGGGACTATAAGTCCCAATTAATGGTTCTGCATTTCCTATTCTTCCCTCCAAGACCTTAATAACTTTGGCTTCATTCTTGTGCCGAGTAAGTAGTTTTCCATCCTGTACTTGCAGTACAATTTATTTGTTGTAACTTTTTGTTTACAGGTCTTTCCAATTTTGTAGACGTCGCTGGTCGACAACCAGAGCTGACCATTTTTGAGGCACAAGATCTTCAAAAAGCTTAAGAAGTGAAGACTAACGAAGACTGTTGTGAATTTTGCGATTCTCTGCTTTGCGAGTACCAGCTCGCTCCTCTCTTTGGGATCAAGGAAATTAGGAAGGGCGACATTGGACTTCATGGCCAGAGGGAGATAAGGTCAGTCTTCGACGAGGTCAACTTTGACGGGAGCCCAGTCAGGGAAAGCAGTGTTCGTGGGAAGTTATGACTGCAGCCTTACCAACATTACCGGAAGCGATGAAACTCCAGCTCAAACGACCCATCTCCTCCGCGATCTCAAGCGTACCTAAGGTCATTCGTGCGTCCTCTTCTCCTGTAAAAGTCCAAGAGGTGGGAGTTCATACTGAGGTAACTAGCTTGAGTCGTGACTTTATCACTTTACCCTGTTTTGATCCTGTGCCAACTACCGTGACTTCATCAAACCCAATTCCCGCAGGTACCTCCTTGCAGCGATGGGTGGCCATAGGTACCGCGAGTCATGGGAAGTCAGTGATTTGCGAGGAGGCTCCTGATGCTGGGAGTAAGAGGAAAGCTCCCCCGACTTCGCAGGCCGCTCGATAGGCTCAAACAGATAAGCGGAAGAAGATAAATGCCCCTGACGAGCCGAGCAGATCCGAGGTCATGGCCGGTGGGACATACTTTGCCCCACTTCTTGATAGCTTGGATAAGGTTCTTGGCAATTATACCAAGAACCTAGACATGAAGTAAGTATCGGGCGAGGCTCTCGATGAGTACGTTGCTCGGCATAGTCTTCTAGTGAGGTTCTTTACTCACCCTCGTATTTCTTGTTTTATCTGTTTCTAGTGTATTGACCTTTCAAACCTCATAGGCTTCCTTGGGAGTCTTTAAGCAGATGGAAGAAAGAGCCCGAGCTGTCAAGGAAAAAGAGAAGCTCGAGGCTGCCGTCGAGGTGCTAAAGAAAGATAAGAAAAAATTGGAGGAGTGTCTGGCCTTCATGACTAACGAGTCCAGAAAGTACCGAAACTAGGTCGACGACTTGGAAGATCAAGCAAGAGAGGCCGAAAGAGCCAAGAGGGAGGCTGAAGACGAGTTGTATCGTCAGAAAAAGATGCTCAACTCGACCTATTCCCAGGCTACTTCGAAGCTAAATAAGGGCGAGGCAGAGCTAGTTGCAACGCGAGGCGAATTGGAGTGGGCTCGGCAGGAGGTTGAGCAGTTGAAGGTCGATGTCGAGGTTCAGATAGTAAAGGAGCGTGAAGAGGTTGAGTCTAATGTTTGTAGTGCGTTTCTTTTCACTTTGTGGAAAGCACATCTAGATCTCGACTTCTTGTTCTTCGGCAAGGAGATGATGGAGGCAGTGAAGAAATATGTCGTCGATACTGTGAGCTCAAGAGTCGCTATCAGACTGTGGTCGACCTTTTCACTGAGGATGCCGACAACCCTACTCCCCAAGATGCAGCAGACCCAAGCTCAACTTCTCTAGGCCATTAGACTTTCTACTTTTTCTTGACTGATTCTTGTACTTTGGATTTTTGAAAGCAGTACACTTTTCTCATTTAATTGAGTTTCTTGCTTCTTCATTCTTTGCTACGAACTGAAAACTGAACATAAAGATGAATTTAAATTCAGTTAATTCGAGATTATCTTCAGCTTAGAAATGATAAATCTTAAAGCTAAGCAACTTTTGATAATAAAGTAAGGCATCGTTAGTTCAAGTTGTACGTCCAATAGGTCATGATCATGTAATCAAATCTAAGCTAACATACGGTAGCTCGATGAACGTTATATTAATTCACTTTTCGCCGTCAAGTTATACACCTAAGTAGATCATAATTCGATCTCAGTTAACGTACCATGACTTTCAAGAGCTTAGCGAGGTTAAGATGAACATCTGGGTAGGTCGCAATCCATGACTTTCATCAAGATAAGAAGACCTCAGCTAGTGAACCATGACTCATAAGTTTTTAGCCAAGGTGGTGACTTATCTGGCACCAAACCATGACACTGCAATCAAGATGAATGGACTCCAATTCGTTGATCACTACCTAGGGCAAAGACTAAGATGAATGCTCAGATAAGTCACAAACTATGGCACATTGGCTAAGTTGAGTGGGCCCCAACTCGCAAACCATAGCCTTTTAACCTCGAATTAGAATTATTTCCTACCACCTAATATTTAACAAAAAGTGGAAATAATAAGTGTTATCGATATTGATAATAAATTCAATTCATTAATGGAGCAATATCAGCCTAAGCAGAACATTAGTCAAACATTATGTAAAGAAAAGATATTTACTTATCGAAAGTATGGTTTGAGATGCTCCGCGTTCCAAGCTCGTGGAAGAATGGCTCCATCCATGTCGGTCAAATGGTATGCTCTGTTGCTGAGATTTTCCTTGATGGTATAAGGGCATTCCTAGTTTGGGCCTAACATCCCGTTGGAAGCCTTGCGAGCTCAGGGAAGAACAATGCACAGCACAAGATCACCAACATTGTAGCTTCAAACTCGAACCCTTCTGTTATAGTATCTGGCTACCCGTTGTTGATAGGTCGCCACTCTGCGGAAAAGAGGCTTCAAGTCAACATTGTAAAAATACATTATTTTTTATTGGATAACTTTGAAATATCCCATGGCCCAAAAAAAAAAAAATCAAAAAATCCATTTTAATTAAAAAATTAGGTTTCATGGCCGCACAAAACCCGGGCCAGGTTTTGTGGCCCCACAAAACCCGATTTTTTTTATTAAAATGGTCATTTTTATCAATTTTTTTTTCTTTTCTTGGCCATGGTATTTTTCCAAGTTATTCAATAGTCCCAAAAAAAAATTATTGTTTAAAAATTATACTTTTATTTTTGGATAAACTTTATAATCATTACATCAATTTAATCTAATGTTGTTAGTAGTTAGAACACTTAATCATGTATTGGTTGTGTTTTATTATCATTCCATTGTTATTTCTTGTGAATTATAAATTTAATCAAGTCAAAAAATGCAAAAATACATTATTTTTTATTGGGTAACTTTAAAATATCCCATGGCCAAAAAAAAGATCAAAAAATCTATTTTTATTAAAAAATTAGGTTTCATGGCCCCACAAAACCCAGGCTGGGTTTTGTGGCACCACAATGCCCGATTTTTATTAAAATGGTTATTTTTATCCTTTTTTTTTTCTTTTCTTGACCATGGGATTTTTCTATGTTATTCAATAGTCCAAAAAATAAATTATTGTTTAAAAATTATACTTTTATTTTTGGATAAATTTTATAATCATTACATCAATTTAATCCAATGTTGTTAGCAGTTAGAACACTTAATCATGTATTGGTTGTGTTTTATTATCATTCTATTGTTATTTCTTGTGAATTATAAATTTAATCAAGTCAAAAAATGTAAAAACACATTATTCTTTATTGGGTAACTTCGAAAAATCCCATCCCCCCCCCCAAAAAAAGGATTAAAAAATCACTTTTTATTAAAAAATCAGGTTTCATAGGCCCACGATTTTGTGGCCCCACAAAGCCCCTTTTTTTATTAAAATAGTTATTTTTATCCTTTTTTTTTCTTTGCTTGGCCATAGGATTTTTCCAAGTTATTCAATAGTCCCAAAAATAAATTTTTGTTTAAAAATTATACTTTTATTTTTGGATAAATTTTATAATCATTACATCAATTTAATCAAATATTGTTAGTAGTTAGAACACTTAATCATGTATTGGTTATATTTTATTATCATTATATTGTTATTTATTGTGAATTATAAATTTAATCAAGTCAAAAAATATAAAAATACATTATTTTTTATTGGGTAACTTTGAAAAATCCCATGGCCGAAAAAAAAAAGATCAAAAAATCCATTTTTATTAAAAAATCAAGTTTCATGGCCCCACAAAACCCAGGCCGGGTTTTGTGGCCCCACAAAGCCCGATTTTTTTTATTAAAATGGTTATTTTTATCCCCTTTTTTTTCTTTTCTTAGCCATGGAATTTTTCCAAGTTATTCAATAGTCCCAAAAATAAATTATTGTTTAAAAATTATACTTTTATTTTTAGATGAATTTTATAATCATTACATCAATTTAATCCAATGTTGTTAGTAGTTAGAACACTTAATCATGTATTGGTTGTGTTTTATTATCATTCCATTGTTATTTCTTGTGAATTATAAATTTAATCAAATCAAAAAATGCAAAAATACATTATTTTTTATTTGGTAACTTTGAAAAATCTCATGGCCCAAAAAAAAAAAAACAAAGATCAAAAACCCATTTTTATTAAAAAATCAGGTTTCATGGGCCCACAAAACCCGGTCGGGTTTTGTGGCCCGACAAAGCCAGATTTTTTTTATTAAATTGATTATTTTTATCATTTTTTTCTTTTCTTGGCCATGAGATTTTTCCAAGTTATTCAATAGTCTCAAAATTAAATTATTGTTTAAAAATTATACTTTTATTTTTGGATAAGTTTTGCAATCATTACATCAATTTAATCAAATATTGTTAGTAGTTAGAATACTTAATCATGTATTGATTGTGTTTTATTATCATTTCATTGTTATTTCTTGTGAATTATAAATTTAATCAAGTCAAAAAATGTAAAAATACATTATTTTTTATTTGGTAACTTTGAAATATCCTATGGCTCAAAAAAAAAAGATCAAAAAATCTATTTTTATTAAAAAATCAGGTTTCATGGCCCCACAAAACCCGGGCCCACAAAACCCGATTTTTTTTATTAAAATGGTTATTTTTATCATTTTCTTTTCTTGGCTATGAGATTTTTCCAAGTTATTCAATAGTCCCAAAAATAAATTATTGTTTAAAAATTATACTTTTATTTTTGGATAAATTTTATAATCATTACATCAATTTAATCCAATGTTGTTAGTAGTTAGAACACTTAATCATGTACTGGTTGTATTTTATTATCATTCCATTGTTATTTCTTGTGAATTATAAATTTAATCAAGTCAAAAAAGGTAAAAATACATTTTTTTTATTGGGTAACTTTGAAATATCCCATGGCCAAAAATAAAAAATCCATTTTTATTAAAAAATCAGGTTTCATTGGTCCACAAAACCCGGGCCGGGTTTTGTGGCCCCACAAAACTCGATTTTTTTATAAAATGTTTATTTTTATCCTTTTTTTTTTCTTTTCTTGGTCATGTGATTTTTTCAAGTTATTCAATAGTCCCAAAAATAAATTATTGTTTAAAAATTATACTTTTATTTTTGGATAAATTTTGTAATCATTACATCAATTTAATCCAATGTTGTTAGTAGTTAGAACACTTAATTATGTATTGGTTGTGTTTTATTATCATTCCATTGTTATTTCTTGTGAATTATAAATTTAATCAAGTCAAAAAATGTGAAAATACATTATTTTTTATTGGGTAACTTTGAAAAATCTCATGGCCAAAAAAAAATGAAAAAAATCCATTTTTATTAAAAAAATCAGATTTCATGGCCCCACAAAACCCGAGCTGGGTTTTGTGGTCCCGCAAAACCCGATGACGTTGTGTCGTTTTGAAAAATTATTTTTTCATGGAAATCAGTATAGATTTAGAATAATATCTATCAAAATATGTTTTATTTACAACTATAAACATATTGCACAACCTTTATAAGCAATGTGATCACAAAACAAAACAAATAGAAATGAAATCAATCCTTAGAGATTCAGTCAGTGAAATTGTTCGTTAGAGAGAAAGAATCTTGTTGAATGGGATTTCAATGAGATCGTCGTGATTGATGAAGATTGTTAAATGACCCAACAAGCAAAAAAATTGAATGTATAATGAATGATTGAGTTTGGATGGTTTGACAATAGAGAGAAAGAGAGTAACGTGAACGTTGGAAGATGAGAGAGAAGAGAAAGGCAATATTAAAGAGACAATGGTATTTTAGTAAATGAAGATAAAGACAATGTGGGTTTTTTAATTTAAAATCTCTTTAAGGATATTTTAGGCATCTCATATAAAAGTAGGTATAGAGTGCAGTTAGTTTGTTTGATTTGTCAAAAATATTTTTTTACTAGAAAGTGGTTAAAAACAATTTTTTAAATTTCTTTTAGGTTATTTATGAATTTCTCTCTTCATATTATGCAAATTACTTATTCCAACAATATATGTATATATATATATATATATATTTGTGAAAGAAACTGTATATATACCACTTCACTTCATATCCGTACAAGAAGTCTATGCACACTTGAAAGAAAAACGCATAAATAATACAGAAATTAGAAACAGCTGCTTAGCTGTTAGGTTAGGGACATTAGCCTTAGCCCCATGGCCCTGCCCCAACCAAATTCCACCCCCTGCCGCACCCTCCTTTCAACAAGTCGCTAGATATTGCTGTCTCAAGCACTCCCCCAATTCCATCAAGATGGAGGAGTAAGTTATAAGTGTGATTAATCAATAATTGTGTTAAATATATCTATTTTTAACACATTGAGAATCTAATGTTTGTTCTCATCATTTATTCACAAATTAAATGGAGTTTTATTTGATATAATTATTTTTCAGTCAAATTTAAATTCGAATAAAGAGTTATCCAATAGTTCAATGCTTGATTAATTGTTCATGTAGAAGAAAACCATTATTTTAGTGATGCCGCTGCTCCTATTATCCACTGGAAGAATGCATGTTTGATGTGGCCTCTCTCAAGAATAAATAATAACAAATTGCTCTTAATTGTATATTGAGATCTTGAGCAGCATCTTATAATTAATTGTAAATGATATTATTTCTGTTAAGGATACATCTTCAATTTCATGATTCAATCTTATGCTTGAGTTAAAGAACTTGGCGAGTAAGAATATATTTGAAAGATTATTCAAGAGGGGTGAATTGACTCTTTTATAAGTTTTTACAAATAATAAAATATTTTTAAAAAAATAATGCAGTGAAGTTATTTGAAGAGAATAATTTTCTTACACTACAAACAGATGCAATAACAGATGGAATAAGTACGGATAACTACGAAATATGCAAGATCTTTCATAAAAATGATTTGAGAAAACTTTATACATTTGATAAGTTTATATGTATGAAAATATTAGTATGAAGAGGTATGTATTGAAGAAGTATAAGAGACATTTTTGAAAAGATAGAAATCAGTTTGAAACATATGAAATAAATGTATACGTTGAGAAATGACTATGCATTTAGATAGTTTCAAAAGGTCCTTTTATACATGCAATGAGGACTAATGTTTGAAAAGCATGTGATTCATATTTTGAAAACTGAAACATAATCCTTTGTAGAGAGGATTTTTTTAAGTGCTTAGACTAGGATAAAAGATATGTTTTATGAAAACTAATGCAATTTAGAGAAGAATGTTTGCAAATGAAAAGAAGCTCTTTATGTATAAATAAAAATTGAATTTGAAAAGATTTCAAGATGATTTGAACCAAGAAAAAATTTGAATGATAGTTAACGAATAATGCTACAAGCTGAGATTATGCGTAAAATATTTGCATGACAATTAAAGAAAAATGTTGTAAAAAAATGAAAAGCAAACAGCGTGAACACAACATATTTAGAGTAGTTCGACAAAAATGTCTAATCCACTACCTTATCTCCTTACTAAGGATTTGAAACATCCACATGATAGTAATTTTTGCAGATTCAACTATAACCTCCACTTTTGACGAGTTAAATAGGAACTCTTGTTTTTACAAGCTAAGCAATAACCTCCATTTTTACAGATTAAGTAGGAACCTACACTTTTATAGGATAAGTAAGAACATCCACTTTTAATAGACTAAATTGGAACCTCGAGCCTTTTTAATAAAAGGCTCAGGCATAACCAGTACTTTGATTTTCAAGGCGCAAGCATAACCTTTGCAAATTTACACAAAATGTGTAAAAATTGCTCAAGAGAAAAATACAAGATATAGAAAGATGTCACTTTTCTCTTAGACAAAAGAGAGTTCCAAAGAATAAATGAATAAAACATTCAACTCTCCTATACAATCTAGTTTAGAAGATATACAATTGATATCGCCAGATAGTAACTTGGATGTGAAGCTTGAGACTCTGTACATTTAGCATAGACACCTGCACAAACTCACAGCTTCTTTGATTTGACCACTAATGATCAAATTTGTTATAATCATATCCAATTTATATAAATAAGCATTAAACATACCTACATAAGTGTCGATGTTCTAAATCGATCGACTGTGATTCGTTTTGCTTGCACTGAGAATGTAACGACCCGTTAGTGGGTTTAGAGTTTTACTTGAATTATGATTTTCTATGTGTGATAAATTAGCCTCAAGAATTAGATGCTATAAATATTGTGAAGTGCTTAATTTAAGGGATTGGGCTTTTAAAGAAAACTTAGGTTGAAACCATTTGTTTTGGGTTGTGTTTTATTTAAGAATGAGGTTGAGAAGCCTTGGGGCCTAAGAATATATATTGGGGCCATTGTGTTGGGCTAATGAAATGGGTATTGGGCCCATGAGCATAAAATTTTATGTATTTTAATTAATCAAAATGAATGAATTATGAAAAGTCTAATAAGGGCTTGATGTGATTCATTGTGTGTGTGAAAAGTAAGGGTGAAATGAGAATTTCATAAGTGGGAATTTATTCTAGAGAACTTGTGTGTATTATGGAGTAAAAAAAAAGAAAAGGAAAATGAAAAAGAAAAGAAAATAGGTAAAAGACCAAAATGGGTTTAATGAGTTGTGGTGTGTGTGTAAAGAAGAGGGGCAAAGTGGTAATTTGGCCAAGAAAGTGGTTGGAAAGCTGATTGGCAACCATCCCTCTCCCATGCTTCTTTCTTTTCCTTGTTTTTTTTCTCTTTCCTTCCCTCTTCTCCCGATCAGTCATCTTCTTCTTTCTTTCTTCTTCCATTGTCAATCTCCATTGAAGCTTCAGGTGGGAAAGTGCAACTGATTGTTCATCTCTTTGGACCAAGTATCGTTAAGGCAAGTTCTTCTTGCATTTCTTTTGGTAATGCAAGTTTCTACTCTATTTCTTTTACATGGCAAGTTATCTTTCCTCCTTGTTTCGTTTTGGAGGCAAGTTTTCGTTCTAAAGGAAATTTCTTGTTCCTCCTATGTTGTTTCATTGCAAGTGCATGTTGATTCTCCTTGTTAATGCAAGCTTAGGTTCTTTTTCTCTTGGGTCAAGTTGGTTTCCTTCTTGGTTCCCTTGTCTTCGAATTTTCTATTTTATTAAAAGATCTAATCATGAGCTTATATTGATTGGTGGATCATTTTCTATTTCCTTAACTTGGTGTTTGATCATTGATGGGTCTTCTTGAGAGTTGTCATTAGGGTCTAGCTCACCCTAAAGTCTCAAAGGAATGACACTTGATTGATTAGGAATGCTAGAGAAGCAAGGTTTGGTGTATCTTGCTTGGGATGTTGAGTTTTGTGGGTTATCATTGTTATTTTTAAGTTTCAGGCCTCTGTTAGTCGACCAAGTATTTATATCGGTCGACCAAGTATGTGTTTTGTTCTCTGTTAGTCGACCAAGTATTTCTGTCGGTTGACCAAGTATATGTTTTGGTCAACCAAATGTTTCAGTCGGTTGATCAAGTGTTTTAGTCGGTCGACCGAGTGGATAATTTAGCTTCTATTAGTCGACCAAGTGTTTCAGTCGATCGACCAAGTGTTTTAGTCGGTTGACCAAGTGGGCTGTTAGTCAACAAAGTTTTTTAGTCTGTCGACCAAGTGGATAATTTAGCTTCTGTTAGTCGACCAAGTGTTTCAGTCAGTCGACCAAGTGTTTTAGTCGGTTAACCAAGTGGGCTATTAGTCGACCAAGTTTTTTAGTCAGTCAACCAAGTGGATAATTTAACTTCTGTTAGTCAACCAAGTGTTTCAGTCGGTTGACCAAATGTTTTAGTCGGTTGACCAAGTGGGCTGTTAGTCGACCAAGTATTTTAATCGATCGACCAAGTGGATAATTTAGTTTCTATTAGTCGACTAAGTGTTTTTACTCGGTCGACCAAGTCCCTATTTAGTCGACTAAGTCTTCTTCATCGGTTGACTAAGTCCCTAGTCGGTTGACTAACTCTTTCATTCGATCAACCAACAGAATACATTGATTCTTTCTTTTTGGTCCGATTCTTTTCTAATGCTTGTAATTCTTCCCCAAAGCTCTTGTGATGTTTTAGTTGGCTTCAAAAATCATCTCATGGATATGTAAGTGTTCCAAAAATGGGGAAGTTAATTAATGGTGGGAATTAAAAATGAAAATCATGAGTTTTTAATAGTGAATTCATGTAATCAACTTGTTTGACCTTGAGAAATGGTATGAAAATGAATCCCAATGAATAATGCTAAATCATGTGATGAAAATACCATTAGCTCATGTGAGAATATAGTCTTGAAATGTCTAAGTACTCATGATGACTATGAGGAGAACATTGCTAATAATGAAGTATGTTTGATGTGTTTACTTGAAACCTACTCCATTGCATGGTATTATTATTTGCGCACTTATTATTTTACGCGGCGGTTATGTACCGCGGAGTGAGAAAAGGAAATCCTAAAGAGCGCCTGACGCGGGTAAGGTGGCCATAAATCCGGTAGGCGATGCTCAAGCCAAATGAATGGCTAAATAATTTTTCTATGTATATGTACACATACATGTGAATGAAAGGCCTTGAGAGCTGATGTGTTGTATAGAAATTATGTATTCATGAGAAATGGAATGATAATAATGATTGAGAAATGAAATTATGCATGAAATGCATAATGACAATGGCATGGGAATGATAATAATGATGGCTTCTAATGGGAAATGCTACTCATACTTGGGAAGTCGGGTCTATTCCACTTTGGTTTATCCATACATTAACTCTATTGCTTTAATTGTTGTAATATATACTTGCTGAACCTTGTGGCTCACCTTGTTTATTCCTTTCATTCTAGGTAAGGGAAAAGCAATTGTTGAGGTCGAGTCCAGTAAGGCTAAAGCCCGGGTCTAGTTGTGTACAGAGATATCTCAACCGAAAAGGTTCATAGGAGTGACTTGTTTTGAGGGCATGTAGAGTGAGATTTATTTTCTAAATGATATTTGCCCTTTTATTTTGATTGTATGGGCTTTGAGCCTAAAGAATTGTGTAAGTTAAAACGCCATTGGATATGTTTTCTTTTGGCTCATGATGATCAGTGAGCAAGTCCAAAAAAAAAAATATTTGATGTCCAATTTGAGTTATCGTTTCTCTATGCTAGCGGGATTATCTAGGAGAGGGCCACTATAGAGAAAATAAACACAAAAGAAAGGAAGATGAAGCATACAAGGAAGTTTTTACATGGTTTAGCCTGAACGATGCCTAGTCCACGACTGTTCTTTGGCTATTTCAGGAGAATTACAGTGTATTATTGCTCATCCCCCATACAACGAATTTTTACCCCTATTTATAGTATGGGGTGTTTACAATTTTAATCAAATTCAAAATAGATGGATAATATTATGAAAATAATATCTCCTTATTGGCTCCGCATACTCAAGAACGGATTCCGCATTAGCAAGAATCTGGTTTGCCATAAATCAGGAAATGTTGACATTTTCTCTAACCTTTATCGATAAACCTGCCAACTTTTCGTGGCGTGAGCTGAGTAGCCTGACGGCATGTCTCCTAGCTTAGGCCATTTCACGAACTGAACCCAAACGAAGCAACCTGCGAGCTTATCCTGATGTCCTCAACTTGAGACTTACTGGGCTTTTAAAAGATTAGGTCAATCCACTGGAATGTTTCCAACCCATAAAAAGTGGTCTAGACATATTGTTTCCAACCCATAACAATAAGTATATTATAATATTCTTATATAAGAGAATACAACTACACACATTTAAATAAGCAAATAAAGCTCTAACGATCAAAACTGATCCCTTTTTACTTTCTAAATAATGGCTATAAAATTTAATATCAGATATCAGTTACTCGACTAAGTCCTAGAGATACTCGACTAATGAAGCACATACTATTAGTGTTGTATGCCCTACTGCTAGATTTGAATAACATCTAGCTAACTCGTTTAAATGCATTAATTATATTTTTGTATAAATTTATAAAATATAAGATTTTCTTCATTCATATTTTCTCCAATCAATTATATGAATGACTCTCTACATCTTCTATGTGAGAATTTTATTCTTACAGTGTTGAGATTGTGTGACAAGATTCTTTAATAACATAATATATTAAACTATTCATACACTACAAAAAATCAACGTTTTAGAGATGAAAAATTCCGTCGCTATAACATCAAAATCCGTCACTAAATTTTTAAGTGACGGTTTTAGTGACGAGTCCCTTTTCCGTCGCTAGGAAACAATTCCGACGCTAAATTCAGCGCATGCCCCAAAATTCAACGCGCGCTAGCTCCCGCCCTCCCTCCATACGCTCTCTGATCACCACGTGGCAGCATTGGGATATTATTCTCAGCTATTATTAGTTGTTGTCTACCGGATTCGAACCTCCAACCTCTCATGACCAAGTTCCGCGCGCAAGCCAATCGATTTAGAAGCCTCCTTGTTTATTGATGTGTATAAAATATATTTACAGTATCCTCTTCCAAACTTTTTAGAATTATATTTATACTCCAAAATTTCTTAAACTTATTTAATGATATTAATTTTAATATTAATGTTATAAAAATTAATTTTATTTAGTTATTAATAAAATGAATATTAATTTTAATTTTATTTCGTTATTAATTCAAATAAAAGTTTATAAATTATTATATTAATAGTGAAAAATTATGTTCTTATTTTGATTTTAATTTCTAATATGTTTAAAAAATTATTAGTTTAATTTTTACTAATATTAATGTTAGTAAAAATTATTATGATATGTTTAAATGTAATTTTTAGTTATTTTAGAGTATCAAAAAATTTATATTTATATTTGTTTAAATAATTTAAATTTTCAAATTTCTTAAATAATTAATTTTTTTTTAAATTTTAAATTTTTTTAAATAATTTTAATTTTATATTATTTATTTATTTTTTAGCTACGGGGTAATCCCATTGCTAAATTTTATTTTTTTATTTTTTATATTTTAGTGATGAGTATGACTCCGTTGCTAAATTTTTATTTTTATTTAATTTTTTTTAGTTTTTAGCGACAAGTATGATCCCTTTGCTAAATTTTATATTTTTTATTCAATTTTTTTTATTTTTTACCCATCGCTAAATTTTAATTTTTTCTTTATTTATTTTTTATGTTTTAGCGACGAGGTGATCCGGTCGCTAAATTTTACATTTTTTATTTTTTAGCGACGAGTATGACCCTGTCACTAAATTTTATATTTTTTATTTTTTAATTATTAGAGACGAGGTGATCCCGTTGCTAAATTTTATATTTATATATATTGTTTTTATTATTTTTTAGCCACATGGTGACCTTGTCACTAAATTTGAATTTTTTTTTATTTTTTAGCGACGGGTTGATCTCGTCTCTAAATTTTACATTTTTTATTTTTTAGCAACGGGATGTCCATCGCTAATTCGATCACTAAATTTAGTGACGGGTTTTCCATCATTAATAATGATGGAAAGATGGTGTGTTACGAGTCATATGATATGAGACATCACTAGTAAACTTGTGGGTGGTTGCTAGGGAAGGATCAGCCAAATGTAACACCAATGACTGACCACATGGCCTAATAGATAATGGTTGTGTCATCAGGTTACGATGGTGTGTTAATGTGTAGACTTGAACCAGCACGATTCTTTTGTGTATTGGTGTGCGAGATTTGATAAGGAGTTGAACCATCCAATTGGGATGTGGGAACGTTCATCTATGTGGTTCTGTATTACTAGTATATGAAAATAGGTGTTGGGAAAAGGATCCGTCGCCCTCATTAGTATTTGATGGGGTGAATGTCCTATATGATCTATTATTAATGTGACAGGACAATCTATAGCCAGAGCAAATTGAAAATTAGGAAAGATGTTTTCTGAAGTGTCATCTAATCACATTAATGAGATCTGATACATAGTTGCTAAATTTGTGAGTTTGTCACTCCATGACTCTCGTTCAGTCGAGATGTTAGGTAATAGAAGGATTATAACACACGGTAATCGTCAACTGTAATAGGTTCACTTGAAATGAGACTTCACTACCACATATACTATTTTGAACCACCTCTAAGCGCTATTCAGGAACTCTCGTAACATCGTCAAGATTTTAAAAAGTTTCGGTGATGGGTCAAGGGGTTAATTGATATTAAAAAGGATTTCGGTGTTATCTGATTGCTAGAGGTAGTAAATCTAGAAAGTCACACACCATATAATGTTGTGTTTGGTATCAACATCGTGTACCCAAAATGTCTCAGGAATTGATTGATCAAATATAAACCATTGACCCTCTGTCAATAGTGCATAGTTAAAATGCATAATGCATAGTGTGAAATCAATTATTGATTGCAAAGTAAGAGATGGCGATCGAAATTGCATAGTGCATGGTAAAATTGTATAATAATCTCTGAATTATTAAGTGAATAATTGAGGGGGGGCTGCGCGAATTTCAAAAGGGATTTCAATTTGGGGATAGGGGAATTAAATTAATAAAAGGTTGAGGCAGCGCCTGTGCGTTCTTTCTTCCTTTCTCTTGACAAGTTGCTTTCTGCTATTTCTTTTTCTTCTTTCTTTCTTCTCTAAAAAATCATAAAAATTATACGTGTTTAGGGTTCGAGGAACAACCCTATGTGTGTGTGTGTGTGTGTGTGTGTGTGTGTGTGTGTGTGTGTGTGTCTATGTGTTTGTGTATGTATATATGTATGTTTTCTCCACAAAAAAAAAAAAATAGCTAAGTAATAGAAAAGGCAAAATCCAACAAAATGAATGAAGCTAAAGCAAGTAAAGAGCTATTTATTTATTTATTTAAAACTTGAATTAAATTATCTTTAGTGGTCTTTAGCATTCATTTGTTCGTATAAGCTGTTAAAAGAGCTTATAGGCTAACTTTGACCACAGGAATAAGCTAAGCCAGATACCCTCTTATTTGATAGAGAGTAGTATCATGATAACGCATAAATACACAAGTATAAATAATTAAATGTTAGTCAAGAATTCACCTATTCAAAGAGAGGGGGAGAGAGAGAGAGAGCAGATAAACAAAATATTTATCGACCCGTCAAAAAAGAACCACAAACAATGAAAAAACATTAATCGAGAAATTGTCAGATCAAGGAATAATGTTGTATAACGTACAAACACAAATACACAATTCAAAATATAAAAAAAAAATAAATATATGAATCAACAAAGTTATGAAAATAAAATCAGCAAGTAGAAAAATACCCTTGCCAACAAGCATTGGAGGAACAACAATGGTGGCTTCTCTAGCAGACAATGTCAGACCACTAGGCTTAGGGTGCTTCATAGTGCCCCAACCCCGGGGTTCGGGGCACCATCATAGCACCCCGAACCACAGGGTTCGGGGTGCCATGTAGGGCAGTAGGGCGATCACCATCAATCGGTATGGTCGCCGCCATGGCTATGGCTGACCCTCTTCCCTGATTGCTTCCCCGACGATCTCTAATTCTCCAATTGTGTGTTTTTGTTTGTGTTTGTGTGTGTGTATATGTATATTTGAGTGTGTATATGTATATATGTGAGTGTGTCTGTGTATGAATATATGCGTGTATATTTATATATATATATATTTATATATATATGTGTGTGTGTGTGCATGTGTGTATCTATGTATGCGTTCAGATGCATCGCTATTGTTCTTTTATTTCATGACTGTATTTTTATCTATTTTTTGTCTTTGTCACATCATCTCCAACGTGGCATGGCAGCTCATAGGCACTTCATTGAAAGAGAAAGTGGCTGCAATGATAGGGAGAAAATCATTGCAAGGTGAAGATAAAAATTGGTTTTCAAAAAAAAATATTTTAGATATATTGAAAAGTGATAGTGGAAAACAAAATAACTTATGCAAATAGAATTTTCTTAATATTTATGCACGTAATCAAATTATTTATGCCAATTTTCGGTGCAGACCAGCAAACAAAAAATCCCATTTTGCAACCCTTTCGAATTTCTAATTTAGCCCAACATTAAAATGATCAAATATCATCTGTTCAAATATTACTATCAGTTTAATATTTAAATAGATACACATATTTTGTCAACTAATTATATTGATAAATTCTGTCATATGTTAAAAGTAGAATCAACAATAATGCAAAGGTAGCATGTCTCTATATTAATCTTTGTCTCTAACTCTAATCCATACATGATAATAATATATATAGTTGTAGACTAATTAATGTTAGTTCAGTTATACTGCATATAAATAAAATGTCTAACACTGAATTGATGATAGGTATAAAAAATACAGGTGCACCATTGCACAATTCATGTATTTTTTCAATAAGATCACTTGATCTCGTTACTTGTTATTTGAAATTTAAAATATTATTTAACTTATAACATAATTGTCACAAGCCTTTGAATTTAAGATGGAGCTCAAAAATAAAATTTTTAAAATAACACAAATTACATAGCTCTCATTTTAACTGACAGAAATTGAAATGATATCATTTTAAATATCTTTATACAAATGCAACTTTTAGAGGAATCTCATTTGAAATTTGTAATCCGACATGATCTCATTACATTTTTTTGTATTTTTGGTTTCCACCCTCTTAAAATGAAGAGTATAGATAGAGAATACCTCTTTGGCATTGCTCCCCGTCACCAGAGACCATTTAATTGTCTGCTAGCTGGGAAGCATTCTAACTTTTCCTAGTATCCACGGGAACAATGCATCTATCTAGGTAGTCATTCAGCATAAGCACTTTGGCCTATGGCCTTATATTATAATCTTAATATTTACCCAAGTTGGTGGATGACCCACTCAAGACTTGTCTCGAAAGAATAATTAATTAATTGCCCCTGCTTTTGCTACGTTCCTTCGTTACAAAAATTACCACGTTTTGAAAAGCGAGACTTTCATGGTGGATCTTTAAATAGTCAACAAATGTGTGTTTATTCAACTATACATATATTGCTTTTAATACACGAGATGGCCGAGTCCAACATGCTTCATCATATGTAAAATAGAGCGTCACCCTCTCAGGCGAGTACCCGGAGAGGTGTAGTATAAATAGAGCATCAATGGCCATTCGGCTCTCTCATCCATCATCACTGCAAATTCCATCTTAATTTTCTTTGATTTTTCATCCAAGTTCATTAACCGAGCTAGCAGTGATGGAGCAAATAGCCGACCACCCCACCCGCACAGGCAACGCCATGATCCTCGGCATTGGCACCGCCAATCCGGAGAACTATGTGTACCAGGCCGACTACCCTGATTTCTACTTCAGGGTCACCAAGAGCGAATACATGCCTGATCTCAAAGAGAAGATGAAGCGCATTTGTGAGAAGACCTGCATCAAAAAGCGTCACATGTATCTCACAGAGGAGATGCTTGAAGGGATGCCCAATCTATGCGCCTGTTTGGCTCCGTCTATGGACACCCGTCAAGAGATATTAGTGGAGGAAATTCCAAAGCTGGCCAAAGAAGCGGCTCTCAAGGCAATCGAAGACTGGGGACAACCACTCTCTAAGATTACTCATGTGGTCTTTGGCACAACCTCTGGTCTTGATATGCCTGGTGCTGATCTGCGGCTTGTAGAGCTCCTTGGCCTCGACCATTCCGTCCAACGATACATGCTCGGCCACCAAGCTTGCGCTGGTGGTGGCTGCATTCTCCGACTAGCAAAAGATATTGCCGAGAATAACCCCGGTGCAAGAGTTCTTGCTGTATGTTCTGAACTCACAGTTTGCATTTTCAGTGGCACCTGCCACACCCATTCCGATTTGCTTGTTAGCCAAGCACTATTTGGCGACGGCTCATCAGCCTTGATCGTTGGTTCAAACCCTGATAAATCCATCGAAACTCCAATTTTTGAAGTTGTGGGAGCTTATCAACATACAATTCCAAACTCTCGGGAAGCAGTCGAAATCCACTCCCGCGAAGCCGGGCTCATTGTTTACTTGGCCAGGACCTTGCCTGGCCACGTATCCAATAACATCGAGAAATGCTTGGTTGACGCTTTCACTCCACATGGAGTTAGCGACTGGAACTCACTCTTTTGGGTGGCCCATCCGGGTGGCAGAGCTGTTTTGGACCTAATCGAATCGAAACTCAGTTTGAAGGAGGAAAAACTCTTGGCTAGTCGTCATGTGTTGAGCGAGTACGGAAACATGGCAAGTGCTTGCGTATTTTTTGTTCTAGATGAGATGAGAAAACGATCGCTGAAGGAAGGAAAGGCTACCACTGGAGAAGGATGTGAATACGGTGTGTTGTGTGGATTTGGACCAGGATTAACTATCGAGACAGTTGCTCTGCGAAGTGTTGCCATCTAATCTAACTTGCTTATGAAAAGTCTGGTTACAGGTTCCTTATATATATAATAAAATAATTAAAGTTGTATTCTTTGGATTGCATTCTTGTATTTCTCCAATTAAATCTTTCGGTCCGTTTCACTTGCTTGGATTGGGGAGGAGTTTTGGGCCAAAGAGGCTTTGGGTTATTTCATTTAATGGATGGGAGGTGTGAATTGTGTTCAGAAGGGCGACTTGAGTACTCGTACACTCATCATGTATGAACAACCGTCATTTTATTTATTTTTGCATCTGTTCTGTTACATCTCTCTCTATATATATAATATGTAATATATCTGAGTACCACTCCAGATTCCAAAAGAGGACGATAACTCAGAAAATGTACTATCTCAGTGGATGATGAACAGTGGTTGCCCATCCAACTGGCGACCAGGCACTTGTTTGTGGGACAAATTGGAAAAGGTCTGGGTGACGAATGAATGAACCCATATAATTAGGTTCCAGACGTGGAGCACAATAATAAAAAAATTTAAAAAAACTGCCGATTTTGATGGGTTGGTTTGAACTATCAACCCATGTGTCATCTCAGAGGTGGCGCGGTCGCCTTATTGAATGATTGAATTGACCATTATTACTATTTGTTTATTTTAATCGCCCGTGTATGTTCCGCCGGCCGCCGGCGGTCGTTTGACGCATTGCGTTCTGGAGGCTAGCTATTCCCTGGTCTGAAGGCTGAAGCAATCTCACTACATTATCAAACGATAACCAACACAACAGTTGTCAAGTGGTTTAAACACTCATAATAATATTGGGGTAATATTATTAAAGATGAATAATGGTGATATGATAATTTATGTAAAAATATTTATTAGTATTATATATTTATTTAAAAAATATAAAAAATAAAATTTATTGACCATCCTTTAATCTTTTTTAAATAAATATTTTTACACAAATTATCACATCTTTATTATTTACCTCTATTAAAAATAAGTACCGTTACTCTTTTGACAGTTAAAAAAGTTAAAAGATTACACAAGTGCTTTATGGTATTTTTTATTTATTTATTTATTTATCAAACTTTACGATCATTAGTTTTTGAGTATGCAATCTTTTATGCGTGCGCCGTCGTTCAATGAGTATTCATGTAACTTACTTTTTATATATTTTGAGAAATAAAAAAAATAAAATTAATCGCCCATTGACCAATTATTTTTCATATTTTTTTTTTACTTTCACGTTAGATAGTTGTAAGAAGAAATCGTTAATCACAGCATAGAGAATTGGGCACGTAAATGATCACTAAAAAAAATCACAAGATCACTAAACGCAGGAGAAAGACAAGACTTACTGGCTGAATCCATCTCTGACACTAAATAAGATATTAGTAAAGCTAGCATACGCAGGTTAGCTCGTCGCAGAAAATAAAGTTTGAGACAAAGATCAAGAATCAAATTTTGTTAGCGGCAGTGTGGGAACAATCTCTCAAAAATAAGAGAGATTTTTTGTGTGTAGTGAGTACTAATCTAGCCTCTGTACTCAACAGAGTCACCATAGTTAATCCTCTCACATTCTGTCAGATCGGATGTAGAGACACTTGGGGTAAGAGATTCACCATTTTGAAACAAGATATTAGTAGAATTAGAATAACTCAAGTTAGTGAAGTAATGACGACAAAAAAATCACATGGCCCTTAAAGCAAATTTGGTCAATTTGGCCACTAATTGCGACCCATTTTAGCAAAAGTCCATGAATATTTGGAACCCCAATTTAATCTTATGACATGTTAGTACAGGATCTGCAATATCTCTCTCTCTCTAGGATTTGGGCTTGGGGCACAATTTGGCCACCTTCTTATTTCTCACCTACTAAATGATGGAAAAATTCTAGAAATCTCGATGAGTTTATCGATAGGGTTATCAAAAGAGAGCAAAAGACGATTTTGCCCCCACACCTTGCTCTCTCCTTTCCTTTCCTATGGATTGCACCGCTCTTGCTCTATCGTCTCCTCTGCCATGGCCGTGACCTCGCTTCTGTCACCTCTCTGCCATCGTCGCCTCGTCTTACCTCGCTAACAGTCGATGTAAGCAACTGTCGGCAAGGTTAGACTAGGTAGCAAGGCGAGGCGAGGCGGCAGGCATGACAGGGGAGACGACAAAACAAAGGTGGAGGTAGTGGCTCGATTTGTAAATTTATAAAATGGGAGGGGCAAAATTGTCTTTTTACCCACTTTCTATGAACGACTCATTAGACTTATCAGACTCTATAGAATGACTCTTAAATGAAGTTGGATTTAATTAACAACCACTAACATATTTTATGGGTGCCCAACCCACGTGTTGCACAACTGTCAAAGACCTTTAATATTTTACAATGATAATGTTTAAACTCACACTTTATCATCAAAAGTAATTTATTTATAATTGACTTAAAAGAAAATTATTCTATTATAATAATATTAAAAATTATGATTAATGATAATGTTATTAATTATGTGACATTTTCTTATTAGAAGAGACTATGAATATCGTGTGTGACTTATTTAACGTTTCATCTAATAAAAATGCGATCGTTATCAGTAATGGCTCTTAATACTATTCTATTTTATTATTAAAAAAAATATTGCACATCAATCATCACATATATTCTAGGTTTTTACTGTAATTTAAATGTTTTTAATTTCCTTGGCACTTCTCATGAACAATGTTAGTATAGTAATCCTCACATAATTGAACATTATAGTGGGTTATACATCACACATTTTAGTATTCATAAATATAAAACACAAAATTTCCCTTAATTTTATGAATATGATTCTAATTAGCCAATCAATCAAATATTGCATAGTTATAAGACCCTTAATGTCTATGAGCAAAAATTACAACTGCTTGGTCTATTTACTTCAGTTCAGCACCGTGTTCCAATCGGAAGGATTGGCTTGGGTTATCTTAGAATTAAATTACGTAAATTATACATCAAATAATAATGATAACCACAAAAAAATTGAGATTTTAGCATTATAAATATGAATTACGTAACGTTGTTACATGTATCGATGAAATGACAAGTTCGATGATTGAATCAAATTTCGTCTAATGATAAAACTTGATGAAACTTTATAGATCTAATTTCATCAAGGCGTCGCATGTAAGAGAAGTCCGAACATAGTGAAGCCATGAAACCCCACCAAACTTAACTCGATCGATCAAGGGTGTTTGATGAAATCCGATCAAGTTTTATCATAAGATAAAATACAAAACTTCATCAAAAGACAATAGCAACAAATTAAGTAAAAATATTTTTGTCATTCTACACCCCTAAATCACCTTACCTTTAACTCAATTATTTATATAAATAATATTTTACTTTAAAATTATTGGGGAGAGGCAACAGACAGCGATGAGATGCGGATCGCTGCGCGTATCCCATTTTTTGCTGCGCATGCCGCTTACTTTAGCAGACTCTAAAATCGAAAAAGATTTCTTTTATATTTTCTTATCAGCGTGACCATCCCATCACAATAAAAATTAATAATTTAGTGGATTCGCATGGACATGCCTTTGTCATTTCAGTCAATAACACTTCTATTATTAGTAGGTGATAAATAAATAATCTTTTAAAACATTTTATAAACTAATACAATCATTTTGAAATTAAAATTAAGATGCAATAAATGTCTCTTGTTCAAAAATAATATATATTTATTACACCTTAATTAATATCTTTAAAACAATGGGTAATATTAACCATTTTCTTTATAAGTTTCAATAAATATAGTTTGCTTTTAGATAAAATATATTATTTTTAATTTTAAAATAATTTTATTAGATGATGCAATATTATAAAATATGATACATTTATCATTGACTAATCAAATTATTTCAGAACTAAAAAAATACATATTATCTAAAAACAAAATATTTTTATTAAAATTTAACTATTGTTTTTAGAGCAATGATTAGCATTACCCTAAAATAATTAGTAATATTATACAAAAAAAATCTAATAAATAGGCAGGGTGGCTCCTTCTCATACCTAAGACAAATAGGTGACCGCGACCGTCTGCTGCCAATGACTACTAGTTCAATGGAGGCTGAAGACATTAGCTACAAAACTCTTCCTCATATATAACTACGTACTTCCAACCTGGGGGGAGTAATTTAATTTAATTGAATTGGGTTGTTATTTTATGCACATTTGAACTTTTCTTTTCACTTTTGTTTCCATAGTCAATAGTCGACTAGTACCTGACAAAATCCGATTACCCCAGCTCAACGCTTACCCAGCAGCTGCCAATTACAATTAACATTTGAATTCGCCAACATTTTAATACAATAATTGCAGGTTCCACTCACATAAAATAACATCTACTTTTAATTATATCTAAGTTGTGTTCTGTAACAGCCCAAACTTATTCGGGCGTGTTATGTCTTAGAAAATTTGGACCCATTTTTTTTTTTTAAAAACATTATTTTAAAATTCCTTAAGACCGTGTCTAGTGCCAGATAAAATATCTAGACTAGAAATAAATGTAAGCGGAAGCTGAATCGAACCTGCTCATGGAAATGCATAATTTAATAACTATACATGGCATTAAATACAAATACATAAAGCGTTTGGTTACAAAACAATATTCACAAATCTTAAACTAATCGTATTACAACATGATACGTTTCCTTGCATCTCGATGTCTGTCACTACACATCGCCCATCTCTGAACCATCTCTGCAAGCCCCGGCTGGAACGTTGAATGTTCCAGGGGCGAACCCATGTTAGATGATGAATCATCTAAGTAAGAACACCAATGCAATGTCATGAGTGTATGCAATGTCTTTCCTCGTAGGTGTCAACTGCACCCCTTATGCTGCCTACCATTTTAGCGGCCACCTCTTTCGAAGCCGGGGTGTATGGGTGCACCCTTGGTAAGGCCAGCGGTGCCAGTTCATACTTCCTACGGCCTCATATGCATGTGATCAACAGTATTATCGTGCATGTATGCATTTCATAATCATGTAATTGATGCAATCTACGTGATGATTCATATCATAGCATGTCAATATGATAAAAGCATTTACATTTACAATTGTATTGAATTTAGGCGGCGTACTTACTGTTACTTTGTCATGAACTACGTACTAAGCTGTTGTCCTTTAACCTTTGTGCTTGCTAGGACCCCTACAACATAGATTTTTTTTTTTTTTTAGAATACCATTTGCTAAATTCTTTTACTTTTCTTTTATTCCTAAGCTATATTTCTAATAATTATCTAGTCTTCATAAAATTTTACTTTCTTTTTACCAATACTCCTTAATTAATATTTTTAATATTCTGGAATTTTCCTGCAATTTTCTGGCTTTAATTCCTATTTTTTCTTTATTTCATAATGGCTAAATATGTAATTATTACATAATAATTACTTAATATTTAAATTAATTAAATTTATCTTCACTAATATTTCCTAAATAACAATTATAACATTCTGAAATATTCTTGAAATTTTCAGAATCAAAATCCTATTTTTTTCTTTATTTCTATAATAGAAAAAAATCTACTTAAATTACATAATTACCTAAAATTTCATTTTATTCTATTTCTTTTCACTGGAATTTCTTAAATACTTCTTTTAACATTCTAAAATTTTCTTTGAAATTTTCAGGATTAAAATCTTATTTTTCTTTTATTTATAAAATAGAAAAACCTACTTAAATGACATAATAATTACTTCATATTTCATTTTATTCCATTTCTTCTCACTAACATTTCATAAATAATACTTCTAACATCCTAAAATTTTCTTTGGAATTTTCAGAATTAAATTCCTATTATTTTTTTTTCCATAATAGAACAATCTACTTAAATAATTAATTAATTTATCATTTCCAGAAAATTACACATTAAATAAATCACAACATTATTTCAAACTTAGAAATAAAATTTCCAAAATTTTATTTCCTTTATTTTATTTTCTTTTATTTTATTTTATTTTCTTTTCTTTTCTTTTTATTTTTTTTTTCTAATTTTTTCTGGCGGGCGCGTGGCAGCCACGCGCCTTCTTCCTACTCGCGGGCGCGTGGCTGCACGCGCCCGTCTTCTCCTTCTTCTCCGGCGGCTGGGCACGCCGCCGGCGATGCCTCCGCCTCAAAAGCTTCGAACGAAGCTTCATCTCCCCATATTTCCGGCCTCCTGAGCTCGAATTTACCATCAAAAACTGGAAAAAAAACATTAAAAATACCTCGATTTTTCGTTTGAAGTCGCGGCTCCGGCGAAGGCGCGATTTTCCGACGATGCTTGGGTCTTCTTCTCCACTGCTCCGTTGGCCTCCAAATTTTCCAGAAATGAAGCCCACGACTTGAAGATTAAAACCCTACTCACCAATCTCTCGAACTCTCTCTCAATTGGCTAATCTATACCGCACAACTTTCGGATGAAATGGGCAACGCAAACTCGGCTATTTATAGCCCATTCTCGACGTGCCTTACCTCACCACCGTCGGCCACGCGTCCCTGAGGCCACTCCTGTAATACCCCGAGAGCCCAGAGAAGTTAGAATATATCGAGGATAGTGTAAGAAAGGAAACAACACCAACTGGATACCTTTTGGGCTGAATGTTGGCAAATAACTCCCAAGTTAAGCGTGCTTGACCTGGGGTAATCCAGGGATGGGTGACCCCCTGGAAAGTTCGTGTAGACCCATCAGGGTAAGTTGTTCTGGTTCTTTCTATCGCTCGAGCGGGACGTTACAACTCCGGCGTCACTTCGGCATTTAATGCCCCCCCTTACCCTGAAACCCGTTTGCAGGCGCGGCCAGAGCATGGCCGCGCGCTGCTTCTGCAAAATCCGATTTTTTCGGATTTTTTTTTTTAATATATATACACTTAGCATTTACATAAAATTATATATATATATACATACATTTACATTATGGTCAAATTTATATATTTGTTTATATAATTTTTATAAGTACACTTTTAGGTAAATCAAATTAATTATATATCTAATAAATCATAACTAAATTAATTACATCATTTTACATAACTAAATTTATTTAATAACACTTAGGGTATTACATGTTCCTTCCTCCTACCATAGCTGACTGACTGAATTTACGAGTTTTGACTTTATCAGACTCTTACGAATTCTCGCCAACTACCGACTTGATCGCTCAAAGCCTCCCTTAATTAGTTTAAAATATCTTATTATGTGAACCAACAACCCCATTAAGCTAAGTCGGACCAAGCACTCAATTTCTTAATATTTAAGTCAATTGTTAAAGAGGCGACTTTTCAAAGGGCTTTTTTCTTTTTATTACGAACTATGACACATTTGATTCACAAATCATAGAGATCGATTATATATGTAATCATTTAATATAATATAAAAATATTTAGAATAAAAAAAATAGTTGTATTTGTTTCTTATAAGATTTCCTAAACAATTATTAATTAAATTTTAATTTATACGGAGATGTTAATATTGTCTGCGTATTGATAATTTACAATATTGACATTAATTCATGCAGGAGATACTCAACATAAGCATGATTTAGGGAGATAATTTATCTTCTAATTAAGATGCTTTGTTATTTGAGTGGTGCCACTATTTCTTCTCGATCTATGCACGAGAACAATGCGGGCTAAGGCTTCACATATCTAATGCAGCCTGTGGCCATCGGAAATTATTTATTATCTTAATATGGTTTCACATGGTTGGTGGATTACGCAGTCATGCACCCCCACTCTTGAGAATAAACTAATTAATATTTAAGTGCTCCTGCTCTTGCTCTTTTTCAGGATCACCCCAACTTTTTCTTTTTTCAGATCTAGCTAGTGCACATATCTAATTATAATGGAGATTAATACTAATTATTATGTTAAGGATAATACATAAGTTTTAATAAGTAGATATAATGTGTATTTATTATATATATATATATATATATTAGTTTTTAGACTATTTTTAGTTTATTTTTTGGTAAGTAAAAAATAAAATTAAATTAGCTGAGATGTAGTTAAGAGGTAATTGAGATTCACCGTATCAGCTCTTAAGCTACAAGTCGAGTATAGATTAAAACGTATAATTATGTGATGTCTAAGCAAAGTCATGATGCAAAATATATAATAGAACTTAATTAGTGGAATGCTTGTGCGCAGAGTTTGGATTGGGACTTAATTTTGTGAACTCCCTTGTCTACTAGTTAGTTAGTTTTTCACTCAATAAGAGACTCTTCATAAATTTCTGGGCATGTATAAAGTAGGCTTAAGGGGTCAAACATGCATACTGAAAAACAATAAATTTACTATTTGGTGATGAAACTATGAGGTTTTAGGTAGTGGAGTTGAGTTTTAAATTGCTTTTGTGCTGTTGCTGGGTTCCTTCCTTAGAGAAAAACCAAAAAATAATAATAATAATAACAGTTTGAGGATGGCAAGCACGCATTCAAAGATGTTCAATGGATCTTTAAATTAATAGTCAAATTTTGTATATGTTTGAATAAATCAACATGGGATTAAAATAATATCCCACGTGACGGCCAATCCAAAATGCTTTGTATAAATAGTATCGAAAGCCATTCAACTCTCCCATCCCTCACTGCAAAATTCATCTTAATCTCCTTCCATTTTTCATCTAATTTCATTACAGAACAGCAATCAAGCTAGCTAGCAGTGATGGAGCAAATAGCCGAGCGCCATAACCGCACAGGCAGCGCCATGATCCTCGGCATTGGCACCGCCAATCCGGAGAACTATGTGTACCAGGCCGATTACCCTGATTTCTACTTCAGGGTCACCAAGGGCGAGCACATGCCCGATCTCAAAGAGAAGATGAAGCGCATTTGTGAGAAGACCTGCATCAAAAAGCGTCACATGTATCTCACCGAGGAGATGCTTGAAGGGATGCCCAATCTGTGCGCTTGTTTGGCTCCGTCTATGGACACCCGTCAGGACATATTAGTGGAGGAAATCCCAAAGTTGGCCAAGAAAGCGGCGCTCAAGGCAATTGAAGATTGGGGACAGCCGCTTTCTAAGATTACTCACGTGGTGTTCGGCACAACCTCTGGTCTTGATATGCCTGGCGCTGATTTGAGACTTGTGGAGCTCCTTGGCCTCGACCATTCTGTCCAACGATACATGCTTTGCCACCAAGCTTGTGCTGGTGGTGGTTGCATTCTCCGACTAGCCAAAGATATTGCTGAGAATAACCCTGGTGCAAGAGTTCTTGCTGTATGCTCTGAACTCACAGTTTGCATTTTTAGTGGCACCTGCCATACCCATTCCGATTTGCTTGTTAGCCAAGCACTATTTGGCGATGGGTCATCAGCGTTGATCGTTGGTTCAAACCCTGACAGATCCACCGAAACTCCAATTTTTGAAGTTGTGGGAGCTTATCAACACACAATTCCAAATTCTCGAGAAGCAGTCGAAATCCACTCCCGTGAAGCCGGGCTCATTGTTTACTTGGCCAAGACCTTGCCTGGCCACGTGTCCAACAACATTGAGAAATGCTTGGTCGACGCTTTCACTCCGCACGGAGTTAGTGATTGGAACTCACTTTTTTGGGTAGCCCATCCAGGAGGTCGAGCTGTTTTGGACCTGATTGAATCAAATCTCAACTTGAACGAGGAAAAGTTGTTAGCTAGTCGTCATGTGCTGAGTGAATATGGAAATATGGCAAGTGCTTGTGTGTTTTTCGTTCTAGATGAGATGAGAAAGCGGTCGATCAAGGAAAAAAAGGCTACCACTGGTGAAGGATGCGAATATGGTGTGCTGTGTGGATTTGGACCTGGGTTGACCATAGAAACAGTTGCGCTGCGCAGTATCGCCATAGAATCCCTCGACTAAAGCTGGTTGCTCGCATGCTTATATGTTTTTATTTATGTTTGGACAGGTAAAATGTAGTTGTAGTATTTTATTCGTTGCGTGACACAGTAGGCAATAAGCCTAAGGTTGCTCAATGAACACTTGTGGCTTCCATAAAGGGCATGCTTAATTAGTAATTTATTTAAAAGGGAGAGGGATCTTCGTTATGTTTATATCAAGTGGCCATGCCATGAGTCCAGAATTCAATTCAGCTTTTATGAGATTTATTATACAAGCTAACTTGTTTATTTTGTTTGATGAAAAAGAATTAATAGAAAGCCTAACCCATCACTCCGAAAGATGAATTCTAAGCCCAAAACAAAACAAATACAAACGAGCAAAAGAAACCAAAAAATATACCCAAAGTCGCAGGCTAATTAAATACACATGAATCAAAACTAACCACCGAAGCCCTAACCAACGCCAGTCACCTGTCACCACCTTCTCCGCCCATCGATTTCGAGCTCTGGTCAATTGCCGCGACTCTCAAAATATATGAGTTAAGGTTTCCAAAATTTGATATGCTCGTGATCCAATTTAACCGAGTAGATAGGCTGGCTGGAACTCAAATCCAACAGCCACCTCCCTTCATCCATGAGACAAATGGAATACTCCGATGCCGATATGATGTCACATAAGCTGTCCGTAAAGATTGAGATAGTATTTGATATTTTGCCATCTTTTTGTCCACCTTAAAGTGACATTTAATTTAGCCATTCACTGACATCCGGATACATAATATTTATATATTGAAAAACCATTAAATTTTCAAAATTTGTTAGTTTTTAATAATTAATATCTTTAATATTTGATACAACACCAAATTTTCAAATCCAATAATTACGCTAGCACCGTCCGTTTTGCCATAAGCATAACCCATTCAAATGGACACAACTCACGTGCCACGGATTGGGGTATCCATTAGGTTTGTAAATCAAGTTAAGGAAGGTGTCAATTTTGATTCGTTTACAAAATGTTAAATGTTGATTAATAAATTTTAAAATTTACTAAATCCTCCTAATAAATGCAGGAACTAACTAAATAGAATCTACAAATCTAGCACATCCATTTATTGATGCTCCATCTCTTCAATATTCATGACTAATTTTATTTGTATAACTGAACATGAAAATTCCATTACAATTGTTTACAACATTATTTTATTTTAGTACAATTTCATACAAAAATTACAATAATATATCATGGCTGAATTTTACTAAATACTCGTTTCATTCTAGACACACTCTGCATGACAAACTTGCATGAGTGTGTTTGAATACTTGAATATATCATATAGTAGTTTTCTAAATATTTCATACACTTGTTAATTATAAGAAATTATGGATACCCTTTAATAATGTCAATCACAAAATTGTAATTTTTTTTATACAATACAAAAAATATATTACACGTATAATACTACAAAAAAAGGGACTTTTAACTAGAAAACAAATATCCCGTCATTAAAAATATAATTTTCATGATTATAGCGATAAATTATTTATATTCTTGTTAAATGTGGTGCAAAATTAGCTTTTTAACGACTGTTATTTAAATTTCTCACTATTAATTAAAAATTCCGTCGTTATTGAGTCTAAAAAATCAACTTGAATATTTCACGCCAAATATATATTCATACTCATAATTAGGCAAATTTCTTTTACTAATTTCTCTTTTAACACTTCATCTTTCTTTTTCCAAATTCTTATTTTATTAATTTCCCTTTTAAATTTCTAAAACCTTTCTTCTAACATTTCTATCATTTTTCTCCTTCCCACGCATCCAATCTCCACCTCTTCCCATCAAATCCAAATCCAAATCACACTACCCTCTACCAAATTAATTCGCCTTCTTCTTATCAATCCATATTCGCATGCTTAAATTTTTGCCCTTTCTTCCCTTCAATTCAATTTTGCCTTTATTTCACGAACTTGTTTTTCATATAGTCGACGATCGAAGCTCCTACATATCACTGTTGCCTGTGTTATTGTCAATCTTAGTTTCGTGTAAGTTTCTTTATCGCTCTTCCAAGTTTTCTTTTGGCTCATTGTTCGAATCTCAATCAGTTCGAATATGGGTTTCTTTCTTTTTGTTCAGTTCCTTTGAAGGTTGAAGTTGAATTCTAGGGTTTCAATATTTAGGTGCTCAATTATTAGAATCATTCATCCCTTTGTATGTGTAGCGAAACCCTAGCTAACTATTACTTTGTGGTTTATACAATTGTGGTTGATTTTGAAGGTTTATGTTTTAATTTATGCTACATGTTAGGGTTGTCTTTGTGAATTTCCTTGTTTCTGCTTCTTGATTGAGACCTTATTTTGTCTTTCTTTTTTTGTATCCCTAATCTTATATATATACAGACACACTGTGTGTAAAGATAAGTCTTAAGTTGCAGGTTTGGATTATGTTAGAAAAAGCACAATTATATCAAAATGTATCTTTATTGGTAAAGTGTGATTCTGGGGCACGTTGTCTCTCTATTAATGATAGTTATTTTGTGATTATGCAAATTATGTTATAATTGATGCCCAATGTATTACATTCTACCTTGATATGCTATCGTCAATGAGACACTGAAGCATTGTTTGAGCTACTGCTGTGGCCATATCTCCACTCCTATTTTCCTACTAAGAATGTGATGTGCTTGTAGGTGGGAAGAGCAAGGGTGGACTTTTATTGGAGACATAGATGATTCGAGACTTTGGCATGGTTTTTGAAAGGTTTATATAGGGAAAAAGTAGTACTTCATGGTGGCGAGAAAGGAGAGGAATCGTGGTGCAATTGGTAAATGTAATAGCCTGCCTTCTTGAGCGTGTTATGCCTTAGGAAATTTGGTTTTTTTTTTTTTTTACATAAATATCTATATGTATGTATATCATATACGGATTTTTGTAGTTATATACATACATACATACTTACATATACCTATACATTTATACCTTATTATATATTTATATTTTACATAATTTCTAGCATAAGCATACTTTAGCTAAATAAATTAATCATACAAACACAATTTAATTACATAAACTTAGTTTAATAAATTATTTACATATCATATAGACTAAATTAATTACATGAGCATAATTTAATTTATTCAAAGTGACTTAGGGTGTTACATTCTTCTCTCCTTAAAAATTTTGTTCTCGAAATTTGATCATTCCTCACTCATTCTAACTATAGGGTCTTCAAATAGGTATGAAAAATTTAGCCTCATATCTTCTTCCCGTTCCCAAGTTATTTCTTCGCTCACTGGGTTTTTCCACAAAACTTGCACTAGGGGAATTAACTTGTTTCTTAGAACTTGATCCCCATGATCCAAAATGTTTACTGGTTTTTTCACGTACGAAAGATTTTCTTGAATCTTAATAGTTTCAGCTAGCATTACCCGGGAGGGGTCTAGCTCATGCTTACGGAGTTGCAATACATGAAACACATCGTGGAGGTTTGACAGAGCCAAGGGTAGCGCGAGTCGATAAACGACTGGTCCAATTCTTTCCACTATATCATATGGTCCTATATACCGAGGGCTTAACTTGTCCTTTTTCTTGTTGTTTCTAATCACCATTCTTAGTAGAGATATCTTAAGGTATACTTTGTCGCCTACTTGGAACTCCAATTTCCTTCTTCTTGTATCTGCGTAGGATTTCTGGCGATTCTGAGCTTCCTTAATTCTCTCTTAAATGATTTTTATCTTTTCTGTCGTTTTCTGAACTATCTCGGGACCCAAAATTTGACGTTCACCTACCTCGGTCCAGCATATTAGAGATCTACATTTTCGTCCGTACAGAGCTTCATAGGGAGCCATCCCAATACTGCTGTGGTAGCTGTTATTGTAAGCAAATTCTACTAATGGCAAGTGCTCATCCCAGCTACCTGGAAAATCAATAGCACAAGCACGCAATATGTCTTCTAGGGTTTGAATAGTTCTTTCCGATTGGCTATCAGTCTGGGTGTAATACCCTAAGCTATTATGAATAAATAGAATGCTATTAATTAATTTAGTTTAATTAAATTAACCCAAATTAAAGTAAGTATTTACCAGAAAATATAAATATATATGTAAATGTAAGTATAAATGTATATGAAAATATAATTATGTATATGTGTATATGTATATATCAGTGTATAAAAAAAAATCCAAAAATTTGGATTTTTGCAGAGCAAGCGCACGGCCAAGCATGGCCGCGCCTACGATCGGCCGCCAGGGTAAGGGGGAGGTTTTAATGCTGAAATGACCCCATAATGGCCTCTAGGACGCGTGGCCGACGATGGTGAGACAAGGCACGTCGAAATTGGGCTATAAATAGCCAAGTTCGCACAAGCCATTTCATACGAAAGTTGTCTTCTTAAAGCGGTTGATTGGGAGATTGTTTAAGGGATTTGAGAGCGAGGTTTTAGTCCTTGCTTCGTGGGTAGTATTTTTGGTAGCTTTAGTGGCCAACGGAGCAACAAGGAGGGAGGATCGAAGCTTCGCCGAAAAATTGCAACTCGCCGAAGCTGAGACTTTATCGCTCAAATCGAGGTATTTTTATGTGTTTTTTCGCAAATCTAATACTATATTTGGGTTCGAGAGGTCGAGATTAAGTGAAAGAGAAATTTCGTTTGAAGCTTGGGGGTCGGAATCATCACCAACGGCGAGGCAGCCGCCGGAGATGATGAACCAGACAAGCATGTGGCTACACGTACCCGCGAGTAGGAAGAAGGCGAGTGCAGCCCACGCGCCCGCTAAAGAAATAAAAAAAATAGAAAAGAAAAGAAAAGAAATAAAAGAAAAATATAAATAAAAGAAATAAATTTTAAAAAAAATTTATTAAATCTGAAATGTTGTTTATGATTTATTAGTGAAGAAATTTTCTGGAAATGCTAAATTTATTAATTATTTAAGTAGATCTTTCTATTATGGAAATAAAGAAAAATAAGATTTTTAATTCAAAAAACTTCAAGAAAATTTCAGAATGTTAGAAGTATTATTTAAGAAATGTTAGTGAAAAGAACTTGAATAAAATGAGAGATTATATAATTATTATGTAATAACTATATATTTAGCTATTAGGAAATAAGAGAAAAATAGGAATTTAAGTTGGAAAATTCCATGAAAATTCCAGAATGCTAGAAATATTACTTAAGGAATATTTGTAAAAAGAAATTTAATTTTTATGAAGCCTAGATAATTATGATGTGATTTCGAAGAAATAAAGCTTAGAAATAAAAGAAAATATGGAAGAAATTATGAAAAATAGTAAATGGTGTTCTAAAAATAAATTTATATTTTAGGAGTACTTGTGAGCAAGGAGATCAAGGAATAGCCACTCAGCACGTTGTTCAAGATAAATTAGTTGTAAGTATACCGCTTGAACTAGTATAGTTATAAATGTCAATTTCGAGAATGTTTTAGCATATTGGCATGCTATAATGTGAAATCAACACGTAGACTGCATCAATGACATGATTATGAAGTGCATAAATACACATTGATGCTGTTGATCACACACATATGAGGCCGTAGAGAGTACGAACTGGCATCGCTACCCTTACAAGGGTGCACCCATACACCCCAGCTTCGAAAGAGGTGGCCGCTAAAATAATAGATAGCATGAGAGGTGCAGTTGACACCTACGATGAAAGACATTGCATACACTCATGACATTGCATTTGGTATCTGTACTTAGATGGTTCATCATCTAACATGGGTTCGCCCCTAGAACATTCAACGTTCCAGCCGGGACTTGCAGAGATGATTTCGAGACTGGTGATGAGTAGTGACATGAGACATCAAGATGCGAATAAATGTACCATGTTATAATACGATTAGTTTAAGAATTGTGTACATTATTTTATCGTCAAACGCTTTATGTATTAACTTATAATGAATGTCATGTCCAGTTATTAATATATGTTTTGCCATGAGCCAGTTCGATTCAGCTTCCGCTTTGTATTTATTTTTTAGCATAGATATCTCATCTAGCACTAGATACCGTTTTAGGGAATTTCGGGAATAATGGATAAAAAAAAAATTGGACCTAATTTCCTAAGGCATAACACACCCGAGAAGGCGGGCTGTTATACTGGGGATGATAGGTTGTACTTAGCCTAAGCTGAGTACCCAAACTCTCTTGTAGACTTCCTCAAAATCTAGAAGTGAACCCCAGGTCGCGGTCTGATATAATGCTTACTGGCACTCCATGTAATCTGACAATCTCATTCAAGTATTGTTGTGCTAACTTGCTGATTGATTGGCTTACTTTCATAGCCAGAAAATGGGCAGACTTAGACAATCTATCAACTATCACCCAAATAGCATTGTTTCTTTTAGGACTCCTTGGCAATCCTGTCACGAAATCCATCGTAATGTGCTCCCATTTCCACTCTGGAACTTCCAATGGCTACAAACTTCCACCGGGCTTTTGGTACTCAATCTTAATTCTCTGGCATATGTCACACTGACTAACATACCTCGCCACGCTTTTCTTCATTCCTGACCACCAATACACAGCCTTCAAGTCTTGGTACATCTTGGAACTTCCAATGGCTACAAACTTCCACCCGGCTTTTGGTACTCAATCTTAATTCTCTGGCATATGTCACATTGACTAACATACCTCGCCACGCTTTTCTTCATTCCTGACCACCAATACATAGCCTTCAAGTCTTGGTACATCTTGGTGGCTCCAGGATGGATCGAGTATCTGGATCGATGGGCTTCTCCCAAAATTATCTGTCGCAATTCCCTCATACGAGGTACATATATTCTTCCTTGAAACCGATGGATGTTTTCTCTTACCTCAAATTCTGGTCTCTTTACTCGCTCATGCTCGTCAACCCACATTTTTATTCGAGAGTCTTCAGAGTAGGTTTACCGTATCTGATCCATTAATTCTGGTTGTAGTGTGAGACTAGCTACGTAAGCTGAGTTTCCTCGGAAAATTACTCCTACCATAATTAGGCTAAATGCTTCAAGTAGCTTCCATTCTGCCACCATCATTCCGGCTACACAAGCGGTTTCTTTCCTGCTTAGGGCATCTGTCACAACGTTAGCTTTATTGGGATGGTATTGAATAGTACAGTTGTAATCTTTTAACAGTTTCATCCATCTCTGTTGCCTCATGTTTAATTCTTACTGTGAGAAAACGTATTGTAGGCTTTTGTGATCAGTAAAAATTTCGATCTTCTCGCCATACAAATAATGTCTCCAAATCTTTAAAACAAAAACTACTGCAGCAAATTCCAAATCATGAGTCGGGTAGTTTCTTTCATTGTTCTTTAGCTGTCGAGATCTATAGGCAATGACTCTACCATGCTGCATTAGCACACACCCCAACCCATTTCTTGAGGCATCAGTGTATACCATAAAACCTCCTGATCCGTTTGGCATAGCCAGTACTGGAGCGGTTGTCAGCTTAGCCTTAAGTTTCTGAAAACTTTCTTCGCACCGTTCATTCCAATCAAACTTTACCCCCTTCTGAGTTAACTTGGTGAGGGGTGTCGTAATTTTTGAAAACCCTTCCACGAACTTTCTATAGTACCCTACCAATCCTAAGAAACTCTTAACTTCAGTAACTGACTGGGGTTGCTTCCAATTCGTCACAGCTACTATCTTGACTGGGTCGACCAATATTCCTTTGGCCAATACAACATATCCCAGAAATGCCACCCGGTATAATCAAAATTCACATTTTGAGGATTTGGCATATAACTTATGTTCTCGCAATGTTTGCAATATTATCCTTAAATGTGATTCGTGCTCTTCTTCCGAGGGAGAGTATATCAATATATCATCTATAAACAGGATCACGAACTTGTCCAAAAACGGCCTGAAGACTCGATTCATAGTGTCCATAAAAGCTGCTGGGGCATTGGTTAGTCTGAACGACATCACTAAGAATTCATAGTACCCATATCGAGAACGAAACGCTATCTTAGGCACGTCTTCTGCCTTGATTCTTAATTGATAATACCCTGATCTTAGGTCAATCTTTGAGAAAACCTTGGCTCCTTGTAATTGATAGAACAACTCCTCGATTCTGGAGAGTGGGTATTTATTCTTGACTATTATCTTGTTTAGCTGCCGATAGTCGATACACATCCTTAAACTCCTGTCCTTTTTCTTGGCAAAAAAGTACTGGTGCTCTCCATAGCGACATACTTGGTCTGATGAACCCCTTGTCTAACAATTCTTGAAGTTGGGTTTTTAATTCTCTCAATTCTGCAGGAGCCATTTTATACGGGGGTATTGAAACCGGACCTGCCCGTGGCACGATCTCTATTGAAAACTCGATCTCTCGCTGGGGCGGCAATTCAGGTAATTCTTCGGGAAACACATCCCCGTATTCTCTAACGAGTCGCACTTCTTCAATTTTTAAGGGCTCCTTGCTTTTCTCTTGAACACAAGCCAAGTATCCTTGTGCCCCTTGACGTAACAGTCTCTTAGCTTTTAGAGCCGAGATCCACTTCCGTTCACTTGCCCTCATTTGCCCTCGAAACTTGATGTTCAAGTCTCCACTCTTGAGGCAGACTGTTTTAACTTTACAGTCCAATGTGGCGTTGTATTTAGTTAAGAAGTCCATTCCAAAGATCACATCAAAATCTTGAAATTCCAGAAGGAACAGATCCACCAGGAACTCAACTTCTCCTATCCGAATCTTCCTATTTTTATATCCTAAAGAGGTTTCTAGAGATTTTCCCATTGGGGTTGCCACAATCATACGACAATTTAATTTTTTGGATTTTTCTCCTAGCACTTCCGTGAATGCATGTAAAATGAACGAATGACTTGCTCTAGAGTCTATTAAAACATGCATAGGAATACCGGATAGAAACATGGTACCTTCAGTTACTGTTGGATCTTCTGTCGCATCCTGCCGGTTTAGGTGAAACACCCTTCCTTATTGTACTCTGGCATTTCCGGACGTTCCTTGTGATTGACTTATCAGTCGCGGCTTAGGACAGTCTTTTGTGAAATGACCTGTTTGCTGGCAGTTGAAGCAAGTGATTCCTTTCTTTGGGCAGTTCTAGTGGGGATGCCCTATTTCTCCACAATTGTAACAACCCCTTGTCCCGAGCCGGCACGGCCTTCCAGGGTGCTGCTTCTGGCATTTTGCGCACGGGGTACCAGGCTTGAACTTCGATTTCTGGAGTTCTAGCTTCTTACCTGTTCTATGATTGCCCTCTTACTGACTCTCTCCTTGGATAGCGTCAATCCGACTCAGGTTAGCCTCAGTGATAAAGGCTTGCAGTACTGCTTCTGCATAGGACTGTGTACTTATACTACTCAATGCCCTCTGAAGTTTCAGATTCAGCCCTCCCAAAAACTTTTGAGGCTTGATCCTTTTGTCCCCTTCGTAAATAGGCATGTATCGGATCAATCAGTTGAAAGCGTTCTCGTATTGGGCGACAGACATGTCCCCAGTTTGTTTCAAATTCCCCTTCACTGGGATCGGCACCAAGTTTCCCCTGAAAGACGGGAGGGTTCTGTCATCGGTATAAGTCGAGCATGTTAGCCACATGACCATCCCGAGAGTGAGTCTCGTGTATGAAACCCACCACACTTCCCAAAATTCGCTCCATCTGATCCAGTCTACTACTCCCAGTCTCTTGGCTGGAGTTGCCTTCTGGGTGCCCACTTGTGTTTCCTTCGGTGTTGCCAGCTTGTGAGTTGGGCGTCCTAGGCCCAACTGCTAACCTTCTTTGAGTGTTCACCATCTGAAAGGAAAGTAGCATTCTGGATCAGACAACAAGATCTTGCCATCCAATTAATTCTATTATACATTCAGCAGCAAAATGTTATATGTACATGCTATATAGTCACATAGATTACAGACAACACTATACAAGTCACGTAAATAGTTAGAGCGTTTCTAGGATAGGTTTATTTTGGTCCTGATGACCTCCAGATCCAAACGTTCTTTTCATCTTCAGATTCGTACGGGGGTGCCTCGGGGTCCACCATTACTTCCTCAATCTCTTCCTTATCCTCCGAGTCCGTGTCCTCGAAGTCGTCTTCAGTCCAGAATATGGGTATGTCATCCTCTTCTTCTTCTTCTTCCGTGTTAACTGGATTTCCCATTTCTCCTGGCTCGACCGGGTTCTCCATATCTTCTCCCTCTCCCTCCTCGAGCGGCTCCTCCATGTCTTCGTCGGGCTCATCCGCTGGTACCGACTCGTACATTTATACTAGTAGCTCGCGAACCCGTGCGTAGTAAAGATGGAATTCAAGGAACTGTTCGTCTTGCTGTCAGACCCAATTTGCGAAATCCTGTAAATCACCTTCTAAGATACCAACCATCATGTTTATCTGAAATTGGACGAGATCGGGCCAAAGTCGGTAGCTTGGGGGCACGTCGTCAATAATCTCTTCTATTTGGACGAGATGTTCCATGATACCCTCGTTTGGCTCCGGGATCCGGTTCTTCATACGATGGGCCCAATGATCGACCAAGACCTGCTCCGAGAAGTTTCCAGCCATCTGTCATCACAACTTCCGTTAGTACCCCTAACTGTTCTCGAGTTGGTACTTCCCACCTGCTAAGTCTAGTCTAAATTTTCTTCCTAGGGACCCTTCTAGGTTGGGCTCTAATACCAACTATAACAGCCCGTCTTCTTGGGCGTGTTATGCCTCAGGAAATTTGGTCTATTTTTTTTTTTACATAAATATCTATATATATGTATATCATATACGGATTTTTGTAGTTATATACATACTTACATATACCTATACATTTATACCTTATTACATATTTATATTTTACATAATTTCTAGCATAAGCATACTTAAGCTAAATAAATTAATCATATAGACAAAATTTAATTACATAAACTTAGTTTAATAAATTATTTACATATCATATAGACTAAATTAATTACATGAGCATAATTTAATTTATTCAAAGTGACTTAGGATGTTACAGTAAATATAGTTATAACAACAGAAATATTCATTGTTTAGATTATGTTTAATGATCGGTAAATATTGTAATAATGATGGGAATATCCATCGTTGATATTATGTTTAGTGATCGGTAAATATTACAATAACAACAAAAATATTCATCGTTAATATTATTTTCAACGAGCATACATATTGTTATAGTAATAGAAATAGTCATCGTTATTATTATTTTTAGTGACAAGACTTTTGTCTCTCACTATTTATATTAACGATGGTACTTTTCTTTCCTTGTTAATACTTTTAGCAACAAGCAACAATGGGATTTTTTCCATCATTAAAACACTTTAACAATAGGAAATGAACTTTTAATAACTAGTTTTCTCCTCCTTAAAACCCTTTATTTTTGTAGTGTAAAAATTATATAATATATTTTTTTATCCATACAACACACCGTTCTCTTGTTACTCAAGCATGCTCTTCATTGTCTTCAAGTCTTCCCCCTTTCATTGTTTCCTCATTGTCTTTGAGCACTTTAGTCTCTTCGTTGTCTCCGATTCTCAAACTTAGCTCTCGACAATTGGATTTTCAGTCTCTTTTGAGTCTTTGATAATTGACCCCCACTCTATACTTTTGGCTCTTGTAGTCGACTTTTTTATAGTCTCCACCTTCTTTTCTGCCTCTCCTTCCTCACACAATGCAAGCAACCAAGCATTCCTCTTCTCCTATGGCGTCTCTTTTCCTCTTTGCCTTTTATTCTTTTTTTGACTTCTCTTATCTTTAAATTTCATTTTATTAGGTTAGCCTGCTAAAACTAAAGTTTTATTTGGTTGATTTGGTCTGTTCGAGCAACAAAGATTTTAATTGATTTGATTTCATTAGTAAATAAAGTTTAATTAATTTGATTTTTTTTAAATTTGATCAATTTGAAAATTGAATGGACGAGGTGCTCACCTTAGGGATAAGACATTAATTGAGCACAGGTATTGTGGAATTAGTTACGTCTGTTGCATAGATTGATTTTTCTATTCTTGCTTCAGGTTTTTTCGGCTGAAGCCTTAATGGTGGAAATAGAAGAGAATTCTTAGAGATTTAGAAACTGGTTTGATACCATGTACAAAAGGAGTAATGGAAGAAGAGAAACAATTAGAGGTAGGAAGCAAAATGAAAAATAATTGTTTCTCCTTACTCTAAGCTGTTAGAGAGAAACAATTACAAGTAAGTAATTAACACTGAAACAAACAAAACAAAAAAAACCAATCTGCCTTATAGCGCAGACAAACTAATTAATTATTATGGGACATTAATTAATTGCACGTGTATATATGGTATGGTCGACTATACGAAAATTTCCCTCCTTTAACTGAAGTCATGTTCGTGCAAGTCTAATCGAAGTTGCAGGACTGTCTAGTCGAAGTTGTAGGACTGAAACGAAGGAACAAATCTTTTCTGTGGAACAAAGCTGGAGTGGGCTATTTTTTGCAAGTCATCCATCCGATCACAAGAGAGAAGAAGTGAAGAACCCGCTCTCTTGACATGGATATATATATATATATATATATATATATATATGGGAACATCATAGATTCGTCACATGTGTCCTCTAGCTCAAATATTTTTTTTTTTTATTCACCTGATCCTTTGGATACAAAAACATGTGCATGCAGCATGCTAGCGTTATGAACTCATATCAATCATCTGATTAATTAAAAAGCTGAGGCACGTGGCATTTAATTTATAAATTGATCTAATTCTATATCAATGTGATTCCATTCGCAATTAATTGATCAGTTCAATCAATAACATGTAAAGTTAATTACAAGATCAATACTTACTTTTTATGAGCGAGAACTATATACGGCAGCAACTTGATCTGTGAAGTAGTTCAGCATATAATTTATGATTTTAAAGAACATAAAAATGTTATTAGTTTTGACTGTCCATTCTCTTTCATTGGAAACTAAGACCCCCATGCCTTTTCTGTTTTTACCCGTTTTGAGTTTTTAACTTTTTAAAATATTAAAAATATATTTAATTTATTATTTTAAAAAAAATTAAAAAAAAAAACACAAAACATGAAAAACACTACCCCACGCCCAAACCCAATCTTGCAAAACCTATCGACCATCGTTTCTCTCTCTCTCTCATCTCTTTTTTTCTTTCTCTTCTCTTCTTGTTATCGTTGACCTCGCTCGCAATCGTTGCCGTTGACTCCTTTCTTTTCTCCTTTATCATTTATCGTCAAACGATCACATGAAGCCGACGATGATACCTTGATGATGCCAATAGTCAAACAACATCCAAACGACGGTCATGGCAAAACAAGTAGATGATGATGGCTTGATGATCGCCGATCAACCAAGCAACATCTAGACGATAGCCAACAGCCATGAAACCACTGGGCACAGTGGCTGGTGGCAACTAACTACTTTTTTGAGCTTTGGCTGAAAATTAAAAATCAGATCTATTAAAATTTAATCATTAAATTTAGCTCATTTTTGTATATATTGTCCCTCTTGACTTGTCATTTCTAATGGTAGGCTCTGATTGTGTGAATTTTTAGCTAGTGACTGTCGTCGGCGACGGAGAAGAAGCAGGCATGCACTAAAGAGAATTAAAAAAAAAAGGGAAACAAAAAAAGTAAAGAGGGAAAAAGAAAAATTTATTCTTAAATTTAAAAAATAAAATTATATATTTATTTAAAATTTTAAAAATGTAGTATATATATTATAATTAAAAATATATATTAGATATAATATATTATTAAGTATATAACACATATTATGTATAATAATATTTAATATAAAATTTTATATTAAAAAGAGTTAATTTTATTATTTAATAATTAAATTTCTTAAATAAAATATTTTTAAAAAAAATTCAAAATAAACATTTTTTCCTAGTTTTTTGTTTTAAAAAATAATTTTTCAAAATGATAAACAGAATGCATTTTTAAAAATTTCAAAATAAATATTCAAAACATAAAATTAAAAATTAATATACAAAGAGAAGACTATTTAAATTTTTATTTTTTTTATTCTAATTTTTATTACGTGACAAAGCTGTCACAATGAAAACTAATAATTATTAAATGGGATTTCATTCACGTGGCTTGTCACAACGTGCATCAAAAAGAAAAAGAGTGTTGTCTCAACAATTCGTGCAAATTTCAACCATTCCCTACCGGTAAGAATTGGGTGGCTAGCCGTTGATTGGAGGCCTATGCTGGCCCAAATCCAACTGGCCACTGCCCCCTGCCCACTGCCCCTTGACAAAGTAAAAGGGGTCATTTAAGTTATTGAATTTTAATAAGTTATTATATTTTTTGAATTAAGTTACATTCACTATTATGATAAAATTTTTATGTTTTACTAATATAAAAACTAAAATTTATTAAAATAATCTCTGTGTGTGTGTGAGAGAGAGAGATAGTATGTATGTTAATTATTTTAATAACCCATTATATCATTTTTGTGAATTTCTTTGACAATATTTAGGGTGCGTTTGATTTGATTAGAAGGTGAAAATTGAGGCGAAATTCTAATTCTCACTTCACCCTCTAAGAATTCTAATTCCTTGATATCAAAAAAAATCTTCACTACTTGAACTAAGATGAAATTTGAATTTTATGAAAAAAAAAAGTTATTTAATAAAATTTTCTAAAATTTAAATAAAAAATAAATTATATTCTCATTTTTCATTCCAGTCATTCGTACTCTTAGTAGAGATGAAATAGTATTATTATTTAATTAATAGAAAGCGAGTATTTTTAACTTATATGCAACCCACGTGTTTCAAGCACTCTCATAATTGATTTGAGACCTCTTCACGTATACATGATACACCACCACCGGAGGAGGAAGCGATCCCTAGACAGCCAAGTTGGTGATGTGAGAAGACATTAATTATTTACTCACATAAAGCAGTAGTGTTTGTCACTTCAATATATTAATCATTTCGCTTGCACATTCTTTTTAAATGGTTACATGGTATATATTAATTGTTCCCACTTGACCTCCTTCCTTCCTGGTCGCATTCCTGCAGCATTAAAGTAAGAATCATTTGAATTGGCAATATGAAGAGTGGTGCCAATAACTAGTTCATGGGATAGGCCAGCTACAAGGCTATATATATATAATATTAACGCAATAACAACAACCAAACAGTTCTAACTAACAATAAAGCTGCCCCAGCAATCTTATAATTAGTAAGTATTTGAAGCTGCCAGCAATCTTATAATAATAAATATATATTGTCAAAAAAAATAATATATATTTATTATTAATTAATAAAATTATTTAATTTTTCTTTTTTTTTAAAAAAAAGTATTATTAAAATTACGTTGTCCAAAAATAAAATATTCATTCTGTATCTTAGTCCCTTATTACTTAATGTAATTATTGCGTCCATCATCCTCCAAATTTTTAATTATTTGTTTCTCCGTCCTCCCTAGCTAGCTCCCACCATATATCATCTCCGTCGAGGCATGCCGGACACGAGCCAGCTCAATCACTCAATTTCTGGTCTTTAGTGAGTACAAATATCAATATCAATACAAAAGCTAGCATTCAAATAGTAGTCTTGGCCGACGGAACTTAATTGGAGGGGGTGTGGGTCTCACATCTATTAGGGAACCCCACACTCCCTCGTTATTTTGTTTGTTTGTCTACGACGCAGTCAACAGAATAAAATGGCAGGAATATTATATATTATTATTGGATAATTTTTTCAATATATTAATATAAATTAAAAAATTTAAATTTGAGTACTTTAAAGAACTTGTATAATAATATTCAGAAATATGGATATTATGTTTAATATAAAATAATATATAACACAACTCTATCTATTTACGTTGTACAACACATCCTTTTACCTGGTATCATAATCTTTTTTTTATATATTTTCTGCATATGAATTGCGCAATGAATGCAAATTCATGGGAAAAGAGACAAGAAGGTGGGGAGAAGAACAGGCCATACCAAAGGCGACGACGTCAACGTGGGTGACACAATGGGGATGCTTCACATGGCTACCAAATCATGTCTTCATCTCCTCTCCATCTCTTTCCCGCTTTATAGCTGCTTTTATTATTATATATTTATTTATTATTCTTTTTAATCCCGGCATGCAATCAAACCTTTAAGAGAAAAGGAAATCTAAATGCGTACAATAATATTGAAATTAGTAGACCATTGACTTGGAAGCAATAATATTACTTACTTTTGTAAGTTCACGAGATCAATATATAATATAATATAATATCCAAAAAAATTTAGTACAACTCCTCATCTTCTTGATTTCTACCGTCCTCACACTTTATTGATTCACACTGATCACTTAATTATAATAGCACTAGTTTAGCTTTACGCGACCTACAATGCCATGAATCATCCTCATCATCATCCAATAGCTAGCGTTGGCTGATGATGGATTATGAGATCATCAAACTAAAGTCATTAATATTTTCCAAAAGCGAGGTTTTGTGAACATCAATAGAAATAGAAAAGCGAACCCTGAGGCGCGGAGAGAGAGAGAGAATAAAAGTTGCTAATTAAGATTAGCATTTTCCAAAATATAATAAAATATTACAAGGGTTTGATTTCACGTGGATCGTGGGGATGCACGACACGGCCAATATGATGGGTCTCTGGACCTTCTGCTGCCTCTTCTGTATCATTATTATAGTCCTATTGTCAGATATTACCATGGCCATTTTAGATTCTGTTTTCTCATTTTTAGCACCGTATGACTTCACGTGGTTCCGGTGGTCCATCCCAAAACTTTGGGGAATCCAATATTCCTCATGTTCATAAATTAACCATATACCCAATAAAATAATACTAAACATTCTCATCTGTCACTTGTAAATTATTTTTCCCAACGCTGCACCATTTTCCCAGCCCCCCTCGCCTTTCTAGTTTCTAGTACTATAAATAGCTCCGCCCGCGGCCTGGCAAAGCGTCCATCGATCGGAGATTCAACGACCCGGCACGAAGGACCACTCAGACCCTTGTCACCTCTTCTCTAACCACCCTTTCTCTCGGCCATGGAGTACTCTGACGAAAGACGAGCCATGATTCTTGCCATTGGCACCGCTAACCCCGTTAACTACGTCTACCAGGCCGACTATGCTGACTTCTACTTTCGCATCACCAAGAGCGAGCACATGCCCGACCTCAAAGAAAAAATGAAACGCATTTGTACGTCCTAACTCAGCCGCTCCATATGCTGCATGGGGGGCTGGCAGTTTTTCGTTCTAATTAATTGATATATTGTGTTCAAAGTTGGCGTGGCGTTACCATTTGTTTTCGCGGTCGCGGAAGTATATTTTTGTTCAGAGGTTTAGGTGGTAGGACCATAAAATAGAAAAAAGATTAGTTCATTTTTGGTAAATTGATTTGTATGACGTGCAGGCGACAAGACAATGATTCGAAAACGACACATGTTCTTGACGGAGGAGATGCTTCAGGAGACGCCCAACTTGTGTGCCTGTTTGGCGCCCTCCATGGACACGCGTCAAGAGATCCTGGTCGAAGAGATTCCCAAGCTCGCTAAGGAAGCCGCTTTGAAAGCCATCAAAGAGTGGGGCCAGCCGCTTTCCAAGATCACTCATTTGGTCTTCGGCACCACCTCCGGCCTCGACATGCCCGGCGCCGACTTCCGCCTCATGGAGCTGCTAGGCCTGGACCATTCCGTCCAGCGGTTTATGATGAGCCACACTGCCTGCGCCGGCGGCGGCACCATCCTGCGCATGGCCAAGGATATCGCCGAGAACAACCCCGGCGCCAGGGTGCTCGCCGTCTGCTCTGAGCTCACCGTATGCATTTTCAGCGGCACCTGCCATACACATTCCGATCTCCTCGTCAGCCAGGCGCTGTTCGGCGATGGCGCGTCGGCACTGATCGTCGGGGCGGATCCGGACACCACGACCGAGCCACCGATTTTCGAAGTCGTCGGAGCTTACCAGCACACTATCCCCAACTCCCGCGAGGCCGTCGAGATCCACTCCCGCGAGGCCGGCTTGATCGTCTACCTCGCCAAGAGCCTGCCCGGCCAAGTCTCCAACAACATCGAGAAATGCCTAATCGACGCTTTCAAGCCGCACGGCGTCACCGACTGGAACTCCCTGTTCTGGGTGGCTCACCCGGGCGGCCGAGCTGTGTTGGATCTGGTCGAATCGAAGCTAAGCTTGAAGAAGGAGAAGCTGCTGGCGAGCCGGCACGTGCTGAGCGAGTACGGGAACATGGCGAGCGCGTGCGTCTTCTTCGTGCTCGACGAGATGAGGAAGCGATCGTTCAAGGACGGGAAAACCACCACCGGCGAGGGCTGCGAGTATGGGGTTCTGTGCGGATTCGGACCTGGGTTGACCATCGAGACGGTGGCGCTGCGCAGCGTCCCAGTTGGGTCCCTCAACTGAGCCGAGCCGCCGGCTTCCATAATATTGGATTAATGTTATGTTAACAATAAGAACTCCCACCGTTCATGGGCCAGCAGACAGCAGTTGGTCGAATTCAATGTACCTACTATCTAGCATCGAATATGATATATTTTGTCATTTAGCAATCAAATATTTCATTTTCTTGATGAACTTTTCGCGGGAAAATATATCTGATGGAAAATTTATGGGTGGGTAATGAATTTTTTTTTTAGATAAAATATATTTATTATATTTTATTTTTAAAAAATATTTTTTAATTGATGATAAATGTGTATTATTTTATTAATTAATATTTTTTAAAAAAAATTAGTAATAAAATATAATAATATACTTTATCTAAAAGATAAATACAGTTATTAAACTTTAACAATGACATCAGCATTACGTTTATTCAATTAACTCATCTCTCATTTAAACCATAAATGAGTTATAAAAATAAAAATAAAACAAGAAAGCTGCTGGTATGAGATTTCTAGTAAGAGCAGCAGCATTTTTCCTTCCTTATGTCACAAATGAATTACTTATTTCTAATAATGTGGTAAAAATTAAAAGAAATAAAAGGAAAATGGGATCTAAGATTGGAGGCCGGGGGGGAACATGGATTATCTTATCACGTCTTGTAGACATGACAAGAGGGGCCGCTTGCTTGCGGAGGGGATAGATGCGATGCAATGCGATGATATTTAAGTGGATTTGATTGGACCCTATGAATGCTCTCCACGCGGATCGCGTGGATCACGTGGCTCACTCCCTAAGCCTAACCCTATGAATGCTCTAAGCCTAATCAGGGTAATTTCCTCTGTTTATTTGAGGTGAAATATTTAAAAAAACAAAAAAACTCTTTTTCCTCTTTTTTTTCTTCTTCTTATTTTTTAATAGTTGGCTTGCATTTAAAAATAAATAAATAAATTTTCATTATTTGTATATGCATAAATATTGTATATAATAGAATTGATTGGTGGAGGGTGAGGCTACTAATAGTCGTGAACAATAATTCTTTATATGAAATTATAAAATATGTGCTTTACGTACTTCAATCCCTTTATACAAAATTAAGTGCTTCTTGTGTATAGCATCTATTGTCAATTCTTATAATCTGACACTTTTTACTACTTGTTTCACTATCTTTGGCGATAACATTTTAATAGTAGATCTCAATTTCTCACTCAAACCACTAATAAAGTTTGAGATAAAATAAGCCTAAGTTAGAGCATCTCCACTGTTAGACATCAAATTAGGCCCAACAGTGATTTATGCCAATTTAGTACCCACCATTTTAGTGTGTAAAAAAGAATTTTTAAAGAATATTTTATAAATAAATAGTAATAGTATAATATAATTAAAATAATTAATCATATTTTATAAAAAAATTAAAAATTATAGTCATAATTTTTTTATATATTTTTTTAAATATGTTATTCTAATTAATTTTTTTACTACATTTTTAATTAATTATTTTTGTCTAACTTTTATCAAACTAATTGTTTATCCACCTAATTATTTATCCATCTTTTTTCAACTAATATTGTAAATCAAAGAAACTATTTTTCCAATAAATGTTTTTTTCACTTAATATTTCAATTAATTTTCTTATCTTCTTTTATCTACATATTTTTTTTCCATTTATTTCACAACTAACTTTACTACATAACACTAACTTTTATCTAATATATGATAACCTACCTTTTATTAAGTTTTTTTAAAATTCATATACATAAACAAAAATAGTTTATTTTATATTAGCATAGTATTTATAAAATATATTCAATATTATACTCATTTTATAGATCTTAATAAAATATTTCCATCGGTATATATTTTTTGTAATAATTTAATTTATATTTTCAATTATTAATCAAAATATATAAATATAATAAAAGTGATAAAAGACACAAAGGGAATAAATTGTTTTAAAGTTATACAAAGAGGGGTAAAATTGAAAATAAAATGAAAATAAAAATTTAGTGTTGATAAATAGTATAACACCAAATTTGATATTATACTATTCACTCAACACCAAATTTGATGGTTGAAAATTGTGCCCAACACTATTTTAGTGTATTCATTGGAGATGTTTATGCGCCAAAATACAATTAGCGTTGCATTTGACGCATTTATTGGAGATGCCCTTAGGTGGGCTTACCTAATTTGGCAAGCGAAATGAATTCTCGTACTTTACTTTATTAGATTTTTCCATCATGTTCATGTTATTCAATCTCTTTCTCTCATAAAAAAAAAAATATATTCCACAAATTTTGTCTACTAACAATTTTCTTTTAAGAGATTTCACAAAAATATTCCACAAATTCATCTAGCCTTCTTGGTGAGCCATCCATAGATGTTTCAAACTTTTGATCCAGTGAAAGAATCATTTTATGATTTTTGTTGAATTCAACTTCTAGAGAATTCACTCGAATCTGTAGATTTAAAACTGTGGCCTTCATATGAAGCAGTTGAGTTTCGAATAGTTTCGTGCATGTTCCATTAGTCATAGTAAAAATTGCACAAGAAACAGATTTCAGAAGCTTAGGAGAAGTTTTGATATCAATTTGTCAATATTTTAGATCTAACAATGTAAATTCGAGAATTAGGACCAAAATTAGGAAGAATTATGACAAAAAATAGAGAGAATTAAGAGAAAAATTAAGAAAAATAATAAAAAGAGATGACTAGAGAAAATTAGTGAGAGAATTAAAAAATTAAAATTCAGTCGTTCATTAAATATTCTCTAAATAGATTGATTAGTTTTAATTTTATATAATTAAACAATCAACAACTACATATATCAATTACAATTCTCTAATAACTTGACAAGTATATATTCTAGTTTTTATATTTTTAATATTTATAATGATTTTCATTAAAAAAATAAAATATTAATATAAAATGTGAATGTAAATTAAAGTATCAAACTTAAATTTTTAAATAACATTATCCTAAAAATTAATCTTTACTACAGTTGAAGAGTGTGCTACAGCTGGTGCGTCAGTGGGGGAGAAATTATTGTGTGGTAGACTAAATTAAGTGACGTGATATTTTGAATCACTGACAATGTTATTTAATTAAAATTTATCATATATTTACTTTTATAATAAAATATTTAACAAATTCTGGTTAAATAATATTTTTATTTTAAGTGATTTGACGCATCACTCATTACTTTATTTGGTGACCACCAAATAATTTCTGATCCACTTCGACTGGGGAGCGGATCTAGCACATACTATCCCTTACCAGCTAAGGGATAGGAATGGAGGAGGCTTGCAATATGGCCAATGCTACACGACGAACACAACGACAGATGAGTTGACAAACTAAGATTCTTCTAAGATTTTGACATCAAAATATCGCAAAAACTTAAATTTAAATTATTTGAAGAAGCATTCAAAATTGAGCGCTTGTACTCTGCCTCTATCTCTCTCTCCCTTTTTTGTCATTTCAGAGTGTCTCTCTTTCTTTCCTCTTCATTGTATCTCTCACTTTCTCTCTCCACTGCATCTCCTTCACCATCAATAGATCTCCTCCACCTACAACCCTTCGGTGCTCATTCTTGTTGTCATCGGACTTCCACTAGCAACAGCGCTGGGCATCGACGTGCCTCTCTCTCTCTTCCTTATCCACCCAGCCTACGTTGCCAATGAGCTTGAAGACGAAGGAGCCACCGACGAGCTTGAAGACGAAGAAAATCGGTCGCCAACGAGCTCAAAGAAGAAAGAGCCGCCTACGTTGCTGGCGAGCTCGCCTAAGTCGATGGTCAATGTTGATGCGCGATGCCCACTATCGTCGTCAAATCGTCACAAGGATGCTAATTTGAGAAGTTTGATTTCTTCGTGCGATGTTTGAGAACTCCTCATCAGGAAACGTTTGTTTCAAAGAGAGATCGTGCAAGATTTTAAGAAGATTAATCTCTTTATTTTTTCTGTTTATTGTTGTTTTAGGCCTAACATATGTGTTGTACGTATTTCTCGTATGGATCAGACTCGATCTGATAGGCCGACCCAATCACCCGAAACCAAGAAGGCCCGGACGACCTCACCAATGGGAGTCTAGCCACTACCAAAATCTGAAACCCATAAAGTGGACATTTGACGAGCTCTCGATGAGCCTCCAACGAGCTCCCAGCAATCGACTAACGAGCTCCCAGAAGTATCCTTCAGATCGCTAGACCACCTAGGTCGCTAGCCTAAAAACAATCAGCTCGCATAAAATGGTAAAAGTTGTTAAGTAGTCAGAAGTAAGGACCGTTCACTGCAACAGCCCATGCTCCTCGAGATGAAGATCTCACTTACAATTTTGTACAGATGATAAGGATTGTTTGTCCCCCATTATATCATCTTTTTATTTCTATATGTTATCCGAATTGTAAAAGCCTACTCAATTATAAATAGGGGGCAGAGGTAACATAAGGGACAGGGAGAATAATAAAAAAATCGCCATTCTAAAGGAATAATTAGAGTGCGGGCGTGGAGTAGGCATCGTTTTACCCGAACCACGTAAAAATCGTTAAGTGTTCTTCATTAGGATAAAAAACTTTTCTTCTTTTTCGTCTCCTTATCGTGACTCATAATTATTTATTGCGACCCAAAACGAATCACACTCAACTGAAATTGAACGTCGACATATGAAACTTATAATAGGATAATTTAATTTGTCATTCTACAAAGTGTTCTTCTATTGTTGCAACTACAATATACTAGAGCCTTGACTCCAATTTTCACATTTTATGGATTGAAACATAAGTGCAAGCAACCTGCAAGAAGACCATGGACCATTGATAGTATGTGAATCATGGATGATTGTGGGTGCTGAGTGGCCTTGTCTTTTAATGAGAACTTGGATTGGTGGATGATATGCCTTGATATAGTCTTGCTTTTTTTGTGCTAATCTCTGATGCGTCCAAACCCATTGTGCTGAAATTCTCTGTTGGATGTTCTTCCTTACTTGTTAGGTTGGATTGTTTTCTGTTAATTTTAAACATCCTTCAAAAAATTGGACAGCCAACAAGAATCACATAAAGAGAACATAAAACAAAAAGAAGTTGTACCCACATATGATCACCAACAAAATACTTATTACGGAATCTGCCAAACACCATATATAAAGCATAAATTCTTGGCTCTAAACTACTCTTAATCTATACAAAACCCACTTCACAATCACACAACCACTTCACAAGCTACTCTTAACAACCAATCAATGTACTCTACAAGTTTATACATCTCATCTAAACATATAACCATACACAATGTAGACACTGATATAACATTATAAGTTCAAATATTATAATTAAGTTTATACAGAAGAAGAATAAGAAGAAGAAGGGTTTGAAGCCATGGAAGGGAAATCTTTAGCCAATCATGCACGCGCAAAAGACCCAAGGGATGCTGGGCCGTCGAAAATGGAGGAGACACAGTCGCCAGTAACGCACTCGGGTGGAGTTGGAGCCAGATCTAAGGGATCCACTGTTATGCTGAGAATAGAAGGTGGATGGGCGTGAGGGCTGGGCGAGTGTATGTTGGGTGGGGTCGGCGATAGAGATGTTGAACATTTTGTTGAGCTCGCCGGACCTCTTGATGTTGCTGCCCGTGTACAAAACGATGCGATGGGCCTTGAGATGCTCGGGTCAATCCAAGACGTAAAGGTCGTTGTTGAGCTAGTGCGATGGGAAGCCAGAGAAGACGCAGTCGCACGTGGGAGAGAGAGAGAAAGAGAGAGAATGGGTGAGGAAAAAACAACTGTTGGGCGAGTAAAGAGAGAGAGAGAGAAGGTGAAGAAGAAACAGAGTTTGGGCAAATAGAGAGAGAGAAAGAAGGTGAAGAAGAAACAGGGGTTGGGCGGGATTTTAATTTTTTAGTTGATTGAAGGTAGATTTGTAATTAAAGCAAAGGATAAATTTGACATTTAATTTGAGTTTGTCAAACTGTTTGTCGTTCATATTGTCCGTGTAGCATTATCCTTGCAATATATGACAACAGACAACATAACAATTCCCATAAAAATAATTATACTTATAAGTTAATAAATAATTTTTATTTCTTTATTTAATATTAAAATTGAAATTATGTTTTTCCGAGTTTTTGTTTTATATGGTATTTGGGGTATTGTATGAATAAAATTAAATTAAAATTAATAGAGGAAATGGGTGGTTGGGGTTGCTTTGCTGCAGATAGGGAATTCAAAGTCAGGTCAACTTTCATGGGACTCTGGAGGTTCAGGTACCCTTTAGCTGCTGACATGCTGCCAAGGCTCCCCTCCCCCCAACTCCATTGTGGAGGTTCAGGTACCCTTTAGCTTTCATGGGACTCTGGAGGTTCAGGTACCCTTTAGCTGCTGACATGCTGCCAAGGCTCCCCTCCCCCCAACTCCATTGTGGAGGTTCAGGTACCCTTTAGCTTTCATGGGACTCTGGAGGTTCAGGTACCCTTTAGCTGCTGACATGCTACCAAGGCTCCCCTCCCCCCAACTCCATTGTAGAGGTTCAGGTACCCTTTAGCTGCTGACATGCTGCCAAGGCTCCCCTCCCCACAACTCCATTGTGGAGGTTCAGGTACCCTTTAGCTGCTGCCAAGGGTCACAAACCGCCCCCCCCCCCCCTCTCTCTCGCTGTCGCGCGCTTCTGTTAGGATAGCTCAGCACTAGAGATGGTAATGGGAGTTAATGAATAAGAGACATTTCTATCAATCTATATTTAAATTTTTAAAATATTTCATTTAATATTTTTATTTGTAAGCTAATGAATACTCGATGATAGCTATTTATATGTTGATATATATTATTTTAATAAACTTATAAATTATAATATATAGTGAAATAAAATAATATATATAATTATATCATAATAAAATATAGATAATGACCTTATCCCACCCTGAGTTGCAAATGAACCAAACTGTTTGTGAGCGATTCGATATAAATAAATAGAGATTGAATCTAATTTTAAAACTCAATTTATAAACTAACAAGCGCGATGGGCCAAAAAAAAAAAATTATAAATCTATACATAAGACTCCAAAAAGAAAGACTACAAAAAATTTCAAAGGGGGAAGCTAGCCCCGCCAAGAAGAAAGCTGTTCTCCAAATTTTTTTTACTTTTAGTTGATAGTTGAAAAGGGGAGAAAAATAATTATAAAAAATTTAAAATAATTTTAATTATTTTTTAAAAAACCTCTAAATTAATAATGACCTAAGTTCTCCCAATCCCTTAAGTCGTCTGAGTTTAAAAGCTCAGCTCATTAACTCGTGAGTTGAATCGATTAGAGAATTGTAAATAGACCCAATTAAAAATTTATAATTAGCTCGTGAAAATATATTTATTTATAAATAAATTAATAAATTTATTCATAATTTATAAATATATTATTTTATAATTAAATAATATATATTTGATACATATATTATTTAACATAAATATATGTACATATCATCATTATATCTATATATATCATATGTATTTATTATATGATTGATTTAGGGGGGCGGTCTCCAAAAAAACCCATTTTCTTTCTCCTGTTTTCCTCTCCTCTCCCTTCGCCTTCCGCTTCTTCTTCTTCCTCCAGGAGGTGTAGCAGACATTCTATGGTATTTATTATATATATAGACAAAGGCAAATATAATTGTTGATTTCCATTTTATTTTGGAATTTTCAAAACATACAAAATACATTTTTCCCTCAAGAGAATAAATGGAAAGGTGCGACTCATATATATTCTTATATATTTTTTATATGTTGGGAAGGAAACATTCTTGTTGATCATTTTGATCCTCATTTTTTAGCAACAGCTTGAGCTCATATTCAATGACTAACTAAAATTCTTTTCCTTTCCCAATCTCTAAAACCCAATAGAATCACCATCACCAATGGCAGAGCCAAAAAAATTTAGTTGAGCGAGCAAAAATAAAAATAATAATTTTTTTTAAATTATACGCATAATACTAAAAAAAATATATTAATAAATTATTATAATTATTCTCGACGTGTTTTTATATTTTGATAATATCGCATAATGACATCATTATCAATTTTATTAAATATATCATTTTCAATATACATAACTAAACTGTCACTCAACTATTGATCTCTAATTCGATTGTGCTGTCGGATCTTGACAAGGTTCTTGGTAAAAAATACTCTTTTTACTGTAACAATAATAACAAGAAGAATTAATTCTAATGTCACAAGTATGTAAATTAATGGATACATATCATTTTTTTCTTTTTTTGTCGCTACCAACTTCTGTGCAAGATTACTAAGGGCTTGTAATCCTTCAAAATTCTTATCAGTACGCACATCAATAATATATGTTTCAAGAATCCTTCAAATTACAATTCTAAAATTCTTAAAAATACCCCAAAAAAATTAGTCCCTAAATTCTTCACAAAAAAAAACCTTCAACCTTAAGCCCCTAAATTCTTTAAAGAAAACTCTGAAATTTAGTCCAAAATCTCTTCAAAACATCTAAAATAGAAAAGAGATTCTGAAGAAAACAAGCTTGTAATATTATGATAATTGTATTTATGCTCAATTAAACTCATTTAATTACATTATAAAAGTCTTCTTATTTTATTTTTCATAAAGTCAGACAATAAAGACTAAGCAGCTAGTTCCTAGGAACAAAATAAAAAATGGTAATTAAGAAATCAATTCAAACTCAAATATATGTGTTTGAAGAATAAAATATTTAAACAAATTAAGACTGGAATATATGTTGTAAATAAGACCTTAATAGAAAAAATTGAAAAATTTAAGGCGGACAACGGCCACCCCTTGGCTGTATGTGCCTCTGCCACTGACCATCACTATCCCTAGCCCATGACCCCAATATATGGCTTACTGTTTGTCAAAATTGATATTTTAAGTTGTCTAATTTTTTATTTATTTATTTATTGTTTATAGAAGTAGCTTTGAATTTGAGATTTTTATCGAAGTAGAATAAGACATTATTCAAGTTTGGACCGAGAGAGACACACCACTTGGCTTTTCTCTACCAACCCTTAGCAAAAGATGTACGTATTTGACGGGGGTTGTTTGTTAAAATTAATTACTTTTGAATTCGTTAATTAAATTAATTGTTCTCATACTACTTTAAACAATATTAGTTGTATAAAAAGTGAATAATAATAAATTCTTTAAGTCCTCTAGATTTGTAAAAACTAGTTTCTTTTAAAAAAATTTACAAACTACAACTTATTTAAGTTATTAAATTAGTTTGGAAGGAAAACTATATCTTAAAAATTAAATTTTATTTTATGTTTAAGTATTACTTAACAATCATTAAATTCGAGGATTGCAAAGTTTCCTCTTTCTAATAAGATCTATGTCATGTTCTCGTCATATTTTTTTTTTATTTTTCTTGAGATTATTTCTTATATTGACTCTAATTTTCATTTCATATTCTATATTTTTGACACTGATAATTGACACACCATATGCAAGTTGTAACACCCGGCCCACACGAGTGATGTTAAATAATTGAAAATTTTGACAAAATTAATTCAAAAAATTCCAAATGCTTGTTATTAACTTCTTAATTTTTTTCACATTCCAACTAAAAGTTATTCAACGTCACTTATTACTTCACTAATGACCAATTAATCTCTAGTGGGTTTCCAACCAAAAAAGGGCTATGAAGTTATAGAAAATATTTTTTAATTATTTTATTAAGTGATTGAATCTCTCCAATTATACATAAAAAACTCAAATTTTCTTTTTAACTTTATACGTACTATGAATTGAAAAATATATATTTTTATAATTTTAAAAAATAAAGGCTATTACTTTGTAAAATATATTTAATTTTAAAATTAAAATTAAAAAATAATATTTTCTACAACTAAACAACCTCCCTCAGTTTTTCGCTACCTCACTAATGACAAATATAAATTTTGCTTTCCATAAGCTTTCCTGGAAAATATAATTAATTATAAGATGGGGTGTTATATGCGTGAAACGCAAGTATATATATTGTCAAATTCAAGATGTAACCCTAAATAATTGCATGCCTATTTTAATATGATAATTATTTTTGTATGCAGTATAAAAAAAGGGTATATTTTATGATTTGCTAAGCTCTTGGAATCTATGGAAAAATATATAGAAAAGAAATATTCGAATCTCGTAGCATTATTCAACTTTGTAGTTGCTGCCACGGCCAATATTAAGCCAAGCCAGCTTTGCTACCAATTCTACATATATATGAGACGATTGAGATTCCAACAAGAGATTCTTTGGACAACCAAATCCACCTCTCCCCAACAAGTTTTATTTTCTTAATTAATAATTAATCAATCTTCCTGTCCATCCTTGACAATTTAATATTTATCTACTGATTGAAACTCTTAATTATTGCAGTACTCCACACCTTGGAACACTGTATAATGTAAATAGTATTTTTATATAAAAATTAATAAAATAGTGTGACAATAATATTTTTGTAATTGGTAATTAATTTGTTGGGTTTCTCTTTAACGATTTATGTCATGTATGCTGTTGCGGTACGTAATGCTAGATCATACTTTCCTCGTGGTTATTTGTTTAGGGAACAGGATTTAAGAAATCATTCATTTTGTTAGAAGAAAAGCACCATCTACCTAATGCCTTCCCCGCGTTAATCCATTTATTTATTTTTAGAAAGTAGAGGGATTTGGTGGGGGATGGTGAAAGAAAAGTCTATTCAAATTTTTCTTAAGTATAATATGAGTTATAATTAAGAATATTACATAAGATATGACTGTAAATATAAATAATTAGTAAGTAAAATTAAATTTACGTGCCTTGTTCGATAATCAAGTTTTGGATATTAATTATTTATTAAGCATCGATGTGATACTATTTCATGTGAAATAAATAGCAGACACATACATTGTGTTAGCATGGTTTAACAAATTGTTGGTATCTATATATAGGTAAACGTGGAATACAATTTATTTTATAGATAATAGGTTACAAAAGAGATAATTTTTTTTATTCTTAACCCCAAAGCAAGTTTACTGAAATTCACAGTTTATCTAAATTATTTTAAACAACAAAATATACTGCCAAGTTGACTGAAATTCACTCTTTCTCTAATAAGTTGCAGCATAAATTAATATGAATGTACAAGAAAGAAAAATAGGATATTTTAAAAAAATACTAAATTCATTGAATATACAATTTGTATATTTAGTTTCCATATTTTGAGTTGATCATGTCTTGAATTTTAGTCCCATAAATCGCATACGCTAGCTCTTCAGTTCCTTCCCCCGGCCCTCTCTAAGTCTCATTTTCCAGAATCCATAGAAAAGAGAAATGGGAATTTTCCAATTTTCACTCATAGCTGCTGCCTGCTGCGTGTTGGAAAATTCATCATGGATGGGTGGCCAAACGAACTGTAAAGTTTCACGTGGATTAGGGGCCCTTCCTCGTCTTAACCCTTTCTGCCTGCCTTATATTAATTTTTTAATCCCCCCACGTGAACCTCGTAGTTGCCCAATAATGGACCTGAGGCCTCTCATTCTATTTTATAAGGTCTTTTTTTTCTTCCATTTTTTCTCTTTTACTGGTCAGATCTAGCAAAATATCGATCTATGCCCCTATGGCCGATTCAGAGATCATATTGTCGTGGGATGACTCATCACGTGGCTTCTTTGGTGATCCAGTCAATGTTGTACCAACTCACAATAATAAGAATAATACATTAGAACAGTATTTCTACCTTAATGACCTAGCTAGCTAGCTAATTAAATAAACTAATTCCTTCATTGTTTACTCCCCCCTGTGGGATTTTTTTTATATGTAATTTTGAACAAGTCCCAAGCACCAAGCATCCCTCCCCCACCAACTTTGTAGTATAAATACCATCCCCACCTCCCCATATTCATTCAGGGCTCCAACTCAAACTAAAACTTGGCTTGTGTATTTAAAACATTTAGTGCTCCGACTTTTCCCTTCTCCTCCATCCACCACCCTTCACCGCCGAGGAAAAGATGGAGCCAGCCAAGCGCCCCGCCGGCAGTGCCATGATCCTCGGCATTGGCACCGCCAATCCGGAGAACTACGTGTACCAGGCAGATTATCCCGATTTTTACTTCAGGGTCACCAAAGGCGAGCACATGCCCGATCTCAAAGAGAAGATGAAGCGCATTTGTAAGTTTATTTTTTACGACATGTCACGCACACGCACACATATATAGTAGTAGTATTTAGGATTGCCATATATGTTGAAGCTTGACTTGATTTGATTGATATGTGTAGGTGAGAAGACATGCATCAAGAAGCGTCATATGTATCTCACTGAAGAAATGTTGGAAGAGATGCCAAATTTGTGTGCTTGTTTGGCTCCGTCTATGGACGCCCGTCAAGAGATCTTGGTCGAGGAGATTCCAAAGCTGGCCAAAGTATCGTCACTCAAGGCAATTGAAGATTGGGGTCAGCCTCTTTCAAAGATTACTCATTTGGTGTTTGGCACCACCTCTGGCCTTGATATGCCTGGTGCTGATCTCCGACTTGTGGAGCTCCTTGGGCTCAACCCAAACGTTCAGCGATACATGCTTTGCCACCAAGCTTGCGCTGGTGGTGGCTGCATTCTCCGCCTAGCGAAAGATATCGCTGAGAATAACCCTGGTGCAAGAGTTCTTGCTGTTTGCTCAGAGCTCACTGTTTGCATTTTCAGTGGCACTTGCCATACCCATTCTGATTTGCTTGTTAGCCAGGCACTATTTGGTGATGGGTCATCAGCTTTGATTGTCGGATCAGAACCTGATACAACAATTGAAACTCCACTCTTCGAAGTTGTGGGAGCATACCAACATACCATTCCCAACTCTAGGGAAGCAGTAGAAATCCACTCTCGTGAAGCTGGCCTCATTGTCTACTTGGCCAAGAGCTTGCCCGGGCATGTATCCAACAACATCGAGAAATGCTTGATTGATGCTTTCACTCCACACGGAGTTAGCGACTGGAACTCACTTTTCTGGGTGGCTCATCCTGGCGGCCGAGCAGTTTTGGATCTCATCGAATCCAACCTGAGCTTGAAGGAGGAGAAACTCCTCGCCAGCCGACACATTCTTAGCGAGTACGGAAACATGGCCAGCGCTTGTGTGTTTTTCGTCTTGGACGAGATAAGAAAAAGATCGATTAAAGAAAGGAAGAGCACCACCGGTGAGGGATGCGAATATGGTATTCTCTGTGGATTTGGGCCAGGTTTAACCATAGAGTCTGTTGCTCTGAGAAGCATCCCACTGAATTGAGGGAAGCAGCCGTTGCAGGTGCATGGGCATGATCTAGTAGTAACAAGTAATAAATTTGTTAATGTGTGTAATAAAGAGACACCCAAAAAATTGTTGGCAGAGCTGTCTGGACGTTGCACCAAATGGGCCAGCTCTGCCAGCCCTTCATGTCTTCATTTTTACTTACGAATTATATAATGTTGTTATTGAATTAAATACCAAAATCATCTCGTTATCAAATTAAATACAAATCGTCTCATGTTCGTGTTATACAAACACACACACATTTGTATCACCTCTTCTTTTTGCCTAAAATGAAAATTGCGCTATAATTTTATATGTTTTCTGAATCCCATAATGTAAAAAGGGTTTTACAAGAAATATGGCCCCCCCAAAAAAAATGACGTGCTAACTAGCACTATTCTTATCAATATAATTACTTACATTGATATTTTTTTCAGGGATATATATACATATATTATATTTGAAACTTCAATACAGAAGTTCTGTTCGTCTAGGGTTGCATTATTTTTGAGTTTGTTGGGTTAGTTCCTATTCTTGTAAAATCAAGTTTTTTAATTGAATGGATGAATAATAGGAGTTTAATATCAAACTCGATGTACAGGTAGCATTTGGTGAATCTAAGACTTTAATACTATAGATCTGGCTTGTTTTCTCGTTTAGATCTCAAAATATCTGTGTCATATATTTTAAAATTCAGAAGATAAGGATTAAACTGATACATTAATCATTCAAATTACAGCCATCTCAAGTAAATAGAACTGTAAAGCTGGCCGTGAAAGTACAGATTCCCAGATGAGTCAACAAAGGCTTCTTGTTCCCATTCCTAGTCCCAGCTTGCTCATCGAACTCTGCAATATTGGCTTGTTTGTTGCAGTTTAAAAGCTTTAACTTTTTAATTTCTAGTTTCAAAAAAATAAGAATGTAGTGTTTGTTTTAATTTGTAAAATTCTAACTTATAACTTCTATTAACTTTTAGAAGGGATAGAATCTGGCTTTTTCAAAGTTGGGGTATCTCATCTTCTATAACTTTTGATTAAACGGTCATATTTTAATAACATTTTTGTGATAATTTTATCCCTATTTTTAACAAAAGGGGTTAAAAATTCATTAGTTATAACACTTGAAACTCATATATATACACTAATTAATTTTTAAATTATTATTTTATAACTACTAAGGGTATTATGGACAATTATACAAAAATAAGTTATTTTACAGTTTATAGTATCAAACATATTAATTGTTTAATTACAACTTCTGAAAAGTTGTACCAAACATGTTGAAAACTATAATTTCTTTAATTAAGTTGCAATAGATGGGCCATTATATATAATAAAATTTTCCAATCACACGACCACAGTAACCACCACTCCATATTGGTCGCCGAGGTTCATTGAACCCTCATCATTCCACTAACTCCGAACATGGTAATCAAATGAGACTAACAAATCCATTGATTCAGAACCACTAGGGGTTCAAAACATTAGAAAAAGCAATATGTGTCCAAAAAAGCAATCTTTTGGCCGTGTGAAACTGAAACCAACAAATCCATTGATTTTTTACATAGGAAAGAAAAACAAAGAAAACCAACAACCCACTTTTACTTTTCTGTTCCTTTTTGGTTTTTGCTCAATAACCCAGTTTTAGTTTTCATCTTTATTATAAGATATTCATTGCCTTTTCAACTCGCACATGTAAGAAATTACAATAATCAGAAGAGAAAAAGAATGACTGATTAGTCATATGCACGACACTGTTCTAAGTAAAAAGGACGATCTGACTGAGGAAAGGAACTTAAAGGCCACGCTGCTACATATATATAATAAAACAGTATTGGCGTTCAGTTAGCTGAAAAATTAAAAAACAACGGAGTTAAGGTCCAAACTCTGCCATCTTTGTGAGCATAACCGAATATGTTAACATAATCTGAAGAGATAATTAGGATTAGGGTGAAATTAGTTTGTCATTTTCAGTTTAAACAGATTAAGATATAAATCTCACAGTTGAGCACATTTTTATACTGATTTGTGTATATAAACAATGTACCATATATAATAGGAATACCTATATACAATGGCTGCCGTGTACCTGATTAATCTCCTCCCCTTGGCGTGAGACAGTTGGGGGAGCTCCTAGAGTGAGAGATTTCACCTTTAAAAAAAAAAAAAAAAGTCCCAAAGAATACCTATATACAGAATATTATATAAGTTTATTTTTCTGATCATCTTTTTTTCTCTAACAAATACTATTAAATTTCTTTTTTGAAGCTTGTTTTTACTGAGATTTTCATATATATATATATATATGAAATATTTATTAAAATACTACAATAGAAAAGTCTAGACAGATCGTCGTGAAGGTCAGTCAAAGCTAACTAACTCCCTTGAAGGTGTCAAATTAATTTTCATTCCAAATAAAATAAAATAAAACTCCTTGACCGCAAGGGTAATTATATTATAAAAATAAATAAGCAAGTCACACGTCTTAGTAAAACAAAAGACACCAACTTTCTCCACTGCTACGTTGATTAGTAGCCGCCGTAGTTTCTAAAGCAAGAAGCAAGCATTATATATATGTATCAACCAAAAGAAAACATTTAATATAACACAAATATATATATACAGGGGCGGAAGCCCGTGCCAGCCCCAGTTAAATAGTAAAATATATATATATAACTTAAATAGTAATATATATATAAATATATAAAAGTTCAGGCACAGCCCAGACTCATGCCCTCCTCTGCATCCGCTCCTGTATATGTATATATATATTAATAGTCACTTGGCTGGTTGCGGCTTTGAAACGTAAATGATCTGATCAATGGCCGTGTGACTCATCATTCTGCTAGCTAGCTTCAACTTCATTATTTCCTACGTACCAAGAAAGGAAAAAGAAAACTTAATTAATTATTTCCCAAATCTTTTCTCTCGATGTATTCATTGGCATATGAACATATTGTTTTCATTTAATCTTCTCTCTCTCTCTTTTTTTTTTTTTTCTTTTTGCTATATGAAACTGATAATTTGGACCGGAACAGCCTCCAATTGTCGAAGAACTGGCAAAAAATAATAAAAAAATGATTAGGACTTTGAACTAATTAAGTATCGACTCTAAAATCATTAAAAATAGAATACCTTTAAACATTAGCATCTATATAATGAAAATTTTCTCCAGATTTAGCCTGATGGCCACCTAACCAACGACTTGAAAAATATCATTTTATTTATAGATTTTGTCTGGTATCAGTTAACTCCTCCAATATGATATGATATGATTACATATGTACGAGGACTTGGTACATGATGATTTTATGTATACAAAATAAAATATAAGAAAATCAATCCTTATGAAGAAGAATTCAACTGATATCATACGCTACGTTCTTTGAACATCCCGTTAGTCTTTTTTTTTATCTTCGTTACTTCCACAGCAAGTCATCACTTTCAAAGACTGCACATTAGATGCAAGCTTTGACTATTTTATTCTTTATTACAGACAGAAAAGTTCAATTCTATTTGTTCAACTATTTGTCTGTCACGCTTGTAATTTTTTTGTATATGCGTGTTTTTGATTGTAGAGTCGGTTTGGTCTTCCCCTTTTTATATTATATATAGTCACACATAATATTCATTTTATTATATCAATAAGCACTCATTTTGGTGGCTAACACCTTGTCAATTGTTTTAAATAATCACAATTAGCTTTGCTAATAGCTAATTTAAACCCGCAAGATTCAAATTAGGATAAACTTAAAGAATAATTTTATTACTATGTCAAACTTCATTTTTATTTAAATTTGACTATAAAAATAAATGTCAAATTACAATATTGTCAAGCGATTGTCCAATAAGTCTTTATTTAAAATATTCTATTATTTTACTTTCACGCACATAATATGGACCACTCTCTCTTAGTTATAAAATTAAGAAAAACTATTTAGTACGTACTTGTAGTTGTAGATGCATTTTATTTGAAAACCTTCCTTGATCAGGGTTGCCAGTGGCAGGACGTCTCTACCTATAGGTAAGCGTAGAGAGAGGATCTCGAAAACTCCTCTTCCTCTCAGCTCTAATTTATTCGCAACACTTGTTAATGTAACAATATGTTTTGTCGTATATATATAACAATTTAATCTTTTTTCTAATGGGATATGTTTACAGTGAACAGATTTACATGTAGCTTAATAATTACAATCGAATTCAAACTTTTACTAGCAAATAAACTAAAAGAAAGAAAACATCGACCGCTGCAATAAGCAAACGTATTTTGACAACCTAATTAATTAATTAGTCCGTCATATTTTATTCCAAGTGTTTGTTGGAATAACTACGAAGAATCTGTCAAGAGGTGGATTTTATTCTGACACATTTTGATCAAGTCGCCAACACATCCAAAATTAATCAACGAACGCACCGCCTTAAACTAATGACTAAGCAAATAGCAACCAACACACCTAAGCGGCCACAAAATATAATAAATTCAGTCTTAATTTATTTTACTATTTTGAAGGCAAGCTTTGGCAGTTGGCAATAATGATAATATTATTCTTTTGTAAGTTTAAATTGTCAAAAAATAATCTCTCTTTTTTTCTTCTTTTTTTTTTTTTGTAAAATTTGGCTAAGGGTTCTTTTAAAAAAAAAATTCTACGATAAATCCAATGGATCACATAGCCCTTTTTCTTATTTTACTTGTTTTATAATAATATCTAAAAAAAAAACTTTAATGTGTGACACAAAATTCTATACATGCAGAAGTAAACTTGTCCTTTGCTTGCTGGGTTGAACAATTCGACCACTCGATGTGGTAGCTAGATGTATCACTATCGAGTATCTTGATGACTGAAATTTGAAAACATATATGATAAATGAATCAACCAACATTAATTTAAAAAAAAAATAATACCCCTCCCAAAACTCAAGCAAATGAGGAAGAAAAAGTAAGAGAAAGAAGTTGAGGGTTGTTAGGGCTGCGGGCATCAGCATTAAACGCACCACTAATATATACTCCTAATCTATACCATATATTCTACCAATTCTCTAATTTTATAAACCTACATCTTACCATGCGTCATATTAAAAATAGAATAACATGCATGCATCACGCATGCCTTCTATGTTTTGACAAAGCCTAAGTAATTAACGTTTGAAGAAGCCCATTTTTTTTTTTCATTTGAGAAATTAATTAATTAATGAAACTACTAGGTCACTGATTGTGTTGTGTTATCCTTCATTGACCTAAAGGATTAGCAGGCAACGTACGTAATATGCGTGTTTTTCTTTGGGATATTTATATATATATAAAAAGAAACAAAAGATGTGGAATTCAGGCTATCTTACGGTCACAGTTTGATAAGAACAGACTCTTATTCTGTTATGGGAACTGCTTATATAATATATTCACATAATTTTTAAGTAAAATATCATAAAATCGCAATAAAATCCTTATAAATTACATGTCATATATATATTTTATTTATTCAGATTATATATTATATATTATTATGTAATAATATATTATTTATTATACATAATATATATCACGCAATATTATAGTTATAGTATATGACATTTATTATTCAATATATTATATATAGTGTCTATACATAATGAAAATACTAGATGTTATATATCATATATAATATATAATGATAATATATATTTTATAAAAATATATTACTTATATTTTTATATATTTTACAGAAGCATTTAAATTATAAAATTCTTTAAATTAATTAATATATCACACTTGTAATTGAAAATGTTAAGAAAATTTATTAATTAAATATCAGAATTATTATACTAAACGTCTTCTATTTTATAATTTGCATAAAAGAACATCAAACCCCCTACCCAAAAGTAACAATTTATCCTTTTTATTAGAATTATTATACTACTTATAACATATTTTATTTTAAGTATGTTAATTATTTATTAAAAAATAAGTTATTTAAACTTTATGAGCTTCTATTATTTAAGCTAAGCAAAGCATGCTCTTCATATTTTAGAATCTTTAGTTCCAAGTTCAATTTTTATTGCTATGTGTAAGTTCCCTTGAAATTTTTTCTATAACTTGGTTTTGGATTCATTCGCTTTATAATTGTTGTTCTTCAAAGATTTGTACTTTAATAATTTATTTCATTATACTCTTTTAAGATAAATTATCCATGCATCTTATGTAGTAGGAATGTAGGATCATTAATGAGTTGAGTCCTTTGTGAATTATTCGGTATTTGATTAGCTAAAAGTTTGTTTAAATTCGTTTATTAAGAAAAATAAAATAAGTTTGAACTTAAATTTAAAACTCAATTTGTAAATGAATTGAATTTGAATTTAATAAATTTTGACTCGTTACAACTTGTGAATAGACTCAATTAGAGGCTTGTGATGAATATGCTCAATTAAAAGTTCACAAATAGTCTCATGTACATGTTCGTTTATAAATATATTAATAAATTTATTTATAATTTTAAAAATAAATTATTTAATATAAAATTATCAAATTTTAAATAGAGATAAAATTAAAAGCGAAATATAATTTAAAATTCCGTCTCAGCCACGAATGTAAAGACAAAATAATTTTTATCTCTACACGAGTTTGTAGTTTAATTCCCAATCTCTTCCTTTTCTATTTTTCTCAAATCTCAATTTTTCTCGATCTTCATTTCACTAACCTTCTTCATCATCTCTATTATTGGTCTCCTCTGTTGTCAATGCCATCAATTGCGTGCAATCTCTGTCAACTTCGCCACCCTTCTTTGTTGCCTTCATTGTCTCTACTGTCCATCGTTACCGTTATCATGCTTGCAATGACATTGATAAGGCTTTGAAAACAATGAGAGAATGGGACAACAATAAGAGTGCTAACCACGACTGGTAGAGGCAGCAGAGTTTGTTTAAACTTGACTAATGTAAATCGAGCTCAAGCTCGAACAGACTTTCAAACTCAATTCGAACTTGAGCTTAATATTTTTTTTTTTTTTGGGAGACTTTCAAACTCAATTTGAGCTGAAGTTAGCAAAACTTGGCTAGATTTGCATCCCTATTCTATAGTTTAGATTTTCTGTCCATACACTTCCTTTGAATTATTATTTCTTACAAAATTAGTTTCTATATTTCATTAAAATTGCCATGATATTCCATTTATTAATAACACCGTTAGTTAATTAGACTAAAGCTTGAAAAAAAAATGGAGGTCGAAACCCATTTGTATCCGACCATAAGCGGAATCGACCAAATGGGTTGTGGCCAAAACCCATCTGGTTGATTCCCATAACGGCCGAACTTTGCCAACATTGTTGGAACCTAGCGATGGAAGAGAGAGAGTTCGGAAAATCACTGGTATCAAGGATGGTTTGAGTATTTCGATAACAGCTTCTGCCAGCGATCACCTCTCTCTCTCTCTCTCTCTGTCTCTCTGCTCTTCTCTCTGTTATTTTTCACGCCTCCTGGAGTCACCGCCAGTGCCCTGCCCTCCATCGTACACCACACCACCGTTCCCTTCTCCGTTATCGTCAAATAACCATTGCGAAGCTACTGACGACCCCCCACCCCACTCTCACAATCTCTCTCTCTCTCTCTCTCTCTCTCTGCGTCTTGCTCACGGCATTCACTGCACCTGCTGTCAATTAGAGTAAAATAACCAGATTGGTTTTGCGGGTCAAATCCGGCAACAGCCGAAATCAATGGGTAGGGTCTCCGATATTTTTAATTTTTTAAAATTATTCTACTTTCTTTATGTAATTAGTCAAATTCAGATTAATTTTTTTTTTAATTTTACTCTAAATGACAGCGTTACTAATAAATGGGAGTATTCTAGCGATTTTTTTTTAAAAAAATACTGGAATTAATTTGCGCAAAATAAACCATAGAAAATAAGCCTAAATTATAAGAGATGTACAACTTACCCTAATAATTACAATATACTTTGTACCTATAGGACCAAAAAAAAAAAAAAAGCGGGGGTACCAAGTCCTTGTGGCCAACCGATACGCATGTGATGTGAATGCCTGACGACCGTTTCAGAAATCTTTCAGTTTCAGTTTTAGTATCTAATATATATAGTGTTTTGAAGTTCACATTCAAATAAGAAAAATAATAATGTTATTTTATTAAGTGTGTGTTCAACCAAATATATGAAACTTTTTAGCACATAAATATATAAAGAGCTTATCTCATATCATTTCATCTACATTTATTTGTAAAATTTGAATTAAACGCTAGTACCGACTTCATTTAAAAATAAGAGTAAAAACTATAACCACTCGAAGCAATAGTTGTAACTTGTAACTCAAGGTCACAATATTCAAGTTGCTAAAATAATTATTATTAAAAAAAAAAACAAGGGTATAACAGCATATAAAAAGACAATCCCCACCACTAGCGATCAAAAAAAAAAAAAACTTGTACACCGGTGACAATAGTACAATAGTAATAGAAATACCATTGATGCTTCGCGTGGATCATGCAGCTATCTAATCATTATATTAGCGTGCACTTTTAAGTAACCACAGTTACAAACCTTAAAAAATCGTAATGCTTTCGACCGCTTTATCCCATGGAACCACAACGCATTATACAGCATGATTAGAAAAATATGATATGCTTTCGGCTCATGAATTCAGCCCCCCAAAAAACCAGATTGTTGTTCCTACAATAATCAGTTAATCAATTGAGCATTGATCGACATTTCTCGCTGTCAGACCAAACAGAGAGATGCACGTCCAAGGATCACGAGGGAACACGAACAAAAGAGCCCATCCCCCAACCCACAACACAATGAAGAAAAAGACCACATAAAATGACAATATCATCCAGTTATTGTCATTTAAAACTAGAGGTAATCTTGAGTGCTCTTGTTCATACAGTCGTTTGGGCACCACCATACTATTGAGGCATTCTTTTTAAAGGAATACAGCGTTTTAAGTTTCCTATTTTTATTCAAGATAGGATCAAACAGAACAGAACAAAACCCGGAAACTTGTCTGAATTCATGCCTATTTACAGTCAAAATTGCATTTAGAAAATATGCAAATTCAAATTCTTGATATTTGTCCCTCCTTAACGATGTAACAGTAACGAGAAATGACAAGAGAAAGAAAAAGGAAAAGGAAACACACCCGCCATTTTAAGGCAGCAACCTTGGTCTTTCAGCAGCTTTTAAGGCTAAGCACCGTTGGCTGGAGGAGCACAAAGCATTTGGCCATCAGAACTGTCATCAATGTCGATATCTTTCACACCAGAGGTTAGTGATGTTGGTGAGTCAGATTTTTCATCCTTTCTCCTGTCGTCCTCATCCTCAGATGCATCTTCCAGCGATGATCCTTTCCCCCTGAGTTCTTTCACTTTCAGAAACTCATCGTAATGAACTCGCCTTAGCTCCCTAAAACTCTTGCTTCTATCTGTTTCAGAATCTGACAGAGCTATCCCAACACGGAGATCAGCAAACATGCATCATATTAGCATGGTGTTTATTAAGTTAGCAAAAGAATCAACAAAAATAGTGTGAAGAGAGAGCGCCAAAAGAAAAAAAGAGGGGTAAAACAACTTCAGCAGTAAGCTTCATTTTGACAGCTGACAATCTTGCAAGGAAAAACTTAATACTTCAAAACTAGAGGAATAAGGCAAAACGGGGTGTAAAGTATCCACAAACCATTCGAAGAAAGAATATATTGCAAAGGAAATAATAATAGCATTCAGATGCGTTCAATAAAGACAAGGGGTGAAGTTGAAAAGGAAGAAAGCTGTCATGGGCCAGAAGGATTGTTGTAAAATTTCCACAAATCACTCCAAGAAAGAATATCTTGGTAAAGAAATAATAATAACAATAATAATAATAATAATAATCAGGTATATTCAATAAAGATAGAAGATAGAGATGAAAATGAAAAAAGCCTTGAACTCCCAGAGAATTTATCCTACAAGCTCCCAGTGCATAAATCAAGAAATTCCAAGCATTCTCAATTTGAGGAGCATTTCACCTTGTTTTGACTCTCCATTTCATACAGGGTTCTCAATAGAAAATTAGATTAAAAAATTCACAGAAAAAACTGGCTTAAAAGAGTCTATAATCCCTAACCAAAAAAAAAGAAAAAGAAGAAAAGATTCTATATTAGAGTGTTTAATAATCTCTAGAAAAAGCATTTCGTTAAGTCATTTTGTAGCACATGATTAGAAAGTGACTAGCGCTATTAGAATGGGCAAAAATATAAAATATATTTTTCCCTTTTCATTAGTGCTTCCCAGTCCAAAAAGACTTTTTTTTAAAGCAAAAAAAAGTAGTTCCCAAACGCCTTCAGTTTTTCTTAGCTGAAAATCAACTAAAAGAGGCTGGTTCCAAAGAAGTCCTTGAGTCACCTCTAGTAATCACAACAAATAAGGAACCAATCAATAGAAAATAGCAATGAGCTCAGCCTACTTGAGGTCATGTATAAAGGAAAAGAAGAAAAAAAAAATTAGGGATACAGCCTTGCATGGGAACAAACAGAAGAGAGGGAGTCAGGGAAAAAGCAAGAACCTTCATCAGTTTCATCCATGGGTTCCGCCTCATCATCAGATGACCAGCCACCAGACTGCCAGGACTTATTGCCACTGGAAGAAGCCACATCATTCAGAGCAGAACGTATTGCTTCTGCATGAGTGGCATCGGCAGTGAACTCATCAAAACTCTCTCTTGGTGACAAAGATCCTGCAATAGTGATGTAGTTGATTTGTGAGTACACAATTACACTTTTTCTTCCTGGAATAAAAGCTTCAATAATAGCCATAACTTCCCAAAAACATTTAGCATTCTGCTAGGATTTGTCGTGTAGGCAAATTTTGTTCTATAAATCAACTCATCATCTGTCACAAACATTGTAAAAGTTCACGAAGCATCATGTGATTAAAATTTGAAGTGCTACAAGTCTTTAAGAATGCTATATACAAGCACAAATAAACTTCAAGCAAAATCGAAGAAAAACAATATTTGACATGTGTTGGTATTTTGCCCATAACTCATTCATGTGACATCCGATTAACCTGATTTTCAAAGTGTTGCTACAACTTCATGTCTCACAAAGATTTTCAGATTCTGACCCTTGAAGGATCAAAAATAAGATGAAGTTGGTAGTAGTTACAGTGAAAGATCTTTTCAACAAACTCATTTGAATACAGTTATGCAGGTCATTCAAACAGACACAAGATTCTGACAGTAATGTCCTTGCACCCCATCAAACACATGAAAAAAGAAAAAAAACTTAAATCTAAAAGAATCTTATTCTATATGGGAACTTCCACTACTGTACAAGAACTTTTTTATAACAGCTGGGTTAATGATTTTGAGAGTTCTTTCAGACTAAGAGTGGGCCGCATTGAGAGGTTATTGATGAAAAAGAATTTTGAAGAGGAAGAAGAAACCACCATTGATTAACGAGCTTCAAGCGGTTGAATTCTCAATAATAGTAGTATAATCTGTAATACCCCATGTTTGTATGAGACTGTTACGTAATTTTGATAAGTTTAAAATACCGAAAAATTGGCTTGATAATAGTTATAAGAACCAAATCAACTGTAGGGAATGCCTCAGTTTGAAATTATCTAAGAAAAATGATATGACCTCGATGAGCGTTCCGAGATAAGATTTATGGTATCGAAAGAAATCGGATCGGAAACAATTTTCGGTACACCTAAAATACAACTGTTATTTAGGCTACAAAACCAAATTGTCGTAAGGGACTTCCAGGAAGTCAACGGAAGCCTAAGGGGACTCTGATTTTTTGTAATGAGCAACCCTTCAGTGGTTTCGAGATGAAACGATCGCCCGGTGAGGACACTGGGGCAAAATTGTCATTATCGAGTAATCTTTAAAACTATTAATTTTGCGTTTCGGTATTGTAATGCCAATTAATTTGAGGGTTAAGGGCATAGTTGCAATTAGGGAATTGTACAAGTGTAATAGGAATGAAATTTGGGATTTATGTGTAATTTTTAGTTTAAATGTGTAATTTAATAGTGTAATATATAATTATATATATATACATACATAGGTGTGTTGTGCGTGCGTATGCAATGGCCGCCCATGCCTCTACAAGATTTGTGGAGTAATTCTCACGCAAAGAAGGTATGGGCAAGCAAGCGTGAGGCGATGGTGAATCGATTATAAATAGGAGAAGAATTAGAGGAAGCAGCATCAAAAATGAAGGAGGAGCAAATGGCAGTGGCGCGCGAATGGCAGCAACCAATGACCGGAAGTTGTAGCAAGGAGAAGCCAAAGGCAGCAAGCGGGGCAGCCATGGAAGTGAGCAAATGGTGGCCGAAGGCGGACCCAAACTGCATCAACAGCCGCAAGCGGCCATAGCCGCAAGCTCCCAAGGTTGCAGGCGGCTATGGCCGATGCGAGCAGCAAGCCAGGCGGGCTGGAGCAGCTGCGAGGAGACTGGTGGCGTCCATGGCAATGGGCAGCGAGGCTGATGGCGGCAAGCGAAGGCCCAACCAACGGCTGGCGACGTCAAGCAGTGGCGGGAGAGCTGCGGCCATGCGCGGTCAGCATGCACAGCGGGGTTGGGCGCGGTGGCTACGGTGGCTCTGGGCAGTTGCGGAGGTGGAACACAGGCTAGCGGAGGGCGGCAGGGCCACTTGGGCGGCAGCCGCAGTTTAGAATGGGATGGTGCGGCGGCTAGCACAAGGCGCTAGTGGCTAGTGCGTTGCAGGCGGAAGAAGAAGAAGAAGGAGAAGGAGAAGGAGAAGAAGAAGAAAGAAAAAAAGAAAAAGAAAAGAAAAGAAAAGAAAAGGAAAAAAAAAGGAAAAGAAAATGAAAAAAAATGTCGAAAAATTATAGAATTTTCTAGAAAAATAGGAAAGGAATATTTATTAATATTCCGGAGATTTTGGAAATAAAAATTGTCCAAGCACGCATTTCGAGAAAATGGCACGCATAAAGCCAGAGAGGCTAAGTCAAGGTAAGTAAAATTTCCTAGAAAATTCTAAAAATTCAAGAATATTATTTTATGAATTTTCATAGTGAAATATTTGAAAAAATATTTGAAAAATATTTAGTTTGGATTTATTGAGGAAAAATAGGCAAAAATAGAGAGAAAATGCAAGAAATTATGAAAAATAGGTTTTAATGCTTATTTAAATAATTATGGTGATTAGGATGCTTTGAGGCTTAAGTTGAAATGACTTATGCAAATTTTGAGGTTGGCACGCAAATCGAGGCGATGCACAAATTTCAAGGCAGGGCACGAATATTGAGGTAGCCCGATAAACTTGAGAAGCTAAGTGGTACTTCCCACTGAACTTAGTTTTATGAAAAATGCTTGGTTTGTAAGTGGTTTAACCCAAAACCTGAACTTAAGTAAATGATTTTATCATGTTGTCATATCTTGTTATGAATATGTCATATAGATTGCATTGACATGCTATGAAATACATATGTACACGTTGATATAATTGATCACGCGCATGTTGTCCGTTGGGAGTACGAACTGACACCATTGTTTTACCAAGGGTGCCCCCATACACCCCAGCTTCAAAAGAGGTGGCCGTAAAAATGGTAAGTAGCATGAAGGATGCAGTTGACCCCTACGAAGAAGTAAGACATTGCATTCATGCACGAAAATGTTTTATACCCTTACTTAGATGATTCATCATCTAACTTGGACTTTACCCCTAGAATATTCAAACGTTCTAGATGGAGATTGTAGCAGAAACGAGAATGAATGAGGTATGAAATAGCACTTAGCAAGATGGATGATAAATTAAATGGCAAGTTTAATGTACGTAGTGTAGTCCATGTATTTAAGTTCTACCACTTTGAATTCTGGACATTTTGAAAGAACAAGGATGTATAACCCTATTTAAGGTTAATATTAGTTGGGAACTTATGCTTTGTATTAAGTTAGGTTGAGGAACGATGATGTAAGAACTAAATTTCAATTAATGTTAAGATATCAGATTCGATCCTTGTTTCCACATATGATGTGTACAATAATTCTCTTTCAAGAAAAATAATTAGAAGTTCTGAGACGGATACGAGAAATGATGTGATTTAAAATTAGTTTAAAACGAAATAAATTTATTGTTCCAGAAATGTCTCAATTTATAACGCGCCCGAGAAAACAAGGTGTTACATAATCTGTAAAGAGATAGTTTCTATTTTGTATAATGTCCAGCAAATAGTGACAAAGATAAAAAAAAAAAAAAAATGGATGCAGTGTCAAGGAAGCTGAAGTTTTCAATTTTAAGTTGGTGTGTGTCTAGCAACTAGGTAAGATTGTTAGTTTAAAACTTATGTTTCTGTTGTTTTTAGTGTTTGTTGGATCTACTACTGAATCTCTATAGTTTTCTTCCAGTTCCCGGGTTCACTCAAAATCACCACACTTTATTTAATTGTGTGGTGATTACACTTAATTGAATATAAATTCCATAAGCCAGATAAATTGAACCAAAAGGGATTCATATGAGGTACTTTTCATACTGACCACCATATAGGTCCAATTGTTTCAGAGCTTATAATGATATTCATTTACCTAATTTTTCTCATTTGACACCAGAGCTTGTCCCCCAGGAGTGGCAGGAAAGAAAAAGAAAAGAAATGAATGGATATGGATGACTCCTCATCACAAAGAAGTCTTAACCTAATTTCTGAAAACCTATTAAACATCTTCATTTCTTATTCTATCCCATGTATTCCGCAATAGTAAAGCATAAATTACGACGATTTGCTTGATAAATAGTGTTGTGCAAATTATCTTTTTCTTTTTCCGGGCCTTCATCAGCAGAACCACAAGTAGCATATATGTAGCCAAAATGTAAGTCAAAATGTCACGAGAGTGATTGCTGTCACGAGAATGGTTGAATAATGGTGAGCACAAGTGTAACTAACAATTCTAGAATGTATTGGGAAGATTGGTTAGTTAAGCAAGTTGATTTCAAATTTTTGTAAATAAGGCAAGTGGCCTTTGGCGCCTAAGGATGGGCAGGGGCAGTATATATAGCTCTAATGCCATCCTCCCAAACTACTTAGAGAATTATCAATACATTAATTCTCTCCTGCCATTTCTCTCTTAATCTCTCTCTTTCTCTCTCTCTCTCTCGTCTTCTTCGAACCTTCTAGTTACTTCTACATTCCTCTCAGATGAAGAGAAATTCAGCTTGTCAAAATCGGAGTTCTGACAATTCTGGTATCAAAGCAAATCTAAGGCCGCGATCTCATCAGAATTCACAATGGCTAATGGCACAAGGATGAAACAAATGGAGACTCAACTGTAGCAAGTCATGGCGGCGGTGTCCGACATGCAGATGCGGGTGGGTGGTCTAGAATCGTCCATGGAGGCAATAGTGGAAAGGAGAATTGAAGGCACCATTGAGCGATGGAGGGATGAAAATCGAGAGCAACACAATCAATTGCGTGACCAGATGCAGATGTTTATACGCATGGTCACGAGTCAGAACTAGGTGAGGCTCTCACCGGATTTCCCTCCGCGAGAGAGATCCGATCCCATCCTACTCGTCGACCATGATCTGTGGTCCCGCGTAGAAGGTGCATCTGAATTCAGGGGTGATCCGACAATGGTAGAGGAGAATCACGTGGAGAGGCCACAGGGGGCAGGCACATAGCTTCCCATCTACATGGATTTCCAACTCCTAAACTGGAAATACCAATGTTCGATGGGATGAACCCGAGGTGGTGGGTGCGCAGGTGCGAGAAGATGTTCAACTTCTATGGGGTGCCAGAGCAACAGCGTGTGACTCTTGCAACAGCATACCTGAATGATGCCTGGGGATGCATGGCTGCAGAGATGGATCAGAACTAAGGAAGGTTGTCGATGGGCGGAATTTGTAGAGGTCCTCTCGACAAGTTTGGAGATCGGAATATGCTGGATGTGGTCGAGGAGTTCAATAAACTACGGCAGGAAGGAATGGTGCAGGGATATCAATCGAAATTTTAAGAGCTTAAGTCCTTCATGATCATTATGTACCCCCACCTGACTAAGGGGTATTTTGTTTCCAGTTTTGTGAGTGGATTAAGTGAAGAATTAAGGCCCACTGTCAAAATGCAGCAGCCAAGAATGGTTAAGCAAGCCGCAGAATGTGCAAGGCTTGAGGAGCTAACGGTAGAAGCATTAATGAAGAAATAGAAGGGGCAGATGAGGGCCTTGAATGTGGGAATGACTTCGATGGGAAACAGGGGAGCAGGAAGAGAAGTAAGATGATCCAAGGAAATGCAGGTGGAGGACAATCCTCTCCCTTAACTCCAGTGCCTCTGAATAGTGGGAGGTTCGCCGAACAAAGGAGAAGAGCAGGACTCTGTTTCCGTTGCGGAGATTGATATACTCCCAGACATCAGTACAGGAGGCAACTCCTACTCATAGAAGGAATGAAGATATGGAGGAGCAAGAGGAAGAAATGTTGCCTCAAGGCAGTGAAGAAGGGGAAGAAAACATAGAGATATCTCTCCATGCCCTTCGAGGTCTAGCCAACAGCAAGATTATACAAGTGGAAGGGAAATCCAAGAACCACCGGTTAATGGTCTTAATAGATAGTGGAAGCACTCATAGCTTCCTTGATGAGAGGACGGCCAAGAAGTTAAAATGTGAGTTGACAGGGACACAACCCTTGTCAGTAACGGTGGCCAACGACAATAAGGTGATGTGTCAATCGACGTGTGAAGGGTTCTGCTGGGAGATGCATGGGGAGCCTTTTGAAGCTAATTTAAGATTGCTGAAGTTAGGGGGATGCAATATAGTCCTAGGTGTGGACTAGATGAAAGGTGTGACCCCTATCAGCTTTGACTTCAATGCAATGGAAGTTATATTTGAGAAGGATGGCAGGAGATTGACACTCACAGGAAGTCCGAAAACGGGGGTCTGTAAGATGATTATCAGGAGGAGGTTGCAAAAGGTCTTAAAGTCCAAATGGACTCAGGTGGCCCAGCTGTTTTCGATTGGGGCAGTGGAACATGGAGAAGGAATATCGAGCAACCAGAAGCAGAGATTATTACCCAATCTTAACCTTGGTAGGTACACAAAATAGACTTCCATAATAAACTCTTGTTTGAATTTAAGGACATATTTGATGAACCTCAAACATTGCCACGTTACCGACCTTTTGATCATTCTATTGTTTTAAAACCAAATACCGAACCCATCAATATTCGAGCCTATAGATATCCTCCTAAACAGAGAGTAGAAATCGAGAACCTGATTAAGGATATGTTGGCTAAGTCAATTGTTCGGCCAAGCCAAAGCCCTTATTCCTCACCTATACTACTAGTCAAGAAAAAAGATGGGAGCTGGCGCTTCTACATAGACTACAGCCAGCTCAATTCCCAAACTATGAAAAATAAGTTCCCTATCCCTATAATCGAAGACCTTTTTGATGAGCTTAAACACACCAAAGTATTCACCAAATTAGACCTAAGATCAAGGTATCTTCAGATATGTATGAACCCTGATGATATCTCTAAAACAGTCTTCTCTACTCATCAAGCACACTACGAATTTTTAGTAATGCCCTTTGCTTTAACCAACACCCCTGCTACCTTCCAAGCCTTAATGAATCACATATTTGAACCCTACGTCTGTAAGTTTGTATTAGTATTTTTTGATGACATTCTCATCTATAACCCTTCATTCTCATAGTACCTCACCCATCTGAGAACTGTTCTAAAGGTCTTGAGATTCAACCAACTGTTTATTAAAAAGTCTTAAGTTTTCTTTTGCCCAGCCAAAGGTAGAATAGTTGGGATATGTCATATCTGGTGCAGGAGCTAACACTGATAGCTGCAATGTTATCATGGCCAAGGTCCACATCAGTAAAGGCCTTGAGGGGATTTTTGGACCTCACAGGCTACTACAAGAGGTTCGTTAAAGATTATAGGGCAATCAGCAGACCACTCACCAATTTGCTTAAGAAAAGAGGGTTTCGGTGGGATGAGAAAGCAGAAGAGGCATTTGAGAGGCTTAAGAAGGCAATGAACGAAGCCCCTACCCTTGGTCTTCCTAACTTCTCCAAACCTTTCACTCTAGAACCTGAAGCTAGCAGCACTGGAATAGGAGCAGTACTGTCCCAAGAGGGGAGGCCCCTAGCTTTCATTAACAAAACTTTGAGTCCAAGGCATCAAGGACTCAGTGTCTATGACAAAGAGCTGATGGCGGTGTTAATTGCAGTTGACAAATGGCGCCACTATTTGGAAGGTGGACAATTCATTATCAAAACTGACCATAAGAGCCTCAAATTCCTCCTATAATAGAGGCTGCACACACATCTACAGAAGAAGGGGATGGCGAGATTAATGGGGTTGGACTGCATTATCCAATACCAAAAGGGAAAGGAGAACAAAGTCGCGGATGCACTGTCCAGATGTGTGGAAGAAGCACTGACAACCTCCATCACAACGGTGGTACCTAACTGGTATCAGGAGGTCAGTGATAGCTATGCATGAGATGAATGGGTTAAAGGCATAATGGAGCAGCTTAGTGTAAATCCAACCTCAAAACCTGGGTTCACCCTAAAAAATGGAGCACTGAGATACCAAGGCAGATTGGTAGTGGGAAACCAGGAGGAGTTAAAGGGCAAGATTCTGGAGACACTGCATGGCTCTCCTCTAGGAGGCTATTCTGGGGTGCAGGGTACCTATCGAAGGGTAAAACAAATGTTCTTCTGACCTAAGCTCAAGAAGTATGTTATGAAATTTGTGTTGAGATGCGATGCATGCAGGAGATGCAAGCACGAAATAGTAGCCCAACCCAGGTTACTCCAGCCGTTACCCATTCCTACCCAAGCATGGACCAATATTTCAATGGACTTTGTGGAAGGATTACCAAAGTCCGAAGGCTGAGATTGTATACTAGTGGTGGTTGACATATTCACTAAATTCTCTCATTTCATTGGCCTAACTCATCCTTTCACCGCCCAGGAGGTAGCCCGCATCTTCCTTGACAAAGTAGTGCAACTACATGGTGTTCCCCGACCATAGTGTCAGATAGAGATAGTCTTTACCAATCTTTTCTGGAATGAGCTGTTCAAGAGCTTGGGGGCTAAGTTACACATGAGTTCAACCTATCACCCGGAATTACATAGCCAAACCGAACGAGTGAATCAATGCCTAGAAACATACGTGAGATGCCTATGTTTCTTACAGCCTAAGGGATGGCATCACTGGCTATCATTGGCCCAATGGTGGTACAATTCTTGCCACCACAGCGCCATCAAGATGACCCCTTTTGAGGCCTTATATGGGTATAAGCCACCTCTACTGCCAGCATTAGCAAGGGAGGTAACCGTGGAGACAATGGAATCCTACTTACAGCAAAGGCAACAAGTGTTGCAGGTGTTGAAGAAGGAATTGGCTAGTGCTCAAAACCGCACAAAGCAGTTTGCTGATAGAAAGAGGATCGACCAGGAGTTTGAGGTAGGCGAACTAGTCCACCTAAAATTTAGAAAAACCCACAGGCAAACCTTGGCCCCAGGTTAAAACTCTAAATTGAGCCCCAGATACTTTGGCCCCTATCCTATTGCAGCAAGAATCGACACGGTAGCCTACAAATTACAGCTGCCACCGGAGTCCCAAATCCACCTCATGTTCCATATTTCACTTCTAAAAAAGTCGATCGGGACTCATGCAGCAAGCACTGCCCCACCCACTCTCTTAATTGAACTGACAAAGGTTCTTGAGCCTGTAGCTATTGTGGATAGGCGCATCATACACCGACATGGGGCCCCATTAATGCAAGTTCTGGTTCGCTAGTTCAATCTCCATCCGGAGAACAATACTTGCGAGTACCTTCCCCAGCTACCTACTTAGTTTCCTAGGGTGGCTGGCCTATTGTGAACTTCTTGAGGACAAGAAGATGCTACAGGGGAGGGTAGTTGTCACGAGATTGTTATCACGAGAATGGTTGAATAATGGGGGGGCGCAAGCGTAACTAACAATTGTAGAATGTAGCAGGAAGATTGGTTAGTTAGTTAAGCAAGTTGATTTCAAATTTTTGTAAATAAGGCAAGTGGCCTTCGGCGCCTAAGGATGGGCAGGAGCAATATGTATAGCTCTAATGCCATCTTCCAAACTACTTAGAGAATTATCAATACATTCATTCTCTCCCGCCATTTCTCTCTTGATCTCTCTCTCTCTCTCTTTCTCTCTCTCACTCTCTCCCGTCTTCGTTGAACCTTCTGGTTACTTCTACATTCCTTTCGGCTGAAGAGGAATTCAGCTTGTCAGAATCGGAGTTCTGAAATCGGAGTGCTGACACAAAAGAATGTAGATTCCTTGTATATAGGCACTATCTATGGCATAAATTTGCTTCTTCAAAAACTAGTCGAGGTTTTCAAGATAAATAACCACAAGAAACACAATAACATCAATTAAACTGACTTTACTTTTTACATGGTTCTCTAACTCAAGACATTTCTTCACCATGTCTTCCTTTTTCTTGTCAGGGAGACTACAAGGACAGGTGAAGGCACCAAGAAGGAAGATGTTCTTTTGGTATAAACAGATCCAAAACCAGTTATATTTTCTATGTTCACTTCATACACTACCAAGTATAGAAGCTCATGTGCTCTTTGGAACCTTTTATTAGGCCCACATGCAAGAAATACCAGGACTTGTGCAATGATTATGTCACCACATTGAAATTTCCCCTCGACGGTAATTCACTGTAATGTCAGTGGATGACAGAGTGTTAGTACAGACTAACACACACGATCCTATGAAAAGTGCCAACCCCACATAGTGGGGGATTAAGGCTTGATATGTTGTTTGTTGATCCTTAACCTACATGTTTTGCAAAGCATATAAATGTGGCACATTAATCTGAACAACAAACCACAAATCAAAACAACTTCTAGTATACAAGGAAATCTCATAGTTTAGTCCAATGGAGATAATCATGGGTGACTGGCCTCAATTTCTGAACCATCAAAGGAACTCTGTGACAGGAAGAAAAAGCTTCCTGGAGAGTAGTTCCTAGTATTGCAATAAATCTATATTCATCAAGCATATTCATGAACATAAGTTTCTCTTAAAATTTAGCCTTCTTAATAGAAACTATTGCAGGAAAAGTCATGAGAAATTTGAGTGCATCACAATCAAGCCAATTGCTCAATTCCATATTTTTCTAGAATCTAGGTAGAGAACAATATAGACTGAAGAATAAATGTATATAATAATATAATCTAGAAAAGAAGATACTCAACATACCATCATCATCAATTCTGGGGTGATATGGTGTCTTTGGTTCAGTGATTTTCTGCCTCACAGGTTTATTTGCTTCAATTTCCTCAAGATTAGCCTCATTCCATCTTACACGCCCCCTGGTTCACAGGAAAAAATAGTTACATTAGCACAATATTAATATACAACTCATTCAAAAGTGCAGATCAGCCAACATCTTATAAGGACTACATCAGTAGAAAAATAATTATATCATGATCACATAATAACAGTAAGTCAATTGCACAATTAAGCATATAGTTTGTGCCTTCCCATTAAGTATCATTTTTGACAGTAGCTCATCTAATAAAGGAATTAAGCTTACTCACTCACTAATAAAGGTGTAATGATGATGCTTATTTATATATGAATATACCAAACAAATAGTTATCATAAACACGAAAGCAACATTGTAATCAAGGATAATAAAATAGGATTGGAGCACTTAGCTCTCTATTGCAAATTTAGGTACATTGGCCCCCACATGATCTCATTGCTCCACGTGTTGATTTCATCAAGTAACATGTTAGAGTAATTCACAACACTCCACCGATTCTCTCAACTCAACTAGCTTACTACCAACTCAAGAATACACTGATAATGAAAACACATAAAGGAATAACACATACAGACATACACACACCAAGAACACGCAAGACTTATCCTGGTTCGGTCTTGAAAACAAGACCTACATCCAGACTGCTAGGCACCAATCTGATCCACTATCTTGAAACTTCCATGGGATGATTACAACGAGAACTGAAACCCCCTCGCCCATATACACTGAAAGCTATTAGAATCCTAGAGATTACAAGCTATAAACCAACCACTCTCTACCTCTCGCACTCAATCCCAAATACAAGACAGCAACTGGAAACTAACCTTTCCGAGAATAGGTGCGCTGAAAACCTATGATCTATTCTCCTATCCCATGACCCCTATTTATAAGGAATAGGGGCGTGGGTTACAAGATAAAACCGCCTGCCCAACTGACCGAACTAACCTAATTGGTCAGCTGCCCCTTCTAGAAACAAACCTTCTAGAATAGGGATTAATTCTAACACTAAAACAGAAACGAAACATGCAGCAATACAAAGAAAACTTGTTTACAGTTAATCTAATCTAATACAAATGTCACAGCATAACCCATAAAGTATAAACCAAAAGAATGTGTTTCTTTTCTTGTTTGCACTTCCTATATGATAGGTTAGTAGGCAAGCTAATGACTCACTGAAATGGGAACTTGGGAATAATGACATGCACAGGTACTCTACCTCCAAATTCTCCCTTGCACAAATGAAGCCTCCACTTAAGCATATTTATCTCCAATATACTAACAAGTCAGTCTGACCCCTCACTTGTCCTAGCAATTCTCCCACCACTACAGATCCCTACAGTCACCACTTAATTTCCCAAGGAAATCTTACAACACCCTACTAGTTGGCCAGGAAGAGGGAGTAAGAAACCACCCAGGATTGAAATTGGAGTCATAGGGCACAGCAAGTGACCACGTGACTCTGCACATGATTGTTGAGGTTTGTTGATGGACCGGGGCTCAAAAGAAACCCAACCCAAGCAAACATGTCCAAATGAAACAAAAACATGTCAAATGCTCTATAACTCCTCAAACTTGAATTCACTTGACCATTGTTGTACTGGCTATAGGTGTGATTGAGCCAGTCTAATCTGGGTGTATTTAGACCCAAATGGAATACATCTAGATTGGATAAGTGTTTATAACACAGAAGCTAACCAATGTAAGCAAGAATTGAACAAAACCCAACCCAAGCGGGTTCCATATGAGTCTGGTTGGTTCCATCTGAGTCTCATCATGTTTGACTTCCAATAGAAGGAATACAAGTCTATCCAGACTGAAGCAGTAATAGTCCTACCCATTAGAAATGCCTTTACCTGGAAAGATCAAGGCATTTCTAAGGATACTTGGTGCTCAAACAGTTCCATACATGAGATGCCAGCAGCCAAGTTCACTCTAAAATGGGAAGAAATGTTCACCCTTAAAGAATCAATGATACAGTTCATTACAAGATACCCAGACCCAGTCACAACATTCTAAGAAGCCCTATTACATGAGACATTGCTCCTTCAATGTGAATAAAATTCATGTAGTAGTCATTATGCTTCCCATAATGACAGTAATAGCACGGTAATGTGCATAACAGGCGTTACTGTCACTATGGAGTCAAAACAATCCTCCAGGCAGATGAATACAAAAGAAGAAACACATGACAAGACACCCCCCCCCCCAAATCACCTTTTATTCTTTCTTATTTGCTTCTTTAAAATCAAATTTACTTCCCAAGTTTCAATCTTTAAGATATCAATATCTATCAAGTAGCTGAGACATCCACGTGCAGATACATATGTATTTGAATGCATACCAAGGGTTGAAGACAGAAAGAGAAAAGATGCCTCTCTCCCTCTCCACTTATGCTCTCTCATTGAAGTCAAGCTGGAACCCTCAGTCATGCAAACAACTCTTTGTACATTATATATGTGCAACTATATATAATGTACAAAGAGTTAATAGTTTAGATATTTTATCTTTGGAATGTCAATATGTGCAATTGTAACATTGCTGGATATGGGAAACATTGGTCCATTTATAGCATGGCCTTTATTTTATGCCAAAACTACGCATTTGGCTAGTGTGTCAAAAGAATGTAGCTCAACATTTGTTTTTTAAATTTAATTTTCTGGTAACTAGGAAGAATTTCATTAGCAATGTCTTTCAGAAACCACATTATCATAGCAGTCTAATTTGAGGTCCATCAAACCAAATTCATTAGCACATGCCCTACTATATATTAAGATATAATTCAGCCAACATGAATTTATACACAAAAAAAAAAACAGCGGACAATTTGTTTTTCAGTTACATTGGTCATGATGGCCATAGTTGATGATGTCCATGATACTAAATCATTGTCATTCATAAATGTTAAGAATGTTAATTCCTTAATTATTTTTCTTTTGAGGGGGAGGCATGTTTGACCATGAAAAATTCTCCCGTAGGAAAACTGTAAAGATAATGATAAAGATAGAATTAATACAAATGAGCAAATCTTTATAAGTGGCACACTAGCACTTTGGTTTTTTGTGCCGTAGGTAACACATTAAGTAATGGACTATATTTAGTATTTTGAACTATTCATGTGTCTTAACTGTTTTATGGTGCAAGAAAATATTATTGGGAAAAGTAAATAAAATTCTGTGAACAGCAAGCTAAAGATGGTATAAAATTTATATATAAAACATTTATACATAGATGATATTGCCTTAGTGGATGAGACAAAAGAAGACATTAAAATTGAGCATGAATCAAGGAGGTAGGGACACCTTAAAATTCAAAAGCTTCAAGTTGATAAGTTAAAAACAGAATATATATATATATATAGAGAGAGAGAGAGAGTTTCATCTTGAAAAAATAAAAGCGGGATAATACTAGGGTGAGATTTGAAGATCAAGTTATTCTAAGAAAAGATTAGTTCAAATATCTTAGATTAATTATTTAAAAAGAAAAAAAAAGGATAATTGGAGATGTTAGTCATAGAATTGATGCAGGATAGTTAAAATAAAGAAGTGCTTCCCTTTAAAGTTAAAGAAAAGTTTGTAGGATGGTTTATAAGACTAGTTTTGTTATGTGACAAAATGTTGGATAGTTAAGTGCTAACACATGCAAACATGACCGTACCTAAAATAGGAACTAGAGGGGTGGCCGTATGCACTTGCCAACAAACAAATAGAAGTGGTGTTTGGGGTTGGATAGATGTTAAAATTGTATTTTTGGTTGTGCTTTTTTAATAAAAATATATAAAGGGCTCTTTGGGAATCAAAAAGGCTTTGAACACCAAATCTTGTGTTTGTGTAAGCAATAGAATAGATAATGATGGATGGACGACCATACAAGAAAAAACAAAATTAAAATAGCATTATCCTTAATAAAATTGGAATGATGTCAATTGAAGATAAGATATGCAGGGCAAAATTGAAATGGTTTACACATGTGAAAAGAAGATTAATACACACCTGTGTAATGAGTAAATGGAATGGTAGAAGTTTGTAACCAAAAAAACAAAGTAGAGGAAGACCAAAGAAAAATTTAGTGAAATATCATACACATAGCATGAGATATAATGAGCTTGCAGCAGATATAATCATAGATAAAGATAATCAGTGAACAAGAATCCATGAAGCTGACACTTATGCTGTTGAACATTTTTATACATTAAATAAAATCCACCAAAATTATTTTAAAACACCATAAATGTGATTTTTGAAGAAAATATCATCAAATTTTTAGGAGTTATACAAACAGCAAAAGAAAAAAAAAATCAGTTTCTGCAATTGATACACATCTTTCACTGCACCACCAAATCATGCTGTCGCTGCCAGAACCAATACAATGGTTATTGCTGTTATTTAAAACCCCAAACACGTTTTTCTGTTTTATTGCTCCAATTACATATGGATAACATGTGATTGCTGCTACAACTATTTGGTTATCAGTTGCTCTCCACACATTATTGTGAAGTTCATAACAATTTATCCAAATAAAAATGAAACAAAGTAACCTCCATTTTTCAATCTGCAAGGTGATCAAGCACTCCTATAAGGATCCACCATTTTATACGATACCTACAATGCAACAGCTATCCATATTCAATGAATCTCCATGGCTAATATCTCCTATAAAGAAATCGACTAATAGAGTTCCCATCCAAATAACTAAGCACTTAACAAAACATGATCTCCTTGTAAGTTTCACTACTCACGGGTTGCTTGAATGGCTGGACTTAAGCCTTGTCCAACAAAGCCAATAAAAGGATCAGGCTCAATGCAAGAGCATATTCTTGATTTAGTAATGTTTTTGTTTTCTTATTTTTTTAGCTTATCATTAGTAGTTATGTTATTAGGTTTTAACTACTATTTGTATTATTAGCTCAATGAGTAGTCCAGTGACTAGCATGTGACTTTTCATATAAATGGATGGCAAAGATCAGAGCAATTCATTTATGATCAACAGCTAGGATTTAGCCAGCAATTATGGAGTTGGACTCCTCTAGCTTGTGTTAGAGCACAAGTAACCACAACTGTGGGATCATCTTCACCTACAAATCTCAAAAGCCAATCCACCTTAAGGTGTACCTTTTCAATTCACCAAAAATCTTAGCATGTCTCATTTACGTCTAACTCATCCTTCCTGGTATAGACCAGATCAATTTCTTTAGCAAAGTCCTCGAACATTTTAAAGTGAACCTAGGGATTAAATTTGTTGATTCCAATTAAAGTTGCAGGCTTTCCATCAAACGCAAGAGGCTGTCCAGAAGATCCTCTCTTTCCTCACCAAACTTAAATCCTCCTCCCCTAAGTCACTCCTTAAAGTGATCTCGCCATCAGTAGCTTAATGAATATACAGAATGGCTCCAAGATCACCAGCTCCTTGCCTGAGGATGGCCCCTCCATCAAAACTTGTTGCCTTTGCAATTGGTTCTTCACTAACGACCAACCCCCCCCCCCCAAAAAAAAACATCATTTCAATGAGTTCCAACCTTGGAGCTACTCAAGATTGTGGTTACACCTTCTCTACTCAATGAGACAACCACTAAAAGGAATAACTTGGCAAAGGAAGAGATTGGTACACCAGTGTTCTAAAAATCGGCCTAGGCGCCAGCAAGGCGCTAGGCGGCCACTAGCCACCATGAATTTGGCCTAGTCAGCCCCCCCAGGCGTCAGTCCACTTAATCAACCGACGACGGTGCCTAGCCACCTGGGACGCGTAATTTTTTGCTTACCTCTCAGCCGTCTCCCCCTCCTCAAGCCCAAGGCTACCCCTGCCTCAACACTGCTGCTTCAACGCCATCGGCACCTCATCGCTGCCTCTAGCTCCATCGCGACCACCGACCTCCTCACTACCTCTACACCATTGCAGCCTCAACATCGATGGTACCTCCTCGCTCCTCTAGCACCATCGTGACCTCCTCACCACCTCTACGCCATCGCCGCTGTCAAGCTCCATCCTCGTCAGCGCGTCCTCTCGTTCTTTCTCCACCCTAGCCATCCCAGTTTATATATATAATATATATATAAGTTTTTATATAAAGTTTATATATTTATCTATTTATATATATAAATATATATAAGTTTCTGATTTATATATATATAAGTTTTATTTGTCTTTTTAATTTTAGTTTACCTGAAAATAACATAAAATTATATTAAAAACTTTAAAACAAAAAAAAAAAAAAGCAATCCGCCTAGGCGTCCTAGGCGCTAGGCCCTAGTCTGGCACTCGATTAGCGCCTAGCGCGTTTTAGAACATTGTGGTACACATTCATTACTGCATAGATAATGGCATTTAAGATAATACAACGATGTCATGACCCCAAAGATAGATTAGTAAATATAACAGTAGGAGTTTACATATATTATACAATAATTGTAATTTCCTTTTCTTGTTTTCTATTATAAGGCTTTGCCCTTAACTAATAGGTAGTTAGGCTATTTTTGTATTGCACATGGGTGCATGTGGGAGGCTGTAGGCTATATATATAAGCCACAGTTGAAGATGAGAGGTTATGTTTGAATTGATAATTGAATACTTTCATTTCCCTCTCTTGAATCCTCTCAATCTCCCTCCAAATTCCCTCTAATCTCTCTCTTAATTTCCCTCTCTTTCTCTCGGTTCTTCCTAATCTCCCTTTCTGTGTTGTTCTTCCTTAATTTTCCTCTATTTCTTCAAATTTAACTCTCTCAATTCCTCCCCATTTACCTCTTAAACCTGTCATGAACCCTAGGTTCACAACAATTAGTATCAAACCATCATTCCTCGGCGGTTTTCTTGTTGATTAATTTTCGACAGAAATCAATGACTGTTGTTCGACCTGTTGTCCAACGCAAGGAGGATGGTTCTAGGAGTTTAAAGACGACTATGGAAACCAGAAACAGTGGTAAAATTGATCGAACAACTAAGTCGATCAATTACAATAGGTGTGAACGTTAGGTGGAGTGAATTGAATTCAGGCGAATTCAGTTTCAATTAGTCCAACGAAGGAGTGGCCCCCGACTTGAAAAAATTTGAAAGTGTTGTTCGATCAAGGAAGGTGACCTCAATTGTGGAAGAAAAGCAGAAGGTTTGACTATTGAAGGCGGAGCTAGGGGTGGCAAAACGGGTTGGCGGGTCATAATCGTGTCGTGTCGAGACACACGTATAACACGATTATGACAAACACGAACACGAAATGATTAACTAATCATGTCAAAACCCTCAACCCTAACACGGACATGTTTATTAAACGGGTTATACAACACGACATGCGTAACCCATTTAACAAACAAGTTAAACAAATTACACACGACACAGCACGGTAACCCACTTATTAAACAGACACGACACAACACGTTAACACGAATAAAACACGTTTAACCTGTTAAAATAAGAATATTATATCTGTTCAATCCCCTGTTCATCCTCAGCCTTTCTCACTCAAACTTTTGAAAATTTTGAATTTGCGTTATAAGATTTTGTATTTTAAAAATTTTGAATCGTAAAACATGAAATCCAAAACCTTATTTTTATGAAGCATTACTAATGGTTACATAATGGTAAGACATGACTTCACATAGCTAACTCCAAGTCTGAGACTTGGGACGTGTGAGAAGGAAGGAAAAAGAAAAAGTCATATGCATGTAAAACTGCATACATGTTTCAATATATATGAGAAACTTAATTTTTTTTTTTCATTTTTCATTCCAGAAAAAACTCCTATTCCAAAATTCAAATAAAAGCTACAACAATCATCTGAGAGAGTGCAGGGGAGAGCTCGTTGGTGTAGTACATAGAATGGTACAAATACACGGCAAAAACCTCACGCCTATATATAATAAAACAGTTCAGATTGTAACAGCAAAACAGAGAAGCTCAGAAGTGAGAATCTCATATGTCTGTATAACAAGGGAATTAAGTTTGCATGAACCAGCTCATTTCACAAAACTGAACTCAAATGGCATCACTATCACCCTCACAAACCAGAAAGAAAACCTTAGTTGCCTTCATATTTTGGATCAGCCATCACAAAATGATATGCAATCACCAGTACAAAAATAAAGATGCCAAGAAAATTGGCAAAGAAGCCGAGGTCCTGATCGTCAATCATCTGAAATAACCATAACCATAAAAACATGGAACTATGTTAGAACCATCCTTAAGGGCATCAAAATACAACCACATTTCTCTAGAACAGTTGTGGTGGACGTAATTTCTTCTGGCAGAACAATTGCTTAGTTGAATTGGGTGGCTAAAACTTAGTAAGATCTGTAAGATATCACTCTATTAGCCAGATTTTAGAGACAACTAAGTACTAAATTTTAGCTCACTGATAGCAACCCGCACAACCCAAAGCTGGAGGCAGGGGCAAAGCAGGGAGACGACCACTAAAACTCTGATGTAACTTTGATTTGGATGAAAATTCAGAGTAACAAGATTGATTATAAACTTTTCATGTCAGTAGATACGAGATTAGTGGTTACTACAAGTAGCAAGAGGAGATGCAGGGAAGGATAGGATATTCTCCAGAAATCTTGGGCAAAAGCAATGCAGGAATATTGAACCATGGATGCTCCCAAACAGGTTGTCACTGAGAGTGCAGAACCCTAAACAGAATCACATCACACGCTCATCTCTTTCCACAAAGCTTATTAATAATGAAATCGACGGATCTTGAAAGGATACAGCCATTCAAATTCATCTCTCTTGTTAGGTTGTGAAAACCCTAGGATCAAAGGACTTAATATGCAGGAGGAGACTGAATCCAAAAAGGAAAAGAGATGAATTTGATCTTCCGGTAAAGTAGAAAGCCGAAATCGATTCAAACAAACACTTACATCTGTTGTGGTTCTGCTATCGAGAGTTCTTCCGGTTCCAATCGCGCTATTCTAAAGATCCCCGTCGTCGTCTGGACTCTCTAATTGTGAAGTGGCTGTATTTAGGTATATATACATACACACACACATATATACATATATATGATAATTTATGAATTTTGTATCTTAAAATAAATTAATGTATAATAAATAAAATAAAAGAAAATGATAACAACAACTTGGAAAAGGCCTTCAACCCAATTCTCATTATTGTAGCTTAATAAATCATACAAAAAGTTTTAAAAAAAAAAGAAAATCTAATTCTCCCACAATAGCTTTGGATTTCACCAATGGTCAGTGTTGATGATAATTATCGAACACGACAGATCTAAGTTCATTGACGTTTTCTTCTGAGATGACTAGATTTCAAAACCTTAGATAGGGTTTGGATCATGTTGGAAATTAGCTTCCTGGAAACCAGAATTACTTGTGAAGCTCGGATCAAGTTATGGAAAAGAGTTTGAATTGGTTTCTAGGTGAAACCAATTTTGAACATTTTGACGGTTTGCACAAGAGTCTGCAAAGTCCCTCAAAAATGCTAAATAAACTTCCAGATTATTAACCTAAAAATCACACATAATTAGCAAATTAAGTCCAGAAACTCAAAAAGATTAAGGATAAATCTTTTAATGAAAAGGAGATGTCTATGAAGACCACGGCTTCATTAAAACTTAAGACCTTGAAATGACACAATGAGGTATCAACCATATAAAAACATCTCGTCTTGACCGCAGAGAACACAAGATTGACAAATATGAAATCTTTTTCAATGAAATGTTAAATATATTAATCAAGTGAGGAATATAGAGATGCTTGAAAAAAATAAATAAATAAAGAACACAAACATAAGAGAACACAAGGATTTATAGTGGTTCGTCATACTTGTTGGAGGGCAAAAATTTCGGATACATAGCCATGGGATCTTGAAGCCTAGCTTGAGCTTCACATGAAAGTGTAATGGCAGCCGCATAATGATCACTTATCGGAACCCCGGCCAGGAGCTTAGAGGCATTTCTGATACCAAAAATCGTGTGGATAGTTGCAAAAGAAGTAGGTCCTTGTTCATAGCAGAAGCAAGGGGCAAAGACACACCCTTTGATACATCTTCTTCTCAAGAACCTGCAGGCACCGCATTGAGAATCGGATGCTGGAGGTATGACTGGAGCAACATCGACAACAGTAACTGAGGGAGCAACATCAGCAGCAGTAGCGCCAGTGGCCATGGCAACTAGCAGAAGAAAGAAAATAGTTGTATTTGCTCTCTGTTTTTGGATAGAAGGAAGACTGGAAAAACGAACTGGGCTTTTTGATATTTGAGTAGTCGGAATTGACAATTTTGAGTGGTCAAGTTGAAGGGAAGACAATTAATGAGCTACATTCACATCTTCGAGTAGAAATTAAGTCAGCTAATGATCCATCCAAGATTGAATCCGTCTTCCCTTTGCATCTTTCAAATTTCTTTCAAGTGAAAGGCTTGCCCAGGGGCAAACACCTTCTACACCTTCAGTCTGCTCTTTCATCAAGCATTCACAAATTTGAATCTGAAGTTTGTGAGGCCAATCCAGTTGCCTCTATTTGAAATTCAGGGCCAAATTATGCCTGGGATTGATCTTGGAAACCTAAGAACAAAGAAGAAAAGGCCTTGGAAGAGAAAGAAAGAAAGGGGAATAAAACAAACAGAGAAGGTTGGTATTGGATAAGAGTAGTGGCCAATTGCTGCAGTTCTTGGGGACAAGAACTCTCTTAAGGAGGGGGGAATTATCATGACCCCAAGGAAAGATTAGTAAATATAATAATAGGAAAGATTAGTAAATATAATAATAGGAGTTTACATGTATTATACAATAATTGTATTTTCCTTTTCTTGTCTTATGTTATAAGGCTTTGACGTTAACTAATGGCAGTTTGGTTGTTTTTATATTGCACATGGGTGCATGTGGGAGGCTATAGGCTAGATACATAAGCCGAGGAAGAGAGGTTATGTTTGAATTGATAATTCAATACTTTCATTTCCCTCTCTTGAATCCTCTCAATCTCCCTCCAAATTCCCCCTAATCTCTCTCTTAATTTCCCTCTCTTTCTCTCGATTCCTCCTAATCTCCCTCTCTGTGTTGTTCTTCCTTAATTTTCCTCCATTTCTTCAAATCTAACTCTCTCAATTCCTCCCCAATTACCTCTTAAACCTGTAATGAACCCTAGGTTCATGACAAACTAATGTCCATGGTGCACATGCTCCAACATCCAAATTTTCGAAGTTGGTCAAATCACCTCATTCTTTTTACATTGAGCTTAAGAATGGTAGGCATTTCCTGGTACAACTATGCATGATTCTGTTTCTATAGGCATGCATGTTTAAGTTTTTTGCTCCTAGTTCTATTATATGGTTTGGATATCAAGTTTGTTAAATTGTTTAATTTTTTGTTTGCCTTGGATGAATCGAATTATCAACCCAAGAACAACATGAGTTAGTTCCTCAAATCTAAGAACTTAGCACCAAATCAACAGTAATAGGAATGAGATTGAAACCAACTAATGTGGGGGTGGTAGGCCTAAATCATACGTGTCAGTGGGGGGGCTGCCTTGCTCACCCTTGGTGGCTAGTGATGACCCCAAAGCACCTGACAACTATGATGTGTCTACCAAACCTTTTAAGACTACTGAATTTCAACCACCATAAGTTGTGACTTTTGTCTTAATTTGGCAGGCTTATCAAAGGAGGCCAACTATTCCCTTGTCCCAACTCTGGATGCATGATCAACCAAGCTAGCCTCCAAGTTGACCTCCTATATATGTTGGTCCTGGAGGAATTCAAGATTTTCCTCTCTATAAAACTTAGGTTCGCCATCTCATGAGCTTCATATTCTAGTCTCTCTCTACTTGTTTAAGATCAAATTTAGGCAAGCAAACCAACAGCATAATAATGTAAAGTCAGACTACATAAAACTACACTGCACCGTGCAAGGCCTGCAGTTGATGATCCCTTGAAATGCAACTGATTTCCCATATTCTCTTTTACTTCATTCTCATTAACCTTTTATTGACTAAATCAGAGAGTAAACCAAGTTTTATAATATTTAAATGCCCAAATCTGTTAATCACTTAAACCTACACAAAGTTTGAAGAAAGGAATGCTGACTTCAGAATTGCTATAAGGTTTCAGACAACATTATCCCAACTGATCAAATCAAGCTAAGGCAAAATGACCAGGGATTATATTAAAATCAACAATTACCTGGTCCATAGTTCCTAATCATTTAATCATCCAAAAAGTTCTAGAATAAACAAGAGTACACTAGCAATAATCTTAATGAACCAAAGTATATGAGGCATGTAGCATAAATTACTTCATATCTGATGTTCAAAGTTGCAAAGCACGCCAAGTAGTTGCTAGTTGTCTTGATGATCCTGAAACCAAGGAAGTTACACTTGTTATAAATAAAGTGAGCATGGTATTTCATAGCAAGATGAACATGAATGGCAGATTCAAACTATTCATAGTCAGACTTTTATTGATTGCCTACAAATGGGATAAAATCTGATCACATATCTCAGGGGTGAAAAGGAAAGGTAAATTGCAATAGTACTAAATGTCAAACTGTTATGTCCCAGTGCCAGTTTTGTAATTTTTTGCAATGAACTTTTGTAATAACCGTAGCCCACATGGGCCACCTGTGTAGCGGGACTTTCCCCACAGTTACAATATGAACCACAGGAAGGGCCTATATAAGGCCGGTTGTAGGAGGATGGGACTTCTATGTTGAATGAGAAGATCTTTCTCTCTTGAACTATCTCCTTTCCCTCTCAATTCTCTTATTTTTCCTCCCAATTCTATCTCTATCTCTCTCTCTCTCTCGATCCTTCTAAATTTCTGCACTACAAGTCTTGTATCCAAGACTTGACATTTTAGTATCAGAGCTAGTCGTCCTCGTTTGTGATTCCAACATCAGGAGGTGTGTTGATCGGTAAAATTGAAGCAAGCCATAAGGTGTTCAGAATGGCATAAGGCACTAGAATGAAGTAGTTGGAAAATCGCATGGATGCGATGGAATTTGGGATGAATCAGACACAGGAGGACGTGGCCCAGAGTAGAGAGGAGATCAAGACGATCCAAGAGGAGCTACACGAAGATATGGCAGCTTCTCGAGGAGGAGTCCAACGAGAATTAATGAGGAACCGAGAGAGTACGAAGTAATTTGGACAGAGAATCAACAACATGTTCAACATGCTGTCATCCTTGCCTCAATTCTTGTTGCCACCAAAATTCCCTTCCAAAATGGGTTCCGAGCAAGTATTAGCGGGACCAGGAATCTTCCCTAAGCCACAAGGAGTCACTGAAGAGGGAAATTCATCTTACGAGGAGACTGGCGATCAGGTAAGAGAAGCTAATTTTCCTAGATCAAATCAAGGCCCCATGCTAAGATTGGAGATTCCTCTCTTTGAAGGATCCAAACCACAATGATGGATCCGAAGATGTGAGAGGTTCTTCCAGTTTCATGGTGTAATGGAGAATCAAAGAATCAATCTAGCTACCGCCTATCTAAATGATACGGTTGATGCATGGTTCCAAGGTTGGTTTAGATCGAGGGGAATGAATGCTAGGTGGATAGATTTTGCTGAAAAATTATGTGTAAGATTTGGTGAGAGAAACATAACGAATATAGGAGAAGAGTTTAACAAGCTCAAGTAGGAAGGATCAATGATTGAATATCAAGAGAGGTTTGAGGAATTAGGGGCACTAATATGGAATGCACAACCTACATTAACGGACCAATACTTTGTGTCTAGCTTTATTAGTGGCCTCAATGATGAATTGAGGTCAACGGTAAAAATGATGATGCCTACCACGGTTAGACAGGTTGCTGAGAAGGTGAGACTCCAAGAGTAAACATTGGAGGCAATTTACAAGAAGAACAAGACAATGGTCAGACCCCTACCACCCAACAACCCTTCCTCAGTAGGAAATTCCCAAGCCTTAGTGGCTGAAGGGGCAGTAGGAGGGCATAGGGCCAAACCCAACCCCCTACGATCCCCTACTATGGAGCAGAGGAGGCTCATGGGGTTGTGTTACAAATGTGGAGAGAAGTTTGGGCCAAGACATATTTGCAGCAAACAATTGTTGAATATGGGAGGGGAGAAGAAAGACGGAGGTGAAGAAGGGGAGGATGGAATAAAAGGAAGGACTAGTCAAAACGAAACAGCAACCTCTACCAATGAGGAAACAGAGCAAGAAGGGGTAGAAATCTCATTTCACGCTCTCAGAGGGGGTACAACCGAGAAGATCATCAAAGTGCAAGGGCAATTGGGAGAAAGGAAGTTGCTAGTACAAATTGATAGTGGCAGTACACATAGTTTCTTAAATGAAGCTATTGCCTTGGAGTTGAGATGCAAGATGACTGTCACAACTCCATTATTAGTGACAATGGCTAATGGGAGAAAAATGTAGTCACAACAAGTGTGAAAGGTTCAAGTGGTTTATGCAAGGTCAGAAGTTCCAAACTGATCTGAGAATCCTTGAATTGAGAGGGTGTGATATAGTTTTGGCCGTTGATTGAAAGCGAACTGTAAGCCCTCTCACATTTGACTTCAACAAACTAGAAGTTGCACTGGATATGGGGGAACCAAATTAACCTTGAGGGGCATTATGGAGTAGGGAGAATGTAAACGATTGCTGAATTATATTCTATCCACGCACGGGAACAGAATGAGAAGGAAGGAAGGGAAGTGAAATATGAACAATCGAAGGAGAGCAACATAGTCATCCTACAGTCCCCAACTAAGGTACTACTTCCTGATAGCTTAAACTTACTCTTGCGATAATTTCAAGCCAAACTTGTTTCCTGTAAACATACATGCCTATAGATACTCACCCATCCAAAAAGCTGAGATAGAGAAGCAAGTCTCTAATATGCTCTCTAATTCTATTATCAAACCATCTCAAAGCCCGTTTTACTTGTTAAAAAAATGATGGATCCTAGAGGTTTTGTGTTGATTATCGTCAACTCAATGCCAACACCATCAAAAACAAGTTCCCTATACCCCTCATTGATGACCTTTTAGATGAATTGAATGGGGCACAGATTTTTTCTAAGCTAGACCTAAGATCCAACTACCACCAAATCCGGATGACCCTTAATGACATACCCAAAATTGCATTTACTACACAGCAAGGGTTGTATGAATTTGTGGTGATGCCCTTTGGGCTCACCAATGCCCCAGCCACTTTCCAGACCCTAATGAACCAAATTTTTTAGCCTTAATTGAGAAAGTTTATCATAGTTTTCTTTGATGACATCCTCATAAACAGCCCGAACTATGAACAACACCTAGACCACCTTCGTACCACCTTTGAGGTCTTGGCTTCTAACAAGTTGTATGTTAAGCTATCAAAATGTACTTTTGCTAAAAAAGAAGTGGAGTATCTAGGTCATAATATATCGAGAGAAGGGATGAAGACTGATCCCAATAAGATTACAGCCATGGTGGAGTGGCCTAGGTTGCAAACGTTTAAAGAACTAAGGGGTTTCTTAGGGTTAACAGGGTACTATCGAAAGTTCATACAGAATTATGGCCCCATCAGTAAATCCCTAACTGAACTCCTCAAGAAGGACAGTTTCCAATGGAATCCAAGGGTGGAGCCAGCCATCTTGACACTCAAGAAGGTCATGACAGAGGCATTGATGCTAGCTCTTCCAGACTTTTCTAAGACATTTGTGGTAGAAACAGATGCATGTGACAATGGGATAGGTGTGATGATAATACAAGAAGGAAGACCCCTATCCTATATCAGTCAAGCGTTGGCTCAGAGACACTTAGGCCTAAGTGTTTATGACAAGGAGCTATTGAACATGTTAGGAGCTATTGAGAAATTGACGCACTACCTAGAAGCATGACCCTTCATTATCAAGACTGACCACGAAAGCTTGCAATTTTTGGCCCAACAAAGGCTGCACACCCAGTTACAGAGGAAGGGTGTGTCCAAATTAATGGGGTTGGATTATACTATTGTCTATCGCAAAGGGAAGGAAAATGTGGTAGTTGACACCCTCTCAAGAAGGGAAGAAAAAGGAAAGTGTAGGTCGATAACGGTTGTGGTGCCCGAGTGGGTTAAGGAGGTGGTAGGAAGCTATGACCAAACCCCATGGGTGCAAGACCTAATAACTCAACTTGCAATTCAGCCCCACAAATAAACTAGGGTATGCCCTTTCCAATGGGCTGATAAGATTCAATAGCAAGGTAGTCTTAGGAGAGGATGAGTCACTCAAAAGGCAGATCATAGCCTCTTTACATGCTTCACCAATAGGCGACCACTCGAGAATACAAGCCACTTGTCAAAAAGTGAGACAAATGTTCTACTAGCCAGGACAAAAGATGACAGTGGTAAGTTTTGTGCTGTCATGTGAGGTTTGTTAGGGATGCAAGCATGAGAATGTGGCTTATATGGGTTTGCTGCAACCCTTAGCAGTGTCAAATCAAGCATGGGAAGGGATCTCTATGGACTTCATAGAAGGGCTACCCAAATCAGAGAGCAAGGATGTGGTTATGGTCGTGGTAGATAGACTGACTAAGTTTTTCCATTTCATCAGTCTAACCCATCCCTTCTCAGCACAAGAGGTAGCAAGAAAATTCATGGATTCAGTAGTTAAATTACACGAGATTCCTAAGTCAATTGTCTCGGATAGAGACAAGATTTTCACAAGTATCCTTTGGCAAGAATTGTTCAAGAGCAAGGGGGTAGGGTTGCACATGTCCATAGCCTACCACCCCCAAATTGATGGCCAAACCGAGAAAGTTAACCAATGTTTGGAGGCTTATTTGAGATGCATGTGTTTCAATAGGCCAAGGAGTTGGAACAGGTGGTTGTCGTTAGCTCAATTGTGGTACAATTCCAACCACCACAGTGCCATCAACAAGAGCCCTTTTGAAGCAGTGTTTGGCTATAAGCCACCCCTCATACCAGCCCTATCAAGCTCTACAGCTACTATGGCTTCGGTGGAGCAATATGTCATGACCCAAGGATCCATAGAGAGCCAATAGGGTAATAGGCCTATAATAATTGTTAGAGGATATTTTAGCAATTAGTTAAAAGCACATGGGTGTGTTGTGCATGCTATTAGGAGCCAAATATGCCTATATAAGGCTATTGTGAACAGATGGAATTATCATGCTTGAATTAATATTGAATCTCTCATTTTTTTCTCCCTAGAATTCTCTCTTATTCTCCTCCTCGTTCCCTTCTGCAATTCTCTCTCATTTCCCTCTAATTTCTTCTCCCATTTTTGTCCCATTTCCCTCTTCAATCATTCTGTTCTCAGTTCTATTCGTTCTCAGTTCTATTCAATTAGATCCTTCCGATTGCCAATCCAACCCTTGGCTAAACCCTAGGTTCATGACACAATACTTACAACAAAGATAGGAGGTTTTGAAAAAATTGAAGAGAGAGTTGACCACAACACAAAACAAAATGAAGCAGAATGTCGATAAGAAGAGGAGTGACCTTTGAAGTGGGGGACAAAGTTTATTTGAGAGTGAAGATGTCTTTGCAACAGCCATTCACAACTACCCCAGCATCCAAGCTAAGCCCAAAGTACTTTGGGTCGTATACTATCAAGGCTAAAGTGGGGAGGGTTGCCTACAAGCTCAAACTCACAAATCCACATGCATCCTGCATTTCATGTGTCCCTGCTAAAGAAATCTATAGAACCACAGGTGGCAGTTAGTTCAAAGATCCCTACGATGGATGAGGAAGAGGAAGTGATAGTGGAGCCACAGGCCATTCTAGACAAGAGAGTGATCTACCAAGGGTCGTTGCCCCTAACACAAGTGCTAGTCAGGTGGTCCACATGGATCCTCATCACAACACCTGGGAGTACCTACCAAAATTGCTGACCCAATTTTTGCGAGCTATAGGACTCCTACAAATCCTTGAGGACAAGAATGCTTTCTGGGGGGGGGGGGAATGTTATGTCCCAGTGGCAGTTTTGTAATTTTTTGCAATGAACTTTTGTAATAACTGTAGCCCACATGGGCCACTTATGTAGCGAGAACTAGAACTTTCCCCATGGTTATAATATGACCCGAGGGAAGGGCCTATATAAGGCCAATTGTAGGAGGATGGAACTTCCATGTTGAATGAGAAGATCTTTCCCTCTTGAATTCTCTCTTTTCCCTCTCAATTCTCTCATTTTCCCTCCCAATTCTATCTCTGTCTCTCGATCCTTTTAAATTTGTGCACTACAAGTCTTGTGTCCGAGACTTGACACAAACATAGTTAGCACCACAAAGGATTTATTAAAACAAGAGGAGAAAGCAACATTGGAAAGAATAAAAAGTTATGGACCAAGAATAACATCTATTCAAAAGAATACAGATCTAATATATATAGCTGAAACTTCCATTATATAGGATAGTGATAGTCACCTACTGGAAAAGCTAAATATCTATTTAGACGACTCAACTTTAGCAACAATAAGAGGCCCTAAATCGAAATCTAAAAATGGGTCCCTAAATCATAGAGTACATTCAAATTTTATTTTTTTATAATAAACCATAAAAAAATAAATAAATATGTATACCATATCAAAGAATAAAATTAAAAATTTTCTAAATTATCAATTAAAAACTAAAACTATTCCCCTTGCAATTTTGGAGGCAAAAATATCAATCAAGTTTACATAATCAAGTTGTTCGAGCATTTTTTTCTCAATAGACAACATAGTCAATCCATTCAATCTGTCTTGTGACATAATTGAGCGGAAATAAGTCTTGATCAACTTGAAGTTGAAGAAACTTCTTTCTACAGATGCAACTGTAACGGGTATAGTCAGTAATTTTCTTGTTCCTCCACCAAAGTTTCACCCAGATTTTCAACTATTTCTTCTCTCTGTGTTATTTTGTTGCTATTCAAATATTTACACATATTACCAGTTTGACATTGAACTAATGCTTCTTCCCTAAGAAAAATAAAATAAACAAGGCATCTCTAGACTCTAGTTTTAACTTCTAACAAGAAAACAGTTGTCATCATGTCATGTATCATAAACAAAATAGAGCAACATCATGTCACAAGAAGAACCAACTGGGCATTTTTTATTTCTTTTTTTTAATTACCTTGCTGTTATTTTTGCAATTTCTGTTATGAGTTAGTTTAGGCCATGTGCTAGTAAGGGGAATAGGACAAAAAGGGCTGTTGTAACCGCTTGGGAGGGGAAGATCTGCTACAGCGGGTGTACCAAACACCCAGCCAGTATATATCTTCACCCATGCGCACAGGAGAAGGTATCTATGAATTGAATCGGAATTCCTCTTCTTACCTATTATTCTCCCTCATTTCTCTCTAGTCTTCCTTCCCACCTAATTCTTCTATCTCTCTCTCTACTCTTATCCTTGTTTGGAACCCAAACTCAGCCTGTCGCGGACCAAGCCGCGACAAATTGGTATCAAAGAAGCATCCTCAGCAGAGCTAGGAAGGCAATGGCGGAAGGGACCCGGATGAAGGGATTGGAGGCGCAAGTGCAACAGTTCAACTCGACTATATCCGACACCCACCATCGGATAGAGCAATTGGAGTTAGGAGCTAACCGAAGTCACGAAGCTATTGCGACAATGGATCGGAGAATGGAAAGCTCCATAGAAGGACTAGAGCGGAGGCTCGAAGGCTCCATAATGTGAGTACGAGAGGACCTGGCTGCCGAAATGCAGCAGTTTATGCTGATGTTTGGTCGCCAGAATCGAGTAAGTATGTCCCCTGAATTCCCTCCTAGGGAGAGAACGGAACCAATCCTTCAAGGGAATCGGGAAGTTGGTGGTCAGGGTGCTGTGGAATTAGGAGGGGAACCAGAGGACGAGTTGGATGGATTGAATCATGAGAGAAGGAATGGACCGAATTATATCTACCAACCAGGCTTTCCCATGCCTCGAATGGATATCCCCACATTTGAGGGAGTTAATCCCAGATGGTGGCTACGTCAATGTGAGAGGATGTTCGACTGGTACAACATTCCAGAAGAACAGAGAGTGTCGCTGGCATCCACTTACTTCAATGAGGTGGTTGATGCCTGGTATCAAGGGTGCATAAGGCGAAGAAGGGGTTGCACTTGGGACGAATTTTTGGAAAAGGTGTGCGAAAGGTTTGGGGAAAGGAGCATGGTGGATGTCATAGAAGAATTCAACAAACTCAAACAAAACGGTAGCGTGGAGACTTATCAGGTACGTTTTGAAGAGTTGAGGTCACTCATGCTTCAGCATAATCCTCACCTATCCGAGACATATTTTGTGTCCAGCTACCTGAGTGGACTTAACGAGGAGCTGAGGCCGATGGTCAAGGTATTAAGGTCCCAAACGGTGGAATAAGCAGCAGAAAATGCTCGTTTACAAGAGCTAGCAGTGGAGGCGCTACTTAAAAAACAGAAACAACAAGCAAGAGGAGTGATCCCGGGAGCCTCTAATCTGGGAGAAAAGGGTTACACTAGGGAACCAGTAAGGGTAGGTGGTGGAAGTAGAGGTTGTATGAGCACCGGCTCACTGCCGTATGGAGACCAATTGAGGGAACAGAGGAGGATCGCTGGCCTCTGCTTCCGGTGTGGGGATAAATACCACATTGGGCATCAATGTAAAAGACAAATACTACTATTAGAAGGGAATGATACCCAGGAAGAAGGAGAGGCAAAGGATGGAGATTGTGAAGGTCCAGAAGATGAAGATAATGGAGAAATCTCCATACACGCTCTAAAGGGAATGGTTAACAACAAAATCATCAAGGTGGAGGGACAAGCCAAGGGAGGTAGCCTCATGATCCTGATCGATAGTGGAAGCACCCACAGCTTCCTTGATGAAGGAACGGCTCGAAGGTTGAAATGTAAGCTAGTTGGTCTCTAAGTGTAACAGTAGCCAACGGCCAAAAGGTTTTGAGCAGATCGTCGTGTAACGGTTTTTGCTGGGAAATGCAAGGAGAAGAGTTTGAGGCAGATCTAAGACTATTGCAGCTAGGAAGTTGTGATGTAGCTCTTGAGGTTGATTGGATGAAAGGGGTCAGTCCCATCAGCTTCGATTTTAACAAAATGGAAGTGTCCTTTGAAAAGGGGGGTAGGAGGATGACTTTGTCGGGTGACAAGGAAGCTGGAACCTGTAAGATGATTTCAGGAAAGAGGCTACAAAAAGTGTTCAAAGGAAGGTGGAATCAGCTGGCTCAATTCTTCTCAATAATGGCTATAGAAGGAGCGGTAGAGGTTCAAAATGAGATCGGCTTGACTGTCAGCACACCACCAGGAGGTCTTGACTAGGTACATTGCCTAGAAACCCTTAATGAACTGTTGTTAGATTATGAGGATATCTTTTCCGAACCCAAATCCTTGCCCCCAACCTGATCATTTGATCACTCTATTCATCTCAAACCCAACTCTGAACCTGTCAACAGCCGATCCTACCGGTACCCTCCAATCCAGAAAAATGAGATAGAAAATATGGTTAGGGACATGCTTCAACAAGCCATAATTCGACCTAGTCAAAGTCCATTTGCCTCACCCGTTCTTTTGGTTAAAAAGAAAAATGGATCATGGCGATTTTGTGTAGACTATCGCCAACTTAATGCCATGACCATCAAAGATAAATTTCCCATACCTTTGATAGAGGACCTAATGGACGAATTGCATTCTGCCCAATATTTTTCTAAATTAGATTTACGTTCGGGATACCACCAAATTAGAATGAATCTCGAAGATATTCATAAAACAGCCTTTAGGACCCACCACGGGCACTTTGAATTCTTGGTAATGCCATTCGGGCTTACCAACGCTCCAACCACGTTCCAATCACTCATGAACAGAATTTTTGAGCCACATCTACGAAAATTTATACTTGTATTCTTTGATGATATACTTGTTTATAGTCCCACCCTTGAGCAACACTTAAACCATCTTAGGGCCACCCTCGATATCTTCCGGTCTAATCAACTTTTCATTAAGAAATCTAAGTGTACATTTGGTCAAGGACAAATAGAGTATTTGGGACATATTATATCAAAGGAAGGGGTTAGCACCGATCCAAGGAAGATAGAAGCTATGATAAATTGGCAAAGGCCTGCCTCGGTTAGGGCCCTAAGGGGATTCCTAGGGTTAACCGGATATTACCGCCGGTTTGTGCAAAACTATGGAAAAATCAGCAAGCCCCTAACTGAATTATTGAAGAAGGGGGGATTCGGTTGGGATACCAAGGCTGAGGAGGCTTTTCAAAGGCTGAAGGAGGCCATGAGCAGAGTGCCGGTTTTGGGACTGCCAGATTTTACAAAATCTTTTGTGCTGGAAACGAATGCTAGTGGAATTGGAATTGGGGCCGTGCTGGTGCAGGAGGGAAAGCCATTGGCATTCTTGAGTCAGGTTTTGAGCCCTAAACATCAAGGGCTTAGCATATATGAAAAAGAATTCCTAGCGGTGCTAATGGCAGTGGATCAGTGGAGGCATTATCTGGAAGGTGGCAGATTTGTGATCAAAACCGATCACAAAAGTTTGAAGTTTCTATTACAACAGAAGCTCTAAACCCAGCTACAAAAGAAAGGGATGGCGAAGTTAATGGGTTTGGACTATTCAATTCAGTACAGGAAGGGTAAGGAGAAAAATGTTGCTGACGCGCTTTCGAGGTGCCATGAGGAAGGAAGCAATGCAACAATGACCGCCATCATTCCAGATTGGTGCAAAAAGGTGATAAGCAGCTATGAGGGGGATGCCAAGGTAGCGGAAGTGTTAGAGAGGGTGGCAATCGATTCTCAGGAACAAGAAGGGTACACCTTAGTGGACGGATTACTAAGGTATCAAGGCAGAATCGTCATTGGCAATAGTGCCAGCCTCAAGGCAAAGATTCTACAAGCACTTCATGAATCACCTTTAGGAGGGCACTCTGGGATTCAGAACACCTACCTACGAGTTAAGCAACTCTTCTACTAGCCGAAGCTAAAAGCAGAAGTAAAGGAATTTGTCATAGCCTACGACATTTGTAAGAGGTGCAAGTCCGAAAATGTGGCCTACCCGGGACTGCTACAACCGCTTCCCATACCGAAGCAAGCCTGGTCAAGCATCTCAATAGATTTCATGGAAGGCCTACCTAGGTCGGAAGGCAGGGACAGCATTTTGGTCATCGTGGATAGGTTAACCAAGTTCGCCCATTTTATAGGCCTAGCCCATCCTTACACAGCCAAGGAAGTGGCAAGGGTTTTCTTAGACTGGGTGGTGGCACTACATGGAGTTCTCAAAACCATAATTTTAGACCGAGACAAGATCTTTACAAGTCTTCTATGGCAGGAGCTAATGAAGGCTATGGGAATAAAATTGGGTCTATCTACAGCTTATCACCCTCAGTCCGATGGGCAAACCAAGAGGGCAAACCAAAGCTTGGAAGCATACTTGAGGTGCATGTGTATCCTACAACCTAAAGAATGGCATCGCTGGCTAGCTTTAGCGCAATGGTGGCATAACTCTAACTATCATTCCTCCCTCAAAACGTCTCCATTTGAAGCCATTTTTGGGTACAAACCACCCCTCCTACTAGCTATGGGCGAGCACACCACGGCGGCCGCGGTTGAGGAATATTTGCAAAGGAGGAGGGAAGTCCTAAGGCAGCTAAAACAGGAGCTGGCGTCCGCACAAAATAGAATGAAGCAAGTGGCTGACCGAAGAAGGAGCAAGAGAGAATTTTCTGTGGGGGAGAAGGTTTATTTCAAGCTGAAGCATGCCCACTTGAAATCCATCACACGTGGGCAGGTGACTAAGCTCAGCCCTCGATACTATGGGCCCTTCACTATTCTGGCTAAAGTAGGGAAAGTGGCCTATCGGCTACAATTGCCCAAAGAATCACACATACATCCTGTTTTTCATGTCTCCCTCTTGAAGAAGGCAACGGGTACAGAATGGGTGAGCTGTACATTTCCCTCGCTGCCAAAGGAAGGAATTGTGCTGGAAGAACCAGAGGTTGTACTGGACAAGAGAGTAACTTACCACCAGGGAGCACCACTCATTCAAGTGTTAATCAAATGGAAGGAAAGGCCAGCAGAAAATAACTCTTGGGAATATCTGCCGGATCTACTCAAGAAGTTCCCTAGAGTCGCCAGCTTACTTTAAATTTCTTGAGGACAAGAAATCTGTTAAGGGGAGAATTGTCACGAGAAGAACCAGCTGGGCATTTTTTGTTTCTTTTTTTAATTACCTTGCTGTTATTTCTGCAATTTCTGTTATGAGTTAGTTTAGGCCATGTGCTAGTAAGGGGAATAGGACAAAAAGGGCTGTTGTAACCGCCTGGGAGGGGAAGATCTGCTACAGCGGTGTACCAAACACCCAGCCAGTATATATCTTCACCCATGCGCACAGAAGAAGGAATCTATGAATTGAATCGGAATTCCTCTTCTTACCTCTTATTCTCCCTCATTTCTCTCTAGTCTTCCTTCCCACCTAATTCTTCTATCTCTCTCTCTACTCTTATTCTTGTTCGGAACCCAAACTCAGCCTGTCGCGGACCAAGCCGTGACACATCGATAAAATTAAATTTGCTTTTACAGAATAGACATAGGCAAGCAAGCCAAATCTCCGAATGCATCATAAACGAAACAAAATGAAGGAGCAACTAACCGCTAATTAAGAAGTCGGATAGAAAGAAAGTTGAAGCAGATCTGGAGACTGGAGTCAGAGCCTCTGAGAAGCAGATCTGAAGCAGATCTGAAAGACTGAATCTGATGAGTGATAAGCCAATCGGCAATCGAGAGGCAGCGATCGACCAGCGACAGCGAGCGACGGAGCAAGAGGCAAGACGCAAGAGCAGCGAGCCACTGGCCACGAGGGCGAGCCGGCGAGGATCCCAAACTGCGACGGAGCGAGAGAGAGGCAGCGAGCGACCGCCCACCGACCAGGACGGCAAGGCGAGCCGGCGAGGGCGAGCGACCGACGGACCGAGCGATGGAGCGAGTGAGAGGCAGCGAGCGACGGTCGACGGATCAGGCGAGCAGCGAGAGGCGAGAGCGAAGGCAAAGCCAGGAGTGACAGAGCGAAGGCTAGGCAGCGAGCGGAAGCGAAAGGGGGAGAAGGGCAGGGGAGACCCAGATTTGCAGAGGGGGGAGGGGGGTGGACGGCTGGATAGTGGGCCCTAGGACGGTTCCCAATTTTATGGGCCCAAAATAATCAAATATCCATGGGCCCTGAGGCAACGACCTCATGGGCCTCATGAAAGGTCCGGCCCTGTTTGCTGCACCCGCCCCTCTCTCTCTCTCTGTCTCTCTCTCTCTCACACACACACACAAACACACCTGACCGGAAAAGAGGGCCCCCTGTTATTGCAAGTGAACTTGTTGCCCGTCAAATTCTAATTATATCCAAAGGCAGTGCAAACTATCGCCACAAAATTAAGAGCTGTATAGTAATCGCTTTGATGTAATCAATAACTCAGTTCTGCATGGATGAGAATTATTCACCTAATCAAGCCCGTCCTCTAACTCAATTCAATGAGCAAGAAACTCCAACGCCACTAAGTTTCTCCATCTTCAATGGTTATATTTCATCAACACGGTGCATTGTGTCCTATTCACATCTGAACAGAAATTTAGGAATCCAGACAAGGCACTGTTTCAATGGACTTGTTGGAGATGACTGGTGAAGCTTCTGATGCTTCATACTTTAAAGCCCTTGAGAAGTTCACAGATGCAGATTGGAGGAAAATGTTCATAAAAATGCCCATCAATAGAAGGAAGTCTTGGCTGAAGAGTTTAGAGTGATTATATCATGAACCAATATTAACTTACGTTTGGATGATTTTCTAAGTGTGTTTTTATTCTTTTTGGTTCGTTATGAACGAGTATAACTTGGGATTGTACATATTTACTGTGTGGTGTTTGCTATTTTAATATTTAATATATTTTTTTATATGCTATTATTGAATGTTTATTTTTATTTTATTTTATTATTTTGTTATACAGGTGAATTGCCTCAATCCGTCCAGCAAACAATCCTGCTGCAACTAGTTCTACAGCCACAATTTGGAAGAAGGAAATATCTAACCTATAACTATTGAGTACACATTATCTGAGTTGTGCGAGTAAATAAATAATGCCAAATTCTACAATATAAACAAAAAAAAAAAAAGAGAGAGAATTTTATTAGATAATTATAATACCAATTTTGTTATATAACACAAAATATTAGATAATAAAGTTAATTACGTGCAAAATATGAGCACAAGAGTGATCAAGATGTTGAAATGAATAACCATACAAAAAATATAAAATTAAAAATAAAACTATTCATAATAAAATTAATATGACTCTTATTAAAAATAAGCTATATAAAACAATTTAATCATGTGAAAAAAACTAATAGGGGTTTGAAAAAAAATAAAGCAAAATTTAATACACTTTGGCATGATTTAAACGATAAGTAACTTATACAAGACAAGATTATAAAACAAATTATTAATTCGTATGATCAAATCTCAAATTATTATTCTCCAATATATATGCAAGAAACACCAAATTAATGGTATCAAGTTCGTTAACTTATACAAAACATGATGTTGCCTTCACCATATGGAATTTACTCGTTTCCTTTTTCAAAATGTCAAAATACAGGACATCATCATATGGATCATCCTCCTCAAAAAACTCACAAAAAGCAAAAAAATCCCAACTTTCATTCTGCCGGACTCAATTAAGAACATTGTGGCTAGTAGCAATGAAATTTGTAGCTTATCCCATCAAAATCATGTTGTCCATCTTCATGTGAATAATTTTTCGTTTGCTTTCTCCAATTAGGAGGATAATCCACACAAAATCAAAATTGTAGAAAGAGTAGACCACAAAGTATCTGGTTGTTCTCTAAATAGATATCTACATATTCAAAATGCATTACATTACAAAATGCAGAAGTTACAAGACTGAAGCTAATGATCTCAAACTGGCGGAGCAGTTGTCGAAATAAGGATGCAAAAAAGAGCCCAACAAGGAAAGATAGGCATATATATAAGCCCCTCATTTTGAGTAACTTTATCACTCACTAAACAAATTCAAATTCATATGGGCAAAGTATATCATCCAGGTCAAATAAAATACATAAATAAACAGCACTTTTGCCCCTTTGTTGATAGCAAAACAACCAGAGACGAAGTACCACTTCAGCTTCTGGCCATCCGCCCCAAATAACAAAGATTTTTTATGGCTACTATAACTATAATTGACATATTAAAGTGAAAAAGAAGACAAAAGCTTGGTATCTTACCTATTAATCAACTCTTTGGCAATGCCTCTAGCATGCTTCAAACCCTGGAGGCAATTTGCAAGGTCATCATTCCTTAGAGCAGCGTTTAGGTTCTTGAAGAATTCCTTGTAAGCATGACTTACTTCTTCCAAGCACGCAATGCCTTCTGCAGACGAACAGTCCAGAGGCTTTAAGATTTCCCCTTCTCCAGCTTCATTCACAGGCATTCTTTTGTTTAACAACTTAAGCACTCGTCTACCTCTCTCTCGGTTGTTCACTGCTGCCTCCAACTTCGCAGCCATGGCAGCAGCTCGATGAATGCATGAAATTGGTTGCTGCAAGTGAAGGAAATTTTTCAAAAACTAGCATTTGACCCATGCAATGCACAGTCCATTGGCAACTAATTCTTGTACTAAATAATCTTGGCTACAGATTTAAATAATATTTCCCTTGTGGAACTTTAGATTTTGATATAATCTGTGATTATTTATAGCAATACAAATAATATAATTCTGTACACCACACTTTTGCTGTGCTCAATTTCCAATTTTTGGAGATATCTCGTACATTTAATACTGTTCTGCTTTCGGCACTTTGCTTCTGCATGTGCATGTGTTCTAAACATTCTACTCAAGCCAAGTAAGAGAACTCCTATATATTTATCAATCTCATTAAGGCCTTAAACAACCTAACCTATAGGCAAAAAACACATAAATTTTGGAACAAAAAACACATAAATTTTGTCTTAATGGCACAGGTCAAGTGGTTGGACCACAATAAGTTGAGATTCGCACCAGTAGATCGTGGGTTCGAATTCTTGTCTTGCACAATGAGGCAAAGCCGCAAAGCCTCCACTTGTAATTTACCTCCTCTACCGAAATCGAGGGGGCACGAATAGCGAAAGACTGTGCAAAGACAGTAATCCCAAAAAACGCATAAATTTTCTCCTAACAATGTCAATATCCAATTAAGCAAAATAAGAACACTCTTCAAAATAATGAAAACTGGATAATTTTGGCCATTATATGCATCAATTTAGAAGATTAACATGCATAAAAACTAAAAGAGACTCCCCAAAATTGAAAATTAAGCAAAATAATGAAAATTAGATAAATTTTAGCCATTATACGAACCAATTTAGAAGATCCAACATACATAAAAATACTAATAGGGTGTCCACTACTCATGCACCAATATAGAACAACCTGACCTTTGTTTTGCAAAGAGGTTGTTTCCACAATTTGAATTTGTGACCTTCTAATCATAAAGAATAAATTTTACCATTGCAACCGAGGGTCACCCTCAAACAAAAGGTACTATTAAAATATATAAATATTTGTAATATGTCAAGTAAATTAGCAAATCTAACTTTAAGTTTTATATTAGTGTGAAAAACAATGACACAGAAAATTTTCATTTGAAAAGTATTCGATAAAAATAGTAGCTTATCATAATAAAAATAATATTTTATTTATTGTTATTTGTTTTTTATCCACATCACGTTGTTGTATTATCAATAAGGCATCCATATGAAGTACTAGCTATATTTTACCTAATTAATGTTAACAGTAGGAAGACAAGTGTGTTAATTCCTAAATTAAAAAAAATATATAGATTAGAAAAATCCAAATTAGCTAAAACTTTGCAGGCCATGGGAGGAGATAAATGTTTTCTTCTCTCATATACATGTGTATGTGAGTATTGGTTGTATCTAGGCAGCATTTATTCTAACTACATATTCAACTTCCCAATTTGGAAATACATACCCGAATGGATAGGGTCAATTTTCCCCCCCAATAATGATATTTTTAAAGTATAGAAAAAATTACTTTTTATTGCCCCTACAAGGATAATTACTCAATTTGGAAATATATAATTGGCTAGAGGGATCAATTTTTATTGCACTTATGACATGACAAAAAGAAAATATAGGAGTAAATAGTATCCACATACTATAAAATTTGGACGAAAAATAGTCTCCATATAGTTTAAAATCCCTTCTAATTTAGACTAAAATGTAATATTTAACCACCTTTAAAGTCCTTAACCTGTTTAGTGAAAAGACAAGGGCTATCTTTATAGTGTTGTACATATTTAGCCTTGTAAAGTTGTATATATACCTAATACACGAATAAAATATTACAACACTTTTTCTCTCTTCTTCAAAAGATGGTGTATGAGCACAAAGGGCCACCAGACAGGTCACTGTCTTGGTATCTCATTACTCCATTTTTTAGGGTGAACCCGAGTTTTGAGGTTGGATTTACACTAAGATACTCCATTATGCCTTTAGTCCATTCATCTCGTGCATAGCTATCACTGACCTCTTGATACCAGTCAAATACCATCGTTATGATGGAGGTAGTTAGTGCTTCTTCCACACATCTAGAGAGTATATCAGCGACTTTGTTCTCCTTTCCCTTTAGGTATTGGATAATGCAGTCCAACCCCATTAATCTAGCCAATCCCTTCTTCAGTAGATGCGTGGACAACCTCTGTTGTAGGAGGAATTTGAGAGTCTCATTGTCAATTTTGATGATGAATTGTCCACCTTCCAAATAGTGGCGCCATTTGTCATCTGCAATTAACACCGTCATCAGCTCTTTGTCATAGACACTGAGTCCTTGATGCCTTGGACTCAAAGCTTTGCTAATGAAAGCTAGGGGCCTCCTCTCTTGGGATAGTACTACTCCTACTCCAATGCTGCTAGCATCAGTTTCTAGAATGAAAGGTTTGGAGAAGTTATGAAAACCAAGGGTAGGGGCTTCGCTCATTTCCTTCTTAAGCCTCTCAAATGCCTCTTTTGCTTTCTCATCACACCGAAACCCTATTTTTTTAACCAAATTGGTGAGTGGTCTGTTGATCACCCCATAATCTTTAACGAACCTCTTGTAGTAACCTATGAGGCCCAAAAATCCCCTCAAGACCTTTACTGATGTGAGCCTTGGCCATGATAACATTGCAGCTATTTTGGTGGAATCAATGCTAACTCCTACACCAGATATGACCTATCCCGAGTATTCTACCTTTGGTTGGGCAAAATAACACTTAGACTTTTTAATAAATAGTTGGTTGAATCTCAAGACTTTTAAAACAATTCTCAGATAGGTAAGGCACTGTAAGAACGAATGGCTATAGATGAGAATGTCATCAAAAAATACTAATACAAACTTATGGAGGTAGGGTTCCAATATGTGATTCATTAAGACTTGGAAGGTAGTAGCGGCGTTGGTTAAACCGAAGGGCATTACTAAAAATTCATAGTGTCCTCGATGAGTAGAAAATGTTGTTTTAGAAATATCATCAGGGTTCATACATATCTGATGATTCCTTGATCTTAGGTCTAATTTGGTGAATACTTCAGCGTGTTTAAGCTCATTAAGAAGGTTTTCGATTATAGGGATAGGGAACTTATTTTTCATAGTTTGGGAATTGAGTTGGAGGTAGTCTATGCAGAAGCACCAACTCCCATCTTTTTCTTGATTAGTAATATAGGTGAGGAATATGGGCTTTGGCTTGGCCGAACAATTGACCTAGCCAACATATCCTTAATCAGGTTCTCGATTTCTACTTTCTATTTAGAAGGATATCTATAGGCTCAAATATAGATGGGTTCGATATTTGATTTTAAAACAATAGAATGATCAAAAGGTCGATAACGTGGCAGTGTTTGAGGTTCATCAAACATGTCCTTAAATTCAAACAAAAGTTTATTAAGGAAGTCTATTTCGTGTACCTACCAAGGTTAAGATTGGGTAATAATCTCTGTTTCTGACTGCTCAGTATTCTCTTCTCCATGTTCCCCTACCTCAATCGAAAATAGCTGGGCCACCTGAGTCCATTTGGACTTTAAGACCTTCTGCAACCTCCTCCTAGTAATCATCTTACAGACCCCCATTTTCGGACTTCCTGTGAGTGTCAATCTTTTGCCATCCTTCTCAAAATTAACTTCCATTGCATTGAAGTGAAAGCTGATATAGCTCACACCTTTCATCCAATCCACACCTAGAACTATATTGCATCCCCCTAACTTCAACATCTTAAATTAGCTTCAAAAATCTCCCCATGCATCTCCCAGCAAAACCCTTCACACTCCGATCAACACATCACCTTATTGTCGTTGGCCACCGTTATTGACAAGGGTTGTGTCCCTGTCAACTCACATTTTAACTTCTTGGTCATTCCTTTATGAAGAAAGTTATGAGTGTTTTCACTATCTATTAAGACCATTAACCGATGGTCCTTGGATTTCCCTTCCACTCGTATAATCTTGTTGTTATCAACTCACATTCTAACTTCTTGGCCGTCCCCTCATGAAGAAAGCTATGAGTGCTTCCACTATCTTTTAAGACCATTAACCGGTGGTCCTTGGATTTTCCTTCCACTCGTATAATCTTACTGTTGGCTAGACCTCGAGGGCATGAAGAGATATCTCTATGTTTTCTTCCCCTTCTTCACTGCCTTGAGGTAGAATTATTCCTCTTGCTCCTCCATATCTTCATCTCCTTCTATGAGTAAGAGTTGCCTCATGTATTGATGTCTGGGAGTATATCGATCCCAGCAACGGAAACAAAGTCATGCTCTTCTCCTTTGTTCAGCAAACCTCCCGCTATTCAGAGGCACTAGAGCTAAGGCAGAGGATTATCCTTCACCTGCATTTCCTTGGATCATCTCACTTCTCTTCCTACTCCCCTGTTTCCCATCAAAGTCATTCTCACATTCAAGGCCCTCATCTACCCTCTTTGTTTCTTCATTAATGCTTCTACCGCTAGCTCTTGAAGCCTTGCACATTCTGCAACTTGCTTAATCGTTCTTGGTTGCTATATTTTGACAGTGGGCCTTAATTCTTCACTTAATCCATTCACAAAACTGGACACAAAATACCCCTCAATGGGTGCATAATGATCACGAGGGACTTAAGCTCCTAAAATTTCGATTAATATCCATGCACCGTTCCTTCCTGTCATAGTTTATTAAACTCCTAGACCACATCTAGTATTTTCTGATCTCCAAACCTCTCGCAGAGGTCCTTTACAAATTCCGCCCATTGACAACCTTCCTTAGTTCTGATCCACCCCCGAAGCCATGCGTCCCTTGGCAATACCAGTGATGAAGATAAGGGTGTAGTTCAAAGCAATAAGGGTTCTGAGACGATGAAAGAGACCTTTGATGTAAAGCTTGTCCTTGAGATAATAGTGCGACTTGTCGACATTTTGAAGTTGAACCATCCAACACGATAAATCTATGCATACCCTCTTATTCCTGAGTCCCAAAAAACAGATCCTTTGAGAGAAACATTTATAAACCATGGAATTCGCATAGAATATATACATACACTAGATTTAAGCAATGTTAAATTTTAGATAGGGAAAACGAACTTACTGAAAATGGTGAAGAGGGATAATTTTCTTACAGGATTCTATGATGTCTCATAGATTTTTCATCCCCGTCTTTGTAACGCCCCACTTTCTCGGGCACATTATAACTTTGGACAATTCTGGGACAATAAATTTTTTCCTTTCAAACTATTCCTAAATCACGTCATTCCTCATATTCGTCCCAGAATTCCCAATCATTTTCTCAAAAGAGAATCATTATACATATCAAATGCAGAAGCAAGGATCGAACCTGACATCTTAAACATTAATTGAAATTCAGTTCTTACATCATCGTTCCTCAACTTTACTTAATACAAAGCATAAGTTCTCAACTAACATTAACCCTAAATAAGGTTTTACATCATTATTAACTAAATGGTTATATATTATCATTCCTTAAGATGTTCAGAATTAAAAGTAGCAGAACTTAAATACATAAGCTACATAACATACATTCAATACATCATGCACTTTGCTAAGTGCCATTCCATGCCTCATTCATCATTGTTTCTGCTACAATCTCTATCTGGAACATTTAAATATTCTAAGGGTAAAGCCTAAATTAGATTATGAATCATCTAAATAAGGGAACAATAAACATATTTTGTGCATAAATGTAAAATGCAAAATGTCATTTCCATATCATTTCAGTTTAAGTTGACCACACCCAATTGTTGCTCCCATTTTTACAGTCTTCTTATCAGGTCGAGGTGTATAGGCGCACCCTTGACAGAGCAGCAGTGTCAGTCCATAATCTCAAACCCTTATGCGATGCATGATCAATAATATTATCGTGAACATATGCACATTTCATCATCAATACATGTAAATGCAATCTACATGGTATATTCATATCAAGGCATGACAACATGATAAAATCATTTACTTAAAATCGAATTTTGGGTTGAACCACTTACAAACTAAGTATTTTCCATAAAACTAAATTCAGTTGAAAAATACCACTTACCTTCTCAAACTTATCAGACTACCTCGATATTCGCGTCTTGTCTCAAAATTCGAGTATCGCTTTGATTTGCTTGCCAACCTCAAAATTCGCACATGTCACTTCAACTTTAAGGCTCAAAGTATCCTAATCACCATATTTGATTACATAAGTATTAAAACTTATTTTTCATAATTTCTTGCATTTTTTTTATTTTTCTCCCTATTTCTTCCTATTTTACTTCAATAAATCCAAACTAAATATTTCTTAAATATTTTCTCAAATATTTCACTATGACAATTCATAGAATAATATTCCTGAATTTCTGAAATTTTCTAGTAAATTTTTACTCACCTTAACTTAGCCTCTTCGGCTTCCTCGATATACGTGTCATATCCTCAAAATGCGTGCAAATCCTCAATTCTGGTGCACTACCTTGATTCTCGCACACTACCTTGATTCTCGCACACTACCTCGATTCTCGTGCACTGCCTCATTTTTTGTACGCTACCTTGATTTTTGCACCCGTCCTCAAAATGCATGCCCGAACAATTTTTCTCCCCATAATATCCGAAATATTACTAAATCTCCAAATCCTATTTTTCTAGAATTTTTTGGCATTTTTCTCCATTTTCTTTTCTTTTTTTCTTTTTTTTCTTTCTTCTTTTCCTTTTTTTTTCTTCTTATTTTTCTTCTCTTCTCCTCCATCTTCTTCCTCTATAACTCCCGTGCGCACCAACTGTCGTCGCCCCCCCCGCCCACGCTGGCTGCTGGTCCCTCAGTCGGCCTCTGCACCAGCCCCCCTGGCAACCGCCACGAGCAACCGCGGCCAGCCCTTGCAGCGTGGTACAGCTTTGCAGCGGTTGTCATGGTCGTCGCTGCTATGCGGCCAACTTTGGCCGCATTCATCCACTCCGATCGACACTCCAGCCTTCAACGAGCTGCCTTAGACCCGCCGAACCTTGCTTGGACATCGCCTTGGTCGCCCCTTGTTGTCTAACCGTTAGAGCTCGCGGCCATGACTGTCATGGCCGCGACTTCCTTGCTTCTGGCCATTCTCGTGGCGGCCTCTGGGCACCAGTTTTGGCTCCCAACTTCTTCCTCGACTTCTCGGCCATTCAATCATTGCTCTCAGCCTCTTTTCTCTTCCTCTCGCGAGACACTCCAACCTTCAACGAGCTGCCTTAGACCCGCTGAACCTTGCTTGAACATTACCTTGGTCGCCCCTTGTTGTCTAACCGTTAGAGCTCGTGGCCATGACTGTCATCGCCGCGACTTCCTTGCTTTTGGCCATTCTCGTGGCGGCTTCCGGGCACCAGTTTTGGCTCCCAACTTCTTCCTCGACCTCTCGGCCATTCGACCATTGCTCTCAGCCTCTTTTCTCTTCCTCTCGCAAACTCTCTCTACTTCCATTTTCATTCTGAAATTTGCTCTCATTTCTTTCTTTATTTATAGAAAACTCACCGCCCCAATTGCATCGCCCATCCTTCTTGGGGTGCAAATCCTTCCAAAACTTGCAAGGCGTGGCTGATTTGGAGTTCCAGGGCATGGCTGAGTTGCAAAGGGATGGCTGTCATCCCACACATACATATTTATATACATAACTATATATTACATTAATATTTAAACTAAAGAAAATTACACATAAATCTCAATTTTCTTCTTAATTTCATTTGAGTAATTTCTTTATTGTAACTATGCCCTTAAATCTCAAATTAATTTATATTATAATACTGAAAACGCAAAATTAATAACTTCAAAGTTACTCGATAATGACGATTTTGCGCCAGTGTCTTCACTGGACTATTATTTCATCTCGAAACCATTGAAATGTTTCTTATTACGAAAAATCGAAACTCCTTCAATCTTCCATTGACTTCCCGAAAATCCCCTATAATAATTCGATTTTCCAGTCTAAATGGCAACTGCATTTTAGCTATATCGAAAATCGTCTCGGTTTTGATTTCTTTTGATTTCATAAATCCTATTTTAAAATGCTCATCGAAGCTATATCATTTTTCTTAGATAATTTCACTTTGAGGCATTCTTTGTAATCAATTTGGTACTTATAACTGTTATTAAGTAAATTTTTTAATATTTTAAATTTGTTAGATTATATAACAATCTTATACAAACATAGGATATTATAATCTTTGTGTTGTTTGATAATTTCACGTTACGAAGAAGGAGAAGAGGAGAGGGTGAAAAAGAATGATGTTGGGAACTGGGACCTAGGAAGCAAGTGTCCGGGTGAGGAAAGTTCAAAAAAAATTTCAACACTCAAATCAATTTATATGATACCCCTAATTTAACTTATTAGTACGGTAACACCTTTAACTAAACCTGAATTAACCCTTTAAATATTAAACTTTTGCACTTAATAAAAATTTATGATGCCTTTGTTTAGTCCAAGAAAAAATAGAGCAATATTATATTATTTAAGTCAAATAATATAATATTTACTTAATGTAAGTAAATTGAGAAAGGGACATGAGCCCCACAAGAGGTAGGGATGTAGGGTCCACACACCACTTTCTATTAATTCGTAATATAAAATTTTAAGTTGTAAAAATTAATTTATAATCTATTTTATTTTCAGGAATATTAATTTTATCTGTAAGTGCTATAAAATTTTACCTGCCGCAACACATTATTTTTGTAAATGGTGATTTTTTATAATAATTTATTTGTTTTGAAAATAATTCTATTTTTTATTTCTACTTTACGTTAATAACAACTCTAAATTCCTACTATCTACCAAAAAATAAAAATTATTTCCCTTTTATATAAAAAGGTTTTTTTTATTGACCAAACAACACAGAAAATACAACCATTATAGCAGAAAAATAATGTTTCATTACAGATAAAAGTGTTTTTTTTTTTTATTATTATGGGTAAAGTTATACACTATTTTCAGTTTTAAAATAATCTTATTGTTTGGTGAAATGTTACAAGATATTTTCCTTCTTTTTTTTTTTTTTTCTATCAGCCCACCACAGGAGCAAATAACCCATAAATGAAAAACAATGTAACATTTGCTCAGATGATCAGAGAAACATTTTTAACGTTGTTTGTAGCCAATGATAACGTGCGAGCATAATGTATTCTAATATAGATTTGCAGAAGGGAAAGACTAAATTGTAGAAGAGTATTGGCTTGATAATAAAACTTTCAACCACAACCGAGATGCAATAACATGATCTTCCCTATGTAAATTTAACAATCTGCCAGAAACCTGAACTTTCAATGTTCTCCCAGAAAACAACAGTAGAAATCGAGAGGAGCAAGTTCAAGAGTCATTTCATTTATCTTATTCAACACGTAGAAAATGCCCGAGATGTCACTGTTTCGGAAGCAAATTATAAGCAATACACCCACGGAAATTTAGAGGCACTCTCAGTCGACTAAAGAAAGCAATATTGTCTTTTGCTAATAGCAAATTTAAATGGATGGACTCTAAACAAGCTTTGGCAAATCAATACTCCTTGTTCCCAAAGTTCTTGCACCACAGCTGTGAGGGTATGGGGCGAACTGGATGATGTGGCCGTTGCTGCAAAAGAAAGACAAGAAATTCTTTTTGGTGAGTGTTACGAGTCTAAAACATGTGCATGATACTGTTGCCTAAAACATCTATCAATTTGCTATTGATAAGCGTGCTGGAAGATCATGTATCAATGTTTTTCTGTTCTATATTTAAATGTTCAGCCATTCCATGTATCAACCTGAACATTTAAATACGAACTTAACATTGAAAGTAAATTGCTACAAACTTGAAATTTTGTAAAATGTAGCCAGAGCATGAAATATATTCATTTAATATACCCCTGCAGCCTGCAGGACGATTGAATATCACCCAGATGCAACACGATATTCAGTCAGCAAGGAAAAGGAAATGAGACTTCAAGAACTGTAATCCCAAAATAGTTTCGATGGAATGTATTGCACAAAATAATTTTGATGCAAAATGTTTCCAATGGAGCAAGACAACATTTTTCTCATTTTGTGGTCTTCAGTTGAACTCGCACACAAAAAAAAAAAAAGGTGAAAAATAAAAATAAAATTGTGTGTTCTGCTGCAATAATGTATTTACTATTTAGATGCATACGTAGTTGAATGGGTGTATTTGCAGCTAATATGCTGTGCATATAGATATTGGATAAGCACCTAAACACTTTTTAAGTGAATGAATATAGATGTACATTCATGGATTAAATAAAAAAAATGAGATAAATACACGTACAATAGTTCCAACAAGAAGGCTAGAAGCTCAAAATAGAAGCCTGTTCATGTTGACTGCTAATGAGGCTTGTAGATTCCTCCAGTACTTGTTTTGTGAGTAAATTGAGATGGAAAGAAATTCTGACCCAAAATTAACTTGCGAGTGACATTCCACCATCCATGGGACAAGAATGTATAAATTGGTCAGCCAGTTGCTTTTGGCTCTTCATTAGCACCTCACCCGCATTTCATAATGAACAAAAATAGAGCAGGCATATTCAAGCTTGGGCCATTATGGACCCAGAGGGAATCCACAGCGAATGAAGCTCCCCACTTTTTGAGAGTCAAAGGGTGGATCGTCTTTGTAGATAGCCTTACACCTGATTTCAAGAGGCTGTTTTCACAACTCAAACCCATGACCTTCCAGTCACAAAGGATCAATCTTACCTTTGGGCAATTATGAACCTGATTTAGTAAAACGTTGGCAGAACCAAATATCTGTGCTTCTCTACTCAAATAATAGAACAGTTTGGATAAGCCTGTGATGGTAACATCAGTTGTGTCTGCATGGAATAGCAAAGTGTCTATTGACAGTAACATTAGTTTGCATTAAGCTCAATTATGAACAACTCAAATTATCATTAATAGTAACAAAGTGTCTATTGACAGCATCCAGTTAAGGTTCACTGCTCTTTCTTAGGGCAATCCCCTAGTTTCTTCTGTGTTCAGGTTTGCTTGTAACTACAAAAGGAACAAACTACTGAATTGTCTGCTTCAAAATACGTAAACTCTGTAACTCACTCGGTGTCCAATTTGCCATGAAGCTAACATAATGAGTGCAGAGCAAACCTTAAATCTAAACCTTGCATAAATAAACAAGCCTTGAGGAAGTCTCAGCGATAGCATATTTCATACATCCAGATCGTCAAAACTTGCATCAAACAGATAATCTATGAATCACTTTATCCTTAATCGTAGCTAAAGAACGCAGCATTGCAATATCACAAAATAATAATCCAGATCGCCCGTACGAAACAAATCAAAATTTGAAAATTAGGTATCTGCGAAAGAGAATGACCTCGAGCTCGGCAGATTTCATGGCGATGGGGATGCAGATGAGGAAGACGCCGGCCATGGCGATGGCGGTGTTGCGCTTCCAGTGCTTCGGCCTGCAGTACGGACCGCCGGTGAAGCTCCAGACCTTGGTTCTGAAGTCCGCCCCATGGGCCACATCTCCGTGATGCCCGTGGTCTCCTCCTCCGGCCATGTTTTACCTTCTTTGCTCGCTCTTCTTTTCCAATTCCCAATTTCGAAGCTCTCCCGGGGTGATGATGGTTTGCAAATCCCTAATTCGCCCCAATTGGCCCGTTTGTGACAGGAAACCAAACCAACCTCGTAAAACGACGTCGCCTCTATTGAGTGTTTTTATTTAGCACTCAGTGTATGTTAACCAATATTGAAAAAATAAGAAATGTGGAAGGAATTCTAAATAAAAGTATTTTTTATTGTATTTAGTAAATTTTAAAAATATATCATATATTTTGTATTATTCAGATAAATTTATCTCTTTATCTTTAAATAAATTTATCCTAAACAGATAAAAAAATTGATACATATGTCTCTTAATTCATTCTAAATAATTTTATAAAAATTATAATATTATAATTAGCCTGTAGTAGATTTTATGTTATTTAAAAAATTATATATAGTATAATATTAGTTTTTATATATGATGTTATATTATTTTACAAAATATTATGTTTAAGTATATATTTCTTTATAAAATATTATTAATTTGTAGTTTATTTTAATAATATCCAATTAATAAAATGGTGGCCTTAAAATATATTAATAAGAATATTAAAATTAATAAAATATTTTCTATAAAACGTATAACATCTATCCATTGTTTAGTTGTTAGAATTTTTAAGGCCATTTTAATATAAGTGTGTTATTATTAGTTTAACTGTAAATTAAGTGTGCATTTTCAATTTTTAGTGCCAATTTTGTATATTTTTGTATGGTGGTTGTCTATTATTTACTTTTAAAAAAATTGATTTTGTTGAAATTTTTATTTAATTATTTTAAAATATTTATTTATCAAAATCATAAATACAATTAATTTACGTGTTATAGATATGATTATAAAAATTTATACTCTTATAATTATAATTATAAACACATAATCACGATTATAATTATGATTATCTCAAAAATCATAATTCAATTCATCTGTTCTAATAAATATTAAATAAATACAATTATGATTCATTATATAGATAAAATAAAAGTCATTTAATAAGTAAATTATTAAATAATTAATGTATAAGAAAATTATAAATGATATTTAATTTTAGGATAATTGTTCGAACACCTTTGGTGGTTTGGTTATTTTGTCTAAACTTCACTTGCGGTTTGTTTTTACCCAAATAAGTGATTATATTTCACTTAAATTATTGAAATACCCTTTTTGTTATAAGAACAATCAATTAATAACTAATTAAACCAAACTTATCTTTAATTTCACTAATTATGAAAATAGAAAACTAATTTTTTAAAAAATATTAATAAAAAACACAAAGACTTGGTTGAGCTCATCTAAAACCATTGTAAGAATTGTTAGAACCCAACAAATTTTCTTACTATAATTTTTTTTGATAATAATGAGAGAATTATCCATCTATTTTTATTGTCATATTTTTGTTTTTCTCGTCATTGTCTATCTTTTTCTTAATATTTTCTATAGGCACGCAGACACATATACTAATATATACGTCGCCTTATTTAAATCCCTATTTATAGTTTATTTTATTATTCTTTAAAAATATATTGTTTGAATTCAAATTAATTAAATAAAATAGTTGGTTTATGCTAACAATAAAAGATAAAAGTTGAGATAATGTGTCCATATAATAAGTTTGCGAAAAAAATTGCATGAGGAGAAAAATAAGTGGTGAAAAATATAAAAACTCTATTAATCGAAGAGAACTTGAAAAAAGTTTTTTTTTTTTCATCGTCTTTAATTACAAATTAACCACCTTTAAAATAAACTATAATTTAAAAACTTTTTATTGGTACTAACAATTTTTATTAAAAGCCAACAATAGATCATGACGTCATTTGGTGGAACCAATCACTAAATAGGGCTCAGTATTTTTTTTTAAGTAATTATTTTAATAAATTTATTTATTAATTAACTTGAGATTAAAGATATGTTTTGTTTCCTCTAATTAATCTTTAATCATCATTATTTATAATAAAAGAGATATTTGGATAATTTAAATAAAAGATAAGAATTTATTTTGATTAAAAACAAATTAGATAATTTACGAAGACAAAAAATCTAAACCACAAAAATATTTGAACAATTTACCTTAATTTACTTTATAGTTTTAATAGGTAATTTGCTGCACAAGATGTCGGACCAGTCTATTCATTCTATAAGAACTGCTTGTGCCTTCGTTCCCTCGCCCGTCTCCATCGGAGAAATCCACGACGCCGCCGCCGTTGCTCTGGGAGAGCTAAAGAAGTGATCACAATCTATGCAGGTCTCTTCTCGAAAGCCTTCTTCACAACTCTTGCTTCGGATATAGACAACCATGTACCGACTTCCCTCGGGACTGCCTGGGTCATCGTCCGGTCGCCGGAGTGAGATGTCCGGCCGGGTTTTCCAAGTGGAAGTTGGAGAAATCATCGAAGAGGAACTGAAGTCTGAGAAGCCTTTGCTCATGGTAATCAAGCGTCAGATCCATGATGTCTCACAGAGCAGGTATGGGAATAGGAACGTACTTTTCGATTCTTAAAATTGTTTTGGCGCCTTAGTTTTGTTGATTTTTGCTTCACCTTTAGATCTGGAAATGTTAGCATATGTGTGTTATCTCGATAGTTCATTATTAAAATATTGAAGCTTTTCTTGTACTATAATTGTAGAATTTGTTTTTGTCTGCTTGTTGGCTGCATTTATTCCTGCTTGATTTCTTCTCGTTGATGCTTCTCCTGCTATTTGTTTCTGTGAAAAAGCTCGGACATTTATGGGATTCAAGAGATTTTACAGTTCGTTGAGACTTTGGAGAGAAAAGAATAAAAAAGGAAATGCTAGTCGGGAGAGAAAATAAAAGAAAGAAAAGGAGAATGTTACTCTTTCCTATTGTTGCATAATTGTGTGGAGAAAGAGCGAGCTAACATTTCTTCTTGTTCAAAAGATGGGTGATGAAATAGAAAAGAAAATATAGAAAAAAATGTTATGCCAGCAGGAATAAGAAAAATCCACTTATCTTAAATAGATCTATGATGTGTCATCATCACGAATTCAAGCTCACCATCATTTCTATCTACAACCATATATTCTGTAAGATTCTTATTGCTCATATCATACATAGAAGTTTCATACTAAGTTTTTCTTGGTCTTCTTCTGTGGTGCTGCCATATCAATGGACTTATGTTTTTCTTTTATTTGCTCAATGTTTGGTTTCTTGGAATTTTTCGTGGTGGGTGTATTTCTTTGGAGTACTTAGTTCTTGCCTTGTGAATTTCATGTGTTTTACCTTAAGAGGTATGGAATTGTATTTCATGTCTAAGATCTGGTATTAGTTGGTGGGTTGTACACAGGTGATATAAGTGGTTCAGGGGTTCAATTTACGTGTAACTTTCTCGTCATTCTACTATTGGTTCATTTTCTCTAATCCCTGCTTGATATCTATCTTCTTGTTGAGGCATCTCCTGCTCTTGTTAATTCTGGAAAGGCTTATTGATTCAAAGGGTTTTGCTGTCTGTTTGGGGAATTGGTTGAGACAAGTGAGAAAAGTAGACAATGGAGAATGTTGCTTTTCCTCTTGTTTGATGCTGTCACTTCTTTTTGTTGGAAGAGATCACAGAGGATCGAATAGAACATAGAAGAAGTAGATAAGAAACTGCATTTTGAAATTTTCTCAAACTGGTGGTTAAATAGGAGAGAGTTTTCTTTCCTTTATCTGCTACCAAAATCCCCCTGGGTCTAGTCTGTTGGGGTTGGATGGCAGTTGAGTATGAAGTTGTCCCTTTCTTTTTAGAATTAACACTAATAATTTTTTCTGTTATTATAAGCTAGCTATTGCTATTGATAGTGTCTTAATAACATCATTATTTCTTGTTTTCCTATCCAGATTTTTGTCTATATCTAATTTCTGAAATTTAAAATTTTGCTTATTGCTGAATAGCATTTATACAGAATTGCCTTTATTGTTGCCTTTTTTTGGTTCAAATTTAAGGACGGTTTGAATTGTTGCCTTTTATGTCGTTATGATCTATCTATATATATTTTTTGTCCTCACACCTGTTGTAGAGAAATGGTTGAGTTTGATTGATTGGATATATTTTAGGTCACTTATTAACAACAACAACATATCCAGCCGTTATCCCACTATGTGAGGTTGGCTACATGAATTCTAGACTTCTATGTGGGTTACATCCCAACAGATAGTCACTTATTAAGTAAATAAAATTTGTAGTACTTTTTGCAAACTCACCTCTAACCATGGTTAACATAGCACACAGTTTTTGCAAACTGTGGTGATGAGGTGTTGATTTTTTATTGGCTTAGTCTACACTCTACAATTTAGGTAGACTAAATCTATACACGAGTTTCTCCTTATTAGTAGTATTCCGAGTTTCTTTTCTCTTATCTGACTAGAAAAGTTTATTTTGAACATAAATATTTGTGGAATATTTTCAATTAACATGTATGGATTACATGCTTGATTGGTTGAGGTCTTTATACTTCGTAGCATAGTATATAAAGCACACATGAGGAAGACTGTGATCAATGCTAGGATAATTAATCTATGTTAGTTCGTTGCAAGAATATATCTTTTTCTTGTTTTACATTTTTTTGGCTGCTGGTTCTGATTGATAGCCCAAAAATAAATAAATAAATAAAGAAATAAAGAAAGAAAGAAATGACGGGTCTAGGCCTGTCCTGCATAAATCCATTAATTGTGTTTTTCCTTTAAGATCATTTTAGCATCTATATGGGTTTTCTACCATAACCTCTTAAGCCTTCCTAGATGCATTAGTATGCTTTTTATTTATTCTTGGCCTATATATGTAACAATTATGCACTTAATTAACACTACAAGTCTACAAGGGGGAAAGGTTTTAAAGGTGGTAGAAAGTTGCCAAGAAAAGTCAGAGAAATCACTGAAAAACTTCTCTCAGTGGTCAACCGGAAGTTTGACCTTCTGTGTGTAAAGAATGTGTTTGGTAAAGTTACTTGGGGTTTACTTATGCGGGAAAAAGGCGAAAATGGTGTGTTGACATCACCTTTGATAATACTATACTTTACCGGTGGTAAGCTTAACTGCCAATTTTAGGTTTTACCAATGATAACCTACCGCCAGTAAAAATACTATTTCCAGTGTTAAGATGCTGCTGGAAATAACAAAATTTGTCAGGCAGTTCATAACCGACAGTACTAGTTAATCTTTAATGGCGGTCACTTACACCAGTAATGATAAAGTTTTACCAGCAGTAAGAAACCACTGAAAATAGTCTTCTTATTGGTGGTTTGTGATTTATTTTTGGTGGTTTTCTGCTTGCTCGGATAGTTTTACTGGCCATGTAAACCGCTGGAAATAAATACATATTTTTGTAATTCCAGTATGTATACAAAATTACCCTGATAGCGGACAAAAGAGAAAATCCCAAACAACAATACTGAAATAAGACCAGTAGCAATTGAACCAACCTGAACATATGTGCATATTTTGTAATTAATTAATACCATGCCAATTTTTTAAGAGAAGATCCATCATTTTTATCTCAAATAATTCTAATTAGTAGCGCTATGTATTTTCTTCAGAAGAGAGTTCTACTCAGTCAGGGAGAATCATAGAGATGAAGAGTATCATATATATGTGTTTGTAGCTTAGGTTGGATGATTGTAGTTTTTGAATGATCAAATTTGGTTTGTTGCTTCATTTTTGTGGTATCAGCTCAACATGCACGAATGCAAATTTTTTAATAACTGATCAGGAAGAGAAAAATTCTAATTTTCAATTATCTGTCAATGTAAAATTGAAAAAAGAGATGAAAAATAAAAAAATGGTGGCCATGGCCAGGCTTTTTAATTTAATCCCTCATCATCCTAATTAAGACATCAAATAAGGAAGAGAGAAATCAAGAAGTATATAATACAGAATCTGTACTTCCATTTCCATAAGTTCTCATCATCCTAGTTGTTCCTTCCTGATTCTTATTTGAAGAGAGAAATCAGGAAGTGTACAGAGACCATACTTGGGTTGAAAACAAAAAATGGTAGTCATAATTAAGATTGTCTTATTGTCCAACTTCCTTTTGAAACCTGCAAGATATAAATGATCAGATTAGAGAAAAAACTTGGAATGATGAACCCATGAATCAGAAAGTCTCAACTAAGAAATGGGAACAAATACCAGTGTACCATGAAGGAGTTTTAGAACGTAAGTAGGGAATGAAGAGAAAAAGAGAAGATATAAGGGTGATAAGTTACAATCAACAAAGTCTTGAAGAAAAATTTTCAATGGCCTACAACTCTCTACCCAAATCTGGACTCAATAAACTCCCAAAAAAGTTTTATCATTGAAGGAGATAAGAGTACTGGGACTTAAGAACAGAAGAAAACAAAAAGGGGAATGGAGGAATTTGAGGATAAAACAGAGATTAACTCTGGAACATGGAACCTTAAAGACTACATAGAGAGTGTGGAAGAAGATATAACCATCAGAACAACTCTAAGCCCCTTTAGTGTAACTCAGTTGGCATTCATAATGTCACATAAAGACTACATAAAGTAGCTTTAACTGATTTCTCTACCATCTTAGTTTTAATAAGTTTCAGAAGAAACTTCTTGCCAATTGTTGCTCTTTTTTTTGTGCCTATGCTCCACTTCAAAAAGATAACCAACCTCGAGTTTGGGAGTTCATTAGATATATTGAATGGACTTAACCAAGGTAAATGTCTATCTCAAGAAGAAAAATGGAGAGTTAAGAGAGATTGAAGGAAGTTAGAACAATGCCTTTGATTTGGGATTCATCAGCCTAATTAAGCCATGAAAACAAAAATGCTAGTTATTATTTTAATTGCAGAAGTTCCAGATGCTTCATACCTACTTACTTCATCCTTGATTCTAAGCTTAAAATTAAATTATGAATGGGTTTTTGAACCAAGGTTATGTGGATACTTATGTGCACACATACAAATCAGTATTTATTACTGACCTTGTATCAAGCAAAATTGGAGCATCAAAATGTCAAATCCAAGATTATGAACTCCCACCCTTTTCTAATTTTAGAGACTTCTGTTCAGCTATTGCCAGTGAAAGTTCCAACTGTTTAAGTGACCATAAAGATTAGAAACTATATTTTTTGTAATTAAAAAAATATGTTTATTTTATTAATGAAAATATATTTTTGTAATTAAAATGATAGAAAGGGGAGTAGAGAGAAAGTAGGGGTAATGATAGGAGAGGTCATTACCATTTTTAAAACATAGGGATAACCCTTATAATTAAGGCAATCCTCAAATGTGGTTATTGAAATTTACTCATTATCTTGTTGACAAGAATTAAAATTACTAATACTTAGTTGAACTTTCCATTTTCTACTAAAATGCTTGAGAAAGAATTTAATGTCATTGCAATGATTAAAGTCAACTAATTATTGACCTTTTTTACACACTTATATTGTTATGCATGGAATTTAATATCTTTACATTGGGAACAAATAGGAGTAATAAAGTTAGACAGTAATTATTAATTAATCACAATATTCTCTTTTATTTTTAAAATAAATATAAAAAATAGTTTCTGCATATTAATTTTTTAAATCGCTGCATGAATGGTCACTCACATCCCTGTTGGCCACACTGTGTGCTTTGGACACATTGCATTTGATTTTAAAATTAATTTTTTATCCTTTTTATGCTCCAGCAGTGCAAAGAAGAAGAAAAAGTGAAAATATCAAAGAGTTAATGTGGGTCCTAGGTAGTTTGTTTAAACAGCTAGGCTTTTTCAGTCTTTTCACACCTTGCCAGGAATCCAAATCTCAATTTCCTTCCTCACATCAGTTACTAGTTCGAGGAGCCTGTTGGAAAGATTTCATAGGGCATTTATCCATAAACGAAGATCAAGAGCAAGAAGCAGGAGGAAAGTGAGAAAATTTTGCTCCGGGTATCTTTGTCTGTGCTCTTAAGTTTCATTCTTTTCTTATGTTTTTTGGTTTGAGGAAGTGAAGGCTTGTTAGGCCATGGAAGATCTGAATTGGGTACAGAATGGGGGAGAAGAAAGAAAAAGAGGGGCAATGAATTCTTCACTTAGAGATAATTGATGCTTGAATTTGTGTTTCTGGGTTTCGAATTCCAGAATTGATTGGTTGTAAGTTTCCAATTTCAATTGTTCTGGTACTTGAGGAGTTTGATTTTAGCGGGGCTGTTTCTGTTTGCATAGAAATGGAAACAACATGATTTATGCATTTTCCTAAAATTTGACCTAACATGCAAATCCCTTCTTTATGCTACTTATTTAAAATTTTTCAATTAGAATCTTAGATCCACTGGTAGTTCTCATATCTGCAATGTTCCCTTTTTACTTACCTAATGTTACTTGGAAACTAGGACAATTTGGTAAACCTGCTGGGCTTCTTCTTGCTTCTGCCATCAATAGAGGCAATAGTCCTCTATTGGCTCTCTCTTCTTGGTTGTTTTTGTTTAAGGTTTTATCTTGTGTTCTTTACATTATTATTGTAGCAACTCTTGGTTCTCAACCGTGTGGTGGATGGCACATAGGTAGATATAAGGTCTTTCCTTGCGTGTCTAAGAATGTTGGTGGAAAGGATTGCGATGAGTTTCTCAGTTCATTTGCGGTGTTCATTTGGAGTGTTGTACTCTTTTAGTATATAACCATTTGCTGAGATATTGTCCAAATTCAACCAAGTGTTTTTACACGTTATTCCAGATTTTTTTTGTAAAAATACTGCAATTTTAAGACACACTGAATTCCAAATCAGTATCTAGTTAGAGCATGGTTAGACAGGATGAAACCTGTTTTTGCAAAGAGCAAGTTAACTGTTGAACCCGCTCCTCATGGGAAGGGGTCCCATGTGCAATGCTGGTGAAACTCGCTCCTATGAGGAGCGAGTTCCACAGTAACTTGCTTCTCACAGGAGCAAGTTAATTCTGGCTCAAATTGCCATGTTGGTGGGTGATGTTGACATGAAAATTTTGTAGTATTTTTATAAATAGTTTGAAAATTGTAGTATTTTTAAAATTGTAATATTTTTACCCCCCAAAAAATCCATCATTTCAGACTTTTACTCTGAATTATCTGATTCACTTCAAGTCATTTTATATATTTCAGCCATTCTTAAAGCACGATTGGGGTAATTTTTCCTTAGTCTTGCAGTTTCTTGTTGAGGAAAATTTCACCATTATGACCTTTTTTTAATAAGATTTTAAGTTCTACCGGCAGGATGCCACCTCCCAACTTGTAGGTGGTGGAAAACTCCTTTCTTCTAAGAAGAGATGTAAGTATGTGTGTTAGTCTTTGGAAAGTTGAGCTTTGGCAGGTAAATCCTATCTATATTGTTATCCATACGGTGTATTATCTCAGTTTCTGTTGTTGGCTATTGAGATTACCGAGGAGACGAATTCACTTGTTTTCAAAATTTGAAATTCAAAATAATTTCAGGAACAATGATGTAAATCATATGTCCACAGAAAGCTGCTTGGTTGATTACTCTTTAATTAGGTTTTCAAGAATTGAATTTGTTATATTATTGGTAGTGGATTATCATCTTCTTAACAAGTTATTGATAAGCCTATTTCCACTTGTGGATTTTTGAATGTGCTATACCTATCTATGAAGTTCATAGAAAAACGATACATTGCAGGCATTCGTAGAAAATAAATTAGTTAATGGTGCTCTGATAAAAACCATGATTAAGTTAAAGATGCTTTTGTTCAAGACTCGTGATTTTACAACAACAAAAAACAATGAAAAGGCTTAACCCCAGTAGGTAGGGTCTGCTACACGAGTTCTCTAAATCTCTAACCATTTTCCATCATGATTGTATCCTCTGTAAGGACATTATTTCCAATATCATCTTTAAGGGTTCCACCACAAATTTTCTCTGGTCTTCCTCTCTTCATAAACTCCGAACTCATCTTACATGATCATATTTCTAGGTGCATATTAGGCTATAAATGTTTTGGTCGCAAGTTTCTGTTCTTGTTAATAATGCTTTACATGTATATATATTTTTTTAGATTTTTGCAGCTGACCCTTTTAATGCTGCTCTGCCTAGATGGACATTTGGATCCCCTGTTGCATTCTTTGCATTTTGTTGATTTCTCTTAGTTGTTCAAGCTTAAAGTTTGAGAATTGTTTTTCCGTTCTTGGCTTTCAGCAGTCTTTTTGTGGAATTAACTATCAAAACTTTCCCATTTTTCTGAACTATTAGTAGAAATTTGTCAAATGATAAGTACTCAAAGGTTTTATCTACATGTTGAAAATTGCACATGAAGCCGGACTCTAAATGCAAGACCATGACAGTTTAGAATTCAAGTTTTTCTTATGATTGAGAACTAATGCTAGGACTGAGACTAAGTGGTGTCTTGGCTTTTCTTATTTCTTTAGGCATTGTTTCATTAGCTCAACTGCTTTAGATTCGGTAAGGTTGCAAAATGGAACATGATGAGCCAACTGCGAGCAAATGGGCAGACATGCAGAAGGATATCTTAATCAAAATATTCCTGCTTTTGGATGTCCTTGAGCTTCCTAGCATTGCTCAAGTTTGTAGCGAATGGCGCATTGCTGTTTTGGATCACATGCTTTGGAGAACCCTTAACTTATCAATGCTGAAGTCCAACTTTATTAAAATCCTGATTGAGCCATATGTTTATGTGGACAGCCATTCTGATAACACATTAATGCAAGTATTAAGGGTTGCCATGAATTTAAGCATGGGAAGCATAGTGACGTTAATATTCCATTTCAATCTCTACATCTCAGATGATCAATTGACTTATACTGCAGAAAGGTATGTATAAGTTACTGGTTTTTCTAGCCATAAATGCATAGTATATAATGTAGACAATGCTGTTGAATTTCCATTTTTGGCTGCCACAATATGTTCATATGCATGAATACATTGCCTTTTTTGATATCTCATGGAATCCTGATCCAGGAATCTCATTGAAGTTTCTTACTTATCTTCCTACGGAAACATAAATGAAATCTTTCCCATTGTGATAATAACATAGAAGTTACTGCAACTAGCATTGGTCTTTTTTTATAATGATAAGAACACTGTAGTAAAGGCAATTTTCCATTACTTATGTTAGTCTTTATTACCTAAGTAATATTTCAACAGTTGTTTATAACTATGGTAGGATAGTCTTTATTACTTCTTTAGATTAGTCAAAGCTTTTATGTATCCATTACTTCAGACGATAACAAGTATACATTATTCCCTTATTTTAACAATTTGCATGAAAGTAGATCTTTTAAGAAAAAAATGTATACTTGGTTATATCAGGCATTTACTGCTATGCTTAGTCTTTTTAATTTCCTCAAATTCGGATAGTGTAATTGATACCATGTCATCTCTTTTCTTTGCAGATGCCCAAAGCTTAAACGACTTGTTATGCCTTCGTGGAACCGAGTAAAAAAGTCTGGAATATGCAAGGCCATTCGAATGTGGCCAGATCTTGAGTCAATGACATTGTTAAGCACGGCAGATCTTCCATACCTGTTGGAAGAAATTTCCCGTAATTGCAAAAACTTCTCTGAACTTAAAGTCATAGGTCCTTGCGATACTTTGTATGCGTCTACATTAACAAAATTTCTCCCAAGCTTAAAGGTTTTGAGCCTCCGATGTTCAAGGATTTCGAAGGAGGCTTTGAACACCATATTAGAGGGCTTATCAAATTTGGAGGTGTTAAACATATCACATTCTCTCATTATCGATGTCCCTCCACTTCCTGCGTCCCCAAGAGTGCTCAAGGAGATTGACCAGTCAATTCTAAAGAAGGCTGGTCGGTTGCGCCGGTTCTTGACCTGCACTGATGATAATTGTACCATGTGCCAGCGCACTAGAGCAGATGACGGGTTATTAAGATGGTACAGGTATGAAGAGTTGTGGAAAATGGATGAGGTAAAGTCACTTGCCCTCTGAAGGCATCTGCGGGTAGTGTAGCAGATAAACTTTTTGGACAGGTGATTTTAGTTTTTGCAAAGCAACCAAACTATGGTTGTTTCACTGATCTTCAAATTGGCTTCAAACAATCCCCCCTGACTAGTGGTTGCCGTTGTGTTTTAAACTGCCATATGCTTTTTTGCTGTGAGGTTTTATGTTTGTTGTTGCTGTATAGACAATGCCCGTTTTCTGTTCCCAATTGGTTTTGCTCTTGTTGTCTATATTCAGCTTTACATGTATTCCCTAAGCTGTAGATGGATTAATTACTGGGCATTTCCAAAGAGAATTTGATCCAGAAAGCTGTGTTACTTTAGATTCAAAGACAGCATTAAAGGGCCTGGTTTTGTATGTGACAGCATTTTTGGCATTTTTTACCCCTCTGAGTACATTGTTCTGGAAAGGAGATTTTTAGGAAGGCACAAAGTCCAACACGTTCCAAAACTACGAAATAGATAGAGCAAATGTTAGGGACCTGCATCTTTTAGCTTTTTAGCTTAGGTTTGTGTTTGTGCCTTTTACTGGATGTGCTGCATTTGCTTAATTGTGTATTTATTTATAGTAAATTATAAAATATCAATTACAAATTTATATATCAATTAAATGAATTTATTTATGGTAATAACATTTACAATTCATATTGAATTTCTTTAAATTTTTTAATTTTCTTTTAATAAAATTTATAGATTCTATTAAATTTATTTAAGCTTATAATTTCCTTTCAATAACAACAAAAAAAAAATTAAAGAACACCCATTAAATAAATTTATTTGCATGCCCAAAATTTTACAAATTATAGTAAATTTATTTGAACACTTTAATTCTTTTAATAATGAAAATAACAAAATATGTTGGTTTCCATATTGTACTTGTTGATTTCACCATGTCAACTAAGTTATGGAACACAACTATATCAATTATCTTCATTCACCACCATCTCATGAAATTTCTCCATGTGAAGATGGTGTTCAAACTTCATTTCATCATTACTCCGCCAGGGGATATTATCCACTGCCGGTCCCAAGCCCGGATAAAGGAGGAGGGTTGCGTTAGGTAGCCGACAACCAGCGTAAAATCTAGTCGGATTCAAATATGAATTCTAGACAAACTATCTGTTGGGATGTAACCCACATAGAAGTCTAGAATTCATATAGCCAACCCCACATAGTGGGATAACGGCTGGATATGTTGTATGTTGTTGTAATGAAAATAACAAAATGAAATAATACATTAAATGAATTTCCTTGTATTAACAACATTTAAAACATTGAATTAAAATTATTTAAACTTTACAATTTCTTTTTAATAACAAAAAATAAAAAAAATAAAATATCACTTTTTCCGTGGATAACACCAGTTCTTCCGGAGTATTTACATGAAGGTTAATATAAAATATTTATATCACGTTAAATTTAAATTTCTTAAATTATATTTAAAAAATTAAGTAAATATTCTTTAATTTTTCCCATTTTCATTATTGAAAGGATGTAGGACTAAAAATATTTAAATGAATTTAAAATTTTGTATCAACTAAAAAAAATTAAATGATTAAATAAGATGATGCATTAATTTCGTGAAATAATAAAAATCTAAAAAAGTCCATTTCAATGTTAAGTTATCCTAAAATAATGAAAATAATTAAATAAGACTTCTGTAAGTTTTCATTTTCATTATTGAGAGGACAAAATTAAAAGAATTTATAAAATTTTATGAATTAAATTATAATTGATTAAATTTGACTATCACATAAATTTATGACCTGGCAGCCTCGTCATCACCCCTTTCTCTCCCCTTTCTCTTAATTGTTTCTTAAGTTTTATCTCTTACTCGATCATCTTCTCCTACAAATTTATCATGCATCTCGTTGAAAAAATTAGTAGCTTTAACTTCCAAATTAAAGGGAATCAAGCAAATCAATTATCAGAGATTGGAAATTCTTTAACTGTTGCAACAAATTTACAAAAGTAAAAGTAGTTCGACGACAATGCCATTGATGGAAGTTGTTTGTCTTTCCAAATTATCTTCTCCAACAGGTGACGAGGCTTCACAATGACGTTTATTAAAAAATGTGATCGATCAATGATGATGAGTAACAACAAGAGACTGCAAAAACTTCGCAATGGCAAGCTTGCGGTGCCTCGACTTCCTCCGACAATTACCTCTTTACTTAGAACTAGCTGTAATTTTGATAATTTGCTTTATATAAAATAGGCTTTGAATAATTAAATAATTTTTTATTTTTATTGATCAAATAAGCTAGTTGCGCTAAAATTTGTATGATTATAAATAAATTCTGTTAAATGATAAAATGATTACTACATTGTTTTTTTATGATCCTTTCAACCCATTAATTTTGTTTCTTTAATATCGTCACAAATATAAAATATTACATTAAACACCAACTACTATTTTAAAAAATCCACATTTAACTTATTTTTTATTTTATGCACATAAAATATATTAAGTGATGTATTTAGAATTTAAAAAAATATATTTATTACTTTGATACTTAAATTAAATGTTATAGTTATTAAACCAATGTAATGTAGTCGAATAATCATTTGGTTATTTAATTAATGTTATTCTATCATATATGTGAGTAAGATAAGTATATAATTGATTAATCTCTTAAATGTTTATGTTTTATTTGATTTAAAAAAATTAGTCAAGAACAATATTTATCAATTGTTACTCAACTAAAATAATTTTGAGTATCATTAATAGAATGTGTTGATAAAATAATAATCAAACTATTAAACTCATACATTAATTAATTAATTTAAAATCACAATAATTTTTTTATCAAAATATTCTATTAATGTATTTATAAATAAATATACTCAAAATTAGAAATAATTTTATTAATACATTTATAAATAAACTTATTCATGAGCCAGTTCGCGAAGTTCTAATCGAACAAGCTCGCGATCCTGTAATCGAGTCATCTCGCGAGCTAGTATTCGAGCCAGCTTGCAAGCCACTATTCGAGTTGACTCGCGAGCCTATCGAGCTGAATTTTTCTTAAGTCAAGCTCAACTGTTAATAAATCAAGTTTTAAATTTAGGCTCAAGCTCAGCTTATTTACCTTAATGAATGAACCTGTCGACGTTCCGAATTAGTCCACAGTGATTCGTTAACCCGTACTGGTGTGATGGATCCGAGAAAGAGAAAATGGGATATTTGGTTTGATTTGTTGACCCGTCGGCCCGTCCCTACAAGGTACTCCGATATCCAAGTTAGTGAGCAAGTAAGTAAGTGTGCAAGATATTTGTAAATAGGCTGAAGAAAAAACATACCCTGGCTCTCAAAAGAGCTGATTGATATATATGAGATCTTCCCTTCTCCGGCCTGTGTTATACGTTTATAAGTGATGAGATAGAATAACCGGAGCCAGCGGGAATGCACATGCAGCAGCAAGGCTCCGACAGAACCTTCATTAATGTGCATGGCATTCGTCATTAATGAGAATATGATCTAAGGTGAACGTGCAAAAACCCATACGTGACTGTAATGATGTTGTTGTAAGGGGCTAGAATGGGACTGATATGGGCCGATCAAATGGGCCAAGAAGATGAGGCCAGATTGGTCTTGGATGGCTCAATTGGGATGGCCCTTAGGCCATTAATGGTCTCAGCCATATTACTTTTTAGTTATGCAAGTTGATTGGCTAGACCGGTGAACTGAAAAGGTCGATGGGAGCTCGCTCGAATAGGCTGGCGAGCTAGAAACATTCATAGGAGCTCACTTGGCCTTGTGATCCGACCTCAAGTTCTAACAGTGTGTGAGCTCGCTTCGGTGAGCTCAGCTATAGGTTTTCTGGATTTTGTGCGATTGGGCCGGCCAGCTGTTTTGAGCCCAACTTGTAAAGGACAGATCGGGAAATACCTATAATAGAACCCGAACGAACTTTTACCCAACCAAGCCCGAACAGCTCGACTCATTTGCATCCTTAGGTGTCAATTTGATGAATCGTGAATTCGATCTTCACTTTGTATAGTGAGACGAAACTTCACATTTACGATTTATTTTTCTTAACATAATCGATAACACAAATTTCGAAAACTGTGGAAATACAATCATCCCAAGTTTATCGTCGTTGATTGAAGGTTGAAGGAGTAATTGCAAATCATCTAAGTTATTAAACCTATCTTCAATCGTGCAATTGTTATTATTGCTATATATCTTCAAACGTGCATAATTGATATAAAATTATTAGACATATCAGAGATTAAAAGCATTTTTAATGGTACAAGCAAAGTTATTTGGCTCAAAGAATATAATATTGACCATTTACTTGATTAAGAATTTATTTATTTATACCTTTAACCATTGCAAATTATTATAATTAAGAGAATTGTGACGATAAATTATAAAATAAAAATTAAAACATGATTCAAATAACTTCATTTAATAAATTATGCGAGATTTTTTTTTTTGTGATTTTAGTCATTGAAATAAAACTCTTGTGATTTAAATTTTTTTATTGAAAGTATTTGAAATTTATATTTTTGTTTGAATATTGTATTAAAGTCTTTATAAATAGGGTATTAAGTAGAAAAAAAGTTAATTATAAGAATTTTTTAAAGTTTTTTTAGATTATATGAGGTGTATGTGTAAATAATTCAAACAAGAGCGGTTCAAGTGTCATTTTACTATTTTAGATCATAAAACCAAATTTGCCCTTTCCATAAACGTTAAAAATATAATGGACATGTTACAGATATCGATTAATAGTTAATAGATATCTGTTAAAATATTAAATTTTTGAATTTAAATTAAATTAACATTAATTAATTTGATTCAATTTTTTTTTATCTTCGGTTCAATTTAAACTGGATATTCTAAAAATTTGAATTTTTTATTTGATTTGAAGACTAATATTTTGTGAATGAGAATCAAATAAAACAATAATTGTGAATGGAGTGTTTATTAAGATACAATTTACTTAGAACAAATTTAGTTAATTATGTTTAATTCGATTATTTTGATAAGAAATAAGGTATCTGTTACGGATCTCGATTAACTGATATCATATCGATTAATCAATATCTGTTAACAACCGATATCTACTTCTTCTCTTCTCACATCAATGCAAAAATACACAAAACATGTATAATACATATATACATAATGGAGAAAAAAAGAGAGAGACTCACATATCTTGAATTCAATTGTTGAATGTAAACAATATTTATACATATATTTGGGTTATAGAGAGTGGTAAAACAAAAAAAATGGTAGGTGAATATATATATATATATATATGTACTTTAGGATCAAATGGTGAAATCTCTCACTTTGGGGCCTCGCAGCTCAGTTCCAAAATTCATGCAGGGGTTAAATCACGAAATCTAGTGGTGAGATTCGAATATGGGATCTGCATCAACTATACAACGATTAAATAAGTGATTTTTTAATATCAATATGTGTACGATTTCAATCGCTAGACTATGTTTGTAAAAATTTATATATATATATATATTTATATATATAGAGTAATAGAGACAGAGACAAAATTTATTAAAAAACGAAGAGCAGGGACACGAAAAGAGTTCATTCTTTTTTATCTAATATACATTCAAAGTCCTAATTTTGCAAAAACTTGTGAAGTGTCTTATTTTTGCGAAGTGTCGTACCGAGAGTCCTATTTTCCCAAGTTTCCCGATAGACATGTAACCTTTCAGAGGTTACTCTCGCTCGTCACTCTCGCTGCCATCGAAGTTGTCGGTCGTAGTCTCGCAGAAGATCATGACGGCGCCAAGGAAGATGTGGGAGACTGCCAAAGAAGCCATTTCTGGCTGTTATCGCTATCCGATTGTACTCTTGGCTATCATCTTCACAGGGTATGCAATCGGTCTCGCCACGATCTGCTTCCTCGTTCGAGTGTTTGCGTCATGTATCGGTTCCGGGAAATTTCCGTTTCTGCCTCTTCCGCTTTTTCCTCCTTTGCTGGTCGGCGATATCACCGGACCGGAACTAAAGGCCTACAACGGGTCCGACCCGAAGAAGCCTCTGCTCGTGGCCATCAAGGGTCAGATCTATGATGTCTCGCAGGAAAGGTATAATGTACTTTTCATCTTTTTATTAGTGTTTTGGCTTCTAGGGTTTGTTGATTTTTGGTGGTTTGGTCCGTATTTTGGCTATTCGGCTTTGGCTTGTGAATTTCAGGAGTTCTTGACCATCTCAAGAGCTGATTTATTTAATTTTTTCATTTTTTAATTAAACAGTAGATGAATTGCATAATGAACAAATCGGAATTTTTTAATCTTCCCAGACTCTTGCTCCCTCAGAACCTTCTCTAACTTGCCGATTTGCCTCGATATCCTTACTAGTTTTCTATGACACATTCGAGAGCTGCTAAGAATACAAGATTTTCTGGGAAATTTCACCTTTGGCGTGAAACTGCAATGTGTTCAAAACAAAAATGAACTTTAATCTGCAAATACAGTTTTATTAATGTATTTACACAAATGATAGAAAGAGATGGATCTATGTAATTTAACAAACTTTGAATATTTTAATAACATAGTATGTTTTTGGGTTTTAATTGGTGGAAGTGAAGAGATGAAGAAGATATTCAAATGTGTTTTTGGGTTGTCAAACAAGATTTAGAGATTCCTTCTTGCAAAGGTTTGAGGAAGCAACTTCTGTTGGTTGGGTTGGATGGAAATGGTGGATTTGACGAGCAATGTAGTCAAAGGCAAGCGGCTGGCTCATCTAGGCACTCAGCTGACGCAAGGTACCAGGGAAGGACCTCGCCTACAGCTAGGTGAGGCACCTTCACCCAGGCGCTGCCTAGCCAAGCGCCTCTGCTGAGGCGTCAAGTGCCCCGAGCACTTGCCTGGGTTGTAACGAATCAAAATCAAAAGAAAAATTGCAGGAAAGTGAAGGGTTGTCACCGTTGTCTGCAGAAGGCATGGGAAAGGTCTCTCAGTGTAATAGGAAGAGGAAAATGTAGAGGAAAATTGAAAGACAAAACAAGAAAAGCAAACGCACCTGGCTCCCCCTTATGTTGTATGCCATTGATGTTTCTTCTTAGTCACTGTTGTGCTGTTACTCAGTGTTTTAACTGTTCAGTCTGCTCATTGATGCTCAACCGTCACTGTTTTGTTATACGATGTATATTTTCTTTTCAACTTTTAGTCAATACTCAGTTAATGCTTGCAAGAAAGTATATATATGTGCGCTACAATTGCAAGCCTGTAATAATGTAACTTATTAACTTTATATATGATAAATTTTGTGTTATTACTATATATCATTTAACTTTATATTAAGTATTGTGTTGATATTTGCATTCTATTGTATGATTGTTTGCTTTCCTATAAGCATTTAACATTGTTTATTTTTTTATATTGTTGGAAATTGGGAACACTGGCAGCCTTTAAATCACCCAAGAAACCACTCAAACACCTTACAACACACTCACAGCTCACCCGGCCAACATACCACAACACAACCATATGCTAAAGAACAGAAATTTAACGCAAGAACAGAACAAGAAATGAAAACATCAAACCACACAAGGAGACAGAGATTATCCTAGTTCAGGCCGACTTGAATCAGCCCTACATCCAGCCTTCAAACCCGAGCACACCTCTTTATTTGATAGATGATCAGTACAACAACTCCCTTCTTTCTCTCTCTCACGATACAAGCCTCGCCCAAGAATGTATAAAGACTACTTACGCACACATATAGCCTTCCACTCTCAAAGCTCTCATGAAAAACAGAAAGAGAACATGTAGCCCTCTAACCCCTAGCCCTCATTGCCCTATTTATAGACAACAGTGAAATTTCCTAGGCACATAATTGATATTTACAGTTTGACCCCCAAACTTTGAACTAATTACACTTGAGGCCCAACGCCTATCAACTAATCATTAACCGCATATAAACAATCCTATCACTAACTCGAGACAATCTTCAACATATATGAATATCGAGCATTGGTTATATAACTTATATATATTGTGCGTGTTAATGTTATATATTATATTGTTTGATTAGGGGATATTACTCCGCCAGGGGATATTATCCACTGCCGGTCCCAAGCCCGGATAAAGGAGGAGGGTTGCGTTAGGTAGCCGACAGCCAGTGTAAAACCTAGTCGGATCCAAATATGAATTCTAGACAAACTATCTGTTGGGATGTAACCCACATAGAAGTCTAGAATTCATGTAGCCAACCCCACATAGTGGGATAACGGCTGGATATGTTGTTGTTGTTGTATTATATTGTTTGATTATCTTTTTCATATTAAATATATTATTATTATTATTATTATTATTATTATTATTATTATTATTATTTGTAAATTTATTGCCTTGCTTTAGTCAGGAGAGCTGCAAGTGCTTTTTAAGCGCCTAGCGCCTCGGGAATATAAGGTTCAGAGCGCATTAAGGGGGTGCCTTTCATCCTTGACTACCTTGTCGACAAGAGGTGTCTGCTAATTTGGGAGGTGGTTGGTTCAAAGGTGGAGAGAATGAAAAGGAGGAAGGAGCAGATGGAGAAGTTGGCTCGAGGCTTTGTGTCTGAGGAAGAAGATGCAGATAGATAGTGGAGAAGTTGAAGAGGAAGAGCAGAGACAAGAAACACAAAAGTGATTTTTTGTCTACTGAGGCCAGCTATTCAGATGAGATTTTCAGGCCAACTATCATTCTCCTTTCTCTGAAAAAGCCGAGGTCCTGTTTAGTTGTTGAGAACCTTTTCTAATATTCCAACTTCAATTTTCTATTGAATGATGTTTTCTAAATCTTCTGGAAATGAATGCTATTGGTTTTTGAAACATAAAATGTCGGGGCCTGTTTAGTTGTAAAATTGGAGTTGAAAAATTAGAAAATGTTCTCTACAACTAAACAGGCCCTGAAATTTTTATGGGGCTCAAGAGATTTTACAGTTTGTTGGGACCTTGGAGAGAGAAGAATAGAAAAAAAGTTTTAATTTTTGTATTTTTATTTTATTTTATTTTTTTATTTAACACTGGAACATAGTTTTTTTTTTCCCAAACTAGCATGATGCTAGCCATGCAAGACCCATTGGTTGGACAAAGGATTCTTAACCAGCACTTGCCAATTTTTTGCCAAGTGTTAGGGAGTATAGTATAGTGCTTAGCTTAAGACATGCTGGTTGAACCAGCGAGTTTTGGCCAAGGAGAGATGTGCTGCTGTCTTCGAAAAATTATCTTTCAAAGCTGAATTAAAAATAATAATGTTATTTTAGAAAAAAATCTAGAACAAAAGGAATGCTAGTTGGGAGAGAAAATAAAAGAAAGAAAAGCAGCAGGGTTACTCAGCAGTTAAGAGGCCATGGAACTCCCTTCTAGGCAATAATTGACACTGGTGGGCCGACTTTCCTTTTGCCAATGAGGTCTTTTTTTAGCTCCGTCAGTGCTATGTGGCCTTCCCTCCTTTCTTCTTGTTGGGTAATTGAAGTGGAGAAAGGAGAAGAAAGGGCAAGTTAACCTTTCTTCTTGTTCAAAAGCTGGAGGATAGAATAGAAAAAAAAAGATAAAAAGTCCTATCACCAATTCTTCTTTCTTTTCTTCTTTGAGACCATTTTTATGTGAAAAAAATAAATTGTTATGTCAGCTGGAATAAGCAAATTGACTTATCTTAAAATAGGTCTATGATGTCTTCCAGTGCTGCTATACCCATAGACTTCTGTTTTTCTTTTAGTTGTTCAATGTCTTGGTTTCTTTAACTTTTTGTGGTGAGTATATTTCTTTGTACTTAAGCTTTTTTTCCTTGCAAATTTGAAGTGTTTGATCTTAAGAGGTATGGAATTGTTTGATGAATTATGAAGGCTGTGTTTAAGATCAGGAATTAGTTGGTGGGTTGTATGTGGGTGATAGAAGTGGTTCTGGGGTTCAAAGACAAGTCTAACCATCTCTTCGTTCAACTATTGACTCATTATCTTTATTCCCTGCTCGGTATATTGTTGACACATCTCCTGCTCTTGTTAGTTCTGAAAAGGCTTATAGATTTTTGCAGTCCATTTGGGAAACTTGTTGGGACAAGAAAACTAGAGAATGGAAAATGTTACCTTCCATCTTGTGTGGATGTTGGAAAAGATTAAAGAGTCTTGGATCAAATATATATATATATATATATATATATGTATGCAAGGAGGGTTTTTGTCATTGAAACAGAAAAGAACCACCTTAACAACCCAAAATGGTGACTGATTAGGGGACCATTATCTTTCCTTTCTCTGCTGCCAAAATCCCCTTAACTCCAGTCTGTTGGGGTTGGATGGCTGTTGGGTATCTTAATAGTGTCGTTATTTCTTGTTTTGATATCCTAGAGTTTTTTGTCTGTACTTTTGTAGTTTGGATTGCCAAATAGCATTTATATAGAATTGCCTTTATTATTGGCTCTTCTTTTGTTAGAATTTATATGGAACAGTTTGAATTGTTGCTTTTTATGTCGTTACGATTTTTGTGTAAGTTCTTGGATAATCAGTATTCTGCTATTATTTTGTTGGCCCATCTACTTTTGTCCACACACCTGTTGTAAATGGCTTCTGATGGTTCGATATGGACCTTATGTCAGTAATACTAGAGTTTCTTTTCTCTTAACTGACTAGATTTGGGGTACCATTCTTGTTATCGCTTCAAAGCTATTTTTGAACATAAATATTTATTGCTATTATTTTATTAACATGTAATATTCCTCACATGCATATAAAATGCATGTGAAGAATTTTGTGATTAGTATTAGGGTAATTAATCCATATTGATTTGTTCTATCTTTTTTTTCTAATTTTGCATTTTTTGGCTACAGGTTATTATTGATAGAGGAAAAAAAAAAAGAAGAAATAATGGGTCTAGGCTTGTCCTGCATAGATCTCCAGTAGTTGCGTTTTCTCATAAGATCATTCTAGCATCTGTATGGGTTTTCTACCATAACTCCCTGCACCTGCCCAGATGAATTAGTATTGCTTGTTATTTATTCTTGGCCTATAAATGTGCCGATTATAGCCATAGATAATTATTTCTTTCTCCAAGTACAGAAAGGATTTTGTATGCATTAAATAGAAAGATAATGATATTAAAAGATATATCAGTGTTCTATACATTGCATCTGATTATTGTTTAGCTTAAACTTTGTTTATATTTTAAGCTCTCTTGACTTGCAAGATGTTTTCTTTGATCAATACTGGAGCTAGATATGGGATTGATTCTGTGCTAAACCGTTATTGCAGGAAGTTGTATGGACCTGGTGGCCCTTATGCTCTGTTTGCTGGAAATGATGCTAGCAGAGCTCTAGCAAAGATGTCGTTTGACGAGAAAGATCTAACTGGTAATATCTCTGGTCTAGGTCCATCTGAACTTGAGGCATTGCAGGACTGGGAACACAAGTTCATGACCAAGTATGCTAAGGTTGGGACCATTAAGAAGACATCACTGGTGACTGATGAATCATCCACCATTGAGTCAGCTGAGGCAGCCGGCAGAGGCGATCAGTCTGAGACTGCTGCAGCTGTTGGCGTTGCAGAAATCACATCTGTTGGTGAGGTTTATAAAGAGTGATCTTAACCAGGTAGGAACTGGAAAATCACAATGTTATTGTTATTTTCCTCGTCCTAACGGTTCCTGCTGTGAATAGTAGACTGGGGAAGTTTTCAGTAATGCAATAAAATAAAATCTTTCCCTTCCTTTTCTCTTGCTAACAATCATAACTTACTGATTAACTGATCCGTTCAAATAATAGTAATCTAAGATACTAATTAACTGATCCATTCAAATAATAGTAATCTAAGTTTCATGGCCTATGACTTCCCAGTGTTGAGTGTTGAAGGCTAGCCATATATCTGAGTGAACTCTGTTATTCCTACGAGTTTACAAATATATCGACTATGGATGCAGGTATGTGCTGTTGGGATGTTTTATTATTTTATTCTGTCATTATTTAAACAATTGCACACCTTCCCTCCCCTTTCCAAAACACTTACACTGAAAAAATTTCCCTCTAAAAAATTCTATGTTCTTGATTGTACCAAAGTTGAAATATTGAATATGTGCATGGTTTGTCTCCTCTTTGTGAGCTGCATGAACAAGTGGGCAGTGACATGGCTTCTAAAACATGTATTTTCACATATAATTACAAAAATTTAGTTAAAACAATAACATTTGTGAAAAAACAAAATTAACAGAAATACAAGACAAAGTAATTATGATTTATCAAATGACATTCTGAGTTTTTTGTTTTTAATTCTTTTAAGAGGATAGAAAAAATAATGAAATTTAGTTTTTATTTTTCTAAGTGAACAAAAAATTGAAAACTTAAGCTTAAAAATGAGCACATTAAATTGATAAAAAAATCAAACGGACCTTTAAAATACAAGGATGGGTGAAGTTACAGTGAGACTTAAAGTTACATGTCATAAACAACAACAACAACAACATATCCAGCCTTTAAAGTTATATGTCATATCATTCCAAAAAAGATTCACTTAAGATATAAGATTAATCATTGAAAAAAAAATATAGATGATTAATGAGGATGCTTCTCATTAAGATAGAATAAGAATAATTAATATGAAGAATAAGTTCAGTGTTTTATATTTTAGTAAAATTTTGTTAAACTAAAAAGAATTTTATAGCATAGTTATAAACCTAGTTTTGTGTATGGCATGAAATGTTGGGTAGTAAAGCACAAAAATAAAAACATACTAAGCCTTTATTTTACTATGTGAGGTTGGTTACAAAAGTTCTAGATTTACATTAATTTTCATTTTTAGTCAATTTATAGAAATATGTGTAAAGTATGAGTGTCACACAATGATGATATTACAATGACATGACAAGAAATGATAAAATGAAAAATACAACAAATTTCATGCAACACCCTTGAGGTTTAGCAAAAAAGAACCAACCACCCCTATATTTTTAGAAATAGCATAGACCTCCCTTGTCATTAACAAAGCATGAGAACTAACCATTTTGCTCCTGTTTTTAGACCATCTCCTCCCTCTTTCTCCCTTTTTCACCTGCCCTTCATTTCCCCTCATACTGATGGTTCAACGATGATCAATGTTGTGTCATTTGTATTAGATTAGTTTAAATGTATTCATGTAATGTTTCTGTATTGCTACATAATTCTTTTCTGTTTTAGTGTTAGAATAAATTGCTCTTCTAGAAGGTTTGTTTCTAGAAAGGAGCAGCTGTCTCTTGGGTTAGTTAAATCAGTTAGTCAGTTGGTCAGTTAGTTAGCTTTGTTTCTTTCTTGTACTTCGCACCCCTATATCCTATAAATAAGGGTCGTGGGATAGGAGTATGGAAGAGGGTTTTAGTGCGCCTATATTTGTGATGTATAGTTTCGGGTTTTTCTTCTTGATTTTGGGATTGAGTGCGAGAGGTAGGGAGTGGCTGGTTTGTAGCTTGTATTCTCTAGTATCCCTATAGCTTTCAGTGTATATGGACGGGAAGGGATTCTGTTCTTGTTGTAATCATCCCAAGAGATTTTCAAAATAGTGGATTATTGTGGCGCCAAGCAGTCTGGATGTAGGTCTTGGATTTCAAGACCGAACCAGGATAACTCTTGTGTGTTCTTGTGTATGTTTTGCTGTTGTTTCTCTCTCTATGTGTGTTGCCAATATCGTTGTGTTCTTGAGAGATAGAAAGCTAGTTGAGTTGAGAGAATAGAATAGTGAGTAGTGCAATTACTCTAACAACTTGGTATCAGAGCCAAGAAGTCTTCTTCGGCGATCAAGATTTTCAAGAAATTCAAGGAATCTCACTTCTCTCGAGAAGCTGATATGGTGCCATCTACCTCCAGATTTGACATCGAAAAATTCGATGGATCAAATGACTTTAGTCTATGGAAGATAAACATGGAGGCGCTCCTCTGCAGTCAAGGACTCGAAGGAGCCCTGGAGCAAGAGGCCAAGGCAACAGACACGACCACTGGGAAAGAAGTACCAGTGCTAACTGAGGAACAAGAAACGACCAAGAAGGAAATCAACAAAAAGGCTTACAACATTCTGATCCTAAGCCTAGGCGATAAAGTTCTTCGAGAAGTCTCTAAGTGGAAGACTGCAATAGAGATTTGGAAGAAACTTGAAGACCTCTACCTTCAAAGATGTCTATCCAGCCGTCTCTTCTTAAAGGCCAGGTTTTTTTAATTTCAAAATGCAAGAATCCTAGAAATTGCATATAGATGATTTTAATAAGCTGTGCCTAGACTTAGAGAATATAGGAGTGAAGTATGAAGAGGAAGATAAGGCCCTAGTACTGTTATACTCTCTACCCGAGTCCTATGAAAATTTTGTAGGCATCCTTCAACATGGTAGAGATAAGCTCTCATTAGAAGATGTCATAGGTGCCTTAAATTCAAAAGAACTTAGGTTCAAAATGAATGAGAAAACCTCTTATGGGGATGTCTTATCAATCAGGTCAAGAAGCACTAAGAAAGATCATAAAAAAAGGGGTAAATCAAGGTCTAACTCTAGAAATGGGAAAAGCTCAATAAAATGTTACTACTGCCAGCAAGAAGGCCACATTAAACAGCTATGCCCAAAGAGAAAGAAAGACTTAGCGGATAAAGAAAAATCAGGAGATGGTGGAGCCAACTGTTGTGACTTCGGTTATGATAGTTCGGAAGCCCTAATCGGTAGTGAACATTCAGACAACCTAGAGTGGGTTCTAGACTCTGGCTACTCTTTCCACATGACCCCAAGAAAGCTGTGGTTGCAAAACTTCAGGGAAATTAATGGTGGAAAGGTCTTGCTTGGCAATGACCATGAATGTAAGGTTCAAGGGGTAGGAGATATTAGGTTAAAACTTCATGATGGCTCCATAAGAATCCTTACTTTAGTGAGGTATGTCCCTGATTTGAAGAGAAACTTGGTTTCTCTTAGAGAGCTAGACAGAAATGGTTTTAAGTTTAAAGGTGATGGTGGATCTTTTCAGATTACAAAGGGGTCATTAATTTGTATGCAGGTTGTTTTAAATAATGGAATTTACCTATTGCAGGCCACTACTCTATGTGGTGAAGCTTTAGCGGCTAGTAGTAATTCTAGATCTAAAGCAAGTCTGTAGCATCTAAGAATGTCACACATAAGTGAGCAAGGGCTCAAGGAACTTGCTAGCCAAGGTATTTTAGATATGGGGTAGTCTGTAGAATTAACTAAATGTGAATCCTGCATTCTAAGTAAGGCAACCAAAATAAAATTCAGCAAAACAGCTATCCATTCTTCCAAAGCACCCCTAGATTACATACATTCTGATTTATGGGGTCCAACCCAAACAGAAACCCATGGAGGTTCTAGATACTTCCTATCTATTATAGATGATTTTTCAAGAATGTTGTGGGTATATGTTTTAAAATCAAAAGATAACACTTTTGACACATTTAAATCATGGAAGAGTATGGTTGAAAACCAAAAGGGCAGGTCGGTTAAGGTAATTAGAACTGATAATGGGTTGGAATTTTGTAATAAAGAATTTGATCAAATGTGTAAGGATGATGGTATAGTTAGACATCTTACAGCTCCCGAAAATCCCAAGCAAAATGGGGTTGCTGAGTGGATGAATAGGACGCTCTTGGAAAGGATAAGGTGCATGCTGTTTCATGCTCAATTACCTAAGTCTTTTTGGGGGGAAGCAGTTGCTGCTGCTGCTCATGTCCTAAATAGAACCCCCTCAAAAGCTATCAGCCTCCAAACCCCTTATGAAAAATGGACCGGCCATAAACCAAGCTTAGCTCATCTTAGAGTATTCGGGTACCTAGCATATGCTCATGTAAAGCAAGGTAAACTAGAACCTAGGGCTAAGAAATGCCTTTTTATTGGTTACCCATCAGGTTTTAAAGGTTACAAACTATAAAACTTAGAATTAGATGGACCTAGGACCATAGTTACAAGAAATGTAACATTTGATGAATACTCTACCATAAAATTAGGAAGCAATGAACCTTAGCCAAATCATAAAGAATGGTGGAGATCCCAAGTGAAAACCCAAATTCTAATCAAGATATCTTAGATTTCGAACAGTTTGATCCTAAACCTTTAAGTGACCAAGACCAAGGCCAAGGATCTTCCCAAGTGGAAGAAGAAGAAGGTGACAGTGATGCAGACTCAAGCCTTAGAGAACCCCCTAACCCTGATAGATATAATGTGGCAAGAGATAGGCAGCCTAGATCCCGTAGACCTCCCCAAAGATATGGCTTCTCAGACCTCGTAGCTTATGCTTTTAATAGTGCTGCAGAATCCATAGGAGAGGATCCCCTCACCTATGAAGTGGCAATGTCCTCTAAAGATGCAGGCAAATGGCTGAAAGCCATGGAATTTGAAATTGCATCTCTTAAGAAGAATCACACCTGGGAATTGGTTGAAAAACCAAGAGGTCAGTGTGTGGTAGGTTGCAAATGGTTGTATAAAATTAAAGACGGAGCAGGAGATCAATCTAAGCCTAGCTTTAAGGTTATTCTAGTGGCTAAGGGCTTCACTCAAGTTCAGGGAGTTTATTTTAATGAAGTGTTCTCCCCAGTTGTGAGGCACACTTCCATAAGAATTCTCCTAGCCATCATTGCTCAACTGAACTTATATCTTGAGCAAATGGATGTTACAACAGCCTTCCTCCATGGGGACTTAGAGGAGAGGATTTTAATGGATCAACCGAAAGGTTTTGAAGCTAAGGGAGAGGTGGAGAAAGTATGCTTACTTAGAAAGTCTTTGTATGGACTTAAGTAGTCCCTCAGGCAATGGTACCGGAAGTTTGATTCAGTTATGTTAGGCCAAGGGTATTTTAGGAGTTCCTATGATTGTTGCATCTATTTCAAGCACATCTCTTCTAGTATTTCCATATATTTACTACTTTATGTAGATGACATGCTTATAGCAAGTTAATCCTCTCAAGAAATTCAGCTTCTAAAGGATAAATTGAGGGTTGGATTTGAAATGAAAGAACTAGGGGAAGTTAGAAAAATTCTAGGAATGGAAATTTTAAAAGATAAGCTCCATAGGAAGATATATCTTTCTCAGAAATCCTACTTAGAAAAGCTTCTAGTTAAATTCGGTATGGCTGAAGCCAAGGCAGTCAGTCTGCCTTTTGCTGCTCATTTCAAGTTATCCTCATACCAGTCTCCTAAAATTGAGGAAGAGGAGAGGGAAATGGATCATATCCCTTACTTAAGTGCGGTAGGCAACATCATGTATAGCATGGTGTGTACTCGTCCTGATTTGGCACATGGAATGAGTGTCATTAGCAGATTTATGGCCAATCCAGGGAAATCTCACTGGATGGTAGTGAAATGGATGTTTAGATATATTAAAAGGTCTATAAGAAATGCTTTAACCTATGGTGGAGCTAAGTTAGGAGAGGAAGTTAGCATCCTAGGATTCTCGGATGCCGACTATGCTGTCGACCTAGACAAGAGAAGATCCACAACCGGCTATGTCTTTTAGCTGTTGAATTCGACAATTAATTGGAAGTCAGGCTTGTAACATGTGGTAGCATTGTCCACCACCGAGGCTGAATACATAGCTGTATCTGATGCTATAAAAGAAGCTATGTGGCTTAAGGGTCTAGTTAGTGAGCTCCTCGGGGTAGATGTCAAGGCAACTTTGATGTGTGATAGTCAAAGTGCCATACATTTGTTCAAAAATCAAGCCCATCATGAAAGGACTAAGCATATAGATGTAAGACACCATTTCATAAGGAAAATTGTTGAAGATAAAACTGTTTTTCTAACCAAGGTTGCAGGTGAAGACAATGTGGTAGATATGTTTACAAAACCAGTACCCTAAGCAAAACTGAAGCACTGCATGAGGATTCTTCAGATTGATCTAGGAGGACAGTGATAATGTTGGGCAGTGGAAGTCATTTCAAGGTTGAAGATGAAGCCTAATCGAAGTACAAATGGGTGGAGAATTTATTGTGTCATTTGTATTAAATTAGTTTAAATGTATTCATGTAATGTTTCTGTATTGCTGCATGATTCTTTTTTGTTTTAGCGTTAGAATAAATTGCTTTTCTAGAAGGTTTGTTTTTAGAAGGGAGCAGCTGTCTCTTGGGTTAGTTAAATCAGTTAGGTAGTTGGTCAGTTAGTTAGCTTTGTTTTTTTCTTGTGCTTCGCACCCCTATATCCTATAAATAGGGGCCGTGGGATAGGAGTATGGAAGAGGGTTTTAGTGCGCCTATATTTGTGAAGTATAGCTTCAGGTTTTCATTCTTGATTTTGGGATTGAGTGCGAGAGGTAGGGAGTGGCTGGTTTGTAGCTTGTATTCTCTAGTATCCCTATAGCTTTCAGTGTATATGGGCGGGAGGGGATTCTGTTCTTGCTGTAATCATCCCAGGAGATTTTCAAGATAGTGGATTATTGTGGCGCCTAACAGTCTGGATGTAGGTCTTGGATTTCAAGATCGGACAGGGATAACTCTTGTGTGTTCTTGTGTATGTTTTGCTATTGTTTCTCTCTCTATATGTGTTGCCAATATTGTTGTGTTCTTGAGAGATAGAAAGCTAGTTGAGTTGAGAGAATAAAATAGTGAGTAGTGCGAATACTCTAACAATCAAAGGTCCAATTGTTGTAGAATTGACCTATCACTCTGCTCTCTCTCTCCTCCCTTCCCTTCCCCTCTTTCTTTCTCCTCTCGTTTCCACATCTCTTTCTTTGTTGAACTGATAAAGTTCAACCCTATTGCCACACTGGCCAAAAAATTGACAGAGAAAATGAGGAGAGAGAGAGTTTTGTCACTGTACTGCAAGGAATAAGGTTGTTATAAAAAAGCTCCATTTGTTGCAGAACAAGGAATTGAGCCGACAAATTAGTGGAGGCGGATTGCATAGTCACCTGAAATGAGACAAAAAAGAAAGCTTTGCCATATGGAGAGAATTTTACCATGACACGATATCAATCCTCTTCTTTCACGGTGGCAGTAACTTCCTGTTGAAGGAATCCAACAATCTAGGTTCCTCTTGAGGATGGAAAGGCGGTATGGCCAGCTTGTTTTTGTAATTATAGTGGAGAGAGAGGAGGAAGGACACTTAGGGAATTTGAAAAAAATTAACAGCCATTCCTTGACAGTTGGGATGAAATGTTGCATTATCAATAAAGTTAAGGGAGGTTCATTCTATTTTTGAAAATACTAGAGTGGTTGGTGTCTTTTTACTAAACCTTTGGGGCTTCAAAATAAGATTATTCTTAATAAGTTGCAGTTATCCCTATTGAAGAAAATATGCGGAAAACATTATTAAAGATGGTTTATTGGTGTGAAAAAAATTAATATGAGTTATTGTGAGAAAGGGGATGGAATAGAAAAACTTTTATTAAAATAGGTAAAAAAGGACTAATAAGAATTTGATGAGACGTTCTTAAACTAGATATGAGTTAAGATAATAAGTGAGATGACCGCACTTGAGTAAACTAAAATTTGATATGTTGTTATTGTTTCTAAAATAATGCTATTCCTCCTTTAATAAAAATTAGTTGAGGTGTTATTATATTTTTATTGGAGTTGAAGTGTTATTTAGTTCAAAGAAATAAAATATTGACAAATTATTTGATTAAGAATTTATTTATTTTTATCTTTTCCAAGAGATTTGTGATTATAAATCACAGAACAGAAACTTCTCGAAAAGATTTAGAAAAAAAAAAAAAAGAGGAACTTCTTGAAAAATCTTTGCTGTCCTTCTCACTCTTGCATGTGGTGGTGTTGGTGTAGCTTTGGGAGATCCTGATGGTGAAAGAAGCGATCAAGATCTTCGCAGCTCTTCCTTTGTTTATGGATAATGATAAAGTGTCCAGTAAGGGTGTCCTGTTGAGTAGTCTGAAGGTGTGAAAAGACAATTCCATCCCTTTTAAAATCAGTGTGATATCCCACTTTTCTCAAAATTCTCACTCTCTCTCTCCAAGTCTTCTAGGAGAACCCCCACTGCCATTGCTGCCTCTTCTTCGCCGTCCATTTATCTCTCTCTTAGTGTAGTTATACCAAACTTGGCTTGTGCTAATGGGTTTGGGTTCTGTTGGTCCTTGTCATCTTCATTCATCTGGTTTTGAAGGATAGCTTGCCTTTGTCTGATTTTTGGTTTCTGCAATGGTTTGGGCTGGGTTCATGAGGACTATTTTGAGGCTGTGATTTCTAATTTTTCAGATTCAAAGCAAGCAAAAAATCAAGGTTTGAATGAAATTAAAGAGCCCTCTACTTTGTCAGATGGAAAACAGAGGATTCAAAGCTTCACCCGAAACCGATCACAAAGCTATACTGAATCTAATGATGCTAGTTGTTCCTAAAGACAGAGTTTCATTCTTAATTAGGAACCAGGACTTTCTTAAGCAGCCCGACAGAATCATTATTGAAAGAAAATGAAAGGGAAAATGCAAGCTTTGACCAATCACTCAATAGTAGTATGACAAGTTTTCAAACTACAAGTGCTGGTGGATTTAAAATTTCCTTGAACCCAATTACCTCTTTATAGTACAAGAAAGGAGGCGGAGCCTAAAGGATTGCACATGTAACACCAACACCATTACAACCAGCAGCAACAGTGCGGAAGAACAGGGGTCTTCTAAGCTTGCATTTTCCCTTTCATTTTCTTTCAATAATGATTCCTCCAGGGGAGGGCTGCCTTTCTTCCTTTACACTGACCATCCTCTTGTCATTGAATCAGGTGGAGCAGTTGTGGCATCAGCGCAAGTCGAGTTTGATACACACTCAGGGAGAGATTTGATGTAGGACGAAGAAGAGGCAGCTATGGGGGTGGGAGTTCTCTCAGAAGCTTTGGAGAGAGAAATTGGGAATTTTGAGAAAGGTGGGACATCACACTGATTTTAAAAGGAACACAATTGTCTTTTTACACCTTCAGGATTATTCAATCGGGCACCCTTACTGGACACTTTATCATTATCCTTTGGTTATAGTACCTCAAAGGTACTGTATGAGTTGTAGTTTGATCACGAGAGTGAGTTCCGACAGGGTTTCCCAAGAGGGTTCCCGCCTTTGACTGTTGCTGTTCAGATAGGAGAAATCTTTGACTCTTGCTGTTCAGATAGGAGAAATCTCTGAAGAGATGCTCAAGGCCTACAATGGTTCCAACCATCAGAAGCCTCTGCTCATGGCAATCAAGGGGTCGGATCTATGATGTCTTGCAGGACAGGTACAGGAATAGGGAATGTTGTTTTGGCATCTAGGATTTTGTTAATTTTGGTTTAGTCTCGTATCTTGGAATTCTTCATCTTTTTTGAAGTTTTGAAGCTTCTGTGTACTATAGTTGTAGAACTTGTCGTGTCTATTTGGTCACTGTGTTTTATTCTCTGCTTGATTCCCTGTTGTTTACACGTCTCCTGCTATCTGATTTCTCTGAAATAGCTGAATTTTTCTGGAACTGAAGGGATTTTACAGTTTGTTGGACCTTGGAGTGAAAAGAATAGAAAAAAGGTAATGCTAGTTGGCAGAGAAATTAAATGAAAGAAAAGTAATAGGGACGTATCGGCAAATTGGCCTTGGGACTCCCTTCCAATCAGCAATTGCCTGGAAATGGCAGATCAGTGAGTCCCTCTTTCCTTGCCGATGTGGTCTCTGTTCTGCCCAGTTACTGCTGTGGGATCCTCTACCTTTTCTTGTTTTAATTACCTAGCCAAAAAAAAAAAAGAAGAAAAGAAACAAGAAAAAAAATAAAAATAAAAGGAGAATCCCATCCTTTCCTTTTGTTCGATAATTGAAGTGGAGAAAAGAGAAGAAAGAGTGAACTAACCTTTCTTTGCGTTCAAAAGGTGCAAGAAGGAATACAAACGGAAAGATATAAAGGGTCCTATGCTCCAACTTCTTTCTTTTCTTCGTTGAGGCTTTTTTTTTACATGGAAAAATAAATTTTTAAGCCAGTTGGAATATGAAAAGATCGTCTCACCTTAAATAGGTCTATGATGTGTTCCAGTGTTTCTATATTGGTAGACTTGTGTTTTTTTTTTTCAGTTGTTCAATGTCTTGGTTTCTGTTGTGTTTCCATATTGGACTTGTTGGTTTCACCATGTCAACTAAGTGATGGAACACAACTATATCAATTATCTTCGTTCACCACCATCTCATAAAACTTTTCCATATGAAGATGGTGTTGAAACTTCATTTCATCATTACTCCGCCAGGAGATGTTATCCATTGTCGGTCCCAATTCCGGATAAAGGAGGAGGGTTGCGTTAGGTAGCCGACAGCCAGCGTAAAACCTAGTCGGATCCAAATATGAATTCTAGACAAACTATCTGTTAGGTTGTAACCTACATAGAAGTCTAGAATTCATGTAGCCGACCCCACATAGTGGGATAAATGATGGATATGTTGTTGTTCAATGTCTTGGTTTAGTGGATTTCTGTTTTGTGTGTGTGTGTGTAGGTAACGACATTTATTGGATATCTAGTCGTGAGCATATTTCTTTGTACTTATGATTTTGCCCTTGTGAATTTTATGTGTTTGATTGTTTGTGAAGGTTGTATGTAATATCTGTGAATTAGTTGGTGGGTTGTATGTACGTGATGTAACTGGTTCTAGGGCTCACATATAAGTGTAACTGTGTTGTTACTCATCCGTTGATTCATTATCTGTATTCCTTGTTTGATATCTTCTTGTCGATGCATCTCTTGCTCTTTTTAGGTTTACAGATCCAAGGGTTTTTTTCAGTCCGCTCGAGAACTTGTCGAGACAAGAAATAGTAGAGAATGGAGAATGTTACCTTCCCTCTCGTTGGATGCTGTCTTTTTTTTTGTTGGAAATGATAAAAGAGGATAGGATAGAACATACAAGAGAAAAGAGTTTTTGTCATGCAAGTAGGAAAGAAACCACGTTCTGTAAACAAGCCAAAAGCTGGTGCTTGAATAGGAGAGAATTTTCTTTCCTTTATTTTCTGCCAGCCCCCACCCCTCTGGGCTCCAGTCTCGGGGGGTTGGATGGAAGGTTGGGTATCAAGTTGTCCTTGTCCATCTAGAATATAATTCACGCTATTTTTTTTTTTTGGTGTGTGTAATTCTTTAAGAGCTAGCTATTGCTTTTGATAGTATCTTAATGACATCAACATTGCTTATTTTGCTATCAGAATATTTTTTTGTCTGTACCAATTTTTTGTAGTTTGGATTGTAGCGTCCTGCGAAATAGAATTTATATAGTATTCTCTTTATTGTTGCCTTTTCTTTTGTTAGAATTTATTTATATGGAACACTTTGAATTGTCTCCTTTCATGTTGTTATGGTTTATATATAACTGTTCAAAAGTCATTTTTGAACACAAATTTTTATTGACTATTATCACATCAACATGTAATTATGGATTATTGGATTAACTGCTTGAGTTGTTAAGTATTTATGCACTGTTGTATAGGATATAAAATGGAGGTCAGGAAGATTGATCAGTCCCACGGTAAGTTATCTGTATCGGTTTGTTGCAAGATTTTATTTTTTTAAGTGCTTTACAGAAGGTCAGGCCATAGATCGAAATGTCTAGGAAGGTATAATTTGTGTAGTTGACCCCACATAGTTGGATAAAGACTTGATATGTTGTTAAATTGGAGTACATAAAAAATACGTCTTCTAATGTTTTGAGAATGAATGCTCTTGGTTTTTGAAACCTAAAATGTTAGGGCCTCTTTAGTTGTAAAATTGGAGTTAAAATTAGAAAATGTTCTCTACAACTAAATACACGATTATCCTTTCCACCCCTCTCGCAGAGTTGGGAACTGGGGAAATGATTTTATTATGAAGATGTGAAGAATTCATGAACCTTTGGTGCTTTGTTAGCAAAGTTGTTTTATGTGCATGTTTATTTTCTTAGTCTAGTACGTTTCTGCTGCAAAATATTTTGAGTTTGCAAAATAGTCTAGTAAGTTGCTGTGATATCCTTGGTAGGATCCGACAGTCATCTTGACAGGTTTTCTCTGGGTATAACCATGTTTCAAGTTCTTGTGCCAGTTTCTGGTCCATTGTCTTGGTTACAAAAGGTGAAGTCCCTCACTTTAAGGGCCTCTCACACACTACCCCACGCACGTGGGAGGGGTAGATCACGGTACACGGTAGCCCCCTAAGCAAGAGGTACAGTGCATGGTGCCCACAAGGAGCCACCCCCACAGGAGAGTGAATTCCGGTCCATTGTCTGATCTGATCTGAGAAGGTCTTGCTTTTACCTATTTTGGTTGGCGAAATTACTAAGAGGAACTGAAGTCCCACAGCTGTTCCGACCCTGAGAAGCCTCTACTAATGTCAATCAAGGGTCATATATGATGTCTTGTAGGGCAGGTATAGGAATAGGAATAAAAAGAATGTACTTCTTGTTTTTGATTAGTTGTTTTGGCGTCTAGGGTTTTGTTGAAGCTTCTGTGTACTATATAATTGTGAATTTAGCTTTTTTGATTTGTTTTTCTGTACTCAAGGGATTACATAGTTTGTTGGGGCCTTAGAGAGGATTTTTTTTTTATTTGTTTATTTTTGAATTAACATTGGAATATAGTTTTTTACCAAACTAGCATTAGATGCTATCCAAAGCTAGGCCGAGCACCACTTCTTGATTGACCACTATGTTATACTTCCCAAGCTAAAAAAATTGCTGTGTGTTGGATAAACCTACTGGCTGAACCAGTGGGTCTAGGCTAGGGAGAGATCCCCTAGTTCAACCAATGGGTCTTTCCCTGGCCTTGGCCGAGCTTTGGCTAACATCTAACATTAGTTTGGTAAAAAAACTATGTTCTGATGATAAATTAAAATTTAAAAAGAATAGTAATGCTTATTAAAAACGAATCCCTTTTTGAAGCGAAAAGATAGAAAAATGGTAGTGCTAGTTGGGAGAAAAAACAAAAGACAAAAGGAATGAGTGGGGAGACTTACCAGATATGACGTTATTCTAATCAGCAATTGCCTGGAAGTGGCGCACTGGTGGGTCCCTCTTCCCTAACCAATGTGGTTTCTATCTAGCTCTGTTAGGGTTATGTGGTCTTTCCCATTTCCCCTTTTAATTACCTAGCAAAAAAAGAGGAGCATGTTACCCTTTCCTCTTGTTGATAATTGAAGTGGAGGAAAGGGAAGAAAGAGTGAGCTAACCTTTTTTGTTCAAAAGGTGGGGGATGGAATAGAAAAGAAAACATAAAAAGTTCTAGCCCCAACTTCTTCTTTCTTCTCTTCTTTGAGACCTTGTTTACATGGAAAAAAAATATTTCTTTATGTTGGCTGGAATATGGAAAAGAACCACTTGTCTTAATTAGTCTATGATGTGTCATTCTGCTTTATGGTTATACTTCTTTTCTTTTAGGTATTCAATGTCTTGGCTTGTTGGATTTTATGTGGTTAGCATATTTCTTGGTACTTAAGCTTTTGCCTCATGAATTTTAAGTGTTTGACCTTGATGGGTATGGAATTGTTTAAGTTGTGTGTAAGATTTGGGAATTAGTTGGTGGGTTGTATGCAGATGATATAAGTGGTTCTGGGAGTTCAATATAAGTGTAACTGCCTCGTCACTCAACTATGGATTCATTATCTTTATTCCTTGCTTTGTATCTTCTTGTCGATGCATCTCTTGCTCTTGGTAGTTCTGAAATTGATTAAGATTAAAGGGTTTTGCAGTCCATTTGGGATACTTGTTGAGACAAGAAAAGAAGAACACGAGAATGGTTACCTTCCCTCTTGTAGGATGCTGTCACTTCTTTTTGCTGGAGGATAAATGAGGATAGGATAGAACATGAAAAAAAAAAAAAAGAGTTTTTGTCGCACAAATAGAAAAGAAATCACCTTTTGTAAACAACCCAAACTAGTGATTGAATAGGAGTGTTTTCTTTCCTTTATCCACTTCCTAAATCCCCCCAGATCCAGTCACTCGGGGTTGGATTGTGGTTGGATATCAAGTTGTCCTTATCTGTTTAGGATTAAATTATTACTAAGAATTTTTTTCTGTTAAACTCTTTAAAAGCTAGCTATTGCTATTGTTGCTATCGTAATTACATCATTATTGTTTGTTTTCCTATCCCTTTTTTTTTTTGGTCTGTGTCAAATTTCTGCATTTTGGACTGTTGCTTCTTGCCAAGTCGCATTTATATAGAATTGCCTTCATTGTTGCTTTTTCTTCTGTTAGAATTTATTTGGAGCAGTTTGAATTGTCACTTTTTATGTCATTAGGATTTGTATATAATTTCTTGGTTATTTGGTCTTCTGTTATTATTCTATTGGCAAAGCTAATATTTGTCTTCACACCTGTTGTGGATAAATGGTTATTTCTGATAGTTGGATATAGACCTTATGTCACCTCGTAGTATCCCCAGAGTCTCTTAATTGGCTAGATTTGAGGTGTCATTCATGTTATTGCTTCAAAGTTAATTTTGAACATAATTACGTATTGACTATTATCATATTAACAGGTGATATTGGATTAACTGCTTGATTGGGTAAGTTTACTTTGTAGTTATATAAAATGCACATGGTGGAAGATTGTGATCTGTTCTAGGTTAATTAATCTATATTGGTTTGTTGCAAGATTTTTCTTTTCTCAATTTTGCATGTTTTTACTCTTGGTTGATGGTGAAATAATGGGTTGCTCTTGGCTCGCCCTGCATAGATCCATTAGTGATGTTTCTCTTTTAAGATCATTTCAGCATCAGTAAATGTTATTTTTTGTATTTGTTTTTATCTCTTATTTTTTAGGAGATAATATTTCTTAGATTTTAGGGGTGGATGGCTCAAATCATTTCCTACTTTATAGGAAAAAGATTAGGCTAGAATTTGTATATATTCTCTAAACCTCTTGAAATTAATTATGCAATCATTCTTGAATTTTCCAAAGACTTGTTTCAGGGGTAAATTCAGGTCAAAATTTAGGAGAGGAAAGGTACTACTAAATGTTATTATTGTTAACAAGAAGGTCACATTAAGCGACAATGTTCAAAGAGAAAGGATTTAACCGAGAAGGATAATTTAGGAAGAGGGGTAAATTTCTGTGATTCAAGTTATGATAGTTCAAAGGCTTTAATTGTTAGTAAAAGTGCAGAAAGTCAAGAGTGGGTTCTAGACTCTAGCCGCTCTTTTCACATGACTCCAAAAAAACATTGGTTACAAAATTTTAAGGAAATCAATGGAGGAAAGGTCTTGCTTGGCAATGACCCTGAATGCAAAGTTCAAGGGGTCGGAGATGTTAGATTAAAGCTTCACGATGGCTCCTTCAAACTCTCATATCAGTAAGATATGTCCCTGAATTAAAGAGAAATCTGATTTCTCTCATTGAACAAGACAAGAATGGACTTAAGTTTAAGGGTGATAGTGGAGTTGTCCAGATATCAAAAGGATCTCTAATATGTATGAGAGTTATTTTAAAGAATAACATCTATCTCCTGCAGGTTACCCCATTATGTGGTGAGGTTGTAGCAGTTAGTCTTAACCCTAAGTCTAAGTCAAGTCTGTGGCATTTAAGAATGTCACACATCAGTAAGAAAGGGCTCAAGGAACTTGTAAATCAGGGTATTTTGGATTTAGGTAAGTCCTTAGAATTAAGCAAGTGTGAATCTTGCTTTTTTGGGAAAGCAACTAAGGTTAAATTCAATAAAACAACAATTCACTCATCAAAAGCACCCCTAAATTATATACATTCAAACTTATGGGGTCCAGCTCAGTCATTAACTCATGGGGGCTCTCGTTAGTTCCTATCAACTATAGATGATTTTTCAAGTATATGTCCTAAATTATAAAAATAATACTTTTGAAATCTTTAGGATATGGAGACATATGGTGTAAAATCAAAAGGGCAGATCAATTAAGGCTATAAGAATAGATAACGGGTTAGAGTTTTGTAATACGGAGTTTAATCAAATTTGTAAGGATGGTGGGATCATTAGGAACTGTACAGTTCTTGAAAACTCCAAGCAAAATGGGGTGGCTGAGAGGATGAATAAACCATTTTAGAAAGGGTAAGATGCATGCTCTTTCATGTGAAATTACCCAAACCTTTTTGGTGGGAGGCTGTTGCAGTTGTAGCCCATGTTATTAATAGGACACCCTCCAAAGTTATAAATCTCCAAACCCCTTATGAAAGATGGACAAGATATAAACGAAGCCTAGACCATCTCAGAGTGTTCGGATGCCTAACCTATGCTCATGTGAAGCAAGGCAAATTAGAGCCTAGGGCCAAGAAATGTCCGTTTATTGGTTACCTATATGGTGTTAAATGCTTCAAATTATGGAACTTAAAACCAGAAAGATCGAGAACCATAGTCACTAGAGATGTGACATTTGATGAGGAGTCTACCATAAAAGTAGAAAATAATGAATCATAGCCTGATCAGGAAGAAAATAGAGAGGTTGTTCAGGTGAAGATTACTGGAATTAGCCCTAATTTTCCTCAAGATGCTCCTGAAACTAAGCACAATTCACCTAAAGCTGAGCAAGTAGATGACCATGACCAAGACCATGAATCTTCCCAATTTGAAGGGGAAGATGATGACAGTGATGTAGATTCCAGCCTAGGGGATCATCTTAATCTTGATAGGTATAGTGTGGCAAGAGATCGACAACTTAGAGCCCGTAGGCCACATCAAAGGTATGGTTACTCAGACCTAGTGGCATATGCCTTTACTAGTGTAGCAGAAGTTAAAGGAGAGGAACCCCTTACCTATGAAAAGGCAATGGCCTCAAAGGATGCTGACAAGTGGCTGGCAGCCATAAGGTTAGAGATTGCATCCCTCAAGAAGAACAATACCTGGGAGTTGGTCGAAAGACCAAAAGGGCAGTGAGTGGTAGGCTGCAAATGGTTGTACAAAATTAAAGAAAGAACATGAGAAAATACTAAGCTTAGGTTTAAGGCGAGATTGGTTGTTAGAGACTTTACTCAAGTATCGGGTATTGATTTCAATGAGGTGTTCTTGTCGGTTGTGAGATACACCTCTATAAGGATTTTATTAGCTATCACTGCTCAACTAGATTTAAATCTTGAGCTGATGGATGTTATAACCACATTTCTTCATGGGGAACTAGAGGAGAGGATTCAAATGGAACAACCAAAAGGGTTTTGAAGCTAAGGGAGAGGTGGAGAAGGTATGCCTTCATAGAAAGTCCCTTTATGGGCTTGAACAATCCCCAAGGCAATGGTACCGAAAGTTTGATTTGATCATGGTAAGCCAAGCGTACTTTAGAAGCTCCTATGATTGTTGTATCTATTTTAAACATATCTCTCGTAGCATTTCTATATACTTGTTGCTCTATGTGGATGACATGCTTATAACAAGTTAGTCCACATAAGAAATCCAGCTTCTCAAGAAAAGGCTGAGTGTTGAATTTGAAATGGAGCTAGGGGAAATTAGGAAAATTCTAGGAATGGAAATCACAAAAGATAAGCATCATAGGAAGATATATCTCTCACAAAAATCCTACTTAGCCAAGCTATTATCTAGATTTGAAATGTCTAATGCAAAGGTAGTTAGTCTCCCAATTGTTGCTCATTTTAAACTATCCTTAGATCAATCCCCTAAAAATGAGGAAGAGAAGGAGATGGAGCACATCCCTTATTCGAGTGCAGTGGGTAACATCATGTATGACATAGTTAGCACTCGACCCAACTTGACACATGGAATGAGTGTCGTAAGTCGTTTTATGGCCAATTCAAGAAAGCTTCATTGGATGGTAGTCAAGTGAATGTTTGGATATATTAAAGGATCTATAAATAATGCATTGTCCTATGGTGGAGCAAGAGTAGGAGAACAAGCTAGTATCCTAGGATTCTCAAATGCTGACTATGCTGCTGACATAGATAAAAGAAGATCCACAATTGAATACGTCTTTAGGCTGTGGAACTCAACAATTAGTTGGAAGTCTAGTCTCAAACATGTGGTAGCATTGTCAACTACCGAGGCTGAATACATAGCAATTTCAGAGGCGATTAAGGAAGTTATGTGGCTTAAGAGTCTAGTGAGTGAGCTCCTAAGGGTAGAAGTCAAGGCCACTTTGATGTGTGATAGTCAAAGTGTATTTCACTTGTCTAAAAACCAAGCACACCATAAAAGAACTAAGTATATAGATGTAAGACGCCATTTTATAAGGAAAATTATTGAAGATAAATTTGTAATTAATGCAGCAGACATGTTCACAAAATCCGTGTCTACAACAAAGTTGAAACATTGCATGAAGATTCTGCAGATTGATCTAGGAGGAATTTGATGATGTAGGGCAATGGATGATGGTGCAGGGTCGAGAAGAAGCCTAATCAAGTTCAAATGAGTGGAGAATTTGTTATATCATTTGTACTATATTAGGGCTTTATTCATAAACAACTATTTTGTATTACAACATTTGTATGTTTTTTCTGCTTTAGGGTTAGAATGAGTATTATTCTAGGAAGCATGTTTTTAAAAGGAAGGTTGATCGAGTTGTTTGTTATTTCCACAATTGTAATTCACGTCTCTATGGTCTATAAATAGGGATCACGAGGGTAGGCAGAAAGCAACTTCATTTCTTATAAGGTTTCTGTTTCTATCTTGTGGGTTGGGATTGATTGAATGTTTGAGAGTAAGGCTGGGGATAAGTTTTTGTAATCTTAGAGAATCCAGTTAGCATTTAAGCATATGGGCTGAGTGAGGATTCGGGTTTATCTCTGTAATCATCCTAAAGATTGTGTTTAAGATAGTGGATTGAGAGAGGCTGCAATAGTCTGGACGTAGGTCCCATAATTTGGGACTGAACCAGGATAAATTTGTACTACTTTTCCTTTTTCTCATTCATTTTCTTTTCTCATTTGTGTTTTGGAGGTTTGAGTGATTTCTGCGGGTTAGTGGGTTGAGAGAGTGTAATATTTCAAATTTTCTAAAGGGTTTAAGAGTAATTTTAACTTGGGTTATATGTGAAATTATTAAAAGATTAAGAACTTAAATATAATTTTTTACAGTTATAAGTATCGAATCGACTGCAGAGAATGTTTCGGAGTGTAAATGTTTAAGGAAAATGATATGGTCTCGATGAATGTTTCAAAATATGATTTATAGTATTAAAAGAAATTGGGATCAAGACAGTTTTCGATACATATATGATTTATGCTGAAAAAATCGAATGATTGTAGGAGACTTCTGGGAAGTCCACGGAATCCTGAGGTGGCTTCGATTTTTCTATGGAATAACCTTGAGGTATTTTCGAGATGAATCAAGGGTCCCGTGAGGGCGCATGGACGAAATTGGTCTTTATCAACTAAATGCCGGTAATTAATTTTGATAAATCAAGATATTGTGCAATTTGAGGGTAATTGTTTTAAGGCCTTGGAGGTCCAAGATCTATTATGAAATTTTTAGTGCAATTATCAAAATTCTTAAGTGCAATTAAGGAAAATATGGAGAGGGTAAATGTATAATTTGTGTATATATATATATATACATGTGTGAGCAGGCTGCCCTAGCCTTTCTTTAAAAATTTGGATCTGGCCGTCAGAATGCAAGGGAGAGAGAGAGAGAGAGCGCTTGGCCGAGAGCTCGAGAGATGGAGAGATGGCGGTTGGTGGTTGAAGTGTCGATTGGAGCCGGTTGGGGGCGTGGCCAGTGGTAGCCTGAAGCAGCAAAGCTGTTGCCATGGCTGCGCGATGAAGGTCGATGGCAGCGTGGGTGGCTGAGGTCCAATCAATAGCTGATGGTGGCCGAAAACAACCGTAGCGGTGACGACCTGATGCTGTGAAGCGAAAGTAGCGTCGGCCATGGCAGCAGCGCGCAAGGGAGGCCGACGCTTGCAGTGGGCTCGCGACGGTCTGGGTGGCGTGGTATAGTCTCGCAGTGGTCGGAGAGCGACTGGTGTCGGCGGGGCTGGCCGATGGAGGCCGGATGGTGTCAAGTAGCGACGGGTGGCTAGTAGCGGCATGCGCAAGCAGTGCGCGGGAGGAGGAAGAAGAAGAGAAGAAAAAAAAGAAAAAGAAAAAAGAAAAAGGAAAAAATTGGAGAAAATCCCGAAAAATGTTTGAAAATTCTAGGTATTTATTTAGGACTTGGGAAGTATGCCCGGAGTCAGAAAATTGATCAGACACACGTTTTGAGATTATGACACGCATACCAAGACAACCTGCGTGGCTAAGTAAATGTGAGTAAAATTTCTTAAAAAATTAGGGAAAGTTATTTTATAAATTGTTATAGAGAAATATTGGAGAAAATATTTCTGAAATATTTAGTTTGGATTTATTGAAGAAAAATAGGAAGAAATAGAGAAAAAAATAAAGTAAATGTAATAAATTATGGAAAAATAGGTTTTGATGATTATTTAAACAAATATGATGATTATGGTGCTTTGAGGCTTAAGTTGAAGTGAGTTGTGCGAATTTTGAGGTTGACACGCAAATCGAGATAATACACGTATTTTGAGGCAATGCACGAATATCGAGATAGCTCAATAAGCTTGAGAATGTAAGTGGTTCGACTCTAAACCTGATTTTAAGTATATGATTTATCATGTTGTCATTAATTGATGTGAGTATGTCATATAGATTGCATTTATATGTATTGATGATGAAATATGCATATGTACACAATAATATTATTGATCATGCGTTTGTGTAATGGTTTGAGAGTATGGGCTGTGATCGTTGCTCTTCCAAGAGTGCACTTATACATCTCGGCTTGGAAAGGAGGCTGTAAAAAAGGGGAGTAGCATTAAGGCACGATCGACTCAAACTGAAATGAAATGGAAATTGACATTTTGTATCCATGCATGAAACATGTTTATTGTTCTCTTATTTAGATGATTCATCATCTAAGTTGGGTTTTGTTTCTGGAATATTCAAACGTTCCAGATGTAGCAGAAGCAGATATGGAAGATGCATGTGACGACAGTTAGCAAGTGCACGATGATCTATGATTAAGATATTGAAATTGATGTATTTAAGTTTCTACTACTTAACATTCTAAACATTTTGAAAGACAATGATGTATTATATGAACTATGGTGATTGTAATATTAGGTTTGATTCTTAACTTTCGCATTTGATATTTATGATAATTCTCTTTCAAGATAGACGTATGAAAATTTTGGGATGAATATGAGTAATTATTTGGTTTAGTCGTAGTTTCAAATAAGAAAAAAAAATTATTATCACAAAATTTTTCTAACTTATAACACGCTTGAGAAAGTGGAGTGTTACAGAGAGTCTAGAAGGTAAAAGTAAAGCAAGATTGCTACGGGGTAATCAGCGTAACTCAAATCAATTTTGAACTTTACCCTAATATCGACAATTGGATTAATGTCGAAATCAAACAATCACATTCATAATAAAATATATCTAACCTTTAGATTTTTGAGTCGTTTGTAGATCTGAGCCGTCTAAGTGTTCGGCCTCTAACTCATGATACGCGATACGCGTCCATTGAGGAGGAGAATGGAATGAGAGTGCTAGTTCTTTCTCCTTTTTGCGGCATGTGTATGGCCAGAAAGAACCTTCCGTTTCGATTCGATGTTCAAAAGAAACAAGAGAGTGTGAACGACAATTATTTTTCAATTATTAAAAAATTACACAAAATAATCTCTTTCCTTGGGGAACCTATAAATGGGTATTTATAGAGTTAGGGTTTCTTAAACCCTAATGGATATGGGCCGGCCCATTTATCCTAGTCTAACTAAGAATTTTAATTAAATAGGTTTATTCTAGTCCGACTAAAAACTTATTTAAGTGGCTCAAATTCTATTATAAGTTTAAATAAAATATTTGGTTCACATTTAATTTAGTCTAAATATATTATTTAATTTAATATTTATCTCAAATCTAATTTAGCCCAAATATAATATTTAATATTTGGCTCAAATATTTTATGTAGATCAAATATTAATTTAAGCCTAAATATATTTTATTTCCTATTTATCACTCTAACAAATAGGAGATTTTTAAATTAGAAATTCTTGCATAATTTAATCAATTGTTATTTCAAGAAATTCTTTCCTTTATGACGAGCTCGTCATATTAATGTCATTATGTCTATTTGTTTTTTTTTTCCGTGAGAATTTACGACGGCACAATTTACTGTTGAAGTGTTTCACTTAACCATACGTTCGTTCTCCTGATTTAAGTCATGGACCGTGCCTATTGCGTATAACTCATTAGGCTTTCGAATATGTTGACAATATATCGGTATGAACACATAAGACAAGATTGACTTCTAGTAAGATTTCATGCTTACCAAATTATTCAAAAAGATTCATAATCTGTAAAAAACCTTTTATGAGCATAGTTACCGTATAATTCGATCTTTTCATCAATGTATTTTATGTGATCTCAAGTTTGACGATGTGTTGCTTGATCACGATCACATGAGTTTTCTTTGATCATCTGGATATCTTCACTTAATAGAATATGAATCAATAATTCCTTATTAATCTCTTTCACCATGGCCATGGATTTAAAGTAAATATCCACCGAATATGCCTTAGATATATCATTCTCTATCAAGGGATAGACGAGTCACATATTGGTTATGCACTCATCTTCATAAGTCTCACGATATACCCATCTATCGCTCACGTGCAACTTTTGTTTAGGCCTATCGAAATGGTGTCAAAGTATACCGATTTTCTTAAGAGATGACCATGACAACTTTAAGTCCAAGGATTAGTTATACCCATTTTGTATGAAAATTACATCAACATATAACTAAAATGGATTCTCATGGTGAGTCATGTCCAGTGACACGTTCTCTAACATTGATAGCTTATGTATTTGTCTAAACATCTCCATACTTATGGGTGTGAGACTCTCATTGCTATTACATAGTAAAAATATAGCACATACAAGTCTTATCGCAATTGTCAATGTTCATTCTTGACATTGCTACGATTTGGAACATTTAATGATGTCTAGAAATTATGATGTATCATCTTACATCTTTATAAATTAATCACAATATACATTATATGAACTTTTATTTAGTTTTATTCAATCATTACAATAATAAAAATAAACTAATATAATGATTTCTTGTGAATTTGAATAATTCTTTATTCATTAATAAATATGATTAAAACTGTTAATGTACAATTTGTTCAATCTGATTGAATGTAAAACACCTATACTAATTGAGGGAACGCTCTGATGTTACTCTAAAACTATTTCCCTAAAAGACTTCATTTGTTAGCCCCAAGTTTCTAGTACCTGGCTTGCCTTCTTCTAAAGGAAGAGAACTGTCCTCCAGTTCACAAGCTGAGATTTGAATTCATAACTAAGACCACCCAACAAATAATTTCTCTAAATATTTTCACGTCATGAAGCAATGGAGTTGGGAAACAGAAGAGAGACAGCATATATGAAGGTATGCCAAATAATGTGCTCTTGACAAGAGTGAGTCTATCACTTTTGGAGATATATTGTTAGAATAAAACAGCTCTAATTCTTGATGAATTATTGAACATCAAAGAAGACCAAATCTGGAATTTTCCACCACTTAAGTATGTTAATGAGTGTCTTACAACACAAAACTCTTCACTCTCAGATATGCCCCTATAGGTGATTCTTTCTCACTCTTGAGATCAATAATACCTTTGTCGTCCCCTTATAGGCAGCCATGTAGACCTCTTTAAAGAACTAATATTTTTCCTAGTTTTGGGGTAAAATTACTGCATACTAATGCAAACCAAGTGATAGAAATGGTGTGGGATATCTAGTGGTTGTTCAATTGTGGAAAACAGTTCTTGCTTTCTAGGAAATTTTTCCACAGCAAACAAAAAGCTGAAAAATGTGTTCAAAGAAGAAAATTCTAAATAATAAAAAAAACTCTAATTTCCAACTTTTCAAATTTATACAACCGTTAGAAAACATCTTTAGGATGCCTTTGCTGTTCTCTTCACTAAAATTGAAGGAATTTCACCACTGTTTTTCAAATAGAAAACAAGAGCTTCTAGCCCAACTAAAATCAATACGAATTATACTTATATTAATATCCATATGTATACTAAAAACTGAATTTAAAATTTATTATTAATAATAAGAAATATTATAATATAAAATAAAAAATATTAAAAATAAAATTGATTAATAATAAATAATTTAATATATTAGAATATCAATGGTAAGTTTAGTATTTATTCTTTAATTATTTTATCTTGGCCAATGTTGGATCATGCGCCCTTATCTCTTCTCAACTGGATCAAACCTTCGGCTCACAAAATAAATCCCAAGTCTTTTCCTTTTTCCAGCTTGGTAAGTATATTATTCCACTCTACTGGGCCTTACCAGCACCACAAGGTCTTTTTTATTGATACACTAAATGTCATGCAGTGACATGTCAAGTCAGAAATAAGCTGTTCCCTACTAGAAGAACAGCTGTCACCAAAAGAATCATTACTACCATTTAAGACATCAAGGAAATTAAGCACAGGAAGAATCGCAATGTGAGTTTTCCACTGACTAGCCTAGGATAATTGGAAGGTTAATATGTTTTCAAATATTTAGTAGGGCAGGGTACAATATTCTGCAAAAATTGGCAAGTTACAGTTGAGGGTAAATCACATTAAAGGTAAAAAAATTTTAGTCTCTTTTTAATTTAATCACTAAATTTTAATTCCTTGTAAAGTGATAACAAAATTTTAAAATATTTTTACAATATAGTCACTAAAGTAATTTTTGAACAATTTCTTATTAAAATTACTGATCTGACAATGGCCACATCATCACCACGTCAGTGTTACATCATCACTACGTCAATAATTTCGGTTAAGAATAATTAAAAAATCACTTTAATGATCACATTGTAAAATATTTTAAAATTTTATAATTATTTTATAAAAAATTAAAATTTAATAATTAAATTAAAAAAAAATTAAAATTTTGTGACCTTTAGTATGAATCACAAGGTGACTAGAGATCATCAGGAAAGCTTTTCTACCCAATCCTTTGCTGTCAAAATTTCTCAAGTATCTGTACGAGTTCTGAATCTTTTGCATATGGGAGTACTAGATGAGGAATAAAAAAATATATGGGATATCTCTTCCGTTGGTTATAGTCTAAGCCGTCTCAATGGATTTCTAAAAAAAAAATTATTTCTCCATTCCAAAGGCATGAGTAACAAAATACATTCCTAATACTAGAAAAAGGTAGTAGATCAACATAGACAGAGATTAAATATGGTAGATATATTTAGATCAGTATACTAAGTCAATGAGGATAAGATTTGTTAAACTAACAAGAGAAGACAAAACCAGTCTAAAGAAGAGTAGTAAAGATTACTGTTTTCCCAGCCTCGTCGATTCCAAGAATAAGAACATATACTCTGTCTTGCTAGATAGATACTTCCGCAGTCCATAAAACAATGAAAACATCTCTGCTTTATCCTCTCTATGATCTCTTCTTTGTAACCTTCAAGAAAGAAGAAAAAATAGACTTCACGTTGTCTGAATGGTGTTCGTCATGATATGCATATCATTTTAATGTTCTAAAACAAACAACGGAAGGAATAAAAAATTATCACAAAAAGAACACATGGATACTAAGATCTAAAATAAGGCCTATTGAAATTTAAAGATTTCCAACTTTCTTCTAGGTAGGGTCAATGATCATTAAGGGTGAACATAAAATCAGTTTAACCGATTAAATCGCCGGTTTGGTTCGGTTATCTATGGTGGGAAGTTCAAGTTTGATTAGTTTTTTGCAAAAACTTCGAGTAGTTGGTTCAATTCGGGTATTTGGGCAAAAATACCCGCAAAATCGAACTGACTTGCACCCAATAAAACGGACCCATGTTGCTACGGTGCTACCTAATCTGTCCATTCATTGACCTTCTTCTTCCTTCTTACGCATCACACGATTTGATTCACACTTGATAAATCGCCCGAGCTTAGAGACTGCCTCACAGACCCCCCCCACTCGTCGTCAACCTTCACATCACCGTCGTTGTCGGAGCCAAACGCCTTCGTCGTCGATTTCTCCCCCACCCGACCCAACACCCAGCCCCCCTCACTCATCGTCGTCGTTGAAGCATCAAACCACAACCCTAGCCCTAGGTCTTTGGCGACTAACCCTCACGTCGCCATCGTCGTCAGACCCAAACGTCTTCAAGCCCTTCACTGTCGGCTTCTTCCCCACCCAAGTCCAACACCCAGCCCCCTTGGCCCCTCACCCGATAGCCCGAGACCCAGCCCCCTCGGTCGTCGAAGCATCGACCCTAGCCCTTGGTCACTGACTAATCCTCACCTCGCCCTCACCTTCGCCGTCAGACCCAAACACCTTCACCGTTTGCATAGACTACTGCCAACTCAATTCCTAAACTGTGAAAAATAAGTTCCTTATCCCTATAATCGAAGACCTTCTTGATGAGCTTAAACATGCCAAAGTATTCACCATATTAGACCTAAGATCAAGGTATCATCAAATATGCACGAACCCTGATGATATCTCTAAAACGATCTTTTGTACTTATCAAGGACACTACGAATTTTTAGTAATGCCCTTCGGTTTAACCAACGCCCTTGTTACCTTCCAAGTCTTAATGAATCACATATTTGAACCCTACATTCGTAAGTTTGTATTAGTAATTTTTGATGACATTCTTATCTATTGCCCTTTGTTCTCATAGTACCTCACCCATCTGAGAACTGTTTTAACGGTCATGAGATTCAACCAACTGTTTATTAAAAAGTGTAAGTGTTCTTTTTCCCAACCAAAGGTAGAATACTTGGGATATGTCATATTTGGTGCAAGAGTTAGCACTGATTCCACCAAAATACCTGCAATGTTATCATGGTTGAGGCCTATATCAGTAAAGGCCTTGAGGAGATTTTTGGGTCTCACAGGTTACTAGAAGAGGTTCATTAAAGATTATCGGGTGATCAGCGGACCACTCACCAATTTGCTTAAAAAAAGAGGGTTCCAGTGGGATGAGAAAGCAGAAGACGCATTTGAGAGGCTTAAGAAGGAAATGAGCGAAGCCCTTACCTTTGGTTTTCCTGATTTCTCCAAACCTTTCACTTTAGAAACTGACACTAGCAGGCTTGGAGTAGGAGCAGTACTATCCAAAGAGGGGAGGCCCCTAGCTTTCATTAACAAATCTTTGAGTCCAAGGCATCAAGGGCTCAATGTCTATGACAAAGAGCTGATGGCGGTGTTAATTGCAGATGACAAATGGTGCTACTATTTGGAAGGTGGACAATTCATCATCAAAACTGACTATGAAAGCCTCAAATTTCTCCCACAATTGAGGCTGCACACGCATTCACAAAAGAATGGGATGGCGAGATTAATGGGTTGGACTACATTATCCAATATCGAAAGGGAAAAGAGAACAAAGTCGCGGATGCAGTGCCCAGATGTGTGGAAGAAGCACTGACAACCTCCATCACAATGGTAGTACCTGACTGGTATCAGGAGGTCAATGATAGCTATGCACGAAATGAATAGGCTAAAGGCATAATGGAGCAGCTTAGTGTAAATCCAACCTCAAAACCCGAGTTCACCCTCAAAAATGGAGTACTAAGATACCAAGGAAGATTGGTAGTGGGAAACCAAGAGTTAAAGGGCAAGATTTTGGAGACATTGCATGGCTCTCCTCTAGGAGGCCATTTTGGAGTGCAGGGTACCTATCAAAAGGTAAAACATATGTTTTTCTGGCCTAAGGTCAGGAAGTATGTTATGGAATTTGTGTTGAGATGTGATGCATGTAGGAGATGCAAGCACAAAATAGTAGCCCAACCCAGGTTACTCCAACCGTTACTCATTCCTACCTAAGAGTGAACCAATATTTCAATGGACTTTGTGGAAGGATTATCAAAGTCTGAATGTCGAGATTGTATACTAATGGTGGTTGACAAATTCACTAAATTCTCCAATTTCATTGGCCTAACCCATCATTTCACTGCTCAGGAGGTAGCTCGCATCTTCCTTGACAGAGTACTTTGGGACGGATGGCCAGAAATTGAAGTGGTACTTTGTCTCTGGTTGTTTTGTTATCAACAAAGGGGCAAAGGTGTTTATTTATGTATTTTATTTAATGTGGATGTCTCCTGGATGATATACTTTGCCCATATGAATTTGACTTTGTTTAGTGAGTGATAAAGTTATTCAAAATGAGGGGCTTATATGCTTATCTTTCCTTGTTGGGCTCTCTTTTGCATCCTTATTTCGGCGACTGCTCGGCCAGTTTGAGATCATTAGCTTCAGTCTTGTAACTTCTGTAGGTTGTGAAATCAATGAAGTATGCATTTTGTAATGAAATGCCTTTTGAATATGTAAATATCTATTGAGAGAACAACCAAATACTTTGTGGTCAACTCTTTCTATAATTTTGATTTTGCGTGGTTCATCCTCGTAATTGGAGAAGGCAAACGGAAAGTTATTGACATGAAGATGGACAACATGATTTTGATGGGATAAGCTACAAATTTCATTGCTACTCGCCACAATGTTCTCAATTGAGTCCAGTAGAATGAAAGTTGTGATTTTTTTTTTTTGGGTGAGCTTTATGAGGAGAATGATTCATATGATGATGCCTTGTATTTTGACATTTTGGAAAAGAAAATGAGTAAATTTCAGATGGTAAAGGCGACACCATGTTTTGTATATGTTAATGAGCTTAATATCATTTGGTGTTTCTTGCATATATATTGGAGAATAATAATGTGAGATTTGACTATACGAATTAGTAATTTGTTTTATAATCTTTTTTTGTACAAGTTACTACCAGTTTAAATCATGCCAAAGTGTACTAAATTTTGCTTGATTTTTTTTCAAGCCTCTATTAGTTTTTTTCGCATGATTAAATTGTTTTATATAGCTTATTTTTAATAAGAGTTATATCAACTTTATTATGAATAGTTTTATCTTTAATTCTATATTTTTTTGTATGGCTATTCATTTCAACATCTTGATCACTTTTTCTGCTCATATTTTGCACGTAATTAACTTTATTATCTAATATTTTGTGTTATATAACAAAACTAGTATTGTAATTATTTAATAAAATTCTCTTTTTTTTTTGTTTTGTTTATATTGTAGAATTTGGCATTATATTTTTACTCGCACAGCTCAGATAATATGTACTCAGTAGTTATAGGTTTGATCTTTCCTTCTTCCAAATTGTGGCTATGGATCTGATTGTAGCTGGACCGTTCGTTGGACAGATTGAGGCAATTCACCTATATAACAAAATATTAAAACAAAATAAAAATAAACATTCAATAATAGCATATAAAAAAACATATTAAATATTAAAACAACAAACACCACACAGTAAATATATACAATCCCAAGTTATACTCATTCATAACGAACCGAAAAAAAACAAAAACACACTAAGAAGATCATTCAAATGTAAGTTAATATTGGTTCATGACTCTAAACTCTTCAGCCAATACTTCCTTCTATTGATGGGCATTTTTATGAACATTTTCCTCCAATCTGCATCTGTGAACTTCTCAAGGGCTTTAAAGTATGAAGAATCAGAAGCTTCACCAGTCATCTCCAACAAGTCCATGCATTCTTCAACTGCAAATGGATCAAACATTGAACTTCTTCTTTGAGTACACTATTTCTCATACTTCTTTGCTTCAATCTCAGCTTTCACAATTCTAGTATTTAATAGAGAAGCCAGAGTCTAGCTGGGCACACTTTGTTTCTTGTATGAGATCACCAGACTCTGAAATGTACTCCTAAGCCATTTGTTTTCGCTTTGAGCTTGCAACTGGTATGCTTGTCTTCAAAATAAGTTACCTGAGCGAACATTTGCCAAACATCCCTTATCTGAAGTGAGCACGGTTTAACCAACCACCCATGTGTTCCAATAATTAAGAAAATTAGCAACGCTTTTATCCAAGGCAATTGTACTTTCCTCGCAATTTTTCGCTTCCATATTCTTCACCCACTGCTAGAAACAGTTCATCATCCATCTCTTGCCAATCTGAATTCTTAAAACTTGGGCCACCACAATTTGGATCCCTTCCGACTCTCTCATATAAAATTCCTAAAAAGCCATTCTCATTTTTCTCCGGCCATTTCTTCGAGCCGTGCCACCCGCATCCACAGTTTTTTTCTCCCCATCTAAGCATCAACCATAAAAAAATTATATGTAAGAATAAAACTAAAGAACACATTTTAATCAGACAGAGAAAATTCAAGTGGTTTCTTCTTATCCTATACACCAACAAACTTTCCACGAATAAGCATATCAATATTGTATATTACACACATAGTTTTTTAACCCTATTAACTTTGTTCTTGGGTAGTTGGATGCCCTTTTATGTTTGTATATTAGCTTTCTTTAGTTTGGCTGGCAATTGCATGAGCTTACATTGTCTTTTAGCAGTTCAAGAGCCAAAACAGCTAGTTTGTAATCAAGAACCTGTGAAGAAAAAACAGCCTTCCCATCAAACCATTACTTTGACACAACAATGAACCAATAATACCTAAAAAAAAAAAAAAAAAAAAGAACAACAGAGATATGGAAGTACCAGCATGACTAATTCATACTGGAAAAGAGATTCAAAGTTACAAAGAAGTTAAGCGGGGTGAGAAGAGCCAGGGATGATTGAGTTGGTTTTGTTAAAATCAAACATAATGTAGCCTATAACTAAAGTAATTTTAAATGAAGAAAAGCCTTGACATACATCCATGGCTTCCTTTGCCGCCAAGGTTCAAGCTTTTGAGGGGTAAGTCCAGATACAAATTTCTTTGAACCTACTAGCATTGTGATATCTAAGTCATTGGGCATTTCCAATAACTTTACTCGATACACACTTGAGAAGGGTTGTTACGACTTATCATTGATATAAAAGAAAAAAAGCAAAAATCATTTGTTTATGAATAAGAATCAAACCCACCCTTGTCAAAAAAAAAAAAAAAACAGAAATCACCAAAATTCACATGCATCAAACCATAAAATAGCAAGAAGGGAGAAATATATAAATAAAAAAGAAATCAAAGTCCTGTGGAAAACATATTCATAGATATTCAGAGGATTTCAATTCAAGTACCCCACAAAGAAAAACAACCTTAAAGACTCAACAAAAATATAGTTGTATGTGAAGAAAGAGACATAGGGATAGAGAAAGTATACCTTTGTCCATAAATTAATAAACATGGGTTTGAAGTAGCTGACATGAAAATGTGGAATGGTCGGACACTGCTGGCGTCAAATGTTCGAATCGATAGTCAATGAAAATACATTTGTTTAAATTTTATTATAAAAAATATAAATTACATCATAATTATCAATTTAATTGTCATCTAATAAAAAATTTATTTAAAATATATAATATGACCCATAATTTTAATATATATACATACACAAAAAAGAATAAAGGTGCTTAGAAATTTTAATTTCAGGCTGAAATAAAATAAAAATTATTATATTAAATAATCAATAATCAATGTAAATCTTATCATATAAATTTTATACAATTAAAAATTAAAATATTATTATTTAAATATTAATATAATAACAACTTGCCTGTATCAAGTAAAAACAATATTTTCATATATTATTTAAAATATACAGTTACCAATTAAATAAGTTTATTTTTTTATTTAACATTTATGGAGTTTTTTTTTCCACAAATTACGCATTGTTTTAAAAAGAAAAATCTCTTTTGAATTCATTATAATTTCCCAAGTTAGTAAAGTTCTAGAATTTCACAATGGTCCTTGAATGAAATGAAATTGCATTTTGATCCTCTCCTCTTCTGTAATTAACATCGGTATCAAATTCAATTAGTAAGTCATTGCAGTTGGAATCGAGAGAGAGAGAGCGATTAGGGTTCTTGAAAGAATGATGCGATAGACAAAGTTTGTGTAGTATAACGTCACGAAGGTATTATTTCGACGTAATTGCCTCTCTTTTACATTTTTGCATACGTATAAGATTTCTTGTATTTACAGATTTATTCGTCTGCATTTTTATATTCTTTGCTACTTTGATAGAGTTGGAGTTCAAACAGTGCCTTGACTGAAATCCTAAATTTCTGTTTGGATGTGATGTGAATAGGACACAATGCACCGTGTTGATGAAATATAACCATTGAAGATGGAGAAACTTAGTGGCGTTGGAGTTTCTTGCTCATTGAATTGAGTTAGAGGACGGGCTTGATTAGGTGAATAATTCTTATTCATGCAGAACTGAGTTATTGATTACATCAAAGCAATTACTATACAGCTCTTAATTTTGTGGCGATAATTTGCACTGCCTTTGGATATAATTAGAAATTGACGGGCAACAAGTTCACTTGCAATAATAGGGGGCTCTCTTTTCCGGTCAGGTGTGTGTGTGTGGGTCCTCTTTTCCGGTCAGGTGTGTGTGTGTGTGAAAGAGAGAGAGAGAGAGAGAAGGGCGGGGGGCAACAAACAGGGCCGGACCTTTCATCAGGCCCATGAGGCCGTTGCCTCAGGGCCCATGGATATTTGATTATTTTGGGCCCATAAAATTGGGAACCCTCCAAGGGCCCACTGTCCAGCCGTCCACCCCCTCCCCCCTCCGCAAATCTGGGTCGCCCCTGCCCCTCTCCCCCTCTCGCTTTCGCTCGCTGCCCAGCCTTTCTCTCGCTCCGTCACTCCTGGCTTCGCCCTCGCCCTCGCCCCTCGCTGCTCGCCTGCTCCGTCGACCGTCGCTCGCTGCCTCTCTCTCGCTCCGTCGCAGTTTCGCACCCTCGCCGGCTCGCCCTCGTGGCCGGTGGCTCGCTGTTCTTGCGTCTTGCCTCTTGCTCCGTCGCTCGCTGTCGCTGGTCGATCCCTGCCTCTCGATTGCCGATTGGCTCATCACTCATCAGATTCAGTCTTTCAGATCTGCTTCTCAGAGGCTCTGACTCCAGTCTCCAGATCTGTTTCAACTTTCTTTCTATCCGACTTCTTAATTAGCGGTTAGTTATGTCATCAAAGAAAACTAGAATAAACTTTCTCAAGTAAGGCTGGAAAACTTTGTTCATTAGGTCCTGGAAAGTGGCTGGGGCATTGGTGAGCCCAAAGGGCATCACCACAAATTCATACAGCCCTTGATGTGTAGTAAATGTAGTTTTGGGTATGTCATCAGGGGCCATCCGGATTTGGTGGTAGCCGGATCTCAGGTCTAGCTTAAAAAAAATATGTCCCATTCAATTCATCCAAAAGGTCATCAATAAGGGGTATAGGGAACTTGGGCATTCCTTTCTTCAAACTTTGTGTAGGTTTAAGTGATTAACAGATTTGGGCATTTAAATCTTATAGAACTTGCTTTACTCTCTGATTTTGTCAATAAAAGGTCAATGAGAATGAAGTAAAAGAGAATATGGCAAATCAGTTCCATTTCAAGAGATCATCAACTGCAGGCCTTGCACATGCAGTGTAGTTTTAGGTAGTCTGACTTTACATTTTTACTTCTACATTATTATGCTGTTGGTTTGCTTGCCTAAATTTGATCTTAAACAACTATAGAGAGACTAGAATATGAAGCTCATGACATGGCGAACCTAAGTTTTATAGAGAGGAAAATCTTGAATGCCTCCAGGACCAACATATATAGGAGGTTGACTTGGAGGCTAGCTCGGTTGATCATGCATCCAGAGTTGGGACAAGGGAATAGTTGGCCTCCTATGGTAAGCCTGCCAAATTAAGACAAAAGTCACAACTTATGGTGGTTGAAATTTAGTAGTCTTAAGAGGTTTGGTAGGCACATCATAGTTGTCAGATGCTTTAGGGTCATCGCTAGCCATCAAGAGTGAGCAGGGCAGCTTCTCTGCGTACGAATCTCTGCATACAAATCTTCTCTACTCCTTATGTTTCCATTCGTTATTGTTTTTGCCTTTACTTTTGTTTTGTATTGCATAGAATTATTGTCTCAATCTTCTGTGAACTCATTGGTCGCGATCTAAGTTCTTCAACAACTTGAATTGTGCAATGTTCTAAGCAAGCCAGTCTATTAAAATTTAGGTGATTTGCTGATTTTAGGATCTGGTTCACCATTTCGTTTAATGTAATTTTGACTGAGATCTTGGTTTCCACAACTTGTTTTTGTTTTTTTTTTTTTTCTCTTTATTCGCAGTTCACTGTGATTATTTCTTGGATATATTTATTCGCTTAATTTTGTTTTACGGTGTCGCTGATCAGTTTATTAGTTTGTCGGTATTGTGCGTTTATAGTCTGATGTGATTATATGCAACTTTGATTGAAGAGTAGGAAATCTTATTTGGTTTATTGTCTATGAATCTATAGAATTTTGTTAGGTGTTTTTTGAATAGAATCCTACTGGTTTAGCTGTGATGTTGGTAATGATACTGCCACATTATTGCTTCTATCTGTTACTTTATGAAGATTCAGTTGGCAATAGACTGAATTCTGCATGCGTGAAGAAATTCATACTTTTTAGCTATTGCAAATTGGGCTCCACCTTGAAAGAAGACAAATATTTTTATATACCGAACATCATTCATTAGTAGCTTTAGTTCATCAACAATCAGCTGCAGAACTAGTAACTTTAGTTCTAAACATGTCGACTGGTTTTTGTTTATGACTTCCTTCTCAACGGAAAGTGGAAATTTAGATCCGTGCACATGATTTGTGTGTTATACTTTTCTATAAGGTGTTTGATGACATTGCATTTAGGATTGGTTGTCTATGGTGAATTGATGATCTTAGGGGGTGTGTTGTGACCAGACTGTACCTTGCAAAGATTTGTGCTGCTCAAGCCATGATCATTGACCCTGTTTAGAAGAAAGTTGGAAATCTTTAAATTTCAATTGGCCTTATTTTAGATGTTAGCATCCATGTGTTCTTTTTGTGATAATTTTTTATTCCTTCCGTTGTTTGTTTCAGAACATTGAAATGATATGCATATCATGAGGAACACCATTCAGACAACGTGAAGTCTATTTTTTCTTCTTTCTTGAAGGTTACAAAGAAGAGATCATAGAGAGGATAAAGCAGAGATGTTTTCATTGTTTTATGGACTGTGGAAGTATCTATCTAGTAAGACAGAGTATCATGTTCTTATTCTCGGAATCGACAAGGCTGGGAAAACAGTAATCTTTACTACTCTTCTTTAGACTGGTTTTGTCTTCTCTTGTTAGTTTAACAAATCTTATCCTCATTGACTTTGAGTATACTGATCCAAATATATTTACCATATTTAATCTCTGACTATGTTGATCTACCACCTTTTTCTAGTATTAGGAATGTATTTTGTTACTCATGCCTTTGGAATGGAGAAATAATTTTTTTTTTAGTAATCCATTGAGGCAGCTTAGACTTTAACCAACGGAAGAGGTATCCCATACATTTTTTTATTCCTGATCTAGTACTCCCATATGCAAAAGATTCAGAACTCGTACAGATACTTGAGAAATTTTGACAGGAAAGGATTGGGTAGAAAAGCTTTCCAGATGAACTCTAGTCACCTGTAACTTGCCAATTTTTGCAGAATATTGTACCCTGACCTACTAAATGTTTGAAAACATATTAACCTTCCAATTATCCTAGGCTAGTCAGTGGAAAACTCACATTGCGATTCTTGCTGTGCTTAATTTCCTTGATGTCTTAAATGGTACTAATGATTCTTTTGGTGACAGCTGTTCTTCTAGTGGGGAACAGCTTATTTCTGACTTGACACTGTCACTGCATGACATTTAGTGTATCAATAAAAAAGACCTTGTGGTGCTGGTAAGGCCCATTAGAGTGGAATAATATACTTATCAAGCTGGAAAAAGGAAAAGACTTGGGATTTATTTTGTGAGCCGAAGGTTTGATCCAGTTGAGCAGAGATAAGGGCGCATGATCCAACATTGGCCAAAGATAAAATAATTGAAGAATAAATACTAAATTTATCATTGATATTCTAATAAATTAAATTATTTATTATTAATCAATTTTATTTTTAATATTTTTTATTTTATATTATAATATTTCTTATTATTAATAAATTTTAAATTCAGTTTTTAGTATACATATGGATATTAATATAAATATAATTAGTATTGATTTTAGTTGGGCTAGAAGCTCTTGTTTTCTATTTGAAAAACAGAGGTGAAATTCCTTCAATTTTAGTGAAGAGAACAGCAAAGGCATCCTAAAGATGTTTTCTAACGGTTGTATAAATTTGAAAAGTTGGAAATTAGAGTTTCTTTTTTTTTTATTTAGAATTTTCTTCTTTGAACACATTTTTCAGCTTTTTGTTTGCTGTGGAAAAATTTCCTAGAAAGCAAGATCTGTTTTCCACAATTGAACAACCATTAGAAATCCCACACCATTTCTATCACTTGGTTTACATTAATATGCAGTAATTTTACCCCAAACTAGGAAAAATATTAGTTCTTTAAAGAAGTCTACATGGCTGCCTATAAGGTGACAACAAAGGTATTATTGATCTCAAGAGTGAGAAAGAATCACCTATAGAGGCATATCTGAGAGTGAAGAGTTTTTTGTTGTAAGACACTCATTAACATACTTAAGTGCTGGAAAATTCCAGATTTGGTCTTCTTTGGTGTTCAATAATTCATCAAGAATTAGAGCTGTTTTATTCTAACAATATCTCTCTAAAAGTGATAGACTCACTCTTGTCAAGAGCACATTATTTGGCATACCTTCATATATGCTGTCTCTCTTCTGTTTCCCAACTCCATTGCTTCATGACTTGAAAATATTTAGAGAAATTATTTGTTGGGTGGTCTTAGTTATGAATTCAAATCTCAGCTTGTGAACTGGAGGACAGTTCTCTTCCTTTAGAAGAAGGCAAGCCAGGTATTAAAAACTTGGGGCTAACAAATAAAGTCCTTTAGGAAAATAGTGTTAAGAGTAATATCATAGCGTTCCCTCTAGACTCTCTCAACCGACCCAATAACCCACAGAAATCACTCAAACCTCCAAGAACACAAATCAGAAAAGAGAATGAACGAGAATAAAGAAAAACAGGAAAGAACTCAGATGATTTATCCTGGTTCAGTCCCAAATTATGGGACCTATGTCCAGACTGCTGCAGCCTCTCTCAATCCACTATCTTGAACACAATCTTTAGGATGATTACAGAGATAAACCCGAATCCTCACTCAGCCCATATACCTAAAAGCTAATCGGATTCCCTGAGATTGCAAAAGCTTATCCCCAGCCTTACTCTCAAACACTCAATCAATCCCAACCCACAAGATAGAAACGATAACCTTCTAAGAAATGAAGCTGCTTTCTGCCTACCCCCATGATCCCTATTTATAGACCATAGGGACATGAGTTACAACTGTCTAACTGTCTGACCAGAAATAACAGACAACTAACTCGATCAGCCGCCCTTCTAGAAACATGCCTTCTAGAAGAATACTCATTCTAACCCTAAAGCAGAAAAAACATACAAATGCTGTAGTAAAAAATAGCCGTTTACAAATAAAGCCCTAATCTAGTACAAATGACATAACAAATAGCTCTGGAGAAGGTTATGCTAGGAAGTCTAGCTATGATTGGGGTGTTCGGTTGACGGTGACAATTTCCTTAGCTCATGGGATGGGGGTGTGGAGAGATATTGTGAGTGTGGGTTAATTTTTCTAAGTTCATTAGAATTAAGTAAACAGTTTTAGTACTTGATTTTGGTTATATATGTGGTATGCTGGCAATAGAAATGTTGACTTGAGGATCTGTTTTCATCTTTCCACCTCTGATGGTGTCTGATCCCCTCCTTCTAGGAGGAACTTTTGGGGTGGGAATAAGATTATCTGGTACTGCTTTTCAGGGATCTTTTCGAGTCTGCTTTGATTGGCCCTCTAGAGGACAATTGCATTTGTCATCCTTCTCTATAATTTCTTCTTATGATGTTCTTCATGTCTAGTGAAAGCTTTTCACCAGAAGGCAATTTGGAGATCAGGAGCACTGTCTATGGTGGCACACTCCATTACTCAGTTGTTAGAGATGTTTGTTTGTTTTAGGTCTTGGGAATTCAGTGGGTGGTGCCAAGATCTGTGTTCAATTTTTGGGAAAAAGGGTATCCAGCATTGATTTGTAAAAGGAAGTTGGGTCTCTTGTTCCTTTTGCAGGTATGTGGTATTTGTGGAGTGAGAGGACTAATAGAGTCTTTGAGGGGTAAACCATTCCATTCATCTCACTAAGAGTTTTTTTCCTCCTCTCTTTATTTTTGTAGTCCCATAGCTTAGATCATGTTCTTTTCTCTTCTTTTGCTCATTTCCTGGATGAGGTTTTGTAGATTTGGCTTTGTTTTGTTTTCTCTTGGTGTATACACTTCATCCCTTTTGCCTTGCTTTTAAACTTGTGATACATCCTGAAATTTTTAAAGCCACTTCCTATGATTTTCTGAAACCAACAATATACACATATTATTGTATTCTAATAACAAAAAAAAAAAAAAAAAAATTCACTTCTCATACTGTTTGTATGCTATAAAAAATATTATATTACACAAACCACACTTCTTATTTACAATTAACTTAACTGGACTAGAATTCCTGTCTCTTTGATGGAGGATGGATTACCTCTAATCCACTTGGCAGCACGTGGACAGAAACAAAAAGTGCAAAATAAAATTATGACAAAAAAAGATATAATTTGATATAGCGACATGTCTTGTGAACTTAGTTTGTGTGATTCTGTCTTGAGAGAGGCAGAAAATACTAAACTCTTCTTATATAAACAGTTTCTGATTTATTATCAATATGTTATTTAATATGTAAAGATCTGGCATTGCCATAATGCTGTTCCATTTCTGAGTGTTCCTCTTTATGTGATTTTTATTCTATGCTGAATAAAAATCAAACAGCATGAGTCTGATCAGTAATGAAGGACAACTGAAAGCAAATGATAATAATATAGTTTTGTTTCTTTGATGAAAATTATTGATATGTTTTTCTCAGCTTAGATAACATTTTATGTTCCCCTTATTTCCTGTTGCTGTGTTCTCTCAGCTTAGATAAACATGAATAAACGTGCATGCGCATATTGGCACAGCACATCTCTATGCAACCAACTATCATGTGATTGAAGACATCTTCTGCAAGATTTATTTACACTTGTTATATGTCTTTCTAGTCTTTACTGGAGAAGTTGAAATCGCAATACTCAAATTTGGAAGGCCTGCCTCCTGATAGAATTGTGCCAACAGTGGGCCTAAACATTGGGCGTCTTGAAGTCTCAAATACAAAACTAGTGTTCTGGGACCTGGGAGGTCAGGTATGTAACATCCATCTACAGTTCATAATTTAAATACTACTTTGTTCTTGACAGTGTGTATACCATGGGAATGTTGTTTTCTGTCTTTACAACAGTTCTAGGAGCCATTTTATTAGCTGCTTTACGCTCTCCTTTAGTAACATGTCATGAAAAATTGTGGTTTTATAATGTTGAAATATATTGAAATGCCATACCAATGGGGAAAAAATGGAAAATAAAAGGGAAAAAAGCTAGTTTAGTATCTAAAGTATGCACCAAAGCTCAGTTTGATACCTATGCTTTTTTTGGTTTTTTTTTTTTTTTTTTTGGGGGGGGGGGGGGGGGGGAGGGCCTGGCAATTTAGTATTTGAACAACAAAAATCAACTTGATGGTTTTTGCTAATGTGGCTAATGGGATTCAGATCTCTGTTAGCCACACCAAATGTTCATTAGGGGACATCCAGTAATCCAACCGAGCTGACAACAGATTGGAGCAAAGAGCGAAAGCAAAACATGGAGATCAAGAGGGGAAGAAGAATTTGGGACAGGGGGTCTTGACCAACAGAGATTGAGGGAGGAGAGAGATCGGATAAGGTCAAAGCAGCAGTCTTTCAGTGGTGACAGTGAAGAAGAAGGCTGTAGTAGCAGTAGCTTGTGGTGCTCAATGGCTCACGGCTACTGGTTCTTCTTTGAGGTGGTGCTCAGTGCTCACAACTACAGGTTCTTCTTTTTCATCATCTTCTTCTTCTTCCTACAGCAGCTCTCTCTCTCTCTCTCTCTCTCTCTCTCTCTCTCTCTTATAAGTTGGGTTTTGAAATCACCAGAACCCATTGCTGGCGATGGGTGAGAGAGTGCAATGAGAGAGTGGAAGGAGATGATGATGACGAACCAACATCATGAAGGGTTTTGGCTGGCTGGATGCTGGCTAAATGTTTCACCAGCGCCATTGGGTTCAAATGGAAGCCTGTTAATGGACGTTTGGTGTAGCTAATGAAGAGTTGGTTCCCGTTAGGCGCATCAGCAAAAACCATCAAGTTGAACCCATTTTTGTTGTTCAGTTATTAAATTGGTCCAAAAAAACAACATAGGTACAAACTGAGCTTTGGCATATATTTTAGGTACTAAACTGGCCTTTTGGCCAAAAAGAAAAAAATGAAAAGAGAATAACAGGAATGACCATTATAAACTAATTTATTGGTAAAAATGAACTAACTTTCCTGGTGAGGGTTACCTTCTGCAGATTGTTCTGGTATATATATTAATTGCTACTCTGATTGTGAAATGATTTTACAACTATATGTTAATTCCAGTTCTAAGTTCATCTAACATCAGGAAGCGACCAATTCATTTTAGTTGTCTCAAAATTTGCTGCATGCATTAAATCTGAAGTTCATATTTTCTAGGTAAAACCTATCTTGGACATTTGGCACAGGTAGTGGCGGATCCTTATAGGGGCAGATGTGTGTGTGTGTGGGTGGGTGGGGGGGTGCAGGGATCTTCAAAAAAAAATTCTGAAATACTGCAAGTTAAATAGATTTGTAAATCATTGTGCTCCCCTAAAATAAAGAGGTAGTTCCTGTTTTGTTTTTACCTTATGTATTGTATTTTGGTTGAGCCTATCTTAAGACGTATGAACATGATAATGTTAATCTTATATTTAACAGTTTAATCTTTTAAATGAAGTGATGATTAATAATTTAACACGGTATCAAAGTAGGCAAAGTTTTAGAATTCATTTCTAATCACCAACCCAATATTTAAATCGTTGCACTTGCTTGGACTAGTTATGCAGTGAAGTCTAGCCACATGTGATAGGGTCATGCTGAGAGTAAAATAATAATATAAAATATAAAATTTAACCCTTTACCTAATAACTTAAGTTTTTAGGTGAGATGGTAGTTGACAATTTAATAGTATTTTTATTTTAACACCCCCAAGAACAATAAATGTCACACCAACTCTATCCACGTGGTCCATTGTTTCTAGCTTATTTATTGTTTTTAAGACCTATTTACCCACAAATGTTAAAACAAGAAGATGATATCTTAGTTGTACTTGAGCTTTCTAAGCGTCTGGGTCAGGACACTGATGTCAAATACAAGTGGCTCATCCCTCATGTTTTATATCTTTTGAATGAGTCTTCTAATTTATATGTTTTTTGGGTAACTAATGGAATATTTTATTCTGTCAGCCTGGTCTTCGATCAATCTGGGAGAAATACTATGAAGAGGCACACGCTGTTATGTATGTAGTTGATGCTGCTTGCCCATCACGTTTTGAAGATTCAAAATCTGCACTTGGTATGTGAAAAGAATCTGCAGCAATTAACTTGCGGAAGTACTGTTTTCATGCCTTGGATGTAAAGTGAGGATTTTAATCTCATTCTGAATCACTGCTGCCCTACTAATTTCATTTTTGTTCTCAGAAAAAGTTCTTCGGCATGAGGATCTGCAAGGAGCTCCACTTCTGATATTAGCAAACAAGCAGGTGATCAAGCTCTTACTTCTTTAGCACCTCTTCTATAGCAGTTATAACACACAGATGTAAATCAAGATTGTTAGGAGCGGAATCCTCGTGTAATTTCTGACAAGTTGTCTTTTTCAACCAATGTTGTGTTTCCATATTGTACTTATTGGTTTCACCATGTCAACTAAGTTATGGAACACAACTATATCAATTATCCTCATTCACCACCATCTCATGAAATTTCTCCATGTGAAGATGGTGTTCAAACTTCATTTCATCATTACTCCGCCAGGGGATATTATCCACTGCCGGTCCCAAGCCCGGATAAAGGAGGAGGGTTGCGTTAGGTAGCCGACAGCCAGCGTAAAACCTAGTCGGATCCAAATATGAATTCTAGACAAACTATCTGTTGGGATGTAACCCACATAGAAGTCTAGAATTCATGTAGCCAACCCCACATAGTGGGATAACGGCTGGATATGTTGTTGTTGTTGTTGTTGTCTTTTTCAACCATCAGAGAAGACCTAGATCTGAAGAAAATACTTTAAATATTGTATCCAAATTCCAGTATTTTGAACCGCAGGAGAAATGTTATAGGGTTTCTTCTGAGAGAACATTAGAAATTTCATACTGACAATTTTCTGTTTCATTTGGAAATATTTCATTTGTCAGACCGCTATCCCTATCCACCTCATTTCTCTCTGCTTTTTAGCAGTTGACTTACTGGTATGTCATTCTGATGCTAGGACCTTGCCAATGCTGTATCAGCTGAAGAACTTGCTCGATATCTAGACCTAAAGAAATTGGATGAAAGGGCTTACACACTTGAAGCAGTTTCATCATATGATGGGTGAGAAATATATCTTCTGAGTTTCAAACCCCTGCAAATAAATTGATGATTTGCTCAATCAACACTGTACGAGGAAGAGAATTTGGGATCAAAAGTAAAAGCTAAAAATTGAAAGCCAGAAAATTAAAGCCATGATTTGAAATTTTCATTGCAGGACGGGAATTAAAGAAAGTGTGGAGTGGCTTGTAGAGGTAATGGAGAGAAGTAAGAGAACAGAAATGCTGAGGGTCCGTGCTGGCTTAACAAACCTGGGATCTGCTTAGAAGAAAATTATACATGGATATACAATTTTATTGTTTTCACCTTTGTGTAACTCTTGTAATCATGGTTCAATTTCCATCCCACATTATTGGAATTTACTGATTTGATTACACCTTAAAAGCCTCATAGTTTTTATTGTTTGAAGCTCTCTTCAGGGTTGTTACATGAAGTGTAGTAGGAATGGTTCTTTTTTTTTTTTTTCAGTAGACATGAAGTTGAGTAAATTAAGAGAAGTTCTTTGGTTTCTGTGAATAATTAACATTGTGCATAAATTGATGTCCAAATGAAAGTCTTCTTGAAATTAAGAACATGGTTTGGGCTAGAGCATGTTCTTGTACCAAACCGTCAAGTATGTCACGGACGGGTTGGATTCATTTGCAATAGAGGTACGCGCACGCTCACGCACACACAAGCATGCAATAATTCATTACACAGCCTGTCGTATAGGAAGGATCAAGATGCAAATGGAAAGATTGATGGTGCAGACAGGATTCTTTCTGGAACAAGTCCAGCCTCCAGTTTCCTCTCAAAGCATAGGGTTAAGTAATATCTTGCCAAAAGAATTTCAGTTTGTTTCCCACAAGTAAATTGTGATGTTACCAGGATCATTCGGATTGATCAAGAGTCGCTATTCAGGTCACATTATCCGTTAAATTATCTTCAGAATTGCCCGATCACAGGTTATCTCAAGAAAGCGAGGAACCAGATATTTCAGTTTTCATACCCTACAAGATGTCTAAGAAACATGAACTAATTGAGTTCATCTAATATATTCAAGTCCCTTTTAGAACACAAAATACAGAATTTATGAGACCAGATGATGACCAATGGTATAGAGATTGATGTTGGTATCTGAACACGATCCAGATATCTTCAACTGGCTTGTCTCTGATTCCTTAAGTCCGAATAGTTCACAAGGATTTCATGCTAATCAGTTTGGCACAAAGGGAATTTAGCGCTCCAACTCCTTCTTTATAACTGATTCTGGCCCTGTATAGAAAACCAAATATTCATGTTCACGTGTCTAGTTCCATCTAGAAGGAAAACTTGCTCTGAAAAATAGTAAAACTAGTAGCAGATGTGTCGAGAAAAGAAAGAAAAAAAAAAGTCGATTTACAAAAGGAAATTTCTAATCAGCTCTTTGATATGAATGTTCTTGTCAGTAATCACAATCTCCACCAATAAGGGCACACCAATGACAACATACAGCACCTAAATAGGGTTAAACTTTTGATAATTCAGACTCATATTCCATGTTATTTCCAATAATCCAAATAGTCTATTTGAACTACCATGATAGTATACAAATAGAAAATCTAGATATGAAATTAACCTTATTAATTATCATTAGTGGAGAAGAAAATTTAAATCTAGTTCATAATTATAAAAATGTCACTTTCCCATTATTCTATTAATATTTTTTATTCAAGAGTTCTATCTAAATAATATTTTCTTGTAAGTTATTAAGAAAAGTAGACTTAGAATAAAATAACTTGAAAGACCTTGACAGGAGTTTATTTTAAAAAATAAATTAAACTTGTCCTGGGCATAATTTCCATAATATTGACTATATGAATTCTAATTGTCCGGCCATTTCTACCATTATTATTCTTCAATAATGCTAAGACTACAAACTACCAAGTTTCATTGTCCACAAACATGAGAATTATGGGCGCATCATGGATGTATATGTTGGTAAAGTAAAGAAAAGTGTTTTAAGTAGCTGGGTCAAGCAGTTGAAAGCAAAGCTTAGTTCCTAATCAGCTATCTATTTCCATGAATTGAACCACAAAACTCACGGTTTCAGGTTCAAAACAACCACCAACAATCAAATTTTATGTACTTCAAAACATTTCCTAATGTTGACCAATTAGAACACAATGTTATGCAATCAATCATTTGAGAGAAACCAAATTGAATCTTACTGGAAATTAGCGCCTTGGGCCTGGTCTTGAACAAAATACGGTGTCGAATGATGCCGACTACTTCCAATGCCACGTTCGTTGACGACTCACCGTCATTGTTCTCCACGCTGGATTGCCTCGTTTTCTTCAAAACCACCATTGGTTTCTTCAAAGCCACTTTGGATCCCGTCAATTCGTGATACCCGACGGTGAAAGTAGAAACGCCGATCTCAAAATGGATCGGACAAATTGAGATCGGAGTTTGGAAGAAGAATACCTGAGAGGAAGGGCGGCAGAGTTGGCCGATTTCGAGGTTTTGGAGGCGATCTTTGAAGGCCGGTTGGGGTTCGATGACGCCTTGCAATTCCACGATTGCCCATTCGGGGCAGTTGTTTTCGGCGCAATTGCATTTCACCCGAATCTGCATCTTTCTCTCTGATTTTTGAATCGATGATGATCAATCTGTTGTTTTTCTCTGCAAATACGAAGAGCAATCGAAGGAGAGGGTTTCGTTCGGCGAAGATGTATGAATTTGGCGGGAAAAAGACACAACGGCGCCTTCTGGCCTGTCAAAAGTTGCGAGTTACGTGACGGGTTTAGTTTTTTTTCTTTTTTTTTTTTCCACAATTTTAAAAATATTTTTATGAAAAGTAAAGAATAAATATTTTATATTCCCAATTCTCAACGAAAGAAAAGAAAAAATATTTTGCGTTTGTGTAAAATATATATAATTTATGAAATTGATTATTGTCGGTTTTTGTACTTATTTTTTATAGTTCCAGTTATAAAATATTTTAAATATTTTTTAAAAATATATATAGAAAAAAATTATTAAAAGTATTTAAAATGTTTTATAATTTAAATTTCAAAAAATAAGTATAATTTAGATTGAAAATAGACAATCTCAAATATTATATATATATATATATAATTTATTACTTTCAATTGAAAATTTCTAATGTCTAATGCTGTAAAATTTCTACTGTCTATCAAAATCTCTTCTTTGAAAGAAACATTTCTATAATTTATTAATTTCAATTAACACTTAAAATTAGAAATATTATATTTCTCAAATAAACATTAAGCATATAAACACTTTGGTAATCTCTTTTTATTAATTTTAAAGTTAGAACTTAGAAGCACTTTTTTAATCACCAAATAATACATAAAAAAAATACTAAAAGCGTTTCTTAATAATCTAACCAATTATTAAAATATTTTTTTCTTAAAAAGTGACTTCTTTTTATATGTAAACGATTTTCACTTATAATAAAAAATTTACAGCGTCGCCTAATGAAAAATTAATTCAAGGTAATTAAGTCATTGATAGAAGATTTTATAGCATGGAAGGGCAATGCTAGGTCCAGGGCGTTGCGGCGTGTGACATGGCATGGCATGGCATGGCACGACCCGCAGTAGGCACTAAGCAGAGTTGCCTAACAAAAGCAGGCCCCTTGAAATGCTAGACTAGATACATTCGAGGATGTATCAAAATGCCTGAAGATCATACAACCAAACCGACGTAGAGGAAATAAAAGAGGCCAGAGGGGGTATAAATACATTGAAGATGCGTTGCACAACTTGAAAGTTGTGTAGCGTAGATGAACTGAACCGGCGGATTGTCCCGTCGTCTTCATCAATCCTCCTCATCTCTGTTATCTTCGCAACCAAAATGAGGACCAGCATCAGCTGAATTCAGTAAGCTAAGGTTTCCACTGTCAGGGGATGATGAGCTTTTATCCCTCTTGGTTCCCGATGGATCGAGCTGCTCCTGAAGGTGATACTGAATTTCCAAGTCATCGACTACTGGAATGGCACCGGTGAGGGTCTTCACTGCAAACTCGATGCACGGGTCTCCCCACGAATCTCCAGAAGGCAACTCAAGGACAGAACCGGGATTCATCTCAGGCTTGTTCTCGTCTTCTATTGGCATCGCACCGGTGAGAGTTTTAATCGCAAACTCGATGCATGGATCCATCCACATGTCCTTCCAAGGGAAGTTGAGAGGTGGTCCTGGCTCCTCATCTGCCTTCTTGTTATCAGTTGAATCCTTCTCGGTATGCCTATTCAAAATAGACACATGATAATCCTGTGGGTGTTTCTTCTTAGCAGAGACTTCTGGAGCAGCAGAGTCATCTCCCAAATTCCTAGCTTTACTAGTCTCTGCCTCATCTGGCTGTCCGCCTGAAGCTTGACCTGCTCGCGCATTGGGTTTTAGCTCTGGGATTGCGCCAACTTCAATCCCCGCAAGCCGTTTTGAAGTTCGACGAGGCAAGTCAGGAGTCTTTTTGCTTTTCAATTGAGTACACGCAGGTTTCAGTCTTTCATCTCCTCGATTTGCCTCCTCATTTCCGGGTAGCTGAGCTAAATGAAACGCACCGGCAATAACATTACTCTTCCCTCTTTGCTCCAAAGCTGCAGCTTCTGGTAGGTTAAAAAAGCTCGCTGATGTAATTCTTTCCCTTCCTGCAGCAGCATTGTTTCAGAACAGAATCAAGATGCTAAAATGAATATGTTCATCTTCAAAAACAAGCCATTTTTATAATACTTGAATCTTCCTTCTTATTCTATGGAGTACTAGCAGAGTTCTGATATCCGATATCCTAATGCAAAGATTAGAAACTAAACGACAGAAGCAAAACAACTGCGAGATGCAAGATCAAAAGAAAACAGATGATGAATAGTCCCATGCCCAAGTTGCAAGTTCGAATTTTACGTCAACAGGAAGCATATTTGGAAAGGGCATGAAATCATCACCTGTGGAAAAATCAAGGATCTTTTCATTCTTCACTCCTCCAACCAGCTTTGAGCTCTGATCCCTGATTATCTGTTCATCTCTTCCAACCTCCGGTAATTTTACTCTTTCGACTACAGCAGCCGACTAATAGACATTCAAAAAAAAAAAAAGAGACAGAATCATCTAAAGTGTTCCCAAATCAGTAAGGTCAAGCTCAAGTGCTCAACCATGGCTTCAGCCCACAATCCACAAAATCAAATGTTGGTCATCGATCTGATACCACTTTAACACAGAATAAAACAAACCCCGAAATAACATAGTATAACACTCACACAAGATCAAACTCAAAGATAAACAGACAATAATGATAATGTTCAGCCGGAGAAAGCCATGCAGAGTACCGGAAGAGCCAAAAGTGAACCAAAGAGATGATGATACAAACGTTTATTGCAGAGAGCTTGCGGGTTCCTCTTCTCTTCCGCCGGGATTTGGAACAACAGGTCTCTATGTTGTTGAGATAGCGAAACACCTCTGGCTTGGAAAAGAATTTGAGTCCAGTTGAAGAATCAATGTAGCACTACAACGAACAGAAAGAGTCACAAAATTAGGGTTCTAAAGCTAATAGATGTTCCACAGCAAAAGAATGGAAATAGGAGCATCGATCCTCTGTTGCTCAAACCCTTGCCGTGTCCGAAATCAAAAAATTACGAAAAATGGAGATGTAATTATTCAAGCGAAGCGTCCTCCTCTTCAGTTCTTGAACCTTCGATATGATACTGGAAAATGTCGATTTCTCTGCTTGGAAGAAAATCAACAGAGAAAGATGACAGGAAAGAATATCACCAAATACCGATGGTTTTTCGAAGCATTTTTCACCTTGTCTTTCTTCCCGTTCTTCCGAACTTTGACTTCGACGGTCCATCCCGGCGGAAGCCAGTCATCCGACGACCTCCGCCCCGCCATTTCGCCGGCGGCGGCCAAATTTCACGGCGATCGGAGCTGCTTTTGGGTCGCTCTCTGTGGCTTCTTCAGTGGAGCGAGCTGTGAGTGGAGAGAATGGGACAAAGGAGCTCCGAAAGCACGCGTGTAAGGCAGAGCTTTCCGCTTCGCAATTCGAGAATGCCAAACGTGTCCAACATGCCACTGTTTCCTTGGAATCACCAAATTTTGCAGAAGCCATGGGTATGGATTCCGACCTTTGGCTAGCTGTCTGTTTCGAGCTTTCATTAGTCTGGCTAAGCTCAGCTGCCAAACTATGCATTAATTCATTGTACAGTGCATTACGGTTGCCCAATGATTGTCTGATCTTTGGGTAACTTTGATTGATGGCTTCAGTGGCAACGCGCTGTTGCAGTTTCAGACTAGAGTCTTTACTACTTGTAGTACAGCAATGTCATAAATACAAAAATCTCTACAAAACCCTCTTTGGAAAGTGTCAGCTTCCAGTCTCTACAAAACCCTCTTTGGAAACTTCCCGTCCCTTTCTGATCAGTCTCACTCTAATTTTAGGGTTTATAGATAGATAATAGACACTCAAATTAAAGATGTGGTGAAGTGATTGATAAGATTGTCACTAACTGAGACCTTTATTTTGTGTTTAGTATGAAAAAATGAAATTTTAAATAGTTTTATAGCGTTTAGTTTTATTAATAAAATAAAAATTAAATAAGCTTTATACTGGACAAACAAGGTCATTTTCATATTAGTTTAATTTTTTTAATAATAAAAAAATTATTTTATGGATTTTTAATGTGCAAAACTTCTCACTTTATGAAAAACTTATAAAAAAATAACATAAATATGAAAAGAGGAGACACTTACGCCCACGTGGAACCCGTCTTAAGATCATCACGAAAGAGGTAAATTAAAGATATGCCTAAATAACTAAAATTTTTTTTTTTTGAAACAATATTTACTGACACTTATCAACAAACAAACTCATGTTGAATATCACACCAACAAACTCTACCATGACTTTACAACCCCTTCCCCTGACACCCAACTATGGCCCTGGGCAGCTAATTACCATTACTTCTCATGCTAGCTAGCTAGCTATAGAGATGCAGTCTTTCTTCCAATCCCTGAAAGGAAGCTCATCAAACAATCCAAACTATATTGGCAAAGAATTTGAGTATCACAAATTTTCATATGTGTGGTTCTACAAAACCCAGAACCGTCAATATAGTTTCAAAATTTTCCCACAATTATCCATGACACACGCGCTGGCATATATAGTTCCAGCTGATGAAGCAAAAAATTGTAGCATAGTTACATCGATATATATCAAAGAGACTTGAAAAAGTTTGATTTCCAGGAAAGTTGATCAGTTGTGAAGGGGGTTTGGTCCACCAGGAACAAGGCGGTGTGAAACTGTGTGGTACTTCAGGCTGTTCCTCTGATTCTCAGCTTCTGAATACTTGGGAATGGCAGATAAGTAGCGCGAGAATGTAGAAGAGAACTTGGCTCTCGATGTCTGCACTGCTGCTTCATGTCTGGGCTGGCCAATATGCCGAGAACTGGCCGAATGGAACAGCCCAAGAACGATCATCAGAACAATGGGAAGTAGAAAAGAATTTTGAATTCTCATGTTGAATATATGTGGCATTTTCAAGGGGCAAAAGGAAGAGATTTAGATCAGAAGAAGAAGCAGCCTCTAAGCTGTGGTTATGTTTTTCGCTGGTGGAAGTGTATTTATAGTAGTTAGGAGCCAAAGATCAAAGCTCAAAGCTCAAAAGCCATAGGTACCAGTTCTGAACTTGAAAAGACAAATAATGGTAATCCGGCAGCATTTCCCGGGAAACAAACACATTGACTTTTATTTTCTTTTTCTGGGTACAATGAAGTAACCCTCTTCAGTACCTCATTTGCAAAGCATGCGCAGAGTTTAATAAGAAATAAACTGTCTTTTTCGATTCATTGATGCTTAAACAAACTTATCAATTAGTTGGATCCATGGTTTTCCTGGAAAGCATTTTCTTGTCGGCATTCTAAATATCCGGCAGCTCCTGCCCCTAAAATGCCTTAGCGAGTCCATCTGTTCGTTAGTACATCTGTGCTCAAATAGAAAACAATAAATACAAAAAAAAAAAAAAAAATCTATGCTAAAATATAATGTCAGTTTAGAACATTTTCCCCTTGTTTTCCATTATAAATTGTTTGATTTGCTTTTGTCAAACTCGTGAACAGGCCAAAGGGATGTCATCTTGCAGGCTGTTTCAGTATATAAAAGTTGGAAATTATGCAAACATCTATGTAGAGACAAACTGGGCTTCTTATTTGTTGTCCTTGAGATTTGACGTGCTTAATTTGTTTCTTTACTAGATTAAATAAAAGCTTTGACTTGGCCAGGCTTGCTTTATTTATATATTATATTGCCATGTCAACTGTTAAATAGAATGAATAAGAAAGGAAAGCTCTCTTTTGATCATGCTGTCACGTTAACTGAATTGTAAGGCCAAACGGTTCTTTCAGTATGGATCCAGACTTGCTAGACTCCTAGAAATCAGCTAGTTTTTGAGCATGCTTTATTGAATTTTGCATACAATTTGACGTCAATGCCTTGAATGACTTCACTAAGAAGCCATTAGCAAACAGCAAGTGTTGTAGACCTGTACAGTTCTAAAAGTTCACTTTTTTACAATTGCTATTAAAAATTAACTGAAATTTAAAAAAATTTAAGGCCTTTCTTTCTTTATGCTATTACAATTGTTATTAAAAAGTACACCTTTTTATCAATAAGTAATTTTTATCAAGTACTTAAAATTTTTTATAAGTAATCTTAACCCAAAAAAAAAAATCAATGCATAAGAGAGGTCTTTCTTTTTCTTTTTTTTTTTATCAATAAATAAAATGTATAAATCAAAATAAACTATACAAATCTATTGAGAATCTCCAGACAATACAAAGGAAAGGACCAAAACTAATGATACATAACAAAAGCCTCATAGTGAGTTACAACATGAGAATACAAAATAAAAATAACCCTGTGTTTTAACCCTCTTAATAATGTCATTCGTGGATGGACTTTGGCTTTAAAAAATATGATGGTTCCTAGCAGTCCAAAGAAAATAGACCGCACTAGCCTTGCTCTGCTAAGAAGACCTATAAACCTCTTTTTTAAGCCATTTTATGGCGCTAGCAATCGAAGACATAAACTTGCGGATGACAAACCAAGCTTTAATATGCCCCCAAATCACTGAACTCACAAAACACTAGAAGAAAACATGTTGATACAACTCGTCACAGGAACCACAAAGACCGCAGCTTTTGTTGATGTCTAAAAATTGCAGATTATCCTTCGTTAACAGCTTGGATTTAACACTAAGCCACAGCATAAAGGCATGCTTAGGGGTAATAGACACATTCCAAACGTCACCGGCCCATATTTTCCCCAAACGTAAGCGAAGCCTTTCTTTCTTTATGCTGGTTTTGTTCATCACAAAACAAGGCAGAAAATCTACTAGTCAATCTACCTCATATGAGAAGCAGATTTGTTTGGCATTCTATTTAACTTGCTCTTTGCATTACTAAAAATTTTCCCCCAACTTAACATCTACAGCAGGAATATGCAACAACATCGTGACTTCTCAGTTCCCACCTGCTTGAGATGACTTCTCAGTTCCCAACAGCTGAAGCAGTCTCAGATGGGCGGGCTTATGATCAACATTGTGATAGGCTGCCTCAGCCTACTTGATGGTAGGCTTGGTAGCTGATCCATCAGTTGACGGTGATGTCTTCTTAAATGTTCTAACCTTCCCATACTTGCTCATGAACTTGTATTCCCAGTCCTGCAATGCCTCAAGTTCAGATGGACCTGGACCAGGGATATTGCCGGTCAGTTCCTGTCAAACAGCATCTTGGCTGGAGCTCTGATAGCATCCTTTTCAGCAAATAGGGCATAAGGGCCATACAACATTCTGCAACAAAGGTTTGTCATAGAATCAATCCCGTATATAGCTCCAGTATTTGATCAAAGAAAACATCTTGCAGATCAATAGAGCTTAAATATAAACTAAGTACAAGTTCAACAGCAATCAGATCAGATGGATAGAGCACTCGTATATTTTTTAAGATCATTTATCTTTCTATATAATGCATACAAAATCCTTTCTGTACTTGGAAACAGAAACTACGGCTTAGATTCAAGTAAAACTTAAATGATCATCTATGTGTGTAATCAGCACATATATAGGGCTAGAATAAATGAAAAGCACAATAATGCATCTAGGTAGACCGTGTGAGTTACGGTAGAAAACCCATGCAGGTGCTGAAATGATCTTAAAAGAGAAACGTAACTAATGGATCTATGCAGGGCGAGCCAAGAGCAACCCATTATTTCACCATCAACCAAGAGTAAAAACATGCAAAATTGGGAAAAGAAAAATCTTGCGACAAACCAATATAGATTAATTAACCTAGAACAGATCACAATCTTCCACCATGTGCATTTTATATACTGTACTAGTGTACTACAAAGTAAACTTACCCAATCAAGCAGTTAATCCAATATCACCTGTTAATATGATAATAGTCAATACGTAATTATGTTCAAAATTAACTTTGAAGCAATAACATGAATGACACCTCAAATCCAGCCAATTAAGAGAAACTCTGGGGATACTAAGAGGTGACATAAGGTCTATATCCAACTATCAGAAATAAACATTTATCCACAACAGGTGTAAAGACAAATATTAGCTTTACCAATAGAATAATAACAGAGGACCAAATAACCAAGAAATTATATACAAATCCTAATGACATAAAAAGTGACAATTCAAACTGTTCCAAATAAATTCTAACAGAAGAAAAAGCAACAATGAAGGCAATTCTATATAAATGCGACTTGGCAAGAAGCAACAGTACAAAATGCAGAAATTTGATACAGACAAAAAAAAAAAAGTCGGATAGGAAAACAAGCAATAATGATGTAATTAAGATAGTAACAATAGCAATAGCTAGCTTTTAAAGAGTTAACAGAAAAAATTCTTAGTAATAATTTAATCCTAAACGGATAAGGACAACTTGATACCCAACCACAATCCAACCCCGAGTGACTGGATCTGGGGGGATTTAGGAAGTGGATAAAGGAAAGAAAACACTCCTATTCAATCACTAGTTTGGGTTGTTTACAAAAGGTGATTTCTTTTCTATTTGTGTGACAAAAACCTTTTTTTTTTTTTCATGTTCTATCCTATCCTCAGTTATCCTCCAGCAAAAAGAAGTGACAGCATCCAACAAAAGGGAAGGTAACCATTCTCGTGTTCTTCTTTTCTTGTCTCAACAAGTATCCCAAATGGACTGCAAAACCCTTTAATCTATAATCAATTTCAGAACTACCAAGAACAAGAGATGCATCCACAAGAAGATATAAAGCAAGGGATAAAGATAATGAATCCATAGTTGAGTGACGAGACAGTTACACTTATATTGAACCCCCAGAACCACTTATATCATCTGCATACAACCCACCAACTAATTCCCAGATCTTACACACAACTTAAACAATTCCATATCCATCAAGGTCAAACACTTAAAATTCATGAGGCAAAAGCTTAAGTACCAACAAATATGCTAACCACATAAAATCCAACAAGCCAAGACATTGAATACCTAAAAGAAAAGAAGTATAACCATAAAGCAGAATGACACATCATAGACTAATTAAGACAAGTGGTTCTTTTCCATATTCCAGCCAACATAAAGAAATATTTTTTTTCCATGTAAACAAAGTCTCAAAGAAGAGAAGAAAGAAGAAGTTGGGGCTAGAACTTTTTATGTTTTCTTTTCTATTCCATCCCCCACCTTTTGAACAAAAAAGGTTAGCTCACTCTTTCTTCCCTTTCCTCCACTTCAATTATCAACAAGAGGAAAGGATAATATGCTCCTCTTTTCTTGCTAGGTAATTAAAAGGGAAATGGGGAAGCCCACATAACCCTAACAGAGCTAGATAGAAACCACATTGGTTAGGGTAGAGGGATCCACCAGTCCGCCACTTCCAGGCAATTGCTGACTAGAATAACGTCATATCTGGTAAGTCTCCCCACTCTTTTCTTTTGTCTTTTGTTTTTTCTCCCAACTAGCACTACCTTTTTTCTATCTTTTCTCTTCAAAAAGGGATTCGTTTTTAATAAGCATTACTATTCTTTTTAAATTTTAATTTATCATCAGAACGTAGTTTTTTACCAAACTAATGTTAGATGTTAGCCAAAGCTGGGCCAAGGCCAGGGAAAGACCCATTGGTTGAACTAGGGGATCTCTCCCTAGCCTAGACCCACTGGTTCAGCCAGTGGGTTTATCCAACACACAGCAATTTTTTTTGCTAAGCGTTGGGAAGTGTCAGATTCCTAATGTGACAAGTGAAATCGAGAATGGCGAGAGGAAGAAAGAGAGAGGGTTTTGAGAGAATTTAGAGGGAAAAGAAGAGTGAAATTTAGGAGGGAAAAGAATTAAGAAGGAAACTAATTTTCTGATTTCATTCAACATAAGGGGAGAGGCATAGATCAGCCCTTTTTATACTGATCTATGGCTCAGTTGGCGCCAAAAACTGTTATGCCTTCCCCCACTTGCCTTACAACTTGCCTGGCACATGCTGGAACATTTCTCCAATTATGATTTAACCGAGGGCTTTTATTTACATGGGCTCAGCCCAATAGATCAAAGCCTAATGCCTAGTACATTTGCCTAATTATCTAACAATCCCCGCCCCCTAAAGCATTTCTTGTCCGCAAGAAATATGTAGGAGACTGGCAGTGTTTGGAAATTGTCGGAACAGTTCTAGAAGATACTCCCAAGTGTTGTTGTCCTTATGGAGAGATGACCACTTGACTAGGACTTGAATAAGGGGGGCTCCATGTCTGTGGACCACTCTTCTGTCTAAAATGGCTACGGGCACCGGATCCTGCCTATCGATTGTGTTCATGGTGGGCAGCGAAGTGCTATGTGGTTGTTGACCAATGGCTTTCTTGAGGAGAGAGACGTGGAACACCGAGCGGATGTGGGTTCCCTCTGGTAGCAGTAACTTGTAGGCTACTGCTCCAATCTTTTCTACAATAGGAAATGGCCCATAGTATCTTGGACTGAGCTTGGAAATTGGCTGCTGTGACAACGCCCTGAGATGTTGTGGCCCGAGCTTTAGGTAAACTTCTTCTCCCACTGCAAATTCTCGTTCACTACAATATCGATCAGCCATCTGCTTCATTCGATTTTGGGCTTTAGCCAATTCCGTTTTTACCAGCTTCATAATTTCTTGTCTTTGTTGCAAGTAATTACCGACAACTGCCACTGTAGTGTGGTTAGCTAATGCCGGTAGTAGTCTTGGTTTGTAGCCATAGAGAGCCTCGAATGGGGTCATTCAGATGGAGCTGTGGAAAGTTGAGTTGTACCACCATTGGGCAACGGCCAACCATTTATGCCACCCTTTAGGTTGTAGGAAACTGAAACATCTCAAATATAGCTCCCACGATTGGTTCACTCTTTTGATCTGGCCGTCTATCTCTGGGTGATAGGCTGTTGACATTAAGAGTTTAGTGCCCAACAGCTTCATTAATTCTTTCCAGAATAGACTAGTGAATATTCGGTCTTTGTTGGACACAATAGACTGCGGTATACCATGCAACTTCACTATATTATCCATGAATGTTCTGGCAACTTCTTGAGTTGTGTATGGATGGGATAACCCAATGAAGTGGCTGAAATTAGAGAACCTATCTACCACCACCATGATGCAGTCTTTCCCTTCTGAGCGAGGAAGCCCTTCTATAAAGTCCATAGTAATATTAGTCCATGCTTGGTCCGGTAATGGTAGGGGATGTAGAAGGCCTGGACGAGATACTGTCTCATGCTTACACCTTCTGCACACATCACATTGCATCACATAATCCCAGACATATTTTTTTAGTTGAGGCCAAAAGAATAGCTGATGGACTCTTCGGTATGTATTTTGGATGCTCAAATGGCCTCCGATAGGGGACTCATGGAGTGCTCGTAGGATTTTTCTCTTCAGTGCTTCATTGTTTCCTATCACCAGTCTTCCCTTGTAACGGAATATCCCATTGTTTAGTGAGTATACGGGTCTGCTCTACGCGGCCACACTTAGTTGCTCCACTAAGCCTTTTGCCCAGTCATCTTAATGGTAACTGGCAATCACTTCTTATAACCAATCTGGAACAACTGCTAAGATAGCTTCACATGTTCCTTCTTCTTGGCAGCGAGACAAGGCATCTGCTGCAACATTCTCCTTCCCTTTTCTAAATTGGATTATATAATCCAATCCCATAAGTTTGGCCATGCCTTTCTTTTGTAATTGAGTGTGTAGCCGCTGTTGTAGCAGAAATTTAAGACTTTCATGGTCCGTTTTTATTACAAATTTGCCTTCTTCCAAGTAGTGCAGCCACTTTTCCACTGCCATGAGGGCTGCCATTAACTCCTTCTTGTATATGCTAAGACCTTGGTGGCGGGGAGCCAGGGATTGGCTTAAGAAAGCCAATGGTCTGCCTTCCTGGGACAGGACGGCCCCTATTTCGTGGTTGCTAGCATAGGTTTCTAACACAAACAGCTTGCTGAAGTCTGGTAGACCTAGCACTGGAACTTCACTCAGTGCCTTTTTAAGTTGATCAAAAGATGCCTCTGCTTGTGGACTCCATCTAAAGCTGTCTTTCTTAAGCATCTCCGTTAAGAGCTTTTACTCATTGTTCCATAATTTCTAACAAATTTTCTGTAGTATCCTGTGAGCCCAAGGAACCCTCTCAAAGCTCTAATGTTTTTGTAGGTTTCGGCCAAGTCACAACAGCTTCAATTTTCTTGGGGTCTTTCCCCACTCCTCCCCCTGAAATGACATGCCCAAGATATTCCACTTGAAGTTGTGCAAAAGCACACTTTGACCTTTTGATGTACAATTGATTGAATCTCAAGATGTTGAATGTAGCCCTAAGATGGTCTAAATGTTGGTCAAAAGAGGAGCTGTAAACCAAGATATCATCAAAGAAAACCAACACAAATTTTCTGAGATGGGGTTCAAAAATTTGATTCATGAGAGCTTGGAATGTGGCCGGTGCGTTGGTTAGACAGAAAGGCATGACGGTAAATTCAAAGTGGCCATGATGTGTTTTGAAGGCTGTTTTGGGAATGTCATTAGGATCCATTCTAATTTGGTGGTATCCTAACCTTAGGTCCAATTTGGAAAAAACGGTGGCGTACTTAAGTTCATCCAAAAAATCTTCAATAATAGGGATGAGAAATTTATCTTTGATAGTAATGGCATTGAGTTGTCTGTAGTCAATATAAAACCACCATGTCCCATCCTTCTTTTTGACTAATAGGACGGGAGAAGTAAATGGGCTATGGCTAGGTCGAATCACAAATTGAGTTAGCATCTCTTTAACTAGTTTCTCAATTTTGGATTTGAGTTTTGAGGGGTACCGGTAGGATCTAATGTTTACTGGTGCAGCATTAGGTAGGAAGGGTACGGTATGATCTAGGGACCTTTGAGGAGGAAGGGTTTTAGGTTCTACAAACAGATCTTGATATTCAATTAAAAGTGCATCAAGAAGAGCCAAATCATGTATCTGCCCGTGGATGTGATTGCCAAGTATGTTTCACTTTCTAGTCCTTGTTGTTCAGTGGCCTTAATTGAAAAGAGTTGGGCTACTTGTGATATCTTCTTTTTGAACAATCTCTGTAATGTTTTTCCTTTAATCATCTTGCAAGTGCCCACCTCCATATTTCCCTGTAACACCACCCTTCTTCCTTCTTTCTCCAATGTAACCTCCATTTTGTTAAAATCAAAGCTGATTGAACTCACCTCTTTCATCCAATCAACCCTAAGGACAATAAGGCATCCTCCTAGCTTGAGCAGCCTTAAGTCAGCCTAGTAATCTTCTCCTTGCATTTCCCAGTAAAATCCCACACAGGCAGATTTGCTGATTACTCGGTTTTCGTTAGCCATAGTAACCGAGAGTGGTTGGGTGTTGGCTAACGGCCACTTCATTTTTTTAGTTGTTCCCTCATCTATAAAGTTGTGGGTACTCCCACTATCTATTAAAACCATGAGGGTACTCTCCTGAACCTTCCCCTCCACCTTTATAATCTTGCTACTGGCCATTCCTTTTATAGCGTGTAAAGAGATGGCCCCCCTTCCCTCATCTTCGTCTTCTTCTTTGCCATCGATCTCTTCCTCGTCTGTCCCCTCTGCCTCTTCTAATAAGAGCAGTTGCTTTTTGCATTGGTGTCCAAGGGAGTACCGATCCCCACACTTGTAGCACAATCCCGCCATCCTTCTTTGCTCAAAGATCTTATCTCGTGAAGGTAAATTTGAATCATGAGAGGGGTTAGTCAGATAACTTACTCCTGTTCCTTCTTTAAAATTGTCCTTGTTCTGTATTCGACCTCCTGACGGTATCATTCCCGAATTTATTCCCCTACTTTGCACCCTTTGCTTCTTCATTAGTGCCTCCACGGTAAGCTCTTGTAATAGTGCATCTTCTGCTACTTCCTGCACCGATCTCGGTCTCATCATCTTCACCATGGATCTGAGGTCATCGCTCAATCCACTGATGAAACTTGATACAAAATAATCCTCGGTTAAGTAAGGATTTCTGTGGAGCATGAGCGACTTCAGCTCTTCGAACTTGAACTGATAATCCTGGACGGTCCCAAGTTGTTGTAACTTGTTGAACTCTTCTACAATGTCTACCGTTCTTCGTTCACCAAATCGTTCACACAATCCTCTAACAAATTCTTCCCACGAGTGTCTTTCTCTGACTCCCGACCATCCTTGGAACCATATATCCCCTACATCATTTAAGTATGCGACGGCCAAGTTAACTTTGCTCCTCAGCCACCTGGTGGATATTGAACAATTTTTCACATCGTCGAGTCCACCACCTTGGTTTGGTCTCATCAAACACCGGTAACTCTAATTTAGGGACTGGAAAATTAGAGTGACCAGAGTTAACCATCACTCCTTGCCTTCAGTCCATGATTCTTTCTCCCATTTCTCCCAGTTCACCTCCCAATTCTGACGATCCCATCGCCCTATGGATAGGGGCAATACCTGGAAGTATGGGATCCAACTGCTCTCGAGGTGGAAAATCTGGAGATATCCTTACCTACGCCTGATTTGAGAACATCGGCATGAATTGTTGCATCTGATCTCTCACCATATTGCTATGCTCCCGCATTTCTTCTCAGATCTGAACGCGCATATCTCCCCTCAAGCGATCTGCCACTACTTCCAACTTCTTGTCCACGGCTCTGATTGCATCTTCCACATTTCAAACCCGCTGTTGCACCTCAGTCACCGTCGCAATGACTTGTTGGATCTGCATCTCCATTTGTTTCATGCGAGTTCTGTCAGCCATTGCGTTCTAAGCTCAGAAGCTCCGGTCAAGAAAGCTGCTCTAATACCAATTTGTCAGATTCCTAATCTGACAAGTGAAATCGAGAATGGCGAGAGGGAGAAAGTGAGAGGGTTTTGAGAGAATTTAAAGGGAAAAGAATAGTGAAATTTAGGAGGGAAAAGAATTAAGAATGAAACTAATTTCCTGATTTCATTGAAAATAAGGGGAGAGGCATAGATCAACCCTTTTTATACTGATCTATGGCTCAGTTGGCGCCAAAAACGGTTATGCCTTCCCCCACTTGCCCTACAACTTGCCTGGCACATGCTGGAACATTTCTCCAGCTATGATTTAACCGAGGGCTTTTATTTACATGGGCTCAGCCCAATAGATCAAAGCCTAATGCCTAGTACATTGGCCTAATTATCTAACAGGAAGTATAACATAGTGGTCAACCAGGGAGTGGTGCTCGGCCTAGCTTTGGATAGCATCTAATGCTAGTTTGGTAAAAAAATTATATTCCAATGTTAATAAAAAAATAAAAAATCCTCTCTAAGGCCCCAACAAACTATGTAATCCCTTGAGTACAGAAAAACAAATCAAAAAAGCTAAATTCACAATTATATAGTACACAGAAGCTTCAACAAAACCCTAGACGCCAAAACAACTAATCAAAAACAAGAAGTACATTCTTTTTATTCCTATTCCTATACCTGCCCTACAAGACATCATATATGACCCTTGATTGACATTAGTAGAGGCTTCTCAGGGTCGGAACAGCCGTAGGACTTCAGTTCCTCTTCAGTAATTTCTCCAACCAAAATAGGTAAAAGCAAGACCTTCTCAGATCAGATCAGACAATGGACCGGAAACTGGCACAAGAACTTGAAACAAGGTTATACCCAGAGAAAACCTGTCAAGATGACTGTCGGATCCTAACAAGGATATCAAAGTTAACCCCTAACACTCTCCCCAAACTCAAAATATTTTGCAGCAGAAACGTACTAGACTAAGAAAATAAACATGCACATAAAACAACTTTGCTAACAAAGCAACCAAAGGTTCATGAATTCTTCACATCTTCATAATAAAATCATTTCCCCAGTTCCCAACTCTGTGAGAGGGGTGGAAAGGATAATCATGTATTTAGTTGTAGAGAACATTTTCTAATTTTAACTCCAATTTTACAACTAAAGAGGCCCTAACATTTTAGGTTTCAAAAACCAAGAGCATTCATTCTCAGAACATTAGAAGACATATTTTTTATGTTCTCCAATTCAACAACATATCAAGTCTTTATCCAACTATGTGGGGTCAACTACACGAATTCTACCTTCCTAGACATTTCGATCTATGGCCTGTCCTTCTGTAAAGCACTTAAAAAAATAAAATCTTGCAACAAACCGATACAGATAACTTACCGTGGGACTGATCACAATCTTCCTGACCACCATTTTATATCCTATACAACAGTGCATAAATACTTAACAACTCAAGCATTTAATCCAATAATCCAATATTACTTGTTGATGTGATAATAGTCAATAAAAATTTGTGTTCAAAAATGACTTTTGAACAGTTATACAAAAACCATAACAACATAAAAGGAGACAATTCAAAGTGTTCCATATAAATAAATTCTAACAAAAGAAAAGGCAACAATAAAGAGAATCCTATATAAATTCTATTTCGCAGGACACTACAATCCAAACTACAAAAATTTGGTACAGACAAAAAAATATTCTGATAGCAAAATAAGCAATGTTGATGTCATTAAGATACTATCAAAAGCAATAGCTAGCTCTTAAAGAATTATACAAACACACAACAAAACAAAACAAAAAATAGAGTGAATGTGATTCTAGATGGACAAGGACAACTTGATACCCAACCTTCCATCCAACCCCCCGAGACTGCAGCCCAGAGGGATGGGGGCTGGCAGAAAATAAAGGAAAGAAAATTCTCTCCTATTCAAGCACCAGCTTTTGGCTTGTTTACAGAACGTGGTTTCTTTCCTACTTGCATGACAAAAACTCTTTTCTCTTGTATGTTCTATCCTATCCTCTTTTATCATTTCCAACAAAAAAAAAAAAAAAAAAAATGACAGCATCCAACAAGAGGGAAGGTAACATTCTCCATTCTCTACTATTTCTTGTCTCGACAAGTTCTCCAGCGGACTGAAAAAAACCCTTGGATCTGTAAACCTAAAGACAAGAAGATATCAAGCAAGGAATACAGATAATGAATCAATGGATGAGTAACAACACAGTTACACTTATATGTGAGCCCTAGAACCAGTTACATCACGTACATACAACCCACCAACTAATTCACAGATATTACAGACAACCTTCACAAACAATCAAACACTGCCATACATCTTTAGCTCAAACACATAAAATTCACAAGGCAAAACTGTAAGTACAAAGAAATATGCTCACGACTAGATATCCAATAAATGTCGTTACCTACACACACACACACACAAAACAGAAATCCACTAAACCAAGACATTGAACAACAACATATCCAGCCTTTATCCCACTATATGGGATCGGCTACATGAATTCTAGACTTCCATGTGGGTTACACCCCAACAGATAGTTTGTCTAGAATTCATATTTAGATTCGACTAGATTTTACGCTGGCTGTCGACTACCTAACGCAACCCTCCTCCTTAATCCGGGCTTGGGACCAGCAATGGATAACATCCCCTGGCGGAGTAATGATGAAATGAAGTTTCAACACCATCTTCATATGAAGAAGTTTCATGAGATGGTGGCGAATGAAGATAATTGATATAGTTGTGTTCCATCACTTCGTTGACATGGTGACACCAACAAATACAACATGGAAACACAACAAAAACCAAGACATTGAACAACTAAAAAAAAAAAACACAAGTCTATCAATATAGAAACACTGGAACACATCATAGACCTATTTAAGGCGAGACGATCTTTTCATATTCCAACTGACATAAAAATTTATTTTTCCTTGTAAAAAAAAAGCCTCAGCGAAGAAAAGAAAGAAGTTGGAGATTAGGACCCTTTATCTTTCCGTTTGTATTCCTTCTTGCACCTTTTGAACGCAAAGAAAGGTTAGTTCACTCTTTCTTCTCTTTTCTCCACTTCAATTATCGAACAAAAGGAAAGGATAGGATTCTCCTTTTATTTTCTTATTTTTTTTCCTTGTTTCTTTTTTTTTTTTTTTTGGCTAGGTAATTAAAACAGGAAAAGGGAGAGGATCCCACAGCAGTAACTGGGCAGAACAGAGACCACATCGGCAAGGAAAGAGGGACTCACTGATCTGCCATTTCCAGGCAACTGCTGATTGGAAGGGAGTCCCAAGGCCAATTTGCCGAAACGTCCCTATTACTTTTCTTTCATTTAATTTCTCTGCCAACTAGCATTACCTTTTTTCTATTCTTTTCACTCCAAGGTCCAACAAACTGTAAAATCCCTTCAGTTCCAGAAAAATTCAGCTATTTCAGAGAAATCAGATAGCAGGAGACGTGTAAACAACAGGTAATCAAGCAGAGAATAAAACATAGTGGCCAAATAGACACACAACAAGTTCTACAACTATAGTACACAGAAGCTTCAAAACTTCAAAAAAGATGAAGAACTCCAAGATACGAGACTAAACCAAAATTAACAAAATCCTAGATGCCAAAACAACATTCCCTATTCCTGTACCTGTCCTGCAAGACATCATAGATCCGACCCCTTGATTGCCATGAGCAGAGGCTTCTGATGGTTGGAACCATTGTAGGCCTTGAGCTTCTCTTCAGAGATTTCTCCTATCTGAACAGCAAGAGTCAAAGGCGGGACCCCCTCTTGGGAAACCCTGTCGGAACTCACTCTCGTGATCAAACTACAACTCATACAGTACCTCTGAGGTACTATAACCAAAGGATAATGATGAAGTGTCCAGTAAGGGTGCCCGAATGAATAGTCCTAAAGGTGTAAAACGACACAATTGTGTCCCTTTTAAAATCAGTGTGATGTCCCACCTTTCTCAAAATTCCCAATTTCTCTCTCCAAAGCTTCTGAGAGAACTCCCACCGCCATAGCTACCTCTTCTTCGTCCTACATCAAATCTCTCCCTGAGTGTGTATCAAACTTGACTTGCGCTGATGCCACAACTGCTCCACCTGATTCAATGACAAGAGGATGGTCGGTGTAAAGGAAGAAAGGCAGCCCTCCCCTGGAGGAATCATTATTGAAAGAAAATGAAAGGGAAAATGCAATCTTAGAAGACCCCTGTTCTTCCGTACTATTGCTGCTGGTTGTAATGGTGTTGGTGTTACATGTGCAATCCTTTAGGCTCCGCCTCCTTTCTTGTACTATCAAAGGGGTAATTGGGTTCATGGAAATTTTAAATCCACCAGCACTTGTAGTTTGAAAACTTGTCATACTGCTATTGAGTGATTGGTCAAAGCTTGCATTTTCCCTTTCATTTTCTTTCAATAATGATTCTGTTGGGCTGCTTAAGAAAGTCTCGGTTCCTAAATGAGATTGAAACTCTGTCTTTAGGAACAACTAGCATCATTAGATTCAGTATAGCTTTGTGATTGGTTTTGGGTGAAGCGTTGAATCCTCTGTTTTCCATCTGACAAAGTAGAGGGCTCTTTAATTTCATTCAAACCTTGATTTTTTGCTTGCTTTGAATCTGAAAAATTAGAAATCACAGCCTCAAAAATAGTCCTTATGAACCCAGCCTAAACCATTGCAGAAACAAAAAATTAGAAAAAGGCAAGCTATCCTTCAAAACCAGATGAATGAAGATGACAAGGACCAACAGAACCCAAACCCATTAGCACAAGCCAAGTTTGTTATAACTGCACTAAGAGAGAGATAAATGGAGGGCGAAGAAGAGGCAGCAATGGCAGTGGGGGTTCTCCCAGAAGAATTGGAGAGAGAAAGTGAGAATTTTGAGAAAAGTGGGATATCACACTGATTTTAAAAGGGATGGAATTGTCTTTTCACACCTTCAGACTACTAAACAGGACACCCTTACTGGACACTTTATCATTATCCATAAACAAAGGAAGAGCTGTGAAGATCATGATCGCTTCTTTCACCATCAGGATCTCCCAAAGCTACACCAACACCACCACATGCAAGAGTGAGAAGGACAGCAAAGATTTTTCAAGAAGTTCCTCTTCTTTTTTTTTTTCTAAATATTTTCAAGAAGTTTCTGCCCTGTGATTTATAATCACAAATCTCTTGGAAAAGATAAAAACAAATAAATAAATTCTTAATCAAATAATTTGTCAATATTTTATTTCTTTGAACTAAATAACACTTCAACTCCAATAAAAATATAATAACACTTCAACTAATTTTTATTAAAGGAGGAATAGCATTATTTTAGAAACAATAACAACATATCAAATTTTAGTTTACTCAAGTGCAGTCATCTCACTTATTATCTTAACTCATATCTAGTTTAAGAATGTCTCATCAAATTCTTATTAGTCCTTTTTTACCTATTTTAATAAAAGTTGTTCTAGTCCATCCCCTTTCTCACAATAACTCATATTAATTTTTTTCACACCAATAAACCATCTTTAATAATGTTTTCCACATATTTTCTTCAATAGGGATCACTGCAACTTATTAAGAATAATCTTATTTTGAAGGGTAAATTCCACAACACCCCTAAGGTTTAGTAAAAAGACACCAACCACTCTAGTATTTTCAAAAATAGAATAAACCTCCCGTAACTTTATTGATAATGCAACATTTCATCCAACTGTCAAGGAATGGCTGTTAATTTTTTTCAAATTCCCTAAGTGCCCTTCCTCCTCTCTCCACTATAATTACAAAAAAAAGCTGGCCATACTGCCTTGCCATCCTCAAGAGGAACCTAGATTGTTGGATTCCTTCGACGGGAAGTTACTGCCACCGTGAAAGAAGAGGATTGATATCATGTCATGGTAAAATTCTCTCCATATGGCAAAGCTTTCTTTTTGTCTCATTTCAGGTGACTATGCAATCCGCCTCCACTAATTTGTCAGCTCAATTCCTTGTTCTGCAACAAATGGAGCATTTTTATAACAACATTCTTCCTTGCAGTACAGTGAGAAAACTCTCTCTCTCTCTCTCTCTCCTCATTTTCTCTGTCAATTTTTTGGCCAGTGTGGCAATAGGGTTGAACTTTATCAGTTCAACAATGAAAGAGAGATGGAAACGAGAGGAGAAAGAAAGAGGAGGGGAGGGGAAGGGAGGAGAGAGAGAGAGAGCAGAGTGATAGGTCAATTCCACAACAATTGGATCTTTGATCATCGCCAAACCATCAGTATGAGGGGAAACAAAGGGCAAGTGAAAAAGGGAGAAAGAGGGAGGAGATGGTCTAAAAACAGGAGCAAAATGGTTAGTTTTCGTGCTTTGTTAATGACAAGGGAGGTCTATGCTATTTCTAAAAATATAGGGGTGGTTGGTTCTTTTTTGCTAAACCTCAAGGGTGTTGCATGAAATTTGTTGTATTTTTCATTTTATCATTTCTTGTTATGTCATTGTAATATCATCATTGTGTGACACTCATACTTTACACATATTTCTATAAATTGACTAAAAATTAAAATTAATGTAAATCTAGAATTTTTGTAACCAAGCTCACATAGTAAGATAAAGGCTTAGTATGTTTTTATTTTTGTGCTTTACTACCCAACATTTCATGCCATACACAAAACTAGGTTTATAACTGTGCTATAAAATTCTTTTTAGTTTAACAAAATTTTACTAAAATATAAAACACTGGACTTATTCTTCATATTAATTATTCTTATTCTATCTTAATGAGAAGCATCCTCATTAATCATCTATATTTTTTTTTGAATGATTAATCTTATATGTGAAGTGAATCTTTTTTGGAATGATATGACATGTAACTTTAAGTCTCACTGTAACTTCACCCATCCTTGAATTTTAAAGGTCCGTTTGATTTTTTTATCAATTTAATGTGCTCATTTTTAAGCTTAAGTTTTCAAATTTTTGTTTTCAGTTAGAAAAATGAAAACTAAATTTCATTATTTTTTCTATCCCCTTAAAAGAATTAAAAACAAAAAACTCAGAATGTCATTTGATAAATCATAATTACTTTGTCTTGAATTTCTGTTAATTTTGTTTTTTCATAAATGTTATTGTTTTAACTAAATTTTTGTAATTATTTGTGAAAATACATGTTTTAGAAGCCATGTCACTGCCAACTTGTTCATGCAGCTCACAAAGAGGCGACAAACCATGCACATATTCAATATTTCAACTTTGGTACAATCAAGAACATAGAATTTTTTAGAGGAAAATTTTTTCAGTGTAACTGTTTTGGAAAGGGGAGGGAAGGTGCGCAATTGTTTAAATAATGACAGAATAAAATAATAAAACATCCCAACAGCACATAGCTGCATCCATAGTCGATATATTTGTAAACTCGCAGGAATAACAGAGTTCACTCAGATATATGACTAGCCTTCAACACTCAACACTGGGAAGTCATAGGCCATGAAACTTAGATTACTATTATTTGAATGGATCAGTTAATTAGTATCTTAGATTACTATTATTTGAACGGATCAGTTAATCAGTAAGTTATGATTGTTAGCAAGAGAAAAGGAAGGGAAAGATTTTATTTTATTGCATTACTGAAAACTTCCCCAGTCTACTATTCACAGCAGGAACTGTTAGGACAAGGAAAATAACAATAACATTGTGATTTTCCAGTTCCTACCTGGTTAAGATCACTCTTTATAAACCTCACCACCAGATGTGATTTCTGCAACGCCAACAGCTGCAGCAGCCTCAGACTGGCTGTCTCTGCCGGCTGCCTCAGCTGACTCAATGGTGGATGATTCATCAGTCACCAGTGATGTCTTCTTAATGGTCCCAACCTTAGCATACTTGGTCATGAACTTGTGTTCCCAGTCCTGCAATGCCTCAAGTTCAGATGGACCTAGACCAGAGATATTACCAGTTAGATCTTTCTCGTCAAACGACATCTTTGCTAGAGCTCTGCTAGCATCATTTCCAGCAAACAGAGCATAAGGGCCACCAGGTCCATACAACTTCCTGCAATAACGGTTTAGCACAGAATCAATCCCATATCTAGCTCCAGTATTGATCAAAGAAAACATCTTGCAAGTCAAGAGAGCTTAAAATATAAACAAAGTTTAAGCTAAACAATAATCAGATGCAATGTATAGAACACTGATATATCTTTTAATATCATTATCTTTCTATTTAATGCATACAAAATCCTTTGTGTACTTGGAGAAAGAAATAATTATCTATGGCTATAATCGGCATATTTATAGGCCAAGAATAAATAACAAGCAATACTAATTCATCTGGGCAGGTGCAGGGAGTTATAGTAGAAAACCAATACCGATGCTAGAATGATATTAAGAGAAAATGCAACTACTGGAGATCTATGCAGGACAAGCCTAGACCCATTATTTCTTCCCTTTTTTTTTCTCTATCAATAATAACCCGCAGCCAAAAAATGCAAAATTAGAAAAAAAAAAAAAAAAGATAGAACAAATCAATATGGATTAATTACCCTAATACTAATCACAATATTCCTCACATGCATTTTATATGCTATACTACGAACCAGTCAATGTTAATAAAATAATAGCAATAAATATTTATGTTCAAAAATAGCTTTGAAGCGATAACAAGAATGGTACCCCAAATCTAGTCAGTTAAGAGAAAAGAAACTCTAGTATTACTGACATAAGGTCCATATTGAACCATCAGAAGCCATTTACAACAGGTGTGTGGACAAAAATAGATGGGCCAACAAAATAATAGCAGAATACTGAATATCCAAGAACTTACACAAAAATCATAACGACATAAAAAGCAACAATTCAAACTGTTCCATATAAATTCTAACAAAAGAAGAGCCAATAATAAAGGCAATTCTATATAAATGCTATTTGGCAATCCAAACTACAGAAGTACAGAAAAAAAACTCTAGGATATCAAAACAAGAAATAACGACACTATTAAGATACCCAACAGCCATCCAACCCCAACAGACTGGAGTTAAGGGGATTTTGGCAGCAGAGAAAGGAAAGATAACGGTCCCTTAATGAGTCACCATTTTGGGTTGTTAAGGTGGTTCTTTTCTGTTTCAATGACAAAAACTCTCCTTACATATATATATATATATATATATATTTGATCCAAGACTCTATAATCTTTTCCAACATCCACACAAGAGGGCAGGTAACATTTTCCATTCTCTAGTTTTCTTGTCTCAACAAGTTTCCCAAATGGACTGCAAAAATCTATAAGCCTTTTCAGAACTAACAAGAGCAGGAGATGTACCAAGCAGCGAATAAAGATAATGAATCAATAGTTGAACGAAGAGATGGTTAGACTTGTCTTTGAACCCCAGAACCACTTCTATCACCCACATACAACCCACCAACTAATTCCTGATCTTAAACACAGCCTTTATAATTCATCAAACAATTCCATACCTCTTAAGATCAAACACCTCAAATTTACAAGGAAAAAAAGCTCAAGTACAAAGAAATATACTCACCACAAAAAGTTCAAGAAACCAAGACATTGAACAACTAAAAGAAAAACAGAAGTCTATGGGTATAGCAGCACTGGAAGACATCATAGCCCTATTTTAAGATAAGTCAATTTTCTCTTATTCCAGCTGACAACAATTTATTTTTTTCACATAAAAATGGTCTCAAAGAAGAAAAGAAAGAAGAATTGGGGCTAGGACTTTTTATCTCTTTTTTTCTATTCTATCCTCCACCTTTTGAACAAGAAGAAAGGTTAGCTTGCCCTTTCTTCTCCTTTCTCCACTTCAATTACCCAACAAGAAGAAAGGAGGGAAGGCCACATAGCACTGACGGAGCTAAAAAAAGACCTCATTGGCAAAAGGAAAGTGGGCCCACCAGTGTCAATTGTTGCCTAGAAGGGAGTTCCATGGCCTCTTATCTGCTGAGTAACCCTGCTGCTTTTCTTTCTTTTATTTTCACTCCCGACTAGCATTCCTTTTGTTCTAGATTTTTTTCTAAAATAACATTATTATTTTTAATTCAGCTTCGAAAGATAATTTTTCGAAGACAGCAGCACATCTCTCCTTGGCCAAAACTCGCTGGTTCAACCAGCACGTCTTAAGCTAAGCACTATACTATACTCCCCAACACTTGGCAAAAAATTGGCAAGTGCTGGCTAAGAATCCTTTGTTCAACCAATGGGTCTTGCACGGCTAGCATCATGCTAGTTTGGGAAAAAAAAAAACTATGTTCTGGTGTTAAATAAAAAAAAAAAATTTAAAAAAAACTTTTTTTCTATTCTTTTCTCTCCAAGGTCCCAACAAACTGTAAAATCTCTTGAGCTCCATAAAAATTTCAGGGCCTGTTTAGTTGTAGAGAACATTTTCTAATTTTCAACTCCAATTTTACAACTAAACAGGCCCCAACATTTTATGTTTCAAAAACCAATAGCATTCATTTCCAGAAGATTTAGAAAACATCATTCAATAGAAAATTGAAGTTGGAATATTAGAAAAGGTTCTCAACAACTAAACAGGACCTCGGCTTTTTCAGAGAAAGGAGAATGATAGTTGGCCTGAAAATCTCATCCGAATAGCTGGCCTCAGTAGACAAAATATCACTTTTGTGTTTCTTGTCTTCTGCTCTTCCTCTTCAACTTCTCCACTATCTGCATCTTCTTCCTCAGACACAAAGTAGACACCTTATATTAGCAGACACCTCTTGTCGACAAGGTAGTCAAGGATGAAAGGCACCCCCTTAAGGCGCTGTGAACCTTATATTCCCGAGACGCTAGGCGCTAAAAAAGCACTTGCAGCTCTCCTGATTAAAGCAAGGCAATAAATTTACAAATAATAATAATAATAATAATAATAATAATATATTTAATATGAAAAAGATAATCAAACAGTATAATATGTAACATTAACATGCACAATATATATAAGTTATATAACCAATGCTCGATATTCATATAAAAAAATAAACAATGCTAAATGCTTATAGGAAAGCAAACAATCATACAATATAATGCAATATCAACACAATACTTAATATAAAGTTAAATAATATATAGTAATAACACATAAAAATTATCATATATAAAGTTAATAAGTTACATTATTACAGGCTTGCAATTGTAGCGCACATATATATCCTTTCTTGCAAGCATTAACTGAGTATTAACTAAAAGTCGAAAACAAAATATACATCGTATAACAAAACAGTGACGGTTGAGCATCAATGAGCACACTGAACAGTTAAAACACTGAGTAACAGCACAACAGTGACTAAGAAGAAACATCAATGGCATACAACATAAGGGGGAGCCAGGTGTGTTTGCTTTTCTTGTTTTGTCTTTCAATTTTCCTCTACATTTTCCTCTTCCTATTACACTGAGAGACCTTTCCCATGCCTTCTGCAGACAACCCTTCACTTTCCTTCAATTTTTCTTTTGATTTTGATTCGTTACAACCCAGGCAAGTGCTCGGGGCGCTTGACGCCTCAGCAGAGGCGCTTGGCTAGGCAGCGCCTGGGTGAAGGTGCCTCACCTAGCTGTAGGCGAGGTCCTTCCCTGGCACCTTGCGTCAGCTGAGTGCCTAGATGAGCCAGCCGCTTGCCTTTGACTACATTGCTCGTCAAATCCACCATTTCCATCCAACCCAACCAACAGAAGTTGCTTACTCAAACCTTTGCAAGAAGGAATCTCTAAATCTTGTTTGACAACCCAAAAACACATTTGAATATCTTCTTCATCTGTTCACTTCCACCAATTAAAACCCAAAAACAGACTCTGTTATTAAAAGATTCAAAGTTTGTTAAATTACATAGATCCATCTCTTTCTATCATTTGTGTAAATACATTAATAAAACTGTATTTGCAGATTAAAGTTCATTTTTGTTTTGAATACAGTGCAGTTTCACGCCAAAGGTGAAATTTCCCAGAAAATCTTGTATTCTTAGCAGCTCTCGAATCTGGCATAGAAAACTAGTAAGGATATCGAGGCAAATCGGCAAGTTAGAGAAGGTTCTGAGGGAGCAAGAGTCTGGGAAGATTAAACAATTCCGATTTGTTGATTATGCAATTCATCTACTGTTTAATTAAAAAATGAAAAAAAATAAATAAATCAGCTCTTGAGATGTTCAAGAACACCTGAAATTCACAAGCCAGAGCCGAATAGCCAAAATACGGACCAAACCACCAAAAATCAACAAACCCTAGAAGCCAAAACACTAATAAAAAGACGAAAAGTACATTATACCTTTCCTGCGAGACATCATAGATCTGACCCTTGATGGCCACGAGCAGAGGCTTCTTCGGGTCGGACCCGTTGTAGGCCTTTAGTTCCGGTCCGGTGATGTCGCCGACCAGCAAAGGAGGAAAAAGCGGAAGAGGCAGAAACGGAAGTTTCCCGGAACCAATAGATGACGCAAACACTCGAACGAGGAAGCAGATCGTGGCAAGACCGATTGCATACCCTGTGAAGATGATAGCCAAGAGTACAATCGGATAGCGATAACAGCCAGAAATGGCTTCTTTGGCAGTCTCCCACATCTTCCTTGGCGCCGTCATGATCTTCTGCGAGACTACGACCGACAACTTCGATGGCAGCGAGAGTGACGAGCGAGAGTGACCTCTGTAAGGTTACATGTCCATCCTGCTTTTAACGTTTATGGAAAGGGCAAATTCGGTATTATGATCTAAAATAGTAAAATGACACTTGAACCCTTCTTGTTTAAATTATTTGCATAGACACCTCATATAATCTACAAAAAAAACTTTAAAAAATTCTTATAATTTACTTTTTCTACTTAATGCCCTCTTTATAAAGGCTTTAATACAATATTCAAACAAAAAATATAAATTACAAATACATTCAATAAAAAAAATTAAATCACAAGAGTTTTATTTCAATGACTAAAATCACAAAAACAAAACTCACATAATTTAAAGTTCTTTCAATCATGTTTTAATTTTTATTTTATAATTTTTGGTCACAATTCTCTTAATTATAATAATTTGTAATGATTAAAGGTAGAAATAAATAAATTCTTAATCCAGTAAATGATCAATATTATATTATTTGAGCCAAATAACTTTGTTTGTACCATGAAAAATGCTTTTAATCTCTCGTATGTATAATAACTTTATATCAATTATGCACGTTTGAAAATATGTAATAACAATAACAATTGCACATTTGAAGATAGGTTTAATAATTTAGATGATTTGCAATTACTAATTCAACCTTCAATCAACTACGACAAAGTTAGGATGATTATTTTTTAACAATTTCTGATACTTGTATCATCGATTGCGTTAGGAAAAATAAATCGTAGGTGTGATGTTTCGTCTCATTATGCAAAACAAGTATCGAACTTACGATACATCAGACTGACACCAATATATCACTTGTTTGACCGTTTGACCTATGTCCTGTGAGTATGACGACAAAGTTTGTGGACTTACAAATCATCTAAGTTCCAACAGTGACTGCCTGTCAATATTGTTGCACCCACCAATTTTTATATAATTGTAATATTTTGTATTTTATGTGATTTTTTTAAAAAATTATCTAGTTTGAATACTCATAAATATAGTAATAATTAAAATAATAGTAATACTTACTTTTTATTTAAATAAATTTAGTTACGGTCATAACACTTTAATTTTTTTAATTTATTTAATACATCAATTCATTTGAATAATAAAAATAGAAAAAATATTTGAATATAATATATCAGAACTAACAACGCCAATCATTGTGATTTTATAATTGTTTGAATAGTATTAAAATTTATAGAAACGATGTACAACAAATTTTAATTTTTTTATTTACTCATTTAAAATAATTTTTAAATTTATAAATTTTTTAAATCCTTTTAAATTTCTCTCAATCATGTAATAGTTTTAATGTAATTTAATAAAAGTTTATTTTTAACAATGGAGATAAAAAATGAAAGAGCAATCATTTTAGTAATTTTGATGTATCTCAATGTAAAAATGACATAATATTAATTTATATTTTATTTATAATAGTTTTATGGATAATAGTCAATATTAAATACATATATTTTAAAATCACTGTGGAAAATTTGTGGATTTTTTAAAATAGTATTTGGTGTTTAATGTAATATTTTATATTTGTGACAATATTAAAGAAACAAAATTAATGGGTTGAAAGGATCATAAAAAAACAATGTAATAATCATTTTATCATTTAACAGAATTTATTTATAATCATACAAATTTTAACAGCTTATTTGATCAATAAAAATAAAAATTTATTTAATTATTCAAACTCTATTTTATATAAAGCAAATTATCAAAATTGCAGCTGGTTCTAAGTAAAGAGGCCATTGTCAGAGAAAGTCGAGGCACCACAAGTTTGCTATTGCGAAACTTCTGAAGTCTCTTGTTGCTACTTATCATCATTGATCGATCACCTTTTTTAATAAACGTCATCATAAAGTCTCGTCGCCTATTGGAAAAGACAATTTGAGAAGGCAAACAATCTTTATCAATGGCATTGCTCTTGAACTACCTTTGCTCTTGTGAATTTGTTACCACAATTAAAGAATTTCCAATCTCTGGTAACTGATTTGCTTCATTCCCTTTAATTTGAAAGTTAAAAGCTATCGATTTATTCAATGAGATGCATGATAAATTTGTTGGAGAAGATGATCGAATAAGATATGAAACCTAAGAAGCAATTGAGAGAAATGATAGAGAAAGGTACGATGACGAGGCTGTCACGTCATAAATTATGTGATAGTCAAATTTAATCAATTATAATGATAGTTTAATCAATTATAATTTAATTCATAAAAATTTATAAATTCTTTTAATTTCATCCTTTCAATAATGAAAATGAAAACTTACAGAAGGCTTAAAAATTTTTAAATTAATTTAAATATTTTTAGTCCTACATCCTTTCGATAATGAAAATGGGAAAAATTAGAGAATATTTACTTAATTTTTTAAATATAATTTAACAGATTTAAATTTAACGTGATATAAATATTTTATATTAAGCTTCATGTAAATACTTCGGAAGAACTGGTTTTATCCACGGAATAAGTGATATTTTTTTTTTTGTTCTTAAAAAGAAATTGTAAAGTTTAAATAATTTTAATTCAACGTTTTAAATATTATTAATATAAGTAAATTCATTTAATGTATTATTTCATTTTGTTATTTTCATTATTAAAAGAATTAAAGTGTTCAAATAAATTTACTATAATTTGTAAAATGATGGGCATGCAAATAAATTTATTTAATGGGTGTTCTTTAATTTTTTTTTTTTTGTTATTGAAAGGAAATTATATGCTTAAATAAATTTAATAGAATCTATAAATTTTATTAATATAAATAAATCTATTAAAAGAAAATTAAAAAATTTGAAGAAATTCAATATAAATTGTAAATGTTATTACTATAAATAAATTCATTTAATTGATATATAAATTTGTAATTGATGTTTTATAATTTACTATAAATAAATACATAATTAAGCAAATGCAGCACATCCAGTAAAAGGCACAAACACAAACCTAAGCTAAAAAGCTAAAAGATGCAGGTACCTGACATTTGCTCTATCTATTTCGTAGTTTTGGAACGTGTTGGAGTTTGTGTCTTCCTAAAAATCTCCTTTCCAGAACAATGTACTCAAAGAGGACAAAAATGCCAAAAATGCTGTCACATACAAAAGCAGGCCCTTTAATGCTGTCTTTGAATCTAAAGTAACACAGCTTTCTGGATCAAATTATCTTTGGAAATACCCAGTAATTAATCCATCTACAGCTTAGGGAATACATGTAAAGCTGAATACAGACACCAAGAGCAAAACCAATTGGGAACAGAAAACGGGCATTGTCTATACAGCAATAACAAACATAAAACCTCACAGCTAAAAAGCATATGGCAGTTTAAAACACAACGGCAACCACTAGTCAGGGGGGATTGTGTGAAGCCAATTTGAAGATCAGTGAAACAACTATAGTTTGGTTGCTTTGCAAAAACTAAAATCACCTGTCCAAAAAGTTTATCTGCTACACTACCCGCAGATGCCTTCAGAGGGCAAGTGACTTTACCTCATCCATTTTCCACAACTCTTCATACCTGTACCATCTTAATAACCCGTCATCAGCTCTAGTGCGCTGGCACATGGTACAATTATCATCAGTACAGGTAAAGAACTGGCGCAACCGACCAGCCTTCTTTAGAATTGACTGGTCAAGCTCCTTGAGCACTCTTGGGGATGCAGGAAGTGGAGGGACATCGATAATGAGAGAATGTGATATGTTTAACACCTCCAAATTTGGTAAGCCCTCTAATATGGTGTTCAAAGCCTCCTTAGAAATCCTTGAACATCGGAGGCTCAAAACCTTTAAGCCTGGGAGAAATTTTGTTAATGTAGACGCATACAAAGTATCGCACGGACCTATGACTTTAAGTTTAGAGAAGTTTTTGCAATTATGGGAAATTTCTTCCAACAGGTATGGAAGATCTGCCATGCTTAACAGTGTCATTGACTCAAGATCTGGCCACATTCGAATGGCCTGGCATATTCCAGACTTTTTTACTCGGTTCCACGAAGGCATAACAAGTCGTTTAAGATTTGGGCATCTGCAAAGAAAAGAGATGACATGGTACCAATTACACTATCTGAATTTGAGGAAATTAAAAAGACTAAGCATAGCAGTAAATGCCTGATATAACCAAGTATACATTTTTTTCTTAAAAGATCTACTTTCATGCAAATTGTTAAAATAAGGGAATAATGTATACTTGTTATTGTCTGAAGGTATACAATGGATACATAAAACTTTGACTAATCTAAAAAAGTAATAAAGACTAACCTAACATAGTTATAAACAACTATTGAAAGATTACTTAGGTAATAAAGACTAACATAAGTAATGGAAAATTGCCTTTACTACTGTGTTCTTATCGTTATAAAAAAAGACCAATGCTAGTTGCAGTAACTTCTATGTTATTATCACAATGGGAAAGATTTCATTTATGTTTCCGTAGGAAGATAAGTAAGAAACTTCAATGAGATTCCTGGATCAGGATTCCATGAGATATCAAAAAAGGCAATGTATTCAAGCATTTGCACATATTGTGGCAGCCAAAAATGGAAATTCAACAGCATTGTCTACATTATATACTATGCATTTATGGCTAGAAAAACCAGTAACTTATACATACCTTTCTGCAGTATAAGTCAATTGATCATCTGTGATGTAGAGATTGAAATGGAATATTAACATCACTATGCTTCCCATGCTTAAATTCATGGCAACCCTTAATACTTGCATTAATGTGTTATCAGAATGGCTGTCCACATAAACATATGGCTCAATCGGGATTTTAATAAAGTTGGACTTCAGCATTGATAAGTTAAGGGTTCTCCAAAGCATGTGATCCAAAACAGCAATGTGCCATTCGCTACAAACTTGAGCAATGCTAGGAAGCTCAAGGACATCCAAAAGCAGGAATATTTTGATTAAGATATCCTTCTGCATGTCTGCCCATTTGCTCGCAGTTGGCTCATCATGTTCCATTTTGCAACCTTACCAAATCTAAAGCAGTTGAGCTAATGAAACAATGCCTAAAGAAATAAGAAAAGCCAAGACACCACTTAGTCTCAGTCCTACCATTAATTCTCAAACATAAGAAAAACTTGAATTCTAAACTGTCATGGTCTTGTATTTACAGTCCAGCTTCATGTGCAATTTTCAACATGTAGATAAAACCTTTGAGTACTTATCATTTGACAAATTTCTACTAATAGTTCAGAAAAATGGGAAAGTTTAGATAGTTAATTCCACAAAAAGGCTGCTGAAAGCCAAGAATGGAAAAACAATTCTCAAATTTTAAGCTTGAACAACTAAGAGAAATCAACAAAATGCAAAGAATGCAACAGGGGATCCAAATGTCCATCTAGGCAGAGCAGCATTAAAAGGGTCAGCTGCAAAAATCTAAAAAAATATATATACATGTAAAGCATTATTAACAAGAACAGAAACTTGTGACCAAAACATTTATAGCCTAATATGCACCTAGAAATATGATCATGTAAGATGAGTTCTGAGTTTTTGAAGAGAGGAAGACCCAAGAAAATTTGTGGTGGAACCCTTAAAGATGATATTGGATATAATGTCCTTACAGAGGATACAATCATGATGGAAAATGGTTACAGATTTAGAGAACTCGTGTAGCAGACCCTACCTACTGGGGTTAAGCCTTTTCATTGTTTTTTGTTGTTGTAAAATCATGAGTCTTGAACAAAAGCATCTCTAACTTAATCATGGTTTTTATCAGAGCACCATTAACTAATTTATTTTCTACGAATGCTTGCAATGTATCGTTTTTCTATGAACTTCATAGATAGGTATAGCACATTCAAAAATCCACAAGTGGGAAATAGGCTTATCAATAACTTGTTAAGAAGATGATAATCCACTACCGAACAATATAACAAATTCAATTCTTGAAAACCTAATTAAAGAGTAATCAACCAAGCAGCTTTCTGTGGACATATGACTTACATCATTGTTCCTCAAATTATTTTGAATTTCAAATTTTGAAAACAAGTGAATTCGTCTCCTCGGTAATCTCAATAGCCAACAACACAAACTGAGATAATACACTGTATGGATAACAATATAGATAGGATTTACCTGCCAAAGCTCAACTTTCCAAAGACTAACACACATACTTACATCTCTTCTTAGCGGAAAGGAGTTTTCCACCACCTACAAGTTGGGAGGTGGCATCCTGCTGGTAGAACTTAAAATTATTAAAAAAAGGGCATAATGGTGAATTTTTCCTCAACAAAAACTGCAAGACTAAGGAAAAATTACCCCAATCGTGCTTCAAGAATGGCTGAAATATATAAAATGACTTGAAGTGAATCAGATAATTCAGAGTAAAAGTCTGAAATGATGGATTTTTTGGGGGGTAAAAATATTACAATCTTAAAAATACTACAATTTTCAAACTATTTATAAAAATACTACAAAATTTTCATGTCAACATCACTCACCAACATGGCAATTTGAGCCAGAATTAACTTGCTCCTGTGAGAAGCAAGTTACTGTGGAACTCGCTCCTCATAGGAGCGAGTTTCACCAGCATTGCACATGGAACCCCTTCCCATGAGGAGCGGGTTCAACAGTTAACTTGCTCTTCGCAAAGGCAGGTTTCATCCTGTCTAACCATGCTCTAACTAGATACTGATTTGGAATTCAGTGTGTCTTAAAATTGCAGTATTTTTACAAAAAAAATCTGGAATGACGTGTAAAAACACTTGGTTGAATTTGGACAATATCTCAGCAAATGGTTATATACTAAAAGAGTACAACACTCCAAATGAACACCACAAATGAACTGAGAAACTCATCGCAATCCTTTCCACCAACATTCCTAAGACACACAAGGAAAGACCTTATATCTACCTATGTGCCATCCACCACATGGTTGAAAACCAAGAGTTGCTACAATAATAATGTAAAGAACACAAGATAAAACCATAAACAAAAACAACCAAGAAGAGAGCCAATAGAGGACTATTGCCTCTATTGATGGCAGAAGCAAGAAGAAGCCCAGCAGGTTTACCAAATTGTCCTAGTTTCCAAGTAACATTAGGTAAGTAAAAAAGGAACATTGCAGATATGAGAACTACCAGTGGATCTAAGATTCTGATTGAAAAATTTAAAATAAGTAGCATAAAAAAGGGATTTGCATGTTAGGTCAAATTTTAGGAAAATGCATAAATCATGCTATTTCCATTTCTATGCAAACAGAAACAGCCCCGCTAAAATCAAACTCCTCAAGTACCAGAACAATTGAAATTGGAAATTTACAACCAATCAATTCTGGAATTCGAAACCCAGAAACACAAATTCAAGCATCAATTATCTCTAAGTGAAGAATTCATTGCCCCTCTTTTCTTTCTTCTCCCCCATTCTGTACGCAATTCAGATCTTCCATGGCCTAACAAGCCTTCACTTCCTCAAACCAAAAAGCATAAGAAAATAATGAAACTTAGAGCACAGACAAAGATACCCGGAGCAAAATTTTCTCACTTTCCTCCTGCTTCTTGCTCTTGATCTTCGTTTATGGATAAATGCCCTATGAAATTTTTCCAACAGGCTCCTCGAACTAGTAACTGATGTGAGGAAGGAAATTGAGATTTGGATTCCTGGCAAGGTGTGAAAAGACTGAAAAAGCCTAGCTGTTTAAACAAACTACCTAGGACCCACATTAGCTCTTTGATATTTTCACTTTTTCTTCTTCTTTGCACTGCTGGAGCATAAAAACAATAAAAAATTAATTTTAAAATCAAATGCAATGTGTCCAAAGCACACAGTGTGGCCAACAGGGATGCGAGTGACCATTCATGCAGCGATTTAAAAAATTAATATGCAGAAACTATTTTTTATATTTATTTTAAAAATAAAAGAGAATATTGTGATTAATTAATAATTACTGTCTAACTTTATTACTCCTATTTGTTCCCAATGTAAAGATATTAAATTCCATGTATAAAAATATAAGCGTGTAAAAAAGGTCAATAATTAGTTGACTTTAATCATTGCAATGACATTAAATTCTTTCTCAAGCATTTTAGTAGAAAATGGAAAGTTCAACTAAGTATTAGTAATTTTAATTCTTGTCAACAAGATAATGAGTAAATTTCAATAACCGCATTTGAGGATTGCCTTAATTATAAGGGTTATCCCTATGTTTTAAAAATGGTAATGACCTCTCCTATCATTACCCCTACTTTCTCTCTACTCCCCTTTCTATCATTTTAATTACAAAAATATATTTTCATTAATTACAGAAAATATAGTTTCTAATCTTTATGGTCACTTAAACAGTTGGAACTTTCACTGGCAATAGCTGAACAGAAATCTCTAAAACTAGAAAAGGGTGGGAGTGCATAATCTTGGATTTGACATTTTGATGCTCCAATTTTGCTTGATACAAGGTCAGTAATAAATACTGATTTGTACGTGCACATAAGTATCCACATAACCTTGGTTCAATAACCCATTCATAATTTAATTTTAAGCTTAGAATCAAGGATAAAGTAAGCAGGCATGAAGCATCTGGAACTTCTGCAATTAAAATAATAACTAGCATTTTTGTTTTCATGGCTTAATTAGGCTGATGAATCCCAAATCAAAAGCATTGTTCTAACTTCCTTCAATCTCTCTTAACTCTCCATTTTTCTTCTTGAGATAGACATTTACCTTGGTTAAGTCCATTCAATATATCTAATCAACTCCCAAACTCGAGGTTGGTTATCTTTTTGAAGTGGAGCATAGGCACAAAAAAATGAGCAACAATTGGCAAGAAGTTTTTTCTGAAACTTATTAAAACTAAGATGATAGAGCAATCAGTTAAAGCTACTTTATGTAGTCTTTATGTGACATTATGAATGCCAACTGAGTTACACTAAAGGGGCTTAGAGTTGTTCTGATGGTTATATCTTCTTCCACACTCTCTATGTAGTCTTTAAGGTCCCATGTTCCAGAGTTAATCTCTGTTTTATCCTCAAATTCCTCTATTTCCCTTTTTGTTTTCTTCTGTTCTTAAGTCCCAGTACTCTTATCTCCTTCAATGATGAAACTTTTTTGGGGGTTTATTGAGTCCAGATTTGGGTATAGAGTTGTAGGCCATTGAAAATTTTTCTTCAAGACTTTGTTGATTGTAACTTATCACCCTTATATCTTCTCTTTTTCTCTTCATTCCCTACTTACGTTCTAAAACTCCTTCATGGTACACTGGTATTTGTTCCCATTTCTTAGTTGAGACTTTCTGATTCATGGGTTCATCATTCCAAGTTTTTCCTCTAATCTGATCATTTATATCTTGCAGGTTTCAAAAGGAAGCTGGACAATAAGACAATCTTAATTATGACTAGCATTTTTTGTTTTCAACCCAAGTATGGTCTCTGTACACTTCCTGATTTCTCTCTTCAAATAAGAATCAGGAAGGAACAACTAGGATGATGAGAACTTATGGAAATGGAAGTACAGATTCTGTATTATATACTTCTTGATTTCTCTCTTCCTTATTTGATGTCTTAATTAGGATGATGAGGGATTAAATTAAAAAGCCTGGCCATGGCCACCATTTTTTGATTTTTCATCTCTTTTTTCAATTTTACATTGACAGATAATTGAAATTTAGAATTTTTCGCTTCCTGATCAGTTATTAAAAAATTTGCATTCATGCATGTCGAGCTGATACCACAAAAATGAAGCAACAAACCAAACTTGATCATTCAAAAACTACAATCATCCAACCTAAGCTAGAAACACATATATATGATACTCTTCATCTCTATGATCCTCCCTGATTGAGTAGAACTCTCATCTGAAGAATATACATAGCGCTACTAATTAGAATTATTTGAGATAAAAATGATGGATCTTCTCTTAAAAAATTGGCATGGTATTAATTAATTACAAAATGTGCACATATGTTCAGGTTGGTTCAATTGCTGCTGGTCTTATTTCAGTATTGTTGTTTGGGATTTTCTCTTTTGTCCGCTGTCAGGGTAATTTTGTATACATACTGGAATTACAAAAATATGTATTTATTTCCAGCGGTTTACACCGCCAGTAAAACTATCCGAGCAAGCAGAAAACCACCAAAAATAAATTACAAACCACCAATAAGAAGACTATTTTCAGTGGTTTCTTACTGCTGGTAAAACTTTATCATTACTGGCGTAAGTGACCACCATTAAAGAATAACTAGTACTGTCGGTTATGAACTGCCCGACAAATTTTGTTATTTCCAGCAGCATCTTAACACTGGAAATAGTATTTTTACTGGCGGTAGGTTATCATTGGTAAAACCTAAAAATTGGCGGTTAAGCTTACCACCGGTAAAGTATAGTATTATCAAAGGTGATGTCAACCCACTGTTTTCGCCTTTTTCCTGCATAAGTAAACCCCAAGTAACTTTACCAAACACATTCTTTACACACAGAAGGTCAAACTTCCGGTTGACCACTGAGAGAAGTTTTTCAGTGATTTCTCTGACTTTTCTTGGCAACTTTCTACCACCTTTAAAACCTTTCCCCCTTGTAGACTTGTAGTGTTAATTAAGTGCATAATTGTCACATATATAGGCCAAGAATAAATAAAAAGCATACTAATGCATCTAGGCAGGCTTAAGAGGTTATGGTAGAAAACCCATATAGATGCTAAAATGATCTTAAAGGAAAAACGCAATTAATGGATTTATGCAGGACAGGCCTAGACCCGTCATTTCTTTCTTTCTTTATTCCTTTATTTCTTTTTTTTCTTTTTTTGGGCCATCGATCAGAACCAGCAGCCAAAAAAATGTAAAATAAGAAAAAGATATATTCTTGCAACGAACCAACATAGATTAATTATCCTAGCATTGATCACAATCTTCCTCATGTGTGCTTTATATACTATGCTACGAAGTGTATAGACCTTACCCAATCAAGCATGTAATCCATACATGTTAATTGAAAATATTCCATAAATATTTATGTTCAAAATAAACTTTTAAGCAATAATATAAATGGTACCTCAAATCTAGTCAGATAAGAGAAGAGAAACTCGGAATACTACTAACAAGGAGAAACTCGTGTATAGATTTAGTCTACCTAAATAGTAGAGTGTAGAGTAAGCCAATAAAAAATCAACACCTCATCACCACAGTTCGCAAAAACTGTGTGCTATGTTAACCATGGTTAGAGGTGAGTTTGCAAAAAGTACTACAAATTTTATTTACTTAATAAGTGACCTAAGATATATCCAATCAATCAAACTCAACCATTTCTCTACAACAGGTGTGAGGAAAAAAAATACATATAGATAGATCATAATGACATAAAAGGCAACAATTCAAACTGTCCTTAAATTTGAACCAAAAAAAGGGAAACAATAAAGGCAATTCTGTATAAATGCTATTCAGCAATAAGCAAAAGTTTAAATTTCAGAAATTAGATATAGACAAAAATCTGGATAGGAAAACAAGAAATAATGATGTTATTAAGACACTATCAATAGCAATAGCTAGCTTTTAATAACAGAAAAAATTATTAGTGTTAATTCTAAAAGGAAAAGGACAACTTCATACTCGACTGCCATCCAACCCCAACAGACTAGACCCAGGGGGATTTTGGTAGCAGAGAAAGGAAAGAAAACTCTCTCCTATTTAACCACCAGTTTGAGAAAATTTCAAAATGTGGTTTCTTATCTACTTCTTCTATGTTCTATCCGATCCTCTGTGATCTTTTCCAACAAAAAGAAGTGACAGCATCCAACAAGAGGAAAAGCAACATTCTCCGTTCTCTACTTTTCTCACTTGTCTCAACCAATTCCCCAAACAGACAGCAAAACCCTATAAGCCTTTCCAGAATTAACAAGAGCAGGAGATGCCTCAACAAGAAGATAGATATCAAGCAGGGATTAGAGAAAATGAACCAATAGTCGAATGACGAGAAAGTTACACGTAAATTGAACCCCTGAACCACTTATATCACCTGCATACAACACATCAACTAATACCAGATCTTAGACATAACCTTCACAAACTCATCAAACAATTCCATACCTCTTAAGGTAAAACACATGAAATTCACAAGGCAAGAGCTAAGTACTCCAAAGAAATACACCCACCACGAAAAATTCCAAGAAACCAAACATTGAACAAATAAAAGAAAAACATAAGTCCATTGATATGGCAGCACCACAGAAGAAGACCAAGAAAAACTTAGTATGAAACTTCTATGTATGATATGAGCAATAAGAATCTTACAGAATATATGGTTGTAGATAGAAATGATGGTGAGCTTGAATTCGTGATGATGACACATCATAGACCTATTTAAGATAAGTGGATTTTTCTTATTCCTGCTGGCATAACATTTTTTTCTATATTTTCTTTTCTATTTCATCACCCATCTTTTGAACAAGAAGAAATGTTCGCTCGCTCTTTCTCCACTCAATTATCCAACAATAGGAAAGAGTAACATTCTCCTTTTCTTTCTTTTATTTTCTCTCCCGACTAGCATTTCCTTTTTTATTCTTTTCTCTCCAAAGTCTCAACGAACTGTAAAATCTCTTGAATCCCATAAATGTCCGAGCTTTTTCAGAGAAAACAAATAGGATGCATCAACGAGAAGAAATCAAGCAGGAAATAAATGCAGCGAACAAGCAGACAAAACAAATTCTACAATTATAGTACAAGAAAAGCTTCAATATTTTAATAATGAACTATCGAGATAAAACACATATGCTAACATTTCCAGATCTAAAGGTGAAGCAAAAATCAACAAAACTAAGGCGCCAAAACAATTTTAAGAATCGAAAAGTACGTTCCTATTCCCATACCTGCTCTGTGAGACATCAGGGATCTGACGCTTGATTGCCATGAGCAAAGGCTTCTCAGCCTTCAGTTCCTCTTCGATGATTTCTCCAACTTCCAATTGGAAAACCCGGCCGGACATCTCACTCCGGCGACCGGACGATGACCCAAGCAGTCCCGAGGGAAGTCGGTACATGGTTGTCTATACCCGAAGCAAGAGCTGTGAAGAAGGCTTCCGAGAAGAGACCTGCATAGATTGTGATCGCTTCTTTAGCTCTCCCAGAGCAACGGCGGCGGCGTCGTGGATTTCTCCGATGGAGACGGGCGAGGGAACGAAGGCACAAGCAGTTCTTATAGAATGAATAGACTGGTATGTTAGCTTTTTTTTAATCTTTTCGTAATTGTTAAAATCAATAGAGACTCTATGGTGATATGTCCGATATTTTGTGCAGCAAATTACCTATTCAAACTATAAAGTAAATTAAGGTAAATTGTTCAAATATTTTTGTGGTTTAGATTTTTTGTCTTCGTATATTATCTAATTTGTTTTTAATCAAAATAAATTCTTATCTTTTATTTAAATTATCCAAATATCTCTTTTATTATAAATAATGATGATTAAGGATTAATTAGACAAAACAAAATATATCTTTAATCTCAAGTTAATTAATAAACAAATTTATTAAAATAATTACTTAAAAAAAAAATTTGAGCCCTATTTAGTGATTGGTTCGGCAGATGATGTTGTGATCTATTGTTGGTTTTTAAAAAAAAATGTTAGTACCAATAAAATATTTTTAAATTATAATTTGTTTTGAAGAGGGTTATTTTGTAATTAAAGACTATGGCAAAAATAAAACTTTTTTAAAATTCTTTTTGATTAGTACAGTCTTTATATTTTTCACCACTTATTTTTCTCTTCATGCAAATTTTTTCACAAACTTGTTATATGCAGACATTATCTCAACTTTTATCTCTTATTATTAGCATAAACCAACTATTTTATTGTTGACATAGACAACAAAGCCAACCATGATTTTCATAAATTAATTTGAAATCAAACAATATATTTTAAAAAAATGATAGAAGAAACTATGATTATGGAGTTAAATAAGGTGATGTATATATTTGTATATGTTTGAGCGTGTTTATGAAAAATATTAAGAAAAAGATAGATAATGACGAGAAGATAAAAAATATGCCGATAAAGAGAGATGGATAATTCTCTCGATGTTATCAAAAAAATTTATAGTAAGGAAATTCGTTGGGTTCTAACAATTCTTACAATGGTTTTAGATGAGTTCAACCAAGTCTTTGTTTTTTTATTAATATTTTAAAGATTTTTAGTTTTTTATTTTCATAATTAGTGAAATTAAAAATAAGTTTTGTTTAATTAGTTATGAAATGATGTTGCTTAGAACAAAAAAGGTATTTTGGTAATTTAAGTGAAATATAATCACTTAGTTAGGTAAAAATAAACTCCAAATGAAGTTTAGACAAATTGACCAAATCACCAAAGGTGTTCGAGCAATTACCCTAAAATTAAATATCATTGATAATTTTCTTATACATTAATTATTTAATAATTTACTTATTAAGCGACTTTGTTTTGTCTACCCAATGAATCATAATTGTAATTATTTAATATTTATTAGAACGGATGAATTGAATTATGATTTTGGAGATAATCATAATTATAATCGTGATTCTATGTTTATAATTATATTTGTAATTATAATTATAAGAGTATAAATTTTTATAATCACATCTATAACACCTGAATTAATTGTATTTATGATTTTGATTAATAATTATTTTAAAATAATTATACGTTTTATGGAAAATATTTTATTAATTTTTAATATTCTTATTAATATATTTGAAGGCCACAATTTTATTAATTGGATATAATTAAAATAAATTACAAATTAATAATATTTTATAAAGAAATATGTACTTAAACATAATATTTTGTAAAATAATATAACATCATATATAAAAGGATAATGCTGTTGGTACACCTTTGTATACACCTTAGGCTACACAAAGGTATACCAATGACAAAAAAACCCCATGAGGCGCATAGAAGTGCGTGAGACGCATGTGAGGTGCAAGATATTTTGGTTATTATACCCCTTATGTAGCCCAAGATGTACAAAATTATTGTACATCTATATAAAAACTAAGATTATACTATATATAATTTTGTAAATAATATAAAATCTACTACCCCGTATAGCCTAATTATAATATTATAATTTTTATAAAATTATTTATTAAATTATTTAAAATGTATTGAAAGACATATGTGTCAATTTTTTTATCTGTTTAAGATAAATTTATCTGAAGATAAAGAGATAAATTTATTTAAACAATACAAGATAGAAAATTACGTAATATTTTTTTAAAAATTTATTAAATAAAATAAATAAATACAATACAAAATACTTTTATTTATAATTCCTTCCATATTCCTTGTTTTTTCAATATTGGTTAACATACATCGAGGGTTAAATAAAAGGAAAATGCTATTGGTACACCTTTGTGTACACCTTGGGCTACATAAAGGTGTACCAATGACAAAAAAGCCCTCATGAGGCGCATGAGGCTCATTTGAGGCGTAGGGTATTTTGGTCATAATACCCCTTTGTGTAACCCAAGATGTACAAAATGGGTGTATATCTAGCATGACTCTAAATAAAAACACTCAATAAAGGCAACATTGTTTCCGAGGTTGGTTTGGTTTCTTGTCACATATGGGAAATTCCATTTGCAACCATACTTATATACATACATGCAACAAACGAGAAATTTTATTTTACGAGGTTGGTTGGTTTGGTTTCCTATCAAATGCAACAATATTTTATGAGAATGACTTTATATTATGTACATATATACCATACATATATATGTTGTATTTCTCTTGAATCCATTGAATATATATCATACATATATATGTTGTGTTTCTCCCGAATCTATTGATTCGGAAAAAATTATTTTTCTCGAATCCAGGAGTTTTGGAAAATTATATTTTACTTAAGTTATGGACTCGAATGCTTTTAAAGCCTTCGAACCTTTGAGTTCGGGTGCGATGATGAGCAAAACACTTGATTGCAAATAGAATTTTTCTAAATCTTTCTTGTTTGACTTATGTGATTCCGATGAGAAAGCAAGAGACTCTAGTGAAGAAAGCGAGTGAGGCAAGCAACTCTGACAATAACAAGATGATAGTGGTCTGAAAAGAATTTGATGCGAAGAGTAGTGTGAAGAGGATTTGTTGCGCGTGGGGTGTTATTTGAGGGATGGGTGTTTGAAAGATATATTTAAAATATAGATAGTTATAAAAAATAATCACTTTGATTATAAATAATAAAAATTAAAATTTTACTTACGTTAGTTGCGGTAAAAAAAAAATTATAGTTACAAATAAAATTTTCTCCAATTGGGGCGAAGTAGGGATTTGCAAACCATCATCACCCCGGGAGAGCTTCGAAATTGGGAATTGGAGAAGAAGAGCGAGCGAAGAAGGTAAAACATGGCCGGAGGAGTAGACCACGGGCATCACGGAGATGTGGCCCATGGGGCGGACTTCAGAACCAAGGTCTGGAGCTTCACCGGCGGTCCGTACTGCAGGCCGAAGCACTGGAAGCGCAACACCGCCATCGCCATGGCCGGCGTCTTCCTCATCTGCATCCCCATCGCCATGAAATCTGCCGAGCTCGAGGTCATTCTCTTTCGCAGATACCTAATTTTCAAATTTTGATTTGTTTCGTACGGGCGATCTGGATTATTATTTTGTGATACTGCAATGCTGCGTTCTTTAGCTACGATTAAGGATAAAGTGATTCATAGATTATCTGTTTGATGCAAGTTTTGACAATCTAGATGTATGAAATATGCTATCGCTGAGACTTCCTCAAGGCTTGTTTATTTATGCAAGGTTTAGATTTAAGGTTTGCTCTGCACTCATTATGTTAACTTCATGGCAAATTGGACACCGAGTGAGTTACAGAGTTTACGTATTTTGAAGCAGACAATTCAGTAGTTTGTTCCTTTTGTAGTTACAAGCAAACCTGGACACAGAAGAAACTAGGGGATTGCCCTAAGAAAGAGCAGTGCACCTTAACTGGATGCTGTCAATAGACACTTTGTTACTATTAATGATAATTTGAGTTGTTCATAATTGAGCTTAATGCAAACTAACGTTACTGTCAACAGACACTTTGTTATTCCATTCAGACACAACTGATGTTACCATCACAGCCTTATCCAAACTGTTCTATTATTTGAGTAGAGAAGCACAGATATTTGGTTCTGCCAACGTTTTACTAAATAAGGTTCGTAATTGCCCAAAGGTAAGATTGATCCTTTGTGACTGGAAGGTCATGGGTTTGAGTTGTGAAAACAGCCTCTTGAAATCACGTGTAAGGCTATCTACAAAGACGATCCACCCTTTGACTCTCAAAAAGTGGGGAGCTTCATTCGCTGTGGATTCCCTCTGGGTCCATAATGGCCCAAGCTTGAATATGCCTGCTCTATTTTTGTTCATTATGAAATGCGGGTGAGGTGCTATTGAAGAGCCAAAAGCAACTGGCTGACCAATTTATACCTTCTTGTCCCATGGATGGTGGAATGTCACTCGCAAGTTAATTTTGTGTCAGAATTTCTTTCCATCTCAATTTACTCACAAAACAATTACTGGAGGAATCTACAAGCCTCATTAGCAGTCAACATGAATAGGCTTCTATTTTGAGCTTCTAGCCTTCTTGTTGGAACTATTGTACGTGTATTTATCTCATTTTTTTTATTTAATCCATGAATGTACATCTATATTCATTCGCTTAAAAAGTGTTTAGGTGCCTATCCAATATCTATATGCACAGCATATTAGCTGCAAATACACCCATTCAACTACGTATGCATCTAAATAGTAAATACATTCTTGCAGCAGAACACACAATTTTATTTTTATTTTTCACCTTTTTTTTTTTTTTTTTTGTGTGTGTGAGTTCAACTGAAGACCACAAAATGAGAAAAATGTTGTCTTGCTCCATTGGAAACATTTTGCATCAAAATTATTTTGTGCAATACATTCCATCGAAACTATTTTGGGATTACAGTTCTTGAAGTCTCATTTCCTTTTCCTTGCTGACTGAATATCGTGTTGCATCTGGGTGATATTCAATCGTCCTGCAGGGGTCTATTAAATGAATATATTTCATGCTCTTGCTACATTTTACAAAATTTCAAGTTTGTAGCAATTTACTTTCAATGTTAAGTTCGTATTTAAATGTTCAGGTTGATACATGGAATGGCTGAACATTTAAATATAGAACAGAAAAGCATTGATACATGATCTTCCAGCACGCTTATCAATAGCAAATTGATAGATGTTTTAGACTACAGTATCATGCACATGTTTTAGACTCGTAACACTCACCAAAAAGAATTTCTTGTCTTTCTTTTGCAGCAACGGCCACATCATCCAGTTCGCCCCATACCCTCACAGCTGTGGTGCAAGAACTTTGGGAACAAGGAGTACTGATTTGCCAAAGCTTGTTTGGAGTCCATCCATTTAAATTTGCTATTAGCAAAAGACAATATTGCTTTCTCTAGTCGACTGAGAGTGTCTCTAAATTTCCGTGGGTGTATTGCTTATAATTTGCTTCCGAAACAGTGACATCTGGAGCATTTTCTACGTGTTGAATAAGATAAATGAAATGACTCTTGAACTTGCTCCTCTCGATTTCTACTGTTGTTTTCTGGGAGAACATTGAAAGTTCAGGTTTCTGGCACAGTGTTAAATTTACATAGGGAAGATCATGTTATTGCATCTCTGTTGTGGTTGAAAGTTTTATTATCAAGCCAATACTCTTCTACAATTTAGTCTTTCCCTTCTGCAAACCTATATTAGAATACATTGTGCTCGCACGTTATCATTAGCTACAAACAACGTTAAAAATGTTTCTCTGATCATCTGATCAAATGTTACATTGTTTTTCATTTATGGGTTATTTGCTCCTGTGGTGGGCTGATAGAAAAAAAAAAAAAAGAAGGAAAATATCTTGTAACATTTCACCAAACAATAAGATTATTTTAAAAGTGAAAATAATGTATAACATTACCCATAATAAAAAAAAAACACTTATGTAACGGCTCGTCTCCCGAAGCTCCTGCTAGCATAGAGAATCCGTGAGAGGATCATTACTAAAATGATATCGAACAATAACACAATTACAACTCACACACAATTCTTATTAAAATCATAATCTTTCTTTATATAACATCCCATAATCGTCATTACATAGTTCACCGTGTGCCCATTTGGCTTACATAATACACATGTATCTCAAACATAAAATATTAACCTTAATACAAACACAATGACACCAGGACCTAATCTTGGGAGAGTTCTGCATTTGTTATCATGACTCAATGATCTGGACCCAACTCTGTCGAACAAACCTGATACATCGGACAATTCCCTTACCTAGAATGATAAAAAACAAACATGAGTCACAAGACTTAGCAAGCTCATGCAAGGAAGACTGTCGGTTAAAAATCTGACTCTTCCCATGACATCCCATGCAAATTATGCCAATGTAACAACACATCATGCCATGAACTATATGTGCTTCTATCCTAAATGTATAACATAAAGTAACTTTGCACATAAACGATCATCGGGGCCCACATAAGACACACATTGGTGCTCAAGTCCCACATACAAATCTGTTGCAGCCTAACATAGCCTACCATATCATTATCCATAAACACTCACATTTTCCTGATATTAGTTGGCTTTTCCTGATACTCATCATACCCTCATATGTTCTTCCTGTCATTCATCACACTGTCATATCCTTTCGCGATCGTGGTCTTCCCTCGAGCTTCCCCCGAGCTAATCTCTAAGCCGAGCCGAAACTCTTTCGAATCGATACTCCCGACACCCAAACCGGCACGGTACTCTTGCCCAGAATAACAGTAACAATAGAACTATGCAATACAACACATAAGAAATACAATGGCTTATGTAGCATAAATATGATGGCAAAACCCCCATAAACCAAGCATCAGGCCATGCTACGCCCACATAAGAATACACACATGCGGCATGTTCTAAATGCATATGTCGCCTAGGGCACCCAAATTGGCTCTTAAACCAACCGGGTCATGCCAATACTCACACATCCCATCACACACAAAGCATGTTTCCCCAAATGAATGCAACCCAACCCCCTGTAGTACACATATCATGATATGCACAAATCAAGGCGGGAATCTGGAGTACCAGTTCTTCTGGCTTGTCTAGCACTTATTGTAACAACTAATAACTGGTGCCCATACATCCAGCCATCAACTGCCACGACCTACGGTCGACGGTCAGTGGCTTTGTACCCCATATCCTTAAGACACACATAAGCACCATTAACTGTATATCGTCAAGACTTAGTATTACATAACACTTCTCCATAACTCTTTATATACATAACCACATAAATATCATAATACCATTCTCATTCTCATCTCTTATAATCATGATAATGAACCTCTCACTTTTCCAATTAAACCCTTTAACATAACCCCATAAATCATATCGATTATTTTAAGAACCTTAACATAATCCATAATCCATACCGACTCTTCTAAGAACCTAGCCTATCAGGTTCGGCATCATTCCCAAGGAAAGCAGAGCGATACGAAACTCCGTGACGGTCGAAATGAAAGACACCAAGACATCATTGCTTAGCTCATTCAATTGACAATAAATTAATTAATAACATATAAGTCATACTGTGGTTACCACGTGGATTATTATTATTAATATGTGAAACCGAGTCACGGTGAGGGAGAGATTAAAATATGAAAAACCACGGAGACTTTCACGAAAAATAAAGAACACGAGGAAAGGGTTAGGAACTTGCCTGTAAGAGGTTGATTTTTGACTTTTCTACACTCCCGATACAAAATAAAACATTTCCTCTATTTAGTCATTTACAGCGTTTTTACACTTGAATACTACTAAATTAATACACGCTATAAAATAGATTAAACTCCAAAAATTAATAAAATTGAACCTAAAATAAAATTTTAATCGTACAGAATGATTAATATATTTTTCTTTACTCACATGATTAAACCAAGTTTAATCTTACATTTTCTCTCAATTTCCTCCATTGTGCGCGTTATTTCTTCTCCATTTTCTTTCTTCCATTTCCCTCTCTGCTTGATGGTTCGAGAATGGCCGAAATCGGCTATTAAAAGGGCAAAAATTGGGTGGCTCAGCGAGCGCCGCGTGGTAGCTACTGACTGTCATCGCTTTGCCATTTTCGGCAAGGAATGGCTGGAAAATTCCAGCCAAAATCTATTTCCCCGCGTGTGTACCCGCGTCATTCCTCTGCCTTTCACGCATGCGATCGCCCGCACCAGCCGCATCTTTAACATTAATATGCCTTTAATTAATTTTAAACCAATCCCCAACTCACTTCCAAAAATCGCAAAGGCACCCCAAAACTTTAAGAAAATCACAGTTACACCCACATCCAATTTCTCACTTAATACACTTATACCCCAAATTTTCAGAAAATCTACTAAATTAATTTATTTCACTATTTTCATAAATACTCTCAATTAAATTAATTAATTACCTTAATTTCTTATTTCCTCAAAACAACATAAACCATTATTTTTTCTTAAATCTCCAAATAATTTAATATTTTCTTTAAACTCACAATTAACCAATAATCTCCATAAATACAAGAATTATTAATTACCTTATTCACCCATTTTCTCAAAATAATATAATTAAACATTTTCTCTTAATTCCTCAAATATACCATAATGATTTCAAATATCAAAATTAATAATTCTTATTTATCTCCAAATTTCGGAATGTTACAACTTCTATATGGAATCAAACATTATTTTTCTGCTCTAATGGTTGTATTTTTTGTGTTGTTTGGTCAATAAAAAAACTTTTTTATGTAAAAGGGAAATAATTTTCTTTTTTTGGTAGATAGTAGGAATTTAGAGTTGTTGCTGTTAACGTAAAGTAGAAATAAAAAATAGAATTATTTTCAAAACAAATAAATTATTATAAAAAATCACCATTTACAAAAATAATGTGTTGCCGCAGGTAAAATTTTGTAGCAATTACAGATAAAATTAATATCCCTGAAAATAAAATATATTACAAATTAATTTTTATAATTTAAAATTTTATATTATTAGACACGGTTAACAGGAAGTGGTGTGTGGGCCCTATCTCTTATGGGGCCCACATCCCCTTCTCAATTTATCTACATCGAGTAACTATTATGATATTCTGTTTATAATAACGCTATATTTTTTCTTTGGCTAAACAAAGGCATCATAAATTTTTATTAAGTGCAAAAATTTAATATTTAAAGGGTTAATTCAGGTTTAGTTAAAGGTGTTAACGTAATATTGAGTTAAATTAGGGGTATCCATGTAAATTGATTTGAATGTTGAAATTTTTTTTGAACTTCCCTCTTCCAGGCACTTGCTTCCCAGTTCCCAGTTCCCAGTTCCGAACGTCGCTCTTCTTCTTCTTCTTCTTCTTCTTCTTCTCCTTCATCGCAGTGTGGAATTATCAAACAACACAAAGATGGGGGTGAAAAATCTATGGGACATCATAGAATCCTGCAAGAAAACTATCCCTCTTCACCATCTCCAGTAAGTTCGTTTTCCCTATCTAAAATTTAACATTGCTCAAATCTCGTGTATATATATGTATTCTCTGCGAATTCCATGGTTTATAAATGTTTGTCTCAAAGGATCTGTTTTTTGGGACTCAGGAATAAGAGGGTATGCATAGATTTATCGTGTTGGATGGTTCAACTTCAAAATGTCAACAAGTCGCACTGTTCTCTCAAGGACAAGCTTTACATCAAGGGTCTCTTTCACCGTCTCAGAGCCCTAATTGCTTTGAACTGCACCCTCATCTTTGTCACTGGTATTGTTGTTTTACCCCCGCTTTTCTGTCTCTCATTGATTTAATATATCTTGTTCCATTGACAAAATGTGCAGTCGTTACGATGCACAGTTATCTATACTTTAAATGGTTGAATTTTCCCTTTTAAGTAACTGAATATAGAAAACATTTATGTTCTTGGATACCAAGGTGTATCAAAGTGTGAAACAGCTTCAAGAAGTGGAGATACTAAAATGTTGTTCTGTATAATAGTATTGATTGGCTTGATGCCAAGTGTTTGTTGGTCTTGCTCTACTGCTTTTGCTAGATACTTTTTCTATTTCATCCACTTTCCTCACAGGAGCCTTTTTATTAGTCATCTTCTCACATGACCAAACCATTTTAAGTGTGTGCCACACATCTTATCCTTGATAAGAGCCTCTCCAATCTTATAGATAACCTCATTTCTAATTTTATCTTTTCTTGTGTGGTTGCATATCCATCTCAACATCCTTTTCTCTATTACGCTCATATTTTGCACATGTTGGTGCTTTATTGTCCAACATTCTGTTCCATCTTACTATCACATAAAATGTCGGATTGCACTTTTCCATTCTACCCATCTTGTCTTAATTCTATGGGTAACATCCTCATTAATCTATCAATCTCTTCGGGTGATTGGTCCAAAATATTTGAATTGATCTTTTCTTGGTATGAGTTGATCTTCCAATTTTACCTTAACATCTTCCATACTTGCATGTTTTCACTAAACAGACATTCCATATGTTCGGTTTCTACTATGCTTAACTTGAAACCTTTAGATTCTAATCTATTCCTGCATATCTTGATCTTAGTACTCATGAAAATGATTGTGCCATTACTGAGAAAAGCATCTGGTCTCATGCTATCCTTAAATCTACAAGTATTGGTTGGGTTAACCCCTAGGATAAGAGGAGGATATAGAGATAGATTTAGTTTCAAGTAGGAGCAAGTCTACCCTAAAGCAGCATATCACTTATGCCCATTTGAAAATTAGGAGACCCAATGTTAAGTGAGGAAGTTTTGTTAAAGTGATCAGAGAGTATCAATCCATGGTTAGACACTTTCTTGGCTAGCTCACAATGAGTTAGCTGGAGTATGTAGATGGGATTTGAGTAAGAGTTTGGTAAACTATTTTCAATAATATCAATATGGATGACATTTTGGGTTACCTTGTTGGGAATGTGCTCTTGCACAAGAAAGGAAAATAATGGATTTGATCTAAGTGAAGTGTATAAAAGATGAATACCAAAAGGTTCTGTAAATGAAGGGGAGATCAAATGGATATGGGAGGATTATTTCTTCAAGCTAGTTAATGAAGGTGGAGAGGAGAAATAAATATTACACTGGGAAATGTTACTAATTCTGAAAAATAAAAGAACTACTGTTCCATAGATGTGTTTGTGCAGAAAAAGTAAAACAAGTCCTAGAAAAGATGGAAAAATGGTGAATGGTTGGACTAGAGAATAGCTTCATAGAAGCATGAAATACATGAAAGAACATGACATTTTATGGTTAATAAAACTATTTAATGTAACTCTTAAATCGAATAGCATTCCTAATGTGTGGGAAAATAGTACTGTTGTACCCATTTACAAGAACAGAAAAGATGTCCAAAGTTGAAATTACTGAGAGATCAAATTAATAAGTCACACCATGAAACTTTAGCAGAGAATGATTAAGCAAAGGTTGAGAAGAGAGTCCGTGGTCTTTGAAGACCAATTTAGTGACATGTCAAGTGAAAAGTTTTAGAGATAAACAAACAAAAATTACATATAGATATACTGTATATGACTTAGAGAAAGCTATGAGAGAGTCATAAAAAAGTCTCTGTTAAAGCTTTGGAGAAGAAAAGAGTCTAGGCCAATGTAAGCCAATAACATGGCCCATGTCAACTGCTTTTCTTTCAATTGAACCCAAGGATACGCTTGATCAGCCTGGCCTTGGTTGGCTGTTGAATGAATAGTGGATACTACCAGATCAACATAAAGAAAATTTAATACTGACATTGGACTCTATGGTTAAATTTAGATTCTTGCATTCTTTTGCTAAATATCAAGAGCTGGGGTCTTGCACTGTCAATTTCAGAAGGGTGAATTAAGTCCAGGAATAGATCATAGCTTTAATTTTTGCATCCTTGGTTGGATGGTTTGCAAACAAAAAATATCTCTTACCTATATAATCCACACTTTGTAAGATTTTTAGACTTGATAACAAAAACCTAACAATCTTGTAATCTGTGTTGGTCTACAGATGGGTCAATTCCTGCTATCAAGTTATCAACTTACAGAAGGCGCTTAAAGTCAGGGACTGAGGTAGGGCAATCCCTGCATCGTTTTCTTTCTTTTGAACTATTAAGTTTCTCACATAGGAACTCCTTGCTGTACTAACTGTGGTTGCTTACTAAGGCAGACTCTGCAGGATGAAATAAATTTGAATAATACATCTTCACTTCGAAGAAATATGGGATCTGAGTTTTCTTGTATGATAAAAGAGGCCAAGCTCCTTGGCATGGCACTTGGGGTTCCTTGCTTAGATGGGTAATTTTTTATTAACCATGAAGATATTTTTTTTCTGGCTTGCAGAAGTATGAAGTTGGAAAAAAAGATGATGAATAAGAAATCATTATGAGAGCTAGAGATGATTAATATTTGTGTATGTGTATATCTCTTGTTTGGTCTTGCAAATAATGTTTCATATCATATATGTGTGGTTTATATGGAAAATCTTTGTTTTGGAGACATTGTGGTCAAAGTTTTTTTTTTTTCCCTGAAATATTTTATTTGTTCAAAAGATTGGCACTTCCCTTCTCCTTTAGGAAAAAAAACTCAAAATAATAAATATCAAATGAGATTTTTTTTTTTTTTTTTGCTAATTAATGAGAAAATAACCGACTTTGTTGCTCTCCTTTTATTTTGTCAGATTTTTGAGTTATTGGGTTTTGCCACTCTCTGTGCTGGTATTCTGTGTTTAGAGGTCTGCTTAACTTTTATTGTGCCAGGGTATAGAAGTAGCAACAGATTGCAACACATACACTCTTGTGACTCTTCAGTCGTGATGTGCTGCTGAATTCTTTGCTTAAGAAGTCCCTTATTGATTTTAATGAGCATGCATGTCAGTCTAAAAGATTTTTTTCATATTTGTGATTAAGGAAGAGTTTCTTATTGATTTTATTCATATTGATTCAAGGCTTGATATACTGTTGCTGGAATGAAAAACGTTAGGGAGAAGTAAAAGCTTTTAAATTTTGATGCTGTCAGAATTTGCATGTTATAAGATCATTTGCATGGCATCATATCATCATCTATGGTAATAGTCAAATAATTAGCATTAATCGTATCTTTAACTTCCCTTGTCAATATTCAGGGTTGAGGAAGCTGAAGCTCAGTGTGCTTTGTTAAACTCAGAATCATTGTGTGTAAGTAAAATCTCTTATTTTTTAAGTGAGAGTTTTCCCCCTGATTATCTGATTCTTAAGGGGACTCATAAAGGTGATAATCTTACCATTGTATTTGTTACTGTTATTGTTACTTGCATTGTCACTGTTGCCAGGATGGATGTTTCACTTCAGATTCTGATGTCTTCCTATTTGGCGCAAGGACAGTTTACAGAGATATATGTCTTGGTTTGTTTGATGCCTAGATGGGTTTTTTTGGTTGCTTTTGCAGTTCTCTACACACAATTTTCTCATACTTATGATTGCTTTCTTATTGTGCTGATATTGTTGATTACCTGTTAATGATATAGGGGAAGGCGGCTTTGTTGTTTGTTATGAAATGTCTGATATTGAGAGAGAACTTGGATTTGGAAGAAATTCTTTGGTAATTTTCCTTCTGGAAAGTTTGTGATGATTGTTCATTTTGTTTCTATTGATAATCTCTCTCCCTCCTTTTTCTAATTGATTGCCACTTTTAGAGTACTGTTCTATCTATGATTACAGGAAAAGTTTCAAAAGGAAGGCAAGAGAAAACAAAAGAAAAATAAGATTTTTTATCATGCAGGGTGGGAAATATCACCAAATGGCTGTTCAGGGTAGAATATTTGATGCATTGAAATGTATATTTATTCTGTTGACTCGCATAAAAAAATTCCCCTTTTAATTATTCCCCCCAGTGAATCTGAAATTTCTGATATATTGGAAAGTATTATTTGCTTTTATGAAATGCTGCCTTTTGAATCTAGTTCGTAGATTCACCTACATTATTTATCTTTCTTGAGTATTTCATGAGGATCATCATGCATGGCCTCATGCAGCATCATTGCCTTTCATTTAATTTGTCACCAACTGGTTGTAATCTTTGTAATAAATTTGAAATTCCAATTTACAGCATATTAATGGGATTAAGTTTGTTCTGAAGTACTAAATTAATGATCTGTTGATTTTCAGATTACACTGGCTGTTCTTCTTGGCAGTGATTACTCTCCAGGAGTTCGGGGGCTTGGTCCAGTAATATGCTTAATCTGTTGCTTTTTAATTGTGTTGGATTGGCTCTTTTTTTCTTTGATCAATTGAATGATTTGCAAAGGAGCCAGTTATATGGACTTTTATGCTTTTCAACCTGGTTTACAGGAGTCAGCATGCCGAATAGTTAAGTCAATCGGTGATAAAGGTGTTCTTCAACGAATTGCTTTGGAAGGATTGTCATTTGCAAGAAAGGGTTCAAGGAAACAGGGGTGCAGTCGCAGATGCAATTATAAAGAAAATGAGTCAGATCGTCAACTTAACATCAATGGTGAACCATATTATGCATGTATTTTATGTAGCCCAGTGGTTAATTTGGTCTGGCCTGCTTTTTCTTTCTACATATTGAGCAAATTTTTGGATTTAGTGAAATGGAAATTAATTCCAGAGGAGCAATATTTTTAACCTGGACAACTTAAGGACTTTTTAATGTCGATGTTGGTGATAATGATGTGTTGAAACCTATTCATGTCTCCGCAATTGCATGTTTTCCAGTGCAAGATACACACACAATCACCTTTCTATTTTTCATTTCTTTATCTTAAGGTTAATATAGATGAATATTTATCAAAAAGAAACAAAATTAATTTAGAGAAATAGAGAGATGGGTGAGGAAACTATAGTGGCTAATGTACAATTTGTAGAAGCATTCTGCTTTCTTCTTTCACTAGTTTTTCTATTGATTGGACACACTAGTGTAGGTTTCTTGTCTTGCTGGCAGGGAAGAGACAATGACAATGAATGTGGATTCTTCCTAGAAAACAATTAGAAGGAGAAAGCTAAATATTGTACATCCTAATATTACCTGATCCATGTTTTCTTATAGTACTATACGGCCCCAGGTGAGCAATGCAAACATTTTTGCTGTATATGGTATGAGGGAGTAGATTTTATTGGAGTGCTATTTGGGCTCGTGGTTTAATTGAAGCTTCTTATTTTGCCATAACGTACATGTCAAACAGATCTTTTATTGTGTTTCCATGTTGTACAGGTTGATTTCATAATATCAACTATGTCTATATCAATCATCTTCATTCTCCGCCGTCTGATGAACTTTTCCATATGAAATGTTGTTAGAACTTCATCTCATCATTTCCTTGCTAGAGGGTTGCATTAGGAAGGACACTTGGTGTAAAATTTTGCCACATTGTTCTTTTGGATGGATTTGTATTGTCAATGTGACTTTTAGAAGTCAATTAACATTATGAATTCTGTGCCACTGACTTTAATTTGGTTAGAATAAGGTGCTGTTGATGATGATACATTTCAGATCCTACTTCTAGGTTGATTATGATTGTTCAGCACCCTAAAATTTTTTGTCAATTTCTTTGATCATATTTGAATCTGGGTCAGTGTTGTGATGAGGTTCTTGAATGCACCATGCCTGGGATAGCAGGTCACAGTGGGGCTGCAAGCCTAGTATAACTGGTATCCTTATGCCCTTCTAATTTTTTGCTTGTCTAACTGATGGAATACATCATTATTTTGGTAGGAAGTGAACGTGATTTAAAAGGGGAAGAGCATTTCCAGCAAGTTGTTGATGCATATTTGAAGCCAAAGTGCCATTCTGCTGACTCTGAGGCTGTGCATAGGTACTGTTCGATGCTGCATGTTTTTAGTTTTGGTAACTACACTAGTTGCTATTAGAATGAGAAGATTAAAAAATTTCACTTTTTGTCTAAGGACTCTTCGAATGCAATAGTCCAGATTTATAGAGAAATAGGGCTGTGAAACTGTGGTAGTAAGAAAGCAAAATGCATAGTATTTTCTGACATTAACTACCTAAATCTTGTAGGGTTCTTGCTTTGCATCCATTTCAGCACACCAAACTTCAGCAGTTATGTGCTCAGTTTTTTGGCTGGCCCCCTGAGAAAACAGGTCTTTGAATTCACAATCACGTGCTAGTACACAAATATAAATGCTTATGTCATGCAGATTAACTGGATTTCCGAGTTATCTCTTTTTCAGCTTGTTGACTTATTGATTCATGTCCATATAATTTGGTGCAATGTTGGGCCGTACCCTCTGCTTATAGATTTTCACTAAGCGTGGACAAACAATGTTCTTTTGGAAATTTACCACACCATTTAGGTGATCATAGACATTGTTACATCATCTCTCTCTCTCTCTCTCTCTCTCTCTCTCTCTATGATGACAAGTAAAGGTTAGGGTACTTTTTGGGGGTGGGGGGGAGGGTGTTGAACATTTGAGTCAATCTGCTATTTAACTACCATTTTTGGTCTTGATAGGGAAGCTTTTTCATTACTTTTTTGTGTTTTACATCTTCTTGAGTTTTTGTGCTTCAGATGAATATATTCTGCCTAAGATTGCAGAAAGAGATCTGCGGCGATTTGCTAATTTGCGTTCTATTACATCAGAACTAGGAGTTCAACTCCCATTGGACAAGGTATTATTTAACAGTTCGTCAATCCTGTGATTTTACTAGTTGTATGGCTTGTTCAACTTAAGTCAATTGACTCGGTCGTAGATGAGATGCTAAGGTACCCGAGTTCATATTACTAGGCTTGCTGGAATGACATATAGTAATAAAGTTTATCAAAATATAAATTTTCTTAACGGAACTAGTTGGGTCATCCATTTGGTGGAGCAATCAATAACTCTGTTATCTAGGCCAACTGCTAGAAGACTCTAGGATACCTATCCTCTTGGTCATTACAGTGAGTTCCAGCTCCCGCCTGTATGAGCTAGCTCAAATAAATATTCTCTGATGGCAGTTGAGTAATTCATGGACAAGCACACAACCCTATAGGGAAAAAAGGAAAAATTGAGGCCATCAATATTATCATACAATCTGAGAGTTTCTTTTCATGCAGAATTAGGAATTTGTGTGATTAACTGCATCTGTTAAACACAACACACAAAAATCGTAACAAAATGACTTCAATTTGTGCAACATGCGAAGCTTCCCGGCATGTCTACCTTGAATTTATGTAGCGTGACCCGATATTCTAGTCTAGTTTTATCTTGTCACTCTGCCATGCAAAAGACTCCTTGCAAACTCGGTCTTTTTGGTTCTGTTTTCTGATTACAGATGCCTGTTAAGTGTCCTGTATCTGGAATCATCAAGCAGAGAAAAGTTCACGGCCAAGCATGCTTTGAGGTTTCCTGGGAAAAAATGCATAGACTAGAGACCTCCATAGTACCAGGTGATCTTGTAGAGAGGTAAAATTATAATTATACTCTGGAGGTGATCTTGTAGGTATCTGTAACATTGTAATTACTCTTAAATGTTTGATCAAAACTAATTTAAAGATTTTATTTTTTTTTATTGCAAATTTAAAGATTGTTGGACGATGACATTTGTGTTCAAAGGATAGAACAGTGCCTTTCAATATTGGAAGTGTTGATGCCTCCTTTGTCTCCAGTGCTTGTCCTGAGAAGATTTTGGAGTTTGAGCAGAGAAGGGCTCAGCGGGGGAAGAAGCAAGATCGTAGCAAAGCGAGACAAAAGAAATCAGAGAACAGAGTAGCCATGAAAGAAATTGACCTTAGACTCCAAGATCTGCTTCTTGACGTTGAACAAGGAAACAGTCCCAGACACACAGTTTCTTTGTCCATGGAAGCAATATTAAGGAACAAAGATGTAACAAAAGTTGATCTGTTAAATCAAAGCCTGTTGTGCCCTGCAGACTCAGGACGCCAAATACAGCAGAACATTGCCTCCGGTAGCTGCTCCACAGTTTCAAGTGCTCAGGCAACTGAGGTCATCGATCTCTTGAGCCCTTCCCCACCGCAGCATCGCCGCTTGGTGTCAAAATGTCGACAGTCTGGTCTTGAATGTATTGATGTCATTGACTCGAGTGAATCGGAAACCGAAGGGTCTGCTGATCATGCCAAGAAGTCAAGAGAGTTGAGATTGTTCTTAGCTAGCATCAGAGAAGACCTTAAGTGACAAATGAATGGAAACTTTTATGGCATAAGGCCATCATGTGTTTATTTTCCTGTTATGGTGGGATGATTGTTGAAAACCCCACTTTCCTGTTACTGAAGCCTAAACCAAAAGGAGAAATTTCATGCTTGGTTATTAAACTTCTTCGGCAGAAGATGTACATTACATCTATCAAATCTACAGACAGTATTAACATTGACGGCCATAACTGGATGAAACAAACAACCATACAAACAATCTCTGGAGAGTGCATATCCCCATTGAAACAAAAAAAAAAAAAAAGAAGAAGATGATGGTCTAAACTCACCATATGGAATCAACAATGTTCATGCACATTTTCTCCAAGTGCCGCACGGGCATTCTTCTCCAAGAAACTCATGCATCCCAGCTTCATTTCTCATCTAGGAAGGTAAAAGGTTGAGCCTCGTCTGTTTTGATAAAAAACGGTTTGTGGGAATTCAGATGTGTGACTGATATGGAACTGTGGAGATGGTCTCTGAGTTGGTGTGGCAAAATATGGTAGGAATTGGGACCCAGGGTAGTCAGGATCACCAGGAAATTGTGATGGCAAGCAATGGGATGCAGAGGTGGTCGAGCTGGAAGCTCCGTGAGAGGATGCTGAGTTGCTTGCAGTTGGAGGTTTCAAACTCGCGTGGCACGAGACAAGCGGGGGGATACCAATGGCTTGACCTTCAAGAAGGTGATTGTCATGTCCGAATGGGATGGAGGAAGGCATGCTGAAGCCGTCACTTCTTCTGGGAAAGCAGCCTTGTGGCTCAGGCTGGGTTGATCCAAATGGGCCAGGCCAAGCTGTCGGGTTGGTGAGACCGGTAGAAAAAACTGGCGGTCCAGGATGCACTGGAAAGTGGCTTAATGCAGGCAATCCTGTTTGTGGTGGTGGTGGACGGCCAGCCACCCTTACAGCTAGTATTTTCCCCTCCATTTTGCGCCCATTCATATGGGTCACTGCCATGGCAGCATCAGTGGGACTTTCAAAATTAACAAACCCATAACCTTTACTGAGACCACTGCTGAAATCTTTAATCACTTTCACGTCAATGATCTTGCCAAATGGACAAAACAGCTCTCTCAACCTACCATCATCAAAATCCTGAGGAAGATAACCAACGTAAAGGCTCGCATCATGGCTTTCTTTGTTGGGTTTGCTTCTTGCCTTAGGAATTGAACCAGCCCCAAGCTCAGAAGAATGACACAAAACGTTAGCATCCTGCGGTGAAGCAATCAAGGGACAAGCAGAGGCTGGATGGCAAAAGCTTCCACAAGTTGAACAAGCAGTCATCATTTTAAAGGTTGACTGCGGCTGCTGAGGGCAGACATACTGTTTGTGCCCTTCCTCCTTGCACACGTTGCAGTAGTTCGTACCTTTGTATGTTCCATTTAGTTTTGCAAGCTCCTGTAGTTGGGCTCGTTTGCGATCACTCATTCCATCTACCGGAATTAGCATTTTCTCAACCATTCCTACAGCTGCATCCAAAGACTTCTGGTTAAGTGCCTCTATATAGACATGCAAGTCTTCATCGTCTTCTGGTCTCAGTGATTTTCTCTGGGAGCCTCTACCCCGCAGTAGAATCTTAGCACCAGTTTTCTTCTCCATTCTCTTTAGCGTGTTTCCCCTTGGACCAATTATATAACCAATAAAGTTATACTCAGGATATTCCTTCACTGGTACATACAATTTTTTAAAGAGCTTTTCTGGCTTGTAACCAGGAGGAGTATTGAAAGTTGAATTCTTCTTAATCAACTTCGAAATGATAATTTGGCGTTCTTTGACTAGTTTGTTCCGGAGCCTCACCTCTCGTGTATTTATTCTTATACCAAGATTATTATACTCTGGCTGGGGAGAAGGAGATCTTTCTTCCTCGGGTCTCTCATCATGCAGCTCTGAACTACGTAGCTTGCTGTTTATTTGGTGGAGTCTCTCCATCAACTTCTGAATCTGGTGATCCAACCCATATTCAAGAGATCTTTTGAAAAAGTCAGGAAGTTGGATAGGGCCAAGCATTTTTAACTGTGACAGATCGCTAACCCACCTGGTTTTCCTTCTTTTACCAGTCTTTCTACCAGCAGCACTTTCCTCAACCTGTTCAGGCTGTTGATCCCATCTACTGCGACTCCGTTTTCCAGAACTTCCAGCATGCTCCAGTTGCTTATCAGCAGTTTCATCTTCTAAAATTGTAGAAACAACAGCTTTACCATGGGGATCTGAAACCGAAGACCCACCATCTGATACTTCTTTAAACAGTTCTTCCTGTCTGAACTTCTTCTGTAACTGGTGAACTTGAATCGTATCTGAATTGCATACTGTTGCATCCAATGGTCTCTTCTTTTCTTTTGAACTATCATGGTAAGATCCTGATTTGTTATCAGTTCCAACAGCGTCCCTTTGAGAAGACAATTCAGATGCAATCTCCTTTGAAGCATCCTCAACTGGTTGTTTTGTCCCATCATGGTCCCAATAAAACGGTACTGGAGAAATGCAGGCTGAAGGTTCCTCAGTTAATTCTTCATCTGATCCAACATTTGATTCCTCGTCTAGATCTTCTTCAGGGTCCAATTCTGAGTCTTCTTCAAGTTCCGTTTCTGGATCCTCTTCAGGATCCTCATCTGGATCTTCTTCAAGCTCATCATCAATATCATTCTTAAGAGAAGTATGAGGGCCACACCCAACAACAGGCTCTTCCATTCGTTCTTCTGCCTGTTCCTCAGACAATGCATGTTTTGATTCCTTGATTTGAAAGCTGTGCTTCTCTTTTGTTCTGGAGTTATATGAAGCTTTACTTCTATTCATTTTACCTGTCTTGTAAAGGCAGCAGTTATTATCCAACAATTGGCTTGAAAGGGTTTGGTAGTAAACATTCAAAAAACTGAACATCAAACAAATTCATTTGTTGCACTCAAAAAAGTCATGGCATCACACCACACTTTTCTTTTGGTATGAGCACCTGTCTATGTAGTGAACAGATCTAGTAAGTTACAAAAACACCATTGAACCTAAATTCCAGAGAAAATATAAAATTAGAAACCCAGACCCTTAAAACAAATGACATAGCAGTACTAAAATTCTTTGAAGGCATGGAAAACTTATTACAGTGACTGGACGTGACAAATCGCTTAAAAATGCTACAGTGAACACCATTGTAAATACAAAATATAATAGCTCTTTTTCTATTCAAAGGAATAAGTAGTATAAAACAGCAATTCTTTGACATATTATCAATAAAATGGGAACTGTATCACCAGCTAAAGTGAACCCCATTGTACATGCAAAATACAGCTGTAGTTCTTTTTCAGTTCAAAGGGATAAATTCTTCCATATATTATCTAAATAGAACTGGTATCATTATAACCAAGCCATTAACTGCCAACTCCCATAATGTATTCTGTCAGAATGCCCCATATACACAATTAAAGCCGCTCAGTACCAGAACAATTATGTGCCTAACTGCCCATGTACAGAAAAAGTTCCATATAGCAGCCGGATACTTTCCAAGCCATGTAAGTACTGGCACAAATTTTGAGCACCACCATAGATCTGCATATTATGCTCAGTCTGCTTAATGCTTGACATGTACTCAACTGAGGTACCCTACAAAAAACATAACATGAACCCAGGATTCCCCATGGATACATTCCCTGGATACACCAAGTGATACCTAAAGTGAATTTCAAAAATACATTATATCCTGCATTATCACCTAAAAAATATGACCCCCCAGCATTTTATAACAGGCCTTTAGGGACAAGGTGAATTTGAATACTGGACCACTCCCTGCTCATAGTGTGTTCATTAATATAACTGCCCCTATTACATTTTGCCAAGAATTCTATAGAAATGACAGTAGCATACTACAACCCTTACTCATTAAACTGATTGTCGATGACATATATAATCTCAACAAATTACCATCAACAAGAAAATGTTATGAAATACCCAAGATTCATGAAATCCACTAAACTGAAGTGCGTTCGCTCCATTTTGCGCCCCCCCCCCCTCTCTCTCTCTCACACACACACACACACACATGTGACCGGAAAAGAGGGCCCCCTATTATTACAAGTGAACTTCTTGCCCGTCAATTTCTAATTATATCCAAAGGCAGTGCAAATTATCGCCACAAAATTAAGAGCTGTATAGTAATCGCTTTGATGTAATCAATAACTCAGTTCTGCATGGATGAGAATTATTCACCTAATCAAGCCCGTCCTCTAACTCAATTCAATGAGCAAGAAACTCCAACGCCACCAAGCTTCTCGATCTTGAATGGTTATATTTCATCAACACGGTGCATCGTGTCCTATTCACGTCCGAACAGAAATTTAGGATTCCAGGCAAGGCACTGTTTGAACTCCGACTCGATCAAAGCAGCAAAGAATATAAAAATGCAGACGAATAAATCTGTAAATACAAGAAATCTTATATGCAGGCGAAAATTTAAGAGGAGAGACAATCAAGTGAAATAGCACCTTCGTGACGTTATACTACACAAATTCTGTCTATCGCGTCGTTCTTTCAAGAACCCTAATCGCGCGCGCTCTCTCTCTCTCGATCTCAACTGTGATGACGTACCGATTGAATTTGGTACCGATGTTAGGCCGCGTTTGATGGCCAAATTTTTCCAAGGAAAAGGCAACTTTTCCACCCAATTTCCAACTTATGCATTGTTTGACAGCCATTTTTTTCCAGGGAACTCATTTTCCCATTAATGGTCACGTGAGGGGATTTTCCTTCAAATCATGGAAACCAAATTCCTTGGGGGGGAGGAGATGGAATTTTCTTGGCAATTGAAAGCAGCAACTTACCGAGCGAAAGAGTCGAGAGAGCCAGAGATCCAGCAAGCGAGAGAACGATGGGAGAGCCGGCGGCCGGCGAGTGCGAGCTACGACCGAGGGCGAGGGGCCAAGGGTGCGACTGGCGAGAGCAAGGCCTAGGCCGAGTCGGCGCCGGCGAGCGACGGAGCCAGGCAGAGGCAAGAGCGACTGAGCGAGAGGCGAGCGACGATCCGAGGTCCGACGGAGGCAAGGAGGCCGGAGAAGGAGAAGGGCAGGGGGGTGGGCGGCGGCAGCGAGCGAAGCAAGAGAGGGAGAAGGGCAGGTGGGTAGGGGAGAGTTTGCAAACTATTTAAATTTTGTATTTTTAATAATTAATAAATATAAATATATAAAAATAAAAAATTACGTATAAATTATTTCTTTAGAAAATAAAAAAAATTAATTTTGTAGTTTTATTTCTTTGATAAAATAATTTAATTAATTTAAAATATGATATTATTTTAATTTAAAATTTTTTAAGGCATTTTTATCATTAAATAAAAAATAATACCTATCAAACACAAAATAATGCCTATCAAACACAAAATGCTAGGAAAATGATCAAATTTTATGAAAAATATTACTAATCAAATATCAAAAGATGAAAAATAATATCATTTTTCAGATAAAAATTATTCCAATCAAACAATTTAAACTTTCAATTTTCAGAAATTCATTTTCTTTCTACTCAAATTCCTCCCTTACAATCAAACAACCCTACAAAAGAGAAGAAGCACCAAAATGCAAATTCATTTTATTCAAGGACCATTGTGAAATCCTCAAAATTTATTAACCTTGGGAAATTATAATGAATTCAAAACCGATTTTTCTTTTTAAAACAAGTAATTTGTGAAAAAAAAACTCCATAAATGTTAAATAAAAAAATTAAACTTATTTAACTGGTAACTATATATTTTAAATAATATATGAAAATATTGTTTTTACTTGATACGGACAAGTTGTTATTATATTAATATTTAAATAATAATATTTTAATTTTTAATTGTATAAAATTTATATGATAAGATTTATATTGATAAAATTTAATATAATAATTTTTATTTTATTTCAGCTTGAAATCAAAATTTCTAAGCACCTTTATTCTTTTGTGAGTATGTATATATATATTAAAATTATGGTTCGTATTATATATTTTAAATAAAAATTTTATTAGATGATAGTTAAATTGATAATTATGATTTAATTTTATATTTTTTATAATAAAATTTAAATGAACGTATTTTTGTTGACTGTCGATTCGGACACTCGACACCAGCAGTGTCCGATCACTGCACATTTTCATATCGATTTTTTCAAACTCATATTTTTAATCCATCAACAAATGTATACTTTTTCTATCCTTATGTCTCTTTCTTCATATGCAACTGTATTTTCGTTGAGTTTTTAAGGTTGTTTTTCTTTATGGGGTATTTGAATTAAAATCTTCCAAATATCTATGAATGTGTTTTCTAGGGGACTTTGATTTCTTTTTTATTTATATATTTTTCCCTTCTTGCTATTTTATGCTTCGATGCATGTGGATTTTGGTGATTTTTGAATTTTTTTTTTTTTTGACAAGGGTGGGTTTGATTCTTATTCATAAATAAATGATTTTTTTTTTTTATTTTGATATCAATGATAAGTCGTAACAACCCTTCTCGAGTGTGTATTGAGTAAACTTATTAAAATGCCCAATGATTTAGATATCACAATGCTAGTAAGTTCAAAGAAATTTGTATCTAGACTTACCCCCCAAAAGCTTGAACCTTGGCGGCAAAGGAAGCCATGGATGCATGTCAAGGCTTTTCTTCCTTTAAAATTACTTTAGTTATAAGTTACATTATGTTTGATTTTAACAAAACCAACTCAATTATCCTTGTCTCTTCTCACTCCGCTTAACTTCTTTGTAACTTTGAATCTCTTTTCCAGTATGAATTAGTCATGCTAGTGCTTCCATATCTATGTTGTTCTTATTTTTATTTTTATTTTTTAGGTACTATTGGTCCATTGTTGTTTCAAAATAATGGTTTGATGGGAAGGCTATTTTTTCTTCACAGGTTCTTGATTACAAACTAGCTGCCTTGGTTTTTGAACTGCTAAAAGACAATGTAAACTCATGCAATTGCCAGCCAAGCTAAAGAAAGCTAATATACAAACATAAAAGGGCATCCAAGTACAGAAGAACATAGTTAATAGAGTTAAAAACAAAGTGTATAATATACAATATTGATATGTTTATTCGTGGAAAGTTTGTTGGTGTATAGGATAAGAAGAAACCATTTGAATTTTCTCTGTCTGATTAAAAGGTACTCTTTAGTTTTATTCTTACACATAATTTTTTTATGATTGATGCTTAGATGGGGAGAAAAAAACTGTGGATCCGGGTGGCACGGCTCGAAGGAATGGCCGGAGAAAAATGAGAATGCCTTTTTAGGAATTTTATATGAGAGAGTCGGAAGGGATCCAAACGGTGGTGGCCCAAGTTTTAAGAATCCAGATTGGCAAGAGATGGATGATGAACTGTTTCCAGCAGTGGATGAAGAATATGGAAGCGAAAAATTGCGAGAAAAGTACAATTGCCTTGAACAAAAATGTTGCTAATTTATTGAATTATTGGAGTACAAGGGTGGTTGGTTAAATCGTGCTCACTTTAGAGGATGGATGTTTGGCAAATGTTCGCTCAGGTAACTTATTTTGAAGACAAGCATATCAATTGCAAGCTCAAAGCGAAAACAAATGGCTTAGGAGTATATTTTAGAATCTGGTGATCTCAGACAAGAAATAAAATGTGCCCAGCTAGACTCTGGCTCGCAAATGTTGGCTTCTCTGTTAAATACTAGAATTGTGAAAGCTGAGATTGAAGCAGAGAAGTATGAGAAACAGTGTACTCGAACAGGAAGTTCAGTGTTTGATCCATTTTCAGTTGAAGAATGCATGGACTTGTTGGAGATGACTGGTGAAGCCTCTGATGCTTCATACTTTAAAGCCCTTGAGAAGTTCACAGATGCAGATTGGAGGAAAATGTTCATAAAAATGCCCATCAATAGAAGGAAGTTTTGGCTGAAGAGTTTAGAGTGATTATATCATGAACCAATATTAACTTACGTTTGGATGATCTTCTTAGTGTTATTATTTTTTTGGTTCGTTATGAACGAGTATAACTTGGGATTGTATATATTTATTATGTGGTGTTTGCTGTTTTAATATTAAATGTGTTTTTTTATATGCTATTATTAAACGTTTATTTTTGTTTTATTTTATTATTTTATTATACAGGTGAATTGCCTCAATCCATCCAGCGAACGGTCCTGCTGCAACTAGATCCACAACCACAATTTGAAAGAAGGAAAGATCTAACCTATAACTATTGAGTACACATTATCTGAGTTGTGCGAGCCAAAAAATAATGCCAAATTCTACAATATAAACAAAAAAAAAAGAGGATTTTATTGGATAATTACAATACCAATTTTGTTTTATAACACAAAATATTATATAATAAAATTAATTACGTGCAAAATATGAGCACGACAGTGATCAAGATGTTGAAATGAATAATCATACAAAAAAATATAGAATTAAAAATAAAATTATTCATAATAAAATTGATACGACTCTTATTAAAAATATGTTATATAAAATAATTTAATTATGTGAAAAAAACTAATAGGGGCTTGAAAACAAATCAAGCAAAATTTAGTATACTTTGACATGATTTAAATTGTAAGTAACTTATACAAAACAAAATTATAAAACAAATCACTAATTCGTATGGTCAAATCTCACATTATTATTCTCTAATATATATGCAAGAAACACCAAATGATATCAAGCTCATTAACATATACAAAACATGGTGTTGTCTTTACCATCTGAAATTTACTCATTTCCTTTTCCAAAATATCAAAATAGAGGACATCATCATACACATCATTCTCCTCAAAAAGCTCACCAAAAAACAAAAAATCACAACTTTCATTCTACCGGACTCAATTGAGAACATTGTGGCAAGTAGCAATGAAATTTGTAGCTTATCCCATCAAAATCATGCTGTCCATCTTCATGTGAATAATTTTCCGTTTGCCTTCTCTAGTTAGGAGGATGAATCACACAAAAATCAAAATTGTAGAAAGAGTAGACCACAAAGTATCTGGCTGTTCCCTAAATAGATATTTACAAATTCAAAATGTATTTCATTACAAAATGCATACTTCATTGATTTCATAACCTGCAGAAGTTACAAGACTGAAGCTAATGATCTCAAACTGGCGGAGCAGTTGCTGAAATAAGGATGCAAAAAAGAGCCAACAAGGAAAGATAAGCATATAAGCCCCTCATTTTGAGTAACTTTATCACTCACTAAACAAAGTCAAATTCATATGGGCAAAGTATATCATCCAGGAGACATCCAGGTCAAATAAAATACATAAATAAACAGCACTTTTGCCCCTTTGTTGACAGCAAAACAGCCAGAGACAAAGTACCACTTCAGCTTCTGGCCATCCGCCCCAAATAACAAAGATTTTTTATAGCTACTATAACTATAATTGACATAATAAAGTGAAAAAGAAGACAAAAGCTTGATATCTTACCTATTAATCAACTCTTTGGCAATGCCTCTAGCATGCTTCAAACAGTGGAGGCAATTTGCAGGGTCATCATTCCTTAGAGCAGTGTTTAGGTTCTTGAAGAATTCCTTGTAAGCACGACTTACTTCTTCAAGGCACTCAATGCCTTCTGCAGGCGAACAGTCCAGAGGCTTTAAGATTTCCCCTTCTCCAGCTTCATTCACAGGCATTCTTTTGTTTAGCAACTTAAGCACTCGTCCACCTCTCTCTCGGTTGTTCACTGCTGCCTCCAACTTTGCAGCCATGGCAGCAGCTCGATGAATGCATGAAATTGGTAGCTGCACGTGAAGGAAATGTATCAAAAACTAGCATTTGACCCATGCAATGCACAGTCCATCGGCAACTAATTCTTGTACTAAATCATCTTGGCTACAGATTTAAATAATATTTCACTTGTGGAACTTTAGATTTTGATATAATCTGTGATTATTCATAGCAATACAAATAATATAATTCTGTACACCACATTTTGGCTACAGATTTAAATTATATAATCTGTGATTTTTGGAGTATCTCCTACATTTAATACTATTCTGCTTTCGGCACTTTGCTTGTGCATGTGCACGTGTTTTAAACATTCTACTCATGCCAAGTAAGAGAACTACTATATATTTATCAATCTCATTAAGGCTTTAAACAACCTAACCAATAGGCAAAAAACACATAAATTTTGCCCTCAGGGCACAAATCAAGTGGTTAGCCCACAATAAGTTAGGATTCGCACCAGTAGGTCGTTGGTTCGAATCCTTATCCTATGCAATGAGGCAAAGCCTCCACTTGCAATTTACCTCATCTGCTGAAATCGAGAACACGAACGGCGGGGGACCGTGCAAGGACGGTAATCCCCAAAAACACATAATTTTTCTCCTAACAATGTCAATATCCAATTAAGCAAAATAATAACACTCTTCAAAATAATGAAAACTGGATAATTTTGGCCATTATATGCACCAATTTAGAAGATTCAACATGCACAAAAACTAAAAGAGACTCCCCAAAATTGAAAATTAAGCAAAATAATGAAAATTAGATAAATTTTAGCCATTATACGAACCAATTTAGAAGATCCAACGTACATAAAAATACAAATAGGGTGTCCACTACTTATGCACCAATATAGAACAACCTGACCTTTGTTTTGCAAACAGGTTGTTTCCACAATTTGAATTTGTGACCTTCTAATCATAAAGAATAAACTTTACCATTGCAACCAAGGCTCACCCTCATGCAAAAGATACTATTAAAATATATAAATATTTGTAATATGTCAAGTAAATTAGCAAATCTAACTTTAAGTTTTATATTAGTGTGAAAAACAATGACAGAGAAAATTTTCATTCGAAAAGTATTCGATGAAAATAGTAACTTATCATAAAAAAAATAATACTTTATTTATTGTTATTTGTTTTTTATCCACATCGCGTTATTGTATTATCAATAAGGCATCCATATGAAGTACTTGCTATATTTTACCTAATTAATGTTAATAGTAGGAAGACAAGTGTGCTAATTCCTAAATTAAAAAAAAAAATAGATTAGCAAAATCCAAATTAGCTAAAACCTTGCAGGCCATGGGAGGAGATCAATGTTTTCTTCTCTCATATACATGTGAATGTGAGTATTGGTTGTATCTAGGCAGCATTTATTCTAACTAAATATTCAACTTCCCAATTTGGAAATATATACCTGAATAGAGAGGGTCAATTTTTTCCCCCAATAATGATATTTTTAAAGTACAGGAAAAATTACTTTTTATTGCCCCTACAGGGATAATTACTCAATTTGGAAATATATAATTGAATAGAGGGGGTCAATTTTTATTGCACTTATGACATGACAAAAAGAAAATATAGGAGTAAATAGCATCCACATACTTTAAAATTTGGGCGGAAAATAGTCTCCATATACTTTAAAATTCGACATGTAATCCCTTCTGATTTAGACTAAAATGTAATATTTAACAGCCTTTAAAGTCCTTAACCCGTTTAGTGAAAAGACAAGGGCTAGCTTTATAGTGTTGTACATGTTTAGCCTTGTAGAGTTGTATATATACCTAATACACAAATAAAATATTAAAACACTTTTTGTCTCTCTTTCAAAAGATGGTGTCTGAGCACAAAGGGCCACCAGACAGGTCACTGCCGTAGATCTGGTTGCCATCGCAGATCTGGCTGTGACTAATGGCAGAGGAGAGAGGGGGAGAGAGAGAGAGAGAGAGAGGTGTAACAGAGAAAAAGCGCGATTGGTCAGAGGGAGATGGGCAATTGATGGTGGACAGCAGTGTCAGCATCGCAAGGTGCAACAGAGATGCGACCAGTTGGAGAAAGATGGATGACTGGTGGTGGATAGCAGCAGCAGTGGTGGCGGCTGGTTAAGGATTAGGGTTAGGGTTTTTGCAGCTTTAGTGGCTCTGATACAGAGTATCAGACCATGACCTTAGCCACACGTGTGTTGGTTTGATTCAAACAACTTCTTAAGGAGTTAATATTTGGAGATTCAGGGGCCATGCAACTTATTTGAAATAATCAAACACCTTCATATTACCTCTACTCTAGTTTTTCAAGAATGAACTAAACACATGGAGATAGATTGCCAATTTGTGAGACAAAAGTTGATTTTTGAAGAAATTAGTACCTCATTTGTTAGCTCTAATAACCAGTTGGCTGATCTTCTTAAAAAGACATTACAGGGTCCACAACTTGACTACATTTGTACCAAACTAGGCACATAAGATGTATATGCGCCTACTTGAGAGGGAGTGTTAGCCATATAGTGTTGTACATGCTTAGCCTTGTAAATAGTTATTAGCTTTCTTGAGTTATACCTTGCAGAATTGTATATATACCCAACACACATGAATAAATTATTAAAACACTTTTTGTCTCTTCTTGAAAACAACGAAAAAAAAAAAGATAAAAGTCAAGTGCTCTTGTAGTTCTCATAAGAAATAAATAACTTCCTTTTCTATACGCTGGGTTGGAATGTGAAATACATGTTCTGCTAGGTTTAATAAATTGTTTTATGTTCCACTTTTGCCGAAAGTGTAAAGAAGTTAATGCGTTGACTTTTGAAATACACCAGAACAGTGTTCCCAAAACATGACATAATAGAGATAATTACCCTTAAAAAAAGATCACACAAAACATTATTTAAGCACCACACATAAGGGAGAAAAATTTGGCATAGGACACTGCATGTATATAAGCATATGTTAGCAGGCAATTAGACTTTGGATTTGAAAACTACTTGTCATTATCCTTTATTTTACTTACAGGGATGTTGAGATGCCTGCAGTTTATTTACAAAGGGATATTTGTTAATTTAATTTTATAAGAAAAACAATTTTCAGGTCCAATAATTTAAACTAAATGCTATAAAACACGTGCATGCACGCATGGGCGTGTAAGGAAGAGAGACTTACTTGGGCAAGCTGAGCAACCTTAAATCCAAAACTCCTCTCTGACACACCAGGCACAAGTTTGTAGAGGTAAATGACATCTTGGTGATCCACTTTCTCAACATTCTGATTGTTCAATTGCATCGTATCTCTTTCCTTCTGTGATGTTAGATATGAAACATGGTATGCCCCCACAGAGCCTGGGAATTCAAGCTTGATGTCTACAATTTTGGGGTAATGGGTGACAAATAGAACCATGCATCTTTTATGCTCAAGAAGATGATGCAACGTAGCATAAGCAATTGCTACACCATCATGTGTGCTCGTGCCCCGCCCAAGCTCATCAATGATAACCAGCGATTGGGATGTGCAGGACTGAATTATGTTGGAAGCTTCACTCAATTCTTCCAAAAAGGTACTCCTTCCTTGCTGGATATTGTCAGAGGAACCTATTCGTGTGTGGATGCTATCAAGCACATGCAGTTTCACTGCTGATGCTGGAACAAAGGAACCAACCTAGAAGGATCAGAGAACACATTTTACGAACCTATGGCATATAGATTCTTTTTGCAAATGGAAAATATAGAATTCTCCTTTCCTTCAATAATAAATAGAACAGACATTACATTTATGTTTTCACTCAACACTTAAATTTGTAACTCAAAATAATGATTCCCTCCCTTAAATGGTTGGATAGGCAATAGTGAATAGAATCATCCATCTCAGGATATAACAAAAGATCATATTAGAAATAAATGAAAGGAACAGACAAAATTAGAACTAAATAAATTGTATGATTTTTTTTTTTTTGATAAATTGAATACAATTGTATGATGTTAGCATATAGATGCTTTCAACATATCAAAGTTCTAGTATTACATTAAGCAAACAGCAGGACCCCTCCCCAAAAGGAAAAATAAATAAATACATAAATATTTCAATAAATTAAAGGGAATTATACAGGCATTAAAGTTGTTTTTTTTTTTTTTTTCAATTATGATACAAAAAAGACAATGAAAAACAACTTAAGTTAATCCTCCGATGTCTTAGACCAGCAACAGTAGATTTCTCTGTAAGGAGAAGCAAGGACACAAATTTTTGGCCCTTATAAAACAATAATCAGAAACATTAATATTAGTAAGATCAGGGATAATAAATCTACCTGGGCCATTATAGAAATGAGAGCAACTTGACGAATATAGCAACTCTTTCCTCCCATGTTTGGTCCCGTCACTATCTGGCAGTACTCTCCTTCTGCATGTAAATTAGTCCCATTTGGGACAAAATTATCTTGTAATATAGTCTCCATTACCTGGTAAAAAATGATGGCAAATGAAGGTGCGAAGTACATTGATCAAAACTCACAGGACACCGCAAAAATTGAATGAAAAAATACTTGTTGGATCCTCAATTTGATTTGACAGAGGCAAGAGTTAAACATGATGCAGACCCGAGGGAGGAGAATGGAAGGCTGAGTGTGGCACTGGATGGAAGTACTATGTTTAAGTGTACCTTGAAGTACTATGTTTTTTAAGTTTATCTCAATTTTATTTGATTAATATAATTACTAGTTTTATATGATTAGTTTCTAATTTCTTAGGTGTCTTGTAGGAGAGAAGGCTAGTCATTCGGATTTGATTTTGCCTACTGCTGAATTTGCCTACAATAACTCCATTAACTGGTTCATCAGTAAGATTCCCTTCTCATGGCTATTTTCCTTGCACCCTATTGACCTTTGTCCCTTATCCCCCTGAAGCCCAAATTTCTGAGCCTGCTGAAAATTTTACTCTTAACCAGAGCCGGTCCTGGGTTTTCGGAGGCCCGGGGCAAATTTTTTTAATTGTGCCTCTTTATATAAATTAAATAAAAAAATAAAAATTATTAATTAATTAATTTTATTAAAATTATAAGAATTTACAAAATATAAGAAAAAATAATTTGAGGCCTCATAAAATCTTATTTGGGGAAAATCTAATGGGACAAAACTCTAAATAAAGGAAAAAGAGTACCTTGTATTGTAAATATTACATTAAAAAACGAAAACAACATATTTGAGTCTACATACTTTCTCCCGAATCTCCGTAAGTATTTCTTGATTTGATCAATCTTCCTTTCATCTAGGATTGTCAAAAAATATTCAAAAATCGGTGAACTTGACCAAATCGGATCGAACCATGCCTTTTGGATTGGTTATATGATTCAATGGTTAGGTTCTGGTTCTACAAAATTAAAAACCAATATATTTAGTTTGGTTACTGATTTTTTTTTTTTAAACCATGGTTCGAACTGAACCAGAACCGATATTATACTTATATATATTATAAATTTTTGAGTATATATATATATATATACACACATGAATAAATAGTATCATTTCTTAGGAAAGTAGCGAAATTCATGAACTCTTTTATTTCTAACCTTTTATGCACTATTATTATACTAAATGGTCAATGTAATCTCATTTGATGAGATAGTTTATAAATTATTTTGTTCTACTTTTACTTCAAGACTTGAAGCATTAATGAAGTTATGGGTTTATTTTAATTAACAAATTCGTTTGTAATTTCATATTTTGCGAAAATATTTAGAAGTAAAATGTTTATTGGATAGAATCAAAATCGGTCCGGTATGGCGGATTGGTCATGGGTTGGTTTTATATATGTAATGGTTCGCTTGTGGTTCTTATTTTTTCGGAACCTTTAAAAATAGTTTGATTACTGGATTCTTATAGAACCGGACCAATCCGAATCATTGATATCCCTACTTTTACCCTTCACAATTAATTGAAATAAAAACAATCATCATATGTACCAACAAAATAAAAATAGCAATGAAATCTTCTTTTGACCGAGTGCAAGTGGCAACTTCTTTTGTTAATTTTTTTTTTTTAATTTTTTATACACATATACATAAATTTTAAAAAAAAAATTATGCCCCCCTCACCTGTGGGCCCTGGGCTGTGGCCCTGGTAGCCCTGGCCCAGGGCCGGCTCTGCTCTTAACACATTTATGATTTGCATGCTAAGATTAGGCATGAAATTGCAGTGAGTAAAATCATAACTTGCTGGTGAAGCTATTAATGATGGTGACCATGTCATGATCTGTTTTTGTCCAGAACATTTCTCCAAACATTCCTACAAGAAATTGCATGCTCGAGTTCGTGGCCATTTTCCATCATTAGTAAATTTGGACCTAAAGCTAATTTACTTGATTTACCAAATAATATGATTAATAGTCATGTTTTCAATGTGGAAGATTTGTTACCTCACCAAGGCACACTTGAGTCTCCTATTTTGCCTACTAGTGTTCTTGTATCCTTGTTTTCCACACCTGCAACAAAGGTATGTGATGATTTTGTGCTGATGATGAAATTGTGGCTTCCTCTAATGGCGGCTAGTTAAGGGGGAAAATTGTCCAAATTCAGATGCTACTTGGATTACCGAGGAAGATTTGTGTCTAGGGGCCAGAGCTATTAGAATGGCACTTGCAATCCAACTCATAGGATCCGAATCCTTTTCAGCTAGGGGAGAATGATGGAAGGCAATATTTTAAAAAGAGTAAATTACTGAGCACCCCTGAGGTTTAACCAAATCACACAAATCCCCTTGACGTATCAGCAGTGTTCTAAAAGGCGCTAGGCGCTAGTCGGGCGCCAGGCTGGGGCCTAGCGCCTAGGCGGGGCCTAGGCGACGCTTAAGAAAATTGCTATTTTTTTTATTTTTTAAACTTTGTGATATAATTTGATGTTATTTTCAACTAAATCAAAGTTGAAAAACATTAATAATGCAACATAAACCAATAATATATAGAATTAAGCATGAGAAATAAATTATTGTAATTAATAAATAACATTTTAATTAGTCATACAATCAATACTATAAGCAAACAGCTAAGTGGATTTTTTGGAAATATTATAGAATATATATAATTAATAATAAAACTAAATATAAATCTATAATTATATATAAATATTAAATAGAAAAGAAAAATAAAATAAAATAAAAAACAAAAAATAAAAACGGAGCAAATGCCCCAATAACCACACAGAGAGACGGGGAGAGAGAGGTTACGACAGATGGAGCTTGCCGCAGCGGAGATGGAGCTTGACGGCGAGGACGGGGGCGGCAACGATGACGCTGAGGCAATGAGGACGACGAGGGCGCGATAGATAAGAGGCGGTGACGATGAAGCTTGGCGGTGTTGAGGCGACAGCGTTGAGGCGGCGACAGCGTTCAGGTGAGAAGAGAGAAATAGGGAGATGTTGAGAGGTTCGATTTAATGATTTAGCAAAAAAACCCCTAAAAATGGCTGAGCCAACGAATTGGGCGCCAAGGCGTGCAGGCCGACTAGGCGCCGCCTGGGCCGTCTAGGCACCCAAGCCGGCCGATTACTTGGGCCGGCGCCTGGGAGGCCCGACTAGGGCAATTTCGAGGCGGCCAGCGGTCGCCTACGCCGATTTTTAGAACACTGCGTATCAGAAATGACAAAGATCTCCCCTACTTGTGTAAATGGACCATTTTGCCCTCATTATAAGTCTCCTCTCTCTCAGCTCTTTCTCTCTCATAGATTTGGTCCTCTTCTCCAACAACAGTCCCCCCCTCTCTAATGATGGTGTCAACTTCATCTTCTCCACCATCCCTTTCTTTCTCCCTCTCTCTCAATCTCGCTGAAAATTGATCAATTTGCAAAAACATTCTCTACAAATCGAAGGGGTTCAATTTGTAGAGAAGGTGCAGGTCCAAAGGCTCGGTTTGTGAAGAGATTCTTTGCAAATTGAACCCCTTCAATTTATAGAGAAGGGTTTTCTCTAAAGGCAACAAGAGAGAGAAAGAGAGCTTCACAGCATCGGCGGCATAAGGGTATGCCCCTCTCTCTCTCTCTAAGTTGCTAAGGATGAGAGGGAATGGGGTTTCTCTCAACCCCATTGGCAAAACCCCACTATTGATTGGGTTGAGAGAAGCCCCATTGCTAAGGGATTTCATCTCTCTCTCTCTCAGCTGAAGGAGCCTAAATGTCATGTCCCTAGAGGAGTAGAAGGATAATATTGGATAGAGATATAATAAAAGGGGTAATATTGTAATAGGCTCATAAATAGTTTGTTAGGGATATTCTAACAATTAGTTAGGTGCACATGGCTGCATGTGCAAGGCTATTAGGGGACAAATATGCCTATATAAGGCTGATGTAAATGGAGGGAAGGTATGCTGAAATTGAATCTCTATTTTCTCTCTCTTTTCCCTCCCTCTCTCTCTCTCTCTCTCTCTCTATCGTTCAGCACTATCCCATTCCTTCTATCCCAAATTCTCTGCAATCTCTCCCTTCTTTTCTTCTTTATTCTTCCCCAATTCCTCTTCTAACCCATCACGAACCTTAGGTTCGTGACAATTGGTATCAGAGCCGTTAATCCTCGGCTGTGGATTTGATTCCAGTTGAAGGCGAATTTTAGTGGCGAGCTAGTCAAACGAATTCCGATTGGGTCGGGGCTACTGCTTCTGGACGCGGTTGCAGATCAGAGACACTACTGTCCAATTTTTGAAGACGAAGACGTCCCTTGAATCTCAGAATTGATTCCGACACATGAGGAGGTGAGTGTCGGCTCGGATCTGAAGGAGGAGTGACTTCGGCTAAGACTCTGGTGGTTAAGTCGAAGGACGGTATCTAGCTAGTGATTCTCATATCCGACCGTGATAGAGGAGGTGACCAAAGGTCGACGCTAATGGCCAGGAGGTCGCGACTGGTGCAGGAGTTCCAAGCGATCGCGGTCTGATCAGGCAAGGGAGTGGGTGTTGCAGCCGAATTAATTGTCGTAGGTTTGGCGATTGTGCAATGGGTTCCAATTTGAAGGCGAAGCCGATTTGGGCTCAGCGGTGTGCTGCTCATTTGGATCGGGAGGTGATTCCGACCAAAGCTGACGGTCTTGCAATCGGACAGAGGTGGGTCGACGTCGACTGGCGAGTGCGCCAGAGGCGACGTGAACAGACGGTCGTTCACGAGAGGCGATAGCCTGTCGAAGGTGAAGCGGACAGCCCAGAGAGTTGCGACTGTTAGAGGTGAGCGTGAGCCGCCAAAGGTGAAGCGATTGGAGCTTGTGGACGGTGATTGGGTGGCAACGGGTGCAAGGAGGAATTGGACTGGGATTGATCGAGCAGCGATTTCAACGGAATCAACGAGTTCCAGCATTCCAGTGAGTCTGGGTGGGCTCTCGACGGAGGATTAACTCTCAGCCTTTGTGATTTCAATAGATTTGAGTTGAAGTATTGAAAACGAGTCTGCCTTGACTTTTGGTCGCAAAATTCAGGAAGCGTGACTTGCATCAGAGTCGTGCAACGTGCCGAGTGGCGCCGACTGGATCCAAGTCGCTGTGTGGGTGTGATAGAGGCAAGCAAACCCAGGCGATCATGGTTGTTGCTCCTTAGCAGCGGATCTAGGCCATTGCCCAACTTCCGAGTCCTCTTACTGCCGCTGAATTCTGTGGGGGTCTTGGCTAAGAAGCCCAGCAATTTCAGTATCTAATCCTTAGGCGTGGAGTTTTGAAGGCAATCCTAAGCCGGTGATCCTCAGCCATTGGGTTACGGAAGCGTGACAGAGTAGCTTTGTCTAGGGGGCAGTCCGATCGATTGTTGGCTGTATTTGGAATCTGACGGCGACTTCAAGGATGTCCAGAGCTCCTTTTTATTGGCCGTCGACTTGTCCGGCTCGTGAGATTCCTGCCATGACGAACAGTGCACAAATGAGACCAATGGAGTCTCAATTGCAGCAGGAGAATTCTTCATTTTCAGTAGGAATGAAGCATCAATGGCAGCCAAAGAAGGCTGTATTTTCAATGGGGTGTCCTCATGAAACTAGGGGAGGCAGTGCATACATGGAGCAGATGAGCCTTCAATTGCAGCAGAAGAAAGCCACATTTGCAGCTGGAATGAAGCCTCAAGGGCAGCCAAAGGAGCCTGCAATTTCAGTTGGCAGTAACAAGGAACAGAAGAAGGGAGTCAGCCAATTAGACAAAGGAACCAGCAGTGGGTTTGATGAAGAGTGCAAGGAATTCGTTCGAATGTTTCGCGAGAAGTTGCAAGAGTTTGCAGTGATACTATCTAAGAAGTATCATTACAATTTTCCGGTGGAATATTTTGATGATTATCGTGGAAGCTTTATCAAGGAAGAATTCCTTGGAATGGAACAGCAGGAGGAGAAGCTGAAAGAAAGAGCAAACAAGGAAGCAAGGAGCATTGATCATTTTATGGAAGAATGGGAGCATGAATCAGAAGTGAAGGAAAGGCGGAACCAGAAGCAGAACTGCTATGAAGATGGCCGACTTGTAGCTGAAATATCTTCTAATGATGTGAAGGTGTGTAGAACTGATCCTAAAATGTGCCACAATGTTGTTGTAAATTTTGAGGTTGAGGAGCAACAACAATTGAAGGTTGAAGGATTAGATAACGTGGAGGGATTTTTATCAAACGATAAGAAGGAGACAGCCTCAGCAGAAGGAAGACTTGCTGATCCTAAACAATGCCACCATATTGTTGCCAATTTTGGAGATGATACTGGTGAGTGGTGATGGATTACATCCTTCGAAGGGAACTTGTAATGAACAAATTGATAAGGCAGCCAATGCAGAGGGATCATTTGATATTGCTGAAAAAGAAGTCCAAATAGAGGGGAATTGCAGCCAACAAAAGGGAAAAGATGTTGCTGATTGGGAGAAGAAAAATGTCGAGAGTTTGGCTAGAAAGAACAAGTCTCATTCCATTATGTTCATTGTTACTACAGCTGGCCGATTAGAATTTTTGTCACCCTTGTTGAAGGGAGGATTGAAGACCGGAATTGATGAAGCAGCCCAGCAAGTTGTAAGTGGTGCCATGCAAGGAATTAATGGTATAATGTTTGCTTATGGTGCTACTAGTAGTGGGAAGACTCATACGATGCAGGGAGAGCAAAAGTCACCTGAGATCCTTCCATTGGCAGTGAAAGATATCTTCAAAATTTCTCCAGCAAAGCTGTGGAAGAAAAGGAAAAAGGAAGCATATCGGAAGCTGTGAAGGTTTGGCATGTCTTGGGGACAAGACATGTTTCAAGGCGGGGAAATTGTCATGTCCCTAGAGGAGTAGAAGGATAATATTGGATAGAGATATAATAAAAGGGGTAATATTGTAATAGGCTCATAAATAGTTTGTTAGGGATATTCTAGCAATTAGTTAGGTGCACATGGCTGCATGTGCAAGGCTGTTAGGGGACAAATATGCCTATATAAGGCTGATGCAAATGGAGGGGAGGTATGCTGAAATTGATATTGAAATTGAATCTCTATTTTCTCTCTCTTTTCCCTCTCTCTCTCTCTCTATCGTTCAGCACTATCCCATTTCTTCTCTCCCAAATTCTCTGCAATCTCCCCATTCTTTTCTTCTTTATTCTTCCCCAATTCCTCTTCTAACCCATCACGAACCCTAGGTTCGTGACACTAGAGGCTTCCCGCAATCCAGTTGCTTCAAAATCAAAGCAACTTATTGCTTTGATTGTCAATGGTGGTGGCCTATGACAATGGCAATCACCAATAATCTTTTTACTTCTATTTTTTCTCCCCAACTACAAGTGACAAAGGAGAGAGGGTATTTCTAACACTTTGAAAAAATTAACAAACACTAAGGGAGAAAGTGATATAAGGTCAAATAACCTCAACGGAGGTGTTCATGTCCTTTCTAATATGTCAGGGGGTTATGTGCCATTTTGTCAAATCTTAGGGGTTCTTGGTGTAATTTAACCTTTAGAATAAATTACTCTCAGCATAAATATAAGAATAACATTATTTATTTTATTTCTTTGTTTGATTTATTTATTTTGTTCATCTCTTATTTATTTATATATTTTATTAAGTTGCATTAGAATCCTAATCCTATTAGAGTGTGATCAGTAGCCCATATAAACCCTTTTGAGACATATCCTTTGGCAACTTTGATAATAAAATTGATATTGATTTAAGATATTGAATTGAATTTTGATAAAAAAAAATTTGAGTCTTGTCTCCTTTTGGGTTATGCATCAGCCCTCCAGCAACCCTAGAAAGGATACCGATTTTGAGAATCATGATTTCTAACTAAATCTAATGGGAAAGGAAAAAGTCCTAACTAGGCATATTTAGCACTTAAGGAATGGTCAATAAAATTTCTATTACAAATTTACAAGACACCAAAAACAGCCTAATTGATTGTGTGTGTGTGTGTGTGTTTGAGAGAGAGAAAGAGAGAGAGAGAGAGAGAGTTCTGAGGGGTAAGAATTCTTAGCTTACTAGTGACATTAACTTTAGTGTCAATCATAACAGTTAAATATTTAACCTTTCAAATATTGATCTGAATAGGAGTACTTGTTGTAACCAATAAACATCTTTTTTTAAGACGAACTTTAAATCAATAAGCAGCTGAGAAACATACCGGATGACGACCCTCTGAAATATGTATCTGAACGGGTTGACCATCATTTACAAAAATTGGACGGACATAATTCTGCCACAAGGAAGTTAACAGAATACTTTAATGCCAAATCTTGCAAGATGACCAGTTAATATCTATTCATAACGTCCTCAAAGAGTATACCTTATTTCTTGAAACATTAGCAAGTGAATGTAGACAGTCCAAAGTAGCCAGTGCTTGAACAGCAGATTGGAACTCAGCATAATATTTACCAAATGCCGTCAAGAAATTATCCCAAGCAGCTCGACAGACAATAGCAAGCTCCTCATTTGCCAGTGATAACTGGTCCAATGCAGACAATACCTCCGGAGGGTGATAGCGTATTGTTTTCTTAGTGCTATTTACTTTCACCCAGTTTGATGGTACCCTCATATCTGCTGGCATCTGCAATTAAAGCTACCTTTGCTCAAGACCAGACACTAAAAAAAAATTTAAATAAATAAATATCGCATATTCTAGATATCAATAAGTACACCAATAGAGCAATCTCAACTAACTGTTTGACAGCTCAGTAATATTTATGCTGGACAGCAATAAAAACAACGGACATAATTTAAACTTATAACAACCGATAACAACCAAGATCTGGTTCATAAATCTACAAGCAACTTTATCATCATCTTTGCAAATATTTTCCTAGTTCCACTCCTTATTGCCAAAAAAATGAATCCATCTCCTAAGTTATTGCAACTTGGGGGGGGGGGGTGAATTGTGACAAGCTTCAATAAATTTACTAAAAAATAATTGATTAATTTGTTTGTTCTGAATTATACGAAAAGTATTTCATAAAACACATATTTGTTTGTTTGTTTCTTCTGGAACACTCATGGTTGACAAATAAAAACATGACCAAGTGTAGCCTGAGGAAGCACCATTGGCTATATTATTCATAGTCACCGGCAATTTCTTGTCCAAGGCAAAATCTCTAGCTGGGAGGCACATATGATGGGCCACTGAACACACGGGATAGCTATAGGAACACTGTATACAGCTTCAAACCATAACATGATAATAATACTTTGTTGAGGTTTATATCAGGCATATATGTGCTTAAAATTATTATTGAACAAAACCTGATCGGAGAAAGGTAAAGGCATATTTAAACATGATTCATTCACAAAAAATAAACAGCCCCAAGGAAAAAAGAAATATTGTGTTCATTAAGAAAAATAAACACATTAATGAGTCAAGGGGATACCAAGGAAGCACAAAGAATCAGAAGGTAAAAGAAGTGAACTACAAAAATTAATTAAAAGAGAGATCACCTGAGAGCCAAGTATGAAAAATGAAGAAAACTCTACTTTTCTATCTACTAACAATTATTCCTTCTCAATAAAAGTTCTTCTATTCCATTGCCTGAAAATCCATGAAAGAGACAAAGGAGCCAAAACGCTTCACATCCAAGCTCCCTTCCAAGAATATTGAGCTTCCTCATGTAGGGGAAAAACCCATTGCATGCCAAATAATCAGGTGATGAAGAACCAAATATCTCTAGAAACTTAACTATCCAAGAGAAGGTGGCTAACAGACTCCATATCACTTTTACAATGCAACACCAATCACCCAGAATAACTACCAATGATGAAAATTTTTACAAGTGTCACTGTCTACAGATAAGCGGGGGAAACACTTAAGAAAAACCTCCAGAATCAATACACTTTGTCTAGGAAACAAATTGATGCTATAATAAGGCCTTATAATAGGATTTTTCCCTAAGACACTGGATCAGGAAGCTCAAGTATGGGTTCCTGGCAAGGTCAATAAAAGACTCCACTTCCCCCATTATCATTCAGCTCCCAGCTAAAGTCAATACCCCAGAAAGCATGGCCAGTTTTCATTGAGATTATCTCAAACCTAAGCCTCCATATTAACCCTAAGAACAAAACAGATTAAAAGGCTTCCTCTAAAGTTGTCTCACCAAAGAAAATGCAACTCCAGACACAAACCTTCTCCTCAACGCCTATCAGAAATTGATGGTACTGAAAATCATCACATTGCCTGAATGATCTTCTACTGCCTCTTACCATGAGAACTAGTGAGCTCCCAATAAAACCAATCAGCCCATAAAATGCCATATTTAGGGCTCAGTATCCTCCTCTAGTATTTATTAGAACTCCATATTTAGGGCTCAGTACCCTCTAGTATTTATTCCACTTAAAAGCAGTCTATAACCACTTCCCTAAAGGAGCTCAAGTGAAACCTCAAGCTTACAAACTCCCAAACCAGGACTTAGTTCCAAATCCTGAAAGCAAGCTAAAATATTTGTCTTTAACAAATTCAACTAGGTTGAATGGAAAACAAGCTGGAAGCATAGAGCTGTTAGTTTAGAAGATGTTCATATTTCTACCTCTTTTGGTACAATTTTTTTCCATTCCATCCACTCTTTTCACTGTCCTCTATTGATTTTGTGGCTCTCCCAAATCCCACATTGTTGGCTGTGGGTTTGGGAGGGTTTCCTTTTACTATAAAAGGAGCCCTCCCCCTCTTATGTAAGTCATCCCAAAATTGTATTCTCCTCTCATTTGTATTTCTCTCTTTGAAAATTAGTGAAGTATTTTTGGTGGTGTCCGAGTACATAGGTTAAATTGGTCAAACCTCATTAAATTCTACTGTTCTATTTATTGCTATATTCAACAATTTTTGTTGGGTATATTTGTAGTGGTGTTAGTGATATATTGTGCTATTAAGTGCATGTCTAGAAAAAATTTGTCTTACGAGTCTAGGTTTTAAATGGACCACTTGTGACCCCTCTAGTCTTTCTTGGGATTTTTCCTGATGCAATTTTTGGTACAATTGTTCACACACTATTCACCTATACGAGTACCATTCATCTATACGGTACTATTCACGATGAAGTTGAAGTTGAAAAAAATAGCCTGATTTTTCCAACAATTGATATCAGAGCCAAGGCTTCTTAGTATGCTCAGTGGTTGCAATTATATCTTCCACATCCAAAAATATTTTCTTAAATTGTTGATATTCTGCTTTGATAACTATTGAATATAAAAGACGACAAAAATGGAAAATGAAAAAAGTTCAAAAACATCCACATCAGGAGCCTTTTCCTCATCCACTTTGGTGAGAAATTTGGCAAATACAAAAATTGCAGTGGAGATGTTTGATAGTTCAGACCATTTTAACATGTGGCAATGTGAGGTTCTAGACGCTCTCTTTCAACAAGGTCTAGATATTGCAATTGAGGAAAACAAATCAGTTGATATTGAAGAAAAAGAATGGAAAACCATCAATCGATTAGCGTGTGGTACAATTCGATCATGCTTGTCTAAAGAGCAGAAGTAAGTATTTTCGAATGAAACTTCTGCAAGTACATTATGGACAACATCGGAAGAAAAATTTTTGAAAAAAAGTGATCAGGATAAACTCTACATGAAAAAAAGATTATTCCACTTTACTTATGTTCCTAGTACCACGATGAATGATCATATCACTATCTTTAATTAGTTAGTAGCTAATTTGATAAACTTGGATGAAACATTCAAAGATAAAGATTTGGCTTTGACATTGCTGGGATCCCTTCCTGAGAAGTTTGAATTTCTTCAAACTACTCTGCTTTATGGGAAGGTTCAAGTATCTTTTAGTGAAGTTTGTGCTGCTTTGTATAGTTAGGAGTTGAGAAAAAAAGATAAGAAAGAAGCAAGGCATGGCTCAGCAGAAACATTGATTGTAAAAAGTCGTTCACAAAGCCAAAAGAAAGGAAGGAGAGGGAGATCTAGTTCGAAATTCAAATCGAAAAAGATGAGTGTGCTTTTTGTCGGGAGAAAGGCCACTGGAAGAAGGATTGCCCAAAGTTAAAAACTAAAAGCAGACTTGACAAAGGGAAAGTTATCTCAAATGTAGCTAAGTTTGATAATGAAAACTTAGACTTTTCACTGGTTCTTACATCTTCGACAAACTATTCTGATGCTTGGCTTTTGGATTCGAGTTATAGCCACCATATGTGTCCCAATCGGGACTAGTTCTTTGATTTTCAAGAACTTGATGTAGGAGTTGTTTACACAGCAAATGACATACCTTGTGGAATAATCAGAGTTGGCACAATCCATTTGAGGAATCATGATGGATCATCCAGAATATTAATAGATGTGAGATATGTGCCAAATCTGACAAAGAATCTCATTTTTGTGAGAACTTTAGAATCTAAGGGATTTAAAGTAACTACAGAAAATGGAGTTATAAAGGTGATCTCGAGTGCACTTGTATTGATGAAAGATATTTGAAAGAAGAATAACTTGTATTACTATCACGGTAATGCAATTATTGGGATAACAACAGTAGTAGCTTCCAATGATGACAAGGATACATAAGCAACCAAACTATGGCATATGCGTTTGGGACATGCAGCTGAAAAATCCTTACAAATTCTAGCCAAACAAGGATTTTGTTGGAAAGTGTCAAGACCTGCAAATTGGACTTTTGTGAGCACAGTGTCAAGGGGAAGCAAACGAGAGTGAAATTTGACACTGCAATCCAAGATACCAAAGGTATTTTGGATTATGTTCACTCAAATGTGTGGGGACCTTCCAAGACAACATCTATGGGAGGTAAATACTATTATGTTACCTTTGTTGATGATTATTCCCGAAGAGTATGGGTGTATACTTTGAAGAAAAAGGATAAACTGTTGGGATGTTTCCTTAAATGGAAAAACATGATGGAAACTCAGATTGGCAGAAGAATCAAACGACTCAGAACAGATAATAGTGGTGAGTATAGAAATGATCCATTTGACAAAGTCTATCAAGATGAAGGTATTGTTATGACACTTCATAGTCAGAGATACACCGAAACAGAATGGGGTGGCAGAGCGCATGAATCGAACGTTGCTAGAGAAAGTTCGATGTATGTTGTCCAATGTTGGGTTGGGTAGACAATTTTGGGCTGAGACTGTGGCATATGCGAGTCACCTCATTAATCGATTGCCATCGACTACTATTTGTGGAAAAACACCTTTTGAGGTGTGGTCTGGAGAACCTACTAATGATTAGAATTCCTTACATGTGTTTAGTTCCACTGCATATTACCATGTTAAGAAATCCAAATTGGATCCAAAAGCAAAGAAAGCATTGTTCATGGGGATCACTTAAGGAATAAAGGAATACCAGCTCTAAGGTCTAGAATCAAAGAAGATAATCTTTAGTAGGGATGTTACCTTTAATGAATTTACCGTGTTGAATAAGGTAACAAATGAAGTTGTGTAGCAAATTGATAATGCTCCACAACAGGTGGAGAATACTCCAAAACAAGTGGAGTTTAATAGAAGAATCATTGACCCATCAATAAATGATGAATCAGATGGAGACACTCATGTGGTAGAGGAGTCGTTAGATGAAGAAGAGGTTTCGAGCCAAGAACCTTCACAACAACAGGAATCGATTGCAATAGGAAGGCCACAACGAAAGATTTGAAAACTTGCTAATTTTGTTGATATGGTGGCCTATGTATCTCCAATTGTAAATAATAACATTCCTATCACTTATAATAAAGCTGTCCAAAGTTCAAAAAATGAAAAGTGGAGGAAAGCCATCAATGAAGAAATGCAATAATTTCAGAAGAATAAAACATGGAGGCTAACCAGCTTACCAAAGGGAAAGAAGGCAATTGGAGGCAAATGGGTATATGTAAAGAAGGAAGGATTTCCTGACAAGAATGGTGCCCGATACAAAGCAAAGTTGGTGGTTAAAGGTTACGCTCAAACGGAGGGCATTGATTACAATGAAGTTTTTTCTCTAATTGTGAAATATTTCTCCATTAGAATTTTGTTGGCCTTGGTAGCACAATTGGATTTGGAATTAGTTCATATGGATGTGAAAACTGTGTTTCTACACGGTGATTTGGAAGAAGAAATCTATATGACTTAGCCAGAAGGATTAAGGGTTGTTGGTAAAGAAAATTAGGTTTGCAAACTAAACAAATCATTGTATGAATTGAAGCAATCTTCAAGGTAGTGATATAAGCGATTTAACTAGTTTATGTTGGGGAAAAGGTACAAAAGAAGCAAATATCATCACTATGTGTATTTGTGCAAGCTACAAGATGGATCTTTTATATATCTTCTCATGTATGTTGATAATATGCTAATAACTTCAAAGAATAGTGAAGAAATTGAAAAATTGAAGGCTCAACTGAATAAGAAGTTCGAAATGAAAGATTTGGGTGAAGTCAAAAAGATTCTCGGCATGGAGATTATCAGAGACAGGAAAAGAGGAAGGCTTTGTTTGACTCAAAAAACATATATGAAGAAAGTACTACAACGTTTTGGCACGAATGAAAAGTCAAAACCTGTGACTACTCCGTTAGCTCCTCATTTCAAACTTAGTGCATCTTTATCTTTGAAGAGTGTTGCGAAACGAGAGTATATGTCAAAAGTTCCATATGCAAATGTTGTTGATAGCTTGATATATACTATGGTGTGTACAAGGCCCGATATTTCACAGGCAGTTGGAGTTGTGAGCATGTATATGCATGATTAAGGGTGTACAATCGATTATAACCGAACTGAAGCAATCGAAAATTACTAACCGAATCAAACCGAATCGCATGTAATAACTGAATCGAACCAACCGACTAACCCGAACTGAGGTAACTGAACTGAACCAAAAATTGAACTAAAGCACAAAATAACCGAAGAGACTAAACATTAGTTCAGCCTTACTATTGCCTCTAGCCAGTCGGTGATCCCAATGATTGGAATCAATAATCAGATTCCCCCAACGCGGTAATTCATATATCCAAAAAGGGGTTTGATCTAACGGTTGATTTTTTGTAGATCTAAAAATTAATTTTATGGTAAAAAAACTCAAAAACATGTTTATGGAAAAACGTCATCGGCCATCATCCACGGCGGATTCCGACGATCAGAATCGACCATCGGATTCCCTTTGGCACACTGACCCACATACCCAAAAACCAAAAGCATCTAATGGTTGGATTTTAGTAGATCTAGATTTTAATGTAAAGTAGAAGTTGTCGGAAAACTTACCGAAGGAGCCATCGGCGTCGATGGGCGAGCACAGTGGTGTGTAAATCAGAGGGAGAGAGAGAGATGTTGGGTTGGTGTTGGTGTCGGGGTCGGAAGGAGACGAAGGGCCGAGCAAATTAGAGACAAAGACAAAGGGCCAGCCATTCGGCTTCAGCCCTTTGCTCGGCCAATTGGCCCTTCGTCTCCAGCCTTTAGTCTTTGTCTTCGTCTCCAGTTGCCACAGAAGCAATTGGAATTTCCATAAACGTGTTTTTGAGTTTGAAATTATTAATGCAATTGTTTGAAATTGCTTCTTGTAAAAGCAAAATTGAAAAAGGACAATCAAATTAAAGGGACAATTGAGGTGAGGAGCAGGGCTGAAATTGAAGGGACAATTCTTGCAAGCTTCTTGGAGAAGCCAAATTGAAAGGACAATTGAGGTTGAGGGGAGCAGGACTGCAGGCTTCTTGGAGAAGCAAATTGAAGGGACCCTTGGATGATCTTATTCTTGTGGTTTCGTTGTATTGTTCCCCAGCCGCGACTGGTTTTTTTTGTGCTCTCTCTCTCTCTCTCTGTGTATACTTGCTGGTATAGCTGCAGGCGCTTAAGGCAAAAGGAAGGATCAAACCAAGCATCGGTTATGTTAGTTCGATTAAACCAAACATGATAACCAAATCGATGAAAATTAATTGAAATTTTTATTAAAATTAACCGAATTGAACCGGCCAATTCGGTTTGGTTAGTTCAGTCTAACCGAACTAATGCACAACCCTATGCATAATCCTAGAAAGGAACATTGGCAAGCTGTGAAATAGATTTTGCGGTATATTCTGAACACTGTAGATGTTGGTCTAGTTTTTGAGTGGGATGAGAAAATGGTAAATACATGGTTGGTTATTGTGTTTCCAACTATGTTGGTGATCTGGATAAACGTCAATCTACAATTGGTTATGTATTCGTTTTAGCAAAGGCACCGGTCAGTTGGAAGTCTACCTTACAGTCTATGGGAGTTGGTCAAAAGTACATCAAGGTACATTGTGACAGTCAGAGTGCTACTCACTTAGCAAAAAACCAAGTTTATCATGCAAGAACGAAGTATATTGATGTAAGATATCACTTTGTATGAGAAATTCTAGAAGACGATGAGATACAAATTCAGAAGATCTGAACCACTGAAAATCCTACTGATATGATGACTAAGGTAGTGACATCAGTCAAGTTCCAACATTGTTTGGACTTGATTAATATCCTTAGTATTTGAAGTTAGCGCTACAAAGTGCATTTGAAAACACTACTGATAATAGCTTGAGGAATTTGGTTGGGATTTGAAAAATTCGCCAAAGTGGAGATTTGTTGACTTTGTGGATCTCCCAAACCCCACATCATTGGCTGTGGGTTTGGGAGGGTTTCCTCTTACTATAAAAGGAGCCCTCCCCCTCTTATGTAAATCATCCCAAAATTGTATTCTCCTCTCTCATTTGTCTTTCTCTCTTTGGAAATTAATGAAGTATTTTTGGTGGTGTCCGAGAACGTAGGCTAAATTAGCTAAACCTCATTAAATTCTAGTGTTCTATTTGTTGCTATATTCAATAGTTTTTGTCAGGTATATTTGTAGTGGTGTTAGTGATATAATGTACTATTAAGTTGTTTAGGAAAAATTTGTCTTACGTGTCTAGGTTTTAAGTGGGAATGCTTGTAACCCCTCCAGTCTTTCTTGGGATTTTTCCTAGTGCAATTTTTGGTACAATTGTTTACGCACTATTCACCTATACAGGTATTGTTCACATATACAGTACTATTCACGATGAAGTTGAATTTGGGGAAAATAGCCCGATTTTCCCAACATCCCACCATATAACAATGATGATGACAACAACAATTACAAGCCACTAGGTTGGGTTGGCTAATCCCAACATATTAAAAAGTACAATCTAAGGATTTTGTAAGCTTAGCAGAAGTGGAATCTCAAACTGATTGGAAATTTGGAACTATCATTCAGAAAGATGAAGATATATTGACTCCAAACTGAACTACCTCTATCAAATGAGTTGTCCCAGAGATACTCATGAACTCCAATTTTGGCATTTCAAGCTGCTTGCGATACAAGCCAATCATTGAATCCAGCTTCTCCTTTGCCATTTGAACTGCTATCTGGGCTGTGGCAATCTGCACAAGAATTAATAACAATGATCAAGAAATAGGATTGATGGAAGCATGGATCAGAAATTAAAGGTAAATTCAAATCATCAAGCTTCTCAGTGAAACCTCTGGAAATTCTCCACTGGAAATGTTGAACAAGTTTAGAAGATCCCCCTGATTAGCAGCTTCTTTATTTAGCGTGGACAAAAGTTTTGCTGCATTGCCAATTACGCTGGATGAGCAAACTGTCAAAATCAACTTTTTCAACAAGACAGACTGCACAGTTTTTTTCAGTGCATTCTCGCCTTCCCCTTCCTCAACGTGAAGTTGCTTAAGATGCTTTCCAGCAATTAAGAGAGCATCAATGACTGCCACAAACTGTATTATCAAGTCATCAAGATCATAACAAAGTTCTAACAAAGGGCAATTCAAAATTGATCACAATCAATAAATAGATGTTCTCCTAAGAAATTGTCAGCATGAATTCATGTGATCACAACAAAAGAATTCAAATAAAAAATTTGGTTGTTGAAGAAGAGGGGGGCGGGGGGGGGACAGCGAGAAAAAATAACACTTCCACAAAGCTGTAATGGTGAAACCCTAAATGCAGTGTTGAATCCCAAGCATACTAAAGTGGAATCCTAAATGTGGAGCTGAATCCAAACTTACTAGACTAAGAACATGCATTAATCAACAGCTTTATCATCACTGAGAAGCATGTAGGATTAAGGGCCAATTAGCGAAAAAGAAGAAGAAGAAGAAGAAGATGAAGAAGAAGAAATATATTAAGAGCTCAAACATAGGCTTTATAAGATTCCATGTCTCAACTTAAAATTTTTTTTCCCAATATACATTCAAGCACCAAAACAAAAAACATACCCATGGAAGTGGGAGCATACACTCAAGTGATGTGAATGGTAAAAACAATACCTCACAAAAAATATAATCATGATATTAGTACATGTGAGCACGCTTCAGACATGCAAACATGGATTTCTGAGGGGAAATCTCAAATTGTCAGCAAAAGAAGAAAGATGCTCAAGTGCAAGCTTGAGGAAAAGCCACTCTACCTCAGATGTAGTAGCTGTTTTGTGGAAGATTCTGGTAATTCCACGCTGAATATCAGGTGCCCTTCCTAGAGTAATCAAAACTGAAGAAAGCACATGACCAAGATCAGGTTGCACAAATGTTACATTGGCACCGTCCACATCAATGCTGTTTGAATAATATGGAGCTTTTGAAGATCCCATGGACTTGGCAACCTCAGAAACAGCATCAAGACGGGCACAGATCATGTTTCGATCACATAAAGGATGAGTCACCTGTGGCATGAAGAAAAAATCTCTAACTCAAATATCAGAAAATATTTACACAACCATCAGCATGAAGAATTAAGAACCAAGTGCACCCCCATACCCAGTGCCTAAGAAGCCTTGAACCAAATATAGTAAGAGTATGATTCATGCATTGCAGCAGGGAACCAGACTCGGACCCATCAGAGTTATTCTTCAAAACCTAAAGCATTTCAACCATTAAACAGATAATTTAGTGCAACAAAGAAGCAACAGTGTAAGAGTTGAAACCAGATAAATATACAATTTCAAAGTTTGAAATGATTCTGAAAATTAGTGGATAAGTGACTGCAAAATTATTCTTCAGAAATACAATAAACATCATTCCACATAATTAACAAGAGGTTTGGGATATCCCATCCCTTGCCTATCATTATATCCTGTGTTCCAAGGCCTGACAAAGAATGAGACATGCACAAGGCTGGTAAACTATAAATGAACAGCACAGAAGCCATTTTTATTGGCTCGTGAATTGGTGATGTGTGTTACATCATTGACAAGTACAATTTTTCAAAAGTGATAGAATTCTAACTGTTCATCCAAGCACAATACATGTATTAGAAATGAAAAATTACCTCTAGCTGTTGAATTGCATTGGCTGACAAAGTCATCTCTGTCTTCCCTGATAATGGCCGAAATGATGATCCTAAGCACACAATTCTTTCAAATCCAAATTGTTTTAGATGACGGAATAGCAATGCCAATGCCTGGACAGCAAAATCTGGCATGGCCATAATTCCCTTTAAAACCAAAACTCTCAAGTTAAAACACAAAAGAAGAGATTGAAAATGACAAGTATGATTGAACTACCAGCATGCATATACCAAACAGCAGGCTCAACTAACAAAAAGATAACCATCTTAAAAGGCAAATATGCATCCAAAGAACTCGGCTGTTGATGAACAACCCAGCTTGGTTCAACAATTGCCTTATTCAAGTTCATTCCACAAAAATGTAAGCAGAGCTCAAGCTTCAATTAGACAATTTTTTAACTTGCACTCAGCAACGTCATGAACATGGTATTGCCTAGGCAGCACTATAGAATGTCAAATAAGTTGAGCAAAACAATCCAACCAAAAGGCAGAAGAAGTTCATTGATTTAAATTCGGATTGGCCCTGGAACAAATTCAAGAGCTTACTCAAAATAGCCACAAGCCATAGTCAATTTTACATCATATCATGTCTTGTAAAGATTCACAAGTGGTTAATATTTCACTCCTTGACCACATAACCAACAGATTTTCTTTGCAAATCCCTTTCTTCACCTATGAAAATCCACATGTGAATCACACAAGGGAATATCTGTGTTCCGGTATTAGATTTCTTCTATTTCATGGTTGAAATATCAGAGGTGACACTTCTGAAAGGATAAATTCACAAAACCTTAGGGTGCTAAATTACTTCAAAGTGATCTGTACACTCATTTATTCACTATTATAAATTGCACACATGGATTACATAATATTTCTGAGACACTTTTTTTTTATTTTTGGTATTAAATTTCTTGTAGTTTGAAATCTCAAAGGTGAAACTTCTACGGGCAAATTCACAAAACTTTTGAGGAGCTAATCTTTTTTTTTTTTTTTTTTGGGGGGGGGGGGGGGGGGGAGGGGGGGTTTTTAAGTGAAGCTATGCTATGTGGCTTTCACAAGCATATATCTCTAGGGTACTCCATGCATATTCATCATTATACACCCTCCCCCCTCTCTCCATATATACATAAAGAGGCCTACTGGAACTTGATGAAAGCAAGGAGAAAATACAGCTTCAAGGACCACCATGAATCTAAAAATTTGTTAAAATTGGAATGTTAAAAATTAGTTAGCTATTATGTTAACAAAATAGGCTACTGTCGCTTAATTTTAATGCACGGGCATTTTTATGCGTAAAGAAAAGGGATAATTGATTGCATACCTTAACCACATGGCAGTTATTTCCCGTTTCTGTGACCTCTGGTTCTTCATCTGAGTATGCCAAGACATTTTCATTCATTTTGCTGTACAAAGACATCACTTCAGCCAGTGCCCCGCCCTCATTGAAGCATTCTCGTGAGACGCGCTCCACACAAACATTTGAGGCAGGTCCAGCATATGCCAATAGCAACTGTAAAGAACTTTACAGCAACAAAGTTAGATAACTAATAGGAAGGGAATTTGCTTTGTTTTCACAAACCTTAATCCTACTATCAGGATGGGGCCTATCATTCAGTAAACACATGGTAGAGTGCAAACATGAAATCTCTTTTTCATGTTTAGTTGGAAGGCCTTATCAACTTATCTTTAGAAAATAACTACAACATTTGGTAAAACAACAGAAGTGAATTTTGAATAGATATTTGAGAACAGAACTGACAACATACACCTCAGTAAACTTCTGACAATTAGTATATGAACAAACATGACAGAGACTTGTCACTCATATTCATGTTTCCAAACTAGATAAGGACCATTTGGATTAACTCCTAATGCATGATATTCTATCAGGAGATTTGAACTTATCAAAATTACTTCCTTCCAAAGTCATAGGTTTAAAAGAAAAAAGAGGTAAAAATCTATGCTGCAGCAAATTTCCTCAATATATTGTTTTACAAATTTTTTTTTTCCTAATTATACAACCAAGTTAACGTTGTAGTAGAACACGATCATGTCACGACCCCACGGGCTGTTTTGTAATTTTCATTTGCATTTTAAATTTTCAATTGTAGAATTGGAGGGAGCTAATCGATTCTGTTAGTAGCTCTTACCATAATACCCTCGGGTTGCAAGTAAACCACAAGGAACAGCCTATACAAGGCTGTTAAACGGGAGGATGGGAATTTATTGTGGAATGAGAATTGAATTCTTTCTCTCTAATTTTCTCTCTCTAATTTCTTCTCTCACTTTCCCTCCTAAATTATCTCTCTGATCCTTCTCTCTTTCTCTTCTTAAATAGTCGAACTCAAGCCTCTTCCTCGAGGCTTGACAATTGGTATCAGAGTCGATCATTCTCGACTGTGATCCAGTGAAGGTGGAACTGAATTGGCAAGCTTACGATTCAAGAGGTGTCGTGAGATATGGCAGAAGGTACTAAAATGAAGCAATTGGAGAATCGAATGGAGGCGATGGAAGTCAGGCTCATTCAAACGCAGGAGGTGGTTACGCAAAGCAGAGAAGAAATGCGAACGATTCAGGAAGAGCTGCGAGAGGATATCGCAGCATCCAATGATGGAGTTTTAAGGGAATTGGCAAGGCAAAGGGAGTCTATGGATTAGCGAATCAACAACGTGATTAACATGCTATCTGCATTGCCTCAATTCTGGTTGCCACCAGAGTTTCCTCCTCGAGCAGAGCTGGAGATGGGATCATCGGGACCGGGCATATTGCCGAGACCACCGGGAGTTTCGGAGGTGGGAGAATCACATTTCGAGGAGACGTGTGATCAAGTAAGAGAGCTGAATTCCTCTAGATCTAGCCAAGGTCACCTACCGAGGCTAGAGATTCCTCTTTTTGAAGGATCCAAACCGCACTGGTGGATCTAAAGATGAGAGAGGTATTTTTAGTTCTATCACATACCCAAGAGTCAAATGATCACCATAGCTACAGCATATCTTAACGATGTGGCCGATAACTGATACCAAGGATGGTCCAGATCCAGGGGTGTGGGGGTGAGATGGATTAACTTCACAGAAGAGTTGTGTGTGAGGTTTGGAGAAAGGAACATGACCGATGTCATTGAGGAATTCAACAAACTCAAGCAAGAAGGGACAGTCACGGAGTATCAGGAAAAATTCGAAGAGCTGGGGGCATTGATATGGAGTGCTCAACCCACTATCACAGATCAATATTTTGTCTTTAGTTTCATTAGTGGCTTGAAAGACGAGCTAAGGTCCATGGTAAAAATGTTCTTATCGGCCATTGTGAGGGAAGCGGCAGATAAGGTAAGGTTGCAAGAATTAACTCTAGAGGCCATATATAAGAGGAATAGATCAGCATCGAGGGTAATGCCGGTGGTTGGATACCTAACAGGGGGCAACATTAAGGCATTGATGCCTGTAGTGTCCACGAGAGGAGCAAAAAAGGGTCCTAATACCACGATTAACAGAGCCTCAACAATAAAAGGAGCGGAAGGGAAGGAACCTAACCCTTAGTGTAGGAGTCACCTGCTTAACATGGAAGGAGTGGAAGGGAAGGAAGAGAAAAACCAAGGGGAAGAAGAACAGGAAGAAAAAGATAAAGAGGCAGAGGATGACTATGCAGAAGATCAAAGACAAGAAGGGGGAGAAATTTCCTTTCATGCTCTTAAGGGTGGCCCTATGGGAAAGATTATTAAGGTGGTGGGACAAGTAGGGAGTAAGAGGCTGATGGTGTTGATCGATACTGGCAATACTCACAACTTCTTGAATGAAGCTACGACCCACGAACTAAAATGCAAAATGACCCACACCACCCCACTATTAGTGATCGTAGCCAACGGGCATAAGATGTACAACAATTGTAAGTGCGTTGACTTCAAAAGGGTGATGCATGGCTATGAGTTCAAGGCTGATTTGAGAATACTAGACTTAGGAGGATGCAATATTGTCCTAGGAGTGGATTGGACGAGGACAATCAACCCACTTACCTTTGACTTCAACAAGTTAGAGGTAATAGTAGAAATGGAGGGGAGGAAATTAAAACTGACTGGTAACCTGAAACAAGGGGAGTGCAAGATGATTAAGGAAGTAAATTGCAAAAGTTGTTTCAGAAAAAATAGGGGCAAATCACACAGCTCTACACAATCCAAGCTGTAGAAAAGGAAGAATCAGATGAAGAAATGGGGCCTCAACAGCGTGAGAAGGGAGGATGCTACACAATCTATTCCCAGGTAACTACCATAGATAGCTTGTACTTACTTTTGGAAAAATATAAGGACTTATTCAATGAGCCTAATTCTCTACCACCCAAAAGACCTTTGGACCATGCCATCCCCCTCAAACCTCAAACTACACCAGTAAACATTCGACCCTATCGTTATTCACCTACCCAAAAGGCTGAGATTGAAAAACAAATTTCCAACATGTTAGCCACTTCCTTTATACAACCGAGCCAAAGCTCTTTTGCATCACCCGTGTTGTTGGTTAAAAATAAGGATGGCCTGTGGAGATTTTGAGCTGACTACTGCCTGTGGAGATTTTGAGTTGACTACCGTCAACTCAATTCTCACACCATCAAGAACAAATTCCCTATTTCTCTTATAGATGACCTGTTGGATGAGTTGGCAGGAGCCAAAATTTTCTTTAAGCTGAACCTTCGATCTAGATACCATCAAATCCGAATGAAACCCACTAATATCTCCAAAACAGCCTTTCGAACCCACGAAGGCCTATATGAATTTGTAGTCATGCCTTGCGGTCTTACTAATGCTCCTGCTACCTTTCAAGCACTCATGAACAATAATTTTGCTCCCTATCTTCGAAAGTTTATCCTAGTATTTTTTGACAACATACTCATCTACAGCCCAAACCTTGAATACATAACCCACCTTCAAACCGAATTTGAAGTCCTTAGATCAAACCAATTGTATGTCAAGCTATCTAAGTGTATTTTTACCAGGAATGAGGTGAAGTATTTGGGGCACATCATATCGGAGGAAGGGGTTAAAACAAACCCCAACAAGGTCACAACAATGGTGGAGTGGCCAAGGCTTGGATCCGTCAGAGAACTGAGGGGATTCTTGGGGTTAACAAGCTATTACCAGAAATTTATAAGGCACTATGGTGTAATTAGCAGTCCTCTGACAAATCTATTGAAGAAAGAAGAGTTCCATTGGAATCCCCAAGCAGAAGCAGCCTTCCTGACTCTCAAAAAAGCAATGACCCAAGCACCAATATTGACTCTACCCAATTTTTCCAAACAGTTCACAGTAGAGGCAGACGCTTGTGACAAGGGAATAGGAGTTGTACTAATACAAAAGGGAAGGCCAATTGCCTATATCAGTCAAGCTCTGGGACCTAAACATTTGGGGTGGAGTGTGTATGAGAAGGAGCTGCTAGCAGTACTGAAAGCCGTAGACAAATGGAGGCATTATTTAGAGGGTAACTCTTTTGTGATTAAAACAGATCATGAGAGCCTCAGATTTCTGTCCTAGCAAAGATTACAGTCCCAGTTCTAAAAGAAAGGGGTATCCAAGCTCATGAGGTTGATTATACCATACTCTACTGCAATGGAAAGGAAAATATAGTGGCGGATGCCCTATCTAGAAGGGAGGATAGTGACAAGGAAGGCCAATGCCACACTATCACAACAGTGGTGTCAGAATGGATGAAAGAAGTGGTGTAAGGTGTCATGGCTCGTCTGTGACTTCAGAACTCTCCTAGCCCGGTTTGGGTTAAGAGATGATTTCTATCGAACAGAGCAAGGGAGGGAGAGAATGAGAGTGAAGAGAGAGAGTGACGCAGCGTGTAGCGCGTGTGTGAAAAAAATACACCAAAATAAACCCTTGAAAGAGCAAACTTCAATGACCGAAGCTTGGCTTTCAAGAAGACGCAAAAACAAGACTGTTTTGCTAAGAAAACCCAAATAGGTTGCTGAAATTTGATTGAGAAAAACTTGATTACAAACTCTAGATTTTAGGCATATTTATAGTATTTGGCCAATCCAAATCCATCTAATATTTGGAAAACAAAATCCAATTGGAATACTAATAGAAATAAATCATAAATAAAAGTTAACTGAAATCCTAATAAAAATAAAATCCTAATCAAACATGAAGTAAAATCCTAAATCAAGTAGAAACATGAAGTAGAATCCTAAATCAAGTAGAATCAGGAATTAGAATCGTAAATCAAGTAGGAACATGAAGTAGAATCCTAAATCAAGTAGAATTCTAAAACTTAAGAAGTATTAAAATAACATTATGGCACTACTATTTTGGTGACATTGTACCGGTTTGGTTGGGTCGGCCTTGGGCCAAGTCTTGATTGGTGACCACATCATGTGGTCACCAATCAAAGGTCGGCCTTGATGTGGTCACCAATCAAGACTCGGCCCAAGGCTGACCCAACCAAATCGGAACAATATCACCAAAATAGTAGTGCCATAATGTTATTTTAATACTTCTTAAGTTTTAGAATTCTACTTGATTTAGGATTCTACTTCATGTTCCTACTTGATTTACGATTCTAATTCATGATTCTACTTGATTTAGATTCTACTTCATGTTTCTACTTGATTTAGGATTCTACTTCATGTTTGATTAGGGTTTTATTTTTATTAGGATTTCAAGTAACTTTTATTTATGATTTATTTCTATTAAGATTCCAGTTGGATTTTGTTTTCCAAATATTAGATGGATTTAGATTGGCCAAATACTATAAATATGCCTAGAACCTAGAGTTTGTAATCAAGTTTTTCTCAATCAAATTTCAGCAACCTATTTGGGTTTTCTTAGCAAAACAGTCTTGTTTTTGCGTCTTCTTGAAAGCCAAGCTTCGGCCATTGAAGTTTGCTCTTTCAAGGGTTTATTTTGGTATGTTTTTTTCACACATGCGCTACACGCTGCGTCAGGTGATATCAGAGCGATTCATCAACCAATTAGATGGCCAATCTTGAAGGTAACGGTAGCAACCAGCCTCGTGATGGTGATCGGGGGCTGCCCGCGGTTTGGAGAGCTATCAAAGAACAACGGGAAATAACTCGTATAATGGAGCAGCAATTGGAGCGAATCCGCAACCAATTGGGCGTTTTACAACAAGTTAAGGATAATCGAAACCGGACTAATGGCGTGAATCAAGCCGGCTATGTTAAACCGGGAAGACCAACCATTAATCATGTCCTCATTAATCCTAGAAGACCAATGATGGATGATAGCGACGATGAGGATGATCTTGGTCGTATGATAGCCAACCCTAGTGGTAAAGGGGTTAGGAGGAATGCGCAGCAACACAACCATTGGGGAAACGATGAGTATAAACTAAAGAATGGCTTTTCGATGAGTTTGGAGCTTGATTTCGAAGATTATGTTATCCCAGCAACCTCAACGTATACAAACTCAGGTCTGATTTATGCTGCTAACATGACAGAAACTCCAAGGTTATTGACTCATATTGGGGTATTTTCCAGTCCCGAGGCCTCAGGCACCGCTTCACAACCCAATGATGGTGGCGTTTCTTTTGATCAACTTGTGACTGTAAAGGAGATGGAGGTCATGGTAGCAAATCCTTCTACAATTTATTCAAGCTCTGGCATGGTTGAATCTAAGGCAATAAGAACATATTCACCTTCGCAATTGCAAAAGCAAGATGGTCACATGGGTCTCTTTGTGGATAGGGGTGTTGGATCTCCTAGGCTACTTAACTCAATTGCTGCTATAGCTAATCAAGTGCTTAGACCAAAGGAGGATTCAAGCATCAATATTTTAAGTGATGGAGAGACCGCTAGTAGTCATGGAATAAGTTTTTATTCAAAACAATTGCAAAAGAATGCTTCTCCTGGCAAGAAAAATCTACAAATGAATTCAAAAGCCATTGAGGAGTCAAAATCAAGAAAGCTAATGAGAGGAGAAAGACTTGTGATAAGATCTACCAAATTAGAGAAGCGCTCAAGATGGAATGTTCAACATCCTCAATCTAACAGTAATAATACAATGGAGGTAGAGGGCAACAAACATAGCAATGGTTAGACCCATGCCAATGTAGATATGGCTAAGAAGGGGAGGAATGTCTTTGCTCATGTTGCCTTAGCAGAAAAGTTCAAGCGATTCAGGAAGATGTCAAGCAAAAGTTACACAAATAAGAAGTACAAGGCGACAGCTGACAAGCATAGGAAACACAAGGTATTTGAGATTGGAGATGAAGTCATGATATTCTTGAAGAAGGAACGGATTCCAATAGGACAACAGAACAAGCCCAAGCCAAAGAAGTATGATCCTTACAAAATTACAAAGAAGATAAATGATAATGCTTATGTTGTAGATTTGCCTAATCATATGGGTATTTCCAAACATTCAATGTGGCTAATCTCTCTTCGTACTTACCGGATGTGGATTTGTCCAAACAAGATCAAAATTCGAGGTCGAATTTTTTCTCAAGTGAAGGTGAATGATGTGGTCACCAATCAAGACTCGGCCCAAGGCCGACCCAACCAAATCGGAACAATATCACCAACATAGTAGTGCCATAATGTTATTTTAATACTTCTTAAGTTTTAGAATTCTACTTGATTTAGGATTCTACTTCATGTTCCTACTTGATTTACGATTCTACTTCATGTTTCTACTTGATTTAGGATTCTACTTTATGTTTGATTAGGGTTTTATTTTTATTAGGATTTCAGACTTTCAGTTAACTTTTATTTATATTTATTTCTATTAGGATTCTAGTTGGATTTTGTTTTCCAAATATTAGATGAATTTGGATTGGCCAAATACTATAAATATGCCTAGAATCTAAAATTTATAATCAAGTTTTTCTCAATCAAATTTCAGCAACCTATTTGGATTTTCTTAGCAAAACAGTCTTGTTTTTGCATCTTCTTGAAAGCCAAGCTTCGGCCATTGAAGTTTGCTCTTTCAAGGGTTTATTTTGGTGTGTTTTTTTCACACATGCGCTACACGCTGCGTCAGAGAGAGAATGAAGAGAGAAATTAAAGCAATAGGAGGAAGAATCGGTTTGGATATTCAATTCAATGATAACCTTCCCAGCAAGCTTGGGAATATTTATACAACCAATTCGTTGGGAGGCTGCCACATCAAATCCCTTCTCCATGCGGTTATAACTGCCCCTTTGTCTTATTCTACCCCCCTCCACGTGGGGAATCTGCCAGCCTAGCTTACTAATATCTCTAGTGGAGTTACAACAATAAATAGCAAAATTACAGCAGTAAGGAAATTACATTAGTAAGCAAAAAACAAACTAATACTTATAGCTACTTGAGTTATCAATTCCGAGTCCTTTCCGTGACACAAAGTTACGAGAATACTAAGTGGGTGAAAGAACTCCTAACCAAATTGGCAGTACAAACTACAAACGAGAAAGGTTACTCACTGTCTAACAACCTCATTAGATTTCAGGGCAAACTAGTGGTGAGAGACGATAAAAGGTTGAAAGAAAAGATATTGAAGTCACTATATTGTTCACCCTTAGGGGGTCATTCCGAGATCAGGGCTACCTACCACAAGGTCAAACAACTGTTCTTTTGGCCAAAACAAAAGAAAGACGTGGTAGAATTTGTGCTGGCATGCGAGACGTGCCAAAGATGTAAGCACGAGCAAGTGCCATACCCAAGCATGTTGTAGCCTTTAGAGGTTCCAAAACAGGCATGGGAAGGTATCTCTATAGATTTTGTGGAAGGGTTACCAAAATCAGAAGGCAAAGACGTGATTCTAGTGGTGGTAGAGAGATTAACCAAATTTGGGCACTTTGTCAGTCTCATGCACCCCTTTTCAGCCCAAGGGTGGCTAAAATTTTCTTGGATTCAATGGTAAAGCTACATGGGGTCCCTAAGACAATAGTATCTAATAGGGATGAAATATTCACCAGCAATTTCTGGCAAAAATTGTTCAAGAAGCTAGGAGTTGGGTTGCAGCTTTCTACTGCTTACCACCCTCAAACCGACGACTAAACGGAGAAGGTCAACCAATGCCTCGAAGCATACCTAAGGTGCATGTGTTTTACAAGGCCCAAGAGTTGGAACCGATGGTTGCCGCTAGCCCAGTGGTGGTACAACTCTTGTTTTCATAGTGCCATCAAGAGAAGTCTTTTCAAGGCTGTGTTTGGGTACAAACCCCCTCTATTGCGGGCTATAGCTAGCACTTCTTCTAGCCTAGCAGCGGTGGAGCAATATTTACAACAAATGAAGGATATGCTCTTTGTTCTAAAGAAGGAATTAGCTGGTGCTCAAAACAGGATGAAACAAGCAGCAGACAAGAGGAGAAGTGAAAGGACTTTTGAGATTGGGGACAAGGTGTTCCTTAAGGTTAGGAGGTCTTTGCAGCAACCATTCACTTCCACACCTGCATCAAAGCTCATTCCCAAGTACTTTGGGCCATATATCATTGAAGCTAGAGTAGGAAAAGTAGCCTACAAGCTAAGGTTACCTGAAGGAATCAACATGCACTCGGTGTTTCACGTGTCACTTCTCAAGAAATCCATTGAACCAGGGGCCACCATCAGCCAACAACTACTGACAGCAGAAGATGAGCTTGAAGAGACCCTAGAGCCGCGAGCCATCCTAGATAAGAGGGTGGTTTATTAAGGAGCAACACCCCTAACACAAGTTCTAGTTCAATGGTCGCAACTACAACCAGACCATACTACATGGGAGTACCTACCCGAGTTGCTAACAAGATTCCCATGAGTGGAGAAGGATTCTTGGGGACAAGAATGTAATTGAAGGGGGGGAGAATGTCACGACCCCACAGGCTATTTTGTAATTTTCATTTGCATTTTAAATTTTCAATTGTAGAATTGGAGGGAGTTAACCGATTCTGTTAGTGGCTCTTACCATAATACCCTCGGATTGCATGTAAACCACGAGGAACAGCCTATATAAGGCTATTAAATGGGAGGATGGGAATTCATTGTAGAATGAGAATTGAATTCTTTCCCTCTAATTTTATCTCTCTAATTCATTCTCTCACTTTCCCCCCTAAATTCTCTCTCCGGTCCTTCTCTCTTTCTCTTCTTAAATAGTCGAACTCAAGCCTCTTCCTTGAGGCTTGACAGATGAGATCTGCATGCAATCATTGACATTCAGCAACTACAATTGTGGGTCTTGAACTGTCACTCTACAGTGAGGAAATCCCATTTTATTTATAGAAAGGGACTCATACAAAAAATGCACCACATAATTCACTATATAAAAGAGAATGCAACGGGATTCAGAGCAACTACATGAAAATATAAAAATATAGTTCTTCAACTTGTTTTGATACAAGGAACTTCATTGCAAGAAAAAGGCTACCTTCTCTGTTTGTCTAGAGAGAGGCTCCCCAAGGAGCAACTCAGCAGGCGACAAGCTTAAAATGACAGCCTCGAGCCCAGCCCTCATAAAATTATCATTGAAATCCCCATAAGCAACATCCCCAGTCGATATCTCAACTGCAACAACTGCAATTCTCACATCAAACCCACTCTCTGCATTTCCAGAAACCAAACTCTTCTCAACTACACAAACCAAATAATTGCTACACGATCCACACCCCTCTTCCCCACCTCCAAGGTCCTCTGCGGCCTCCAACGTGGCCTTCGTGTACAAGGCCGATAAACCGCGGCAAAACGGCCCCAGCCTGTTCGATCCATGAGCCTTTATCGCCGCGGTTTCGGTCTGTTTCACCACGCCCACCTTATACCCCGCACTCACAAGCCTCCTCACATGAACATTCAGCCTGAAAGTCGGCACGCTGGCCGTCAAGAAATTATGATCCACATGAGCATAAATTCCCAAAACCCTAGCCGCATTCTCGGCGTCCTTGCCGAAGAACCGGTACCTGTAACCAACCTCAACCATCAAAAGCACATCTGGATACTTAGCCTTGAGCTCCACGACTTGCTGTTCAAGGGGAGTGTACTTGGGATTGGAAATTGGAAGTGTTGGCGAATGTTCTAGAAGTTCCTCGGGCGGTTCCAGAAGTTTCTGGAGGAACCTTTGGTGGAGAGAGGGGTTGGGGAGAGGAGGGATAGGGTTTTGGGTGTGGGAAGAGAGTTTAGGGTTTTTGGAGGGTTTAGGGTTGGCGGAGGAGAGTTGCGAAGTCCGGCGGCGTTTGGATGGCGAGAAAGTGGCGGTGGCGGAGATTTTCGGGGGAGGGGTCGGCGGATTTGGGGCTGAAGATTGTGATTGTGGGGGCGAAGAAGTTGAGCTTGAAGGGTTTTTCGGCTTCGGGGCGAAAAAGCGGGAAATCACCTGTTGCTTCTTCTTTCCCATCATGGCGTCGGCGGCGGCGTCGGTGGTCCCGGGATTAGAGGTTGCTGCTATATGGTTGTTGGTTTGGCCTTTGGGTTGTGGCGCTCTCTATTCTCTCCGCTGCCTTCTGCAGCTAGATAAGCAAGAGTAACTGAGAATCGGAATTCTTGAGATTATTTGGTGTTTTGTTGTTCTTGTTATTAATTTTTATAGAAAAAATAATTATAAGTAAAAATTTTATTTTATTAAGTGAGGTAAAAAATCGAACTCATAACTTATTGATGTGAATTCTAACTTATTATGACTCAATCACTTAATCCATGCCCTTAAAATACTTGAAATTCTTAAGCCTATCACTTATGTGAATTAAAAGTTCATCACTAGGGATTATGAATGGTATTTTATTATTATTTTTAATAATTTGTATTGCTTTATATCAAATTTACAATGCCTCATGTGCATTCAGAGGCGAGTGAGTTTGGTCGAAGTAAGTTTCGTCTCCTCTACCCTGACTTGTTTTATCTTAAAAGTGTTCAAATTTGATTTGTTTATGAATTTAGCTTTATAAAAACTACTAAAACCTATTAGCATGTTAAGATATTTTGAGTTTGCTTCATTTAACTTAACTGAGTTCAATTCAATTTTATTTTGTAATAAAATTATTTGTGACTGTAAAATCATATATAAATGTAAAAATTTTTTATAAACAATTAGAGTATGTTTGATTGCACACATTTACCATGAAAAATATGTAATCATTACATATTTTATATGAAAATCAATCAAACACTATTTATTTTTCTATGGAAAAATGTATAAGGTACAAACATTTAAAACTTTTTTTCATGAAATTCATTTTCCAAGGGGTGAGATGGTTTTTATTTTCTAGTCAATATTACCTAGAATTTAATTCTAGGTAATGCAATCAAACACACCCTTATAGTTTGTTAATGAGATACTAAAAAAAGATGAATCCCTTAATTAAATGAATAATAAATGAGTTTTAATAGTTTGTTTACAAACATAATAGAATTAGAATTAAATAAATTATGTTCAAACTTAATTAGCTTGTTTTAAAATCTTATATAAATTTGTTTAATTAATTAATAAATAATCAAAATCAAATCCACTCCTAAACTATCTAATGACCCTATTGTTTGTTTTATTCGCATCGCTCTACATGTAATTAATTACTAGGCTAGTTTTTGTGTACTTAACATATTGGGCCAAACTCTTTAAAAATACTTAAATGTTATATTATACATGTGAATTATTCTCCTTCTTTCTTTTGCCTACATAGATTTTTGTTAAATAATGTGATCATCATAAAATTAATGTAATGTTTACATAATTATGATATTAACTCTAGATTTGTTAATGATCTATGTTGGCAAGGCACTTGTTAAAATAACAAAGACACAAAAATACTACTATTAACATGACATTTAAGTTAACTCGAATATGTAGACTTAATTAAGTTATAAACATATCTTAATAAAAATGATGAATTTATATGTGGTCAAAGGTAATTAAAACTTTAGGGTTTAGCCTAATACTCCATATTCCTAAACAAATAGCAAGGTTTAAATTTTTTTAATAGTAAGTCCTTATATAAGTATTACGTGTTATAAAAATAATAATATTTTAAAAAAATATTTATATTATATATATAATATAGTTGTAACTTTTTTTCAATAGGTTTCTCTTCCGCTCTTTCACTTTGTCAAATTGTCAATTCCTCATTGGAGCCCTTCCTGCTTCTTGGCATCATAATTGTCTTATTTTCTTTTTTTATTATTTCCTTACAATTTTTAACACCTTCTCCGGCGACATTTTAGTTTACCGTTGAAACTAGTGTTATACCTGTGCGATGCACAAAATTAAAATAGATTTATAAATTTAAAAGTAAAAAATTAAGCTCGTTATTTTAACTAATCATAATAGAACCAATAAATATATTTTTTTTATTTTAATATTCAATCTTTTATTATAATTTAAATTTAATTAATTATTTGCTATTTAATGTATTAATAGAGAATGTTCTTAAATCAATATATCGACATTTAATGTGCTAAAGAATAATTAATATATTAAGTAAATTGTCACATTTTTTTACTTGTCATTTCCCAAGATTTTTAATGTGCTAAAGATTTTTGTCGATGACTTCTCTAATCATATCTTTAATAAAAATAAAAAAATTTGTCAGTTATAAAGGTATAAATAATTATACAATCAATTTTATACTTACCAAATAATTCATGTTCATCAAGTTCAACTATACTCAATGTCACGACCCGAAATCTGGTATGTCATGACCGGCACTAATCCCTAGGCCCAGCGGCCCCACAATGGACTAGTAAGCCTCTTCTCTAGCTCGATTTGAATAAGACAGTACTACTGACAAGATATAATTCATGAATAAAATACCAATTCACCTTCTAACATAATATCTCAATATTTCATATACAGCAGCTGTACAAAATATCTATCACACTGCTGTCATAAATACATATCTGTTCCCGTACCTCGGGCCCTTGGCACAATTATGTGCCAACAAAAATAAAAGTCAAAACATCCGACTCTACAACACGAGTACGTCTCCACAGAGCATCCTATATTACATCCGGAATCAAATGAGAATTCCCTGAAAATATTTTTAATAAAAAGGGGTGAGTCTTGTGGACTCGCGAGTATAAGGTATGTCATGCTCACTAGGAGAGTATACAATAAAATGCTAAGATGCTCATCATGAATGCAATAACATAATAACAATATAAACAACAGTAATATGTACCATAAGTTTAAATAATTTGAGGTTTCAAAGAAAACACAGTGTAGGAAAAATAGGTGCTTAAAGACAACCCCCATAAGCTGTTCCCTAACCACCTAAGTCTCATATACTTTTATATGAGATGCATGCACTGATCTTGAGGACACACTAGTAGAAACTTGGCCTAACGCCTATATACACATGCACACAAGTATATATATCATCACATACATCATCATCACACAATATCATCATAATGGCCCACGTGATAGCAGTGCTGAAACATACTATCCGTGTCTCTCATGGCCTTGGCATGCCAAGCCTCACAGTACCATGATCTTTTCCTGCTGTGAGTCACCAGGGAATCTACTAGATAGTCCTCTAATAATAATGTAAATGGTACCCTAATTTATGCACAAATCATAATCATTTATCATTTCATGTGGTGTCTAAAATACACCATTCATGCAATATTCCATATTCTCAAAACAAGAAACCAATTAGGGTATATTTCAACTTATGTCTCTCCCAGTAGGAATGAAAATATTTCATGCAAGTTTGAAGCATTTAAAAGTATTTTTCTATGATTTGCATATAAAAATCATATACAAGTTATGCATATAAAATCAGTACAAGTTATAACATTTATGCATGAAACATTATATATGTGCAGAATATAAAGTAAACATAACATATCCTGTCTACTCGCCTGGGAAACAATGACTCAAGTCCGAGTCTGGGGAGAAGATCAAACAAAATCCTGAGAGTCTGATCCTACAATAAATAGAATGGTGTGGTCACATTTAGGTAACAAGAGTAACGATGAAATGAATTTACTGAAAACCCTAACCATTACCTAACACTCTGAATAGATTATTTTATACCTTTGCCCACGCAATATTCGAATCTGGCGTCATGGAATTCGTCGAGATAAGCCATCGACTACGTCATCATGCCTCGCCTTGCATGCTATGCGTAGGTGTATAGTGGAGCTACACACCCACTTATAGGCTGCAATTTCATAATATATATATATATATATTTACCCATAAACTAGTTTTCTTTTAATATAGATAATATAGTTTTATTTAAATTCCTTCTTTATCAAAAATACATATATATTTATATTTATAACTAAATTGATAAATTTTCTTAAAAACTTAATAATTAAATAATAATTTAATAAATTATTTAAAAGGAATAATTTCAATATTCTAGCCTCAGAATAGAAGGAATCCATCAGAAATCAGGATTCGAAATAATCCCACGTCATCATCATAGGCTAGCCTAGAACGCACTCGGGGTCAGTCTTACTCGGCCTCGAGTCATCTAATAGGGCTTCTTTCTTAGGACTCCGATCAACAAAATGACTCGCCAATCATATCGCCAATTCCAGGAGGCCTAATGAGAACCCAAATTAGACTAATCTCGATATCCTGAGTAAGATCAACCTAACCAAGTCATCCTAGGTTCACGGACAAGCGACAAGGGAGAACAAGCCGAGTGGGCCAGCCCAAGGGCTGCCACGACTAGGTCAGTCATGCCCAACACATTGGGCCATCCTAAAACCCAATCGGGCCCCGCCATCCTAGGCTAACACCTAACCCGACATGCCCAACCCCAAAAGCCCTCATTTCCTTTTTTACTTATATTTTATTTATTTTTATTTTATTTCCTTTTTATTCTTTTTCTTTTCTTTTCTTTTCCTTTCTTTTTCTTTTCTTCTTTTCTTTTTCTTTTCTTTCTTCTTTTTCTTTTTTTTTTCCAGCAACCCGCCTGCCACCGCCGATGACCACCGCCGGCCGGCCAAAAATGGCCGATCTATATACCATTGCGAAGCCCTCGCCATGCTTAATAACATACCTTAAAATAGAACCCATTGGACGGTCAGATCTTAGTAGATCTGAGAGTTTATTTTCGGCCAAAAATAGGGACGAATCTGGCCGTTGCCGTTCGCCGGCCGTCGGCCATTTTTCCGACAATCAGAAGGTATCTCGAGGTGCGTAGCACCAAGGAAAGCAACATATCAGAAAATGGGAGAGATCGGACGGTTAGATCGTTGTAGATCTAAAGTCAAACTCTCGGCCAAAATGGGACAAAACACTGCCAACGTCGCCGGCCACCGTGGCCGGCGATTTCCGGCGATCCAAGACCGCCATCCAACACCCTCAAACCAACCGACCATCATATCCAAAAATCATCAAAATCCAACGGTTGGATCTTCGTAGATCTAACCTCAACCGTTCGGCCAAAAAGGCCCCATCGCGTCTCAAGCCTTATCTCACGAAAACCAGAAGAAAAACAGAGAAGATGGAGCTAAAGCACTTACCTCTTGGTAGATCGGGGACGCTTTAACGGTGAAATCGAAGTCGGATTGAAGATCGGACGGCCGGATTTCTCAGAATCGACGAAAAATCGAGAAGGGAAATGAGAGAAATAAGAGAGAGAGAGAGAGATTTTAGGTTCTGTTGGGGGGGGGCTGCCGAGCGCCTCCCCCTTTTCTTTTTATATTTTTTTCGTTTTTTTTTATTATTATTAATTCTTTTAATTAATTTTAATTAATTAATTTTTTTTTTTTGGAAATCTTTACACTCAAAATATTAGCAAATGACCTAAAGATAAAATTTTGTATTAAAAAACTTTCATCCATAGCGTCCACAACAATAGTATTTGATATTAAGTTTAGTTTGTATTTGTGACTTATAGTCTTATATTTCATATTGTTGTATTTAAGTACAAAATTAGACATAAAACATAATTCTCCATCACAAATCAATATTTTAAAATATCAAACCAACTAACACTTGATTATTGCATGAATTCTTTCACTCTATAAATTTGATGGCAAAATCTATATAAATAATTAATAATAAATTTATTAGAGAAAAAAAAATGTTCATTTATGAAAATCATCTCAATGGAAATGTTATAAGTTTTTGACTTATCTTTAAAGCATAAAATCTCCCAAAGTTTCACAACTTGAACATTTAACGTCCATATTTTGAAAAGTTACTTTAAAAAATCTTTTATTAAATTGTACAACATTATATAAAATGAAAAATCTTGACATAAATTTCTTATTTATACACAAAACCTATTACATTTGAACAATAAATCATTAAATTAAATGTAGTGATTAATTAATTATTAAAGTAAAATAATTTATTATATTATATATTTATTTATAAATTATAATTATAAATATAAATTAAAACTCCTAAACATAAAAAAGTATGAGTCTTTCAATGCTAATTAAAAATTCTTTTAAAATTTTTAATTTATGCAATGATAACAAAATATTGAAAATATGGATTTTAACTTATTTTTCTTTCACAATGCATAAATTTTCTTCCATGGTATTGAAAATATGATATATTAAATCTTAATTAGTATTGAAAAATTCATGCATTATTCTTGAAAATGTGATATCTTAAATCTTAATTAGCATTAAAAAACTTATACATTAAATTAAAGGTAATGATTAATTAATTATTAAAGTAAAACTATTTATTATATTATATATTTATTTATAAATTTATAATAAATATAAATATAAATTAAAACTCCTAAATGTGAAGAAGTATGGGTTTTCAATGCAAATTAAAAAATCTCTTAAAACTTTTAATTTTTGCAATGATAACAAAACTTTAAAAATATAGATTTGGACTTATTTTTGTTTTACTATATATTAATTTTCTTCTGTAGTCTTGAAAATGTGATATCTTACATCCTAATTAGTATAAAAAAACCCATGCATTAATATTGAAAATATGATATATGGATTTTGATTTATTCCATAGTTTTGAAAATGTGATACCTTAAATATTAATTAATTAGCATTAAAAAACCCAAGGTATCATATTTCTAAAACTATAATATAGTTATTAAATTAAAATTAATAATTAATTAACCACTATCTTTGATTTGATGCAAGTTTTTGAATGAAAAAAATTAACTATTGATTGTCATTTGACAAAATACTTTTGTTGACTATTTTATTTTAATATATTATATAGAATATATAGAACTTAAAGATAACATTTTATACGAATGAACGATTTTATATGATTTAATTAATAGTTTAAGTTGTCTATTCATATTTCACATAAATAATATTTATTTTTGATTGATTGATGAGATGATATGATAGAAAATATTTATTTTTGATTAATTAATAGTATTGTAAAACCCTTGCAAATTTAATACAAATTTTAAAGACAAAAAATAGTTTGGTAGATTAATTTTTGGAGGGAACCAATATTTGTAAACTATTATAATTTATTTAATATATTATATAAAAAAAGAAAAGATTTTATACAAATGGACGATTTTTTATGACTTAATTAATAATTTAAGTTATCTATTCATATTTATCATAAATAATATTTATTTTTGATTGATTAAGGGACTAATTGATGAGAATATATGACATAAAATATTTATTTTTGAATAATTAATAGTATTGGAAAACTCATGTAAATTTAATACAAATTTTAGAAACAACTTTTTAGAGGAAAACTGTGTAGAAAGTCTGTTACTTTATATATTAAGATAATTGTAAGAATTTAAAATATTAATTATTAATTATCTGATTAATAATGATAATGAATAATTAATGTAATAGTATAGAAGTTGCCAAACTAATTATCCCAAAATGTGTGATTGTTAGGAAGTTTGAAGATCACATTGAAAATTAAATGATGTCTCATTTTAATAACAGTATAAATTTAAAATATTAATTATTTGATTATTCCAGCTGATCCAGCTAATTAGTAATTATTAATCAATGAATAATTAATATAATGGCATAGAAACTGCATCCAGCTAATTAGTAATTGTCCCAAAAAAATTGTTTATACCTTTTAAATGAAGTGTTATTTTAAATAATAATAGTAGAAAATTTAAATATTAATTTATTTTTTAAGAAAGAAAAACAATTAAACCAATAAAACGACAAAAGAGCAACAAAAAAATAAAAATAAAAAAATTGTGAAGCTACAAAAAATCGTGAGAGTTATTGTTGTGTTTATTTTTCTAGTACTTTAGCTTCATATGGAGCATGATTTTGTTATGTTTTCATTTTAATAATAATAGAAATTTAAAATATTAATTATTTAATTAATAATGAGAGTGAATAATTAATTTAATTGCATAAAAGCTGTAATTAAATTAATTTTATTTGATTATCCCAAAAATGTGTTATTGTTAGGAAGTGTGAAGGTCGTATTAAAAACTAAATGATGTCTCATTTTAATAATAACATAAATTTAAAATATTAATTATCTAATTATTTCAATTTATTAATAATGGTAGTGAGTAATTAATATAATAGTATAAAAAATACAGCTCATTAGTGATTATTTTTAAAAAATATATACATTTTAAATATTAATTTATTTCTTAAAAAGAAAAAAATAAAAGCTGGTTTTGGGTGAGAAAGTTTTGTGCAACTACTCTTCTACTTTAATATATATTAAGATTGTGGCTGCATATTAGTGAAATTAGATAATTTTAATTTACTATTAAAATTATAATTAAAGTTATCAAATTGAGATTGTTTATTTTTTTTTATAAATAAAAGATCTCCGTCAACCACACACAATAGATTTTTTTTAATTTATTATTTTTTTCTCTCTAATATTGTTTCATCTTTTGTATTAATATTTATTAAATTTTATTTCTTTTAATGTTTCTGTCACATTGTACTATTATTATTCTATAACTAGTAATATAACAAAAAAATGTTGTATCATGAGGGTAGCCCAGGGCCGGATCCAAAAATCTATGTAGGGGAGACTACAAATTTTTTTTGAAGTATAAAATTATACATCACAAATTCTAAGGTGGACTGAAATTTTTGTGACTGAATTATTAGTAAAATTTATTATTTTTTATATTAAAAAATTATTTTTAATTGTGAGCTGCCCAAGTCTAGGGAAGCTCATGTATGGATTCACTCTTAGTGTAGTCGCTTTTGATATAATTATTATTAGATGTAATTGAATCTACCTTTAAAACAGTAATATCACCCCTTCAAAATTAATTATTTTTATCATCATCATTTTGTTTATATCCTACCTTCAATTTTTTTCAACATTATGTACATACTTTATGATATAACTTGTGACCTATTATGCATGCGTGTAACTAATAAAACTTACTTAGTAAATATAAAAAATTTGTCTCCAAATTCTCATAAATAAAAACAAAAGGTCAGACTTTTTGAATTTAGATTTAGAAAATTCTATTCGTAGTCATAAAATTACTCTTCACAACCTCTCCTTGCCAAAATTCACTAATATTTTTTAAATTTCCTATTTTACCCTAAACAACTCTACAGCCACACCATCTCTCTCTCTCACTCTCACCCTCTCACACCCATCTCCCTCTCTCATCCCGAATACACACACACACACATATACACGAATATACACACACAAACACATCTCTGTATATATATACATACACTCACACACATATATATACATAGACTGCAGCCATGGCAGCTACCGCCAACCATGGCTACGGTCATCTTTCGCGGTTGACGGCGACCACGATATGACCATCGTCACCGGGGAACCCCCGAGGCCTTCATGGCCCCTGACCCTCCTCAGGGGTTCCTCGGCGACGATGGCTGCATCGCGGCCGCCGTCAGCCGCAAAAGATGGCTACGACAGCTACTATGGTCGCAGTCTGTGTATATATGTGTGTGTGTGTGTGTGAGTGTGTATGTATATATATACAGAGATGTGTTTGTGTGCGTATATTTGTGTATATATGTGTGTGTATATTTGGGAAAAGAGAGGGAGATGGGTGTGAGAGAGAGATGGTGTGGTTATGGGGTTATTGAAGGTAAAATAGGAAATTTAAAAATATTAGTGAATTTTGACGACGAGCGACTGTGAAGAGCAATTTTATGGCTGTGAATAGAACTTTTCTGTAAATTTTTAGTTTTTCTTTCATTTTCTAAATAGGGAAGCAAGATGATTTGAAATGATAGTACATTTCTATTATTAAAATCATATTATTGTTCTTACTAATAATATAAATATATATAATTATAATTATCGAGATAGATATTTTCTACATAAAAAGATAATATTTTATTACAATGGAAGAAGAAGTGGCGTGGATTATTCAAAACTCGAAATCAATTTGCTTTATAAAAAGAGTATATCAGTGAATTTTTATGAAATAATTTTATGAGATTTAGTCAATTCTCTTTAACGTGAAATATAATTGAGAAATAAAAATCCGTATTATCAAAAGATTTTCCATTTCTATTATAGAATGAGTCAATCATTCACTTTGATATCTTATGGAACAAAAATAATGATATCAAGAATTTTAATTTTTAAAAATATTATGATAATTTATATATATATATATATATATTATTGTCAGTATTCATTCATTTTATTATGGTGAGGTGGAATATTGGCCAGGCAAATGACAATGACTTCAATCCCCAGATTTATTTTCTATGACAATATGGTATGATTTTAATAACAATATACTAGCATTGGGAATCATGGCTTGTTGAATAATACGAGCACATAAAAACATTTTTTATAATAAAGGTTTAATTTTTTTAATAGTAAGTCCTTATATAAGTATAATGTGTTATAAAAATAATAATATTTTAAAAAATATTTATGTTATTATTATATATATAATAGAGTTGCAACTCTTTATCCAAAGCTTTCCCTTTTCCTCTTTCACTTTGTCAAATTGTCAAAGTTGACAATTCCTCTCGAGAGCCTTATTGTTTGTTGGCATCATAATTGTCTTCTTTCTTTGACTTCTTGATAATTTTCAGCACCTTCTTCTGAATTTTTTTAATTTACTATTAAAATTATGATTGAAGTTGTCAAATTAAGATTATTTACTTTTTTTTCTATAAATAAAGGATCTCGTCCAGACACATAATAGATTTTCTTTAATTTATTACATTTTTCTCTCTAATATTACTTTTTCTTTTGTATCAACATTTGCTAGGTTTTATTTATTTTGATATTCTTGTCACCTTGTACTATTATTACTGTGTAACTAGTAATACAAGAAAAATATGTTGTATTTTGGGGGTTGTCGTTTTTTATTTTGTGCAGCGAAATATCTACAAAACAAGAAATTAGTGCAATAAAATTGATAAAACAGAATACGAAAATATACACAAAATATATTAAGAAACTCTCTGGTAGTCACGATGAACTCATTCAATACTCAGATCTGGGCAATGAATTATCACATAGGTAACACCACGAATAAGACCACAAAGTCCCAACGAAACTTAGCCCTGAATCGCCTAATTGCCTATTTCTCTTTTGGCCAAAACGAACCCCCTATTACCAAGAACAAATATGCTCTACACAAAGTAGAGTTCACTAAAGAAACAAGAGGTATCACAAAGATAATGAGTTGAAGAAAGCTAACCAAGAGGCTTTACTATTTTCGCTCACCCAAAGCATTCAGCCAAGCCAAATATATAGAGAGAACAGAGAATTGCACAAAGTGGCAAACAAGATACAACACGACGCAAGAAATGTGGAGGGAGGGCTAGCCGACAACAAAGGGAAACGGTCGTTGACCAACCGACAACAAGGAAAGAAATGAATAGTGTTTTTGGTGCCAATTAGAGGAGAGGAAGAGACAGAGAGAGAGTTCAGTCTCCAAATGAGATAAGGGCATATATGTATATACGAGAGCAACTTAGGGCATCCAACAAATGGGCTTGCACAAAGTAAATAGGGCATCACAATAAATAGGTTTGCACAAAGCAAATAAGCTTACACAATAAATGGGCTTGCACAAAATAATGGGCTAAGCTTCTCTATCTCTTGAGAAAATAGTAAGGCCCATTTCTCCTCCAAATAGATGATAATTGGGCTTATGGCCTGACTTCTAATTGAGCTGTCAATAAATAGTGATATGGATAAATGCTTTAATCACAGTCCAAAGCCTACAAAGATTATATCCTCCTGAAACATCATCACCATCTTGGGTCTTATTCGAAAACATAACTTAACAGATATAATCATTATTGTGTGTGGTAGAATCTACCTTTAAAACAGTGGCATCATGTCTCAAGTTTAATTATTTTTATCATCATCGTTTTATTTCTATTCTATCTTTAATTTTTTCCAACATTATGTACTTATTTTATGATTCTATTACGCATGCGTAACTAATAAACTTACTTAGTAAATATAAAAAAAAATGTCTCCAAATTCTCATAAATAAAACAAAAGGTCAAACATGACTTTTTGAATTTAGATTTCCAGTTTTTCTTTCATTTTCTAAATGGGGAAGCAGGATGATTTAGAATGATAGTACATTGCTATTAAAATCATATTATTGTTCTTACCTATATATATATATATATTATTGTCAGTATTCATTCATTTTCTTATAGTGAGCTGCAATATTGGCCAGGCTAATGACAAAGACTTCAATCCCCAGATTTATTTTCTCTGAAAATATAGTATTATTTTAATAACAATATACTAACATTGTGAATCATGGCTCGTTGAACTTAGATAATTTTCAATTTCCCTTTCATTTTATAAATAAAAACAACAAAGAATGGTGAGGATGACGACAAAATTTGATCTTTGGTGAGTCCATGGCCTACCCTTTTGGATTTTTAAAACCTTGGTCAAAGAATTTGTAGCATAAGCCTATATATTTTTCTATAAATATCTCTTTTCAATTATTAATAAAATATTATAATTAAAATGTCAGTAGATGACACAGTCTAACAAGTAGAAACAAAAGAGCGCAAAACGCATAGCAGAGGCAACACAATCTGCCAATGAAGAACCAAACCGTTCATTTAGCCCAACCACACAACATTAAAGAAATTAAATAAAAAAATATAAGCAGAACCCAATAATTAATGACGTACAGAAGCTTTTGATGAATTCGGTACGTTAGTGTTAGTGTTGATATGATCGAGAAACAGTCTCCAATAAACTTGCAGCAGCAGCATCATCGAGAGTTGAGTGAGGAGTTTAATTAGAGGGATAGCTCATGTTCATAATCTATGTCATGAAGTCTTTGCAACGATCAGCTGAAAATGATGCTTGGTTTATAGTTTGTACTTTGTATCTTAATACAGTTGACATTAGAAGCTCCTGCATTTGACGAAGCCTGGGTTGGCGCTTTCAAGTCATACAGATGAAGTCATCAATGATGGCAATAGCCTTTATACTTCTGTTTGTTGGAAAGCAAGGGAATTTGTAAATCAATAAGGACATTTGTAATTAATTAAAATTATTAATTTAGTTCAGGTTTCTATAGGTCTTTTTAGGATGACAATAGGACAAGTAGGGGAGGGGGGGGGGGACAAGAGATTTTTTTACACCTAGTCGGTTGCAATATTTATATATGTACTATACATATAATACATTAATATATTATTTGAATAAATCAAGAAATTAAGAAGAATATTTGAGGTTTAATAATACTTAAAGGGGTCCTCTTGTATTTCTAAAATGAAAGACATCTCCCTCAACTTCTAAAATTTAGTAACACTTCTTTAATTAAAAAATGGTAATTACCTAATCAAAAAGAAAGTTGTTCAACTTTATAAAATGCCCAAAATATCATATTTTGGCTTCTTTTCTCTTTTTGAGAAACTTTTTATATATATTTTTCTCTTTTCTCTTTCTCTATCAATATTCATATGAAAAAAATTTTCTTTCTAAAAATAGAGAGGAAGAAAAAGATACGAGAGACAAACTCTACCATTGCGATAGGATTTTGCAAGGGATTAACCTCACACTAAATATATTCCTTCAAAATTTATGTAGAGAAAGAAGTATGGAGAAAGGAGACAATGAGTAAGGGTAAAATAATAATTATATTGATCCTACATTCTAATCACATGAAATCTCTATTATTTTAAAAAACATAAAAAATATTAATTGTATTTTTACTAAATTTTAGAGGCGCTCACTATGCTTTATATTATATCAATTCTAATTATATATAAGCAAACACCCTACATTTTTGAATTCTCATACTGCCCCTTTGCAATTTTAGTATTTAAAAAATGCCCCTAATAGTTATTTTGGATTTTTTCTCTGATTTTTTTTATTATATATAGTAATTAATGAGTTTCTACTCTAAACCAGTTATATTATACCAGTATAAAATCAAATAAAAAATATTTATTAAGCATATCTAAATCATTTACAAATTGGAAACTCTATGTTCAACACTCTACTAGCTAGTACCTAATAATTAGTACCGAATTAATTAATTATTTTTTCTTAATTCATTTGCACGTCCCATTCAAAAAAGTTGGAATTCCAACCTCCTCTAAATCAATGAACCAAAATTGTTTTTACATATGTCAACCAGAGTAAAATACTGTTTTGTTCTTAACAGATGGCGAGCATTATTCTCCCCTCTTTTCTTTTCTTTTTTTCTGACATTAATATCCTTTTAATTGTGGTCTATGTCATATATAGTGAAGTTGATATTGAATAATAATTAGACTTTCACACGCGCATACGTGTTGACCCGATGATCAAGATGACGTTGCATGCATGCATGTCGCCTTCCTGTTGGTACAACAGAGCTAAAAAAGGTGATACCATTAATATAAAATAAAGCCGGTCTTTTAACGAGAAATATATTATATATATATATAGAGGTACCATTTCACACAGCTCTTTCTCCTGAGGGCTCATATATATTAGTTTGTGGAGAAGATAGAAAATTTTATGGTAATATTAGGTCGTCGTATATATTTAATTTTATTAAATATTTAAATATGAGACGCCAACCACTAAAGACAAATTTCATTAATATAATATCATAAGTTTTCATCATATGAATCTTATATATATAATATTTAGATCATAAATATATGGTAATTGATTCACTGTCGGATTTTCAACTATTTCAAAGATATTCCAGACATAAACTAAAATGAATAAACCTGCAGCTCATACTTGCAGGTACCAGAAGCAACTTCAATCTTCGCAAGGGGATATTACGAATAATAAGAATATTACCATATAATAGAATTTTTATTTAAAAAATATATACATAAAATAATGTGGAATTTTTATATTCACTTTAATTTGATTTTTATTTTAAAAATGTGTGGTGTTGCGCAAATACTTTCCCATCCTTGTTTTCTCTTCTTTGTAACTGATAGATTGCAACACCAAACACGAATAAATAAATAAAAAATAAAATAAAATAAATTGACAGGTGCATTTCCAGAATTGACACATATGCATGCTTTGCTAGTCAATTTGCACGCTAGCAGGAAAATATTAGTCAGTCGGATATATAATGGGGAAACTATCCAGTATCCAATAAAGAAAGAACGAGATATTTACAGCATTGTTACATAATATACATAATCACCACTTGATTACAAGATATTGGTTAAGAATTAGTATATCTATTCAAGTAGTTAGCATGAAATTGGAAGAAAAGTTGCAATTCCAGGTCATTGCACATGCTTTTACCAGTAGTTCTTCCACTATCATTGGGGGGGGGGGGGGGGGGGAGAGAGAGAGCATTAATCTCGATTAAGTTGAATCATTGGCCCTTAAGCAGGAGATGGCATGAGCAAGCCCACGCTTATACCAACTCTTGTTTGATCAAATTTTCTTTAATATTTTTTTAGCACCTTCACGAAAGGGCGTGGCTAAATTGCGTTAATAATTAATTAAGCTTACACAAAGATTAAGTCTAGACATAAATTATATATTACCATGAACTCATGCTCATGCTCATGCTCATTTTTCAAAACACACAAAAAGCTAGCCATTACTTTACAGTCTCATGTGATCAAAAGATGATGTGCAGGTGAATAATAAGCGGATATATTTTCCTGAACAATCAATTGATGCATTCATCGTTTCGGACAATAATCGAAGGATTTCAATGGATTGAGCATCCACATGAAATTTCCCTTTCATTACCTAATACAGAAAAGAAAAGAAAAGATAACTAACTAGAAAAAGAAAGGAAAAGATAATCATAGTTATACCACAAGGAGAAGTCTAGGCTATCGAATGAGCAAAAAGCTTGTACCATGCTTGGGGAACATATATATATATATATATATATATGTACCAATAATGCATAAGGAGTAGTATTGATTGATGGAATGTATTTTATAGTTATTTCGCTTACTAATATTTAATGAAAAAGTCTAAAGTTTATAGTCCTTTGTTAAATATTGAGCAGCCGAGGGTGATGCAATGAAAAAAAAAATGCTTCAATTGATGATTAGATTTTTTATTTGAGATAGTTAATTATTTTAAATCAAGTTGTTAATTGATTCAAAGTAAAAATGAAAATTCTACTTAACCAAAGTGGAAGTTTAGGCATATTTCATACCAAGCAAATCGAGATGCTCATGAATATATTGTTAGCAGCATAAGCTAAAAAGGTTTAAGTCTGATGTATTATTTCTCTTTCATTTATCTCGAAATGTTTAAATATATAATTTTGGTGAAAAATGATAACTTCTAACAATCTCTTTTCCTTGTATGATAGTTTTGTATCTATCTTTTTATCAAAATCTTAACTCCTATTTGGTCTTTGGTTGTTCACTCAAGCTAAAAAAAAAAAAAAAAAAACACTTTTGAATTCTTCTTTAACAACAATCAATACATTTATATTTTGTATATTAGTCATATTATACTCTTAATGATTTTACAAAAGAAAAATCTTTCTTGTACCTAGCGCATGATTACATTTCTCATACATAAAGTTACTAAAAAACTCACAAATAACTTTGTAAAAGGAGAGGGAATACTCTCACTAGATACCTTAGGAGTTGCTCCCATCTTTTTGATTTCTCCCCTTTCTCCGTCCTGAGGATTTGAACTTTGCCTTCTAATCTTCCATCTTCACTCTCTAAAGTCTTCCCCTTTTTTCCATTTTTGGACCTCCACGTTGATTTCTTCTCTGATTTCCTCCTCCAACTTTTCCCTTACCTTCCATCATCATCCCCATTTTTGAATCGAAGACTCATATTGTGGCACCTTCTATGGTTAAATATTTGAAGATTATAGGTAGTTAGTCTTCTGATAACAATTTGAATACTACTCTTAGTTATTGGTATTTCATTGGCTATGCTCTAGTTCAACTATAGATGTTACCTTCCTTATTCTTTGCCTATGAATGGTTTTTCTCTATCTTGGGTTAATCAAGTCTTAATTTATCTTGCAGACATGTCTTAAATTCTTTAAATTTGTTGCCTAGCTTTATCAAATTAATTTGCTGTTCATGTTCGCCTCTTTCAAGCAATTCGGTTTCAATTCTCTAAATGCATTTCTTGATGGGGATAGGATATATTTTGCCCTATTTGGTTTCATTTGTGGTCGCCTCTCTTGTTTTTTTTTTTATTCTAGTAAAACAAAAGTTATTATTTGACATTATATCCTAATTATCATTACAAAAAATATTTCTAATATTTAACTATATATATTATTCGACAAAAAAAGTATTTAGAAATTGTAAATTCTAAATTGAAAAAATATATATCTAACTATATTTTAAATGAAAATATTATATATAAATATTCTTGTATTTATATATTTAAATACCCATATACCCATTTAAAAGAAATTAACCATTGTTGCTGGTGTTGAACCACATCATTGGTATCCAATTTAATCCCAACAAAAGTCTGGGTTCATGCCTGGGGATATGCTAAGGTTGCGGATCATTGGATAATATATCCCAACAATATTTGTTGGAGGATTTTAGCCCCAATAATTTGCTTACCCTACCGATTTGGGGCTTGTAAGTTATAATCATACTAAATTTGTTGGAGTTTGTTACTTTAATAATTTGTTAGGAACAAACCCAAATTGCTAGGGTTTAACCCTAGAGAAAGAAGTTAACGACCATATTATTGTAAGAGAAAATAAATTAAGAGAGCTCTTAGGATATGGGTATTTGATGGATCAGCCTCGATGAAACAGAAAAAAAAAATGATGGTATTTTCATAATTTTAGAAATTTTATTAGAGTTTACTAATACAAGGATTTGTAAACATTAATTTTTAGAATCTTGTAGGTATTGCAAGCTTTTAAACTAAACTTCGAGATTGTCAGATCATATTTTTTTTTTCTTTTTTTTTATATAATTTAGTTTATGTTTGGAACTATATAAAATTATCCTAAATTGAGAAGAGAAAGTTTATAAAATTAATTTTATTCATTAATATTTCACTAGCTAGTCCAATATTTATAAATTTACCAAGTCCTAAGTAGGATATCTTGTACGTCTCCTCCACTCCATTTACTTTTTGGAACCTTATTCATTGCCATTCTGTAGCCTACCAAATGTGTTTTCCAATCCTGTTGTAATGTTGCATTATAATTATAAATTAATCTTAGCTAGAGAATCAAAGAATCCTTGATCCTCGTTAAAGAAAATTTCCCATCCCATTTAATTAAGTTTATTAATTAAAACTTAAGAATAATATCCATGTATAGGATCCAAAAACGCTTGTCCCATCAAACGTGGCCACCTCCAGAGCAGTTAATTATGTTATAATTAATCATTAATGCAAGCCATCTGTTAAGCTATTCTACAATTATTATTAAATGGCGTGTTCAAAAATTAAAAGAGTGCAATCTGCACTAATCCTACTTTATATCATTTCATATTTCATATTGAGCTTGACCTTATTATACTTTGTAGCTATAGTACTATATATATGTTGAATTTTGTTATACCAACTTTATAAAATTTATTAAATTCCCATTCGGCAGATAACTGATGAGAAACCAAGAAATTGGCTTCCCCCCTACCTACCCCACAAAATAATAATAATAAAAAATATACAATGTGTAAAGAAGGATATATCCTTTATACATTTAACTTAATTACCCAAAAAATGATAAATCCTATATTTAGCAATATAATATTTATAGATAACACTGAAGAATAATACAAATTAAAACCATTTCATCTTGCTTTAATCTTCATCAATCCTTCGTTTGTTTGTGAATTACATATAATATTTATAACGAGTGTTTAAATTTTGATATAAACCAAAAGATTAGATTAGATAAAAAAAAAAAAAACTTGATTTGATTTAAGACGAATAAATATAATCTAATTTTCAATTTAAAAAGTTTAAAAAATTAATCTTTAACATGGTCTGGTGTACCCCAATTTCGATTTTAGACAAAAAATTAAATGAATACAATAATATATACACTACAACCTATATATGTGTAGATGCAATGTGTATTATGTAGTGTATGTAAATTTGATGGATCTAATTTTCAATCTAAATTTTTATCAATTTTGAATTTTGACTAAAGTAATTGATCACTCTTATTTTTGATTGAGTTTAGTGTAATTTACAACAGTGTCTATCTATGAGTGTTGATTTGAATTTTCTTTTCTCGTCGTTGTGATTGTTTTTTTATAAACTTCTTTATTATGAATATTAAAAAAAAAAAAAAGTGCCACCTACTCTTCATCTTAGACTACAATACCACTTGCTTATTCATATTCACCTGTCTCTCTCTCATTTGAAGTCCTTCTTCTTCTGGCTGGACAATTAAACCATGAATTGTTAGGTTAGGAAATATAGAAATATACGTTTTAGGTAGATATTAATATACACACATAAAGGGGAGAGAGAGAGAGAGAGTAAATTGGACACGCTAATCCACTCCACTTGTTCCACGTGGATTCAAACCAAAGAATTTAATGGACACATTTTCCACCTTAGATTAGTCAAATCACAACCTTAAAGAGCGAAGGAGACATCCATCGTTAAGGATCTTTGTTTATTCTTCCCAAGCGAATGGGAAATTGGGTTGACATTTGGGTGCGTGCTAGTTTATTCAGATTAGTTCAGAACCTCTTAATTTTAATTTTTCTATCCTAATAATACATAGATAATACAGTGAACCAATTAAATGTCAGTTGTTTAATGATTGATTAGAGACACTAATTCCACTTCATCAAGTCATTGATTCAAGGGCCAACAAAACTGAACATTTATTAAATTTTTTAGAGGCGGCTACGTGAATTATATAGTTGACATGAAAACTTGAATGTTACTTAATTCTATACATGTATTAATCACGTGAATTAGTAGTTAACATGGAAAATTACATATTACTTGATTCTATATATATGTGAACCACGTGAATTAGTAATTCACGTGAAAAATGATAATCCGTCGTACTCACTTTATCAAGTCATTAATTTAATTATTATAAGTCTTATATAAATAATCTAAGTATTGGCAATTTACTGAAGAAAATTTACACTTTGTGTCGTGGGACAATGATTGGGGTATTTATTGGGTTTGTAAATTTAGAGGTGTCAATTTTTGTTTAAATATTAAAATTTAATAAAAAATTATTAAACCCGTAGTGGGTTTTCCAAACTTTGGTTTTTTCTTAGCAGTGTTTTAATTAAAAGGGGTTTGAGTTATAAATTAAGAAAAATTAAAAGTTTAAAGATTGGATTTGGGGTTAAATTGTGACTGATCAATCTAATTTAAATTTTAATTTGTGAATGAATTTAATGGTTCAAATTAGAGTATACTTGAACCGCGGTGCTCCCCATTGTGAATCCTAACTAAACCAAGTTATATAAGCATTCCCTATAATCTTGGGACCAAAAGGTGAAATCACTCATCTTGGGTGCCCCTCAACTGTCCCACGCCAAAGGGAAGAGATTAATCAGGTACACGACGGTCATGGTCAACGGGAGATTTAGTGCTGGTTGCCCACAAGGAACTCACCCTTGAGGAGCAGAAATCCCACACTACGACTGATCAAACTCGAATCTGACTCCTTGGGACCAAACTGCCGTCCTACAACCAGCCGTGCTAACGCCCCTGGGGAGGGGCTTCCCTATAACCTTGTTGTAGCTAAGAGGCGGCTGAGTTAATTAGTAGTTTGAGATAAAAATGATGGAAGCAAAAGAAATTTGATTAATGGAGATATTTCATATTTGTTTGTTTAATTTTGCCAGAGATTGTTAAGTTGCATCGTGAAGAGCATATAATTCCAAGTTGTGGATTCACATTCACACATATAAATGTAGACTGGTTGCATTGCATGACGTGGCAGCATATGACATCAGGCCAATCTGCTTCTTTTTCTATGTACTGAACAGAACAAAACAACGTGCAGAGTCTGGACGGAGATATATAATATTATAAGGTATGGAAATCATAAAACAGATTGGAAAGAGAAGCCAAAATAAAGAAACAGAGCTAAGCTCACCAAGAAAAATGTATTTAAGTTAATACTTTGAAGGAAGAACACAAATAAGGCTATTACAATCAACTAACTCAATAAATAAACGTAATAATTAAGTAATTAACTAAATCTGAATAACCCCAAGAGCTAAGGCCACTAAGAAACAGATGATTTGAAAAAATAATAATAATTACAAGTAGTTAAGCCAGAAGAGCCCCATGCAAGCAAGCACCAACAAATTTTAGTTCATTTCTTGGAATGAGAGAGGAATTAGGGGAACATTCCATAGATGAACTTGAGGAGGAGGGTTACTGGAATACCAAGAGTCTAGGGCCTTTGAGTTGTCATCAGAAGACAAGGGATTTGAGGTCAGAATGGCTTAAGAAAGGGAAGGCAACAAGATCCATGGAACACTGAAGGAAATTAGACTTTTAGGTTTCACCTTGCGCCATCAACTACGGCTTTACCAAGAGGTGATAAGGTGTTCACTTTTTTCTACTACCCTGATATTTGGTTAATGGCCTCTTTATAAAAGTTTTACTCAACCTAATATAAATGCTAACAATGAGGTTCAGATAAATGATTTTTTTTTTTTTTTGTGGGTTTTTGGCTGTGTTCTTAATCTTCCCATTAATACCAATAGTTTTTTTTCCCCTTACCAATTAATATATAGGTCGTAAACATCATGGTAATTACCAAAAGAAGACTAGTTGCACTTTAAATATTTTTTCATAAAGAACACTTCATCATCAGCCTGGAATGGAATAAGACCAACGACAAAAAACAGAAACGAAATAATTCACAAGTCTCCTAGTGGTCATATTAAAAGAGAGTCTCAAGTCCATCTTAGAGTTTAGCATTTGCAATTGGGACGTTAATGTAAACCTTTTATTTGACAGGAAAAAAACAAAACACACGCACACACCCGCATACTCTTCTACATGGGTTACACATTTAAAGCGACACTAACCATTAATCCAATCCAGATCTTATCCCATGGTCTTTGGAATAAGCAAGTCTTTCTTCCAGGCATGAACGACTTATGGTATGTTTGGAGCTAGAGTTTGAAGGAAGAAAGGAAAATACTTCATGTGCACAAAACCCCATTCCCCCGCAATCAGGAAAGAATTAATTGATGGAAATTTTTATTTTACTATTTTGACAACATTAACCCTTAATGTTAAAACTGCACAAGTATCTATCCGTTTATAGAGTATTAACTACTATTTGTTCTTTAACATTCTTGTGCTCCTCGATTTCCACTATATTTAAATAAGAAAAAGGACAAAAGATAATTTTTTTCCCATTATATTCTAATATTACCCATCCGTGTCCCCCAGAGCCTTCCAGTTAGGCAGTGTCTGGTATCGTATCATCATCTTGCAATGCCTTTGAGCCTGCTTCTAGACGTCATACTAAGTTCTAATTGGTGGCCCCTTGTGGTCCAAAGCAAGTTGGAATTCTCCCTGAAGGGGACACCTAATACTAATTCTTTTTTATATCGCAAAGTCAATGGGTTAATTAGGCTTTATTTTAGCACAGACCATGGCTATCTTGGCATCTTAAGATCTTTAAATACTTCATGAAAAGAAAAAAAATGGGGGAGATGTTAAATACCAGTATAATTTATTCCTGCATAATTATAATTGTCCAAGGAGCAGATGAAACAGTTATCGCCCCCTTTAAATTCCAAGGCAGAATGGTCGCCTGTCCATGAACTTATTCAACCCTTTTAGTTGTATTTAAAAACAACATTTTTCTTGTCTTCTTGAATCATATCTGAGTCTGCTAGGAGAATGAAGCTTAAGGTAACTGAGAAGCCCAAGGAGAAGCAAAGGAAGGGGCTGTGGTCGCCGGACGAAGACGACAGGCTCAGAAGTTACATCCTCAAGCATGGCCATGACTGCTGGAGCTCCATCCCTGTCAATGCTGGTAAGTCTTTAACCATTTTTAAGAAATCGTCGCCTCTTAATATGGCTGCATATAATGCTCGGTAATCAGCTCTGATATAGACAATGAGACGGTGGGTGGATGCAAATTTTGATGTGGCTGGAAGACAATGCATCCCTCTATATATACACACAACACAATCACAACCCTTATTTCCATTTTAATATTATATATATATGTATATATGTAACTCTTACAAGCTTTCACTCCAGCTTTAGAATCATCGAACCCAGAAAATTAGACTTAAAAGAAAGAACAGCAAGTTTTGCGATTGATATACAGGGCTCTCGAACAATCATTTTGGGGTTTTCTGTATTTATGTTATGGAGAAATGAAGCTTTGAGATGATCATGGATTGATTTCATCCTGGTCTTTGTTCTCTGTAAAACTCTCTGCTTTAGTGTACACAGAGCATTTCCCAAGTGTTTGGACCTCAGGCTAAAAGGTAAAAGGTTAATTAACTTTAAATTAATATGCTTTTTGACATGCATGATATAGCGTGATATAATGATACTTTCATATATAATCGCAAGTCATTTTCTAAGCCTTTTTTCTTCCTTCATTACAATTATTAGTTGCAGGGATAGTTTTTTTTTTTATCAAAATTTTACTCAAAATTGATATTACCATCAATTAATGGGTACGTCATATGGTAGCCATAGTCCTTGTGTTTGGTATTTAATAGGTGGGCAGTTTAATTAAGTCAACAAAAACAAATGGAATTACATCTGAGCAAGACGAGATCAAAGATGACCATATATTCTTATTGTATTGACCAAAATGCCCTTGTAGTTGACTGTCGTGTTCTTATGCAGGGCTGCAAAGGAGTGGGAAGAGCTGCAGGCTAAGGTGGATTAATTACTTGAGGCCTGGGCTCAAGAGAGGGTTATTTTCTGAACAAGAGGAGGATACAATCCTGACCCTTCATGGCATGTTAGGCAACAAGTAAGAATAAAAATTTGTATTATACTATATTACTATGAAATAATATTCACACTCTTTGACCTCCTGGGGAGTAATTAATATTCGAATCCTGATAATGGGGTTGGGGTGAGAGTGTTAAGTAACTCACAGATTTGATCTGAAAAATCAGATTGAATATCATTGCTCTTAATCTTTTTATAAAAAAATAAATTTTTATAAAAAAAAAATATTTTACATTAAAGTAAGAGGCATATGATATGACAAAAACTATCCGACATATATACATATATAAAGTCAGTGTGCATTAGATATCCTGGAAGATACATAATGAGACCAGGCTAACAGTCCACGTATCCATCGATCCATGCTTCCCTTGAGATACCATCTGCCACATATTCCTCCTCTATTTATATGCTCATGAGTAATGGTGTTTGATAGCTAAAATCTAATGAGCAAATCCTTTTAATAGCTAAAATCTCTACTAAGTTATAATCCTGAATTGTACACTTGAAAACTCCTAAACTGGAAGTAAATGGTATAGCTACCCAAAAGAGTAACATAAAAAAAAAAAAAAAAACACAAAACAAAACCGGAATAGAGTTTACTAACAAGAAACTGTACATGTGAAAAGGTGGTCTCAGATAGCCAAGCACCTGCCTGGAAGAACTGATAACGAGATCAAGAACTACTGGCACTCTTGTCTGAAGAAGAAGGTGGCCAAGATGGAGCAAGAAGCTGATCAAGCAGACGATCATACAAAACCTGAATGTCCAAGTACAATCACAGAATCTTCAGTTTCATCCCAGAAATCAACTGCTCGAAACCCAAGCTTCGAATCCTTCGAAGGATCGTCAATGGAAACTATCCAGTCGATGCCACAAGCTCTCAGCCTCCAGACGGGAGCTGGCCAGGCCAACTTGCCAAAACTCCTATTTGCGGAGTGGCTTTCATTAGATCAATTTCAAGGCCAGGACTTCGGAAATTCAGTAAACTTGCAGGATCCTTCTCTAAATGGGTTGTTTATTAACGGAGGGCCCTTCTGTGGGGAGTTTAATCAGCATGAATATTTGGGCAACGGCGTCGCTGATGAAGCGTTTCAATCAGAATTCAAGTCTGAAGAACGATTATTCTCTGAAAATGGGTTTCTTAGTTTGATGGCCAGTGATGATATGTACAGTTATTTCAACATAAATAATGATGTTACTATGTATAATATATGACGAGGATCGATGAATAATTTCTGATTACTTTTCAGAAAGAGTTCTGATTCCAATAAAATTGGTTATATCAAAATCATATATTTATATGTTATCACAAAAGGCCAACTTTCCATGAATTAAACAACCCTCTTATAGCCAATCTGAACTCAAGCCCAACTTAGATTAAATTTACTTTTCCGTTAATTAATTGAACATATATAGCATTTGAAAAGTTGCATGAATTTGGGAAAAACCCAGAGGAAGAGAGGATTATAAAAAGAGACATTTTGAGAAATATTATTTTAAGAATGATTGTTATTTGTTTTCTCTCTTTCGTTTATGTCTTAATCTTTTTGGTTTATCTTTTAGTTACTTCTAAATCTATCAGGATTATAATTAAAATCCTAATTAGATTTGGTTCACTAATTAAAATTCTAGATAGAGTATGACTGCATTGAGTGGTTTGTATATATATCTCTATTTAAGAAGTAACTGAAAGCAATTTTGTTATTCTCCAACATAGCTTCTTGTTCAAGCACAACAGATTCTCTAACTCTTTGCCAAATAATTTAATTAATACTTGGGTGAGTTTTTTTTCCCTTTTTTTCTTTGTCCTCTTTGTCCACACGCTTAATGAATTTATTGTTTTCTTCGTGTTTGAATCAAATTCTAGCCTTAAGTTATGATTCTTGATGGTTTTATATAGTGGAACCACAATGTTATTAAATCAAATTCTATGATTTTCATCAAAAGTTGGATTCATATAATATGTGTTTTAACAGGAAAGCTAAATTCTTGATTTATGTATTTTATTCTTGTTACATGTTATCTACTTGTTTTTTACTTCTATCTTTTAGAAAATTTTAACCAAATAAATTCAAACTAAAACTGTTTATAAATTTAAAACTTTGACATTTTTGCACAAGTATCTTCTGTTTTATCTCACAATGATATAATTTATCATGCAAAAAAAAAAAAAAAACTCAGATAAATAATTTATATAATTTATCATGCAAAAATCAATAAGCCTTGTTTTTTTTTTGGTAAATAACCTTTATTTTTTATTTTTATTTTTTTGCCACCATTTGCATCTTGAACCCAAGTTTTTAGAATTTTGATTGGAAATTTGTGTTAATATTTCAAAAGTTTAATCAAAAGTTGTTCTGGTTATACTTATAGAAAATAGTTCAATCATCAAGATAATCAATAAAAATAAATTAACTCTACTTAGTCATCCCCAATGCGGAAACCAATAATTGAAACACTTTCTAATAATACTGAACAAATATTGCATTTGCTTTGATTAAATTAGATTAAATTTGCTTTTCAATTAATTAACCAAACAAATATAGCATCTGAAAAGTTGCATGAATTTGGGAAAAACAGAGAGGAAGAGAGGATTAAAAAAAGAGATATTTTGAGAAATATTATTCTAAGAGTTATTGTTATTTGTCTTTCTTATTTTCTAATATTTCTGGTTTATCTTTTAGTTATTGTTGAATTTATCAGGATTATGATTAGAATTTTAATTAAATTAGTTCACTAATTAGAATCTTAGGTAGAACATGATTGCATTCAGTAGTTTGTGTACATATCTTTGTTTATGAAGTAATTGAAAACAATTTTGTTAATTTTCATCATAACTTTTTATTTAAGCACAACAATTTTTCTAACTCTTCCTCAGATAATTTAATTAACATTCGGGTGAGTTTTTTTCCCTTCGTTTCTTTGTCCACACGCTTAAAAAATTTATTATTTTCTTCCAATGTGGGTTAAATTCTCACTTTAAATTGTTATTTTTTATGGTGTTATGCGATATAATCTCATTGTTATTGTAGTCAAATTTTATCAAATATGACTTTCATCAAAAGTTGAATTCTTAACTTATGTGTTATATTCTTGTTATTTGTTATCAGCTCGTTTTTTACTTCTATCTTTTAGAAAAATTTAACCAAATAAAACTCAAACAAAACCAGTTTATAAACTTAAAACTTTGACATGTTTGCACAAGTATCTTTTGTTTTATCTCATAATGACATAGTTTATTTGACTACATAAAAATAAAATTAAACCTTGAAAACAATTTATATAATTTATTGGTGCAAAAATCAATAGGCTTTGTGTGTTTATATCTTTTTTTTTTTTTTTTATAAATAGCCTCCATTTTTTTTTGGCCACCATTTGCATCTTAAACCCAAGCTTTTAGAATTTTGATTTGAAATTGGTCTTAATATTCCAAAAGTTTAATCAAAGTAGTTCTAATTGTACCCCATTGAAGATAGTTCAATGATCAAGAAAATTAATACAAATAAATTAACTCTAATCAGTCATCCCCAATGCCAAAACCAATAATCGAAACACTCCCTACTAATATTGAACAAATATAGCATTTGTTTTGATGAAATTAGATTAAATTTGTTTTTTGATTAATTAATTAAACAAATATAGCATTTGAAAAGTTACATGAATTTGGGAAAAACCAGAGGAAGAGAGAGCATTAAAAAAAGAGACATTTTGAGAAATATTATTCTATGAATTATTATTATTCATTTTATATGTTTTGCTCATTTCCTAATATTTATAATTTATCTTTTAGTTACTCCTGAATCTATCAGGATTATGATTAGAATCTTAATTAGATTGGTTCACTAACTATAATCTTAAATAGAGTATGATTGTGTTTAGTATTATATGTATATATATCTTTATTTTGGAAGTAACTGAAAGTAGTTTTGGTATTCTCTATTATAGCTTTTTGTTCAAACACAACAGTTTTTCTAACTCTTCGCTAGACCATTTAATTGACACTCAGGTGAGTTTCTTTCCTTTTGTTTTTTTTTCCACATGCGGAATGAATTTACTGTTTTCTTTTGGTTTGGATCAAATTCTTGCCTTAAATTGTGATTTTTGATGGTTTTATGTGCTGGAACCATATATATAAATATCTTAAAGTCTTAAATATTCAATAAAAGTTTATTTTATAATTATATATCTTGCGACACTACATTTAAGTTATGTCTTATCATTTAATGTTGAATATTTATATTATCATGGTAAAGAACCTTTAGCCGTGAATATGTTTCTCCTATGTAATACAACTAATCTCAAGTTTAGATGAAGTTACTTTGACTTATAAAATAAATAACACCAGAAAAATTGTAGGAAATTAGGAAAAACTAAGAGAATGGAGTAATTTTAAAGATAATCAACATTTACAACAAATTAAAGTATTTGAAACTTCTCCATAATTTACTTTAATCACTCTCAAATAGTAACTATAAAATGACCAAATCATCATTGTCTTTGCACAATAATAACCTGAAATATGTAATTGTTAGTCCATACAAATTTGAAATTAAAAAAAAAATGCAACTCAAAAATATAAAGGGTATTATTGTAGATAGAAATTAGCATTATTTATTATTTAATTTATTTCTTTGGGTTGTTTCCTAATTTCGTTATTTCCTGATCTTGCAGCTATTAGGATCGGTTTTAATTAGCTCTACTCAGTCATGTTCAATGCCAAAACCAATCATTGAAGCGCTTCCTACTACCATTGAGAAATCTGGGCCAGCTGTTTCAGAATATTCTTCAAGGTCGGATCATGTTCCCCGGGAAGAGGGTAGATTTGGTTTACAGTTCCGTAATGGGAATGGTTATCTACTGCCACCCAACGCATTAATTGGGAGAAGCAACAATGCTGGTAACAGTGCTCATAATCACAATTTTTGTTTGGGTAGGTGGGATTCGAACCATTATTTAAATCGCGAGTGGAGTTTTCAAGGAGTTTATGGTGGTAGAAGTGTTCACATCCAGCCACAAAGAGTTGTTCCCGGGCCCTTCATCCCGCACCCACCACCACGCCCGCCCCTTGGTCCTACTCCATTTAGTCCATTCCCGAAGCCCATGGTGGGCCTTTTCTGCAACCCTATAGTTCGTCATCATCAAGTACAGAGCCCAGGCCCAGCAATGTTTAATGGCATGCCCTTAATGCCACCATCAATACCAAGATCACCGGCTATCCCTACAGATCCACAGTTGCATGCAAATATAGTGAAACAGATTGAGTATTATTTTAGCAAGGAAAATTTGGTTAAAGATACTTTCTTGAGAGAGAAGATGGATGATCAAGGTTGGGTTCCCATTAGAGTGATTGCAAACTTCAATAGAGTGAAGCTGTTGACGAACAATATCCAGCTTATATTGCGTGTTCTGCGCACAAATTCAACTGTTGTAGAGGTGCAGGATAACAGAGTAAGAAGACGGGATGACTGGTCGAGATGGCTCTTGCCTCCTCCTTTACGAAACTCATCTCCTAATTAACATGCATGCAAAATATTTAGGTACGCCCCATGGGCTGATTTATATGCATACCTAATAGTGAATATTTGTCCATGTTTGGGATTATATAAGATCTTAATTCGGCAGCTAGCCAGCTATATCTTGAATATTATACTGTTGATATTTTTGTAATTATATTTTTTACTATTTGCATGTAATGGATAAATTAGTTCAATCGTGTTAGGTTATCTCCAACGATGTTATTTTAACGAACCTTGTTATTGTCAAAATCATTTGTCAAATTTCTAGTGAAACCCAAAAGTATTATCATTGAAATCTGTAAGAAGATCCTTATCGTCTCTCTCCCAACAAAGGTCATCACGTTAGAAAAGGCCAACCAAATACAACGAAAATGATATTGGCTAGCGAAGAGAAGATTCGAATGCGACAACAAGATCTAATAAAATTGTTTGATTAAGAGAATATATATTTCTTTTAAATGTTAACAAAAAAACATACTTAGAAGAGTTATACCTCTATCAATATTTTCCATATATATAATTTTGTTATTTTTGAAATTTTCTATATAATAATGTTAATATCTTTTATTATTCTTGCCGGTTCCAATGGGAGCCACCTACCAATTAGCAAATGAAGTTTGTCATAAATTTTTCACGTAATAATTTAGATTTAAGGAGGTTTGCAGTTAAAAAAAAATTGAAGATAAAAGTGACAAAATTAAAATTTAAAATTAACACTTATATTAGTACTATTTTTGGTTATTTTATTTATAAAAACACCTTTCTTAATCACTAGTCACCAAACACATAACAATACTAAAATTGTTTCTTAAATGATCTTGCAAAAGTGCTAAACTAATTTTCTTTAAAAATAATTCTTACAAAAACATTTTCTACATAAATAACTCTCAACAACAAAAGTTTCACGACGATGGCAAATAGAAATTAAAGAAAACCTAAGTTTTGGAAACCGACATTAAAATAAAAATAATAATAAAATAGGAAACTTCAGGCTCACTTATTACAAATCAAATTAGCTACGATGTCCATGTAGTATATACACATAAATAAATACATCACTATGCACACCTTTCAGTGTAACACTAATATAAACAAATTGGAATAAGCACACATGACACAACACATCCAATACAATAATAAGAATTCAAAGTTAAAAGCGAGAAAACAAACAGAGCCACAGGGAAATCACGATGTTGAAGGCTGAAATGGATTCTTTCAGCTTCAGAAGCCTAAGCATCCAAGCAGCTTCTTTGGACCAGTTCCAGTGGCAAGATACTTTGCTGCCATCTCCTCTGCCTTGAGCATGTCTTCCCCCCGCTTGGCTTCAATCATTGCCTTCTTTTCTTCTGCTGCCTTGTGGATCAGAGCTAGCTCGTTTTTCATTTTCTCCACGTATTCTGCCTTCTGCTTCTCCAGCTTCTCCTGCCACATCATTTGCAATCAATACCATACTCCACACCTAGGTTTCACTAAACTACAGTTTGTACCTCTTACGTTTAGGAAATCACACTGACACTACTTCATTTTAGAGGTGTTGAGTGTAATTTACCTATAAAAGTGCCCATTTCTTAATTAATCTTTTTTTTTTTTTGAATGGGAGATTTGTGGGGTTGGGGAGAGGACATTACTGATATCCAGAAAAATTTATGATCAACAATGTGAATGATGAGTCCTTACCTCCATCATTTTCAACTCAGCTTCTACGCTAGCTTTCCTGCTGTTCTCCCATGATCCAATGGCAGAGATTTTTTTCTGAGCTCTGTCCAGTAATTTAAGATTGTCAGAGGTGCAAATCGTCCACATTGGCTTCTAGAAAGAGGTTTGCCTATCAATTTGATCTAAAGTTGCATCTTTAAAACATTAAACCTACCCCTCCGAGAGTTTGAGAAAATCAAATTTAGCACAAGAGCATGTAACAGTGCCTCAAATTATTAACACCAATTCTGGTGCGCAACATGAGAAAAATGGCCATGCTGAACTAACGGATACAACGTCATAGCCAGGGTTTTGTCAAGCAAAAAAGGGTTACAGACACTAAATATCAAGTAATATTCCAGTTTAATGGATGTGGTAGTACACCAACTAAACGCGCTCATCTGTTGGGCATCAAGAAGCTTATTATAGTTAGGTAAATCTTCACTGCGAAATGGCAATGCGACATCCAAAATGATGTCAATGGAGTAGTAATATGTGAACAAGCCATCCTCATAAGTTCAGAAACAGTTTTTCTCCTTCAAAATGACATATTTGATTCAGAAAAATTATTTGCCAGATGCAACAGAAAACGCTATTACTCAGAGAATATTTGGCAATATAATCTTTTGCATATACTTTAAAAATTGCTTATATTCAAGATATCCCTTACTTATTGTCTGCTTTTGATTTCTCACTTTCTTCCCATGCTCTAATCAGCGATAATCTCTTCTCTGTTGCAACACGTGCCAGCACAGCATCTAAAAAGAACACGAACACTGCTTTCAGTGATCATGCTTTACACTCAAATGTATGAGGTAGAGAGAGAACATTGAAACGTAATTTCTCATTACCTCTGTTAATAGAACCCTCGCCAACTTTCCCTTCTTTAGATTCTGGAACTTCTGCAATAATCAAAACAGGCCGAAAAAATTAGCCAACAGACAGTAGCAGATATTATTGCTCAGCTTGGAGAGAATGCTAATAAGGAAGTGAGAGAGCAACTTTATGAATCATTTCGAGAGTAAAGCATCTTAGCCCGCGCCTTGAAGCATGTTAAGCCTAAGAAATGACACGAGTTCGCCAGATCTTAATCAATGGTCCCCCACTGTCTCCCATGTCAGAAAGAAATAGTATCCTTCAATTAACAGGCTTTTCATATCCAGATTTTGAGCGTAGAACTGAATGATAATTTGAGCCAAGGTATAATAAAACTTTAATCAAGTAAATTCTAAATTTGGTTAAAACTTTCTTTTTCCGGCTAAAATTTGAAATTCAAAATTGGCCAATTATTGAATAAAACCAGAAAGAAAGAAACCAGCAATTTTCACGTTCGGCCTTGGACAGAAAAGGGGCACCGGTTAAATTAAAGAGGAAGAGAAGCCATGGATTACAGTTTAAATGGTCATTAATACTAAATTAGTAATCCTACATCGCCATGTCAAATACAGAAAGAAACCGACGTAATGTAAAACAGAAGATAGTAGTCAGAGTTTTGTAGAAAAAAGGAGATAGGAGAAGCAATCTTCGAGAAGAAACTTCGCTTTGACCGCGTTTTGGTTGCGAGGAGGAAAACATGAGAGAATTGATGAAACCAAATCATATTTTTGAAATTCACGCAAACTACTACTACAGCAAGCCAATTATGCCAGAATTTTTATTCTCAAAACGCAGAAACGCCAATGTTTTTGCGCATCTCTCTCTTATTAGTAACCACAGATGAATGAATTTGAAGAATTTTTGGACAGAAGATAGAGCTGAACCAAAGAGGGTAGCAGAGAGGGGTTACGTTTGATGGCAGCAAGGGCTTTGGACTCATCGGGCTTGTCCTCGGGAGGAGGAGCAACCACCGGAATTACCGATTTCTCCTCGGTTACATCTTTGGGAGCTTCGGCGGCTTCGAGCGCCGGGGGCGGCGCCGGAGCCGAAGTAGGCGGAGGCTTCGATGGCGCCTCAGATTCTACCGAAGCAGGCGGAGGCTCCGATGGCGCCTCAGATTCTACCTTCTTTGACTCAACTTCCGCCATCTGCTTTAAAATCAAGCTAAAATTTGGATAAAAACTTATGTCACCGATATGGGCGAAACAAGCACGATCGAACGAGAGAGAGAGAGAGAGACTGTGCAATAGAAAGGGTAAGAACTTAGCTGGATTGGTAGGTGTCAGCTGGCCAATGAACAGCTGGCAGAACGAGAGAGAGAGAATGATATGATTGTTTGTGTGTCCATTCTGCACAAAAATTCACGAAGTTGGTGAAAACAGTGGCAATATCCAACTCCAGATGTCAACCTTCCAACGCTTCGTCTTTGGTAAATTAGTCTCTAATTCCAATCCCCCCTAAATCTAAATTGAAACTGTAAATTTTATGGGTTCATGCAAAATAACAAATGACATTATTATTCTTTTTTATTTAAAGATAGTTTTAAGTGGTATAAAAATTAATGTGTCTTGAGAAAGGTTTAAAGTTTAAGTTTCTCTTTAATTTTTGTGAGCCTTATTGGTTAAAATTATCTTATATTTAAAAATGAAAGGTAAATCAATGATGTGTGGACATAATCACACTACGTATAACCTGAGTGATCTGTGGAGCAAGCGAGCAAGCAAGCCATTGGGCTGCCTGCCTGCCTCTTCTTTGAAATCTAAATCTAAATCTACCCTTTTACTCAAAGTTTCCTAATAATTAAGTGAGATTAAATCAACTTCCACTATTTTTATTTATGGTTATATTCAAAATTAAAATAATCAAGCAAACCCAACTAACATTTTAAAGTTAAATGCGACTCCCAACCCCTAACCTTAAATTTCCTCCTCAATTGAATTTTTTGTCAGTTCCTACTAAATAAATAGGAAAAAGCAATGCAATAATTGTAATAACAATATTTGGTATTTCTTTCCTTTCCTATTCCCTTTCGGAATTATTATGATTTACAAAGCGTCCATGGTTGGTTGGTTGGTTTCACCTTTACCAGTTGAAGGTTTTGGGCCAAACTCAGATTATTTCTTTCTTTCATTTGAGGATGGCGATTGACGTCGGCCCCGTCATGGGCCCTTTCCAAACCTGGCCCACGATGTCCTTGTCTTATCCATGCGCCGTTTGGAGATAACAATCGTTCGTTGGCGATTACTGAAATCAACGGCCAAATTACCGGACACGTCCCTCATCCTTGAAGCACTTGGGTTACAATTATACGAAACTGAATATAAATTTCATTTAGGCTAAATTTAACCAGGATATTATTTTTACGAATATTCTATATAATTTTTTTTTTCATTTTCTTACACGAATTCAAAATATTCCAATCATCCAAATCATGAATTTTAAGATTTGAATAAAAAGGACTAAATCTTAATATATTCAAATATATAAATTTAAACAAATTCTAAATAATAGAATCAAAAGGATGGAATCCCTGCCAACACCAAGCCCGACTAACTGAAAATGGCGTTACCAAATCAGAAGGACACAACACAATGGAGGCTCTCTTCTCTTGATATTTATATATATATGTGGCTGGAATCAAAAGTTGTTGGGTGTCGTGGACCTATCACAAATAAATAAATGGTGGATTAATTATTGGTAAAAATGTTATTTGGACGTGAAAAAAAATAATATTTTATGTAATATTTAATATTAATAAATATGTTATAAATTTTAAAAAGTATTTAATTTAAATATAAAATATATTAATACTGAATGTCCCTCGTAGTATCAAAATAAAATTTCACATCTGAATATCTTTTTCGTTTACAGAAGACATGAATTCGCCGCCAGTAGAATCCGAGAACGTGTGCGTCTGCCGGCGACAATTGAGCCAGAAAGGGACGCAAACGCAACCTAACCAGGAACTGCCACGTTGTGGGGGCCCTCAGATATTTCAACATCCGCTGACATCACTTTTTAATAATATTTTATATTTAATATTCGGAAAATTTTAATTATTAATTATTTTAATAATTAAGTAGAAATTAAGAGATTAAAAAGGATAATTTAATATAACTTTAATTATTGCCAACTCGTTAGCTGAAATATTTTATATTATTTTAAAATAATACTCTTTGAAATAAATTTTATCTCACAGATATATTATTGTTATTTATCAGTATCAACATCAAATAATATCACCTATACAAACAAAATAAAAATAAAAAAGAAGGTTCACAATTATTAATCATATGCTGTTTTATTTAATTAAATATACAAACTAAAATATGTCTATATTCTTATATATTATATCTTAAACGTATTATTTATTTATTATTACTTCTCTATAATGCAAAAAATAACAGAGATTTTGTATTGCTTTATAAGTTAATTTATACTGTTATATTGATATGTTAGATCTTTATTTAAGCAATATTCTTAACAACATTAACGATTTTAAGCGTATATTGCTCGAAAAACTTATTATAGTTGTACACTATTTTCATAAATATCTATTACTAGTATATAATAATGATATATATTTAAAATGGTACTTGATATTATAGTTGGGTTTCATATCCAATACGATATTAATAATTATAAAAACTTTTAAATATATATATTTTATACCAAGTCATAAAAATAGACGATTTTAAGCCTTGATTTTGTCCTAAAAGATAAGATTCCGGGGCGGGCACGGGAATGGAACAACGTTGTCCACCCTGTCCCCGTCTACAACTATAAGGCCGTTGGAGGAGGAATCAGGAGCCTCCAGAACATCCACTTGATTTGACTGCTACCACGTGGAACCATTGCCCAATCAGAACCACTCCCCCTCTTAGTGGGTCCCACCATAAAAACAAGTTCTTGGACCACGCTTTGAAGTCGTGCACTACCCTTAAGAGAGTTACAAAACGGGTCGGGGCCAGACTAGCCTAAGCCTGTTTATAGGCGGCCCATTGAGTTTGCTCAGGGGTGAAGTCACAAAAGTTAATTTTTTTAGTTACTTCTTATACATTTTTATATGAAAATACATGTGTTATCTCACGAAGAGCACTCAAACTGATAAATGTACAAATTGATTCATATTTTGTAATATGGTTTGTCAATTTTTCTGATACTTTTCGTGAATTTAAGCTCTATTTCTTTTTCGACAAGTCAACAACTTATTACAGGAAAAACTTTTGATGGCTTAGGGTACTAATTTTTTTTTCTATAATTTTTGTATAGAATATATATATATTATGAAAAGTTATAATGTAAAATTTTAATAATATAATTTTCTTTATAGGGCACAAGGGCCATGGGACCTTTGGCCCAGCATAGCTGAAGTCATTATGGCCCACCTAGGCACAGCGAATTTTGCATCTCTATGCTAACCCAACCTAATAAAATTAAGGTTTGGTAGATTGATATCCTTATATTGTAATTTGTTCAACCATCTGCTACCATATTTACTGGCACTCAATAATGCCAATGCATCAATGGAATAAGTAAAACCCTAATCCATTTGTGTTCTTACGCGTCCCACTAGCAGCCCAGTTCCGCTATCTTAAGTGTTAAGACTACATAATCATAGAGTATTGGGCAGTCATTTCAATCGTATTATTATGCTACCAATTTGGGTATCTCTAGCCTGCAGACCCGAACTCCAAGTCCTTATTTCTCTTCATTTTCTTCCTTGGCTCTGCTCATGCTTCTGGAGAAAGTTTTATCTATTCCCCTCAACTTGTTTGGAAAAGAGGTGGGATAAAATATAAAATGATATATAATAAAACAGAATATATAATTATAATTATATTTTTAAATAAAAAATAATGATATATTTCATTATCCGTTCCCTTTGCACACCAAATCTGTAAGTAAAACAAAGATACAGAAAGAGTTGAGACAGTACCATGTTGTGTGGTGTCTTTTCTCCTCCTATTCCATTACTACAAGACAGTCTCTCTTCCCTTCCCTCCATCCAACCACCATAAGAGACCATTACAAGAAATTCACAAGAAACAACACTAGTTGTTCAAACTGCAGAACCGATAAGCCACTTAAAAAGTCTTAAATCTTTGCCACTTCCCTTCTTATTTGCCCCTACAATTCTTTTACTACCCCCTTTGGTAGTGTCAAACCGTTGAGCAAGCGACAATATGATAGGTGCTCGGTTTATATCGAAGAAGATAAAAATTGAAGTAAGAGCTAGCTTGCTGTTCAGCAAGGATAATATGACAATTATACCAAAATGGGAGACCGAATTGAATTACCGAGCAGGGGTAAATTAAGACTTTTCAAAGCCTCGACAGCCCACTTCGGCCTCTCATTTTGGTGGATGTGTCATCGTCCTTTCTGCAAAATCAAGCTGGCAAGAAGAGAAACTAACCCACAAATTTGTCATCAGCTAGGGGGCATGCATCCACAATATAAGAGAACACCCATGGAGAGGACATTTACATTTAAGGGAAAAAAAAAAGGAGAGAACACAGGAAATGAGGAATCCCGTGTGAAAGGTTCAAATAATAACAAAGCTACAGCCAGAGCACACCCCATCACCATCACATAACGACAAGCATCACAGTTGTATGACCAACTAGATTATTACAAACCGATCACCCGTGCAACAAGTTACATTACATAACTTGAATTGCGCAAAAAAATGTAACCATGGTTTTATAACATTACCTTTTTTCAGATTTCAGTGTAGGCGTACTCATCTTCGGTTGCAGGCTGACAAAGGGTGGTGAGAATCACAAAGATTCCAAACAGTACTGTGACAACGGCCGTGAAGTTTACCAGGAAGGCCTCGGTGCCATACTTGGCAAGCCCAGAGTTTTCAAGGAATGTCAGCTTCTCAAGGAATCCCAGTGTGGCGTTGCTAATAGCCAGGATGTAAACGAGGATCCCGAACAGCACGTGCCATGGAAGGGACTCTCTTCTAATTACCTCCGTGCCCCCAGGGTAGAAGAACACGACAAAGCCATACACCCACTGCAAGTTATATGTAGCCATTAGCCAAAAGTTTGGGGAAAAAAAATCTCTTAAGATAGGAAAAAAACAAAGGCAAATGGTAGATGTTAACTCCATGGGGCACTAAACCAATGCCCTTACAGTGTCAGTTAGGCAACAAGTTAGAAACCCGGCTTCCACCAGGAGAGACCTTATCAAACTCTAAAGGTGCCAAGAAAACCAATCAGAATGGACTGAACAAGGTTCAAGAACTAATAATAATGATTGATGGTAAATCCAGGATTGAGTCGAGTTGTGATTACCTGGATGCCATAAAGGACAATAACTCCAATCCCGATCCAAGAGTGTAAACTGTACAGATTGGCAATATTGCTCTCATTGTGATATTTAAATGCGGCATAAACAGCAATTATACCAAGTATCAGTGCAATTGCATGCAGAACTAGATGGATTAGTTTCTTCACATCCTTCGTCCAAGGAAGAGTCTTGTAACTAATAATGGCTGCATTTAGAAAATAATTAAAGATATAATAATTGCATGCGAACAAATAACTCTCATGAATTATATGAAATATTCAGCAATCAAAAAATCACAAATCACCTTCTCCTCCAAAGATGATAAGGCCAATCAAAATCAGAACAGGATGAAGCTGTGCAAGGGAAAAGAAAAAAATAAGAAAAGAAAACACACATTAGATTCATAAGCTAAAGACTTGGCAAATTGCAAAGTACTAAAGTAAGAAAATAACCATGTAGGACGAGTTTACCAAAAATCTAAATGTATTATTATCTAGCATACAACGTATGCCTCCTTGATCCATTATCAACTGCAAAACTATTATAAGCTTTGTAGTATATGTGGAGAATCCAGGTAAGAACAAACAGACAAGAATCAAATCCATTTAGTACCCACACACAGTAAAAAACTAATCTGAACAACACCTACAGAGTATTTACTCTTCTGTAACCAATACGATATAAGAATAACACTGATTCTTAAAGTAGAAGTAATATCTGTTGCTGCTGATGGTACTCTTGTCAAAATTATTATCTAAAAGTTTAAAAAAGGAAGTACACAAGAGAGCAGGGACTATGCAGGAAAATATAAACACTACTGCAAGAAATAATACCCTCGCTTGAGCAAGCCAATAAACGGGCTCAATTTTCAATGTTGACCATGGGCACGTGGCCACCACGTGACTCATGAGATTAGTCCAAATATACAGATAAGAAGTGAATCCAATGTAAGTGAGGCCTGGACTTGGGGAAGCTGAAAACGGGGGCGTCTAGGCTCCCCCTTTTACAGGATGAGGAGGCATTGTATTTCTGGACTGTTTTTTTCTTTTTTGTCTTCCAAAAGGAAATCTTTCCACAACTCTGTGAGATTCTGGCGATAAAAAGTACCTTTACCATTGCTGCCAAGACTCTCTCTACTTTGAAGAAACAGATCTACTTAGTTTCAGAGACCTAAGTCTATCCAGTTTCAAGTGATGACAATCAGCTTGGATTGGAAGCAACAAACTGAACTGGCATGTGACTTTTGCACCCATGACGAGTATGTAAAAGTATAAAGCAAAAATACTTGAAATTGGATGAAAGATTGAACACCCTTATCCTTGAGCTAAACACCAAAAACTCATCCACCCAAAACATCTCCTTTCTTTCTCAAAGTTATTCTCACAAACAGAGCATAGGCATACTAACAGACTCAGAATCACATAGCCGAAATGAAGGAAAGACAGCTAATCACAAATCAAAGCCAAAAAAAAAACACCCACAGAATCAACACCTAGAAAGCCACAAAATCAACACACTCGCAAACAAAAGTTAAAAGTAAGAAGAAATCAAATCGCGCGCGTACATTGAAAATAAGGCTTTTGTTGGAAGCTTCCCAGGCCAAGCCGCCTCTGAAGCTGATGCACCAAACCAGCACCATGATCGCGCCGGCTACGCCCAGCACGTGCACCACGTACGAGAAAATTGTGGCCTTCACTGCAATCGCCATCTCTCTCTCTCTCTCTCTCTCTCTCTGGCCTTTCGCTCTCCGTTTATCCTTAACAGGGCAAATGAGAAGGAAGACGAAAGACGATGACTTTTTGCTGTGTTTCTTTGTACATGATAATAATAATAATAATTATATTTATCAGCAAATTTTCGAATTTCCAAGAAAATTGGTTTCATTTACAGAGAGGTCTCCTGCGATATAGGCCGTCAGATTGGGGAGTCGTGTACGAGATTAAATCCCCATGTTCCGTGGATTGGTTGCCACGTGGTGGTTCGTTATAGGGCGGAGGTTGATGGCGCGTGTATCGATCGTGCGTCGTGTCTCTATTGCCTCCCTTCGTCTCAGCTTTGTGCGTGTGTTATTCTCTTTCCACTCAAAAAATCCAGACACGTGATCCAGGTGTGACGGATCCCTCCATAATGTCATTTGATTTATTTTTTTGTTAATACACCCAACCACTTGATAATATAAGCGATTATGTCACCTTCTCCCACCCAACAAGCCAACTCAATTGTTGTATCGGCTATTCTTACATATAAAAGCATTAAATATAGAATTTAAGGTACGTTTTATCTTAGACTTCCTGTAATTTTCTAATAAAGACTTTTGTTTTGGTAATTCAAGTTTAATGTTTGAGATATGTGTGGGTGTCTTTTTTTTTTTTAAATAAATAAATTTCACCTAGGTCTAGTGTTGCTTAAAATTTAATTTTAGGATCATCTTATTTGATCTGAATTTAGTATTCGAGCAATATTAAAAATTAAATTGCTTTCATAAGTTTACTATTTGATTAACAGAAATAATTGTTTGAAAAAAAGTCATATATAAAATTAACTTAAACCTAAAAAAACTTAAATAAAATTTTCCCTATAATTAATTTGTACTAATTAACATAAAATCATCATATTTTCACACATATTTTGATAGTGAGAGTTCACTATCCGATAGCAAAAAAAAAAAATTCTTATAAGGAGTTTAACACAATTAAAGCTTCAAACTGTAAAATTCTATGATCGGGTCAAACCACAGCTATCCAAATTAATGATCGGGTCAAATTCTATAAATTAACTTTAATGATATGATCAAAATACATTCAAAAAAAAAAAAAAACACTTAATGTAATATTGATGAAACGATAAAAAGAAGATTAAATATTTACAATGACTAAATACTATAGCTTATTCTAAAGTGTATGGTGCACTTCAAACTTGTAAAACTTAGGATAAGTACTTTATTGGATCACTAGAGTTGCAATTTTTTTTTTTTTTGTTAGCGCCCCTACTTGTCAGTGCCACGAAACTAGAGTTGTAATATAATGACAAAGAAACTTTCTTTTACTTGAAGATTATAGGTTAGAATTTTATGGGTAATTTTATTTTATTATTTAAAATTTATATATTTTATCACAAGTAATTTGAGCATCAAGAGTAATTAATGATATTATTGCTTAATTCTAATAAAAAGTATTATCAACTTTTAAATGGCATTTTAATATAACACAAATTAATTTGTATAAATTAGTTTTTTGAAGGGCTAATAGCAAAGATAATTTAAAGTTTTTCGCGAATTTGTAATTTACTCTAATCGTTTTAATTTTGATAATTAGATTTAAATTATCTCAATTAAATGTAATTTTATTTAATATATAAAATTAATTTAAAAATAATATATTAATAATGATGCCGCATGATAAGTGTTACATAATGATAATAATATCTGTGATCAATATATACACATAATTTAAATAAAAAATGAACAATCAACTGTTCTGCTATGGCCGCCGTGACCGGGCCATCCAGCCCTTCCAGGAGGAAGACCCAGACCACCGACGGCTCCTTTAAGCCCACCACCAAGGGAACCGGACAGAGCATGCTCCGCTCTAGCGCCGCTCTCAGTGACTCCACAAGGCCAGTCGGCGTGGAGATGGAAGGGAGTACGCTGACCAGCGCCTCGTCAAGAGGATCCGCGTCCTTGCCGAGGGCAACGATCATGAAGAACTCGCCGTCAAGGGTAGCTAGGGCTTCGGAGAAAGCCGTATTCCTAGATCTAGAAGTAAAGGCTATGGCGGCAAAGCGGTCGAGAGAGGGAAGGAGATGTGGAGATGAATGGAGGCCTCAGTGTGAGGCATGGTTTGGACGAGGACAGTGGGGCACCAAAGGGGTTGCCAACCATGGAGGCGGAGGAGGTGGGAGAGCCTCGGCGCGTAGTTTTGAGGCATTGTGAAAGCGACGACACGATCGGAAAAGGCGCTGATACTGCAGGGGAGAGATGGGGGTGAGAGACGGCCGTTAATTTTGGGAAGTTGGGGGCTGCTTCCATATCCGGCAGCCCACGGCAGATGTGCCGGCAACTGTTTCCGCCATCGTCGTTGTTAACTGTTCATCTTTCTTTTCTTTTCTTTTTTTTAACTTATGTATATATATATGTGTGTGAATCCCAAGGTGAGATCTGCTGTCTCTTCCTACCCTGTTCCCTTGCCTCATCAAATTAATACACATCATTAAATAATAAAGTATGAAGAAAAAAACCCATTCCTTCCTCTAAAATAAATAAGTTGTTTTTTAATTACAAAATAATTTTTTTTAAAAATATTAATTTATTATTATTAGTATTAATGTATATTATTATTATTTGATGATGTATTTTAATTTAATAAAGTGATATAATTTGATTGTAAAAATAGTCAAGGGAACAGTGAAAATAGACAACAATCTGAACTCATAAATCCCATCCATAATAATATTATTATATGATATATGTTTAATCAATATCAAGTTTTTAAATTAATTTTAATAAAATTATATTTAATTAAATTAATTTAAATTTAATTGTTAAAATTAAAATAATTAAATTAAATTATAAATTCACAAAAAAATTGAGTTATTTAAAAATAAGGAATTGATGATCCTTGTCTCTCAATTGTTGTTTTATTAAAAAAATTATTTTATATATAAATAAGTTTGAGAAGTAACTTTTACGAATTGATATGATGTATATAAATTTTATTTTAAAATTATAATAATTTATTATAATATTAATTTTAAATAGTATTATTATAAATTTATTATAAATATTATAAATTTGCATGCATGAAATCAATGTATAAAGATTATTTATTAAATTTATTTATAAATATAACATTTCTAAAAAAAAATTACTAGCACCACATCATCACAAATACTAGTTACTAATAAGGTTAATACATACATCTCTTTAATAATTAAAAAAATATAATATTTAGTCTTTGATATATAAAATATTAGAATTTTATATCTTAATTATTAAAAATATTATTTTAAGTGATAAAATATTAACGTGTATATAAATACACCAATTTCTACACATAATAGGTCACATAAAAGACCAATTAATAGTATTTAAATACATTAATCGATTTATTATGCTCTTTTAATAATTAAAAAATATAATATTTAGTTTCTAATCTACAAAAGACCAAAATTTTATATTTAAATTATAAAAAATAAAGCTTTTATTTATGACACGTAGAACATACATCTAGAAAAGTGAAAGTATTATGTTACAATAAAATCATGTCAATAAAACACATCAAATTAAAATTTACTTATAACTTAAAAAAATTTTAAATTTTAAATTTTAAATGCTTAAATATTTAAATCACTAATCTAAATACCTACCTTTTTCAATTCTCAAAGTCAAAATATTATAAAATTAATCTCTATCATTTACTTTTATTTAACTTGATTCCAACCTTCTCACTCTCTTCTTTATATCTTTTTTTGTGTCTCAAATTAAATACATAAATAATAATTTTTAATAATTAAAATATAAAAATTTAATATTTTATATAATTATTGAGAAAACATAATAAATTAATTAATCTATTTAAATATTATCAATCAGTCTTATGATGATAAAGACATTTATACATGTATTAATATTTCATCACAATAAATACTTAAACTAATGATTTTAATAATTAATATACAAAATTTTTATATTTTACACATTAAAATTTAGCATCATATTTTTTAATTATTAACATTGTTTTGTAGTACATAATATCATTGTAGACATCTGTGGGCCACGTGATCATTCACGTGGGAACAAAATATTCCCCTTTCGAGTCAAAAGTCAAAACCCAAAATGTGAACTGAATGGCGATTGAGCATCTTCCAAACTTTTTTCGCTGGCAGATCGACCCATATATAATTATTTAGAACTCGAATCCCAACAATATATTTAATTATCCTATTAAGTTTTCCCATCATGCACATATATTGTATTAGATAACCGCGTTTACTATTTATATTTATTCGATCTAATTTAATATAGGATTTTAAGTTTATTTGTGAATATTTATAAAAAAAAATTATATTGCATTTAACATAAAGTAATATTAATAATTGTAATAGTTAAATAACAATAGATCTATTTTCTATAGCAATGTACATTATTAAATTTTATTTTTAACAACTAAATAATTATATTAGTTAATTATACAATTCAAAATACAATATATTTATTATTAATTAATAAAATTATTTAAATATTAAAAATAATATGTAACAAAAACTGTATAATCATTAAGTTAGTTTGTCAACAATACATTATGATCAACAATATTTCCTTTACTTATCCCTTAGATTTATGGTTTGCAAAAATCGTTCCACTTCTTCATTGCTTGTCATTTTCATTTTAAGAAACGCTTGCTAAGTACACTTCAACCGTTCAATCAACGGTTATCTATTATAGTTTCATATGTGTATGTATATATATATATTGGGTAGATGAACTCATAGTCTTTGATTTGATTGATCTTTGTCTGTATATGCATTAATGATATTATCTTTTATCCACTCATGGCACCTTAGATCGCCTCGTGTAAGACTTTTCAATGGAGACGTGTTTTTACTTTTTAGAATTTTCATTTAAATATTTCGTCAAGATTAATATCTGTAATTATTGCTTTAAATTTTAGGACTAATAATAAAAATATTTTTTTCATAAATTTATAATTTTATTTAATTTTAACAATTAAGACTGAATTGAGTTAATCTGATGCAATGTTATCTAATATGTAAAATTAGATATGTTTATGTTAACTTAACATATAAGATAATATATAATAATAATAATATTTATGAAATTTATATGTACATATAAGTAAAAAATATATATTTATTTTTTTCTTTCTTTTAGGTTATATTTTTTTATTTATCTATATATATAAATTTTATAAATATTATTATTATATGATATAATATCAGAATCAATATGAATATTTTTTTAAATTAATTTTATATATTAGATAAAATTACACTCAATTAAAATAATTTAAATCTAATTATCAAAAATAAAAAATTATATAAAATTACAAATTAAAAAATATATATTTTCATCATTAACCCAAAGTTTTAAAGCTTAAAATTTCCTTATTCTTGACTCCACAAAATAATATTTCAAAATTTTTATTAAATTTTTTAAAATATACTGAATGATATATCCATTATTTTTTTATTTATAAAATTTAAAATAAATTTATCTAAAAAAAGAAAATATATATTTATTTATAAAATTTCAGATAAAAAATCACAATTTTTTTTTTAAAAGTTGTCAGATAAATTTAATAAATATAATAAAAATATTTTAATTTAAAACAATTTATATATTTTTGTTTTTTAATTTATATCTTAATTAATAAATACTACCTACTCACGTTAAAATCTCTTAATTTCTAATGTTACTTTTAGGTAAAGTTTGTGTGATTTTCTATTATTAATTATCTTGTTTAAAAAGTGAATGACATTTCTAGTGAGAATAAAATTACACTCAAATGAAAATTTTAAAAATTATAATTAGATGATCCCTTCAATATTATTCCAAGTAAGTAGTTGCTACAAAAAATGACCCCTCAATTTTATTTGGATGATAAGAAATTTAGAGTCATTATTTCCAGGGTATATATTCGATAAATTTTAGGTACATGTAATAATCAATAAATTGTGTACACTATATATTTTAATAAAAAATTAACAAGCTCATGATGACAAAATAATCTATTTACTACAATTAACATAAAGAACATCCAAATATGCTTTAACTAACCACTAAAATAGACCTCAAAAGCCTCAATATTTATTAGTGTATTTCAATATTTATAAGTACTCACGTGATTATATAAGTTAACAGGGGTTGTGCCTAAATTATAAGTGTGACATATTTATATCCACACATTTTGACAATAAAAGAAAAGAAAACTCAACACAAATATATATAACTAAAAGAAAATTATGCAAATGTATTCACTTTAAAAGGCAAAACAAAACCGAGTTCCGCCACCTAAATGGAAACCAAAAAAAGGCAACATCACTGATTACATCAACAGAAAAATGACCTGATTGAATTTTCTACACCTCTGGATTTGTCAAAAGACAACTATTATATATCTTTAGATTTGTCAAAGAATCAAATATTATAACTCAAAAATCTATAGGGAAATCTTATTATACAATAAATGTAAAGGTCTAAGTTACCGATAGTGTTGAAATAGATTACACCAAAAAATTATATATATATATATATTTGTTGTAGTGATTTGTAATCGTAATTTAATTTAATTATTAATTTATTATATTAATTTAATTTAAGGGGATATTAATATATCTTGTTGATATTAATAATAACAATTTATGATGTTTTGAGGGAATAGGAAATTAGGATAATTAATTATTTTATTCTGAAATATTTATGAAAATAGAGAAAAAATTAAATTGAGAGTTTTTAGAAGTCTCGAGTGTTAGTGTAAATAATAAGTGAGAGTGTGTGTGTGAATTTCATAAGATGGGGGTGCTGGAATGAATTTCAGAAAAGGGACTAAGGGTCCCCTTAAATATAATGGCACGCGTTATATGTGTGAGGGAGCAGCTGGGTCGAGTGGTTCACGCACAAGATGGGCTTGGGCAAGGTCACGGGTTTGATTTCACGTGGGGGAGGGGGCTGCTTGCGCGAGGCCGATTTTATTCAGCCTTTAAGCGTCCAAAACGATGTCGTTTTGCTTGAGGTAGCAGCCTTCCAGTGGCTGCCACGTGGCCTCTTCCCAATCGTTTCTTTTTGCTCAATTTAAAGCCCAATTCGGGGGTTTTTGAAGTAGCAAAACAACAAGCAAAATTGGAAAAAAGAAATCGTGCGCGCAAGGACGAAGATTGGAAGAATTTGGGGAGAAAATCAAGATTTAATCAAGTTTAATTAAAGATTTTATTAGTCTGGTAAGTAAAGAAGTTAGTAATAATTATTCTGTGCGGTTGAAATTTCATTTAGAGGCCAATTTTGTTAATTTTAGCCAAATTATACGATGTGCAGTTTGTATAATTTTTATCGCGTTAGAACAAATCAAGCCTGAAGACCTCTTCTTTGAGACAAGTTTCCTACCCCCTTTACAAAGTCTCTTTCGTTGTGAATTTATTTACTATCCCTTCGTTCGTTCGGTCCGTTTATTAATTATGAAATTATGAGCATATTAGTGTAAATTAAATTTAATAAGCTAGTTTCAGTTATTTTATTTGTTAGTTGCCTACGAGGGTTTGTGCCACCCTCGCGCCGATGGGAATGATGTCGTACTCACTCGAGGATTAGGTTCTTAGATGTTCGGGTATAATTATAGATTCTTGGCTGTTAATAAGCTAGAGCTGTTGGCCAGTGGGGGTAGGGGTCGACTGTTCGGTGATATTGAAGTGACTACTGTACGATCTTTCTTAGGCCGTCGATCGGACACTCCTAGTCACTGATCGTTGACCCAGTGTCAAGCACTGCTGACTAGCTTTGCTGTTATGTGGTTACCGCATAACTTGATATATTTTATTTTTGTTGCATGGTTTGGTATTCACATGGGTACAGACTGTATGTTGGGAGTTTTCATGTTTTGTTTATGTCTAAACACAAACATCCTAGTATTATTAGTTGCATCTGGTACAGGCATATGCATCGCGTGTGGTTTACTATATGAGCGAATGTAACATCCCGCATCAAGCAAAAAGGAAGGACCAGAACAACTTATCATGATGGGCCTACACGAACTTCCTAGGGGGGTCACTCATCCTTGGATTACCCCAGGTCAAACACGCTTAACTTGGGAGTTCTTTGCCAACATTCAGCTCAAAAGGTATCCAGCTGATGTTGTTTCCTTCCTTACTTATCCTTGATATATACTATTCTCATCTAGGCTCTCGGGGTATTACATTCTCTCCCTCTTGAGCACATGACGTCCTCGCCATGGAACCTTACAACTGGTCCTAGACCTTCTCTCCTTGGAGGCTGCCATCCTAGAAGCCTGCCAAAAATCGCTCCTTGTATAGGCCCTTAAACCCCAGCGCCACTCCCCGCCCTCATCGGATCGCCTTCACCAAGGGTTGGCTCTGATACCACCATTGTAACATCCCGCATCGAGCGAAAGGAAAGACCGAAATAACTTACCTTGATGGGCCTACATGAACTTCCCAGGAGGGTCACCCATCCTTGGATTACCCCAGGTCAAGCACGCTTAATTTGGGAGTTCTTTGCCAACATTCAGCCCAAAAGGTATTCAGCTAGTGTTGTTTCCTTCCTTACTTATTCTCGATATATACTATTCTCCTCTAGGCTCTCGGGGTATTACAGCGAAGCATCTGCCTAATGCCTAGATATATGAGCGTCAGTGTATCTAGTTGATGCTTACTACGTCTTGGATTTTATATGCGCATTGTATGGTTATTATGTGTTCTGCAGTCTCAGACAAGAGTATTATTCTGAGGGAGCCTAGGGCTCGGTTATTCAGAGACTCGGGTGTCGGGAATACCGGCCCGAGGAGTACGCACATGTTTGTTGAAGACTTATGTTGCCGTTCAGGGCAGCGACAGGTTGGTATGAGACTTGAGTGTCGGGTGTCTTGTGTGGGCCTCAAGGTCTGGTACATGCTTTCATTATGCTATAGTATTGTGTGGTAGCGTCTCATGGCTTGTGTGTATGTGTGGGACTATGTGTGGGGAGTTCATTTCTTCTATCTAGCTTATAGCCTTTCTTTTCTTATAAACTTGCGAAATCTTGCAATTCCCCTTGGTTTCCATCATTCCAGGTAAGAGTAAAGCAAAAATCGAGGGCGAGTATCGCACCACCTAGCAGCCAGCCATGTCGATATAGTGTACAGTTAGCTTGCCCCCGTTGTCTCTGATATTTATCAAGATTTCTGTCTCTTATTTTTGACTATGTCGAGTTGTTTCTTGTATCTTCTATTTGTTGGCATAGGTATCTGTATATATTTTTATATTCCGTGACTACTGTTCTAGCGGGGTACTCGTGGGCGTGCATGTGTTTAACCTTACTTTTGATTTTTTTTTTTCTTGAGTATGCATGTCAAGGTAATTTATGTCTTGTGTTTCATTCTTTTTCCTTTCCTTAAACGCTCCTGTTCGGGTAGTCCAAGTGGTTGGGATATCCAAATAAAGGTGCTTACATTTGTAAATGTGTAATTACATATATATTTGTGAATTCTCAAATTTGCCCTTCAAAACGAAATGGAGAAAATTTTCAATCCATATATTAACTAATTATTTTATGATAGTTATAATTAACAAATCTTGTAGCTTTGAAAAAGAAATACACTAAAATTGTAGTTTTTTTTTTATTATTAAAATAGTAGTTATGAATTTTATAACAGGGTGAAGTGCTGCACTTATAACAAAATAGTTAATTTTAGTAAAAACAATAATACTTTGTCCAAACGAGAGGGGTTGACAAATAGAAAGGGAGATTTGTTCTGTAAGATTATAAAACAAGAATCGTGAAATAATAGTAGACAATAAAATTCTCTTGAGACAATTATTGATCTCTCTCATTCATATAACAAATCATTATTCTTTGGTTGATAAAATAGTAATGGCTATAACTTTATGACAACTAAATATTCACAATAACTATCTATTTACCCCCTCGGGCACATAAAAAAAAAAACATTCACAATAGCATTAGTAAAAAGGAAGAAAAATACTAAAAAATAAAACATGAAATTATAAATATTTCAAACATGTCTTCTCCAAGTGTTAAAAATTTGTTGTGCAAGGTCATTCATCTAACATGTCCAAGCGTCAGATGTCTTTACATGAGTTATTCTATCAACTTCCAGAATATCTTTATTTTCTTCCATCTCAAATATACGATCTTCTAAAGGGTCAATTGCTATCTCTATTTTGATATGATTATAAAGCAAACAATATGCAATTATAATCTTGCATTGTGTTTTAATATGATAGAATGACTTAACTCTTAAAATTTTCCAACGTCCCTTCAAAATTCCAAAACAACTTTCTATAACATTCCTAGCAGATGAGTGTTTCATATTAAAAAATTCCTATGGTGTTGTAGGTTGTGCCCCATGTCTCCATTCACTAAAATGATATACTTGCCCTCTATAAGGTGCAAGGATTCCCTCCCCATTCATGTAACTAGCATCACATAAGTAGTAGTAACCTAAAAAATAGTGATCAACACTTAGAAACTATATAAACAATTAAAAAAATTTAATCAAACAAGTTTGGGGTTACTACGAATAAATTGAAGTACCTTTTAGAATCCTTAATCCATTCTTATGAGATATAACATCTCTGAGTACCCTAGAATCAGCGGCCGATTCCTCCCAACTAGGGAAGATGTAAATAAATTGTAAATCTTGAGAACAAACTTCTAACATATTTGTTGCTATATCACTCTTCTTGATCCCATATCTAAGCTTATCATCTTGTAAGAGATTTAACTTGATGTATGTTCCATCTAGAGTTCCTAGACAATTCTATTAATTCTATAATAAGAAAAAAATCACAGAATCATTAGTTATTATTTATTGATTATTAAATTAACATTACCTAAATTTATATTTATTTTTAATGTTACCTTGAACCATTTCCATTGGTCATTAATTGAATTTTCAGGGACTATCTCGAGTTGTTTGAGTAAAACTGTATGACATCTAACACTGCATGCAAAACTTTGTTTAACTGTCTACATATTGTTTCACCAGATCTCATAAATTGTCTTTTAATTACTCTATTTTTAACATCATGAGCCAAAATGTGCACAATAGTTTTAAGTAACTCACACAATGCATAAAAAGACCTGCTATCCATCCTTGTATTTTCAATACAAAATATATCATTGATATAAACAATCATTTTAAAATTGACATTTCTTATCATAGCCCAACTATGACAATCTCATGTTACCCTCTTCCTAGTTCTCCTCTTTGCAAAATCAGCTAATAACAAAACACATATATTCATTAAGAATAGAGTCAATTGATTCAAACACTCCAAATGCATAATAAGTATAATGATGAGCCTATGCTTCCTTCCATGGTGCAACGTTGTCATAATCTAACATAAAAAAAATATATATGTGCATTTAGAATTTTTCAATTCATTCAATATATAAATAATTATCAAATATGTCAATCCAGAGCCAATCTAATTTGCATCCTAGATATTATCAAATATACTCCTCCTCAAATCAAAATTTCAAATAGCAAACATTACAATCATCATCAACAAACATTATTCTTAAATATAAATAAAAATACTAAGTTAAAAGACAAAACATTACATATATACATGCATAATATGTATATATATATATATATATATATATAAAACAGAACATTACATATGTACATGCATAATATGTAAATATATATATATATATAATAGAGCATTATATATGTACATGCATAATATGTAATATATATATATATATATAACAAAACATTACAAGTGCTCAACTTAATATATGTCTATGTAATGGCCAATTGATTGATGCAATAATACCATAAAATCTAAGAAAATTAAACAATTAATTTAATGGATATAACAGAACATATTTATTGAATATATTATATATCATATACAAGCTCCAGTATTAACAAAGTTGAAACGAAATAATATATTATATACATATAATATATTGAATCTATTGAATATTATATATATATATGTACCCTAGGTTTGATTCTTTGACTCAGTCAAGATGAATAGAAGAAGATTAAATAGCCCACAAGTTGAGACGGAAAGAGTGAAGGCAAATTGCAAGGGGAAGCCCCACAATGCAATACCGCAGCAAGGGAAACGCAGATTATAATGGTCGATTAGGGTTTGCACTTTGTGGGAGAAGGAGAACGAAATTAAGGCAAACAACATAGATATATATATATATGTGTGGGAGGGGGAGCGGGAGTTATAAGAGGGTGGGTGTTTTAGATTTTTCCTTATCCATGGAAATATAAGATTTCCGACCTCATGAAAATCTTTTTGTGCAAAAGTTGATTAAAAATAATTCTTGAGAATGCTATTATTTTAGGATTCTTTTTTAAAAAAATTATACCAAACATGAAAATATAAATTTCCAATCTAACATTCTTGGAAATGTAAAATTTTCTCCCATACCAAACGTCCCATTAAAGGAAAAAAAATACCAAAGATGATTTAACATTGCCTCAAATAAATTATTTTATAGTTAATGAAACCTATGACCAACAATGCTAAAGATTTTAAAACAAAGAAGATATGGTTAAAACTACGACCAACAATGCTAAAGATTTTAAAACAAAGAAGATAAGGTTAAATGATTTTTGTTTGGCTTGCAAGGACAGATAACGACAGTGGTTATTTAATTAAAATGCCTTAGTTTGTATCCCTGCCTACATCAAACTTTTCATCACCTGTTCTATTCATCATTACTAAGAAATTACCTAATGAGAATTGATATGATGCCATAGCCGAAAGCAATTTACATTTCAGCAAGACAAGCGCAACATGGTTAGCTTCTTTAGCTGATCTGATTTCTAAAGGAATCCTCAAAAGATTAGTATACGGCAACTATCATTTTGCCTTTTCTCTACACTTGGGGTTCTAAACTAGTTTAATATGCTTTGGTTTGAAGTGTAAAAGAAGCTAGCAACAACGGGGAAGAGGCTCCAGAAGAAGTTTCCAGACCATAATGAGGCCAATCAGGCTTGTTTAAGCAGAAGATGACAACGCCATTGAGTAAAAAGGATGGATTGTCTTTTTTCTAGAGATGAGTAGGGTCGGAGGAAAGACTAACAAGAATAAAAATGCAAATGGTTACGTACTACAGAATATGACATTAGGGATGTAAATAGATTCCAATTAATCTTATTTATAGTGAAAATAAGTACAAAAATGAGGTATAAGTATAAGACTTATTTGAAAACTTATCAAAATAAACATGGAAATGAGGTTAATTAGGCCGCTTACATCCCTAAATATGATTTCTTAAGACTGGAAAACTAGCATTTTGTCTACCTTTCAAGCAAAATCAAATAGAAGAGAGAAAATTGCAAAATAAGAATAAAGCATATCTAATAATTATAGAATATTTGAAGCTTCCCGTAAAGAGGTTAGCAAAAGAAATCGAGCAGGCACTAGCACTATCTGAATCTAAGTTGACAAATGGGATTTTTGAAATTCGCTATGAAGCTTGGAGAAAGAAGTAGACAGGCAGGCTAAAGGATTTGAAGATTACCTGGAGTGGATAATATGTTCCTAATCAAGCAGGAAAGCCATCCTGACAGAGGAGTCCTTGAGAAAGTCGGACAATTCAACTGCAGTGGAGTGATTGCATGAGGAACTCGGGAGGCTTTCTGCAAGTTTGATAAGTACGATAAGCTGGAAGTGAAAATAATCCAGAGGCTAGTGATCTGCACGTGTTGAGAAGACTTTCTTAGAAAAAACTAAAAAGGTTCCAAAGGTTCCAAAGTCCATCAATAACTTGGCTCAATTAAAAGGGTTACAAAGTAAAACAACAAGAGCGATTAAACGAAAGAGTTCTGCAAAACAAATGAAATGCAAGAGATTTTCTCTGTTGATATTTAGGAACTAGGACCCAAAATGCAACGGGTAACAAAAAAAGGAACCAGTAAACAGGAGATGCTGGAAACTAGTACAAGAAAAGAAGATCTAGAATGCGAATTCCCTTCAGCAATAAGGGATGCAAAACTATGGGATGAATCAAATACCTTGAGGCCTTTGAGTTTGACGAAAAGAGAGTGTTCAGGACTTGGCAGTCAAATATTAAGAAGCTCAGTATGGTGAATTCAGACTTTTTCTAAGTAGAGCTGGGGGAAGAATTTTGATACACAGAGGAAGAAGCAATAGCATTACAGAAAAGTTTCACCGGAGTAACAGTGAATAAGCTAGAAATCCAGATATATATTACACTTGCAAAAACAAAAATTTGTCACTGGATTGTCACGAAAGTAGATGCTCGAAAGATGGCCGCCTTTATTCTGGGCATTGACTAAAGGAACTTGCTAGAGCCCTAAAGGAAGTGGCGATCAGGAGTCTTCAACAGAGGAGAGAGGTACTTGCAGAGACAAAAATCTGTCTCTGGATTGGCGGGAAAGAGGATGGACATATGACACCCTATTAAGATTTAAGAGTGGCAATGGGCTGACTAATAACTGCCAGAGCCATAAAGGGTGAGAACTACAATATCGAAAAGAAAGTGGCAATAGAAAGTCAAAAACAGAGGAGAAAGGGGTGTGTACTTGAAACAAGCAATGGAGAGACTATGCCAGAGAATCAAATATCAGAGGGACATGGGTCACCAAGAGGAAAAAGTCTTCTGTGCCTCTGAGACACCACATCATTGTGTCCCAAACAGATCACATGCTGCCACATGTTCATGATAAGGGTAAACTTGTAAAGTCCCATCATGAGTCATGGTATGAAACTCCAGTGGTGGAGCAGTGACATAACGGAGGAACTGGAGATAATAGAGGGACATGTGCCACCAAGATTCACTAGATAATGCAGGTCATGTAGGCATGACCCCCCGTATACTTAAGGGTACAATATGCAGAAAAAGTTTCACTCGAACTGACCACAAGACTTTTAATAAAGCCATTCTTTTTGTTAGAGTGCATACAAGCAATTGTAATTCAAAGAACAGCAACGCGTTGACTAAAAACAGACGCTTTCAGAAATTTTGTGCTTATTGTCACATACATATAGGCAAGGTGCAGCCAGAATAACACACTTTCTGATGCCCCAGTGTTCTATTGGAAGTATTTGATAGATACTTTAATTACACCCCTAGAATAACTTCTGCAAAGCAATGAAGCCCAGTTGGATATCTCTTAATACAACAATTACCAGCCTTAATCCCACTGAGGTCAGCTACATGATATCCACTTGGTGGATATTGTTCAATACAAAAATCCCTATTTTACTCTCTGAAATGGATGTTAACTTGGTAGCCTCACACTGTTGACTTGCAGGAGACTAGAGTAGCAGATGACTTAGCACAACTTTTAGAGATGAATTCTCATAAGAAGCACATGTGAGCAGAACTAGGGAGTAGACATGACTCAAGTCAAAGGGTGTGAATATACAACCAGGTAAACCTTTAGAATGTTGTGCTTCAGTTTAATGTGACTCTACACCTAATGCATATAATAACATGTTACATCTATGTGCTTGTGTACATCCAGGACCAATTTGTACAACATGTTTTGACACAAACAGAAATTTCTTCAGCTAAACAGTTGAATGAATCCACTTTCCCTCCAACCGATGATTGTCATCTTACACATTTGACAAATGAATGACTGAACACTCATACCTGGTAAGGCAAGAGAAGCCATTAAAAAGCTAATGTAATGAACAAATATATATATATATATGGAAGCCAAGCTAAAAAAAGTACAAGAAAGATATTCAGAGGTGTCTCAAGTTTGTTGAGATAGAAATTAAGATAGACACTTAGTAATAACTGCACCAAACCCAAGAACTTAGCATTTTTTGATATGACAAAAGCCTGAACAAACAAAGCTTACATGCACTGGGATTGAAGTTTACATCAAAGTTCAATCAGAGAAACATACTATCTACGTCAGTGACCCATTGGAAATAACATTTTTCTCATCTTTGTTGTTCATCCTCTCTGCATGAAAAGCACAGAACAATCCAAAATTGATCAATTTAACAGAATAGGCTCAAGTGGCAAACCATATTCCCCAAGCCAAAAGTAAATATCATTTCATCAAAGAGACTTTTGTGTCTAACTTATGACAGTAATATTAATTCAGTATTCATGTTAGAAAATTTAGTTCAATGTTGCAAAGAAAGGCATAATGTAGGCCATAGGATCTAAAGAAAAATCTAAAAGATGAAAAGAAAAGACACACTTTCAAATGTTTTGAATTTAAGCAGATTACCTGTATATATAATATTGGATTGATTAATAGATATATCAATTTATAAATTTAGAACGCAGGAAGATTCCTTGATAGGGAGATGTTTCAATAGGAAGTCAAAGCTCAATGTCAATCATTTCATTTGGTTGTAGAAAATCAGACTTCAGTTATAATTTTTTTGGCCATAGCAATAAAGAGTGTCTTTTCAATTTTTCACCAAAAGAAAATTGTTCAAAGTAGGATTAAGGCTTGGTTGTTTGTTGAAGAAAATTGCTAAAATGAAAGAAATGCCCTGTTAGAGATTACCAACAAGCGAAGTGCATGGATGCTGCAAATAGATGTTGTCACGGCCCATGCGTTGGTAAACAAATCATTCAGCATTGCCCAATCTGCATAGAGAAACCACAATTTAATCAGGATAGGATCGAATCAACTGATGATGCTATACAGTTTTTAGTTGCTTTTATATTTAAGAATCAACATGCAATAATAATAATAAAATGATCCTGGATTCATACATGTGGATGCCAAAATTCATGCTATTTCAAGGTCACTGGTAAAATCTTCTATCCATAAGCTGAGCATCTTTATCACTCCAGACCAGCTTACTTTGGCCTCCTCCACCACCAGTTGAAAAGGACAGTTTCTGCAGTTAATTCAATGTAAGCTGCATGGAATAACAATAGAAATTCCTAACACAGAAAATAGAATTTTACACACCCGTCTAGCTCTCTTATCAGCTGGAGTCCAAGTTGGTAGAAAGGATGCTGAAGTCCTCTCATTCTTGGATGAAGTTGACGGTTGTGTAGATCGCCTTTGCCTCTTCTGTTCAGTAACTTTCCTAGGAGTGCATCCCCCTTGATACCTATAAAAGTCAAGAATCGACGGACTTTTTCTCTTAGCAACCTTTGACATATTACCAGGATATGAAAAACAACGGGGTGATATGTCACGTGGAAGCGACTGGTGGAGCAATCTGCTTTTTTCCCTTATTGTGTTAAGGAATTCTATTGTCCAAGGTGATCCTTGCTGTTGCTGAGCAGAGTGAACAGCTTTGAAGAGGGCTGTTTCACCATGCTGTTGCCTATCCTTGTCCTGAGGTGATAGACGGGGGAAATTTTTCGCAGTTTTCCAAGCTGAACCCTCCTTCAAAAGCTTGTCTTGGTCCTTTACAGGCAATTTATTCTTGAGGAAATCAGCATTTGGATGTCTATTAATTCTTTCCCTCCAACTTTGCCCAACATCTCTTACAGAAACATGAACGTTGGAGTCAACACTAATCTTAGCAGAAGTGGGAAAATTAGGAATGGAACTACTTTTGGATGACAACTTTCTTGCAGCTCTAAAGTTCCCTGATGCAAGATCCTTCTCACTCTCAATTGCCAAACATGAGAGGTCTGCTGAGTTTGCAATAGAAGAAAAGTCCTCACGTACTGAAGAAATACTACGAATGTCAACAACTTCACCCATCATGTCATCTGGCAGATTCACAGAATTATTGTCAAGATGGCAATCCAATTTGTTCATCAGACCCATGTCAAATGCCTCTTGTGGAGAAAACAATTCGTCATCCAAACGCCAACCAGTTCCTTCTATCTCATTTGATATCTTATCCCTCCTTGATTTTTGAGAATCAAACTGCTTGCACGCATTGGGAGAATTCGTCATCGCATCTACATTTGAAGGTCCTGAACCCCGTCTTTCACGAAACAATTTATTACGGGGAGATACACCATGCCTTTCAGCGTCATCAAATATATCATCTCCAGTACATATCCAAGTATCATGTTGCTTGGAAAATCTTTGATCATTGAGGCTGCCATCAGAAAATTGTTTTGACATGTCAAAATGAAATAACCCATCCATAGGCACATCAATTTTGTGAGGATTGCTAATGTACTTTGCTTTCTTTCTTGTGGAGATAGTATTGCGGTAACAATTTTCTGACTCGTGAGCAGAAGAAACAGAAGAAGAGCAATCAGTCATTGCAGATCTAGAGTCCTCCCGCTCTCCGTATCTGCACAAACTACTAAATAAAGCTATACTTTCTTCTGAAACATGATATTTCTGGAGTGCACAAATCCTGTTCACATGTGACCACTCAAGAAACTCAGCAAGACTGCCTATCGAAGCCAGTATTGCATGAGCTGAGAGAGGATTAATAGAAGGAAATGTCGTAAGGAAGGACTCTGCAAGAGTTTCTGATTCGGGCATTTTAGGGTAAGCCTGTCTAGTTAATTTGGCAGCACTTTTAACACAGTTCAATATTATCTCGTCAGTCAATTCAGGTGAATATGAACAAAAGATTTGCAGTTCAACTCTCAAGCTAGCGGCGGCGGCATACAGTTCATCTGATGATTCCATAATAGCAGCAAGAAAACGGCTTTCACCCTCAAAGACCTAAGGAGAAAATTATAGACATAGCAGTGACTCTTCGAAGTGACTAACAATTGACTTACATCTTAATTTATATTGCATCATAAAGAACATGCAACAAGAGGAAGTCCAGTAACTTCCTGGAAGTGCCAATGATATTAACAGAGAGGTTGCCCTCCCTGTTAAATTTATTATTGCATCTTAAAACACTTGCAACAAAAGGAATCCTTGGTGAAAGTACCTATAAATTAAGGAAGAGGTTGCCCCCCCTGCTGAAAAAGAATTGCAAGCATGATGCAAGAAAGCAACATTATAAAAAGGCAAAAAAAATTAAATCTATAATTTTTCCAGAAGGAAAGCCTACCAGAGATTTCACAACATACATATGCTTGTGTATTTTTCCAGAGAAGCTATATTTGGTCTAGGTACAATCATTTATGAGACAAATCTTAAAATAGCTGGAATCAGTGACATGGAAAGCATACCAGAATGCAGGAGCTGAAAGTAAAACTCAGGGAGGTTAAGATATTGGCAGCAATATTTTCAATCCACAAGGGTAAGCTTGAAAAACCGTCATCAGGAGGAGTTGCTTTCTTTCTAATGTTTCGGCAATCATACCAAACCAAACAAATTGCAGTACTAATTATAACATCCACAGGCAGTTTTAAATCACGCTCCACAACTTGTGCTCCTTGTTTCTCCATTTCAAGAATTTTTTGGTATGTGCTTCTCCTGGAAATTATCATTTCTTTATCAAAATTCTGCGTGTTAACTATGACAACCATATCTGGAAAGGAAGGCATCTTGACAGGAATTTGCTCCCGTCCCATAGCCAAGGATATACATGGGATTGGCAAAGGCATACAGAAAGCTTCTGCTTGATCTGCAGCTCTTGGAGATCCCAAATCATATTTATTCTCACAAGGTACGAGATTTAACAGTTCTTCCAACTTCTGTTAGTTACAAAAGTACCAGGTTAGTTTAGCAATCACCTTCCTAGCATACAGTTAAATTCCAGGATAGTAAAAAGTTTTAACGTGATTGCCACTGACTATTATGTAACTATGAAAAAATGAAATGTAACATAAAAATAAGATGGTCATCACATGAAAACTGGAAGTCCCACAGAATGAAGAAGCATCCCGCAGGTTTGGAAAGGATGGGAGTCGCTCATGTAGTAGAGTTACCTGCATGTCCCCTCCTTATCCTTTTTTATCAAGGAGAGAGAGAGAGATTAAAATTAAAGGTCACTCCTCTCAGTGGAATACAGTAGCAAAGCTATCACCATATTTATCCCCAAGCTACCAACAGGTCCTCAACACTTTTCCTAGCAAACATTGACCTGCTTTATAGTTACTTCTTATATCTCAAACTAGTAAAAGTTTGTGTCAACATTATCTGGGTTCCATTGTTACATTGGTACTTTCAAGTGTAAGATCAGATAAGTTATTTGGTCTAATTCTTTGAGAACAACACCGTGCAAATTCATCTTAAGCTTTTGACCATGCTATCTAGTAAAGAATAGGGTAGTCCACAAAAGCAATGGCAACTTACAAAGTGGAAGTGGTGAACAAGAGGTATAGCAGAATGGTATGGAAATTCTACTTCCCTGTATTTCTCAATGTTAATTTTACATTTGCTAGTTTATTCAGTTGCCTAGAATTCGATTAGCATGCACTCAAAGTCTAGAATGCATTGTACTTTATAAGAATACGAACAAACATACTACTTGCAGTTTACTCAAATTTATGGCCATTGATAAAGAAAAAAGGACAAAAAGGATCAAAGCTGTTAGGGAAATAATACTCATTTAAGCTGAATTACTAAAAGAACTTATCAAACCCATTACTTTTCAAACAGAACTAGAATCATAACTTGAAGATATTTTTTGTGGTAGTGGTTTTGGTGGTATCACACAGCACATGCATGTCCCACTATGATCTAACCTGTTTTGCATTAAATGTCATGTTTTTTGTCAAAACAACATAAGAAGAGTTATTCAGCTGACAGCCAAGCCAATTTCAATCAAGAGAAGCAACAGCTAGAACACATTATGAAGGAAAGGGACTTGCCTTCATAAATCCAACATTCTGGGTCATGTCAACTCCGTCACAAAGAGCTTTGGATGCACTGGCCTCCTCCAGTATCAGCTTGAGGAAATGAAGACCAGGGAAGCTGACTTTTGGGGAAATTGTAGATACTCTAGATTGGCCACATGAACCTCCATATTCCAAGATAATGCTGAATTTTTCAAAGGGAAATGATGCAGAAATGTACCTTGAAGATAAATTGGAGGAAGTATTACAGGCTGCTTTAAAGCTTGATAAAAAAAAATTAAAAATAGAAAGGAATAAAATCCTCTGGAAACTGTGTTATAATGTATTCTGAGTTACAGAATGAATATCCAAGTGCAAAAGGCCCTATTTGAATTAACTTCTTTGATTGCCAACCAGTGTGAAGCATGATTATAATCCTTATGCTTAAGGAAACATGTTACTGTATAATTGGTGGTTCTGCATGTTTTGGTTTTCAAAAACATGTTTCATTATCTGTTATGTGACATATTTGGAGAAATAAACTCAAGAAAATGTGTTCACTCGTAAAAAGAGAGGAATAAACACTCCTACAAGTTTTTTTCAAAATATTAATAGTATGGTCATTTGTATCAGCTTGAAATCAAACTACTGAAAATTTAAGAGTATCTATTATGAATGGCCAAAATGTTTGGTTAATTTTGAGGAGAACATGAATGCATAATTTACAACAAATGATTACTGGTTATTTATTTATAGCATAAACCTTTGAGTGAATCAGATCTAACAGCTAGGTCTTGGTAAAACACATCATCTAGGGTAGCACACAGCTAAGTATGTTTCTGAATAAGAGAAAGTTCCATACTTGTAAATTTTAGATAGAATTTAATGAAGAGGCAGAGGAAAAGTAGGAAAAACTTGACGGGAGACTGTTAAGTACAATATGAGTTATAAGGTTGTTATAAAAGATAAAGCCATAGATAGAAATGACTAGCTAGCTCAAATTCATGTGGCCAGCCCCACACAGTGGATTTAAGGATTGATATGTTGTTGTTGTTTTATAAATGCAACTCAAAGATTTATTTTCTGGTATAGTTATTCGTTTTTAATTAAGGTAATACAGTAAGTCATTAACATAAGGACACAAGGAAAATCGAATTTAACTACTGAGGAGCATCTATGCAGCATCAGTTTAGAAGATTCTTATAACTTCTTCTTTTATTGTTTGAATCAAATATAGAGGATTGCATTTTGACTGATGATAAGAAACTACACTAGAACAAACCAGAGTCATGGCATACTGTGGAAATAAATATCCATAGTACTGTTTTTTCTTTTCCTCTCCTTTTGAATCTAGCTTGGGTAGAACTCTGAACCCCAACACTCTGCAGAATATCAATTGAGAAGCTGACAAGTTCATCCTTAACTGTTTTCTATTGTTAGATGTAGTTCCTAGCATTGAACTTTATTCTCAGCACAAAATTGAGAAGTATATGCCCATATATTGAAACTGCAGAACCTAGATAAGAATAAACTGGGAGTCTGGGACTAGTAAACTACAACTATTACAACAACAACATATCTAGCCTTTCTCCCACTATGTGGGGTCGGCTACATGAATTCTAGACTTCCATGTATTTCTATCGTTTGTCATATCTTTATTTAAATACATATACTTCATATCGAACTTTAATGTCTCTCCCAAAGTCTTTTTAGGTCTACCTCTACCTCTTTTTGTGACTAATTGTTCCATTTCATCAACTCTCCTCACAGGAGCGTCTCTTAGTCTCCTTCTCACATGACCAAACCATCTTAGTCTAGTCTCTCTCATCTTCTCCTCGATTGGCACTACTCCTACCTTATTACGAATAACTTCATTTCTAATTTTATCATTTCTTGTATGTCCGCACATCCATCTTAACATCCTCATCTCCGCTACACTCGTCTTTTGCTCATGCTGGTATTTGACTGCCCAACATTCTGAGCCATACAGCAAGACTGGTTTTATAGCTCTCCTATAAAATTTTCCTTTCAATTTTAATGAGATTTTACCATCACATAACACTCCTGATGCATTTCTCCATTTTAGCCAACCTGCCTTAATTCTATGTGCGACATCCTCGTGAATTTCTCCATCTTTTTGAATCACTGATCCCAAATATCGAAAATGGTCTTTTCTTTGTAAGATTTGGTCTTCTAATTTTATTATAACATCATCTACTCTTGCATTTTTACTAAATTTGCATTCCATATATTCCGTTTTCTTTCTACTTAATTTAAATCCCTTAGATTCTAAATTGTTTCTCCACAACTCAAGCTTAGTGTTCACTCCTTCTTTTGTTTCATCCACCAACACTATGTCGTCTGCAAATAGCATACACCATGGCACATCTGTCTGAATATCTTTAGTGAGTTCATCCATTACTAAGGCAAATAAGTATGGACTTAGTGCAGAACCTTGATGCAGTCCTATTGTAGTTGTAAATGGTTCAGTATCCCCTCCGCATGTTCTGACCCTTGTCTCTACACCATGATACATGTCCTTAAGGGCTTGTATATAGGCTATTTTGACTCATTTCTTCTCTAAAACCCTCCATAATACTTCTCTAGGGACCCTATCATAGGCCTTTTGTAGATCTATAAACACCATATGTAGGTCCTTCTGATGATCCTGATACCTTTCCATTAGATGCCTCAGTAAATATATAGCTTCCATTGTTGACCTGCCAGGCATGAAACCAAACTGATTTTCTGACACATTTGTTTCTTTTCTAAGCCTCTGCTCTATTACTCTCTCCCAGAGTTTCATGGTATGACTCATTAACTTAATTCCTCTATAATTTTCACAGTTTTGAACATCTCCTTTGTTCTTGTATATAGGAACCAAAGTACTCTTCCTCCACTCATCTGGCATCTTTTTTGATTTAAGGATCGCGTTAAATAGTTGCGTTAGCCAGGAGATGCCCTCTTCTCCCATGCATTTCCATGCTTCTATTGGTATATTATCTGGTCCCACTGCCTTATGATTTTTCATCTTTTTTAAAGCTTGCCTTATTTCATTTGAACTTATGCGTCGATAGAATGTGTAGCTCACATTTCCTTCGGAGTTACTAAGATGTCCCAACCTAACTCTTGTGTCACCACCATCATTGAATAATTTTGTGAAATACTCCTTCCATCTCTCCTTAATCGCTCCCTCATTTACTAAAACATTTTGATTGTCATCTTTTATGCATTTCACTTGATTTAAATCTCGTGTTTTTCTTTCTCTTGCTTTAGCTAATTTATATATATCCCTTTCTCCATCTTTTGTATCAAGTCGTTTATATAGATTCTCATATGCTTTTGACCTTGCTTCACTAACAGCTCTTTTTGCTACCTTTTTTGCTTCTTTATAATTTTTTTGATTTTCTTCATTGTTGCATTGATATACCGCCTTATAGCAAGTTTTCTTATTTTTAATTTTCAATTGTACATTTTCATTCCACCACCAAGACTCCTTAAGATTAAGGGCTCTACCATTTGTCTCTCCAAGGACTACTTTTGCCGTGCTTCTCAAAGCATTAGCCATTTCTTTCCACATTTGGTTTGTCTGTCTTTCTCCATTCCATTCCCTTCTACCCTTTAATTTTTCTTTGAAGATTAGTTGTTTCTCCCCTTTTAAATTCCACCACCTGATTCTTGGATTTTGTTTTATGTGATTTTTTCTCTTCCAATTTCTTACTTGGACGTCAAGTACTAGAAGTCTATGTTGAGTAGTCAAACACTCTCCCGGTATTACCTTACAATCCCTATAACATAACCGATCCTCTTGTCTCATGAGGAAGTAATCTATTTGGGTGCTTGAGGTGATATTTTTATATGTGATTAAGTGTTTGTTCCGTTTTTTGAACCTCGTATTGGTTATAATGAGCCCATATGCCATAGCAAAATCTAGGATAGATTTACCCTCATTATTAATTTCCCCGAATCCATACCCTCCATGTACCTCTCTATATCCATTTCCGTCTCTACCCACGTGCCCATTTAAGTCACCTCCTATAATCACTTTCTCTCCTCTTGGTATCATTTGTATGAGTCCATCTAGATCCTCCCAGAATTTTGTTTTTATCTCATCACCTAACCCCGCTTGTGGTGCATATGTACTAAAGATATTCATAGTTATTCTTCCTAGACTAATCTTCACCATAATAATCCTATCCCCTATTCTCTTTACATCCACTACCTCATCTATTAAGCTTTCATCCATAATAATCCCCACTCCATTTTTCGCTCGATCAGTTCCTGTGTACCATAGCTTATATCCAGCTTCTGATAAAGTTTTTGCTTTTTTCCCTACCCATCTCGTCTCTTGAAGGCACATAATATTAATTTTTCTCCTAATCATCACATCCACCACTTCCATAGCTTTACCTGTTAATGTTCCTATGTTCCATGACCCAATCCTTAATCTATGATTTTGTTTTTGTCCTTGACTTTGGATTTGATTTTGTTTTTGGCCTTGACTTTGAATTTGATTTTGTTTTTTATTTTGATTTTGGTTCTGATTTTGATTTTGATTTTGGACTAACTTCTTTACCCACATTCGTCCAAGCAAATGCGGGAACCCTTGCTCATTTATCACTACATCTGGGCGCCGATGCAGCGGCCCTAGCTCACTTGTCACTACACGGGGGCAGTGTAGCGCGTCGCTATGAAGAGTTACGCCCACGCCCACGCCCAAACGATTTTTCATAATTTGTTTAGAGTTCATGTTTTGGATCCGACTAAGTTTTACGTTGGCTGTCGGCTACCTAACACAACCCTCCTCCTTTATCCGGGCTTGGGACCGGCAGTGGATAATAGTAAACTACAACTATTATTCCCAAAATTATATTTCAGTATATTATCGAGTAACAGGTTTTATTTGCAGATCAAATATTTATATTACAACTAATATTTCACCAGAAAGTACATCTTAGCAGCCTGAGAACTTACTCATTGGATATTAAACAGCAATCTGAATGACGCAGGACATCTGCTTTGTCTACAAAGTCATTGTTGCAATGCATCTCACGTTCACTTGCATGCTGGAAAAAATATAGTTGGTCATTATAAGATATCCCCATGGAAGTTAACAGCATCTTCAATTGCCACCAGAAAACTTGCTCAGCCACAATCAATACTTTGAAACCATTGTTGTTAATGTTGGACTGCAGGATAGACTGGATGACAGACAGCGATGGATGAGATATAGTTATATCTGTCTCTACCTTCTCATGCATATCTTCAATCAACGTCTGGATAAAATTTAATTTGAATTTCAAGCAATCAAATCTTCTACACAGCTTATCCATATACTGGTAAGTTGTATGGATACCATAATAACATAAATACCAAGCCATCTGTTTAATTATGCACAGTGTTATTATTGTCACGACATTATCATCGCCATGATCCAAAGTGGCATTTGTTTTCGTGATGCAATCCATCAGCTTTTCTGTTGGAAGACCAAGTAATATGGTATCATCCATAGCACAACTTGAGTGTTGTGTCTTTGCCAGTACTGTGCCACTGCTAAAAAGGGCTAAATAGCTCTTTTTGAAGTTATCAATGAGTTCCAGAATATCATCAGACAACTTAATTTCGTGCAACCTAAACTCCCAGTGCTGCGGTGTAGCACATGGCACAATTTTTTTAGTAGATGAAACTGCAGGAAATATGGTGTCACCATCAAATGCCTTGGATGCATGTTTTGAACTTCCTCCTGCAGCTGCCTCCCGAGGATTTAAGAAAAAATTTATATCATTAAATGGTGTTATTGATTCAATTAAAGTAGGAATTCTCTTAGCATTGATGTCAGACAGGACTTCTCCATTTCCATCATTCAACGACCGACTTGAAGCAAGGTCATTCAAGTCCATTTGTACTGGTGAAATGCTGCCAGACGGTAACATTTCCTTGCCATCCTCACCATCTGTCCCATTGGGTGTATTACCAGAGAAAACAAAGTCAAAAATCCACATCCCATCATTAATAGATTTCGGATCAGAATCAATATCGTAATTATTTATATCCAGCACCCGTCTCCAACAAGAGGTGCACTTGTCACAGTTCCTATAATCTTCACCCAGATAATGCCAGTCCAAATATATGCCATCAGACACAGAAGGAGGCTGCGGCCTTAAAGCAGCTAATATTTCATCAACAAACATAGACAGCGACCTTATCTTATCATGGTCAGAAAGAATAGGAACAGGCAACGATTTAAATGTCTCATCTACCAGAGTTAGCTCCAGACTAACAACCAATTCATTAAAATTTGAAACTTTTGAATCTTCTACAAACATCGGTTCACATGTATCTGCCTCGGAGACAGTAGTAGATTCATAGAAGACATCCAGAAATTGGTAGGGGTCAAAATTAAGGAACTGGATTTCCTCAAAATTAATGATCCCCGGCCAGATAGATTTACCCTCTGACATCCCCAGTTGAAATTCAGAATTACCTTTATGTGAGAGTTCAATAATGCTAATTAGATCCTTTTCCATAGAGAAGCTTGAACAAGCTGACTCGGCTTCAACACAGTGGTTGGATAGACAATGATCTGCAAGATGCTCACAGAAGTCTATGTCCAAATAACCGAAAAGCTCCTTGCCATCAGTTATTATTCCCTGTCTTTGTGGGTCTGCTTGGGGTTCAATATTTTCTAGAAATAGAAGTTCCTCCTCCGTTGATATGCCAGTCAGAATTCCCAAACTAATATCATCCACTTCTAAAAGTGGGAAGAGGATAACTTGGTCCTCTGCAGAATCAGCACTATCCAACTGAAGAGTCTTCTCCGCCATACAATACTCTGGCACAATGTCATCAACTGAACAACATGATTCCAGAATCTTGAGATACTGAGGCATGAGAACAGGATCAAGCATGTCCTGCAAGGTAGGACAACAGTCACTATCAAACTAACTTGTTTAGGGTCTGATGAAACACTGTATAGCCATGTGCAGTGTCACTACAAAGTTTTTTTGAACCAAATTGACATTTAAATACTGCTGGAGGGTTCCTTGCTACACCATCCAGCCAAGTGAAGGATATTGGAGTTGTTAGTGCAAAACATGATGTTAGCAAGGAACTGTATGTAAGCATTGGAAAATAGTTAAGACTTTCAGCTTTTAGAATAAAAAATACTGTCCATGTATTTGTTTTAAGACCTCTACCTGAAAATGAGGAGAAAATAAATGGAAGAGGAGCACAACCAGGTTTTAATGCCTCTTTTCACAGTTAAGGATACGAAAACACCAAAAAGCAGTGTCTACACAGATCGATCCTTGTGATAAAAGAATGATCTCTTAATAGTCCATTAGTGCTAAGTCGTACAAGTCCAATCAGTGAACTAATTAATGTCTAATACTTACCACCATCCAATGCAATACCTCACAACTTATACTTTACAATGAGAAATAATATATGACTGGCTTCTCTTAAGAATTAACCTGAAGATTTGTAACATGGCCATGTGTAATGAGACAAAGAAAAGAGAGATCAAGAATCAAGGGCTGATAGTTGAGTGCTTGAGAAATGGAACTAACAGTTTTCAAGAGTTGATAGGGGTTGTTTAGCTGTAGAAACAGCCCCAGTTTTCCAGAAAAGTACTCTACAGAAAATGGAAAACTATAAAACTTGTTCAAATTCAAAACTTTTCTAAACAAAAAATGGAGATTTGAAAAGCATAGTTAAATTGAACTGAACTTAGAAAACTCTAAAATGAATTTTCCAAATTTTCCTTACTAATTTGGAGATTTGGAAAATGCAGTTATCCATAAGATTTTTTCCAAATCATCTCTATCTCCTTATATAAACAAGTTACAATTGCACAAAAAAACTTCTCTATTCCTCTCTTTTTTGAATGCATTTTTCATATTTTCTATCGAAAATGAAAACCATAGATTTTATAGAAAATTAAAGATAGAAAACTGGAAAAAAAAAATTCCACGACTAAACAACCCCTAAAGGTTGTAAGTTTCCAAACTAAGTGGATCTAACCAAGTTTGCTGAACTTTCCTAGATAATATGAAGAAAATATGAAGTCAAACTGCAATAATCTTTTTAATATGTACTTGCCCAATTGCTAATAGATATTAGAAATGACCACGTACAAGTTTCATCACGTCTGGGTTGCCCTTCTTCCTCTCACACAAGTAGTTCCTTGGGAAGTCAATAGATGTTGATTGCACACAAATGCAAGCATGTGACTTATATAGAAGATAACAGGAATAGTCAAAAATTTACCATAATATTATTATCAGCCTTGAGAACTTCAATGAAAGGCTGCATCTTCTCTTCTTCGAAGAAGAAAGCATTTTCCTTGAAGAATCATACAAGAGAATACATAAGAAACTTTATAGAATACAATGCATAGGTGACCTATACACATGGCATATATAGAACCTAACTTTAACAAAGCCCAGTTGTTTAGTATGACATTCTCACCAGGGATAGTTCCATCTCTATCATTTCAAACTCTACTGCTTCGCAATCATTTTCTGCCCTACCACCAAAAAGGGAATCATCTTTCTCCTGCAATGAAATAAACCTGATTGTATTGAGTAAATAAACTACATCTAGAAAAAAAAATGCTAACAGTCCCAACTGAAGCATGCAATACTTCTGGGGATTCAACCTCCATATCCAATATTCCTCAGACTCCATTTTCTTCTTTTCATAAAGAAACTCAATTTCTTCCTGCAAGCTAACACTACAAAGAATCTTGAAGATACTTTATTAAAAAGAGTTCCCTGATAAATTAGTAAATTACTGAGTTGCTAGGATGATTAGATCAACGTTCAGACAAAAATTCCATGTGCTCATCTCCAAGTCATTTTCTCCTGAGAAAAGATTACGGAGAACAAGAAAGGCAAGGGCACTTAAGGGTACCTTAAGGACACAAAGACTTGTAGAACCTCTTCATTAAGTTGCTCAAGAAAGAGGAAAATTCGAACAATATAAATTGATCTGCAATACTACCACAACCAAGATGTCAATCCATGATCTATCATTGGTTTATATTCTGAAGCACAGGGGAGGAGGGTGGGGAAGGGCTGATCAAGTGAATGAGTGAAAAGGAGTTAACTAAGGAGAAAGCAAAACCAGCAATCAATCAGAACTGAATTCCTTCCACGTTTTCTATTAAGAGCAACTTAAATAACATCTCAAATTCAAATTCTATTACTTCCAGAACTGAAACTCCTTCCACAATTTCGGTTAAAATCAACTTATAATGGCTGAGTTGAAGGCCACAAAAAAAAAAGAAAAAAAGAAAAGCGGGTAAACACTAAAATGTTGATGAACATATAAGACCATTACCTATTCACTACTATTATATTGCTCGTGATTTAAACAAAAATATCCTAGATTTGGTAGAACTATTATTGATCAACCTCAGAGCTTCAAAAACTAAAATGTCTTCTCAGTTCTCATCATTACAAAATTTTATGGAACAATGTGAAAAACAAACAGGCGACAAGAACGCCGTTCAAAGTGAAAAAAACAAATGCAGTAAAAGGAGCGATTCATGAATTCCATTAAACATCCGTGGCAACTTACCTCCGCAATTTGAATTACCTCAGCTTTGACGACTTAGTGGAAAAGCCAATGATGACAAAAGTGGAGGAAAAGTAAGACGTTCAAGATGGAACGTAAAATGATGCAATAAGAAATTCTAAAGTGAAGTTAATCTCATATATCGATGGAAATTTACCTTCGTGTCTCGAATATCTACACAGCTTCGAGGACCAAAGTTTCTCGGCTGATCGAGATGATCTTCTCCAGAGCATGAACGAGTGTTCGCAAACTCCGAAGCTTCAACGTCGATGAAGCCGGGAAGAACGTCGGAAAAAAACTTGGAGAGAGCGGCATCAATCGGAAACGTCGGGATTTCGAGAGAGAGGCTCAGAGCGGCCACGTCTTCGAAGCAATAGCGGATGTCTTCGGCGGTGGTGGCGGGGACGGAAGGAGGAAGGTGAGGCAGTGGGAAGCGGAGAAAGTCTAGGGTTCCGAGGGATTGGATTGGAGCGGCATTGTAGTCGATGCTCAGAAATCGAGTTCGCATTGTTGTTCACAATTTGAAACTTGGCTATGGGGAGAGCTTATGGAAACGCAACGGATTGAGCTGTGAATAAAACTGGCGCTCTCGATCTATTTATCCGAGAGCGTGACACGTCATCCGGACTAAAAGAGGGGCGGGAAATTATCAAATTAATTATATGAGATCCTCGCTTCCACTTGAGGTTGAATATATTTTTCTAATTTTTTTAAATAGTTTTACTGGTTTCAATTTGAATGAATAAATATAAAATAAAAACCTATTGTGATTGGGAAGCTCAAATTTTAGATAGAAAATTAAAAGAATCAAACAAAACTAAAAAGGTTCACGCGGCAAACCGTGTTAGCATTTTATTTATTTGCAATAAGATAAATTAGTCATGAAATTAAATATTATTAAAATGCGTTTAAAATATAAGATATTGTTTGAGATAAAATAATGTGACTTATTTGATTTGTAAAATGTATGAGTATGGTATTAATTTGTATTAAGTTACATGAAAAAAACAATAATAATCCTCAAATAAATTGTGTTTGATTATGTAAAAGTATTTTAATAATTACATAATCTTTATTAAGAATCATGACGAGATTAATTTATTATGAAAAATTAAATAATTTTACATTAATGAATTAAATTATACATAAATTTAAGTTATCATCATAATATTATTAATTTGTCATACTTAAATCAAATGTGCTATATATAAACTTGAGAACGTGTCATGGGTAATTTCTACCTAATTGGACCACCATTGATAACATATATAACAAATTAGATGAATCGATAACAATGTTACTGGCAAACCAATGACCACAAACACTAATTATATTCCTTAACAAAATAAATGTTCCAAAAGAAGAAGTATTAATGCCTATAAATACCCAGAAAGTGGACTTAGAAGGGGATTTCCATTTTCCGCAACATTGTCTTCTTTTATCTTTCTTTAACCCTCTAATTTTCATATTTTGATATCCTTTATTATTATTTTTCACAACTAACTTTTATTCCTTACTTATCTACTAACTTGATTATCAAGCAAACAACTTGATAATCAAGTTATTGATTTTAATATATTATAATATACTGCTGTCGGAAATTCAAGCGACAACTTGTCCATTCTATTGCCAAGCAAACGGTCAATTTGGGGTTGGTAAATTTGAGTGCGATTTTGTTCACCCCCTTTTAACGGTGAACATCACCCTTAATGATTTTGAGGGTAAAATAATAATAGAACGACAATCAAAATTATCTCATGTAGCCGTTTCGTTATTATTTTATCCTCAAAATCATTGAAGGTGATGTTCACCCTCGTTAAAGGGGGTGAACAAAATCGCACTCGATAAATTTTATCTGCACTCATACGTTTTACTTTATGCTGTCACTTTTTAATATACCTCAAATAATTTCAAATGAAAATTAAATTTTACCTTTCATTTAACTTTTCAGTGTTTAATCATCTATCATTACGCAATCACCTACCATCACATTTTTTTCTCACTAATCAAACTCTATAATTCATTTCGTGTTATTTTATGTCCACTATCACAAAGTTATTTTCTCCTCACCATAGTAGAGAGGTCACTCATTTCCTATTATTTCATGTCCATAACTACTTAGCCATTTTCTTCTCAACATATCAGCCAATCAGAGTTCAGTCATAAATGACTATACTCAAATATTGATGACATGGGTAGAGTTTGACGAAAAAAAGAATAACTACTCAAAAGAACAACACTACAAATCATTCGACGGACAAATAAATAAGTACACTAGTTGTAATACCATTTGTCGTTGTCGTAGGAGACTTGCAAGTAGGGGAAATCCAACTTTCCCAAATCTTGAGGTTTGGAGAACTCAAAAAACTTGGAGTTTCCTGAACCCTATGATTCGAGGAAGTCCAACTTCTTTGAACCTTAAAATTTGGGAAATGCCACACTTGAGGCTCAACATGAGGAAAAAGGAATTTGCTAGGGTCGTTGCCCTTCTTCTTATAAAGGTGATCTTTATCTCCACAACGATTATTTTAGAATTGATGATTTTCTAAGTCAAACTCAATAGCCCTTACAAAAAATATGTGCAAATCACTTCATTTTCTTTTTTTTTATTTTCCTTTGCACATTCAATGGCAAAACAGGGCCTTAATGAAAGACTTGTGAGAAAATGAATACAGTTTCCGACAGAGAAATGGGATGTTTTTGAGGGCAGTTGTCTTTCCATGCGCCAAACTAAGAAGCCAATGATTTCATCTCCAAAAATAAACTCTCATTTGGGTGTGTGCGTTTTGCACACTATAGGTGTTGAGTAGATATGATCCAGCTCCTAATTGAGCAACCCGAATAGTCCAAGAAGAAAAAGAGAGAGAAAAAAGGAGGCCGAAAAAATATTATCACTTAATTGTTTACACCTTTCTCTTACAGAGCAACTCGCGTTCGCAGCCAAAGTGAGGGTTATAGGTCTTCTCATTATGCTGATCTGATTGGATCAACTACTTTCGAAACCCCAAGGTTCGAAGGTATCAAACATCGGCGTTCGCATGCCTTCGACACCTTCGGATCCTGGCGTTGAAACACCTCCAACATTGCTCAATTTTAAAATCCATTACGCGTGCGTGAGGTATAGGTTGTGGTTGTGCATCTGTGTGATGGATATGTGGGTGATGATAGTATTGTAATATAAATAATTACAAAGAATAATAAAAGTATTTGTCATATGGGAATAGTAATTATAAAATTTTGATTCCTTGTGACGACGAAGAGCAAAAAGTATACATGCGAATAAAACTTTCCTCTAGTGTTACCTCAAGCTTTCAAAAATTCAAAAATACCCTTACTGTTTGATGAGTTTAACACGAGGGAGTTGGTGGGGAGAGGAACAATTTGTGTTGTTATATTTAATTGCAGTAAGGGCAAATTTATAAATTTGAACGAAGATAAAAGTTGATCTCCCCCCCCCCCCCACCAAGGAAGATGTGGGACGAGGGGAGTATATGCATCATGCATATGTATATGTTCGAAAGTATCTATAAAATAAAATTAATATATAAAATAATGCATTATAATACAATATAAAAATAATAAACAATATGTCCTAAATTTAGGACCGAGTATAAAAAATTCTACACATCTCTATTGTATTTTAGATTGCGTCAACTAAGTTATATGCCAAATCTATTAATCCCATTTAATTCTATTTTTTATTTATATTATTTGCTATTTTGCTACGAAAGTGTGGAAAACACAAACTAAAAAATTTGAAAAACAATTGGGAAAATGTAAAAGAGTAAATTACACTAATCATTCATTGGGTTTACAATAGTTATAAGATCTTAATTTTTATTTTTAAAAGCTACAGAGATTACATATATTGTTAAAAATAACATAAAATTATTATTTTATCTCTATAATTTTATTTATTATCTCTCTCTCTTTCTCTATCAATTTATTTAGAAATAAAAAAATATCGTTGACCACCAATATTTGTCACATTGACAAGTGAACCCTAATGTTGACGAGGTTTCGATGACAAAATAAGATAGAGATGATAAAAGGGTAGAAAGAGAATAATGGGTTTTTTGTTGGAATAAATAAATAAAAAAGAAGGAAAAAATGAGAGATGCAAAGATGGATAAAGATAAAGGTTATTCAAATTGGAAAACTGTTAAAATAAATGAGAGAAGAAAGAAAATGAGATAGAGGAAGAGAGAAATGAATAATAAAAGAATACATTGTTATTATCATTTTCGGATAAAAGGAAAATGAGAGAGAGCAAGAGAAATAAAGTTAAAGTAGAACGAGATTGAAGTAGAAGGTCTCTGTGAGAATTTAAAAAATTTAAATGCCATTGTATAATGCTAAAAATATTGACTAATAAAAGTTTTTAAATCTATTTTTTAAAAATTTTCAAACTAAATCAAGATTTTCATAATTATATGTCAAACTTCAAGCCATGTTAACATAATAAGGATGGTTGGTTAGTTTTCTTATGGTTGGATTCTTGGCATTTGCATGATATATTGGTAGAGTCGTTTTTCTTTTTCTTTTTTTTTGTCAATTGTCTTGTGAGGGTGGAATTAGTATGGAGGCTCATGTGGTTTGAAATGTCTTTTCGTCCTAAATTGACTCTATTTATGAGGCTTTATTAGTGGTCAAAAAATGTTAGAATGACTTTCTTATGTGATTAAAATATTCTTAATTTAGTTTATAATTTAAGTCTTTTCACCAATAGTTTTTGAGTGTCACGAGCTAAGTTTATAAGGCGCCTATTTGAGATTTTTGTAGAGGCGTCAAAAGAGCTGGGCGGCCTGTGGGCCGCCCGACCTATTACTGTTCAAACGGGTCAGGCCGAGCCCGACCCTCATAGGGGGGCCAGGTCGGGCCAAAGAAATTAGGTCCACGGCCCGGCCCGGCCCGTGGCCCGTTGGGCCCTTATAGGCCAGGCCCATGAGGCCTTTATGGGTCAGTCAATTAGGCCCTTACTCATTTTTTTTAATTATGTTATTCTTTAATAAATAATAACTATCAATTTATTTAAAATTTTTAAGTTAAATTTTTTATATATTTAAATTATAAATAAACATTAAATTATTTTTCATATCAATTCACAAGAAAATTTATAAGGCATATAGAATTTTGAAATATAAAATGATGAAATAATATTTAAAACTTAAGAATTAAGATATAAATATTTTAAAAAGAAAAAAATTGATTTTTATATATGTATTATTTTGATATTTATATATATATATATTATAGGCATTATTTTAAAAAAAATAAAAAAAAATGGTCTGGCCCGGCCCACTAGGCCCTGTGGGCTAAGGGCCTAGCCTGGCCCACGGGCTGGCCCGGCCCAGCCCGGCTCGACCCCCTTAGAGGGGGGCCGTGGGTCGGGCCGAGCCCTATCCACAACAAAAGGGCCCAGCCCAACCCGTTTAAAAAGTCTGTGGGCCGAGGCGGGTTGGTCCGGGCAGGTCCTTTTGACACCTCTAAAGTTTTGCTCATATGTTCAATGTGTAGTTGGCTATTTAGGAATGATACTCTACTTTGGATCAAATCAATTTATATGTGTCTTTACCTAATTGTTGCTTTCTTTGTCATAGTGTGGCAAAGTGTTATAGATATATTTTTTATGTATTTCTTTTATTTCGTTGTGTGATTAGATTTCTTCACTTACAATATCATTTTTATAGGGCACGCAAGCGCAGATTTAGAGACAAATCTGAGAGAGGGCAAACTCTTGGATTCATAAGTCGTTTTAGCTTTCATCTATTCAAATGGGCCAAATCTGTAAGGTAAATTTATAAGATAATTGACATTGGCATAGATTGCAGCCCCTACATTCACCTTTAAAGGCATGGCATAGTTGGAGTTAGGGTTTGATGTGGCGACAACGTGGTGGAATGGAAAGAACCTTAATAGATTTGTCATCACTTGGTCTCTTAGGTATCAATTTATTTCCTGTGGCGAAAGCGCAAGCAAATATGCTTATTGGATATGGCTTATTCTAAAAGCGAGGTGGTTTATCAAATTTATCATATTGTTTGATCACGTCTTCGTTGTTTGTTGTTTCCTCGATTTCTTCAAGGGCCGGCATTGGTCCGCTGTTGGCTTTTATCCCTTTGTTGCTTGCAGCGATTTATGGTTTCTCAATTATGTCTTTTCCACCCTTCTTCTTGGGATGGTTGTGGTTGCTTGAGGTCTCTTTTTCACTTTGGATCCTGTTATGCTTTCAATGTGTGAGAGACACTGAGATTTGTTTGTTGGTTTAACTTATGATATGTCCTAACTTAATCTTGTATTTAATTATTTCATGCCAATATATTTTCTTTTATCAGAAAAAAAAAAAAAACACGAAAGAACCTAGCCAGTGACTCACTGTCCCTGTTTATCAGGAACCAGAACCCCTCTTATTCTTTCGACCCCCATTATTTTCTATTGTTACAGTTTTGACCCGGTAAATCTCCTTTTTTTATCTTTCAAACGCAAACGCCGAGCCCAAGCTGAGCAGGGCTTCGTACAAACCGGTGCCGCCGAGGAAGGCACCATACTCACCAGGTACTTTACTCGCTGCACTCCACAGTCTCTAAACCCTTCTCTCCCACTATTGAATTCAATACTTCAAATTTCAAAATCCTAGTTTCGGGTTTAGATTTATGCTGTTTGATTTCTGAACTGGGACTGAAAACTACTGGAAAGGTGTTCCGATTTCGTTGTGTTTGTCTTGAGATGAATTCGCATAACAGGATTCAGAGAGTTGCGTGGCTCTGTGTTTTTGCCTCTTAATGGATGCCTTTCTATATCTTCAACGCCAAAGATCGAATCCCTCAAATCGGTCTGTGTTTGGATATCGAATTCTGCCGGTGGATTTGTTCGCTTTTCTGGAGATAGAAAACTTGGACGCATAATGGGTATTTCCCATCTATTTGTTTCGTCTCATGATGTGTTCTATAGCTCTACTTGGTCGGCGTTTGTTTCGGATATTCTCTTGCTTTTCCGGCATTTCACGTTTCGTATGCAGCCGTAACTATTGCGGGAATGGCGTCAATGAAGGGTTCGACAACATAGAGAGAATACTGAAAGAAGTTTGGAAGAACCCAGAAACAGATTCTATATATGAAAAGCTTGAGTTAGAGAATGGTCATGACGGCCATTCGCTGAGAAATTTCTCTGCAAAGCGGAGTTCTTTTGCGGAAGTGAGATCTAATGCTGACAGGGTTCTTGAAATTCTGAAACAAGATGGTCCTGGGTATGATACCAAGGCGGCTTTAGATGATTTGAGAATAAGGGTTTCGGGTGTGCTTGTGAGAGAAGTTCTTTTGGGGATTCTGAAGGAAATTAACTATGTGAATAAGAACCGCTGTGCAAAAGTGGCTTACAAATTTTTCACGTGGTCTGGTGAACAAGAAAATTACAGGCACACAGCAAGTTCTTACCATTTGATAATGGAGGTTTTTGCAGAGTCAGATGAGTTCAAGGCTATGTGGAGGCTGGTAGATGAGATGATTGAGAAGGGATTCCCCACCACTGCACGGACATTTAACATATTGATATGTACGTGTGGAGAGGCTGGCTTAGCCAGGAAAGTCACAGAGAGATTCATCAAATCAAAGACATTTAGTTACAGGCCATTCAAGCATTCATTCAATGCAATTTTACATTCGCTTCTTGTTGTAAAGCAGTATAGGTTGATTGAGTGGGTATATCAACAGATGTTGATTGATGGTCATTCCCCTGATATTTTGACTTACAATATACTTATGTGTGTGAAGTATAGACTGGGGAAGCTAGATCAGTTTCATAGATTGTTAGATGAAATGGGTAGAAGTGGCTTTTCACCGGATTTTCATACCTTTAACATCCTTCTCCATGTTCTTGGCAAAGGGGACAAACCGCTTGCGGCGCTCAGTCTTCTGAACCACATGAAGGAAGTAGGTTGTGATCCAAGTGTTCTTCACTTCACGACATTGATGGATGGGCTCAGCCGAGCAGGAAATTTGGATGGGTGCAAGTATTTTTTTGATGAGATGATTAAGCATGGGTGCAGACCGGATGTAGTCTGCTATACCGTTATGATCACAGGATATATTGAGGGAGGGAAACTTAATAAGGCACAGGAATTATTTGATGAGATGATTATCAAGGGGCAGATGCCAAATGTATTTACTTACAATTCCATTATGCGAGGGCTTTGTATGGAAGGAAAATTCAAGGAGGCTTGTCTGATGCTCAAAGAGATGGAATCTAGAGGCTGTAATCCAAATTTTCTCGTGTATAACACTCTAGTTAGTAATTTGCGGAATGCTGGAAAGCTTTATCAAGCTCATGAAGTAATAAGACATATGGTGGAAAAGGGGCAATACGTCCATCTTGTTTCAAAGTTCAAGGGGTACAAAAGATGTTAAAGCTATGTTACTTATGGTGAGGTTAATTCAGCCTGTAACTTTATTAGGTACCTGTTGCCCCAGCTCGCTTGATATCTGTGCCCATTGTTCATCATAGATCTCATGTAAGTTCCAATTTTGTGGCACTATCCTGATAGTCTTCATGAATTATATTTTATTTTCTCCTGTATAATATAGCTTGTTACATGATGTAGACAAAAAGAAATTAGAGTTTTTCAAATCAAGGTTATTTTATCCTTGATGTTCTTTTGTGCCTTTCTAAGAGAGGTTAGTAAGGATTCTCTTAGGTTGCATTTGGATAGGGTCATTTAACCATATCATTTGTCATTTGGGATTTGAAATTCCAAATCCATTGTTTGGTTACATTGTTGGAAACATTTGGATTTGGAACCAAGAAATAGAATAATTTCAAATGACAAATACATAGGTGTCATTTCAAATGACAGAATTTGAAATGACAACCTTATATTTCTTTGAAATAGAAATCCCTCCATCCAAATGCAACCTTATATTTTTTTGAAGCTGCAGATTTGCTGTTCTTTCTTACATAACAATTGTATCGCTGTGTCTTAGAAAGGATCTTTTATTTGTCCTGTATTGGATGTTCTCAAGTGCTTCCTAAATTATGATAGTTCACTTGTGTAGATTGTCTCTGTTTTATGGTTTGCTAGTACTTCAAAATCTAAAAAATGATTTGGAAGTACTTACCAAAAAAGAAAAACTCCAAAAATGGTGTAGGTAGGAGCTTCTGTGTTTTTTTGGCAGAAAGATATATTTTTTGAACCACAAAAATAGGGAAACAAATAGCGTTCCCTTAGAAGAAGAATTCAAAAGCTCTTTGTTTCTTTTTTTCCTCCACGTCACTTAAAACAGGGTGATATTTCATGCATTCTGTTGCTTTCCCTTGGACGGCCCTGTGCCCAAGGGAGTTGTCTGAAACTGTGGCCAGCATCATCCAAGTAACCATGAATAATGCAAAAATAAGAAGTTGGATCTGTCCTCCCCAAATGGCAGTGTAAGAAAGATGGTCTACTGTTTCCCATGTTTCGTGCATTTGTAGCTCCAGTTAGCTAGAGTGTGCATCCCCTCTTCCTCAGATTGATCTTTTTCTGTGCTTTAGAGAGATACAGCTTTTGTGAGACCTGAGCCACTGATGCTTCTCCAAAAGCACGGTAGTTTTTAGATGCTAGTTCCCTAATCTTTTTTATCATGAAAGATAGTGCAATTTGTTTTCTGACACAGCAAAAATAGAGTATAGAAATTGAATATAGCCAATAAACTTTTTTCTTCCCTAATTCTATGATGTTATCTTACCCATCAATGATACGCTAGTCAAGCACTTGCTATGCATGTTTTAAATGGTGTATAAACAAGCTAATTTGGTTTTAAGACACAATTCTAGGGCTTACTGCAACTATAACTGACTCTTTGTATATATAAAAAGAATAAAAATACATAAAACCTTGTTTCTCTAGATATTCTCTTTGGGTTTCTATTATTGACTTTATGTTTGACCGAAACTATGTAAAACCATGACTACTTCAGATATCAATGTGTTCTTCTAAAACTTGGATGGTTGATTCTATAGGCAAAGGGCCCTGGAATTGTCTGGGCAGATGTGCTAAGATGCAGAAAGACTACGAGAAAGTATGTGTGTTGAAGGCATATCTGAAGATGCCTTCTCATAATATTATGTTGTTGAAATGTAGTCCTACATATTCTTTCTTTCCTTTTTTTTGTTTTTTTGTTAATTAAATTAGTGAAAGTATTAGCTAAAAGATTAAAAGTCACCAAGAGAGTGTTACCCATGTACAAACGAACCTGAGTCGTCCAAACATTTAATACAAATATTATTCAGAGGACGATAAAAAGAAGAATAATAACTTTACGGTTGATCTGTCTCTGCCTGGGAGTCAACTGCACAGAAAAGATAGCACCATCCCCTTACATTCAAAAGTGGGAAATTCCATCCCTTCAAAGTGCTTGCTTCCACTCTCCCAAAATCAGCCACATGACAGCCAGGCTATCAGTCTATCTGAGGAACTTTTATCTGAAGCTTGTTTGCGATGGTTCTGCATGCAAAACCCTGTCCAACCACACAAATCCACTAGAATCCTTGAGAAACCACTCAATTCTGGACAAATTAAAGACCGGGGGTGTCCCAATCTTGTCTGAATCACAATGAATCCACCATTCCCCATCCCTTTTGCATGTACAATTCCAATTGACAAGAACTTGTCTCTTACCAAATTATTATTAGTCAATACTACAGGAATCAACTTTTTAGGTAGCCTTTCAAACCCTTGTACCTTCCAATGGAAAAGCATGTCCTGAAAATATTTCATTTCTAACCTACTATAACTTGCATAACTGACACGAGTAAATCTACAAGCCAAGAATGATTCACTCAATATGCTGAAGATTGAAGGATCCCCAACAATAAGAAAGAAACTCTTCCACGTCTCAATGATTCAGTGCATGACAAAATACCATATCCCCAGTAACCGGACTGCCACTCAAATCTCGTGCAACATTCAGCTTAGATGTGGTCCCCTGATTCTCTATGCTAGGCTTTAACTAGTTTTGTTGTCAACTTAAATTGAAAAATTCAGTCAGAATGGTGCCGCAAACCTTTTGGGCTTTCTTTATCTTACTAATGTACTAGTAATATTGTCTAGTTATTCAGAAGCATTTCTGTTCTCCCTGCAGGGCCTGCACTGGGTTAAAATACAAAAAAATTGCACTCTCTTGTTGGGCATCACCTCTACTGACACTTATTAAAGCATAAGATGAGAAAAGAAATCACAACTTTGTTGATGATTTATAGGACGCATGGGTTTCTGTTTCTTTTTTTTTTTTTTTGAGCTATGGTCGTTTATTTCTTCCTTATTGTATTGCACCTTCAAGGCTAACATAGACTCTGTGCTTAAAAAGAAGTCCTACGTCAAGGAACAAGAGAGAATAATGGCTGCTGGTTGACATGCAGAGACTGAAACAGGCTTACTAGCTTGGATCCCTGCACATTCAGAGTTTTGCTTGATGATTCATTTGATCCTTGAAAGGGTGATGAACCTGGTGCATTTTGTTACCACCAACATAGGAACAAGAGAGAATAATGGCTGCTGGTTGACATGCAGAGCCTGAAACAGGCTTACTAGCTTGGATCCCTGCACATTCAGAGTGTTGCTTGACGATTCATTTGGTCCTTGAAAGGGTGATGAACCTGGTGCCTTTTGTTACCACCAACATTTTTCTCCGTGGAAAAAATGGAGTTAGATGTGGCTCCCTCTGAATGTTACTGATTTGCTGCCGGAACCCAATGTTTAGTTAACTATGAGAATTATTAAAGAACCTATTTCTCCTGTTGACAGGACTAGTTTTCAAGTTGTTAGCAACCCGGCAATACTGGCGTTTAAAAGAAAGAGAGGGGGGCGGGGGGGGGGGGGGTGTTGGGAAGAGGAGACCTTTGGTAGTTTAGTTCAAAGCTTCGTTGATATGATTGTGTGAAGTCGAGTGGCCCGTATGGCAGTTTCCTTCCCTCCATACTTGTTATGTTTAATCTGGCATTGTTATGTTATGTCTTCAACTCAGATGGTTGGTCATCCAAATTACCAGCCATTGGGAAAGCTAAAACTATATTCATTTTCGACATTTTTCTCCCTTTTTGAACAGCCCGACTCTTTGCCTTTCGTACTTCACATGGCAGACAATTGTGATGATAATGGGGTTTCCTTTAAGCTTTGAGCTCGTGTCCATGTGATTTCTAGTCTAGTTAAGGGTTTATAATAACTAATATTAGTGAGTCAGAATTATGTAACCGACAGTATCTAGGAGGATTAAGATTTTTTGTTATAGCAACTAATATCCGTTCCTTCTGTACACGAGTTTTTTGGTATAATACTATATTTCTGCCCGAATTTCATTTTCTAGGGCAAAAATTGACCAAAGAGCGAGCGAATATACCGTGCAGGAAGAATGCTCACTGGAAATACAGAAAGAGATGTCCATTGGGCTTGGGCATAAACCATAAAGTGATCTAAGGCTTTGTCATTTGAGCAAATTACAAACTAGTCATGTTCAACCGGTTTGGTTTTGGTTTTGTGGTTTCTTTCTCTCACTGGCCTTTTCTGGTGGAGAATTTGTGAGATTTTAGACTCGGGTGAATATTTAAATAAATTAGGAAACTTCAGGCCAAATTTTATTAGATGAGAAAAAAAATAAATAGAATAAAAAGAGAACAAAGTTACCTCATGTGTAGTAATTATTTTAAACCTTTATCCTACATTTGATTTGCTTATTTTAGTTATGTTCCCGTAATCTATAATAAACAGTAGATAACAACGATTAATTTATAGATTGATTGGTTTTTGATAAATTATTCTTTAATTTTTATAAAAATCTACAAATTGATTTTGGGTATTAATACCATTACTCTAGGGAGATTAAATAAGGAGTTAATGGGGATGCAAATGGAAGTGAGAAGAGTATTCGAGAATACGCGGCCGAGATGAAAACCCAAAGCGAGGATAACAACTTTATGTATCTGGATTTACTGTTTACTCATTTACATACCAAAAGAAAATGATTTTAAAAGATAGATACCTTAGGAAACACAAAACAGAAGGGTAGCTATTATTATAGCTACTGGGAAGCACATTGTTCTTGACGTTCCTCCTTTCCTTTCTAGAGTTGGAAAGGTTACCAAAAGAACGTTCATATGGAAAAAGCATTTTGGAATTTTGCACGTTTACGCTGCTTTTTTCTCGCCCTCTTTTTTTTCCTCTTTCTTCTCCTCTGGCTTTGCCTCCTCTTTCTTTTCGTCTTTCTTCTCTTCTTTCTTCTCTTCCTTCTTCTCCTCTTTCGCCGGTCCGACTGAGATTATATCAACCTTCCCGACCTTCTTCAGCTTCTTCACCACGGCCACCGTGTCCATCTCTCCGATCACGGTCAGCTTCTGCTCAGTCAGACTCGCTGCTATTGAATCCACTCCTGCTCATCAATATACGTATTATATATATATTGATCATACGAGAGATAAAATTGAGAAAAAAAAAAGGAAATTTAAAGAATACTCCGATGGAGATCTTGTAGAACGAAAATTAAGCTTATTGTAGAAGACGAATTGCAGATTGTGTTGAATTTCTTCAACAGTTGATAGAAAAAGTTTCCTATTTAGTAGAGTATATATATATAGTGAGATTACCGTAGATATCGGCAGCGGCTTCTATGGCTTTCTGCTTCGTCTTGTCATCGGACATGGTCAAGACCTTCAACACTACCTTCTGCAAACAAAATCCAAATAAATTGAATGTGAATTTGGTGCGTATTGATTCTCCAAACCGTAAGTAGAAGAGTCGAGAAATTAGAATTCGGAAATGATCAATTACCTGAGCCATTTGAGAGGCTGGATCGCAATAGAAGAAGTGTCCCTACTCTGGAGAGAAAGCAAAGATGGACAGAGCTCTGAGGGCTGTCACGTTTTATTCGGGTGAGGTGCGAAGCGGCGGGTTTTGAGGTAAAGTACACCATATATTCTGATTTAACGTAAAAAAAAAAAAAAAAACAAGAAGCATTTAAGACTTTTAAAAATTATACCGATTATCTATATTTTAAATTAAAAGTGGTTTTGTTTTACCCCTACCCTTAAACAGACGTTAAGGTTGTTAAACGGAAAAGTGACGACCATGTCAAAATTGTTGGATGAACTGCCCAAAATACCCTCGCTTATACCCTCCTCCTCCCCGCTGTCATATTATATCACACATCACCATTGTTGAAGTAGCAAAGAACCATCTCCACATGATTCTACTTTTTTTTTTTTTCATTTGTTATTATTTTTTCTTTATTATTTGTAATTTTTGAGTTTTGATCCTATATTCTTTTTTTTTTGTTTTTTCTTTATTCTCAATGGAAGTCTTTCCATTTACAACAAAAAGAATTTTTTGTAGTGTTCCTTCTTTATTTTTTGCATTTTTAACATTGATAGAACGTTACAATTATCTCGTGTGAAATGGACATATAGTTATTTGTTTTGAAACTAACAGCATAGTTCCATAATTAAGTACAAGAGACGTAATTGGTCAACTAAAAACTTTGACGATCTTCAGATGTTGCATCGGAGATGAGTCAGGTGGGACCCTTTTCAAGGGAAGATAGAGCTCAGGAAATGAAACAAATCTTCCTGTTGAAATCCAATGGGCTAAAAGAAAAGGTTGTGAATAGGCTGTAGTGGTGGCCAAGCGTTCAGAAAGAATTGCTCTCTTTCAAGATTCTTCCTTTCTTCTTCAAAAGCTGTAAAGGACAAACTTTCTCCCTTCGCAAGTGCTTGCTTGAGAAGGCAATTAGAGCATGACAGGAAGACCTCCAGTTAATATGGCCACTAAGATTGCCAACTTTTCAAAAATACCTACTTCTTGCACCCAAAAATTATATTTTCTTGCACAATTTTTTAAGTAAAAATACTATTGAATTTAGAAGACAATAGCGTTTTTTTAATTATAGACATTTGTGATGAGTTTTTCAATTTTCTAATGAGAAAATAAAAAAAAAACATATTTTATTTGATTTGATTTTTTATGTAAACATTTATTTATGTAGTATAAACATGGGTGAGCATTTGATTTTGATATTAAATGAAGGGTGCGAGCATAATATCAATTTTAGTGTAAATGAAATGTTAGATGATACATCAATCAATGAGAGATGTGATAGAAATTGATTAGAAAGTAACTTTAACTTTTTTCCTTACAGGGTATAAATTTAACTTGTGTTAATATTCTTCCCCTATGATTAGAAAGATAGACCCAATTGTAATAATAGATTACACCATATGAAGGACACTCGTTTTACTTTTATCTAAATTAAGATATATATAATTAAGGATTATACATATATTTATACTTTATTTTAGGTTTTCTTTAGACCTAACAGAGTAAGATTTTTTCATAATAAAATAATTTTTTGCTTGAAAAAAGAGTGTTTAAATCGGTTCCCTAAGCTTGCTTATTTTTCACATCGACAGCCAACTTAAGATAAAATTGAAATTTCACACTTTAAGACAACCATTTTGAAAACTATTTTTTTTTAGTATTGTATATTAATTTTCTATTCATATTCTGTTCGAATAAGTTATTTTAATCACCCATTTTCTCTCTATATTATATAAGGTGACAAACATGACATGTACTTTGAGATGACAAGACAACTCATTAACCCCTTCCACAATTTCATTTGCTAACGTCGAGGTAGAGTCTCGAAAGGAAAAGGGTATTATATTAATAACTGACAAACATGACATGTCAGTTATTAATATTTAAAATAATTTTAAAATTCAAAAATATCTTTATTCTTGGACTATAATACCCTTTCTATATATACTCAGATCACTCAAGCATTAATAATTACATGCATAAAAGGAGCTCATTTTGGTCAAAAACAAAAACTATAAACATTATTTTATTATAATAATTACTCTTATTGTAGCTGGGCGATTGTCTCCTCTAAGCATCAGTATTCTAAATTGTTATATGAAAAAGACAAACTTGTGTATTATTTGCCAAACAATAAATTTTAAATAAAATTTTAACGTGCAGGTTCAGGGTATCAACCATAACTTTTATCATTATTAATTATAAATTATGTGTCTTAAGTTTTTATATTAGTACATGTCATTTTATATATTATATAATAAATTTAATTTATCTAGATAATATTTATTAACTAAAATATAGACTACAAAAAATAAGATATAAAAAATATTTCAAAGTGTTTCTCATTGTATTTGTTAAATTTATCTAACAAACATTAAAAAAAAAGTTACGACTTCTTATATAATATTTTTTATACCTTTTTCATCTAAATAAGTATACTTTAAACTTTACAAATAATAAAAAATTATACATGTCTAGATATTTTAAAAAATTTAATAAATAATTTGATAAAAATTTTAAAATATTTCTCAATCTTATCTTAATCAGAGCCGAGTATAGGCCACTGAGGCCTATGCCTAGGGCCCCCAAAAATTTGGGCCCCCAAAAACCCTCCATAAAATAAAATATAACAGTCAAAATTTAGGATTTAGGGCCCCCAAAAACTACAACACCCTCTCCTCCTTCCCAAAAAAGTAAAATACAGCAGCTAGAATTTGAACCCAAAAAAATACAACACCACAGTAAAATACGACAGCCACTTAAGAAAAAATATAGCGTCCACCCTCCAAAAAAAATTTATTTTTGCCTAGTGCGTCATTGGGCCTTGAGCCGGCCCTTACCTTAATAATTTCATATCTAAATTTAAAAATATTTAAATTTTATCTTATTTATTTTAAAAAACTCTACGTAACACATATTTTATACTAACTGTTAAAACAGACATCCGGACACAGCACGCTATAGTTTTTTTTTTTTTCCTCTTTTTACTTTATTAATTTGGAATCTCCGTCCAGAGCAGCTCGTACTGGGTCTGGGTCTTTATAGTTTAACTCTTTTTAGGTTTCCAATTTGTATTGATTTGATTTTGACTGCATTTTAGGGCCCCGGTTTCCCCTCAATCCTAGTTGGAAAATCACTCTCTCTTGGTTCTCTGAATAGGTTCGAAACCTTTTTTACGTATTGATTTCTTGGATTGATTTCGATGTTTTGTTTGTTCGGAGAATTTAGCTTGATTTTGTCGGATCTTGTATCCACTTTTCTCTGTTGCGTTCGCGATCTTCTTTCTTCGTGTCTGTTGATTGGGATGTTTTCTCTGATCAATTCGGAATTGAGTTTGTTGCATAAGCTGCGTCATTGCTTCAGTTCTTTAAAATACTTCTCAGACTTTATTATTATTATTATTTTTTATTTTGGAATTTGTTTAGAGTTTCATCAGTTTGTGCTAAGTTTCTTGGTCGTTACATGCTGGAGTTTGGAGATTCAACCACCATTAGGAGGGGCTTGCTGCATGAATTCTAGCTCTCTGACAGTATCTATCCATGACCATATCCTCTGCCTTTTGATTTTTCCGTTTCTTTCCTCGAATGAATGTGTACCTTGCTTTTAGTTTTCATGTTGAATTTTTTTTATGTATTTCTATTGGGTGCCTTTCTTCTTGTTTTTAGAATATATATTTTTAATAGTTGTGGTAACTGCATAGCTTGTGCACATGCCCCTAACATATATTAATGTATGTATCTTAGGACTGAACAAGGGAGTGATTTACGGCAGATCCAATCAGAAATGGCAGAAGAACCAATTGGCAAGAAGAACAAGAAGAACAAGAAGATGATCATTGACACAGACCCTGGCATTGGTTAGAGAAAGATCAATCGGTCAAATTCAATCAACTTTCCTCTTCCTGCTACTTGCACTACTCATCATCTTCTTCACAATTCTCACTGTGCCCTTGTAGGTCTTGTAGCAATGGTAGAAGATAGATCCTGCCTGCTGTTCCTAAATTATGTTCTAGTTCCTAGATCCCTGATTTTCAATCCCAGTCTCAAGCTTTTATCTATTTTTTCACAAGTTAACAATTTAATATGAATGACAATTATTATGTAACCTTGCTTTAGTAGCTTAGAAATAAACATGCAACACAAATTTTGACATATGTATTTTCAACCATGTATTTTCAACCATAGGGCAAGCCTTGGTAGTAACAATAAGATTGCTCTTATGTGATAGAAGGTCATGGGTTTGAGTTGTGGAAACAACCTCCTTACAAATAAGCAAGGGGAAGGTTGTGTACAAATACGGCCCTCCCCCAACCCCCGCAAAGCAGGGAGCCTCGCGTGCTAGAGCCTCCCTTTTTATGTTTTTCAATCAAGTGAGAATTGCTGACTCTTTTTCTAAGTAACACATTTATATTTGCTTCGAATGCAATCAAATCAGATGATGCGATGGCAATCTTCGTGGCATTGCAATCACCAGAAGTGGAAGTCATTGGACTCACTACCATTTATGGCAATGTCTACACCACCCTTGCCACTCGTAATGCTTTGCATCTGGTACTCTTTTCTTCTCTCTCTCTCTCTGATTTATTAATTTGTACTTAGATTGCTTCTTTCTTATAGTCAGTTACTAAAAGAATCTGGTGCTTTTGTTTAACTATCTTTAGATCATTTTCATTAAAGCCATATCCTTTTTCTGGCCAAACATTTGATTTCATCATTCTGTACAATCAACTACTCAAATTGAATCAGATTCTTCCTAAGATGATGAAGCTAAATTTACTATGTTTTTTTCTGATACTTCTTGTTCTCTTTATGGGTTTAGTTGGAGGTTGCAGGAAGATCCGATATCCCTGTGGTGGAAGGATCTCATGTCACAATCACTGTAAGTAAAACCCCATTTCCATTTGATCTTTTTCTTTTTTTTTTCCAAAGCCGTAATACTTGTGTTATTTAAATTTTTGATGCTTTTGCTGCTTCAGAGGTTACAGAAGATTCAAGATCACCTTATGATTGATTTTTGCATCTCTGGTTAAGTACAGAAAGGTACAAAGCTCCGTATAGCAGATTTTGTACATGGTGCTGATGGACTGGGCAACCAAAATTTCCCCCCACCACAAGGAAAGCCAGTTGATCAGTCAGCAGCTGCTTTTCTTGTTGAACAAGCTAATCTTTATCCTGGAGAAATCACTGTGGTGGCACTTGGCCCTCTTACAAATATTGCACTGGTCAGATTCTTGATCTATTTTCATGGCTTCTGTTGAATAACCATGGAAAGAACTGCTTACTATGTTTATCAATTGATACAGACTCTTTGATGGACCTGCATTTGCCACAAATAATAGCAAGAGTGTTGCTTATTAGGTTATCAATTGATACAGGCTACTCAATTAGATCCTGCTTTTAGCAAAAATGTTGGGCAGATTGTTATTTTGGGGGGTGCATTTGCTGTGAATGGAAACGTGAATCCAGCAGCAGAGGCCAATGTAAGTTACTTTCTGTTTTTGTGCTTGCATGTAAAAGAAAATATTGGGACCATGTCGTCAAATGGCTGAAGTATGCTCTGATAATGTGTCAGTGACTCCAGTGTGTGATACATGTCAAAAGAACTCAATTACATACAAATGAAGAAATCCATCCGTGTTACCTCTATGTAGACTTAAAAATTATTATCTTGGACTCCACCAAGTAGGCTATTTTTGATAGATAAGAATCGTAAGACTGTTTTGTTCCAAAAAGGGTACAGTTATACAATCTTTTAAAATTATTAGTAAGGATTATTTGTCTCTATTGTATTTATTCCAAAAGAGAAGTTTTATCATCCTGTCATTTTGTCCTTTGTTGTGGGGAACTGAGATCCTGAATATGGTCTCCAGAGGTTTTATCATGGTGTTTCAATAGTCTCCAAAGTGTTGCATGAAAATCATTAGGGTCTTCAGAGTCTCTCACTAAGCATGCATCATCAATGGGAAAATTATTCTTAGAATTGTTTCCTGTGATTATGTATAGTCCTGTATTTTCTCTTAGTTGAAGAAATATCTATTAAACTTAGAAATTTGAGAATCATCTGAAAGAAATAATTGCAAAAATAATTCTTCCATTGAGAATAATTTTATCAATTCAAATTAGTTAAGTATTCCTTATCTTGAAAGAATCCTCATCTAACTCCGAAAAAGGAAAAATCTAGTCCTGGTAGTGAACCAAAATATGATTAACAAATACCTAATAGATGGTATCCCAAATTTTTTTTATTTGAAGCCCAAAATTTTTTGGTTGTATATCATGAATTGGGGTGCTTTTATGAGTTAATTCTAACTTACAATCTGTTAGTAACAGTTAAATGTACCTTGAGAAATCTCATTTACGTCGACCCAATTATCCCATTGATTATCCTAAATGTATATAATTATAAAAATAAGACAACAGAGAAGTGCTCCATTATGTCACGACCCTAGGGAGTAGTGTGTAATATTGTAAAATGTTGGGGTCTAAATGAGGAAATAAAGAAGTAGTAGAAATGCTGTAAGCGGCTAATGTTGTATGCGGCTAATTGAAGCTGTTGGGTAGTTAGAAGGTAGTTGATGTAGCTAAAGGTCCTATAAAAGATAGACCTACGACACTTTGAGGGATATCTTGGAAAGAATAATCAAAGTCTGTCTCTCTATTGATTCTCTCGTTCCCTTTTCTTTCTTTCCTTATTTCTCTCTCTGTTTCTATCTCTCTCCCCTATTCTTACATTCTATAGTTACTGAAATTGCCAGCCCTAATTCAAGGGCTTGACAAAGTGGTATCAGAGCTGGACGAACCAGCTGCGGGGTAATCGACAGAAGCCATCAAGGTGAGGGTTGGCATCGGAACTTGCTAGCAGTAGCAACTCCAGTGCAATCACGGTAGTTGAAGGCGAAGTGGTAGTCGCAAGCGATCAAAGGGGAAGTCAGACTCACGACCCCTGGCAAGGCGCGACTCAAGAGGAGGTAGAACTGATGGACGCAAAGATGACCCAAACGAGACAGAACTAAAGGACGAAAGCAAGACATATTGGGTTTATGGACGCAAGCAGTCTGGACTGAAATTCGAAAGCGAGGAGCTTGGGCTTGGGTAGGTGAGCACGGACAACAGCTCTCGGTCAAATCTTTAAGTGGTGCAATTCTTGGCGGAGATTCCTGCATTCTATGTAGCAACGCATCAAGTGGGCCGCAGCTGGGGTAGGCGAGAATGAAGGCATGGCGTGGGTCAAATCTTGATATGGCGTAAAACGATGAATTGAAGTCTGGGCAGATGGCAAAAGGTACAAGATTGAAGCAACTGGAGGTTAGGTTGGAAGCCTTGGAATTCAGTATGACCCATACCCAAGATGCCATGCACCAAACGGGGGCAGAACTAACCGAGTGAAAGGAAGCCATGCAAGCTGTTAGAATTATTAGTATATGTTATAATTATTATGTGTGTTTTATTTAGTAATTAGATTAAACCCATAGGTTTAAGGCCCATTATGCTAATTATAAATAACAAGCTAAGAGAGGCTAGTCTCTTTGGTTTTTCTCTCCTAATTATTTTCTCACATGGTATCAGAGTCATCGGTGAGACAAAAAAACTCTAGCCGTCGAAACCCTAGCTGTGTATCATTTTCCAGCATATTTTAAACCCTAACCGTCACTGCCTATACCGAAGTCACCACTGTTCGGCTACCAACTCACCACACCGCCACCACCATCGAGTTCGCCGCCTCCAGATTGGCCGACCGCCGAAGAATCGCAGCCGCCGGACAAGCCACGCGCCGCCGCCACACGCTGCCTCCAACTCCACGCTCTGGCGCGTGACAGTGCGTCTGCCGGTCTTCTTTCGTCGGGCTCTCCAGATCTGACCGCCGACGACCCCTAAAGCTATTTTTGGTGTCAAAGTACTCGTTCTGTCTGACTTCAATGATGCGATTTCTGTCCATGCTACTCCCGCTTCGGTTTCTGCCGCTACCCCTATTGTCTCTCAATCCTTTGCTGTCTCTAATCTTGGGACAACCAATATTACCACTATCAAGTTGATCGGGTCTGCTAATTATCTCTCATGGGTAGCCTCTGTCAAAATGTGGTTCAAAGGGCAAGGTCAAGCGGATCATCTTACCACAAAGACTGAAAGTATGCCAGAAGCTAATCGGGCGAGATGGGAACAGGTTGATGCCCAGTTATGTAGCCTCCTATAGCAATCTATTGATCCATCCATCATGCAACTCTTTCGCCCCTTTGAAACTTGTGTTGATGTGTGGAAGGAAGCTGAAGAGTGTTATACGAACGACATCCAACGTTTGTACACTGTGGTCTCTAATATCAAATCTCAAGCAGGAGTCGTCCATGGAATCTTATCTAGGGCAAGTTTGGGCTCTCATGCAAGAATTTGATACTCTTCTTCCTTTTACTACGACTCGCACCGAACAGATTGCTCAATGAGAGAAGTTTTTTATGGTTATTGCTCTCTCTGGTCTGAAACCAGAGTTTGACGCCATCAGACATCAAATCTTGACCAGTTCCGCTAACCCTACCATGAAGGACTCTTTCAAAAGGTTGTTGAATATGACAGGTGCACATAGTATGTCTTCTTCTTCTCATGTTGTTCCTCCAGCCGAATCTTCGGCTCTTGTATCTCAGGTTTCCATCGTTGGAGGAAATAGAGGACGCAATAATAATCACTTATGTCCACAGTATACCTTTTGTAAGAAATTGGGTCATCTTGAGGACAAATGTTGGAAGAAACATGGTCGGCCAGCTGCTCCACCTGCATCATCTACCAGTGCAACTCATGTATTTCAGAGTGATCCTAGCCTTACTCAATCTCCACCAAGTTCCCAATTGGTACCTATGTCTGCAACTGAATATGATGCCTTCTTGAAGTTCCAAGCCACCTAGCCGTCTCATCCTGGTAATCCCGTTGCTTGTGTTGCTCAAGGCTCATCTGTTAGTCTTTGGATTATAGATTCTGGTGCCACTGACCATATGTGTGGTAATGAACTTCTTTTCTCCTCACTTATCTATTTTGATACTTTACCTCCTGTTACCCTGGCTGATGGTATCAAAACTAAGGGATCGGCCAAATCACACCCACCTCTTCTTTCTCGTTAAATTCTGTTTTATATGTTCCTGATAGTGCTTTTAATTTGATTTCAATTAGCCAACTCACCAAAACCCTTAATTGTTTTGTTCTCTTTACTCCTACTTCTGTTTGTGTTCAGGACCAAGGTACGGGACAGACGATTGGCGTCGAGCGTGACTCACAGGGTCACTATCATCTTCCTGTGCCTAGTTCATTGGTAGCTTGCACTAGTGCCACTTCTCCAGATCTTCTCCATTATCGTCTCGATCATCCCAGTTTCTCCAAATTGAAGAAATTAGTTCCTAGTTTGTCGTCATTGTCCATATTTAATTGTGAGTCATGTCAGCGTGGTAAACATGCTCGTCATTCTTTTTCTCGTCAGGTCAATAATAGGACTGAGGCCCCATTTTCCCGTGTGCACTCTGATGTATGGGGGCCCAGTTGCGTCCATTCTACTCTTGGTTTTTCATATTTCGTTACTTTCATTGATGATTTTTCTCGTTGCACTTGGTTGTTTCTTATGAAGAGTCGGTCCGAGTTGTTTTCTATTTTTCAAACATTTACTACTGAAATAAAAACACAGTTTGGAGTTTCTATACGTGCCTTACTTAGTGATAATGCCCCTGAGTATTTTTCTTTTCCATTTACTACCTTTATGACTTCTAATGGCATCTTGCATCAATCCTTTTGTCTTTACACACCCCAACAAAATGGTGTTGTTGAGCGTAAGAATTGCCATCTTATTGAGACTGCATGGACGCTTCTTTTACATGCCAATCTTCCCACCAAATTTTGGGGCGATGTTGTTCTAACTGCATGTTATCTCATCAATCGCATGCCATCCTCAACGTTACAGGAGCAAATTCCTTATTCTCTTTTGTTCCCTACACAACCACTTTATTCTGTTCCTCTTCGTGATTTTGGATGTATTTGTTTTGTGCATTCTTTTTCACCTGGACAGGATAAGCTTGCTGCAAAATCTCTCAAGTGTATCTTCCTTGGCTATTCCTAGTTGCAAAAAGGCTATAAGTGTTACTCTCCTGAGCTGAATCGCGATTTTTTGTCTGTTGATGTCACATTCTTTGAACATTAGTTTTTTTTTTTCGGTTGCTCAGCCTGATTCATAGAGTCTTCACCAGGTTTTGCCTGTTCCTTTTTCTTTTCTCCTCCTCTGATTCGTTTATCTCCTCTATGGCGCCTACCCTACCGTTTTCTGGTCCACCTGCCACGGCTCCTCCACTTCTTACATATCACCGTCGTCCTCATCTCTCTACTGGCGCCCGCATTCCTCCAGCCCAGGACTCTCCTGACTCGCTCTCTCTATCTGTTGTCCCTCCTGCCTTGGATCCCAAGCCCGACAATCTCCCTGTTGCTCTTCGCAAAGGTACACGGTCTACTTGTAATCCCCATCCTATTTATAACTTTTTATGCTATGACCGTTTGTCTCCTTCTTATAGTGCCTTTGTTTCAAGTCTTTCCTCTGTTTCTATTCCTAAAACCACAGGTGAAGCTCTATCCCATCCTGGTTGGCGCCAGACTATGTTAGATGAGATTGACGCTTTACATTCAAATGGTACTTGGAATTTGGTGTCTTTACCACTAGGAAAGACTCCTGTTGGTTGTCATTGGGTATTCACACCCAAAGTGGGCCCTGATGGCCAGGTGGAACGTCTTAAGGCCCGCTTGGTTTCCAAAGATTTTACACAAATCTATGGACTGGATTACAGCGATACTTTCTCTTCTGTTGCGAAAATGGCCTCTGTTCGCCTCTTTCTCTCTCTGGTTGCTACTCGTCATTGGCCACTCTATCAGCTTGATATCAAAAATGCATTTCTTCATGGTGATTTGCAAGAAGAGGTATATATGGAGCAACCACCTGGTTTTGTTGCTCAGGGGGAGTCCAATGTAGTCTGCAAACTCAGGAAGTCTTTTTATGGTCTGAAACAATCTTCACGAGCGTGGTTTGGCAGGTTCAGCACTGTGGTTCAAGCCTTTGGTCTCACTCGAAGTGAGGCTGATCATTCGGTTTTCTTTCGCCATTTTTCTTCCTTATGTATGTACCTTGTGGTTTATGTAGATGACATTGTTATCACAGGGAGTGATTAGGTTGGAATACAGAAGTTGAAGGAACATCTACATCAGCACTTTCAGACCAAAGACTTAGGCCGACTTCGATATTTCTTGGGTATTGAAGTTGCTCAATCAAGAGATGGTATCTCAATTTCTCAGAGGAAGTATGCACTGGACATCTTAGAAGAAACTGGTATGGTGAATTGCAAACCAGTTGACACCCCAATGGATCCGAATGTCCGACTCTTGCCGGGACAGGGGGAGCTTTATTCAGATCCTGGAAGGTATAGGAGACTGGTAGGCAAGTTGAACTATCTCACAGTCACTCATCTTGACATTGCTTTTGCTGTGAGTGTAGTTAGCCAGTTCCTTAGTTCACCATGTGATTCTCATTGGGATGCTGTTATCCGAATTCTGAGATATATCAAAAGAGCGACAGGTAAAGGGTTACTTTATGAGGATAAAGGTCACACAGATATTTGTTGTTATGCAAATGCAGATTGGGCATGATCTCCTTCTGATCGTCGGTCAACTTTTGAGTATTGTGTTCTTATGGGAGGAAATTTGGTTTTTTGGAAAAGTAAGAAACAGAATGTAGTAGCTAGATCTAGTATAGAGGCAGAGTATCGGGCTATGGCTAATGCAACTTGTGAGCTCATCTGGCTTAAACAATTCCTGCAGGAACTCAAGTTTTGTGAAGTGTCTCCTATGAAGCTTATTTATGATAATCAGGTTGCCTTACACATTGCTTCCAATCCAGTGTTCCATGAGCGGACTAAGCATATTAAAATCGACTATCACTTTGTTAGAGAAAAGCTGGTTGAAGGTGTTATTGTTACAGAGTTTGTTAACTCCAATGATCAACTTGCAGATGTCTTCGCCAAGTCTCTAAAGGGTGCTCGAGTGGAATATATTTGTAACAAGTTTGGTGCATATAATATCTATGATCCAGTTTGAGGGGGAGTGTTAGAATTATTAGTATATGTTATAGTTATTATGCGTGTTTTATTTTGTAATTAGATTAAGCCCATAGGTTTAAGGCCCATTATGCTAATTATAAATAACAAGTTAAGAGAGGCTAGTCTCTTTGGTTTTTCTCTCCTAATTATTTTCTCACACGAGCGACATCAGAAAAGCAACAAGAAGCGGTCGGAAGATGCCAAGAATCGGTTCAAAGGTGTCAAGAAACGGTAGAGCAACAAGGGCAGAGGATCAACAATATGCTAAATATGTTGGCATTTCTACCCCAGTTACGGTTGTCGCCTGAATTTCTGCCAAGGCAAGCATCGGAGCCGATCTTGCCACATCAGGGCAATCAATCGGGAACAGTTGGAGTTTTGGAAGAAGTGGAACAACATATAGTTCAAGAAAATCGGAGAAGAAACTTGCAACAGTTGGCACACGGCCATACACCCATGCCAAAACTGGAGATACCCATGTTCGAGGGAAAGAACCCAAGGTGGTGGCTAAGGAGGTGCAAAAGGTTCTTTCAATTCTACCGTCTTTCCGAGGATCAGAATGTGACTCTAGCAATGACCTATCTGAATGAAGTGGCAAATTCTTGATACCAAGGGTGGGTCCAAAATGAAGGGTTGTAAGGGGGTTGGAGAGTTTTTTCAAAAAGGCTCTGTGAGGGTTTCAGGGAGAAGAAAATGACAGATATTATCGAAGAATTCAGCAAGTGGAAGCAAGAAGGTACTGTAATGGAGTCCCAAGCCAGATTCGAGGAGCTAATATCCATGGTATGTACCATACAACCAGGCCTCACTGAACAGTACCTAGTATCAAGTTGCGACCCATGGTCAAGATGATGACACCCACGACGGTAGGGCAAGCTGTCGAAAAAGTGAGGCTGCAAAAAATGACCTTAAAGGCCATTTTTAAGAAGCATAATGTGCCCTACGAGCCAAGTCTATTGGTCGAACAGTATAGGGGAGGGAGTTCGAGGGCCTTGCTTACAGGGCCTGCTCAACTAGCAGTAAAGAGAGGAACAAATAATAATAGCGGTAAAGGAGGTTCGATGGAACAAAGAAGGCAATTTGGGGTATGTTTCAAGTGTGGAGACAAATATAGCCATGGTCATCAGTGCAAAAGACAACTGATGAATATTGAAGGTTATGATAGGGAAAAGGAAAAAGAAGAAGAAGATATTTGCCAGGCAGAAATAGGGGAGTGCAGGGTGATCATTGGAAAGGAATCACAACTGCATTCTATATAGGCTGAAGTGTTTGAAGGAAAGGCTAAAGCAGCAGCGGAACAATTAGAGGCGGACGCTACTACACTTCTACTACTCAAAAGGGAGAAGCAAGACAGTAAGGAGAAGAGACGAAGGCAACAAGTATTGAAGGTAGGGATTGGTTGAACCATAGCCTTCGTTGTCAATTTTTGGGGAACCATAGCCTTCTTTATAAAACCCCATTTTCGAAATAAATAAAAGAAAGAAATGTTTCGTAATTCAGAATGATTAAAATTAGGGCCTTGCAAAGTGGGCCGCTGTTGTTATTTAGCCAAATCAATCGAAGGGAGTATTCCGAAACTCGAAAGATCAAAAGCAAGATCACATCATTGGTTCTCAAGTCAAAATATGATTTTTAGTGCGGAAAGAAATCGGATAGGAGATAGTTTCCGGTATAGCTCAAGTCCGGGCTGATAAAACCGAATCGTCAGAGGAGGCTTCCGAAAAGATGACGGAACCCTTATGGGGCCTCAATTTTTGTTGTAGAGTGACCCTTCAGTGTTTTCGGGTGGAAACGAAAAGAATTTCAAAAAGATAAGTTGATCGGGCCTAAGTGCAGTTTTTGAAAATGCCCGAGGGAGGCCTAAATGACATTATTTCTGAATAATTGAGGTGTAAATGTCAATCTTAGAATCTTAGGGTCTTAATTGGAAGCAATGGAAATTTCAAGGGCTTGTGTGAAGGATAAAAAGTGCAAATGTCAAAACAAGGGGGGGCAATAGTGTAATAAACGAAAAAGGCAAGCTGCCATGGCCGACAGCAACTGGCCAGCCATCCTTCGGCGTTTTTGACCATGGGGATTTCGAGAAAGCTGGTTGGGGAAGCTCGAGCATCAATCCAGGCCTGCAAACGAGCACGCGAAGGGGCCAAAATTTCGAAAAATTCGGGCAAGGCATGGCTGAATTGCAACGCCTGTAAATGGGTCGTTGGGGAGGCGGTCAGAAGCTTTTAAGGTCGCCCAATGGAGGGTTAAGGTGTTAAGGCATCGGGTAAGCGGCCATAAGCATTTTTCGAGGGCTGATTTGAGCTATAAATAGAGGTTTAATGGCCGAGGGTTTCGCCAAATTCAAGCTTAAAATCAAGTGTGTTAGAGGCCGAATCGAGCGAAAGTAATAGAGGGCTTTTGCTCTAGTGACTGTAAGGATCATTTCTGGAGAAAATGGAGGGATTTCGTGTGCGTTTGGAGGGGTTTTGAGGGCTCGCCAGAGAAGGAGGCGGTGGTGTCAGCCGAGAGTTCGAGGCTTCGATTGAGGCCTTTGCGAGTGTCATTTCGAGCCATTAGAGGCACTAACGTGATTGACTGAGGGAGGAGAATCATCTAGGCTAAGAAACCAGAAGCTCTGGTGTGCTGTCGCCGAAGAAGACGACCGGAGCGTGCCTTCCACGCGCCTCTCCCACTCGCAGTCCACGCTCCAGGCGCGTGAGAGCGCGTGCCTCTCAGGTTTTTTCCGAAATTTTTTTTAAATGTTTAGAAAAATATTTTAGGATTTTTCATGCAAAAATATTTAGAAAAAATTGGACGTAGATATTTATTTTAGAACTTTAGTGTGGAAAAATAGAGAAAAATTAAAGGAAAAATGTGAGAAAAATAAGAAGAAGAATTGTTTTGGTATTTATGGATTGAATATGATGTTTAGGGTGCTTTAGGGCTTGAGTTTGGCATTGGTTCGAATTTCGAGGATTTGCACGTAAATCGAGGTGAAGCACGTGTTTCGAGGAATACCAAATTTGTCAAAGGTGAGTGTGCAATCTTACAACCTAGTTTTATGTGAGTGTTCTACTTTAAAAACCTGGTTTAACGCGAGTAGTTATGTTCCAAAAACTTGATTCTATGTGAGAGTTTTCCCTAAAGTGGATTGTGAACGTTGTGTCATGAAAACTGATTTGATGTAAATGAATTTGATCATGTTGTCATGTTTTGAAGTGAAAATGCCATGTAGTTGCATTTGCGTGCTATGATGAGATATGCATACATCCATGTTGACATTTATTGATCATGCATTGCATATGAGTTCACAATGGCACCGCTGCACCCATTAACCTCGGCATGGAAAGCAAGCCGTAGCAATGGGGGTAGCATAAGGTGCGGTCGATTCACGGAATGAAATGAAGAATGATGACATGTTGCATTTTACATTCATTCACGAAAATATATGATTTTATTTCACTCACTTAGATGATTCATCATCTAACTTGGGCTTTTGCCCCTGGAATATTCAAATGTTCCAGATGTTGTTGTAGCAGAACCAGGTACTGACGAAACATGTGATGGCACTTTGCAAGTGCACGATGAAGTATGATTATGATGTTAAAGTTGATGTATTTAAGTTCTGCTGCTTGACATGTGAACATTTGAAAGACGTTGATGTATTATCAGAATTATGGTTATTGTAATGTTAAGTTCGATCTTTAGCTTCCGCATGTAATGTTTTGATGACTATCTTCGAAATGAATGGAATTTTGGGTTTATAATCAATATGATTTAGCATTTAGTTTGAAAGGGAAAGGAAAAAAAATATATTATCCCCAAATTGTCCTAGTTTATAACACGCCCGAGAAAGTGGGGTGCTACAGTTGGTATCAGAGCGAACTAAGTAGAAAACCTAGCATGGCTTGAGGAAATTAGAAATCTAGAGATTTGAGGATTCTACATATAAGATTGCTAATGAATTCTAGGATAAATGTCAGGATGGCTGGGATCTTTTTTGAGCAGGTGCTAGTTGACCACTGGGCCAATTGGATTAACGCTAGGGAGCCAGATCCCGAGGAAGATATCTACGGGTTTGTAGCTAAGATGGAAGACATTATTGAAGATGTCCCGCCCAGCTATCGCCAAAGTCCAGTTTTAGTTCCTTTCCAAATAAATTTTATGGTCGGTGTCCTAGAAGGAGAAGTGAAGACCCTTGCTGAGTGGATTCAACAAGATGAAGACTTCGTCTTATTTTTCTACTTTTGTGAAAGACTCCGGTTCCTAATGGACGAGCTATATGAAGAAGTGGAGGAAGAGGACCCAATGGAAGAGGAAGAGGGAGAAAAGGATCCAAGCGAAGACGACGCAGGAGAAGAAAATTTAGTGGAAATGGAAATTGAGAACGAGCCTCCTGAACTCGAATACTTCAGTTCTGACGATGAAGAAGACCTAGCAGAGACTCGGGATGACCTCGAGGGACCTGCTTATGAGTCCGAAGATGAGGCAAATGCATGGGTTTGGAGGTCCACAATGCCTTAGAAGAAAAGTGATGTAGTAGGAATTATTAAGCTTCTATTAGATGCCTTGTCAAGTAGTGATGTAACCGTAGTGTTTTGTGAATCTATAAAAAATCTACATCACTATTCGGATTTATGACAAGTTATTCAATTTACTTTGGTAGATATTAAAATTTTTAGCATCTAACTAGAACCGTACTTTCAGATGGTGAACACTCGTCGAACTTACATGACGGAACCAACGACACCAAACCCTCGCCAAGGCAACATGGAAGGACGAGCTAATAATTTTCTCGGAAGCAGCTCAAGTCAAGAAGAGGAAAGGACGAATGGCGGTCGTTTGGATCAAATCGAAAGAATTGTAGGGAGCATGGCAGGGGTTATGTAGGGAATGCAAACCCAAAGCAACCGTCCAACTTGCATGTTGGATCTTTATCGCCGACAGAACCCACCCGTCTTCCTAGGAAAGGTGGGAGCTGACCCTAGTGAGAGGAAATTTTGGATCGAGCAAACCGAGAAATTGTTTGATCATCTCCACTGCAGCGAGGATGAGAAGGTCAACTGTGCAACTTTCATGTTGCAAGGAGAGGTGGAAAGATGGTGGAAAGGAGCGAAGAGAGTAATGACCGCCCAAGCTCAAGTAGGACCTCAGTACAGTTGGGAAAGATTCAAGGAGTTGTTTAATGAGAAGTATTTTCCTCTCAGCTTGAGGATGGTGAAGGAGAGAGAATTCATGGAATTAAAGCAATCTGAAGGCATGACGGTGGCTCAGTACGAAGACACTTTCACGCGGCTAATCAAGTACATGCCGATCTACGAGTCAGATGAGAGAATTAAAGCTCAGAAGTTTCTAGGGGGACTGAAGCTGAGGATTTAGAAAACCCTCGGCTACATAATTGCAGAGTCCCACGCTGAAGTAGTGCGGCAAGCAATGGCTGCAGAGGCTAATTGGGATCGAATCGATTCTATTCAGGGGGCTAGCTAGCAAGTTTCAAATTCTAGGCAAGGTGTGGGAAAGAAGTTGGACCCCAAAAAGGTTCAGTTCAAGCCTAGCAAGTCCTGTCTGAAATGTGGGAAGCAGCACCCTGGGAAGCCCTGTAGGCAGGGAATGAACGTTTGTTTCAATTGCGGAGATGAGGGACATCGTAACTGGAATTGCCCTAAGAAGGGACCCAATTGTTTCAACTGCAATCAGGTGGGCCATTATTCGAGAGACTGCTCGAAGACGAAGCCGATAGGTCAACTTCAGGGGCCAGGGGGGAATCCAAGGATTCAAGGAAGGGTGTTCAACTTGACGCGGTAGGACACGGCTGAAGATCCGGCCGTCATTCAAGGTACCATGTTTACTTCTGGTTTACCTATGCATGTCCTGATAGATTCAGGAGCTAGTCATTCATTCATATCACATGCATTAGTTGAAGTACTAGGAGAAAAACCAGAAAATTTGAACTGTCGCATGATTATATCAACCCCAATGGGGACGTCTTTAGAGACCTCGTTAGGATACAAGAATAAGAAAGTCCAGGTAGGAGAAGCCGAGTTCTTGGCGGACTTAATCCTCCTTGAATTTCGAGACTTTGATGTAATTTTAGGAATTGACTTCTTAACCAAGTATGATGCCTCGATGGATTGTAAGACCAAAGTTGTCAGTCTCTGGAATGGAGGCTCGATTATTAAATTCCGAGGGCAAGGTAGAATGGGCGAGAGGAAATAGATCTCGACTTTAAAGGCAGATAAAATGTTGCTGAAGGGAGCTTTCGGGTACTTAGCACACATTCAAGAAAAAATAAAGGACCCTGTAGAAATAAAAAACGTGCCAATAGTCCAGGAATTTGGGGATGTGTTTCTCGAGGAATTGCTAGGATTGCCCTCACATTGTGAAATTGAATTCTCAATAGAAATTGTGCCAGGGGTAAGTCCCATCTCCATACCACCCTACAAGATGGCTCCCACCGAAGTAAGGGAATTAAAAATTCAACTCCAAGAATTATTGGACAAGGGGTTTATTAGACCCAGTATGTCACATGGGGAGCACCGGTCCGCTTTGTTAAGAAGAAATATGGGAGTTTGAGAATCTGTATAGATTACTGGCAATTGAATAAGGTGACCATCAAGAATAGATACCTGCTTTCAAGAATTGAGGAACTGTTTGATCAGTTGCAGGGGGCAAAAGTCTTTTCAAAGATCGACCTGAGATTGGGATACTATCAACTAAGGATCAAGGCGGATGACGTTCCAAAAACAGCCTTTCGATCTCGATACGGTCATTATGAGTTCCTGGTTATGCCATTCGGGTTAACTAATGCTCCAGCAGCATTCATGGATACGATGAACCGAGTTTTTAAGTCATATTTGGACAAGTTCGTAATCGTATTCATAGACGACATCCTAATTTACTCACCCTCCGAAGAAGAACACGAGAAACATCTGAAGTTAGTGTTGCAAACATTGAGGGAGCACTAGTTGTATGCTAAGTTTGCCAAGTGTGAGTTTTGGCTAAGTCAAGTGGCCTTCTTAGGGCACGTTATATTAGCTGAGGGAATATCAGTGGATCCAGCAAAGGTAGCAGCAATAAGAGAATGGAACCAACCTAGTACCGTGATTGAAATTAAAAGTTTTCTAGGTTTGGCTGGATACTATAGGAAATTCATAGAGGGATTTTCGAAGATTGCCTCACCTCTCACAAAGCTGACTCAAAAGAATGTAAAATTCAATTGGGATGATCGATGTGAGAAGAGTTTCCAGATGCTTAGAGGAAAACTTACGACTGCTCTGATCTTAGCCATGCCAAATGGCCCTGGAGGTTATAAGGTATACGCAGACGCCTCAAAGAATGGATTGGGTTGTGTCCTTATGCAGCATGAAAGGGTAATCGCCTATGGGTCTTGGCAACTTAAAAGGCATGAACAGAATTACCCGACCCATGATTTAGAATTAGCTGCGGTGGTGTTCGCTTTAAAGGTTTGGAGACACTACCTGTACGGTGAGAAGTTTGAGATCTTCACCGACCATAAGAGTTTGCAGTATGTGTTCTCCCAAAAGGATCTTAACATGAGGCATCATTGGTGGATGGAATTCTTAAAAGATTATGACTGCGTCATCTAGTATCACCCCGGTAAAGCCAATGTTGTGGCCGATGCCCTAAGTAGGAAGGAACCTGTGTGTATGGCTAGGATGATGGTGTCTGAATGGAAGTTAATTGAGGCTTTTAGCCTAATGACTGTAGAAACTACCCCGACAGGAAATTCAGCCTACATGGCCAGTCTCACCATCTAGTCAGATTTGATGGAGCAGATTCGTCAAGCTTTTCCCGAAGACCGCAGAGTAGAATTATGGGTGTAAGCAAGGCAAGGTAAAAATTCCAAAATTCGAATTAAGAGATGGCATCCTTCGGTTCCAAGGAAGAATTTATGTACCCCGAGTAAAGGAATTAAGGCAATCAATCTTGAAAGAAGCCCATCGATCTAAGTATTCAGTCCACCCAGGAAGTACCAAGATGTTCAGAGATTTAAGGACTGTGTATTGGTGGTCGGGAATGAAAAAGAGCATTGCAAGATATATCAGTCAATGTGACACATGTCAGAGAATAAAGATTGAGCATCAAAGACCGGGCGGAAGTTTGCATCCCTTAGAAATCCCAGAATGGAAGTGGGAACATATCACCATGGATTTTGTAACAGGGCTACCAAAGAGCCCTAGAGGAAATGATGCCATGTGGGTGATTGTTGACAGGTTAACCAAGTCTGCTCGTTTCCTGGCAATGAAGGTAAGTCAGCCTATAAATAAGCTGGCCCAACTGTATGTTGACAACATTGTTAGATTTCATGGGGTACCAGTAAGTATTGTCTCAGATTGTGATCCAAGGTTCACTTCGAGATTTTGGGGAAGTCTGCAAAAGTGCTTAGGCACTCAGATTAAGCTAAGTACGGCCTATCATCCCCAAACGGGTGGTCAGTCAGAGAGAACTATTCAAACCTTGGAAGATATGTTGAGAGCATGTACCTTAGACTTCACGGGAAGTTGGGAAGAACATCTACTGTTGGTAGAAGTTGCATATGATAACAGTTACCACAGTAGTATTGGTATGGCTCCTTATGAAGCATTATACGGACGCAAGTGTAGATCCCCAGTATGTTGGACCGAAGTGGGAGAGCGGTAGATATTAGGTCTAGAGATTGTGCAGATAACTACTGAAAACATAAAGACAATTTAAGAAAGAATCCGAGAGGCTCAAAGTCGTCAAAAGTCATATGCTGACGTTAGGCGGAGAGATTTAGAGTTTCAAGTTGACAACAAGGTGTACCTAAAATTATCTCCTTTAAGGATGGCAACTCGAGGACATAAGAAAGGTAAGTTGAGTCCCAGGTACATTGGACCATACGACGTCCTAGAAAGAATCAGGCAAGTTGCGTACCTACTTGCCTTGTCGATGGCTCTATCCAATCTATACAATGTGTTCCACGTGTCGCAGCTCCAAAAGCATGAGCCTTATCCATCTCAGATAATTCTGTCAAAAGCCGCCGAGGTTCGAGAGGATCTTTCATACCTTGAGAGACTGGTTAAAATTTTGGATCAAATGGATCAAGTCCTGAGGAACAAGTCCATACCGCTGGTGCAAGTGCTGTGTAGGAATCCAATGAGCGAGGAGTTAACCTGGGAACGAGAAGAAGATATGAGGAGTAATTTTCCATTTTTGTTCGAGGAATCAATAGATAGAATGAATGTAGAGTAAGCAAATTTCGAGGACAAAATTTTTGTAAGGAGGAGAGAATGTAAAACCCCATTTTCGAAATAAGTAAAAGAAAGAAATGTTTCGTAATTCAAAATGATTAAAATTAGGGCCTTGCAAAGTAGATCGTCATTGTTATTTAGCCAAATCAATCGAATGGAGTATCCCGAAGCTCGAAAGATCAAAAGCAAGATCACATCATCGGTTCTCAAGTCAAAATATGATTTTTAGTGTGGAAAGAAATCGGATAAGAGATAGTTTCCGGTACATCTTAAGTCCGGGTTGATAAAACTGAATCGTTAGAAGAGGCTTCTGAAAAGATGACGGAACCCTTAGGGGGCCTCAATTTTTCATGTAAAGTGACCCTTCAGTGTTTTCGGGTGGAAACGAAAAGAATTTCAAAAAGATAAGTTGATCGGGCCTAAGCGTAGTTTTTGAAAATGCCCGAGGGAGGCCTAAATGACATTATTTCTGAATAATTGAGGTGTAAATGTCAATCTTAGAACCTTAGGGTCTTAATTGGAAGCAATGGAAATTTCAAGGGCTTGTGTGAAGGACCAAAAGTGCAAATGCCAAAACAAGGGGGGACAATAGTGTAATAAACGAAAAAGGCAAGCTGCCATGGCCGACAGCAGCCGGCCGGCCATCCTTTGGCGTCTTTGACCATGGGGATTTCGAGAAAGCTGGTTGGGGAAGCTCGAGCATCAATCTAGGCCTGCAAATGAGCACGCGAGGGGGCCAAAATTTCAAAAACTTCAGGCAAGGCATGGCCGAATTGCAGCGCCTGTAAATGGGTCGTTGGGGAGGCGGTCAGAAGCTTTTAAGGTCGCCCAATGGAGGGTTAAGGTGTTAAGGCATCGAGTAAGCGGCCATAAGCATTTTCGAGGGCCTATTTGAGCTATAACTAGAGGTTTAATGGCCAAGGGTTTCGCCAAATTCAAGCTTAAAATCAAGTGTGTTAGAGGCCGAATCGAGCAAAAGTAATAGAGGGCTTTTGCTCTAGTGAGTGTAGGGATCATTTCTGGAGAAAATGGAGGGATTTCATGTGCGTTTGGAGGGGTTTTGAGGGCTCGCCGAAGAAGGAGGCGGTGGTGTCAGCCGAGAGTTCGAGGCTTCGGTTGAGGTCCTTACGAGTGTCCTTTCGAGCCATTAGAGGCACTAACGTGATTGACTGGAGGAGAATCATCTAGGCCAAGAAATCAGAAGCTCCGGTGTGCCGTTGTCGGAGAAGACGACCGGAGCGTGCCTTCCACGCGCCTCTCCCACTCGCAATCCACGTTCCAGGCGCATGAGAACTCGTGCCTTTCAGGTTTTTTCTGAATTTTTTTTTTAAATGTTTAGAAAAATATTTTAGGATTTTTCATGCAAAAATATTTAGAAAAAGTTGGACGTAGATATTTATTTTAGAACTTTAGTGAGGAAAAATAGAGAAAAATTAAAGGAAAAATGTGAGAAAAATAAGAAGAAAAATTGTTTTGGTATTTATGGATTGAATATGGTGTTTAGGGTGCTTTAGGGCTTGAGTTTGGCGTTGGTTCGAATTTTGAGGATTTGCACGTAAATTGAGGTGAAGCGCACGTGTTTTGAGGAACACCAAATTTGTCAGAGGTGAGTTTGCAATCTTACAACCTAGTTTTATGTGAGTGTTCTACTTTAAAAACCTAGTTTAACGCGAGTAGTTATGTTCCAAAAACTTGATTCTATGTGAGAGTTTTCCCTAAAGTGGATTGTGAACGTTGTGTCATGAAAACTGATTTGATGTAAATGAATTTGATCTTGTTGTCATGTTTTGAAGTGAAAATGCCATGTAGTTGCATTTGCGTGCTATGATGAGATATGCATACATCCATGTTGACATTTATTGATCATGCATTGCATATGAGTTCACGATGGCACAGCTGCACCCATTAACCTCGGCATGGAAAGGAAGCTGTAGCAATGAGGGGTAGCATTAAGGTGCAAACGAGAATGCGGACTGGTACCGTTGCACCATTGACCTCGGCATGGAAAGAAAGTCGTAGCAATGGGGGTAGCATAAGGTGCGATCGATTCACGGAATGAAATAAGGAATGATGACATGTTGCATTTTACATTCATTCACGAAAATATATGATTTTATTTCACTCACTTAGATGATTCATGATCTAATTTGGGCTTTTGCCCCTGGAATATTCAAATGTTCCATATGTTGTTGTAGCAGAACCAGGTACCGACGAAGCATGTGATGGCACTTTGCAAGTGCATGATGAAGTATGATTATGATGTTAAAATTGATGTATTTAAGTTCTGCTGCTTGACATGTGAACATTTGAAAGACGTTGATGTATTATCAGAATTATGGTTATTGTAATGTTAGGTTCGATCTTTAGCTTCTGCATGTAATGCTTTGATGACTATATTCGAAATGAATGGAATTTTGGGTTGATAATCGATGTGATTTAGCATTTAGTTTGAAAGGGAAAAGAAAAAAAATATATTATCCCCAAATTGTCCTAGTTTATAACATGCCCGAAAAAGTGGGATGTTACATTCTTTGTCATTATGGTGGGGATTGTCACGACCCTAGGGAGTAGTGTGTAATATTGTAAAATGTTAGGGTCTAAATGAGGAAATAAAGTAGTAGAAATGTTGTAAGCGGCTAATTGAAGCCGTTGGGTAGTTAGAAGGTAGTTGATGTAGCTAGAGGTCCTATAAAAGATAGACCTACGACACTTAGAGGGATATATTGGAAATGACTAATCAAAGTCTATCTGTCTATTGATTCTCTCGTTCCCTCTTCTTTCTTTCCTTATTTCTCTCTCTTTTTTCTCTCTATTTCTATCTCTCTCCCTCTTCTTTCTTTCCTTATTTCTCTCTCTTTTCTCTCTCTGTTTCTATCTCTCTCCCTCGTTCTTACATTCTATAGTTACTGAAATTGCCAGTCCTAATTCAAGGGCTTGACACATTAGTACCCATAAATTTGCCTTTATCCCATGAAGCTGGGTCTAATTATTGGTTTTACATTAAAGCACGGTCTATGCATTTTACCACCAGAATGACAAATTCTTGTTTTCTTACTAGTTCTCTTGAATTAAAGGAGCTTGATTTCTCTCTGTGGTATCTTCAATGGTGATAGAAATTTGTATTTTTTTAGGACCCACTGGGATATTCATGCCTAATATGGAAAGATCATAATCTTAAAGATAAAGAAGCCCAAGTTTTTGGGCATGCATTATTAGAATTTCAAAATATTGCCAACTTCCATTTGTTTGGATGTGGAAGAAGAGGATTCATCTTTGTTAATGCTTAGCAAGGTGTCTACTGGAAGAAAAGGTCACATTTAAAAGGAATTCAAAAAAAATCTTAGAAGAGAGGAAGGGGAACACAAGAATGCTCTATAGAAAGTTTCTCTTAATCAAGTCAATAAAATATGTTCAGTGCACAATTTCTTCAAGCATATGTGAAAGAATTTATTTTGGAAACTCTAGAACTTTTGAAGGAGCAGTTTTTTTCTTTCTTGTCTTGCAATTTCATTGATGTGTAGAGGAAGGGGAACATAGGAGTGCGGTGTTGAAAGTTCTCCTCTTAATTAAGTCAACAAAATATGGACAGAGTACAATTTCTTGAAGCATCAAACAATGAAATTATGTCAAAACTCTAGAATTTTTATGGAACAATTCTTTTATACTTTTCCTTCTGCTTTTAATGATGATGCATTAATAACTTTAATTACAAGTCAAGAAGATAGCAATGATCACAAGGCACTTAATGATAGTAGGAGAATCTCAAGACTAATGATTTTTATGCAACACGTGGAGACTATTTCAAACCACTATAGGGACTTAGAGTTTATATTTGGAAATCTCAATTCCAATTGTCTCATCTTGCATGCATAACTGACTTTTGTTGGATTGCAAATAATAATTTTAAGTTCACAAGAAAATCTTAAACCATAAAACACCATGGATGGGCTTCATCTGTTATTTATAGAAGGAAATGTTTCACCTATGCTAAATCTCATGCTTTTCTTCTGAAGTTCTTCTTTAAGTTCATGCAATCATATGCCTTTCTTTTGAACTATTTCTATAGGTACGTTAACTTTTTTGATGAAGTCATAATGACTTAAATGGTCACGTGGGTAGAGACGGAAACGACTATAGAGAAGTACATGAAGGGTATGGATTCGGGGAAATTAATAATGAGGGTAAATCTATTCTAGATTTTGCAATGGCATATGGGCTCATCATAACCAATACTAGGTTCAAAAAACGGAACGAACACTTAATCACATATAAAAATGTCACATCAAGCACCCAAATAGATTACTTCCTCATGAGACAAGAGGATCGGGTATGTTGTAAGGATTGTAAGGTGATATTGGGAGAGTGTTTGACTACTCAACATAGACTTCTAGTACTTGACGTCCAAGTAAAAATTGGAAGAGAAAAAATCACATAAAACAAAATCTAAGAATCAAGTGGTGGGATCTAAAAGGGGAGAAACAATTAATCTTCAAAGAAAAATTTAGGGGTAGAAGAGAATGGAATGGAGAAGGACAGACAAACCAAATGTGGAGAGAAATGGCTAATGCCCTGAGAAGTACAACAAAGGTAGTGCTTCGAGAGACAAATGGTAGAGCCCCTAACCTTAAGGAGTCTTGGTGGTGGAATGAAGAGGTACAATTGAAAATTAAAAATAAGAAAAATTGCTATAAGGCTATATATCAATGCAACAATGAAGAAAATCAAAAAAATGATAAAGAATTAAAAAAGGCAACAAAAAGAGCTGTTAGTGAAGCAAGGTCAAAAGCATATGAGAATCTATATAAACGACTTGATACAAAAGATGGAGAAAGGGATATATATAAATTAGCTAAAGCAAGAGAAAGAAAAACAAGGGATTTAAATCAAGTGAAATGCAAAAAGATGAAAATCAAAATGTATTAGTGAATGAGGGAGCGATTAAGGAGAGATGGAAGAAGTATTTCACAAAATTATTCAATGATGATGGCGACACAAGAGTTAGGTTGGGACATCTTAGTAACTCCGAAGGGAATGTGAGCTATACATTTTATCGACGCATAAGTTCAAATGAAATAAGACAAGTATTAAAAAAGATGAAAAATCATAAGGCGGTGGGACCGGATAATATACCAATAGAAGCATGGAAATGTATGGGAGAAGAGGGCATCTCCTGGCTAACGAAATTATTTAACGTGATTCTTAAATAAAAAAAGATGCCAGATGAGTGGAGGAAGAGTACTTTGGTCCCTATATATAAGAACAAAGGGAATGTTCAAAATTGTGAAAATTACAGAGGAATTAAGTTTATGAGCCATATCATGAAACTCTGAGAGAGAGTAATAGAGCAGAGGCTCAGAAAAGAAACAGAGGTCTCGGAAAATCAGTTTGGTTTCATGCTTGGTAGGTCAACAATGGAAGCTATATACCTACTGAGGCTCCTAATGGAAAGGTATCGGGATCATCAAAAGGACCTACATATGGTGTTTATAGATCTAGAAAAGGCCTATGATAGGGTCCCTAGAGAAGTATTATGGAGGGTTTTAGAGAAGAAATGAGTCCGAATAGGCTATATACAAGCCCTTAAAAACATGTATCATGGTGCAGAGACAAAGGTTAGAACATGCGGAGAGGATACTGGACCGTTTAAAATTACAATAGGATTGCATCAAGATTCTGCACTAAGTCCATACTTATTTGCTTTTGTAATGGATGAACTCACTAAAGATATTCAGACAGAGGTGCCATGGTGTATGCTATTTGCAGACGACATAGTGTTGGTGGATGAAACAAAAGAAGGAGTGAACACTAAACTTGAGTTATGGAGAAACAATTTAGAATCTAAGGGATTTAAATTAAGCAGAAAGAAAACAGAATATATGAAATGTAAATTTAGTAAGAATGCAAGAGTGGAGAATGTTATAATAAAATTAGAAGGCCATCTTACAAAGAAAAGACCATTTTCGATATTTGGGATCAGTGATTCAAAAAGATGGAGAAATTCACGAGGATGTCACACATAGAATTAAGGCAGGTTGGCTAAAATGGAGAAATGCATCGGGGGTGTTATGTGATGGTAAAATCCTATTAAAACTGAAAGGAAAATTCTATAGGATAGCTATAAGACCAGTCTTGTTGTACGCCTTAGAATGTTGGGCAGTCAAATACTAGCATGAGCAAAAGACGAGCATAACGGAGATGAGGATGTTAAGATGGATGTGCGGCCATACAAGAAAAGATAAAATTAGAAATGAAGTTATTCCTAATAAGGTAGGAGTAGTGCCAATAGAGGAGAAGATAAGAGAGATTAGACTAAGATGGTTTGGTCATGTGAGAAGGAGACCAAGAGACGCTCTTGTGAGGAGAGTTGATGAAATGGAACAATTAGTCAAAAAAAGAGGTAGAGGCAGAGGCAGACCCAAGAAGAGTTTGGGAGAGACATTAAAGTTTGATATGAAGTATATGGATCTCAATGAAGATATGACAAAAGACAGAAATACATGAAAATCTAAAATTCATGTACCCGACCCCACATAGTGAGATAAAGGCTGGATATGTTGTTGTTGTATTCTAGTTTTATTGAATTTTTAGTAGATTGGTGATAGAATTTAAGTGGTATTAGGTTACTATATTAGGTAAGAGTAGTTTTAAAAGAGTTCTAGTTGTTTTAGGAGTTTTATCAAGCCTATATATATTGCTCATTGGTGTATTCAGAAAATACAATTTTTGGGAATAAATACAACTTGAGTATTTAGCAGAGCTGCCCTTAGATTTCCTGAGCCAGGACATGTGGCACCTAGCCAAAGCCACTTTCTTGACAATGGCTAGCCTTTCCCCCACTTACATGCTGACATACATAGTTAGTTCTTCTTCTTCTTCTTTTTTTTAGGTGCCCACTGACTGGTTCTGAAAGCACGAGTTGTATAACAATCTTCATTATTTTTTTTTTCTTGAATGAGTGTGATCATTAAATGTGTAGCCAATATTTTCTTTTTACAGATTTTTGGTGACCCAGATGCAGCAGATATCGTGTTTACAAGTGGAGCAGATGTTTTGGCTGTTGGACTTAATGTTACCCATCAGGTTGTTATGACAGGTAATATTTCTATTGTTTTGTATCAGCTTTATATATTGATTTCTTGCTCGTAAAATATCCAATACGCAATATTTCAATTGTCATGTTTCAGCTGTACAAGTGTGTATATTGTCGATCAGGCTTCTTGTCCCTAAAATATTTAGATGTGCCCTTAGCATGCTTAGTGTACCATGTATACGGACTATAAGTAACTATACGTATATCTGATTGGTTTTGGTTACATCTGTTTTTTATTACATCTGCTGCAATAACAAATTGAGCTAATAAAACTGTTGTTTTTTGGTTGATTAATTTGTTCTTTTACTTTTATTGACTCTTTCCATTCATATGCATGGTAGATGCTGACCGTGATAAGCTGGCACAATCTGATGGAAAATTTGCCCAGTACCTATGCAAGATCTTAGATGTGTACTTTTCATATCATCATGATGCTTACGGCACAAAAGGTTGTTAGTAAAAGTAGAACCAAGCCAGATGGTAGGACATTCTCCATTTCAGCACTGATGTAATTTTGGACTTGATGTAGGTGTTTATCTTCATGATCCAACAGCCCTTCTTGCAGCTGTCAATCCTTCACTGATCACTTACCTAGAAGGCGTTGTCAGGGTCCAGACGACTGGCATCACAAGGGGCCTCACACTATTTTACAACAAACAGAAAAGGTAGAACTGTTTGACGTATTTCCAGTTGCCTCTAGCATTGATGGAGATGCATGGACTTTTCATTGTCACTTCATGTCAATAGCATTTGAAGCCGTTTAGTTTGTATTTATGGGACATAGCTGCACAGTCATGTACAACAACCTTCCAAGCTTGTCTCACTATGTGGGGTATTACATGAATTCTAGTTCACAAATCATTTCAATTTATGGCATTATCTCTAGTAAGGTCCTTATAACTAATATCATACTTAAGAGTCTTCCACTAAATTTTTCTTGGTCTTCCTCCAACTTTTCTGCTATATAATTGTTCCATTCCATCTGCTGCTCTCACATGAGCCTCTATTGGTTATCTTTTCATATGACCAAACTATATCTCAATCATGTCTTATACATCTTATTTTCAATAGGAGTCACTTTGATCTTGTTACAAATAACCTTATTTTTTGTTTTATTTTAATTTTATACAACTACACATCTATCTTAACATCTTTATCTCTATTACACTTATATTTTGCACTTGTTGGTACTTTATTGCTCAACATTTTGTACCATACAACAAAAATTGTATAATAAAATATTTCTTTTAGCTTTAATGGGATCTTATTATCATATAAAATGCGAGATGCACTTTTCCATCTTAAACATCTTGTCTTGATTCTAAGATGAAAAAGAAAAGACATGAAATGGGTGAATCATCAAGACACATTAGGTCACACCATAACATTGCGTTTTCTGTATGCTTTCATTTTGTTTGTATATATTGAACGATCTCCCTAAGTTATAACTGAGTAGTGCTTTACTTTTCTATTATAGTTTTGATTAACTTGGTTCTAGGCGTTGGAATTGAATTTGACAAGGTGTAAAAACAAGCAGCAAGGGTACTAGTAAATTTTAGCAGTTACAAACATAATTTGAATAGGGTGGATTTGGACTCGAAGCCTACAATATTTGACCATTCATTTATTCTTGTTTGTTTAATGAAGGTGCCGAAATGCTTTGGTCTATTGTTGCATAGATAATGTTGGATTCTTTGGATTGTAAGTGTTCATTATTGAAGAAAGAAAGGGAAAACATGAAAATGCTGGGTAGATTTTTGAGTGTACTTCTTGAAATCATCATTACGGTTTCAAGTTGAAAGGAGGTCTCTTTTAGCCTGAACTCCTTTTTTGCTGAGTGCAAGAAGATCCAGAGGGATGTAAAAGGGATGCAGTTGGGAAACTGCATATATGTGCACAAGTTTAGTAGATTTCTAATGACATGCTTTATTTAAGGTCTTATGATGCATTTAGTTTACTCTGCTCTTATCTTTCTCGTTAAAAGCCTGTTGCTGAGCCATTTTGTAATAAACCAGGTTTGGGGAGGTTACTGAGTGGACAGATAAGCCCTCAGTCAAGGTGGCTGTCACGGTTGATGCCCCTGCTATTCTCCAGTTGGTCATGGACCGGCTTATGGACTCGTAGCGCAAGCTCGACCAAATCCATTGATGCCTCGGAGCCAGCTCTCCTTTAATTCGCTCTTTCCAATCTCAGCTGCCAGAATGAAGCAGCCATACTGTAAGGGACACGGTGTGTATTTATACTATTTCAGCCTCCTTTGGTAGTATATTTGTCTTGGACCGCAATATCTGATCTCAAATTGGACCAGATTTCATGGGCTGAATGGGGTGGCAGCTTTTGCATTTGGACCAAAAATCATTATCCATCGATCTATTTTAGATATATATAATTTAATTCTTTTTATATAATCTCATTAAATCAAATATGGGATAAATTCAGAGGAGGAAAGCGAATTTCTCTCTCTCCCTCTCTCTCTCTCTCTGTCTCGAATTATCCATGAGTTTGTCGTTAATTATAATGGTGGCATCAAGCACCGACCATCATCATCAACTCCAGTCGGCGGTTGCCGACCCCGTCCGGCGGTAAGAAAATCGAGTTTGTTTCTGTATATTTATCTCTGTATGTTTAAGGCTTGCTTGTGATTATTGCGAAGCTGTTTATCGTTTTGTTGTCAGCTTTGGGTACTGTGTCTGGGAGCAGGACTATAATCTTTGAATTCATATTGCTGAAATCTATATTTTTTTTCTTTTAATTTATTGGATAGATTGCACAACTTTGGTTACACGCTACAATTCTTGCCTTGAACTGAACTGGAGAGTTAAAATCAGAAGGGCAAAAAGCCCAATAATCACTTCTTGGAAGACATTGGCGATGGCAATGAAATTATCATTTATCAACTAGTAATAATATCTTAATTAATTTTACAATACAATAAATGAAATTATCATTTATCAGTGTTTGTTATTTGGTGAAGAATCTTATAATATATGTATATTAGCCTTTTACTTTGATTGGGTTGTTTGGGTGTATGAGCAAATTACATATTGAATTTCATTTTTATCTTGGTTCCATATATAAAAATTGGAATTCAATTATAAAATTTAGTGTATTATTTTAAATATAATATTTCGAATTCTAATTTTGTTAGAATCACCAAACTTATAAAATTAGAATTCTAATTACATCGAAATTGGTTCTGAACAAGTTGTTAAGGGTTTTGCTTATAGAAGGTTGTAATGACATTCCTGCAATCAATGTTTAAATAATATTTAGAGGATAAGTTCATAAATTTCGGTATATTTATTTAAAATTATATATATGTCTAAATTAAGGCAAATTGCATTAAAAAAATACAAATACTCTTTAAAACTATCAGAAGTAACAATAATCTAACTTGATTTTATTAAACTCGTTTTGAGGTCCTGTTTGTGATCACATACAACTGTTAAAAATACCAAAATATCCACACAAGGGTTTCCGTTTCCCCCTTTAACCCAATTTCATAGTGAATCCAATTATGAATGGATTTCAGTGATGGACCCTATTGATGTTGGATTTCAATTGAAACTGAGCCCCTTTCGATCATGGTGGTGGTGGTGGTGGTGGTGCTTGGCGACAATTGACAACCATCAGTTTATTATTTTTATATTTTTCTTTCATCTTCCTCTCTTTCTCTTTCTCTTTCTCTTTCTCTCGCACTATCCTCTCACCTCTCTCCTGATAATCGATGGGCCATGGATTATTGGCAAGAGAAAAGGACGGAGGGGGCAGAGAGAAGGAGAAAGGTAGGTAAGAATAAAATAATATTTTTATCAATCTTTTAACTAAAGAACTTCCTATTTATTTAATAATAAATCAAGAATTATTTATACTTTTTCTCAAACACCATTCTATCAGGGTCTGGAAGACTGGAACCTCTGAATCCCACCATCATTGACCCTGGTTGCCTGTGGCTCTGGTTAATACCAGCCCAAAGCCGCAAAAGCCCAATTCTACCAATTTTATATTTTTAAAAACAAAAGTATATACTGCATAACTTTAATAATATTTATTTATATAAAATTAAAATTATAGTGCTAACCGGATAAAAGTTAAGGGACAATAAATGTATGTTGTTTTAAGATAATATATATTTTTTACACTTTATTTTTAACGTTTAAATAATTTAATTGATTGATAATAAATAAATTATATTTTAAAATTTTAATCAACTAACATATTATTTAAATATAAAAATAAAATTAATAAATACATCTTATTTAAAAATAAATGCACTTATTATCTTTTAACAAACACTAAATTAACTTTCTCAAATTAACAATTATAAATATCTATTTAAAAAAAAGAAAAAAAATTAATAGAGAACACGGGAATCGACCTTTCTGGCTCTCTCTTCCCTTCTTTACGGCGACCATAGTCCGGGCCGTCGCTTACAAGTCACAATTGTGGACCTTCTCTCCCTTGCCCAAACATCGTGTATTATGAAACCATTTTAACTTTTCTCTTCTTTATTGCATCTCTTGTCCGAAATATTCCTCTTTATTTCCATAGATCTATCTCCACTATTCTCATTACTCCTCTGTATTCCTTCCCTTCTCCGCCTTTATTATTATTCTGTAAAAGAGAAACTCCCCTTTCTTCGTCTTTCTTCAGTTATTTCCCTAATTAAAGCTCTAAACCTTTCCATTACATCATCTCTGCTAAGATCCAAGTTTCCGTCGTCTAAGCTCTCGTAAATGTTTTGCTGGGAAGAGACAGGGTTTGGATTGAGCTGATCCTTCTACTTATTATTCTCACAGAGAAAGAGAACAATGAGAGAGAAGACGCAGGGCCTTCAGCTTCAGAGGCACGGACCACGTCTGTGGCTTATGTTTCCGGCCGCCATGGGGTGGCCTTCGAGATCGTGGCTTCTCTTCTCCTTCTTCCTCCTCTTCTTCGCCGGCGCGTTCGTCGCCACGCGCCTCCTCGACACCAACTTCACTGTAAGTTCATTTACTCTCTTCCGTACTTTTCTCATGTTATTCATCTTTCGCCTTCACTACTTTTCAATTTTGTTTTTGCTCGCTCGATTAATTATGTGATCTCGAGACATCATGTTCCGGCTAAACGACGGCGTTCCTGTGATTTGCTCTCGGCAATATTTGCTGCCAGCTGGCCTCGGTTTCGGAGGCTTAGGTTTAGGGTTAGGTTTGGTTTCATAAAATGCGCCGTGAATGCCGGTTCACTTAATCCACGGAATATGGAAGGAAGTAGATCCAACGAACAACTACGATCTAGACTTTACCGAACAGTGTACCCGCCGATCACTTAGATGAACACATATTACCTTAAAACATTTTTTGTGTTTTTTTTATAAATAAATCGTATTTATTATCAATTGGCCGTGTTGTATTACTCTAGCACGGGCTAAGGAACCCATGTTTTGGAAAAGCCATTTCAGATTGACCCGTTATGAAATAGTATAGAAAACAAAGAAACAGGATGTCAGGAAGCATAGAAATCTTGACCTATTGCAACCTGGTTGGCCTGACTGACTGACACTTGCGAAAGAAATGGGTGTTCGTTAAACTTGCCACTTCTTATAATGCTCTTTAGTAGGCACACCCCACTAGACTTTTCTCCCACTAGTCTTTTTTTTGTAGTGTTTTTTTAAATTTTTTTTTTAATAAAAGATAAAACTCAAACGAGAGTCGCTGAGAGTTTTTAGAACATGGTCGCCTCTTTAGGGTCATCTAAAAGACATGCACCTGCAATGCCTTTTTTTTAGGGACCATCTACAACTATTGGCTTGTGTTGGATAAAACCACCCTGTTAAAGACTTCTTTTAAGAGTGTTATAAGCGCAACCTATTGAATGCGGAAATAGCTTTCGGCTCTCTTCATTTAACATCCATAGTCTTCCTCTCCTGCCTCCCCCTAAATAAAAGCAACTTGTAAAAGATTTTTCTAGCTTGAGTGAGGCAGCTATAACTATAAGTAGATTGCGACCCATTCGTTCTTGTTTCTCAAATGGGGAGCTACATTACATGTTGTGAACCAACAAAGTTCTGTGCCCAATTAAATGGAAAACATAATTGCGGTCACCTGTTTGGTTGATTTTAGTTTTTAGAATTGAGGGGCTGCAGTTTATTTAAATGAAGTGTGTGATTATCATCTTCTTTCTTGTTTTGGTATCTGGCAAACACACGAGTTTTCATGAACATATATACCGTGTGTTATCATCATTTATAATGGCAAAAACAATTAATGTGAGCTTTTATTATGGTTGGAACTTTTTTAAAAATGTTTGTATAATATTGCTCTTTGAAAAGCAATATTCGCTTGTTGAAAACAAAAAAATCAATAAATTAGTTTATAGTTATTGAAGTATGGCTTATTTTAAAATAGTTATATAAAAATATTCATTCTCCTTTTGCTGGATGGGTCGGGTCCGGTCTTGTGAAAATTGGAAAATGCCACGTGCAAGGTGAAGAGCCCAACTGTATGGTGAGTTGCTCTGTTTGCATAATAATAAATGCACATGATATAATCTTCTTCTGTTACGCGACAGCCTGCAAATTACAGCAATATTCTCCGGATAGGCTCTTTTCCCAGTCCCAGGGTTAAAAATAGGTATTTTGTATAGGTTTTTAGTTAAGATTTACCTGGACCTTGCGCAGTTAAGGTCTGATCACATTCACATTCACCAGAGGAGGAGGAGGCACGGGGTGATTATGGCACTACAGTATTCTATTCTCGAGTCTTACAAGCTATTAATGTAAAAGATGTTCGTTGGCTTTTACATTGAACCACAAATAGTTTATTAATAAAAACGATCACAATCTTTAGATACAGTGAACAAATGAGAAAGAACGTGCAGAGCTTTCGGAGGTATTTCTCAGAGACTCAGACGGTCGGCCTCTGGCTGCCATTGCTGTCGCCCACTGATCTTCTCTTTTCCCCCCTTCCCCTCGCCGGCGCGTCGTCGTTACGCGCTTCTCCGACTCCATTTTTGCTCTGCGTTCGTCAAGCTTTCCAGTTTTGCTTTCAGTCTTCTCGTTTCTCGCCGCTGTCTCCACGGCGGCTGTGTCGTGTTCCATCGGGACGGCGTCGCATGCTTCCTTTGCCGAACAATTTTTATTGGGCCGAGTTGCTTTTATGATTTCTTTGCCTAAATAAATTATTGCGCCGCGTGTGTCCCTTTCACGTTATATCTAAATAATAAATTATTTTATAATTTAAAATATCAAATAACCTTAACTAAACACAATTTAAAAGAAAAAAGAGCAAAGACTGCCCATGTGATTTGTGGGCCTCAGCCTATAACTAGCCGTTCGTACCATTCAACGGACCGAGATTGACTTTGGCTTTGATCTTGACGGAGGATCTCGAGTTTCGTAATCGTGCCCATTCATTTATTTATTTTTTCTCCTGCAGTCTATTGCTGGGAATTCCCCAACGAAGACAATCCTGCCGACGGGAGCAACCCACGTGGCGCCTCGGGAAGACACGGAAATCCCCAAAAAGCCCCGGCGAAAGATTGAAATCCCGCTAAACTGCACGTCCGGCAACCGAACCAGAACCTGCCCGGCAAGCTACTTCTACTCGACCGGCTCCGTTTCGCAAGATGATCAGGACGGGCAGGAACCCGCCACGTGCCCCGAGTACTTCCGTTGGATCCACGAGGATCTACGGCCTTGGAGGGAGACAGGTGTCACGAGGGAAATGGTGGAGAGGGCGCGGAGGACGGCCAACTTCCGGCTGGTGATCGTGAAGGGCAGGGCCTACGTGGAGAGATACCAGAGGGGATTTCAGTCGAGAGACATTTTTACGCTGTGGGGGATCCTACAGTTGTTACGGAGGTACCCAGGGAAAGTCCCCGATCTGGACCTCATGTTCGACTGCGTTGACTGGCCGGTGGTCATAGCGAAGCACTACCGGGGACCCAATGCCACGGCCCCGCCGCCATTGTTCAGATACTGCGCCAATGATGCCACCTTGGACATTGTTTTCCCGGACTGGTCCTTTTGGGGATGGTATGAATATTCCTTCAAATACTTAATTTGGCTATTTCACTCATGATTTCTGTGTTATACTCTTTGAGGTTTGACTAAATTATAGCCCGCACACATCTCAAAACCTTAAACCTATTGAAGGAGATGGAGATATGGAGGGTTGTACTTTTTTTTGAGTTTTGATTCTCAATATATGTTTTCCGTTTCTCTTTGTTCTCAGTGGAAGGTTCTCCATATACAATGAAAATGAGTTCTGGGTCTTCTTTTTCTGCCAAAAAACTGTTTTCTTCCAGACTGTTCTTCTTCACATATTTGAAAAATCAAAAGGGTACCTAGTGATATATTTGAGAAATAAACGGCTACCCCGCGTAGTCTAAATCCCCAACGTTGTACCCTTGAAGTCAACACTTTTATTTATTTAGGTCACAGTTGTATAAAAATGGTGTAATGTGAAACAACCTTTGTAAAGTAAGGGACTGTGATATTCATGATGTGAGGGATGTTGCCTATAGTTAAGCCAATATTAGAGGTGTCATGTGTAATTTACCATTTCATTTTTTATTTATGTAATTATTTTTTTTAACACAACAATATGTGAGAAGGAAAAGATATTCTTTTGCTATTTCTTAAAATAAAAATAATTGTGAGGCTTGTTGTGTTTGTATGATTTGGAAGACAGTCCATGGTATATCATGAAAAGTCCCATCTCAGAGTTTTATGCATTGACAACAAATAACGCTGTACTTAGAAAAAAATATATTGCTGTAAGAAAGAAAAGCTACTTAAAATTCTAGACAGGATAATACAAAAAAGAGATTACTTTGGAGAAACATTATGATCGATTGGCATCTATGATATTAACACAGTGATACTACATCTATGGTGGAAATATTTGAATTGATCACTATCTTGTTATTTTGGCAGTATTTTCTTTATGTATATTATTATTGCATACTAAGAATCTTTGCTTCTATGATATCATATTCATAGCGTATGTCTACTTTTTTATCTCCATTTATGTATATTATTAGGATGGTGGCTGTTTTAGTTTCAAATGAGAGAGTGGACCAGGGAAGAAGCTAGTCGCATTAAAATTTTTTGTCCAAATAGCATTGATTGAGGTTAGAGCCCTTTATATATTGGAATTCTCTATTGAAGGACAAATTTCTTCAAAATGCTGTGTATTAACTTTGTAGGCCTGAGATAAATATAAAGCCATGGGAGGGGTTGTTAGAGGATCTAAGAGAAGGGAACAAGAGAATGAGATGGATGGATAGGGAGCCTCATGCCTACTGGAAGGGCAATCCAACAGTTGCCCAGACTAGGATGGATCTCCTCAAGTGTAATGTCTCTGACGAGCAAGATTGGGGTGCTCGCATATATGCACAGGTTGGTCAAATTTCTTGCTTGCATCTGCACATGTTTGTTTCTCTTTCTCTATGTATACTTCATGATTTTATTCTTATACATTATTCTCTGTTAAAACCATACATGTAGCAATCATGTTTTCTTTTAACAAAAAAACAAAACTTATTTTGGGGTGTAATTTACTTTCAAAGTGATAGTTCCTTCTGGTTTATTCACATTAGTACACAATTTATTTTATTTACTTGGAAAAGTATTGTCACTAGGGACCAAGTAATCTAATTCCACACAAAGTTAATTGTCACTAGCCAAAATCTCATTCTCATTGAAATATTAATTCCACACAAAGTTAACTGTTTTTAGCTAAAAGCCTCACTTGTCGATATGGTTGTCATTCAACAAAATAATTAGTTTATTCTAAAAAATTTAGGGCATCCCAACCACAAGTGGATAATTAATTTTGCAGGTATTTGTGGGAGTTTAGATGATAATTAATATTTGTTATAAGCAATCACCAATCAATAGGTCAGTGTTCCCTTCTACTCTTGGAAATAAATTAAAAGAGTTGTCTACAAAGTATGTGTAACGTGATGTATTTTGAGGAATGATTAAAACACGTTGCTGTTCTGTTAAATTGATAATTAAAAACTCAATGTTTGATTCGGCATGCTTCAACTTTTGTTTGGGTTTTTTTTTTTTTTGTGGGCATTAGACTTGGAGCATGACTTATTAATGCCCCCGCTTGAACATGTGTTTTCTTGATGTTCTTTTCTTCTTATTCTCTAAGATAAGGAACATATAATTCACGCCGTTGGACTTGTAGCAATAGTTTTTCATTCCCCTTCCTTAAACATGTGTTTTCTGGATATTCGCTTCTTCTTGCTTCTTGTATTAGATAAGCAACATATTGCTCATACCCACTATTCCACTTTAACCCTCCTTTTCTTTTTCTGGTGGTATAATGCTTGCCTAGCGACTCTTACACTTTTGATAATTCAAACCAGCAGTATACTTCTGGTAGAATGAAGCAAGTCCTGTCTTTCTTGTTACTTGGAGTGTGTAAAGAATGCAGTGGCTAAGGTCATAAATGGCTTGCTTTAGCTTGTTCTCCTAGAACCATGTACTAATATTTGTGGTTCCTTTTGTAGGATTGGATTCGAGAATCGCAGCAAGGATACAGGGAATCGGACTTGGCAAGCCAATGTATTCACAGGTAAATGAAAAAGTTGGTAGTAGATTTTGGGTTTCTCTTTTCATAGAATTCAGGACTTGAAAGGTTGAGTTTGTTTGGTTATAATTCTAAAAATTCTTCTCTAATTCTAATTTTAATAAGTCAAGAGAAAGTGATAGTTACCAGAAAAAATGTCTCTTGAAATTTGTCTAGAAAGATTCTTTGCTGATTCCAAAAGCTGTTATCCTATGAAAAAATGGTGCTTTGAAAGTTTTTACTCTTATTTTTTTGTTCTAAAAATGATGAAAAAAAAAAAAAGAAGAAGCATATTTCCAAAAAGGTTCCACAGGTCTCCTCTCATCGTAACATTCACTCAATTATGTCATTTGCCATATATTTTCCTTGATAAACACAGCTTTTGTCTTTGTGTTTGTGCCATTCATACAGATATAAAATATATATTGAAGGATCTGCATGGTCTGTGAGTGAAAAATACATTCTTGCGTGTGATTCTGTTACCTTACTGGTAAGGCCTGTTTACTACGATTTCTTCACAAGAAGTTTGTTACCTGTACACCATTACTGGCCCATACGAGATGATGACAAGTGCAGATCTATTAAGTTTGCTGTTGACTGGGGCAACAGCCACAAGCAAAAGGTAATTTTCTTATTTTGTCTTCTTTATATTAGCAATTACTAGAACTCTTCACCATGGCTATTGTCTTGCTCTTCCTGTGTATGGGAAGAGCTTTGATGTGGAACTGTATATGATCCTCTTGCAGCAGGGGTTGTTACTGCTTTCAAGTTATCTTGTAGAAAAATGATATTTTATCTTGAAAATGCTGTCACAGTGATGTGTCATTGTGGCTGTGCCATAGTGATATTCTCATGAACACGAGTCACTATGATTGGTCTTTTACTTTTTTCAACGAATATATATAAAATTTTCATTCAAGAATTTTCTTTCTATATTGCAGCGATCTATTAAATTAGGGGGCAGCCATTCAGTCACAGATGATACTTAGCATTATCCTTGGTAGAATAGGCTTGATCACTATTTCAGACAAGTATTAGCATTTAAAAAGTAGAAGGAAACTCTCTGGAAAACATTTATGTTTCTAAGATATAAAATAATTTTGTTGTCTCAATGTGCTCTCTTATTGATTTACCAGGCACAAGCTATCGGGAAGGCAGGGAGTGACTTCATTCAAGAGGAGCTGAAGATGGATTATGTGTATGACTACATGTTTCATCTCCTAAATGAATATGCTAAGCTCTTGAGGTACAAGCCCACCGTACCTGAAAAAGCAGTCGAGCTCTGCTCGGAAATATTGGCTTGTCCTGCTGATGGGTTGATGAAGAAGTTTATGATGGAATCTATGAAGGGTCCGACAGAAACGAGACCATGCTCAATGCCTCCTCCCTATGATCCTCTTGCTTTCAAGTCCCTCGTCAGGAGAAAAGCAAATTCAATAAGGCAAGTAGAGTTATGGGAGAGGAACTACTGGGAGAATCAAACTTTACATAGCTAGCTAAGTTCAGCGGTTCTTTTACTGGAGTTTTTACGTATCATTCAAATTTATTGAGTTATTGTTTCTTTTTATAAATTTATAGGTTACATATATGGTATATAGCATGTTTAGTAAAAGAGGTAATTTATTATGCTTCAGTTTATTTTATTTCTTTTTGGACATTCTAGGCTAAAAAATTTCTTTATCAAGGGCATACCATTAATAGATCATGTCCTCGTCATTTTTATATGTGGCTAGGTTTCAGTTTTATAAAAATGTGATATGCCCAATCAAGCCTGCCTTGCCTTTAAGAACTGGAGAAGTACACAATTTATTGTTGAGGAAGTTTGCTTGATGAATGATGAGCACCCTGTTCCTGACTGCCAACTAGTTGCAATTCTTGGGATTTTGTTGTTTTATTAGAGTATTGGCAGGTGTGGCCTAGCTAATTAAGGGACTTCGGTAGGGTACTGAAATCTTGATGTGAGCTTCTCTCTTCTCAAGGACGTTTGAACACTATAGTCTCTTACCCTAAGACATCACTGAAGAGTTAATTCAAGGATTTTTTGGGTTCATTTATTCTTGCAAACTCAATACATTTTTGTTAAAAGGATCATCTCCGTCATTGGAGTGGGTATGAATTAGGGAGAAAATACATGAACAGGTCAGATGACGAGTAGGGTTATTAGTATATATTTATTTTTCATTTAACATTACACATTAACCATCGCATGGTTTATTGATTTAATGGAATAATTTCTAGGGTTTGTGTGGCATTTTCTGAGAATGGATTTAAGCAGCCAAATCACAATTCCTTCTCTTCCATTTCCTCTGTTTTTCCGTTCCTTTCGGTTGGTTTACATATCTTTCCAATATCAGTAGATTAGCAAAGCGTCGTAGTTCAGAAGGGGATATTACCAGAAAATAAGGCTGCGTTTTTTTTTTTTTTTTCCAGCTTATTTTTAGTTTTAAATTTTTTAAAATAATAAAAATACATTTACTTTGTTATTTTAAAAAATAAGACAAAAATTTATAAAAAAAAAACTCAAAATAATAAAAAATTATTTTGTTTGCTTTTAACCAAAACAATCTCTAAATACAAAACACGAACAATCAATTTTTTGTATTTTGGCTCTCCCCCTCCTCTTTTCTCTTATTTTTCCCCTTTCTTCAAGGCCATCATTGTTGCCATTGCCATCACCACCACAACTTGTGAAGCACGAAAACGGTTTGGAGATGTTGTTTCGCGTTTTCAAACCGTTTTCCGTTTTGGAAATGAAAAAAACGGCTCAAAACGTTTTTCAGATCGTTTGTGTAATTTTTGGGTCATTTCAAAATTTAAAGAACTTACCTAAAACGCGTTTTCAGCCCAGAAATGCATTTCAGCAAGTGTTGCCCAGCAGCTGGATCCGTATAAAAACTTTTTCCTCCTTTTTACTTCTTTTTTCAGCCATTTCTTATCCTTCGATTGCCCTCGTCGTGCCGCCGGCTGCTTCCTGTCCTTCAATCGCCCTCATCGCCAGTCAATCTCAGCTTTCCGTCGTTTGCTCTGGTGCTCCATTGTCCTTCGAGTTTTTCCAGCCGCCGATCGTTCTTTCTCGGCTCTCTCGTTATAAATGCTGATCTTCCTTTTTTTTCTGCAACTGTAACTTATCCTTTCCCCCTTTCTCTCTCTCAAGATATATATATATATATATATAAAGTTAACACTATCAGTATATATACATGCAAATATATATATAAGTTAATAGTATATATAAATTAACAGTTATATATATGTGAAAATATATATGTTTATTGTTTAACACTTAAACAATATGTATATTTATGTATATATATGTAAAAATTTAACAATTAACAGTATGCATATCAATATATATATGAAAAAATATATATAACTTAATAGTATATATAAGTTAACAATTGTATTATGTTTGATTTTGTTATTTAAATTTATTATTTATTTTTAATTACTAAATTATTTAAGGATAATAGAACTTTCTAAATATTGTTGATGATTGTGAAGTTTATATTTATGTGTATTTGAATACATTATAGAATTTATGTTTGTTATTTATGTTTTAGTATTTTTTTATTTTTTATTAAAAATTATATTTATAAAAATCCCTATATTTTTTAAATTTATAGTTTACCCATGTTTCCTACTTTTTCAAAAAAATGTCGTTTCCGCATTTTCGTTTCCTATCAGAAATGTCTCTCGTTTCTATTTCTGTGCAAGCTAGGCCACAACCATAGTCGATCGCTATCTCTCATATCCGTTGCCTCATCTTCTTTCTTCCGTCAAGGCCATCACTACTGCCACCACCATTACCACTGTAACCATCTTCGACCTCCATCATTACTGCAACCATTCTTCTTTTCCCTTTCCCTTCAATCCATGATATATATGTATGTATGCGCGATTTGTATCTAACCGAAGGTTTAAGCTTAGATTTATAGAAATTTAGTCATTAGATGTTGTTGGTTTTTGGGTATGTTGGTCGATGGAGGTAAGGATGTTGGGTGATTACCTCTGATCGCTAGAAACCACTGACCACGGTGGCCAGTGGCGATTGTCAGTGTGTTTTTTAATTTTGACTGAAAATTAAAAATCAGATCTATGAAAATTTAGTTGCTAAATCTAGCTCACTTTTGTATATATTAACCCCCTTGATTTGGTGTTTCTAATGGTAGACTCTAATCCTATGAAGTTTTGTTTGGTGGTGGTCACCAACGATGAAGAGAATAGAAGAAGAAAAGAGAAGAAAAAGAAAAAAAAATTATTCTTAAATTTTGAAAATGAAATTATTTATTTATTTAAAATTTAAAAAATATAGTATATTTATATTATAATTAAAACTATAAAATAACATATAGTATATTATTAAATATATAAGCATAATTGTTTAGGTGTTTCAGCCAAAACACGCTGAAAACATAAACACTTTCCCCCTATCAATCTCGCACACAAATCTCTTGTCTCTCTCTCTCTCTCTCTTATCTTCTCATATTTTTCCTTTCTTCTTAAGGCTCGATCGTCGACTCGCCACTATCGCGAGTCGTCGTCAACTACCACCGTCGCCAACCATGGCAGAGCAATAAAAACCAATGACCATGGAGATACATAAGGCCATGGTTGGTCGAACATATATAGCAGAGGCGCTCGAGATGTCGCAGCCAGAAATGACGCGTTAGAAGGCAACATTCACGATCATGGAGCCTTTGGCTGCCGACAACGCATCATCGGCCATGGCGATGACCTTAATCCCCTTATTGGCGACATCGCAACAATGAAAAAGAAGACCCACAACCATAATGCTCGCTGGCTACTGATGACGTGAAAGAGGCCTTTGATCGTCGAAAACTACCGGCCATGGTGTCCCGTGGTGACTAACAGTGTATTTTTTATTTTTGGTCGAAAATTAAAAATTAGATCTATGAAAATTCAACAGTTAAAATTGAACTATTTTTATGCTAACTCCCTTGATTTAGTGTTTCTAATAGTAGGCTTTGATCGTGTGAATCTCTGGTTGGTGGTGGTCGTTGGCGACGAAGAAGATTCAGGGTGCTGGAGAGAATAGAAGAACAAAAAAAAAAGAAAAAAAAATTTATTCTTAAATTTTAAAAATGTAGTATATCTATATAATAAGTAAAAATATAGAATAACATATAATATATTAGTAAGTGTATAACACATTTATGTATAATAATATTTAATATAAATTATTGCTCACATGTTATCAATTTATTAATTAAATTTATTATTTTATTTTAATAGTAGAATTTTATTAAAAATAGTTAATTTTATTATTTAATAATTAGATTTATTAAATAAAATATCATAAAATATATATTTTTTTAAATTCTAAAATAAACGCGTCTTCTAATTTTCTGTTTTAAGAAATAGTTTTTAAAAATGATAAAAATAACGCGTTTTTAAAGATCTCAAAACAGATATTTAAAACACAAAACTGAAAATAAATTTAAAATTAAAAATTGAAACACGAAAGAGAATGCAGATTTTGTTCTTTCTGTTGTTTCTAGATTGTTTTCAATTTTCAATTTTTCAAAGTAGTAAAAATGTGTTTATTTTGTCTCTTGAGGTTGCTCTAGTGGTTAGTAAGGAGTGGTGAACGATTTGAGTGATGTTTAAATTCACTTTCTGCGCAATCACTGTAGATCAAAATCAGATTTACCTTTCTTACAAAAATCGTGGGACCGAGTGACAATGGCCCTTGCAAGGGAGGACATTAAAAAAATGTGTTTATTTTATATTTTTAAAAATACAAAAAAAATCAAAGTAACAAAAAATCATTTTAGTTGTTTTCATCACAAGTACACTCAAAAATTTTAAAACACAAAAAATGCTATAGATAAAAAAATGCATTTTCAGTAATTTCAAAATAAATACTTAAAATAAAAAATTCAAAGTACATTTAAAATTCAAAACTAAAAATTAAAATAGCAAGAGAATAGTTTCTAATTGTTTTGAAAATGCTGGCACAGATTGATACCAACTAAGGTCTATTTTGTCTGCGAAAATGTGCAGTTGTGCAAACTCAAAGGGTATTTATTTAATATGAAATTGATGCACTTTAATAAAATTTAGTAGTTTTAATTTAAGAACTAACCTAATTTTCAACTATATTATTTGATTCCAAGAGGCTAAAAAGTCTTGAAGGTATCTAATGTTACTTATGGTAGTCCTTAATAGGGAAGCTCAGGAAACCCTGAAGAGAGATCCTCCAAGGTCTCTTGAGCAGGGATGCTCATCTCAAACAATATTAGTCCTTAATAGGGTGCATAAAGAGTGAGAAGTTATATAATTGGCATTAATGAGAAAGAAATTAGGACAACAAACAAACACGACACAAGATATATAATAACGATAATAATAATAATAATAATAATAAGATTACAAGACATTAATATATATATATATATTAATTAAATTAGCCTACGTGCATGGTTGATGAGTACAATAGCAGGGAAATTAACAAAAGGAAGGCCGGCCAGTCGGCCACAAATGTAAATTTTGACAAGGAATTAATTAACTAACAGGGGAAGAGAAATAATAAATTAATATATAATAATGGGTTTGGTAATTAATTCAGATCATCAGATGGCTCGAGCTTTTACAATGTCCATGCTCATTTCACTGGGGTCTGTTGCCTGCAGCTCAACCTGTATGCCGTCAAGCTCCCTCTTGAATCTGTCCTTGGAACTCGCATACACCATCTTCATCCTCACCTTTGAGGTATCAGGAGACCTGACATTATATAATTATACATATATATATATATGTTCATCAATATTATTAATATTTATTCATTCTCATCAAAACTTCAAATTATTATATATATATATATATATAACATAATTATTATAAAGTAGGCATGGTTACGTATGTACCAGGCGATGAAGAAGATCTTGCTCTTCTGGCAATTCTCGTCCGTGGTGAAGTCGAAGTCGAAGACGGCGTAGCGGCACTCGTCGGCGGGGAGGGAGGCGGTGAAGTCTTCGTAACTTTCCTCCGGGCTGCCGAGCTTTTCCACCACCACCTGTTGGCCGTCGATCCTGAAGATGATGAAGCGGTAGTTCCTCTTCGCCTTTAGCTCCAAGAACTTCAGCTTACAGTCGTCTTCAACCGCCATTCCGGACGCCGAATTCGACTACCACAATAGGCAAATATAAATTAATATATATTTGTATGTATGTATGGCGGCAGTATTATTTTGATGATCATGATACATTTTTTATGGAAGAATTTGTAAGAATTAATAGTACGTTTTCTTAATTTCTTCCTAAAAAATTGTGTTGAAATTACTCAAAGTTCAATAAACAACAGGAGAAGAAAATCTCGTTAGTTCCAGAAATTATCGTTACACAGAATGAGAATAGTTTTGTTTTCAGAATTTTCATTGTTTAATTTCATGAACCCCAGCTGAGAGAAAACAAATAAATAAAAGGAAAAGTAGAGAAACCAGATACCATGGTGGCTTAATTAATTCTGGGAGCAGCACAAAGGCAAATGACAATGGGAGAGAAGAAATTACGAGAGAGAGAGAGAGAGAGAGAGAGAGGGGAATGGAAAAGGAAGAAGAGATCCTGGGATTTGGGAAGAGTCAAAGAGAGGGAAAGAGAAGCTGTTTAAGGAGAAGAGACAAATGCGGCCGGGGATCGGAGGTGGAGAGAAGTTTGAGGGAGCATGCACTTAACTAAAGGTTGAGAATTGTCTAATTGGAATCACAGGCTTTGTCTTGTCCACGAACCCCTCTTCAACCTCTCCTCATCATATGCATCCGTACGTCCATGCATGGCTGCTTCACCTGCAGCTGGATCGATCTCTTCTGGTTAATTATTTAATATAATTTAATTCATCTTTGAATGATGAGACTCCAAATTTCGGGGTTTTTCAGCTTTTTTTTCTTCTAAATTCTACGTTGGCCTCTTAGTTTAGACCTTTCATGTACCCGTACTTATCTATGATTTAAATTTGGCAGTCGAATTTATCATAGCTAGTTGATAGTGTCAAACAAGTGAAAAGAATTATAAATTTTACCTAAATCAGGTCAGGTGTTAATATTAGGGAGAGACGCCTTAATTATGATCTATGTGTAATTTTACATAGATTCATTGTGATTTAAATTTGATATTTTAAACATATTAAAACCATGTCATTAATTCTAATAAGATTTGTCTTTTATTGCTGAGGAATAAGATTGTTAATGGCATTAAACTCTAATCCAAGGCGCTGTTAAAAAAAAAATACATATAGATCTCAAATGCTAAATTTAAACTTTTTGAATCTTTTCTGAGAAAATGATCTAAATCACAAATGGTATAATTAAGGATAACCCCCTTGCTCTTGTCTCCCACGTACAGTCCTTGTTCTTGGCTTGGTGATATATATTGTGACATTTTTCTGTGCAGCATTTTGTGGGCTTTCTCTGGTCTGATTTTTGTGAAGCTACTGGATAAAATGTTTGTGTGTTGTTGGGTTCCATCCTTTGTTTGGTTTTTACATTGCTTTTATTATAAGGCTTTATCCATCCTAATTTATGTCATCTCTTTCTATGTTAATATCTGATCTTTTGGTTGACAATTTGAAGATATTTCATTTACAAAGCTGCTGCTGCTGGCTAAGCTGCTTGATTTCTATTATCTTTTACCTAGAAAAAAAAAATTCTTTTTTCTTTGTTTTCACATACATACATAATTGCATATTGCATATCAATCCCTTGCATGCATCAACATTGCAGATGAGAGTTTCGAAACTCTGACTAGGGAATCAAACTAAAATGAGAATAGGGTTAATTTAGGGTGAATTAATGGTTAAATCGGGATGGAATTGAGATACATTTTTAAAAATAAAATAACTACATTTATATATGAACTAAGAGTATGTTATATAATTAAAATAAAAAATAATAAAATTTATGGTTATAATCTGTACACATACTTATTTTGTGGGTATTTTTAAAATTTTGCGGGATTGAAGAGAGAAAATAAATTTTTCATGAAAACAAAAATGTAAGGCCAGTTAGATAGAGAGAGTAATTTTTAATTTTTATTGAATTTTTAATTTTTAACCATATATTATGACTTAAAAATATCAAAAGAATATTTCCTAATTTTTAAAATAAATGCTACTGATTTTTTAAATATAAAATATTAGTGACTAATTAATTGTAAGATAAAATTGACACACCACTTTAACGTTTGATTAAATTATATCGATTATTTTTATCATTTCAACAATAGTATATATTTCTCTTGTCATTAATAAATAAAATATAATAATTATTTTCTTTTTCTATTTTAAAATATTTTATTTCTTTCTCTCTCCTCTCTGCCCCTCTCTTTCTCTCTGCTTTTCCTACCTTCGTATCTCTTTTTCTCTACTCTTATATCACGAATGTCAACAATTTATGGCCAACCATAAGCTATAAGCCTATAATGAAAAACCCTATCACTTAGGATTGGCTTACCGATGGTGAAGAAGATCTGACAGGTGGAAGATGTGACAAGTGACGTTCAGTGCAAGCCTCTCTTTCATCATCTTATCACCACCAATGAGTCTAGAATCTATTAAGTTCAAAGAAGCTAGAAGTTTGAATGGTGCTTGAATTTAGAAAATGGAAATTCTACCCACAAAATTCTTTTTTATAATTTATATTTCCTTAAATTTTTTATTAATTTTAAAATTTTTATTTTATCCACACAGTTTATTATTTCTTCCAATCATCCTCGACAGTCGTCTCACCCCTCTATTTCTCTCTCACACCATATATATAGATATACATACAAACACATATATATATATATACATACGGGTAGCAGCTATGATTGTCAACCCATACACACACTCTTTTTCTGTGCAATGGCCACGAGGTGGGTTGGCATCGCTATTGCCAAGGTGGGTTAGCAATGGCTAACGCATCAGAGGGGGAAAATCGTCGAACCGCAGGGTTCAGGAGTTTCTCGAACCCCCGAACCCTGTCATGTGGGGGTTCAAGAAACCCCAGAACGATGTGGGTCGAGGACCCCCCTAAATCGCGAGGTTCGGGGGTTCGAGGAACCCTCGCATCGTGGGGTTTGGGGGTTCCCCCTCGGTGGGTCGGCCACTTCACAACAATCTAGGTTGCACGGACACGGAAACAGGAGACGTTTTCGATAGGAAACGGAAACGGTATTTTTCTAAATAGGTAAGAAATGGAAACGCGAGGTAAATTGTAAATTTAAAAAATATAGGAGTTTTTTTATAAATATAATTTTTAATATAAAAAAATCAAATATAAATAATAAACATAAGTTCCATAATGTATTCAAACAAATATAAACATAAAGTCCACAATGCATTCAAATAACCATAAACAATATTTAGAAAGTTTTATTATCCTTACATGACTTAGTAATTAAAAATAAACATAAAATTTAAATAACAGAATCAAACATAATACAATTTATAAAAGTTCATTCAGTTCATCACGCTATGTCTCTATAAACTAGCTAATATCTTCGTCAAAGAGTACAGACTCCAACTCTAGTTCATCTAAAGAGAGATTAGCAAATTCGAGAATACCCATATCTTCCATACTTCTAAATTCATCTCCACATATATCCCACATCTTTGTCTTCTCATTATAATATTGGGAGGTGTTTATCTATAAAAGACGAAGATTGTTATGAACAAAGACCAAATCCTTTGCACGTTTTGGAGTTAATTTATTCCTTCTAAATGAATGAACGAAAGAATAAGTACTCAAATTCCTTTCAGAACAAGATGAAGAAGTAGGTTGTCCAAGCACCTTAAAAGCTAACCTTTGAAGTAAAGGAGCACGTGAACCATAACATGCCCACCATTTCCTAGGTTCTCTGTCATAGCTATTCAAGATAGCATCTGGGTCTCCAAATGACCCACTTTTGAGAGAAAAATCAGCAAACTCATCATCAACAATAGCACGTTCATCTGGATTAGAAAAAAGTCTCCTAAAACACTTCATTCTTTGTGTAGAGACATCTCCATCCATATGTGGAGACATTCTACCTTCTTTTTCTTGAAGCCATTTATCACTATAATACCTTCAAAAGACAAAATCAACAAAAATTTAAAAATAAAAAAAATAATACATAGAGTGTTGAATTAGTAAGAAATAAATATTGAATTTGAAAATTACCTCGGGTTCAAAGAATGAGCTAGGCAATGTAATGAAGTGCTATGTTTTGTCCAACGAGCAAGAAGAATACGATGAATGACATGGAAAAATGATGAAAAATCACTTGGCAGCTGGCCTTCATGATCATAAATAACCTTCTTCATGTTGAAAATCATAGAATCCCACATCTCATAGACCAAATGAAGGCATGGTTTGTTTGTATCACAAACTTTAAGCATATCATAAATAGGTGCTATGAAAGCGAGAATATAATTAATTTTTTCCCAAAAATTCTCATTCACAACCAATTCACGAACAAATCGAGCTTTTCCTTGGTCATCATATCGATATTGTGCTCATTCATCACTCATAACCATTGCTTCAAGTGCATGTCTAAGAAGTTTAAATCTTTTAAGTATAACAACAATAGAAGCAAATCGAGTGTCAGCAATTGCAAGCAACTTCAAAGAACTAAACCGATTGAACATAGCCAATCTCATTGAATGATTCATTATAAAAAATTTTATGACCAAAGCATCTCCATGCACTTCAGTGATCCAATGACACTCATCATATGTCTCTTGATTACTATCTAAATTTCTAGCTGCACATATATTCTTCAAAGCAAGATTAAGTATATGGACAATACAAGGAGTCCAATAAATATGTGGAAATATACTCTCAATGATTTCCTCAGCTCCCTTGCAATTAGCAGCATTATCAGTAATGATTTGTACAACTTTTTGGTCACCAACTCCATCTATTACCTCTTTCATCAAATTAGCAATAAATTGTTTATCCTTTACTTCACCTAAACAATTCACAGATTTGATAAACATTGGACCATTTTCAGAAACAACCAAAAAATTAATCAAGGGTCTTCTTTGTGGGTCACTCAAACCATCAGTAACAATGCTAACACATTTTTCCAACCAAGTGCTTTTAATAGGTTCTAGCAATTTTTCAACATTTGCCTTTTCTTGTTGAATTAATGTGGTCCTTAACTTATTATAACCCGGAGGCACATAACCACCTAATGGATGATTAGCAGCAAATGAATAAGAACTCAGATAATATGGGTTTCTAGCAAGATTAAAAGGCAAACCCCCAGTATAAAACATCATAACAATCTCAGCATCTAATTGTGCTTTAGTTTTCATGTCAAAAGCTTTCGCAAGAAGTGAATCCATGGATTTTCTTTTCTTTAAATGTCCTAAAACACTTGGTTCATGTAAAGACAAAGAATGCCCCAAAGAAACACTACTAGTTGGTAATGACACTTGCTTATGTTGTAAACTTGATAATCTTTCTTCAACTTCTCTTCCAACTTTTTTCATCTCAACCATAATTTCAGGACTTACCTTTTTACAACAAGCAATTCCTTTCCCACTGATACTTAATAGATGAGCCCTAACTCTTGTGTATGTCCCAAATTTTTGCAAACCACAAAAGTTGCAAGTCCATTTCCAACTACCCCCTCCTTCTCCCATTTTCTCCATTCTAGTCACATATTTCCATAATGGACTATTTTCCTTATCCTTATTTTTTGATGAAATACTCCTGCTAGATCCTGAACTTGAAGTTGAATGAGCCATATGACCTATGAATTAAATTAATAAATCAATATATGATCAAATATAGAGTTCATAATATAAGATTAAATTTCAACAAATTTATAATCCATGTAATAAGCATAATGCATATACTTTTCCATTAAGAGGGCATACAAATATTGTCGGGAAAAGTTCTGCAAATCTCATATACTTTTCTCTCTTGTTGTAAGATAGTTGATTCACCTTTTTTTTCTTGAAGACTCAAAACTTGCAATAATTTTTCACTTAACATGAGAAAAGTCCTGCCATATTTCAATCAACATAGGTGGAGATCAAGTTCTAGATCCTAAAGTACAAACTACAACTACAAGACGATTACTTGGATCAATATAGGGATTCAGCACTAAACAGGACAAATATTTTTAAAGATTAATATCCAAAAGTTCAGTTTAGAACAAAGTCGAGTGAGTGATTGTTAACAAATGCCAATTAGAGGACAAATATTTCAAGTCAAATTGCATGTTTGTTTTAGGAAACTGTCACTTAGCCAAATCAAAAATAAATTCATACAAATAAGGAAAAGCTTACTGCTTGGCCAAAGAATGGTGATAAAAAAAAAAAATAGTAACAAACTGATGGCAGTGCCTTTTTCAAAATTCAAACATGTGCCAGGACATATGAGGATAGAGTTACTAGAGTACATATAGAATCCTCTTACATGTACTTCCTTAGTTGATCTGCAGCATGGTAATTGGTAAATATTTCCTAACCGGCTTGCAAATACTAGAACCCGCCAATTGGTTTCCATTTTTGCTTTAATGAATAGAAAACCGATAACAAGTTTCAGGTTCAGAAAAGAATGAAAAATCTTTATATAATTTGGTTTTCCATGTAGTGGTCCTAGTGTATGTGCATGCTACATAATAACCTTACGATAAGACTATATGATGCAGGACAAAAGAGTAGATTTTAGCAATTAGTATTGTTTATTTTGTTTTCTTTATTTATTTCTTATTTTAGTTTGCTTCACAATTTCTTTTGATTTCTTTTGTTCCAATAGTTAGTGGTTAGTAGAATCCTAATTAGATTGGGATTTTAGAAACCTAGTAAGAAAGGAATTTAGCTCCTAGTTGTTTATAAATAGTTCTTTAGGATGTAATTGAAAACAACTTTGATTATTGATATTGATTTAAGTAATCGGGTTTACTATTGTGTTTTTGTTTCTGGTTCTGCATCACTATATTTATCTCATCTGTTGTAAGATTCATTTCCAACTTATTTCCTCATAAGCACAAGTAGTAATGTTGAGAAAGGTACATCAATCAGATGTTGATCACCCTCTGTAACATTACATGCCTGACCTACATTCTATGTATAATTAGACTTCCATATGACCCTGCCAAGGTAAAATGCATCCTTCCCCAAAGATTTTAATTAAAGACAGGAATCTTGTTTAGCATCAGTTTGTATGCATCAAATACAAGGGAAGAAACCTGTAATTGCAACTATACGATCAACACTGTAATTACATTTGCACATACAAACCACAAAGAGGGAACATCTAGGGAGATCACTTACAAGAGGAAAGAAAACATCGAGTAGATGGCGATGAAGCAAACGATGGCACGACGGCGAGGGCGACGAAGCGAGGCGTTGGAAGCAGACGAGGAGGGCTGGAAGCAGACGAGGAGGAGCATCGAAACGAACTAGACGACGAGTGTGACAAAGCTGACGGTGATGCGACGAACCAAACGGCGGCGAAAGCGACGAAGCAACAGGACCAAAAGCAGATGGCAGCGAAGGCTCGAACTCGAACTGGAAGAAGAAAAAAAAGAAGAAGAAGAAGAGAAAGAGAGGAACTAATTTTGGGGTTAGGGCTTTTCTTCAAGCCATTGAAATCTGCTGAAACGCGTTTCCAATAAATTTTATTATTTGCTGAAACGGCCCAAAAGTATCTAAAATTTACACAAACGACCCGAAAACGTTTCGGGCCGTTTTTTCCCATTTTCGAAACGGGAAACGGTTTGGAAACGCCGAAACGGCGCCTCCGAGCTGTTTCCGTGCATCATTAACAGCAATAGTAAAGAGAGAGAGTATGTCGGCCGTCATGGCCAACCCACACACACACATATATATATACACACACAAACACATCTATACACACACACACACACATACACACACACATATATACACACACACACACACACAATTCCATGGCCGCGGCAATGGAAGCTGACCAGCTCTCAATCGTCTCAAAGAGAGAGAGAGAGTGTGGGTCGACTGCCATGGCCAACCCACACACACACATATATATACACACACACACACACACGATTCCATGGCTGCGGCCATGGAGCCTTTCGTGTGTGTATGTGTGTGTCTATATAGGTGTGTGTTTGTGTGTGGGGGGGTTGGTCAACACTATATATATATATATATGTATGTGTTTGTGTGTGTATGTGTGTATATAGTGCGAGAGAGAAAGGGAGATGCGAAGCGACGGCGGGCGATCAGGGGTGATCAAAAGAGATAGTGGGTTGTGGGGTTAAAATAGGTATTTTAAAATTATTGAAAAATTTGGTAGGGATGTGGACTGTGAAAAGTAATTTTATGGGCTGTGGATAGGATTTCCCTTTAGAAATTTGGGTTTGAAAAAACCCATATTTGGGTACAAAACTTTGGGGGTGTTTCTGGTTATCCGTTCGACTGCTTATAAGTTATTTATTTAATTTATAAATTATCAAGTTTATTTTGTTAAGTACTTGCCAAACACTCAAGAATTTAAATGCTCTTAAGCTTAAAAACTTCTTCGTTAGTGTTTTGAAAAAGTTCCTACCCCCTAACTTATCCAAAAACGCTATAGAAATCTTATTCCGTTAACCAATGAAATGTCTATTTTATCCTCAAACAAAATATATAATTCTAACTGTATCTTATCTTCATCTTTTGCCTTCACTCTTGTCAACGTCATCCATCACCCTAGTCGTTCACCTGTTGTTGTCCTTCATCCTCCCCGTCATTCATCTTTCGTTATCGCCTCAACCCTAGCCTTGCGTCGTTGCCCTAGCCATCGTTGTTACTGTCACCTCACATCTTCCTCTGTTTTGTATATATATATATATATGATATATATTACGTATATATATTTAATATTTTTATAAATTTTAAATATACATATATGATAACTTGTCAAGTTTTAATAACTTATCAGTTTTTGTTAATTACATATACATGTATATACACGTCTACAAAAATAAACATATATTTAATAATTACGTATATGCATATATATAAATAAACTTATAAAGTTTTGATAACTTATAAGTTTTTTCAAATCAAACACATAATTATTAAATAATAGTTTAAAAACATATTTATTCAAACACATTATCAACTTAAACGCTATATAATTTTTAAGTTTTACACAACTTAAAAGTTAAATAACTTAAAAATCTATGAAAAAGAAAAAAACAATAAGCCAAACGCGCCTAAAAGAAGTTCTTTAACGTGTATCCCTTTGTGATTTCTTCAAATCTTCAAAAAAATTGGCCTAGGTCGAGAATTTATTTTTTATCCTTTTTTTTTCTCTGTTGTCTCCCTTCTTTGTCACTGATGAGCCTAGAGTTTAGGTTTAAAAATCTCAAAATTTTTGAGTTCTTTGAACCCATAATTTTAAAGCTGGGTTCAAACCTATAAAAAGATTTAGGAAAATTTTATTTGCACCCATCTTTTTTACTCTCCATAGTCACCTTCTATAATTACAATAACTATCTTCTAAAAATACCCTTTAGTATACACAATCATTCCACTTGCTCTTCACACACACCATCATCACTAACGGTTGTGAACACAACAATCGGTAATGATGGTCGGGTGCGATAATGGGTGGCCACATTCATCACAGCTGAATGCGTCATCGACGAATGCGATGATAGGCAGTTGCATTCGTCATAGCTGTCGATGGGATCTTTGTGATGATTGACGATAATGGTTGGGTGCGATGATAGTGTGTTCAAAGAATAAGTGGGATGATTGTTTACATTAAAAGGTATTGTTTAAAAATAATTGCTACAATTGTAGAAGGTGCTTGTAGAAAGAAAAATATGTAGGTATAAATAGAATTGTCAAACAAATTATTCAAACTTGGATCTAAGTTCAGAGAATCCTTTCTAGTTTCTTTAAATCTTCAAGAGATTCAACTTCATCCTTAGGATTTTTATCTTTTTTCTCCTTTTTTTCCTTGCAACCCACCTTGATGGGTTTCATCGATAAGTAATTAGTTTTTTTTATTATTTTGAAAGAGTTAGTAAAAAAATAGAACATTTTAAAAATTTTAATAAATTAAACTGTTCTTTCTTAAAAATAAGGGGATATAACTTACACAGGAATTAACCATATCCCTTACACAGGAATTAACCTCAAGTACAAGAGGGGTTAGTGAGATTTTAAAAATATAAAGGTGAAAATACAAAAGGGGGGGGGATGTAATTTAGTCAAAATTCAAAAATCGTGTTTGAAATTTACTCTCAACTATAAAACTAAAGTTAATAAAGTAAACAAGCCTAAGCTTCTTGGCCAAGTGAGGGAGAAGTAATCCCTTAAGTTAATAATTGAATTACAATTAGTTCAAATTTCCAATTGTAATCACCCAATCTTCTCCTAACTATAACTATATATATGTCGCAAATAAATTCTAAAGTATTCTCCGTCACTAAAACATATCCATAACCCGGTTAGATGACCTCAAGTCTTCAAATTAACATGATTCATTAGTTAGGCATTGACCCACATTTCACTCTGTGAGTTCTGTTTAATTAGGATTGTAGAAACTTTTCTTTTTAATGTTAAGAAATCAAATTGTTGGGGCAATTTTTCTTTTTCAATGTAAGGCCAGTATAAGATTCCAAATTACTTATTATTATAACATTGTCACATATACTAAGGATTACACTTAAATTTGTTGAGGGGAGGGAGCAAACCCCCTTGCTATCCATCCTAGCCGTACTATGCATGGGATCTACCTAATCAATCAAAGGTTGGGATTAGGAAGGATGGCTGGCATATGGTGACAAGACTAAATCTTGTGAATAAATGTCTGCGTGATTCAAAAAATGATAGCAGATCTTGTACAATCCTCCATCTTGAGTGCCTCTCAAACCCCCAAACAATTCAATTTGCGAATATTATTAAGATGCAATTAACGGCTGGATTATGACATGAATATGATCATCAAATCTCTAACCGTTGTTTTAACTAAAATTTTTGGTGACTTTGAATAAAACTATTACGATGATGCACCTATTATCCAGATGGGATATCAGTCGTGTATGAAAATAAAAAATGAAGGAACCCAAAACCAGGCAGCCACAATATTCCTTGCTTTGGAATGAAGGAAGATTTCCTTGACGACTCCTCTTCCTCTGCCTCTGCCTCTGCCTCTTCCTTCTTCTTTTTGTTGTCAGTTGGAAGCTTCTTTCTACGGCATCCAGTCCATCATATCGTATTCTTTCTTTTCTATATGGCATCTGGGTCTTGGGGGTTATCTTATAGTTCACTCCAAACACTGCCACATTTCATTAAAGAGTAAAACCCAAGTTTATTACATTACATGGGCCCATGGATGCGATTTGCTTCAAACTTCAATGGGCCGAACCGGATTCGTCTAACATATTTGCTTCCTCTTAGACGGCGACAGTGACAGTGTACGGTCACGTGATCCGTATCCGGTCCACGTGCCAACTGTGCTCACAGCCTTTCTCCACTTGAGTATCTACCGCTCCACTTGCGTGCGCCAGATAAAAACATTGAGGTCCCGTTTGGATTGCAACTTAAGCATTTGGACAAGCTAAGGCGATGCGAAATAAATAAATAAATAAAATAAATGACTATACATAAGAATTGTTCTTTTTCTTAAATAAATTTCAGCCTGTGATTTAGATTATTTTTATAGATTTTTTTTTGGTTATTTAAAAAAAAAATATCTTAATTCTGTTGTATCCCAAAGACCAAATTATATATATATATATATTTTTAACTTCATAGAACTTTTTTTGTGCTATCCAAGAACATTTGCAGTCATAAAGTATTTATTTTTTTAGTCATTTGAAGGTGTAAAATAAATTTAATTAACCAGTTCAAGAAA